>OW204028.1:29786207-32548707 GCA_934048045.1 Polygonum aviculare | reverse complement strand
ATATGATTTAAGTTACACTCTTGCAAAAGTCTCTAAATATTTATCTTTTTTCTAAAAAATTGTTCAAAAAACATAAGATAACATTCTAAAGATAATGTACAAGTTCTCAAATAAAATCGAAATATTACAAGATCTTTATCCTATGAAAAAATACATCCCAAAAATTTATCAATCTATTTGATACTACGTTGCAAGACTTAATCCTATACAAGATTTCTATTTAACACTTCAAAATAGACTCTCAAGATCAAACAAAATCTTTAGTGATCTTATGATAAAACATCGTCATCTCAATCAAAAACATTTAACACATGCCAATGGTACGTACTAGAGTTAATTCAAAATTTATTACTCGATTGATTAATCAAAAAAATCAAAATCAAATAATTTATCCCTTTTTACATCATATATAAAAACTTCTTAACATCATAATCAATAAATATAGTTATGTATTATAAAACGCTGCCATTTTCGAGTCACCACGTTTATTCTGACCCCACAATATATAGCCTAAAAAATATTATATCTAGAAACTATGATCTGTTATATTATATTTAAAAAATATCATTTTAGGTTATATGGTAAATAAAGTTATATATTTAGAAAATGACTGTTAGGACATCAATATTATATTTATTTATGTAAAGTTTGGTAAAAAAAATTATAATCTATCGAGACATCATTCTTATTTTTTATATTTTATATTTTATATTTTAGGTTGGTGTATAAGGCAAGTCAAATATTGATATAATTAGGACAAATTTATAAATTTGAAAATATACTATATTCAAAATTTGTATGGAAAAAACGAGTTAATTCGAATTAAATACTCCATGCATTTCACAAAACTTGACCCTTTGGACATTTCACACTTATTAAAGATTATTCATGTATACCTAAACTACCCCTATACAATAATTACAACATCACTACTAACTAAAAAACATGGCTAGTATGGAAATAGGTGATATCATTACATCATAGGTTATCATGAGGGACAAACTTGGAAAAAAAGTGAAAACATTTATGAAATGGACAAGTTTTTTGAAACAATATAAAGTGTTCAAAATGTCAAGTATTTTGAAACGGAGAGAGTATAATATTACTATCATGGTGTATTATATCAGTATGTAGAATTCAGTGTGCATAAATTCAATAATATAATATATTTATAATTAATGACTTTAATATATAAGACATAGTTGTACATGGTACGATGGGTTAATCTAGTATAATATAAATTTTAGTGTATAAGCATGTGTTTTTTTTTATAAAAGAATGATATTGTTTTTGAAATTTATATAACCCAAATAATATGTATTAACATAATGTTTACATATGTTTATATATTTTAATAAAACTTGACTATAAGAATATACATTGATATTTTACTTACATTTTTTATCATTTATTAATAATGATTTTTACAATGTATTATATTATGATCTCGTACAATTTAGCATTTCTAAAACATATTAACAACCAATAACAATTATCGCCCAAATATTTATCTATATCTATATTTATCTATAAAACATATAAATTTTATTTATTTATGACATATTCTCAATTAGATTCATACAAAAAAATACAATTATTAATCTTTAATTAATACATTTAACATTTTGTATCATATAGGTAATCAAAAAGTCAATTACCTTTATATAAAGTTGTTAAATAGGACGGTTCGATCGCGTTCAAGTTCGGTTATTTCATGTTTGGGTTGGGTACATTTTCGAGTCAATTGGGTAGCGGGTCAAGCCGGATCGTGCATGTCATGACATGTTATCGAGAGGTACGGTGTGTGTCGATCTAACGAGCAAGAATATCATCTTTTTTTATGATCTTATGGTTAAAATATTAGTTTCACAGTTTATTTAATAAAATATAATAATAATAATTTAAAAAAATGTTATATGTCCTACATATATAAGAATCAAGTCAACATAATGGGTGCCAGTTGGATTCGGGTTTCAACCTTATATTCTCGATCGGTTCGGCTTTACGGGACAGGTTGAGCTATGATAGCCTTACCTTTTCTCCTGCTAAAAAATTTAAGGTAAAATTATCTAAAATGAATTGGATCAATTTCATTGGATTTTTATTTTGATTTCACCAAAACAGTATGTTCACAGTATTCATGATTCTAGAAGATGATAGATGCCTAATAAATAAATTATGTTGTTCTATTCTTACATTTTCAATTAGTAACAATCTAGCATAAACAAATTTTTTATAAATATTGGTTAAAATCCTAAATATAATGGGATTATTCACCTGTTGATACCCGGAATTGTCACCGCGTTGGTGCACGAGATGATAATGACGACATAAAAGATTAAGGTGCTAAGCACACTTTTAACGCGCTAAGCATACTCTTAACGCGCTAGGCACGTTTTCAACACGCTAACTGGACGAATGAACAAAGATTCCAGAAAATAATATGAGTGGCATAACCGTAAATATCGGCGCATTAGTATGGTACTTTGCGCGCTTAAACAACCGACACTTGACACCCGGAAATGATAAATATCTGGCCACATGTGACCTTCGCGCGCTGAGGTACATGATGGATCTTATAAGTATGTTCGAAACGCGCGCGTATAAGGACAAGGGAGCGCGTGTATACGTGGTCGTGCAAGTAGGCACGTCACCAAAATATTGGGAAATTGTCCCACATCGGAAGATTCGGGCCAAGCAGGAACTGTTGATACCAGGATTTGTCACCGCGTTGATGCACGAGATGAATAATAGTAAGGACAAAGATTAAAGCACTAAGGCATGTCTTAAACGCGCTAAGTAAGTGTTGGTATGTAATTAAAACATGAATCTACAATCTCGTAATTAAGCCCTTCTTGAGGGCCCATATCGCGATTAAGGCAGTTTGGAGTGCCAACATCGCGATAACTTGCAATTTGGCCATGTTCCTATGAAAGTAGCGTAAGCTACTTCTGAAATGAAATGGGAAAGTGTTATCCCACATCGACAATTAACAACATAGCAAGCATCTGCCTTTTTCTATATATACAGGTTACAAGGCAAAGTTTAAGGGATCGGAAAAAAGCCGAGTCCCGAGACGTGTTCTCGAAGGACGGGCTCCGACGTGTTTGAGTCTCCGAGGAGCTCGCACTATTTTACGGGAAAGACCTTAAAAAGTCTTATAAGCCTCCGAAAAGAGAATAAAATAATACGCGGGGGGTGGAAGAGCTCGAAGCAAGACGAGCCGGTTTCTAGCGCGCCGAAAGGCCCGAGAGTTTAATAATTTTGTCCCGTAGTTAGTTCGAGATTTTCGGACTTCAACATTGGCGCCGTCCGTGGGGAACTTCTCGTCCTAAGACTGTCATTCTCTCGGGTCTTCGGTTAAGAATCACGCAGGTTAGTATATTTTCTTGCTTATTTAATTAGTATGCATTTTTAATTAGCATGGATCGCGATGGATGCGCGACCCCATCGCGCTGCCGTGGCCTTGGCTCTCGGCCTTGACCCGCGGCCCCATTGCGGCTCATGGCCTGGATTCGCGGCCTTGGCCCGTGGCCCCATCGCGACCCGTGGCCTTAGCCCGTGACCCCATAATAACATCTCCGAAAAGAGAATAAACTAACAACCCTCCGAAAAGAGAATAAACTAACAAGCCTCCGCCGTGTCTTCACCGGCCCGCCACCGCGCTCTTCCGGCCTCCTGCTGTCACGCTTATCTCTCTGGCGTGGTCCGTTGCCGTGGCCTGTGGCCCCCTTCTGGACATCGCATTGCCGGAGACGCGGGGGCTCGCGACTGGAGTGCGTGGCAAGCTGCACTGATCCTGTTGCACGTTGTCAATGCGTTCCGTATCCGCGGGAGGAGGTAAATCTTAAAACCCGATGCTATTTAAATTCATGTTGGGCGTGGAATCATTCAATTCGACTTATGTAAACAACCCTCCGAAAAGAGAATAAACTAACAAGCCTCCGAAAAGAGAATAAACTAACAACCCTAATAAAAAGATCTCTCTTTTGGTTGGGGGGAAGAGGCATGAGTAGTCCTTGACAGATTCATTAGGAAGCATTCTGAAGGCATAGAACTCCCGTTTGATTTCAAGCTTAACATCTTCCTTCATCTCTGCCGTACCCACATGGTACTTCTCAAGAGCTTCCCATTGTAGTTTGGCTGTTGCCAAATTGCTAACTCGGGTGGCGTCCCTCTCGCAAAGGGATGCTTGAAGGAAGCAAATTGCCTTGGCGTTTGTTTCCAAAAGCTTGAATTCGTCAGGACCCCACTCGTCCTCTTTGTCTTTCTTGTCATCAGGGATGGTAAGGTCACCTTTCATGATCACTTTCCAGCATTGATAATTCTGACTTCTGCAAAAGTTCTCGAAGCGGATCTTCCATCGGTTGAAGTTGCCGTCCGTCAGACGAGGAGGCTTTACAAATGAGATTCCAATAGGTTCCATGTCCATCTTGTACCTGCAACTCAACAAAATCTAGAGCGCCTGCACTGATACCAATTGTTGGATCGTAAGTCAGTTAATGAGGGCGTCCTTAACTGAGTTAAGGGCGTCCTTTATTGCAGCGGAATATAGACTTAACAGAATACAAGATAAGTGGACACAAGTATTTATAGAGGAACCCCACTAAGACCAACTAGTCTTATGGGTAAACCTCTACCTCCGTTGGAGGATTTTCAATAGCCGTCCCTTATCTTATTAAGAGTGAGTCCTTACAACTTAGGCGAGTCGTTACACTTCTCTGAGCTAAGCGTCCGTCCTTAGCCTCACTAGTAACACTCCTTTCAACCTAATAAGTAACCTAACAGTCTAGCTATAAGGAAGCTATCACTCACGTCTTCTCACGGTACGTTGTGAGAGACAAACTACAACTTTAACTCTTTTGTGGTTTGTATTGGATTTGATGTGGTTGGACTTTCTTTCTCTTGCTTCAAGCTCACTTGATCTTCTCGATCTTCGTTGATGTTCTTGAATGCTTCGGGAGAGCTTGAGAGAAAGTCTTCAAAGTCCACCAACGCTATGCATACCCTTGGGAGGGTATTTATAGCGAAAGTGGTTCTTGTCCTCTAGCGTCCTCTGAGACTTGGCAGGATCCTTGGGCTTTGATCAACGGTGCGATGAGCCTCTTGAGGAAGTCAACTCTGTTGACGCTTGGGAAGCCTCCGCGTGGGCAGGGGACCATCGCTGGGAAAGCGACGTCTTTGGCATTGTCTACACGTGCCCAGACAAAGGAAGCTTCCTTCTGAGGACTAAGGTCGGACGATGATGTAATCATGTTGGGGCGGCCTTGATTTGAATTTGAACTTCGTCCGTATTTTGGCGCGCGTCCCTTCTTGATGAGGACTCCGTCCTATCTTGCGCAGGGACTCCGCCAATTACGTTTAGCCTTGGAAGTTCAGGTAACATGCGTCCCTACAGCTTAGGGACTGCTGTTCACTTGTTGTCCTTTTCGCTCATGTGCGTCCACTGGACTTACCTGAGATCAACACTTGGACAACTTATCAAATACATGTGAGTTTGTCATTATCAAAACAAGGGACGATTATTATGGGTTTAGATATTAACGACTGACGTCCTTAATATCGTCCCAACAATTTCCCCCTTTTTGATGATGACAAACTCTTTCAATTAATGCACACAGAAGTAAAGCTTTTAGCATGAGGAACTACACTTTGATTTTCTTTTCAGCTTAGGTTGGCATGCAACACTGTCTTTTAAGTGCGTTCTATTTTATTCCTAACTAGCGTCCTTTGGACTTGGCCGAAAATTCCCCCTAAGCACATGCTTTCTATGATAACTTTAGAAACAATCGCATCTCTGCAAAACTATACTTCCCCCTTTTGGCATCATCGAAAAGGAGAACAAGTTGAAAAGCATGTAAGCACAAAGTCATAACTAAAGTAAAGAACGCTTAGACAAAATGAGACACAAATGTAATGGACTGCATTCAAAGGAAGAGAGAGTACGTTCATTACAGACAAAAGTTCCAAACAGGGACATCGTCCCAAAGTCTTAAACAAAAAGAAACAAAAGAACAACAATAAACTTTTTCAGGGATAGAGAGGGGGGAGGTGATCATTTGCGGGGACGCTTGCCGAGAGCCTTGAGATTCTGCTCCTGAAGGTGGTTGTTCTGTGCAAGGAGCTCGTTGTTGCGCTCAAGAAGTTCTGTGTGGACGTGAAGGGTGTCGTGAACCTGTTGAATTAGATCTATCATCATGCACTGGTTCTCGATCATCATTCCCATCAGATACTTCGTAGAGTGCTTCTCAGCCTCATCAGGGACGCTCATACCATCGAGCTCGTCCTCTTCATCAGCAGCGTCCTCAGCTGGCGTCCCAACTACTTGAACAGATTCAGTTTCAGGATCTCCTTCCCCAGTTTCAGCAGCAGCAGCGGCTTGAGCTCTCCTCTCAGCTTTGGCTTTCCGCTCAGCCTCTTTCCGTTCCTTTTCCATTTGGCGCTTGACGGACGGGAGAGGCTCATCACACCTGAGTTTTCCGATTGGAGGGAGTGTGATTTGCCTGACGTCCCAATGAATGCCAAAAGACCGCTCTTGTTTAGGGGCATAGAGTCCTTGCTGCTTTAGAATCTGCTTGACTAGGCCCGGGAAGGGAAGAGAATGCCTGCCTCCTGTGCACTTGCCCATATGTTCCAAGATTACCCGGGGCAAGCTTATCGGCTTGCGTTCCAAGAAGGCGTCCAAGAGAATACTATCAGTGATCTGAACAATAGACTTCTTCTCTTGGCGGGGGACGACCATGTGCACAATAAAGTGGTGCGCAAGGACGCCCGTCTTGGTGAGGCAGTGAGCGACTCTGTCCTTAGCAGCTGGCTGTCTCCCATTGAATATTCTGTTGAGGATTTCGTCCTGGGAGAAGCGGGCAAAGTTCTTGCAAGGCAGATCATGCAGCGAATCCGGAGGAGAAGGACGCAGGCCTAGCATTTTGCGGACGGTGCCCTCAGTAACTGAGTACTCGTCCCCATCGATTTCAAACGTCCCCTGAGGCTTCCCGTTTACTTCTGTGATTTCGAACTTGGAGTAGAAGTGGAGAACCTCATCAGGGTCAACATCAGCGGCCTCAGCGCCCAAGTGCGTCCATCCCTGGCACTCAAGAAGGTCCAAGAACTCTTGGCGCTGGTGCTCTGCCAGAAACTGGGCGGTGAAGAGAAGCGGTGAGAGGATTTTCTTGAAGCGTTTCTGCTTGGAGCCATTGCTCACGATCACTTCATCACCCGCGTCTTCTTCATCTCCATCTCCCTCCTCGTCCTCAGGTTCCTCATCCTGGGGAGGGGCGTCCTCTTCATCTGAGGCTTCGTTCCTTTGTGCTTGGAACTCAACCATTGCAGTGTCCTCAGCAGTGGACGCCTGTTCAGTGGGAGGCGCGTCCACCGCTTGAGTCCTTGCCAAGGACTCCGTAGGGATGGTTGAAAGAGGCGTCCCTTGAACTTGAGCAGCTTCCTCGATGGCCTGGGCAGGCGGAGGAGGAGGAGGAGTTGAAGCTCTAGGAGGAGAGGGAGTAGGAGTGCGGATCTTAGCTTTTGTGGGGGGAGCAGAAGAGGTGTTGGGCGGAACCACGGAGATGGGCTTCACCTGGAGAGGAGTAGAGGGAGGAGGCGGCAGCTTAGCAGGAGTAGCGTCCTTGGCCTGGACCTGTACTGGTGGAACGTCCTTGGCCTGGGCCTGAGGAGCGTCCTCTACCCTTGGAGGAGGAGGAGGAAGTTGAGGAATTCCCTGCAAACTCGCTTGAATCGCCTTCTCAACGGCTTCCTTTTCTGCTTGCTCCTGCTCTTGGCGCGCCTTCTCCTCTTTTTCCAGTTGTATTTCAGAGAGGCGAATGGCGGCCATTTCTTCATCTGTGACGCCCTCAAGTTGAGCAGAGGACTTGAGGCGTCGCTTTGGGGCGGGAGGAGGGGAGGAAGGGACTGGCTTTGGTGGAGAGGAAGAAGAGCCTTTAATTTGGAGCGATTTGGACGGAGGGGGAGAGGAAGGCCTTTTTCATTTCTGGGAAGGGACGGAGCCCGCAGGAGCCACAACAAACTCCATTATATCCGGGAGCAGTTTGGCGAGCTCGTCCACGGTTCCACCAAAGGAGTCAAAAATGATTCCTGGCCCCATGAACGGAGGGTTGGTGTGATTGGTTTCTTTGAGGCGGGGTTGGACGTAGGTGATCATGAAGTAGTGGAGGAGTCTTTGGATTTTGGGTGGATGGTCATGAGTGGACGCCCTCAGACAGATGTTGGCGAGCGTCCTTGGCTCTTTTTCAAGCCAGTCCTCAATGAGAGGGTCAAGGGGAGGACGGCGTTTGGGTTGGGACGGAAGTCTAAAAACGGCGCCTTTACCAGCGATCCCTTCGTCGGACTCCGGCTCAGGTCTGAAGGGCTTCTTTAGAAAGGAGAACCGCTTCTGGGTGGAGTTGGATTGAGAGCGGGGTTGTTGTTTTTGTGGAGGAGGTTGGGAGCGAAAGGACTGGGGAGGGGTGTTGGAGTGGCGGCGCTGGGTGCTTTGAGAGGAGGAATGGTGGCGAGGGGGTTCTTGGCGGCCGGAAGGTCTGCCTCTTGACTCCATTAATGACCGGCCTTTCACCGGAGGAGATTTTGAGGAGGAGGAGTTGTTCGCCGCCGACGATGGTGAGGGTTTTTTTGAAGCTCTTGTGTTGGCCATTTTTGAGATGATTTAAATAGAGGGGGATTAGGGTTTGGAGAGAGATTTCGGGATGCGGTTGAAGATTGTGAAGATCTTTGAGAGATTTCTATAAGTGTGCAAACAACAGATGAGCGAAGAAAGGTTTTCGGAATGCACAGGTGGGTATTTATAGGAAGAAGACGAAGTTGGACGGTCAGGGGTAACAGGGTCTTTACACTCGGCTTCCTCCACCCGCCTTCCCACACGTGGCTTTCTTCTTTACTAAGAAACACAGCTGTTGAGCATTGTTTGCGCGTATCCCGAGATCTTCGCTGAAGCTTCTCTAAAAACGGTTCACCTTCCCAATTTCAAACATTCAAACTTCTCACAACTACAAAGGACTCCACGTTGGCGTCCTTTCAACACACAACACTTCTCAACACTGAACTGAACCACGGCGTCCCAGACACTGTTCTCAACCTCTGAACTTAGAACTCTGTACGGACAACTCTCAGCTCTTTGCCATTCGTCCCTTTGATCACTTAGAACCATTTTTGAAAATCAAGCAAGTACGTCCCGTAAAGATAAAACAAAGAACGCTCATAGGACGCGTTTGCAAGATTCTCGGCCTGGGTAAGCTTAGAGTTCCCATCATTTCGGCTTGTAATAAGGGTAGGGTGATCAGGGATACTCTTGAGATGAAAAGCGAAATGAATACCATTCAAAAACACAAGTGAAAACACATATCTTAGACTAGCGTCCTTTAAAGATGACTTTAAATGCATGACACACTTTAAGACAAGATCTCAACAAGACATAGCCAATCATAGAGGGAATAATAGAACGGGACTTGATCATTTAAAAGTTATCATCCCCAAAAGCAACCGGAGGTGCTCGAAGGGACGTCTATCAAGTGCTTTTGTGAAAATATCGGCCACTTGGTCCTCAGTCCTAACATGATCCACTCTAATTAATCCAAGTTCAACATTATCACGAAGAAAGTGATGTCTTATATGAATATGCTTCGTCCTAGAATGATGAACAGGATTTTTGGCAATACTTATAGCGCTAGTGTTATCACACAGGATAGGGACTGTGTTAAGGAACGTACCATAATCTTCAAGTTGGTACTTGATCCATAGGACTTGTGAGCAGCACGAAGCAGCAGCAACGTACTCAGCTTCCGCGGTTGAGAGTGCCACGGAGTTTTGCTTTTTGGATCCCCAAGATACAAGACATGACCCAAGGAATTGAGCCATTCCTGAGGTGCTCTTCCTATCCACCACATGGCCAGCGTAGTCTGCGTCAGAGTACGCTACCAGATTTAGGGACGTCCTTCTAGGATACCATAGACAAAGATCATCCCGTCCCTTGAGATATCTGAAGATTCTCTTCACTTCTTGCATGTGGGACTCCTTTGGATTTGCTTGGAAGCGAGCACATAAGCATACAGCGAACATGATGTCGGGACGACTTGCCGTTAGATATAGCAAGGACCCTATCATTCCTCTGTAGAGCTTTGATGGACGGATTGAGAATAGCAGTTCCCGTCCCTTTGATCTTTCCCTTGCCCTTATTGCCAAACGAGACAGTTCCTCCCATGGCGCTACTTTGGATAGAAGTGAGATGGATCTGGCTTCCTGTCATATGATTCGAGGCGCCACTATCGATGATCCATGGGCGTCCCCTCACTTCCACCTGCCAAAACAAAGTTAGTGTTTGGCGACCCAGGCAAGGTGTTCCTTACCTGGTTCGTTACAGAAATAGAACTCTGGTTCTGGCATGTAGTCACTTATATTCACATCATTTGAAATAGCATGCTTTCTGAAAGAACTCTTAGATCGTCTAGGGCGTCTAAGGTTAGCCTTAGGGACGGACTTATCATTTTCAATGTTAGTCCTAGTATCTTTGCCACTTTCAATGTCGTTCTTCAGTTTTAGGCAATCATATTTGAAGTGGTCTCCTTGTCCACAATACCAACACGTCCTATAGTAAGTACCAAGGTAGTACTTCTTGTTGGGACGTTGGATTTTGTTCTTTTTCATCTTTTGAGGGTCACAAACTTTTGAACCTTCCCCCTTAGCAATTTTCTTATAGATCCTATGACTAGTGGAGTTAGTGTAATAGTCCTTTTGACCTTTCTCTCCACTCTCTAGGACTCTAATTCTTTCAAGAAGGTTCTTGGTCTTTTCCTTTTCCAATTCAAGTTCTGAAGTTTTGCTTGCCTCAAAGTCGCTAGGGAGGGAGTTCCTGGAGTCAGACTCATAGCCTATTCCTCTCTTGGCTGGGACAAACACTATTGGTCTAACTTCCTCAACTACAGGACTCTTTCCTAACACTTTTACTTCTTCCCTGAGCTTGGCGTTCTCTAGTTTAAGGCACATCATTTCAGTTTTCAGAGACTTAGTTTCTTCACGTGAGGACTCTAGTTGCAAAGACACTGTAGCACAGTTCTCACATTCAACCAGAATATTTTCATTTTCAAGTTCAAGTTCATCCATTCTATGTTGCATGATCACACTTTCTTCCATGATCTTGCCAATGAGTTTAATAAGTTTGGACTTAGAACAATTTTCTAAAGAAGTCATCATGGATTCACGAGTTACCTCTTGTTCCCTTTCAGGAGCGTCCTCTTCAAGAACTGGGGTGTCCTCCACAGCCATGTACGCCACTTGTTCATTATCTGAGGCGTCCTCGATGGCTATGTATGCCGCTGGTCCTTCAGGTTCTTCATCATCCGAACTCACATTATCCCATGCGGCGTCGCACGCTCCCAAGAGGGCCTTCATCTTCATTTCTTTTAAGTTTAGTCCTGTAGTACACTTTTTGGCAAAGTGTCCTTTCTTGTTACACTTGTAGCAAGTAAGTTCCTTCATTTCTGCCTCTGTATACTTGGGACTCTCCTTTTTGTAAGGCATCTTGTATTTCTTGAAATCTCTGGTCCTTTTACCCCATAATCGAGCAACTTTGTGTAGAAGGGCAAGCTCTTCTTCTTCTTCGAGCTGTTCCAACAATAAGCACTAATGAAAAGATCTCTCGTTTTGGTTTGTGGGAAGAGCCTCGGGGTTTTATTTTGCCCGGCTCTTCCTCCGGTGTGCGGTGTTGATTATGGTGGTGTACTCTTAACGCGCTACTCTCACTTTTTGCATTCCAGCGCCCAGCGAACGCCTTTAAATGAACCTTGAGATATTAGCAATTGACTAATACAGGTTTGTTATACACAAGTTTTACACCAAACTAAATAAGCCTCCGAAACGAGAATAAACTAAATAAACCTCATATGGCCCGCGACCCCATTAAGACGACGGCTGTTTTTGAGATTTGCTCACAATTACCATCAACGCGCTAATCACATTCTATAATGCAAAACGCGCGCGATGCGCATAGGCGCACTCGAGTCGGTTACGCCGCTCGCAGCTGCTTAAAGCCTTAAAACATCAAAACTCCACAGTCGTTAGGGAAAACCCGAGTTGCCGTCCTCGCTCGGGGTTGTCCGCTAACGCGCGCGATGCGCATAGGCGCACTCGAGTCGGTTACGCCGCTCGCAGCTGCTTAAAGCCTTAAAACATCAAAACTCCACAGTCGTTAGGGAAAACCCGAGTTGCCGTCCTCGCTCGGGGTTGTCCGCTAACGCGCGCGAAGCGCAGAGGCGCACTCGAGTCGGTTACGCCGCTCGCAGCTGCTTAAAGCCTTAAAACATCAAAACTCCAAAGTCGTTAGGGAAAACCCGAGTTGCCGTCCTCGCTCGGGGTTGTCCGCTAACGCGCGCGATGCGCATAGGCGCACTCGAGTCGGTTACGCCGCTCGCAGCTGCTTAAAGCCTTAAAACATCAAAACTCCACAGTCGTTAGGGAAAACCCGAGTTGCCGTCCTCGCTCGGGGTTGTCCGCTAACGCGCGTGATGCGCATAGGCGCACTCGAGTCGGTTACGCCGCTCGCAGCTGCTTAAAGCCTTAAAACATCAAAACTCCACAGTCGTTAGGGAAAACCCGAGTTGCCGTCCTCGCTCGGGGTTGTCCGCTAACGCGCGCGATGCGCATAAGCGCACTCGAGTCGGTTACGCCGCTCGCAGCTGCTTAAAGCCTTAAAACATCAAAACTCCACAGTCGTTAGGGATAACCCGTGTTGCCGTCCTCGCTCGGGGTTGTCCGTTAACGCGCGCGATGCGCATAGGCGCACTCGAGTCGGTTACGCCGCTCGCAGCTGCTTAAAGCCTTAAAACATCAAAACTCCACGGTTATCGTTAAGGCAAATCGCCGAGCTGAGCTCGGGGTTTGGCCCGCGTTGAACGCAAGGGCGCGCTCGAGTTGACTTCATCGCTCGTAGTCGCGATAAATTCAAATATCCAAATTCTATAAGGCAAACCGTCGAGCTGAGCTCGGGGTTTGGCCCGCGTTGAACGCGAGGGCGCGCTCGAGTTGACTTCATCGCTCGTAGTCGCGATAAATTCAAATATCCAAATTCTATAAGGCAAACCGCCGAGCTGAGCTCGGGGTTTGGCCCGCGTTGAACGCGAGGGTGCGCTCGAGTCGACTTCATTGCTCGTAGTCGCGATAAACCCAAAAATCCAATTGTTATACAAGACAAACCGCCGAGCTAGGATCGGGGTTTGACCCGCGCGATGCGCGTCGGCGTGCTCGGGCCGGTTACAACAACGCGTTGGCGCATCAAGTGAGTGCCTCGTTTGTCCCCGAAAGACTGAGGACATCCGAGTCACGGGGTTGTGTTGATACCCGGAATTGTCACCGCGTTGGTGCACGAGATGATAATGACGACATAAAAGATTAAGGTGCTAAGCACACTTTTAACGCGCTAAGCATACTCTTAACGCGTTAGGCACGTTTTCAACACGCTAACTGGCCGAATGAACAAAGATTCCAAAAAATAATATGAGTGGCATAACCGTAAATATCGGCGCATTAGTATGGTACTTTGCGCGCTTAAACAACCGACACTTGACACCCGGAAATGATAAATATCTGGCCACATGTGACCTTCGCGCGCTGAGGTACATGATGGATCTTATAAGTATGTTCGAAACGCGCGCGTATAAGGACAAGGGAGCGCGTGTATACGTGGTCGTGCAAGCAGGCACGTCACCAAAATATTGGGAAATTGTCCCACATCGGAAGATTCGGGACAAGTAGGCACCTCTCCATTCCTATATATAGGGGGTCTGGGGCAAGAAGTAAAGGATCGGAAAAAGCCGAGTCCCGAGACGTGTTCTCGAGGGACGGGCTCCGACGTGTTTGAGTCTCCGAGGAGCTCGCACTATTTTACGGGAAAGACATTAAAAAGTCTTATAAGCCTCCGAAAAGAGAATAAAATAATACGCGGGGGGTGGGAGAGCTCGAAGAAAGACGAGCCGGTTTCTAGCGTGCCGAAAGGCCCGAGAGTTTAATAAGTTTGTCCCGTAGTTAGTTCGAGATTTTCGGACTTCAACATCACCATTATTTTATATCAAAATAGGTAATTTGAAGACAATAAAAAATAAGTTGAAATGGTGTAATCCATATTAAATGAGACTACTTAATGGTCATAATATATTACTATTTTTTAAAATAAATAAGAATAAGATAAGAAAATGTAACCTCTCGTAGTCTTACAAATTTATATTGATGAGAATTGTTGATACCCGGATCTGTCACCGTTTTGGTGCTAGATAAATAATAGAAAGAACGTAAAGATTAAAGCGCTAGACACGTTTTAGCGCGTCGTACGGTCAAAGACACCCGAAAAACCGGTGAAAGAAGCGGTTTACGCGTGCCATGTACGTAAAAGCTCGATAAATATCATTTGTACGCATTCCATCACCGCGTTGTGGCTTGTCTTGAGAGTGCATGCCATTACGTAGTATGCATGTAGAAATAACAAGGGGCAACTGTTATATGCTTCATTAATTAGTGGAATGAGTCCACTAGCTAGTTGAACAAATTCCCACATTAAGCAAGCTAACTAACGTGTACAAGTACACATGATGAACATTGCCAAGGAAAGGCATGAGCCAATGATATAGTGCCATGTGTGCATATAAAGAAATGCACTAGTTAAGCATACCATCTTGGTATCCCACATCGGAGTCTAAGAAGACAAGCAAGCACCTCTCCGTCTTATATATAGGAACGGAGGTGGGCAAAGTAAAGGATCGGAAAAAAGCCTGTTCCGAGACGTGTTCTCAAAGGACGGGCCCCGATGTGTTTGAGTCTCCGAGGAGCTCGCACTATTTTACGGGAAAGACCTTAAAAAGTCTTATAAGCCTCCGAAAAGAGAATAAAATAATACGCGGGGGTGGGAGAGCTCGAAGCAAGACGAGCCGGTTTCTAGCGCGCCGAAAGGCCCGAGAGTTTAATAATTTTGTCCCGTAGTTAGTTCGAGATTTTCGGACTTCAACAAGAATGATGATTATTATTCCATAAAATTAATTAAATTATAGTAAATGATATTAAAATGGTAATTCTCATTTTACTTATAAGTATGTTTGAAACCAAATATATATAACACAATTTTGTTAATTTAAGAGTCCATCGTTCATGAAAAACCGAATTTGACAAGATAATGAATCAATTACGTAGACTTATAAACATAACATTGACATAAAAATAACATTATACACAATATATGCACAAATAATAAACAAAAAATATAAATTCTTTTAAATAATATAAAAACTAATCAATAAGATCCCATGCGATAGAACGGACCATCTACCTAAAAGTTACGCTAGTATGGTGTGATTAAAAAATGGCCCGAAAAATGTTTACCCAATAATTAATATATAGGACGAGAGTTAGTGCGGGTCATGAAACTTCCGACGTGCCAACAACTTCTCCATGAACGTACAACATTCTCTCCAATGGGATCATAATTGTCAACTAATAAAAGAATTACTCATCACGTACTATATATATAGAGGCCAGGGTGAAGAGTCAATGTAACAATATACAGAAGGTATACAAACCAACCGGCCACCAAGGAAAAAAAATTAAAGAGCTTTAATTTGGTGTACGTAGAGATGAAAATGGGGCTATGTCGGATGGGACTGGTGGGGTCGCTGCTGGCGGTGGCCTTGGTGGGGATTGCAGCTGCGGAGTACTATAAGCCGCCAGCCTACGTGGCCACGCCCAAGGAATGGAGCGTGGGGATTCAGGTCCAAGGCGGCATCTTCTGCAGCAGCTACGGCAAACTGTCTCCCCTTGCAGGCGCGATGGCGAGGCTGACCTGCATAGCAATGGGCGGGAAAGGAAGGTACGAGTCAGCCCCATTCTCGGTGGTGAGCAGGGCTACGGACGCCAAGGGATACTTCAAGATCAACCTCTCCAAATACGACGTGGGGCCCTACAAGCTGACGGCGTGCAAGGTGTTCCTGGAGACTCCACCCCCGGGGGAGTGCAGCGTACCCACCGACCTCAACCGCGGCGCTACCGGCGCCCCACTTCCTCCCACGTACCGCCTCCTCCTTTCCGACCACACCCGCCTCTACTCCGTCCCTCCTTTCGCCTA
Source organism: Polygonum aviculare (assembly GCA_934048045.1). Classification (NCBI taxonomy): domain Eukaryota; kingdom Viridiplantae; phylum Streptophyta; class Magnoliopsida; order Caryophyllales; family Polygonaceae; genus Polygonum; species Polygonum aviculare. Next base: position 32,532,602 of record OW204028.1, on the reverse strand, counting down.
CACCACTCTTTCCTACTGATCGATTATATATGTAATATGCATATCCATCCATATATCGTATTTTGATCTACATTAATTTACATATATATAAAATTAATCAGAAATTGGTCTTGTTTTCATTTACGATCGTACGTCAATTAATACATTTTAAGTGATCGTACGTGTTTTGGGTGAAAAACTACGTTAGTTTAATCACCTTAATTTAGGGTTACGATTTGAGAGCTTTTTTTGAGGTACGAAAGACAATCGTGAGATAACGAAATCGGAGATTCGACAAATAGGCTTTATTGATTGCGAATCAAATTTGAATTACAAGTATCGGTATCTCAGATACGATCTCCTCCTATCTATAACTAAAAATCTATCTTATATCTGGCAATCGGCGCCGTTGCGGATAGATCGTGGGCTCACCACTGGATCCCGAGATTTCCGGCCTCCTTCTCTCGCCCGCTACCGAAAGCTTGCTCCCGCTCCCGGGTTCTTCGGAAATTAGTTCCAACGGATCTCTACTTGGAGACGGGCCTTTGCTATCTTGACCAACGGGCCTTTTCTACCACCATGGGCCTAACACATCTTGGGCTCGCACTAGGAGAGAAAACGAGGCCCAACAATACCCCTGAGAAGGGTATCCGGCCAGCGGCAAATTCGAAATTTTCCTTAGGCGCGGCCGATAGCCTTCTCACCGTTAGATGGCCGACGCGTGGCGATGAGACGGTTTTCTGCGGAAACTGCCTTGGAAACCGCCACCATCAAATCTCTTAATTGCAGGCTCTCCCTCTTATTGCCATCATTACGCTTCCTCTCTCTCAAATAATCCCAAGATCCGTTCTTATCCCCAAACAACTCTTTCTCTCTTGGAAAATTTCCTCTCTTCTCTGATGGCGAGTCCAAACGGCTTCATCTCTTCCAAGTCCCTCACCGCCCAAGACCAGTACACTTGCTCCATGATGCAGGAGGAGGTGGATACTCTAGTGGCGGAGAGCGGCTTCCCGCCAGGGACTCAGGCGCTGAAACCCGACATCGAACACCTCGACTGGGTGAAACAAGATTGGATCTGTTTCCTGGAGTTCCCGTTCACCATCGGCCTGAAGTTTCCGTTTCCGCGCCTGGTTCAACTATTCCTGGGCGATTTGAGGATCTCACCGTCTCAGATCATGCCTTCAGCGTGGAAGATACTCACCACCATCCACGAGATGTGCTCCGCCTTGGACGTCACGTTCAACATGAAAGACCTTGCCCATGCCTATGAGATCCGTACACAGAGGCCGGGACGCGTCACCCTCCAAGCCCATAACGCCAAGAACCCGCTGGTGTGGAAGCCGAAGGTGGACTCTCCGGGTTGGGCGTCGAGGTTCTTCTTCGTCAACCGGAAGTCGATGGGGGCCATGGGCGAGCGACTCAAGCCGATCCTTTTCGACCGCTGGAATGTGAACCGTAAGTAATCGCTCGACTTCTTCCCGTCACTTCTCTAGGGTTTGAGATTTCAAATTATTGATTCTCTTTTCTTTTTCGAATAGTCCCTGCGAACAGGAACTTCGCCCCTACCATCTCCGAAGCGTGCGCCGCCCTCATGAACATTCCTTTGGAAGACCGAGTTCTGAACAATTTCCCCGACAAGAACGCTTTGGCCTCTCGCCTAGCCGTCTCGGAATCGGAATCGGAAGATGACGTTCAGGTTGTCGCAACCCCCACCCCTGCTCCTGCCCCTCCGGCGCCTGGTAGGAGATTTCGTGCCCTCCCTTTCATACACTTCCTTTTCCTTGTCCCCTTCTTCGCCCCTTCTGACCATGACCGCTCAACTGACCTTATCACAGTTTCGGGTCTCCGGAGGCCTAGCGCCAACCGCCTTCCTTCGGCTGAGGAGGCGGTTCGCCGTCGCACACGGGCCTCGGCGCAGAAACTGCCGATGTCCCTCCCCTCTACTACCGAAACCCCCCGGGTGACGCCGCTGAAGCGGCCCGCGGAGGTTCCGTTGTCCGTTCTGGAAGCAGGAGAGGGAGCTCAGAAGGAGGCGTGGGCAGCGTTAAGGGGCTTGGTCACGTCGGGAGTCAGGAAGCGGTTTCTGATGGGGAGCCTTGACGACGTGGTGAACGAGGGAGATTTGTCCGCCCTTAAGGTAAAAACTCGCAACTCACCTATCTTGATCATGCCAATCGTACCCCTTCTCTCACTTTTTGCGTCCGTTCCCAGATTGCTCAAGGGATGGTAGCGATGCTGGAAAAGATCAATGAAGAGAGGGGGTTCGTGTCTCAGCGGGAGGCTCAGCTAAGCGCGGCGGTGGACGAGTCTAAAGCGATAGTGGTGAAGGCGGAGCAGCTCTCCGCGGAGCAAGGTCGCCGTCTGGAGGAAGCGAGGGCATGCGTGGCGGCGCTTGAAGCAGAGGTCAAGGCCTTCGGTGACGAAGCTTGGGGTATCGCAGCCTACTACTCCATGAAGGCTCGCGTGGAGGTGCTGGAGAAGCTGCCGGTGGAATCCAGGGGTGTCTGGAGTCTGGAGGCGGAAATGAAGAAGCTAGAAGACAACTTTCCAGCCGGCCAGCGGCTCCCTGGCGCGCAGTTTTTCAACGAGGGAGACGGGGGATCCGACACGGAGGACGACTCTCCGATGCCCCTGAGGATCCTTCCTACCCCTAGTTCCAACGTGACAGCCGCCGCGCCTGCCGCTGCCGCTACCGATGCTACCACTGCTTCCACTGATGCTACCGCCGTCCCGTCCGTCAACCTTGTGACCGTCACTTCCATTCCTGCTGTGGGCGAATCTTCTCATGCTCCCGAGACCCCGATTGACCAGACGGCTGGTGAGCCCTCTACTTGACTCTTTTAAGATGAACTTTCTTCCGCCCTGCGTGGCGTATGTTTATAACTTTCCCTGGCCGGTATTAGCCTTAAAACTTTAGCCCTTCGGGGCGATTTGCATGGTTTGTCCGACCCTTCGAGGTCGAGGTATTCCTAGCCCTTCGGGGCGTATTTGACTTATTTTGCCCGGCCCATGGGGGTCGGTTTTGGTAGTAATTGTTGCCCCTTCGGGGGTTTCCTTCTTTATTTGCTATCGTTTGCTACGTTTGATTGCCGTTTAGATGGTTTCCAGGCGTAATGACTAGGGAAAACGCTCTGCAGTAGTGTAGTAAGTTTAGTGGTCGAGCGCAAGCGCGGCTCGCTTAGGCTAGTAGCTAGAAACTTAGCGATACTCAGCTCACTTCTGGTTTGCTAGGGACTTAGCGTTTCATCAGGTGATTCGAGAGTTCTCGAGTCGCCGATGGCGTTTTAGATCGTGCGTTGCAAAAATGCTTTAGGATTGAAACATAAGACGTATCGTACGTAATTTCATTTCCAGCGATAGTTAATAATGAACACGCCATGCAAAACCGTGTGAATTGTATTACATAAGCAATCATTCATGCGAGATGGACTAGTAAAGAGAGCGCCATTCGAGCTTTTAGATAAAACCATACAGGCATCAAAAGATATTCATCGAATGTCATGCGAAACCTCAAACCATATCACCAAGTTTATGCGTAACTTCAAACAATGTAATCAAGCATCATGCAAAATTCCAATCAATAGGATCAAGCGTCAAGCAAAACTTCAAGGAGTAGTATCAAATGTCAAACAGGAAACACACACACAAGTTTAAAAAGAGGGAATCAGAAGTAATACTGCCGAAGATGGGTGGCATTCCAGCTTCTGGGGACTTCTCGGCCGTGTGGGTCGCGGAGTTGGTATGCTCCTTGGCCGGCGATGCCCGAAATCTGGTAGGGACCCTCCTAGGATGGGGCAAGCTTTCCAGCGCTTTGGTCTCTGGTGTTCTGGAAGACTTTCCGAAGGACCCAGTCCCCCTCCTGGAAAGTCCTTACCTTCACGTTTCTGTTGTAGCTTCTGGCGACCTGCTGCTGGTGACGCACCATCCGGCACCAAGCTTGCTCTCGAGCCTCAGTGGACTTGTCAAGGTTCCGAGCGAGCTCGACGGCGTTCTGCTCGCTGGTGAGTAAGCCGTACCTAGCTGTGGGGACCAAAATTTTTGTGGGGATAATCGCCTCACACCCGTAAACTAAGGAGAAGGGGCTTCGGCCCGTGGAAGTCTTGGGAGTGGTACGGTCCGCCCACAGGACGTATGGTAGCTCGTCTGCCCACCGGCCCCCAATCTGCACTAGCCGCTTCTTGAGGTTGTTGACAAGGATCTTGTTGCTCGATTCTGCTTGCCCATTGGCCTGAGGGTAGCGGGGAGTTGACATAACTAAGTCGATGTTCCACCCCTTGCAGAAGTCGCGAGTTTTCTTACTAATGAACTGTGACCCATTGTCGCATACGATCTCAGAGGGAACCCCGTACCTGCTCAGGATATTCTTCTTGAGGAAAGCTACGACCTGTTTGTCTTTTATTTCTTTGTATGCCTCCGCCTCGATCTACTTGGAGAAGTAATCGGTGAGAGCTAGAAAGTACACCCGCTGCCCGGACGATGGTGGGAGCTTGCCGACGATATCCATGCCCCACCTCATGAAGGGCCATGGGGTGAGAGTCGGGTGTAGAGGCTCGGGTGGCTGATGCGAAGTAGCCGCGTGCCGGTGGCAAGCGTCGCACCGTTTGGCGAATTCAATAGCATCTTTTTTCAATGTCGGCCAATACCAACCGTAGGCTAACACTTTGCTTGCCAGGCTCCTGCCGCCAGTGTGGTTACCACATTCTCCCGCGTGGATATCCTTGAGTATCTTGCTGGTTTCGGATTGGGTTGGGCACCTTTGGAGGATCCCGCTAGCAGATTTGTGAAACAAGACGCCCTCTATGACCGTAAATCTGGCCGCTTTGATTTTGAGGGCTCGTGCCTCCGCTTTGTCTGCGGGGAGGACTCCGTCTACAAGCCAGGAGAGGTAAGGTTTCATCCAAGACTCTTCGGAGTCGTGTGGGGAAGCGGGTTCCTCCTGGGATGGCTCTCGGGGCTCGTCAGCGGTAGGACCGGCGAGGGTTAAGACGGGTTTCAGGCCTTCTTCTAGTACGATCGAGGGTATGGCAGGCAGGGTGACGTGTAGCAGAGGTATAGCTCGGAATTTCTTGTGATCAATGGAGGAAGCTAAATTGGCTAGCGCGTCGGCCTGGGTATTTTGCTCTCTAGGTACCTGCTCGAAGGTGATGTCTTCAAACTGCCGACTCAGGGCGCGGACTACTCCGAGGTAAGCGGCCATCCGACTATCTTTGGCTGCATACTCCCCGGAAATTTGGTTTATCACCAGCATTGAGTCACATTTGACGCTCAGCTTCTGAATACAAAGATCACGTGCTAGCACTAAGCCGAACACCAAGGCTTCGTACTCGGCTTCGTTGTTGGTAGCTTCAAACTCGCACCGGACTGCTTGAGATATACTATCCCCCCTGGACGAGTTCAGTACGACCCCTATGCCCGCTCCCCTGACGTTTGACGATCCATCGGTGTGTAAGGTCCACTCCGGACAGTCGTCTCTGGCGACGGTGGCCACGACCTGATCCGGAGCCGGGCTTTCTAGGGTGGGACTGAAGTCGGCCACAAAGTCAGCTAGCGCCTGCGACTTTATCGCTGTCCGGGGCTCGTAGGCGATGTCGAAGCCGCTCAAGTGTATCGCCCATTTGACCATCCTGCCGGTTATCTCGGGCTTATGCATCACAGTCTTCATCGGGTAATTAGTTTGAACCGCGATGGTATGTGATTCGAAATATGGTCTCAACTTTTGCGAGCACATTACCAGGGCCAGCACCAGTTTTTCCATCGGGGAGTAGCGGCTCTTGGCAGATAACAAGGTTTTGCTCACGAAGTACACTGGCAGTTGTTGACCCTCTTCCTCTCTGACTAGGACGCCGCTGACGGCGCTTTCCGTCACTGAAAGGTACAACTTCAAGACTTCTCCGTCTTCCGGCTTCGAGAGGAGCAAGGGATTGGCAAAGTAGGCTTTTAACTCTTGGAACGCTTCTTCATGCCTTGGCTCCCAGGCGAAACTCTTGTTTTTTCTCAAAACTTCATAAAATAGGCGGCATCTTTCTGCCGACCGCGAGATGAATCTGTTCAGGGCCGCTATCTTGCCGGTTAGCCGCTGGACGTTCTTGACACATCGGGGGGATCTTAACTTGGCGATGGCTTGCACTTGCTCAGGACTTGCCTCGATCCCCCTTTGTGTGACCATGTAGCCTAGGAACTTTCCTGACCTTACCCCGAATGTGCACTTTGCGGGGTTGAGCTTCATGTCGTACTGGTCCAGGATGGCGAAAGCTTCTGCTAGGTGGGCGATGTGGTCCGTGGCATGCTTGCTTTTGACGAGCATGTCGTCGATGTAGACTTCCATCGTTCTCCCGATTTGGTTTTGGAACATCCGGTTCACTAGCCGCTGGTAAGTGGCTCCAGCGTTCCGGAGGCCGAATGGCATCACTTTGTAGCAATACGTCCCCTGGGTGGTGATGAAGGCCGTCTTCTCCTGATCGCCTTCCTCCATTTTGATCTGGTTGTACCCGCTGAAGGCATCCATGAAAGTGAGGAGCTCGTGACCGGCCGTGGCGTCGACCATGGAGTCGATGTGCGGTAGCGGGAAGGAGTCTTTCGGGCATGCCTTATTCAGGTCAGTAAAATCTACGCAGACTCTCCACTTCCCGTTCTTCTTGGGAACCACCACCACGTTTGCCAACCACTCGGGGTACTTGACTTCTTTGATTTTTCCTGTTTCTAGCAGTTTCTTCACCTCATCGTCCACCACCCGGTTTCTTTCTGGCGCGAACTTACGTCTTTTCTGCCGTACCGGGGGGTGTGTGGGGTCCACGTTCAACCTGTGGGTTATGACCGACGGGTCGATTCCCACCATGTCTGCGTGAGACCAGGCGAAGGATTCTGTATGTTGCCTCAGGAAGGTTAGGATAGTTGATCGTGTTTCTGGCTCCAAGTCGGATCCGAGCCGTATGGTTTGGCCAGGGTTGGCCGGGTTTAGGGCCACCTCTTCCACTTCTTCCTCGGATGTAGCTGTTCTGGCATGGGTAGAGGGGGCCTCCTGTAATTGCTATGCGCCGCTTCCGGCGGTCGTCGGCTTTAGAGCCGACTTGTAGCAATCTCGGGCCAGCCGCTGGTCTCCCCTAATCTCTTGCACCCCCCAAGGGGTAGGGAACTTTATAGCCTGGTGGTAGGTGGAGGCTACCGCCCTCATCTCGTGTATCCACGGCCTCCCCATAATGACGTTATAGCACGACGGGCACTCCATGACGGCGAAGCGGACTTGGACGTTCATCCCCTTGGCGTAGGTGGGAAGTATGATATCTCCCAGGGTGTGCTTCACTTCTCCACTGAAGCCTACCAAGGGGACGGGGTTTCTGTCGAGGTCGCTCTCGGACAAGCCCATGCCTTTCAAGGCGTCCAGAGTCATCAGATTAGTGGAACTTCCGGTATCGATGAGCACTCTCTTCATCATGACGTTGCCTACATGGAAAGATATCACGAGTCCATCGTGATGTGGTCCGACCAATCCCCCCATGTCGGCGTCGTCGAAGGTTATGGGCACGTTCATCCAGGCCTCATCGGGACGGCTAGGTCCGGCCTCTCTCTCGAAGTTGTCCTCTCGCGCGCGGCGCTTAGCCGCTGAGTAAGTAAGGCCGCAGACGTCCGACCCTCCCGAGATGACGTTGACGACGCGGTCGTGGGGAGGGGACGGAGGTTTCGCCGATCCCGGCTCGGGTACCCCTGCTAGTCCTCGTGGAATCCTGGCGTTGGGGGCCACTTCTGAAATCAGGCCGCGGGCAATCAGGAAAGCCACTTCTCTTCTTAGAATGTTGCATGCATTAGTGAGGTGGCCTGGACCGTCGTGAAAATGACACCACTTCTTGGCGGTGGCTTCCGTCTTGTTGCTCTCTATCTTCCGGGGCCAGCGGATTAGCTTCCCGAGTTTGCCCAGGTTCCTGACCATCTCAGCGGGGGACAATCCCAGTTGGAGTTTATCCAACGATGGTGGATCGGGCTTATCTCTACTGGCGTCTGCCGTTTCTAGCGCTGCCACGTTTACCGATGACGGTGCGTGGTAAGGTTGTGCCCGGCGCTCTCGCCGATTGTCATGCTGGGACTTCTTCTCAACGCGATCCCAAACCGTGACCCTGGACCGGAGCCGACGGTCTTCTTCTAGCCGGATGTGGGCCAGAGCCTTGGATTGCACGTCCTCGAAAGTGTAACACGGGAACTTTGTGAGTTCGGCGTACAGGTCACTGTCTGGTAATACCCCTTGGCGGAATGCTTCTATGGCCGTCTCGGCGTCGCATAGGGGAATATTCACCTTTTCCCGATTGAACCGATCCAGAAAGTCGCGGGTCGGCTCGCTGGCTTCCTGCCGGATTCGATAGAGATCGCGGGAGAGTTTTTCAAATTTGCGACTACTGGCGAACTGAGATCGAAACGAGTCTACCAGGTGGGCGAAGGAGGTGATACTTCCCCTCGGGAGGCTTACGAACCACTTCAGGGCGGGGCCAGTGAGGGTCGTAGCGAATCCTTTAGCCATCAGAGGCTTCTTCGAATGGGACGGGATTGCACTGGTCATCATCCGCTGCTTATTGATCGCAACATGGTCATCGGGGTCGGCAGTGCCGTCATAGGGAGTCATCGTGGGAATGACGTACTTCTTCGGGATGGGTTCCTGAGCGATACGGGGTACGAATGGAGATTCATCGTACCCGTCGTAAGACTCTTTCTCCAGAGGCTTGGGCATGCCAGGGATACGGGCGATTTGCTCGGCGAAAGCCTTCAGATGCTCCTGGACCTCCCGGCGTACGGTGACACTCAGCGGGCGCCTTCTTTCGAGGTCCTCTTCTTCCTCGTCATTGTCCCAAGCGAACTGAGGATGTGGGGTACGAGGAGTAGGTTCAGTTTGCACGGGATTAGGCGGCTGCTGGGTGGCCGAGGGCTGCCAATTCGTTGGCGTTGGGATCGGCGGTACCCCCGGCAAGGTATCCGCGGGGGTTCGAGTCAGCCCCATTCTCGGTGGTGAGCAGGGCTACGGACGCCAAGGGATACTTCAAGATCAACCTCTCCAAATACGACGTGGGGCCCTACAAGCTGACGGCGTGCAAGGTGTTCCTGGAGACTCCACCCCCGGGGGAGTGCAGCGTACCCACCGACCTCAACCGCGGCGCTACCGGCGCCCCACTTCCTCCCACGTACCGCCTCCTCCTTTCCGACCACACCCGCCTCTACTCCGTCCCTCCTTTCGCCTACACCACTCCTTCCTACTGATCGATTATATATGTAATATGCATATCCATCCATATATCGTATTTTGATCTACATTAATTTACATATATATAAAATTAATCAGAAATTGGTCTTGTTTTCATTTACGATCGTACGTCAATTAATACATTTTAAGTGATCGTACGTGTTTTGGATGAAAAACTACGTTAGTTTAATCACCTTAATTTAGGGTTACGATTTGAGAGCTTTTTTTGAGGTACGAAAGACAATCGTAAGATAACGAAATCAGAGATTCGACAAATAGGCTTTATTGATTGCGAATCAAATTTGAATTACAAGTATCGGTATCTCAGATACGATCTCCTCCTATCTATAACTAAAAATCTATCTTATATCTGGCAATCGGCGCCGTTGCGGATAGATCGTGGGCTCACCACTGGATCCCGAGATCTCCGGCCTCCTTCTCTCGCCCGCTACCGAAAGCTTGCTCCCGCTCCCGGGTTCTTCGGAAATTAGTTCCAACGGACCTCTACTTGGAGACGGGCCTTTGCTATCTTGACCAACGGGCCTTTTCTACCACCATGGGCCTAACACATCTTGGGCTCGCACTAGGAGAGAAAACGAGGCCCAACAGTACGTCAATCGGCTGGTGCATTGACAAAAGGAGAAAGGGGAGAGTCCCGAGAACGGAAAGGTAAAAACGACACATTTCACATGATTCTCGGAAGGACCGTAAGTGCACATAAAAATTCGTCTTTAATGTATTTATGTAGCTTCTTCGTATTCCTTCTTCTCCAAGCTTCATTCAATGACCTAAAACCTGCAAAACAATGGAAAAAGAGGGTGATGACCCCCTAATCCACCTCCGATGCCTATGTCAGAAGAGTATTCGTCGACTGAGCGCGAGGGTAAATAAAGCGAAAAGGGCGACAGGGCTAGGGTTGAGCGATGATCAGCCCCTTTTCAGGGTAGTTTGTGTATATCCTTTCTACATGGCGAAGACATGTATTTATAGTGGAAGAAAGAGGTCAGTCGATTACTTGGAGCCCAATCCAGCGATAAATCTATCTTATTAAACAAGATAGATCCTTCTAACTACCGGATAACTACTAGGATTTAATAGGCAAATAAAGATACTTATTAGATATGCTTACCTGGTTGGTGAAGATAGTGTCCTTAATTAAGATAAAAAAAAATTACCCGCTCACAAATGCCCTACCTACGTCTTTGTCGCGTGACTAAGACGTAGGGTACTATAGGATTCACTCGAAGTGAGTCAAGTGACCATGTAGCTAGATTAGGGGATTGATGCGTTTGTACATCCGTGAGCGAGTATCACGGGAACCTCCGTGAGCGAATATCACGGTCCCACCCCCCCGTGAGCGAATATCACGGGAGCTCCGTGAGCGAATATCACGGTCCGTGAGTGAATATCACGGGAACCTCCGTGAGCGAATATCACGGTCCATGAGCGAATATCACGGGAACTTCCGTGAGCGAATATCACGGAAACTCTATGAGCGAGTATCACGGTCCATGAGCGAATATCACGGGAATCTCCGTGGAAACAAACCACGGTCCGTGAGCAAATATCATAGGAATTTCCGTGGGAACAAACCACGGTCCGTGAGCAAATATCACGGGAACTCCGTGAGCGAATATCACGGTCTGTGGGCGAATATCACGGGGATCTCCGTGGGAACAAACCACGGTCCGTGAGCAAATATCACAGGAATCTCCGTGGGAACAAACCACGGTCCGTGAGCAAATATCACGGGAACTCCGTGAGCGAATATCACGGGGATATCCGTGGGAACAAACCACGGTCAATGAGCAAATATCACGGGAACTCCGTGAGCGAATATCACGGGGATCTCCGTGGGAACAAACCACGGTCCGTGAGAAAATATCACGGAAACTCTGTGAGCGAATATCACGGGAATCCCCTACGTAGCTAGCATACGCATGAGTTTGTTAGTGCGATGAACTAACGTAGCGCTTATTATTTTTTTATGCAAGACTCCACTAATGAAAAACTGATTTTTATTAAAAATAAACGTGAATGACATGATCCTAAGAACTAAGTTGATGAAAAAAGAACAACTTAGGGGTCTCATCAAAACCGCTTGGGAAAAACAGTGCCCTAGCCTACATATATGAATCCTAGTCCCCGGATCCCCACGCATAAAGGTCCGGGTGCCCGCGGTCGCGCCCGCTCAGGCTACGGCCGTGGCAGCGATTTATCCTCTTCGAACTAAATTGCCCCTACTACGATTCCACGCTCGCGGAATGAGGGACGCACGCGTGATTTTGCCCCAGACAAGGGGATTCTGCGTTTTGGACCGAAACCGCGGTCGCGGTGCATCGAACCGCGGGTGCGGCTTCGATCTCGCGGTCGCGGTCGCTCGACCCGCTGCCTTCTCTTGATTCATCTTCGTGCTTGCACTTGAAAGCCTTCGACCCGCTCGCTTCCTTGACGAGTGTTCCTCCATCTTGGAGCTCCCGCTTTCGGATGAAGCTTGAAGCGAGGAAGGCGATTTCCTTCTTGCCTCGCAATTAACTTCTTCTAAGCGCATATATCGGTGGATACGCTCTTGGAGTTCATCGAAGGTGGAAGGAGGATGGAGTATCAAATCCTCCCTCAACTTGCTTTCGAGCGGGAGCGTTCTTTTGAAAGCGGCTATTGCGGTCTCCTCGTTGCATCCCTTAACTTCGTCGTAACATTCCATGAAACGATTTGAAAAGTTACGCAAGCTCTCATCTTCATTCTTCTTGAGATCAAAGAGTGTGCCAAGGGACACCGCATCTCGACAATTGGCGATGTAATGTTCGATGAACAAAGTGGCGAGTTGTTCCCATGTTCGCATCGACCCGGGTACCAAGCCTTGGAACTACCTGAGAGATCCCTTGGAGAGGCTGCTTAGAAACATCTTACACATCATAGCCTCTTCGGACGCCCACGTCATCTTGTGTGAGAACGAGGCTATGTGCGGAGTTTGAATTTCCATCGTAGAGATCGAATGTTGGTGGAGAGAACTTTGTGGGAGGTTTAGTGCGCTGAATATCCTCGTGGAATGGTGTTGATGTCCCCAAAGCCAACTTATGTTCCGCTCGATCTTGAGCCGATTGCAAGGTGCCGCCTTGCGCTCTTAAAAGATCAAGCAATCTCCTTTCTGTGCGCTTGAGAGCTTGGTCCCTCTCTTTGCGCTCCTCTTCGATCTCGACTTCATCCTGATTGCGCTGTATTCTCCTTTTATTTCCCCAAACGTGGATTGAATTAGCGTTTTCAAAGGGGCCACAACTTTCGTCTTCAAACTCGCGGAATTCTCCTCGTTGTTCGCTCCAACCGCGGACGCGGATGCATGGGCTGCGGGCGCGATTTCTCGGCCCGTGGTCGCGGTCTGGGCTGCGGCGATTCCCGCGATCGCTGGAGTCCGCTGATTCGCCCGAGACCGAATCATTAGGTCGAGGGTGGTCGGTGACTTGAGATTTCTTACTCGAGGGTAGATCGTGGTTCCTCTTTCTTCTTAGACCTCTAAGTGCTCTGCAATCATTGTCGTAACCGGTTTGCGCCTCCTCTGATTCGTCAAAGCTTATCGGCTCAGGACTATAGCGATTTTCGGTGAATTTGTCAATACTAACGAGCCATTGAGTAGTTCCGTCGATTGCCTGCCCGCTGACTTGATGCCTGCCCCGGACTTCTTCCAAGGTTTGCTTTAGTCTCCCGATATCCTCTAGGGTCTGATCCAAGCGGGATTCGGCCTGAGCACGTTTCTTCTTGCTTTCTGTGAGGGTGGAAATGAGAGTATGGATAATTTCTTCTTCCCCCTCACTTTCAATGGTGGTCAATGCCCTACTTCCGTCGTTCAGGTTGGCCTGACTCAATTGACCCTCGAATGCAGGTGGAGAGAACTTTGTGGGAGGTTTAGTGCGCTGAATATCCTCGTGGAATGGTGTTGATGTCCCCAAAGCCAACTTATGTTCCGCTCGATCTTGAGCCGATTGCAAGGTGCCGCCTTGCGCTCTTAAAAGAAGAGAAAAAAAAAGAAACCTAAAGTTAAATTAATGGAGGAGATTGCATACTTTGGAATCGGATGAGTAAAAATACACTGACTTGTACCGTATGCGTAACCAAGTCTGCAGCCTGATGTCTAAATATATATGAAAACCCCTTTGAAGAAATTCAAAATCAAATCAAGATATAATTTTATTTAGATATTTGTAACAAAAAATCTGGGGTAAAAAAAAATTGGATGAGCAGATATTTAAAAATTTTGTTCGGACAGATATTTAAAAATATGTAGTTCGATGTATTTTTGTATTTTGTATTATTAGTGTGTGTGTGTAAGTTTTCACGCATCAGAGGAACGAGACCAGACCTACCTTCTAGGAAGGGTTGCCTAGGCAATTATCATCTGCGTGACGCGAATAAAATTAAATCCATCTTCTAGGAAGAGTGATCTAATCCTTTCGCATTTGGCGTGCACAATATGTTAATGCATATTTTTTTTTATTTAATTTGGGACATGCGACTGAGCTCGATATATATAATTTGATCGAGTTACCTACGTAGCCCTTTTGTGGGCGTCAAGTCTTTACGTAGTTCTTCACATAAGACAATTTAAGGTCCGATTTGGGATTGCGATTGAACTCGACAAACAAACTATTTTATGTCGAATTTCCTACGTACCCTTTTATTTGGGATCAAATCTATACGTAGTTCTTCATTTATTTTTTAATTTTATTTGATTTATGGTCATTACTATAGAAGTGATAGTTGACCGCTAACCCAAAAGAGTTTTTTAGTCCCTTATCGGGTCATGCTCGTAATTATCTCACATTGATGGGTCAATTTTATAATAAAACAAACCAACCCCATTGACATATGCATGTGCATGTTGATTGAATTTTGCAGGTTTGTACGTTTTATGTACAAATGATTTGGGCCTTATTAATTAACTAAGCTCATCAATTATGTTAACCAAATCCACAAGTAACCGTGCAGTTTTAAATTAACCTAGGTTTTGAAACAAAATTTTTAAATATCTGTCCGAACAAAATTTTTAAATATCTGATCATCCAATTTTTTTTTACCCCAGATTTTTTGTTACAAATATCTAAATAAAATTATATCTTGATTTGATTTTGAATTTCTTCAAAGGGGTTTTCATATATATTTAGACATCAGGCTGCAGACTTGGTTACGCATACGGTACAAGTCAGTGTATTTTTACTCATCCGATTCCAAAGTATGCAATCTCCTCCATTAATTTTAACTTTAGGTTTCTTTTTTTTCTCTTCTTTTACGTAGAAACCAAAAAGTTGTGCTTTTGGAATTGAGGAGTTGTACCCAAAGGGATTTCTTCTTTTACTCCTCCAATCTTTTCTTCTTTTACGTAAGCCAATAAGGGGAATTGGTTTTGGCCCTTTTGTTGTTTTGCTTTCTTCTACATAAGACAAGAGGAACTTGTACTTTGTACTAGCCATTAATTCGATTTACTATATTTTATTTTTAGGCCAATGACTTGTCCCATCATTACATCATACTTCTTCTCTCCTCCAATGACTTGTTTAGAGCATGCATGTAAAAAGAGTGATGATGTAAAGCGAGCAATCTCCTCGCCCCTGACGTGTACTAGTGGATCCCACTTAAAAAGCACATTTTTTTACAAATAAAAATAAAAAAACCAAAAAACCAATTAGCTTTTATGCAAAAAAAAAACCCCAGTGAAATCTCCCCAACCCCAAAACCCTTCCCTCTCAACTCTTTCCTTGCGCACCCGCTTCAGATCTGGTGCGACGGCCTCCCTCCGCCCTTCGACGGCGTCGCTCCGCCCTACCGCTCGACGGCGTCGTCCCCCCTCCCGCTCGACGGCGTCGCGTCTCCCTCCCGCTCGACGCCCTCGCTCGGCCCTCCCGGTCAGCCACTCCGCCCTCTGCTCGGCCCTCCCGCTCAGCCCTTGCTCAGCCCTCCGCCAGCCTCGCTCTCCCTCCCGCTCGACGGCGTCGCTCCTCCCTCCCGTTCGACGGCGTCGCTCGGCCCCCGCTCGACGCCCTCCGTTTCGCTCGACGGCGCTCGCTCGGCCTTCCTCTCGGCCCTCGCTCGGCTTTCCTCTACGCCCTCTGCCGGCCTCCGCTCGGCCTCGCTTCGCACCGCCACCGCCAACCGCCTTTGATCCCGCAACCACCGATCTCGGATTCCGGGCCGAATTGCACGCTTGTTGTTGTCGACAAGCTCGTCTCGTCTGTAACTCCTATCTCCCTCTCGTCACGTTAAATTCTGGTGATTTGTTGAACTCTTTAAGTATATTCACTTTGTTGCCTCCTTTGTGTGCATTGTTATTGGTTCCTGGTGTAGCATTTTGATTGTAATTTGTACTCTGGATATATGATTGTAGTTTGTACTCTGGTACACTCTTTGATGACTAGAAATTGGACAGAGAACTTGAGCTTATGGAGTGATGCCTCAGCCTCCAATATGAATCATACTATCTTGAAGTTGCAATGTATTATGGTTGTCGTTGAATGTTGATATTGTTAAGTAATGATTATGGTTGTAATTGAATGTTTTTAAGTAATGTTATTGTGAACATATCAAATTTGGTTTGATGAAACCGTAAATTTGGTAAGTAAAAGTGAACCAAGAATACATGACTAGTTTCAAAAGCCGTCAATTTCTACATAAATATATTCAAAAGACATTCAAACTTAGGTCTTTGCTTACACAAGCAATAATGCTAAGAAAACATTGTCAATTTCCAATTCACATAATCGGATAGTGCACCAAAATGTTCAAAAGGTGTCATACTTATCAAACAAACTGCGTTCATTCAATTGATCCCGAGGATGACAACGATGCTTGAGGCATCGTTCCATAAGGCCTGACTGGCTGGGGCATCGCTCCATACGCCCCAGATGACTGAGGCATCACTCCGTAAGCTCCGGATGGCTGAGGCATCGCTCCGTAAGCTCCGGGGAAGAGTTCAGCTGTTGGCCATTCTCCATGACCAAGGCAGAAATACAAGCTGGAGGAGGAGTAGCAAATTCCTCAAATTTTGAAGCACAAGATTCTATACTTAACAATCAAATAACACTCAGATGATAAATTACACTCAAATAATAAAATTATATTCAAATAACACTCACTTGGAGGACAGGAATCGAAGCCGACAATGATGGCGGTGGCGGCACGAAGCGAGGCTGGCGGAGGGCTGAGCAAGGGCTGAGCGGGAGGGCCGAGCAGAGGGCGGAGTGGCTGACCGGGAGGGCCGAGCGAGGGCGTCGAGCGGGAGGGAGACGCGACGCCGTCGAGCGGGAGGGGGGACGACGCCGTCGAGCGGTAGGGCGGAGCGACGCCGTCGAAGGGCGGAGGGAGGCCGTCGCACCAGATCTGAAGCGGGTGCGCAAGGAAAGAGTTGAGAGGGAAGGGTTTTGGGGCTGGGGAGATTTCACTGGGGTTTTTTTTTGCATAAAAGCTAATTGGTTTTTTGGTTTTTTTATTTTTATTTGTAAAAAAATGTGCTTTTTAAGTGGGATCCACTAGTACACGTCAGGGGCGAGGAGATTGCTCGCTATTTTAGCGAGGAGAGTAGCAAAATCCTTATACCATTCACATGGATGATGTAGGCTTTTAAATATCTTTACAACTCTTATTTTTATTTTCCTTATCAAATAAATGTATGCTTTTATACTTTTGTTTTCTTTCTACCCTTTAATTTATAATTGCTCATGAATATATGTTGTTATGTCTTATTCTTTACATACATAAATTATAGTCATTCGTCACTTACATAAATATATTATGTTATACTTTATGACTTAATGCAAAGTTTTTTTGTTTTTTTTTTTTGAGAAAGAATGCAAACCCTTGAGAGCTAACCACTGGTACATTTATGGATCCACGACTGCTTGAACTTTAATTTAATGGTTTCTTCACCTGATCCCCAACTCATTTGTCCCGCAGGGCTCCTACCCCAAAATCTCAAACTCATTTGTACTAATTCTTTTCAAGGTTGTATACTATCCTTACCTGAACATTCTCGCCTTGTGCAATGCTCTTTTATTGACTCACTTTAGCCATTCTAGACTACAATATTTTCTTATGGATTGAAGCACAATTCAAGTACATCCTAGCCGCCCTATAATTTCAATTTTCAATACTATTTATGTTAATACAGATGTGAAACCTATATGGCATGAGAGTATGCAACAGAGTGTTGAAATCTAGATACAAAAAGGGAAATACAACAAAGAGAATTGTTACAGAAAAAATTGGTTCATCTACGTTGTAGGTAGTAGGAGTAGGATCCTCAGAGCTTGAGACACAAACAAAGTGCTAAGCTGCCTTGGATTCATGCTGACGTGGAAGATTTATCAAAAAGGTATGAGAAACCTATTTATGAAACACGCCTGGCTCAGCATATCAGAACTCGAAGCAGCCCTGGCTGTGGTTCAGAGTACTGTAGGCCCTCTTCCTCGAGCAGGTAACGCTGTACAGCAATTGGAAGTCTTGCAGGTGTGCGAGACCCCTTGGTGTGATGACCCGTCCCAACGCATATGTAGACCTGTAACCGCTGCTCTGCTGATCTAGCTGCTCGCTTTAGACCGCCTAGCTCATTCTTTAGCACATGGATGGCTTCACTCACATGCAGTCCATGGAGATCAATCAACCTCTCTGAAACTCCACAATTTCCTCGCACTTCGGGGCTGGTTGGGTTTCTGCCACACAAGTTAAATGTACAAAAGACATACAATAGTCAAGGTTTAATGTCGTAATACACATGCAAAACAGTAACTTCTTTGAATTACAGATTTATATTCCCACCTGTAAACGATGCTTTGCTGTGTTCAGTTCGTAGAAGTAGAAATTGTTTAGTCTATATGCTTTAAGAAGCCAGAGTTTTAGGTATATTTCATTAAACGAAATGGCTTCACTGCTGTGTGCACTGAACCCTCATCTCCTAAAAATTCTCAAGCCTCCTTTTGCTCAAGGCTCCTATTGATCTATTATGTCTCTTTCGTTGAAAATGTAATGGACCCTAGGAATCACTCCTCGTAAGCTACGATATAATCACAGGAGTGCGCACAGATACTGAACGAGCACACAACAACTCTTGCAAGTTGATAGGTGGATCGACACATAAATAAGGCTTGGTTACACTTGTTCAATCTGCTATACTCACTGGGAGGACAGGCTACATCAGTAAATGCATGTAAGTAAGTTTAGTGGGTGGTTCAGATATACCCACCCTTACCCTGAGAATCTCAAGAAGATGTTTTCGGAAATACCAGGGATGACAAGAGGACCAGAAATCTGAACTCAACAATGTGACAAAAGTAACTGAATTTAGTTAAAATGTGCTAAAACGAATTATATAAATAAAAGGCATAAAATTGGAAAATGTGGGCTATCTTTTTTTCTCAAAGGCATTTTGTAAATAAAGGCTATTGACATATGAGGACCAGAAACGAATTATATAAATAAAAGTAACTGAATTTAGCTTTTGACATATTTAGGGTAACGTGACACATGCTCAAGTGTCGAACAGGATATAAGCTTCAAAGTCAGTCAAATATGGGAAATTATATGTTTCTTTCTTTGACATGTTGAATGGAGAAATTTTAAATGCTCAAGTGTCGAACAGGATATAAGCTTCAAAGTCAGTCAAATGGCCAGGTAAGCCAGCAACAAATTTGGGGAAATTGAATATTTCTTTATTTGACATGTTGAATGGAGAAATTTTAAATGGTGATTTTGATGCATCTGAAGCCTAGACTGGATTCATCTTCTCCAACCATTTTAAATTAAATGATTATATAGCAAGCTCCCCTCAGATCCCCTCGGATACTTTACATCCACACAAAGATGAGTTAAAAGATTGCAAACCTTTGACGGTAAATTGATTCTTGGGCCTTACTGTGAGCAGCCTTCATCTGCACATTATGCAGATGTCCCTTGGCACTCAACTCTTTAGCTAATGCCTTGTTTCCAATTACGTATGCCTGTCGGGCCTGAATCATGAATACATTAGTCATATCCATGATGATGACAGCTAGCAAACCTACAGATGTGCATGGTGGGTCAAAACGAAACTTTAGGCTGAACCGAAGTGAAACCAATACTATTCAGTTCGGTTTTCGGTTTATGAATTTCACAGATTTTGGTTTCAGTTTAGTCAGGTTTTTTCAGTTCAAAATTTTCAAAGGGAAACATTCTATTTAGCACAAACCCAAAAGGCCTGACCCGAACAGAATTGGTTCAGATTTTGTCGGTTCGGTTCGGTTTTCAACTAATGCATAATCCTAAGCAAACCTCACTACAACATTCATGGTACCTGGATATAACCCAACAGTACATATCAAAAGCGGTAAATAAAATATTTCAGAACGTTATCTTTTTCAAATCTCACCAGCCCAGTATCATAACGCCTACAGCATAAATAATGAACTTGAAAAGATAGAAAACAGTACGTTGAGATCAAACGCTAGAGAATAGGAATGCAATATATATATAAAGTCAATCAAGTAGATGATCAGATCATTATTCATTTTGCACAGAGAACGAAAATTCATATTTTGATAATTTTTCTAAAATTTCTGCTTAGTATGTAGTCCCTGTCTATAGAGAGCTCTTGCTAAGGAGAAATAGATAGCATTATATTAATTCGGGGTAAAAGATAAATGGAATAGGTGATAATCCAAGAGGAAGTATGTGATCCATTTTGATAGAAATGCTTGCAGTAGGATAATTGTTGTGGATGTTTCACTTGAGTACTCAGATGATCTTCTCTAAGCCTCAGTACCAACAAAACATAGACACTTGCACACACACACAATAAAACTATCTTGGGGACTTGGACGCAATGCAGAAACTCAAACTGATGTACTAGTAAATCAAGCATGAACAAAAACAATACACAGCAAGTAATCAGCCAATGACATTGAAGTTAGTATCTTAGAGAGAACTTTGATATCATGGAAAAATAAAGCTTGATAGTTTGACAGAAAATAAAATCTATCTTATCGGCTTGAAGAAAAATAAAATATAGTTCAATGATAACAAACTTTTTCCATATTTGATGCAATGAAAAGTTTGAAGGACATGCTATGAAAATTTTGTATAAGATGCTTATATTTCGGATTTCTGAAGCTTACCTGTTCAAAATATGCATTTCTCAAACGAGCATGGTCACGAGCTCCTTCCCGCAGTTCAGAATACAAATTTGCTGACAACTCAAACGTATTAGAGCATACAGAAAGATGAAGTACAGCTTACCTAGACAAGAGATTAACAAATTTCAAAAGCATTACCCACAGCATCCCCTGTTTCAAGCCAAACAGGTACAGCACGTGAGGATCCACGACACTGCAACTTATCACCATAAACGCCTTGGACAGGTCCAACATTGTTAGAGCTACCCAAGTTCTGGGGAGTTCTACCTGATCCAAGATTTCTATCAGCTATCACATTTCCATCATACTTCCACATGCCAGAATCTTGAGATGCTAATTTTCTAACTGCTGATGCAAAATCAATATCACTCTTTGATAGAAGCGAAGAACTGCTTTTGAAAGACAGCATACTGTCCTTATCAGATATATATGGACTAGCAGACTGTGGGACTTCATCCCTAGCATATTTTGACAGACCAGACTTGTTTTGTGAGGCCAAAAGGGAAGGAAAATCCGATGAACTGAGATCTGGAGCTGATGAAGTCTTGGAATCAATGCTCCGAATAAAGTCTCCATCAACTTGAAGCTAAAATATTCGGCGAACAACAGAATCAGAAAATGCTAGACAAACAGATCACATGAAACAAACACATGCAATAGTAACAAAGGACAATTTTGACATAGTAAGAAAATTAAACAAAGCAGGTTGTTGAAAGTTAGAAACAATACTGCAGTTCACAGCTTCACCAGCCAGGGAAGAAGCTATCAGATTTTTAAAGTTAATCGATATATAACAGGATTCCTTACAATTTTTTACCCCAACTTCCAAAAAAAATCACCAGATACAATGTATACGGCAATCTAATTTGAATCAATTGCACTGAAGCATCCTTTTTCTAATCATAAACTTTAAAGTTACTCATTTTACTATATATCTACAAATTTACACTAATGTGAAAAATAGATCACCAATAAACTTTCATCATTCTTAAATTATTGCTGATTGTACATAAAACTTTTAAGAAACCCCCCAGACTTTAAAATATATACCATAATAACCAGAGATTAGGGTTTATGTATGAATGTAACATAGGTTTCAATAATAAATTTCAAGTGGTAGGTTGCAAAGCTCAAGTCTGCAAAGCATATGAAAAACTACAAGTCTATAACAAATGTCTGGGCAAGTTCAGATGCCCATCCTAAGTAATGAGCAGAAATTGCAGATATCCTTTTACATTTTACTGAAATAGTGTTGTGATAATAGCAGAGGCCATTGGCATAAGAAATATGGCTAGTAGGCTGAATTTCAGAAAGATCAAAAAGTACATTTCAAAATGCATCCACGCTAATTGCAAGTAGGTTATCAGAAAAAGCTTCTTTAATATAAAAATCTTACAAATGGAAACTAACCGGGAAAAAAATAAGATAAATATATAAAACTTACATGGTTTTCAGAGTATTCAACAAGATAAATCAGGACAGTAAGCATAAACCTATTTGCCAAAGCAGAGAATTAGATGCTTGGAGGTGGCATCATAAATTCCACAGAGAATTATTATCTGATTTCTTCTTGAGTTCATATATACATATATATCTTGCATTGACTGAAACATACCTATTCTAAAGGAGTTGCACATACCTCAAGCTGAGTGAGAATTTCAATAGTCATTTGGAGATCACAGTCATTCGCATAATACACCTCAGCTAGGCTTTCAGCAGCAAATCCAGGAAATTGCAAAGTCAGATAGTCTAAAGAGTTCATTTCACTGTTTTCGAGAACAGAAGAGTCGGCAACAAACATATTATTTCCATATCCATGTATTTTATTTTCTTCCAAAAGGACACCTTCCCCACTACTCCCAATAAAAGGATCACCCACATTCACTGGCTTGTTCCAGGATTTGGTTGGCCAATGGAGAAAATTGGCAGATGATGGATCTCCAACAAAAGATGATGGATGATATCTCATTTTATCATGGGCAACAACATGGTTTGCATGGTGAGCCAACTCCATCTGCCCATTTGACATGTAAGAACTACCACCAGTGGGAGAGTAATTGCTAGCTTCACTACCATCAAGCAAAGATAGACCTGCAAGTGAGAGGCTCAAAACCCCATCTGGCTCTTCACCTCCAATCAATTTGAAGTCTGGAGTGATGTCATCAGGGAGTTGCTGCTGCCAATATTGGCGTGCCTCTTCATCAGAACTGATTGAAACGGAGGACTCTGTTCGGTCTAGCACCTGCTTTCCTTGTGAACAAGAAGCTGGAAACTTACCTTTAGGATCTGGATCACCACTTGGAAGACTAGTCGATGGTTTAAGGGCGAAAGGAACAAACTCTGCTGCATTAGGATTCAAACTTGGTCCATTGTTTTTGGGGCTCTGCTTGGCTAAAGAAACCAGAGATCCTTTCTTGGACAGGTTCATTTTTGGAGAAGTAGGACTAGTGAACAAGCAGAATTGAGGCTCAAACCATAGCATTAACTTGAAAGCCAATCAAACCTACAATAGAAAGATTCAAAAAATGAAAAAAGTCCCTTACAATGAACACAGATCCTTAGAAAAGAAAGTATACAGAATAAGATTCATTCTCGGTTGCCTTGAAAATAGAATTGGTAAGCATGCAGGATTAAATACCTAACACAAGGTATACGGGTCTTCCATTCTTTTGGACCGACATCGTTACTTAAGGGGGATTGTTTGTAGTTAAATTCCAACCAAAATACTTCTGATATCCATTTCCAGAATTTACAGCACATCCATTGTTGAATATAGAATTGGATGACTCCATCTCATTCGAATTAACTTTTCTAACATCCTTAACAGTAGCAAACCCTCCCTAATCCAAACTTGATTGTTCTAACAAATGATAGCCCCTATCGTGTTTGAGCCTCAAAGACAAACTACTAATCTACCTATTGACATCCTAGTTTGACGATAGAATGGTATTCAATCTAATAATATGTTGGTGATGTGCGCAATCCCCAACATAATAATCCCACTAATACGCATGATGGGTCTGTATCTATTATCGCAGAAGTTTAAAAATGAATTTAGCAGAAAATTGGGCAAGAAAAATCCTCAATTTTTCAATCACACAGATAGATCTTGCTTGTAGAACAAAATCAATGATATATGACATCAGAACAAAGTTCAGTCCGTAGAGAGAGAGAGAAAGAGAAGCAGGGGGCAGAAACCGGAGAGGAGAGTCCCCTAGGCTGTCCAGTGAAACCGAACCGGAGAGGCGAAGATTGTGAAGAGTCGTCCGTTCGTCGCTGGTCAGTAAACGGTGGTCGGAGAAGAGAGGATAGGCGTCGTCAGTGTGGAGAGGAGATGAAGACAGCGGCTCACGCAGAAAAGAAACGAGCTGCTTTCAGTGAGAAAAATAAGGGTAATTATAATTATAAAGGTAATTATATTTGGTTTAACTAAAGGCTTACTTAAATCAATTATCTATCATCATCATCATCCTAACTATATACTACAACGGTTGTTAAAAATAATATTCAGCACGACACATGTCAACTCCTTATTGGACCGCATCCTTCATCTTTATTAAAATAACTTAATTTGTTTAATGGGTTGAAATTTCATTATATACACCACAATAAATTGTACTCATAATAAATCTATCCAAATCTTAAAAGATTCCATCCAAAATTGTATACATAATGACTCTTTATAATTTTCAATAGATACATTTTTATTTAATTATATTTTTAACCTAGAATCTTTCTAATATCTTATGCATTTTATCCTTTCCTTATACAATAATTGTAAAACTTCGATATTTATGTATGTCAATAAACAAAGCTAAACATCTTATATATGAAGTTCGAATTGCATAATTGTAAAAATCCAAAATTTATATGATATTTGAATACGTATGTCAATAATTGTAGAATCTATCCAAAATTAGGTAAAACTTAAAGTGAATTTTTTGTTAAATCAAAATCATATTATTAAAGATATAATAAACCACATAACTATTTTATTAAATCAATTTGATTGGTTGATATTTAACTGACTTATTTTTTTATTGGTTAAAATTTTTATTGTAGAATCTATCTATCTATATATTGTATATTGTATAATTTAGATGGCTTAAAACATATACAGACACCTGAACTTGTTATTTTGATCATTTGGACACCTAACCTTTGAAATGGACCTATTGAGCATCCTAACTTGTCAAAGCCTAACTGTTGAACACCATAACTTGTCAAAGCCTACCTATTGAACACCTCGTCCCTAACGTGGCATTGCGTGTGCGATGTACACTTGATTTGGGCCTGTTTTCATTAAAAGATCGATATTTTTAAGCTTACATGTACTCCCTCCGTCCCATAATGTTTGTCCATCTTTCCATTTCGGTTGTCCCAAAACGTTTGTCCATATTTCCAAACTTTCCATTTATATCACATTCTTTTTACCATATTAATCTTATTCAATCTCATATATTATCCCCATTACCCAACTTTTTCATCATCTTTATCACTTTTTCCTATAAAATTACAAAACTACCCTCATCCAATCTTATATATTACCTTCAATTATCCATCTTTCCCATCAACTTTATCACTTTTTTAAATTTTATACTTATATATTACCCTAATTATTCAACTTTTCAACTTCGTGTTAATTACCGTGTCAATTGTCCTTTATGAAAAAACGTTTTGGGACGAAGGGAGTATAAAGTAATTTGCCCGCAAATGTAGTATAGTGAGGGGTTTAAGTGACAATTAATTAAACGATGAAGCCTTATCTAGCATTTATGTGACATTTTTTTTGCTTAATCATGTTCATGTAATAGTGCGTGCGTATTATGACACTCCGTAATCAGGGACGAGATGTTTAATCGGTAGGCTTTGACATGTTAGGGTGCTCAATAGGTTCGTTCAAAGGTCAGGTGTCTAAATGACCAAAATGGACAAGTTCAGGTGTTCTTATATGTTTTAAGCCTAATTTAGATTTGATTTTTTCCAAATAAATATAAAATAATTATTATTATTATAAAATAACAAAAATTACTGATACAAACAAGTATTCAATTCTTATACAAAAAATATAATCCTACAAAAAATATAATCGTACAAATCTTTGTTTGATTATAAAATTGCACAAATAATCTATCATTAAAATAGATCCTATAAGAAGTAAATTAAATAAAACAATACAAGATTTTATAATATCAAACTATTCTCTTAAACAGCTTATACAAAAATTAAAGTGGATATTTTGTTAAATCAAAATCGTGACTTCAAGGTACGGACTAATACTAGTTATTATTATATGCTAAAGCGGAAGCAAATTCCGTCATCATATTGCGCCACATCATCCCTTATTTAAATAGTTTATCTTATAAAATCTTGATTTTATCATAATCTTATGCGTACTTGATTAAGATAATAGTTCTATTTTAGAATTTGAGTTGTTTAATTAATAATTTTATCCAAATATATAAATCTCTATTTTATCATTATGCCCATTTAATGAGTACATAGATATATTATATAAAAAACATTTACAAAAAATATTTTTATTTAGTCATAATGTATAAATCATAATCTTATTATTTTACACATTTAATAAAGTAGCACATTAATTATAAATTAATTTACATAATTTTATTATGATAGTTTTTTAAAAAACAACAATGCTAGCAAATTCTACCACTATAGTTAAGGCAAATATTTGTTCTATTAAAATAATATATTAAAAATATGTTTTTACTATCATATCATATTAAAATCTCAATAAAAAAATCAGATGTTATATTCACCATAAATATATGTCTAATGTTACATATTGATTATGCTTTAGATAAAAATATAGATATCTTAATGAAGATAATGATTCGTTAATATTTTAATTAAATATTTGTATATTTCTTATTTAATTATTTTTTCACAACATAATAACATATATACAAGATAATTTTGTTTTCTATTTTATCTTATCCAAATTTTATCTATACTTCTAACATAATACGGAGTACTATATTAATCCGAGTTTTTTATTAAAAAATATTGACTTTATTATATAAGTTAGTTTATGCAATTTTATTTAAATGCCAAAAGAAGTTTTTATCAATTTTCAATAAAACGTCATAATGCAACTCAACATCTTATCTTATGACACTCTTCCTTGATTATTTATATACATGTTTATGTATGTATAAAAAGTTAATATATAAATAATTCTTATTTTATGTAAATATTTGATGACATACACGAATTATGTCATTGTATATTCCAAAAGATAAGCGTCGTTTTAAAATAAAGTAAGCATACGATAATATTTGTAATTGTTATAGTAGATTCATATAAAATTAATAAATAGATAAATAACACTCCCGTACAAGGTACGGGTCATTAGCTAGTTTTATATAAAGTTATTCAAAATAAAAGTTTGATATAAAATCTTGTATTATTTTCTATAATTTTCTTCTTTTGGGATTTATTTTAATGATACATTATTTATGTTATAATACATTCTTTTAATCGAACATAGATTTGTAGCATTATAATTTTGTTATATAAGAACTGAACACTTGTTTTATCAATAAGTTTCTTTATTTTATAATTAAAATTTTTATTTTATAATTATTTTGGAAAAAACTAAAATTAAAAACATATTTATATGTATATATATCATTTATTTATATGGAGAATCAACAATAAAAAAATTTAACTAATAAAAACTAATTCAATTAACTATCAACAAATCAAATTGATTTGATAAAATGGTTATGTGGTTGGATTTGTTGGAAATTAAGATTTTTTATTAAAATAATCTAATTATGGCTAATAAAAGGCATTGAATTGAAATTAATATTTTTGACCAAAGTACGATTTTATTAAACAAATTAAGATTCAGTTGAAATTAAAATTAGTACATAAGAAGAATTCTAGAAACATAAATAATTTTAATTTCAACTGAATCCAACAACACCGTTTTGGAATTCAGAGATGACGGCGCAGAAGAATTCTAGAAACATTATAGAAAAGTGCTTATATTTTGGTCTTCTTCCACGCCGTCATCTCCAAATTCCAAAACGGTGTTGTTGGATTTTACCCGAAATGGGCGTCGGGCTCGTATAACCGAAACATAGACGGTCAATATCTCGCAACGTAGGCCTCATTTATATCATCTCCGAATTTGATAAGTGCTTATATTTTGGTCCTTTACCGCGCCGTCATCTCCGAATTCCAAAACGGTGATGTTGGATTTTATCCGAAATGGGCGTCGGGCTTGTGTAACTGAAACTTAGACGGTCAATATCTCGCAACGTAGGCCTCATTTAGGTCATCTACGAAGTCGAAAAGTGCTTATATTTTGGTCCTCTACCGCGCCGTCATCTCCGAATTCAAAAACGGTGAAGTTGGATTTTACCCGAAATGGGCGTCAGGCTCGTGTAACCGAAACTTAGACGGTAATTATATCGCAACGTAGGCCTCAATTAGGTCATCTCCGAATTTGAAAAGTGCTTATATTTTAATCCTCTACCGCGCCATCATCTCCGAATTCAAAAACGGTGAAGTTGGATTTTACCCGAAATGGGCGTCAAGCTCGTGTAACCGAAACTTAGATGGTCAATATATCGCAACGTAGGCCTCATTTAGGTCATCTCCGAATTCGAAAAGTGCTTATGTTTTGGTCCTCTATTGCGTCGTCATCTCCGAATTCGAAAGCTTGCTCCACAACAATACGAGCCCTAGGCTCCAGATTGAAACCGGTAAGCAGGGGACTAACCCTCGCCGGTTTTGAAATTGCCTCCGCTTTGTAGACTTCGTTCGCCCTTCATTCAGGACGATTTTCATCATCATAGCCCTGATCTCGGACCACCTACTAAGCACACGCAGGGGCCATTAGGGCTTTCATACCGGACTTTGGGGATTTTGTTTGATTTTTGTAGAGCAATGTATAATACAATGGCTAGAATCCATGGGAGGCAAGATTTGATCACAGTTGTGGCAAGATCTCGTTGATTTGGTTGTGGAATTGGGGCAGAATTAGGGATTTTGTTTGGAAAGGGGAAAGTTGAAGGGGGCATGGTGTCGGGGTCTCTTGAGCTTGTGAAAGCCTATTATTACTAGGGATGTCCATGAAAAACCGAAACCGAATAACCGAACCAATAAACCGAAAAATCGGTATATTTTTTGGTTAACCGAACCGATATTATTTAAACTTTCGGTTTGGTTAACCGAACCGAGAATATTCACGGTTTTCGGTTCGGTTTATGATTTTCGCAATGCCGGTTAACCGAAAAACCGAAAGTTAGTTTTTTTTATTTTTATATTAATTATATAAGTTTAATTTACTTCAAACGATTAATTTTTCAAATGATGATGTTGTTTTATTGAGCATTTTTTAGTTCTCTTGTTTGCATGATTTTATTGTGGCTTATAATTTCAATTATTTACTTGTCAAATATTGTTGATACCCGGATCTGTCATCGCGTTGACACACGAGATAAGTAATAGTAAGGACAAAGATTAAAGCACCAAAGCACGTTTTAAACGCGCTAAGTAAGCATTGGTGTGTGATTAAAACATGAATCTACAATATCGTAATTAAGCCCTTTTGAGGGCCCATATCGCGATTAAAGCCCTTTGGAGGGCCATCATCGCGATTAACATGGATTTGGTTCTATCCCACATCGACAAATGAAAGTGTAAGCAAGTAGCTCCCTTTCCTATATATAGGGGGTGTAGGGCAAAGTTTAAGGGATCGGAAAAAAGCCGAGTCTCGAGACGTGTTCTCGAAGGACGGGCTCCGACGTGTTTGAGTCTCCGAGGAGCTCGCACTATTTTACGGGAAAGACCTTAAAAGGTCTGATAAGCCTCCGAAAAGAGAATAAAATAATACGCGGGGGGTGGGAGAGCTCAAAGCAAGACGAGCCGGTTTCTAGCGCGCCGAAAGGCCCGAGAGTTTAATAATTTTGTCCCGTAGTTAGTTCGAGATTTTCGGACTTCAACATTGGCGCCGTCCGTGGGGACCTTCTCGTCCTAGGACTGTCATGCTCTCGGGTCATCGGTTAAGAATCACGCAGGTTAGTATATTTTCTTGCTTATTTAATTAGTAGGCATTTTTAATTAGCATTGATCGCGATGGATGCGCGGCCCCATCGCGCTGCCGTGGCCTTGGCTCTCGGCCTTGCCCCGCGGCCCCATCGCGGCTCATGGCCTGGGCTCGCGGCCTTGGCCCGTGGCCCCATCGCGGCCCGTGGCTTTGGCCCGCGACCCGATAATAACATCTCCGAAAAGAGAATAAACTAACAACCCTCCGAAAAGAGAATAAACTAACAAGCCTCCGCCATGTCTTCGCCGGCCCGCCACCGCGCTCTTCTGGCCTCCTGCTGTCACGCTTATCTCTCTGGCGTGGTCCGTTGCCGTGGCCTGTGGCCCCCTTCTAGACATCCCATTGCCGGAGACGCGGGAGCTCGTGACTGGAGTGCGTGGCAAGTTGCACTGATCCTGTTGCACGTTGTCAACGCGTTCCGTATCCGCGGAAGGAGGTAGATCTTAAAACCCGATGCTATTTAAATTCATGTTGGGCGTGGAATCATTCAATTCGACTTATGTAAACAACCCTCCGAAAAGAGAATAAACTAACAAGCCTCCGAAAAGAGAATAAACTAACAAGCCTCCGAAAAGAGAATAAACTAACAACCCTAATAAAAAGATCTCTCTTTTGGTTGGAGGGAAGAGGCACGAGGTTTTACTTTGCCCGGCTCTTCCTCTGGTGTGCGGTGTTGATGTATGGTGTTGTGTCTTCAAACGCGCGCTCTACTCTTATTGCTTGCATTCGAGCACCCGGCGCTCTACTCTTATTGCTTGCATTCGAGCACCCGGCGCTCTACTCTTATTTCTTGCATTCGAGCGCCCGGCGCTCTACTCTTATTTCTTGCATTCGAGCGCCCAGCGAACGACATTAATGAACCTTGAGATATTAGCAATTGACTAATGCAAGTTTGTTGTACACAAGTTCAACACCAAACTAAATAACGCCTCCGAAACGAGAATAAACTAAATAAGCCTCATATGGCCCGCGACCCCATTTAGACAACGGCTGTTTTTGAGCTTTGCTCACAGTTACCGTCAACGCGCTAATCACATTCTGTAAAGCAAAACGCGCGCGATGCGCATAGGCACACTCGAGTCGGTTACGCCGCTCGCAGCTGCTTAAAGCCTTAAAACATCAAAACTCCACAGTCGTTAGGGAAAACCCGAGTTGCCGTCCTCGCTCGGGGTTGTCCGCTAACGCGCGCGATGCGCATAGGCGCACTCGAGACTTACGGCTACGCCGCTCGCAGCTGCTTAAAGCCTTAAAACATCAAAACTCCACAGTCGTTAGGGAAAACCCGAGTTGCCATCCTCGCTCGGGGTTGTCCGCTAACGCGCGCGATGCGCATAGGCGCACTCGAGACTTACGGCTACGCCGCTCGCAGCTGCTTAAAGCCTTAAAACATCAAAACTCCACAGTCGTTAGGGAAAACCCGAGTTGCCTTCCTCGCTCGGGGTTGTCCGCTAACGCGCGCGATGCGCATAGGCGCACTTGAGACTTACGGCTACGCCGCTCGCAGCTGCTTAAAGCCTTAAAACATCAAACTCCACAGTCGTTAGGGAAAACCTGAGTTGCCGTCCTCGCTCGGGGTTTGGCCCGCGTTGGACGCAAATACGCGCTCGAGTTGACTTCGTCGCTCGTAGCCGCGATAAACTCAAATATCCAAATTCTATAAGGCAAACCGCCGAGCTGAGCTCGGGGTTTGGCCCGCATTGGACGCGAATACGCGCTTGAGTTGACTTCGTCGCTCGTAGCCGCGATAAACTCAAATATCCAAATTCTATAAGGCAAACCGCCGAGCTGAGCTCGGGGTTTGGCCCGCGTTGAACGCGAGGGCGCGCTCGAGTTGACTTCATCGCTCGTAGTCGCGATAAACCCAAATATCCAATTACTTTATAAGGCAAATCGCCGAGCTGAGCTCGGGGTTTGGCCCGCATTGAACGCGAGGGCGCGCTCGAGTCGACTTCATCGCTCGTAGTCGCGATAAAACTAAAAATCCAAATTCTATAAGGCAAATCGCCGAGCTGAGCTCGGGGTTTGGCCCGCGTTGAACGCAAGGGCACGCTCGAGTCGACTTCATCACTCGTAGTCGCGATAAAACTAAAAGTCCAAATTCTATAAGGCAAATCGCCGAGCTGAGCTCGGGGTTTGGCCCGCGTTGAACGCGAGGGCGCGCTCGAGTCGACTTCATCACTCGTAGTCGCGATAAAATTAAAAATCCAAATTCTATAAGGCAAATCGCCGAGCTAAGCTCGGGGTTTGGCCCGCGTTGAACGCGAGGGTGCTCGATTTGACTTCATCGCTCGTAGTCGCGATAAATTCAAATATCCAAATTCTATAAGGCAAACCGCCGAGCTAAGCTCGGGGTTTGGCTCGCGCAATGCGCGTAGGCGTGCTGATGCCCGGTTACAAACAACGCGTTGACCAAAATTATGCGCATCAAGTTGGTGCCTCGTTTGTCCTCGAAAAGACCGAGGACATCCAAGTCACGGGGTTGTGTTGATACCCGGATCTGTCATCGCGTTGACACACGAGATAAGTAATAGTAAGGACAAAGATTAAAGCACCAAAGCACGTTTTAAACGCGCTAAGTAAGCATTGGTGTGTGATTAAAACATGAATCTACAATATCGTAATTAAGCCCTTTTGAGGGCCCATATCGCGATTAAAGCCCTTTGGAGGGCCATCATCGCGATTAACATGGATTTGGTTCTATCCCACATCGACAAATGAAAGTGTAAGCAAGTAGCTCCCTTTCCTATATATAGGGGGTGTAGGGCAAAGTTTAAGGGATCGGAAAAAAGCTGAGTCTCGAGACGTGTTCTCGAAGGACGGGCTCCGACGTGTTTGAGTCTCCGAGGAGCTCGCACTATTTTACGGGAAAGACCTTAAAAGGTCTGATAAGCCTCCGAAAAGAGAATAAAATAATACGCGGGGGGTGGGAGAGCTCAAAGCAAGACGAGCCGGTTTCTAGCGCGCCGAAAGGCCCGAGAGTTTAATAATTTTGTCCCGTAGTTAGTTCGAGATTTTCGGACTTCAACAAATATGTCATTGTACGTGTCTACATATGCCCTCTAAACTATTTATTTAATATGTTGTTCGGATGAAATACATACAATAATAGTCTAAATTATCATTTGGTTATTATAACTATCAAGGCATATAAAGTTAGTATATTATTGAAGATCTAATCTAACTAGATTATATTGTTTAATAAAATTCGATAGTATTATTAATCTTTCATGTATATTATGATAATCTAAATCACATAAATGGTTATTGGTTAACCAATAAAACCGAACTGAAAAATCGGTTAACCGATCTCCGGTTAACCGAGATTAACGGTTCGGTAGTTTAATGGTGTTTTAGACTAGTTTGATTAAAGGTGGTGATTTAGTAATTTTTTTGCTCGAAAGTGATTTATTAATTTGTGTGTGCTTGGATTATCTCTTGCTGGTAGTGTAAACTTAGGGCATCCTTGGTTATGTCTCTGGCCATTTGCTTGACCTTGGACGAAAGGATACTTATCCTTCCACCGGTACTTGAAGGCTTTGGAGGCATATTGTGCAGATGATGAGAGAAATGAAGGAACATTCACAAAGAAAGAGAAACAAGCAAAGGAAGAGGATGATGAGAGATGAAAATGAGGGAAAAGTTCTGAAATGAAATGGAGCGGTTACCTGAGCTTATATATAGCCTTGGAATGATACGCTAAGCCTAACCAAGGTTAGATTAACCTAACTCTAGTTCTAACGGACTACCTAGCTCTAGTTAATTCTAACAGACTACCTAGCTATGAATCCACGCAGGGCCGGTCTTTTGCCTTGTTGGCCTAGGGCGATGGCCCAAGGCCCCAAGTCAATAGGGGGCCCCTAACCTAGATAGTATTGGTATCTATCTATATATACTATAAATTTAGGATGTGTACTCCATAAATGCTCCATTTATTGATTATTGCAATCTTACTTGTATCAATCTCTAATGTAACATTTTTATACGTTTACCCGACCGAATTTTATCAACCGTAATTGATTCATGTGTTATTTTTCGGTAAGACTTACTATACTTAACATTTTATTTAAATTGATCAATTGATTAGTTATAGTTATTAGGTTTAAAGTTGGTTGATGATTTGGGTAGTTTAATGGTGTTTTAGACTAGTTTAATTAAAGGTGGTGATTTAGTAATTTTTTTGCTCGAAAGTGATTTAGTAATTATGGTTAACCGAAGTCCAGTTAACCGTTTGGACACCCCTACTTATTACTATGGTGTTAAGTTTGGAGATAGCCGGTCCTAAGATGCATTATAAAAATTACGAATTATCTACAACAATAGCAGATGACCAGCATTATATAGAGCTTGGACTAAGAGAGACTAACTAAGGTTAAATTGCTAACTGTAGTTGTAACAGAATAGGCAGTTGTAGAAGTAACACTCAATTGTCAGAGAAGAAAGAGAAAAATATCTCGCATAACAAAAACTCAACCGACTATAATGCTGAAATTGATAAACTCGGAACGAGAATTACAAATCCAAATTTGGTGGCCGATCCCCTGAGGAGGAAGCCAAACTAGGCGGCCAGAACAAACACTAAACGTGGAAATGATATCTCTACGAAGAGCTAGCTTAGAACTTAAACTTGATGGCGGGAAAAACAATCAACACAAAAATTATTAAAGGCAACACAGAAAACGGAAAGATCAACACAATCTAGATTGAGCAGAGTAGGAGAGCAGGACTTCGGTGAAATGAACTTTAGAGTAGCGAGGATCGGTGGACACACGATCTACGGGAAGTAGATCGTCCAGTCCTCCGAGTCTAGGTAAGTCGGAGCGGAATTGTGAACGCTCTCCTTCCTCCTTTGGCTTTGGCTCATCGGGGACCGGGACGATCTCTGAGTTGTTGCCGCCGGTTTCCTGGCCGCCAGATTGCTTCCTTTCTCGACCTCCACTCTCGCTGCCAGTTCGCTTCTCTTCTGGATCTCCACTCTCGGTGTCCCCGCCGGTTTCCTTACTCTCATCATTTGGAGCTCTCTTCTCATCCCTATCTCTCTGGCCCTCCCTCATCTTCTCTATGAAATCGTCAATGTGCTTCTTCAGCTCCTTGGAGCGCTTGGCATCCTTGGCTATGTCTCTGGCCATTTGCTTGACCTTGGACAAAAGGATACCTATCCTTCCACCGGTACTTGAAGGCTTTGGAGGCAAATTGTGCAGATGATGAGAGAAATGAAGGAACGTTCACAGAGAAAGAGAAACAAGCAAAGGAAGAGGATGATGAGAGATGGAAATGAGGGAAAAGTTCTGAAATGAAATGGAGCGGTGACCTGAGCTTATATAGAGCCTTGAAATGATACGCTAAGCCTAACCAAGGTTAGATTAACCTAACTCTAGTTCTAACGGACTACCTAGCTCTAGTTAATTCTAACAGACTACCTAGCTATGAATCCACGCAGGGCCGGTCTTTTGCCTTGTTGGCCTAGGGCGATGGGGCCCCAAGTCAATAGGGGGCCCCTAACCTAGGTAGTATTGGTATCTATCTATCTATACTATAAATTTAGGATGTGTACTCCATAAATGCTCCATTTATTGATTATTGCAATCTTACTTGTATCAATCTCTAATGTAACATTTTTATACGTTTACCCGACTGAATTTTATCAACCGTAATTGATTCATGTGTTATTTTTCGGTAAGACTTACTATACTTAACATTTTATTTAAATTGATCAATTGATTAGTTATAGTTATTAGGTTTAAAGTTGGTTGATGATTTGGGTAGTTTAATGGTGTTTTAGACTAGTTTGATTAAAGGTGGTGATTTAGTAATTTTTTTGCTCGAAAGTGATTTAGTAATTTGTGTGTGCTTGGATTATCTCTTGCTGATAGTGTAAACTTAGGGGGTGGTTCACGAAATTGATAAGTAATTAATTAGTGAGGGATATTCACTAATTTGGTGCTTAATTAATTAATTTTTGTGTAATTGTATCAGTAAAACACTCAAATTTTCATTGAGATATTTTTTTCTAATTTTTAAAATCCTAATCATTTTATTTAAGGTCTGACACAAAGAGTTTGTACATCAACGTGCTTTGTTTCTTTGGGATGAAAGATGATGGTTTTTGAAGTGTGCTAAAAAGTCAAGACTATTAGCATGAATTTTTATGTTCATAAATTGTGTTGTTTTTATTTGTGTTCTTAATAGTTAAAATGGAGTAAACTAAGTTCAAAATGACCATATTTAAATACTAAGTAATAATTTTTGCTATATAGGGTCTTCAATTTATATTTTTCCAAAGGCCTCCAAAATGTTAGTACCGACCCTGAATCCACGGTTATGTTGAGAAGATTTTGGTTCATAATATTTTGTACCATCGGGCGTCTTTGTTTAGTTGGCTGGCCAATATTATTTGGCTGACAAATATTCCTCCCCAAAAGCGAGCCAATCCATCTTGGCCCTTTGCTACTTAGTTGAAGTTGTATGCATGATTTGTTGTGAGGTTTGAATTGTTTCAAGTTTCCTTGACTAGATTGAATTCTCCACGCTTAAGATGCTATACATCACACATTTTTACTATACATCACACTTAAAATTACCTTAATAACCTTTCTTAAAGAAATATTAATAAAATTAAAAAGCCTTATGTATTAGGCCGATTGACCGAAAACCACCCGTATAATAGGCCATATTGCCCTAAACCACCCCTTATATACCTATTTACCGAAAACTACCCTTATACCCCCTTCCGTCAAAAAAAGACCACCTCTCCATGTTTCTCCGTTAAAAAGGCGTGAACGCGCGCGTGCAAAGCGTTGTTAAACTACGATTTTGTTTTTTTACCTTTTCTTTCTATCTCACAAAACTAATATCTACAAATTACTAAATCACTTTCGAGCAAAAAAATTACTAAATCACCACCTTTAATCAAACTAGTCTAAAACACCATTAAACTACCCAAATCATCAACCAACTTTAAACCTAATAACTATAACTAATCAATTGATCAATTTAAATAAAATGTTAAGTATAGTAAGTCTTACCGAAAAATAACACATGAATCAATTACGGTTGATAAAATTCGGTCGGGTAAACGTATAAAAATGTTACATTAGAGATTGATACAAGTAAGATTGCAATAATCAATAAATGGAGCATTTATGGAGTACACATCCTAAATTTATAGTATATATAGATAGATACCAATACTATCTAGGTTAGGGGCCCCCTATTGACTTGGGGCCTTGGGCCATCGCCCTAGGCCAACAAGGCAAAAGACCGGCCCTGCGTGGATTCATAGCTAGGTAGTCTGTTAGAATTAACTAGAGCTAGGTAGTCCGTTAGAACTAGAGTTAGGTTAATCTAACCTTGGTTAGGCTTAGCGTATCATTCCAAGGCTATATATAAGCTCAGGTAACCGCTCCATTTCATTTCAGAACTTTTCCCTCATTTCCATCTCTCATCATCCTCTTCCTTTGCTTGTTTCTCTTTCTTTGTGAATGTTCCTTCATTTCTCTCATCATCTGCACAATATGCCTCCAAAGCCTTCAAGTACCGGTGGAAGGATAAGTATCCTTTCGTCCAAGGTCAAGCAAATGGCCAGAGACATAACCAAGGATGCCCTAAGTTTACACTACCAGCAAGAGATAATCCAAGCACACACAAATTAATAAATCACTTTCGAGCAAAAAAATTACTAAATCACCACCTTTAATCAAACTAGTCTAAAACACCATTAAACTACCGAACCGTTAATCTCGGTTAACCGGAGATCGGTTAACCGATTTTTCAGTTCGGTTTTATTGGTTAACCAATAACCATTTATGTGATTTAGATTATCATAATATACATGAAAGATTAATAATACTATCGAATTTTATTAAACAATATAATCTAGTTAGATTAGATCTTCAATAATATACTAACTTTATATGCCTTGATAGTTATAATAACCAAATGATAATTTAGACTATTATTGTATGTATTTCATCCGAACAACATATTAAATAAATAGTTTAGAGGGCATATGTAGACACGTACAATGACATATTTGTTGAAGTCCGAAAATCTCGAACTAACTACGGGACAAAATTATTAAACTCTCGGGCCTTTCGGCGCGCTAGAAACCGGCTCGTCTTGCTTTGAGCTCTCCCACCCCCCGCGTATTATTTTATTCTCTTTTCGGAGGCTTATCAGACCTTTTAAGGTCTTTCCCGTAAAATAGTGCGAGCTCCTCGGAGACTCAAACACGTCGGAGCCCGTCCTTCGAGAACACGTCTCGAGACTCAGCCTTTTTCCGATCCCTTAAACTTTGCCCTACACCCCCTATATATAGGAAAGGGAGCTACTTGCTTACACTTTCATTTGTCGATGTGGGATAGAACCAAATCCATGTTAATCGCGATGATGGCCCTCCAAAGGGCTTTAATCGCGATATGGGCCCTCAAAAGGGCTTAATTACGATATTGTAGATTCATGTTTTAATCACACACCAATGCTTACTTAGCGCGTTTAAAACGTGCTTTGGTGCTTTAATCTTTGTCCTTACTATTACTTATCTCGTGTGTCAACGCGATGACAGATCCGGGTATCAACACAACCCCGTGACTTGGATGTCCTCGGTCTTTTCGAGGACAAACGAGGCACCAACTTGATGCGCATAATTTTGGTCAACGCGTTGTTTGTAACCGGGCATCAGCACGCCTACGCGCATTGCGCGAGCCAAACCCCGAGCTTAGCTCGGCGGTTTGCCTTATAGAATTTGGATATTTGAATTTATCGCGACTACGAGCGATGAAGTCAAATCGAGCACCCTCGCGTTCAACGCGGGCCAAACCCCGAGCTTAGCTCGGCGATTTGCCTTATAGAATTTGGATTTTTAATTTTATCGCGACTACGAGTGATGAAGTCGACTCGAGCGCGCCCTCGCGTTCAACGCGGGCCAAACCCCGAGCTCAGCTCGGCGATTTGCCTTATAGAATTTGGATTTTTAGTTTTATCGCGACTACGAGTGATGAAGTCGACTCGAGCGTGCCCTCGCGTTCAACGCGGGCCAAACCCCGAGCTCAGCTCGGCGATTTGCCTTATAGAATTTGGATTTTTAGTTTTATCGCGACTACGAGCGATGAAGTCGACTCGAGCGCGCCCTCGCGTTCAACGCGGGCCAAACCCCGAGCTCAGCTCGGCGATTTGCCTTATAAAGTAATTGGATATTTGGGTTTATCGCGACTACGAGCGATGAAGTCAACTCGAGCGCGCCCTCGCGTTCAACGCGGGCCAAACCCCAAGCTCAGCTCGGCGGTTTGCCTTATAGAATTTGGATATTTGAGTTTATCGCGGCTACGAGCGGCGAAGTCAACTCGAGCGCGTATTCGCGTCCAATGCGGGCCAAACCCCGAGCTCAGCTCGGCGGTTTGCCTTATAGAATTTGGATATTTGAGTTTATCGCGGCTACGAGCGACGAAGTCAACTCGAGCGCGTATTTGCGTCCAACGCGGGCCAAACCCCGAGCGAGGACGGCAACTCGGGTTTTCCCTAACGACTGTGGAGTTTGATGTTTTAAGGCTTTAAGCAGCTGCGAGCGGCGTAGCCGTAAGTCTCGAGTGCGCCTATGCGCATCGCGCGCGTTAGCGGACAACCCCGAGCGAGGAAGGCAACTCGGGTTTTCCCTAACGACTGTGGAGTTTGATGTTTTAAGGCTTTAAGCAGCTGCGAGCGGCGTAGCCGTAAGTGTCGAGTGCACTTATGCGCATCGCGTGCGTTAGCGGACAACCCCGAGCGAGGACGGCAACTCGGGTTTTCCCTAACGACTGTGGAGTTTTGATGTTTTAAGGCTTTAAGCAGCTGCGAGCGGCGTAGCCGTAAGTCTCGAGTGCGCCTATGCGCATCGCGCGCGTTAGCGGACAACCCCGAGCGAGGACGGCAACTCGGGTTTTCCCTAACAACTGTGGAGTTTTGATGTTTTAAGGCTTTAAGCAGCTGCGAGCGGCGTAGCCGTAAGTCTCGAGTGCGCCTATGCGCATCGCGCGCGTTAGCGGACAACCCCGAGCGAGGACGGCAACTCGGGTTTTCCCTAACGACTGTGGAGTTTTGATGTTTTAAGGCTTTAAGCAGCTGCGAGCGGCGTAACAGACTCGAGTGTGCCTATGCGCATCGCGCGCGTTTTGCTTTACAGAATGTGATTAGCGCGTTGACGGTAATTGTGAGCAAAGCTCAAAAACAGCCGTTGTCTAAATGGGGCCGCGGGCCATATGAGGCTTATTTAGTTTATTCTCGTTTCGGAGGCGTTATTTAGTTTGGTGTTGAACTTGTGTACAACAAACTTGCATTAGTCAATTGCTAATATCTCAAGGTTCATTAATGTCGTTCGCTGGGCGCTCGAATGCAAGAAATAAGAGTAGAGCGCCGGGCGCTCGAATGCAAGAAATAAGAGTAGAGCGCCGGGTGCTCGAATGCAAGCAATAAGAGTAGAGCGCGCGTTTGAAGACACAACACCATACATCAACACCGCACACCAGAGGAAGAGCCGGGCAAAGTAAAACCTCGTGCCTCTTCCCTCCAACCAAAAGAGAGATCTTTTTATTAGGGTTGTTAGTTTATTCTCTTTTCGGAGGCTTGTTAGTTTATTCTCTTTTCGGAGGGTTGTTTACATAAGTCGAATTGAATGATTCCACGCCCAACATGAATTTAAATAGCATCGGGTTTTAAGATCTACCTCCTTCCGCGGATACGGAACGTGTTGACAACGTGCAACAGGATCAGTGCAACTTGCAACGCACTCCAGTCACGAGCTCCCGCGTCTCCGGCAATGCGATGTCTAGAAGGGGGCCACAGGCCACGGTAACGGACCACGCCAGAGAGATAAGCGTGACAGCAGGAGGCCGGAAGAGCGCGGTGGCGGGCCGGCGAAGACACGGCGGAGGCTTGTTAGTTTATTCTCTTTTCGGAGGGTTGTTAGTTTATTCTCTTTTCGGAGATGTTATTATCGGGTCGCGGGCCAAAGCCACGGGCCGCGATGGGGCCACGGGCCAAGGCCGCGAGCCCAGGCCATGAGCCGCGATGGGGCCGCGGGGCAAGGCCGAGAGCCAAGGCCACGACAGCGCGATGGGGCCGCGCATCCATCGCGATCAATGCTAATTAAAAATGCCTACTAATTAAATAAGCAAGAAAATATACTAACCTGCGCGATTCTTAACCGACGACCCGAGAGCATGACAGTCCTAGGACGAGAAGATCCCCACGGACGGCGCCAATGTTGAAGTCCGAAAATCTCGAACTAACTACGGGACAAAATTATTAAACTCTCGGGCCTTTCGGCGCGCTAGAAACCGGCTCGTCTTGCTTTGAGCTCTCCCACCCCCCGTGTATTATTTTATTCTCTTTTCGGAGGCTTATCAGACCTTTTAAGGTCT
This sequence comes from Polygonum aviculare, assembly GCA_934048045.1. Lineage (NCBI taxonomy): Eukaryota > Viridiplantae > Streptophyta > Magnoliopsida > Caryophyllales > Polygonaceae > Polygonum > Polygonum aviculare. The sequence goes on along the minus strand of OW204028.1, from coordinate 32,491,781 downwards.
TTCCCGTAAAATAGTGCGAGCTCCTCGGAGACTCAAACACGTCGGAGCCCGTCCTTCGAGAACACGTCTCGAGACTCGGCTTTTTTCCGATCCCTTAAACTTTGCCCTACACCTCCTATATATAGGAAAGGGAGCTACGTGCTTACACTTTCATTTGTCGATGTGGGATAGAACCAAATCCATGTTAATCGCGATGATGGCCCTCCAAAGGGCTTTAATCGCGATATGGGCCCTCAAAAGGGCTTAATTACGATATTGTAGATTCATGTTTTAATCACACACCAATGCTTACTTAGCGCGTTTAAAACGTGCTTTGGTGCTTTAATCTTTGTCCTTACTATTACTTATCTCGTGTGTCAACGCGATGACAGATCCGGGTATCAACAATATTTGACAAGTAAATAATTGAAATTATAAGCCACAATAAAATCATGCAAACAAGAGAACTAAAAAATGCTCAATAAAACAACATCATCATTTGAAAAATTAATCGTTTGAAGTAAATTAAACTTATATAATTAATATAAAAATAAAAAAAAACTAACTTTCGGTTTTTCGGTTAACCGGCATTGCGAAAATCATAAACCGAACCGAAAACCGTGAATATTCTCGGTTCGGTTAACCAAACCGAAAGTTTAAATAATATCGGTTCGGTTAACCAAAAAATATACCGATTTTTCGGTTTATTGGTTTGGTTATTCGGTTTCGGTTTTTCATGGACATCCCTAGTAATAATAGGCTTTCACAAGCTCAAGAGACCCCGACACCATGCCCCCTTCAACTTTCCCCTTTCCAAACAAAATCCCTAATTCTGCCCCAATTCCACAACCAAATCAACGAGATCTTGCCACAATTGTGATCAAATCTTGCCTCCCATGGATTCTAGCCATTGTATTATACATTGCTCTACAAAAATCAAACAAAATCCCCAAAGTCCGGTATGAAAGCCCTAATGGCCCCTGCGTGTGCTTAGTAGGTGGTCCGAGATCAGGGCTATGATGATGAAAATCGTCCTGAATGAAGGGCGAACGAAGTCTACAAAGCGGAGGCAATTTCAAAACCGGCGAGGGTTAGTCCCCTGCTTACCGGTTTCAATCTGGAGCCTAGGGCTCGTATTGTTGTGGAGCAAGCTTTCGAATTCGGAGATGACGACGCAATAGAGGACCAAAACATAAGAACTTTTCGAATTCGGAGATGACCTAAATGAGGCCTACGTTGCGATATATTGACCATCTAAGTTTCGGTTACACGAGCTTGACGCCCATTTCGGGTAAAATCCAACTTCACCGTTTTTGAATTCGGAGATGATGGCGCGGTAGAGGATTAAAATATAAGCACTTTTCAAATTCGGAGATGACCTAATTGAGGCCTACGTTGCGATATATTTACCGTCTAAGTTTCGGTTACACGAGCCTGACGCCCATTTCGGGTAAAATCCAACTTCACCGTTTTTGAATTCGGAGATGACGGCGCGGTAGAGGACCAAAATATAAGCACTTTTCGACTTCGTAGATGACCTAAATGAGGCCTACGTTGCGAGATATTGACCGTCTAAGTTTCAGTTACACAAGCCCGACGCCCATTTCGGATAAAATCCAACATCACCGTTTTGGAATTCGGAGATGACGGCGCGGTAAAGGACCAAAATATAAGCACTTATCAAATTCGGAGATGACATAAATGAGGCCTACGTTGCGAGATATTGACCGTCTATGTTTCGGTTATACGAGCCCGACGCCCATTTCGGGTAAAATCCAACAACACCGTTTTGGAATTTGGAGATGACGGCGTGGAAGAAGACCAAAATATAAGCACTTTTCTATAATGTTTCTAGAATTCTTCCGCGCCGTCATCTCTGAATTCCAAAACGGTGTTGTTGGATTCAGTTGAAATTAAAATTATTTATGTTTCTAGAATTCTTCTTATGTACTAATTTTAATTTCAACTGAATCTTAATTTGTTTAATAAAATCGTACTTTGGTCAAAAATATTAATTTCAATTCAATGCCTTTTATTAGCCATAATTAGATTATTTTAATAAAAAATCTTAATTTCCAACAAATCCAACCACATAACCATTTTATCAAATCAATTTGATTTGTTGATAGTTAATTGAATTAGTTTTTATTAGTTAAATTTTTTTATTGTTGATTCTCCATATAAATAAATGATATATATACATATAAATATGTTTTTAATTTTAATTTTTTCCAAAATAATTATAAAATAAAAATTTTAATTATAAAATAAAGAAACTTATTGATAAAACAAGTGTTCAGTCCTTATATAACAAAATTATAATGCTACAAATCTATGTTCGATTAAAAGAATGTATTATAACATAAATAATGTATCATTAAAATAAATCCCAAAAGAAGAAAATTATAGAAAATAATACAAGATTTTATATCAAACTTTTATTTTGAATAACTTTATATAAAACTAGCTAATGACCCGTACCTTGTACGGGAGTGTTATTTATCTATTTATTAATTTTATATGAATCTACTATAACAATTACAAATATTATCGTATGCTTACTTTATTTTAAAACGACGCTTATCTTTTGGAATATACAATGACATAATTCGTGTATGTCATCAAATATTTACATAAAATAAGAATTATTTATATATTAACTTTTTATACATACATAAACATGTATATAAATAATCAAGGAAGAGTGTCATAAGATAAGATGTTGAGTTGCATTATGACGTTTTATTGAAAATTGATAAAAACTTCTTTTGGCATTTAAATAAAATTGCATAAACTAACTTATATAATAAAGTCAATATTTTTTAATAAAAAACTCGGATTAATATAGTACTCCGTATTATGTTAGAAGTATAGATAAAATTTGGATAAGATAAAATAGAAAACAAAATTATCTTGTATATATGTTATTATGTTGTGAAAAAATAATTAAATAAGAAATATACAAATATTTAATTAAAATATTAACGAATCATTATCTTCATTAAGATATCTACATTTTTATCTAAAGCATAATCAATATGTAACATTAGACATATATTTATGGTGAATATAACATCTGATTTTTTTATTGAGATTTTAATATGATATGATAGTAAAAACATATTTTTAATATATTATTTTAATAGAACAAATATTTGCCTTAACTATAGTGGTAGAATTTGCTAGCATTGTTGTTTTTTAAAAAACTATCATAATAAAATTATGTAAATTAATTTATAATTAATGTGCTACTTTATTAAATGTGTAAAATAATAAGATTATGATTTATACATTATGACTAAATAAAAATATTTTTTGTAAATGTTTTTTATATAATATATCTATGTACTCATTAAATGGGCATAATGATAAAATAGAGATTTATATATTTGGATAAAATTATTAATTAAACAACTCAAATTCTAAAATAGAACTATTATCTTAATCAAGTACGCATAAGATTATGATAAAATTAAGATTTTATAAGATAAACTATTTAAATAAGGGATGATGTGGCGCAATATGATGACGGAATTTGCTTCCGCTTTAGCATATAATAATAACTAGTATTAGTCCGTACCTTGAAGTCACGATTTTGATTTAACAAAATATCCACTTTAATTTTTGTATAAGCTGTTTAAGAGAATAGTTTGATATTATAAAATCTTGTATTGTTTTATTTAATTTACTTCTTATAGGATCTATTTTAATGATAGATTATTTGTGCAATTTTATAATCAAACAAAGATTTGTACGATTATATTTTTTGTATAAGAATTGAATACTTGTTTGTATCAGTAATTTTTGTTATTTTATAATAATAATAATTATTTTATATTTATTTGGAAAAAATCAAATCTAAATTAGGCTTAAAACATATAAGAACACCTGAACTTGTCCATTTTGGTCATTTAGACACCTGACCTTTGAACGAACCTATTGAGCACCCTAACATGTCAAAGCCTACCGATTAAACACCTCGTCCCTGATTACGGAGTGTCATAATACGCACGCACTATTACATGAACATGATTAAGCAAAAAAAAGGTCACATAAATGCTAGATAAGGCTTCATCGTTTAATTAATTGTCACTTAAACCCCTCACTATACTACATTTGCGGGCAAATTACTTTATACTCCCTTCGTCCCAAAACGTTTTTTCATAAAGGACAATTGACACGGTAATTAACACGAAGTTGAAAAGTTGAATAATTAGGGTAATATATAAGTATAAAATTTAAAAAAGTGATAAAGTTGATGGGAAAGATGGATAATTGAAGGTAATATATAAGATTGGATGAGGGTAGTTTTGTAATTTTATAGGAAAAAGTGATAAAGATGATGAAAAAGTTGGGTAATGGGGATAATATATGAGATTGAATAAGATTAATATGGTAAAAAGAATGTGATATAAATGGAAAGTTTGGAAATATGGACAAACGTTTTGGGACAACCGAAATGGAAAGATGGACAAACATTATGGGACGGAGGGAGTACATGTAAGCTTAAAAATATCGATCTTTTAATGAAAACAGGCCCAAATCAAGTGTACATCGCACACGCAATGCCACGTTAGGGACGAGGTGTTCAATAGGTAGGCTTTGACAAGTTATGGTGTTCAACAGTTAGGCTTTGACAAGTTAGGATGCTCAATAGGTCCATTTCAAAGGTTAGGTGTCCAAATGATCAAAATAACAAGTTCAGGTGTCTGTATATGTTTTAAGCCATCTAAATTATACAATATACAATATATAGATAGATAGATTCTACAATAAAAATTTTAACCAATAAAAAAATAAGTCAGTTAAATATCAACCAATCAAATTGATTTAATAAAATAGTTATGTGGTTTATTATATCTTTAATAATATGATTTTGATTTAACAAAAAATTCACTTTAAGTTTTACCTAATTTTGGATAGATTCTACAATTATTGACATACGTATTCAAATATCATATAAATTTTGGATTTTTACAATTATGCAATTCGAACTTCATATATAAGATGTTTAGCTTTGTTTATTGACATACATAAATATCGAAGTTTTACAATTATTGTATAAGGAAAGGATAAAATGCATAAGATATTAGAAAGATTCTAGGTTAAAAATATAATTAAATAAAAATGTATCTATTGAAAATTATAAAGAGTCATTATGTATACAATTTTGGATGGAATCTTTTAAGATTTGGATAGATTTATTATGAGTACAATTTATTGTGGTGTATATAATGAAATTTCAACCCATTAAACAAATTAAGTTATTTTAATAAAGATGAAGGATGCGGTCCAATAAGGAGTTGACATGTGTCGTGCTGAATATTATTTTTAACAACCGTTGTAGTATATAGTTAGGATGATGATGATGATAGATAATTGATTTAAGTAAGCCTTTAGTTAAACCAAATATAATTACCTTTATAATTATAATTACCCTTATTTTTCTCACTGAAAGCAGCTCGTTTCTTTTCTGCGTGAGCCGCTGTCTTCATCTCCTCTCCACACTGACGACGCCTATCCTCTCTTCTCCGACCACCGTTTACTGACCAGCGACGAACGGACGACTCTTCACAATCTTCGCCTCTCCGGTTCGGTTTCACTGGACAGCCTAGGGGACTCTCCTCTCCGGTTTCTGCCCCCTGCTTCTCTTTCTCTCTCTCTCTCTACGGACTGAACTTTGTTCTGATGTCATATATCATTGATTTTGTTCTACAAGCAAGATCTATCTGTGTGATTGAAAAATTGAGGATTTTTCTTGCCCAATTTTCTGCTAAATTCATTTTTAAACTTCTGCGATAATAGATACAGACCCATCATGCGTATTAGTGGGATTATTATGTTGGGGATTGCGCACATCACCAACATATTATTAGATTGAATACCATTCTATCGTCAAACTAGGATGTCAATAGGTAGATTAGTAGTTTGTCTTTGAGGCTCAAACACGATAGGGGCTATCATTTGTTAGAACAATCAAGTTTGGATTAGGGAGGGTTTGCTACTGTTAAGGATGTTAGAAAAGTTAATTCGAATGAGATGGAGTCATCCAATTCTATATTCAACAATGGATGTGCTGTAAATTCTGGAAATGGATATCAGAAGTATTTTGGTTGGAATTTAACTACAAACAATCCCCCTTAAGTAACGATGTCGGTCCAAAAGAATGGAAGACCCGTATACCTTGTGTTAGGTATTTAATCCTGCATGCTTACCAATTCTATTTTCAAGGCAACCGAGAATGAATCTTATTCTGTATACTTTCTTTTCTAAGGATCTGTGTTCATTGTAAGGGACTTTTTTCATTTTTTGAATCTTTCTATTGTAGGTTTGATTGGCTTTCAAGTTAATGCTATGGTTTGAGCCTCAATTCTGCTTGTTCACTAGTCCTACTTCTCCAAAAATGAACCTGTCCAAGAAAGGATCTCTGGTTTCTTTAGCCAAGCAGAGCCCCAAAAACAATGGACCAAGTTTGAATCCTAATGCAGCAGAGTTTGTTCCTTTCGCCCTTAAACCATCGACTAGTCTTCCAAGTGGTGATCCAGATCCTAAAGGTAAGTTTCCAGCTTCTTGTTCACAAGGAAAGCAGGTGCTAGACCGAACAGAGTCCTCCGTTTCAATCAGTTCTGATGAAGAGGCACGCCAATATTGGCAGCAGCAACTCCCTGATGACATCACTCCAGACTTCAAATTGATTGGAGGTGAAGAGCCAGATGGGGTTTTGAGCCTCTCACTTGCAGGTCTATCTTTGCTTGATGGTAGTGAAGCTAGCAATTACTCTCCCACTGGTGGTAGTTCTTACATGTCAAATGGGCAGATGGAGTTGGCTCACCATGCAAACCATGTTGTTGCCCATGATAAAATGAGATATCATCCATCATCTTTTGTTGGAGATCCATCATCTGCCAATTTTCTCCATTGGCCAACCAAATCCTGGAACAAGCCAGTGAATGTGGGTGATCCTTTTATTGGGAGTAGTGGGGAAGGTGTCCTTTTGGAAGAAAATAAAATACATGGATATGGAAATAATATGTTTGTTGCCGACTCTTCTGTTCTCGAAAACAGTGAAATGAACTCTTTAGACTATCTGACTTTGCAATTTCCTGGATTTGCTGCTGAAAGCCTAGCTGAGGTGTATTATGCGAATGACTGTGATCTCCAAATGACTATTGAAATTCTCACTCAGCTTGAGGTATGTGCAACTCCTTTAGAATAGGTATGTTTCAGTCAATGCAAGATATATATGTATATATGAACTCAAGAAGAAATCAGATAATAATTCTCTGTGGAATTTATGATGCCACCTCCAAGCATCTAATTCTCTGCTTTGGCAAATAGGTTTATGCTTACTGTCCTGATTTATCTTGTTGAATACTCTGAAAACCATGTAAGTTTTATATATTTATCTTATTTTTTTCCCGGTTAGTTTCCATTTGTAAGATTTTTATATTAAAGAAGCTTTTTCTGATAACCTACTTGCAATTAGCGTGGATGCATTTTGAAATGTACTTTTTGATCTTTCTGAAATTCAGCCTACTAGCCATATTTCTTATGCCAATGGCCTCTGCTATTATCACAACACTATTTCAGTAAAATGTAAAAGGATATCTGCAATTTCTGCTCATTACTTAGGATGGGCATCTGAACTTGCCCAGACATTTGTTATAGACTTGTAGTTTTTCATATGCTTTGCAGACTTGAGCTTTGCAACCTACCACTTGAAATTTATTATTGAAACCTATGTTACATTCATACATAAACCCTAATCTCTGGTTATTATGGTATATATTTTAAAGTCTGGGGGGTTTCTTAAAAGTTTTATGTACAATCAGCAATAATTTAAGAATGATGAAAGTTTATTGGTGATCTATTTTTCACATTAGTGTAAATTTGTAGATATATAGTAAAATGAGTAACTTTAAAGTTTATGATTAGAAAAAGGATGCTTCAGTGCAATTGATTCAAATTAGATTGCCGTATACATTGTATCTGGTGATTTTTTTTTGGAAGTTGGGGTAAAAAATTGTAAGGAATCCTGTTATATATCGATTAACTTTAAAAATCTGATAGCTTCTTCCCTGGCTGGTGAAGCTGTGAACTGCAGTATTGTTTCTAACTTTCAACAACCTGCTTTGTTTAATTTTCTTACTATGTCAAAATTGTCCTTTGTTACTATTGCATGTGTTTGTTTCATGTGATCTGTTTGTCTAGCATTTTCTGATTCTGTTGTTCGCCGAATATTTTAGCTTCAAGTTGATGGAGACTTTATTCGGAGCATTGATTCCAAGACTTCATCAGCTCCAGATCTCAGTTCATCGGATTTTCCTTCCCTTTTGGCCTCACAAAACAAGTCTGGTCTGTCAAAATATGCTAGGGATGAAGTCCCACAGTCTGCTAGTCCATATATATCTGATAAGGACAGTATGCTGTCTTTCAAAAGCAGTTCTTCGCTTCTATCAAAGAGTGATATTGATTTTGCATCAGCAGTTAGAAAATTAGCATCTCAAGATTCTGGCATGTGGAAGTATGATGGAAATGTGATAGCTGATAGAAATCTTGGATCAGGTAGAACTCCCCAGAACTTGGGTAGCTCTAACAATGTTGGACCTGTCCAAGGCGTTTATGGTGATAAGTTGCAGTGTCGTGGATCCTCACGTGCTGTACCTGTTTGGCTTGAAACAGGGGATGCTGTGGGTAATGCTTTTGAAATTTGTTAATCTCTTGTCTAGGTAAGCTGTACTTCATCTTTCTGTATGCTCTAATACGTTTGAGTTGTCAGCAAATTTGTATTCTGAACTGCGGGAAGGAGCTCGTGACCATGCTCGTTTGAGAAATGCATATTTTGAACAGGTAAGCTTCAGAAATCCGAAATATAAGCATCTTATACAAAATTTTCATAGCATGTCCTTCAAACTTTTCATTGCATCAAATATGGAAAAAGTTTGTTATCATTGAACTATATTTTATTTTTCTTCAAGCCGATAAGATAGATTTTATTTTCTGTCAAACTATCAAGCTTTATTTTTCCATGATATCAAAGTTCTCTCTAAGATACTAACTTCAATGTCATTGGCTGATTACTTGCTGTGTATTGTTTTTGTTCATGCTTGATTTACTAGTACATCAGTTTGAGTTTCTGCATTGCGTCCAAGTCCCCAAGATAGTTTTATTGTGTGTGTGTGCAAGTGTCTATGTTTTGTTGGTACTGAGGCTTAGAGAAGATCATCTGAGTACTCAAGTGAAACATCCACAACAATTATCCTACTGCAAGCATTTCTATCAAAATGGATCACATACTTCCTCTTGGATTATCACCTATTCCATTTATCTTTTACCCCGAATTAATATAATGCTATCTATTTCTCCTTAGCAAGAGCTCTCTATAGACAGGGACTACATACTAAGCAGAAATTTTAGAAAAATTATCAAAATATGAATTTTCGTTCTCTGTGCAAAATGAATAATGATCTGATCATCTACTTGATTGACTTTATATATATATTGCATTCCTATTCTCTAGCGTTTGATCTCAACGTACTGTTTTCTATCTTTTCAAGTTCATTATTTATGCTGTAGGCGTTATGATACTGGGCTGGTGAGATTTGAAAAAGATAACGTTCTGAAATATTTTATTTACCGCTTTTGATATGTACTGTTGGGTTATATCCAGGTACCATGAATGTTGTAGTGAGGTTTGCTTAGGATTATGCATTAGTTGAAAACCGAACCGAACCGACAAAATCTGAACCAATTCTGTTCGGGTCAGGCCTTTTGGGTTTGTGCTAAATAGAATGTTTCCCTTTGAAAATTTTGAACTGAAAAAACCTGACTAAACTGAAACCAAAATCTGTGAAATTCATAAACCGAAAACCGAACTGAATAGTATTGGTTTCACTTCGGTTCAGCCTAAAGTTTCGTTTTGACCCACCATGCACATCTGTAGGTTTGCTAGCTGTCATCATCATGGATATGACTAATGTATTCATGATTCAGGCCCGACAGGCATACGTAATTGGAAACAAGGCATTAGCTAAAGAGTTGAGTGCCAAGGGACATCTGCATAATGTGCAGATGAAGGCTGCTCACAGTAAGGCCCAAGAATCAATTTACCGTCAAAGGTTTGCAATCTTTTAACTCATCTTTGTGTGGATGTAAAGTATCCGAGGGGATCTGAGGGGAGCTTGCTATATAATCATTTAATTTAAAATGGTTGGAGAAGATGAATCCAGTCTAGGCTTCAGATGCATCAAAATCACCATTTAAAATTTCTCCATTCAACATGTCAAATAAAGAAATATTCAATTTCCCCAAATTTGTTGCTGGCTTACCTGGCCATTTGACTGACTTTGAAGCTTATATCCTGTTCGACACTTAAGCATTTAAAATTTCTCCATTCAACATGTCAACAGGCCCGGCTAATACCCTAGTCTAGGTAGGGCGGTGGCCCTGGCCCCCGAATTTCAAGGGCCCCAAAATAATTACCTGTTATATATAAAGAAAGCAATAAGATGGTTATAAATGATCAAGTAGCGCAGATGGGAAAGCATTCCCTTTGTAACTCGCTGAGGCCGCAATTCAGCCGAGTTCGACTCCCACTTCTAGCATTTTTTTTTCTCTCCTCATTTTTGAACTCGTGGCCCCACTCCTCCCACATTACCCATTTTTTTTTTCCGTTTAAAATTGTGGGCTGCTGCTCCCCTATTTTTTTTTTCAATTTACTTTTCATGGGCCGCAAATTATATTTTATTTTGGTCAGACAGGCTTCAAAATTTTAGCGTATTGATAAATGTATTTTTTTAGTCGTGTAAATTTGCTGTTTTAGGGCCTTTTATTCTATCACTTTCTTCTATGGTATATGATTTTAATTACTTTTACTAATTTCTTTCACCCAAAAAAATTACATTTACTAATTTCAACCAAAAAAATACTTTTACTGATATCAATAAATTTACTAGTAAAATTTACTAGTTTTTACTGATATCATGTAAATTTACTAATTTTTTTTTTGGCCAATATATGCCTAACTTTTACTAATTTCTTTTGGAAAATTAAGAATTAAATTTTTAGCACAGGGCCCCAAGCTACCATTGCACGGCCCTGAGCATCATTAAGAAAATAGGGTGTCACATACTGGTATAAATAACTTAAATGCCACTTATAAAGAACTGCTTTTGTTGAAATTTCAGACTCAAATGTCAAGCCATTACTGAATTCTAAATATGAACAACCTGCATGTTGATGCATAACCGAGTTTTAAGACTTATTAGTTCTCACAATATTGGAATTTAAATTTTATGTATTACGTTAAGGGCCCCTAATTTTAATTTGCCCTAGGGCCCATGAAGTCTTAGAACCGGGGTTGCATGTCAAAGAAAGAAACATATAATTTCCCATATTTGACTGACTTTGAAGCTTATATCCTGTTCGACACTTGAGCATGTGTCACGTTACCCTAAATATGTCAAAAGCTAAATTCAGTTACTTTTATTTATATAATTCGTTTCTGGTCCTCATATGTCAATAGCCTTTATTTACAAAATGCCTTTGAGAAAAAAAGATAGCCCACATTTTCCAATTTTATGCCTTTTATTTATATAATTCGTTTTAGCACATTTTAACTAAATTCAGTTACTTTTGTCACATTGTTGAGTTCAGATTTCTGGTCCTCTTGTCATCCCTGGTATTTCCGAAAACATCTTCTTGAGATTCTCAGGGTAAGGGTGGGTATATCTGAACCACCCACTAAACTTACTTACATGCATTTACTGATGTAGCCTGTCCTCCCAGTGAGTATAGCAGATTGAACAAGTGTAACCAAGCCTTATTTATGTGTCGATCCACCTATCAACTTGCAAGAGTTGTTGTGTGCTCGTTCAGTATCTGTGCGCACTCCTGTGATTATATCGTAGCTTACGAGGAGTGATTCCTAGGGTCCATTACATTTTCAACGAAAGAGACATAATAGATCAATAGGAGCCTTGAGCAAAAGGAGGCTTGAGAATTTTTAGGAGATGAGGGTTCAGTGCACACAGCAGTGAAGCCATTTTGTTTAATGAAATATACCTAAAACTCTGGCTTCTTAAAGCATATAGACTAAACAATTTCTACTTCTACGAACTGAACACAGCAAAGCATCGTTTACAGGTGGGAATATAAATCTGTAATTCAAAGAAGTTACTGTTTTGCATGTGTATTACGACATTAAACCTTGACTATTGTATGTCTTTTGTACATTTAACTTGTGTGGCAGAAACCCAACCAGCCCCGAAGTGCGAGGAAATTGTGGAGTTTCAGAGAGGTTGATTGATCTCCATGGACTGCATGTGAGTGAAGCCATCCATGTGCTAAAGAATGAGCTAGGCGGTCTAAAGCGAGCAGCTAGATCAGCAGAGCAGCGGTTACAGGTCTACATATGCGTTGGGACGGGTCATCACACCAAGGGGTCTCGCACACCTGCAAGACTTCCAATTGCTGTACAGCGTTACCTGCTCGAGGAAGAGGGCCTACAGTACTCTGAACCACAGCCAGGGCTGCTTCGAGTTCTGATATGCTGAGCCAGGCGTGTTTCATAAATAGGTTTCTCATACCTTTTTGATAAATCTTCCACGTCAGCATGAATCCAAGGCAGCTTAGCACTTTGTTTGTGTCTCAAGTTCTGAGGATCCTACTCCTACTACCTACAACGTAGATGAACCAATTTTTTCTGTAACAATTCTCTTTGTTGTATTTCCCTTTTTGTATCTAGATTTCAACACTCTGTTGCATACTCTCATGCCATATAGGTTTCACATCTGTATTAACATAAATAGTATTGAAAATTGAAATTATAGGGCGGCTAGGATGTACTTGAATTGTGCTTCAATTCACTCTTTTTTTTCTGAAAAAGTAAGAATTTAGAATACCACACAAACTTTGCAATTCCATCCATAAGAAAATATTGCATGCCATAAGAAAATATTGTAGTCTAGAATGGCTAAAGTGAGTCAATAAAAGAGCATTGCACAAGGCGAGAATGTTCAGGTAAGGATAGTATACAACCTTGAAAAGAATTAGTACAAATGAGTTTGAGATTTTGGGGTAGGAGCCCTGCGGGACAAATGAGTTGGGGATCAGGTGAAGAAACCATTAAATTAAAGTTCAAGCAGTCGTGGATCCATAAATGTACCAGTGGTTAGCTCTCAAGGGTTTGCATTCTTTCTCAAAAAAAAAAAACAAAAAAACTTTGCATTAAGTCATAAAGTATAACATAATATATTTATGTAAGTGACGAATGACTATAATTTATGTATGTAAAGAATAAGACATAACAACATATATTCATGAGCAATTATAAATTAAAGGGTAGAAAGAAAACAAAAGTATAAAAGCATACATTTATTTGATAAGGAAAATAAAAATAAGAGTTGTAAAGATATTTAAAAGCCTACATCATCCATGTGAATGGTATAAGGATTTTGCTACTCTCCTCGCTAAAATAGCGAGCAATCTCCTCGCCCCTGACGTGTACTAGTGGATCCCACTTAAAAAGCACATTTTTTTACAAATAAAAATAAAAAAACCAAAAAACCAATTAGCTTTTATGCAAAAAAAAACCCCAGTGAAATCTCCCCAGCCCCAAAACCCTTCCCTCTCAACTCTTTCCTTGCGCACCCGCTTCAGATCTGGTGCGACGGCCTCCCTCCGCCCTTCGACGGCGTCGCTCCGCCCTACCGCTCGACGGCGTCGTCCCCCCTCCCGCTCGACGGCGTCGCGTCTCCCTCCCGCTCGACGCCCTCGCTCGGCCCTCCCGGTCAGCCACTCCGCCCTCTGCTCGGCCCTCCCGCTCAGCCCTTGCTCAGCCCTCCGCCAGCCTCGCTTCGTGCCGCCACCGCCATCATTGTCGGCTTCGATTCCTGTCCTCCAAGTGAGTGTTATTTGAATATAATTTTATTATTTGAGTGTAATTTATCATCTGAGTGTTATTTGATTGTTAAGTATAGAATCTTGTGCTTCAAAATTTGAGGAATTTGCTACTCCTCCTCCAGCTTGTATTTCTGCCTTGGTCATGGAGAATGGCCAACAGCTGAACTCTTCCCCGGAGCTTACGGAGCGATGCCTCAGCCATCCGGAGCTTACGGAGTGATGCCTCAGTCATCTGGGGCGTATGGAGCGATGCCCCAGCCAGTCAGGCCTTATGGAACGATGCCTCAAGCATCGTTGTCATCCTCGGGATCAATTGAATGAACGCAGTTTGTTTGATAAGTATGACACCTTTTGAACATTTTGGTGCACTATCCGATTATGTGAATTGGAAATTGACAATGTTTTCTTAGCATTATTGCTTGTGTAAGCAAAGACCTAAGTTTGAATGTCTTTTGAATATATTTATGTAGAAATTGACGGCTTTTGAAACTAGTCATGTATTCTTGGTTCACTTTTACTTACCAAATTTACGGTTTCATCAAACCAAATTTGATATGTTCACAATAACATTACTTAAAAACATTCAATTACAACCATAATCATTACTTAACAATATCAACATTCAACGACAACCATAATACATTGCAACTTCAAGATAGTATGATTCATATTGGAGGCTGAGGCATCACTCCATAAGCTCAAGTTCTCTGTCCAATTTCTAGTCATCAAAGAGTGTACCAGAGTACAAACTACAATCATATATCCAGAGTACAAATTACAATCAAAATGCTACACCAGGAACCAATAACAATGCACACAAAGGAGGCAACAAAGTGAATATACTTAAAGAGTTCAACAAATCACCAGAATTTAACGTGACGAGAGGGAGATAGGAGTTACAGACGAGACGAGCTTGTCGACAACAACAAGCGTGCAATTCGGCCCGGAATCCGAGATCGGTGGTTGCGGGATCAAAGGCGGTTGGCGGTGGCGGTGCGAAGCGAGGCCGAGCGGAGGCCGGCAGAGGGCGTAGAGGAAAGCCGAGCGAGGGCCGAGAGGAAGGCCGAGCGAGCGCCGTCGAGCGAAACGGAGGGCGTCGAGCGGGGGGCCGAGCGACGCCGTCGAACGGGAGGGAGGAGCGACGCCGTCGAGCGGGAGGGAGAGCGAGGCTGGCGGAGGGCTGAGCAAGGGCTGAGCGGGAGGGCCGAGCAGAGGGCGGAGTGGCTGACCGGGAGGGCCGAGCGAGGGCGTCGAGCGGGAGGGAGACGCGACGCCGTCGAGCGGGAGGGGGGACGACGCCGTCGAGCGGTAGGGCGGAGCGACGCCGTCGAAGGGCGGAGGGAGGCCGTCGCACCAGATCTGAAGCGGGTGCGCAAGGAAAGAGTTGAGAGGGAAGGGTTTTGGGGCTGGGGAGATTTCACTGGGGTTTTTTTTTGCATAAAAGCTAATTGGTTTTTTGGTTTTTATTTTTATTTGTAAAAAAATGTGCTTTTTAAGTGGGATCCACTAGTACACGTCAGGGGCGAGGAGATTGCTCGCTTTACATCATCACTCTTTTTACATGCATGCTCTAAACAAGTCATTGGAGGAGAGAAGAAGTATGATGTAATGATGGGACAAGTCATTGGCCTAAAAATAAAATATAGTAAATCGAATTAATGGCTAGTACAAAGTACAAGTTCCTCTTGTCTTATGTAGAAGAAAGCAAAACAACAAAAGGGCCAAAACCAATTCCCCTTATTGGCTTACGTAAAAGAAGAAAAGATTGGAGGAGTAAAAGAAGAAATCCCTTTGGGTACAACTCCTCAATTCCAAAAGCACAACTTTTTGGTTTCTACGTAAAAGAAGAGAAAAAAAAGAAACCTAAAGTTAAAATTAATGGAGGAGATTGCATACTTTGGAATCGGATGAGTAAAAATACACTGACTTGTACCGTATGCGTAACCAAGTCTGCAGCCTGATGTCTAAATATATATGAAAACCCCTTTGAAGAAATTCAAAATCAAATCAAGATATAATTTTATTTAGATATTTGTAACAAAAAATCTGGGGTAAAAAAAAATTGGATGATCAGATATTTAAAAATTTTGTTCGGACAGATATTTAAAAATTTTGTTTCAAAACCTAGGTTAATTTAAAACTGCACGGTTACTTGTGGATTTGGTTAACATAATTGATGAGCTTAGTTAATTAATAAGGCCCAAATCATTTGTACATAAAACGTACAAACCTGCAAAATTCAATCAACATGCACAAGCATATGTCAATGGGGTTGGTTTGTTTTATTATAAAATTGACCCATCAATGTGAGATAATTACGAGCATGACCCGATAAGGGACTAAAAAACTCTTTTGGGTTAGCGGTCAACTATCACTTCTATAGTAATGACCATAAATCAAATAAAATTAAAAAATAAATGAAGAACTACGTATAGATTTGATCCCAAATAAAAGGGTACGTAGGAAATTCGACATAAAATAGTTTGTTTGTCGAGTTCAATCGCAATCCCAAATCGGACCTTAAATTGTCTTATGTGAAGAACTACGTAAAGACTTGACGCCCACAAAAGGGCTACGTAGGTAACTCGATCAAATTATATATATCGAGCTCAGTCGCATGTCCCAAATTAAATAAAAAAAAATATGCATTAACATATTGTGCACGCCAAATGCGAAAGGATTAGATCACTCTTCCTAGAAGATGGATTTAATTTTATTCGCGTCACGCAGATGATAATTGCCTAGGCAACCCTTCCTAGAAGGTAGGTCTGGTCTCGTTCCTCTGATGCGTGAAAACTTACACACACACACTAATAATACAAAATACAAAAATACATCGAACTACATATTTTTAAATATCTGTCCGAACAAAATTTTTAAATATCTGCTCATCCAATTTTTTTTTACCCCAGATTTTTTGTTACAAATATCTAAATAAAATTATATCTTGATTTGATTTTGAATTTCTTCAAAGGGGTTTTCATATATATTTAGACATCAGGCTGCAGACTTGGTTACGCATACGGTACAAGTCAGTGTATTTTTACTCATCCGATTCCAAAGTATGCAATCTCCTCCATTAATTTAACTTTAGGTTTCTTTTTTTTTCTCTTCTTTTAAGAGCGCAAGGCGGCACCTTGCAATCGGCTCAAGATCGAGCGGAACATAAGTTGGCTTTGGGGACATCAACACCATTCCACGAGGATATTCAGCGCACTAAACCTCCCACAAAGTTCTCTCCACCTGCATTCGAGGGTCAATTGAGTCAGGCCAACCTGAACGACGGAAGTAGGGCATTGACCACCATTGAAAGCGAGGGGGAAGAAGAAATTATCCATACTCTCATTTCCACCCTCACAGAAAGCAAGAAGAAACGTGCTCAGGCCGAATCCCGCTTGGATCAGACCCTAGAGGATATCGGGAGACTAAAGCAAACCTTGGAAGAAGTCCGGGGCAGGCATCAAGTCAGCGGGCAGGCAATCGACGGAACTACTCAATGGCTCGTTAGTATTGACAAATTCACCGAAAATCGCTATAGTCCTGAGCCGATAAGCTTTAACGAATCAGAGGAGGCGCAAACCGGTTACGACAATGATTGCAGAGCACTTAGAGGTCTAAGAAGAAAGAGGAACCACGATCTACCCTCGAGTAAGAAATCTCAAGTCACCGACCACCCTCGACCTAATGATTCGGTCTCGGGCGAATCAGCGGACTCCAGCGATCGCGGGAATCGCCGCAACCCAGACCGCGACCACGGGCCGAGAAATCGCGCCCGCAGCCCATGCATCCGCGTCCGCGGTTGGAGCGAACAACGAGGAGAATTCCGCAAGTTTGAAGACGAAAGTTGCGGCCCCTTTGAAAACGCTAATTCAATCCACGTTTGGGGAAATAAAAGGAGAATACAGCGCAATCAGCATGAAGTCGAGATCGAAGAGGAGCGCAAAGAGAGGGACCAAGCTCTCAAGCGCACAGAAAGGAGATTGCTTGATCTTTTAAGAGCGCAAGGCGGCACCTTGCAATCGGCTCAAGATCGAGCGGAACATAAGTTGGCTTTGGGGACATCAACACCATTCCACGAGGATATTCAGCGCACTAAACCTCCCACAAAGTTCTCTCCACCAACATTCGATCTCTACGATGGAAATTCAAACCCCGCACATAGCCTCGTTCTCACACAAGATGACGTGGGCGTCCGAAGAGGCTATGATGTGTAAGATGTTTCTAAGCAGCCTCTCCAAGGGATCTCTCAGGTAGTTCCAAGGCTTGGTACCCGGGTCGATGCGAACATGGGAACAACTCGCCACTTTGTTCATCGAACATTACATCGCCAATTGTCGAGATGCGGTGTCCCTTCGCACACTCTTTGATCTCAAGAAGAATGAAGATGAGAGCTTGCGTAACTTTTCAAATCGTTTCATGGAATGTTACGACGAAGTTAAGGGATGCAACGAGGAGACCGCAATAGCCGCTTTCAAAAGAACGCTCCCGCTCGAAAGCAAGTTGAGGGAGGATTTGATACTCCATCCTCCTTCCACCTTCGATGAACTCCAAGAGCGTATCCACCGATATATGCGCTTAGAAGAAGTTAATTGCGAGGCAAGAAGGAAATCGCCTTCCTCGCTTCAAGCTTCATCCGAAAGCGGGAGCTCCAAGATGGAGGAACACTCGTCAAGGAAGCGAGCGGGTCGAAGGCTTTCAAGTGCAAGGACGAAGATGAATCAAGAGAAGGCAGCGGGTCGAGCGACCGCGACCGCGAGATCGAAGCCGCACCCGCGGTTCGATGCACCGCGACCGCGGTTTCGGTCCAAAACGCAGAATCCCCTTGTCTGGGGCAAAATCACGCGTGCGTCCCTCATTCCGCGAGCGTGGAATCGTAGTAGGGGCAATTTAGTTCGAAGAGGATAAATCGCTGCCACGGCCGTAGCCTGAGCGGGCGCGACCGCGGGCACCCGGACCCTTATGCGTGGGGATCCGAGGACTAGGATTCATATATGTAGGCTAGGGCACTGTTTTTCCCAAGCGGTTTTGATGAGACCCCTAAGTTGTTCTTTTTTCATCAACTTAGTTCTTAGGATCATGTCATTCACGTTTATTTTTAATAAAAATCAGTTTTTCATTAGTGGAGTCTTGCATAAAAAAATAATAAGCGCTACGTTAGTTCATCGCACTAACAAACTCATGCGTATGCTAGCTATGTAGGGGATTCCCGTGATATTCGCTCACAGAGTTTCCGTGATATTTTCTCACGGACCGTGGTTTGTTCCCATGGAGATCCCCGTGATATTCGCTCACGGAGTTCCCGTGATATTTGCTCATTGACCGTGGTTTGTTCCCACGGATATCCCCGTGATATTCGCTCACGGAGTTCCCGTGATATTTGCTCACGGACCGTGGTTTGTTCCCACGGAGGTTCCTGTGATATTTGCTCACGGACCGTGGTTTGTTCCCACGGAGATCCCCGTGATATTCGCCCACGGACCGTTATATTCGCTCACGGAGTTCCCGTGATATTTGCTCACGGACCGTGGTTTGTTCCCACGGAAATTCCTATGATATTTGCTTACGGACCGTTGTTTGTTTCCACGGAGATTCCCGTGATATTCGCTCATGGACCGTGATACTCGCTCACAAAGTTCCCGTGATATTCGCTCACGGAAGTTCCCGTGATATTCGCTCATGGACCGTGATATTCACTCACGGAGGTTCCCGTGATATTCACTCACGGACCGTGATATTCGCTCACGGAGCTCCCGTGATATTCGCTCACGGGGGGGTGGGACCGTGATATTCGCTCACGGAGGTTCCCGTGATACTCGCTCACGGATGTACAAACGCATCAATCCCCTAATCTAGCTACATGGTCACTTGACTCACTTCGAGTGAATCCTATAGTACCCTACGTCTTAGTCACGCGACAAAGACGTAGGTAGGGCATTTGTGAGCGGGTAAATTTTTTTTATCTTAATTAAGGACACTATCTTCACCAACCAGGTAAGCATATCTAATAAGTATCTTTATTTGCCTATTAAATCCTAGTAGTTATCCGGTAGTTAGAAGGATCTATCTTGTTTAATAAGATAGATTTATCGCTGGATTGGGCTCCAAGTAATCGACTGACCTCTTTCTTCCACTATAAATACATGTCTTCGCCATGTAGAAAGGATATACACAAACTACCCTGAAAAGGGGCTGATCATCGCTCAACCCTAGCCCTGTCGCCCTTTTCGCTTTATTTACCCTCGCGCTCAATCGACGAATACTCTTCTGACATAGGCATCGGAGGTGGATTAGGGGGTCATCACCCTCTTTTTCCATTGTTTTGCAGGTTTTAGGTCATTGAATGAAGCTTGGAGAAGAAGGAATACGAAGAAGCTACATAAATACATTAAAGACGAATTTTTATGTGCACTTACGGTCCTTCCGAGAATCATGTGAAATGTGTCGTTTTTACCTTTCCGTTCCCGGGACTCTCCCCTTTCTCCTTTTGTCAATGCACCAGCCGATTGACGTACTGTTGGTCCTCGTTTTCTCTCCTAGTGCGAGCCCAAGATGTGTTAGGCCCATGGTGGTAGAAAAGGCCCGTTGGTCAAGATAGCAAAGGCCCGTCTCCAAGTAGAGGTCCATTGGAACTAATTTCCGAAGAACCCGGGAGCGGGAGCAAGCTTTCGGTAGCGGGCGAGAGAAGGAGGCCGGAGATCTCGGGATCCAGTGGTGAGCCCACGATCTATCCGCAACGGCGCCGATTGCCAGATATAAGATAGATTTTTAGTTATAGATAGGAGGAGATCGTATCTGAGATACCGATACTTGTAATTCAAATTTGATTCGCAATCAATAAAGCCTATTTGTCGAATCTCTGATTTCGTTATTTTACGATTGTCTTTCGTACCTCAAAAAAAGCTCTCAAATCGTAACCCTAAATTAAGGTGATTAAACTAACGTAGTTTTTCACCCAAAACAATTTGGCGCCTACCGTGGGGCTACGATCTGTTGAGCCTTTAAGCTTTCCGGCCATTGTCGCCACGATCTTCCAGTTACCAACATGTCAGGCTCCGATGAAATCTACCGAGAAGCGCTAGCCGACGACCGTTCGAACGGCGCCGACCTCGAGATCGAGCCTGAAAATCCTTTAAATCCCGAAGACCCACCGGCTGCCAATCGCCAAGACGAGATGGCCACCCTCTCCCAGAGGATCCTCGACCTCCAAAAAGAGATTCAGGATCAGCGCGACAGCTTCCAGGCGACCGTAGGCCGCATCGCCACCGAGAACTCCCGAATGCTGGAGGAGAACTCTCGTATTGCCAGCGAGAACAACCGGCTGCGTGCTCAACTGTAGACTACCGCTGCACGCGGCTCTCGCCCGCGGATGAACCGCGAAGCCGAAGGGATCGCCATCAACCTCAATCTCAACGGTGGCGAAGGGTCTTCCTGGGGCCCACAGGGTGACGATCACGGCGACAGGGTCACCCCCGCGGCTACCTTGCCGGGGGTACCGCCGATCCCAACGCCAACGAATTGGCAGCCCTCGGACACCCAACAGCCGCCTAATCCCGTGCAAACTGAACCTACTCCTCGTACCCCACATCCTCAGTTCGCTTGGGACGATGATGAGGAAGAAGAGGACCTCGAAAGAAGGCGCCCGCTGAGTGTCACCGTACGCCGGGAGGTCCAGGAGCATCTGAAGGCTTTCGCCGAGCAAATCGCCCGTATCCCTGGCATGCCCAATCCTCTGGAGAAAGAGTCTTACGACGGGTACGATGAATCTTCGTTCGTACCCCGTATCGCTCAGGAACCCATCCCGAAGAAGTTCGTCATTCCCACGATGACTCCCTATGACGGCACCGCCGACCCCGATGACCATGTTGCGATCAATAAGCAGCGGATGATGACCAGTGCAATCCCGTCCCATTCGAAGAAGCCTCTGATGGCTAAAGGATTCGCTACGACCCTCACTGGCCCCGCCCTGAAGTGGTTCGTAAGCCTCCCGAGGGGAAGTATCACCTCCTTCGCCCACCTGGTAGACTCGTTTCGAGCTCAGTTCGCCAGCAGTCGCAAATTTGAAAAACGCTCCAGCGATCTCTATCGAATCCGGCAGGAAGCCAGCGAGCCGACCCGCGACTTTCTGGATCGTTTCAATCGGGAAAAGGTGAATATTCCCCTATGCGACGCCGAGACGGCCATAGAAGCATTCCGCCAAGGGGTATTACGAGACAGTGACCTGTACGCCGAACTCACAAAGTTCCCGTGTTACACCTTCGAGGACGTGCAATCCAAGGCTCTGGCCCACATCCGGCTAGAAGAAGACCGTCGGCTCCGGTCCAGGGTCACGGTTTGGGATCGCGTTGAGAAGAAGTCCCAGCATGACAATCGGCGAGAGCGCCGGGCACAACCTTACCACGCACCGTCATCGGTAAACGTGGCAGCGCTAGAAACGGCAAACGCCAGTAGAGATAAGCCCGATCCGCCATCGTTGGATAAACTCCAACTGGGATTGTCCCCCGCTGAGCTGGTCAGGAACCTGGGCAAACTCGGGAAGCTAATCCGCTGGCCCCGGAAGATAGAGAGCAACAAGACGGAAGCCACCGCCAAGAAGTGGTGTCATTTTCACGACGGTCCAGGCCACCTCACTAATGCATGCAACATTCTAAGAAGAGAAGTGGCTTTCCTGATTGCCCGCGGCCTGATTTCAGAAGTGGCCCCCAACGCCAGGATTCCACGAGGACTAGCAGGGGTACCCGAGCCGGGATCGGCGAAACCTCCGTCCCCTCCCCACGACCGCGTCGTCAACGTCATCTCGGGAGGGTCGGACGTCTGCGGCCTTACTTACTCAGCGGCTAAGCGCCGCGCGCGAGAGGACAACTTCGAGAGAGAGGCCGGACCTAGCCGTCCCGATGAGGCCTGGATGAACGTGCCCATAACCTTCGACGACGCCGACATGGGGGGATTGGTCGGACCACATCACGATGGACTCGTGATATCTTTCCATGTAGGCAACGTCATGATGAAGAGAGTGCTCATCGATACCGGAAGTTCCACTAATCTGATGACTCTGGACGCCTTGAAAGGCATGGGCTTGTCCGAGAGCGACCTCGACAGAAACCCCGTCCCCTTGGTAGGCTTCAGTGGAGAAGTGAAGCACACCCTGGGAGATATCATACTTCCCACCTACGCCAAGGGGATGAACGTCCAAGTCCGCTTCGCCGTCATGGAGTGCCCGTCGTGCTATAACGTCATTATGGGGAGGCCGTGGATACACGAGATGAGGGCGGTAGCCTCCACCTACCACCAGGCTATAAAGTTCCCTACCCCTTGGGGGGTGCAAGAGATTAGGGGAGACCAGCGGCTGGCCCGAGATTGCTACAAGTCGGCTCTAAAGCCGACGACCGCCGGAAGCGGCGCATAGCAATTACAGGAGGCCCCCTCTACCCATGCCAGAACAGCTACATCCGAGGAAGAAGTGGAAGAGGTGGCCCTAAACCCGGCCAACCCTGGCCAAACCATACGGCTCGGATCCGACTTGGAGCCAGAAACACGATCAACTATCCTAACCTTCCTGAGGCAACATACAGAATCCTTCGCCTGGTCTCACGCAGACATGGTGGGAATCGACCCGTCGGTCATAACCCACAGGTTGAACGTGGACCCCACACACCCCCCGGTACGGCAGAAAAGACGTAAGTTCGCGCCAGAAAGAAACCGGGTGGTGGACGATGAGGTGAAGAAACTGCTAGAAACAGGAAAAATCAAAGAAGTCAAGTACCCCGAGTGGTTGGCAAACATGGTGGTGGTTCCCAAGAAGAACGGGAAGTGGAGAGTCTGCGTAGATTTTACTGACCTGAATAAGGCATGCCCGAAAGACTCCTTCCCGCTACCGCACATCGACTCCATGGTCGACGCCACGGCCGGTCACGAGCTCCTCACTTTCATGGATGCCTTCAGCGGGTACAACCAGATCAAAATGGAGGAAGGCGATCAGGAGAAGACGGCCTTCATCACCACCCAGGGGACGTATTGCTACAAAGTGATGCCATTCGGCCTCCGGAACGCTGGAGCCACTTACCAGCGGCTAGTGAACCGGATGTTCCAAAACCAAATCGGGAGAACGATGGAAGTCTACATCGACGACATGCTCGTCAAAAGCAAGCATGCCACGGACCACATCGCCCACCTAACAGAAGCTTTCGCCATCCTGGACCAGTACGACATGAAGCTCAACCCCGCAAAGTGCACATTCGGGGTAAGGTCAAGAAAGTTCCTAGGCTACATGGTCACACAAAGGGGGATCGAGGCAAGTCCTGAGCAAGTGCAAGCCATCGCCAAGTTAAGATCCCCCCGATGTGTCAAGGACGTCCAGCGGCTAACCGGCAAGATAGCGGCCCTGAACAGATTCATCTCGCGGTCGGCAGAAAGATGCCGCCTATTTTATGAAGTTTTGAGAAAAAACAAGAGTTTCGCCTGGGAGCCAAGGCATGAAGAAGCGTTCCAAGAGTTAAAAGCCTACTTTGCCAATCCCTTGCTCCTCTCGAAGCCGGAAGACGGAGAAGTCTTGAAGTTGTACCTTTCAGTGACGGAAAGCGCCGTCAGCGGCGTCCTAGTCAGAGAGGAAGAGGGTCAACAACTGCCAGTGTACTTCGTGAGCAAAACCTTGTTATCTGCCAAGAGCCGCTACTCCCCGATGGAAAAACTGGTGCTGGCCCTGGTAATGTGCTCGCAAAAGTTGAGACCATATTTCGAATCACATACCATCGCGGTTCAAACTAATTACCCGATGAAGACTGTGATGCATAAGCCCGAGATAACCGGCAGGATGGTCAAATGGGCGATACACTTGAGCGGCTTCGACATCGCCTACGAGCCCCGGACAGCGATAAAGTCGCAGGCGCTAGCTGACTTTGTGGCCGACTTCAGTCCCACCCTAGAAAGCCCGGCTCCGGATCAGGTCGTGGCCACCGTCGCCAGAGACGACTGTCCGGAGTGGACCTTACACACCGACGGATCGTCAAACGTCAGGGGAGCGGGCATAGGGGTCGTACTGAACTCGTCCAGGGGGGATAGTATATCTCAAGCAGTCCGGTGCGAGTTTGAAGCTACCAACAACGAAGCCGAGTATGAAGCCTTGGTGTTCGGCTTAGTGCTAGCACGTGATCTTTGTATTCAGAAGCTGAGCGTCAAATGTGACTCGTTGTTGGTGATAAACCAAATTTCCGGGGAGTATGCAGCCAAAGATAGTCGGATGGCCGCTTACCTCGGAGTAGTCCGCGCCCTGAGTCGGCAGTTTGAAGACATCACCTTCGAGCAGGTACCCAGAGAGCAAAATACCCAGGCCGACGCGCTAGCCAACTTAGCTTCCTCCATTGATCACAAGAAATTCCGAGCTATACCTCTGCTACACGTCACCCTGCCTGCCATACCCTCGATCGTACTAGAAGAAGGCCTGAAACCCGTCTTAACCCTCGCCGGTCCTACCGCTGATGAGCCCCGAGAGCCATCCCAGGAGGAACCCGCTTCCCCACACGACTCCGAAGAGTCTTGGATGAAACCTTACCTCTCCTGGCTTGTAGACGGAGTCCTCCCCGCAGACAAAGCGGAGGCACGAGCCCTCAAAATCAAAGCGGCCAGATTTACGGTCATAGAGGGCGTCTTGTTTCACAAATCTGCTAGCGGGATCCTCCAAAGGTGCCCAACCCAATCCGAAACCAACAAGATACTCAAGGATATCCACGCGGGAGAATGTGGTAACCACACTGGCGGCAGGAGCCTGGCAAGCAAAGTGTTAGCCTACGGTTGGTATTGGCCGACATTGAAAAAAGATGCTATTGAATTCGCCAAACGGTGCGACGCTTGCCACCGGCACGCGGCTACTTCGCATCAGCCACCCGAGCCTCTACACCCGACTCTCACCCCATGGCCCTTCATGAGGTGGGGCATGGATATCGTCGGCAAGCTCCCACCATCGTCCGGGCAGCGGGTGTACTTTCTAGCTCTCACCGATTACTTCTCCAAGTGGATCGAGGCGGAGGCATACAAAGAAATAAAAGACAAACAGGTCGTAGCTTTCCTCAAGAAGAATATCCTGAGCAGGTACGGGGTTCCCTCTGAGATCGTATGCGACAATGGGTCACAGTTCATTAGTAAGAAAACTCGCGACTTCTGCAAGGGGTGGAACATCGACTTAGTTATGTCAACTCCCCGCTACCCTCAGGCCAATGGGCAAGCAGAATCGAGCAACAAGATCCTTGTCAACAACCTCAAGAAGCGGCTAGTGCAGATTGGGGGCCGGTGGGCAGACGAGCTACCATACGTCCTGTGGGCGGACCGTACCACTCCCAAGACTTCCACGGGCCGAAGCCCCTTCTCCTTAGTTTACGGGTGTGAGGCGGTTATCCCCACAAAAATTTTGGTCCCCACAGCTAGGTACGGCTTACTCACCAGCGATCAGAACGCCGTCGAGCTCGCTCGGAACCTTGACATGTCCACTGAGGCTCGAGAGCAAGCTTGGTGTCGGATGGTGCGTCACCAGCAGCAGGTCGCCAGAAGCTACAACAGAAACGTGAAGGTAAGGACTTTCCAGGAGGGGGACTGGGTCCTTCGGAAAGTCTTCCAGAACACCAGAGACCAAAGCGCTGGAAAGCTTGCCCCATCCTAGGAGGGTCCCTACTAGATTTCGGTCATCGCCGGCCAAGGAGCATATAAGTCAAATACGCCCCGAAGGGCTAGGAATACCTCGACCTCGAAGGGTCGGACAAACCATGCAAATCGCCCCGAAGGGCTAAAGTTTGAAGGCTACTACCGGCCAGGGAAAGTTATAAACATACGCCACGCAGGGCGGAAGAAAGTTCATCTTAAAAGAGTCAAGTAGAGGGCTCACCAGCCGTCTGGTCAATCGGGGTCTCGGGAGCATGAGAAGATTCGCCCACAGCAGGAATGGAAGTGACGGTCACAAGGTTGACGGACGGGACGGCGGTAGCATCAGTGGAAGCAGTGGTAGCATCGGTAGCGGCAGCGGCAGGCGCGGCGGCTGTCACGTTGGAACTAGGGGTAGGAAGGATCCTCAGGGGCATCGGAGAGTCGTCCTCCGTGTCGGATCCCCCGTCTCCCTCATTGAAAAACTGCGCGCCAGGGAGCCGCTGGCCGGCTGGAAAGCTGTCTTCTAGCTTCTTCATTTCCGCCTCCAGACTCCAGACACCCCTGGATTCCACCGGCAGCTTCTCCAGCACCTCCACGCGAGCCTTCATGGAGTAGTAGGCTGCGATACCCCAAGCTTCGTCACCGAAGGCCTTGACCTCTGCTTCAAGCGCCGCCACGCATGCCCTCGCTTCCTCCAGACGGCGACCTTGCTCCGCGGAGAGCTGCTCCGCCTTCACCACTATCGCTTTAGACTCGTCCACCGCCGCGCTTAGCTGAGCCTCCCGCTGAGACACGAACCCCTTCTCTTCATTGATCTTTTCCAGCATCGCTACCATCCCTTGAGCAATCTGGGAACGGACGCAAAATGTGAGAGAAGGGGTACGATTGGCATGATCAAGATAGGTGAGTTGCGAGTTTTTACCTTAAGGGCGGACAAATCTCCCTCGTTCACCACGTCGTCAAGGCTCCCCATCAGAAACCGCTTCCTGACTCCCGACGTGACCAAGCCCCTTAACGCTGCCCACGCCTCCTTCTGAGCTCCCTCTCCTGCTTCCAGAACGGACAACGGAACCTCCGCGGGCCGCTTCAGCGGCGTCACCCGGGGGGTTTCGGTAGTAGAGGGGAGGGACATTGGCAGTTTCTGCGCCGAGGCCCGTGTGCGACGGCGAACCGCCTCCTCAGCCGAAGGAAGGCGGTTGGCGCTAGGCCTCCGGAGACCCGAAACTGTGATAAGGTCAGTTGAGCGGTCATGGTCAGAAGGGGCGAAGAAGGGGACAAGGAAAAGGAAGTGTATGAAAGGGAGGGCACGAAATCTCCTACCAGGCGCCGGAGGGGCAGGAGCAGGGGTGGGGGTTGCGACAACCTGAACGTCGTCTTCCGATTCCGATTCCGAGACGGCTAGGCGAGCGGCCAAAGCGTTCTTGTCGGGGAAATTGTTCAGAACTCGGTCTTCCAAAGGAATGTTCATGAGGGCGGCGCACGCTTCGGAGATGGTAGGGGCGAAGTTCCTGTCCGCAGGGACTATTCGAAAAAGAAAAGAGAATCAATAATTTGAAATCTCAAACCCTAGAGAAGTGACGGGAAGAAGTCGAGCGATTACTTACAGTTCACATTCCAGCGGTCGAAAAGGATCGGCTTGAGTTGCTCGCCCATGGCCCCCATCGACTTCCGGTTGACGAAGAAGAACCTCGACGCCCAACCCGGAGAGTCCACCTTCGGCTTCCACACCAGCGGGTTATTGGCGTTATGGGCTTGGAGGGTGACGCGTCCCGGCCTCTGTGTACGGATCTCATAGGCATGGGCAAGGTCTTTCATGTTGAACGTGACGTCCAAGGCGGAGCACATCTCGTGGATGGTGGTGAGTATCTTCCACGCTGAAGGCATGATATGAGACGGCGAGATCCTCAAATCGCCCAGGAATAGTTGAACCAGGCGCGGAAACGGAAACTTCAGGCCGATGGTGAACGGGAACTCCAGGAAACAGATCCAAGATGGTGCTTGCTTGTCTTCTTAGACTCCGATGTGGGATACCAAGATGGTATGCTTAACTAGTGCATTTCTTTATATGCACACATGGCACTATATCATTGGCTCATGCCTTTCCTTGGCAATGTTCATCATGTGTACTTGTACACGTTAGTTAGCTTGCTTAATGTGGGAATTTGTTCAACTAGCTAGTGGACTCATTCCACTAATTAATGAAGCATATAACAGTTGCCCCTTGTTATTTCTACATGCATACTACGTAATGGCATGCACTCTCAAGACAAGCCACAACGCGGTGATGGAATGCGTACAAATGATATTTATCGAGCTTTTACGTACATGGCACGCGTAAACCGCTTCTTTCACCGGTTTTTCGGGTGTCTTTGACCGTACGACGCGCTAAAACGTGTCTAGCGCTTTAATCTTTACGTTCTTTCTATTATTTATCTAGCACCAACGCGGTGACAGATCCGGGTATCAACAATTCTCATCAATATAAATTTGTAAGACTACGAGAGGTTACATTTTCTTATCTTATTCTTATTTATTTTAAAAAATAGTAATATATTATGACCATTAAGTAGTCTCATTTAATATGGATTACACCATTTCAACTTATTTTTTATTGTCTTCAAATTACCTATTTTGATATAAAATAATGGTGATGTTGAAGTCCGAAAATCTCGAACTAACTACGGGACAAACTTATTAAACTCTCGGGCCTTTCGGCACGCTAGAAACCGGCTCGTCTTTCTTCGAGCTCTCCCACCCCCCGCGTATTATTTTATTCTCTTTTCGGAGGCTTATAAGACTTTTTAATGTCTTTCCCGTAAAATAGTGCGAGCTCCTCGGAGACTCAAACACGTCGGAGCCCGTCCCTCGAGAACACGTCTCGGGACTCGGCTTTTTCCGATCCTTTACTTCTTGCCCCAGACCCCCTATATATAGGAATGGAGAGGTGCCTGCTTGGCCCGAATCTTCCGATGTGGGACAATTTCCCAATATTTTGGTGACGTGCCTGCTTGCACGACCACGTATACACGCGCTCCCTTGTCCTTATACGCGCGCGTTTCGAACATACTTATAAGATCCATCATGTACCTCAGCGCGCGAAGGTCACATGTGGCCAGATATTTATCATTTCCGGGTGTCAAGTGTCGGTTGTTTAAGCGCGCAAAGTACCATACTAATGCGCCGATATTTACGGTTATGCCACTCATATTATTTTCTGGAATCTTTGTTCATTCGGCCAGTTAGCGTGTTGAAAACGTGCCTAACGCGTTAAGAGTATGCTTAGCGCGTTAAAAGTGTGCTTATCACCTTAATCTTTTATGTCGTCATTATCATCTCGTGCACCAACGCGGTGACAATTCCGGGTATCAACACAACCCCGTGACTCGGATGTCCTCAGTCTTTCGGGGACAAACGAGGCACTCACTTGATGCGCCAACGCGTTGTTGTAACCGGCCCGAGCACGCCGACGCGCATCGCGCGGGTCAAACCCCGATCCTAGCTCGGCGGTTTGTCTTATATAACAATTGGATTTTTGGGTTTATCGCGACTACGAGCAATGAAGTCGACTCGAGCGCACCCTCGCGTTCAACGCGGGCCAAACCCCGAGCTCAGCTCGGCGGTTTGCCTTATAGAATTTGGATATTTGAATTTATCGTGACTACGAGCGATGAAGTCAACTCGAGCGCGCCCTCGCGTTCAACGCGGGCCAAACCCCGAGCTCAGCTCGGCGGTTTGCCTTATAGAATTTGGATATTTGAATTTATCGCGACTACGAGCGATGAAGTCAACTCGAGCGCGCCCTAGCGTTCAACGCGGGCCAAACCCCGAGCTCAGCTCGGCGATTTGCCTTAACGATAACCGTGGAGTTTTGATGTTTTAAGGCTTTAAGCAGCTGCGAGCGGCGTAACCGACTCGAGTGCGCCTATGCGCATCGCGCGCGTTAACGGACAACCCCGAGCGAGGACGGCAACACGGGTTATCCCTAACGACTGTGGAGTTTTGATGTTTTAAGGCTTTAAGCAGCTGCGAGCGGCGTAACCGACTCGAGTGCGCCTATGCGCATCGCGCGCGTTAGCGGACAACCCCGAGCGAGGACGGGAACTCGGGTTTTCCCTAACGACTGTGGAGTTTTGATGTTTTAAGGCTTTAAGCAGCTGCGAGCGGCGTAACCGACTCGAGTGCGCCTATGCGCATCACGCGCGTTAGCGGACAACCCCGAGCGAGGACGGCAACTCGGGTTTTCCCTAACGACTGTGGAGTTTTGATGTTTTAAGGCTTTAAGCAGCTGCGAGCGGCGTAACCGACTCGAGTGCGCCTATGTGCATCGCGCGCGTTAGCGGACAACCCCGAGCGAGGACGGCAACTCGGGTTTTCCCTAACGACTGTGGAGTTTTGATGTTTTAAGGCTTTAAGCAGCTGCGAGCGGCGTAACCGACTCGAGTGCGCCTCTGCGCTTCGCGTGCGTTAGCGGACAACCCCGAGCGAGGACGGCAACTCGGGTTTTCCCTAACGACTGTGGAGTTTTGATGTTTTAATGCTTTAAGCAGCTGCGAGCGGCGTAACCGACTCGAGTGCGCCTATGCGCATCGCGCGCGTTAGCGGACAACCCCGAGCGAGGACGGCAACTCGGGTTTTCCCTAACGACTGTGGAGTTTTGATGTTTTAAGGCTTTAAGCAGTTGCGAGCGGCGTAACCGACTCGAGTGCGCCTATGCGCATCGCGCGCGTTTTGCATTATAGAATGTGATTAGCGCGTTGATGGTAACTGTGAGCAAAGCTCAAAAACAGCCGTGGTCTAAATGGGGTCGCGGGCCATATGAGGTTTATTTAGTTTATTCTCGTTTCGGAGGCTTATTTAGTTTGGTTTAAAACTTGTGTATAACAAACCTGTATTAGTCAATTGCTAATATCTCAAGGTTCATTTAAAGGCGTTCGCTGGGCGCTGGAATGCAAAAAGTGAGAGTAGCGCGTTAAGAGTACACCACCATAATCAACACCGCACACCAGAGGAAGAGCCGGGCAAAATAAAACCCCGAGGCTCTTCCCACAAACCAAAACGAGAGATCTTTTCATTAGTGCTTATTGTTGGGACGATATTAAGGACGTCAGTCGTTAATATCTAAACCCATAATAATCGTCCCTTGTTTTGATAATGACAAACTCACATGTATTTGATAAGTTGTCCAAGTGTTGATCTCAGGTAAGTCCAGTGGACGCACATGAGTGAAAAGGACAACAAGTGAACAGCAGTCCCTAAGCTGTAGGGACGCATGTTACCTGAACTTCCAAGGCTAAACGTAATTGGCGGAGTCCCTGCGCAAGATAGGACGGAGTCCTCATCAAGAAGGGACGCGCGCCAAAATACGGACGAAGTTCAAATTCAAATCAAGGCCGCCCCAACATGATTACATCATCGTCCGGCCTTAGTCCTCAGAAGGAAGCTTCCTTTGTCTGGGCACGTGTAGACAATGCCAAAGACGTCGCTTTCCCAGCGATGGTCCCCTGCCCACGCGGAGGCTTCCCAAGCGTCAACAGAGTTGACTTCCTCAAGAGGCTCATCGCACCGTTGATCAAAGCCCAAGGATCCTGCCAAGTCTCAGAGGACGGTAGAGGACAAGAACCACTTTCGCTATAAATACCCTCCCAAGGGTATGCATAGCGTTGGTGGACTTTGAAGACTTTCTCTCAAGCTCTCCCGAAGCATTCAAGAACATCAACGAAGATCGAGAAGATCAAGTGAGCTTGAAGCAAGAGAAAGAAAGTCCAACCACATCAAATCCAATACAAACCACAAAAGAGTTAAAGTTGTAGTTTGTCTCTCACAACGTACCGTGAGAAGACGTGAGTGATAGCTTCCTTATAGCTAGACTGTTAGGTTGAAAGGAGTGTTACTAGTGAGGCTAAGGACGGACGCTTAGCTCAGAGAAGTGTAACGACTCGCCTAAGTTGTAAGGACTCACTCTTAATAAGATAAGGGACGACTATTGAAAATCCTCCAACGGAGGTAGAGGTTTACCCATAAGACTAGTTGGTCTTAGTGGGGTTCCTCTATAAATACTTGTGTCCACTTATCTTGTATTCTGTTAAGTCTATATTCCGCTGCAATAAAGGACGCCCTTAACTCAGTTAAGGACACCCTCATTAACTGACTTACGATCCAACAATTGGTATCAGTGCAGGCGCTCTAGATTTTGTTGAGTTGCAGGTACAAGATGGACATGAAACCTATTGGAATCTCATTTGTAAAGCCTCCTCGTCTGACGGACGGCAACTTCAACCGATGGAAGATCCGCTTCGAGAACTTTTGCAGAAGTCAGAATTATCAATGCTGGAAAGTGATCATGAAAGGTGACCTTACCATCCCTGATGACAAGAAAGACAAAGAGGACGAGTGGGGTCCTGACGAATTCAAGCTTTTGGAAACAAACGCCAAGGCAATTTGCTTCCTTCAAGCGTCCCTTTGCGAGAGGGACGCCACCCGAGTTAGCAATTTGGCAACAGCCAAACTACAATGGGAAGCTCTTGAGAAGTACCATGTGGGTACGGCAGAGATGAAGGAAGATGTTAAGCTTGAAATCAAACGGGAGTTCTATGCCTTCAGAATGCTTCCTAATGAATCTGTCAAGGACTACTCATACCGCTTTGAAGCTCTCGTGACCAAGATGCGAAATCTAGGCATCCCAGAAGCTGAAGTCTCAATGAGAAACAGAGTTGGAGTAGTCATTGATGGACTTACAGGGAAATGGAATTTTGATAGGACTACATTCAAGGAGAATACAGCCAACAAAACCCTAGATATGGAAGAGATCTATGGGAAGCTGAGAGGCTATGAAGCGAGAAGGGAAGCCGATATGGCTGAATTGGCTAGAAACCCCCAGACAGATCTCGCCTTGATGACATCAACCCCAGAGTACGCTGAGTATCTGCGTCACCAAAGAGAACTTGCTTTAATGGTTGAAGCAAACAAAAATGAGAATCGTGAAAGGATGCGTGCACAAGCTATAAAAGAAAAGGAAAGCAAAACTAAGGAACAGCTCGAAGAAGAAGAAGAGCTTGCCCTTCTACACAAAGTTGCTCGATTATGGGGTAAAAGGACCAGAGATTTCAAGAAATACAAGATGCCTTACAAAAAGGAGAGTCCCAAGTATACAGAGGCAGAAATGAAGGAACTTACTTGCTACAAGTGTAACAAGAAAGGACACTTTGCCAAAAAGTGTACTACAGGACTAAACTTAAAAGAAATGAAGATGAAGGCCCTCTTGGGAGCGTGCGACGCCGCATGGGATAATGTGAGTTCGGATGATGAAGAACCTGAAGGACCAGCGGCATACATAGCCATCGAGGACGCCTCAGATAATGAACAAGTGGCGTACATGGCTGTGGAGGACACCCCAGTTCTTGAAGAGGACGCTCCTGAAAGGGAACAAGAGGTAACTCGTGAATCCATGATGACTTCTTTAGAAAATTGTTCTAAGTCCAAACTTATTAAACTCATTGGCAAGATGATGGAAGAAAGTGTGATCATGCAACATAGAATGGATGAACTTGAACTTGAAAATGAAAATATTCTGGTTGAATGTGAGAACTGTGCTACAGTGTCTTTGCAACTAGAGTCCTCACGTGAAGAAACTAAGTCTCTGAAAACTGAAATGATGTGCCTTAAACTAGAGAACGCCAAGCTCAGGGAAGAAGTAAAAGTGTTAGGAAAGAGTCCTGTAGTTGAGGAAGTTAGACCAATAGTGTTTGTCCCAGCCAAGAGAGGACTAGGCTATGAGTCTGACTCCAGGAACTCCCTCCCTAGCGACTTTGAGGCAAGCAAAACTTCAGAACTTGAATTGGAAAAGGAAAAGACCAAGAACCTTCTTGAAAGAATTAGAGTCCTAGAGAGTGGAGAGAAAGGTCAAAAGGACTATTACACTAACTCCACTAGTCATAGGATCTATAAGAAAATTGCTAAGGGGGAAGGTTCAAAAGTTTGTGACCCTCAAAAGATGAAAAAGAACAAAATCCAACGTCCCAACAAGAAGGACTACCTTGGTACTTACTATAGGACGTGTTGGTATTGTGGACAAGGAGATCACTTCAAATATGATTGCCTAAAACTGAAGAACGACATTGAAAGTGGCAAAGCTACTAGGACTAACATTGAAAATGATAAGTCCGTCCCTAAGGCTAACCTTAGACGCCCTAGACGATCTAAGAGTTCTTTCAGAAAGCATGCTATTTCAAATGATGTGAATATAAGTGACTACATGCCAGAACCAGAGTTCTATTTCTGTAACGAACCAGGTAAGGAACACCTTGCCTGGGTCGCCAAACACTAACTTTGTTTTGGCAGGTGGAAGTGAGGGGACGCCCATGGATCATCGATAGTGGCGCCTCGAATCATATGACAGGAAGCCAGATCCATCTCACTTCTATCCAAAGTAGCGCCATGGGAGGAACTGTCTCGTTTGGCAATAAGGGCAAGGGAAAGATCAAAGGGACGGGAACTGCTATTCTCAATCCGTCCATCAAAGCTCTACAGAGGAATGATAGGGTCCTTGCTATATCTAACGGCAAGTCGTCCCGACATCATGTTCGCTGTATGCTTATGTGCTCGCTTCCAAGCAAATCCAAAGGAGTCCCACATGCAAGAAGTGAAGAGAATCTTCAGATATCTCAAGGGACGGGATGATCTTTGTCTATGGTATCCTAGAAGGACGTCCCTAAATCTGGTAGCGTACTCTGACGCAGACTACGCTGTCCATGTGGTGGATAGGAAGAGCACCTCAGGAATGGCTCAATTCCTTGGGTCATGTCTTGTATCTTGGGGATCCAAAAAGCAAAACTCCATGGCACTCTCAACCGCGGAAGCTGAGTACGTTGCTGCTGCTTCGTGCTGCTCACAAGTCCTATGGATCAAGTACCAACTTGAAGATTATGGTACGTTCCTTAACACAGTCCCTATCTTGTGTGATAACACTAGCGCTATAAGTATTGCCAAAAATCCTGTTCATCATTCTAGGACGAAGCATATTCATATAAGACATCACTTTCTTCGTGATAATGTTGAACTTGGATTAATTAGAGTGGATCATAATAGGACTGAGGACCAAGTGGCCGATATTTTCACAAAAGCACTTGATAGACGTCCCTTCGAGCACCTCCGGTTGCTTTTGGGGATGATAACTTTTAAATGATCAAGTCCCGTTCTATTATTCCCTCTATGATTGGCTATGTCTTGTTGAGATCTTGTCTTAAAGTGTGTCATGCATTTAAAGTCATCTTTAAAGGACGCTAGTCTAAGATATGTGTTTTCACTTGTGTTTTTGAATGGTATTCATTTCGCTTTTCATCTCAAGAGTATCCCTGATCACCCTACCCTTATTACAAGCCGAAATGATGGGAACTCTAAGCTTACCCAGGCCGAGAATCTTGCAAACGCGTCCTATGAGCGTTCTTTGTTTTATCTTTACGGGACGTACTTGCTTGATTTTCAAAAATGGTTCTAAGTGATCAAAGGGACGAATGGCAAAGAGCTGAGAGTTGTCCGTACAGAGTTCTAAGTTCAGAGGTTGAGAACAGTGTCTGGGACGCCGTGGTTCAGTTCAGTGTTGAGAAGTGTTGTGTGTTGAAAGGACGCCAACGTGGAGTCCTTTGCAGTTGTGAGAAGTTTGAATGTTTGAAATTGGGAAGGTGAACCGTTTTTAGAGAAGCTTCAGCGAAGATCTCGGGATACGCGCAAACAGTGCTCAACAGCTGTGTTTCTTAGTAAAGAAGAAAGCCACGTGTGGGAAGGCGGGTGGAGGAAGCCGAGTGTAAAGACCCTGTTACCCCTGACCGTCCAACTTCGTCTTCTTCCTATAAATACCCACCTGTGCATTCCGAAAACCTTTCTTCGCTCATCTATTGTTTGCACACTTATAGAAATCTCTCAAAGATCTTCACAATCTTCAACAGCATCCCGAAATCTCTCTCCAAACCCTAATCCCCCTCTATTTAAATCATCTCAAAAATGGCCAACACAAGAGCTTCAAAAAACCCCTCACCATCGTCGGCGGCGAACAACTCCTCCTCAAAATCTCCTCCGGTGAAAGGCCGGTCATTAATGGAGTCAAGAGGCAGACCTTCCGGCCGCCAAGAACCCCCTCGCCACCATTCCTCCTCTCAAAGCACCCAGCGCCGCCACTCCAACACCCCTCCCCAGTCCTTTCGCTCCCAACCTCCTCCACAAAAACAACAACCCCGCTCTCAATCCAACTCCACCCAGAAGCGGTTCTCCTTTCTGGAGAAGCCCTTCAGACCTGAGCCGGAGTCCGACGAAGGGATCGCTGGTAAAGGCGCCGTTTTTAGACTTCCGTCCCAACCCAAACGCCGTCCTCCCCTTGACCCTCTCATTGAGGACTGGCTTGAAAAAGAGCCAAGGACGCTCGCCAACATCTGTCTGAGGGCGTCCACTCATGACCATCCACCCAAAATCAAAAGACTCCTCCACTACTTCATGATCACCTACGTCCAACCCCGCCTCAAAGAAACCAATCACACCAACCCTCCGTTCATGGGGCCAGGAATCATTTCTGACTCCTTTGGTGGAACCGTGGACGAGCTCGCCAAACTGCTCCTGGATATAATAGAGTTTGTTGTGGCTCCTGCGGGCTCCGTCCCTTCCTAGAAACGAAAAAGGCCTTCCTCTCCCCCTCCGTCCAAATCGCTCCAAATTAAAGGCTCTTCTTCCTCTCCACCAAAGCCAGTCCCTTCCTCCCCTCCTCCCGCCCCAAAGCGACGCCTCAAGTCCTCTGCTCAACTTGAGGGCGTCACAGATGAAGAAATGGCCGCCATTCGCCTCTCTGAAATACAACTGGAAAAAGAGGAGATGGCGCGCCAAGAGCAGGAGCAAGCAGAAAAGGAAGCCGTTGAGAAGGCGATTCAAGCGAGTTTGCAGGGAATTCCTCAACTTCCTCCTCCTCCTCCAAGGGTAGAGGACGCTCCTCAGGCCCAGGCCAAGGACGTTCCACCAGTACAGGTCCAGGCCAAGGACGCTACTCCTGCTAAGCTGCCGCCTCCTCCCTCTGCTCCTCTCCAGGTGAAGCCCATCTCCGTGGTTCCGCCCAGCACCTCTTCTGCTCCCCCCACAAAAGCTAAGATCCGCACTCCTACTCCCTCTCCTCCTAGAGCTTCAACTCCTCCTCCTCCTCCGCCTGCCCAGGCCGTCGAGGAAGCTGCTCAAGTTCAAGGGACGCCTCTTTCAACCATCCCTACGGAGTCCTTGGCAAGGACTCCAGCGGTGGACGCGCCTCCCACTGAACAGGCGTCCACTGCTGAGGACACTGCAATTGTTGAGTTCCAAGCACAAAGGAACGAAGCCTCAGATGAAGAGGACGCCCCTCCCCAGGATGAGGAACCTGAGGACGAGGAGGGAGATGGAGATGAAGAAGACGCGGGTGATGAAGTGATCGTGAGCAATGGCTCCAAGCAGAAACGCTTCAAGAAAATCCTCTCACCGCTTCTCTTCACCGCCTAGTTTCTGGCAGAGCACCAGCGCCAAGAGTTCTTGGACCTTCTTGAGTGCCAGGGATGGACGCACTTGGGCGCTGAGGCCGCTGATGTTGACCCTGATGAGGTTCTCCGCTTCTACTCCAAGTTCGAAATCACAGAAGTAAACGGGAAGCCTCAGGGGACGTTTGAAATCGATGGGGACGAGTACTCAGTTGCTGAGGGCACCGTCCGCAAAATGCTAGGCCTGCGTCCTTCTCCTCCGGATTCGCTGCATGATCTGCCTTGCAAGAACTTTGCCCGCTTCTCCCAGGACGAAATCCTCAACAGAATATTCAATGGGAGACAGCCAGCTGCTAAGGACAGAGTCGCTCACTGCCTCACCAAGACGGGCGTCCTTGCGCACCACTTTATTGTGCGCATGGTCGTCCCCCGCCAAGAGAAGAAGTCTATTGTTCAGATCACTGATAGTATTCTCTTGGACGCCTTCTTGGAACGCAAGCCGATAAACTTGCCCCGGGTAATCTTGGAACATATGGGCAAGTGCACAGGAGGCAGGCATTCTCTTCCCTTCCCGGGCCTAGTCAAGCAGATTCTAAAGCAGCAAGGACTCTATGCCCCTAAACAAGAGCGGTCTTTTGGCATTCATTGGGGCGTCAGGCAAATCACACTCCCTCCAGTCGGAAAAATCAGGTGTGATGAGCCTCTCCCGTCCGTCAAGCGCCAAATGGAAAAGGAACGGAAAGAGGCTGAGCGGAAAGCCAAAGCTGAGAGGAGAGCTCAAGCCGCTGCTGCTGCTGAAACTGGGGAAGGAGATCCTGAAACTGAATCTGTTCAAGTAGTTGGGACGCCAGCTGAGGACGCTGCTGATGAAGAGGACGAGCTCGATGGTATGAGCGTCCCTGATGAGGCTGAGAAGCACTCTACGAAGTATCTGATGGGAATGATGATCGAGAACCAGTGCATGATGATAGATCTAATTCAACAGGTTCACGACACCCTTCACGTCCACACAGAACTTCTTGAGCGCAACAACGAGCTCCTTGCACAGAACAACCACCTTCAGGAGCAGAATCTCAAGGCTCTCGGCAAGCGTCCCCGCAAATGATCACCTCCCCCCTCTCTATCCCTGAAAAAGTTTATTGTTGTTCTTTTGTTTCTTTTTGTTTAAGACTTTGGGACGATGTCCCTGTTTGGAACTTTTGTCTGTAATGAACGTACTCTCTCTTCCTTTGAATGCAGTCCATTACATTTGTGTCTCATTTTGTCTAAGCGTTCTTTACTTTAGTTATGACTTTGTGCTTACATGCTTTTCAACTTGTTCTCCTTTTCGATGATGCCAAAAGGGGGAAGTATAGTTTTGCAGAGATGCGATTGTTTCTAAAGTTATCATAGAAAGCATGTGCTTAGGGGGAATTTTCGGCCAAGTCCAAAGGACGCTAGTTAGGAATAAAATAGAACACACTTAAAAGACAGTGTTGCATGCCAACCTAAGCTGAAAAGAAAATCAAAGTGTAGTTCCTCATGCTAAAAGCTTTACTTCTGTGTGCATTAATTGAAAGAGTTTGTCATCATCAAAAAGGGGGAAATTGTTGGGACGATATTAAGGACGTCAGTCGTTAATATCTAAACCCATAATAATCGTCCCTTGTTTTGATAATGACAAACTCACATGTATTTGATAAGTTGTCCAAGTGTTGATCTCAGGTAAGTCCAGTGGACGCACATGAGCGAAAAGGACAACAAGTGAACAGCAGTCCCTAAGCTGTAGGGACGCATGTTACCTGAACTTCCAAGGCTAAACGTAATTGGCGGAGTCCCTGCGCAAGATAGGACGGAGTCCTCATCAAGAAGGGACGCGCGCCAAAATACGGACGAAGTTCAAATTCAAATCAAGGCCGCCCCAACATGATTACATCATCGTCCGACCTTAGTCCTCAGAAGGAAGCTTCCTTTGTCTGGGCACGTGTAGACAATGCCAAAGACGTCGCTTTCCCAGCGATGGTCCCCTGCCCACGCGGAGGCTTCCCAAGCGTCAACAGAGTTGACTTCCTCAAGAGGCTCATCGCACCGTTGATCAAAGCCCAAGGATCCTGCCAAGTCTCAGAGGACGCTAGAGGACAAGAACCACTTTCGCTATAAATACCCTCCCAAGGGTATGCATAGCGTTGGTGGACTTTGAAGACTTTCTCTCAAGCTCTCCCGAAGCATTCAAGAACATCAACGAAGATCGAGAAGATCAAGTGAGCTTGAAGCAAGAGAAAGAAAGTCCAACCACATCAAATCCAATACAAACCACAAAAGAGTTAAAGTTGTAGTTTGTCTCTCACAACGTACCGTGAGAAGACGTGAGTGATAGCTTCCTTATAGCTAGACTGTTAGGTTACTTATTAGGTTGAAAGGAGTGTTACTAGTGAGGCTAAGGACGGACGCTTAGCTCAGAGAAGTGTAACGACTCGCCTAAGTTGTAAGGACTCACTCTTAATAAGATAAGGGACGGCTATTGAAAATCCTCCAACGGAGGTAGAGGTTTACCCATAAGACTAGTTGGTCTTAGTGGGGTTCCTCTATAAATACTTGTGTCCACTTATCTTGTATTCTGTTAAGTCTATATTCCGCTGCAATAAAGGACGCCCTTAACTCAGTTAAGGACGCCCTCATTAACTGACTTACGATCCAACAATTGGTATCAGTGCAGGCGCTCTAGATTTTGTTGAGTTGCAGGTACAAGATGGACATGGAACCTATTGGAATCTCATTTGTAAAGCCTCCTCGTCTGACGGACGGCAACTTCAACCGATGGAAGATCCGCTTCGAGAACTTTTGCAGAAGTCAGAATTATCAATGCTGGAAAGTGATCATGAAAGGTGACCTTACCATCCCTGATGACAAGAAAGACAAAGAGGACGAGTGGGGTCCTGACGAATTCAAGCTTTTGGAAACAAACGCCAAGGCAATTTGCTTCCTTCAAGCATCCCTTTGCGAGAGGGACGCCACCCGAGTTAGCAATTTGGCAACAGCCAAACTACAATGGGAAGCTCTTGAGAAGTACCATGTGGGTACGGCAGAGATGAAGGAAGATGTTAAGCTTGAAATCAAACGGGAGTTCTATGCCTTCAGAATGCTTCCTAATGAATCTGTCAAGGACTACTCATGCCTCTTCCCCCCAACCAAAAGAGAGATCTTTTTATTAGGGTTGTTAGTTTATTCTCTTTTCGGAGGCTTGTTAGTTTATTCTCTTTTCGGAGGGTTGTTTACATAAGTCGAATTGAATGATTCCACGCCCAACATGAATTTAAATAGCATCGGGTTTTAAGATTTACCTCCTCCCGCGGATACGGAACGCATTGACAACGTGCAACAGGATCAGTGCAGCTTGCCACGCACTCCAGTCGCGAGCCCCCGCGTCTCCGGCAATGCGATGTCCAGAAGGGGGCCACAGGCCACGGCAACGGACCACGCCAGAGAGATAAGCGTGACAGCAGGAGGCCGGAAGAGCGCGGTGGCGGGCCGGTGAAGACACGGCGGAGGCTTGTTAGTTTATTCTCTTTTCGGAGGGTTGTTAGTTTATTCTCTTTTCGGAGATGTTATTATGGGGTCACGGGCTAAGGCCACGGGTCGCGATGGGGCCACGGGCCAAGGCCGCGAATCCAGGCCATGAGCCGCAATGGGGCCGCGGGTCAAGGCCGAGAGCCAAGGCCACGGCAGCGCGATGGGGTCGCGCATCCATCGCGATCCATGCTAATTAAAAATGCATACTAATTAAATAAGCAAGAAAATATACTAACCTGCGTGATTCTTAACCGAAGACCCGAGAGAATGACAGTCTTAGGACGAGAAGTTCCCCACGGACGGCGCCAATGTTGAAGTCCGAAAATCTCGAACTAACTACGGGACAAAATTATTAAACTCTCGGGCCTTTCGGCGCGCTAGAAACCGGCTCGTCTTGCTTCGAGCTCTTCCACCCCCCGCGTATTATTTTATTCTCTTTTCGGAGGCTTATAAGACTTTTTAAGGTCTTTCCCGTAAAATAGTGCGAGCTCCTCGGAGACTCAAACACGTCGGAGCCCGTCCTTCGAGAACACGTCTCGGGACTCGGCTTTTTTCCGATCCCTTAAACTTTGCCTTGTAACCTGTATATATAGAAAAAGGCAGATGCTTGCTATGTTGTTAATTGTCGATGTGG
The DNA here is from genome assembly GCA_934048045.1 of Polygonum aviculare. Lineage (NCBI taxonomy): Eukaryota > Viridiplantae > Streptophyta > Magnoliopsida > Caryophyllales > Polygonaceae > Polygonum > Polygonum aviculare. The sequence goes on along the minus strand of OW204028.1, from coordinate 32,449,613 downwards.
GATAACACTTTCCCATTTCATTTCAGAAGTAGCTTACGCTACTTTCATAGGAACATGGCCAAATTGCAAGTTATCGCGATGTTGGCACTCCAAACTGCCTTAATCGCGATATGGGCCCTCAAGAAGGGCTTAATTACGAGATTGTAGATTCATGTTTTAATTACATACCAACACTTACTTAGCGCGTTTAAGACATGCCTTAGTGCTTTAATCTTTGTCCTTACTATTATTCATCTCGTGCATCAACGCGGTGACAAATCCTGGTATCAACAGTTCCTGCTTGGCCCGAATCTTCCGATGTGGGACAACTTCCTAATATTTTGGTGGCGTGCCTACTTGCACGATCACGTATACACGCGCTCCCTTGTCCTTATACGCGCGCGTTTCGAACATACTTATAAGATCCATCATGTACCTCAGCGCGCGAAGGTCACATGTGGCCAGATATTTATCATTTCCGGGTGTCAAGTGTCGGTTGTTTAAGCGCGCAAAGTACCATACTAATGCGCCGATATTTACGGTTATGCCACTCATATTATTTTCTGGAATCTTTGTTCATTCGGCCAGTTAGCGTGTTGAAAACGTGCCTAGCGCGTTAAGAGTATGCTTAGCGCGTTAAAAGTGTGCTTAGCACCTTAATCTTTTATGTCGTCATTATCATCTCGTGCACCAACGCGGTGACAATTCCGGGTATCAACAGGTGAATAATCCCATTATATTTAGGATTTTAACCAATATTTATAAAAAATTTGTTTATGCTAGATTGTTACTAATTGAAAATGTAAGAATAGAACAACATAATTTATTTATTAGGCATCTATCATCTTCTAGAATCATGAATACTGTGAACATACTGTTTTGGTGAAATCAAAATAAAAATCCAATGAAATTGATCCAATTCATTTTAGATAATTTTACCTTAAATTTTTTAGCAGGAGAAAAGGTAAGGCTATCATACCTCAACCTGTCCCGTAAAGCCGAACCGATCGAGAATATAAGGTTGAAACCCGAATCCAACCGGCACCCATTATGTTGACTTGATTCTTATATATGTAGGACATATAACATTTTTTTTAAATTATTATTATTATATTTTATTAAATAAACTGTGAAACTAATATTTTATTAACCATAAGATCATAAAAAAAGATGATATTCTTGCTCGTTAGATCGACACACACCGTACCTCTCGATAACATGTCATGACATGCACGATCCGGCTTGACCCGCTACCCAATTGACTCGAAAATGTACCCAACCCAAACATGAAATAACCGAACTTGAACGCGATCGAACCGTCCTATTTAACAACTTTATATAAAGGTAATTGACTTTTTGATTACCTATATGATACAAAATGTTAAATGTATTAATTAAAGATTAATAATTGTATTTTTTTGTATGAATCTAATTGAGAATATGTCATAAATAAATAAAATTTATATGTTTTATAGATAAATATAGATATAGATAAATATTTGGGCGATAATTGTTATTGGTTGTTAATATGTTTTAGAAATGCTAAATTGTACGAGATCATAATATAATACATTGTAAAAATCATTATTAATAAATGATAAAAAATGTAAGTAAAATATCAATGTATATTCTTATAGTCAAGTTTTATTAAAATATATAAACATATGTAAACATTATGTTAATACATATTATTTGGGTTATATAAATTTCAAAAACAATATCATTCTTTTATAGAAAAAAACACATGCTTATACACTAAAATTTATATTATACTAGATTAACCCGTCGTACCATGTACAACTATGTCTTATATATTAAAGTCATTAATTATAAATATATTATATTATTGAATTTATGCACACTGAATTCTACATACTGATATAATACACCATGATAGTAATATTATACTCTCTCCGTTTCAAAATACTTGACATTTTGAACACTTTATATTGTTTCAAAAAACTTGTCCATTTCATAAATGTTTTCACTTTTTTCCAAGTTTGTCCCTCATGATAACCTATGATGTAATGATATCACCTATTTCCATACTAGCCATGTTTTTTAGTTAGTAGTGATGTTGTAATTATTGTATAGGGGTAGTTTAGGTATACATGAATAATCTTTAATAAGTGTGAAATGTCCAAAGGGTCAAGTTTTGTGAAATGCATGGAGTATTTAATTCGAATTAACTCGTTTTTTCCATACAAATTTTGAATATAGTATATTTTCAAATTTATAAATTTGTCCTAATTATATCAATATTTGACTTGCCTTATACACCAACCTAAAATATAAAATATAAAATATAAAAAATAAGAATGATGTCTCGATAGATTATAATTTTTTTTTACCAAACTTTACATAAATAAATATAATATTGATGTCCTAACAGTCATTTTCTAAATATATAACTTTATTTACCAAATAACCTAAAATGATATTTTTTAAATATAATATAACAGATCATAGTTTCTAGATATAATATTTTTTAGGCTATATATTGTGGGGTCAGAATAAACGTGGTGACTCGAAAATGGCAGCGTTTTATAATACATAACTATATTTATTGATTATGATGTTAAGAAGTTTTTATATATGATGTAAAAAGGGATATATTATTTGATTTTGATTTTTTTGATTAATCAATCGAGTAATAAATTTTGAATTAACTCTAGTACGTACCATTGGCATGTGTTAAATGTTTTTGTTTGAGATGACGATGTTTGATCATAAGATCACTAAAGATTTTGTTTGATCTTGAGAGTCTATTTTGAAGTGTTAAATAGAAATCTTGTATAGGATTAAGTCTTGCAACGTAGTATCAAATAGATTGATAAATTTTTGGGATGTATTTTTTCATAGGATAAAGATCTTGTAATATTTCGATTTTATTTGAGAACTTGTACATTATCTTTAGAATGTTATCTTATGTTTTTTGAACAATTTTTTAGAAAAAAGATAAATATTTAGAGACTTTTGCAAGAGTGTAACTTAAATCATATGCAATTAAATCTAAAAAATTAGATAACGTAAATAAAACTCTATTTTTTATCGAATATGCGGTGGGGCCAAAATAAACGTGGAGACTCGAAATTCTTTGGTTTTAATATATAGTATAGATTTTTTCATATCAATGTTCAATTCTAATATTAGTTTTTTTTTTATATATTTTTAGATACATTAGTCGTGCATGACAATAGAATTTAAGTTGGTTGCCTCAATTCTAATAGAACTTTTTACCAACAAAAGACTTACAACGGGAAAAATAGATTTCGATACCGGGAGGTTGTCTCATGTGCGCCTGTACATATGAAGATACAAGATACTTATTCATTGATTGTAGTCATCCAAAAGAGATTACGAGACAGATTAACACAAAAACTATGCAATTACTTCAGCAAATCAACACGAATTTACAAAGCCCAAAAATAATCATTGAGGAGTTACGACAAATAATGACTGTTGAAGTCCGAAAACACCGATTGTAGATTAACGCGATGAGAGCAAGAGGTTTGAACTCAACCGAGTCAACGGACGGAGAGATGGAAAGTATTTAGTCGCTTGAAGTGTTTTAACGCGATGGGGGTAGTGTTAAGAATGTTTTTTGTATTAACTGTGGGATTACAATAGGGAACAGATGATCTCTATCGCGTTTAGGTGTATCGGGTTACAACAATAATCTTAGCTCGAGATCTAGTGTGTGTGGTTCACGAGGTTTTTCGATCCGCGTTCTGGTGCATTGAGCTCGCTATTTATAGTGGAGGTTCGAACAAAGTTGGAGCGAGATGCCGATGTGGGACGGGCGCCGCCCAGGTACGTGTCTCTCTATGGTTGGTTCTTGGGGCGGCAGCCGCGAAGCTGGCTAATCAAAAGTCAGGATGGGACGTTGCCGCCCACCGCTCCCCTGATGGGACGTTGCCGCCCACCCACTTGCTTGGATGGGACGGGGCGGTGAGCGCAACCCCCGGGATCAGACCTCCGCTTTCTAGGGAGCTGGCCTATTAAGAACTATTGACCCCGGGATCGCGATGGCCATATAGTTTATGGTTTGACGTCATCTCGAGAAGTCCATACTTGTCATATTTTGTTTTGGTAGGGTACCCTACCGCGTTGACGGTTTCTGGTATCAACACAACCCCATGGACCGGGACTCGACGCCCCTTCGAGTACGGGTCCAAAAAAGTACCTCGAACCGGAAATGTGATGCGCGGAACGCGCTATAGTTTTGGAGATGGGCGAGCGAATGATGGCGACGGGACGAGGAGCGTGGCGAAGGAAGCTGTTTGGGCCGTTGTGCTTTGTGGGCCGCCCGCCAAACGAAGCCCAACTCCTCACGGCCCGCTGAGATCCGAAATAAAAGAGCGGTTTCCGCCCTTTCGTCTTCCTCACTTCGCCATTTTCGACTCCTCAGAAAACCATCTTCGCTCTCGCTCTCGCTCTCGCCTACCCTTACTTTGCCGGAACTGCCCACCAGCGCCTCTGTCAACGTTCGCTTGCGCCCCTCCGTGACCACAAGGTATGCTCTCTTTCTCTCCCCTCTCTTTTGGTTTTCCTGGGTTTTCTGGGGAGGTGGGCTTAGGGTTCTCCGCGATTTCTGGGTGGATGATAGCGACGGATGCTTCCGCCCCAGCCCCGGCTCGGATTCGGCCGTGGCCGTACTTTCTCGTTTTGGGTGGCGGGGTGGCCGAAAGACCTTTCGGGGAGGCGAAACGCCATGGGAGGCGAAACGTCGTGAGAGACGAAGCGTTGTGGGAGGCGGAGAAGACGCGCTCAGCGCGACGTTCCGTCCCATCAGCGTCCCGTCGCCCCGGCCTATTTCTGGAGACGCGTGTCGAGAACAGCGGAATGTTCTCCTGACACACATCTCGCGCGCCCCTAGGCCTTTTCTCAGAGGGCTTCCTGCCCTACTGCGATATGACACCTGCCCGTAGTTGGGTATCGCGCTTTTTATCTTTGTTTGCCTTGCTTACGAGCTTTCGTTGTGTATTTATCGCGCTATATGTTTCCCCATGATTCGTTTCTTTCACGCTTACTGCTGGGAACTATTCTGTTTGTACTTTCATCGCGTTACCCTTTTTTCTTTATCATGATTATCTCTTCCAATGCACATTATTTCTCTTTTACTTCCTCCAGGAGCCTCTTTGCTTCCGTGCCCTAGATTTGGGGTTTTCCAGCGACTCCTGCCCTTCAGGCGTGGATCGCGGTCACAGAGTAACGAGCTGGGACGACTTCTACGCCCCTGACCCCTCGTTTGAGTACCGGGATATGTCCGCGAGCGATTCGCAGAACAACTTCCGCGACCCCGTCGGCTTGAGCCAGAGCGATCCTACCACGGTATCCGAGGCCCGTACGAAAAGCGAGTCCTCATCGCGACCTATGGCCCGTTGCAGGCCCTATGATCCTCACGACGAGGCCCCTGACGATGAGGCGTCTACTTCTGGGACCGCGAGGAGCTTTCCCTCGCGGTACTTAACGAGCGTTAGGGCGGCGGTCCCTCGTTTCCGCCAGACCAGGCCCGCGCGCCTGGCAGACTATGAGCACCCGGAGACACTGGCCAAGGGTTGTGCGTCCATCCTTACCCTCGAGGAGCTGGATGAGATCGCTGCCGGATACCCTTGGCCGGAAGGGGTGGAGCTCCTGTTGCCCTCGGACGGGGGCAACAGCTACGCAGCCTACGAGGCGGGGCACGTGGTTTACGCGGCGAGCCTCATCGCGGGCTTTAGGCTTCCGCTGCCGTCCTACGTATCCCAATTCTTATTTGACCTCGAGCTCGCCCCTGCCTCGATGGCTCCGAACTGCTGGAGCTACATCGCGGCATACCATATAAGGTGTTTAGAGCTGAAGTGCCCTCCCTCCGTGGGGCATCTGCAACAGATCCTTACAATAAAAGCGGATAAGAGGGGTATTGTCAACTTCAGCCTTACAAACTGCAATCTTATCATTACTCCCTCTAATGTCGGACCGCGGTGGAGGGAGAAATGGTTCATCGTGCACGATTTCCAGGGCGACGTCATGCTCTGCCCCCTTATCGCCGATAGGTTCCGCCCCTACAAACGCAGGCGCGGTGCAACGCAAAAAGCCGCCGTGGCGAAGAAGGCAATTCGGGTGGTTCCTAATCTGAGCGCACCTAAGCGAATCGCGCGATTTTAGCGGACAACCCCAAGCGAGGAAGGCAACTCGGGTTTCCCTAACGACTGTGGAATTTTTGATGTTTTAAGGCATTATGCGACTGCGAGGGGTGAAACCCTACTCGAGCGTGCCTAAGCGCATCGCGCGCGTTAGTGGACAACCCCAAGCGAGGAAGGCAACTCGGGTTTCCCTAGCGACTGTGGAGTTTTTGATGTTTTAAGGCATTATGCGACTGCGAGGGGTGAAACCCAACTCGAGCATGCCTAAGCGCATCGCGCGCGTTAGAGGACAACCCCAAGCGAGGAAGGCAACTCGGGTTTCCCTAGCGACTGTGGAGTTTTTGATGTTTTAAGGCATTATGCGACTGCGAGGGGTGAAACCCAACTCGAGCGCGCCTAAGCGCATCGCGCGCGTTAGCGGACAACCCCAAGCGAGGAAGGCAACTCGGGTTTCCCTAGTGACTGTGGAGTTTTTGATGTTTTAAGGCATTATGCGACTGCGAGGGGTGAAACCAAACTCGAGCGCGCCTAAGCGCATCGCGCGCGTTAGCGGACAACCCCAAGCGAGGAAGGCAACTCGGGTTTCCCTAACGACTGTGGAGTTTTTGATGTTTTAAGGCATTATGCGACTGCGAGGGGTGAAACCCAACTCGAGCGCGCCTAAGCGTATCGCGCGCGTTAGTGGACAACCCCAAGCGAGGAAGGCAACTCGGGTTTCCCTAACGACTGTGGAGTTTTTGATGTTTTAAGGCATTATGCGACTGCGAGGGGTGAAACCCAACTCGAGCGCGCCTAAGCGCATCGCGTGCGTTAGCGGACAACCCCAAGCGAGGAAGGCAACTCGGGTTTCCCTATCGATAAATTCATTATTGGACAGTGTACAGTAGTCGTCTCGTTTTATTCATATGAAAATAGGTAGGATAGAGACATTACAACAGACCTTCATGCGGTGATAACCCCAGCTTATTTATACATAGTATTTCTTGAGGCGTGCCTCATTCCATGTCTTGGCGAGGCTTTGCCTCGTCGTCGGGTCTGTGAGTTTGAAAGCCCCCGGTACAATCTCTTTGGAAAGGAGGTACGGTCCTTCCCACTTCGCGTCAAGCTTGCCTCCGTCGGTCCTTCGGAGGGCTAGATCGCCCTCCTTGAGGCCGCGGGGCTTGATTCTTTTGTTGTAGTATGCCGCGGTCCTTCTCTTGTATTCGGCGGAGCTGCGCTCCGCCGCCTCTCGGCGTTCATCGCGAAGGTACATTTCAACCTTGAGAGCTTCATCGTTGGTGAACTGGTCGTACCCCGCGACTCGCTCCGTGGGTAACATGGACTCGACGGGCACGACGGCGTCACTGCCGTAAGCCATCGCGAAAGGTGTTTCTCCCGTGGCCCTACGCGGCGTGGTGCGGTTTGTCCATAAAACAAGAGGTAACAGCTCGGCCCACCGGCCCTGTACGCCATCCAGCTTGCGGCGGAGGTCGTCGAGTATCCTCGCGTTCACATTCTCCACCAGTCCGTTGGACTGAGGTTGTGCAACCGAAGAAAATTTCAACTCTATGCTCAAACTTGCGTAGAAGTCTCGCGTCTCCTCACTGTCGAACTGAGGGCCGTGGTCCGTCATTATCGCGATGGGGACGCCGAAACGACAAACCACATTTTTCCAGAGAAAGCCGCATACCTTCGCGCTTGTGATTCGTGCCATGGCCTCGGCCTCCACCCACTTGGTTTAGTAATCGACCAGGACCAGGATGAACTGTACTTGCCCGGCGGCTTTAGGGAAGGGACCTAGGATGTCCATGCCCCACATCGCGAACGGATAGGCCGGCTGGATGCCGCGCAGCTCTCGTGTCAGAGCGTGTTGGATGTTTTCGTAGCGCTGACACTTGTCACACTTTTGTACGTATGTCGCCGCATCGCGGCGCAGGGTAGGCCAATAGATCCCCATCCGGATTATCTTGTGGACGAGAGTCCGCCAGCCCGGATGGCCCCCGCATATGCCCTCATGCACCTCCTCGAGGACCTCAAAGACGGTGGCCTCGTCCACGCAGAGCAGATTGGGCTCCGCGTAGCCGCGGCGATATAATTTGTCGCCTTCGATGCAGTACCGCGCCGCTTTGAGCTTGAGCTTGCGCGCGTTCATGGCATCGTCCTGGGGCAACTCCCCGGTTTGGATGTATCGGACTATGGGAGCCATCCAGACCTCCGTGGCCAGCGCGAACACTGCCTGAGTGACACCGCGCTGCATCTTCCTCTCGATTACAACCTTGTTGCCGACTTCAGGCACGAGGGCCGAACCCATATTGGCCAATGCGTCGGCCTTGGCATTTGCCGCACGTGGTATGGATTCAATGGCAAAAGTCTCGAGGCACGCGATCAACGCTTTGACCTTGGCGCGATATTGGGGCAGAAAACCCGTGGTACACTCGTACTGGCCACCGACCTGTCGCGCGACAAGCTCAGAATCTGTGAAAACCCTTATTCTCCGCGCGCCCACCAGTAGGGCCATCTCAATTCCCGCGATCACAGCCTCATACTCGGCCTCGTTGTTGGTTGCTTCAAAGCCGAAGTTGAGGGCATGTTCGGACGCGTAGGAGGGTCCCTCAAGGACCACCCCCGCACCTGACCCCAGGTCGCAGTGCGAGCCGTCAACAAAGACCTTCCACTCGTCGGGGCTCTCGTCCGTGTCGGGGAAGGTGACCTCCACCACGAAGTCCGCAAGGGCCTGCGCCTTGATCGCGGTCCTCGGATGGTACGAGATGTCAAATTTTGACAACTCGACCGCCCACTTGGTCATTCTTCCCGACAACGCGGGCTGATGCAGGATTTGGCGCAAAGGGAGGTCCGAGAGGACCTGGATGGGGTGCGCCTGGAAGTAGGGGCGCAACTTTCTTGCCGCCACCACAACGGCCAAAGACATCTTCTCCGCGGGTGAGTATCGTTGTTCTGTCGGCTGAAGCACCCTGCTGGTGAAGTACACCGGGTAACTGAAATCACGGGTGAGGACCGCGCTGACAGTATGCTGGCTCACGGCAATATACAACTGCAAATCCTCTCCCGGGACGGGCGGGGAGAGCGTTGGAAGGTTGGCGAGGTAGACCTTTAGAGCCCGGAATGCGCTCTCCATTTCCTCTGTCCAGGTGAAGGTGGTGGTGCTCTTGAGACAAGAGAAGAAAGGGAGAGCGCGGTCCGACAACCTGGAGCAGAAACGGCCGAGATAGTTTACCGCACCCGCCAGTCGCTGGACCTCGTTGCGCGAAACCGGTGAGCGCAGCTCTAACACCGCGGCGACCTTGGCGGGATTGACGTCTATGCCTCTCGCGCTGATCATGAACCCGAGGAACTTCCCAGATTTCACCCCGAAGACGCACTTTTCCGGGTTTAGGCTCATTCGGTGGGCACGCAGGGTTTGGAAAACCTCGGCCAGATCGGCCAGGTGCTCCTGCGCGCTGTGGCTCTTTACCACGATGTCGTCGACGTAAGCCGAGACGCTGCGCTTTAGCTGCTTCCGGAAGACATGATCCACCAGGCGCTGGAAAGTGGCCCCCGCGTTTTTCAAGCCGAAGGGCATCACCTTGTAACAGAAAGTCCCGCGTTGAGTAATGAACGTGGTGGACTCCTGATCCAGAGGATCCATGGCTATCTGGTTGTAGCCGGAATAGGCGTCGAGGAAACTCAACGCGGTGTGGCCGGCGGTGGAGTCGACCAGATCATCAATGGAGGGAAGGGGGTAGCTGTCCTTGGGGCAGGCTTTGTTAAGGTCCTTGAAGTCGACACACATCCGCCACCTCCCATTGGACTTTTTTACCAACACGACATTGGAGAGCCAAGTAGGATACTTGACTTCGCGGATGAAGTTGGCGCGTAGGAGCTTCTCAACCTCCTCATTCGCCGCGGTGGCGCGCTCCTCGTTGGTCTTTCGTCGCCTTTGGCAGACGGGTCGGGACCCCGGGCTCACGCGGAGCGAATGGAGCGCCACCTCGGGAGGGACGCCCTTCAGGTCCGTCGCCGTCCATGCGAATAAGTCGCGAGAACGGGCCAAGAGATGTTGCAGGCTTTCGGCGTCCGCTCCGGTCATGCAGTCCCCGACAAACAGCTTTTCGGTCGCGTCGGGGAAAGGGACGATGGCAATCTTCTCAAAGTCACCGAGGGGCTCGCGCTCCCGCTCCTGCCGTACGTCCAATTCAGCGCCGACGCCGCCCGCGATAACGTACGCGGTAGGGCGAGCGCGGGTTGACGCCTCATAGCACTTTCGCGCTTCGATCTGCTGGCCATGAGCGATACCCATGCGGTCCTCGACAGGGAACTTCAAGACCAAGTGATAGATGGAGGCGACAGCCTGGAACTTCATCAACGAGGTCCGTCCCATTATTGCGTTGTAGATGGATGGGAGCCGGACGACGGTGAACTCGATGGGCTCCGACCGGCGGGCATCTTTATTGTCCCCCAGGGTCATATCCAGGGTGATCAACCCCGCGACGTCGACCTCGTTGCCGGAGAAGCAAGTGAGTTTGCCGGCGTAGGGTAGGAGCATGGCAGGTGAGATGCCGAGTTGTGCGAACGCGTCGTAGTACAGGATGTCCACCGACGCTCCTGTATCCACCATGATCCTCTTGACTATTTTGGTGGCGATGACCGCGTGTACAACTAGGGGGTCGGCGTGCGGGGTGATGAGCTATCGGGAGTCGGTCGGCCGGAAGGTGATGTCGGCGTGAGGGACTCCGGCCGCACCCAAGCTGTTGATGGCGCCTCCGGAGGTTGAAACGCGAGCATAACGCTTTCTCTCCCCGCCGCTAGACCCCGCGAGGGTGGATCCCCCCGCGATGGTGTTGATGTAGACATTGGGGTCATTTGGGTCGACTTTTCCCCTTGCTGGCGCAGCGGCGGCCAGGGCGTTAGCCTGGGCCGGCTGAATGCCGTCGTTGCGCGGACCGAGGTCCGTGGCGTTGGCCCCGGTGTATGGGTCGTTGTTTTGTCAATTGCCACCACGCAACGCCGGCCCCCACCGCGATCATGGCCGCCGCGCTGCCCACCCTGAGGCTTCGTTGGTGTGGTGGATACGGTGAGGGCCTCCGGGGTGGTTTTGGCCTTTCCCTTTCCGCGATCCTGTGTGGGCCTTCCTGCCGCGTCCTCCGCGAAGACGCGCTTGGTGATGGCGTTACAGGCGTCCTCGTAGGTTTGCATGGTTTTCCCGCACATCTTGACCTTGAAGGTTCCGTCGCGGAGGTTGTGGATCAACATATCGCGGGCGGAGGTGTCGTTGAGTTGAGGCACCTCCGACGCCGCGTTGACAAACCGGGTGAAGAAGGCCGACAGGGTCTCCTCCTCGCCTTGTGTCACGCCCATGAGATCCTTCGTCGTCTTCATGCGCGTTCGCGACCCGCTAAAGTGGGACATGAACCGCCGCGTTAGATCCTTGAAAGACGTGATGGAGCCCACGGGGAGGTTTGTGAACCATTTCATTCTGGCGGTCTTAAGGGTGGAGGGGAAGACCCGGCAGTACATAGCGTCGTTGTAGGTGTTGAACGTCATGTGGGCGAAAAACTGCCGCACGTGCTCTCCCGGGTCCTTTGTGTCGTCGAACTGTAGCGCGGCCGATGGTTTCTGGAACCCCTTTGGCATGGGCTCCTCCTGGATGAAGTCAGCGAAGGGGCTGCCGTAGGTGGTGCCGCGATCGTCCACCATCATGTTGCTTCGGGAGCCGGAGCGCGTGGACTGAGGTCGAGAGCTGGAACGCCCTCGTGATATGCTCATGTCCTCGCTCGAGCTCCCTGGAGGGGGGGGGGGGGGTATGCCTGTCCCGGCCCATAGCCTGCGGCGTAAGCGGGTACATATGGCTGGTGGGGCATCGAGTAAGCGCCCAGGCCGTGCTGCATGGGATATGCCCCTTGGCCGTAGTGGTACGCGGGAGCGTAGCCTTGGAAGTTGGGGTTTGGAGGTGACAACGCGTTGGGAGCGTCCTGGTCCACCTCCTAGCCGGTCGAGCTCACGTTGGTGGTTGAGTACTCTTCTACGTAGGGTTCCTGCGCGGGCGCGTACTCTTGGTAGTATTGCGCGTGTACATACCCCTGGAACAGGGCTTGCGGCTGGAAACCCTGCTGGAAGCCGGGGTTCCAGCCGGGCGCAGCCGGTGGTTGTTGCGCGGGCGGGCCCCAGCCGGGCATAGGTGCGGCCTGGGGCATCGCGGGTGGTGACCCGTAATACCACGGAGGTGGTGGCTGCATCCCGAAGGCCGTGCCATCCGCGTAGTAAGCGTTGTTGCTATTAGCGTCCATTACTCAGCGTCGGTTGAAAACGGTGCCTTCTTAGTTTGAGGAAATCCCCACGGACGGCGCCAATGTTGAAGTCCGAAAACACCGATTGTAGATTAACGCGATGAGAGCAAGAGGTTTGAACTCAACCGAGTCAACGGACGGAGAGATGGAAAGTATTTAGTCGCTTGAAGTGTTTTAACGCGATGGGGGTAGTGTTAAGAATGCTTTTTGTATTAACTGTGGGATTACAATAGGGAACAGATGATCTCTATCGCGTTTAGGTGTATCGGGTTACAACAATAATCTTAGCTCGAGATCTAGTGTGTGTGGTTCACGAGGTTTTTCGATCCGCGTTCTGGTGCATTGAGCTCGCTATTTATAGTGGAGGTTCGAACAGAGTTGGAGCGAGATACCGATGTGGGACGGGCGCCGCCCAGGTACGTGTCGCTCTATGGTTGGTTCTTGGGGCGGCAGCCGCGAAGCTGGCTAATCAAAAGCCAGGATGGGACGTTGCCGCCCACCGCTCCCCTGATGGGACGTTGCCGCCCACCCACTTGCTTGGATGGGACGGGGCGGTGAGCGCGGTGAGCGCAACCCCCGGGATCAGACCTCCGCTTTCTAGGGAGCTGGCCTATTAAGAACTATTGACCCCGGGATCGCGATGGCCATATAGTTTATGGTTTGACGTCATCTCGAGAAGTCCATACTTGTCATATTTTGTTTTGGTAGGGTACCCTACCGCGTTGACGGTTCCTGGTATCAACAATGACAACTGAAGAATTTTCAAAACTAGCAACAATCTGGTCAGCAGTTTGGTATTAACGAAACAAAATGGCTTTTCAATCAGAGTCAAATGATATAATCCCAGACTTAGCACAGTATATAAACACACAAATTCACAATTGGTTACAAGCAAAGCACTGGAATGAAGAGGATTCTCCCCAAACAAATAACAACACAAACACGCACAAACGATAGAAGAGAAATAAGATTTGGCAAAGGCCGGGTAATCTTTTCTTCAAGATAAATGTGGATGGATCAAGGCTAGCAGATGGAACGGCAACAACTAGATCCATAATAAGGGGAACTCAAGCTGAGATAATTGATATTGCAACAACCAAGTATCGAAAGGCTTCGGCTCTTAAAGCCGAAACATTAGCATTTCGAGACGGGGAGTAGAGCAATACAACTAGGATTAAACAAAATTGAAATAGAAGGGATAACCTAACGGTAATTAAAGCAATTCAAAATATTGGACGATGTCCATGGGAAATAGAAATTTTAAGATTGACATAATGATCTCTTTACTAAAATTCGAAACTGCCAAGATTTCTCATGTGGGTAGATGTTGTAATACTGTGGCCGACCTGATTGCAAAAATGGGTCATAGTCTCCTGAGCACTACCATCTCAACATTACCAGAACTACGTGTTCTCATCCGAAAGGATACTCTAAGACGCCCCCGTAAGGGCGCCGTCCTAATCTTTACCTTTTCAAAAAAAATACTAGAATTTAAGCAGGTGTAATGAATACAAGATAAAAATTGAAAACTGTTAGAGATGGAAATTATCTATGAGTGTCCGATTTATCCGATCATCCGACCCGAATATATGGACGAAAACTCGAAGAAAGGTGGATGAAATGCGGGTGTGGGGGTGTGGGGGTTTGTAGATGGGTCGGGTTTGGGTGGAGAGCCATCCGAACCGTCACCCGATCCATGACCCGTTGATCCATCCGACCCATTTAGCCCGAATGCGTTCCAATTTCCATATTTTTAATCTTGCAATTGGGATTATATATTGCACCTTTTTTTTACTAAACTATTAGTTTTGTTAATTAATATTGGACCTTATAAATTAGTAAGTTTTTATATAGTTTATACATGATAATTACGTGAAATTATACATTTAGCTTAGAATCTTGGCAGGTTTCATGGAGACCCGACCCACCCGATTACCCAACGGACGATGGATGAGGTGGTTATGGGTGATGAATTTTATGGGTTGTGGATGAATCTCTGATAGAGTATTTTTTCATGGATCGGGTGGGTGATGGAAAACTGTGGACCTCCCACGGCCTGGTCTACAATTCTCGAAAATCGAAATAAACAGCATTGGGTGGGGTTCTCATTTTTTTATTTTTTTTGGTCGTGGGGGTTGGGTTCTCATTGACAGCCACTCGAGTGGGATAGATGGATGAATTCCAGTAATCCACCGCACCGCACGAGCATCCAAAATGGCAACACATGCGACGGGTTGTCTTCTTCCGCTTCCGGCAACCGTGAAACGCCGCCACGTCAGCCCACGGATGTCGCTGAACCGCCCTCCACAGCAACAGCAACAAGCCCTCCTGACGACCATCACAAGGCTACTCTGGGGCCAGTCCCTGCCGCCGCAGCTGCTGGTCTCCACCGCCCGCACCCTCTGGTCCTCCACGTGGCACCTGATGATGTCCCAGCTGGCCCCGTCCGACCCCACCTCCGGCTCCTACACGCGCCCCGCCTCCCCCTTCCGTCTCGACCCGACGCGTCCCCCGCCGTCGTCCGCCCTCCACCTCTACGTGGGCCTCCCCTGCCCCTGGGCCCACCGCACCCTCATCGTCAGGGCCCTCAAGGGCCTCGAACAAGCCATCCCCGTCTCCGTCGCTTCCCCTGCCCTGGACGGCTCCTGGCAGTTTATCCGGGCGAGGGGGGCTTCTGGGGTGCTTGCTCCCACCGGCGATGGAGCCAACGGGTGCCGGACCTTGAGGCAGGTCTATAATTATGGGCTCGGGAGTGGCGGATCTTATGACGGCAGGGTCACCGTGCCTATGCTCTGGGACGTGGGGAGCAAGCAGGTCGTGTGTAATGAGAGCTCTGATATCATTCACCTCTTCAATTCCGGCTTCAATCAGCTTGCCGCTAATCCCGCTTTGGATCTTGCTCCGCCTCACCTTCAACACCGGATTCATGAGTGGAATCGCATTATTTACCCCTCCGTTAACAATGGGGTGTATAGGTAGGTGTTCCCTTTCTTTGTCCCATTCTACTACTAACTGCAAACTACAACACTACAGTTGATTGATTTCAGTTCCCATAACTACTAGATCGTGATCATTCATGTCATTACCTTTACCTACCTAGTTAGGGATGTGTTATCTGTGCTGAGAATGAGAAGAACCCGTGTGTCGTCAAGTATATAGTAACAAATTAATGATAGGAGGGGGAGGCCTTTCTTGTCAATTCTCATGAATATGTGCTCTCTTGTCAATGATGTAGACATTCCATGGCATGACCCTCTTTTCTTGATTCATCTGTTGCTTCCTTGTTATTCTAGATGCGGGTTTGCTCAGAGTCAAGAGGCCTACGACGCCGCTGTAAATGAGTTATTCAATACGCTAGACATGGTGGAGGCTCATTTGGCTACCTCGCGTTATCTATGCGGTGATCAGCTAACACTAGCTGATGTCTGCCTCTTTACTACTTTGATCAGATTTGATCTTGTTTACAATACTTTGTTCAAGTGCACAAAGAAGAAGCTCCTCGAGTACCCAAATCTACATGCTTATACGCGCGACATTTATCAGGTACCTACCTACCGTCCATTCTTTGATCCATAGCAGCTGAGCTAGTATCTTTATACATCAGAGAAAGAAAGATGCTCAACTGTTTCATGGTCCCGTGTCTATGAGGCAGATACCGAAGGTTGCCGAGACGTGCAACTTCGAAGAGATCATGGACGGTTACTACAAGATTCTCTTCCCCCTCAACCCAGGAAGCATTCGGCCAGTCATGCCCTGTGGTTGTCACCATGAATTCCTCTCCACACCTCACAATAGAGAATCGCTCTTGCCTGTTGTCTTCAGTACATGAACACAGGCAAGTTTATCTTGCACGGTTCCAACTCCACCATGCATATATTCCTCTAAAATCTGTATATACTGGGGCATCCTGTGCTATATATCGCCACATCATATACTCGAGTTGTAAGCTGTGACTTGGTCCCAATTTATTCAATGCTGCCCTAGTCAGCACAAGCTTCTCGAGTGTCAGGATGACTAACTTTTGGTACTACTTTGTGTTAGAGATAAAAGGTTTTGTTATTGTTTAGTATCATCTCTCTCTCAAGTTGTTGAGTCAAGGTACTCTTACATATTAGTATTAGCTAGTTGTTCAGGTGTGGTTAGGGTTTCTCTTTTGCTCTCTCTCACTTGTATTTTTTTTTTGGTGAGGGAGAGTCATAGCTCTCCAACAGATTAAGTAACCGACGGAACTAGGCGGGCCTCGGCCACACCCCTCACATCATTCACCATCAACATACAGATATCATTAGGGGGAGCCTCCAAAACGTGCAAACCAGTTGGGAACCCATGGGCAAGATCGGCGAGACGATCCGCCACCTTGTTGGCCTCCCGGTAAACGTGGCGGAGCCGGACTAGCCAGCCCCTACTGAAGAAGCTCTGGCATCGACACACCAGGCTACTAAGAGGGTGAGAAGGAGGGACCCGCCGCTGCAGAAGCGACAACGCCAACCTGGAATCCGACTCGACGATCACCCGACGTGCACCCCGCTCCCACGCCAGCTGAAGCCCCTGCACAATACCCCAAAGCTCTGCTACTGGAACAGAGCAACTCCCCAAGTTGCAAACAAACCCCGCCACCCACTGTCCCTCGTCGTTCCGGATAATCCCTCCCGCCGAGGCCTCCCCGGTCTGATTCCTTACCGACCCATCGGTGTTGATTTTCAACCATCCTTCACCCGGCCTCTCCCACGCCACCTGCACCTCCTGCCTTCTACTCCCCTGTCGATCCAACCCTCTTCGCTCAAAGCCAGCCTGAAACTCCAACGCCTGAGCGACGACGAACTGCTTTCGATCCGACTGTTGCGTTTCGTTCCGGAACACCTTCGCACACCTCCACTTCCACAACCACCATATAGTCGTAGCAAACACCACCTCCGCAGCCCCGCCATCTCTGACCCCGTACCTTGCTCCTAGCCCCTTCGAGGCCCACTCCATGGGCTGATCAGCAAAGAAGTCAGCGACGTCACCCTGCACAACGATCGTAGACCAAAGCTCCACCGCCGGCGGGCAGTCCCTAAACAGATGGATCAGCGATTCGTCTTCGTCCCCGCAAATTGGGCAAAGGGCGTTGCTCACCATCCTCCTCCGCCTCCGCTCCACATTGGTGAGGAGCCGCCCTTTGAGAATCAACCAGAGCAGACACCGCACCCGCTCCGGAACACGAATCCGCCACGCCATCCGGAACAGCCGCGACCGACCATCGCTCCCACCACGTCGCTCTGCCCCTTGAATTAAACCGAACGCCGAAGATACCGTATATTCCCCAGTCGGCGACGCCGTCCAAGTAAGCGTGTCGGCCGCACCCGGTTCCTCCCTAACCGCACACGCAGCAAACTTCAACACCATTGTCGCCGGCAGGACATCAGCGAACTCCCCCCACTTCCATCCTACCCCATGCCTCCAATAATCTCTCACCTTCGCTTCCATCATATTCTGGGCAATCGGGCCTCTCGCCAGCTGACCCAACGGCCGGTCTCCTATCCATCTGTCTTGCCAAAAACGGGCACTCCTGCCGTCACCAACGACCCATCCCACCCCCTTCGGTATAATCTCTTGCAACCCCCAACTAAGACTTCTCCACACCGGAGAAGGTCTAGCCTTGGTAGACTGAATCAGGGCTCCTCCCTCCCTCCTAATTCCATACTTAGCTGTAATCAACTTACCCCACAAACCTGCTTCCCCATTTAAGAGCTTCCATCCCATCTTCCCAACAATCGCCAAATTCATATCTCTAGCTCCCCGCATACCCAAACCGCCCTCGCTCTTTGGCCTGCAGAGATCCTCCCACGCCACCAGATGAACCCTCCTAATCCCCTCACTATCTCCCCAAATGAAACTCCTCCGCATCCTATCAAAGTCCTCACAAACAGCCCTAGGCAATTTGATCACATTCATAGCATAGTACGGAATCGCCGACAACACCGACTTCGCGAGCGTAATGCGGCCGGCCAGGCTCAACGTTCTACTCTTCCACCCTGCTAGCCTGGCCTTGGCTTTCAATACTTGTTCCGAAAACGCCTCTCTCGTGATCCCCGAATGCAGGGCCGCGATACCGAGGTATCTTCCCAGGTTGCGTGTGACTCCAATCCCTCCAATAGTCTCAATTTGATTGGCCATATCCCTGGACACGTTGGAGGATAAATAAACTTTGGACTTGGAGTAACTCACTCTCTGCCCCGATGCCTCGCAGAACTTGTCCAAACACCCCATGATCACCTTCATCTGTTGCGGTGAGGCCTCGGCCATAAGCACAATATCATCGGCGAAAAAGAGGTGCGAGAACTTGGGAGCACCCCTACACACTGCGATCGGCTTCCATCTACCTTCACTAACCTCGTAGTTAATGAGGTGGCTGAGCCGTTCAATCGCCATGGTGAAGAGATATGGCGAGATAGGATCGCCTTGCCTCACCCCGCGCGTAGGAACAAAACTTTCCGTGAGCTCACCATTCCATAACACTCGCATGGCTTGTGACGAGATGCACTCCCTCACCCATCCGACCCACTGATCTGGCAGCCCTACATCCTGGAGAGTGTCGATCACGAAATCCCAGCGGAGGCGATCATATGCTTTCTCAAGATCAAGCTTGAGTAGCATCCACCTCCTCCCACTTCTCTTAGCCTTCATTGAGTGAATGATTTCTTGGAATAACACCACATTATCAGTAATCGACCGGCCTGGAATAAAACTGCTCTGCGTCGGGGCAATAATAGCGGGCATAAGGAATTGGAGTCGATTCGCCATCATCTTAGTGACCACTTTATAGAGGACATTGCAAAGGCTAATAGGACGAAACTGGTTCAACGACTCGGGCGAGGCCACCTTCCCGATGAGTGAGATAATCGTCTCATTGACCCCTTCCGGAAATCTCCCCGTCTCGAAAAATCTCAGAACAAACTCCACTAACGAAGCTCCGACGGTGTTCCAGCACGCCTTGTAGAAAATAGGTTGGAACCCATCCGCTCCCGGGGCTTTATACGATCCCATTTGCTTCAACGCGGCTCCCACCTCTTCCGCCGTAAACGCCTCACTAATTCGACAAACATCAGCTCGACTCAAAGCTGGGAATCCCCCTCTTGGCAAATTCGTCGCTTCGGCCTCTCCCATGGGCAGAGTATACAACTTAGCAAAATACTCCACCGCCATACGTTCCAACTCAGCCCCATCCGACACCCACTCTCCTTCCTCACTCTTCAGAGCCCTGATCCGGTTGCGATGACGCCGAATAAGAGTACTGAGGTGAAAGAATTTCGTATTCCGATCACCCATCTCAATCCACAACTGTCGTGACTTCTGGAACCACATCATCTCTTCTTGGGCAAGGGCCCTTTCCATCTCAGCCTTCGCCTCCCTTTCCTCTCTCAGGAGAGCCTCTGAAGCCCCGTTGGCAAGATCCCCTTGGATCTTCGTCAGCCTCACTGAGAGACGAGCTTTCCTCCGATCAATATTGCCAAAGACCTCACGATTCCAGACCCGGAGATCATCTCGAAGAGAGCCCAAGGCTTCATGAGTGCTAATGCTCGTATTCCAGTGCCGGTGGACGAATGGGTGGAACTGGGGGTGTTCCAGCCACGCCGCCTCGAACCGGAATGGACGCCTCCAGCTTCTTCCCCTACCCTCATCTTCTAGTTGAAGGAACAACGGATTGTGATCCGACGAGAGCGCTGGAAGATGTCTGACCGAAGCTTCACTCCAGAGAATACGAGCTTCGGGATTCATAAACACCCTATCCAGCCTTTTTGCGACTCTAGTTGCCGACGCCACCCCCCGAGTCCAAGTAAACCGGGGTCCTACAAAGCCCATATCAATCAGCTCCAAGCGATTCATCCAATCGATAAACTCCCCCGTATCCTCTGACAAAATCGGTGAGCCCCCCTGACGCTCATCCAGGCTAGCAATGCAATTAAAGTCCCCGCCCACCACCACGGGACCGGAGACGATGTCAATTGCACTACCAAGGCATGGCCAGAGCTCTGCTTTCCTCCTTGTTGCTGAAGGAGGGGCATACACTACAAACAGGTGCATGATCCTCCTCTCAATCATGAACACCGCATGAATAAAGTGTTGGTACTTGGTGATGCCTTGGACACCCAACTTATTATTCCTCCACAAAAGCCACACCCCCCCTGCAAATCCCACTGCTTCCACCCGCTCAAAGTCGTCGAAGCCCAACTTTTGACAAACTCTGTCGGCATGAGGTCCCGAGATCTTCGGTTCGAACAACGCCATCACGTCAACCTTATTTTGCTTCAGCAAATACCTGCTCGCCCTACGGAAACCCGGCTTTCCAGCCCCTTGTATATTCCAGAGAAGACAATTCATAGCGACCGACGAAAGAGAGACGGAACAACCCAGCTCAAGCACTATACAACGCCCCCGACTCGGAGCCCTCACATCCTCCCTCGGTCATAATCATATCAACCCCATCCGCCGAGTGAGGAACGACCCCATCAATCGGACGTTTCTCACCGGCGTCGGTTCCCCCGTCCCCGACCTCCATCTCGGTGAGATTTGGTGCGGGTTCGATTGTTCCAACCGACTTGCACTCCTCCGCTCCCATACCCACGTGTGGAGGCTCATTTAGAAGGTCACCCCCTCCTTGGGCTATTTGGCTAGCGTGGACTTCTCCAGCCTCAGGAATGGAAATTCCTTCTCTTGTTCTCTTAGCCGGCCCATGAGAGAGGCCCAAATCCACTTGTTCCGGCCCACCTTGCTCCAGCCCAACTGACTCCTTCTCTGCCGCCCTAGGGTTTTTGGCCCGCCTTCCTTGCCTCTTATCTCTTCCCAAAGTAGCAGTTTGACCCTCAGGCCCCTTGACCGTTGAATTCCCCACACAAAACACAGACTCGTACTTTCCTTCAATTGCCCCGACCTGACCCGCTTTCCCTGACACCAAATCCTCCCCAGTAACCTTAAAGGGTGCAATACCTCGATCTCCACTTCTTGTCTCCTTCTGGCTACCGCCTGCAATCCCAGAACGTTCCTCTTCCAGCGCTGTAAACCTGTTTGTCGTTAGGCGGCCCTGATCAGCGCCCCTCTGCTCTTTCTGGCCCTTTTTCTCACCTTTCGCTTTCCTTGGAGGGCGCGCCACCACCATCCAGGGTCCGGCCACGTTTTCCGATGCAGCCCCTGTCTCCGGCGTTGCAGGCGTCTCGGGCCTTACAGCCTGGGCGGCCAGTGGGGTGTTCGTCTCCGGACTCTGCCTCTCTAGTGCCTCAGCCGTCGCCGTCGGTGCAGTCTGTCCGCCTTCTCCCGTCCTCTGGTTACCCCTACCAGCACACTCCGAACAGCCGTTAATCAGACGCCCATATCGTCCACACCCTATGCAAATCTCCGGTAACCCCTCATACTCCACCAGCACCATCTCACCCATCACCAGAATCGCACCTTTCAGCGGTTTGCTCAAATCAAGTTCCATACAGACCCTTGCAAACTTCCCTCGCGTCGCCACCAGCGTGTGCTTATCCACCTTGATGGGACGACCAATACTCACAACAACGCGCCGGATCACCCTCTCCTCGTAGAGGACGACAGGAAGGTTCGACAATCTTACCCAAGCACATATAGTTGAGATGGTATCCTTCCTCGGGTTAAACGAGGGCTCCCACCTCCGCACCATGAGACACCGACCAAAAATGCTCCAGGGACCCCCCGCCAGCGCCGTCCAAAAGTCTTGTTCCAACTCGAACCTCACCATTGAGTACCCGTTCACCATGTCCATGATCGTCATCCTTCCCGCAGGGCGCCACATATCCTTCAACTTCCTGTCAAGGACCTGAAACGGCAATGGCCCCCCAAGGAGTTTGATAACCACCGAGTTCGTCCACGCCTGCGCCAGAGAGGAGATAATCTCTGATGAGATAACCACAGACGGGATGCCCTTCTCTCCGAATGGATACTCGATCCGAATCTGCTCCGCCAGCATGGCGTCGCTCAACGGTTCCTGGCGCTGCAGAGCAAGTTCTTGGGCTACCACCTCTCTAAAGGACGGTCTCGGGTCAGGAGGCTTCGCCGGCGGAGGAGTGCCAGCAGCATGAAGGTCAGCCATAGGAATGTCACTCGCAGAAGTCATCCCAAAGAGAGCGTTTGTTTTCCCGTGTGTTGGGTACTCGAAGTCCCCAGCAGTAACTTAGAGGATCGGTCGTCTCTCTCAAGTCTCAACGGAGCTCTCTCTCTCACTTGTATACATATGCTTTCATGCTATCAATAAAAGAACACTACAATTTTCATCTCTATATTCTCATAAATCTTACCAACCAAACCATTCACTCTCATCAAACTTTTGGCTGTGTGCTTGTGCTGACCGTCGGCTCCTTCAGTTGTTATGAGGAAATGAAACTTCATAGGAATTTGCTACTTGTCTCGCTGTTTTAGCGAGATGTGTAGCTCACCTGACGTGGATCTATGGATCCCTCCACCAGTTTCAGCCTTATACAATTCATAAAAAAAAAAAAAAGTTAAATCATTCAGATCCAAAACCAAAAGAGGGGTGAAGGGAAATTTTGAGTGTGAAAGTCTGATTATTCCAATAGCCACGATGGTACATATACAAAAAAGAGAAACTAAACTAGGCAAAATCAAAGATACACTATGAACAAAATATTAACAAGAAAGTAAACTATACAAAAATAGAAGATGATGGAGGAAATTTTAAGGATATTGTTCAATACTCGCCCTCAAGTTAGAGTATGAAGATTTTGAATGCCCAACTTACCCAACAAAATAGGAAATTGATGTGATCCAAGGGCTTTGGTAAGAATGCCCTGTTGGTGATTTGCGTAAGTCACCGGACCATGTTGTGCTTGTTATGAATGGGAAGTGCGAGACGTGCCTAGAGGGTATCACTTGGCTTTGGGTGTGCGGGAGGCACGGCCTAAGTGAGGGACCCGAGGCATGTCTAAGGTCTCTATGGAGGTAGACAACAAATAAATGTAAAGGGAGGTAGAGTGCCAAGAGTTCCAAGTAAGGGCATAGCCCGATACTCGGCGCTCAGGTGCTCATACGTGAGTGCGCTCGTGTGCGGGCGCGCCTATGCGCATCCGCAGGTTTGGGCACGCCCCTTGGGCGACGCCTAGAGCACTTACGTGAGGTGCCTTAGCTTGGTTGAAGCTTTCCTAGGCAAGATGTATATGTCCTAGACATTTTACATTTCGGGAGGAAAAACGTGCTCGGGAAGCTAGCTTCGAGCTAGCTCGGGACCGAGCTCCGACCTAGCTAAAGTTAGGGTAGCTAGCTCCATGCTAGCTTGGGACCTAGCTAGGTAAGCTAGCTTGGTACCTAGCTTGGTATGCTAGCTTGGCACCCAGGTGGACCTACCTTGGGTTGGGCCTTAGGGCCTTGCTTTGGATTGATGTTGGGCCGGCCATGTGGGCCACATGAGGGCACACTTGGGCCTTATCTTTGGGTTAAAAATCAGGCCCATATTAGTGTTTAAATTAAACGTAATTGGGCCCCCAATCCAACATTTATAAAGTGGATTAAAGAGAGAGAGAGTGGCGGTTACTTCCTTAATTTTAGGAGGTTTGTTAGCCCTCTTGGTAACCGTTTGTAACCTCCATTTGACAGCCCATAACCGCCCCATTTGGCCTGGGATTTTCTCTATAAATAGAGGGCCAAGGGTGCAAGGAAAAGGGCATCCAATTGTGTGAAAATCACAAGGCAAATCCACACGAAATTCAAGAGTATTCGGTGGAGAGAATTGAAGATCAATTCGAGAAGTTTGATTGGGAAATCAAACGAGCACTTCAAAGAGAACGAGGTATGTATGTGCATCAATGATTTTGATTGCCACTTAATCATTGGTTGGAACGTTTTATCCCACAACCTTGTTGCGGAATACCCTTGGCAAATATAGGGGCAATAAGCGTTGAAGGAGAGTGTCACGTGCACGACTCGTATCCATTATCCAGGTCAGCCTATAAAGGATTAAATAAGTCGGTGGTGACTACCCTTTTTAGGGTCTACACCCGGGATTACCCTTTTTAGGGTCTACCCACGAGATTACCCTTTTAGGGTCTACTCACGAGATTACCCTACGGGGTCTACTCACAAAGCCTTGATTACCCGCAAGGGTCTACAAGGGCCGACGTCCTTCAACTTGCTTAAAAGGAATCAACAAAACTAACAATCTTCAACGCTTATTTATTTATTTGTTTGTTTTGTTGACTTGTGTTTGACAAGGTTTAAGTCATGACTAAAGCAAAGGAAGTCTCCATATCGGAAATGGCCTCTAAGTTTATGAAACTTGAAAAGTTTGAGGGGCAAGATTTCCGTAGGTGGCAAAAGAAGATGCATTTCATGCTTACTTCTCTCAAAGTGGCGTATGTGATATCTACGCCTTGTCCTGAGGTCCCACCGCCCATACCTGATGTGGTAGAGGACGAGACCGCGGAGGAAACCGCGGAGAGGAATGCAATTACGCTCGAACATAGGCGTTTTGCAAAGTGGGAGAACGATGATTATATTTGTCGTGGGCACATCCTTAATGGGATGGCGGACTCCCTGTTTGATGTTTATCAAAATTACGAGTCCTCCCGGATCCTATGGGAGGCGCTCGAGGCTAAGTACTTGGCCGAGGATGCCTCGTCTAAGAAATTCCTTGTGTCTAACTTCAACAACTTTAAGATGTCGGAGTCTAGACCGGTGATGGACCAATATCATGACCTTCTCCGGGTGTTGGGTCAATTGAACCAACATGGAATCACGTTCGATGAGAACTTTGCCGTCTCGTCCATCATTGATAAGTTGCCCCTCTCGTGGAAGGAGGCTAAGCATCTCCTTAAACATTCAAAGGAGGAGATGAATCTTGTTCAACTTGGCTCTCATCTTCGGATTGAGGAGGAGTTCAAGATGAATGAGAAGGGGAAGAAGTCTGAGGACTAGTCCGCCCACTCTGTGAATACCATGGAGGCTGGAAAGGGCAAGGGTGGCAAGAGGGTAAAGAAACGCAAGCTCTTTGGCGAACCAAAGCCGAGTGCTAGCAAAAAGCCCAAAATCAAAGGGGACTGTTGGAAATGCGGCAAGCCCGGCCACATGAAGATGGATTGCAAGTCCAAAATAAGGGACAAGGACAAAGGTGCATCTACACCTGCGTCGGGGTCTGGCGGTCCCGCCGGGCAAGGTAGTCCATTGATCTATGGTCTACAAAGGGATGATTCAATTTTTAGTATATCTAATATTGATCAATGTCTTGTCTTAAAGGATGAGAACATGAATTGGTGGCTTGACTCGGGTGCCACCACCCACGTGTGCATGGATAAGAAGTGGTTCAAGCACATGAGGAATGTAGAGGATGGTTTAGTTCTCTACATGGGAAACGAGTCCACGACTCCGGTCTTAGGAAAGGGAGACGTGCATCTTCACTTCACTAGTGGGAAGGAACTTATTTTACATAATGTATTGTATGCCCCGTCCATTCGAAAGAATGTTGTAAGCGGTGGTGTATTAAATAAGTTGGGCTATCGATTAGTATTCGAAGCCGATCGCCTTGTAATCAGTAGGGTTGGAACCTTTGTTGGTTTTGGCCATTATAAGAACAATATGTTCCTACTGAATGTAATCAATAATAATAAAGGTATGTTTGATTACATGGTTGTGTCAAGTACTACTTCGTGTGATTTATTGCATGCGAGGTTGGGACACTTGCATTTGAAACGAATGATGGATATGGCGAAAGATAAATTAATTCCAGATTTCGTGGCTACTAGTGAGAAGTGTAAGACGTGTATGTTAACAAAGATTACACGGCTTCCTTTTAAGGCAATTAAAAGGGAGGAAGGGGTCTTGGGATTGGTCCATTCGGATCTAGGAGACCTACATGCGACCCCGTCTTTGGGGAATAAGCGTTACTACGTGACGTTTATTGAGGACCACTCAAGGTATTGCTACCTCTATTTGGTGCACTCCAAGAACGAGGCACTAGAAATGTTTAAGGCATATAAAACCGAAGTGGAGTTGCAAACCGGATATAAAATCAAACGGTTGCGTACTGATCGTGGTGGTGAGTACATGGATGAGGAGTACTTCCGGTCTTGTGGTATAATCCATGAGAGGACGGCTCCTTATACCCCACAACAAAATGGGGTGGCTGAACGTAAGAACCGTGTCCTTAAGGATATGGTGAATGCTATGTTGTCCTACTCCGGACTAAAGAGCTCGTTTTGGGGAGAGGCTATACTTACGGCTAACTATATCTTGAATAGGGTGCCAAGTAAGAGAAGCCGACAATCTCCCTATGAGTTGTGGTTCAAGAGAAAGCCTAGCCTTGATCACCTTCAGGTGTGGGGCTGCCGTGCGGTTGTAAGACTCACGGAACCCAAACGCAAGACGTTGGGAGATAAGGGCGTTGAGTGTATCTTTATAGGATATGCTCATAACTCTACGGCCTATAGGTTCTTTGTGATAGAGCCAAATCATGCGATTTCGGTTAATACCGTGATAGAATCGCGTGATGCTATCTTTGATGAAACTAGATTTACTTCTAGCCCGAGGCCTAGAGAAATGGACCGAGAAGAAGTAGACCCATCCTCAGAACCTATGGAAACCGAGGAGGAGCCTACTACGGCGCTAGGATCAGTGCTTGGGCGTAGGGTCACAAGATCCATGGCCCGTGCCGGTGCGCCGATTATGCCAATGTTGGGTGCAAGTGCACCTAGAGAAGGCACTTCGGGCAAAGATGCACCAGGTGTTGGGGCAATAACCGTCTGGGGTAAGGAAAGTGTGCACAAGCACAATGCCTTTGATACGGCTAGGGAAGAGGGCACAAGTCACAATGATAGTGGCAAGGTTGGGCACACAATGCCCTTGGGTGCTAGTGATGACGAAGATTCGTCCTACTCTTCAAAGAATAATCACTCGGCTCTTGTAATAGACCGAGTTTCCCATGAGCCTATATTTCAAGTGTTCTTGATAGAAGGTTCTAGGGAAGAGGAGGGTCAAGTCATTTCATATCTTCATATGGATGAGGATCCTAAGACATTCGAGGAAGCCATGAAATCCCAAGATGTCTCGTTTTGGAAAGAAGCTATCCAAGATGAGATGGATTCAATTGTTGGCAACAACACTTGGGAATTGGCGGATCTTCCACCCGGATGCAAGCCATTAGGCTGCAAATGGATATTCAAAAGGAAGATGAAAACCGATGGGTCTATTGACAAATATAAGGCTCGGATGGTAATCCAAGGTTTTAGGCAAAGGGAGGGTGTTGATTACTTTGACACATACGCCCCGGTTGCTAGGATCACCACGATAAGACTATTGATTGCCCTAGCAAGCATTCATGGTCTGGTCATCCATCAAATGGACGTGAAAACGGCCTTTCTCAATGGAGAGTTGGATGAGGAGGTCTACATGAAACAGCCTGAAGGCTTCGTTGTAGACGGACAAGAGCATAAAGTATGTCGTCTTGTAAAGTCTCTTTATGGACTAAAACAAGCGCCTAAACAATGGCATCAAAAGTTTGATGATGTGGTCCTAAAAGATGGATTCAAGATCAATCAAGCGGATAAATGTGTATATAGCAAATTTGATCGCTCCAGTCAAGGGGTGATGATATGTCTATATGTAGACGACATGCTAATTTTTGGTACAAACCAAGAAGTAGTTGACAAGACAAAAGAATTTTTGTCAACCAAGTTCTCCATGAAAGATCTTGGAGAGGCCGACGTGATCTTGGGAATAAAGATCAAGAGGGATGGGAAGGCTCTTACACTAACACAATCCCATTACATCGAGAAGGTGGTGAAGCGTTTCAATGCTGATAAATCCACCCCAGTGAGCACTCCTATGGAAGTAGGTGAGAAGCTTCTCCCTAGTAGTGGAGATCCTATCTCTCAACTTGAGTATTCTCAAGTGATAGGGTGCTTGATGTATGCCATGACGTGTACACGCCCAGACATAGCTTTTGCCGTGGGCAGGTTGAGTCGATTCACAAGTCGACCTAGTAAATGTCATTGGAAGGCCCTAAGGAGAGTACTAAGGTACTTGTATGGGACTATGACATATGGCATTACATATGTGGGTACGCCTTCAAGCTTGGAAGGTTATACCGATGCAAGTTGGATCACCAATTTGGAAGACCACACTTCGACAAGTGGTTGGGTTTTCCTATTAGGTGGTGGCGCCATATCTTGGGCATCCAAGAAGCAATCTTGCATAACGACCTCGACCATGGAGTCGGAGTTTGTGGCGCTCGCGGCTGCGGGCAAGGAGGCTGAATGGCTAAGGAATTTGGTAATTGAGATACCATTGTGGCCAAAGCCGGTTTCCCCAATTGCTATCTTTTGTGATAGTCAGAGTACGTTGGCAAAGGCCTATAGCCAAGTGTACAATGGGAAGTCACGACATCTTGGGGTGAGGCACAGTTCGGTTCGAGAACTAATCACACACAGAGTCGTCTCGGTGGTCTATGTTCGAACGCACAACAATCTCGCCGATCACTTGACGAAGAGTTTGGCTAGAGATTTGGTGCTTAGATCAGCCGAGGGGGTGGGGTTAAAATCCTATTTAAGACCTGTGGTTTGAACGCCCAATTCCCCCTTACCGAAAGGTGTAGGGCTGAATTCAATGTGGTAAGTCAATCACACGGAGTCTTGAGAGCACAAGAAAAGGCCCATCCAAGGAAGGTGCTCTGGCCTACAAAATAAGTAGTGTTGAATTAAGTTTCATTAATGAGTTTCGGTATTTTGCATTTGTAGGTGCATGGTAGAAACTCAACTATACATATGCGGAAGTTTAAAGGCTTCTTCCAAGGGAGTTCGAGGATTACTCGCCTACATGCATATGTGAAAGGATATGGGACGCAATAGCCTTATAAAATAAAAGCGTCACTAGTGTACATAACATAGGGTAACTCATGTCGTACCATGCGGGATGCACCTAGACAAGTTGAAGTGGTTCAATTCTTAGAACACCACAAAATTTTGGTGTATGATTGTATGGCTACAAGTTGTAAATTCAAATCTACGGATATTTACTTCTATGGCATAGAGTTTGAAATGTTCATTTTTGTGACTTGCACAAATGGGGGAGGAATGTTGGTGATTTGCGTAAGTCACCGGACCATGTTGTGCTTGTTATGAATGGGAAGTGCGAGACGTGCCTAGAGGGTATCACTTGGCTTTGGGTGTGCGGGAGGCACGGCCTAAGTGAGGGACCCGAGGCATGTCTAAGGTCTCTATGGAGGTAGACAACAAATAAATGTAAAGGGAGGTAGAGTGCCAAGAGTTCCAAGTAAGGGCATAGCCCGATACTCGGCGCTCGGGTGCTCATACGTGAGTGCGCTCGTGTGCGGGCGCGCCTATGCGCATCCGCAGGTTTGGGCACGCCCCTTGGGCGACGCCTAGAGCACTTACGTGAGGTGCCTTAGCTTGGTTGAAGCTTTCCTAGGCAAGATGTATATGTCCTAGACATTTTACATTTC
The DNA here is from genome assembly GCA_934048045.1 of Polygonum aviculare. Classification (NCBI taxonomy): domain Eukaryota; kingdom Viridiplantae; phylum Streptophyta; class Magnoliopsida; order Caryophyllales; family Polygonaceae; genus Polygonum; species Polygonum aviculare. The sequence continues at coordinate 32,419,785 of OW204028.1, read as the reverse complement.
GGGAGGAAAAACGTGCTCGGGAAGCTAGCTTCGAGCTAGCTCGGGACCGAGCTCCGACCTAGCTAAAGTTAGGGTAGCTAGCTCCATGCTAGCTTGGGACCTAGCTAGGTAAGCTAGCTTGGTACCTAGCTTGGTATGCTAGCTTGGCACCCAGGTGGACCTACCTTGGGTTGGGCCTTAGGGCCTTGCTTTGGATTGATGTTGGGCCGGCCATGTGGGCCACATGAGGGCACACTTGGGCCTTATCTTTGGGTTAAAAATCAGGCCCATATTAGTGTTTAAATTAAACGTAATTGGGCCCCCAATCCAACATTTATAAAGTGGATTAAAGAGAGAGAGAGAGTGGCGGTTACTTCCTTAATTTTAGGAGGTTTGTTAGCCCTCTTGGTAACCGCTTGTAACCTTCATTTGACAGCCCATAACCGCCCCATTTGGCCTGGGATTTTCTCTATAAATAGAGGGCCAAGGGTGCAAGGAAAAGGGCATCCAATTGTGTGAAAATCACAAGGCAAATCCACACGAAATTCAAGAGTATTCGGTGGAGAGAATTGAAGATCAATTCGAGAAGTTTGATTGGGAAATCAAACGAGCACTTCAAAGAGAACGAGGTATGTATGTGCATCAATGATTTTGATTGCCACTTAATCATTGGTTGGAACGTTTTATCCCACAACCTTGTTGCGGAATACCCTTGGCAAATATAGGGGCAATAAGCGTTGAAGGAGAGTGCCACGTGCACGACTCGTATCCATTATCCAGGTCAGCCTATAAAGGATTAAATAAGTCGGTGGTGACTACCCTTTTTAGGGTCTACACCCGGGATTACCCTTTTTAGGGTCTACCCACGAGATTACCCTTTTAGGGTCTACTCACGAGATTACCCTACGGGGTCTACTCACAAAGCCTTGATTACCCGCAAGGGTCTACAAGGGCCGACGTCCTTCCACATCATTCATGATCCCCCTTATTTTTTTCCTTACCAATAGTGAACCTCATGATCTCTTCTTTTACTTTTCCCATTTCCCAATACTCATTTGTTTCTTCTACCATAATTTCAAATATCTCCTCAATTTTTATTATTATATATATCATCATTTATGTTAATAAATATATTTATTTAATAATTTGAACAAATTACATATTTCATTAATCTATTAAAATTTATAACATTATCTTAATGTCTTGAATTAAATTGTAGTGGTTTTTGTTCTTAAACCAAGTCGAAATTTCATAATTAATTCAAGAATGAATAAAAAATAAAAAATAAATATGTATGGATATTTGAAAGAACATTATTAAATTTGGTGTAATTTTTTATAATAGAAAAATGAATAATGACAAAAAACACATAAATATGTGCACATATAACCTAAAACAAGCAAGAAAAATATATTTAAATTTCTAAGAATTCAAATATGTTCAATATTGGACTCTACGTATAGAGAAAAAAAATATATGAACTTTGGTATAAATTTTATTTTTTTTAATTATTTAAATTATGCTCAAATTAGACATTTTTGTTATTTTAATTATCCATAACCAATATTAAATCCTAGGCCTTGACACACTTGTTTCTAAGAAGTACTTTCTTGTAGAAAGTATACTTTTTTACCTCGAAATATGTGCATTTTAGTTATTTTTTGCGGATTTCGAGGTAAAAATAAGTATACTTTCTACAAGAAAGTACTTTTTGCTACATATGACATGTGACACTCTTTTTAAAACAAAAATGTTGCTCAAAAAATCCCCCTTATATTAATTTTTCTTTACACTTTTCGGACTCATTTTTTACTCGCTCTCTCTCTTCGTACTAAGAGATGATACTCGACCCATTTGATTGATTCAAAATCCATCATGGTCCCACCCTTGTTTTTACTTGATTTTGCTCATGATCCCCCCATTAGGGGTGCCCTTATGCGGCAAAGTATCATTCTATTTCTTATTTTCATGTGAAAAACCAAGAACTAGTGCTTGAAGCTCACTAGAGTGATTTAGGTGTAGGTTGATTAAAACAAACTCAACCAAGGATAATGGACGGGTTAGCGGATGAAAAAGTGATTGTTGCATTACTTTCATAAGACCAAAGCATGTTCGATCGCCTATGCTGTGGATATTTGTTGAAATGACTGCAGAAACTACAAACTTCTTAAGGAGGACGGGTGTTATGTACTGATATTTTTTTTTAACCAAAGAAATGGGGCTATGACACACATTGAGACTCATCGTCTTGACGGGATTGTTTACTTTGTCGATAACGATAATGTCTACACCATTCATCTTCGTGAGCAAATGAGGCAAATCAATTGCTTCTATCTTCCTAGTTGTATTTCTTCTTCCGCTTCTGTGAAATGGCAGTCTATCTTCCTAGTGTTGTCTTCCTTTCATCTATGAAAAGTAACACAAATCGTTGGCTAGAAAAGTAACAGAAACCAGAAACAAAGATGATAAATAGAAGCGGCTGAATCAATGGAACAACATCATGAAAAGAGGAAGATGAAATTGCTAGTATATTGTTGAGTCACGTTCATTCATTACTGATTGGAATGGGTAAGATATTCATGAAACTTAACTTCTCTATTACACACTTAATGAGCTTATATATGTAATATAAAAAAACAAGCAAAAGGAGGAACGATGCTCAGGTTATGGATCCTAGGAGAAAACGTAGTTGTGTCTCCGAGTCAACATACAACTTTTCATTTTTGATATCATTTGGCTCATTACCTTTTGAACTCGGTTCACTGTCACTTAACATCCCCCCGCAAGAAAAGTTGTGGTAAGACATGCCGAGCTTGGACAACAACTCCTTAAACTGATGAGAAGGAAGGATTTTAGTAAGAACATCCGCAAGTTGATGTCTTGTGGGTAGGTAAGACAGTTGAAGTAAGCCATCCATCACTTTCTCACACATGAAGTGAAAATCTATCTCTATATGCTTCGTTCTCTCGTGGAACACGGGATTCTGATATGCACGGCAGATTTGTTATCACAATGCAGCTGAATTCGGCTTCAGACGACCTTTTAGACACAGTAGCTTGCTTTTTAGATCTCCAACAGATTGGATTGGATCCAAATAGAAGCATATATCTGGTGACCGAGTGTCGAGTCATGGGGCATCCAAACCAATCAGAGTCTGAGAACGCTTGCAAGGTGAGAGACATGCCACCCCGGAGGATGATGCCATAATCTAGGGTCCCTTGGACACATCTCAAGACATGGTGGAAGGAAGCCATGTGGTTAGTTCCTGGTTTTTGAAGAAATTGACTCAAGGTCTAAACCGGGAACGACAAGTCTAGACGAGTATTTGTAAGATAATTGAGTTTTCCCACCAAGATACGGTACAAGGTAGGGTCTTCCAAATAATCACCAACACTTTTATTGGAGAACTTGACATTTAGAGGAAGGGGCGTGGCATATGGAGAGGTTGACTGCATTTGCGCATCAACCAACAATTCCTTAGCAAATTGATTTTGCGAGAGGATCATACGAGTAGCAGTGTGAGGCACCTCGATGCCCAGAAAATAGTTGAGTTTTCCTAAGTCCTTTATGTTGAATAGAGAGTTCAAAGTGGCCTTAAGATTATCAATAGCACAAGGATTAGTACTAGTAACTAGAATATCGTCTACGTACACTGCAACAATGGTAATTACTTTTCCAACTCTTTGAAGAAACATAGACGAGTCATATGCAGATTGAATAAAGTCGATGCTCCTTAGAGTATGAACAAGCTTTGGGTACCATTGTCTAGATGTCTATTTCAAACCATAGAGTGACTTTTTTATCTTACAAACATGATGAGAAAGGTTAGGAACACCCTCTGGCATGGACATGTAGACTTTCTCCGCTAAGTTGCCATGCAAAAAGGCGTTGTTGGCGTCCATTTGAAAGACATCCCAACCACGAGATATGGCCAATGCGAGAAGTGCACGGATCGTAGTCATCCTCACAACCGGTGAGAATGTTTTTTAACACATTCTTCAAGCTCTTGAGATATGATGAGTTACCTGCAAAGCTAATGAAAATAAGGCACAGTTAAGGAACTGTTTCTTAAGAAGCTTTGGGTACCACTGTTGGATCGAAGATCATTAAGACAAGTAAGGCACAGTTAAGGAACTGTTTCTTAAGAAGCGAAGTAAATACAAAAGCAAGTAACAAAGACATAGTTCCTTATAAAGGAACCCCACAACAACCTCTACCTCCCTTGGAGGATCTTGAATGATTTTCTCTTTTATTGATTCACTTCCTTGGGCATACGAAGGCATAAATAAAAATTCTCTGTTTCTAACAGTTTCGCACTTCAAAGGAATACTAACGAATTCTCTCAGCCTAATCTCCTAAGCCAACAGAAACTAACTAAAATGATAACAATCGAACCTTACATTAGTTGGAGTTTGGAAGTTTCTATACAAGTCTACGGACTATAGTTGTAGAATGTTTTCTACGTCTCTCTTCTTTTGGATTGTTCTGTTGTAATATCCGCATATTTTATAAGATGGATTATGAAATTACCCTTAAGTTTATGACTCAGCTTCGTATTTGGAATGACAAGAGAAAGGGAAAAGGTCACAAGATTACCCGAGTAACTTTGGATAGCGCTAACGGAACTCTCGTCTTCAAAATTTTGTACAACCTTTGTTTGAACTCTGAATCAAGTGATTCCAAAGCTTACGGATAGATAAAAGAGTCTAGCTTCACCCATCCAAATTTGAGAAAATTAGAATACGTATTTTGAAAGTTATGCAAATCCTACCAAAATTGTAACGCCCCGTTTTTCTGACAAGCCGTTACTCGGTAGTAGACCTCACAAGGCACTACCAAGCTAGTTTGACAACTGAACAACTGGATCTTGCAACGCGGGCACGGCGAGAAAACAAGAAAACATCCAAGTCGTATTTTATAAAAATTACAGTTCAAGTAAAACATCATGAACCTAACTTATACAACCTTCTAACAACCACAAAACATCAATGTCAATAAAAGAAAACCATAGCAACAAAGAACACTCGACTATCTAGGACACATGCATCCCTACTCCGCATCACCACTCCGCCGAGGCTTGGTCCTGACATCCTGAGATTACCTGAACTGAAAAAAATAGTGTTCCCGAAGGGTCAGATCCTACTCTATCAAGCTAGAATCAGCAAGCAACTACAAGACGTTTTAAAAACAGTTTTCTAAGGTCAGCAAACAAGTCCGCAACCACACACATAACTCTAGTACATTCCTAATTCCAGTTAGTCACAGTCAATTCCAAAGTTCATATCTAGGCAACTGAACTATTATACAGACATTCACACAAACACACACCACATATACTAACACACACATTCAGAAATCCACACATTCACACACGCACATCATATTTACACACACATTCACAGATCTACGCATTCACACACAACTTCAGAAGCTACACCACAATCTCAAAGAATGCATAACGCTATACTCAGGCACATGATCACACAAACCATAACGACATTCATAATAAATCCACAACACATCAAAACCCGCATACAAACTGGCAACATCTATTGCTCATTTTCCACTGGCCGCTCGTCAACGGCTCATTTTCCACTGGCCGCTCGTCAACGGCTCATTTTCCACTGGCCGTTCGTCAACGGCTCATTTTCCAAATCCAATCAAATAATCATTCATAACACATGATTACTCATAACACAATAGTCATGAAACATATCAGCACAACCTTGCTCACAGTATCACACTAAGTCACGTTCACTCATATCACAACAGTCATGAAACACACACTCACAATATATTTCAACTTATAAAACAGGTTTTCCAAAACGATTTACACATAGCACACCCATCGAAAACATTTATAAAAATCGATCAGGACTAATTCCCAAAACCAATTTCGTAATCACAATGCAAACCCTAACAAGCTAGAACAGGAACTGAGTAAGTCGAAAATCGACTTACCTGAAAAGCAATTTCTAGGGCTGGTTCCAAGAAACTGACGGGACAAATTATTGGGTTCCACTAGACTTCTCCTAGCTAGCTGTGTCTCCTAATTAACTCTCAAAGTCAATCTTTGACCAAAGAGTCTCACTCATTCTTTACCATCTCACACATCACCCTTCCTTTCTTCCTGAGTTTCCTCATCCTTCCCGATTCCTCACTCCCGAGACCACCGCTCGCTGGCCTCCTCGGCTCGCTCCACCGTTCACGCCTCTGACCCGGCCACACCTAACGCCCGCACAAACTCGATCATCACTCGCCACCAAGTAAAGCCACTCTCATCGGCGGCCCGCTCGACTTCCCGACCACGACCACGGCGGCCCGTTCGACTTCAGCCACAACCACTAGCCAAGACCCGCACACCTTCCGCTCCCTCACGGTCGGACCCACATCGCTCAGCTCCCGCTTCCCTGCCCCAACGCCGACAAACCCGAAGAAAACAAAGGGAAGGAAACCGATTGCTCACCCCGACGGAAGACACTTCGAAGACAAAGAAGAACGAAGGCTGCGAAGATACTTAGATACGTAAGAAAAAAAAGAAGACCTACTTTGCCTTCTCCCCCCTCTACGTATAAAGAATGGGATACTTAACACTTAAGGATCAGAATTAGTTTTTTTTTTGGTTGAATTAAGGATCAGAATTAGTTGAACGGCTGACTTTCAATCATACGTATCTATATATACACGAATACACATCCATTCATATATATCTCTATTCATGCCAATCCATACGTAGATTCGCGATCAAGTGAGAACAACTCATACGGTGTAAAATGCGAACACCTTATGGCCGTTAGATCTGGGCAAATCAACGGACTGATTTTAACACGCAGCTCCCCCTTGCTTTTAACTGGGAAGGGCATTTTCGTCTTTTTGCTCTGCTTTACTGTTCATCGATCTCCCCCTTGTTTCTCTACGCTCGCACAGAGCGTTTGTTTTGGTGAATTGTTCATTGATCTCTTCGGCTCTCTTCTCCAACAAAATTCGATTGTTTTTCAACTGTATTTTCGTCCTTTGGCTCTTGTTCAATTGCTTCTATGGATATAGGTAACGATTTATGATTTTTGAAAGTGAGAATTTATGCTTTGCTAGTTTTAGGTTTTCCTTGAGCAAGATAACTGAGAACTTGTGAATTTGACATAAGATTAGGTGTATGATTGGTGTTTACATGATTTGATTGCATTAGAAAGTGATTTTGAAGTTTTCGATTGACCCTAGAAGCTGATTATGTACGTTTTGCCCGATTGCCTACCATGTGTTCGACAAAATGCCTCAACCAACGTGCTTAAATTTACATGAACCGTTCAATGGATTCCAATGAACCTTTACTTGAAAGTTTATGAACCATACCGATACTCTTTGTGAACCAAAAGAATACTAGTATTTGCCCATTTGTAGTGTGTTTTCATGTTGTTTCACTCATAGCTTTTACGTTTCTTTTGTAGGTTGTTCATCAAGTTCCGGCCATCCTAACATTTCTCATTCGGATGGTGATGCTAGTACCGATGGACTTTCATTGAATGACAATGATGCAAGTACACAAGTTTTTATATTGGATTGAAAAATCACACTTACTAGCTCAATCTGTTTAAGTAGCCTTCTCGGTACCAATTGCACAGCTTCTTTTAAGCCTACCATGTAGTCAACTTTTTTCCCAAGTGTTTACACACTTTTCGCGTTTTGTCATACATGAACCAAGTGATTCATATTCATGAACCATCGCGTAGAAGATAATGAACCATCGCGTAGAACATAATGAACCATCGCGTTTTGAGGATTAAGCTGTCTTATATGCAGTTTCACATTAAATGAACCGAATGACTAAAGTTCATGAACCGACAGGGTGAACCCAATGAACCAAACACCTGTTGTTTATGAACCGCGATTGATATGAACTTCATGAAAAGCTGAACGCACCTTTCGCACAATAATGATAACGATGAGCACGATAACGATGCCTACATTCTTCACTTATCACAAGATTGTTCTTATTTCATTACTACTTGTACGGTTGAATATAAACTTCAAACAATGTTTTGATATGTGTGTTTGAGGATTCAGTTATCTTCTATGCACTTTAACATTAAATGAACTGTATAATTACACGACATGAACCTACAAGTGGAACACAATGAACCAAATTCTTTTATGTTACACAATTTACGCATTTCATATATGAACCGAGTGATTCAAATTCATGAACCATTACGTCGAATTCAATGAACCAAATAATTATACTTCATGAACTTAAAAACAATGAACCTACAAGTGGAACACAATGAACCTCTAAGTGGAGTACAATGAACCTTTTTGGTCAAAATCAATTTATTTACAAGTTTGCCACCGTTTTTTCCGTTTTCCTTATATCCTCCTTTAATCTCTACCGTCAGATCCGAAAGATCTAACGGTAGAGACTGTTTCTCATTTTACACTATAAGGGTTGGTCTTACCAGAACCAAACTCTCCATACGTATATATATTTATATTATATATGGAAATGTTTCGCCTCCGTTTCAAATAATCGGTAATGATACGGAGGTTAAAAGAGAAATACAATTTTATTAATTAGTAAAAAAATAATAAATAAAGTCATATTTTTCCGATCAATAAATAATATCGACTCTAAAACGAGATCGGACCTTACAAAAATGATACGCCACAACCCAACGCTGGCAGCGGGCGCCGCCTTACTACAGAGGCAAGTTGCTTCGATGGGACATTTTCATTGTTTGCGGCCGTTGTTTTGCAAACTGAACAAGTTTGGCTTTAGGTCTCCTCAAACCACTTCTCTCCCAACAACCATTAATGCCTTTGTTAGATTTACAATCCACCATGATTGTTTTTGATTGCTAAAGAGGTTTGGAAATCCTATAAATAGCTAGGGGGCCAATGTGAAGACACAATTCAGTGAATTCACACATCTCCTCCCTCTTTCTCTCCGAAATCCCTTCAAACACAAAGTTCAAGTGTTGCTCTAGCTACTATCGGCACCGGCTTCTCAAGTGGTGGGCCGGAATTGATCGAAGGAAGGTCGCAAAATCGAGTTCTCGTCATGTTTGCTGCCAGTGCCCGCCGACATTGCCCCTTTTCTCTCGCCATGGTCGTTTCCTTGCGTTTGCCTTGCTTGTGCCTTGCCTAGTGCCTTGTCCCATGTCATTCCCTTACCTCGACTCCTTGCCTTGATTAGCCTGCTTAGCATCGTTTTAAGACAAATGGATGGTTTTATTTTTTTTTTACTCGATAATAGTAAAATTGCTTTCAACTATCTAAACAAATGTTGGAAACAAACTTGTTTTCTAATAATTTTAGTATGATTATTATCTTAGAAAAAATCACCACTATTGTTATTTAATTATTATTATCGAATATTAGACTTGGACTTAGGTCCCCGATGATTTGTGACCTTTAAATGTTTCAAATCTCTTTTCGAGACTTTGCTTTGGATTAGCTTAAGATAGTGATAGCCGGATTAGTGATTTGTTGTCTCTTTATAATGCATTAGGAGGTATATTTATCTATCGGCTCTTGATATTGGATCATGACTCTGCCTTCTCTCCTAATAGAGGGGTTATACACTCTTGCAAAGTGTGTGGGGACTTCATTTCTTATCTATTGGCTTCGTCCCTCGTTATGGTTTGCCTAACTCTAAAAGTAACTTAGTAAATGCAATAATCTATAATCAATGAAAGACTATTGCTTCGTACATAGTAATTAGTGAACGAAGGGTGATTAGTACAACCTGGGAAATCACTTTTGGTCCACATCATTTGCAGTCGTCTATCTAATCTAAATGCATATTCAAGTTGTTAAAATGACTATAAAATGACAAGATGGGTTCATCTGTATAAGAGTCTTTGTGGCCACCTCTCGGTCGACATCTTCGTGTTATGATGGGGTTGATATGATTTGATTAGTGTTGGATTCTCTTTAAAACTCGTTGAACTATTATGCTCCCAACAAATCAATAAATACAATTCTTTCTTAGGTGTTATCTTCTAATAACGTCCTATTCCCGAAGAAACTTTGTCTTTCTTCGTACCCTTCGTATACCGAGCCAAACACATAGCTTCTCGCTCAGATTGTTATTTCGCTATCGCCATGATGAACCTTGACTAACGTGCAACTACCGGTTATCATATGGTTTAGGATTGTCGTTATGTCCGACCATTCTCAGAACCGAAATATTATTCTCCCACTTGTTTGGTCTCGCGTAGCTAGACTAACATCCCTTCTTTATTTTCCAACTCTGTTGGTTGGTATTTCTTGCTTTTATAGGGATATCAGGTAGAAAAGGGAAGTTTATCTAAGAGTAACAAAAGACCTAGGATTTACTGGAAGGATGCAAGACATTTGAAATGTTTTTATTTGACTTTATAGTTCCGACATGCTTTCGTCTCTTTACTTTTGTAATATCAAACAATTAAGAATGTAAGAGCCTTTGTAAACAAATTCAACTTTTTATTATAAAGATATGATTTGGTTTCTTTGATTATGGTGTTAGGTTACTCAACCCTTAAACGACTTCAGACGGTGAAATCCGAAGTCATTAGTGGTAATGCCCTTATGCTTGTGAAATCGCGGTGTTACATTTGCAAGTTCCCTTCAGCTGAAACTTCAACTCTTTATTGTATAGTTTTTTTTTCAATGATTGTTTCATTTATCATACTTGATTAACATATGTTGGTTCCTTAGGATATTTATCATCTTCAAAACTGAGGGATTAACATATGTTAGTTCCATAGGATATTTATCATCTTCAAAACTGAGGAATGTATTATTGTTTAAATCTAATAGAACAAGAGTTCCCTGTATTAACTCAACAATCATCGCCCATTTACAACTTCATACCATTGTCTTATAACTTTCTTGTTGATCATTTCAAATCCTTATAAGAAGTTTCTCTTTTCATTTTGAAAAGGCTTAGCTTGCTAAACCAGAATTTATGAACGAAAGATCTAAAGCTATCATTTAGATGGATCTTATATGTATCAAGTTTGAGAGCTTTGGCTTCAGCAAGCCACCCAGAAAGAGATGTCTTTGGTTAAGGTTATATATGCAATTATATGCACTAAAGATAATCATCTTTATTTACAAGCAACATAATTGTTAACAACCACTTGAATGGTCTCGCAGCCACGTGATCATTCTGAACCACCAATCACCACCCAATCTAACAAATTTTTGTACTGGTTGCTGCTCGTGGTTCATTTTTTCTTGGTTAGGCTTTGTATCGTGTAGTGTACAGGCACAACAGTCAACTACTCCTTTCCTATATAGATTGGGTTATACATGCTCCTGCTCGAATCTTGTTAAGTGAAAGTCTGATAGTACTGAAAACATTTGCGTCTCTACAAATAACTGCACAAGCATAAATAAGGTGAAACCAAGCATAAGAATCTGACAAACTTCCCAACAATGATTGCACGGTACAAATAGTTATGGCTAAGCGTAAAAGTTTCATTACCTTGACAAATGGCCGATCCCTATTCGGAAAAGAATCTACGAAACTATCTTTCAGCAGTATGGAGACCTAGGCGGAGGATGACCAGACCAAAATTCAATGGGCGCCTACAAAGTATACTTTCTATCATTGGAAGGATTTAAGAACACCACTTACCCTGTCCTCATTTGATTGCACGCTAGTGATTGTATTAGACCTTAAATATGCACAAAGGGACTCCATGTAGCGCTTCATTACGCTTAAAAACTGGCCAGCAGCTTCAGCCTGCAACACAAGAACATCAATTGCTTGCTTATGCACAAGATTAAATCGAAAGTAATCAACATTGGCAAGTGTGCAACTTTTTGTTGTTGTACTTTCCAAGACTCCAATACTTGTACAGTTTGATGCTTGTTGCTGAGGTTTGAGCTTTGAAACTCAGAGATGATTTAAATAATGACCAGCAATTGAAACCAGAAAACCAAGAAGAAAGAAAGTATAAAACTACAGTATCTTTTGAACTAATGCCTGTTCTGCTTCCTTTCTGGTCTTTAGTTACATTCCCATTTCACCTTTAGCCCGTGATGGCGCACAATTTTAACAAGGCTCGGAAATAGTATAGAAAGGAACATACAAAAGTGCAATAGTTCCTGAAGAGATAAGAAAAGCACCTGCTCTTCGCTGCATCTATATACGGGATTTCTTTCTGCTACTGAGCTTTGATGAGCAAGTCTAGCATGGATGGGGCGAAGTTCAGCAACAAGCTCCTTGCGTCGGGGAAGCAAGGGTAAATAACATGTTTTCAGCTACACAAATGCATACGAGAAGAAAGGAGGAAAACTTGAGTGCAAAAGCATTTACAAAGTCAATGTCATAATTGAACAAACACAGTTTCATGTCGCTAGAGCATTTTTTAAAACTGACTTAAACTATTAGCTTGTATCTAAACCAAAAAGAAGGAAAGGACCAGTTAAACGGTTAGGAATATTGGGAGGGGACTATCAGGTGAGAAGGGGTACTTGCTAAACTTACCAGAGGATGGTCTTAGCAAGTTATCTTTGTAAGAGGCCTTTGCCTAAAGACCAGTTTAGTTGTATCAATAAATAATGATCTTGTAAGTTTTTGATGTTTCAGTGTTATATGTGTGCTTCCTGATTTTGAATATATCGCATACCATTCATCATAGTTACAGTTGAGGATCTACATATCTAACCATGCATGGTGGACTCAATTTCTCCTAGACACTGTTAACTGATGAGGGCTTTGGAATCATATTTACTAAAAATTGCAAGGATATAATCGGACATGGCACTTTAATCTGTTTCTTTTGGTATTAGGCAAGGTTAACATGCAAACTGGACAATCATAACTCATAACCAAGATTAAATAATTCAATTGTTCCCTTAATCTTGAAGAATCAATCACATGCCAGCAAAAACATTATGCAAAAGAAACTAGAAAAGTGGTGTAGCCACCAGAATCTGAGCAAAACCTGGTCCTTGAACACATCAACATGGACAAGATTATCAGTTTTAATCTTCACACCAGATGGTTTTTTCTCCAAGCCAACCTGCAGATTGAAGTGAAAAACAGCAAGGACAAGAAAGACTTGTGAATTCTAATATCACTTCTTTTTAACATATACAGACATATTTATTAAATTTGGTTTAGCTTTGTTCAATAAGATGTATGGGTTATTGTTGACAGCATGACATTGTCAAGTAATATAGTAAATTATAAATTGCAAACTGTGAAAGAAAACAGAATTAGTTTTAGCTGTTCTACTCATACATCTCAGATTCTTTGACATGTTAATATTTCCTTTCCTCATCACTAGAGGCCGTACTAAAGCCATTGAGTTTCTAAGTGTCCAAACAGCTGGATGTCCTTTCTTGATTAGAGAATAGCCATCACTATACAATTTCACTATAAAAGGACATGAGTCGAAGAATAAATACCATTTTCAATTTATCAAGTATTTGACCATTCATTAAGCTTGCATTGACTATTGATTCTTGAGTTTATACAAGGAAGGCAAAATCATTTCAAACTCTGCTCACTCCACTGTGCTGCTCACTTATGACAATTGAGATCCAATACTATTGATGTTGGTAACATGTGATAGCAACTGGAGAATTTGTGTGGAGAAAAGATCTAATCAAATCATGCATGTACGCTATGAAGAATGTGACTGCTATCATGCTAGAATCTCACAAGTAATTACAAGTATACAATAAAGTTCACCAAGACTTACAAGAAATGGTACAGGTGCCTCAAGAAAATCTAGCATCTTGTCTGGTAGAACCTGAAAGGGTTAATAAAATATGAGAGAAACATCTACAAAAAAAATATTAGCTTCTCTCAGAGATAATTTGATTTATTTAGTTTGTGGTGGTCAAAAAGCTGATAGAAACTACGGATAAATCAAGAGAACATGCGCTAGTTTGAGATATTTTCTATTTTCTGAGGGTGAACAAGATATATTGCTCAAAAAGTTGGAAGGAATTAAAATGTGATTCAAATTTTGTGACCGATCATGGTTTATGACATATTTAGCCAGATTAATCAATAAAAAGAATAGGCCTTGTTACTCAATATACAAAATATTCTTCAGTAACAACCATTTTAATTTGTTTGACAAAATCATTAAACTTCCGTAGGAATCTTATATACTGCAGTCATCATCTACTTCTTGCATAGGTATGACCAGCAGTACATCTCCTTGTCCACTTTCCCTCCTCCAACCCTATTCACCATCCTTTAATAACATAAATGAATTAAACCACTATGACATTAGATATATGTGATAGAGTGAGAATATCCTTCTATTCATGAAGAAGAAGCCTTCCCCCTTCTCAAAACCATAGGGCTGAACCACAAAGAAGCAACAAAACACATAGACGGCAACATTATAATCCATAAAAAAAATCACTTACTGGAAGCAGTAAACTCTGCCATTCAAATGGTCGAATCATGGGAATAAGAGACATAACAGAAGCTGATAAAACTCCCTGAAATTGACATCAGAAGAAACAAATACTTCAGGCTGGCTAGAGCAAAAGTTTAAGTTAGCTGAAAAATAACTAATGCTACTGAACCTAATGTTAGAGAACCCAATTACTGAACCTAGGGAACTAAGTCTGAGGCTGGACTGAAATATGAACACCACCCAGAAACTAAACTGATTTCAAGCTCATCTTCTTTTTCTGCCACTGAAACTGGAGCTATTTTCCAGTCATACCACATGAAGGTCACACATAAGTCAACTATAGACTTGTATGAAGGTACTAAATTTAGTGACAATCTATTTTTACACATATTCTGACAGCATAGTGAATAGAGAATTTTTGGCTAGTGATGGTGCACAATTGCACATGCACCCTTCTCACAAAACATGTAACTTCAACTCTTGGTATGCATGTGGATTGAAGCCAGCAGATCTACAGGATGGTCATCATTGATATCGTTATTGCATATTAAGTTTTACAGTCCAATCAGCTGGCTTGATTGAAAATATCCGTCCATGAGACAAGGGAACTGTCTTGATTGAAAATTTGTCTGGTAAATGACAAGTAAATGAAACAACCCAAAAGTGACGAGAAAATCATTTTCAACAAACATTATTCCCCGCAAAATTCCTTTTGGTATGGCTTTATAACTAACGGAGAATCTAGTCTTGCGAGAACTATGTATCTCAAACATTGCTTTAGGTTTTCATGAGCATAGTAGCTTGAAACACATACAAAGCCTGGATCCATAACAAAAACTAAGATAGTGCAGCTTCTTGAAAAAGGACATAGCAAACCCACCACATTTGGGCAGGTTAGTGCCACTTGCTTTTCTAACAAAACTCCAGTAACCAAAGCCAAAACCTGAAACATATAGCACTAAAGCAGTCAAGTTTGCCCAAATCAAGTAACCCAAATGTAATGCTTAAAAATACATGTCAAAGCATTATATCATTTACAAACGGTAAATTTGATATGCATGTAACTACCACCTCAAATATGAGAATATCCCATGTCTATTTTTCATCCACAAATCTAGGTTGAAAATGAGATCCCTATTACACTACTAATAAGCATTCTGAAAAACACTAAACAAATTTACATACACGATATGCTAACAAGAGCTAATGACCATAATTACTTCTTCCATCTACTCGATATGTAATTATATTATGAATCCAATCTAAAAATAAATTCAAAACACAAACTAACCAGCTAGATCAACACAAGTACCTGTAATCCAAAAGGTGAAACTATTACGAAAAACAAACAATTTGAAACCAAGAAAGCCAAATAATTTGTCAATGCCTCTATGACTCTATCCATTGCTTCCAAAGAAAGTTTATTACAGGACTAATTGTACTTTATAGTGATTCATTGAGCAACATTCTTGGGGTGCATCATGCTTGATATAAAAAAAATACTAGAGCAGCAAACCAAGTGGTTTGACACCTGAATGCAAAGGTTCATAAAGGCTACTAGCCATACTTCTTAAGACTATTCCCAACAAACAATTCACCATTCATATCACAGAGAAAATTACGTCTCGGGCCTGAGCCTAGAACCACAAGCAAATTGAATAGCCATTGTTGACTTACAGTAGTTGTTTTAGAAAAATTCACATGTAAATGCAAGTTAATATTTTCAGTTCATAGAATATAAAACAACAGAGGAACTCCACTGGGTTATAAAGTAAAGTAAAGTAAAGTAAAGAATATAAAACAACAGTTTTAGGAAAAGAATCAGAGGAGTAAATTTCAACAGAGGTATTACATTATCAAGAGAAAGAACTCGGCAAATGGTTGCAGTTGTCCAAACTGATATAAGTAAAGCCTCTTCCGCGGCAGCTAGTTTTGCATTGACCTAAAAATCATAATATCAGCTTTGGGTAATTAAAGAGCAAGGTCCACAATGTAGTTAGGTGCAAACATGCCTCTGCCAATTTTAGTGGATCCTGAGATTCCAGTGCTAGAAATTCTTCATCTATAGAAAGTTCAGAAACTGTAGGTCGCCTATACTGAACAGGTTGGAGGTGTTCAAGGGGATGGAAAACTAGTTCACTTCCGCGTACTGGAATAGGCAAAGCACCATAGCTACTTAAAATTGTTAGGAAATCATTCATATTCGCCTGTCCCAGGAAGAAGAACCATCAATAAGTTTGTAACTAACAAGGAAAATGAGAATAATAGATTTACACAGCACATTGGACTACAGTATAACAAGCACAACCAACCTTTGCCCACTCCGTGTTCATGAAATCACCAGAATAATCACTCTCTTGGGTTGAGGAATAAGCATCATCTTCATCTTCCAGACTTCTTGCTGAACTGTCAGAACTCAGAAGTGACCAGTGGGATTCCAGATTGTATAATAAAGAAAATGTATGGAGAAAAGCGATAAAGCACTCCAGTATTGCTCAAAATCAGTTTGTTCGTTGAAAAATAAGTATAGGAGAAAAGGTAAGGGTGTAGTCGTTTCTAGTTAACAATCACCCCCAAAGACAACATGCTACCTTCTTTGAAAATAAATATTGGAAAGTCATAGAATATAGGAGCAAAGGTAAGGGTGTAGTTGTTTCGCTGTCTCTAGTTAACAATCAATCACCCAGGCTACCCCCAACCTCACAGAAAAGAAAGAATGAGATAAACTGAATACCTGAACAAGGATGCGGAGCTGCCACTCCGATCCAAGTTTAGGCTGTTAGAACGTGATAAGAATGAAGTCCCAGGAGAATACATCCCATTTTCAGAACTTTCATAGGATCTTTCAAAGCCATTAGGGGGTTCAGAAGCATAAGAGGCATGATCAGAAAAGCACTGTGAAGATTTATCATCCCTGTCTTCATCTTTTGTCAGGCCAGAAGAAGCATCACTTGCTGCAACACTCCGAGGAGAGTGAGATTCCTCAAATTTATTTGGAGAGGAATCAACTTCATCATCGGTTATGATACCAGCAGCAGCAGCAGCAAGGACAACTGTACTGTCAAGAGGTATTGCAGATGACATATAGTCCCTGTCAGGGGAATCGTCAGCTGAATTAACACGATCCTGTGACCTCCAATTTAAGGGTATGTTATAAGTGACATTGATTTCGCTCATAAACTGGGTGATGCGATTCAAACGCTCCTGGGCAACAATACTGGAGCAAGGATCATACAAATAAGCAAATTAGCAAAATAAGTACATGATCAAACCCAATCTTTTTCACATTCAATTTCAAGTTTCAGCAGTTAAATGCTTTAGTGCAAAATAAATACTGGAAGCAAGAATAACCTGTTTAACATCTCAAAGTGCAATTCAAAGAAAGGAACTCTTGTCAGCAGACAATAACAGCGTGGTGCAGAAACCAGAAATCGGCTTGTTGTCTGTGCATGACAAAGAGGAGCCGAACCACCGAGAATGCTTGGGGACCGCTGAACAATTTCAGGCACAAGCAAGCAAACACCATAAAGTGTTGCATCCACTCCCTGATTGAAAACCAGAAACCTTTAGTAGCAATGAACTTGCCAAACCCAATATTTAGCGACTACTAAAGTAACTACATATGAAACAACATGCAAAAAGAAATTCTAAAACATAGAAACTGAAAACTCGAAAAAGAATAGGGGAAACATCCCTTTAGATAGACAAGAGTCAAGACAGATCATCAAAAAGCTTCATGATATTTTTGTAACTATTTGCTCGATGTAAATCTTTTACTAGTATTGCTACCAACAGAAGTTCAATCTTAATTAAATTCAAACCCTGTCATCCTACTCGTTATCACTGAAAAGGGTCAACTTAAGAGTATTTGATAGAAGAAAGTTAATACCATTTGAATTTGACACTGGAAGATTCATATCAATTGGATACCATTTAGATCAGTAGAAATATATGAATCCTTCTTTTTTTTCAGTTCTCCAAATATAAAAAAAAAATCACATATTGCTGATAGGATAAACACCCTTTTGCCTGGTAGTTTGAAAAAACAAATTTAAGTTGAAGGCCAGACAGAATTTTCGGATTTACAGTAGTCGCTTTTTGCTTTTTCTTGCATAATTACAAGTTAAAACAGCATCAATGCACAATACTTAAATAGATGAAATAGGTAATGCTTTGTTCTTTTAGATGAGAAAAAGATAATGTAGCAAACGGTACCTTATCCACTAACAGAAGAATATAGCATATGAGAAACTTTAATCATGCTCAATAAGAAGTCTACGACGGCACAAAGTGAGCAAATGAATGCAACAGAGAGACTTGAAACCACATAGTACTTGAAATTAAAAGTAGGCAGACCTTAAGTGAGAAAATAAAGGCTGAAGTATCCCTTCCAAGATGCTCCCGTCCATAAACAAGCTCATTTAGATCACTAAGTGATGGAGTTCTCACGACTAACTGAGCCTATTTCAAATATAATCAGAAGTCAATGGGATGTTGCTGGATTAATCATATGACTTGTCTATGAATGCACCCACAAACTCAGCCTAATAAATGACAGGACTCCTCCTTGACATTACATATATACCCTGCTCTTTCATCTCTCCAATACTCTCTCAGCCTAGCTAATACCTTGATGTCAACTCAGAAGGATATAAAGGAACATGAGCTGAAAAATGTAAACCTTAACACCTCCAGGGAAACAAAAGGCACATAAATCGACTGAGCGCATTGGTAGCTTCTTCCCTGGTGGGTACTTGAAAAGCATCTGTATACGCATGAGGTTGGAAACGAAGGTAAGATTAAATAGTCTCCACAAGAGTATGAGCATACCATGAACATATGCATTTTGTCACGCATTATTGTCAATGTACATCAATCTCCTCTTGAGGAAAAGTAAGCATTTTTCATCAGATAAGAAGGCCGCGCGAGTACCGGCCATGAAAGCAGAAACAGAAACCATGTGGCATAGCACAAAAAGAGGAAATGGTTATTAAGAGAAAAAAAAAAAAAACCTGAGCCTCCAATGAAGGAGGTGATGGAAGCTGCTTGAGCATATATCTTCTATCAGCTGGCTTTGATCTAGCCATTTCAAACTCAAGTTTCTTCTTCAAGGCAAAGGCATCCTCAACGGGTGCAAGATTAGCATCAGGATTGAGGCCTGTAACAACAAAGTGCTCAAAAAGTGCAGTGGGTTCTTTATATTTTGTGCGGTCCTGAAATGGCATGGAGAGATGAATTACTTGGCCAAACGAAGGAAAGAAGCAATTGTGGCAAGGAGAAGAGGATTACGGACCGGAGTGTTGGACTGGAGGTGGTACCACTGGCGTTTCTGATTGGCCAACTCCTCCGGGTTGAAATGGCGGTGCCTTCTCTCTTCGGTGGAGGTCGCTCCCCACCTCAAAGCCCTTTGAAACTGGGACCTCAGGCTCTGGAGGCTATTGGTACGCCTGTGGCCAGCCCCCGCCCACAATGGCGACGACTCCCCGCCGTCGGAGCTGCCACTGCACACATTCTGTATAGCCACGTTGGCGACTCTCACCGCCTCCCCCGAAATCTGTTGGAGCACCTGCAGCGGCGACGCCGGACGATCGTCCATCGCCATCGCCATCCCCGGCTGCATCGGGCGGTCGATCTCCACCTGCTTAGGCGCCACGCGAGATGATAGGGGCGGCCGCCCTGCCGCCGCCGCCGCCTTACTTTCCTCCATTTCTCGCCCTCAACAAAACCCCCCAACCCATTTCTCCATCGACGAATTCGTTACCACACACCCTTCCAAAACCAACATGCGACCCGATTGATCAAAGCTCGTGGATCAATTTTCCACCCAAACCCATCATGCAAGCGTTAATTAATATCCCAAAAAATCAACTCTTCAAAGAATAACAGATGTTACCTACAATACATTGAGCATCATCAAATGGAAATGGAAGGGACAATAATGGCCGAATGATCTAATCCCCAAACAATTTGCAACTTGAAACAGGTTTCCTTGATCCTCCCGCCAGCAATGCAGCTATACGCCAATTCGTGGATGGAGAGAAACAAGATTGAAGAGAGAAACCTAACTGTGGAAAAAGGTCGATAAAAATAGCACGAGGTCGTGGGGAAGCCCAAGGCCAGAGGGTTTAATCAACAAGGGAACGCAGGTCAAAACTCAAAACACAACTGGACAATGGACATGTTACGAGACCCTTGCGCTGGAAAACAAAAACTAATTTTGTGGGGCATCAATGTTCGTATATAGATCTATCAAAACAAAAAACGATACCCGCACGTCACTATTTAAGTATTAATCAAACATGTCTATATTACCTAATATTATATATACCGATAAAAATAAACCTAATATTATATATATTGAATAAATTTTTTTATTCATTTTAAAAAAATATATTATAAATATTTGCTATTTTCATCGATTTAATTTGATGATAAATTTAAGCTCTTTTTTTGTGGTAGAGGATAAATTTAAACTCGGGTATGTTGATGTCCGAAAATCTCGAACTAACTACGGGACAAAATTATTAAACTCTCGGGCCCTTCGGCGCGCTAGAAACCGGCTCGTCTTGCTTCGAGCTCTCCCACCCCCTGCGTATTATTTTATTCTCTTTTCGGAGGCTTATAAGACTTTTTAAGGTCTTTCCCGTAAAATAGTGCGAGCTCCTCGGAGACTCAAACACGTCGTAGCCCGTCCTTCGAGAACACGTCTCGGGACTCAGCTTTTTTACGATCCCTCACCTCATACCCCCTCCTTCCTATATATAGAAGGGGGAGGTGCTTGCTTGGCTATCCAAGTTCCGATGTGGGACAATTAGCTTGTCCATTTCTTCCAACAATGCAAGCCTTCAACGCGTTTAGTTCATGCCAAATTGCATTTAATCGCGATATTGGCCCTCCAAAGGACCTTAATCGCGATATTGGCCCTTAAAAAGGCCAAATCACAATATTGTCAAGTTACGCCCCTCTCGTTATTTCTTTACCATTGTTCATTTAGTGCACCAACGCGGTGACAGATCCGGGTATCAACATATATATTTATGTTGAATAAAATATTCCACTTTAGATTTCATTTCATATCATATATGACTTTTTAATTAATCAAAAATATTTTGAAATAAAATGATATCAATTTAGCTATGATTTTATTTAGATCGTATTATATAAAATTTAATTTAATTTATTCTTAATATTAAATCACAATTTTATCATTACAATGTTTGCAAAGTAATACCTAATAACTAGTTGTCAAAAAATTATTGTGCATTTATCAATTCAATGATAAGTCAAAAAATAATTATCGATCATGTCCTATACAAGCAATAAATTAGTTGTAATAATTTTAGATGCTTTTACAACCCTAAGAAAGTAAGAATATGTTTACAAAGTGGTTTTGAAATAGTGACATTGTTAAATGGAGTTAGACCTGTCAAAAGTTGACCCGATGCGCAAACCCGACCCGACCCGACCCGAAAATTTTGGGTTCAACCCGAAAATTTAGACCCGTGACCCAGTTTCGACCCGACCCGATTGAAACTCGAACCCATTGGGTCGGACCTGATTTTTTTACAATTTAAATTATATTACAATATATAAAATTTGTTTTAGAAAATTATGTTATATTTTATTATTTAAATATCTAAAAATAATATTTTAGTATTTAAATAATATTTTATTTAAAATTTGGTAAAAAAAATTGATACTCTTGACTCGTTGGGTTAATCCGCCCCGAAAAGACCCGACCTAGTTTGGCCCATAACCCGAACCCGAACTCAACTTAAACCCGGAACTGATACAAGAATGATAAAGAAGATCATGAACCTACAAGCTAGGCTAAGACCGTTACATAAGTCGCGAGCATTCAAGTTCAAGAAGGATGAAGCCATTCAAGTCGAGGTAAGAGATCAAGCCAAGAAGACCCGACGCCTAGCCAATGTCGACCAAGACATGGTCTATATATGCTCTCAGGATCGAACTTGAGAGGGTCGATCTTGAGGGATGCGGGTGATCCGAGCAGCGGGATTTCCTCAACTTGCCTTATTTCTTTATTTTGG
The DNA here is from genome assembly GCA_934048045.1 of Polygonum aviculare. NCBI lineage: Eukaryota > Viridiplantae > Streptophyta > Magnoliopsida > Caryophyllales > Polygonaceae > Polygonum > Polygonum aviculare. Next base: position 32,397,386 of record OW204028.1, on the reverse strand, counting down.
AAACTCTTATCTTGTATTACCTAATTAGTTTGGATAGTATCTTATTTTTAGGATAGATTTTGGGAACCCTAGATGCTATGCAATCCTATAAATTGCATTAGCTTTGCTTGTTTATTTTGAGCGTATTTTGAGAAGAGAATAGAACTTTGGTTGCTTGCTTGACTTTGATTAATAAAGTTTCCAATTGAATTTATTGTGAGTACGTTGTGCGTGTTCTTGCTCAAGTTCAATTGTTCGTGTGTGGGGACTCAAGTTTTCGCGGGGATTTTCTAGCAAGGAAGGTGTGACGAATAATTGTCCAAAGTCTAGATCCAAACATATTCGCTTTTGAGGCCGACGATCTACTCGGGTTGTCGTGCATCAGGAACGACCTGACCCGATCGACAAGTCTAGATGGAGTCAATCCAAATTCATAAATTAGAGATTTCGCCTGGTAACCCTGTGGTTAAGGCAATTTCGCGTGGTATCCATATATTTATACTATTTCATAAGGTAACCCTGTAGTTTTGACTTTTGACAAATTTTGTCAAATAACTCCACCCCACCGTTACTTTATAGTTTAAAATGCTAAAAAAAATTTGTTTTACTTTTTCCTTTTTTTCTTTTTTCTTTTTTTGAGAAAAAATTGTATATTTTTTTTATAAAAGAATCTTCTAAAAATTACATATTTGTAAGAATAAGTATATGAATTTTAATTTTTCTTACTAGGTAGACTTATCATCATAACTATATACTAAAGCGGATGTTATAAATAATATTTAGCATGACACGTGTTAGCTCTTCATTTGACTACTGTTGATACCCGGATCTGTCACCGCGTTGGTGCACTAGATGAACAATGGTAAAGAAATAACGAGAGGGGCGTAGCTTGACAATATTGTGATTTGGCCTTTTTAAGGGCCAATATCGCGATTAAGGTCCTTTGGAGGGCCAATATCGCGATTAAATGCAATTTGGCATGAACTAAACGCGTTGAAGGCTTGCATTGTTGGAAGAAATGGACAAGCTAATTGTCCCACATCGGAACTTGGATAGCCAAGCAAGCACCTCCCCCTTCTATATATAGGAAGGAGGGGGTATGAGGTGAGGTGTTGGATCGTTAGTATTGAGGGACGTTCTTTACTGGAGTAAAGGCGTCCTTAGGTCTGGCGTCCCTACGAGGTGTAGGGGCGTCCTTGAGTAATGCAGCGGAAAAAGTACTAAACAGGTTAATAAATGAACGCAGTGAATTATAGAGGAACCACTCAAGACCAAATAGTCCTTGAGTGTAAACCTCTACCTCTTTTGAGGATTTTTTAATAGTTCTTCCTTTCTATTGAACGTTCTTACAGTTGTACTGGCGAGTCTTTACAGTTCTCTGGCACTTAGCTTTTCCCTAAGTCCACTAGCAAGGACTCCTCTAAGCCTACAACTTAAGTAAGTTCAATCTACTAAAGGACTCCTATCCCTGCGTCCTACAGTACCTCGTAGGACTCTCTCTCTTTCTTTTTGGTTACAAACTGATTTGTGATTTGGATTACAAGTCTCACTCGATCTAACACAAAGTCTGAGTACTGTTCTTGAGTTCTTGAGTTTTGTTCTTTGTGTTCTTGAGTGAGCCACTTTCTACTGATTCTCTCTGAATATTCTTGAAAGCGTTAAGGTCACAATAAATGTCTTGGGGCTATTTATAGGACTTGGGGAAGGGCGTCTTTTCTCTGGGACGATCATGCCCTTCGAGGACGTGGCTACAAGATCTTCCTCCACGTATGATGGCGGTGATGAGGAAGCTTCCTATATACAGCTGTGTGTGATGAACTCCGCTACAGGATCGGCCGCCACGTATTGATGTACTCTGCAACAGGATCGTCCGCCACGTAGTGTTGGACTCTGCTACAGGATCGGTCTCCACGTGTCCTTAGATGATCAAACATTGTCGAGTGATGTCATCCTGTCGGCTAGTGAGTAAGGACGCTCTTCTTGCGTTCCTACTAGCTTGGGACTGCGTCCTTGCTCAAGTAGTTTCTGGTCGGTCCTTACTTCCTGTTAGCTAGCATCCCTAAAGCCTATGGGACGCCCATACACACTTGTTGTCCTTTTGTCACTAGCGTTCCTGAACACTTGGACAATCTTTGTTAGAATTAAAGTGAGTTCGTCATATCAAAACTAAGGGACGGTTGTGGGCACACTACCAAGTACGCAGGCGTTCTTGATAGCGTCCCAACATGAGGGATCGGAAAAAAGCCGAGTCCCGAGACGTGTTCTCGAAGGACGGGCTCCGACGTGTTTGAGTCTCCGAGGAGCTCACACTATTTTACGGGAAAGACCTTAAAAAGTCTTATAAGCCTCCGAAAAGAGAATAAAATAATACGCGGGGGGTGGGAGAGCTCGAAGCAAGACGAGCCGGTTTCTAGCGCGCCGAAGGGCCCGAGAGTTTAATAATTTTGTCCCGTAGTTAGTTCGAGATTTTCGGACATCAACATTGGCGCCGTCCGTGGGGACCTTCTCGTCTCAAGACTGTCATGCTCTCGGGTCGTCGGTTAAGAATCGCGCAGGTTAGTGTGTTTTTTGCTTATATAATTAGTATGCATTTTTTTAAATTAGCATGGATCGCGATAGACGCGCGGCCCCATCGCGCTGCCGTGGCCTTGGCTCTCGGCCTTGGCCCGTGGCCCCATCGCGGCTCATGGCCTGGGCTCGCGGCTTGGCCCGTGGCCCCATCACGGCCTTGGCCCGCGACCCCATAATAACATCTCCGAAAAGAGAATAAACTAACAACCCTCCGAAAAGAGAATAAACTAACAAGCCTCCGCCGTGTCTTCACCGGCCCGCCACCGCGCTCACCCACCCCCGCGCTCTTCCGGCCTCTGGCTGTCGCGCTTATCTCTCTAGCGTTGTCCGTTGCCGTGGCCTGTGGCTCCTGATAGGCTACTAGACCAATACCGCAAGTGCACGGATCGCGTAGTACCAAGGTGTCGAATCTCAAGGACTTTAGTAGAGTTGGTGAACCGACAATCAAAGTAGCTAGGCTTATATGAGGCAATTGGGGATTGAAATTAAAGAACTCAAATAACAACTAAGTAAAAGGAGAAAACAACCAACAAATCGATGCAAGTTTACTATGAGAAAGGCAATCCTAGGATCTAGGTACTCACACTATGGACCAAAGTAGCACATTGCAAGCATACATGAATCAAGATCAAATCATGGTTTGGAGGCATCTACCTAGAATCAATGTCTAATCCTATCGAATCAAACAAACCGTACCTAGATTACGACAATCATCCACTTTCGTGGCTTGACAAGCAAACTAGGCCCTTTAGGCTCAATAGTGGCTCAATAAGTTCAAGCCTCTAATCCACCGTCGTGGCTTGAGTGAGCCCGTCCAAATCAAACCTCTATCGGTAGGTCAACCTCTAAAGAATTCCCAAATCAATTCTCATTTCAAAGGGAAATCAATCAATCAATCCTAATGTTCAAACTAGAGAGGAGGTCTCTCAACACAAGTCCCTAGCCTATCTCCCTATTGACAATCTAACCTTTCGGTTCTAATCATCAACAAGCCTCAAATCGCAAGCAATTTGGCATTAAGCATGTAAGATTGACACAAACCACAATTCCAATCTCAATTCAAGCAAGCATTTCAAGGCTACCTAGAATCCATAGGGTTTTCCCCAAACCCTAGGATTTGGGAGTTTAGCACTCCATGGAGAACAAGAGAAAAGAGGGAGAGATGAGGAAATCCATACCAATAAACATTGTATTGATTGAAAAGGCACAAATTTCCAACAAAATCCTTCAATCTCTCAAGAACACCAAAGAGTTTTTTATGAGAATTCTAGAGGTCCTAAATTGGGTAAAAGCTCCTTTCTAAAAGGAGGAAAACGGCTATATATACAACCCTAAAGGAAACAAGGCTAAATTGGGAAAAAGGGAACGCGGCGGTGTGACCCGGGGTCCGACCCGGCCCGTGACCCGGCCGGGTCCAGCATTGGAAACGCGGCCACACTCAAACGCTTGGAAATAGGCTGACTCGGGCTCCGACCCGGCCCATGACCCGGCCGGGTCCGAGACTGTCCTCGCGTTTGGCTTCTCGCTGGGGCAGGGGACCGACCCGGGCCACGACCCGGCCCGTGACCCGGCCGGGTCAGGGGCTGTGGCCCTTGGGTTTGGTCCCTTTGCCTTCGGTTCTTCGGGCTTCGCCTTGGGCGGTCTTCGGCTTGCTCCTCGGGCGTCTTCTCGGTCTCTTCTTGACTCCGTCTTCGAGCTCTCGACGCCTCCTTGAGTCCTCTTGATCTCTAACGGTCCATTCACCTCCAAATTACCTGAAATTCACAAAGAACAAAGCGTAGAGTCCGAACCGAACAACTAAACCGAAAACAAGTAAAAATCTAACTTAAACGAGAGGAACGCAAACCGAAATCTACGAAACATGACCTAATGCACATCCTAAACATGAACTAAATGCAAGCCATCAAAATCCCCCAAACTTGAACCTTGCTTGTCCTCAAGCAAGCAATTTGGACTCTTCATCCCACATCAAATGCAATTCAAGAGTTCACCACAAAATAAAACAAGCAAAAATCAAAGAACTTGAAACTTGACAAACCGGAATCATTGCGCATGTTTTATGACTCGAAAAGATGAAGACAAATGAATCAATCCTAGGCCTCACTAGGGGGTATGTGTTTTACTCTCTTTCATGTGTTTAGGCTTCAAAGTTATCACTCAAATTCATCTATGATCTCTAAGCTACCATAGGCTTGAAAGAGATCTCAATCTCCACCGCTAAAGACAATGCAAGTGACACTAATCAAGAGGTCTTTTTAAAGGGTTGTAGTGGGGCTAGGTGAGAAGAATTGGGTGAGGAAAGTTTTTGGTCATGTGGTGCTAAGCTAGAGAATAAGAGTCAAAGCTTTCACTTCACAACCAAGCAACCAATTCAAGCATTTTGCACACTCACTCAAACCCGAAAACTTCACAACTTCAACACATGATAAACTTTGGAGTTCACTTTCCTACTTTTTCTTTTCTTTCATTTTGAACTCAACCCTTTTTGCACTTACTTTTCTTTTCTCACAAAACTTTTGTGACTTCTCAACTTTTGCACATTTATTTTCAAGTCACCAACTCACTTTCAAATACTATTTTTCAACACTTTCTTTTCTTCCAAACATTTCCCACTCTTTTGCATTTTTTTCTTTTGAAGTTCTCTTCCACCAAATGGTATCTTCTCTCAAACCCAAACTCACTAAAATTACATCTCCCATGACTCCTATTCTCTAGGAAGGTCAAGCCATTTGGGCTAAGGAAACAATTTTTGTGGAGTTTTAAAGAATAGGCTTTTAGGCTCAAAAAAAATTGGGCTTCAAGAAAAATTGGCACTAATATAGGGTGGATAGGGGAAATAGTAGGGCTAACGAAACAATGCCTCTATCACTTTAATGTCACAAGCAAAATGTCATGAATGCGGTCTTGACAAAGATACAATCTCAAGTTCTAGAGTTAGAGATGCATAGAGAAATCACACACATAGAGAAAAGAGAGGACAAAGTCCTAGAAAAAGAGGCTAAAAATGAAATCTCACTAGGTGCTCATTACCTAGAATCAGAGGCGGACTTAACTAAGGCCCAGTGGGGGCACTTGCCCCCGCTGGGATTTTAATTTATATGTATATATATCTGCCCCGTTTCGAAATAATTGTCTAAATAGGATTTGTATATATTAAGAAATAATTGGTTTTTCTATATTACCCATATCAATGTAAAATTAATTATTAGTATAGAGAAATATGGAAAACCTATATGATTACGATAAAATTAATTATTAGGGTTATACATGTATAGAGATGGGAAAAAATGAAATAGATAAATATTGTAAAAATAACAAAAAGTGGTGTTATGAACAACTAGTTTAAAACGGATGGAATATTAAAATTAAAACACATATATAAATAAACATATTGGTCATTTAATTGAAATGAAGTTATGTTGGTCGTAATAAACATAATTTTATACTCAGATTAAGTTATTTTAGGTTTTAACGATCGATTATACTTAAAGTAAGCTATTTTGCCCCCTCTGAGATAATTTCCTGGGTCCGCCACTGCCTAGAATGTCAACATTAGTCTACAACCTTAAGACTCCATATGCTCATCCAAACATAAGTCAAGCAAACAAGCCATGATCATGCAAGAAAATACGGGTTTCATCTATCCAAGCAAAGATATGGAATTTTCCAAGTCATGGATTTAACTATGTTGAAGACAAGGGATTCTCATTTAAGAAATTTGATGGCATCCTATAATGCATGAAAATTTTGGATTTTGACAAATTTTTCAATTTTTTTGGATTTTTAGCATGCAAATAAAGAGCAAGACAAAACTAAACATGAATGCAAGACAAGAAATGAAACATGAATGCATCTAACTAGCATGAAATCCCTCCCCCAAACTTAAACATCACATTGTCCTCAATGTGAAAATAAAAGCAAGAAAGGAGAGAAAGAAGACTCACTTAGTGTTCATTGTGGAGGAGGAGGTGGAGGGAAGTGGGTGTCCCACCATGATAGAGGAGGAAGACGCTCAAGTCGGGTGGAGAGGGTGGACATAGTGGTGTTCAACGCTCCCAAACTTTGCTCAAAGCTATCAAATCTTGTGCTCAATCCATCTAAGCGGTTGGAAACACCATCAATTCGGGTGTTCATGCCCTCAATCTCATTGTAAAGGTTATGGTTTGGTGGAGGGTTAGGTCCATAATGGCCATGAGAGTGAGAAGAGCCACCTTGCTCAAAGTGAGTACTACCCATGGGAAAGGTTATGGAAAGAGGGACTTGGGAGGGTTGCATTGGGACATCACCATCAAGCTCTTCATCGCTATCATCCTCAAAATCCAAGGTTTGACTATGGCTAGCATCGTGCTTAATAGCTTTCTTTGAATAGTCACAAGCTCTCTTCGGAAACTTCCAATTAGCTCGATTTTGCACATTTGTTCTATGTGGGCAAGGAAGTGGGGCTAGGTGAGGAGCGAAGTGGGAACCGGCATAGAAATAGCGATCTCCATGCTTTTCAATAACCTTCATACTCACAAGAGTGGCATAGCTAAGAGGTTGCCCGGAAGACGAAAGACCAAGAGGAATGTCCTTCAAGCTTACTCCAAGTTCTTTGGCCAAATGAGTAACCAAACCCCCAATCACAATGCTCCCTTTGTCTTTTCCACTAACATCCTTCAAATGCCTGAAGAGGAATCCGGCGGAGGAGAGAGCATTTCCGGAAGTTGCACTCCATAGGAAAAGGAGCTCCTTGAAAGAGAGGCCATTACCACCATCACCACGGCCGAAAATTGTGTTAGCCATGAATCTTTGAAAGACCCGGAAACTTGGATTGTAAATTCCGGTGGCCTTGGTTTTGGCGGGGCGGTAATTTTTATCATCATTTCCAATCATTTCAAAGAAGTTTTGGGCATCAAAACCACTAACTTGGTTTTCATGAGAGGGTGTGGTAATTGCCGGGAATCCAAAAATAGCACTCAAGGTCTCTAAGTTGAGCTCAAAGGATTTGTTTCGGAGTTGGAACTCGGCTATCCCGTACCTAGTATGAGGAGTTGCATGAAATTCCAAGGTACTTAGGAATTCTAGGGTGAGGGCGGGATATGTAGGCTCATCCAAATGTATGAACCGGTCCCATCCTAACCGCGAAGCCAAGTAAACGACATCATCCCAAAATCCCAAACTCTTGAGGCAATCAACATCCAAAAACCGGGTTCCATCAAATTCCCACTTCTTAAGAACATCAAAACGCGCCTTGTGTTCACTACTCTCAAGATCGATACGCAAATCCTCCGGAGAAGCATCCTTAAGCAATAGGGGGCGGCTAGACTCACGAGCTCTCTTTAGCTTTTTCTCTTTGGGAGGCATGAAGTTAAGCTAGGTACCTACACACCACAAGACAAGCAACCACCACAAGCACAAATAGCCAAATGTTGTCCCGGCAAGGACAACCACAAGCAACAACCAAGCAATCAAGCAACACGACAAAGCCACTACCTAGCAACACCAAGCACAAATGCCTCCAAATGCAAGAAATTTCAAGAAATTTCAAGCAAGTTCAACTTTCAATCTAGGCAAATTTCAATGAAGCTCAATCAAGTAGCAACAATCAAGCCATCATCATCACCCACAAGCAAATCAAACACCCGATTCACAAAAATCGTCAAATTTTACTCAAATCCCCCAAACTTGAAGTTTAGCATGAAAATCCCCAAATTCAACCTAGGTCTTCAATTTTCATCAACAATTTGCACAATTTAGGCTAAGAGAAGCATGAATCTCTACCTAAATCCCACAAATTTGAACAAATTATACCCAAAATCCTAAACCTAGGTCTAAAAATTTTCAAGTTAAGGGAACAAGAGGTTACCAAAAATCACCAAGGGAATTGAAGAGAAGGTTCGGCTGGGCTGGTGGAGGACGACGGCGACCGGATTGGGTGGAGCTCCGGCGGAGACGAGCAGGCAGCTCGGGCTGGACGACTCGGGCGAGCTGGAAGATGAGAGACGACGAGAGGTGAGCAGGCGGCGACGAAAGCGGGCAGGATGGAGGTCGCGAGCGGCTGGTCGGTGGAGCGACGGAGCTGTGGCTAGGGACGACGGCGAGAACGGTGGCTGAGCGCGAGAGCAGGAGCAAGGGGCTGGAAGAGGGTGTTGGTCTCGGTCGGGTATGGATGAAGGAAGAGGTGGAAGGATGAGAAGAACGAAGAATTTGGAGAAAGTGGCGACCCGCCCCGCGACCCGGGCTATGACCCGACCGGGTCCGGGTCTGGCGTCCCTCCCCTGTTTCACATTTTTGGCTCACCGTCTAACCCGGCCCGCGACCCCGTCTGAGACTCGACCGGGCTCGGGTCTATTCTCTTGCCCTGACTTTCGTTTTCAACCCCGTTTTCGACCCCACCAACGACCCGGGCGGGTCCACCTCTGGAATTCCATCTCCAAATTTTAGCCTTTATTGCAATTAACCTACAAAACAAAGAAAAATGAGAAGAAAAGCTTGGGTTGCCTCCCAAGAAGCGCTTGTTTAAGGTCTTTAGCTTGACCATGTCGCTTTTCAAGTGCTCGGATCGAGAAGATCAATGGAGTTGCTCTTCTCAATCGGATTTCCCGCTATATATGCTTTTAGCCTTTGACCATTCACCTTGAAGATGTCTCCATTGTCATTGCAAATCTCAACCGCTCCATGTGGGTACACCTTGACAACCTTGAAAGGACCACTCCATCGGGACTTGAGCTTGCCCGGAAATAACCTTAGCCTCGAATTAAATAGCAAGACGAGATCACCTTCCTTGAAATCTCGTGGAAGGATATGCTTGTCATGCCATTTCTTTGTTCTTTCCTTGTAGATTCTAGCATTCTCATAGGCATCCAACCTTAACTCTTCAAGCTCTTGAAGTTGAAGCATTCGTTTCTCACCGGCTTCTTTCATGTCATAGTTGAACAACTTGATTGCCCAATATGCCTTATGTTCAAGTTCCACCGGAAGATGACAAGACTTCCCATAGATTAACCGTTAAGGTGTAGTGCCAATAGGAGTCTTGAATGCCGTCCGGTAAGCCCAAAGAGCATCATCGAGCTTCATTGCCCAATCCTTTCGGGATCGGGACACCGTCTTCTCTAAAATGGCTTTGATTTCGCGGTTTGAAACCTCAACTTGCCCACTTGTTTGTGGATGGTATGGAGTTGCTACCCGATGAGAGACGCCATACTTCCTCAATAAGCTCTCAAACTTCTTCTCAATGAAATGTGATCCGCCATCACTTATGACAACTCTTGGAGTTCCAAACCTCGGAAAGATCACCTTATTGAAAAACTTGGACACCACTCGAGAGTCATTTGTCGGTGAGGCTATGGCTTCTACCCATTTAGACACATAATCCACAACCAAAAGTATGTACTTGTTGTTGCAAGACGATGGAAATGGTCCCATGAAATCAATGCCCCATACATCAAAAATCTCAACCTCTTGAATGTTGTTTAAGGGCATCTCATTCCTTCTTGAAATGTTACCGGTTCGTTGACAAGAATCACAAGCGGAGATGAACCGATACACATCCTTGAACATAGAAGGCCAATAGAAACCGGATTGAAGGATCTTAGCGGTAGTCTTAGAGGAGCTAGCATGACCACCACAAGGCAATGAATGACAATGAGCAACAATACTCTCAACCTCATCCTCGGAGATGCATCTTCTAATCACTCCATCGGAACACCTTTTGAACAAGAAGGGTTCACTCCAATAGTAGTGTCTCACATCTGCAAAGAACTTCTTCCTTTGTTGCCAAGTCAAACCATGAGGCACTTCATTGCAAACTAGATAGTTAACAAAGTCAGCATACCAAGGAACCGGCAAGGAAGCAAGCTTGAGGACTTCCTCGGCCACCCCAAAAAGGTGATCATCCGGGAAAGAATCATCTATAGGCATATCATCATGAACCACCTGTTCATGTGGAGTGAGTCTAGAAAGATGATCGGCAACCGAATTTTCCGCTCCTTTCTTGTCCCTAATTTCCAAGTCAAACTCTTGAAGGAGGAGAATCCATCGAATCAATCTCGGCTTTGCTTCCTTCTTACTCAAGAGATACCGGATGGCGGCATGATCGGTGTACACAATGACTTTAGCTCCCACCAAATAAGACCGGAACTTCTCAAAAGCATAGACAATAGCAAGTAGCTCTTTCTCGGTGGTAGCATAGTTCACTTGAGCATCATCAAGAGTTTTGCTAGCATAGTAGATGGCATGAAGCTTGTTGTCTTTTCTTTGTCCCAAAACTGCCCCTACCGCAAAATCACTAGCATCACACATAATCTCAAAAGGAAGGTTCCAATCCGGAGGTTGAATAATAGGGGCCGAAGTCAAAGCTTGCTTTAACCTGTGAAAACTTTCAAGACACTCATGGGAAAAGTTAAATTCAACATCTTTAAGCAAGAGATTAGTAAGGGGTTTGGCTATCCTAGAGAAATCCTTAATGAATCTCCTATAAAATCCGGCATGTCCTAGGAAACTCCTCACACCCTTAACCGAAACGGGCGGTGGCAACCGCTCAATGGCCTCAATCTTAGCTCTATCAACCTCAATCCCACGGTTAGAAACTAGATGCATGTCCTAGAACAATCCCCTCACTCACCATGAAATGACATTTCTCCCAATTCAACACAAGGTTAGCCTCTTCACATCTTTGTAGCACTTTTGACAAGTTAGTCAAGCAAGAGTCAAAAGTGTTGATGCCCGGAATTGTCACCGCGTTGGTGCACGAGATGATAATATTGACATAAAAGATTAAGGTGCTAAGCACGCTTTTAACGCGCTAAGTACACGAATAACCGGAATGAATAAATGTACACGTATGGCAATATGTATGTACGTAACGCGCCAACCTCGCCCATACGGAGGGAGGCTTGCGTTGCTCACCGCGTTTGTGCGCGTTGCTCATCGCGTTTGTGCACAACATTAATGCAAACGGAGGCAACAAGCATGTAGCTTGCCATGTCATCACATGCATGTGCACAATTTGTTCGGGTTTGAGGAAATCCTCGTCCCACATCGGAGGTGGAGTTGCTAGCAGGCAGCTCCCTCCGTTATATATAGGGGTACAAGGCTAAGTTTTAGAGGATCGGAAAAGGCCTGTCCCGAGACGTGTTCTCGAAGGACGGGCCCCGACGTGTTTGAGTCTCCGAGGAGCTCGCACTATTTTACGGGAAAGACCTTAAAAAGTCTTATAAGCCTCCGAAAAGAGAATAAAATAATACGCGGGGGGTGGGAGAGCTCGAAGCAAGACGAGCCGGTTTCTAGCGCGCCGAAAGGCCCGAGAGTCTAATAATTTTGTCCCGTAGTTAGTTCGAGATTTTCGGACTTTAACAAAAAGAAGTACCATAAACCGAAAAGTCATCCATGAAAACTTCCATAATATCCTCAATAAAATCAGAAAATATAGCCATCATGCATCTTTGAAAAGTAGCGGGAGCATTACACAATCCAAATGGCATTCTCCTATATGCAAAGGTGCCATAAGGGCATGTAAAAGTGGTCTTTTCTTGATCATCCGGATGAATTGGAATTTGAAAGAAACCACTATACCCATCTAAGTAACAAAAATGAGAATGATGAGCTAATCTTTCTAGCATTTGATCAATGAAAGGGAGAGGGAAATGATCTTTACGGGTTGCCGAGTTCAATTTCCTATAGTCAATGCACATTCTCCAACCCGTGATTGTTCTTTTAAGAATCAACTCATCCTTTTCATTCTTTTCTACCGTCATCCCACCTTTCTTAGGAACCACATGAATAGGACTAACCCAATTACTATCGGAAATAGGATAAATAATGCCGGCATCTAGCAATTTTAGCACTTCCTTTTTCACTACTTCTTTCATATTTGGGTTAAGTCTTCTTTGATGCTCAATTGAGGTTTTATGGTCATCTTCCATTAAAATCCTATGCATGCACAATGAGGGACTAATTCCTTTAAGATCATCAATAGTATATCCAATGGCTTTTCTATGCAACCTAAGCTCATGCAACAATTTCACAATCTCAACATCACTTAGATTTGCATTAACAATCACCGGATAAGTAGAGTTCGGTCCTAGGAATTCATACCTCAAAGTAGAAGGGAGTGGCTTCAAATCCACCTTTGGAGCACCATTTTGATCATCCTTGAGCTTTTGATCATCTTTCACTAGCACTTCGGCCACAACATTTGGATCCTCACATGTGGAACCCAAATCCTCAACAACACTTGCAAGAAGATCACCTTTCTCCACATGATGTACACTAGAGGATAAGCAAAGCTCCAATGGGTCCTCGGAGGTAATGGACATCAAAGAACCATGAACCTCCCTATCTATGATATCCAGCTTGCATTCATCATCCTCACAAAGAGGGTTGTTTCATAGCCTTGGAGAAATTAAACTCAATTTTCTCCTCACCAATAGTGAAAGAAAGGACTCCCCGTTTGACATCAATCAAAGTGCCGGCGGTAGCTAGACAAGGTCTCCCCAAAATTATCGGAACGGGCATGTCGGCATCAATATCAAGGACCACAAAATCCACGGGAATGAAGAATTTCCCAATCCGGATCGGCACGTCCTCAATAATCCCTATAGGCCTAACCGAAGACCTATCCGCCATGTAGAGAGTCATCCCAATCGGTCTAGGCTTTCCCAAGTCTAACTCCTCACAAATTGAGAGCGGAATAATACTCACACTAGCACCCAAATCACATAATGCATCATAGGAAGTATTGCCAAAAACAATAGGGACGGAGAAACTACCCGGATCCTCAAGTTTCGGCGGAAGTTTATTTTGAAGAATTGCACTACACTCTTTGCTCAAGGAAACGGATTGGCAATCATCCAACTTCCTCTTGTTGGAGAGGATTTCCTTCAAGAATTTCACGTAGGAAGGCATTTGTTTCAAAGCATCGGTGAAGGGAATGTTGATGTAGAGTTTCTTCAAGACGTCCACGAACTTCCTATATTGAAGGTCTAGTTGAGCTTGAGCTCTCCTTTGAGGAAAAGGAAGAGGTGGCTTATAAGGTGGAGGAGGAACATATGGTGGATCTCTCTCCTCGGCGACCACCTCATTGGGCTCTTTAGGAACCTCTTGTTCTTGATGCGCCCCTTCATTCACTTTTGGGGCTTCTCTTGGTGGAAGATTTTCAAGCTCCCTTCCACTTCTAAGAGTCACGGCATTCACTTGCCCTTTTGGATTGGCCTCGGGTTGACCGGGAAGTTGGCCAACGGGTCTAGGAGCATTCAAGGCGGTTTGAGCAAGTTGGTTTTCTAGCATTTTCAAGTTTTTCCCTTGATTGCGGACATCCTCGGCGAGTTGGTTTACCGTGGTAGCCATGTTCTCAACAAGAATCTCCAACGAAGACTTTGGTTTCGGGGCTTGAGGGACATGTGGAGCTTGTTGATTGAACCCCGGTGGACCTCTAGGTTGGGCTTGGTTTGGGTTGTAGGAAGAGGAAGAGGGGTTGGTGTAGTTGTTGTAAGAGAAGTTTGGGTGTTTGGCCCAACCGGGGTTGTAGGTGTTGGAGTAAGGGTCATTCCTCGGTCCCCGGTTGTAATTGCCCATGTAACTCACTTCACCTTCAATCTCTTCCCCTGGAGCTAGGTAAAGTTGGCAAGCCGAGATGGTGTGATTCCCCGACCCACAAAATTGACAATTAGCCTTGGAAGTCGGTTTCACAACGGAAGCGGTCTCAAGTTGCTTCATCTTTTGAGTGAGCATGTCAAGTTGAGCCTTTAATTGAGTAGTCTCATCAACCTCATAAATACCGGCATGCTTCTTCACACTAGGAGTGGCTCGCACATCGGAGTAATTGTGCGAATGCAAGGCGGTTTTCTCAATCAAATCCCAAGCATCATCCTCTTGAAGGTTGGAAAGGCCACCTCCCGACGAGGCATCTAATAGCAATCTCGTTGAGCAATCAATAGCATTGTAGAAGACATCAATGAGAGCTATCTTGGATTGCCCATGGTGTGGACACAACACTAGCAATTCTTTGAATCTCTCCCAAGCCTCAAAGAAGGACTCCCCATCTTTCATTTTGAAGTTGCATATTTGTTGTCTCATCTCGGAAGTCTTCTTTGGCGGGAAATACTTGTTCAAGAAAGCGGATGCCAACTCATCCCAAGTAGAGATAGAATTTTGGGGAAGAGTTTTTAACCAAGTTTTAGCCTTGTCTCTAAGAGAGAAAGAGAAGGCCCTCATTCTAAGAGCATCTTGAGAAACATCATGAATCTTGACGGTGTCCATCAACTCTAGAAAAGTGGTGAGGTGTTGATGAGGATTCTCGGAAGGAAGACCCCCAAACTGATTTTGTTGGACCATATTGATCAAAGAGGGCTTCAACTCAAAGTTCCGAGCACGGACCTCGGGAAAGACAACACCGGACACTGGACCAAACTGAGCGGGTCTCATATAATCGGCTAGAGTTTGAGGACGTTGCCCATTGACTTGAGCAGCTTGGTTCTGATTCTGAGTCAACTGAGCAATCTGAGCATTAGCGGCGGCCAACTGATTCTGAAGAGCAACAAAGGCGTTTTGCAAAGCTTGAGCTTGTTGAACCTCGTCCGCCATATCTAGAGATCTTTGTGCACGGAGTTTCTTACGAAAAGTACGCTCAATTTCAAGATCAAAATCAACAATAGGAGCGCTCAGGACTCTTCGCATAAACAACCGAACACCTCTGAAATCACAAACAAAAGAAAACAAAATCAAATAACAAAAAGGACCTAGACTACCGGTTGTAGGAAACAACCAAAACTAACTAAAGTCCCCGGCAACGGCGCCAAAAAACTTGATAGGCTACTAGACCAATACCGCAAGTGCACGGATCGCGTAGTACCAAGGTGTCGAATCTCAAGGACTTTAGTAGAGTTGGTGAACCGACAATCAAAGTAGCTAGGCTTATATGAGGCAATTTGGGATTGAAATTAAAGAACTCAAATAACAACTAAGTAAAAGGAGAAAACAACCAACAAATCGATGCAAGTTTACTATGAGAAAGGCAATCCTAGGATCTAGGTACTCACACTATGGACCAAAGTAGCACTTTGCAAGCATACATGAATCAAGATCAAATCATGGTTTGGAGGCATCTACCTAGAATCAATGTCTAATCCTATCGAATCAAACAAACCGTACCTAGATTACGACAATCATCCACTTTCGTGGCTTGACAAGCAAACTAGGCCCTTTAGGCTCAATAGTGGCTCAATAAGTTCAAGCCTCTCATCCACCGTCGTGGCTTGAGTGAGCCCGTCCAAATCAAACCTCTATCGGTAGGTCAACCTCTAAAGAATTCCCAAATCAATTCTCATTTCAAAGGGAAATCAATCAATCAATCCTAATGTTCAAACTAGAGAGGAGGTCTCTCAACACAAGTCCCTAGCCTATCTCCCTATTGACAATCTAACCTTTCGGTTCTAATCATCAACAAGCCTCAAATCGCAAGCAATTTGGCATTAAGCATGTAAGATTGACACAAACCACAATTCCAATCTCAATTCAAGCAAGCATTTCAAGGCTACCTAGAATCCATAGGGTTTTCCCCAAACCCTAGGATTTGGGAGTTTAGCACTCCATGGAGAACAAGAGAAAAGAGGGAGAGATGAGGAAATCCATACCAATAAACATTGTATTGATTGAAAAGGCACAAATTTCCAACAAAATCCTTCAATCTCTCAAGAACACCAAAGAGTTTTTATGAGAATTCTAGAGGTCCTAAATTGGGTAAAAGCTCCTTTCTAAAAGGAGGAAAACGGCTATATATACAACCCTAAAGGAAACAAGGCTAAAATGGGAAAAAAGGAACGCGGCGGTGTGAACCGGGGTCCGACCCGGCCCGTGACCCGGCCGGGTCCAGCATTGGAAACGCGGCCACACTCAAACGCTTGGAAATAGGCTGACTCGGGCTCCGACCCGGCCCGTGACCCGGCCGGGTCCGAGACTGTCCTCGCGTTTGGCTTCTCGCTGGGGCAGGGGACCGACCCGGGCCACGACCCGGCCCGTGACCCGGCCGGGTCAGGGGCTGTGGCCCTTGGGTTTGGTCCCTTTGCCTTCGGTTCTTCGGGCTTCGCCTTGGGCGGTCTTCGGCTTGCTCCTCGGGCGTCTTCTCGGTCTCTTCTTGACTCCGTCTTCGAGCTCTCGACGCCTCCTTGAGTCCTCTTGATCTCTAACGGTCCATTCACCTCCAAATTACCTGAAATTCACAAAGAACAAAGCGTAGAGTCCGAACCGAACAACTAAACCGAAAACAAGTAAAAATCTAACTTAAACGAGAGGAACGCAAACCGAAATCTAAGAAACATGACCTAATGCACATCCTAAACATGAACTAAATGCAAGCTATCAGCTCCCTTCAGGACATCGCGTGACCGGAGACGCGGGGGTTCGTGACTGGAGTGTGTGGCAAGCTTCACTGATTCTGTTGCACGTTGCCAGCGCGCTAAGTACAAAAGCTGACGTGTATGTAACTCCGATCGAGTTCGGGTTGCTCGTGTTGGTCTTGTTGTCAGGATTTGTTGTTTTTAGGTTTTGTGAATTTGTAAAATCTCTTGTGATGCGCTTGCTTGCATGTCATGAACGCTAATAAAAAGACCTATCTTTTGGTTTAGGGGGAAGAGGCGCGAGGTTTTATTTTGCCCGGCTCTTCCTCTGGTGTGCGGTGTTGATTATGATGTGGTGTCTTCTTACGCGCTACTCTCACTTTTTGCATTCCAGCGCCTAGCGAACGCCATTAATGAACCTCGAGATATTAGCGATTGACTAATACAGGTTTGTTATACACAAGTTTAACACCAAACTAAATAACGCCTCCGAAACGAGAATAAACTAAATAAGCCTCATATGGCCCGCAACCCCATTTAGACAACGGTTGTTTCTGAGCTTTGCTCACAGTTACCGTCAACGCGCTAATCACATTCTGTAAAGCAAAACGCGCGCGATGCGCATAGGCGCACTCGAGTCGGTTACGCCGCTCGCAGCTGCTTAAAGCCTTAAAACATCAAACTCCACAATCGTTAGGGAAAACCCGAGTTGCCGTCCTCGCTCGGGGTTGTCTGCTAACGCGCGCGATGCGCATAGGCGCACTCGAGTCGGTTACGCCGCTCGCAGCTGCTTAAAGCCTTAAAACATCAAACTCCACAGTCGTTAGGGAAAACCCGAATTGCCGTCCTCGCTTGGGGTTGTCCGCTAACGCGCGGGATGCGCATAGGCGCACTCGAGTCGGTTACGCCGCTCGCAGCTGCTTAAAGCCTTAAAACATCAAACTCCACAGTCGTTAGGGAAAACCCGAGTTGCCGTCCTCGCTCGGGGTTGTCTGCTAACGCGCGCGATGCGCATAGGCGCACTCGAGTCGGTTACGCCGCTCGCAGCTGCTTAAAGCCTTAAAAACATCAAACTCCACAGTCGTTAGGGAAAACCCGAATTGCCGTCCTCACTTGGGGTTGTCCGCTAACGCGCGGGATGCGCATAGGCGCACTCGAGTCGGTTACGCCGCTCGCAGCTGCTTAAAGCCTTAAAACATCAAACTCCACAGTCGTTAGGGAAAACCCGAGTTGCCGTCCTCGCTCAGGGTTGTCCGCTAACGCGCGCGATGCGCATAGGCGCACTCGAGTCGGTTACGCCGCTCGCAGCTGCTTAAAGCCTTAAAACATCAAACTCCACAGTCGTTAGGGAAAACCCGAGTTGTCGTCCTCGCTTGGGGTTGTCCGCTAACGCGCGTGATGCGCATAGGCGCACTCGAGTCGGTTACGCCGCTCGCAGCTGCTTAAAGCCTTAAAACATCAAACTCCACAATCGTTAGGGAAAACCCGAGTTGCCGTCCTCGCTCGGGGTTGTCCGCTAACGCGCGCGATACGCATAGGCGCACTCGAGTCGGTTACGCCGCTCGCAGCTGCTTAAAGCCTTAAAACATCAAACTCCACATTCGTTAGGGAAAACCCGAGTTGCCGTCCTCGCTCGGGGTTGTCCGCTAACGCGCGCGATGCGCATAGGCGCACTCGAGTCGGTTACGCCGCTCGCAGCTGCTTAAAGCCTTAAAACATCAAAGTCCACAGTCGTTAGGGAAAACCCGAATTGCCGTCCTCGCTCAGGGTTGTCCGCTAACGCGCGCGATGCACATAGGCGCACTCGAGTCGGTCACGCCACTTGCAGCTGCTTAAAGCCTTAAAACATCAAAACTCCACAGTCGTTAGGGAAAACCCAAGTTGCCGTCCTCGCTTGGGGTTGTCCGCTAACGCGCGCGATGCGCATAGGCGCACTTGAGTCGGTTACGCCACTCGCAACTGCTTAAAGCCTTAAAACATCAAAACTCCAAAGTTATCGTTAAGGCAAACCGCCAAGCTGAGCTCGGGGTTTGGCCCGCGTTGAACGCGAGGGTGCGCTCGAGTTGACTTCATCGCTCGTAGTCGCGATAAATTCGAATATCCAAATTCTATAAGGCAAACCGCCGAGCTGAGCTCGGGGTTTGCCCGCGTTGAACGCGAGGGCGCGTTCGAGTTGACTTCATCGCTCGTAGTCGCGATAAATCCAAACATCCACTTATTATATGAGACAAACCGCCGAGCTAGGTTCGAATTTGACCCGCACGATGCGCGGTAACGCGTTGACCGAGATTATGTGCAATAAGAGAGTGCCTTGTTTGTCCTCGAAAGACTGAGGACATCCGAGTCACGGGGTTGTGTTGATACCCGGATCTGTCACCGCGTTGGTGCACTAGATGAACAATGGTAAAGAAATAACGAGAGGGGCGTAACTTGACAATATTGTGATTTGGCCTTTTTAAGGGCCAATATCGCGATTAAGGTCCTTTGGAGGGCCAGTATCGCGATTAAATGCAATTTGGCATGAACTAAACGCGTTGAAGGCTTGCATTGTTGAAAGAAATGGACAAGCTAATTGTCCCACATCGGAACTTGGATAGCCAAGCAAGCACCTCCCCCTTCTATATATAGGAAGGAGGGGGTATGAGGTGAGGGATCGGAAAAAAGCCGAGTCCCGAGACGTGTTCTCGAAGGACGGGCTCCGACGTGTTTGAGTCTCCGAGGAGCTCGCACTATTTTACGGGAAAGACCTTAAAAAGTCTTATAAGCCTCCGAAAAGAGAATAAAATAATACGCGGGGGGTGGGAGAGCTCGAAGCAAGACGAGCCGGTTTCTAGCGCGCCGAAGGGCCCAAGAGTTTAATAATTTTGTCCCGTAGTTAGTTCGAGATTTTCGGACATCAACAACTACATCACCCATCTTTATTAAAACAATTTAATTTTTTTAATTGATTGAAATTTTGATGTAGACCCACATTAATTGTACACATAATAAATCTATCCAAATCATAAAAAAATATATCCAAAATTGTGCATATAAAATTATAAAGAAAATCAACTCTTTATAATTTTCAATAGATATCATATATTTTTATTTAGGTATAATTTTAACTTGGAATCTATCTAATATGTTATGTATCTTATCCTTTAATTATGCAATAATTATACATCTTTGGTATTTAAATATGTCAATAATAAAGCTAAAAGTTATGATCGGGAAATCCAAAATTATATGATATGATATTTTATTTAATTTCCTATCAAAGTTTGAATTGCATATTTGAATAACTCTTTATAATTGCATATTGGATTTCTTTTTATAACAAAAATATTATTCATTAAAATAAATCGCATAAGAAACAAACTAAATGAACTAATACAAGATTCTATATCAAACTATTATTTTATATAACTTTATATAAAATTTAATTAAGATTTTAGTTAAATCAAATTCGTGCTACTAAGGCACGGGATTAATACTAGTTATAACTAGAATATACCATAATTATTTACTCCATTTATGTATATTATGATTTTTTTCCATTTTAGATTCAATTGGCATAATTATATAGAATAACTACCTTATTTCATGTATAATAGTTTTTCTACATTGTGTTAATTTTTTTTCCTCATCCAACTTTCTATAATTAATATTAATTAACTAATCCGGATCTTATTACATGAAGCTAGATGGGAGCCTAGAAACAAGTTGAGCTCCTACACCTTTTTGAATGCAAAAACTCAACCTATGAAATACAAAAGCTCCACTCTTGACATTGTTAGAGTGACTGATAGAGAGGGACTTAATACGTGAAAGCAAGTCCAAGACCTCCTTATCAAATTCCCCAAATGTAGAGAAAGCAAAAGGGATAAACTTGTATCCATTCTCCTCACATTTGGACACATACTTCTTCTTTTTTCTCTCTACGGCATTGTGCAAGGCCACCCCAGGCACCCAAGCACTCGCACCTCCACCAGCAAAGGGAGAGACGCCGGTCACATCCACACAAGCATCCTTGCCCTAATGCCAATTAAAGAGTAACAAGTCTGCGGGCCTAAGATCCTGCCCATTCTCTGAGAGGAAACCCAAGGGTGCCTCTTTTCGCACCGCGATCCCAACTTTGGAGCAAATGTCAACTAGAATATCACGAACCAAATTATGCCTGAACTTGACCCCCACCTCACTAGCACAGTGGACAGCATGATCCCCCCATTTGTCCATCCTAGGAGCGTTGCAACTTGGGCAAATACTACCATCAACAAATAGAGGTATCATAAGTCTGTAGCTCAAGACAGTACGAAATTGACGATTGTTCATCCGCTGTCCTAACCCATCAATAGGGATAGTGAATAGATAATCTTGTGCATGAGGAGCCCGAACACTGCTAAGAATGGCAACCTCTCTCGAGCCCAAACTGTACCTATCAACAAGACCCTTCTCAATGACACCAAAGTAACACCTTGCCAGGGATTTCATCATTTGGGGGGCAGGAGAGATAGTGGTGAAAGAGAAAGCATCGACGTTGCAAAAGGTATTGAAATCATCAAGAGCATGTTGAAAGGAAGAGCCAGGAGAAACTATACCCGTGTTTGACAGAATCTTGGCCTGCAAGGTGGACGTCTGAAGCCGAGAAGAAAGGAAAGCATAACGGATAACATCCCCAGCAGCATAGATCCCAAGACCACCCTCTTTGATGGGGAGAGTGGCCAAACGCCATTGCCAGTCTCCAAAACCCGGCCCTGATGCAGCGACAACCTTCTCCAAGGAGAGGCGCAAAGCGTGATCAAACTGAACTTGTGCATCCCTGAAAGTCACAAGAGAGCAAGTTCTCAAAGCATATGATAGCTTCGCAACCCCAGCACAGTTACGAAGGAGAAGGAGCTCACACTGTGGGTCATTAAGCCGATTGACCGCCTCCATCAAAGCAATGGATTTAGAAACCCTCTTCAAGGCCAAGTCCCGACTGAAATCCACATCTAAGCTTACCGATCCCCCAAGAAGTTTGACATCGCTACGAGGGCGAGAGATGTTCGACGGGAAAACACCCTCCACCAAACTTCTAGGATCCTCCACAGGCCAGAAAAGCTCAGTTTTATCAACATTCAGGGACTAAGCCACGAGTGGGCCCATCGGTCCTAATAATATCAAGAGCCTTGGCCACCATAAGGGTATCCCCAACAATGGTGTCATCATCAAGATACCAAGCTTGGAGGGTGAGACAACAAACACGATTAATGGACTGAACCAGAGGATGCAAGGCAAGAGCGAACAACAAATAACAAGTTAATGAGTGATGAAATAAAAAATTGTATAAATTTCCTATTTAGAAATGTATACATACTCTAATTATGTGTGACATAGAGCTTCTTTCAACTCAAACTTGTTCAACTTGATAAATACTATTCCGATCTCATATTCCATGGGTTTTCTTTCAAAAAGTATTCATTAGCTTCATTTAAATTTAATTTTAATATATTATAAATGTTTATTTTTATCTTGACTTATACTTGGTTTTTCAAAAAGTATTTTTATCTTGACCTATGATTCTACGCAAGAAATTTCTATATTTTAAAATTAAACATAATGATAAATTAACCTAAATCCACCAATTATGACAATAAACAAGATTTTAAAATTGTTAATTTTTAATTAAATTTAATGCTAGGACGATAGAATGAACTTGGAAAAACAAAAGTATCAAAACTAGATTATCTCACGAAATAGTGCTTGTTTGGTTGCTAAATGAAATCACATGAATTTAGAAAATTCCAGGTGGTTATCAAAATATGTGTTTGGTTGAAAATTTTGTATTGAAAATCCCATGATTTTCAAATTCCTATATTGTAGGAATTTATTTACTTAGGATGGGGTAGGTAAAATTTTCTTCCCACGTAATTCCAAAAAAATTGATTTTTAACCAAACAAATTTTATCAAAAAGTAGAAATTGTAGGAAATTAATTCCCATGAATTATACTTGGTCCATTTAAGCAAACAAGCCCGTAGTGGGCTCAAAAAAAAAAAAACAAGCCCGTAGTGTGCAGGAATGGATTGGATAGCAGGCGGAATTATATTGGGTCACCGGTCAAATTTCCGTTTTTAAATTAGGAGATAATCTCTCCGAGTCCGACTCGGACTCAACTCCGTAGATTTAGAGTCGGGAAGATGCCCCTGCTTTCTCTATCTTCCCCCGCCATTCCCTCCTCGGTCGTCGCCAGGTCTCACGCTGTCCAGCTTCAGCACACTCTCATACAACACAGTTTCCGATTATTTGTGTATTCTGATAGTTGTGGCTGGAAGAGATTTTCTTTGTTTTCCGCAGGGCCAAAATGTCCTTCTCGTCGCCTTCCGCTTCTCCTCCTCCTCCTCCGTTCGCTACGCTTCCCGAAAATAGTGCGATTGTATGTTTTTGCTCTTTGCATCGCGATTTGTGCTCCTCTTATTCAACTGTTGTTGCGATAAGTGTCGATTGAAGTGGAAACTGGGGGATGTGAGCAGCTAGGTTGTGGATCTTTGGTGGTGGACTTCCTAGCGGCCGTGGACGCTTATCCCAAGCCAGATGATAAGATCAGAAGCACCAGCTTGAAGGTAATTTTGAGTCTAGTAGTAAGAACTAGTTGATCAGATGCGGACGAGCGTGTGAATCAAGAATCCGCCCTATTATTCACACTTCAGACGCCTGTAAAATTTGTTTTGCAGGTTCAAGGTGGGGGAAATGCTGGAAATGCTTTGACATGTGCAGCTCGTTTGGGTCTGCGACCAAGGATTATTTCCAAGGTTGTCTAATTCTTGCTGCTTCTACTACATTTTCACTAACTGCTTTCAGACTTCAGAGTGTATATCTGTGTAGCCTAACTCCAGTTCCAAGTTTGATCATTGTTAGGTTGCTAATGATACACAAGGTAGAGGCATTCTCGAGGAGCTAGAAGCCGATGGTGTAGATACTTCCTTTATAGTGGTCAGTTTTCTGAATATGACTGTTGAGCTTTCCTTTATCTGGAATTACTGCACCTTTTTGCACCTAATACTGGTTAATGTTACTGATTTGAGTGCTGAGATACTGCTGTAAATTACAGTATTTTTTATTATCATCATCACTGTTGGATGCTCAAACAACTAATGCCAAATCTGATTGAATTGTCTACCTCTTTTTACCACAGCCCACGGGCATCCCTAGGTTTACAAAATTATACTAGGAGGCTCTACATATAGCCTTTTGTATAGTCTTGTTGTGGCACAAAAATAACTGAACTTGGATTTCATTATGTGAATCATTCACTCTGTACAACTCTTGATAGAATAAGTTTTGAACAAAAACTCTTCCATTTTTCAAAATTCTCATCAATTAGTGAAGCATCTTGCTGTTGGAAAAGACAATGATTGTGAGAACATCACTTTGTACCTTTAGTTGAAGGATGGTTTCTTTTTGAAGGAAATAATCACATTAGATATGTTGCTGTTCAATTTGTCACTTAATTATGCTCCCTTCATTCAGAATTACTTGTCATTCTAGATTGATTTTTTCTGTTCAACGATATCTGTCATTTTACTTATTTTACCACGAATTTTCCAATTATATCTTTAAAAAATGCTCAAAAAGGCAATTCTTTTTCCATTTCCAAACGCAAAACTGATCAAACTAATCATATAAGGGCATTTAGGTAAATTAAGTGGTTCCTTAATATTTTTGTTTATTCGTATAATGACAAGTAATTCTCAACAGGGGAGTATGAATTTTCAAGAAGAAGGCAGTTACATATATAATAGTTGACATTTAAAGCTAACATCAATCTACAAGTATCTAGATCATTGATTCGTGTCCTTTTCTATGTATTATTTCAGAACGCATTTAAATTTTTATTTGTACCCATGTTGATTACCCTGAAAGTTTTTCTTATCTTCAGGTTTCCAAGGAGGGTAACTCACCATTTACATATATAATAGTTGACAATCAAACGTAAGCCTTTTATGGTGTATACTGTTTGGTCCTCTTGTGCATCTATATTATTGCTCAATTTGTATTGGCATGCGGTCTAAAAATAATCTCCATTTATTTCAATTAAGGAGGCAAAATGAATCATTCTGCCTTTTGGTTTATAATAGATAATATATATTTGCATGCATCCTTCTCTATGGGGTGAGAAATTTCCTACAACACAAAAATAGTTTCAATTCATCCTATTTTCTTAAATATAGCTTAGCAATTGAAAAAGCCAGTCATGTTTGTTTCATAATTTTTCCCCTAACCTTCAGGCCAATTTCAGTTGTGTTTTACTCCTGTCCTGTGCTTTACTCAGCAACATTTATTGCTCCACTTATTCGTTGATATTTGATATGGTGGACAAATTTGTTGTTTTGATTGTTATAGAAAGACCCGCACCTGTATTCACACTCCAGGATCTCCTCCAATGACACCAGCTGAACTTGCCCAAACAAATTTGATATCTTCCTTGGATGGTGTAAGATTGGTTTACTTTGATGTAAGGCTTCATGAAACTGCCTTGCTTGTTGCCGAAGAGGTAATTTTCCTGTTTGGTTGTTCACGTTATTCTTGTTATTCAATTAATGCTGAGAGTATGTCCAAAAAATCGGTTTGTGGTTCTCCCAAATGATTTTGTTGCTACCTATGTAACCTTCTGACTTCTACATATCATGATGATGGTGTACTAGCTGTAAATCTTAAACTCACTACTTCAAATTAGCATCTGTTAGAACCGTAGCAGAAATTTCCAAGCGACAACAATGGATTGAGTTAGCAAAATTCATAAGAGGTTAAACAGCAAGCATGGTGCCAGGATGGATTTTTCAGATTCAGTAATTATACTTGACTGATTGCTGTTATCTCTTATCATTCTGAAGGATCAAAGTTTTTGAGCATAGATTGCAGTTCCCTGACACACTTGTCATGACTTATGAGCTATGATTAGGTCGAACCTGACTATACTGATACTGTAGGTTTGGATCTTCAAGAATGAAAACATAGTCCTTTATTTTGAAAGTACTATATGTTGTACAAGGGGGAATGTACAAAGTGACTTTACCAAAACAAGGTTAAAGGATAATTACAACATCTCAAAACTGGATCAAATGGATCCTCAACAAACATTAGAACTGGACGACTAAGATCCCCCCAAAGGCTAGATCCTAAGCATAAATGAATAAAGATCTATGAAAACATAGTCCTATATGGAATGAACCTTCTTATGTTCACAGATCAGCTCTGCGTTACTGAATTGTCCCTCTGATACTTGCTAATTTTACCATGATTTTATATGTCATATTTTTTCAGATGCCTCTCAACAGGCTGTGATATGGGTGTGTTGATTTGATTTTTTTTCATTGCCTTCTGTATGCTCAGTCTGCAAAGTTAAATGGGCACATGGTGGTTCTAGTAATTGGCATGCCTTTCATCATAGTTCTGATTCTTTCTGGTGTATGAAGGCATAATTAAGTCTTGTTAATGAACCAGCGTTTATAAAATCTAAAGTTTCTACTCATGCTTCTTTAGAAAACAACTAGATTTCTTAGCAGTCATCACAGGGAAACAAAATTGCACATAAAAGCATTAAATGGCATTAACTGTTGTGTTCCAGTACAGGCAGCTTGCAGAAAGATACCTATCCTGGTAGATGCTGAGAGACCGAGAGAAGGATTAGATGAACTTCTCAATCTTGCTAGTTATGTGGTTTGCTCAGCTAATTTTCCAAAGGTGATCTTATTTAAGTTCATATGCTTTTGTTTCTTTATGAAGAAGAATAATTTTTCTGCTACTGCATTCTATTTGGCAGTGTTTAAAATGGCGATGCGACGACCGTGGCGATGACCCCCCTTGGATCGCCATGGCGAGCCTCAGAGGCGTGGCGCTCGCCACATCAATGCTGATGTCAATTACTTTATATATTCACTCTAAAACTGATTTGTTGAAAAAATTAGGTTTTAATAGTTATATTTTAAAGCAATAAAACTGAAAATTTTCAAACATAAAGAAGTTCTAAGTCTTAAAACATTGAAAAACTCAAACTGAAGTTACTAAACCAGCAGAATAGAATCAAATAGTTTGAACTTGAATTTATAAAAAGGGAAATTTAAGCTGAAACTAAGTTGTGGGAGTAAGCGGCACAGTAGCAGAGGCAGAGATTTACTCAGAGGAATGGAGGATGAGAGAAGTCATTGGTTGTTTGAGAGGATTAAGAAAATTTATACACGTTATTGTGTATGGGGTGGGTAAAAAACAGATATGGGAATCAATTTAGGTATATTTTGAATCAGTTTTGCTAAATTAAAAAGATCTTTGATTCAATAATAAGGAAATAAATATATATCTTAACAAAAAAACAGATAATATCAGTAGAGAATATCTCTTAACCAAAAAAAAACTTGTAAATCTGTTAAAGGAAAGATTTGCCACGCCACACACATGTGGCTCGCCACGGTCGCATCGGTCGCCACGGTCGCCATGGCCTCGACACATCAATGCTGTCTCGCCATTCACTTATATGGCGTTAGCGGCTGCATTGCGTGCCATGGCGACATGGCGTCGACATTTAAAACACTGCTATTTGGTAGAACCACATGGAATGATACATTGCTTTACAACAAGTTTTCTCGGAGAGTTAATGGGAATCAATTTTCTGTATGCTATAGTTGTTTTGAAAAGAATCACTTGGTGATAGTGTTACTGAATATTCTGACTACCTGAATTTTCACTTCAGTGTTGATTTTTAGTCTAAATTATCAAATGGTTTTTCTAACCTATCCCCTAAGCAACCAAAATTAGCAATGTTACAGAATCCTATCATCTTTTGTATTTATCTTTTTTCAATAATGACATGTGGCAAATTCCCTATTACCATTTGCCTCCAATTAATTATTATATTTTAATGATGCTTATTTATGCAGTCCTTGTATACTTTTCCTCTCATAGGAAGTGGTGTTTGCATTTTGGCCTGTAATGAATATGTCTTAAGGGAGGAGAAGTATAAAAAGAAAGAATAAATTAGCATGATTAAATTACCTGTAATGAATATTTCCTGAAGATTCGCGTGGTGGATGCTAGTCCCTGAACAGACGACAAGCCTTAATCTTTCGATATGTCTGGGTGTTTGTGTTTTGTTGGTTATGTGCTTTATCTTGTGTGTCTTTGTTGTGGGTTGGGTTAGTTTCTTTGTGATAGGACCCCTCGGGGGTATGCTTTGTGTGCTTCTTCTTTGGTGGTTTGTCTTTTTAGCTGTAGTATTTGGGTCTTTTGGACGCTCCCCCTCTGCGCTTAGCCAGGGGAGCCCCCATCCTGACCCCCCAGATTCCCGTAGGGGAATTACGCTGGGCCTATTGTTGTTGTTGTTGTTGTAAATTATACTCCCTCCGTTTCAAAATACTTGTCTATATGACCACTTTTTCTTGCTTCATAATACTTGTCTATTTCACATTTTTTTTCTCATCTCTTTCCATGTATACCTCTAATATTTATCTTTATCATAATCATTAGACTTTTTCATATTTCTTTAAAGAAATAATGAACTCTACATGTGATAGGGGTAATATAGGAATAACATTTTTTCTTAATATAAGTGTAATTTCCAAATGGATTATTATTTTGAAACGGAGGGAGTAGTATTTAGTTGGAGGTAAATGGTAATAGGAGACCGATGCCCAAACATTGATTATATAATTATGTGTACTACTAGTGCTTTTTGGCAGTCTTCTGCACTACTCCGTACAAGCTATATATATGCCAGTAGGGTGCAATACCTGTCATTATGCAGGCTGAAGTCAAAGAGGATCTGGACTCTTGAGTAGTGACTCTCAATATGCAAGCTTTATATGGATTATGTACCTAACGCTTACGCTTTCTGTCATTAGTGAAAATCTTGATATTTATGTGGTCAACTCGTTTCTAAATCCACAGATATGGACAGGAGCATCGTCTACATCTAAGGCCCTAGTGTCTATGCTACTGAGATTGCCAAGGATTAAGTTTGCAATAGTGACTCTCGGTGAAAATGGTTGTATTATGCTTGAAAGAAGACCAATAAGTGTGTACTTTCTTCCTTGTTGTTGTTGTTGTTGTTGTTTTTGTTTTTGTTGTTGTTATTGTTGTTGTTGTTTACGACTGTATTTCTTTTGTTCCAGAAGCTTCAGATTTGGAGGAAATTGACGTGGATGAAATTTTGGAATCTTTAATGAAGACAGTAGATCATAATTCGGTCATACCAAAATGTGTTTCATCGGTAACTGACATGCATTCGACAAGTACTTGAAGATTCAAGTTGCTAAGATCTGGCTTTTCTGATCTCCTAGAGTTAACAGTTCTTTATGTGGTCTGGGACGTGTATCTAGGATTTCTGAGCTCAAACACTAATTAATGACTTGAGGTGATTTTTATCTGCTTTGATTATTTGAAATTTGCACTCTCCAGGATGTCGTGAACCTGAGAGCAGATGGAGTTGGAACTGTTTATGGAAGGTTGTTTGTCGGAACAGCTGAGAAGATTCCACCCTTGGAGCTTATAGATACAACTGGGGCTGGAGATGCATTTATAGGAGCAGTTCTGTATGGTAATTGCAGAATAGTCTGTTGCATTCAAGTTCAAATTCACTTCAGATCCACCAAAGTAAACAAAGGATAGAAACAGATAAAACAAAATTAGTAGTCTCCCTGTGAAGCGCTTAGTTGTGGCTAGATAAATCCTTCATGTTTCTCCGGGGCATAAAGAAGAAACTGTCATTATATGGTCAAAATTCCACAATGATAGAGCTTTTCTTACTGATCATATAACTGACTGTACTAATACTTCCGAGACTCATGCAGGCGTAATTAATCAAATGACCAGGCTGCTCTCCAAATACTTGTCTCATAATGAAATCTTGGGTCATACTTTGTTTGAGATGTGATGATATATCTATATCACTGATATCTAGTTTCTGTGATGTCTTTGCAGCTTTATGCGTAGACATGCCTTCTGAGAGGATGTTGCCATTTGCTGCTCAAGTTGTAAGTAAACTAGGGGATCTGTCTGTTTCAATTGAGAGTCAAATGTTTGTTTTTCCCTGAAGATTCTGATGTCCAATTGCAGGCGGCTTGTGGGTGTAGGGCCTTGGGTGCTCGAACCGGCCTTCCTCATCACACAGACCCACGCCTCGCATCTTTTTTAACCTGAGAGCTCGAACCGGTTTTCCATATCATATATGTAGCATTTTATTTGTAACTAGTGTTGTAATAAAAATAAACAGAATAATTCTTGCTTGTTCATGATTTATCCTTTTTTGTCGTGCATACTAGCTTGTTCATGATTTATCCTTTTTTTTTTTCTGCATACTACATTTGAATATGCTATACTTGAAATTCATTCATAGTGGCAATCGTGATGGGGTTGAAGCTGCGAAGTTCTTAGCTAAACTCCTGCGATGTGCTCCTAAACTTGTTTCCGTGATAACTGCATACAACATAATGTCAGAGGAATCTTTGATAGTTATATACAGGGCCCTCATGGTTGGAAAAGGTATGTCATTTTACCGATTTGTCTGTCACCCTTGTTCAAAGTGTTGGGTTGCTTTATATCAATACCAAAGATATGAGTTATCAAATATCGGTATTGGTATTGATATCAATGTATGAGTATGAACAATATCCAGGTATCAGTTTGACTTATGAGTATGTGTGATTGATGTCATTCTCAAAATAGGAAGATATGGGTATGAATTGTATATCATACTCAAGCTATTAGGATGATGATCCCAAATGAGCCTTATGTGTCAAACAGCAGTTTTCAATGATATCAATGCCACACTATACCTGTATAGTTCGTGTCCATCCCCGTTACCTCATTATTTTGATATCACTAGCAAATGGGCCTTTAATGAAACCAAGAATATATAGGTTATGCGCTTAGAAGTATATAATCCTTAAAAGAACAAGTCGTTTATGTGATTATATATCTGTGAATCAGGTAAGCTTCAGCATATTGACTTGAAGGGGAACCCAAGACTTTGTGAGTCATCAAACTCATCATATTGACAGTCTTTTCTTTGATGCATCCTATGATGATGATCCATAGCTCTTCAGTGGATCACTGATGCAGAGTTCGCATCTTGTAAGAGCTGTCTCTTCATGCTTGATTAAATGCTCAATGAATTTGTCTTGTAACTTTATGCATGTGTTATCTGATGAATATGGATACTCTGCTATTTTCCTGGGAATACCCTTTCTGCATTTTTCCTGTTTTTATGCAAAAATTTTAGACCAAGCCCTTTTCTCTCCTTGTTCTGTATCATGTATGCACAACTTTGTGAAGGAAAATGTTCAAGAACACAATCACAATGCATATGATTGGCCTTATAACATGTATATATGTACAACATACCGTATCTTCCAAATTAAAACAAGCCAAAACCTGTACGTACAGGAAAATGATGTTACTTAACTTGCATAATAGAGTATATGATCATCAAATGAACTAAAGGACAATCTGAAGAGAGAACATTATTGCCCCTTGCACATCTTTCTCAAGTTAAGCTTTAAACATAAGCTGATATATATATATATATATATATATATATATATGTGATCTATCCTTATTCCGATTTTGATTAGTTAATATCTAAAAAGAGCTCGGGAGAGAGTCAAGAACATCACATACAGGAGGAAGAAGAAGAAGAAGCTTACTTAAACTACGTAATTAAACCCAGCAATATATTCAAGCAACCATCGAGATGAAGAGGATCAACAGACCCTCTATGTTTGAAGGACAAAACTCACTTTAACTCGATCTTAACGTACCAAAATTTGTAAATTTCATCTGAGCTGGTTAATTACTCACAATATATAATCTGTCCTCAACAAAACATCATAAATTTAATCTTAAAAGAAAAAAAAAATACCCCGGCCAGCCCTCAACACATTTATTTAGATAAGAAAAACTTGCTTGCTGCTTTCATTCTACCAAGTACGTAGCATCCATAATATAGTGGAGTACATAACATCTCTCGACCAAAAAAAAATTATAGAGTACATAACATAGAGGTATTATGTATATATCGGTCGATCGATGATATATATAATACATATATTGATGCCTGCCTAGTTAAAATTAATTAAGCCTCTAGTTGGATATGGGGTTGGGACCGCTGGGTACTTCATGGGCTCCGGCCTCGAACTCTCTTAGAGCTGAAGAAGAAGAAGAAGAAGAAGAAGGAGTACTAGTTTCCACGGGGGCTCGAGATCTCTTTGGCCTGAAAGCACTCAACACCGAGGGGGTGGATAGAGGTTCCGATGCTCTTGATGGGGTTTTGAGCTGATCCGACGGGCGGAAAAGGAGGAGGAAGAGGATGAGGAAGAGTAGTTGAGAGGTGGGTGGAGTTTGAGGTTTAGTTGTTGCACAAGAAGCCATGCATGCACGAACAAGCTACGCTAGATCGATCGAGAGACTAGTTACTTGATTGAAGACAACTTTGCACAAGCTAGCCTCAATGTGTGTTACGTTTGAGGTTTAGCCTCAAGCTAGCCATGGCGAACGGTCGCCATGGCCTCGACACATCAATGCTGTCTCGCCATTCACTTATATGGCGTTAGCGGCTGCATTGCGTGCCATGGCGACATGGCGTCGACATTTAAAACACTGCTATTTGGTAGAACCACATGGAATGATACATTGCTTTACAACAAGTTTTCTCGGAGAGTTAATGGGAATCAATTTTCTGTATGCTATAGTTGTTTTGAAAAGAATCACTTGGTGATAGTGTTACTGAATATTCTGACTACCTGAATTTTCACTTCAGTGTTGATTTTTAGTCTAAATTATCAAATGGTTTTTCTAACCTATCCCCTAAGCAACCAAAATTAGCAATGTTACAGAATCCTATCATCTTTTGTATTTATCTTTTTTCAATAATGACATGTGGCAAATTCCCTATTACCATTTGCCTCCAATTAATTATTATATTTTAATGATGCTTATTTATGCAGTCCTTGTATACTTTTCCTCTCATAGGAAGTGGTGTTTGCATTTTGGCCTGTAATGAATATGTCTTAAGGGAGGAGAAGTATAAAAAGAAAGAATAAATTAGCATGATTAAATTACCTGTAATGAATATTTCCTGAAGATTCGCGTGGTGGATGCTAGTCCCTGAACAGACGACAAGCCTTAATCTTTCGATATGTCTGGGTGTTTGTGTTTTGTTGGTTATGTGCTTTATCTTGTGTGTCTTTGTTGTGGGTTGGGTTAGTTTCTTTGTGATAGGACCCCTCGGGGGTATGCTTTGTGTGCTTCTTCTTTGGTGGTTTGTCTTTTTAGCTGTAGTATTTGGGTCTTTTGGACGCTCCCCCTCTGCGCTTAGCCAGGGGAGCCCCCATCCTGACCCCCCAGATTCCCGTAGGGGAATTACGCTGGGCCTATTGTTGTTGTTGTTGTTGTAAATTATACTCCCTCCGTTTCAAAATACTTGTCTATATGACCACTTTTTCTTGCTTCATAATACTTGTCTATTTCACATTTTTTTTCTCATCTCTTTCCATGTATACCTCTAATATTTATCTTTATCATAATCATTAGACTTTTTCATATTTCTTTAAAGAAATAATGAACTCTACATGTGATAGGGGTAATATAGGAATAACATTTTTTCTTAATATAAGTGTAATTTCCAAATGGATTATTATTTTGAAACGGAGGGAGTAGTATTTAGTTGGAGGTAAATGGTAATAGGAGACCGATGCCCAAACATTGATTATATAATTATGTGTACTACTAGTGCTTTTTGGCAGTCTTCTGCACTACTCCGTACAAGCTATATATATGCCAGTAGGGTGCAATACCTGTCATTATGCAGGCTGAAGTCAAAGAGGATCTGGACTCTTGAGTAGTGACTCTCAATATGCAAGCTTTATATGGATTATGTACCTAACGCTTACGCTTTCTGTCATTAGTGAAAATCTTGATATTTATGTGGTCAACTCGTTTCTAAATCCACAGATATGGACAGGAGCATCGTCTACATCTAAGGCCCTAGTGTCTATGCTACTGAGATTGCCAAGGATTAAGTTTGCAATAGTGACTCTCGGTGAAAATGGTTGTATTATGCTTGAAAGAAGACCAATAAGTGTGTACTTTCTTCCTTGTTGTTGTTGTTGTTGTTGTTTTTGTTATTGTTGTTGTTATTGTTGTTGTTGTTTACGACTGTATTTCTTTTGTTCCAGAAGCTTCAGATTTGGAGGAAATTGACGTGGATGAAATTTTGGAATCTTTAATGAAGACAGTAGATCATAATTCGGTCATACCAAAATGTGTTTCATCGGTAACTGACATGCATTCGACAAGTACTTGAAGATTCAAGTTGCTAAGATCTGGCTTTTCTGATCTCCTAGAGTTAACAGTTCTTTATGTGGTCTGGGACGTGTATCTAGGATTTCTGAGCTCAAACACTAATTAATGACTTGAGGTGATTTTTATCTGCTTTGATTATTTGAAATTTGCACTCTCCAGGATGTCGTGAACCTGAGAGCAGATGGAGTTGGAACTGTTTATGGAAGGTTGTTTGTCGGAACAGCTGAGAAGATTCCACCCTTGGAGCTTATAGATACAACTGGGGCTGGAGATGCATTTATAGGAGCAGTTCTGTATGGTAATTGCAGAATAGTCTGTTGCATTCAAGTTCAAATTCACTTCAGATCCACCAAAGTAAACAAAGGATAGAAACAGATAAAACAAAATTAGTAGTCTCCCTGTGAAGCGCTTAGTTGTGGCTAGATAAATCCTTCATGTTTCTCCGGGGCATAAAGAAGAAACTGTCATTATATGGTCAAAATTCCACAATGATAGAGCTTTTCTTACTGATCATTTAACTGACTGTACTAATACTTCCGAGACTCATGCAGGCGTAATTAATCAAATGACCAGGCTGCTCTCCAAATACTTGTCTCATAATGAAATCTTGGGTCATACTTTGTTTGAGATGTGATGATATATCTATATCACTGATATCTAGTTTCTGTGATGTCTTTGCAGCTTTATGCGTAGACATGCCTTCTGAGAGGATGTTGCCATTTGCTGCTCAAGTTGTAAGTAAACTAGGGGATCTGTCTGTTTCAATTGAGAGTCAAATGTTTGTTTTTCCCTGAAGATTCTGATGTCCAATTGCAGGCGGCTTGTGGGTGTAGGGCCTTGGGTGCTCGAACCGGCCTTCCTCATCACACAGACCCACGCCTCGCATCTTTTTTAACCTGAGAGCTCGAACCGGTTTTCCATATCATATATGTAGCATTTTATTTGTAACTAGTGTTGTAATAAAAATAAACAGAATAATTCTTGCTTGTTCATGATTTATCCTTTTTTGTCGTGCATACTAGCTTGTTCATGATTTATCCTTTTTTTTTTCTGCATACTACATTTGAATATGCTATACTTGAAATTCATTCATAGTGGCAATCGTGATGGGGTTGAAGCTGCGAAGTTCTTAGCTAAACTCCTGCGATGTGCTCCTAAACTTGTTTCCGTGATAACTGCATACAACATAATGTCAGAGGAATCTTTGATAGTTATATACAGGGCCCTCATGGTTGGAAAAGGTATGTCATTTTACCGATTTGTCTGTCACCCTTGTTCAAAGTGTTGGGTTGCTTTATATCAATACCAAAGATATGAGTTATCAAATATCGGTATTGGTATTGATATCAATGTATGAGTATGAACAATATCCAGGTATCAGTTTGACTTATGAGTATGTGTGATTGATGTCATTCTCAAAATAGGAAGATATGGGTATGAATTGTATATCATACTCAAGCTATTAGGATGATGATCCCAAATGAGCCTTATGTGTCAAACAGCAGTTTTCAATGATATCAATGCCACACTATACCTGTATAGTTCGTGTCCATCCCCGTTACCTCATTATTTTGATATCACTAGCAAATGGGCCTTTAATGAAACCAAGAATATATAGGTTATGCGCTTAGAAGTATATAATCCTTAAAAGAACAAGTCGTTTATGTGATTATATATCTGTGAATCAGGTAAGCTTCAGCATATTGACTTGAAGGGGAACCCAAGACTTTGTGAGTCATCAAACTCATCATATTGACAGTCTTTTCTTTGATGCATCCTATGATGATGATCCATAGCTCTTCAGTGGATCACTGATGCAGAGTTCGCATCTTGTAAGAGCTGTCTCTTCATGCTTGATTAAATGCTCAATGAATTTGTCTTGTAACTTTATGCATGTGTTATCTGATGAATATGGATACTCTGCTATTTTCCTGGGAATACCCTTTCTGCATTTTTCCTGTTTTTATGCAAAAATTTTAGACCAAGCCCTTTTCTCTCCTTGTTCTGTATCATGTATGCACAACTTTGTGAAGGAAAATGTTCAAGAACACAATCACAATGCATATGATTGGCCTTATAACATGTATATATGTACAACATACCGTATCTTCCAAATTAAAACAAGCCAAAACCTGTACGTACAGGAAAATGATGTTACTTAACTTGCATAATAGAGTATATGATCATCAAATGAACTAAAGGACAATCTGAAGAGAGAACATTATTGCCCCTTGCACATCTTTCTCAAGTTAAGCTTTAAACATAAGCTGATATATATATATATATATGTGATCTATCCTTATTCCGATTTTGATTAGTTAATATCTAAAAAGAGCTCGGGAGAGAGTCAAGAACATCACATACAGGAGGAAGAAGAAGAAGAAGCTTACTTAAACTACGTAATTAAACCCAGCAATATATTCAAGCAACCATCGAGATGAAGAGGATCAACAGACCCTCTATGTTTGAAGGACAAAACTCACTTTAACTCGATCTTAACGTACCAAAATTTGTAAATTTCATCTGAGCTGGTTAATTACTCACAATATATGTTGGAAATCTAGTGTTTCCATGGGAACAGTTGGGCTGTTACCATAGAAACAATAGTAGACATTTCCTTGTGTTTTGATGATAACAAACGCCATGTGACTTGATGGTTTGAGTGTTTCTTGAGTGTTTTAGGTGAAACAAGTATAACAGGGAACAAGAGAAGCCATTAAGAGAGGGAAACAGTGAGGGTAACAGTGTGAGGTAACAACACTGGTACCATGTCAAGGAATGGTGTGAACGACATTGCCGCAGAGTCAGGGAACAGTGTCAAGGAACAACACTGTTACCGCGGAGGAAACAATGACAGGAAACAGCACTGTTACTGTTGAGGGAAACAGTGACAGGGAACAGCAGCGTCTGCGCGAGAATGGTTGCTAAATAAGGAAAGCGAAGAAGCGCGTATCCCTTTGACGCGTTTTAACAGCTGGTTGAGTTTGTTATTATCTCTAGAAGGAAGATAATATCTTGGAGGATCAAATCATATCAAATCGGAGCCCAAGGAGAGAGGGATCGGTTACAGCTACAAGATAAGATTTTGTGTTGAGATTTGATTGTGTAAATCTGTTTGTATCTGGATAATTACGTGGAAAGATATTATTTTGTGTGAACAAAATAATATCATATCAGACCTAATTGTCCATTATAAATAGAATTAGACTCTAGGGTTCTAGAGTGTCTTTCGTCGTCTTTCGTCGTCGTTCGTCGTCGTCGGAGAGGACCCCTTGGAGTTCTTCTACTAGGGAGAAAAGGAGACTTCATTGTAGAGGAGTGCCGATAGTAAGGAGCATATGGAGGTTTCTTAATAGGCCATTGGAAGCAGTCATTGGAGCTCAAAGTGTAGATCTTCAAGGTGATTGCGTACGGGAACGGTGGTTGCAGCAGAGGCATTGTTACTACCAGAGAAGGATGCGAGCTTCTGAAGCTTGGTGAGATGCCATGCTTCTGAGGTAACTTAGGTTGGATTTTGTTGTACTTGAATTGGTTATACGTTCTAGCTAGAGGGCAATGAGGTTGGGAGAGTATTCTAGGAAGAGAGTACGTTGGTATCTTGACATGCCGGATGTGGTTCGTAATAATCAATAAAAGTAGTACGTGATTCAAAATCCTTCTAAGGAAGGTAGAGGTTTTACTAGAGTAACTAGTTGGTTGCTTTAGCTTTCCTCTCTAAATATCGTGTCTTATTGTTTTGATTGTATTTCCGCTGCGTGAAGGACTGTTACCCCAGGGGTAACAGTGCTTGCTCTGTGACTAACACATACACCCCCGATCCTAACAATATATAATCTGTCCTCAACAAAACATCATAAATTTAATCTTAAAAGAAAAAAAAAATACCCCGGCCAGCCCTCAACACATTTATTTAGATAAGAAAAACTTGCTTGCTGCTTTCATTCTACCAAGTACGTAGCATCCATAATATAGTGGAGTACATAACATCTCTCGACCAAAAAAAAATTATAGAGTATATAACATAGAGGTATTATGTATATATCGGTCGATCGATGATATATATAATACATATATTGATGCCTGCCTAGTTAAAATTAATTAAGCCTCTAGTTGGATATGGGGTTGGGACCGCTGGGTACTTCATGGGCTCCGGCCTCGAACTCTCTTAGAGCTGAAGAAGAAGAAGAAGAAGAAGAAGGAGTACTAGTTTCCACGGGGGCTCGAGATCTCTTTGGCCTGAAAGCACTCAACACCGAGGGGGTGGATAGAGGTTCCGATGCTCTTGATGGGGTTTTGAGCTGATCCGACGGGCGGAAAAGGAGGAGGAAGAGGATGAGGAAGAGTAGTTGAGAGGTGGGTGGAGTTTGAGGTTTAGTTGTTGCACAAGAAGCCATGCATGCACGAACAAGCTACGCTAGATCGATCGAGAGACTAGTTACTTGATTGAAGACAACTTTGCACAAGCTAGCCTCAATGTGTGTTACGTTTACCACCCAATTATTAATCGATCGAGTGCTAATTGGAGATCGGGAAGGGAGGAAATGTACATATATATATATATATATATAGGAAGA
Source organism: Polygonum aviculare (assembly GCA_934048045.1). Taxonomy (NCBI): domain Eukaryota; kingdom Viridiplantae; phylum Streptophyta; class Magnoliopsida; order Caryophyllales; family Polygonaceae; genus Polygonum; species Polygonum aviculare. Next base: position 32,358,638 of record OW204028.1, on the reverse strand, counting down.
GTGGCTGAGTGGGGTTTTGAAGTGGGATCCCTGCAGGCTAATGATCATAAGATACATACTTGTACGTACCTACGTACGCCTTGTTTAGGAACCCCATCATATATCAATGCTGTTGCGCACAACTCCACAAATCCAAGGCTCTTTTTAGATAGTGACTTGGGTTTGGATCGATATTTCTTTCTTTTTTAAAATGTAAAAATAGGAGATCCCACAAGGAGGAAGTCCTTAAGCGTCCGAACGGAGGACGAGAATTTGAAGTTCTGGGTTTGGATCAATATGTTCTTTAAGCTACTCCATCCATCAGTTTATAAAATAAAATTACTTTTCGGTTTCACCTTGAATAGTTGTGGTAAATACTAGTTGTCATTTAACATATTATATCCGATAGTTTTCTCACTAATTTAAAATAATTGTATAAACATAAAATAAAATAAATTCTAAATTTAATAAGATTAATCAAGTCAAATTATATGATTTTTTATTTTTGAGATAAATTATAAACCCACGTATATATATATATATTATTTAATTGGGAGTATTCCCAAAGATAGAAATCCACATTCCTTAGAGCATCTTCAAGAGATACTCTATAATTGTCTCCAAAATGGAGTACAATATTCTATATTCTTCAAAAAAATGTATGTTCATACTTCAACAAATTCTCTATTTTGGAGAATCATATCATATTATTTTTATTTTTATTTATATATAATATCATAAAATATAATTTTTCCAATTAAAAGAGGACATGTCATATGCCTTAAATGCATTTGATCTTCAAATATTTTGGAGAATTTCCTAACTATAGGAAATGCTAAACATATTTTGGAGACTTTCTCCATTTTGGAGAATCATATAGAGAATCTTTTGGACTTAAAAAATACATTTCATTCTCCAAATTCACAATTTTCAAGAAAAAAATGATTCTCTTGGAAAAACAATCAACAAAATATCCGCACAATAAATTTGCTTGACCATATTAATGTGTGCCCACATGCAATTAATAAAACACTACAGTTCATTTTTAGTGTTTTTGGATTTTGATTTGAGCAACTTTTGGGTCACCGTCCCTTTTTGATGTATATAACTTTCTTATTAATTCCTTTCTTTCTAATCAGGGAGTATATCACGTGAAAATGATATCTAAGAAGAGAAATGAGAATAAACATCGTCGTCTTATATAAAGGGTTGAGATCAAAAATTATTTATATATATATTTTAGTTTCATTGATGCAAAATGTAACAAATGACTATGTATTTCACCTAACTTGATTGTGTGTTTACAAATAAAACGACTGTGCGGTTTTAATTAATATATGTGCATGCTCGCATTATATGTGATTTTTCATGAAAGTGTGTAATGAGTATGCAAAATGTAATGAGAATAGCTGTGCATTTTCACTTAAGTTGACTGTGTCTTTTTAAATAACATGATTGTGTGTTTTCGATTAATATGAACGTGCAGACTCCTAATCGCATTGTATGTGATTTTACTTTCAAAAGAGAAGTATATCAAGCCCTTCGAAAGTATTTTTTTTCCAAAATATAACTAAGTTTCACGTATTTTGAGATAAAAAAGGATTTGAATCAAATGAAAACTTTTCTTAACCTGTAAACTAAAAACCATAAACATGAAATAGATGTACGCGAACACAAAACAAGAAATACGTGAACTCCAAAAATGTTTGTGATTTTGTGTTATTATGCTATAATGTGTACTAATCTGATCCATAACACATGATATTAAAATTTTTTTATTACATATATTAATACGATCCATAATAAAAACATGATTTTGTTCACATATTCTTTCTATTGTTCACATAGTAAGTATTTTGTTCACGTTTTTAGTTTATAGGATAAGAAACGTTTTCACCGGAATCAACCTCTAAAAAACATATTTTCTAAGAAAAAATACTTTTTAACCACAATTATAGCAAGCCCATAGTCACACGTCCAGTTCTAATCCTAGTATAGCTTGTTTCTCTACTTCCTTCTCTTTTTATTAATTGAGGGGTTGATATGGGCAGATTTAGCGATGGATTGTTTCGTAGGCACGCACATTCATGAATCACGGATCGTCACATCACATAACAACTTTTCAATTGGAATGTGAATCACGATCGTCATATCACATCAACAAACAAATAGCCAACAGAAATGAATACAATCGTGACATCAAAGGAAGTGGATGACTAAGCTAGGACAAACTCAATTTAATCTACTAATTTTACCATGAAACTATTGTCAACTTCATAGGATCTTGTTCCATATTGCACACTCAAGTTCCAGAGTTATTTGTCAAAACCGCCCCTTAATCCTATTGCTGTGTTAGGACTCCTTCAAAAACCTAACTACAAATGATATGATGTCACTACGTGCCTAACGAACAACAAGGGGTGGTGGCGCAGTTGGCTAGCGCGTAGGTCTCATAGCTTCTGAGTAATCCTGAGGTCGAGAGTTCGAGCCTCTCTCACCCCACAATAACATTATGTTGTCTTTTATGTAGGAGACAACACCAGTTGGGGTACGAGGAAGAAGAAATAAAGCCAATGTATCTGATCAAAAGAAACTCGGCCCATTTTTTATTTTCTATCATGCATCTGCCGTAGTCTCAACATCCATTCACTCACATTATCAATCTGTAAAGTCTGGGACTGAACGCCATATATCAGGCATCACTCGTCTTGTATTTGGTCTGTTGGCCCTCCTAAGAGGGGCTCTTCACCGCCGGAAGCTTCCTCACCCTGGGTACTTACTGCGGGATCAGATAGAGGCGCAACTTTGTAACTGTCCGAGGCAAAAATGGGTGATGGATTCTCCGTCGAGGCAAGCCCTTGGTCCTCCATTGCCTCTTTCGCAGCCTTCTCCTTGGCCTTTTTTGCTTTTTCCAACACCTCCTCCTGCACAATTGAATTCACAAAAAGACTCAAATTCAAGTCATTTCTCAAGCACAGAATTGCTGAAAAGCACTTGAAGAAATATATAGACTCTGCATTGCAATTAATTTGATGACTACAATGCTCTATTAGCATTTCAGCTGCAACAAAATTCAAGCTTGATTGCAATAGTTGGAAGAGAAGTGCAGTTTTAGGAGAAATCCGCAAACCACTTGCCTGGAAGTCCTGAACTTGCTTCTGCTGCTCGGCTTGCAACCTGCCAATCGTGCTTAGGAACTCACCAACTGTAGATTCAATCCTCTCGGTAAGTGCTTCGGCAACAGCCTTCCCCAAGAAAAATGCATCCAGGACTTGCCTGCTATCATTTTCACCTATAGGATTCGATTAACAGATTGTTCAACAACACATGAACCGGAAAGCTAAACTTGCCAAGGACTATTACATGTCCACGCTTGAGTAGGATTAACTTTTCATTTCTAGCAACGAAATGCCTTTAGAAAGGGGGAATTCATAAGTAAAGTAGTGGTGTTGTTGTTAGCTTCAGTAGCAAGCTGCCTGCACTTAAGCGTGGACAACAGACGAGCTGATAGAAAGAGAGACAGACATATGACATATCAATCAAGCAATGTCGAACACCAAGCACCGGAAGAAAGCCCCAATTCCCACCGAAATTGTTTATATATCAAATAAGAACACAGCAGCACAATTTCATGTGACCAAATTAGGGCTAGCTTGAATTGTAGATACCAGGGGGCGGACCACCAGGAGACGAGGTGCTGTTGCACAGGAGCCGGAGCCGGAGCCTGGAAGCGTGAACCAGAGGAGAAACCCTAGCCTGGAACTGTAAGGGGTTTACAGTCGACGGAGACGGCAGCGGATTGCGACGAGGGGAGCTCCCGAGAACAACTCCAACTGAAACTGTAGCCCCGCCCATCCCTGTTCCTCTGGATGGAGCTAATGTACTATCAGTTTCTGCGACCTATCGCTGCCTTTGGCCGGCAACGAGCAATGTAGTAGAATGTTGTCAAATTGTGCGCCTTTGAATTAAGCTCAGGCCAGTAACCCCCACCCTACCTCAAAAAACAAATTGTACAAACGATTTTTTTATAAAGCAGCGTTTTTTTGGAAGGAATTCGGGACAATGACTGTAGAATTGTACTGTACTAAGTACCATTCATTCTATCAATGCTCAAAATAAAAGAAGTTACTCTATCACTAAAAAAAAATAGGAAAATTTGCATTTAACCACCCTTTATTTTACACTTGTTGCATTTAACCACTTTTTATATTTTTTTGTACACTTAACCACCCCTTATTTGTAAATAGTTGCATTTAACCACCCATTTGAAAAAATGGTATTCTCTCAAAATTAAATGGCATATTTGCCCTTACTTTTAATTTTTGATTTATAAAAATAAACAAAATTATTAAGCTTATATAGTATCTCCCAGCTGAAAAAATTAGTTTCGGATCCTAAAACGCCTCTAAACTTGTATAGTTGGTTCTCGAATTGTATCTCCTAACTAAAAAAATATTTTTGAATCCTAACACTCCTCTAACGTTGTACAATTTTTTGTGTTGAGACCTGATCTGAAATCAATGGGTCAAAGAGAGACCCGACTAGGTCATTTATTGGATAAAACTTGAAACTTAAGATTTGATGGGTCTACCCGAAACATTTTTTTGTAAAATTAGTATATCATTCGTAATTGAATAATCTAAATACTTTATTATTAAGATGGATGCATAAATGATATTTTTTTGCTTTATTATAATAATTAAAAAATTTATTTCTATTAATAGTTACGTCAATCCAAATTCATACGAACTTGAAGTGAACCAAACCGAAATGAACCGACCGGAACATGTAATAGAGGGAATAATATTTTTATATAAACTGTGGGTGATTAAGTGCAACTATTTGTAAATAAGGGGTGGTTAAGTGTAGGAAAAAATATAAAGGGTGGTTAAATGCAACAATTTGTAAATAAGGGGTGGTTAAATGCAAAAAAAAAATAGAAGGGGTGGTTAAATGCAACAAGTTCAAAATAAGGGGTGGTTAAATGCAATTTTCCCAAAAAATACTGTAATAAACTAGTTTTTTCTTTCCATTTTGTCATTTTCTTTTTTTAAAATTTACATGATGACGTGATCAATGACAAATGATGAGGTGCAAAGACCGATCTCTCTCTGATTTCATCCTCTCCCCATAACATAAAAAGACTGAAAATTATGATAAACTCGCACCCATTACCCGTACCCTGTACGGGACACGATTAATAATAATTTTTCAATGTACATGGGATTTCAACGTATAAGACAAAAATAACGTACCCTAATGAAAGGAAAAAAAACAAATCCAATGTACATGGTATTTGATGAATAACGTACATGGTATTTAATTGTGCTCAATCAATATTGTTGTTAATTGTGTTAATTTTTTTGATATTATTGTGATAGATTTTAAAAAATTATTTTGATAGATTATGGATATAGATTATCTAAAATATTTCCTCTCTAATATTATCTATTAGATGGCACGATGGGCATGGTATAATGATAAAATCTATTAATAATCTCTTTATGAGCCCGTACACATAATAGAATATCCAAAAATAAATTTTAAAGATAGATAATATTGTTTCAAAGATATATATATTAGATGAGTAAAAATGAAGATAAAATTTAAAATTAGATAATAAAAAAAATTTCCAAGATAAATAGTATGCTTTCAAAGATAGATATTAAATGGGTAAGAAAATAAAATAAAATTAAAGATTAGATAATTAAGAAAAATAAAACATTAAGAATTGTTAATAAAATGGGGCCAGAATTAACGTGGATATTCGAAACTCCTCAGTTTTAATATATAGTACATGACGGCTTGATCGCGACGGTCATGGTATATAACACGACGGCTTGATCAAAATAATGTGCACGTTAATTCCTGAATTTGAACGAAAGGTTACATAAACATTGTCCCACATGTTTAATTAACTTATCAAAATAAAGTAAACAACGGTATTTGATGAATAACGTACATGGTATTTAATTGTGCTCAATTAATATTGTTGTTAATTGTGTTAATTTTTTTGATATTATTCTGATAGATATCAAAAAAATTATTTTGATAGATTATGGATATAGATATTATTCTGATATGTCAATATATGGTAAATAGATAGATACATATGAGAATAGATAATTGATTTATAATGAATTTACCATGTGGTGGGGCCAGGATTAACGTGGAGGCTCGAAATTCTCCGGCTTTAATATATAGTATAGACAAATGATGACAAATGATGTTGGTCTGGAGGGATAAATTTGTTGATCAATGACAAATGATGACGTGTAAAGAAGATGATAATTACCATTAGAATCAATCTCTAGGTGAGAGATTGTTGGTTTATGGAGTCTGGTATGGAGTTAGTGTGAAGCAGATGCGATCGCGTCTTAGAAAGTATATCCACGTCTTTGGGGATCTGCCCGCATCTTCACGGGAGAGAGCCCCACGACGAGATGGATGTTGGTCTAAGCAAAGACGCAACCACATCTTGGGGTGCCGAGATGGAGTCTTGGAGCATGTTTGCAGAATGAGACAGAGAAAGAAGGCCTTTTCTTGGAGTATGACACCTTAAAGGTCAGAAATTTCCAGATATTGAGTGGTTATGTTACACGTAATAAATTGATGTATTATCTTTGCCTTTCCAAATGTTCTTTCTTTTCATGTGCTATCGAGCTTTTTTCATTTTTTTTTTTTGAAAAGGTAAAAATTCGGAGTACCAAATAAATTTGGTAATCCGAGAGGCCATAAGACGGCAGCCGTGAACGGCTTGGAAACTCAAAAAGAGCCACAAATGGCAAGCAGGATGGACGAAATGAAGGACAAACTTTCAAAAAGAAAGAGCAGAGGGAGTTTGGAATCGGGGTGAGTAAAGCACTAAGACAGTGTCGTCGGCATCAAGTCGACCCATCCTGGGGTGTGCGAATGGACAGCTGACGTTCGCTCCACCGAGATGAAGGATCTTCAGAAGTCTCTGAGCACCAAGCGATTTGGCCTTGACAAACTCGGTCCGAAAAAATCCAAACAAAACTCCGACTTTTTGAAAATTTATACAGAGAGGAACACAAGTCATCCTACAAATCAGTGCAGCTCGGCAAATCAACCAATCAAATTGATTGGAGGGTAATAATCAAGGAGTAGGCTATCATCAAAGAACCAACTATAAACTTATGAACATCCTTGATGTCTAGTAAATTTGTACTGGCTTAATGTGAAAAGATTGTTCATAAGCTCATATACACAAAAGCATGTTGTTTGAGATTGCTTCCTCACATTTCTTTTGATCCAATGATTTAAATGTTATGCAATATTTGCCGAGAGCATACTCTCAATTTGGTAAAGTATAGTTGTACTTTATATCTCCACACATTATTCCAATGATTTGTGGTAGTTTCTCATTTCCGTAAAGCATTCGTTTTTGGTTTTTCATAGCTCATAAACTGGATTTCTTTAGCTAGAGGAGCTTTCATGTCAAGCTCCATTTTTCCAACGCTAGTGATGTTCAAATTAGCAACACTACTCAAGGTCTCCTCGACCGTAGTCTGCAGGGGTTCATAAGGGGTGTTGTTCGAAAGGGTTCATTGTTCAGGGTTTGATTTGTTCCTGGAGCAAGTGACAAAAGTATTCATACCTTTCTTATAGGTTCCAAGTGAAGAGCATATAACACTCCAGAGAGAGCTACTGCGAACACAAACCTTATTATGAATGTGAGAAATTATGCATAAATTTAAGCCACAGGTTATCAAATTATAGGCCATACATAACCAAGTAAAAAGTTGCTCAAGATTAATCATCAAGTCAGCATAGATTAAGGAAAGAGAACACAACACTCCAACCACAACGGCGTGCGGATCCCAAACCTCTCCATTTTCGTTCATGAACCTTCCTTCCCGAACGCTTCCACAACGAGCGTGGCTCCACCAGCAAGAGCCCACGCCTCTTTTTCCGCCTCCTCCTCCTCTGTAGGGGGATGGGCTTGTCGATCTTCTGTTCCTTTCCAGCGGCGACGAACGGCGAAAGAATTAATCCGCCGTCGCAACCCGGAAGCTAGTTTCCCCCGATCTGAAATTTGGTGTGATTTTTCCCGAATTTGTTCTCAATAATAGCTTTTTCCACCATTGCTAAGAGTTTGTGAGAGGGGAAATTGGATGAATGTGCTGATTGGGAGTAGAAATTGAGATCTAGGGTTGGAGATTTGGGGTTTTTTCAAGTGTTCCTGTTCAGTATTTGGGGTCGGGGGTTTGGGAGCGAGGGGGTCGGTAAAAAATCATTCACGTGCGCTTCCGTTCGAGCTTTTTTCAATTGTTCTTTCTTTCAATGTGCTATTGACCGGTCAATTTCCCTAATAATCGAAGCCAATACGATATGATGATAAATAAGAAATTTAGTTGATCGAGCCGTCTTCAATAATTTACAAGACCAACAACTAAAACCCTTTCTTCTCTTCTCTCCCCATTTATTAGAGATATCACATATAATCAAACCCTATCTCCACACAAATGACAAGCCCATCTATTCTTTATAAACATACATGACTTGCATGCACTGCTTGTTTTAATGTTTTACGTTCTGCTATATGCTAACAAGCTAACTGATCTTTGAAACTAGAGATCTCCTCAAAAACGGGGAGCCGTCTAGGCCTTGAAGGGGCCCACTTTCTATCAGTTGGGCCAAGCCCATCAACTAACTCCATGTCAAAATTAAGGCCTACGAGCCCGGACAGCACATGAGGGTGGTCATGTGACTCCAGCTCCTCAATCAACTCCTCTGCCCTGTTCCTAGACTTGGCGTCGTCGGAGCCCGGGACCCGGGCCTGGACCACATCTTCAAGGCTCGACCGTGCCTCCTCGTGGCGGCCTTGCCTCATCAAACAAAGGGCCAAGTTGCAGGCCTTGTTGGCGTCCGGATCAATCATCTGGGCCTTCCGATAAACAGCTTCGGCTGCCATGTAATTCTGCTTCTGCATGTATGCCCAGCCCAAGTTCCCCTGCATTGTTGATCACTTGCTTTTGTCAGCTAAACTTCATATCTACTACTGTAGTTATTATATGTATCAACATGCTTATTTAGTTAAAGCATCAATTGTTATGAATAGTTGAAGGATGACTACGGTCCGTGTTTAGGGATACGATGAGCTTACAAGGATCCGAGAAGTTTCCTGCTTGATGGAAACCTGAAACTTCTTGCCATGAGAGCGAGCTGTCTTTGTGGGCTTCCCGTTGAAAGCTTCTCCTTGGTATATCATTCGCAGCTTCTGCCTTAGGAGCTCAATCTGTTCATCAACTTTCCCACATTTCTGCACAAATTAATAAGGTAAGAATAAGAAGGTTAATATAACATGGATGAATCAAGCTCTCAAGTTTCTTGGGGGATTACTACTATTAGTATACCTTGTACATGTCGATAAGCACATTGTCTAGGGACTCTTGAGCCTGTTTGGAGCAGAGGCCCCTGAAGGATCGAATGGCTTCAATTGCCTCCCCCGTTCTGTCCAACTGTTTCATCACAACCGCCATATCCTTGAGGGCGCTATCCACTCTATCTCCCGCATTTATCGCCTTCCAAAACCAAACTATGGCTGCTTCCGGATCCTTCTGGACCAACTGCACAAATAATACGTATATATGCTAGACTATGTGAGACAACTAACCAACATGATTTCATCAATATAATTAATGTATATATACTTGAATAGCTTCACGTCCAGGCAAATATGTATAGCTGCTGTTCTCTGGTACACACTTGGGCTTTTTTTTTCACAACATACGGAATTATGGACAACAAGAGCAAGCATACACGATCAAACATGGATTCAAGTCGAAATCAAACTGGAAACGGACTTGCTTAAAATGTGCAGCAGAAACCGTGGAATTAGGAAGTCAGGAGCTAATATTATAGGAGTAATTGCTTTGCCTTTTCTACACTCGGTACTATACAAGTCAGAAGCACAGAGTTTTCTACTTGCTTAAAATCTAAGCTACCCGGCCAAATCGATGTCTTTCCCAAAGAACTTGAGCAATTCATTGTAATAATACAGAGTATTCATCAAATTCAGACATGGAAATGAGTGAGATTGAGAGTACCTGGGCTTGTTTGGCACGAACGTAAGGACCATCTCCAGAGGGAACCTTGTGAATCACATGAAACATCTCCTCTTTCTCCATCTCGCTTGCACCTCCTCCAATTCCATACACAAGAGGAGATGAAGGAGAAGATGGTGATGAAGATGAAGATGAAGGGTTTTGCCTTGAATTGTTGTCCATTTTCTGTTACTTTTGTTGTTGCTGTTGATGAGAGTGAGATATGGGAAGAAAATCAAATTGGGCAGCTTGAACAACTTTGTATTAATATAAAGACGCATGAGAGAAGAAGGACGAACCTGGATGGTATTTAGGGTAGGTTCAATTTCATGGGTTTTGAGAGGATATGGAATTTGCAGATTGGGCAATAATTATAGTAATTGGAGGCCAGGGGGTCAACCAACCCAACTTCGCATGATATGCCTCTTGGATGCTAGTTTAGTGCATTTCATTATCTCTCTTCAGTCTTCACAACTTCTGTTTTTTACTTTTTTTTCATTTCCACCGATTGAAGTCATAGGCTATATTGGAGTACATATTATTTTTGTAACCAAATTCTAAAAATCAAAATTAATATATAAATACTATTTCTACAAAAGAAATTAATTATGTAATTTTATTTATTTTAAGAACTCTTTTTTTTTTTTTGAAATAGGTAAGAATTCGGAGTACCAAATAAATTTGGTAGTCCGAGAGGCCGTTAAATGGCAGCCAAGAATGGCTAGGAGAGTCAAAAAAGTTCCACAAAACAAGCAGAATGTACAAAGGATAGCATAAATTCTCAAAAACCAAGAGCAAAAATATTGGAATCGGGGTGAGTCAAACACTAAGGAAAAACTTAGCGTCGCAGGCATCAAGTCGACCCATCCTGGGGCGTGCGAAATGGACAGCTGACGTTCCCTCCACCGAGATGGAGGATCTTCAGAGGCCCCAAGCACCAAGCAACCTGGCCTAACACAACTCGGTCCGAAAATTCCAACAAAGCTCTTGCTCCTCGAAAATTTATACGAAAATAAAGTACAAGCAATTCTGCCAAGATTTCCAAATCAAAGATCAAGATTTCATATCATTTTATATTTGTCTTTGTTTAGGTCCATAGTTTCTAATAGGTAAGATCTTGGTACTCCAGTATTTTCTTGCATATTTTGAATTCACAAAACTACTATCAATGAGATAACCAACAAGCAAGATCTCTTTTATGTAGATTGTGCTCTCTTTCATCACCCTGGTGGGTTCAATTTCAAATTGTTCATTGGATTTTGGCTCAATATTATTGTTCATTTGAACACCACCATTAATGGTCTCCTCGACCATGGTGGGTTCAAGTTGTTCAATGGACTGTTGATCAAGAGCTTGTTCATCATAAATTTTCGGATCTGAGTATCTTTCAAATGTGGATAGTCTCTTACATCTTTGTTCCATCTCCATTATCCATTTCGAAAATACATTTTTGTTAGTGTTGTTATGTGGTCAATATTTTGAATTACTTGTTTTCGAGTCACGTGGCATACATTTATGGTTGAAGCGTCATCCCTAACAAGCTCTTCTTTGTTTACAAACCTCAATTTCCTGTTTAAAAGTATGTTTATACAGTCCGTTTTACAAAATTATGCCGTTTCTTATTTTGGTTGTCTAATTGTCTCTTACACCTGAGTGAGCTTCCAATAGCTTACTTGGTTCCTTTTCTCCTCCTCGTATTTTTCTTGTAGTTTCAATAGTGTTCTTCTTGACCAACCTCCTTCACAAACATATCCTTTCAGGGATGTGTTTGTCCTATGTGAGGTTCCTTGGGCTGAATTTTTTCCAATGCCTGCACAGAGATGAAAGGGGAGAATACAGCTGAGATTAGACTGTGCTCTGCGTTCAAGGTTAACCAACCAAATTTTTCCATATAGATTTTGTGTTGCTTAGTGGGTTTGCAGAGATTCATTTTGCAAGTACAACAAGTTAAACTATGCACACAACTTGATTGTAGCTTGATCAAGTGAGCTAAAACATCAAACCTTTTGTTAAAGGAGCCAGCCAAATGCATGAAATACATATGACAAGTCCAAGTTATGTGATTCAACAAAGAGAAACTGAGTAAATAACAGGGCTGATTTTTCACATGGATAGTTTCTAGGTACATATTATACTTAAGAGATATATAGCAGCTCATATACTGTTCACATAAATACCTATCATCAACAATCAACGCCAACTTATTTGAAGCAATCACTCGGAATAATTGCACATAAGCTGCATAGTAGCAATCCAAGGTTGATTTAGTCATTACAGGGGATGAGTTTGACCTAAGTAAATCTTCCTTTTCCATTTTCCAGGTTCTTGTTCGTTCATTATTCATCATCATAGAGAACCTAATCTCAGATCTTTCTGGATGGACATTACTGTTCATGACTTTCTCAGCCTTAACAAACCAAGATACCATTTGTTCATTTGCTGATTCAAAAAATGAAGCATATCCTACCTGAATGGTTTTCTTGTTCATTTGAGCACCACCATTTATGGTCTCCTCAACCATGGTGGGCTCGGATTCAAATTGTTCGGGAGATTTTGGCTCAAGGGTCGGTTCAAAGAATGGTTCACAAATTTGTTCATTTGCCATTTTCATATAACAACATACACAATTAAATTTCCACTTGCCTGATTCTTGAATCCATAGAGAGAAGCACTCTCTGACGCCATAGCCCTCCTCCACCATACAATGATGTGGGAAATCCGTCCTCCAACTTGCCCCTTTTGTGCTTCCTTCGTTTTGCCCCGAATAGACTTGGAGTATTGCCCTCCAAGAGTTTTTGAGAGATTTCGAATTGAGGCTTTCCTCTTCATCTTCCAACCCCAATCTTGCATACCTTGTCTTTTCTGGCAATTCCTAGCCCTCAATTGAAGCTTGGAACCCTCAATAATTCGAAATTTTCGATTAAGATTTCTAGGGTTTCTCCTAGTACGGGTTTTCACCATCCTTGGAAGGAAAAAACTAAGACCACTAACACCATATGGAGCAGAGGATTGATTGTTCAAGATTTTGGGTTTGATTTCCAAAGGAGGGGTTGAGAAGAGGAGGATGATTTGGGCAAAAATCAGGTTTTGGTTTTTCTCCATTAGAGAGAGAGAGGGGAAAGGGGTCGGGGGTCCAAAAAAAACAACTTTTAAGAACTCATTATCTTTTCTAACCAAAAATAAAACTCATTATCTTTGGCTAAATTTATGTTATTGTTGTCAGTTGATAACTTGATATCCAATGATGTTTCCACAATCATGTATATTTACTTTTATTTTTAGGTTAACTCAACCAAGTTTTGTTTTTAAATTTCGGCTTGGTTAACTAACCCAAAAATTATATTTAGTTATTAATTCATTTTTGGTTAACTAGATTAATGTCCGTACCATGTACGGGACACGATATATAATAAATTTTTGATGTATTATTCAGTTAATAAAGGAATGCATAATAATTTTATTAAAAACTAGATATTGATATCGTCTTTTTTATCCAAAATCGTTACAATATTTTTTTAATCCAAGATCGTGATTTGATATTAAAAATAAATTTAAATTTAAATTTTACAAAATATGAATTGAATAAAAAGTATAGATAAAACGCAATCATATTATTTCTAAATGTATTTGATTAATTTAAAAAATCATATGTGATACGATGTTAAATCTCAAGTGTATTTTATCAACATATATAATTTTGAGAAATTTGCCGGAAACCACCCGTATGATAGGCCATATTTCGCTAAACCACCCTTTTGTTTTGATATTATTTTGAGCCACCTGTATGATACCCTCCGTTAACAAATAACCACCCCCTCCCATTTTCCGTCAAAAATCCGTCCAAAGCGCGTGGCCACGTGGATAATAATTTTTTTGCCTTTTTTATTTCAGCCTTTTACATATTAAAAACCCGAAAGAAATAATTTCCCAAGAAAAACCCCTTTAACACATAAAAAGCCCCAAATCCCCAATTTGGAACCCTAATTTCCCAAAAGCCCCAATTTGAGCCCGATTCTGCGATGGCCAAGAGGAAGACCTGAAGGTGCGATTGAGCTCCAATCCAAGGGCAACAACAACGAAGGAGGAGACTGAGGTGTGATTGAGCTGCGTAGCTGTGCGATTCGATTCCAAAGACAAATCAAACCTAAGATCGATAGAGCTACCTCACACGTCCACTAAATAGGATTCTTTTCCCTAATTTTGAGTTATGAATTTCGAGAGAGGGATATGTGTTATGAATTTGGTTTCATGTGGGATATTTGTTATGAATTTAGAGAGAGGGATATCTGTGGGATATGGGTTATGAATTGCTGACATTGAAATTGTGTGGAGATTGAAATTCTGGGTTAAATTTCTGGTTAATAGGATGTCAAGCTCAAGCTATACATCAACCAATTCACATGGAAGGTCTTGTTTCTGTGGGCTTCAAGCAAGGGAATCCACTGCACAAACTGACAGGAACTATGGAAGGAGATTTTATGGTTGTGCTCAATATGGATCTGTCAACAAATGCAATTATTTTGAATGGAGGGATGAGCCATATAATGCAAGAGCTGTCTGCGTCATAAACAAATTGATGAATGAGAAGCAAAAGCTGAAACAGAGTCATAATGCATTGTTGGATTCAAGCAAAGAGCAACAAGCTGAAATTGATGTCATGAAGATCCAATTGGAAAAGTTGATGGTGGAGAAAGAGGCACACAGAGTTCAAGGTCAGGCTTGTACCAAAATGAAGATTCTTGATTCAAGTGGTATCATTGTCTTGGTTGTTTGTATGTTTGTGCTTATGTGCTTGAATGTTGTACTAGTTAAATGGTCTATGTAATGATATGGTGAACAAACTCAGGTTCCAAAATTGTGACTTTTGTTGAGTTCAATTTCAGGTTTATGTAATGCATGATGTTGTGACTTTATTTGTTTGTGACTTTATTTGACTAAAGTTCCAAGATGAGCTGAACACAGACACCAAAGCTCAGCACATAACAAATGAATTGACACCAAAATTCAAGCACACACAGCCACCAAAACATGGACACTAAATCTGACACCTAAAACAACAACAATTGACACCTAAATTCAAGCAAACAGCCACCAAATCTCAGCACACCAAAACAGATTTCCCCACAATTTTGGAAACACATAACACATACATTAAGTTGCATTAAGGCTGTCATATTGTCATTACAACTGCATTAAGCAATTAGCAGTACCAAAAGATCATCCATTAGCCACACATATTGTACCAAAATGTGATAGGTAGTCAGACATAGTGTACCAAAATATGGAGTACCAAAACACACAGAAACCGAGTTTGACAACAACATAGAAACTGAGTTTGATTACATAGAGACTAAAACCGCACATCTATTTGGGATGAGTAGCTCCACTGAGGTGCTTCCTTGGTGAACGCCTTAAGTTCATAGAAAGTGTACTCCTTGTTGCAATAACCTTGACTTTCTTGGTCTTTGTAACATGATAGACTTTTTGTGTCTCATTCCTTTGAGCAGTGTCCAGCATAATTCAAGCACACACACAAATATCACATTTTCTACATAACTTCACTAAATTAAGAATCCAAAAAAGGGCATGAAATGTGGTTTACCTGGCCTGTAAGAGACATAGAAGGTTGTGTTGGCACCTGGCGTGTAGGAGCCATAGAAGGTTGTGTTGGCACCTGGCCTGTAGGAGCCATAGAAGACTGTGTTGGATCCACAATCATGCTTTGCAACCACTGTCTTCAACTGAAAGCTACCATCCTTCCCATACTTCCTAGCACATGCCTTAAAATTGCAGTGTACTTTCTTGAACTTACACTTCTTCCTAGCATGCTTCATCCCACAGTCGCACTTGAACTTGCAGTACATAGAAATTCTAGTCTTGTCATTGTGTAGGTAGTAGTAATCTCCACCATTTTCAATTGACCATTGTCTCAAAGTTTGCCCAAAGATTTCATTTGACCCAAAAATCAATCCAGACTTGAGATTTATTTTCTTTTTAAAGTCTACTAATGGATTGAATTGTGGATACCTCACACGTGTCTCCCTATCTGAGCCACTCACACTCCTCAGGTCTTCAGACTCATCCAGTGGCATCTCATTATCAACATAAGGTGCTTCTCCATCACTTGATTCGTTAATAACATCACCAGATGTAAACAAACCTACACCATCATCAACATTCTGCACAAATAGATCATCATCCTCACCTTCACTCTCTATGAACTCAAAATCTTTGTCTGAATCAGAGCTTTAAGATCCTACAACCTCTTCATCACCTGAGCCTTCATCTCCATCTGCCTCCTTCAATTCTTCCGATCCTCTATTTCTACCTCTCTCAGATCTGGGATTTTGTTTGCAGGTTGGTTGTTCAGGTTTTGGCTTAGGGTTTGTTTTGAAGCACTCCCACCACTTATATTAGATAGAGGTTGTGGAGTTGGGCTTTGGCTTCTCAAAGTTGTTGGACTGGTCTCATTTCCTTGGACCAAATACAAGTGGACTAGTCCATCTTTTCTAATAACTTTGTGGACCATTTCCATTACATCTTTGTCTCCTCTAATCTCTCTCAATCCAATGTGAAGCTTTTGACCAGGTTGTGAGAACCATATCTCTCTCACATTCACCAAGCTGAAATCTTCCTTTAATATAGATTCAATAACCACTTTGGAGATCATATCTGGGTCAACACCTTTATAGAGTTCAACTTTGCCCTTTCTGTACCATATTTCATTTGAGGGAGACATATAAAATCGGCCATCATACTGAAACCTAAATGTTATACTCATCTGCACACAACAATAATATATACAGGTAGTTGAATCACTAAATATGGAAGGTGCACACAACCTAAATGTTCAACTCATTTGGATAATTCACTTGAGGCCACAATACAATACTGTTTTGGTGGGGAAAGTGATCGACTTGTGTGGACAAAAGTACAACATTGATGACCACACCAACCTAAGGAATCTTTCACTAAAAAATCATATAAATATCATACTTTATCATGCATGCCAGGACAACAGTAAATAATGGTCACATGCACAACAATCTAAGACGTGTCTAGAGCTATGGAGTACTTATGCTCACAACAACCAATTTATTCCTTGCCATACTGAAAAGCTATTTCTGATGCAGAGTTCACATGGTGATTTTCCACTGTAGTTGATAGTGAGAGAATCCAATATGAGAGATATGCGTACCTTAGCAGAGCAATGGCGCCTTCTTCACTTCTTGCTTGCACCTTCTTGAGCTCCTGCTTTACTAGTGGTGCCTTCTTCACTTCTCCCCTTTCGTGCTTGACTAGTTTCGAACCTCAATCGCCTTCTCCCCTTCAGCTCTTGATGCTCGCCCTACCCAATCGCCTTTCCAGAAGCTTGCCCCAACTCCAATTTGTTGTTGACGTTGTTGTTGTAGCACGAATGAAGCTCAATCATCGCTCCTCGCCATCGCCATCGCAGAGGCGGGATTTGGGGCTTTTGGGAAATTAGGGCTCGAAATTGGGATTTGGGGCTTTTCTCAATTTCGGGTTTTTTATGTGTAAAAGGGTGAAATAAAAAAGGTAACAAAAATATTATCCACGTGGCCACGCGCTTTGGAAGGATTTTTGATGGAAAATGGGAGGAGTGGTTATTTGTTAACAGAGGCTATCATACAGGTGGCTCAAAATAATATCGAAACAAAAGGGTGGTTTAGCGAAATATGGTCTATCATACGGGTGGTTTCCGGCAAATTTCTCAAGTTTTTTAGTTGTTGTGGGGTATTAAGATTTCAAATCCACCCTAAGTTAATCAATAGATCACCTTTGTTCTTGTTGATCCACTACATTGCAGATTGTGTTGAGTATCGACCATTTTTACTTGGTTTCCAGTATAGTCGATCTGGAATTTTGTTAAGCATGGATATCATTTGTGTAATTTGGTTTACATTTTTTTGTCTTAACACAAGGAGAAGTTTATCAACATCCCAAGAATAACCGTTTTGGATATACTTCCAAACTACTTCCTCTCAATTAATGTTATATGCTAAACCTCAACTCTAGGTTTGAGATTTCCAATATTTTTTGAGTTGTCTTTCCAATATCAAATGGTTTTGCCATCTCCCACTTGCCAAAACAGCCTATAGAGGATAAAGGTTGTGAAGATTCATAAGCTTTGACCATTGTCATGATGTGTTCTTTTGTTTTTTTGTTATAATTAAAAAGGTTTTCTTTTTTACGATATTTTTCTGTGATGATTCTACCCCAAATATTGTTCGGTTTAGATATGATTTTCCATAAGAGTATCACTTGGAGCTCTTGATTAATCTCTTTGGCCTTCGCAATGCCCAAATCACCTTGTCGAGGTGGCCTACATATTGAGTTGTAGCTAAGTAGTGGTTTGTGGTTGTTTTCTTTATTCTAGAAGAAGTTTTTGTTGATTTTATCTGGTTCCTTGTGGATTGATTTGGGAAGATAAAACAATTGCATTAAAAATTTAGTTGTGTTGAATGAATTGCTTTGATTAGTATTTTATGCCCTTCCTGGGAAAGGGAGTTGGTGTTCAATTTTGAAAGGTGTTCTCTGGTTTTGGTGGTGAGGGATCTAAAAGTTTTTTGCATCACCCTTTCGTTGATCATTGGGCGTCTAAGGTATTTTTGTCTAGTGTCGTTGTATTGGTTATATAGAGGATTCGTTTAATTGAGTTTTAGTGTTATTGTTAATGTTTTTTGTGACTTAGAATACAGATTTGTGAAAGTTAACCTTTTGACTAGATATTTGACAATAGTTGTCGATAATATTTTCATGTTGTGGCAAGTTTGGGTATTTGCTTTTGCGAATATGATGATATCATCAGCGTATGCTAGAAGGGTTACAAAGGTATGATTTATTTTTTTAAGAATTTTTCCAAAGTGAAAAGAGCTTGTCACCGCTTTGATGACGTCTAGACCTATGAGGTGCCAATATTTTTATAGAAAAATGTTGGCATGTCATCAGGAGAAAAAGATTTATTCTCCAATATCAAAAACTAGTGTTTGGTACCAGTCTAGCTTGTGAATTCAGTGTTGTCATGAGAAATTTCTTTTTAAATTAACCAGGGAATCTCTCGCTTTTTCTTTTGTTTATCTCTTTGTTTAGAAATCGAGTTATACAATCCTTGTTGATTTCCAGTTTTATATTCTCTATCCATGTAATACGGGTTCCTTCTCCGGTAGTGATCTCTTTGATATATGCCCGGTTTCTTCTCTCGCTAGAGATTTTGTGAAAGTATTTGGTATTTTATTGTTTAGGCTGACACTTGTATTCTCATCTCTTTGTTTCCAGTATGTATGGTTATATTGAATTATACATTTTCTTTTCTTGCATAACCGATCTTGCGTTTGTATAAGTTCGTGTCTATTTTTCTCAATTATTTCTTTATGGATTATCAAGATTTCTTCATTGGCTCTCTTAATTTGCTCGAAAATAATTCCGAATTGAAGGTTGTTTTGTTATAGGCCATAGCCTTCAATTTTAGAAGTTTTTTTTTTCACAAGCATGTACATATGGGATGTAGGATTGTATCTCAAAGCTTGTTTTATTGCCTTTTCCCAGACTTTTATTGTATGGCTAAGCAGTTTTATACTATAGCTGTACATCTCCTTTGTTCTTATACAACGGGATTAACTTGTTGAGTCTCCACTCTTCCAGCATCTTTGCCGACTTGAAGATAACATTGAAAAGCGATGCTAGCCACTCCAATCCTCTTACACCCAAACATTTCCAAATCTCCACCGGAATCTCATCCGGTCCAACTGCTCTTCTGCTGCCCATCCTACTGATCACCTCACTGACTTCTGCCCTAGTGAAACGCCTGAAGACAAGACAGCTACTCTGACTCCCTGGAGCTTGGGGCCTCTCCGCTGGCACACATCCCTCATTCAGCAAACCGCAAAAGTAGCTCTCCCACCGCTTTTTGATTTCTAAATCATCCACTGACACGTTTTCATTTTCATCTTTGATGCAACAAACCTTGTCCTAATCTGAGCTCATCCTATCCCTTTTCCTCGCAAGCCTAAACAAAACTTTCTCTCCACTTTTTTCATCGAGAGCCTTATAGAGACTCTCATACGCTTTCTCCTTTGCGCACGTCACAACTTTCTTTGCTTCCTTCTTTGTTGCCTTGTACTCTGCTACCCTCAACTCTCTATCTGGACCAGTGCTCCTCATCCAAGCTCTGAAAGCCAACTGCTTACCCTTTACTTTTTCCTGCACCTCTTCATTCCACCAAGACATTGATCTCTTGAGTCCAGAACCGCCTCTCGACATGCCCAACACTCCACACGCTGCTCTACGTATACACTCTGCCATCCTGCCCCACACCCCATTAGCATCACTTCCCTCTTGCCACACCCTTTTTGCATCGGCTTCCTCAAAGACCTTCTCCTTCAGACTCTGTCCATTAGCTTCTGATAAACGCCACCATGTAATTCTTGGTTGCGGCCCACTTAGCATTTTCCTCTGCTTGCCCACAATACCAAAATCCAAAACCAACAGCTTGTGTTGCGTCGAGAGACCTTCATACGGGATCACCTTGCAATCCTTACACCCTCCTTTGTCCGCTCTCCTAGCCACAAAGAAATCAATCTGCGTTTTACTCGTTGCGCTCTGAATAATACAATTAATTAAGATTTTATATAGAACTATTCTTTTGAATAACTTTATATAAGATTTAAAACAAGTTTTTTATTAAATCAAACCGTGCCTTAAAAGGCACGGGAACTAATACTAGTAGATAACTAAGCGAAGAGGGTTAAGTTAAAACTATGTATTCGAGGTAACGTAATGCCTATATGCAATGTCATCATTAAGACCTTCGTCACTTAGAAAACATCAATAGACACGTCAAGGAAAAACCCAAGAGCCCGTCGGGCCAAACCCTTGTTTTGGCATAAACCGGATCTTGGATGGACCAAAATAAACTTCGATGCCTCAACAAAACAGGATGGAAGCTCCCACACCGCCTTTATTTTACGTTATGCAGATGGTGTGGTGCTCTCGCTGAGAAAACAACCGTATTCTGCTCAAAATGCGCTGCAAGCGGAGGTGCTTGCTTGTCTGGATGCTGTGCGACAGGCTGCTGCTCTCCATTTGGATAAGATTATTATTGAAGGTGACAATTTCACAGTCATCAACAGTATCAAAAAAAACATGGAAAGTCCCATGGGATTATGGGAAATTGGGCCGGTCTTTCAAGACATCGTTTCCACTATCCAAAGTTTCTCAAAAGTCGAGCTCCACTACTATTTTCGAGAATGCAACCAAGAAGCGGGCTTTTTTGCTAAGAATCCGATTCCTGCTAACATCCTGGACCACTACAACAACTTCCACAACCGTCACCCTCAAATGACGGACCCTTCAGGTTCGGAAACTCGAAGTTCGGACCTTAGTTCTTTCCTGAAGGATTTTAGTACAATCATCAGTAAAGATGATCTAGACTGACCCTACTTTAGAAAGAGCGCCTAATAGTTACCTCTTTCAGGAAAAAAAAAAAAAGAGATTAGATGGCTGAATTTTACAAAAGAAAAATAGAAAATGGAGTTGACAGCAAACGTCGGGTAAGTCACAGCGCGGCATCCACCCGACATAAACACCAACCAGGATGTGAGGGATTTGCATAAAGCTGGGTCGCTCCCAATCCCAACCGTTGAGCGCACCGCACCCTACCGCATCCGATCCCACCCTCCGTACTGATTTCTGCTTTTCCCATTTTACCCCCGCTCCAGATTCTCCACCCAACAAGCAAGCAGCAGCCAGCAGTAGTAGATGTGGGCACAAAAGAGACTGTTGAAAGGCGGTCTGTATCTCTCCGACTCCCCGTCTTCTCCGTTGCGTGCTTGCCAACCGAAGCTATCATCAAACTCACTCGTCGTTCTCGCTGCTACCGGCTATCTGAAACCTTTATCTCTCTCTGATGAGATCTTAGTTAGGGAGGGAGAAACAGACATGATTGTGTAGGATTTCGGCTAATTTTGAGTGAATGGGAGACAAGCCCTTGGCCATGGCAGAGTCGCCAAAGGAGAGCACCAGCAACGGCCGCCGAGGCTCGTCTTCGAGTTCCATTGAAGTTGAACCTGTCGGCCATGGCGGTATACTTGCAGCAGAAACCACTCAAGTTCAATTCTCCCCCTCAGATGTCGCCGCCGGTAGCTCTTCTGGTTAATCCATCCTCTAATTTGTCTTTATCTTGATAGTCCTACTCCTTCTGCTTGTGCATAGATTTGCGATTCCTGCTGTTTGAGTAGTAAGCAAGCCTTTTTTAATCGATTTGCATCTAATTTTTCTCCCCCCTTGCATTATTTATCTCAAGAAGATGGCTAGTGGAGAATTACTCGTTAATTTATTCTCAAACTAGGTCTGTACATCTGGACAGCCATGCTCGTTCTAGCAAACTACTAAAACGAAAAGATAAAGTACTAGCTTTGTATAAAATGCCAACTCGTTGATTTATGCTCAAACTAAGGATTCGATTCTTCTTGTGACTGCAATTGAAATGATATATGAGTTAAACATGGATTTCTCCTACCTATAGTAAAACCGTACATTGTTAATTTGTATATCGTGTCCCATTCCAGTATTCTTATGCCTTTGCAACTTGTTCTTTTGGTAGATAATAGGCATTTTTCTAGAGTCAATACCTTACCTGCCGGAAAGACACATTCTGGTACATTAGTGCCAGATTCTGATGATCTCAAGCTGGAGAGATCAAAAACAGAGAGACAGAGACATAGTAACATACTTGCTTCTGAAGCAGCTCAAATATTTGACAACAAAATCCCTGTCCAGAAGAAGGTATTCCTGAACACTGTGGTTTAGATTATGTATTTTATATTTACCTTCCAGATTGAATTCCTTGCTTACATGCTTTTGGTTCTAGTGACAATGTATTAGATAGTGTATACTTAAACTGAAAGTTTTGCAGCTTAAATTGTTGAACAGAATAGCAACTGTCAAAGATGACGGAACCGTTGAGCTTCAAGTCCCAGCAGATATTGAAGCTCAGGGATTTGGTGTCGGATCTGAGGATTCATATGCTGAAGCTGGCAGTGAGGAAAATATTGACGCCAATGACCTTCACTACATTCCACCAATGCAAATTGTAATGCTAATAGTTGGAACTCGAGGAGATGTGCAACCCTTTGTTGCAATTGGGAAGAAGTTGCAGGTCAGAATTCTCTTTTATGGCCTATGATGCTGATTTTTAGGCTCCAGTTCGTATCACTTCAAGGAGTTACTAGTTCTGTGAACCATGGACTTCAAAGATGGACGTCTCACTTAAGATCATTGTGGAATCATGTTTCAGTTAATATGTTTTGATTGACTTTCTGTCAACATTGTCCCAGCTTCTATTTGGTTTGTAGTTTAGTTTGAAATTCAAGAAACTACATGAATCATATGCAGGATTACTCGGTGGCTGAGATATTCTGTTACAGTACCTATCTGTCCTTTATATAAAAGAGAGCTATTACATCAACATGACAATAGGATATAGAATGCTTTCTTCTCTCTGGAAAAACTTTGCGATTGCCACTATTTCATTTTATGCGTTTGTTTTTGTGTAGGATTATGGTCATCGTGTCAGGCTGGCAACTCACGCAAATTTTAAAGATTTTGTTTTAACTGCTGGTTTGGAGTTCTTTGCTCTTGGCGGTGATCCCAAAGTCCTTGCTGGGTGTACGAATCTGACATCCCTTTTTTTAGGAGCCTTTTTGTTTTTCCTTTATTGTATATGCACTACTGAATAATCCTTAAGAGGTGATGCTTTCTTCCTTTCACATTGTCTTTTGTAGTGCTCATGAGTGCTTGAATGAAACTTTGTGACATATCAAGTTTTGGCTTTGGTTGCATGAATTAAGGAAAACTGGAATTGGTTGTGAGTTTCAAATCCTGGAAGACAAAAAAGACAATGTCAATGTTGAAATGATCAGTATAAATGATTGTGTCAACTGCTAATAGTATCTAGTTTAGTTGTTCGTTGTAGTTGTTGAAGGTCTTTTGGAACTGGGCATTGAAGTCCTCAGTCTTGTCTCTAAACAGTTATACATTTGGTTATCTCTGTATTGATAGTCAAAATGTTGCATGTTTTGAGATGATCATCTTGTTATGTTGATTCATTCTCAACCACATTCTATGCATGGTTATCACTCATTTGATTTTCTTTACACGTGGAGTATTTTCTTCAAGATCTCAGCGTAGCTGTGTAGTTATTGAATGTCTTGGATTCTTATGTTCACCAAAGCACATAATGTCTGCTAGTAATTATGTACGTTTATTTTGCCTTTTGGATTTAAATTCTATTATCCTTGCATGTAGTAAGAGCTTCTTTTTCAATTTTGTTTGCAGACATGGTAAAAAATAAAGGATTTTTGCCATCAGGGCCTTCAGAAATTCCAATTCAACGCAATCAAATGAAGGATATTATTTACTCATTGCTTCCAGCTTGCAGCGACCCTGATGAATCTGGTGTTCCTTTCAAGGCAGATGCAATCATTGCGAACCCACCAGCATATGGTTAGATCGATGATTTATGCTCTTATTTGTTTCAAATTTTATCTTATCCTCTATGATCGCTCTTCAGTGTGCTGTGCTCTTAAAAGACAATTTTGTGTTCAAGGATTGTTGTTGCAGTTTCATAGTCCAGTATAAGTGTAAGGTTCATACTAATACTTTGTTAAAAGCCATCTCTTTCACTTGCAAGGCAATTGCTACACGGTCATGCATGAATTGATGTGTCCACACTCCTTCTGCCTATATGCTTCTCATAGCTTGTTAGATTGTTGCTTATACATAAAAGATAGTGCATTCAGTTCTTAATAATTATTTAGCTCTTGTATCTAAATTTTGATCCTAATAGTGCATAGTAGGATCTTGTACATTGTAAACTATAGTTTTTCAAATGCTTTACATTCACTAACATAAATACTAAAATTTTAGGGCATGTACATGTGGCTGAGGCGCTAAAAATTCCAATACACATATTTTTTACCATGCCATGGACGTAAGTATGTCATTTAATTCTTGCGTCTTTTTTGCCTTCCCATTTATGTTATATCTACTGGCTTAACTAAAAGAGTATAGAGTTTTTTTCTTATACGTGTTTATCCATTTCATCAGCCCGACTAGTGAGTTTCCGCATCCACTTTCTCGGGTTAAGCAAGCTGCTGGATATAGGGTGCGGCCTGATAAAATCCTTACTCTTACATATCTATATTTTCGAGTTCATGCACTCTTATATGTGGCAGTTTTCAAAAATTGCAGATATCTTATCAAATTGTTGATTCATTAATTTGGCTCGGAATAAGGGATATGATCAATGATGTACGGAAGAAGAAGTTGAAGCTACGCCCTGTAACGTATTTGAGTGGTTCACAGGGCTCGGAATCTGATATACCGCATGGATACATATGGAGTCCTCATCTTGTTCCTAAACCAAAAGGTTGCTACAATTATTTGGCAATTATAAATTAACCAGATAGTCATTGATTATATTTGTTTTGCCTGTAAATTGTCTTGTTTTTTTTTTCTACTTGTGATTACTTATATGAATCCTATTTGCAGATTGGGGACCCAAGATTGACGTGGTTGGATTTTGCTTCCTGGACCTTGCTTCAAATTATGAACCACCTCAGCCACTTGTGGAATGGCTTGAAGCTGGTGAAAAGCCTATTTATATTGGCTTTGGCAGCCTTGTAAGATTCTGTCTGTCACCATTTCTTATGTATAATTTGCATTTGCCTCTGTGAATCCTTATATATGTGAACTTTGTTCATCCTTGTGGCTTATTCAGTGATATGCTATCCATCTTATGCTCCACCTTCTACCTTTTATGAATATCTAGAGAAACTTTAAGGGAGTTTTACTGACCTCTAATATGTTATTGGTCTTTTAAGATCTACCTCATTGAAAAACCATTAAATTTCAGGGGGTTTACCCTTTAGCAGTAGAATTAGGTGTATAGGATAAATGCAATCTTTCTTGTGCTGTTTGATGACCTTCAGCATGCTATTGCATCTTCTTTTTGATAGATAATTTGGATTTTCCTTTAATTTAGTTACAATTGAGGAACAATTTGTCACTTGGTAAATATGAGGCCCTTGTGCTAGCAATTATCTGAGTGATATTTCCTGTAATTTTAGCCTGTTCAAGAGCCTCAAAAAATGACTGAGATAATTGTTGAAGCATTGGAAAGAACTGGTCAGAGGGGCATCATTAACAAAGGTTGGGGAGGCCTTGGCGAATGTGAGTTACTTTAAATCTTCACAAATATTTTCTTATTCAGTCCAGCTCATCTTTGTGGACGTTGTGAAAGTTATACATCATCTTCTTTCCTCTCTCAGTGGCTAACCCCAAGGATTTCGTGTACTTGTTGGATAATTGTCCCCATGACTGGTTGTTTCCTCGATGTGCTGCTGTGGTAAATTTTGGCACTCTTCTCTGATTTTTATGTTGTGCATTTTTAGCGACTTTTTTTATCCCTCATTAAGGGTGACGACCTGGCTGCTGATTGAAATATTGAAACACTAGTTCATGTTTCCTTCCACCACCACCACCACCACCACATGAAAAATTAGTGTTGAATCAAGAGACGTCCCATATGATGAACTTGCAGGAGATAGTTATTGTACTTGGCAGTGCATTTGAGGTCAGAGAATTGTTATAATCGCAACTTCCATTATGGGATAAAATGTATAATAAAGGCTTTGTTCGATTGCAGGAGGTAATCCATTATAATGAAATGCTTATAAGTTATAATACAGGAATAAGCTATTATTTTGATAAATCTCAAAATATGTCTCTCATTTGCCCCATAAGCCTTTATTTCGATTTCCATGATTATAAAAAGGCTCCTTATGATGACTAAGCAGCTTGCATCTAACAATGCCTAAGCCCTAATTTTGCTCAAGAAGTCTCTATTTGCTTTCACATTTTGCTAAGAGTATTTTACATATTCTATTCATTATCAAATGATTCTGGTGTGGGTCGTGTAGATGCATTGGTGGTGTTAAACTGCCAAAAAAAATTCAGTTTCTGGAATCCGTTTATTGGCATCTAAAGATAATCAGTGTTTTTTTATTAACCTGTGCTTGTAGGTGCATCATGGTGGTGCTGGAACAACAGCTGCAGGGCTTAAAGCTGCGGTACTGGTTTAAGATATAGTTTCTGTTAATTTCTTATACTCCTGCTTTGATATTTGATTCATGTGTGTTTTTTTTGCATTTCTTTGGGCTTGACAGTTTTCCTTTTTCCTTTTTTATTTCTTTGCTTTAGTGTCCTACAACCATTGTACCATTTTTCGGCGACCAACCATTTTGGGGAGATCGTGTACATGCCAGAGGTGTCGGTCCAGTGCCAATTCCAGTGGATGAGTTCAGTCTAAATAAATTAGTAGATGCCATAAACTTCATGCTACGACCAGAGGTACACTGGATCTTTCTAATCCCTCTTTCGTGTTACGTTGTGCATATCTAATTTAGTACTCCCTCCGTTTCAAAATACATGACCTTTTAGAAAATTCACGCATATTAAGGAACTTTCATATTGCCTAAATTACCCTTGTAAAAGTCATGCATGTTGTTTATCAAAAAGAAAAAGCATGCTTGCATGTTCTACTTTTTCAATGATTGAGGTTATCATGAGGGGCATATCCGGAAAGAAGAGGAGAAAAATATAAAATGGTCATGTATTTTGAAACAACCTAAATTGTCTAAAAGGTCATGTTTTTTGAAACGGAGGGAGTATATCATTTAGGGGCATGATGGTGCGCGTCATGCCTCTAAATCTTGGATTATCCACATAAGCCAATGTGTTTTAATCAGTAAATCTAAATTCTAGGTACCAATGATCAGATGTAAAAGCTCACTTGCATACCTGCTAGCATCCATTGCATAATTAGTTGAAAATTTTGATTATGGAAATAATAGGAACTATGGCCTCACATAAATGGCTGGACATCTGAGTTTTCTACTGAAACGCAGACTAATAATCTGCATCATGGCTAATATCCACATAAGCCTGGAGCTCACTCCATCCTAAATGGAATGGGGCCTGCCTTATAAATTGCTCTTATTTGTATCATGAGTTATGGTAGCAGCAGTAGTTTTATTACGGCTAATGAACTTGGACAAATGCATTAGGTGAAGGAGAGAGCACTGGAACTTTCCTTGGCAATGCAGAATGAAGATGGAGTGACTGGAGCTGTCAAGGCTTTTTTAAAGCATCTTCCTCGCAAAAAGGAAAAGGTGGAGGCTGAGCCTTTGGCGGAGCGATCTAGCCTCTTTTCCATAAGCAGATGTTTTGGTTGCTCCTAAAAGTAGAAGGTGGGAATTGTTTAATCTGCTTGTATGTGCATTTTTGTACAGTTCCATCATGTTCATCTCCTCCTTCCTCACCCATTGGAAGAGAGAGAGAGAGAGAGAGAGAGAGAGAGAGAAAAACAAAATCAAGGTGTTGAAAAAGGAAAAGAGGCCTTCATCTTCACATGTATCTTCTATAGTATAACCGTGTTTGGCCGTTTGTAATAGTAAGGTGGGATATGCATATGATTGCTTGGTAACTATTATGTTATCTGCTGCATATACAAGGTGCAAAAACCTTTTGGCTTGTAGAGGTTTATACAATGAACAAAAGTTTTGGAATGATAAAGGTGTGTAGAGATTGGTATCATGTCTCTTGATTGCACCAAGATGCATGAGGATGGGAGCTAGAATTTTTTTTTAAAGAAGGAACTTGGTAACTCTTGGCGCATATGAGATGCTTGTGAACTTGGATCAGTTTGAGGCGTATAATGGGATTGAAGCTGGTTGGCAATTGGATGTGTGGCCAATACAAATGGTTGTATAGGTGCATAATTGTGTGTATGGGCAGTTGCACTAGATCACAATGCAGAACATAATCTGTATATGACATAATTATATAAAATGCACAGCTGCAGATGCTACGTTTGGAAATTCACTCTCATCACTTGACTATATATAAGCCTGAAGAAAAAATGCTTAAAACCAGGCCTTGTCTGGATCATGGGATGTGTACTTGACCTTAGGTGCGGATTGTCCTTGGGATAGATAGATAGATAGTAGATAGGAGGGAGGGATGGGTGGAGATGGTGGAAAGAAGGAAGGAGAGTAAAGAAGGAAGGTAGGTGACAAAGATGGCCGTTGGTTCCCTAGATTGGGGCCAGTAGTGAGATACCACGTGGACTCTGTAACTATCCTCCATATTCAAACCCCACTTCTTCTTCCTCTCCTCTGCTATACGTTGTGTGCAATTGGGTGTGGACTTAAAAAGAGACAACTTGCTTGCATGTTGTTATTGGCTCTCAGAAATCTCAACTTGACTCTCTTATTCATTCTTCTTAATTAGTTTGACATTATTGGCGGTGTTAGTGTTACGTACACATCCCTGAAATGGAAAAAAGAAGACTGAACTTGGGCAGGAGGAGGATTGATTTCAGCTTTAATCTGCTGAAATCAAATCTTCTGATCCCTAGCTTGAAAGGGTGGCAATTGGCATTAAATTGTTCAAAGCCAGCTATGCTGCGCTACTCCACTCCTGGCTTGTAGAGTTGTAGTAGTGTATTAATGGGGTCTTTGGGAGTTGTAATCAAAGTCCACAGCTCTCCCTGCTTTAATCAAGCAAGAAGCTTTGATTAAAATGCCCAATTGACATGGATTTTCAACTGCCCAAAAAGAGTAAATCAAGAAAAAAGAAAGCCATCAAAGTGAAACTTGCATTGTGAGATCGATGACATTATGTCAGAAAGTGTGAACCATATATGCAATGCATGCATATATGCTCCCATTTCCCAATTCAATCTCGTCTCTTTATTGATTGAGGATTTGTTTTCTCTTTCTACCCACCAATCTCTTTCTCTTATCTCTTCTGTTCCCAAGCGAGCCCATACATCCCCTCTGCAAACTCAACTCCACACCATACCATCCTAGCTAGCTTGGTAAAGAGCTGTAGTAAGCGAGTCCAGTAGTATTATAAAGGAGGGATCATCACGTACTCTTTACCATCTCCCAAACACAATCAAAAACCCCATTTCAATACATACATACATACAAACAGCTGACTGACTCCACCAACAAGCTATAGTGAGCTGCTTGTATAAGCTATAGTTAAGGTTAGGACTTGAGTGGGTTGGTAGGTGCGAATGCGATGGAGGATCAAAAGAAAGCGTCATCATCATCAGTACACATTGAAGCCAACAACAACAACAACAGCAGCAGCAGCAGCAGCAGCAGGGTGTTCCCGTGCATGTTCTGCAAGCGCAAGTTCTACAGCTCCCAGGCGTTGGGCGGCCACCAGAACGCCCACAAGAAGGAGAGGACTTTAGCCCGGAGGAGGCCCAAGAGCTGCTCTGCCCACAGCCCCCTGCCCCTCCGCTACTACCCGCAGCCGCTCTACATAGCCGCCGCCACCTCTGCCCACCACGCCCGCTTCTTGAATTTCTTCAACAGCAACAACAACAACAACAACATGCTCTCCTTCAACGGCCCCTACTGCCCTTCCCCGCACCCTCCGGGGAGCACCACCAGCTGCTTGCCTAGCATTAATAATATTGGCGGTGCAAACAACAAGACCGCGACTTTGGTGGGGATTGATGCCACTCATCATCATCGTCATGTTAGCAACAAGCTTGACTTGTCATTGCACTTGTGACCTCATGGAGATGGACAGCCTTACTTATTTTGAACCACTTACTTTCATTTAGGATTTTTATTTATTACATCTTTATACCACGTACGTACGTACGATCGAGCAAGAATTTGTTGCATCATATCATTAGTTTTGCTTAATTTTGTTTTCTCAGGTTTGTTTGGGGTGTCATCGAGCGTTTTTTAGATTGGAGCTTGGGAAGACATGAAAACATTTTTTCTGTTTTGCTTGTCTTTTGAATTTCAGTTCTAACAATCAAATCAAGCCATCCATCAATGCCTCATTTCATTTTTTTGCACGACGACCATAAGTATCAATGTTCTCACAACTTCGTTGTTCCTCCAGTGAGATCATTTAACTCTAATGTAAATTTGAACTTTGCTTCTTTGGAATTTATTTTGCTCCATTCAAACCTGTCATATTTTCAAAGCGAACCATAAAACGTATGGTGTTTATCATCATCAAAACACAAGAGATAATCAACTTAACAATCACCCGCCGTAAAAAACAAAAAACTAAAATGACAGCAAACACTGGAAAGATCCAAATGGTGAAAAGTATAGTACTTGACATGTGACAAGGAAAAAAAAAATCTTTGCATAAGAGGCTGAACCGGTGTAACAAATGAGCCACAGAAAACATGATAAAATTGACGAGCCATGAACTTGGGTCCCCCGTCCCCATGTGGACTTCTTTCCTCTCCACTCTATAGGACTAATAATTCAGTATCAGTACGATGAGCTTTTGAGCTCTTAATATCTCTTGTTTCTATCCTAGTTTATACTGCTAGAACTCCATTGATTGATAAGGTTGGTTCTAACTTGCAAGTTCATCAATCAAACTTCGGGGTCATTTAATTTTCTTTTGGGCGAAATCCCTACTTTATCATCATGCTGGGGACTGCAGGTCTTGTAATCCCCTGCAAAGGTACTTAAACTAAACTCATATTTCCCGCAGTTAAATCTGTTATTGATCATAGGATTTTTACTGCTTTATGCATAAATATTGTATTGATGCCCATTGTGAAGTCTTGGTGTGTGTACTGTAGCTGCTGTTGCATGGGAAGCAGGAAAGCCTTTGGTGATAGAACAAGTGGAGGTGGCTCCTCCGCAGGCCATGGAAGTCAGGGTTAAGATCAAGTACACTACTCTTTGTCGTACCGACCTTTTCTTCTGGGAAGCCAAGGTTCTTGAAATCTTGCCCTCTGTATTTACATTTTCGCTTCCTTTAGGGCCCGTGTGGTATCCAACGGCGGAAACTGAAACGGAATGGAATGAAATGAAAATGAACCTAGTCCAATTATGGGTCACTATACATTAATTGAACTGTATTACTTCCATATATAAATTTCCCTTCTTATTGTTTTTTTTTTCTTTTGGTTTAGGGAAGCTCAGCTACACAGTTGTTTCCGCAAATCTTTGGCCATGAAGCCTCTGGGTATGTGACCCTACGCTCTTTAATTAATATTAGTTTTTTTCCTTTTTACAAAACTGGTGTGGTAAGGACCAAATGTACATCTAGACATAACTAGTAGGGGGATTTCAACAAAAATGATTGATATATATAATTATATAAAAGCTGAAGTTGAATTTGGTTGGTTTAATGATGGATTTGGAAAGCATTGTGGAGAGTGTTGGAGAAGGGGTGACGGAGTTCGAAGTAGGAGACCATGTCCTGCCGGTGTTCACAGGGGAGTGTGGAGAGTGTCGGCATTGCAAATCAGAGGAGAGCAACATGTGTGATCTGCTTCGGATGAACCCCGTTAGAGGAGTCATGCTAAGCGACGGAACATCTCGGTTCTCTGTCAAAGGAAGCCCTGTTAACCACTTCATTGGGACGTCTACGTTTAGTGAATACACGGTGGTACACGCGGGCTGCCTAGTCAAAGTCAATCCCTCGGCGCCTCTAGACAAGATATGCATTCTCAGCTGTGGTGTCTCAACAGGGCTCGGTGCTACTTTGAATGTTGCAAAGCCAAAACCGGGCTCTACTGTTGCTATTTTCGGTCTTGGAGGAGTGGGTATGGCTGTAAGTACACGTGCATCAGCCCAAACTAGCTAGGCATTCCCTTACATATGGTGATTTGTTCATTTTATTAAGGAATTATGTGGTTGTGAAGGCTGCAGAAGGTGCAAGAATTGCTGGGGCGTCCAGAATCATTGGGATTGGAAGAAACCCGGCAAAGTTTGAGGAAGGTATTCTATTCTATTTAATTATTAATGCAAGATTTGGTTAGTGTTAATTATTATGTTTTCGTCTCATCTCCCATTCTTTAATATATGTTGGTACCTCCAGCAAAGAAGTTTGGAGTGACTGAATTCCTGAACCCAAAAGACTATGATAGACCAATTCAGGAGGTCAGACTTCATGGTTTTTCCCCTTCTGAATGCTAAATGAGAGTCACAGCCTTTGCCATTGTTTATACATGCTCACTCACTCGACCCTTTTCCGGCCAGGTTATAAAAGAGATGACAGATGGAGGAGTTGATAGGAGTATCGAGTGCACAGGCAACGTTGATGTCATGATTTCTGCCTTTGAGTGCGTTCACGACGTAATCCTCCTCCTCTCTAGCTACCACTAACTGATTTCTAGTTGGATCATACTAAAGATCAGAAGAAACTGAGATGAGTTTTTGATGGGGAAAAGTAGCTAGTTAATTGGTCTTGTATGTATGTATGTGCAGGGGTGGGGAGTAGCTGTACTCGTAGGAGTTCCAAGCAGAGATGCAATGTTCATGACAAAGCCCATAAATTTGCTGAATGAGAGGACACTCAAAGGGACCTTCTTTGGAAACTACAAGCCAAAGACTGATCTTCCATCACTTGTTGAGATGTACATGAACAAGGTCACATTTTTTCTTAAAGAAGAACTCCTCCATCTTCCTGTACATTATGGAAGAGTTTTTGTTCTGATCTCATGTGAACCCAAGCTTTACCTTTCCTTATGCAGGAGTTAGAGCTGGAAAAATTCATAACCCATAAGATTAAATTCTCAGAGATTAATAAAGCTTTTGACTACATGATCAAAGGGGAAGGCCTGCGCTGCGTCATTAGCATGGATGACTAAATCAAGGCTTCTTGTTCTAATCAAACTTTGGGATTCAGAACTTGAATTGTGTTATTCATGGTATTATTATTCTAAACTAATACGTGTAACTTAGAACCAGTGCCAGCGACCGGGCAAAGATCATTGCAGACTGAGATTGGCATCTAAATTGGGCACTCCTCTAGTTGGGGCTTTCTCCAAAAGCATCCAAAGACATTGTTTAACCAGCTTAAAATATTTATGTTCTGGCATAAGATTTGAAGCATTCTTAGGCCGGGCTGTACACTGGTCCACACCGGACCAGACCCGGAATCAACATAAATTATGGACCGTAGACTGGACCGAAATAATCCGTCCCAGTCAAGTTTCGGTCCGGATCAAACCGGTCCGGTCTTTGATTATAAACCGGTTGGACCGTTAATGCTAGAGGTGTCAAAACCTGACCCGACCCGAAAAATCGACCCGAACCGACCGAAAATTTTTGGGTTGAGACCCGACCCGAATAGTAGCGAGCAAAGAAAAAAACCGAACCCGATTAACCCGAACCCGATTGGGTTGAAACCCGAGACCGACCTGACCGACCCGATATATTATATATATGTAGAATAAATATATTATATTGTAAATATTTTATCATAAAACCTATTATAAATAAAATATTATTATAAAAATCTATTAAAAATGATATTTTATTATTAAATATTATTATTTAATCATAATATTATTTTAATAATCATTAAAAGTTCAAATTCTTGACCTGTTAGGTCGACCCGAACCCGCCCGATAACCTGTCAAGACCCGACCTGGCTTAACCTGTAACCCGATTGACCCGAACCTGTACTCAACCCGAACCCGAAAAGACCGAACCCGAATCCACCCGACCCGACCTGTTTGACACCTCTAGTTAATGCTAATAAATATTATCAATAATTACCTTATAATAAAATTTGAAATTAGACTTAGAGCACAATAAGTTAACTTTTATGTAATAAAATCAACCAAACTTGTTACGTCACATAAGTAGTACATAATAGATTAATAAATACCCAAATATTCTACGGTAATTAAAAGATATGTTAAACTAATTAGGTAATTCAAAAATATTAGATGAATTCTACAACAAAAGAAATAAAGTGCCAAACCGCATAAAGATATGTATGAATGAAAGATGATATATGAAAATTTTAACTCGAAAGATTAGGAATTCGGAAAATATCATAATCAAAAATTAGATATTATTAAAGTAAAATTTATTAAATAAAAATTTAGGTCTAAAAATTGATAATTTATGGATCGGAGACCGGATCGAAATCCACCAATACGGTCTTTTTTCGTACAATTTGACTCAATTTTTTCGGTTCGGACCAGATTTTTTACAGCCCTAGCCATATTTGGTATAAAATGGATTGGGCCATTCATTAAAAAAGGATGGGGTTCAATGAAAGCTTGGCCTAGTACGCTTTTATGTAGGAATCCCAACCGGACCGAAACCGGAATCATCATAAATTATAGACCGAAGACCGGATTCGGTCCAAACCGGTCCAGTCTTGATTATGGACCTACTGGACCGTTATTGTTAATAAATGTTATATTTAATTAAACAAGAATTCATGACCCGTGCTACGCACGAGCTTAAAAACTATTTTGAAGCTTTATTAATCACCTTTAATTGAAAAATTGCATAAAATTGCATGAATATGATAAATGGACCAAGGTATGATAATATAAAATATAATAGATTATATTAAGCATAAAATAAATAAATATTCCATAAGAAATAAATCAATTGAAAATATAATTCACTTGCGAGAGAAGCATCTAAATACAATTAAGTACATATGAAAGGTATAGAAAACTATAGAAAGCATATGAAAGATTAAAATAACATTGTTGGCTATTCAAAATATTTTTTATACACATGAAAACTATAGAACTTTAAATAGAAAATACCCATATTTTATGATTTAGGGTATAAATACATTTTGTCATTTTCGTTAAAAAATACAAATATTTTCTGATTTATGGTATTCACATATTTTTTTATTTACGTGAAAAATATACACGTTAAGAAAACATTCATATATACACATAATACAAAAAATACCCACATAATACGTTCAAAAAAATACACATACTTCATGATTTAGGATATAAACATATTTTGTGATTTATCTTAAAAATTATTGATTTATTTATATACTTGAATCATATATACAACTAATACAACAAAAACACGCAAAACACGTTTAAAAAATACACATATTTTATGATTTATGGTATTCACATATTTTGTGATTTGCGTTTAAAAAATACACATTATGAAAATATGCAACTAACACAAAAATGTTGCTAGAGAGGTTTGAACCCCAAACCTTTGGGTAATTAGAGGAAGACTTGACCACTATGCTATTGTGGTTTGTTTGATTATGATTGCATAGTGTTTATTATATAGGGAAGATTGCAACCAACACTAAATGGAGCATTTAATGGGGACACCACCTAACTTATATATATATATATATATATATATAGATTATGGCCGAATAGCCGAAAAACACACCTATAATATGGCATATTTCGCGTAACCACCCCTTTAATGCGAAATTATGGAAAACCACCGTTTTATACGTCTCCGTTAAAGTTGGTTTCCATAGCAGTCTTTGAGGGGATTTTGGTCAAAGAGGCTTCTACCATCATGTTTCATACAAAACCTCCGCCTAATTGGGTGACCAGTTTGGCACGAGCCACTTTAGGGGTGTTGGAGCGAAGGGGAGAGAGGGTTGGGTTGGTGGAAGCCATTAATGGAAGCTTGACAGGGGAGGTTTGTTGAGTTTAGGGTGTACATGCATGAAAATTATGATATAATATGATGCATTTAATTAATTTGTTTTGGTTGAAGGAAACGGTCCTTGTAGATCCTAAAAAGGATAGTCAAGGTTATATGAGTAGACCCATTTAAGGGTAGTCTCGTGGGTAGACTCAATGAAGAGTAATCCCTTAGGTGTAGACTCCAACGGAGTAATCACCACCGTTCCTTAAATTTAACTTGACCTAGATATCGGCAACGAGTCGTGTACAAGGCACTTTCCTTCAACGTTATTTTCCCCTATTCCATGCCAGGGTACGTATGCAAATAAGTTGTGAGATAAAACGTTCCGGAGAAACCCGAGGAATGGCGGCAAACCCAAACCTCGATGTAAACACATACCTGGTTCGTCCTTGACTCTTGTGGTAGAGAAACCCATGGAAGATGACGTTTTTCCTTCCATACTTGACTTGTCTAAAGTCTCCTTATCCTTGGATAACGTCCTTGAACTTTGCAAGGCAAAACCGAACCTCTTACTTGCCCTTAGTCGACAATACACACAAACAACGGTGTGCTGTCTTTCTCAACTTCGTGAGTATACTACGAGAGATTCCCTTTGAATCTCAGGCTGAAATTTTGTGGATTTCGAGGGCAATATGTCTTCTGAACTTTGTCCAAAAATGGGCGCAATCCAAGCCTTATAAAGGCCAAAGAAGGGCGGTTTATTGACGGTTACTAGAGGATAACTTCTTTTTAATTTTAGGAGTTGGTTACAAGGGATAACCACCCTTTTTGTGCCTGGAAGGGGCCGGACCTCATGGCCATCTTATAGCCCATCCAATGCTCAAGAGAAGGCCTAAAAATCAGCCCAAAAGGGGCCCAAGGTAGCCGGCTAGGTTAGGCCCAAAACTAGACTACAATGCAGTCCATACCAAGCCCATATAGACAGCCCACGTGGGGCCCAAGACATGGCCCATGGGCCTAGCCCATTGGGGGCCCATGCTAGGTCCCTACCTAGGTAAGGTAGCTAGGTACCAAGCTAGCATAGGTAGCTAGGTAGTTAGCTAGCTCAGCTACACAACTTAGCTAGCACATGGAGCTAGGTGGAGAGCAAGCATATGGAGCTAGCATCTTAGCTAACATATGGAGCTAGCTTCCAAGCTAAACTCTTGAGCTAGGTTATCGATACCGAGCTTGCTTCCAAAGCTAGATTCCTGGTGCCCGGTGCCAAGCAACTCTCAAGCTTGGAGTCCGACAAGGACGTTCCATTAGTGCGAGGAGAAGCTTTCATACTTGCATATGAGGTTGCACCAAGCTTCCGTATACCAACCTTTTCCACTCAAACCATATATCAAGCATAAGCAAACTTCCAATGAGCCATCGTTGCTTATGCCACAGCCTAGGCACGCTCAAGCGCGCCCCGTAGCCAACCGAGAGCTAGCGCTCATCGCTACGGCCTAGGCACGTCACCGCTCAAGCTGCGCCCGAGCTAAGGTGCGCCCTAGTCAAGCTCCAAACTTGTGCCTTACCATGCCACTCTCACCTTTAGAGGTTTCCCGAGCTTAGGCACTAGCACTACAAGCTTCAAGATTAGTCTCGAAGCTACCCTTAGCTATCCTTCTTCATGGTTTCTCTTCTTCTTTACCTCTTAGCACACCAAAGACAAGTCACCACATATCCGAGCTTCCAAAGTCGCTCAATGTGATCCTTATTCTCAACCATCAAGACGTATCAACAATCAGGGGGACCGGCGACTGCGCAAATCACCAACATTCCTCCCCCATTTGCGACATGTCGTCAAGAACAACCTATAACAAGCTCTATGTTATACAAGTGAATATCCCAAGGATTTGAATTCACAACCTGTACCACATGGTCATACACCCAAAAATTGTGGTGTTCTAATAATTGAACCACTTCTTCTTGTCCAGGTGCACGCCACATGGCACAACACGAGCTACCTTATGTTGCTTACATTTGTGACGCTTTTAAGGCTCTTGCGTCCATATCTATTTCACATATGCTTATAGATGAGCAATCCTAACGCTCTCTTGGAAGAAGCCTGGCACTTCCGCATATGCTTAGTTGAGACTTCTAGCATGCACCTACGAATGCACTTCACCAGAGTCCCATTAATGACACACTCGTGACAAGTGTTTTCCAGACACTCGTGACAAATGAGTCAATACTCCTTCTTTTACGTAGGCTAGAGCATCTACCTTGATGCGAGTTTGTTATGCTCTCAAGACTCCATGTGTTTGACTTACCACATTGAATTCAGCCCTACACCTTTCGGTAAGGGGGAATTGGGCGTTCAAACCATAGGCCTTATTTAGGATTTCATCCCCATCCCTCAAGTTGATCGAACACAAGCCCTTTTGCCAAAATCCCTATGCGGGAAGATGTCATCCTTGTTGTGCTATTAACGATACAATTGAGACGACTCTAGGAGTGTATATTCCTTAGAATAATTCACCCTCACACCTAGATGTCGCATCTCGACCCAAAGTCGAATTTATGCAAGTTGCCTCTTTGGAAAATCCAAGATTGCGCGCCTATCACCCAAATAGGAATTACCAACCACTCGTTGACTAGTGGTTTTCCACATTTGGTGATCCAACTTGCGTTCTTTCCATGATGGAAAGACATTTCCACACATCCAATGCCTTTAGCATCAATGTATTCCACCACGACACACAGACATGCCATGGTCAAAGCACTCTATCACTTGAGAGTACTCAAGTATGGACACACTCTTCATGAGAGGTGATCTCAATGGATCCATAGGTGCTAACAAATCATGTGTAGAAATAAACCAATTCATACATACTTTCCAATGTCGTTATTGTCCAATGAAGATCTAGGGTGTCTTCCATCTTCATAATTCCACATTGGCCTCTCCAAGATCCATCAATCGGAGAACTCTATAGACAATGCCCTCTTCCATCTTACACACCTCAACCTAGGTGATTTTCCTTGGGATGATCATCCTCATTCAAGATGGAACAAACCATTCTTCCCTTTCCCTCGAAATATTCATCAAGGAACCTTGAAGAAACATGCCCTTAGGGCGTTATTGTCCTTCCACGAATGTGCTTTGCACTCGTCTTGCCTTGCCTTTACAAGCATGCCTCCATTGGTGCCTATAAGCATTAGGAATCTAGTCCTTAACACTGTCATCCAAGGCATCCAAAATCCATCCAAGAACTCGGTCCAGGGCTTGGCCGATTTCTGGATCATGTTATAATAGAATGGCAACAACTCAACCCACAACTTGACCAAGTTGTGGACCAAGTCAAAATTACCGAGCCAAACTCGGCCTATCACTCGACCGAGTGATACCTCTAGGCCAAAACTCGACCGAAGACTCGACCGAGTCATGGGTAGAGTTGTAAAATTAGCCTTTCCTTTGGTCATTTTGCTCGTAGTGCGCTTAACCTCTTCATGACCCTCTTGGCAACACTTGTAGGTACACAATAGTGCCTCATCTAGGCCTCTTAAGTCCCACCAACACACATTGGTTAGATGTAGTGTTCCGAGGTTCTAACTGACTTGGGCTCCTATCTAGGACTCCATTGACCCAAGAATCGAGCCACGTCTCTTCGGTCTAAGTCCTTAGACTACCATTTGTGTGAAAACCGAGGCTATGATTTATCGAGACCTCCCCCATCATAAAATCTCGTAGTCGAAGAAAGCACACACTTTGCAACCTTGGAGTAAACTTCTTGAGTTCACTTCGGGATGCCCCACAAGGTATGAGCACTTAGTGCCACACCTAGGCCAAGGTTTGGCTTTATAGAGCGAAGACGCAGCCACCCAAGGCATCACGCGACCGCGCAACACCCAGCCTAGGCCGTATCTTCAATACTGAGCCATCAGGACCCAAAGCGCGGGCACACCGGCCATGACGCGCCCGCGTCTTGGCTTGCCCCAGCCCGCGTCTCAAGACCCGACTCTTCAGGAGCCAAAGCGCGGGCAGCTTAACCCGAGACGCGGTCGCGTCTTGCCTTTGCCAGCCCGCGTCTTGCTCGCTTAGACTTGTTCTTTCGAGCACCATTGCCCTATGTTAGGATCTTTCATGAGCCACTCCAACAAAATTTATGGAGTATCTATGGCTCGATCCTAGGAGCCTAGGCACACCTTTATGTGCCTCTTGGTCCATGTAATACCCACCACGAAAATTCATTCGTAGTCCCTTGATAAGCATATGGATGCAAATCAAACTTTTGGCTTTGTTCTAATTTAGTGTCCAATATTTATGGAACACTCAAGAACATTAACATAACCTCAATTCCCATTTATTTCATGGAAATAATCTTTGTGACATATGTAGGAAAGCCATTGGCACTTGGTGCCAAACACACAAACAAATATGTCCCACGACTAAGCGTGGTTGTGCCTATGCTAGGCTTTGCCTAGGCATTTCTTTGGCACATTTCATAGTGACTTGTCACTACCACCCTTCCAACATCATTACATGTCACTAAGAGTCATCCAATCTTGGTTTAGACTCTTCCATGGTCATGTACTCTCATGTGTCTATGGACACATCAAGACCTTGTGAATTCATTTTATAGAAATCACATCAAGACTCATCTTCAAGAGAAGCGGTCTAACCTTTCCTTTACATGAACAATTTTCTCTTAATTAATTCATCCTTTCGGATCCCTTGCATAATCATTCTTGATGTGCAAGACCAGTGTCCTCGAATTTAATCAAGGATATTTACCCATTAAGGTCATAAGATGCATGCCTTGAGTCGAGCCATTACTCACCCATGCAACTTATCATAAGAGGTTTATAATATCATGCAATTAAACCTTAGTGTGTCCTTGGCCAACATATGATCCTCCCAATGACTTAGGGAATTAATCCAGTAGACCCTTTCATCAGTAGACCCGAAGGTAGTCTGATTACTCTAGTAGACCCGAAGGTAGTCTAGAGTATGGGTCGTCCCAAACATATGTAAGGGCAACTCTAGGTTAATCTGAGTTGGACGTGTTCACCCATAAGGAGAATTGAACCAACATGTCAACAATGAAGTCGACTCTTGCAAGACACCGAGTTATACTCATCTTGCTCATATGTCGTTAAGATCAATTATATAGATCAAACCATACTTTATTAATCA
The DNA here is from genome assembly GCA_934048045.1 of Polygonum aviculare. Lineage (NCBI taxonomy): Eukaryota > Viridiplantae > Streptophyta > Magnoliopsida > Caryophyllales > Polygonaceae > Polygonum > Polygonum aviculare. Next base: position 32,316,939 of record OW204028.1, on the reverse strand, counting down.
TAAAATATTATCACACACTAATATCCCTTTATGTATAGGGCTTACAAACATGCATGAAATAATAAAACACACTTATACATAATATTATTATTATTATTACACAACCATCCATTAATTTTTGCAATGGAGGTTAACGCCACACAACCGGCAGAAAACCGGCTTCTTGGGCCTTCGGGAACCATAGACAACTCTCCAATAGTTCCCTCCCACAGCCTCTCCGCCGTCCCCAATGGGTTCGGCCTTTAGGCTGCTTGGTTCGGCTCGAACCTCGGAGCGCCTTGCCCCGACGCGCCTCCTCCATGTAGGACGAGCGTTACGTTACTTACGTGGAAAGCCCTTGTTCCCCGTGTGCGCCACCGGCCCACGGGCCTCCGCAACCTTGGAGGATTCAGGAATAGACGCCTTTTCATGTCCGGGACCGGTCTCCATCTTCATACGAATAGGAGACCATTTCAACTCCGAGTGTACTTGGGACTTGCGCCCCTCCCCGCACTCCACGGTCAAGCGATGGAACTCATCCAAGTAATCGAGCGTCCAATCCTCGGGAGCGAACTCCCCAATCTCCACATCATCCCACATAGTTGGGGCGGGACTCCATGTGGGACTAGGGGGCTCAATCTTGACCTCTCTCAAAAGAGACGTCCCCTCCCACTCGTTTGCCATATCTAACACTTCAAAACAAAATTAAAACATGATAAATGCAAACAAATATTAATCAATAAAAATAACGTTGAAGATTGTTGAGTTTAGGGTGTACATGCATGGAAATTATGATATAATATGATGCATTTAATTAATTTGTTTTGGTTGAAGGAAACGGTCCTTGTAGATCTTAAAAAGGATAGTCAAGGTTATATGAGTAGACCCATTTAAGGGTAGTCTCGTGGGTAGACTCAATGAAGAGTAATCCCTTAGGTGTAGACTCCAACGGAGTAATCACCACCGTTCCTTAAATTTAACTTGACCTAGATATCGGCAACGAGTCGTGTACAAGGCACTTTCCTTCAACGTTATTTGCCCCTATTCCATGCCAGGGTACGTATGCAAATAAGTTGTGAGATAAAACGTTCTGGAGAAACCCGAGGAATGGCGGCAAACCCAAACCTCGATGTAAACACATACCTGGTTCGTCCTTGACTCTTGTGGTAGAGAAACCCATGGAAGATGACGTTTTTCCTTCCATCCTTGACTTGTCTAAAGTCTCCTTATCCTTGGATAACGTCCTTGAACTTTGCAAGGCAAAACCGAACCTCTTACTTGCCCTTAGTCGACAATACACACAAACAACGGTGTGCTGTCTTTCTCAACTTCGTGAGTATACTACGAGAGATTCCCTTTGAATCTCAGGCTGAAATTTTGTGGATTTCGAGGGCAATATGTCTTCTGAACTTTGTCCAAAAATGGGCGCAATCCAAGCCTTATAAAGGCCAAAGAAGGGCGGTTTATTGACGGTTACTAGAGGATAACTTCTTTTTAATTTTAGGAGTTGGTTACAAGGGATAACCACCCTTTTTGTGCCTGGAAGGGGCCGGCCCTCATGGCCATCTTATAGCCCATCCAATGCTCAAGAGAAGGCCTAAAAATCAGCCCAAAAGGGGCCCAAGGTAGCCGGCTAGGTTAGGCCCAAAACTAGACTACAATGCAGTCCATACCAAGCCCATATAGACAGCCCACGTGGGGCCCAAGCCATGGCCCATGGGCCTAGCCCATTGGGGGCCCATGCTAGGTCCCTACCTAGGTAAGGTAGCTAGGTACCAAGCTAGCATAGGTAGCTAGGTAGTTAGCTAGCTCAGCTACACAGCTTAGCTAGCACATGGAGCTAGGTGGAGAGCAAGCATATGGAGCTAGCATCTTAGCTAACATATGGAGCTAGCTTCCAAGCTAAACTCTTGAGCTAGGTTATCGGTACCGAGCTTGCTTCCAAAGCTAGATTCCTGGTGCCCGGTGCCAAGCAACTCTCAAGCTTGGAGTCCGACAAGGACGTTCCATTAGTGCGAGGAGAAGCTTTCATACTTGCATATGAGGTTGCACCAAGCTTCCGTATACCAACCTTTTCCACTCAAACCATATATCAAGCATAAGCAAACTTCCAATGAGCCATCGTTGCTTATGCCACAGCCTAGGCACGCTCAAGCGCGCCCCGTAGCCAACCGAGAGCTAGCGCTCATCGCTACGGCCTAGGCACGTCACCGCTCAAGCTGCGCCCGAGCTAAGGTGCGCCCTAGTCAAGCTCCAAACTTGTGGCTTACCATGCCACTCTCACCTTTAGAGGTTTCCCGAGCTTAGGCACTAGCACTACAAGCTTCAAGATTAGTCTCGAAGCTACCCTTAGCTATCCTTCTTCATGGTTTCTCTTCTTCTTTACCTCTTAGCACACCAAAGACAAGTCACCACATATCCGAGCTTCCAAAGTCGCTCAATGTGATCCTTATTCTCAACCATCAAGACGTATCAACAATCAGGGGGACCGGCGACTGCGCAAATCACCAACAAGGTTGATGGCGGTCTTTTAAGAGAGAAGGAAGAAGATGACGAGTGTAAGGGATGTGGAAGAGAAGAATACCTGTTGGAGGCTATTTAATGAAACTCGAGTTTTTCAAAAGGCAACTGTACTTTCACTTGATTATGCGATCTTTGGATAAGATCTCCTAATTCTAAAAATTTCAAACCAAATAATCGTCAAGAGCTTGTCCAAAACACGCGCTCTTCTGTCAAATCCTGTAGTTGACAAGACTGATGTCGTCGACCACAACATTTCACCAACTCTATACATGTCGACCAACCTAGTACACCACCACGTGAAGTTTCTTGGGGATTGTGCCGCACTAGGTGGTGCCAAGGTAACCCATGCACGATAATAACTTATTGTGGAATTTTTTGAATGAGTTTATAAGTCTATGTTTAATAAGAACGAACAAAGTGGGCTTATAGAGACTTTCGCATGATAGGTCAGGTATAGACAGTAGAATCAACCATAATCTGGGCTTATAATCATAAAAATAACATAACATAACAAGCAGATGTCGTCGACAAGCATACAAGCATGGAGTTTCATAAAATGATGTAGTAATTACACTTAAACTTATGATATATAAGCATGCAATCTCTCTTAATGAAAAATAATCAATTTTCAACCAATCATTAAAAGAAAACATATATGGAAACAAGTTAATCGAGAAAAACCTTACCACGCTCCATAAGAAGTCATTCAAAGGGTCACGATTCAAGGCCTTTGTAAAGATGTCCGTTCTTTGATTATTTGTTCTGTAAAACTCAATGGTGACCATGTCTTATTCCACAAAATCTCGAAGATAATGGTGTCTGATCTCAATATGCTTCATCTTTGAATGTTGCACCGGGTTCTTTAAGATGTCTATAACACTTGTGTCACAAAGTATGGGTAATGACTCACACTTCACACCATAATCACTTAGTTGTTGTTTCATCCAAAGGAAGTTGTGAACAACGAGCAGCAAAGACAACATATTCAGCCTCAACAGTAGATAAAGCAACAAAAAATTGCTTCTTAGATCCCCATGAGACAAGACAAGATCTAAGAAAGCTATAATAAATGTACTCTTTCTTTCCACTCTATTTCAAGCCAAATATACATTCGTGTAGCGGACATGGTCAAAATTGTCGACCCTTGGATATCACAAATACAAATTGTCGCTCTCTTTGAGATATCTAATGATCCTCTTCACAACTTTCAAAATGAGACTCACGAGTATCGGCTTGAAATCTAGCACAAAGACAAACTACAAAGACAATATTTGGTCTAGCACAAACTACAAACACAAATTGTCGCCCTCTTTGAGATATCTAATGATCCTCTTCACAACTTTCAAAATGAGACTCACGTGTATCGGCTTGAATAGCACAAAGACAAACTACAAAGACAATATGTGGTGTGCTAACGGTGAGATACAATAGGACTCCAATTATGACCCTATACATAGTAGTATTGACCTTGGGATCTTTCTCATCTTTTCCCATTAAAGTTGTCGGCAACCTGAGAGTGTCAAACGATTGAGAGTTCTCCAGTCCAAAATTTTTGACACACTCCTTAAGGTACTTTTGGTAATGAACCTTAGGCCATTGGAGAAGAAAGAAATAGTCGTTGGAGTTCTAAGCCTAGATCTTCAAGGTGATTGCATACGGGAGCAATGGCTGCAATAAAGGCGTTGTTACCACTAGAGAAAGACTTGAACTTGCGAAGCTTGGTGAGAGGCCAGGTTTCTAAGGTAATATAGGTTGGATTTTGTTGTACTTGAGTTAATAATACTTCTTGGTGATAGCTTGATAGGAAGTCTTGGAGAGTACTAGATCGAGAGAGTCTAGTGTGAATTGGTATCTTACTTGTCTTGTATAGTTCGCGATTATTAATAACAGAAGTACGTAATTCAAAATCCTTCTATAGAAGATAGAGGTCTTTCCAGAATTATAACTACCTGGTTGTTTTAGGTTTCCTCTCTAAATATCATGTTTTTAATTGTTTTGTTTTTCCGCTGCATGATGGACGGTTCCCTAGGGGAATAGTGCTTGCTCTGTTTACCAACACAAGCCCCCGATCCAACAAGCTAGATGTAGAGAACTTGTATCGCAAGTACTCAACTCCAGAAGGCGATGTGCTTGGGGACAAGTTGGAGAAAGTTGTCCACAAGGTCATATTCTCGCCCTTTGGCACCGGAAATAGGTGCACCATGTCTTGGCACTACCATCCCAAGGGAGGTGGAACCCTCGACGAGGAGGGGCTCAAGAGGGCCAAGGTTGAAGAGTATGTCTGGTGCAACCCCAATGCAAATGCGTAATTTGTTACGTGCACCATATTATAATGAATTAGACCAATATTTAAATAAGCTTGTTAAGCAACATAATAAGTGTTTTGCTCAATCAACCGCTAGTCTGGTGCGATCAAATCATCATGAGCGTCACTGAACTCTATTGTGTGCATGCTGTACGTAAAAGCAACCGTTGATATATATAAGATCTGAAATTGACAACTGACAGAGAAAGGTGAACTATTGCAGCTGTGAAATTAATACATGTATGTAACTTGTATATCAAAGTTGCTATTAGTAATACATAAGCTAGCGTTTATTACATATTCAGCAGACGAGTACCTTTGTAAAGGAGGCAAGACATGCAGTAATGCCATATCTATATCAACAAATACAACAAACATAGAAAAGGACTATCAACACAGACCTCCTACTTCCCTTAAATTACAACATACACCCAATACATATTTAGAGCAACACCTTACATTCACATATATATAGCTATATATATGGCACATTCCCAAGCAAAGATAGCTAGCTAGAAACGTCAGCAGCGGCTTTAGAAACGTCAGCTTTGGATGGCTCTGGGACCAAACATGTATGTCACAGATCGAGATTGAGCTCAAGAAAGAACCCTTGATCCAAAAGGGAAGGCGAAAAGGCAGGGCAATTGTTAGCTAGGGAGGAGAATAGACGACGGATTGGAGACTATACATACATACATATATTTCATATATATGTTAAAAGGGACAGATGGTTAATCAGATCAATCTTAGATCCGGGTGGGTTGTGTTTCCGGGTCACCCGTATCTTTGATCCCTTGCTTCTATTGTGGTATCAAGATCGAGCTATCAAGTTCCCAGCTGCCTGTGTGAGAGAGGAGACAGTCCACTGCTAGACGGGGAAGCCGAGTTCTGAGTCTTCAGTGCTTTTAATGGCGGCTTCTTGGCTAATTCTGGCTTTGATCCTTGTTGTTGTGGTCGAACCTTTACTCCTCTGATCATCTGCACACATCAAACTCATGATGTCTAATTAAAACACTAAGAGGCTGGAGACATAAATTCAATGGCATTCTTTTTTTTCTTTTCATAAGGATATATAGGCTTACATGACATGTAGACAAATCTTGTCCTAGCTAGCTAGCTAGGAAATTCTGATTGTAGTAATTCCAATTATATATTACTGAACCTTCCTAATGGATCTATTACAAACACAAATATAATGCAACTATATGCCGTACCAATACTTATATATATATATATGTAGCGTGCATGATATATGGAGTGTGTATATACATGTCTGAACCCCCAATTTGCAAGTTGCAACATGTAAACAGTATTGTATGATAAATAAAGCATCCATAGACAAAGAGTGGAGAGAAGGAAGAAAATAGGGCCCCCTTATTTTGCAAGTTGCAGTGTGTAAAGCAAGCAATGAAGAAAGCAGACAAGTTGAAAGGAAGGATGTTTGTCCGTACATATTTGCCACATTTAACATCTGAGTAGATCACAATGAAGTCCCCCTCTTGCAAACCATTGGATCTCACAAAATCACCTGTCACCAACAAAATTAAACATGTCTACTTTTAAACACCCTAGACAAAACATAAAAGTGTTCCTTCGACATCATGAGGTTCCTCCCGCCCCTGCCCAGCCCTTCCCCAGCCGCCGCCTCCAGCCTGATCCTTGCCGCCAGCTCCTGCAGCCCAAGCATGGGCAGCAACAAAAAGAGAAGGGAGAGGAAAAAGTCTGTGAAGATCTCCCTTCTCCCCGCCGCTGTTGACTCGGACGACCCCCAACCCAGCCAAAATCCAAACCCTAACTCCGACGAGGATCCCGTCTCTGACGATAGCCCCTTCCAAGTCATCCCTGCGAGTCTAATCTCCAGCAATAATTTGAGGCTTCTAAAGCGTGAGTCCAGTCGCCTCACCAAGCTATCCGCCGAGGAGCTCTCGATTGCCCTCGCTTTGTTCACTGAAAACCCCCAAGCCGACAACCCCGACTCCCAAAATCGGGGAAGGCCAAGCCCAGGGACCTCTCAATCGGAGCCCACGGCGCCCACGATGGAAGATTTCCCGCCTCTGATGTCGACGGAACACCACATAGAGACAGGGGTCGATCTCGAGCTGCCGGTGTCTAGGGCCGAGCCCTTGTCTCGTCCCCCCCCAACGTTTCCTCTCAGTGAGGACCCCAACCCTTCGCTTGGCCCTCCTCCTGCTACTCTCTCGAGCTGCCCAACCCCCCCTCCTGTCCATCCAATCCCTCTCCCTCAGGATTCAGCTCAGAGCGAAGGGCCTCCTAATTGCAGCTCCTTGTCTCTCCCGCCTCAGCCCCTGCGAGCAGGGCCTCCTCTGTCTTACAGAAATGTTGTGGGTGGAAGGAAAGTCGGCCCGCGAGCAGTTCCCCTATCCTTCGTCAAAGGGATTGTTGGAGGTGTTATCCCTTTCACAAAAGAGGATGTTGCTGATCTTGTTGAAAAGTGGTCCATTACTCTAGTGGGTGCCCCCTTTGGCGACAAAATCTCTTTCAAGGCAATGGAAAAGTTTATTGCCACCCACTGGACCAACATTGAGCAGCCGAAGCTTCTGCGGAGAGATAACGGCTTATTCGTCTTCCACTTTGCAAAAAATGAGGATCTGATCTCCGTTCTCGAGAGGGGACCTTGGAAGATTGGAGGTCAGAGACCAATTATTCTCAAAAGATGGTATGAAGGAATGACGCTCGACATGTCTTGCCTCGAGGAGGTTCCGGTCTGGATAAATCTCCCGGATTTGGATGTCCGTTTTTGGTCTGAACATATGCTGGCTCGTATTGGATCCGCTGTGGGTACCCCAATTCTCTCTGACTACACCTCTGTAAACCAAGAGAGGCTCTCGTTTGCCAGAGTCCTTGTTGAGATCTCTCCTCGATCTGAGCTGCTTAGGAAGGTCTCATTTCATGGGCCGGACGGAGAAGTAGTCACCCAGGACTTGATTTATGACTGGCTTCCACAAACTTGTAAAACTTGTGGGAAATTTGGCCACCAATGCCGGCGTGAAAATGCCTCCTCAGACCATTCCCGACCACCGGTTGCTCGTCGTCCTCCAAATACCTCCACAAACAAAGAGCCTATCCTCCCCACTCCCCATCCCTCGCAGCGTATTCTCTCTCCCGAGGGGCCTGACCCTGATCGACCTCCATCTGACCTTCCAGCTGGCTCTAAAGGTCGTGAGGAACCAACCCTCCCCCGAACATCTTCCCCCATCGATGCCCAAACTGCCAAAAACTCTCATATGGAATCCCCTTCAAACCTTCTCGTCGAGGACTCCTCTGCCCTCGCTCCCCCCGTTGATGACCCCTCTCCAAGCAATACCCATTCCCCTGAAACCCCAGAGGCCCTCCTTATTGGAAACCAACCCCCAGTTGAAAACTCCTCTCCCTTAAATGCTAAAGAAATTCAGCCAATGCCACCTCCCACCATAAATGCTCCACCTAACTCCACCTTATCTCTTCTCTCTGACCCCACCCCTAATACTGAACAACACAACTCTGCTCCAGCTCAAACAAATGCCCCGGCCCCTAGCAATGACAAGTGTCACTCTTCCCCCCAAAAAATCCTCAATGATTAGTCTCAAGATGGTAGCTTGGAACGTTAGAGGTCTAAACGAGCCTTTCAAGCAGGATCATGTGAAAAGTCTCGTGCGGAGCCAAAAAATTGATGTCATCGCCCTCCTTGAAACCCACCTCCGGAAAGAAAAACAAACTCGTCTTGCCCAACATCTCTTCTCAGGTTGGAACCAAATCTCCAATTGTGACCTTTCCAACTCATGTCGCATCTGGCTATGGTGGGACCCAACCAAGCTTACTATTTCCCCCATTCTCATCTCAAACCAAATGATCCACACAACCATCCAAATAAAAGGCGACCAAACTGCTTTCTCAGCTTCTTTTGTCTATGGAAGCAACAATCCCGCTGAAAGAGGCTTACTATGGCAAAGCGTCCAGAATTTTCAAACCAACATCAACGGACCTTGGGCCCTAATGGGTGACCTCAACGTCATCCTTGACCCAACTGAAAAGCTACATGGTGATGGCTCCCACCCCTTCTCTTGCTCGCAAGAACTCCCAAACCTCTTTAGTAGCACCGGTCTCTCGGATCACCCCTTCGCTGGATGTGAGTTCACGTGGAGCAATAGACAGCTCGGATCTAGCAGAACTTATTGCAAGCTTGACCGTATCCTTGTTAACGATGAGTGGCACCAAAGATTCCCTTCCTCGAGTGCTCGGTTCGATCCTTCGGGCATCTCCGACCACTCCCCAGCTGTCCTACAAACCTGTCCGGCTCGCCCCTCAAAACCACCTCCTTTCCGCTTCAACAATGCTTGGGTGAATCATGAGCTTTTCTGTGATACAGTTGCTGAAATTTGGAACTTCCCGATCAAAGGAAATCCCATGTACACCATACTTGCTAAACTAAAACTACTGAAAACCGCCCTGAAGAAGTTCGAAAGCATTCGCATGGAGGACCTTCACAAGTCTGTCTCACAGAAGAATTCTGAGCTTCTTCAACTGCAAGCACAAATCCAGCTGAACCCTCTCGACCCGACTCTTCTTGCAGCTGAGAATGCAGTGCTAGTTGATCTAAAGAAGGGCATGAAAGCATTGAAAGCCACTTCTTCCCAGTTGGCCAAAATCAAATGGCTCAAATATTCTGACCAATGCTCCTCCTTCTTCTTCAAACGCATTCAAGGCAAAAGAAGCTTTTCAAAAATCTGGTGCCTCCAAAAGCCCGATGGCTCTTCCACAACAAATCAACAAGAAATTATTGACTTAATTGTTGACCATTTCAAGAGTGGGCTGGGTCAAGCAAGCGCATCAACCCCCATCCTTCAAAGTGTTGTTGACCTAGGGCCAAAGGTGGATAACCAGCTGGACCACCATCTTACCCAAATGCCATCCCCAGATGAAGTGAAATCGGCTATTTTCTCCATAGGAAATGATAAGGCGCCAGGACCCGATGGTTTCGGGGCTCTTTTTTTCAAGAAATCATGGGAAACGGTCGGCTCTGATGTAGCTGCTGCTGTCCTTGACTTCTTTCAAAGCAATCGGTTTGTTCGTCAGATCAACCATACCATCATAAACCTTGTCCCTAAAATCGCCAGCCCTCCCACCATCCAAAAATTCAGACCCATCTCTTGCAGCTCCACCCTGTATAAAACCATAGCCAAAATCCTTGCGAACCGCCTTAAAGTCACCCTCCCCCACATCATAAACGAGAACCAAGGGGCGTTTGTTCCAGGGCGCTCGATAAGGCACAATTCTCTCCTCTGTCAAGAACTTCTAAAGCATTATGATCGATCCAATATCTCTCCCCGCTGTGCTATCAAGATCGATTTAAGGAGTGCTTTTGACTCTGTGAATCATGATTTCATCCTTCAGGCGCTGGCGGCTTTCAATTACCCCAAGAAGTTCATAAATTGGGTTAGTATATGCATTACTACGGTTATGTATTCTATTAACATCAATGGCTCGCTTGAAGGGTTTTTCCAGGGAAAACGAGGTCTAAGACAGGGCTGCCCTCTCTCACCATATCTCTTCATAATTGGGCTGGAATACCTCTCTCGATTGGTAAACGAAGCTGTAAAGAATCCAAACTTCAACTTCCACCCAAGATGTAGTCGGACGGGCCTCACGCATCTATGCTTCGCAGACGACCTTGTTTTCTTCTGTCGTGGGGATATTGAATCTGCCAAAATCATAAAATCAGCACTTGATGCCTTCGGAGATGTCTCTGGACTGAAATGCAACGGAGCCAAGTCGCAGATTTTTATGGGCGGAGTTCCTCTACATCACCAAGCAGAAATTGAGGAGCTTTTCAATTGCAAAAAGGGGGAGCTGCCAATGACATACCTAGGGCTCCCAATGGGCTCCAAGCGACTCTCTCTCAGGGAGTACAGTCCTCTTATATCTAAAATCACCTCTAGAATTCAGTCTTGGTACGCAAAAAACCTCTCTTATGCTGGGCGATTACAGCTAATCAGATCTGTCCTCTTTAGTATGAGTACATATTGGTGCAATGTCCTTGTTCTCCCTGCTTCGGTTATCCAAAAGATCGAATCTATAGTACGAAGCTTTCTATGGAGTGGGAAAGAAAATGGCAAGAGGTTCCTTGTGGCCTGGGAGAAGGTCTGTAGACCGAAACATGAAGGTGGACTTGGCATAAAAGAACTCTTGTCGTGGAACAAGGCATGCATTGCTAGATCCCTCTATGATCTTACACTGCAGAAGGATAATATATGGCATACATGGACCAAGGCTTATCTTCTCCGATCAACCTCAGTTTGGGATTGTGGCAAAAGAGCAAATGACAGCTGGTGCTGGAGTTCAATCTTGGCCGTCAGAGATGACCTTTGCACCAGATTTTCCCAGGGGGAGCTCCTTGAAACCATGTGCAATAACTCGGGTAAGTACTCTACCAAACAGGTCTATCTCATTCTCAAGGAACCAGCAGAACCTCTAAGCTGGACAAGCTGTATTTGGGGTGGTCTGAATCCGCCGCGTTGTAGCTTCATAGCATGGCTGGCTATTTTGAAGCGTCTTCCAACTCTCACAAAGCTTGAACGATGGGGTCTTATCCAAGAAGCGACATGCAAGCTCTGTAATCTAGAAGCAGAGTCAGAAGAACACTTGTGGAACCACTGTTCTTATACCAATTCGGTCCTCCAATCTGTCCATCATTGGTTGGGAGTCACCACCAACTTCCCTGATCTGAATTCATGGCTCGAATGGCTCCTTGATGGGAGGCGAAGGAACTCATTTGTCTACCAACTACGCTGCAGCACCATCACTCAATTTGTCTACTACACCTGGCAAGCACGCAACAGCCTCATCTATCAACATCATGCAATTTCAGCAAGTGAGTGCAGCCAGCTGATTATCAAGGCCATGAAGCATCAAGCCCATACGAATTGGACGAAGAACAGTCGTGATCTTGACTCTTGGCGTAGTATTCTTGTGTTGTAATGCCCCTTTTGATCTTGCTTTCCTTTTGAAACTCTACTTCTGCTGAAGTTTTTGAGCTGTAAATTCTCCCTTCTAATCTATCACAGTACCAATTCCAAAAAAAAAAAAATAGGGACTCACCAGTGTTCTCCAACAGATACATCCTGCTTTTATTATTTGGCCAAAACCTGGAACTCCACAAAGATTCAAAATAAGGCAATGGGTCAGCTCATATGATATATATACATATGTATGCATTCATTAATTGTTTCAACAGTGTGATCAGTGACATCAGTCAAAATATTAACTATAACTAGGATGGACAAATCAAAATATTAGTTATGGTAATGACTTCCGCAAATGGTAGACTATATAAGAATTCATTGTGGTAATGACTTGATTAGACTTTATAAGATATATGTACCTATATCTCATGTTCCACACTCGAGAGGTGCTGATATCCTCCATTGCAATCGGAATCCCATCCCTTGCCTCCAACTCTGGTAGGTGCGTCTCTGCTTCTTTCTGAATACATACGTACACAACTTATCGTTACATTACATAAATGAATGACATGCCTTAATTTGACAATATAATCGCATATATATATATATGAATCCACTGATATTGTATGTATTATAAAATAGATGGATGTCTTACTTTGGGTAAGACAATCCTCCCAAGATTACCCACATCACTCTGCTTAAGCACCTTCTGAAGAAGAAACTTGAGGTTCTTCTCGGTTTTAAACCCCTACAAGACATGATAAGGTACATTACAACGTGCTTCATTCAAAACACTATTCATCAAACTAAGCAAGAATAGACCTACGTTCCATCCAACGGGATACAAAAAACACTATATACTGTATAATATAAGTAAATCAATTTCATAGATCCCCACCTGCTTCTTATCAGAATTGGCAGCCTGTCTTTGGCTACCTTGCGGCATCACAGCAGTGGAGCTGTCCGAAACCGCTGGCTGCTGCTGATGTGGCTGAATGGAGCCCATCATGGGCTGACCGGGCGCCATGGGCCCTCCAGCTGTCGGGGGCCAATACATCCAGCCACCATGGGCAGCCGATCCAGAACTATCATGGTCTGCAAACCCACCTTGGATCATCTGCTGGGGGTGGTTAGGGTTATGTTGGGTGTTCCTGTGATGGTGATGTGTGAAAGCCCTCCTTTGCCTGGCCATTCTCTTCTTCCTGGCCTCCTTGGTGGCGGACGTCGACCCCATCCTCAAAAGGCCGTCTCCTGGCCCGGAGAACATGGGATGCGGGTTATACCCGTTACTGTAGCCGCCGCTGGGATATCCATGTGGTGCCATGGTATGTACGAAGGTACTGATCCCATCAGGGCTGGCGTTGTAATGCATGGGCCCGGGAGGGAACTGAGGGGGCGGGGGCACCACCTGCCCGGTCCATGACGTCATGCTTCCATCAAGCATGTGGTACTGATCAGGCGGTGGGGGCGGAACGTGGTAAGGCTGATGATGGTGATGATGTTGGACACCATAAGGATCGTGATGCCCTCCTCCTCCTCCTCCTCCTCCTCCTATGTAGCTAGTAAAACTTGAGGGTGCAGGTGCAATTGCCACGCTGCCCCCGGGATCCGTCACATAGGGCGGGATCCATGGTTGCTGCTGAGGCGGAGGTGGCGGAATGTAACAAGCAGCTGGCAGCGGTTCTTGCTGGATCGGGTTTGGCAGCTGCTGTTGAGTGAAATCGAAGCTGGCTTGAGAGCGCTGCTTGTTCTGGAGGCGGTGGTTTTGGACCCACTGGAGTATGAGCTTGAGGAGCTGCTTCATGGCTTGCTTGCCGCCGCCGAGTCGCCTGGCGGCGGATTCGATGGTGGACTTCTTGATCTTGATGCTCCTGAGCTCCTCCGCGGAGATGGACTCCTTGTTGGACTTGAGCCACTCGAAGAACAACACCGCGAGATCCTCCGACAGGCCGGATGCATCAGGTTCCGGATCCTCGACCGACAACGACTGATTACAATGATCACTAGCAGCAGCGCCACCGGGTGGATCCAAGAACATAAAGGGATGATGATGGTCATCTCCGAGATGGTGATCTGGTGGCGCCTGTTGCTGATCAAACTGGTGGTCAAAGGGGTTATAACTACTGAAGTGTGGCTGGGGGATGGGATTTTCAGGAGGGGGGTCGGCGCTCTCGAAGAGGGGGGTCGGGTCCCAGATCTCGTTGCTGTCTTCGATCAGCTGATTGATCCCCATGCAATCGAAATCCTCCATTACATTCATGCAATCTAGGCCGTCCATCCCATCATAATTACCACAATCCTCCAGCTGATGCTGCTCAAGCTGCTGCTGCTGGTGGTGGTGGTGGTGGTGGTGGTGGCGGTGGTGGTGGCGGAGATCGTCGTCGACCTCGTTGTCGGACTTGAGCATGGCCCACGAGGCGGCGGAGGAGGAGGACGACGACGAGGTGGAGGTGGCGCCGGAGGAGAAGCCGCCGGGGGGTGCGGTGGTGGCGGAGGAGGGCACCGGGGTGGACGATGTGGACGACGACGACGACATGCAAGGGAACTCCGGCAGAGGCGGGAAGTCGTCGGCCGCGTAGAAGAGGGAGGGGTCGCCGTCGCCGTCGCCGTTGCTGACGTCAGCGCCCCAGATCTCCCCGTTTTCGCCCTTTACGCCGAAATTGGGGCTTCGGGGGACCTCGTTCTTGACCGGCGGCAAGCACTCCACTCCGAAACCGGGCCTCAAATCCAGATCTTGGCTTTCATGCAACACTTCCATTGCCGCAACCCTAAAAACCCTAAAACAGTAGCAAAACTTTAGAGTGATTCCCACCAAATCAGACACGGATCGATGATAATAATAATGGAAAACCAAAGAGCTAGAAAGGGGTTTGAACCAATATGGGATACGATACGATGATGGTTGGTAGGACTAGGTGTGTTGTACGGACTAGTATAGAGATGAGGAGAGAGAGAGAGAGAAAGGAGTGAAAGTGAAATAAAATGGACTCCTCCTCGGCTCCTCCTAGTACATGATACTATATCTTGTGAGTGATTCAGGATGGATAAAGAGAAAGAAAAATACAAAACAAAAAGGGCCCATCCCTTGGCAATCTAGGAGTCCAATTTGCCCATATATATATATTTATGTACCTTGAATTGGCAGCTCAGAGAATCTTGAAACACAGTGGAGTGGAGAAGCTAGGCAACATAAACCATCTGGGGGTTTGCTTTGCTTGCTGCTGCCTGATTCTTTATCTTCTTCTACTTCTTCCTCTTCTCTCCACCACACAAATTATTTAAAATTGGGACACCAAACAAACCTAGGAGAAGAAAGAGACAGAAAGCACTTCCCTTAACCACTAGTAATTAATTGATATATATACATACTGTAATATATATACTGTATGTTTAATTACTCACTCTAGCACACTGTTCTGATCGTGATTGATTGATTGATTATTATAAAAAACCCTAGAGCAATTAAGCAGGCTAATTGACTTTTGAAGATACCAAATTAGGAAAGTGGTTGAAGAGGAGGTCGGGAAGAAGATGAAGAAGCAGGAGGCTACTAACAGTGAGATGTGATTGGACTGAAATTAGATGGAACGCCGAGAAGGGGCCTTTGTTTTGTCCCAAACAAAAACACAAACACACTTGGTAATGCTATTTCTATGGTACAAATCAGGACACGTACAAACTCCCACCTCTTCAAGGAGAAACTCCTTCTTTCTACTGGTTGTTGTGCTAAAATGCTGTTTTTCTTTTTTTCCGGAAAATCTGAAAAACTAAACTCAAAACCGCAAATTCTGATTGTTTTAAATGTTAGTATTTAATTTGATTGAATTCATGGGGGTGCGGGTGGAGCTCTCCAGCAACTTCTGTTTTGAACTTTACTCTGTTTTGTTGTTTGCGTTTGCTGAGAGGGAGGAGATAAGCTCCAGCCCACCTACTCGAATGCGTTTCTTTTTTTCTGGGTTTGTTGTACAACTACGTATACAGCTTTGAATATTATAATATTAGTAAATGCTTTCGTAGCTCTAGTATTCAATACAGAACAGTACAGTACATAATTAGCGATCCGAATCTTCTGTCCCGCAAGCACGTCCCATTGCATACCCCTTATCACTTATTGGTCAAAATTTCAATTTTTTAACTTTAAAAAACACAAAAAAGAATGTAGTTTTGAGATTCCGATCAATAAAGATAAAGAGGACATGCAGCAGGACGTGCTTACGGAACAGACGAGTTGGATTGCATAACTAGGCAGTGAGTATTCGGATTCGATCTCATAATACTAGTAGAATAAAAGAAAAGTCAAGGAGGGGAAAGGAAGAATAAAACAAAGCTGCCCTTGTGGAGTTGTGGTAGGCGCTATTCCATCCATTTGCTTTCAAACTCACTTGGTTTGTCATCGCCACTCGTTACTTCCTGAATGGTGCTTGCAAGCGGTGCACATGTGGACTCCTACAAATTACTACATGCCTTCTCGATTCTCATTCTCAATAATAGTTCTATACTCCTCATACCCTAGTATTTGTTAGGGATGATCGAGGTCGTCTCTCTCAGTCCCATAATTTTAAATTATTTTAGGGTAAGTGAGTAGTAGATTGCGTTTCATTCGTTCCTTTCTTCCCTGTTAAGGGTTCTTCTAAAGATATATATATATATATATATATATATATCAAAAAAAAAAAGGCAGGAAAAACTTAGGTTTCATGTCTGGGGCGTCCAGCATCTTCTTATTCATCCCAAATTCACAAGGAACAAACATACATGCATTTTCATTTCCTATTACACTTTGCAAGGAACTACTAGCGACAAATTTTAATCATCTAAAAAACCCTACTAACGACAAATTTTAATCATCTAACGAATACTACTAACGACAAATCTTAATAAGGTGTTTTTTGCTACCTCATTCTTCACCCTAAACGAACCCTTACCCACTCAACCCAAAATAGCGTAGATTTTTTGAAGCGAATTGATTTTATCCATATCTGAAACTAATATGTACCGTTTATATCTGAATGTATAACCGATATAAAATAATATCCGAAAATCCGAAGTTATTAGTCTTGGTTTGATTCGAAAAAATAGTCTCCTGACTCAAAAATATTCGATCCTAAATAATCTGTAATCTTGAGGTGAATGATCAAATTTCATAAAACTATCTTAGATGCACTTTTAGAAAAACACAATGTCATTTAGTAAAATAATTCAGATACATTAAGTATATTTATACTCAAATAAATATTTAGTTTAAAAAATAAAAAATAAATTAATAATTACTATTATTACTGTAGTTCTATTTTTGAATTTAAATTTTACATTATATAACGAGTGTTAAAGGTAATTATGCTAAGATAAAAATCATCATTCAAAATTAATAGCATATATTATTATTGATAATATATAGAGTGCACTCTATATCTGAAAAAACTCTTATTATTAGTATTGACTAAAAAACACTTATATGACAGAGAAAATGAAATACATTTGGGAGCTGAGTTACGATTATTAGCCATGATCGTCCATTAAATAAAGCAATGTGCGGACGAAATTAAGTTAATAGGACCCATGCTCCATTAGCTCAGCCAGTAAAAAGCCTTGGGTAGTACCCATAGGTCGTCGGTTCGAGTCTCATGGGGTATGGGTACCGTGTATTTACCCCCGGGTAACCGGATAACGTGCGGGTGATGGGCTCCCTCCTCAGGTTTTCGGGTCCCTCTTCAGAGAGAGTGAGCCTAGCGGCTCTGGGTCGCTCAGCAGCCCCTCTGTTGAGATTGGAGAGTAGGGCTCCCCCGCTACGGCCCAACAAACACGGCCGGCGTGAGACTAGTCGGGTGCTAGTAGCCCCGTACACTCACGATAATTAAAAAAAAAAAAAAAAAAGTTAATAGGAAGATGTGGGTTAATTAATTAAGAGGAAGGAAGGAAGGGCGATCGAGGATTTGCGGGCTGAAGCGGCGCCGATGAGTTGTTTCTACGTGTCACTTCTTCTCTGACGTAACCCCCATGCAAAATTAATTTCTCACTTTCCAATAAAATGAAATACCCAGTAGAAAAATGAAAAAAAGAAAACGTTGGTGGGAAGAAAGAGGAGCAACGCTATTGGTTGGTACTTGGTAGGGAGAGAGAAGGCGCTATCATCATCGCTTACCGGTCGGGTCCCTGCTTTTAAATATCAGCGACAACTCACGTAGTGCCACGTATTGTATGTGCGGTTGAAATTTTGGAGGGTGGTAAACTACAATCTACAGTTTACGATTTACTACTACAATTTACAGTTTACTAGTACAACCGATGGATGGGCAGCTTTCGGATAAATAACAATACCAACCAAGCACATCCTCCACACAGACGCGTGCCCTAATTGGCATTTTGGGGGCCATTCACGTGATTGAGCTCTTTTTTTTTAAATTACGTGTGTAATTCATCATTAATTTGTTATTTTATGCATTTGAATATACTCCCTCCGTTTCATAAAATGTGTCTTTTTAGCTCTGAAATTTTGTTTCAAAATACATGTCTTTTTACACTTTTGGCATTTACTTTACAAATTTACCCTTATAATCATTAGCAGTTTATTAGTAGTGGTTTTCAATAAAGTAAAAAAGTGAGATAATAATTAGGGATATAATAGTACATTTGATAGTTTCCTTAATATATGTGCAAATTGCTAAAATGACACATTTAATGAAACGGAGGGAGTATATAGATACTAATTTTGTCCGTAGATATTGTTTGACGTAGTAACAAGCCTGCGAAATTAAATTCAGTACCTTCGGACGTCACATAAATCAACATTTCTTTATGAACGACAAGTTTTTATAGAATGAAATCCATTTAATTTGAATATTTGTTTGTTGTGCAACTACATACTTCTAGACCTATTTTTCTTGTTTCGGGGTAATCTCTTATCTTGTGAATTGTAAACATAAATAATAAGAGTAAGTATTTGAACAACATAAACAACAAATGTGCAAACATTAAGAGGTTTATTCATTTGATTCAATCAAATCCGTCGGATTAATGCATGTAATTCCACAATTCTAGAACATTCTTAGTTAGAGACCAAATTACTGCACATAATAATATAATAAGACATCATAACACAAAACCACAAATACAATTTTAGCATTCGTATATTTCTATTTTATGCTCACGTATTTTTATTTGTTGTTCACTGTTTACCATTTACAAGATAAATTGTATTTTCATTTGATTCAAATCCTTCGTTTTTCAATTTGCCACAAGATAAAAGGTACTTATGATAAACCAAAGAATCCTTTCCCCCGGGCTTAAATGTTACTTTGTCCCGACAAGTAAAAATAAGATAAAAGAGAAAAAGAAGCTAACCTTGTCATAAGAGCTTGCAACTCAAACAACTACTCGTCGGGTGGTAATGGTGGTGGATACCCCGGGTAAGGACAAGAGAAGAAGGCAATCCACTCCGTCGCCCAAAGCCCAAAGCGCGCCCAAGGGACCCCAAAGTGCGACCACGCTTCACCCTACTATCGCGCTTTGCCAACTGAGTTCGACTTTGACCTGAAACACAAAACAAAACAAAAACAAAAATAAACTTCTAAACTATCTAAAAATCTACCTAAGCCTTGGGTTGCCTCCCAAGAAGCGCTTGTTCGACGTAGTTAGCTTAACACCTTATTTCTCATGTATTTGGCTCGGGCCTTATCAACACCGTTCCCTCCAAACTAGGATCCTTGAATCCTTTAATATAGGATTTCACCCTTATGATCATTTTCATGTAGTACTTGTATAGTAGAAGGAACAAGCTTCTTACTTGGCAATGTTAGTGGTAAGGGCTTATAGCCCGGTAGCACAAATAATTGCTCATGGTGAACATCCAACTTGACTACATTTCCATGCATATCATCATTTAGCTTAACTTCCACATCATTATCATTAACCACAGAATTTTCAAGGGTTGATTGTAATTCATCATGATCATTGATATCAAAGAAGTCTTACACAATAGGATCTAGCTATAATATCAATGGAACACTAGAATTTTCCTCACAAGGAAATTTCATAGCATCATCAATGTTATACTTAACATTTTCCCTTTTAAATTCCATAGTTAATGAACCACTACACACATCAATTTTTGTCTTGGTCGTTTTTAAGAATGGTCTACCTAAGAGGATTGGAGCCGCTTGCTTATTATGTTCCATTTCAAGCACATAAAAATCAGCGGAAAAGATTTAACTTATCAACATTAACAAGCACATCTTTTACAACTCCTTTTGGGTAACATTAGATCTATCGGCCAATTGAATTACTAAACCGGCCGCATGCAATGGACCAAGCTTAAGAGATTCATATATGGAGTATGGTAAGACATTAATGGAAGCACCCAAATCTAGCATAGCCTTATCAAACTTAGCTCCACCAATGATACAAGGAATAGTAAATATACCCGGATCTTCGCACTTCTTTGGCATTCGTCTTTGGAAGACTGTTGAGATTTGTTCACTAACCTTGATCTTTTGTTTCCTCTTTTGTTTTTGGTTCCACTTGATCGTTCATAACTCCATCAAGAACTTAGCATAGCGAGGAACACTCTTGATGAGCTTGAGTAATGGGATGTTCACCTCGCATTTGCTAAATGTCTCAAAGATCTCCTTGTCACACTCGATCTTATGGGTCTCCTTTAAGGCTTCATGAAAGGGGGTAGTGGTCTAAGAGGTGAGGAAGGAGAGGCATAAGACGTACCATTCGGTATGGAAGGCACGGCCTGACCCTGATGAGCCACGACCAGGCCTTGGATCGACATCCTGAGCTTCGTCTCTTGAGAGTTGCAATAGATGAGGTGCGAACTGGGGCTGGGAGGCGCGACCGCGCCTTGGGCTGTCACCCTGTGCTTCACCTCCTGGGCGTGACTTGGAGTTCCGTTGTCAGCTTCTAGTTCCTCTTCGACCTCGATCAACTTGGGCATATGTCTAACTTTGTTTACAACACCTTGCCACTCCGTAGTGAGATTGCATTGACGTTTTGCTTAGGATTATGCTCCGTTTGAGAGGGAAGCTTGTTAGAGTCTTTAGCTTCAAGTTTGCTCCCCACAATTGCAATTTGACTAACTTGATCCTCCAAGTTGAGGATGCTAGACTTGGTTTCTTGTTGGAATTACCCCATAGTTTGGGCAAGGGATCGGATCATATCTTCAGTGGACATAGAAGAGCCTTCATTTGGAGCTTGAGGCCGAGGTTGATATGGAGGTCTAAAACCTTGAGGTCCGCCTTGAGGAGCATATTATTGATGATTTGAATTCCCGTACCTTAAGTTAGGATGATCCTTCCAGCCCGGATTATATGTGTTTGAGAACGGATCATGCCTCGGTCTTTGGGGCTCATAACCTCCAACAACATTATCTTCTTCATTTCCTTGGAGAGTGAGACAAGCGTCGGATGGGTGAGAGATGTCATAACAAACACCGCAAGCCTTCACTTGGTGTTGTTGTTTACTACTCAGAAATTGCTTCACCATGTACTTGAGCTCGCTCACCTCCTCTTGTAGAGCACTAGAATTCAAAGAATTTGCAATCTTGACCGATGCTCTCTTGTTGAATTGTCGAGACCCTTCAGAAAGCTTATGGTAATGCTCAAAGACATTAGCGGGCGTTTTATTGAGGATGTTTCCTCCACAAGCATCATTCAGATGTCTTCACTCTTCCTCCAACAAGCCTTCATAGAAGTACATAAGAAGATCAATTTGGGCGTACCCATGATAGGGGCAGCTTGAGAGCAACTTCTTGAACTGCTCGTAGTACTCATAAAATATCTCCGTTGAGGCTTGCTCAATGTTGCTTATGCTACTCTGCTTTGTAGCAGGAAAGTATTTCTCAAGAAAAGCTTTCTTCAATTGCTCCCATATCTCGATACTTCCCGGAGCCAAATAGCAGAGCCAATCACTAGCGCCCTCTTTCAAAGAGAAAGAGAAAGCTCTAAGCTTGACTTGATCATCAGTGACACCCTTTGGTTTCATGCTAGAGCACACGGCATGAAACTCGGCTAGATCTTTGTTGGGATCTTCACCTGCCTTCCTATAAAATTGGGGCAAGAGATGAATCAACCACGATTTCAGCTCAAACTTGACACCTTCAGGGAGCTCAGGGTTCCTCACCACCAATGGTTGTTGAGCCATATCAGGTGCGGTCAGCTCTCTCAATGTCTACATTATCTCTTCATGGATGCTTTCGGATCTGGGGAGGAAGAAACTAGATCGAACGGCAACTCACGAGAGATCTCTTGAGCTTCACGTGATAATCTAGCAAAGATCTTGTCAATTTCTGTATCAAAAGTGACAAAAGATGGATTAGTAGCACGGGTATGAACCATTCAAGTGGTTCACACCCAAGATAGTAATAAAAAATAAACACAAGTAATAGCCAAGTCCTTGACAACGACGCCAAATTTGACGAGCACTTTTATGTCGTGGTAAAAGCATTGTCAAAGAAAATTCCTAACTTCAAAAATAAGTATAGTTAAAGTAAGGGTCGTACCACAAAGACTCGGATTTCTTGTATTTCTTTAGTATTACTAATGTAAAGGGGGGATTTTTGAGAAAGTTAATTATCTAAAATCTAACTAAACTGAGAAACAAAGCAAGCAAATTTGTTACAAAATCAAGCAGAGAAAATCATCTAATTAACGTGTTTCCGTTATTGAATTTGTCACTGATCATCGATTACAATCATTCCCTTTTCACCTTAATTAATTTATTCTGGTATTTTAAGACTCAACTGCATGAAATTTTAAACCAAACTTTGAACCTAGTCTAGTCAATAGAACCGATCGGTGCTATCAACCCTTATCACTAAACGTCCTAGAAGATCTTCTTGGCTTGGTTTAGCAACAGCAAAGAGCATCAAGTATCAATAGATCGAAACAAAACATACAAAGCAATCAGACATTCATGTGAATTGCGGTTGAATTTCCTCTTTAATTCAATTAGTTCAATCGACTCTTAAAGGATTAAAGTTTCTTACTTGTGATCAAGTTAATTCCAATTGATCGGTAATTAAAAAAATCTAAGAATACTTCAACTTAGAAGTTCAATTAGATGGCCAGTCTAGCAAAACCCTAGGTTAAATTTGATTCAATAAAGCACAAGAAAAAGAACCTAATCAAGGTTCAATGGGAATTATCAAATTTCATAATGATTCAATTCAACAATTTCAACAAATTAATTGGATAAAAGAAAGTTAGCTAGAACAATCCATGAGAAAACTTACAAATGGTTTTTGAGGTTTTCTCCCTTTAAAGATCTCTCTTGTCTCTCTTCAAAGATAATAATCATAACATAAAATGTGCCTCTAACCTAAGGAAAACCAATGTGTTTATAGGACAAAACAAGCAAATCTATCCTAAAAAGATCCCGATCAAAGGCAAAGGCGGCCCAATACTTCTCGCGACACGGGGCCAAAGCGTGACCACAAGGGTGCAAGACGCGAGCACGCTTCAGGATGTTCACCCTGCACTTCATCTCCTGAGACCAAATGGCCAAGCGCGACCATCCACAACAAAGACGCGGCCGCGCTTTGTGTCCTTAGCTCGTGCTTGCGTTAGTTCACCCGGTTGTCTTCACTTCCTTAGTCCTTGTCACTTGAACTTTCGTCCGTCTTAAATCCATCAACTTATACATCGCCACGTATACACTCTAGGCTCATCATCAACCTACAAACCATCATAAGAAATCGTAGATACCGAACAACGAGGAAAATTAAACTACACTATAAAACAAAGACAAATCTACCTAAAATGCATTCAAAACCAAATAAAACATGCTCAAAAACCTATGTCATATATGAACTATCAACCTGAAAATGTTAATGTTGTGAGATTGTTGAAGTCAATGACAAATGATGTTGAGCCGATTGCTGGTCCAATGTTTGTCAATAAGATGGGAGTCGAGAAGAAGGTGGTGTTCTCCTACCTCATCAGCAACTTCTTCCATCGAGAACAAAAGGGCCATTGCATCTATGTCCAAGAAGTGCTTGTGCTTAACAATATTTTCAAAGATAAAAAGGTATGTTTGCCTCATCTTATGATGCTTCATATGAAAAATGTGATTGAGAGTGCAAGCCATGCCTTGCCATATGGAGCTGTGGTGTAAGACATTCTGATCCAGCATAACACTTTTGAGGAATCCGCTGCTAGTATAAGTCCTTGATTTCGAGTGTTGTACAAGGAGACTCTGATAAAAATGGGTTAGTCGTTGGTTGATGGAGTATGGATTTCTAAGGATGGAGAAGCTGCTGCTGAAGTGGAAACTAAGAAGGTTGGTGTCTCTGGGATGGAGTCGACGACCTTGCTTGTTGAGATTGACACTTTGAAGAAACAGAATCTGGAGCTTACAAAGATGATGTCTGAGATTCTGAAAGTTGTTGAGTCTTTGGGAGAGGATGTCGACATCATCAAGGAAGTTGTGAACTCTCTAGGCTAGTCGACGACTCGGTGCTTTCCATGATTTGAATCACTTTCCTGTTTTTCTACCCCTACCACATAAACTCTTTTCTCAAAAATACTAAGTTCGATCTGGTCGTAATGAACATTTTGCTACTTGTGCTTGGTGCATGACATTGCCATGCTTGCGTGGTTGCTGACTTGGTTTTATGCATGATTACCTTTATTAGCTAATATGCTTGCATTTGCTTCTTTCTCTATGCATGATTGATCTTTTTTTATGATGCCAGAAGGGGGAATAGTTATGGGTTTCATGTTTAAAAGGGGGAATTTGCTGAATTACATGTGGATATTGAACTTAGGGGGAAATTTTTATCGTTTTATCTTTTTGCCTTATATTTTGGAATGTCTTAAAGTGTTGAACAGGTTGAAGAAACTCAGAAAACGAACCCTAAAAAGATGGTTGTTCGTAACCATTAAAAATGGGGAATTTGTTAGAAAACGTGGATATGTTTTGATGGTTCCAATCAAGTCGCCAACTAGGAGATGAGGTTGCTGACCTGAACAGGGTCGCCGACCTGGATTGTGCTTCAGAGGTTGCCGACTAGTTTTCTAAGAATGGAATGAGCGAAAATCTATAAAAGGCAACACAGCGTGATTTGATTAAGGCAGGCGCTGAGATGCTCCAGGAGTCTATATAAGGCCGTAATAAGTGCAAAAATAGAGATAATCATCAAGGTATATTGAAGACATTTCGAGATGATTTTATTATGTCATAAGGTCTATTTTAGGAAAGATTTTGTATCGATTGTGTGTGATTTTTTCCTTGTGCAAATGGAATGAATCGTGCAACAATCTTCCTAGTTATAGTTATACTTCTAGTGAGCTTATTGTTAGAACTAAGGAGAAAGAGCATAATTTGTATTTTCGAGAGTGTTAAGTGTTGAAGAACGTAGGGCTGAGCATCTTTCAACCGAAACCGAAAAAATTGACCGAACCGACCGAACTAAACCAAACTGAAACCGAAACCGACAAAGTTCGATTCGGTTATTGGTTCAAGAAATTTCAGAATTTCGGTTTTGGTTCGGTTCGGTTTCGGTTTTTTTTCGGTTTGGGTTGATTTTTACAAAAAAAAAACTTATATTAATAAAACCGAACCAAAACCAAACCGAATTATTTCGGTTCGGTTTTCGGTTCACCAAAATCCCAAATTTTGGTTTTAGTTTTTTTCGGTTCGGTTCGGTTTTGAACCGATGCTCAGCCCTAGAAGAACGAGAGATTCATTTTTGGGTGATTGAGTACTATAAAGTTGTATTGAGCGAGTGAAGTTGCATAGGCAAGAGTGTTGGCAAGAGACTATGGGATTCACATCTTGTAATAGAAGCACATTTGTAAACCTAAGATATCAGTAGAGCGAGTCGAAGTACTCTTCTAAGTTCTTTCCAGTGAGAAGCTTGAAAGGTAAGTGGTTTTTTTTCTAAACAAACTTGTTGGTTTATAGAGGGTTTTCCACTATAAATCATAATGCTCAATCTGGTAAGTCGTAATCTTTCTTGTTTGTTTTTATTCCACTGCAATCTAAGTTTTATCTCTGGTCACCGACATCGTAGGTGTCGAAGATTCCAAGTACTAACGCTCCTACAGTAGTTATTGACATCCATCAATTGTTGACAATCATAAATTTTTGATGGTTGTTGATCGTTATCAATTGTTCATATAGGCTAGTAGGATCAGACGTTTTGAAGGAGGATATTAGAAATAATAGCCTCTCTTCTATTAAAAGACATGAATAATGATAACCATTGAGATGATTCAAAGAAGTTTAAGCAATCTTGTACTCATAGTTATACAATACCAGTGCTATTAATTGTAGATGATGACATCATACTTTCCTCTTAAGTCCTAACCGATATGGAGGAGAAAAATAGGCGAGACCAGGACACTGCCCAATATAAAAGGGGATGAAAAACAAAGGTGAAAGAGTTCAACAACATAGAGAAGAACTCGCACTAGGTAGTATATAAGTGCAAACAAGAGGACATTAACAACACTTCCGAGCACGCTCCTTGGTTGGGGCAATCTCAAGAAATAGGTCTCTCCGAAAGGAGCGGCTAGCGGAGGTTGAGCAAATCAAACATGTCAACAATAAAAATATGAACCAAGTGAAGGTAAAGGGCTATGTATGAAAAGAAACCCACAAATAAGCTAGGTTCCTTGTCAAGATTGGGATATTTGAGGATTTGGCAAAAGGATATAGGAAAAGTTGAAGGATTTCAAATGGTTGTGTGTGTTGACATGGGTGGTTGAACTAGCATTGACGGCCAGGGTGGCATTTAAGAGCGCCTGCACCTGATGTGAGAGAGGCAACCAAGGAAGACGGCTTGGCTGCTAAGCTTGAAGCTCGAGCATACCCGGTTCCGACACTACTTCCGGATGGGGTGAAGTAGGCTCCATTGAGGAACAAATCTCCTTGTGATCTCCAATTCCAGCTCTTCCATGCGTATGAGTCAACCCTCTTAGTAACCTCTTTTGCGTATGGGTTGGAAGGGGCGAGGAATCTATTTCCTTGGCTGTTGATGGTTGGAGATGCACTTCCACCAATTGCATACATTCCCCAGTGTGTGTAGTCGTTGTTTACCACATGGAAGTATCCGTGTCTCACCCTGCATTATATTGTACATTATTAGCAAATTGGTAACTGGGTTGCAATGGTGTATGGAGAGTTGGGAGGAAAACAAGCTTGCTTATAAGTGCATGAGTTACTCCTCCTATTGACAATTAGTTTTGGGATAGAACCTCATGGGCTTGTGAGTTGGGATGTACGTACCTTGGCATCCTCTGGACAAGGCCTTCTCCGAAATGGTTGTAGGCAATGGTGACCTGCATGAGCTTATCCCGGGTGTAGGAGTCGCTGTGGCCCATGAGCATGACCTTGTCGTGGTTGGAGAAGTAGTTGTTGGAGATGGTGATGGCGGTGGACCCCAAGACGGCGTCGATGAGTCCGTCAGCGCAGCTGGAGAGGGAGGTGTGGTCGACCCAGATGTGGCTGGACCCGGAGATGGAGATGCCGTCGCCGTCGGCCACGCCCCTGAGGCCGTAGTGGCCGGGGCTGCTCCTGACGAGGGCGTTGCCCGTGGGGCGGCAGTGGTGGATGCTGACGCCGTGGATGATGACGTTGGTGATGTACTGGATGGTGATGCAGGCGCCGTAGGCGATGTGGACGTTGGCACCGCGGCCGTCGATGGTCTTGAAGCTGTTCATGATGAGCTCCTGCTTGAGGGTGATGACCATGTCCCTGCGGAACACGATCCAGAGGGGCGCGTCCTGGATCACGGCGTGGCGCAGGGTCCCCGGACGGGGGTTGACCGGGTCGTCGCCCGCGCTGTAGACCACGTAGTATTTGCCGCTGCGGCCCCCTGCGGCGTTGCGGCCGAAGCCGATGGCGCAGTCGGCCAGCCGCTTCCTGCGGTTCTGCCAGTTGGGGTCGCACCTCCAGCAGTCGTCGATCGGGTTCCCCGTGCCACACCCCAAGTAGCCGCCCAGCTTCCTCCTGGCTGTGCTGTTCTGGATTTGCCTGTGCGTACGCTACGTAAGTATTTGTAGCGTTCACATTTCTATCTATCTATATATACGGAGTATTATATTGGACCGGTCAGATTACTGTATATATATATAGTAATAATCTAACGGCCTAACTAATCAACTGACTGATCAAATCAAATACTCCCTCTGTCTCAGAAAGTTTGTCCGTCTTTCCTTTTTCGACGTTTTAATAAGATTGTCCATCTCTCAATCTTTCCATTTTTATCCAATTTTTCTTACCATAATACCCCTACTCAATTTCAAATATTACCCTTATTATCCAACTTTCCCATCAACTTTATCACTTTTCCCTATAAAATTGCTAAAACACCCTCATCTACTATCACATATTACCTACAATTATCCACCTTTCTCATCAACTTTATCACTTTTCTACCTTTTTCTCTATAAATTTACAAAAACACCCTCAACTATGTTCATATATTACCCAAATTACCATACTTTTTCAAAATTTTCTTAATCTACGAGCTTTTATGTTTTATGGACGAACTTTCCGAGACGGAGGGAGTACATCTACGCACGCTTAGTTTGGATGTATCACAACTTACTCGTCTACGGTCATGGCAATTTGTTCAGGATCAACAACCGCTTGTTGGTTCCTGAATTGAGCTTCCTTGGATCTGCGTACATAAATTATGATCAATTGGGGACGAAACTAGTAACCAAGGAGAATTTAGGGTTAGGTAGGCTCAAGCTGCTCACCTGCTCGCCATTGATGAGTTGTTCGAGCTCTGCGACTGATCCTCAACCCTGCGAATTGATCAGTGAAAATATATTCGAGAAATCACATCAGAAAGAATAAAAGAATTCAACACTTTGAATGGAATTTGCTGAAGCTGTACTAATGGAATGGAATGGCTTTACACTACCTGGGGTGCTGATCGTCTTTGTGATGCTCACAATTAGCGGAAACAGCGAAGAGGATGGCGATCAACAGCAGACACAGACCAATGCGTCTCAGTGTTCTTAGAGAATCCTCCGCCATTGATCGATGTCAGTGTTGTTAGAGATCGAGTATGTGTGGGTTTTTGATTGGGAGGAAAACAGGGGAGAAACAGAGACGATGAGAAATGCTGAATCTTGGCCGCCTTTTATAAACAGGGGAGAGAGAGAGAGATGGAGGAAAAGTTTGAAAGAAACAAAATACTAGTGGATTGGATTAAACCCAAGTTGTCGGCCTGTTACTGTTAGTCATGAACGTTAATTATATCCATAAATCAATGTACTTAGATTGCAAAATTGTGATCTAATTAGTTTATTGAGTCATTATTAATGTGTTGCTGGCACGTCTTAGTTCTCCATCCCATCGTCGACGGCCTTGCAAGACTACGTACAAGTTGATGAACTTAGATTTTCTTATCGAATTAATGAACATGCACAATCCTTGTATTAAAATATTCGTGTTAGGATCACCGGGAATTTTGCATTAAAAATTAAGATATTGGTGTTAGGGACACTGCCAAATTTCCACTAATATATTTATGTTAGGGCCATTGGCTTTCATTATTAACTAGTATTACTCCCGTGCCTTAAAGGCACGTATTTGATTCAACTAAAAACTTAGCTTAAATTTAATATAAAGGTATTCAATAGAATAATTTGATGTAAAATCTTGTATCATTTTATTTAATTTGTGTTTTATGGGATTTATTATAACGATACAGTATTTTTACTATAATGTATTCTTTTAATCACGCAAAGATTTATAAGATTCTAATTTTTGTATAGAGATTGAATAATTCTAAGATTTGTAGGATTTATTTTAATATTATGGATTATAATTGTAATTATATATTTAATTGGAGTTGACATATATTTTTCTATATTATTATTTTAATCTCCAATTTAGTATATAGTAAGAATAATTGATTATATATTTAAGGAAAACTTATAGATATTCCGTACAACTTAAATGATATATATTATTTTTTATTTTTCATACATGTGGAGTTTACAATCAAAATTAACCAATTAAATTATTTTAATAAAGATAGGTGATGTGGTACAATGTGAAGGTGACACGAGTCGTGATAGTTATTATTTTAAAAAGTATATAGTTATGATGATTATCAACTTCAACCTCATGTTCTAGCACCAAAATTCTTGATTTGGATATATAGATTTAAACTAAGAAGATTTTAGTGTATTGCTTGATTAACTTCAACCTCATGTCATATTATTGTTTTTTGTAAGAATTTCTTAATTATAAGTCATTCTATCAAAGATATGTATAAATTTAAATTTTTTAAAAGAAAATAATTAAAATGGAAATCAATAGATAAGAAAAAAATCTAATGTGGGGTCTACAATAAAATTTCAACCAATTAAACAAATCGAATTGTTTTATTAAAGATGAGTGATGCGGTCCAATAAGAAAGTGACACGTGTCAGGCTAAATATTATTTCATACCTCCGCTTTAGTATATAGTTATGAAAATCAATAGATAAGAAAAAAATCTAATGTGGGGTCTACAATAAAATTTAAACCAATTAAAAAAATTGAATTGTTTTATAAAAGATGAGTGATGTGGTCCAATAATAAAGTGACACGTGTCAGGCTAAATATTATTTCTAACCTCCGCTTTAGTACGTATTACACCGGAAGAAACGACTTGCATTGCAACGTCTTTTAAAAAACCATTTTTTATGAGCGTTGACAACATATATACATTCGGACCGGTGCATAATGCATTACCTTACCAACAAGTAAAATAAGTTACAAAACCAATAGTCAAATAAGTTAGGAATATCTCAACCAAAAAAGAAAATAAGTTAGGAATATATAATCACACATTTTCACGCTTGCAAAAGCTCTGACATTTACAATTTATACATCTCCTACGTTCCAAATTTGATTAAAATAAGATACAAAACTTTAAAATGTTAGACCATACTTTAACTTATTTACAATAGTCAAAATAATTGTTACATGTATAAATAATTGTTTCCAAGTTGGAAACGCATGCAACAAAGTAAAGTGGCATCATGCAGTAGTCAAGTAAGTTGCATTACATTAGTGGGCTATATGTACGTGGGCTTGTTGGCCTGCACCTGCAGCCGTCGGATTATGCTTCCACAACTCTGGTGCTCTCTCCACGTTTAAATCTCTCTATGATTTAACCATTTTTATTAATCAACTCACCTAATCTTATCATTAACATGCAGGCGTCAAACTCATTATTCATTACCATCCAAGCGCATACTTTAACGTTACCTATGACATTCTTACGCAACACAAGTATATAACCACTAATTATAGGGGGTCAACGCAAGTATATTTATTGTTTTTTCTTTTAGCTAGGGTGCGCCAAACCCAACATGATCTTCTTAGATAGGGCATTTCTAACGATCATACTTGAACGCCATTTGGAGTTTCTTAGTGTTAATTTCCTAACCCTTATTATCACATCTACAACATATTCGTTCAATTTCAACAAAGCAAATCAAATAGAAATAGTGCAGGCACCACTACAACAATTGTCTATTACCTCGTGACATATAATGCTAATATTCGTTCATATTCGCTCAAGTGGTAAAATTTCTTATTATACATAAAAGGAAGAGGTAATTAAGTATGTGTTAGAACACATGGAGTGTTTTGATGGTTCCAACTAGATTGCTGATCAGAACCAGGTTGCCGACGTGGATATACTTCAGAGGTTGCCAACCAGAATTCCAAATATAGAATGAGCGAAAATCTAGATATTACAATGTCGTGTGATCTGATTATGGACAATTGCGAGATGTTTCTAAATGCCTTTTAAGGACAGAGTAAAGTGTAAAAATATAAGAAAACCATCCAAGTAAGTCAAGATTATTTTAGGATGATTTTATTGTGTCTTAGGCTTTATTTATACAAGATCTATAAGGATTGTGTAGGATTTGTTCCTTAATTGTTTAAGGAATAAATCATATCATGATCTTCTTAGTCTTTATATATTTTTCGTGGGCATGGAATGCAAAACTAAGAGAGTAGAGCATTAAGAGAATATTAAGTGTGTTAGGTGATTTGAGCTTGGGATTCACTCAAGGTGGTTAAGTGACTTGTTCGTGAAATTGTTCAAGTGGTGAGTTTCAATAGTGTGATTGGCAAGCTTTTTTAGGTGAGAGTTAGGAATTAGGATACTAAGGCAAGAGTGTAGTTCAAGAGTGTGGAATTCATTCTTGTTTACAAAAGAACTTTTGTAAGAACTCAGGAAATTAATAAAGCGAATTAAGAACTCTTCAAGTCCTAACAAGTGAGAAGCTTGGGAGACAGTGATTTTCTCCTCGTAAACATATATACAAGGAATTTTGACTCTATATCGAAGTGTCAATCTGGTGTTAAGTTCTTTCTTGTGTGTTTTCCTTTGCAAATTAAGTTTAAATCTCTGGTCGTCGACGACTTCGAAGTACTAACTATCCTACAATTGGTACCAGAGCTTGACTCTAGATTTTTCTTAATTAGTACTTGACAGGAAAGATGACCACCACCAACACCTCTGTGAATGATTCTTTCTGGAAACCTCTAGTTCAAGCTAGAGAGTAGAATTGGCGGGCAAAGTAGATGAGAACCTATATATCCTCTATTAATGGCCACCTTTCGAAAGTCACATCTATTGGCCCTGAAAAGCTTCTTACAACTAAGGGAAAGGAGACAAAATTCATTGAGTACAAGGATGTTGACTTCACAGTGCTGGAAAAGAATGAAAGAGCAAAGAAGGCCAAATAAGTCATTAGATGAGGGGTGGAGAGATACTTGTAGTTGTTGCTCTTCACATAAAAGAAGGCCAAATAAGTCACTAGAGGGCATCGGTTCTCGCTGCATATATATGATGGGATGGTAGAAACGCCGAATAAGAGAATTCAAGACTATAAAGAATGCACTCGTTGAGATCCGAGTCAAAGACTGTGTAATCATTCAGCCAAGGCATCAGGGAAGCCTCGTTTCTTTTCAACGTATCCCAAAATGCTTAAGTTGCCTTTAGAGAATCTTTGGATTTGTTGCTTGAGAAACATAGCCCGTGCTCGAGTTTGAGAAAGAACATCTTCTCAATAATCTGCCATGCCTCCTAGGTAGTTGTGACGCGAGTAACGTGAGCAAGAAGTGTCGAGGAAATGGCATAGCATATTTAGAGAAGTATGAGTCAATCCTTCTTATACCAATCAACAAAGGCTGGATTCGGTTGAGGAGACGTAGTAGATCCAAACGGCTGACTCAAGGTCGTAGGCAGTGCACTGCCTGGGACAAGGAACGAGCCAATGTCATAAGCTTCAAGGGACTTTTGAATTTGATGTTGCCAGAGATTGTAGTTTGTGTGACTCAACTTGATGTTAAGATTCGGAAATTGAAGAGTAACGTTCGCACCCGTTGATGTAGCCCAATCATCAATGACTCTAAAAGAGATCGAGGACCTGGCCCATACTCTATATGATGGTCCAATCACTCGAGACTGAGCTAAAAAAGATCAAGCGAGCTACTCGAGCTCTTCTAGCTCGCATTCCAGCCATGATGGGTGAAGCCAAGGAGCATTCGTGGGTCACCACCATACACCATGTCCTAGATTGATTTGGACATGCTTATCCTAGTTTCCTTTAATAGACACAAGACTAGCTTATCCATCCATCCATACGCATGCCCCTCCCTTCTAGAAGGCAATCGTATGCCTTGGATAGAAAGGCTTATCGTGCTAGATTTTTATCTTGTTAAGTAATATTCTATCTTTCTCTTAGGCTTATCTTGTTAGCAAAGATAGAATATTGGCTCCTTGTTTGTCTATTTAATCCATTCAAATCGTATGAATAAAACTCAGATTAAGAACCTTGGATTGACTTGAGCAAAGTTAATCCTAGGGTTTGAGATCAATTGTTCTAGCAAGATTTCAAGCCTCCTTCTCTATATATGCCCCTCTTCTCTCTAACTCTCTCTTTACTCCTTCTTCTCAAATTCTCTCTTCTCCCTCTCGTCTTTATCTCTTTTCCATTTGAAAATTATGAGGATAATTATTCTTTTTTATTGTTGAACTTTCATGTGAATTGTGCCAATTGTTTATGTGTCTTTTGTGTGTGTAGGACGTGGAGGAGAAAACCTTATTTATCTCGAACGAAAGATTAGGTTACAACCCTCGTTGGACTTCCAATCCAAGGGTGTGCCTTTGTTCATTGTGCTCGTAAGGTTGAATCAAGGTACTTGACAAGATCCGGATTGTGGTTGTGTCAAACGGGGCCGGGTTAGTGGCATTCGAGCAACGCTTAGCAATCACGTATCACCCGTGGTTGCAAACGAGATGCTGAGTTGGTATTCTCGATCAATTGGTGGGTCAGCAAAAGGGTAGACTGAGGGTTGGTGTTGTTGAGTGCTATCGACTGAAGGAAAAGCGTACCATATATCGACGCTGGTGTTGGAATTCGCATCGTCAGACATGATGAAGGGTGACGAGAATTAGGGGACAATTGAAGAACTTTGTGGCCTATGATAAAAAGAAACTGATCCATATAAGTAAAGAGATGATTTTATGAATTTTTTCTTGTTTGGAATGAAATACCCTAAAGGGTTTCTATAATATACAATTGCTTGGGGTCTAAGCGATTTTATCTATCTTATGATCCAAGACTATGGGCTTGCTGTACTTCTCCTCTAAAAGTACATTTTTATAAAAGTAATACTAGTTTTTGGTTTTAAAATGTGTGAAAAGTAGTGTGTTTGCACATTTTCCGAGAGAAAAAAAGAATACTTTTGTTAAAAAGGTACTTTCTTGTTAAGCATGACCTATATCATTAAGAAAACAATCTATCTATAAGATATGATAAGAAGATACATAAAGATTTAATATCCTAATAGTTATAATGTAAAGTTTGTTTGGATGAACCATTTTTCATGCTTAATTGCATTTTATTTAAAGTATACAATCATAATAATTTTTTAAAATTCCATTGATATATGATATAAACCCTTATTTAAGTATCATATCTCAATGGAGTACAAAAAATAACACGTAATCGAAATAACGTAAGACAATGTAAAAATTCATTAATATACACTAGTGTAATTTTTCAGAATAGTATAAAAGGTCATTATGATGGTGAAAAAGTCCCTAAAACAATTTATTGAAAATACAAAGTTTTGTACTCTTAGGTCTTGTTTCACTTCATATATAAACAATTTTTTCATCCAAAAAAATTATTTTATTTTTTTTCTACAATCCATATCATATCTTTACTTTACATTTTGTGAGACAAAATTTTCACCCAAAACTTCACTTTTCAACCAAAAAAATATTTCTCCCTATAAAGTGAAACAAGGCCTTAGTTGTTTAGAAATTCATTAATATATTATTTGTTTTGTTTTGTTAAGATTTATTTCAAACGTGTCTAAAAATTGTAAATTAAATGGGAAAAGGCCAACAATATGGGAGGGAGTATATAGATGTACACCACGTAGGTGTAAATTAAAGAATGGAGCAGGCAACAGAGTGCAACACTCCCAACAGAGATGTAGGTGAAAAAATGAAGTGTTAGGTATTGGTAATTATATTGTAGTTGGCACAAATAAATGTTAGTATTAGTATATACGTATGGTCTGAG
The DNA here is from genome assembly GCA_934048045.1 of Polygonum aviculare. Classification (NCBI taxonomy): domain Eukaryota; kingdom Viridiplantae; phylum Streptophyta; class Magnoliopsida; order Caryophyllales; family Polygonaceae; genus Polygonum; species Polygonum aviculare. The sequence goes on along the minus strand of OW204028.1, from coordinate 32,281,603 downwards.
CAATGAACTAGCATTGGCACTGAGCCAGCCAATTCAAATGCTACTGTGTATTGAAGAAGGGCTGTCCACCAATCGAAACCCACACTCATTTATTACCCTCACTCGCTCTCTTCTTCCATTGCCATGAGGTTTCTCTTCTTCCATTGCCAAGTCTTAACCGTGCCCGTCTTCGCATAGTACATTATTTATGACCACCCCCTGTGTAGCCTTGGTAAATACTTCTGCCAGGCTTCAACTACTCACATTTACTCTAATTTACATCTATACGCACTATTATTTACAGTGCAACTAGTGCTTTATTAAGAATAGTAATATTTTATTAAGAAAATATTGTTGTTCCATCTGTTTCTGAATAATATCAATCGACTGTTTCCGAAGAGCATCTCTACCAGAGTCTCTAAAATTTTCCAAAATAGAGAATTAAAGTTCAAAATATCTAAAAAATTTATGCTTACATTTCAGCGGCTTCTCCATTTAGAGAACAATCAAACCTAAAAAGGAATATTAAATCCTATCTTACTCTCCATCACAAAAATTCAACATAACAAACTGTACATTTGAACAATACATTTTCGAGGTTCAAGCGATCAAACTATGACTAAAACACAACAACTACAACCAAATAAGTTTAGGAAGATCAATTTTAACTAAAACACAACAACAAGAACCAAACAACTTCAAAAAGATCAAGCAGAGATTCTGAAAAGGAAAGGATGAAAGAAATAAAGGGATAGATAAAAGTTTACGGGAGTTGGTCATAGAGGATTTTGCTAGCAGGGGGACTAATTGCAAGTGAGCGAACGGCGACGAAGACGGTGAACGCGAGCAAGCGAATAGCGACAGCGACGATGAGCGCGAGCGAGCGAATGAGTCACCGCCTCTCTATATTTTTTCTTCTTTTTTTTTTTTTTTTTTTTAACCTCTGTCGTTAGATCCTACAGATCTAATGGGGGTTTTCCTATGGTCTTATTTTACATTATATGGGATATAATCACTAGAACCTTACTAGATCGGGACATTCATTTATTAAGGTTTGCGATGGAGTCACAATACGCATATCCAAAAAGTTAATGGTGAGCTTAAGAAGTTACTTCATAATATCTGTTCTCCGGCTATATGTGTATGATATATTTCAACACTCTGCCAACCAGGACAAACTAAAATTCATTAATCTCAACCAAAAAAAAAAACTAAAATTCATTAATAATTTACATTGAAAATAAAAATGGAAGTCTTTAAAATCCAAATAAACTCAAATGTGTGTGTTTAGTTTAGGACCGGTTTACAAAACCCAATTCAAATGGAAAAGTCAGAGCGGTTCATTCGAACCGGCCGGCGGTTGTAGTTGTAGCCTTGTAGGTAGGGGTTACAGTAATTAGTAAATGCCCTGAGACAGCTGTGTGGTTGTGGAGTTAAATACTCCCTCCGTTTCAAAATACATGACCATTTAGGGTTAATTATTTGTTTAAAGAAATATGAAAAAGTGTAATGATTATGATAAAGATAATTATTAGGGGTATAAATGAAAAGAGATGAGAAAAAATATGAAATGGTCATGTATTTTGAAACAACCTAAATTGTCTAAAAGACCATGTTTTTTGAAACGGAGGGAGTATTAGCTAAGCTTTATTTACCTTGAATTCCATTTGGGTGAGAAAAAGGAATTCATTTCCAATTAATGAACTGAAAAATGAATTGAATTGAATGTGTTTTTCACCCACCTTTCAACCTTGTCATTAAATATTCTCAACCCTAGCTAGCTCTCCCCTACGTACGTACACCTCTTTTCTCGTCTATAATATTCATATATATATATATAGTAGTAGCTCCATGCACAACTTCCTACACCACCCACAAATTAGTAGTATAATTCAAGTGAGAGAGTGAGAGAGTGAGTGAGTGAGTGAGACCGATCGATCGATCGAGAAAGAGAGAGCTTGATATAGAAGTATAGTTTAAGATGGTGAGTTTTAGGTTTACTAACTACTCGCTACGAATGGCTTTTGTAGCAGTTGTGGTAGCAGTAGTCCTTGTGTTTGGCCACCCCTGCACGGCCTCTAGGAGCCTGCTGCGCTCAAGCAACGTCGTCAACGACGGTGATGAGAAGAACTTTGTTGCATACGGCGGACTCGGGGGCGGCGGAGGGATCACCAACACGGACGGCGGAGGCGGCATTGGGGCTGGCGCCGGTATCGGAGGGGCCACCGGCCTGACCCCCAACGGCGGCGTCTTTACGGGCCTGGGGGGCGTGGGTGGCCTGGGCGGGCCCAACGGCGGCGTCGGAGGGGCCCTTGGGGGTCTCGGCGGCATGAACCCTGGAGGAGGCCTCGGTGGCTTGGGCGGCGGTCCCGTAGGGGGATTCGGCGGCATGGGCGGCGGTCCTGTGGGAGGACTCGGACTCGGTGGCATGGGCGGCGGTCTTGGAGGCTTGGGCGGTCTAGGCGGTGGTGGCGCTGGCACCGGCACTGGTGGTCTTCCTTGAATTCATCCATCCAGGCCGGCCTCACGTACAACGGAGCTCGGTCCGAGTATTATAGCTAGCTAGCTAGTTTCAAAAGTTAAGTTGTGTTACGTCGTCGTTGTTGGATTAACCTACCTACGTGCGTACGCACTACGTGTTGTTTGAGTTCAAGTCTTTTATGGTTTTATTGTTAAACTAGCTAGTGTAGTCCGCTGTCCGCGTTCATCTTAATTGGGTTTCATAACTAGTACTACGTACGTACTAGCTAGTCCTTTGGTAGCTTTACTACTGTATTACCAATTAAGCTAGTTTCATTCATGCATGTGTGGAGTGTGGTTGTTGCAACAACTTGCTATTCATCTAGCTCGCATTTGGCTTGTTCAATTCGTGTGGTGTTCTTGTCTGTCTTAATTCTTACTTACGGACTGTACTCGATCATTTGGCATGAATATCTTTATTGCCTTAATTAGCTCCACCCTATTTAATACGGAGTACGTACTAATGCATATACAGAGATGAACCAGTGAACCACCATCCCAAACCACAATTTTGGACTGATCCACATAATAAAGTGTACTATCAGATCCCAAATCGATGCAAGTTTTGCCCAATACATTGATATTGTATATCGTACAAATTAATTACACGAGATCGATAAGCCTCTTTTTGATTGACTGACACATCTTGTTGACCACTTATACCTTCTTCACCAATGGGCCTGTAATTTACAATACACTAGGCCAATAAAAAGCCCAACTATATATGTATTTATTTATTTTCAATTATGCAACAAAAATAAAGGCTCCAAAACCATGTTTAGCCTTGAAATAGAATAAAAAATGGTACTTCTTAGCCTTAAAACCTGCAAATCGAATAACAAACTAGTGAAGTACAAAAATATTTCAACAAAACTAAGTAAAGTAATACAACCTTTTTTTAACCAGGAAAAAAAAATTGTCAACAACTTTGCGTAATCCAAGGCACGCACAAAAATGCATGAAATGTATAATTTGTGTCCCGTAAGGCATTACAATTAACAGACACTCCTTACAAGCGACGTTCCTACACTAATCCAAATTCCAACTAGCACTATAAATAAATTTCCATATGAAGAACCTTGCATTATTGAATCATCACATACAACGTCGACTGACTTTGGACACACTATCGTAGTATATATCATGCATCCAATCAACCTCAAAATCCCATTCATACTATCCCTAATCTTCCTAATCCACCACATCTTCCAACTCAACACCGTCGAGTCCTCTTTGGAGAAACGGATACTCGAAAAGTTTCACGTGAGCATCAGAAACGAGCTCCCGGAGAATAGTGCCATGGAGGTGCACTGCAAGTCAGGGGACAACAACCTAGGTTCTCATACGTTGGGGCCCCATGAGGAGTACGGGTTCTCGTTCCGTCTCAACTTGTTCAAAACAACACGTTTTTGGTGCCACTTCTATTGGGAATCTTCAGACCTCCGCGCTGTCGGTGACGTGTTTTGGCCCAACAATGACTTCTTGGCTCTTTGTCGCCACCACAAGTGCGTTTGGGTTGCCAACGAAGATGGGGTTGTGTTCCGTGATCCAAATACTAATGATTTTTTCACTTTTTATGATTGGGAGTAAGTGATTTGGATAAAATATAGATAAGTAGTAGTACTACTTGATATTTTTATTTGGGATTGTAAAACGTCGTTTAGTGGGAACTTTAGAGTCGTGATGGACATTTTAGAACGCATGTATGAATAACTTGAACCTTAATTATGATGTTATATTGTTGACGACATTGGAATATTGTATGAATGATATGATTATATTTGGAAAAATTACATAAGGATTTGAGTAAGTTTTTTATAGGAGAACGCAGTTAGCCTATTGTCATCTTTTTTTTTTTAAATAATAGGAGGGGATTGTCTCATTTTAATTATAATAAAGAAGATTACATATTGTTACAAATCCAAACATCCATTTCCATTATGGTAATAAGACCTTTCGGCAGATTCTCAAAGAGGTTGAATTCCCTGATACATTCATAACTATATCTAGCAAGGCTAGTTCACGGAGTGATTAGCCTGACGGGGCACTTTCCTGATGCGAATTTCCCAACCTTTGTCCTGGAGTAGCTCCCGATCGACACTTGATGATTAGCTCTTTGTGCTGATTAGTCCTGACTTGTTCAACCTTAATCATACTACTATAATACGGAGTATATGAAAAGTATGAACCAATCTAATGCTATAAACATGGAATATATATATATGAATAAATAATACTGTATGATTATCTTTCATTCTGCTTAAACTCATTCTCCTCCATGTAGAAATGACAAGCTAAATGTAAACATCCCTTTGTGGGCCAAAATGTAAACATCCCAAATTTTAGTGAATACTGAACCCTAGCCGTCTCTCAGCGTCGATCCCTCACTGCAACTTCTCCAGTTCTCCGGCAGTCGCCAACTTCTCCGGCCTTAGCAACCGTGATGATTTTGAAAAAGAATGGCCTCTTGTTCTTTCAAAGTTCAATCTGCAAGAAAATAAACATGTTATTGGATTATACAAAGTCAAGCAATATTGGGTGCCATCTTATTTACGTGACTACTTCTTTGGTGGTATGTCAACAACTGGAAGATCTGAAAGCATCAATAGTTTTTTGAAGCGGTTTACTTCCAATCGATCTTATTTAACCCAACTCTTAAAAGCTGTAAGTGTATCATTCTGCTCATTATAATTTGGCTACACTTTTTAGTATGATGCTTATATTGATATTGATATTTAAATGTCATTTTATTTTTAGGTTGATCTTGCCATTGAGGATCTTGGTCACACAAAGCTACAACATACCATGTTGGATACATACAGGGGGTCTTGTTTGAGAACTTTGCCGCCTTTAGAGGAACAAGCCCATAAAATGTTCACAAATTTTGCTTTCAAGAAGTTTTAGGAGCAATTTGAGAAGGCAACTCAATACAAGGTACGTGAAGAGAATCCTACAATATTCATAGTGCAACATTTTAAGGAGTCACAATCCCAACAACATAAGGTCTTTTGGGATGGTGATACAAATGACTTGTACTTGCAAGCACTTTGAATTTTGGGGGATCCTTTGTCGACATGTCCTGAGCTTGTTTCTCCATAAAGATTGCTTCAAAATTCCGATTACATACCTACCACTGCGTTGGTGCTGTGATGAATATCACAACTTTGAAGTTGGTTCGGTGCTCAATGTGGAGACATCTTTAGTTGAAAGAGCAAGTAATGTCATTGTTAGCAAAGGCATGGATGATGTTATTCAACCTCCTCCGACTGCAACAACAAAGGGTCGCCCAAAGACAAAGCGAGCACTAGGTGGCAAGGAGTTGGCAAAACAAGTTAGATCATGTGGATTTTGCAAGAGAAAGGGCCACAATATCACTACTTGTCCTGAGAAGGAGAACATTGATCCTGCAGATAACGCTTCAACAATTGCACGAAAGAAGAAAAACGGCACCCATGAATTGGAAGATTTAAATCCAATTTATTCTGTAAAGTTTTGAGATGTCATTTTCAACATGTATGTGTTTTCCTTCTTGTTATTGAAGTGTAGTTTTGTATTTGGCTGACAAATATTTATCCTATGGACTGCATTTGTTTGCTAACTCTAGTATTGCTGGGTTTTTTGTCCTTGTCTCGTACATAATGAGCAACTCATCTTTTTGCTAATTTTTGTCATGATTCAATTTTAGTTAGTAGTTGTTTATCTTTGTTTCCTGATGTTTTTCTTTCTGCTGTAAAGGTTGAATTCTTTTAATGGAATTTCTTTGTTTGCTAAAAAAAAAAACAAAGAGGAAGTTCAGAATACATAAACTAATAATAATACATAGGTTCCTTTTGTCTTCCAACCTTGATTCAAATTCAATAGAAATCTTGATAGGAAGAAGATGGCCAAATTAAAATTGAAAGATACAGTCAAAACCGTTTGAATAGGAAGATACAGAAAAAAATTACTAAATTGAAAGCACACACAAATTACTAAATCACCTTCGAGCAAAAAAATTACTAAATCACCACCTTTAATCAAACTAGTCTAAAACACCATTAAACTACTCAAATCATCAACCAACTTTAAACCTAATAACTATAACTAATCAATTGATCAATTTAAATAAAATGTTAAGTATAGTAAGTCTTACCGAAAAATAACACATGAATCAATTACGGTTGATAAAATTCGGTCGGGTAAACGTATAAAAATGTTACATTAGAGATTGATACAAGTAAGATTGTAATAATCAATAAATGGAGTATTTATGGAGTACACCTCCTAAATTTATAGTATATATAGATAGATATCAATACTATCTAGGTTAGGGGCCCCCTATTGCCGAACAAGGCAAAAGACCGACCTTGCGTGGATTCATAGCTAGGTAGTCTGTTAGAATTAACTAGAGCTAGGTAGCCCGTTAGAACTAGAGTTAGGTTAGTCTAACCTTGGTTAGGCTTAACGTATCATTCCAAGGCTCTATATAAGCTCACCGCTCCATTTCATTTCAGAACTTTTCCCTCATTTCCATCTCTCATCATCCTCTTCCTTTGCTTGTTTCTCTTTCTCTCTGTGAACGTTCCTTCATTTCTCTCATCATCTGCACAATATGCCTCCAAAGCCTTTCAAGTACCGGTGGAATGATAAGTATCCTTTGGTCCAAGGTCAAGCAAATGGCCAGAGACATAGCCAAGGATGCCAAGAAGCGCTCCAAGGAGCTAAAGAAGCACATTGACGATTTCATAGAGAAGATGAGGGAGAGCCAGAGAGATAGGGATGAGAAGAGAGCTCCAAATGATGAGAGCAAGGAAACCGGTGGGGACACCGAGAGTGGAGATCCAGAAGAGAAGCGAACCGGCAACTAGAGTAGAGGTCGAGAAGGGAAGCAATTTGGCGGCCAGGAAACCGGCGGCATCAACTCAGAGATCATCCCGGTCCCCGATGAGCCAAAGCCAAAGGAGGAAGGAGAGATCGTTCACAATTCCGCTCCGACTTACCTAGACTCGGAGGACTGGACGATCTACTTCCCGTAGATCGTGTGTCCACCGATCATCGCTGCTCTGAAGTTCATTTCACTGAAGTCCTGCTCTCCTACTCTGCTCAATCTAGATTGTGTTGATCTTTCCGTTTTCTGTGTTGCCTTTAATAATTTTTGTGTTGATTGTTTTTCCCGCCATCAAGTTCAAGTTCTAAGCTAGCTCTTCGTAGAGATATAATTTCCACATTTAGTGTTTGTTCTGACCGCCTAGTTTGGCTTCCTCCTCAAGGGATCGGCCACCGGATTTGGATTTGTAATTCTCGTTCCGAGTTTATCAATTTCAGCATTATAGTCGGTTGAGTTTTTGTTATGCGAGATATTTTTCTCTTTCTTCTCTGAGAATTGAGTGTTACTTCTACAACTGCCTATTCTGTTACAACTACAGTTAGCAAGTTAACCTTAGTTAGTCTCTCTTAGTGCAAGCTCTATATAATGCTGGTCATCTGCTATTGTTGTAGATAATTCGTAATTTTTATAATGCATCCTAGGACCGGCTATCTCCAAACTTAACACCATAGTAATAATTAGGGGTGTCCAAACCCGGTTAACCGTAGTTTCGGTTAACCAGCCTTCGGTTAACCATAATTTCGGTTAACTAAAATCACAAACCTAAACTGAACCGTTAATCTCGGTTAACTGGAGATCGGTTAACCGATTTTTCGGTTCGGTTTTATTGGTTATCCAATAACCATTTATGTGATTTAGATTATCATAATATACATGAAAGATCAATAATACTATCGAATGTGATTAAACAATATAATCTAGTTAGATTAGATCTTTAGTAATAGGAGGGGATTTGGAACAATAGGAGGAGATTTTTTTTATTATAATAGGAGGGGATTGTCTCATTTTAATTAGTATAATAAAGAAGATTACATATTGTTCCAAATCCAAACATCCATTTCCATTATGGTAATAAGGCCTTTCGGCAGATTCTCAAAGAGGTTGAATTCCTTGATACATTCATAAGTCATAACTATATCTAGCAAGCTAGTCCACGGAGGGATTAGCTTGACGGGGCACTTTCCTAATGCGAATTTCCCAACCTCTGTCCTGGAGCAGCTCCCGATCGACACTTGATGATTAGCTCTTTGTGCTGATTAGTCCTGACGTAATCATACTATAATACGGAGTATATGAATAGTATGAACCAATCAATCAATATATACTTCTAAACCTGAAACAGTTAATGACAGTTTTGTCATTTAGGTTTTATAAACCACTCACCATATTTTTAATAAGTGAGTTTCATAGTAATTTTCTATCCATTTATACTTAACAAATTATATAAGTAGATATTTATGAGGTAGTTTCTATCTTAATTTGCTAAATAAAATATATATGTGAAAATCTCACATAATCTTGATTTTCTAAATCTAAAAATATTATCAATCTAAAAAAGAATATATCAAAAAAATATATAGCTTGATAGGTAGTTGTAATCTGTTCATACGTTTTTGGAGAGCAAGCACGTATTAATATTTGATATCATATACTTTCAACCCAAAAAAATATTTGATATCATATACTAAATTGGTCATATTAACAAAATAATGGGAACAGGTTATCATACCTGTGGACAAGTATTCGATCAAGTATCTTAAATAATGAAAACAAGTATTTTAAATATCATACGTACCTTCAAAAATCTATTGTCAATCTTTATATCTACGTAGAATTTAGTGAAATATTGACAAACTAATAAATTGAATTGTTAGTCCTTCAAAAAAAATAAAAATTGAATTGTTAGGCATGCTAATATTGAAATGCACAGATTATTTTATAATTTTTAATCCTAAATATACACAATTATATCAAATACATGTGGACATCATTTTATAACTTAAATTTTCTAAAAATATTAATCGGATCGATTTGGTAGGTTGGTCATTGTATGTTCGGACTGTATACATGTTTGTGTTGTTGAAATTTATGAGCTAATTGAGTCTAGAGTTGTGAAACGGGTGGGTTCGGATGGGTTCACATTAGATCATTTCGAGTTTGGGCTGAGTACGGGTGGGTCAATTGGGTTACAAGTCAAGTCGATTTGGGTTTTAACAGGTTATTGTGCAGATTCGGATCAACATAACAAGTCAAGAACTTGATTTTTTAATGATTATTAAATAATGATATTAAATAATAATATTATGATCAAATAATGATATTTAATACTAAAATAATGTTTTTTATATTTAAATTAATTATAATAATTAAAAAATATATATTAATTCTACATATGTAAAAAAAATTGGGTCAATCCAACAAGACGTGTCGGGACGTTCGGGATTCAACTCAATCTGATTCGGGTCAACCGCTCCATTGCCCACTACTTTTCGAGTCAGGTTTTAACCCTTAAATTCTCGGTCAGTTTCTTGAGTCAAGTAAGGTTTTGACAGCTCTAATTGGGTCGCATAATTGCAAATTTAGGCCGACCAGTTAATATTATAATCAGTAACTTTATAAAAAATTATCAATGTATCAAAAATAAAATTAATAATTAAGTTAGTTTGATGAGTTGAACATTTTGGTTTTGGATTAGGCATAAGGTTAGGATATTATATATAGAAAATAAACTTATTGATGGGGTTGGTCAAGTAGATTGGTCATTTGAGTTTGGATTGGGTACAAGTTTGGACTATTCTATGTGACAAATAGACCTAGCTATTTATTGGTTAGTTTTATATGTTGATCATTCTGAGTTCGAATTGAGTCTAAGGTTGGACTATTTCATTTGTGGAATAAAGCTATTGGCACAGTAGGTTCAGTAAGTTGGTCATTTTCATTTTGTATAGGTTCATGCCACTAAAATTAATTAATGAACCGATTACAAATGTTGTATTTTTTACAATATTTATCGAATTCAAATAAATTATATACTTAATTTATAATACTTATATCATATATAAATTAATACATATTAAATTTTATTTGAAAACCCCGGGCCTTGCCCGGATTATAACTAGTCTAATGCTATAAACATGGAATATATATGAATAAATAATATGATTATCTTTCATTGTGCTTAAACTTGGTCAATCTCCTCCGTTTAGCTAAATGACAAGCTAAATGGAGAAATGACAAGCTAAATGTAAACATCCCAAATTTAGTAAATACCCGTATTTTGTGGGCCAAAATGTAAACATGCCAAATTTTAGTGAATACTGAATACTGAATATCGGGTGCCCCGAACCCTAGCCGTCTCTCACCGTCGATCCCTCACTGCAACTTCTCCAGTTTTCCGGCCGCCGGCCTGCAAGTCATCACCGGCCTCCGGGTTTTCGCCAACCTGCAAGTCGTCTCCGCGTTCTCGCCAGTCGCCAGTGGCTCCTCGAGCCTCTCAGCCTCAGTGCCTCACCACTCCTCGTCCGAATTTCAGTATGTGAAAATTGAATATTGCTTTCATTCAATCTGATTTTGTCTTTGCTAGGTACTAGGAAAGAAGGAAGCATGATCAACACATTGAATGTCATTTTGTCTTTGATTGAAGGAATTTTGTTTCTGGGAAATGGGGTCTCGCTCCTGTGAGATTTGCAATGAAGCAGCGTCCAAGTACAAATGTCCGTCGTGTCGTGTTCCATAGTAAGCTCCCACTAAAACCCCCCACTATCGAATAAATCGCATTTCTTAGTTCATGAAATTTATACTTGGATTTTTCCTGCGCAGTTGCTCCCTTGTCTGCTTCAAGAAACATAAAGGTAACCATTTCAGGGTCTCAAACGGATTAGGTTTTAAAAGCAGTTTTGCAGCTCCCTTGTTTCCACAAATTCTGCTTGAGCTACTAGATAGTTACAAACTCATAACAGTGCTCTTGGTGTCTGCAAGATGAATAGCTGATAGCCTGTGCTCATCTCTGACTTTTGCAGAAGTTCCTTGCACTAAGCCAGTATCTTCTCAAGAGAATACAAGTATGAGCTCAATTATGATTTAGTGCTTGTTTGTTTGTCACTGTTATTACTTTCCAAACAGATAAATTTCCCTTGTTCTTATATATGGTCTGAATTGGGAGAAGAAATAGCTGCAGAATGGATTTCATTTAGCTATCTTAGTCTGTTTCAACTGCAAAGAGACTCCTGCACCTGAAAGATATTGATATATAACTAATTAAGGGTGCTATTGGAATTATGTTCTGATATCATCTGACATGTTCCTTTTGGACTCTGTTACTATCAGCAGCAAATCCAGCAACTTGTATCTCCCAAGAACTTGAAGAAAAACCAATCAGTTTTGATAAACCAATCTATGTTGATGAACAAACACAAGTTTTGGATAAGGCTCAGCTGGAGGCCATAGGTATCTCCTTGTTCGTTGTGATCTAATCCTAATTACTGCAAGAAACGCAGAGTTAGATGACTCATGTTGTTTTTGCTTCTGCTTGTTTTAATTTGTTGCCTCCAGCATCTTGTAACGAAGTCAGAGATGCGTTGAAGAACGATGATCTTCGGAAGCTTATCAGAATGATTGACAGCTCTGAACATGCAGATGAAGTAAGTAACCGTCTTCCCTTTAACTCTTTGGAAGCCAGTTTTTGTTTAGGTTTCTCCTTGATGCAAAAAAGGGATGTCTGTTTGCAGGAATTTGAGAAGGCCATGGGGATGGATGATTTCAGACTATTCACTGATAAGGTAAGCCTGTTTAAAAAAACCTTTCTTGCAAACAATCGCCATACGTACATCTTTAGGTCTTTTAAGACACCATTTTTGGTATGATTATTTCAGGTTTTATCTTCTGCCAAACGGTAAATTTGTATCAGCAAGAAATTTCAATGTTGCAATCAAACAGTATAGTCGGTGCAGTTTTGGTCTGCAGACTTTGATACCATTTTTATGAGGCTTGTAATTCAGTTTTTTGGTACGCCTGCTTCTGTGGTAGTCCATATATAAATCGGTAGTGTACTGTTCAATGATATTTTGCTTATTTTACTTATCTAGGGTTGTATACAATATTTTGCTTCAAAATCTATTTGCATTGGCTATGTCCTGTTGCAGCAAACAAAAAGAAAACCTGAGTAATATTCCAATCTTTAGTGGAAAAATTACAGAGGTGATGGTGCTTGTTTTGTATGTTAGTAATTTACATGCCAAAATTTGTTGTCTCTCAATTTAGCAAATGTTTATGTACACCATCCTTGGCCTCTTACACAGAAAAGTAGATATACCAACAATTCATCAAACAATGCAGCCGTTCTCAAACTGTCTGTTGCTTCCGGCAAGTTATGTGCCTTCCAATCCAATATCCTTAACCTGAAAATACACTTACAAAATTTATCTTGGTCAATTAACTCACTCACACTATACCCTAATTGCTGTATTATGTAACTCAGAAAAGAATCATTCAAGATGTTAATATAAGAGCTAGAGAAGAACAGCTCACTAGTTTAGTGCGTTCCTTAATCTTCATCTCCTCTACTCGAACACGTACGGTTTGCTAGTGTTAGGCAGAGAAGTTGGTCGAGTCTGTACAAGATCGAAGGATACTATCAACATTCAAAACATAGGTACAAGTAACACCTTTATCTGAAGGGAGTTGAGAGGATTTATACAAATTGAAAGACCTAAACCCGAAAAGCAACTAGACGCAGAAACTTGCAACGTTCAAATTAAAAGACCATGGTTGTTTGCATTGGCATGTGATGTACATGAAAATCAAAGCAAGCACAATCTGCAAATACCAGTTACAGACTCACAACATATAGAGGCTCAGAATGCCCCTCACAAATCCTTTTGCAACAACTTTTGCCATTGTACAGCCAAACCACATGTTTTTTGCCATTGCAAGACAATTAGACAAACTATGATATGACATAGTCAGCATACGCACGAAGGTGCAAGACAAGTAGAACACGTCTTAGATAACCATAATTCTCCATATAAATTAAACAAGTGGTCAACCCAAAAGTTGTGGAGTGATAAGTATGAAGTGAGATCCTAATTAAGGAGTATTAAAATACATTAAGGATCCGTATGATATTTGAGAAAAAAATAAAGCCAAGATTATCCAATATTTGGTGGGAAGGCCCAATCTTTCATCTTTCATGACGTGTAGCCCTCATCTTGTCTTTAGATTTTCTCTTGCTAGTTCAGTTTGATGATGATTACAGGTGCAATTTCTTTCGCAATTCAATCTCCATTTTTCCATTGAGTTCGTCGTTCTCCATCGTTAGCCAGTGAGAAGAAGAAGAAGAAGAAGAGATGCAGAGGGTGTTTTCAGCGAGGAAGCTGCTATCGTCGACACTTTTCACCAGGAGTCCACGATTGGCTGCTTCCTTCTCCACCTCACTTCTCTTAGATGATACCCAATTGCAGGTCACCCTCTGTCCCTCCCCTTTTCTAGGGTTTCTATTCTGATATTTGATTGCGTGGTGCTTATTTCTGTGAAAGTTTATGCGGAATGAACCCGGTAGCTTTATTTTGCCAACAATTGAACGATGCCTATGTGTTGGTTACTTTAGCATAATTGTGTGAGTGCTTTTGGGATGCTATATCTTCCTTCCGTTTTTCAGCGGACCCATTTCAGCTTGTTAGGCTGACGATGGACTCTTTCATGTAATGATCCACAACAACTTTGTTTAGCACGTTGCACGAAAATGTTATTTGATATAAATGGAATACCTCTGTTTCTACAGGAGTTGTGTCTTTCTACATGAGTTGATGACACTGTAGAGCTATTATTTTTCAAAAATACAAGTTGTACCTTGATTTATGTTAAACGAATTCCTCTCTGGATCCCCCCTTTTGTGGTGTTTGATTTCTGGAGGAAGTGAAATTCTGTACAATTTAGTGCAATTTTCCTGAGCCTTATCACTACTTTTCTTTTTGGCCTCTGAATCTATTTAGAATTTTCCAAATGTCTGATCTTCTTTTGTGTCTTAATTTGCAGTTCAAAGAGAGTGTATCACAATTTGCGCAAGAAAATATAGCTCCTCATGCATCAGAAATTGATAGGACCAACTATTTTCCAAAGGTTGTGAGCTGCACGTTCCTTTTCCTCTTCTTCTTCTGGATATTATCTTCTATTTGTTGTCGTCCAAATATTCGTTTATCCATGAGCATTTGATGCTTTTCAGGAAGTGAACTTATGGAAACTCATGGGTGACTTTAATCTACATGGTATCACTGCACCAGGTGTCTTCTCGTCCCCCTTTTTGTTGAATAGTTTAACCTAGAAGTTGCATCTTGGAAGATAGGAGCTTCCTTGTTCTTGTAAATTGTTAATTGCTACATATATTGTGGGAAACCATTATTGAGAATATGGCCTGTCATTTTCAGCAAATAAGTTGGCATAATGAAATTGCTTCAACACTTGAAGTTTGTACCTTTGTTTATGTCTAGAGGCTCCATCTTGTACATAATTCTGCTGGCTGAAACTCCATTTTATCAGTCCACTGCTTCCATTTTGAGCATTGAGTGAGTGAGTTCTGTTTGAAGGGAAAATGTTGAGTCTTTGCAGTTTCTAGCTACAGATTAAGTGGTTCTAAATCTTGCATCCGTAACAATCTGTGGTTATTTTCTAGAGGAATATGGTGGGCTTGGGCTTGGTTATATGTACCACTGCATTGCAATGGAGGAGTTAAGTCGTGCTTCAGGATCTGTTGCCCTATCATACGGAGCTCACTCTAACCTGTGCATTAATCAACTGGTACATCCTATATAGGTGGCATGTTGTAATACAAATCTTTTAACTTTTCACGTTAATGATTATAATATGGTTTTGATGATTTCCCAGGTAAGGAATGGAAATGCTTCACAGAAGGAGAAATATTTGCCAAAGGTTTCAACCCTTCCAAACCTATGCTGCTTATTACAGATTTCCAAACCTATGGTTTTCTATTTCGTTACTGCATTGATTATATGAGAACATTTAAGATGCTGGTCCCCTGTAAATGTCTGATTTTCAGAAGTACAGATAATATTTATTATCTACTTCAAATATCATGTATATTTTAAGTTTTTTTTGTTCTTGAAGAGAGCTTTTTAAAAAGATAACATGACTACAGCCTACAGGGGCCTCTAAGGATACAAGATGGAGCTAACACAATCTATGATCTCTTTAAACTTTCAGTAACAAAAAGGCATCTGGGTTTCCAAAAAGATGACTTCCTATAACCTTTTTCAAATCAAAATATTTATTGAATTAAGGAGTTGAGAGAGATTTGTATTCATATTATAAATTGGCAGTATGCTTGATATCATTCTACATCAGTCTTTACATGCTATACACCGTAATTATTTTGCCTTTATCTTTCATTCTTTTGTTGTTTGTAGTGACATTTTAAGTCCTGCTTTTGTGCAGCTCATCAGTGGGGACCATGTAGGTGCTTTAGCAATGAGCGAACCAAATTGTATGTTTAAGATAAGCAATTTTTGTTATTTCTTATTCCTTTCTGTTTAGCAAAGTATATATTCATTACGGATTACTTGTTAACAAAGAATTTTCATTTCAAATCTACTTATTCCTACATATTATGTTCTCTCTTCAGCTGGTTCAGATGTTGTCAGCATGAAATGCAAAGCTGATCGTGTTGATGGTGGCTATGTTTTAAATGGGAACAAAATGTGGTGTACTAATGGCCCTGTTGCCGAAACACTGGTAATTGATAATGAAATTAAAATAATCAATCGTAGACCATGACATCGCGTTGAACCTGATTTTCTATAATAATGATGATGTAACAGGTTGTGTATGCAAAAACAGACATTAAGGCACATTCCAAAGGAATTACAGCATTTATAATTGAAAAGGGAATGCCGGGGTATGCTTCATTGCTTACGAGAAGTTAATTTTAGTTTTTCCTTCTTTATGTTCTCTTGTTCCCTCCCTGGTGGGTAAGGTTAATAATCACTTTGCACATCATCCGTTTTCAAGAATTGCTTGGATTGTAATATTTTATTTGGTCTCAGAAGAAAGAAATTTTTGCTGTTTCATTTGTTTCAAAGGTAATATGAGGGCATTCAAGTATTACTGTATGTGGCGTCGACAGTGTTTAAAAAAACTTAGGCATTTAGCTGTGACGATATAATAAACGCTTTTTTGCCTCAATTTTCTACTCTGAATTGCAGATTCAGCACTGCGCAGAAACTAGACAAACTGGGGATGCGAGGAAGCGATACGTATGTACCCTGTTATGATTCAAGTGAAGCATGTTATTCGAAGAACTTAACTTATCTGACTATGCGTTAAATATGAATTATAAAAACACTGCAGGTGTGAGCTTGTCTTTGAGAATTGCTTTGTTCCCGAGGAAAACGTTCTTGGGCAAGAGGGGAAAGGTAACAAGCTTAAGTATTGGACTTCACTTAGATATATTCTTTGATTAACAAGCAACAACATTCTCTGCATGCTGAGAATGGGTGTTCAGGAAGGTAAAAAATTCTCTATTTTACTAGGAGTATATGTTATGATGTCGGGACTCGACTTGGAGAGGCTTGTATTGGCAGCAGGGCCACTTGGTATCATGCAGGCTTGCCTTGATGTTGTTCTCCCTTATGTTAAACAGAGAGAACAGTTTGGTCGCCCAATTGGGGAATTCCAATTCATACAGGTCTTCGACTGTTACACTTCATTTCTTTCTATATGTCCTTTTGCAAGATCTATTCTATGAAGCTTGATAAGTTAATTTGACTTCCTAATGCAGGGAAAGATGGCTGACATGTATACCTCACTTCAATCTTCGAGGTTACCCACATATCCTATTGTTCAATGTCTAGTATTATTGGAATGCCATGTAAGAGTCTAACACGAGCTATTATTCTCAGGTCGTATGTATACTCTGTTGCAAAAGACTGTGACAACGGAAAAGTTGACCCGAAGGTGCTCACTCTTACTATCTTCATTTGCTTGTTCCCCAATTTAACAATATGAAGCTCAAGCTGTTAAACTGGTGCCATTATTGTTAGTTGTTCAAGTTAAAGCTGATAACGGGCTGCTTGGTTGACAAATCGCGGTGGCTATTCATTAACTTTTGTAAAAAATCTTTTATCATGAATCGTCAGATTTTTAAAGATTATATTGAAGGTTTCCGATTCTTTTGCACTACCACCTAAGCAATGTCTCACTGAATACCTGTTCTGGTCTGCTGTAGAAGAATCAGAACCTTTCTTGTCAACAAAATCTACCCGAAACCGTAAAATCATTTGCCTTTTGTTATTTGAAGGATTGTGCAGGAGTAATCCTTTGTGCTGCAGAACGAGCAACCCAAGTCGCCCTTCAGGTACAAAAACTTCTGGCTCCAATATGTATAATGCTGCCCTACATGTTTTCCATGTATGCAAAATGTATGTTCGAACTGCGAAAGGACAGCCCAACTGGAACTCCCGTTTCTTTTTGCAGGCTATACAATGTTTAGGTGGAAACGGGTATGTGAATGAATACCCAACTGGTCGTTTTCTCAGAGACGCCAAGCTATATGAGATCGGGGCTGGCACGAGCGAGATCAGAAGAATGATTATCGGACGGGAGCTTTTCAAAGAGCATTGAATTGAGGAAGCTAACAAGCAGAAGAAAATTGTATGCAAGATACACAGACAACAGCCAACTCTAGTGACTTGTCACACAAAACGTGTACTTAGCAGATGCATGGGCAGAAATGGCAGAACAATAAGAAATCACATAATTTGTTATTCATTCACCCGCAAACATAGCAAGCAATTGGCTTATTTACATCTGAAGTAACGTGTAATGGGGTGAACTTTTTGGTGAAAGTTTGAAGAAGGCCAAATGCAGATTAGCACACATTGATTTTGGTTACAAATTGATTGCGGTTGATGTTGGGCGCGATTTTATATAAATAATAAACTTTAGTTTACCCCAACAGGGGTTGCAACATCATTTTGAAGAACACAAAGAAGAGCATTAGGAGGATCATCAAGCAACTGAAAAGGAACATGGAGAGAAAGCGCCATGTTTGCAAGAAGGTCTGCAGCCTTGACATGGACACTTGGCAGTTGGCCCGGTATTGCTGAACCAAGTGAAAATCACGCAGATGCTCAATATTCAGGTCATTGAGCAGGCGTACTGCCTCCAAGGAGTCAGATTGGATAGTGAGACTCGGGAAGCCTCATTGCGTGGCAAACTCCAAACCATGCTTAAGAGCCCATAGCTCTGCTGTAATAGTTGGACAACTGCCACAGATAAACATGAATCCAGTGATGAACTGCTCCAAACCGGCAACGCCCGGGTTTCCCTTGCTTGTAGCATCCACATTCAAGGCGAAGCAGCCCGGAGCAGGTTGAGGAGGGCTCAATCCTGCTTACTTGACAAGCTTAATCAATCCTGGTCCCAATGTCCCAACTATCTATCTAAGACCATGCTATAGTAACATGCCAAATCTACGAGCCAGTTATTGACAATCCTTCAGGCCCTCAGAGCATAAAATCAGACAAGCACAAAGCTCAATCTTATTAGGTGATACCGTTGTACAATTAAATAAAATATTTAATTTCCATGGCTACCATGCGCTTATTATTATTTTTGGTCAGAGGCTACCATGCGCTTATTATTATTTTTGGTCAGAGGCTACCATGCGCTTATAGTGTGCCGTAAGACACACGCAATACAAAAAACGTATATATAATAAATATACACACACGTATTGACGAGCAGTGCGATGGTAATGCGATGTCTGGAAAGAGGAACGCCGATGAGGAAGTACCTGAAATCTCGTCATCTTTGAGGCATAAACGGTACTCTTCATCTGAGTTCGAATCAATTTTTACTCGTTCGTTTTTTCCCACAACTTGTTCAAATATTACTTTTCGTGTTTGTTTTCTGGGCGATTAGGCTGTGGTTTTGATTCAGGGATCCACAAATTATTGCCCCAACTTGAAGGTGTTCAACTTAATTAACAGGAATAAGGAGTTAATTGATGTTTTCTATGTTCGGCCGGATTATCATTGCTCTGTGAAATTAAATCCAAATTGCCAACACTACTAACCCTAGGTTTTTTAGGTTTTAATAGATTGCTAATTAAGAATTCATGATCGAAATCTCTCGACTGCTAATTGTCATGTAGAACATCTGGGAGTTGAGCTGAATGCATCTTACGTAAAAACACAAATCCTCTTTGTTAATTTAGCAGCCTTAGTTGGGCTTTCTTTTCTAATACTTTTCATGTGGCTTATGTTGCTTCTTTGGTCTGTTCTTTTCATATGTCCGCCCACAAGCCGTCCTTTGCCCCCCCGTGTCCCGCTATCGGTATTCGTCTACTACGCTTGTTACTGAAGGGGACATTTCTCTATGTGTTGAGACTGCCTTGTCATTCTTGAATAAAAAAAGGAAATCCAAGAAGGTGAGTTTGGTTGATTCTTTTTTCAATGCAAAAAATCAGCTTTCCTGAATGTTTCTTGGTTGTAATCTGTATGTTGATCACTTTTGCTTGTGTTTTGCAATTTTTGTTAGGGTCCGTACGAGCTCGTTGAGGCACTGGGTTGTCTGAGTGTCCGAGCTCCATCAATCTACCACTGCAACTTTACTGCTCGACAGAAAAATGCAAGTGAAGCTCAGAATAAGCTCTTCTTTGCTGAACTGATGTATACGTTTACAAAGGAGGGACAACTTATCCTCATTTGTACTTTTTGCTGCATCGTAGGGCCTAGTGGTACTAGTATGTGCTTCTACTCCCTTTTTCTCTCTCTCTCTCTGTTATCAATATATATATATATATATATAAGTGTGTGTGTGCAAGTGTAGTTGCAAGAAGTTTATTCTAGGATACCATGGTTTGCTGTTAGTATAGCTTGCATGAATGACAGACTGTACATTGGTTTTTAAGAAAAAAGTAGTTTTGGGGTTAAAAAAATGGTTTTTGTTTGTATTGAACTACCTGCAAATTAAAGTTAGGATTTAGCACTTGTCATCTCAAGAGTTTTAAAGGTAGTTTTTGAAGAAGATGTAGGGGGTATAGCAAGGCCTTTGACTTTACCAACAAGGTACTTATCTTTTTTGCAATTTGTGTAGATGAACATAACATATAAGTAGTTGGTTGTTATAATTTGTTTTGCCGTGTTCATTGTATTTTCAAGGGATTATGTTGGTTTGGTTGATCTATGGTTCATTCACCTGCTGATATGCTGTGAAAATTTTCAAACATGGGGGTTTGTAACATATACTCATATCTAAATTTGATCAGAAGTAACCAATTTGATCTTGGTGTTTTTAGCATGTCATTTAGGTCGTCTAGGATATGTTGTTTGTCTGTAGCAAAGTTCAGAATCCTGTGCTGTTTTAAAAAAATTGTGTAATTTCTTTTTCAATTGCAGAGACAGGAGTTTGTGGCTGCGAAATATGTGAGGAGGATCCCGATCTTGTGCAGCACCCGAAAAAGCAAGGATACAGGAAAAAGCAAGGATTCTTCTAACGTCGTTAACTTGTTATGGTGTTTTATGATGAAGGTATGGGTTACATGGATACCTAAATAATTATGGATATGTGCAAATTAGTAATAGTAGATACCTACTTTTAGTGTTTGAGATGGTACTATATATGAAGAATGCTGCCTTGCTTGTTTTCCATGTATGTTTGCAAAATGTGTGTTTAAACTTTAAAAGGACAGCCCCATCCAGAACTCTTGTTTATTGTTGGAGGCTATACAATGCTTAGGTGGAAATTTGTATGTGGATGAATACCCACCTGGTCGTTCTCTCAGAGATGCCAAGCTGTATGAGATCGGGGCTGGCACGAATGGGATCATATGGTTGTCGGACCCGACTCGGACGGGAGCTTCGCAAGGAGCACTGAATTGAAGCTAATAAGCAGAAGAAAATTGGATAGAATTTTGTAAAATTTTCTTGCATGATCTTCTGTACATTGTGATGTATTCATGGGCAACAACCAACTTTAGTATCTTCCCACTCAAAACCTTTCCTTAGCCAATGCATGGGAAAAATCGCAGAATAATAAGAAATCACATAATATGTTATATACCAACCCGCAAATATACCAATTTGCTTATTTACATCTGAATCAACGTGTAATGGGGTGAAGATTTGGTTTGAAATTCCTTAGAAAGCCAAAAATTCAGATGAACACATTATCTAGTTGATTTGGGCTTAAAAATTGATTGCGGTTAATGTTGGGTGCAATATGGGCGTTATCTCTGAATGAGCTTACTTGACAAGCTCGATCCTGGTCTCAATGCCCCAACTAAGAGCATGCTATACCAAATCTACGAGGCTAATTAACATTGACAATGCTTTGGTGAAGACTGGGTAACATCCAATTCAGTTCAGGAAACCGGATGCTCCTCAACATCAAATCAGACAACCAGGTTCTAATTATCATAAAGACCATTCCTTGCATTATTGTTCTCGTTCGATCTCTCGTTACAACAAACTGGTATCAGAGCTGAGGTTTCGAATTCCGCCGAGAACGATGTCTGGATCCATGCTGAAGATCGACAAATTCACCGGGAGAAACAGTTTTAGTCTGTGGAAGATAAAGATGGAGGCTTTGTTGAAGCAACAGGGTCTGTGGGCGCCGTTAGCGAAAGATAAGAAGGGAATGGATGCATCGTCTGACGAGTACAAAACTCTGGAGGAGAAGGCCCATTCCACGATTATGCTGTGTCTGGCAGACGACGTCATAACGGAAGTTGCAGATCAGGATACTGCAGCCAAACTGTGGTTGAAGTTGGAGAGCCTCTATATGACTAAGTCCTTGACGAACAAGTTAATGCTAAAGCAACGACTTTTCAGCCTGCGCATGGCAGAAGGTACGTCTCTTCGTGAACACCTAGATCAATTGAATACAATTTTGCTAGAATTGTGTAATATTGATGAAGAGGTGGATGATGAGAATGTTGCTCTAATACTGCTTGTGTCGTTGCCTCTTTCGCACGAGAACTTTGTTCAATCCTTCATCGTTGGGAAGGAGACTGTGTCGCTGGAAGAGGTTAGGTCTGCACTTCACACCAGGGAGTTGCGTCACAAGGCATCTGGGACGGCTACAGACAATCAGGCTTCTGGGTTGATGGTCAAAGGAAGCAAAGAGGGAAAGAAGGGTAAGAAAAAGGCGAAGCAGGAGGAGCAGAAATCGAACCCTAAATTACCTCACGATATTTGTGCCTACTGTAAGGAGAAGGGGCATTGGAAGAATGACTGCCCTAAGAAGAAGCAGAAGCAACAGTCAGAGCAGAAATCTGGGTCCGCTGCAGTAGCAGAGGGAGGAAGCAATTCAGAGGATGATATTGTTCTGATGGCAGGAGAACAAGCACATCAGGCAGATGTGTGGTTTCTCGACTCTGGGGCGTCGTACCATATATGTCCTAAGAGAGAGTTGTTCACAACGTACAGCAGTGTAGATGGTGGCAGTGTGTCTATGGCAAACGGCTCAGTCTGCAGAGTAGTTGGGATTGGCTCTATCAAGTTTAGGGCACATGATGGAAGGTTATGCACATTGAAGGAAGTCAGGCATGTTCCACTTATGACGAAGAATCTGATATCTCTTAGTTTGCTAGACAGTAAGGGTTTCAGTTTCAGGGGCGAGGGTGGAGGCCTACATGTCTGCAAAGGCTCTGATGTGATTCTGAAAGGCGCCAAGCAGGGAACTTTGTATGTATTGCAGGGTTCAACAGTCAGAGGTTCTACAGCTGTTGCATCAGTTAAGGTTCAGGATGCTGATTTGTCCAGACTATGGCATATGAGGCTGGCTCATATGAGTGAACGGGGAATGCAGATTCTGTCTAAGGAAGATCTTCTTGAGGGTTACAAGGTCAAAAGCTTGGAGTTTTGTGAGCACTGTGTTTTTGGAAAGTTACACCGCATCAAATTTCCAAAGGCAGTTCATAGAACAAAGGGCACGCTGGATTACATCCACTCAGATTGTTGGGGTCCTTCTCGTGTTGAATCTCTGGGCGGTAACAGGTACTTTCTGTCTATCATTGATGATCACTCCAGAATGACGTGGGTATTCATGATGAAACATAAAAGCGAGGCGTTCAGTAGATTCAGAGAATGGAAAACTTTAGTGGAGAATCAGACTGGGAAGAAGGTCAAGAGGCTACGAACTGATAACGGTCTGGAATTCTGTTCATCTGAGTTTGATGAGTTCTGCAAAGATCAGGGGGTTGCTCGCCATCACACAGTCAGACATACACCGCAACAGAATGGTGTAACAGAACGAATGAATCAAACGCTCTTGGAGAAAGCAAGATGTATGCTTTCTAATGCTGGTTTGGCTAGAAGGTTCTGGGCCGAAGCTGTTACAACAGCCTGCTATCTCATCAATCGGAGTCCACACACAGGCATTGATTGCAAGACACCCTACGAGGTATGGTCTGGAAACCCCGCTGATTATTCAAATTTGAGGATTTTTGGTTGCACTGCTTATTATCATGTGAATGATGGCAAGTTGGAGCCTAGGGCTAAGAAGGGAGTCTTCGTGGGATATGGTGCTGGTGTGAAAGGGTACAGGATCTGGTCTGAAAACAAGGTTATACTGAGTAGAAGTGTAGTCTTTGATGAGAGTTTCATGCTGAATCCGAAAGAGAATAGTAGTGATACAGCAGGAAAAGAGGTTGTTGCTGAGGAGGTGGAGGTGCAATTCACTCCAGAGGAGTTTCAGGCACCTAGGTTGGATGATGACCAACCACCTCAATCTGTTATGGAGGAGTCAAAATCCGATCAGGCAGAGAATATGCCACCAGAAGCAAGTTCAGGTGAAGTTGCGCATCGAAGCATTGCTATAGACCGACCAAGAAGGTTGGGAATCAGACCTCCAGCGAGATACAGGTTCGATGATCTGGTGGGATATGCCTTGCAGGTGGCCGAGGAGGTGGAGGATAATGAGCCGTCCACCTACAAGGCTGCAATATCTGGGAGTGAGTCAGCACAGTGGCTTGCTGCAATGGGAGAAGAGATGGAGTCCCTTCAGAAAAATCAGACTTGGGAATTGGTGAAATTGTCCGCTGACAGAAAGGTAGTCACTTGCAAATGGGTGTTCAGGAAGAAGGAAGGAATGTCTGCTGCAGAGGGTATAAAGTACAAAGCACGAGTGGTTGCAAGAGGTTTCACTCAAAGACAGGGAGTAGACTACAACGAGATCTTCTCACCAGTAGTCAGACATACCTCCATCAGGGTGCTACTAGCAATAGTTGCACATCAGGATCTGGAACTCGAGCAACTAGATGTGAAAACAGCTTTCCTGCATGGAGAGTTGGAGGAGGAAATATACATGACTCAGCCAGATGGATTTCAGGTTCCAGGAAAAGAGAATCATGTTTGCAGGTTGAGGAAGTCGTTATATGGGCTAAAACAGTCCCCAAGGCAGTGGTATAAGAGGTTTGACAGCTATATGGGGCAGCTTGGCTATAACAGAAGTCCATATGATTGTTGTGTGTACTACAGTGACATTAAGGGTGGTTCACGCATCTATCTGGTTCTGTACGTGGATGATATGTTGATTGCTGCTCAGGATAAGTCAGACATTCATAAGTTGAAGGGTGCTCTCAGTGCAGAATTTGAGATGAAAGATCTGGGTGCTGCTCGTAAGATTCTGGGAGTTGAAATCTATAGGGACAGGAAGAAGAGAAAACTCTTTCTATCACAGGAAGGGTACATCAGGAAGATATTGAGCAGATTTGGCATGTCTTCAGCCAAACCTTTAGATACTCCTATGGCTTCTAACTGCAAGCTGGGAATGTACACAATTCAGACTAAGGAGGAGAAGGAGTACATGTCTCGAGTTCCGTATTCTAGTGCAGTTGGGAGCTTGATGTATGCTATGGTCTGCACTCGACCAGACTTGGCATTCGCAGTCAGTGTAGTCAGTCGATTCATGGTCAGTCCGGGAAAGGAGCATTGGCAGGCCGTGAAGAGGATCTTTAGGTACCTGAGAGGTACCTCAGATGTTGGTCTCTGTTATGGGAATGACACGTCGTGCTTAGTTGCAGGATTTTCAGACTCTGATTATGCTGGGGATGTGGACAGTAGGAGATCTATGACTGGTTATGTCTTCACTTTGGGAGGTTCTGTGGTGAGCTGGAAGGCAACTCTACAGCCTACAGTTACTTTGTCTACTACAGAGGCAGAGTATATGGCTCTGACAGAAGTTGCTAAGGAGGGAATATGGCTAAAGGGGCTAGTTAATGATCTAGGCCTACATCAGGATCAGGCGACAGTGTATTGTGACAGCTTGAGTGCAATATGCTTGACCAAGGATCAAGTCCACCATGAGAAGACAAAGCACATTGATGTCAGGTACCATTTTCTGAGGAATGAGAAGAGAATTCAGGTGAAGAAAGTAGGGACTGCTGATAACCCTGCTGATATGTTCACCAAGCCGGTTCCTGAGAGCAAGTTCCAACACTGCTTGGACTTGCTCAACATCACAAGTCAGTGATCTGAGCCCTTAGGGGCAATCTGAGGCAGAGAAACTTCAGGCATTTGTTATGGTGCATCTGGTTCTGGGAGGATTCAAGTCAAGGAGGAGATTTGTTAATATGCCTTGAATCTGAATCACACACTGCGACAGATAGCACGGTACACTATGTTTTCTGTTTGTGGGCCTATCGCAATCTGTTTTGGGCCTGCGGCCCATAATTGTACCTAGGGTTTCTTGAGTCACTATATAAGCTCTCGAAATACCTAGACCTCTGTATTCCGAATTCTGTCTTCCATAATAATATACGGTTTCTCTGCCCGTGGACGTAGGTAACACACCGTTACCGAACCACGTAAATCTGTGTGTCGTTCTTGCTTTATTGTTCTCGTTCGATCTCTCGTTACAACAAGGGTATTATCATGAAGGTTTAATTGTTTGATGGGATGCTCTTAGCCTGACCAGACAACCGAGCTAGATAGATGGAAAAAAGAGGATGTCATGCCCTCGAACTTTATTTAATAGCCATATATCTTCGAAGCTAGATAGATGTTAAATAAATTCTAAAAATTGTAGTGTAAAATTAAGAAACAATGGATTGCAGGGTCACCGCTTGCATTGAACTATTGAAGGCCCATCTTGGGGAAAAAGTTAGACTTCAAACTTTATATCTACGTATATACGCACGTATTTAACGAGGAATTCCAAGTTTGAAAGATCGCCTTTTAGTTACGTTGGTCCCTGAGTCCATTTTGAAACGGAAATTCCAGAATGAGAGGTCTAAACCTTTTTGGAAATAATAGATTCAGCATCCTCGGTTGAAGGCGACACACCTTACAATATTTTGTTAATTCAAATTCATGATTTGATGTTAAGAATAAATTTAAATTTAAATTTAAATTTAAATTTTATATAATATGACTTAAATAAAAATCATAGATAACATACTATCATTTTATTTCAAAATATATCTGATTAATTATAAAATTCATATGTGATATGATATGAACTCTCATGTGAAATAATTTATCAAAATATATACTTTACAATTAATAACATTTTTATATGATGATAGGAATCAAAAATGAAGTTAATTATGAATTATTTACATAAATATTTTAGAAAAATAGATGTGTATAAGTAATAATTTTTTTGAAATAAAATGAACATTTTAATAGATCTTATAAAATTATAATTAATTTAATAATAGAAAATTTATAACTCAATACAATTTATAAATGAATATTATAACACAAGTGTAGTTTATATCATGTTTAGATATTTGTTACTTAAATTATAAATTTATGGGACAACAAAATATAGTAGATACATATATATATATATATTATAAAAATACAATAAAAAAAATTCAGGGTGACAAATAAGTTTAACAAATTAATTATACTTTTGATTTACAAAAAGGAATGGCAATGCAAATAATGGAAAAATATAGATATTAGGTGAAAAAATATAGAAATTATAAAAAGAAGAAGATCTTATATGCAATTAATAAGAATAATAAAGGCTTTAAAAAATATTTTTCTATATTAAGTATATTAAAATGGGGTGAAGCCAGAATTAGGAGGCTCGAAAGGTCTTAACTTTAATATATAACTAGTTTAACCCCCGTACCATGTACGGGTAATGTCATTATAAATTCAATTTAATATAGATATGTAATGTTAATAATCTTGTTAAAATTATAGGATCATATATATTTATCTTGGTATTATGATTAGTTTTTCATCAATAGTAAATCATCTCATAATATAAATAAGTTGGATTTGTTTAAAAATTACTCTATGATAAATATCACGTTTTATTAAGTAGTAATATTTATGAGAAGAGTATAATTAATTCTTGGTAAGTGATAATTTATAACTTTCAGAATAATTCATAATTTTTGGTAAATTTTAATCAATTTTTACGGGATAAGATTATATGAGATTCTAACTAGCTAATTTGTATAAAGGAGGGCCCAGCTGAATATTTTATTATTGAAATGACACATGGCGCAAATTTTTTTGAATACATTGTCTCCGCTTTATACTATAGGTAGTATAGATATAGATATGGTTATGTTTATTAAGCCAAAAATAAATTCAAACCGAATTCCATGGTTTAACGAAACCATCTAAATTGGTGGTCTAACCCATCTTTGGTGGTCTTCAATTGGAAGACAACTTGTGGCAGAACAATAAAAATTGTGGGCAAAAATAATGAATATGCAGGAAATAATGCATGGCTTATACGTGTCCAAACTGTTGGGCAATGGGCTTACACAACGAGTCTTTATAGCATAGGGTGCCAAATATAAAATCAAGTTGAAGCCTGGGTGAAGGTGAATCTAGTTCTGGCTATTTCTCTGATCATGCTCAGCCCTTCAGTATGCAAGAGTTTGCTCACGAGCCTCTCTTCGATCTACCACTAGCACTTGTTTTCGTGTCTTGTCAGTTCCCTGAAAACCACCCAATTATATATTCTCATTACACCTTTCTTGCTTTTAACCAAACTCCTCGTCACGTTGGCCTCTTTGTTAGTTACCGAGGTTGCGCTCGGCGAATCAGCTCACTGGTTGAGCACTCATGGTAGTACCATGAGGTCTCGGGTTCGAAACTCTAGGACGACGGTTTGCCCTATTATCTTTAGAGCTAGTTAGTAACCAGTTCTCATTCCTTGTGGATGCTCTAGGCGAATCCAAGTAGTACTTGCGACGACCCTAATCAATTTCCTTATCAAAAGAAAAACGTTACCGAGGTTGACACAAGGGATCAAAAAAAAAGTTACCGAGGTTGACACAAGGGGTAAAACCTAGTTTGCTATGTAGAGTTAGT
Organism: Polygonum aviculare; assembly: GCA_934048045.1. Classification (NCBI taxonomy): domain Eukaryota; kingdom Viridiplantae; phylum Streptophyta; class Magnoliopsida; order Caryophyllales; family Polygonaceae; genus Polygonum; species Polygonum aviculare. Next base: position 32,252,938 of record OW204028.1, on the reverse strand, counting down.
TGATTGGAAAAAGAGTCAAGTAATGCTTAACAAATTGAAATCTTGCGTCTTTGGGTCTGGGTCAACCACTTGTTAGAGCACGTCAGGTAATGCTTAACCTAGTTTGCTATATATTTTTGTTTGATAAAAGTATAGTGTATGAGAGCTAAGCTGACGACCTTAGAATTAATATTACCTTTGAAACTTAATCATTTGACTAAACGTCTCTAGCTTTTTGTTTGATAAGAGCATTGTCAATATAGACCGAATGGACGACCTTTGAACACTACGTCACTACCCTTAGATATTTAACCATTTCACTAGAAATCTATATACACTAGGCAATTAACTTCCTACAATTATCTACACATATATAAGTTGTAAAATTAACTAGAAACATACTCATTCGGCATAATATCTCTCTTAATCCATAATGGCATTATGTGTTAAGAGTAGTTTATTGTACGTTTATACTACGTGCAAACATGTTAAATATGTTGGAAGTTTTCAATATTGGTGTGCTATTTTAATACCGTTCTACAAGATAAAGTAAGGGGTGTAGTGTTGGGAGATCTCTCCGATCAAATTTTGAACGTTGACTACCGGTTTTTGTTCGTCGGCAGTTGATTGCTGGATTGATAAAGGAGTTTGATACAATAGCAAGTTTTTTCAGCAGACCAAACCCCTTCCAGACTTCCAAAAAGCTCATTCTATGGTGTTGTTAGAGGAAAATCATCGGAATCAACAACAGTCTATTATCGGTGACTCCAAAGCCCTCATGGCTTTTTCGTCTAAGTTGAACCCACTATCGCCTCCTACTAAAGAGCTTCCGCCTTCTGAACGTCCGATTGACAACAACATGGTCGGGGTTTCAGAAACAGTCGTGGCCGCGGGCCCGGCAAGGGCGCTCAAATTAACCGATCACGTATCAGCATAGTCCGTATTGATGGTTGTTGGTTCCTACATTAAACTAGGCTTCGTGGCCAATGTATGCTTGGAATCAACCGCCATGCCTGTATCCGAACAACCCTGCAACCGGTATTCCTTGTAACACCCCGAGAATTTATAAGAGATTGAGGTGCTCCCCACGCCAACAAGATATCTTCCTTTTCATGGTTCGAGAGATCAAAAGGACTATAAAGTTAAGCGTGTTAGGGCGAGAGTAGTCCTAAGATGGGTGACCTCTTGGGAAGTTCTCGGGTTGGCATGAGATAGCGCTTCTATGACCTCGGGCCTTACAAATGGTATCAGAGGCGACTCTGGGTTACGAGTTGGCTTGGCTAGAGGGCGGTCACTCGACCCAGGGGGCGGTCCTTGGGCCTTGACGTGGTCGTCAAGTGCTTTAAGTGGGGGAGATTGTAACACCTCGAGAATTTATAAGGGATTGAGGTGCTCCCCATGCCAACAAGAGCTATTCCTTTTCATGGTTCGAGAGATTAAAAGAACTATGAAGTTAAGTGTGCTAGGGCAAGAGTAGTCCCAGGATGGGTGACCTCTTGGGAAGTTCTCGGGTTGACATGGGATTGTGCTTCTAGGGCCTCGGGCCTTACATTCCCGGTGTTGCACCTCGTCCGCCACAAGCTCAAGCACATACCCGGATCCTAACATGGCATTCTCGGCTCCAACGGATCTCTCAAACTCCTTCAACACGATGACTTTGTATCTACCGGACAACAATTAGTACATGTATCTCACATGACCAACAACTCAGGTAACCTCTCTTCTATTACTTCTGAGAGTTCTTCACATTCGGTGTTTGTTGGTAATGGCAAGAAAATTCTAACTTTGGGTCTAGGATAAACCTATTTACCCACCCCAAACCAACCTCTATACCTTCAAAATGTCATCATCACTCCTCACATAATTAACAACCTGATTTTTGTTAGAAAATTCACCACTGATAATAATGTTTTTTTTTTAGTTTGACCCAAATGGATTTTCTATGAAGGACCTTCGAACGGGAATCAATCGAATGAGATGTAATAGCTCGCGTCACTCCCTAGGATATTGGCCCCTTATCCTATTTTCTCAGCATCTTTGTCACTCGCACTACATCAAGTCTCTTCTTGTCTCAGGATAAGTATACTTACGAGATCTTTGACCATGCATCTATGTCATCCTGTCATCCAACTGCTACACCGATCGATCCCGGCACCAAGCTCAGTTTGTGTTGACACTGGCCCTCCAATTGATGATGTGACCCTTTATCGTAGCTTTACAAGAACACTACAGTATCTCACTTTCATCAGATACGTCATATCATGTCTCGTTCAGCAAGTGTGCTTATTCATGCATGATTAGGGATGTCAATGGGGCGGGTTCGGGTCGGGGGATACCTTCCCCGTCCCCACACCCATCTAAAAATTTATTCCACATACACATCCTCATACCCATAGGGTAATAAAATTTATACCCATCACTACTACAATTAAAGCCTTTAGTGGCGGTCAAAACTGCTGCCAAATGATGTAAAAGCGCCACTATAGGCCTAAGGTGGCGGTTGAGCAACCGCCCCATCTACTGCCGCTGCTATAGGTTTATAGTGGCGGTTTTTAAAGCTAAGGTGGCGGTTTTCATTTGTGAACTAAAACCACCGTAATAGATTATTAAACCGCCACTATACTATCTAAGGTGGCGGTTTTTATCCTGCCTTTTGCAGCGGTTATTTAACCTAGGGTGGCGGTTTTTAGACAATGACAGCGGTTTTAAAGGCTATTGCGGCGTTTTTTAACCAATTGTAGCGGTTTCACAGGTCAATTGCGGCGGTTTCCTTGGACAATATGAAGTGTCTTTTAACTATTGTGGCGGTTTCGATTATAAGCATTTTAATATAATATAACGTGCTTATTTTGTATATATACCTGTTTAATTAAATACGATTCAAATGCAATGTTTTTAAAATACACACATCAAAGCAAAAATCTATTGTATATATACCTGTTTAATTAAATACGATTCAAATGCAATGTTTTTAAAATACACACATCAAAGCAAAAATCTCAAACATTAATGATGAGGTGTCATTTGTATTAATATTAACTATCATCAATTACATTGAGAATGTTAGCAACTTGAATTTGCTTTTAAAACAAGTGTTTACAAAAAAACAAGCAAACATAGGCCAACAAGCATGAAGAATTAAATCTCCAAATATGGAAGACCAAAAAAACAGTCAAGTTCGCCTACTTACCATGCCGAAAAACTATAGCAGGTTTTTCTTTGTTCCACTTTGCTCTTCATCACCACATGCATGGTCAGTTTGAATCAAAATATCGCACGCTTGATTTCTTGTTTTCTTATTAGCCTGAAACAAGGATAAAAGTTTATGAGTCATGACCTACCTATATTAAAGTAGGATACTGGAATCAAAGCCTTTTAGTGAGCGGAGAAAAGGTCCATAGCACTATAAAAGAAGCAGTCATCTAACTTATTTCATCTCAGTCAAGTTAAATAATAAGGAAACAAGTTGTTAATCGTCTTAGTCTATGTCCACAATCTTAATTGGCTTCACACTCTACTCATCAAAACAAAGAAAGTACATGATAGTGTTCAAATAATAAGGAAATGTAGAGTTAAGAACATAAAAGGAAAAGATTAGTCCCACTCTACAAACAATGAGAAACTTCAAGTTTATGTAGAAGAATACAATTTCCTCGTCGGTGTCAATCACAAAAAAGGTCAACTATTTAGAGTAAAGATGCAGGAGTGATAAGAGATGAAAATTATATCCAAGAAAATTTTATAAGAACAAGACCTAATGTCAGATAACAAACCTGCATATCAAGGTCAGATTTGATAGCAGCAGCATCATCAAAAGAATGACATGTGAAGAGAAGGAAAGTTCTTTTGTGTTTCCATTAATTTCACGTTGGATACTAAGTCCATAGTCAGCTTCCGGGTTTTACATCTCAACTTTGACAGTTCACATGACGCAAAGTAACAATAGGATTCAAGATCTGCAAATAAGAGGTCAGCTACCACAATTTAGTCCCTGAAAAAATAAAGAAACGATATACATATTCTATTATAAGGAAAAGAGACAAATAGCCATGACAAGTTGGATATAGAACTCTTCCCATGTAGGACAACGTCCATAGGAAGCAAGAATCCTAGAATTCTTTAAGTAGTAGAAAGTATTTAATATAAAGCCAAAAAAACTCATCCTACAACTGAACATTCTCGTAGCAATGAATTGGATAGTTGCCCCTTAGGGGAGTGAGAAAAAGTTTACAAAAATTCCAGATATTTACAAGCAAAAAAGGCTAAGACCTCTAGATGAGCCAGCACAATGGTCTGACAAAAGGCATGACTGAAAATACAATCAAACACAGTTGTGTTTCTACTATAAGTCCAACCAGCTGAATATCCCAACATGTGGCAACAAAGGCAGAATATATGAGAATTCAATATCTTTGGTCCATACATAACAAAAATTAAATGTGGGGAAAAGCAAATATTGATAAGGAGATAATTTAGGAGACCGATACCATAAGTAGATTCAAACCGAAAAGCTAAGCCTGAGAAAGGGTCAAGTCAAATAAAAAATAGAGCCGAATCGAAACTGGAAGTAATTAATGAATCTGCCACCAATTTGAAGCCCTTAACTTACCTATTTCCCTCTCACTACACCCAACTTGCAAGGAAAATAATGGTAGACTTGAAAAAGTATATTACCTAATCATCCAAACATATATCAAAAGTTTATAAGAAGCGAATCCATATCACAGATAGCCGGATATTCCAGGGCGAGTATTACAAGATAAAAAATTGTAATATGGTAATACCTGTACGATCAACTTCCCTTGCAATTTTTAAGGCATCTGATGTGGCAATATCTTGATTAGCGAGAGAAATAGCCAGTATAATGCAATTAGGCTACAAAGACAATCAACGTATTAGCTCAGATGAGTAAACATAGTATGTGATACACCATTGACAGACCTTGATTCCAAGAGAAGATAGAATGTTCAATTTTGATAAAACAGTTCTGGCGACATTATTTTTATATGCATATCAATTTACAACTACAATTTAAACTTGATTAATTTCCATTTATTCCAGTCAAGTTTGTAAAAATCAGTAAGACGTTATATCTACCTTCTCAATATACAAGAGAACCATGTTTTCGATATCTTGAACAATACTTTCAGATTGTCCCTGTGTAAGAAAAAAAAAAGACGTGTAAACATGAGTGAGTGAGATTTAAAAAAAAACAGTAACTGAAACAGTTTAGCATCTTGCCCCTTATCCCCTGTGTTTAGCATGGATGACATGAGAATGTTAGGCATTATCCATCCCCTGTGTTAAGCATGGATGACATGAGAATGTTAGGCATTATCCATCCAACAGTTCCAAGTTAGAAAGTTTTTATCCATGAATTTCGTTATTGTAGTTGGTTTAGTCAGAATGTTTTCAGTCACAAGAATCACCCATGAACAAAGTAAGGTATAACCTTGTCCTTCAATCCATATCTACAAGTTGCAATCTTAAATTTGAAGTCTGCATCAAGACTAATGCTTAGTAGTCAATCCATATCTACAAGTCACAAGAACGTTAGCCATTATTTAATTAAATCCCAATCAGCTCAAGTCAATTCTCAACATCATCAGCATTAACCATCATTGTTGCCTTACAATCAGATAGACAGCATAACCATTCCATTCATTCATTTCCTTCCAAAATTCCTACAAGCAAACAATCATGCAATACAACTAAAATTAGCTATTCCATTCAATCATTCCAAACACTCTCCATGCAAGATTCTAGTATCCAGACAGAAAGAATCCCAGAAAATTCAATACATTTGAGCTCAAAAACTTAACAATTCCGAATCTTAAGTTCATTTACCTTCAAAAGCAAAGCAGTGGTTCTCGGCTCCTTCCAAAAAACGAACAAGTCCTCATCGCCATCATCAGAATCATCATGGTCGTCGTCTTCATCCACACCGGGCCACCATATCCTACGCTTTTCCCTGCTTTGAAACCCGTACCTACCGTCCACATCTCCGGCGAAGTCGAACTCGGAGCCACATGAGTGTTCCTCTTGGCAAGTGGGGAGCGACGAGCGGACGAGGGCGGAGCGACGAGGGAGGGTGAGGGCGTCGCGAGGGAGGGCGAGGGCGGAGCGACGAGCGGGCGAGGGGAGCGACGAGCGGGCAAGGGAGGTGCCAGAAGCGGAGCAGACCGAGGAGGAAGGGAGACAAGCGAGTGCGGGGCGAAGAGATTCGGGGTCAGCGGGGCAGAGAGAGTCGGCGGCCGGCGGCCGGAACCCCTATCATGTCGTCGATGTAACGAGAGGCAGAGAGAGTCGGGGAGGAGGTGAGGAAGGATGGAGGCTCGTGCGATAGCGGATTTGTCTCTCTAGGGTTTGCCCAAAATCAAATACGCGCTTCCGAATTGGGGGAAATAAAAATCTCGCGCCCACCCAATTCATTACGCCAGATTTTCCTTTTTTTTAATCGAAGTAAATAAAACCGCCCCTATAGCACATTATAACCGCCACTATAGCTAGAAATTTAAAAACCGCCCCCTAAACCGCCCATATAGGATAAACCGCTACCACAAACCGCCATCATAACTCAACCGCCACCAATGCCCGCCACAATAGGCCCGAATTGTAATAGTGCATGTTTGTACCCGTCGGGTATCCGTCCCCATCGGGTATTCCTCATACCCATTTAATTTTTCCATTTAAAGTCCTCATGGGTTTCCCCGCATAATATGTACATGATTTTTGATTTAAAATCATATAAGTTCTACACCAATTCACGATCTAACTTATATAACCTGTAACAAAACTTCTAGCAACAAATAAAAGAAAATAATATTTCACATTAACTAGTTATATATGACAATTAACTAATAAAAATAGACAAAATAACATTAATTGCAAATCAAATAAGACAAAATAACTAAAAATAGTCAATCCCCACGGGGCCCTCCGACGGGGATTCCCCACGGCCCCCCAGTGGGGTCGGGTCGGGTCGGGAAATGGGGCGGGGACATATATCCCCATCCCCGTACCCAGACCCATGCGGGTATCTATTTCACACCCTATTTCATCCCCATCCCCACTAGAATCCCCCCGTCCACATCCCCATGACGGGGAATCCCCGCCCCATTGACATCCCTATGCATGATCCTAGAGAGCGACAGTTTGTCACTCTTAAAAGGATCATGTGATATGTATACGACATAACTTCTCTTAGCACTACAATGTCTGCTTCTCGGCTTTGTCTTTTGTTACATATACTAATAATGCTGATTGGGCCGGTTGCCCTAATACATGTCACTCTACTTCTGGATATTGTATCTTTCTCAATGACACCCTTGTCTCTTGGTTTGCAAAATGACAATTTGTGGTATCTCGCTCGAGTGTAGAGGTCGAGTAATGCGGGATCGCCAACGTCGTTGTAGAGTGCTCCTGGCTACGTAACCTTCTTCTCAAGCTCCATGATCCTCTGTCACGTGCCTCCTTGGTGTATACAGATAATGTCTCTACCTCCTATCTTGCCAATAATCTTGTTCAACACCAGCGCACGAAATACATCGAATTGGATATCCACTTTGTTCAGGTAAAAGGTCGCCTTAGGTCACATTCGGGTTCTCCATGATCCTTCTAGATTTCACTATGTTGATATTTTTATGATCATTTTACCACGCCAATTGTATTTGGATTTTCGAGACAGTCTTACTGTTAACACACCTTCCTTTTCGACTGCGGGGTGTAATAGATATAACCTAACTTGTATGACAAGTAACCTTTTGTAACATGTATATAAACTCAATCTAATGAATAGAGAACCTTAAAGGGTATTTCACCCATACGTTATTAGATACTTTGAAAAGTGGTTAGTCTAACGAGACTATCAAAAAGGCAAAATTGCTACAATATGTCAAGGGTTTGAAATAGGTGGGGCCACATAGCGTCATAAATCCAGTGGAGATCTTATATCCTATTTATATGCCTCATCAATTTGATTGGTCAATGCAAATTACTTTATTAAAATAAAAGCAATTTTTAATTTATTTTATTGCATATGAACCAACGAGATTTAATAGACATGTAAATGGAATAGAGAATCGAGACCATCATAGATCATATGGTAAAAGGGGGTTAGAGAAAGTCATCTATACTATATATTAAAGCCGGAGAATTTCGAGCCTCCACGTTAATTCTGACCCCACTTTATTAATAATTCTATATGTTTTGTTTTTCCTAATTATCTAATCTTTAACATTATCTTTTTTCTTACCCATCAAATATCTATCTTTAAAGGCATATTATTTATTTTTAACATTTCTTTAATTATCTAATCTTTGATTTTATCATTTTTCTTACTCATCTAATATCTATCTTTGAAACAATATTATCTATTTTTAAAATTTCCTTCTATAAAAGATACATATTAATTAACTTAACTTTTCAATTCTCATTTTAATCTATTTATATATAAGAATTAATATATAGTATAGATTATAGTAGATACACAAATTAACGAAAAAAAATGACCATTACCCGTACATGGTACGGGTATTCAACTAGTTGATGTAACAACTCTTATTTTTCTAAGAGATTTATTGATAGTAAATCAGTAATTTTGGATTTGACCAACCTTAAACTACTCATACTTATAAGTGCATTTAAAGACTCAATTAAAAGTAACAAATGAGGGAAGTGATATTATAAATGATTAGTATCAAAAGATTATTGAGTCGACTTGAAAAATGATTACAACCGGTTGCTAATAAAAAGGATGTTTTGAAGTAAATCAATAGCCACTTATGATTCCATTCTTCAATAGGAAAATTTCTATCCTCGGCTCCAATCTCAAAAAGAAAGATGTCTTTGTTGAATAATGATCAATGAATTGAAGGTTGTGTAATTTGTTTTTTTTTTAGATCAGAATTGTGTAATTTGTTTGGAAAGGGAAAGCAATAAAGAAAGGTTAAACAACAAAGTACGGCGTTTCGGCCCAACCCCCCATCTGAAACCCTAACTTTTTGTATAACAACTCCCTCCCTCCCAAATTTCATTTCATTTTCCGCTCGATTTCGCTTTTTCCCCTTTCTCTCTCTCTCTGTTTTCCCTCCTCTCTCTCCTCCACCCAAATCCCTTTTCCCTCTCAAATTTGTGTCTTCCTCGACAAGCTTCTCCATTCTTCTCCCCGTATCAGCTGCGAATTTCTCCTTCCCGAGCAATTGATGAGTTTCCGGTGAACCCGGGGCCAGACACTCGGAAAGAATTCGCACCTGTCGTTGTTCGTGGTTGTTGTTGCTGTGTTCTGGCGATGGGAAAGTTCGTGAAGAAAGGTAAGATCACAGGCGATGTAGCCGTAATGGAAGTCCCCCAAGCCACACTGGGCGTCCGAACGAGGGCTAAAACCCTAGCCCTTCAGCAGAACCCTGACCTCTGCTACCTCCAGCTTCGAAGCCGCCGCCTCGAAAAGCCCCAATTTCTCCCGGAAAGGAGGAGGGAGGAGGAGGAGGTGGTGGAGGCCGAGGGTTTCGGCGCTGAGGCTTCATTTGGGGAAACCAATTTCGACTTTGATCAACCCGGAAGGTTTGAACTTTCTCTTCTTCTTTGTTTCTTTTCTGAACGAGGGTTTTGTGTCAGGCTTTCTGGTTCGGTTTGGGCTCTGAAAAATGTTCTTTTGTAACATCTTTCGCTCGGTGCAATTCGTGGTTTTCTCTTTGAGTGTGCCTTGTCCTTTGCTAATTGCTTTCTTGGAGCCTTTGATCTGTATGACGAGCTTTCACCATTCAAAAAGGACTCTCCTTTAATTTTGTCTTGTTTGCATTTTATATTTCTCCTTCTCCTTTTCCCCCTCACTTTTTGTTAAAATATACGGAGTATTGCACTATTTTTTTGGGTGAAAGAAATGTGTTCTTTTCCTACTAGCAGACCCAGTGACTCATTTTGATTTCTCTGCTGGTTTTGTCTCCTGGAGGACCAGAGAAGAGTATACATATAAATAAGAACTTGAGTGTGTTCAGAGTTGGCTAGGTGTAGGATTCCATCACTACTAAGTCTTGAAACTTTGGCTTACCGCCCTATATTGGACCTTATGGGTACTTGAACGTCTCTTTCTTTTGTTTTTTACTTGATGTTATTTGAGTATAGAGAAAATTGCTACTCTGAACTTAATTTTAAAACTTTACCACTCTCTTTCACTAGGGTATCTTTTATGTCGGGGCTGTTGCTTTCTTCATTAAACGTGCTTGTGATTATAGAGGGTACGGCCTCTGTAACAATAGTAGTATAATTTTTGGTGCCTTAAAGGTCTATTCTGATCTTCATGACCCCTTACTAAATGGCTATATTAACATGTACTAGTATGTATGTATGACTTGTGTGCCTGCAAACATTGGATGCCTCTGCCTCCTGTATTCCAATGCATCAGACGTGAGTAAAAAGTAGTTGGGTCTTACGGTGACATGCTGGTAAGGAAATGTTTTCATTGGTGGTGGTTGGTATGAAGAAGATGAAAACTCTTGCAAATTGAGCAAGGAAAACCTAATTGGAATCTTGTAAGGTGCCATTTGAAGCTCTAAAGGTCGTAGCTTTCATGCTTTCTGTTTCTGTGTAAACTTGTTGAGATATGGTTTCCTGAAAACACGTGACCTTTTGATTGACAATGAGGAAATGTGGCATATGGATGCAATAACTTCCCTCTGCCTTATCTGAATCTTATTTGTGAAGGAGCTTCTGTTAATGGGGACCATATAGCAGTCTAAAACACATACAAGGAAATACTCTTCATTCGCGGTATCGCCCTCATCAAGATTAACATCTTACACCCACAATCTATAATGTCAAGTTACATTTACTTTTGCATGGTTTCAACTTTGGAGACAGCTTATAGAAAGTAGCTGTAGTTAATGAAGACTGTTATTATTATCAAGTTCATATGGGAAATGTGGCTAGGCAATTGTGTGTTATTGTTTTTATTTTTCCTTTTGATTGCATAAAACATCTATATCTGATATTATAGCTTGTCAATGTTTTTAATATGTGTAATCTTCTACAGGGGTACGCGGGAGAGTACGCCTTGCAGCTTAATAAGGGAATTTGAAAGCAATGGGACACACGGATCGGCTGTGAGATCCACCTGCTCTGGTGCGGAATGCCGAAGACAATCCCGAAGCTCTACACAAAGATCCAACTCTTTTACACTCGAAATGGAGGAATTCTTTGCCGGTGCTGAAATGCAACAACAGAAGCATTTTCTGGACAAGTATGTACTGCTTTCTACCATTGTATGTATGTATTACAGTTTTTTTGGTTATGAAGAATAAATAACGAACAAAACACCTTGATTGCAGGTACAACTTTGATATTGAGAACGGTTTACCTCTATCTGGGCGCTATGAATGGGTAAGAATAGATTCTTAAGGCGGTCTGTATTGTTGACATGGATTGTGGAGGATTCAAGCAAATGTAAGGGTAGATGTAAAAATACCCAACTAATTATACCTTGACTAGTTAGAACGACCCAGAAAATGAAAAAAAAGAGCATTAGAGAGGAAACAAGTGTCATCATTCAGAGTAGACCTTTTAGCCGTTTAGGAATTAGATGAGATCAGATACTAGAGCTCTTGTCATGATTACACCATCCCAATCTGCTATTGGGATAATCCAAAGACTCTTGAAGCTGTGATGCCAACAAAGCTTTGTCCATATCATATTAATTAGATTTTAGGTCGCTTTCTTGTGTTTGCACTTTCCCTAATCTTCTAACTGTTGCTTGTTGGCTAGATGTTAGCTGTTCTTGTCAAGTGGGGTTTGGCCCTATTGTGTAAGACATTATTACATATAAATCCAAGTCTCTGATAGTGATGTGTAATGTACTGGCATGTAAAAATCTTTGGTTAGATTGTAATTTTGTATTGCTGGATGGTTTGTTTTATTATGTAGATTTTGACTGGGTTTTATTTCTCTCTACACTTCAGTTTTATCTTTTACTTGTAACTTGCGACTTTAATTTCAAACCTTCATAATTTTGGAAATGATTATTGTTGTATTCTCCCTAAATAGGGTCTGAAAATGAAGAGACAGAAACTAGTTGGAGATGAGAAAACCTAATTAGAGTCTGGCTTTGATTTCAGATTTTCCTTGTCTCATCATCTTTGCTGAATTTTGGGTAAAAACAAGGCGTCATTTTTTCATCTGAGTGTCATATCCTGTATCTGAGCTTGGCTTTAAAGGGCTCTCACTTGGAGCTCAGCAATCAGCAAGCCTAGATTTGTTGGTAGCTGTGCATTTTAACCTTTGCTTTTGTCACCAGCTGTGTACTAAATGTGGGGGGTAAAGACTTCTGGGTTTATGTGTCATGATATCACATACCAGAAGTATAATCAATGGCAAGGTAACTTACTTTTTCTGTTTTTCACCCTTGGTGAAGAATGTACGTATATAAATCAAGTCTGTTCTCCAGAAACTATAAATATATTTCTTCTAAAATTCATAAACTACCACTCCGTACTTGTAGTATTAAAGTAATTAAACAACCCATCTCATTCATATCCAACGAGTAAATTATGAGCATTCACTAATAACAGACCTTGTATCTCCCCTTGTAAATTATGGCCTAAATTCCATAATATCAAGCATTTTCTAGGAAGATTTGAGGGTAAAATGGCCATCTTTTCTGAACAGATGTAGTATCTGTTTACCACTTGACCTATTCGTACTGATTTGTAAATTTAAAATACACGTCAAGTACTCATGGTCCATATGCTTTCTTCAACTTGTTGAGGGAGATTGTAGTAAACCAAAAAAACCAAGAAAAGAGAAAACTTTTTCGAATAAATTGCAGAAAATTACCACTGTTACGCTTTTCTTATGTATCAAGAGGCACACTTGACTACGAGTTGAGTGTTTTCCTTATCTTTTTATTACACCCTCTTCCTTTTTACCTCTGGAAATTTTACCTGGTACATATATGAAGGTTACTTTCAATGCCATTCACTTGGTAACTTCTTCTATAACAGATGAGATGATAGATAGATGCTGCATAAAGTGTAAGCCTAACACTCTACCAAAAGTATAAGCCTAACAAATTAAGGCTCCTATGTTAAGGTTTAGCAACAGCTACAACAGACCTAACATTATGCAGCTACACATACACATCACCAAACCTCAAAAGCACACAATTTCTTGAGCTGAAATGAGAGGCTGTAACAAGTCAAGTGTGGCTCTTGTCTCTTGAAAGAAAGAGTCAGCCTTGTCTTACTAACTCTGCAGTTTCACTTGTACATGGCCACTCATTCAACTTAATCACGTGCCTCACTGCACTGCCTTTGCTAGTACACTCCAAATGAGCACACGTACCTTATGATTATGGTTATGGTTTCTTTTCGTTTTAGTTCTGCACCTGCACTTTGATGCCAACCTCACCTCAAACGCATATATGAAACCACATTTTGTAGGTCTTCAAACTTCATTAGACCAAACCTCTCAAGTCATCACAGGCGCTATGTTACCTGAAAATTAACTCTAGTGGTATAGTGCTTCCCGCCTCCCGTTTCCTTGTAACATAGATCGGAGAAAAAGGGAAATTGAATCATCAACGGAGTACGTTGTCATTGCTTGAAAGAAGCTTTCATATATGCTAGCTGCGTGTCGGTGGGCAGTTAATGAGGCTCAGACAGACCGTGTACAGAATTAGAGGGCCATAGTTCTTAAGGTGTGTATTTGAAAAATCTGAACCACATTGCCTGCATTCACATCAACAATGACCAAAAGCCAAATTAGTACCCTCAACAACACGTACAGATGAAGGGAACAAGATAAACCACGGGCCATGCTTGTCACAGACTATGAGTGCTTTCTGGTCACCATTTTACAGAATCCGCACATGCTAGTTTACCACTTCAAACAAATGGCATTTGCTTGTGTTTCAGTCTATATGGACAAAGATAAGGTAAAAGATTGACGCAAATCATGCAGGTTTGCCGCTGTTTATTTCGCTTCCTAGCCTAGAGGAAGACAAAGTCATTGATTTTTTTCGCTTGCGTCGTCTTCTGGAAATTTGATTCTCGTCCTTTGATTTGTTCCTTGTCCTTGAGGTTTCACCATTATGTCGTCTTTGAAACTGTACTACCCAGGGGATGTGTTGAGCTAAACATTGCAGAGGTACATACGAAGAAAGCCATTTATCTGGGTGAGGACACATCATTTGCTCCAGCAGAAGCTAGCCATTTCAAGCTCAATCCCATTTGTTTGTACAAACTTCACGCCGTCTGTGACCACTTTCCTTAGTTTTCCCAGCCGAATCGCTGAAAGCTCATATTTAACAGCCGAAAAAGAGAGGATCCTAGCTTTTGGAGAGTACAATTGCTCTTGTTGTAGCAGAATTTAGATTGGCACTATAAAGACATATGTGCTTTTCCATACGTTTACTGAAAAGCAGAGGTTTTGATGTCCAAAATCCTTACCAATGTCATCAATGGACATCTCATATATGATACATCCTTAATCCTCCAAGTCAGTTAAGTGAAAAGCTGACAAAAGATCAGTTAGCATATCAACTATTAGTTTTCATCATAATCTTCCGTTCTTTGATTAGGAGCTCTCCCCTATCTCAACACCAATTATTTGAGCAATTGACCATTTCTCAAAAAGAGCTGCTAGATTCACAGATCACAGCCTCATTCATAACAATCATGAAAACCATACACATATTCTCTACCATGAGTACTTCACAGTAAGAAATTTATAACTTAAAGAGGGGGAAAAACAACACTCATAAGTGTCAAGACTGAACAATGAGAAAAGAGGGACCTTGACAGATAGGACAAAGGTAGCATATTCAAACAAAACCATTTGAACCCCACCTGATGTTGAAGTTTCATTACTTTTCTCTTCATTTACAATGCAGTAAAAAAACACAATCCAAATTTAGAATTGCAGATACAAAGTGGGAAATTGGACAAAGAGAGAAGAAAGTGGGGTAACCAGGAAGAGGAATTTCTCTTAGGTGTTTATAGTAAAGGACTTGACAAATTCTTCCTTATGAATGGTGATTTTGGATTTCTGTATTCAATAAAGATTTCTCCTTAGCTATAGATTTCTTTCATGAATGGTGATATATGTAATGTAAATGATACACAAGTTAAGAATAATGATTGCGAATACATACTACTAGCTCTCCAAGAAGACACTGAGCTACTTTGTGTAGAGAGTTCACAAAGGAGATCCAAGATGCTTCCTTTCAAATGCAGCTGCATAAGGTACCTGGACCTCACAATATTCTCCATTCTTCTTTCAAAATTTTAAGTTCATTGTAGCTTGTAGGTGGTGATGTTTTCAGCATGATTTTAGAACTGTGACTGTATCATGATGTGAGGAGTTTATATGCAACTATATGCCTTTTTAACCATGGAATATTTTGAGTCCATGAACTAGCAAATTTTCATTGCAATAAATTGAGGTCGAAACCCAGAAGAACAAGCGAAATTCCTTAACTAGTCTAGAATACTCTCCTTGTGCAAAACCTGAATACATTCAGTACTCTCTTCATGCAGTAAATCCCAAAGGCAGCCATCAAATAATTGCAAGTAAGAAAATCAAACTGATTTAGTGTAGAAGCGGATGCCAACCGCCAAACCCAAGATAGCGAGAGGAAGTAGGAACTGGAGGATTCTGATGACGAACTCCGGTGTCTTGTCCCGGTTGTAGAGTGGCTGATTTGGCAACGCGTAGCTGGCCTTTGCAGGAATGGTGGTCGTGTTGAGCTCTCCTACGTACATTTCGTCCAACATTGCAGTTGCTGTGCTGCTGTGGCCAACATTCTAAAACTCTTCAGTTGCATCCTTCCCTGCACCATTTCAACATATCCTTTATATTAGAGAATACAAAACAAAACCCTTTTTCACCACATTATGATAAGTTTTGCTTATGAAACAGCGGACTTCATGATACTATACCTATTGCAGACAAGAGAACCTCGTCACCACCTGGGTGGTCATCCAGGAACCTTGTTACATCATATACCTGTCCAAAGTATGAATGTCAGAGATTGAAAATGAAGGTCAAAAAATGTCAACTACACAAAGCACATATATAAGATAGTCCATGGACCATATAGGTAGCAACAGTCCAAATCCAATGCGCAATCGATAACCGAGAAGCATAATCATCCTACTACTTACACTATTATAGTCCTACAAAATTAGTCTAAACGGAAGAAGATTGTGCACATTCTGATGGTTGATACAAGGATTGAATTTGAGGGAGTAAAGAATGAACCTTGCCACTGATGTTTAGCCAGCAATCCTTAGGAGTGTTGTGGTGGGAGACATCAGCCAAGGTAAAAACTTTTGCTTGGGCACGCCCCTGAAGTTCTTAAGTTAGCTTGCTAGAAACAACACGATCTTCAAGGATCAGCATTCTACATCCCTTGAGGTTGCCATAACCATAACCATAACCTAGAACGAAAATTAGTTATAAGGTCAGAGTTAATCGGGTTACGAGTGGAAGGATTATCGGGTTAGACAAAGATGGAGTTAATCCATCCAACCAAGAATGCCATAACCTTCACTTGTGGTTGCACATACCGTTTTACCCGTTTAGGATCACATGGAATTGAGTGATTGACGAAGATACATTGTTTTGTACTCGCAAATGCTTGTACATCAAAGCTATTTTTAAGTGTTTTAGACCCGCTTTATGTAGCAGATAATTTTGGGTATGCCACTTCTTGACTTCGTATTGGGGTCTAAAAAGGGTGTGCTTTGCAATGGCGAGTGCTTGTATTTCTACTTCATGAGATAGATTGGTTGATGCCATGAGATAAAAAGACCAACAAAAAACTAGCATTAGTTTAACAAGGAACTTCTGCTTTATACTTGAGAGCAAATATTTTGACCATAAGACAAGGAAATAAATTTTCCGAGAGAATCACAAATTGCAAGTTCTTCACTCAAAAAAATTCAATGATCTCAAGATTTCAATCCAAAACACGTACTCGAAACTACAGGAGTTCTTGGCACAAAACTTGATGGGCAAACCTTAAAAGCAAACTATAGCTATTCCAAGGATTCTTCATATGAGAGAATAAGCCAACACATAGGCAGACAACAACAACGCTCACAGCCTCCTTCCCCTTCTACCACCCTTTCTACGGGTGCTGTCAGTTGGAATTGGTGTCACATCCTCTGTAAACATCAAACAGAAATCAAAATCAAAACAATGCCCGAGTACGATAACCCACCAAGTAATTTTACCAAACGTGTATAGAGACGAACTTACCAATACGTCCAATCTTCATTCCTGAACGAGCAAGAGCTCTGAGTGCTGACTGAGCACCTGGACCAGGGGTCTTGGTCTTGTTTCCACCAGTAGCACGGAGCTTAATGTGTAGAGCAGTGATTCCTAGCTCCTGAAAAAGAAGGCATTGTTAGGACTTGTCATGGGCAATCGGCAGAGCATAGTGAAGTCTAAGCTAGTGAAACTTAGTAGGTAGGAAAATTTGCCTTGCAACGCTGAGAAACGTCTTGGGCAGCAAGCATAGCAGCATAAGGAGATGACTCATCTCTGTCAGCTTTCACCTTCATCCCACCTATTTTCAGAAAGACAAGCATCATACTTGAACGAGCTATCACACTATAGGGAACAGGCTACATATAGAAACAACAGAAGAGATACAAACGCCAGTGATTTTAAACTTGGAAGAGTAGCAAGTGGACAAACAATCAAATGCCGTGGACTTGCATTAGATTACTAGGACCGTATGGAAATTAGGGACTAGCAATGCACAACAGAAACATCCTATTTTGTTGCCAAGAAACATGTCATATAGTAATTTATTACTAGAACAGGTTAAGTCATTCTAGTTTCAACAGAAACACTTGAAAACTATATAGAAAAAACCATCTGTCTTGGCATTCTAAACAAACAGAAACAAAGCTTGAAGCTTACACAAGAGAGTAACTACATACACGTTCAACTCCAACTACTAGCACGGAACTTGAAAAATGGTAATGGAATGAATATACAGAGCAAAGTGTAACACTCAACACCAGCTACACTACTACTTAAAATCGGATCAATCTACAAGTTTCAATTGCCAGAAAAACAAGCATCTACAAGTTTCAATTGCCAGAAAAACAAGCGTACCAGTGATGCGAACCATTGTTTCCCTCCCAGACAAATCAGTGACGTGCTGCAAGTCCAAATTTCACAGAAATCGATACTAAAACCATAAACGAGTAGGAGAAAAGGATCAAACTTAGAGCGATTGGAAGAATCCTTACAATGAAGGTGTCATTGAAGGAAGCGAAGATGTGAGCGACGCCGAATACGTGTTCCCCAGGCTTCACAGTTGGTCCGAGGGTCACATTCTCCTCCTTGGGCTCTCGAACCTTTCTCTTGGACGACTAGTACAACAACATGGAATAAAACTTCAATTAGCAATCCATAGATCGAAGAAAAACCCTAACAGAAGAAGCAACACGTATAGTAGAAGAGGAAGAGGACTCACCATGGCTGAGAAGACGGCCGGTTAGCTGCAGATGGAGGGATGAGGAGCTAGGGTTTTGTGTTGAGGAGGAAATCAAATGAGACAGCATTGGGAGAGACCTAGATTGATATATAGGCGTACCGTATAATCTAATTGGGCCGATTACAATACAGGCCCAAATATGAATGGGTTTTAACCTTGTCAATTGTAAAGTTGGACGGAAAAACACGTCTGCAAGCCCAAGTCCCTGAACTTGTGCATTTTTATCGGTCAAATCTATGTATTTTGAAATATTCAAGTACATTCCTAAATTTTATACACTTTTGTCTTTTAAGGACTATTCGCTAATCGCATTGAACTCACGTTCGTAATTGCGCATTTAGGTCAATACTCGTTAGAGACAATGCTAAGAAGGGTAGAGGTAAACCTAAAGTAAATCCGAACCAAGCTTAGTCAGTTCAAGCTGTGATTCTTGTATAGGGAAGTATGCTTTGTCCAGGATTGAATTAGTTTAGTTATATCTTGTATATGTAGATACTATTGTGCACTCTTAATGAAGTTAAACAAAAGTTGGATTTATAAAGTGCTACCCGACTCGAGCATGATTTCGGGGTCTGAGTTTGGCGCACCCTCAAACAAGCCGAGAGAGGATGTTTCCAATAAACGCAGGAAAGGCAAGCAAAGCACAAGTTAAACAAAGTGTGATTAGCAAAAAAATGGTATGTGGAATTATGAACTTAGTTGTTGAAGTAGATTCAAGGTTTGTGTGCAATTTCTGATTAGACCAGCAAACAATTTCTGCAGTAACCAGGAAGAGGAATTTCTCTTTAGGTGTTTATAGTAAAGGACTTGACAAATTATTCCTTATGAATGGTGATTTTGGATTTATGTTTTCGATGAAAGATTTCGCCTTAACTGTAGAATTCTTTCATGAATGGTGATATATGTAATGTAAATGATATACAAGTTAAGAATAATGATTGTGAATACATACTAGTAGCTCTTCAACAAGACACTGAGCTACTTTGTGTAGAGAGTTCACAAAGGAGATCCAAGATGCTTCTTTTCAAATGCAGCTGCATAAGGTACCTGGACCTCACAATATACATTCCCGTATCTTAATTTCCTACCCTTTCTCTTCTCTTCCTTTCTCATTTTTCACCACCCTTTCTTATTCCATCAATTACCAATTGTCAAACAGACTGTAATTGTAGCTTGTAGGTGATGATGTTTTCAGCATGATTTCAGAACTGTGATTGTACCAAGATGTGAGGAGTTTATATGCAAGTATATGCCTTTTTAACCATATATGGAACATTTTGAGCCCATGAACTAGCAAATTTTCATTGCAATAAAGGTCGAAACCCAGAAGAACAAGCAAAATTCCTTAACTAGTCTAGAATACCCTCCTTGTACATTCAGTACTCGATCTCTTCATGCAGTAAATCCCAAAGGCAGTCATCAAATAACTGCAACTAAGAAAATCAAATTGATTTAGTGTAGAAGCGGATGCCAACGGCCAAACCCAAGATAGCGAGGGGAAGTAGGAACTGGAGGATTCTGATGACGAACTCTGCAGGTGTCTTATCCCGGCTGTAGTGTGGCTGATTTGGGAGCGCGTAGCTGGCCTTTGCAGGAATGGTGGTCGTGTTGAGCCCTCCTACGTACATTTCATCCAACATTGCGGTTGCCGTGCTGCTGTGACCAACATTCTCAAAATCCTCGGTTGCATCCTTCCCTGCACCATTCCAACATATCCTTTATATTAGAGAATACAAAACAAGGGCCTTTTTCACCACATTTTGACAAGTTTTGCTTATGAAACAAGCAGTGGACTTCATGATACTATACCTGTTGCAGACAAGAGAACCTCGTCACCACCTGGGTGGTCATCTAGGAACCTTGTTACGTCATATACCTGTCCAAAGTATGAACGTACGTCAAAGATTGAAACCATACAAATATGAAGGTCAAAAAATGACAGCTACACAAAGCACATATGTAAGATATAGCCCATGAACCATATATGTAGCAACAGTCCAAATCCAATCCTACAAAACTAGCCTAGCTAAACGGACGGAGATTGTGCACATTCTGATGATAGATACAAAGATTGAATGCGCGCATTTCAACTGACCCACATCGCAAAATACACTCAACATTGAAAGAACGAAGACCATTGTATAGAGAAGATATCAAATTTGAGAGAGTGAAGAATGAACCTTGCCACTGATGATCAGCCAGCAATCCTTAGGAGTGTTGTGTTGGGAGACATCAGCCAAGGTAAAAACCTTTGCTTGGGCACCCATTTCGGACTTTGACTTGAGAGATACAGATATATTGGATCAAGTTTGACTGAGAAACTTAAATAACAAAGAGGTAAGGTAATCGATTGGGAGTTGGGGTCGGTGATCCTAATCTTGGATTTGAAATTTGTGAGATTCTCAATAAAGGAGTTTACCAACCATGCATGAACATGACCAATTGACCAGCTAAAGAAACCTAGCTATTCTAAATAACGGCCAGAATTATGGGCTTGGTTCTTGTAACAGCTTTTGTGCACTATAGCACAATATAGTCTAGAGTTATAGTCAAGTTTTATGTATGAAAGTTTTTCCCAAACTGAAAAATGTAAATGTCCAAATGGGCCTAAACGACATCTGGGCCCAATTTCCAAAGCCCATCGTATTACATACATCATTCAGTGGTCTCTAGTAACCAGCCCAACGCTGATATATATGATAGACATACGAGATGAGACCCCTCTGAAACCCTAGAGACGGCAGAGCATTAGGAGGAAGAAGAAGCAGAAGAGAGTGAGAGCGAAAATGGTGTCGGGATCTGGATTGATGGCGCGCAGGGTAGTGATCGATGCCAGGCATCACATGCTGGGGCGACTGGCCTCCATCGTGGCGAAGGAGCTGCTGACAGGGCAGCGGGTGGTGGTTGTTCGCTGCGAGGAGATCGCTCTCTCCGGCGGCCTCGTCCGCCAGAAGATGAAGTACCTCCGCTTTCTCAGGAAGCGCATGAACACCAAGCCTTCCCACGGCCCCATTCACTTCCGTGCTCCTGCTAAGATCTTCTGGCGTACCGTCAGAGGGTAAATTCCTCCTTCTATCTCCATTTCCATTCCATTCCATTCTATGCTATCCTGTTTGATTTGTATTACTTGAATGAGTTTTACTGGCATTTCGTCTTCTTGGCTAGGGGCTTAGTTTCAGCATTCCGTTGTTAGTTAATGTAATCGTTTTAGTTCAGGAACGGTCACTTTGGAGAATTCAGGATGTTTTCTCTGTGCTACTAGATTGTTTGTAGCTGTTGCAGAGTTTATATAGGGTGACATCATTGCAAGTTCAAAAAATGTTTTATCCTTTAGCGTGGAAGTTGAAATGGCATTTTGGTATTGATCTTCTGTTGTTGAATTCAATGAAATTCGGCCTCTTGGGTAGTGATTAAAGCATTTGGTTCCATTTCTTTTGTAGACAGAGAATATGAAATGCATTACTTCATCATCGATTCATCGGTCTCTTGATTAGTGAAAATGTTGCTGTATCTTGAGTTGATCCATCTTTAAATCCTGATCACTCGAGAAATAGACTTTGTTGCTAAGTTATCAAATTTTCAGATTTTATTCCTCCGATACTGCAGTACTATTTATAGCCTAAATGGACCTTATTAGTTAAAACATATGCACTGCTGGGAGTTTAAACTCTCTTTTTCAATCTGTAAAATGCAAATTTTACCTCCTTGGTACATGCCAAATTTAGTTACAAATGATAAGCTCAATCAATCATGATGGTTGGTTGAATTTATCATCACTTGAAAGTGTTTGATTGTTCGAATTGAAGTTGTTGCAGAATATGAGTAGACTAGCATCTCTTGAACTCCAGTTTTTTTAATCCTTGGTCACATTGTTAATGGTGATTGCTCTGCTAATTCAGGATGATTCCCCACAAGACTAAGAGGGGAGCTGCTGCCTTGGCAAGGTTGAAGGTGTTTGAGGGAGTTCCTCCACCATATGACAAGATCAAGAGGATGGTTGTTCCTGATGCTCTCAAGTAAGCTTATTATTCTTGCTTAGCTTCATCCTTGGTCTTTCTTTCCGCATTATATTAACCGTATATATTGCAATTATACTGCAGGGTTCTGAGGCTCCAGAAGGGACACAGGTACTGCTTGCTTGGCAGGCTATCAAGTGAAGTTGGCTGGAACCACTACGAGACCATCAAGGTCATTAAAATACTTGTTTATATGTTTTCTTTTGCAATGTATCTGTTATGGTGCTCTCTTGGTTATTAATGTCAATTACTCTGAATATTCTTGTTGGTGAAAACAGGAGCTTGAGACCAAGAGGAAGGAGAGGGCTCAGGTCGTCTACGAGAGGAGGAAGCAGCTTACAAAGCTCAGGGTTAAGGCAGTGAAGGCAGCAGAGGAGAAACTTGGCAACCAGCTAGATGTTCTGACTGCTGTCAAATATTAACTCCATCTAGATATTGTGTTACAGTTTTGCTGAGGAGTGTAGACGACTTTAGAGTTACATTTGGGTATCAAGTATTGCTGTTTCCTTTCCTTTTCTACCAACCCTTTATTTGCAGTTTTTTTGAGGATCAATATATTCTGCTCAACTGGTGTTCTTTTGCTTTAATATACATCTGAAGATCTTTTGAATTTTCATCCACTTGAAATTCAGAAATACTGCTTGTGTGTGAGCTTTATACCACTCTTTTATCCAAAACAAACAAGCAGCTTTGAGCTGTACACAATTAAAATTGATCAATTTGAGTGATGAGGTCCATTTTGTATACTGGATCATGAATCCATGATACTCGGCTAAAGTGATGTTGGATAGTCTCTGGCTGGATGAATTGAAAACCAAAAAAAAGATCAATACTTTGTTGGTTTGGTAAAATGTTATAAAGCCTGGGCCATCCTGTAAATTATGTAAAAGTAGTTCAGATTCAAGAAATTTACTTCGGATCGGAGATGACCCAAAAGTCACAAAGATACGTCCTTGCTTTCAGAACAAGCTATGATCATGCATATACTGCTAATATTTCCATGAATAATGACCACTTGATACGATGAGGAATTTCTAATGCAGCCATTTTTTAAAATTTACGTAAGGAAAAGAGTGTGGTGCATTAATTATTAATTAACACAGCAATTTGGGGCCTCTTAAATGTTTTCCACGATCAATCAATTGCACTCTTCTTTTTCAAGCTAGCTAGAAATGATCAAAAGCAGCAAGTTTCTATAACTTGAAAGCTAAGTCTCATCCATGAAAGAAAGCGGTAGAGAAAACAACTCTTACTGTTTTCACTTTCAGCCCTTATACTTCAGGTTAGCATTGAGCTTGTAAGTTGACCATTACAGTAAAGTTAAGAAGAAGAAGAAGAAGAGGAAAGAAGCACATTAATATAATCAATCTTTCTTGCTAAATGTCCAAAGCAAATTACTTATATATAATCAAATCCGCATGTAACATCATGATCATCACTTCCTCTTTTACTCCTACCTCCACCATCCAATTTTTCCATCCCCACTACATCCAACCACTTCTACTACACACAGTTTATAAGCCAACACCTTATTTCTTCTGCAATGTAAAATCAAGTGTAAGGATCATACCCTACATTGTACCTATGGGATTCCAAATATGTTTTTGGCTCGGATTCTTCCTTCTCGTCGAGTTTCCACGTGCTATTCTTAGCGAACAAGACGGTATAGAACAGCTATTTTTTTTTCTTGCTGCAAAGTTCAAAATTCCATTTTCATTTTTTTCCATCTTCCTTTGAACAGGTTTCTTGAGCTTATCATGTGGCGGAGCTGAAGGCTATGTGGATTCACACAACATAAAATGGACTCCAGACAGCAACTACATCACAACAGGGAACACCACATCTATCAACTCCATTGACAGCGCGTCGTCTTCTGATTTGGCCATTCGGTTCTTCTCCAACACAGACGGCCGAAACTGCTACCACCTGCCTTTACCAAAATCATCATTTCCAACATCAGTTCTAGTGAGGGCTCAGTTTGTGTACAAAAACTATGATAACCTGAAACGCCCTCCGGCCTTTTCTGTCTCCCTTGGAACTGCCATGGCTAGTGATGTGAACCTCAACAAGTCTGATCCCTGGACAGAAGAATTTGTATGGCCAGTTAGGAAAAATGATGATGATAACAAGGAGAACACCTTCCCATTTTGTTTCCATTCCATTCCAAATGCAGGCTATCCTGTGGTCTCCTCCATTGAAGTTCGGCCGCTTCCTAAAGATGCTTATAGCAGTGGAATGGATACTTTAGCAAGCGATAAGCTTCTTAGAAAAGGTTATAGAATCAACTGTGGCTCCACCAATGGTTCACTGAGGTGATTACCTTCTTTCCTTCTCAATTATATAGACAATATTTGCTTTGAAATATTCTTATATGTTCAAGCTCATTCTTGAATTTATGCAGGTACCCGGCAGACCCATATGATCGGATATGGGATTCAGACGGAAACTTCAGTCCATCAAAAACCTCATCCACTGCATTTAGTACACGCCTCAACTCGAATGCTTCATCAGTAAGCGAGCTCCCTCCTACTGATATTCTTCAAACAGCAAGAGTTTCTCTAAGAAAGAAGACCCTGGCTTACAGTTTAGAGCTGGATAATGTTGGAGACTACTACATTGTTCTTTATTTTGCTGGAGTTCTTCGGCGGCTTCCTTCTTTCGACGTCCTGATCAATGGCGATCTGGTCCAGTCAAACTACACAGTAAATAACTCTGGAGTAAAGGCTCTCTACTTCATGCAACAGAGAATAAGCAAGCTGAACATCACTTTTCAAAATGTGAGCTCCTATACTCAGGTCAATGCAATTGAAGTTTATGAGATTATTGATGTTCCCCCAGAAACATCTTCAACAACAGGTGACATTATGTAACCTTTATTTCAAGTTCTCAAATCCTCAAGTTTCCCTATCAAGAGCAGCTGACATTATTGTTTTTTTTTTTTTGCCATTGCAGTTTCAGCATTGCAGGTCATTCAACAATACACTGGCTTGGACTTGGGGTGGCAGGATGATCCGTGCTCACCAAAGCCATGGAATCACGTTCTTTGTGAAGGAAGCCTTGTCAGATCATTGTAAGTCACAGGTTTCTTGTTGAGCCCCATTTCTTCCGAGCTCGGAAACCTGATCTGTTGTATGCACTTTTTAGGGAGCTTGCCAATATGAACTTGAGATCAATCAGTCCCACATTTGGTGACTTGCTGGATCTGAAAAGACTGTAAGCTCTTCTTCAAAGAACCAAAATTCCACTTTATGATAAACTATTTAGTGCTTATCGTGCCGTTTCTTGATACACAGGGATTTACATAACACATCATTAGAAGGAGAGTTGAAGAACTTGGGCAGCTTGTTGCATCTTGAGAAATTGTAAGTAGATATATGTACTTTTTTCTTTTGTAAGCCGAAAACAGGAAACTGATAATGAGGATGGTTGCAGGAACTTAAGTTTCAACAATCTTAAATCATTTGGGAATGATCTGGATAGCTTGGTCAATCTCCAAGTTCTGTAAGTCAAATGAATAGTTTCTTACACTTCCATATGTTCTGTTTGTATGGTTGTCCTAAATTTCAAGAGTTATCTTCTGTTTTCTGAAGTGACTTGCAGAATAACAGCTTAGAAGGAACTGTTCCAGAAAGCTTGGGAGCCCTGAAAGACCTTCATTTTCTGTAAGCAGAAGCTCTTCAAATTTTATATTCCAGAAAGATTTGTGATCTCTAGTCTTTTAGATACATAACACATTGATTATCCTTCTCAGGAACTTGGAAAACAACAAACTGCAGGGGCCTCTTCCACAATCTTTGGATAAAGAAAGTTTAGTAGTGAGGTAAGCAGATGAACATTTTATTCTAGAGTTTCTTTGTTGGCCTACAACATTTGAATAAAACTGTGGGTGGACAGGGGATCAGGAAACTTGTGCCTTTTCTTCTCCAAATCAATGTGCGGTAGAATGCCGGGAAATGGACCAATTGAAGAACCACAAGTCACCATTGTACATAGAAGGAAGAAATCTGGCCAAAAGCATGTTGCACTTATACTTGCTGCAATAGCAGGAGTCCTGTTTTTTATCGCCTTGGCCTTTATGCTAGTGTTCTTATATACAATGATAAAGACAAGCGAAGATTCATACGCGACAAGTAGTAAGCATTTTACAGTTAGAGAAAAATATTTAGATCAAACCATGAGGTATCTTTTTGTAAGAAGTATATTTACACGGTTTAGGTACATTTCTTGAGATGAGAAACTGGAATTCATCAGCAAGGGTGTTTTCCTACAAAGAAATAAAGGCAGCAACAAACAACTTCAAGGAAGTTATAGGGCGTGGGAGTTTTGGACCCGTTTACCGTGGGAAGCTCAAAGATGGGAAGACAGTTGCAGTTAAAGTGCGATTCGATAGGACTCAACTTGGAGCAGATTCTTTTATTAATGAGGTTCAGTCTTGGTCTTCTTTTTTACCTACATTGAAGTAGTGGTAATATCTTGTATCTGTGAAATACTTAATATATGTAGTTTCAATCTGTGGGCAGGTATGCTTGTTGTCCAAGTTTCGACATCAAAATCTAGTATCCTTGGAAGGATTTTGTCAGGAGGCAAAGCAGCAGATACTGATCTATGAGTATTTACCAGGAGGATCACTTGCTGACAACCTATATGGTAAAACAATCACAACATTACTTCAATAGGATCATACTCTTACTATGTACAATATTTCTTTCATGTTTCATCTCATTTTCAGTACATTTTCAGGTACAAACAGTAAAAAGTTCACACTGAGCTGGGTTAGGAGGTTGAAAATTGCTGTAGATGCTGCAAAGGGTAACCCATAGTGGAAAGCAATAGCTTTGCAGGATTCAACAGCATAGATCAGTCTCTAAGGGAACTTGTTAATTTGCAGGATTGGACTACTTACATAATGGGAGCGAGCCACGGATAATACACCGTGACGTGAAGTGCAGCAACATACTCCTTGACAACCAGATGAATGCAAAAGTGTGTGACTTTGGCCTATCTAAGCAGTTAGCCAAAGCCGATGCCACCCATGTTACCACTGTCGTCAAGGGCACTGCTGGATATCTCGATCCTGAGTAAGCTCAAACTTCAGTAGAAGTAATAGTACTTTGTAAATGCAAGAAGACCAAACTTGGTTTCCCATGCCCATGCTAAGATGCTTTCTCACTGCACAGGTATTATACCACCCAACAGCTAACCGAGAAAAGCGACGTCTACAGCTTTGGTGTAGTTCTTTTGGAGCTTATCTGTGGAAGAGAACCGCTAACTCACTCTGGAGCTCCAGATACCTTCAACTTGGTTTTATGGGTACCCTGCAAAAGTCCAATCAATCACATTTTGTGTTTATCAGATATGTATGTTTCTCTTAATTAGTGTTCCTTTCTGTTACATATTGATTTGGAAATGCAGGCAAAGCCTTTCTTGCAAGCAGGAGCGTTTGAGATAGTGGATGAGAGCATAAAGGGGAGATTTGACATGGACAGCATGAAGAAAGCAGCTTTGCTAGCATCAAGGTGTGTTGAAAGGGATGCTTGTCTAAGGCCTACAACTGCACAGGTGTTGGATGAGCTCAAAGAAGCCTACAGCATTCAGCTTGCTTACCTAGCAACCACCGGTCACACGAATTGAGCACATGTTTGAATATCTCCATCTCAAGGCTGAAGCTTTGGGGCTATATGGAAGCATATGCTTTATTTTATCATGGAAAAACACTAAAAAAACAATATGTATCTATAGTCTGGAATTCTGCATCATTAATGTTATTGGCTCATTGCGAGGTAAACTTAGTAGTATCTTGTTAAGAACAAAATAAGGATGTGTAGTCAATCTCTGAAAGAAATGACATTGTTTAGTAGTTTCTTGTTTTATATTTCTATCATTTCTCATCTATCTATATTAGTTAGTTTGATATCTTATACCTTAAGTTAGCTTAATTAGCATGCAAGTATACCTATCTCTTGTATAAGTACACCACCTCTTGATTCATGAATAGAACTCAAAATTTCCTACCATTCTAAACCAAAAATCGGCACTCAAAATTATAGCCAAAGTGCATATTTATTTTATTTTATTTTGGAGAGTATTTCAGTTTCTCATTAAATCTTATTAATTTGTTGAAATTCATTTTTTTCATTTATTTTTTCTTATAAGATCTCTCTAAATCTATACTACCTATAGTATAAAGCGGAGACAATGTCTTCACAAAAAATTGCGCCACGTGTCATTTCGATAATAGAATAATCAATCGGGCCCTCTTTTATACAGATTAGATAGTTAAAATCTCATATAATCTTATCCCGTAAAAATTACATTAAAAATTATGAATTATCACGAAAATTATGAATTCTCTCTTACCAAGAATTAGTTGTAATCTTCTCATAAATATTATTAATTAATAAAACGTGATATTTATCGTAAAGTAATTTTTGAACAAATCCAACTTATTTATATTATGAGTTGATTTACTATTGATTAAAAACATTAATCACAATACGAAGATAAATATATATAATTCTATAATTTTAACGTGATCATTGGCATTACATATCTATATTAAATTGGGTTTATAACCACATTACCCGTACATGGTACTGGGGTTAAACTAGTTTTATCTTAAAACTCAACTAAATAGTAAAAGTGTGTGTCATCATTCCCCATCCAATCTCCAAAATAACCATCGAAATTTCAATGCAACTAGTTTAACCCCCGTACCATGTACGGGTAATGTGATTATAAATCCAAGTTAATATAGATACGTAATGTCAATGTTCATGTTAAAAATATAGGATCATATATATTTATCTTCGTATTATGATTTGTTTTTTATCAATAGTAAATCATCTCATAATATAAATAAGTTGGATTTGTTTAAAAATTACTTTATGATAAATATCATGTTTTATTAAATAGTAATATTTATGGGAAGATTATAACTAATTCTTGGTAAGTGATAATTTATAATTTTCAGGATAATTCATAATTTTTGGTAAATTTTAATCAATTTTACGGGATAAGATTATATGAGATTCTAACTACCTAATTTATATAAAGGAGGGCCCGACTGAATACTTTATTATTGAAATGACATGTGGCGTAAATTTTTGTGAATACATTGTCTCCACTTTATACTATAGGTAGTATAGATTGTAGTAACCAGTAGGGATGGTTTAATTCAATTCAATTAGTTTTACGGGTCGTTTCTGGCACAAATTCCCTTTCCGCGGGCGGTTTTGTGAATTCACCTAAAATATCACACGCATTTGAGGGTACAGTTGTAATTTCATTTGGTAAATGACGATGGCCTTCCTCTCTGCAAGTTCATTCAACTGATAAACAACAACCCTAGGAAGGAACCAGAGAAAGAGAGAATCAGGACGGATCGACGGACTCGGGAGAAAGAAATTCTTCACCGCCGGCACATCTTCTCTGCCTCCTCAAAGTCTACAATTTCGTGTATGTATCTCTAGGTTTTCCTGTTGTTCGTCTCCAAATTCGATCAATTTGAACCTGTCGTTCTCAATTGAATATTGTCAATCGTGACTCTTATTTCTCAACAAATATGCAAAATTTCACCTGCTTTGTGCCGGTGGCGCCTGGCTGAGAACTTCCGGCAACCTCAATTTTCTGTTGAAACAAATCGAACAAGTTCTAATTGGTGTAATATGTAGATCTATGCATGTTCGGTAAGGATAGAAACAAGTTCTTGTTGATCTCAAGTGACGAACCCCGATCATCTGTTAAATGCTTGTGGTTATGGTAATGGCTAAGGTTTTCTTTTGTCTTCACTGTTTATTGACTGTTTGTATTTCTGCTGCAGTGATTATATTCGGACTTTGCAAATTTGGTGAGGAGTTCGTTTCATTTGAAGATGTTGTCCTTTGAGATGGATGACAGGAAGAGTGAGTTAGCTTGAGCATCTCTATTTTATGCATACGCTTTTGTAGAGAATGAATGCTTACTCTTATAGGTTCATTTTAGCTTACGCCTCTTATGAAGCATATACTGATTTGATGTTATTGCATGGACTACTGCCATACTTGTGCTAGACGTTTTGTTCCATATTATGGTGACTTTGTTGAGATATAGCATTCTTGCAATGTTATGTGTGAAATGTGGTAAATTATGGCTTCTCTCTGGCACTAGCAAGTACAGGAATGTGCTTTGCAAATCACACTGACTCGTATTTAGTTTTGCAATTTTTCAGCTTATTGGTGAACCATTCTATGTTATCCTATCAGTCTCTTTAGTATGCTTAGGATGGCTGGAAAGCTTATGATGTTTTGTGCACTCTTTTTACTTCAATCCATAACTCATCAAACTTCTTATTTGAATATTTATTTGCTCATCTGTACCTGAAAAGCTGAAACTAGTTTATGCTGTATGATGATTCACAAATTGCTGGTTTGGTTGCTATTTGGATTCATGTATTTCTATTGGTGTTCATTTCATTCTTACATATTGTAATTATGAATTTATTGGGTTTGAATCCTGTACACAGAGATTGGACTAGGGTTGACAATGTTCGGTGTTTTCTTCACGTTTCTTGGCATCATATTCCTATTTGACAAGGGGCTGCTTGCCATGGGAAATGTAAGTGTTTGAGCTCTTTGAAATTTGCACATTTCAGTTTTTTTTATGCGTTTAGATTGCTGATTTCACTATCTTTCTTTTCATTTAAAACTTGCACAGATTCTGTTCATGTCGGGGCTGGCGTTGACCATTGGTCCGAAATCAACTCTCCAGTTCTTCATGAAACCTCAAAATTTTAAGGTATGATTATTTATTAGCAGTACCCTCCTTCATTTCCACTTTTTCTCTATACCCATGCCCCTTCCATATATTCTCACTGGTTGCTACCTTTTGATGACTGTGTAGGGAACTATCTCTTTTGGTGCTGGCTTCTTTTTTGTTATAATTGGCTGGCCCATTATTGGGATGATGCTAGAGACCTATGGCTTCATTGTACTTTTCAGGTCTGCCTTATACAGTGCCCTGATTTCATATCACTTCATAATTTTTGATGTGTTTGGTACTTATGCGTTGATATCTTGTTTCTGCAGTGGCTTCTGGCCCACAGTGGTCGTTTTTTTGCAGCGGATACCTGTTCTAGGTTGGGTGTTTCAACTGCCTTTTATCAGATCGGTATGTGACTATTATGCAACCCTTAAAATACAAATTCTAAACAAAATCTCTATTTGCTGCCATCATGCTGATTTGTGATTTTGTTATTGAATGTGACGCATGCTTGTTCACTGTCCTTTTCTAGCTGTAAATGTTATTATGGGCTTGGTAAAGAGTACTATGCATTTTAAGGGGGTAGGACAGGTTAAAAGGGGGAGGGGGGGATCATCAGTTAGGTGATGCAGCAGCCCTTCTCTCTTTTGACAAATATATATCTCCAAAGTACTAGCTGCATGAATATCTTGCTCTCTAGGATCTTTCAAAGGGTGGTTCGTGTTCTTAATATCTGTTTGCACAGCTGATGATCTCTTTACTGTTGATCTCTGTAAGAAAGCATCATTGTTCATAGAATATACTTCAGCTAACGAATATATTGTAGTTTTGACGGTAAAAGGCATGGCTGAAGTTTGCTTTGTACCTTTAGAGAGGCAGGGCTAAAGGAGTATTAGGATTGGGAAATGTAACTTTTGGGGATTGAAATCATCTCCTGGGAATCTTAGATCCTTTGAGGAAAGGGCGATAGTTACTTATGATGATTGGTACTAACTTTATTCGGTGAAGTTTTAGTAAAAACTAATAAATGCTTAAGCTCACAACCATTCAACCAAATATTCCTTGGGTTTTCAAAGTTGATATTGCTAGTAGTTTAGTTAAGTCCATTTAGAAAAAAATTGAGGCATCTTATTCTACTAGCACAGTTGAGCCACTAGAGGTTTTCTAATTTTGACGAGTATAATGTGTACCCTTACTGAAATTTTTGTAAGACTGTGATTGGGCATGGTAATGTATGGTGTTGCTAGAAGTTTGTCCATAGGATTACATGGTTTGACCATTAACCAGATCATGTTCATTTATTAATATCAAACGCTATCGCCACATGCTAAGTTGTACATGATGCTATGTACCATGTGATTTGAAATGTCTTATTTTTAGCTTTATGTTCATTGCTTTCTAGTCACGTAGTAAGCTTGCACATTCTCTTCATTTGTTGACTTGAAGCTTTAGATCTCTTGAAATGCAAATACTGGAAAGCTTTGCTTAAAAGCATAACTTGCTTCCCTAGTAGAAAGTTTAATCTTCTTTCAATATAACTTCACTTGCCATTATAATTACTTTTTATCCTTACCTTCTCCATATACTGCAGTTGCTTGATAAGTATCGTGGAAAGAGGGTACCTGTGTGAATCAAATCAACAACCTGCAAGAATTATGCATACTCTGATGTGAAGTGATGTAAGAAGTTTGTCTATAGCTTGTGATTTACACTGCTGATGCTTTTGTGAAGCAAAAAAAAAGTATGAATTCAATAGGCAAGTGCCACACGATTCTTTTGTTGCTTAGGTTCCTTGCAGTTTCTTAAATTGCCTGCTGAAAGCAATCGTGTGCTCAGATTGCTTGCTGACAAACATAGCTGTCATAGAAATATCTGTGTGTTGACGTTTGAACTTGAACACTTACAATGGGTTTAAATGTTTAATGCTGTTAAAAGTTCATCTGATTCATGCGTATTTTTTGTTTGTTTAATACTTTCCTTGCGTATTCTTCTGGTTCGGTTGACTTTTATAGAACTCTATTGATTGCAGCGTCTGATTGTCCATGGCTGACACAAAAAAAAAACGTAGTACTGTAGTGTGCTTGTATCATGAAAACACTTCAGCTATTCAAAGTAAAATGTTGGCTAAGCTACTAGGATTAGATGATGTAAGACTAACCTATGACCATCCCGAAGGCCAGCTCTCAGAAAATCAAGTGAGATCAAAGAGCAGATTTTGATATACTTTTGCCTGAGCAATAGGAAGAGATGTCCAAGCTGATCGAATTCCGTACTGGGTTTACATTTGTCGGACCTTTCCAACTTTCTTCAACCCCAGCCCAAGCGCATAAACAAACACCTGAAACAATACATCCCTTTAATCATGTATGCCTAATTGCCCAAGTCTTTCTAGTCATGAAGCAACTCTGTACAGACTGAATTTACACTGAAAGGAAAAACTAAAGGAGCAAATCTCTACAAACTGAGTATACATTGAAAGGGGTGAAAACAAAGCGAATAGCTAGGAAGTCATTGGGAACGCAGTAGGTGGGAGAATCGGAATGCAGGAGAAGCCTCAGAGACGAATGAGAGATCACTTTCCTAGTTCGATAGTGCTACGCAAGCAGTACTCAATTCGATGGGTTTTGCGTCTAATTTCAAGACCACCATTGACTGGAATGAAATTCAAGAAGAGCCTGAGCCGCACCCGTATAAGTCCATTTGAGCCATGTTCGAGCACTTTACAAAGCCAAAAATATCCAAAAATCTTCGTGTATCGACATAGAAAGAGAGTTATATTCATCTTTTACATTATCTTGGGCATTCAAATCTTGGGTCATTACATGAAAACATCAGCACAAGTGATGGGAGTTCAAATCTTGGGATATTTCTGACAAATCAAAGTTGAAACTTAAAACTTGTTCCGCTCAATTTAAAGTATTGGCTATATATCTTTTACATCAATTACTTAGCCAGGTACATATAGAAGTCTTTCTCATAAAAAGAGTGTACTAAAGCTCCTAAAATCACTTGTTCCATCTTCGACTTTTCTAAAAGTAATTATAATTATTTGTGCCCATCATTGACTTATCAAAAGATGCCAACACCACACACGTTGCAACCTTTGCAATAGGGTTGTTTCAACTTTTAATCATGCTTTGTGCAAGCCGACAATAGGATGTGTATGATAGTCGTCTAGTACGTAGCTTGACGGCTTGACCAAACATTGCTTAATTCGGTTTATGTTGCTAATTTGATCGTTCAACATTTAATTGCAACGTTGCTAGCTCGTTGTCATAAGTCAAGTAGAAACTTCTACCCTATAAAAGTTTTGATAAGATTTGTAGATATGCTTTTCGGAAAAGTGGCTAGGCAAAAGATCACCACAAGAAAAAAGCGCATTTTTATCGAATTTCAATTTCGATGAGCACATATAAGTTGACCGTTGACCGTTGACATGATAAAGCTTGTTAAGTTTAACTAGGCGAATGAATAGTAAATAGGATTTATGTGCTGAACTTCTTAAGCATTTTATATAAAAGACTAGGAGCCTGTTTGGATAGCCTATTATAATGTATTAAAATGCATTATGAATATTTTAAGGCATTAAAAATTGAAAGTGTGTTTGGCTTCTTATTTTTGGAGTCTTCTCTAGAATAGTGTATTAAAGTGAATTTATGAAGTGCTCATTTAATGCAGTTTAAAATTTAAACTAAAATAATTTAATTTAATACATAATACAATTTAATATTATGGAATCCAAACAGACCCTAGGATTCAAATTAATTTAATCTACAAATGTTTAAGCTGATAAATAGAATTCCGCCCATATATAGTGGTAATACACTCCAAGAAAGACAGAACAATTAACGTCTTGTATAGAAATCATTGTTTCAATACAAGTATTAAGAAGCTCACGTACATCTAAATTATAGATTATCTCTTTTTTTTCAGTGTAGATGATACAAAACCACTAGTAAAATAGGGTTTTTTGGCACAAAACCATCCATAAATTCTGAAATTGTAGAAAACCACCCATGAAATTAAAATTTGTGCACAAAACCATCCATATATTCTCAAATTGTCAGAAACCACCCACAAAATCAGACATAAATCTGAAATTGCAGCAAACCACCTGTAAAATAGAAATTTGTGCATAAAATCACCTATAAAAATCGAAATTACTTTAAACCACCTAGAAATTAACTCCATTAACATATAACCACTCATATGTGTTATGCTTAAACTTCGTTCATGATAGTTAATGATGTCGACTAAATCTCACACCGGAGTTGCGGGGAGCCAAGAGATACTACCTATTACGTTATCGAGGCGAAGAATGTGAAGACATGATTGATGAAGTCAATAGAGCGACAAGCGATGATAAGGGTCTTGTAAAAAACATGCTCCGTGTTGGAGAGGATATGTGTATTGGACCCTCGTTAAGGAGCAGGATTTGAGCTCCGAGCAAACTTTAAGGAGGAGGTATAGTGTAAATTCACAAAAATAACTATTGAATACATATACGTTTGAGTTTCTAATTGTCAACCTTTCAAATTCTCCAACCAGTATATATAAAGTCACATGAAGGTCTATTAGTTGTCATCATCATACCTAACTTGCAGAACCTTTGATGCGAAATTACAGATCATCGATGTTTCACACGATGTCATTTCAACGCCTTTTGTTTAGACCTGGCAATTCGGGTCGTTCGGGTCAATTCGGATCGGGTCGTTCGGGTCGGGTCCGTTCGGGTCAAACAGTCATTTCGGGTCTTGTTCGGTTCGGTTCGGGTTCGGTTTGGGTTCGGGTCATGTTCGGGTTCGGGTCTAGTTCGGGTTCGGGTTGTTTCGGGTCATAATATTTCGGGTTAGTTCGGGTTCGGGTCATTTCGGTTCGGGTCATTTCGGTTCGGGTCTAGTTCGGTTCGGACCTAGTTCGGTTCGGGTCCTTTTGGATTGCTTCGAACCGGATCATTTCGGGTCGGGTCAATTCGGATTCGGGTGTTATTTGGATTCATTTTTTTAAAAATTATAAGATCACCCGCAACGGTGAGTTTTAACGTTGAAAGTTTGGGCACTTGAATGGCTACTTTAATGTGTCTTGTAATAAAACATAGTTACTACATATTATTGACAAAGATTTAGATGTAATTTCTACTTAGTTAATTAAAAAAAATTTACTATTTGTATTATATACTTGCGGGCACATTCAAACTTATGTTGTATCATAAATCATTAATTAGATTGGATAACATATCATTGACACATTCATGACATATCTATATATTTTAATACGCGTCTCAATTTAACTATGTTAATTAGTGTCAGATCCGGCTAATTACCCGGTTCAATTGGTTAGATGAAGTAGGGCCCCCGACATATCAAATGTTTTACGTAAGATTTAGGGATACAACTAGACTTGGTGGTAGGGGTGAACAAAAATATCCGATCCGCCCATCCGGCCGATCCGATCCGATAAAATCTGGATAATTTGGATAGTTATATCTTTTATTTATTCATAACTTTTCTTTTTTTGTAATAATATAATTTGAAAAAGAATGCTAAAACGGATAATTTGGATATCCATAATATACAGTCTCGGATATCCGATCCAAACGGGTATTTCTTATCGGATATCCAGTCAATAACGGATCGGATACGGATCTAAGTTTGGTCAAATTTCGGATATCCGCTATTTCGGATCGGATCGGATAATCCGTTTGCTCATCCCTACTTGGTGGTGTAGACTGTAGAGTAGACTATAAAGTATATTAGTATAGAGTTTAGAAATGTTGTAAATGATCTGTTGTTCGAAACTCCATCTCTTTTTTTTCATTTGTTTTATTTTCTTATTGTGCGGGTCATCGTCTCATTGAGCCCTAAAGTTTTCTTTTTTCACCCATTTTGGATCGGGTTACTTCGGGTCAATTTAGTTCGGGTCAATTCGGTTCGGGTCAGTTCGGGTTCGGGTCAGTTCGGGTTCGGGTCAGTTCGGGTTCGGGTCAGTTCGGGTTCGGGTCAGTTCGGTTTACATTTTATTAGGGTCATTTCGGTTCGGGTCATTTCGGTTCAGTTCGGGTTCGGTTCGGGTCTGGGTCATGTTCGGATGGTTCATTTTTCGTTGTTCGGGTCAAATTTCGGGTTCGGGTCGGGTCAGTTCGGTTCGGATTTCGGGTCCGGGTCACTCTCTGCCGGGTCTACTTTTGTTCCCCAAACCTTACACAACAACAATTTTTTTTTCGGTCGATTACACAACAACAAATATGTGTATATATAGCATGCTTTTTTACATGAACAGGGACAAATAGAGAAAGGTGCAACAAAGGAGAAAGCTACAACACACATGAACTAGCATGTGGTTGATGTAAAAAGCATTGTAGCACACTTAACCTATGATTATAAACAAAGAATTTATTTCTCTACACGATGGTTTCAACAAATTTTATTTTGTTTTTACTTGTTTAGTCTAATATATTGCTGCTTGAATCTATATAGGGGTTTAAAGGAGTAAAACGTGGAAAGTTTTGTGGAACATGTGCTCATGAATCGAAAATCATGGGAATTTGGTGCCCTAGAGCCTTTGTCTGATGCATTTATATTTGTTTGCGTCCATCCAAATGGGGATAAGAGGTGTGGTACATGTAGACCTATCCTCATCAAGAACTTCATCAAGGAGATTAAATCTAGAAATTTGAGGGAAAATATATCTGTTTATACTTGTTCACTCATTGGAGGACACGAGTATGTTGGGAATGTCATCATTTTTTGTGCACCTCTGTTGGACAAGTTACTAGCGATTGGTAAGAATGTTTTTGCTTCATTTTCATTGTTACACCTTATTCAGTTATATCAGCAATCTGCTACATGGACTTATATTTAGGATTTTTACAAGTTTGGCTTAATCACTCCTAGTGAAGTCCCTTTTCTAATTGATCAATGCTTTGCTACATGAAAATGGGGAAATACACATGAAAATGGGGAGATACACTTAAGAAGCGTTGGAGGTATGTTTTTTCTAATCGATATGTTTCATTCATGTCTAGTTATAGTTTAAGCTATCTTATTTTTTTTATTTTTTTTTTGATACAGGAAAGAGATTAGGCTAGCTTCAACGAAATGAAAACTATCCTAGAGCATCCTTGCGGATGAGGTCCAACAGGACCGGATCGGAGCCCAACGGAGAGGAAGACACGCGTCGAAACGAGTCAGCAATGAAGTCCGCAACCACATTGACCTCCCTGAAGACATGACCAATGCTCCAGCACTGGAAGCTTCGGAGAAGCGAATGGATATCAGCGCGCATGAGCTCCACCTCCCACGGACAGCTCCAATCACCCAACACTGCCTTCACGACCTGCAGGTTGTCACCTTCAATCACCAAACGGGGAATGCCAATACGAATGGCCTCCACAATCCCCTGCCGAAGAGCGAACGCTTCGGAAAAAATAACAGAGCGACGTCCAAGGAACCCGCCATCCAGCGAGACCAGGTTCCCTCTAGAGTTCCTGATAATAAATCCAAAAGAAGACATACCATCAGCGTTGACCGCTCCATCAAAATTGAGCTTGAACCAGTTTTCCTGGGGTTTTGTCCATTTGACATTCCCTCTATTTTTCCTGGGGTTTCCATCTCTGCATGTCGTAATTGTGGGTTTAGCATTCAGAGCTCCCTTCCAATCTTCCAGCTGCTTTAATGAAAATTCCACCGTCGATTTCGGAGTCGTTGGGGGACGATTTTCATTATCAAAAATGTTTTTGTTTCTAAGGTACCAAGTACTCCACCATAGGCAGATCACGGTCTCAAATTGATTTTTAGTCAGAAATGCCCGGATCTCATCGAACAACCCCAAAGGATTCCTGTCGTTCGTGTTGACCAAACGAAGTTTGTGGGCAATCCCTGGATTTAGGAGTTCCAAAGCTAATTTAATGTGGTTACACTCAATGAAAAGGTGAGCTGTGTCTTCAAATTGTGAGTTGCATAGGTTGCATCCTTGGGGGACCGCAATATGGTTCACTGCCAATCTGGCCTTCGTCGGCAGCCCATTCTGGCAGACTTTCCAAAGAAAATTTTTTTGTTTTGGTGGAATTTGTAGCTTCCAAATCCAGTCAAGGTCAACCTTGGGACTTCTTTTTTCTTCTTGTATCCATTTCATGGTAGCGTTCGTGGAGAACCATCCATTTTTGCTTGGTTTCCAGTAAAGCCTGTCCGTGAGGTTATTCAGAGGAAGAAGGATCTTAGCAATACAGTCTGCCTCATCAGGAAGGAGGACCTTATTTAGCTTAGTAAGGTCCCATGTTTTATCTGGCTTTATGTAGTTGCTTACTGTTTCGTCCTCATCCAGAGGAGAAGGACAATTTTGCTTGGGATTTAGTTTTGCGAGAGGGGTCCATGGGTCTTTCCAGAACCGGATGGTACACCCATCACCAACTTGCCAAAACAACCCAGAGAGGAAGTGATCCTTCAAGCTCATGAGCTTAGACCACTGCCAGGAGGTATTACATTGTTTCTTATAATTCCAAAGGTTTCTAGTCTTTAGGTACTTTTCATTTACCAATTTGACCCATATGTTATCAGGTTCAGCGATAATTTTCCAAAGTAATTTCATCTGAAGAGCTTGGTTCATCTCTTCAGTTTTAGCGATTCCAAGTCCTCCATGCTGGGTTGGACGACAAATGGAATTCCAGCTAATCAAGGGCTTGTATCCACTATGTTTGTTCCAGTAGAAATCCCTATTAATTTTATCGAGGTCGTCATGGATGCCTTTGGGGAGATAGAAAGACTGCATTAAGTAATTTGGTTGTGCCGATAGATTCGATTTGATAAGCGTTTTCCTCCCTTCTTGAGAAAGAGTGTTTGCCTTCCACTTAGACAGTTGTTCCCTTGTCCTTGAAGTTAATGAGTTGAATGTGTGTTTGGTAACTCTTTCATTAATCAGCGGGCATCCTAGATACTTGTCCAGTGCAGCTGTGTTAGTTATGTGAAGGGTTTGTTTGATTTGATTTTTGGTCTGAGAGTGAATATTTTTGGTTGTTTGAAACGCTGATTTATGAAAGTTGACCTTCTGGCCAGATGCTTTGCAATAGTCATCGATGATGTTTTTAATACATTCACTGGCTTGTTGGCTTGCTTTGGCAAAGATAATAATATCATCTGCATATGCAAGGAAAGGGATTTTTGAACCACCTCTAGAGATTTGGATGCCAATTCCGCTTTTTGGGTTCAGAGAAGCCTTTTGCAGTTGTCTCGCCAGCACCTCAGCTGCTAAAACAAAAAGGTAAGGGGAGAGGGGGTCACCTTGCCGAAGACCTTTGGCGGGTTTGAACTGATCTGTTGGTCCATTATTAACCAAGACGGAGAAGGACGCTGTCTCAACACATTCTCTAATCCAAGCAATAAATTTAGGATCAAACCCAAGTTTATTAAGAACATGGGCCAGGAACTCCCAGCTGATACGGTCGTACGCCTTTTCCATGTCAAGCTTGATGGCGACCCATCCTCCCTTTCCTTTCTTGTTGCGAAAGGAGTGAAGTATTTCATGAGCGATTAGGGTATTATCATGGATGCTCCTATTTTCTACAAATGCTGATTGTAGAGGGTGTATAAGCTTACTCATAACCTTTTTCAGCCTGGATGTCAGAATTTTCGATATGACTTTGTAAATCGTGTTACAAAGGCTTATCGGTCTGTAATGATTTGTAGTTTTTGGGTTTTCACACTTTGGGAGTAGTGTGATAAATGTGTGATTGACCTGCTTTAACAGTTTTCCCGAATGAAAGAAACTTTTTACTGCTTTGATAACGTCTGGCCCTACAATATGCCAATATTTTTTATAAAAGCCAGCAGTCATGCCATCTGGGCCAGGCGACTTATCCTCCTCGATGTCGAAGACTGCATCTTTGACCTCTGCGTTAGACACTGGTCTTGTTAGCTCGTTATTTTCGTCCACTGTTATTTCCTTTGTTAAATTGTTCGTGATTTCAATCATTTTATGGCTGTTGATTGCTTGAAATTTGAATCTATCCAGAAAGTCTTTTTGGATTTCGCGTTTAACAATTCCAAGTCCAGCTATTAGGGTGCCATCCCCTGTCGTGATCTCACGGATATTGGTCCAGTTCCTCCTTCCACTCGCAACACGGTGGAAGTATTTTGTGTTCCTATCTGTAAGATTAATGTGGTTGTTTTTACCTCTTTGCTTCCAGTAAGAATATTGAAATTGAAGGAGACACTCTCTTTTCTTTGTCAACCTATCATTCTTAATAAGCAGGGATTGGTCGTTGTTTTCAATTATCTGTTTTTGGATTTGGAGGAGGTCTTCGTTGACCTTTTTGAATTGTTCGAAAATATTCCCAAACGTAGTCTTATTCCATCTTTTTGCTTTTATTTTCAAAAGTTTAGTTTTTTGGACCAGTCTGTACATATGTGATCCAGTCGGGCTAGCACGCCATGCTTGCTCGACAATGTTTTTGAAGTCCTTGCGCTCCGTCCACATAGTTTCAAACTTAAACGGACGAGCTTTGAAGGATTCCCCAGTAGGTATGTCGCATGAAATTGGACAATGGTCCGACGATGCGAAGTTGTGGTTTTTAGTCGAAATCGAAGGGAACCATTGGATAATTTGGTCACTAACAATGACTCGATCCAATTTTTCAAATGTGTTGTTGCTCAAATCTGTGGATCGTCTCCATGTGAACTTGTTACCGAAGGAAGGGATGTCAATGAGATTACAATCATTTTTGAAATTTAGTAGTCTTTCAAACCTTGATGGGTTAGGGATAGCACCGCCACTTTTTTCAGATGGACTCTGAATTTCGTTTAGATCACCGATAATGATGCATGGGTAGGATAACTGAGAGACGAACGCTTTTAGATGGGCCCAAAAAACGTCCTTATCTTG
Source organism: Polygonum aviculare (assembly GCA_934048045.1). Lineage (NCBI taxonomy): Eukaryota > Viridiplantae > Streptophyta > Magnoliopsida > Caryophyllales > Polygonaceae > Polygonum > Polygonum aviculare. The sequence goes on along the minus strand of OW204028.1, from coordinate 32,210,827 downwards.
GACCCTAGGTGGAGCATAAACAAATATGAGGATAAGTTCTTTATGCGATTCAAGATTTGAATACTTGAATGCAAGGAATCTTGCATCTTTATGGAACGTAGAAATGGATTCGTTGAGAAGCTGGTGGTTTTTCCATACAATAATCATTCCCCCAGACATCCCCATAGACGGGATAAATTCAAAGGAATCAAAACCCGCAGATGTCCATTTATGAAGAGGGGGGAGTTGTTGGCATTTAATTTCCATTAACGCAATCATTTGGAATTGCTCCGTTTTACAGAGGGCATTGATCTCCGTCCATCTATTAGGTTTTTTAATCCCTCTACAGTTCCAGGAACAGACTTTCATTTAAAACCTGCTAGCTTTGGGTTTTGGCCTTTATTTTTGTGTTATTTATTTGATACAAATCGATCGGAACAGTACACCAACCAAGCCACCACTCGACAGTCATACAGACCCCAAGCAAAGCGATGCTCAAGTTGATATATCTCAGGATTTCTTTATCGGTGTTGCACTTTTGGTGTGAGTACTTTTGGTGTGAGTGTACTACCACCAAGGTGATAGATCTCAGGGGCTCTTTTTGAACGCTAACAAGCCGGTGGAAATGTGGTTGGATGTACCACAAATCCTGTTTGGGACAATTATCTAAAGGATTAAAGGGTTGAAAAGAGCCACTAACGCTACCACACCACCAAGTGAGCAACTCAGCAGCCAACAATATAGCATAACAGCAAACAAAAGGAGACAATTTAATGGCAAGCCAAAAAACCGGCAGATCACAACCGATGGCTAGATAAGACGAAAACCAGCAATCGGGACAACAAGAAAGAGGGTTGCCAACATAGCGGGTCCTGGGCTGTTTAGGCCAGTCGATGGGAACACTTGAATCATCGGTTAGAAAGTTGATTTTCAGATCAAGAGTGTGCAAATTAAGAGCGGAAATGCATAACCATAATGCCAAAAAACAGACACGCAAGCTACACAAAGCAAATACGCTGCCAACGGGATATAAGAACCAAGTGAAGACATGAAAGGGATCACTTACATGTTTCTGTCGATACTTTGGATCCAACACAAGCTCAAAGCCCGCGTAGAGGTGCATCGGAACAGTCAGATTGTAAACCGAGTAGGCGATGACTTCTTTTTGTTGGGGTTTTAGAGACCCGGAACAACTGCAGAGAGCACAACTCATCCAGCCCCAAGAGCAAGTTAAAGGCCCTGGGGCATCTACATGAGCCATCAGCAGCAGGGAATAAGCAACACACGACAAAAAAAAGGACCAAGCAAACCAGAAAAAAAGAACACAAGGCCAGCGGAGCAAGGCACAGGAATAAAGGAAATTGCAGACATGCTCTATTAATTTGTTCACAACGACACAACAGACACACACACCCACCACCGGGTTACAAACAGGAGATTCAAGAAACAAGCAAACTGGCACGCAGGCCAGGAAACCAACAAGAAAGCAGAAAAAGAAAGCAAAGGGAAGGGAAACATTGTGTTTAATAGAGCAAGACAGTAGCCTTTTAATTGGCTTTGGGGGAGTTTTGTGATTCTCCTTACTTTTTTCCTTCAACTTTTGGTGCAAGGTTTTTGAAGCAATCAGCAAACTGTAGGGCCTTATCTTCATTGCTGACGTTTTCTTTTTGGCTCTTTGATAGCAGAGGAAGCAGTGTCTTCATCATTGTTGCTACGACGTTTCCTACTAGAGTCCGACGCCTCAAGATCCTTCATCTCGATGTAGTCGTCAATCTGCTTTGCAGTGAGGCCGATACCAGCATGGAAAGCTTCGATGGACCCTTGCGATTTAGCTTCTTGGAAATCTTCAGCTTTGTCATTGGTGTTTTCTCCACTCCCCTGTGTATTTGGGACATCCTGACCAGTCTCTTCGCCCATCTCAGCCTCGAGGAAGACCTCATCTTCCACCACTTCCCCATCTTCCAGGTTCATTTCCCCCACCAGAGGAGGATCACTCGATTGAATACTTTCATCACCTTCTGGGGCCATGTTGACAGCCCCAGTGTTAACTTCATTTTCAGCTGGATTTGAATGAGGGGCGGCGGCACTATGGTCGTCAGTGCACATCTCCGTCCCCCCAGTCGGACCATCTGCAACTTTGCTTTGAGCGGTTTTTGTAATAAGATAAATAGTAGGGATGGATTAGGTGTTCACCTTGTCTTGTATTGTGTTGGCCGATTGTGGTTTGAGCCCCTGTTTTGGATTCACCATAGGCTGGTTTGTTGGAGTTTTTCCAGGCTTGGAAGTTTCAGCAGAAGGTGGAGCCTTCTCCTTTTGTCCTGGTGTGTTAGGTTTTGGGAGGTCGGGCATGACATGCCTCTCAGTGCACTTCGGGAAGAGGTGGTCAGCCCCACCGCAGTAACCACAACCCCTCTGGTCATCCTCGAACGAGATACGGATCTCACCGAGTTCACCGTTAGCATCGGGGACAATAATATTGTCAAGCTTCATAACCCCAATATCAACGTTAGTACAAACCCGGTTGTGTTGGGTCTTGAAACGGATTAGATGGCCTAAACCATTGCCTTCCATAATTGTTTGGAGAGCCTCTTGGGTAAGGAAGACTGGGTGGAGCTTTGGAAGCCGAAACCAGAGATCAACTTTCGATTTGTTCTCATATGCAGTGTTGAAGTCAGGGTGCCACTCCCTGAGCACCACAAGTTGACCCAAAACATGGTATGGACGAGCATCCCACACCTTCTTCTTGTCCTTTAGGTCCTTGAAACGGACCTCGAACCAGCCGTGCAGGAGGTTGATAAACTCCGGCTCCGAGTTGTTCCTCCATTGGCTCTTGAGTTTGGCCCTCAGTTTGGTGAACTCTATAGACTTTCCAACCACAAAGGCCATCAGTGAGGTCTCCATAGCCTTCGTGGTGTTAGCCTTGGCCTTAGCAAGCTTTGCCTTGAATGCAGCAGGGTCAATCTTAAGCTTGGAGAGTTTATTCTCGATCGGGTTTCGATCATTCTCATCAACGGGTGTTGAGATTCCCACATTAGTTGGGTTGTTGTTTGACGATGAGGCCACATTCATGAAGTCCTCATGGTCAGCAGCAATGGGGGCCTTTTGGGCTGATTTGTGGTTGTCATTTGCCTTTTGGTTAGAGTTGGCCATGATGATAAACAAGAACAGGATGGACGAGAGAGAAGGGAAGGAAAAAAGCCAGGGAACAGGAGAACACTGCAAGCAAAAATGTAGATGAAGCAAGGAGGAGATGAGGGATATGGAAGCGGGGATTTGGAAACTCCCCAAATGGGGGATTAAATACAGGGCGTAGCCCTCCCAAACGGCCCAATCGGAGCATGGAATTTGCAGAGACGGCCACAGCGACGGGCGGGGGCAGTATCGATAGACGGAAGACGGGAATTTGCAGCGTCGAGCGGCCTCCTTGGAGACCAAGCAATAGGTTTTCTGCTTATGGATTTGGAGCCACTTGATAACACTAGTCCACGCTTTCCCCCCCCCCTACAGGAGTTCCGTCCACATAGGGAAGATGCAGAGTCGCTCCCTTGCCACTTTGAGCCACGCCGGAGAGAAGTCCCAAGGCAAGGAGCTCGCTTGATATGCCGATGGTTTTCCATCTTTCTCTTGATTGGGCCTTTATGATTACTCCATTAACAATCCATCTGGCAAGGATTACTGTGAGCATGCAAATTTTGATCTTTGTTGTGGCGTTGCTCTTCAACGACGGCGGCGGTGGCTTTGGGTCTTCTAGGGCATCAGAATTGGGGGGCCGTTTGGGGAGCGCGTGTCTGGCGCGTACCATGGATGATATTTGGTCTACACATGGTTTTAAACAATGCCCATGTTTAAGCTATCTTATTTGTCTAGAATAAAAAATATAGATGAATGAAATAGTTGGCCCTAAATAATGTAAGACATTATGACAATTGACAGGGGCCGGATGGGTATAGAAGTGGAGAAATCAGAGAAAAAATCCGAGCAACACAAAAACGAAGATATGGAAAGTAGGTGAGACTTACTCTATTTAAAATTGGTTTTAAAGAGGGCGAATCTAATATCTGATTTTTTTATTAGAGATTTCAATATATATATAGTAATGTTGCCTAATGTATTACTATTATGCCATTTCACTTGATTAGCTTAAGGTAGTAAAATTGATTGGTTTCAAATCAAGACTTTAATCGGTAGACGTGCCGACTTTTACGATTTTAAAAAACTCAAAAGAGATGGCTATTATTCTATGATTAGTCGCATAAATAAAGTGGATGGCAGAAAATATGTCATTAAAGAAATCAAGGTCAAGGATTCTCGAGTCTTGAGGTTAGTTTATTTTTATAAAAGTGATTTACTACAATAGATAATGAATAATAATGAATCAAAATTTACACTTTTTTTCCAAGAGGGTACATCCTTACATTGTTAGATACTATAAGGCTTGACAAGAAAAATCATCTTGTTTTGTTGGGCTTTCATTAGAGTCGGCCGATTCTGATCATTCCGACTCTCCTAGTAGTGAGCCTTCTGATAGTAGCTCTCCATTTATATACATACACATGGAATTATGTATAGACAGTTAGACACACTTGAGAGCTCTATTAAGGAGAATAAAATTGATAACAAGTGGAATGTATTTGTTCAAGTTGTAAAGGGACTTGCCCACATACATGAAATGGGAATAGTGCACAGAGATTTACATCCAAGAAACATATTAAACTATCAATGCTACACAATTATAGTATAGTGAATCCTCAATCAGCCCTACCCTATCAAAGATTGAAATATCACCCAAAATTCAAAACTTCTCTAATCACCCCTAACCTATCAAAGAATGAAATTTCACCCAAAATTCAACACTTCAATGGAAACAAAGACAATCGGAAGTCAAAAATCAAGTCTATTAAGTTATAATCACCTGAAAGAAGTCGTCCACTAGTCCAAGAGGAAGAAAACGATTGATCGAAAAAGAAAACGGATAAGCAATTGTGCATGTAGACTAAATCCCTAATCAACACAAACACTGAAATTTTACACATTCAATGGAAACCAATAACCGGAATCAAAAAATCAAGTGTTGATCGATACAAGAAAGAAGAACCCAACCGCTCACCAATTGGAAGAGGAAGGAGATAATTGAGGAAAACGGGATTCGCAACTGCTTATGCCAAATAAACTTGGATAATGACGGGACTAAATTTGGAGGGTTTGGAAATACTATGGCACTTATCCTTAAAAAATAGGAAAAATGACTTGGAATAATCCCAAGTATCAACCTTCTACCAATAATAATCTCATCTTTAAATATTGCCTTTAGCAATCCGAACTATATTAATATTAACCAAAAATGATACCGAAAGATTTTCCGGTATACTTTCCGGCGAGTTTAATGACATGGCGTTCGGAAATCTGACGTGGCGGGCAATTGGTTCCACGTCACACCTGCCACGTCATTAGGATTGACATGTCAACATTTACTAAAAATTAAAACACAAATTAAATATTGAAAAAAAAGAAATTAGAACCCAATTTGGTTAAAAAACAAACATGAACTACTGGTTTCTTTCTCCCCTCTGCAATGGCAGATTTGGTGTGGGGAAATTGTTACTAGTAGGGTTCCTTTGCCCGATGAGATTGGGAATTTTGCATAAGTCAAGCAAATAGTCAACACAAAGTCGGGTATCCGGTTTCCGAACCATTGCTGTACACAAAAGAAGAAAAATCCGAGACAAAAGAGAAGCTATGGTCTACAGATAGTCCTGAAGAGGAAAAGCCATGGCTACATCTTCCATCTCTGCTCCATTGTTTTCACTCTGCAATTCATCCTCCATTTCTACGAATCATCGATTCTGCTCGCTTTCTCTATATACCCCGTTGGCTCAAATCCCTAGGTCTCTGAAAGCAGCTAGGGTTTTTGCCGCCCCTGAAGCCATGGAGTCGATCTGCACAAATTGCCGATTCTTCTTCGGATTTGCTCGATGTTCGACTTCGGATTCGCTCAAGCGTAGCCCTCTCAAAGGCGACCGGCGTGCCCTATGCTTCGACGAAGAACACCAGTTCGTTGGTTCTTCAAATTGATTTTTTTTTTCAAGGTTGACATGGCAACTAGTTCGTGTTTGATTTTTAATCAAATTGGGTTCTAATTTTTTTTTCAATGTTTAATTTGTGTTTTAATTTTTAGTAAATGTTGACATGGCAATCTAATGACGTGGCAGGTGTGACATGGTACCGATTGCTCGCCACGTCATATTTCCGAACGCCATGTCATTAAACTCACCGGAAAGTATACCGGAAAATCTTTCGGTATCGTTTTTGGTTAATATTAACATAGTTCGGATTACTAAAGGCAATATTTAAAAATGAGATTATTATTGGTAGAAGGTTGATACTTGAGATTATTCCAAGTTATTTTTCCTAAAAAATACTGATGTTTTCTTTTTCTTTTTTTTGCGCACAAAAATACTGATGTTTTCTAAGTAGCTAGAGATAATTAATTAATATACTAGTAATGACAAATTTAGTAAAGATTACGGTTGTTACCATTGTTTAAAGTGATGTAATTTTTAACTTATTAGACAACGGTTCCTTTAAAACCGTTGACCGCATGAATAATAATACTCTATGGAGTATAGATCACGGTTATTAATAACCACTATCTATGATGTGTATTATAGACAATGGTTATGCATACAACAGTTGTCCGCGTCTAAAATTTTTCTAAAACATAACGTATTTTTGAAAACCGTTGTTTATTTTGTGATTATAGACAATGGAAATTTAAAATAACCATTGTCCGCGTTCTACTTTACTCAAATTCATAGTATAGACAATCTACTTTGAACAACCATTGTCTATTTGTCTATATATGCGTATTTTAATCCCATTTGTGTACTAGTGTAGGTGAAACTTGATGCACACTTGACCAATTGTCTAATGGTGTTCAATCAAAAGTTCAAGTAATGATATACACAAGATGGGATGCAATGAATGCATATGTAAATTAACACCTTAGTATTGAATTCCTTGCTTTCGATATTAAGGTTGGGTCTCTAACATTCTTCCATTCTTTTTAACATAGATTAAACATTCATCTAACATGGTGTTTTACCCTTATTCTTATAGGAAAATGTTATGCAATGTGCTTGCAAATCTTATAAGTTTCTTGGTTGACATAAGGTGATAAGGATGAAGTTCTTCATTGTATATATGGTTTCCTCTTCTAAAGTAGACACAAAGCGGTGAGGATGTTTAATTACAATCTTCAAAAATAAATGTTACAATCTTCAAAATTAAACGTCATATTTATAATTCAAAATTTGTGTTTTTAACAATGCAATTTTTCAAACGATCGTGATAATCTTTAGAATTAAATGTTATATTTATCATCTGTATTTGTTTTAAATTTATAACTTTATAGATGAGTTTATTAATTTTCAATTTTGGTTGGGTTTTTTTAACTAATACTTTTAACTTATATCTTAAGCACATATTAAGGCTTTGGATACACTCTCACGTATTAAGGCTCTTGCTATTAGTCACTCTAACAACGTTAAGAGCGGTACTTTTATTTTTCATAAATTGAGTTTCTGCATTCAAAAAGGCGTGGATGTCCAACTTGTCTCTAGGCTTCCATCCAATTTTATGTACGTAATTCTTGATTATATTAAGCACATTGGATAAAAACAATTGTTTGTCCCAAAACACAATATTTCTCAAAATTCATAGGGTAATGGTATTATGCAACTTTCCCTTTTTCAAAACAAAATTAGCTTTGATTCACTTTATACCTAGATTTAAAAAGTAAGAAAACACACCCTTACATATTTGGAGATGTTGATAGAATTTAACTTTTGATCAAGTTGACTTGGTATATACTCTAATAAAAAAGTAAATTTACAGAATATTAATATATTATACTTTTTAATGGAATTTTTCTATATACTTTTTTCACATAAAGAATATAAAAGATGAAAATCTATGGAGGTAAGATTTTGATTCTTTGTCACTCAAACAAGTATTTTCTTGAAAATATAATAACATATAGATTTTTCTATAATGTGCCCTAAGAGTATACTATAAGAAGCTAATTTTGCAAAGCTTTGTTGAGTTATTTAGTTAAAAAAAGTTGAACTTTTTTCAAAGGGTTTATCAATTTCTCTATAGGATTTAGTTTCTATAATTAGTACTCTAAAGACATACAATAGAAAAAGGAAGACTCTATTAAACCTCCTCTACTAGAATCAACTACGGAGTTCATAAACCTACCTCAAATTTCCAACATAATTTGAGCTATCTCTGGAGAAATCATCTACCACGAACGAGATCACAAAATCCAAACAAGTCAGTCTTTTGATCTTCTTCGTAACAAGCAACAACTTGCTATTTTCACTTGTAAGTATTGCAAGTGAACATCAAAAATTCACTATCACATACAAAAAGGCCATTATCTGACCTAAAAATAAAAAACAGAATCTCCTAAAATATACAATATCATTGTAAACCCTTCATCTCCCAACATCAACCAATCACATTTGACATACAACATATATTTGCAAGAGAATCCCGAACAAATAATACCCATCAAGGCTAAGACCAAGATACAAAAGGTAACTCGAAGATGATCCCGTCCACCTTATAATCTACATTGAATTGGATAAAATGGTAAAACTAACATAGGGAGTAAAAAAGGGAATTTTTGTAATTTTTTTTAGAAAGAAGGGGTACAATGATAAAAGTACACAATTTAACGGGAAGACTAACAGAACAGACGATAGTTTGGTTTTCCGCAACGAAAACTAACGGAACAAAGCGATGAATGACGACATTGTTCAAGTACAAGAATGGCCGAAGGACTATAAATGTAATAAAGATGTCATATCTGAACAAGGGAATTCATGGAGTGCAAATGTGAATAAATAGGTGATCGCCAATTTGGTTTCATGACGAGGAAAGTGACATCTAAAGTCACAATAATATACTATATGTCAACTTAGTTGAGCCGTCCCGATGAATATGAGCTTTCTACTTTTTTTTGTAACGTTGGAAAACGTCATGCAACTATAATATGTATCGACACTAGATGTCTTGGAGGAAATACATGTATTGTCCCACTTCGGATAATTGGAATAAATCCATTGAAATATAGAGAGGGTGAACTTCCTACCCATCGACTTAAGTATTTCTTATCCATTGATTTAAGATTTTTTTTTATTCTTATCTTATATGTGAACTGATTCAAAATTCAATAGGTCATCTATTTATCCATTTACAAAAGATATGATCATAAGACTGCAGAAATTAATAAACTACAACTTCAGCATAACCGACACTCTCACATTTCAACATAATATTCAAGAAACACTTGCAAAAAACCAATACACTACACCTCTGTGTTTTCTATGGTGGTTTATTTGGGCACATAGGAATGCAAAAAATTTTGATCCAGGAAAAATTAATCCAAAAAAACTACCATCTGACTTGGCCTTCTCAGGCGCTTTATCGTGGGATGGCTGTTACATTTCAACAAAACAAAGACTAAATAAACCTAAAAGGAAAAATCACACGTCCTAGAAAAAACCACCAACTCAATTCTTCAAGCTAAACATGCATCTCGCCTGAAAACGGGTACTACTCATGCGGGTTTTATCCTCCGAGACCACAACGGTTTTATCCGTTCGATGGGACGTCAACAACTACCTTCCATGACAATAGTGCAAGCAGAAGCTACAGCCTTACTACATTCTCTTCGAAACATTGATTATTCTCAAATTCAGAATCTTATAATTGAAGGAGATACTCTCATTGTTATTAATTCATTAAAACGTCTTTGGAAAGTTCCTTGGGAACTATACTCTATTATAGAGGACATTAGAAATCTTTTTTCTATTATCCCTACTGTTGTTTTTTATCATTGTTTCAGGGAATCAAATACTACTACTGATTTCCTAGCAAGAAGACACATCAACCTTCAAAGTCTCAATGCAGCCATTCCATTTCAATCTTCGTCCTTTCCATTTACGCATTTGTTTGTAACTCAGTCGAGGTGTTTGTTGAGTCAACAACTCTCGCTGTTTGATTTTTTAAAGATCATCCGTCGCGATGATTTAGGTTATCCTTATAACTAAAAGGTTGTCTAATTTTGGCTTGTTCGAACTAGTAGCTCCGCAATCAAAATAAAAATAAAAAATAGGTCATCTATTTACTTAGGGCCGGTCATCTGAAAATGCTCACAATGGGAGAAAAGTGATAATAATGGCAAGATCGGCAAGACTGCAAGAGGCAAGAGGCAAGGTACACATGTGACATGTGGAAGGTGAAACGAAGGCATCTTTGCATATGGCCACCTCTTTGTTTGTTGAGTTAAAGAGATGCTTATGATCGAATTGATGATCGATCGATGTTGGATGTGGTGGTTGCTTCTTGCATAGTATTAATTGTTTGGTGGGTCACACTTGTATCAAAGGGCCCACCCTCATGCCATGCCATATTGCCATGCCTCTTCCTCCATCTCCATGTGAGCTAACTAATATAGATGGAGAGCTAAAGACTAACGAGGGAGTAGTACGTAGTACGTACTAGTAAACACACTAGCTAGGCCTCATTATAAGCGTGGGCATGGTTATGGGTGCCCACTTGATGCATGAGCTTGCTTTGGTGAGGCTATATAGTAGTTTTGATCAAATTTAGTACTTGAAGGTGCAATATAATCACAGCCGAAATTTCGATTTTGGACAATTAATTAAGGTGCGTAGGACTAAAATTAGAGGACTAACTCGTTTTGAAATATTATTCTCACATCATAGGTGGATTACTCGATCTTAGTAAAAATAGAGCTTCAAATGTCAAACATAAACAAATGGATCTGAAAGTTGGACACATTTTCAAAAGTTAAGAATTTCTTATGGAAAATCGATGCTAACAGGCTCCCGACAAAAGTGAGACTTAGAAAAAAACATGTCCCACCCCCAGCGGAATGCGTGATGTGCACCACCGCTAACGAGGACACGGGACACCTGCTGGTCAAATGGCCCCACACCTCGATCGAGAGAAATAACGCAAATGTACCCACATATAGAACAAGGCTTAAAAGATTATGATACTAGAGGGAAAACGGGAAAAACTATACTAAATGAAACCAGAGAATTGCTGGGAGAGAAAGAATTTACCAAGCTAGTGGTAGTCTGGTGGTGTATATGGTACCAACTATTTAGTGCTCTCGATTTGAACCATATACATGGGTACTAACCGGTTCTAAATAGTTTTTTTTTTAAATAAGTATTAAGGTTAAAGTAAGAATATTTTGGCAATATGGCCCATTTTATTTGATTCAATGTGAACCACTAGATTGATTTTCATCAATTGCACTTTCGTTGTCTGAAAAATTAGTGTCCTCAATAGAACTTAATGGATTTTATACGATTATTGACATATTAGATTATACTCTAGGACATATGAATCGTGTATTTTGATCAATGATAGAGTTTGGTTAAATTATAGCCCTAAAAATCTCTGACAAAATTGACTATGACGACAGAGATAACTAGATAAGAGTATAAGTGCAAACTAGCTTGGTCTTATTTATACGTATATATAGTTATAGTAAAGATATGCTATTTGAATACATTAATGGCTTGTATTCTAGACTGACATGCAACTAGTATTCTGACTAAATGAGTAATTTAATATATTGATTGAATTGATCGATTATGCCTTTGACAAACAACATATTAAAATGTTGTTCAAAGATTTTGAACAGTACGCTTGTGACTTTGTGTTTGTGGTATATAGGTTGACAATGACATGCAAGCATTGCGAGTAGCGCAAACGACAATACATTATCGAGTTGGTTTTGCATTTGACAATTATGCTAGCATGGACCGATCGAATTAATTTTGAATAGTCTACATGGATATTCCCATGAAGGCACGTACGTGTTAACTAATCTAACTCCCACACTATCACACATTATATATATGAGATGCAAAATACAACCCAAGTTGCAACTTGCAAAGCTAGCCTATTTATATATAGACTACAATTTATTCCATAAAAGTATTTGTCATTTTAAACTTTCAAAAAATAATTTAAAAGTTTTAAAACATTGCAAACATTTTGTAGGTTTTATTCTATAAATTAGTAACTATCTCCTAAAAATGATCGAGAAACATTTATATCAAAAGAATCAAAATATTCACTTTTTTTTTTGAAGTAAACGGTTAATTGTATTAAAAGGGAAGGTTACAAAAATTGCTAGTTCATACTAGCTATTTACAAGATCTCCACTCTCTACTCTCTCCAGAAACATTCTACGATCTTTCGATCTTCTTTTCCACCTAGCATTACAACAGTTTCTAATGTGCCTCTGACACATAATGCTACAATCGTTAACATCAATTTCATGCTGGTTAAACAACTTCTCATTTCTCGCTTTCCAAATATAATAGACAACAACACTTAAGCAGTGGTTCCACAAGTTGAACTTGAAAGACTTTCTTCCTCTGAGGGCGTGTGATTGCACAAGCCAGTCATCAATGTTGGTGCATCTCCTGCCAAGTTTAGCCCATTTCAAGACCTTATTGAGCACCTGCTTGGAGTAACAACACTCGAACCAAAGGTGAGAGCTTGATTCTTGCACAAAGCTGTTACAAAGCAAACACTTAGCATCAGTAGTGAGGCCCCAGGCCTGCAGTTTATCTCTAGTGGCCACTCCATTGCTCAAAATCTTCCAGTTGATGAAGGCTACTCTGGGGGTATTGAGCTTATTCCAGACATTGTCAGCCCATCTGATCTCCTCACCTTTGTTGCGTTTGATTTCATACAAGCTTTTCCCATCAAATTGTCCAAAGCTAGAGCTAAGGACAATGTTGTTTTCATCATCATTTAGAGAGTCCCTTATTTCATTCCTCATAAGCAGAACAGACCTCCACAAGGCGCTGGAATTAGCATTGCATTCAACTTCCCATATGTTCTGCCTTTGGGTGTAGTTGGAGGTGATCCAATGGTTCCAAATGGTGTCTGAACTAGAGCAAGCATCATAGAGGAGTTCAGTGATGTTAACTCTATTCCAGGCATGTAAGTCTTTAATACCAAGACCACCTTCTCTGCAGACTTTCTTCCAAGCCACAGGGGCTCTAGTCCCATTACTGCCTCCACTCCACAAGAAATTTCTTATGATCCTGTTTAGCTCATTGATAACAGCTTTAGGGAGAAGGAAGATTTTTGTCCAGTACTGTATGATACCTTGAAAGATAGCTCTTATAATCTCAAGCCTGCCCGCATAAGAAAGGTGTCTTGCAGCCCAAGAGTTGGCTTTATTTCTGATCTTGCAAGTAAGCTCCACGAAATCTTTACATTGAGCCCTTGAGCTACAAAGAGGAACACCAAGATACTTGACAGGGAGGGTTCCAATTTTCATGCCAAGGATGTCACTGATGCTAGTTTCCTGATGGTTATTCAATCCAGCACAAAGCACTTGAGATTTATCAAGGTTCATTTCCAAACCTGAGCAAGAGCTGAACTTATTCAAGATCTCTTTAATAGCATTGACAGAGGCATCACTGCCATGAGAAAAGAGGAATAAGTCATCTGCAAAGCAGAGATTGATGACTTTGGCTTTCTTGCACCCAGGGTGATATTTGAAAGTGCTTGAGGCATCACAGTCCTTAAGGGCACGAGTGAGATAGTCCATGATGAGGACAAAAAGATAAGGTGCCATTGGATCTCCCTGTCTGAGCCCTCTTCTAGCCTTGAAGGTGACCACAAAGCTCTTGACCAATCTTTAGAGTGAATTGGCAACTTGAAATACATTCTCTGATCCAGTTTATCATGACTGGGTTGAAATTGAGGTGTTCAAGAAGACTGAAAAGAAACTCCCAGCTGACTGTATCATATGCTTTCCTGAGATCTATTTTGAGTGCACATCTAGGACTAATATACTTCCTTCCATAGCTCTTGACAACATCTTGGCACACTGCAATATTGTGTCTAATGCTTCTCCCCTTTATGAAGGCTCCTTGGTTTCTGTCAACAACTTTAGGCAAGACATTCTGAAGTCTAGACACAATCATCTTGGATATGACTTTGTATAGGACATTGCAGCAGGAAATAGGTCTAAAGTCATTCACAGAGCTTGCATTATCAACCTTAGGGATGAGAGCAATAATAGTATTACCAAGCTCCTTGAGTAATCTGCCACTGGAGAAAAATTCAAGAATAGCATCTGAGAACTCATTGCCAATAATAGGCCAGGCACGTTTGAAGAAGTGGGCATTGAAGTCATCTAAAATATTCACTTTTAGATGACTGCTTTCTAGATCTAAAAACTAAAAAAATCGAGTGAATGAAGTTACGTAACATTTTATTCAATCGGGGCAAACAAAACACTAATGCAAATGCAATTACGCAATTATGCATGAACGATGCATGCTCGACCTGCCAATCGGGTCGGGTCGTTCCGGGTTCGGGTCAATGGTTACGGGTCGGTCGAGTCGTTTTGGGTTTTCAGGTCGGGTCGGATTAACCCAACGGGTCAAGAGTATCGATTTTTTTACCAAAATCTAAATAAAATGTTATTTAAATAATAAAATATAATACTCCGCAATAAAATATTATTTTTAAATATAATAATAAAATATATCAAAATTTTTTAAAATAAATTTTATATATTATAATATAATTCCAACTATAAAAAACCGGGTCCGACCCAATGGGTTCGGATTTCAATCGGGTCGGGTTGAAAATGGGTCACAGATCTAAACTTTCGAGTTAAAACCCAAAATTTTCGGATCGGGCCGAATCGGGTGTGCGGGTCGGGTTAACTTTTGACAGGTCTAATGCATGCCTAAAGCTCATTATAACCCTTACCCAATTAAATTTGTGTATGGGTAAAACCCTTACCCAATTAACTTGAAGTTTTGGTGGACGGAAACGAACAGGAGACACGATGACACGCAGCCCGCGTGAGTGGCTTGATTTCCCCGCCGTCATCTCCGTTACCGACTTCACGGCCCATTTTGCTGCTCAAAAACCCCCATCTCTCTCTCTCCCCCCAATTCCAATTGGGTCTGAATCTCTGATAGCGACGCCCCATTGTTGCTTTGAAAGCTACCTCTCACCTTTTCACACCACAACACAGCACACTTTCTTCCATAGAGAGAGCAATTCAGTTCTGCAGCCACCTTTTTTCCAGAGAGAGGATGATGCTTTCTTCTCTGATCAGCAGCTAGTTAGGTTTTCAGAACACAATGAATTGATTCCCGCGTTTCATTCCTTCTCACAGGTCTGATTCCTTCTTTCCCTCATCTCTTTTGTATCCTTGTTCCGTCATTGAGCTATAATTACACAACAATTCATGGAGATTCCCGCCACAAATCTGCTTCCTTCTTGCTTCTCTTTTCTCACCCTCTCTCCTTCATCAGAATCTTCTTGATTTGATTAGACGACGAAGATCTATCTATACCATTTTTGTATGACGGGAAACAAATTATTCGTATTAATTGCTTTCAGATCTCTGAAATCACCTCTCCTATCTTACCTTGAAATCTGAAGGCGCATTACCGTCTCCATTGCTTACCTTAACCAGCAATGCCAGGTACGTACTTCTTCGCTATCAGCTTGATCGGGATTTAAACTTAAAAAAAAGAATACACTACAAGTTGTTTGCTTTTCTAGGTTCTGCTTTCTAATCCCTATTTCAAGTTTTAATTCAGTGAGTGGAAAAAAACTGTTTGTTTAGGTTTAGGAGAGATACATGCTTGTCAAGAGGATGACAGAGGGAGGAAATCTGATGAGATTGAGACTTCAGAGGACGAGCCTCGGAGGACTCGGATCAAGACCTTCAGGAAGAAGGCAACCAAATTGACTCATGGCATCAGGAAGCGCTGTAGGCAAGTTGCTCATTGTCAGTTTGCAGCTCTCGAATTAGAGGATATACGAGATGCTGAGGAGGAGGGTGCTGTGAATGCGTTTCGCCAGGCTTTGGTTGAAAGAGATCTGCTGCCCACCAGTCATGATGATTATCACACAATGCTCAGGTGAGGATACTCTTTGTTGTTGCTCCACCATAAGTTGAATGATTCCGGTTGTTCACATGTGTTTTTTCTTTACCTGTTATGCATGGATGATTCTCTCTAAGGCAATTTCTTGGGAGTATTGTCCCTGTCTCTGCTGATATTACCAAGAAACTTGTACTTTGATGCTCTGGTTATGTGATCTTTATGTTTTTCGAGAATATTGCAACTCGTATGGCTGAGTGGAGAACAGGAATATATTGACTCACAAGTGCCCAAATGAATTAACAGCTTCTGAGCTGCTATATGCTCTGATTAAGGAATGTGGCATTTTAGAAACAGTATAACCTTTGATTTTCAGTGATTAGCATGTTGTTCCTACTTCCTAAGTCTTCTTTAAGCTTGTAGGGTCTTTTCTGGTTTTGATCAGTAGACTGTAAAAGTATTCACCCTTTTGGGGCTAAAATGGCTGCTAACTAGTTCCCATCTTTTGTGAGAGAGGCCATTTTTTTTTCCAGTCTTATGCTGTAAGTTGAGTCTAAATTATGATACTTGAGGGAATTGAATTATAAGGCGTGCAATTTTTCCCCTTGCAGATTTCTGAAGGCAAGGAAATTTGATCTTGATAAAACTTTTCACATGTGGGAAGAAATGATTAACTGGAGGAGAGAAAATGGTGTAGACACCATCATCCAGGTAGACATTAACACTATCAACAACCTTCCGATCAATAACACTATCAACAACCTTGATTATAGGGCTCGTCGCATAGTTCAGTTCCCAAGGGAGTTAATATTGGATTTCTAATCTAGGTCTTCGTTACATATATACATTGTACTTTTGCACGGAAGTAGATTTCTCACCATAAAGAAAGAGTGTATCATGTTGTATATGGTAGATGCACATGCACATGTCCTGGTTGTTTTCTAATGATGTGTTTCTAGAATTTTCATTGTTCATTTACAACAGTACAACTCATGTAGCACAGTGGCATAATTGTTTTCAACCTGATCACTTATTGATGTGTTTTTTCATGTTCAACTCAGGAAGAGGAATTAAATGCCCTCTTCTTACTGAAATTTAGGTGGCTGTACAATTATCATTTATATGTGTGCTAATTATCAATGAGACTGTAATATGCTCAGGATTTCAAGTATGATGAATATGAAGAAGTTCGACGTTACTATCCCCATGGGTATCATGGTGTAGATATGGATGGACGACCTATTTATATCGAACGTCTTGGCAAAGTTGAACCTAGTAAGCTTATGCATGTCACTTCCATAGATCGGTTTTTGAAGTACCATATTCAGGGATTTGAAAAGGCTTTTTCCGAGAAGTTCCCTGCTTGCTCCATTGCTGCAAAGAGGCATATTGATTCTACCACTACAATTCTGGATGTCCATGGACTGGTACTCGTCAATCCCTTGTGCAATATTTCGGCACTATCTTTTGTAGCACACTCATATAACCTCTTGTTAAATTATACATGATGCAGAATTGGATGAGCTTTGGAAAGGTTGCTCATGATCTCGTCATGCGCATGCAAAAAATTGACGCTGACAACTATCCTGAGGTGAAATGGTTGCTTTAGTAATTTGAGGGATAGAATCGGTATCGGTATTAATGCTGATCACTGAAACATGTGTTAACTTCTTTCCATCCAGACATTGCATCAGATGTTTATTGTTAATGCTGGTAGTGGATTCAAGCTGCTATGGAACACAGCTAAAGGCTTTCTTGATCCACGCACTACCTCAAAGATACATGTAAGGTCTTGAATATTTAATTTGTAAGGCATCTGATATATCTGATAATTACTTAAACTGGTAATGTGCTATACCTGCAGGTTTTAGGTAACAAGTTTCATCAAAAGCTACTGGAATTTATAGATGAAGGGTATGCTTGTTTTCCTAACTGTTGTTGCTCAAAAAGTATTGTTTTTGTTTTGAATAGCTAAATCATAATTTCTGGATTCGTGTGCAGACAATTGCCAGATTTTCTAGGGGGATCTTGTTCTTGTCCAGGTGACGGCAGTTGCCTTAGATATGAGAAGGGGCCATGGAACGATCCAAAAATTATGAAAGTATGCGCTTTGGGCATTTTGTTTATTAGTTAAATTTCTAATACCTTAGTTCCAACCCTGCTATAGGTTATGCCAGATGTTTACAATATTAGTATCTTATTATCTTGCAGTTGGTTCATGTTCAACAAGCAATGTTTTTCAAGAGAACAACGAGTTCTTCTGATTATGAAGACCTAAAGGAAAAACTACTTGCTTCAAAGGTACCAAATTAAATAATCTTTTATTTAATATTTCATTTCATGGTGATGTGTGCTTTTACAGATTTTTATTCTTTTGTGAAGCTTGCAAGGAGCGGTTCGTTCTATCTTGAGTTGGCCCCAAACATGGGTCAAGTCTTGCCTGAAACAATGCAACAAGCCCCTCTTCCTAATGAGGTATGTTTTCTTTGACCAAAAAAAAATGAGGTATGTTTTCTGGAGGGCTAGTATTGTAATGAGATGCTAGCTCTGTGGGGTGTTATAATTTACTTCTGATAAGGAGCATTATCAATTATTTTATGTGAATTTGCTTCTTTTGAAATCTAATACTTTTGCATGTCACTGGATTTCAATGATCATGATTTCTGCTTTCATACTTCTCCACATCAGAGGACAAGTGAATCACCATCTCCTGGTGAGCAGAATGATCAAGTCCTTACTCAAGCTGCAGCCAAAGAAGCTCATTCAGCTCGTGAGTTGCAATAGATATATTTAATTCTAGCTTCTTCTTACTGAAGCAGCGTTGCATTAACTTCATTCGTCATTCTGACTTCTGACTAGGTGGTGCACCTGAAAATACTGACCGGAGGTCACTGAAATCTGTCTTTGTTTTGGGATGTTCAGCAACAAGCGTTGCTGTAAAACTTTTGGCTTGTGTATATACTTTATTTCGCTTCTTGATGAAAATCTTTCGGGTTAGACATGAAGCGAAACTGTTGAAGCAGCACCAAGAAATGGTGAGTCGGGATACAAAAACTGAAAAAACTGAAGAAGATAAGCTTCGCCCATGCTGGCAAAGGATTCAACTTTTAGAAGCTATGGTCACAGATCTCATTAACAAACCTACAAGGATTCCTTCAGACAAGGAGGACATGATTTCTGAATCCTTGACTCGAATTAAATCAATCGAATATGATTTACAGAAGACAAAAAGGGTAAGCAATTCAAACAGATTATTAGTATCTTCCTTTAAGCATAGTAGCATACACACTGTTGGTTATGTAACCTACTTCAATTTTCACAGGCCTTGTTTGCCACTGCATCAAAACAGGTCGAACTTGCTCAATCATTAGAATGCTTGAAGGAAGAAAGCATCAGTGTAAGTTCCAAGCTCTCATATAAACTGCATAGCATGGCAGGTTGAGTAGCCTAGAAATAGAAGTATTCTATGTCTCTTCTGAAAAAGTAATCATTTGCCACTCAAGGCGAGGTACTCATTTCAAAATGTAGCTGTTACGTCTAACTGTTTCTTATGTTCCAATGTCATACCATTTTCCAAAATTTCTGTTAATTCTAGCCTTAAAATTGGATATCACCATATCTGCATTCTGCAGTCTTTTTTTTTCTAAAAGTTATATGTGTTCATTGGATGAATTATTTTTACTTTAGTTATAAACCCAATATTATGTAGCCGTCCTGTAGTCTGCACTTTAGATTTCATTTCACATCCCACGAAAACAAGTAAATTCCTTGGTGGTGTTTGACTTGTGTCAAATGGAGAAGTCTCAAATTATGCCTTCGTTATGTTTAACTTTTCTTATTTATTTCTAGCTTATTGATGAAGCACTGTGCTCTTATTCAAATCAGTTTACTCATAATATAATAAGTTCTCTTTTTGGTTGATTTAAATAAAACAGCAAGGAACAAGCTGCTGGCTGAGGGGTCGAAAGTCTGCCGCTGCTTCACAAAGACTAAACAATACAGCCTAAACTTTTCACATGACAACTAAATCTTCTTAGCAAATGGCTACTGCAGATTGATCACAGTTATGCTGATCAGTTGCTGCATCTCCAGCCCAGGTAAACTCTTGTTGCCCTCAGCTTGTATTAACAATCCATTTCTCTCCTCTCTAAAGCTTCCTTGTGCCTTTTCTGTTGCTCGTTTTCAGGCCGTTGCTATTTTTGATCGCACAGAATTGATAAAAGGGCTTGAGTTTTCACCATGGACATAACACAACAATAGCGTAACATGTATAGGCGGCAGAGACTATGTTTTACCCTTGAACAGCTATTACTTGTACGTATTCTAAGCAAACTGATCAGATTTCGAGTATACTAGAACAAAAAACTGCATATATCTGTAAAGAGATGGAAGTTGAAATTAGCTTACTTGGTGTTCAATCATGTTCAAATTCTCCAATAATTGTTTCTTGTTCTTTTTGTTACCAGTTCTGAATCACTGGTATTGGTTGATGCTGCCATATTGAACATTTTTTGTAGAATCAATTCATATTGGCATTACCATTTGTGTTATTAGATAGACCGTTGCATTGGTCACTGTAGCTATCTTCTCCACCAAGCAGGGAGACTTGCTGGTTTTGTTGGCTGGTCTAATCAGAAATTGCACACAAACCTTGAATCTACTTCCACAATTAAGTTCATAATTTTTCTTACCTTTATTTGCTAATCACACTTTATTTAACTTGTGCTTTGCTTGCCTTTCCTGAGTTTATTGGAAACATCCTCTCTCGGCTTGTTTGAGGGTGCGCCAAACTCAGACCCCGAAATCATGCTCGAGTCGGGTAGCACTTTATAAATCCAACTTTTGTTTAACTTCATTAAGAGTGCACAATAGTATCTACATATACAAGATATAACTAAACTAATTCAATCCTGGACAAAGCATACTTCCCTATACAAGAATCACAGCTTGAACTGACTAAGCTTGGTTCGGATTTACTTTAGGTTTACCTCTACCCTTCTTAGCATTGTCTCTAACGAGTATTGACCTAAATGCGCAATTACGAACGTGAGTTCAATGCGATTAGCGAATAGTCCTTAAAAGACAAAAGTGTATAAAATTTAGGAATGTACTTGAATATTTCAAAATACATAGATTTGACCGATAAAAATGCACAAGTTCAGGGACTTGGGCTTGCAGACGTGTTTTTCCGTCCAACTTTACAATTGACAAGGTTAAAACCCATTCATATTTGGGCCTGTATTGTAATCGGCCCAATTAGATTATACGGTACGCCTATATATCAATCTAGGTCTCTCCCAATGCTGTCTCATTTGATTTCCTCCTCAACACAAAACCCTAGCTCCTCATCCCTCCATCTGCAGCTAACCGGCCGTCTTCTCAGCCATGGTGAGTCCTCTTCCTCTTCTACTATACGTGTTGCTTCTTCTGTTAGGGTTTTTCTTCGATCTATGGATTGCTAATTGAAGTTTTATTCCATGTTGTTGTACTAGTCGTCCAAGAGAAAGGTTCGAGAGCCCAAGGAGGAGAATGTGACCCTCGGACCAACTGTGAAGCCTGGGGAACACGTATTCGGCGTCGCTCACATCTTCGCTTCCTTCAATGACACCTTCATTGTAAGGATTCTTCCAATCGCTCTAAGTTTGATCCTTTTCTCCTACTCGTTTATGGTTTTAGTATCGATTTCTGTGAAATTTGGACTTGCAGCACGTCACTGATTTGTCTGGGAGGGAAACAATGGTTCGCATCACTGGTACGCTTGTTTTTCTGGCAATTGAAACTTGTAGATGCTTGTTTTTCTGGCAATTGAAACTTGTAGATTGATCCGATTTTAAGTAGTAGTGTAGCTGGTGTTGAGTGTTACACTTTGCTCTGTATATTCATTCCATTACCATTTTTCAAGTTCCGTGCTAGTAGTTGGAGTTGAACGTGTATGTAGTTACTCTCTTGTGTAAGCTTCAAGCTTTGTTTCTGTTTGTTTAGAATGCCAAGACAGATGGTTTTTTCTATATAGTTTTCAAGTGTTTCTGTTGAAACTAGAATGACTTAACCTGTTCTAGTAATAAATTACTATATGACATGTTTCTTGGCAACAAAATAGGATGTTTCTGTTGTGCATTGCTAGTCCCTAATTTCCATACGGTCCTAGTAATCTAATGCAAGTCCACGGCATTTGATTGTTTGTCCACTTGCTACTCTTCCAAGTTTAAAATCACTGGCGTTTGTATCTCTTCTGTTGTTTCTATATGTAGCCTGTTCCCTATAGTGTGATAGCTCGTTCAAGTATGATGCTTGTCTTTCTGAAAATAGGTGGGATGAAGGTGAAAGCTGACAGAGATGAGTCATCTCCTTATGCTGCTATGCTTGCTGCCCAAGACGTTTCTCAGCGTTGCAAGGCAAATTTTCCTACCTACTAAGTTTCACTAGCTTAGACTTCACTATGCTCTGCCGATTGCCCATGACAAGTCCTAACAATGCCTTCTTTTTCAGGAGCTAGGAATCACTGCTCTACACATTAAGCTCCGTGCTACTGGTGGAAACAAGACCAAGACCCCTGGTCCAGGTGCTCAGTCAGCACTCAGAGCTCTTGCTCGTTCAGGAATGAAGATTGGACGTATTGGTAAGTTCGTCTCTATACACGTTTGGTAAAATTACTTGGTGGGTTATCGTACTCGGGCATTGTTTTGATTTTGATTTCTGTTTGATGTTTACAGAGGATGTGACACCAATTCCAACTGACAGCACCCGTAGAAAGGGTGGTAGAAGGGGAAGGAGGCTGTGAGCGTTGTTGTTGTCTGCCTATGTGTTGGCTTATTCTCTCATATGAAGAATCCTTGGAATAGCTATAGTTTGCTTTTAAGGTTTGCCCATCAAGTTTTGTGCCAAGAACTCCTGTAGTTTCGAGTACGTGTTTTGGATTGAAATCTTGAGATCATTGAATTTTTTTGAGTGAAGAACTTGCAATTTGTGATTCTCTCGGAAAATTTATTTCCTTGTCTTATGGTCAAAATATTTGCTCTCAAGTATAAAGCAGAAGTTCCTTGTTAAACTAATGCTAGTTTTTTGTTGGTCTTTTTATCTCATGGCATCAACCAATCTATCTCATGAAGTAGAAATACAAGCACTCGCCATTGCAAAGCACACCCTTTTTAGACCCCAATACGAAGTCAAGAAGTGGCATACCCAAAATTATCTGCTACATAAAGCGGGTCTAAAACACTTAAAAATAGCTTTGATGTACAAGCATTTGCGAGTACAAAACAATGTATCTTCGTCAATCACTCAATTCCATGTGATCCTAAACGGGTAAAACGGTATGTGCAACCACAAGTGAAGGTTATGGCATTCTTGGTTGGATGGATTAACTCCATCTTTGTCTAACCCGATAATCCTTCCACTCGTAACCCGATTAACTCTGACCTTATAACTAATTTTCGTTCTAGGTTATGGTTATGGTTATGGCAACCTCAAGGGATGTAGAATGCTGATCCTTGAAGATCGTGTTGTTTCTAGCAAGCTAACTTAAGAACTTCAGGGGCGTGCCCAAGCAAAAGTTTTTACCTTGGCTGATGTCTCCCACCACAACACTCCTAAGGATTGCTGGCTAAACATCAGTGGCAAGGTTCATTCTTTACTCCCTCAAATTCAATCCTTGTATCAACCATCAGAATGTGCACAATCTTCTTCCGTTTAGACTAATTTTGTAGGACTATAATAGTGTAAGTAGTAGGATGATTATGCTTCTCGGTTATCGATTGCGCATTGGATTTGGACTGTTGCTACCTATATGGTCCATGGACTATCTTATATATGTGCTTTGTGTAGTTGACATTTTTTGACCTTCATTTTCAATCTCTGACATTCATACTTTGGACAGGTATATGATGTAACAAGGTTCCTGGATGACCACCCAGGTGGTGACGAGGTTCTCTTGTCTGCAATAGGTATAGTATCATGAAGTCCGCTGTTTCATAAGCAAAACTTATCATAATGTGGTGAAAAAGGGTTTTGTTTTGTATTCTCTAATATAAAGGATATGTTGAAATGGTGCAGGGAAGGATGCAACTGAAGAGTTTTAGAATGTTGGCCACAGCAGCACAGCAACTGCAATGTTGGACGAAATGTACGTAGGAGAGCTCAACACGACCACCATTCCTGCAAAGGCCAGCTACGCGTTGCCAAATCAGCCACTCTACAACCGGGACAAGACACCGGAGTTCGTCATCAGAATCCTCCAGTTCCTACTTCCTCTCGCTATCTTGGGTTTGGCGGTTGGCATCCGCTTCTACACTAAATCAGTTTGATTTTCTTACTTGCAATTATTTGATGGCTGCCTTTGGGATTTACTGCATGAAGAGAGTACTGAATGTACAAGGAGAGTATTCTAGACTATAGTTAGGGAACTTTGCTTGTTTGAGGGTGCGCCTAACTCAGACCCCGAAATCCCTTCTCGAGTCGGGTAACACTTTATAAATCCAACTTTTATATAACTTCATTAAGAGTGCACAATAGTATCTACGTATATAAGATATAACTAAACTAATTCAATCCTGGACAAAGCATACTTACCTATACAAGAATCACAGCTTGAACTGACTAAGCTTGGTTCGGATTTACTTTAGGTTTACCTCTACCCTTCTTAGCATTGTCTCTAACGTTCTTAGCTTTATCTGCAGCCATCTTATTTGTACCTGGAATCTTCTTAGCTTTATCTGCAGCCTGTTTAGCCTTATCTGCAACCTCTTTACCTGCAACCTCTATAGGTTTACCTGCAATCTCCATAGGTTTACCTATAACCTCTATAGATTTACCTGTAATCCCTTTACTTTGATCTGTGACCGGGTTAGCTTTAATAGTAGGCGCTTGGCCTGTGCACTCATTAGGAATTGGTGGCTTCCTGTTTTTGTCGGTGCAATAGTCATAGGTGAAATACTTCTTGTAGTTGTCATAATCTGTTTGTTCCTTGGGGTTCAAGCCTTTGATCTTTCCAAACCAGCTGTGGTTCACACAATCCGGGTTACTGCCCTTGAAGCACCCATCAATCCAAAATGGGCTCGCGTAGAACGCCTTGAACGGCTCCTTGCTCCAGTCGACTTCCCCGGCCCAATCCGGTGCTGTCCACAAGGTGCCCATCAGGAACTGGGGCTTTTCCAGGAAAGCTTGCCCTGGTTTTCTCTGGAATGCCCTGATGGGGATCCTGTCCACGTATATCCTGCAGTTTGATCCAATGTTACAAGGTTAATGTCAATCTTTGGCGTCAGTTGCGCCTTGGGCAAGCCATAGTTGACAACATCACTATGAGTCTATGGCTCAAACTTTTGGAAAAGTAGATGTTCAATTTATGGGCTTACGTACCCTACAAAGGTTGGATTCCAAAGGATCTTGTAGGAATGGAAATCTGCAGAGGGGTCAAACCACAGATCAAGTCTTTGCTCTCTGTTGCCGACGTCGTCTATGAAGATGTTTGTTTGCAAGCACTTTCCACTGATGAACTCCAGATCAATTTCAGTGTGATTCTTTTCAAGGGAAGTCAGCTGAAGATCCACATAAAGCCGGTTTGAGTCTGGATTGTGTTAGTTCAGAAGCCTGATAATGTAAGAATAATCAAG
This sequence comes from Polygonum aviculare, assembly GCA_934048045.1. Lineage (NCBI taxonomy): Eukaryota > Viridiplantae > Streptophyta > Magnoliopsida > Caryophyllales > Polygonaceae > Polygonum > Polygonum aviculare. The sequence goes on along the minus strand of OW204028.1, from coordinate 32,185,254 downwards.
TCATGGGTGGTATTAGATTTCCAAACTTACATAATAAGTTGTAATGACACCCTTTGAATCGCTTACGGTTGGTAGTTTAATCCTCATCTCGAATGACCCAGAAGTATAATCAACCTTGGATCTAAACCCAGATCCTAGATCATCAAGGAAATTAAACAAGTCATGTTAATTTTTTGAATGCTATTGCTAATGGTAACATTTGACTAGTCTGGTACCTGTAGACTTGTCCATGTCAAACTGCATGGTCTGCCCTCCATCAGCAGTTTTAACTTTGTGATGGCCATACAATATGTTGAAGTACTTATCAAAGTTATCTTGGGCTCCGCCAACTCCACCGGAGAGCACCACCAAGACAGCAAATGCCGCCGCCAGGACGTCGGCCAAAGGACGCCGTCGTCCATATCCCATTTCCGGCGGCATGTTTATTTATTATTTATTTATAATTATTAATAGGATTATTCACTTGTTGGAAGATCTGAGCTAGGTGGGCATGGTTGTTTATATAATGAGTTTAATAATCCACATTTACTTACTTAGGTAACCTTTTTTTCCGCTCAAAATGATGGTTCATCTCCATTGCAAAGAAGAGGCTGATAGAAAAAAACTCCCCATCCCTCAAGTGAATTCACCCTCAAATTAGAAACGTCCTTTTCCTAAAAGAATTTCTCATAACTCAAAGTAAACAACCGCGTATTATTTCGATACCAAAAATGAGAATGATTCAAGTGAATGGAGTTCAACATGGACTTATTGACATACAATTTGCTCTTTGACTGAATGGGATGATTTATGACATTCATGACGGATAATTTCTTATATGCATTTGCCAAAGAAACTTTTTGTTAATTTGTAACAGGAAAACGCGGCTATTGATTAATGAAGTTTTTAGATTTTACTGTAAGTTTTTGTTGCTTTTTCTTGGTCAAGTTAAGCTATTGCTACCTAATTAATGCTTAAAAAAATTACTCCGTACATTATATTTGTTGTATGAAATACACAGTTTTTGCTTTCTAAACATAGATAAACATTCTTATTCTTTAGATATACAGTACTAATAAGTGGATCGCAGTGACCAATTTTAGGTGTAAACATAGATCATCGGTTTTTCATATAGATCTTTCCCTTCAAGACTTGGAAAGCTAGCAACTTTGGCCTTCCCTAGTTGACCTGCAAAACTTGAGGAGATTGTTGGGAGCAGGATTCGCCTGCGGCTTCTTCGGGATCCTCATCCTCGGCTTCTTGTGGCTTTGGCATTCAGCAAATCCAAAATCTCAAAGAAGGGGACTGGGTACATACTTAGATGTCATCATGTTTGCTTCATCTCGATCAATCTCTTCACTTCTAGTTTGTTTGTAACAGGGAAATGCATTGCTGTTGATCAGCTGTGTTGTGCGAGACATGAATTTTTGTAGTGGTCGAGAAATGACCCATTTGCCATATGCTTTGTGTGCTTAATTGTGTTACCATGCAAATGTAACATATATAGAATTTGTTGGTTTTTGTTGAACCTTGTAATTTTATATGCTTCCCAAAGTTAACAACTTCTCTGCCTTGACATGGCAGGCTGTATCTCTTTTTTTTTTAAAATACTACGGAGTATTTGTTTTTTAAAATAGATACAGGCGACTTTGAGCAGCTCACAACCTACCCATAAGAGAAAATTGGGAGTAGAAATTGGAGACTGGCCATTTTGGCATGGAAAAATGGTGAAGTGGACTAGCGAAGGGGCCACGAAAGACCAAGACTTTTGGAATGGGAATTTTATTAGGAAGACAGAGTTTATTTCCACAAATGCAGAATCGTCAAACTTGGCTCTTATTGGAGCCGCTGATCAGTCTTTCATAAGAGCCCACCTTCTCTCCTTTCTCCTTTCTCCTTTCTCCTCCTCCTCCTCCCTCTTCTTCTCAGCTCTCTCACAACACCAAGAAGAAAGACCCTTCTTTATCTTGGCAAGTTTGCTCTATTTGCCTCCATTATTATTCTCAGTTTTAGAGAGCTTTGCCTTTTGGTGTGCTTTCTGGATTAGGGATTGCAAGATTAGTCTTCTTCTGCTGATTTCTCACAACTCCATCGGCGGTTCTTATATATGGAAGTAAGTTCTTGGACAAGCAATTCCCTTTTGAGATTCGTGTTATTATTTTGAATTAGTTCTCTGGGTTGAGTACTTTGCCTGTTGCTCTCTTCTTTTATGCAAAAGCTCAGAGCTTTCTCTGTAATTCCCCCAAAATCAAAATGGGTCTTCTATTTTCCAGTGGTATCTGTGTATGGATCTTGTTTGTTAATCCACAAATTCGTTGATTGTTAGCGGTTCTTCAGGCTTTATCTGTATAAAGATAGCAACTTTGATCACAAGTTTGCACAATGAATCTGAATCCAGAACTTTGAAGCTAATTACCCAATAATTAGTGAGTTCTTGGGCTAACTTGTTTCAATTTGGCGACAAAGATGTCTGTCTCTCTGTCTGTATCTTTCTTGCTGTCATCTTTCATCAAATCAGATGGAATATAATTGCAATCTTTTAGGGTGTTAACTTTGCACTTTTATAATGAACTGGGCTCTTTACTTAGGTATTATCATCTGTGCTTTATTGCTCAAAGATAGACCTTTTTAGCTAATGATACAGAGTTGAGGCCATTTCTTCATGTCTGCCTAAGCCTTATTCTGTAAAGAAAATTGGCTGATTTTTCAGTACCCTTATAACTTTGTTGCCATATATGCACTGATATTGTGGTCCTTCGTTGCCCTTTACCGCTCTTTTTTTCTCAATCATTCGTTGGGCTTACTAAGAATAAAGTGTTCGTGTTTGCTAGGCTTGTTGTGTTGCTTTCTGGTCACGTGTAAAATCAATGACAATTCTAGTATTCTCATTTTGTTGGAATTAGATTCCTATATTTTGTTTGCTTGTGTATGAATTATTCAAGCAATTTGTGTTCCAGGAATCTAAAGTTCCAAGCTTGAAAAACCCGAGTGAGCCTCAAATGAAGCATGGTCAGGGTCCTGCTCAGGCAAACAAACCGAACCCTCCTCTGGTAGCCAAATCTAGGGAAGGTGGTCAACCTAAGAAGGCTGAGGAGCCTCTTCCAAGGCAGGATAATGCAACCCATAGGGCTAATTATGACCCTCATCAACGACATGGAGGGCGTAATTCTGCTGATTTGTATCCTAGACCGCATGTAAAGTCTTCAGGTGGAGGGTCGGTTGAGCAATCACCTCTTCATCCTAGCACAGGAGGAAGACGCTCTGGTAGTCAGCCTTCTTCCTCTGATAGTTTGCAAGGTGCATCTGGGAGGCCGAGTCGCAGACCAACTTCTCGCACTGCAGCAAATGTAAGTCCTTTCTTGGTTCAACTATTCTTCAACTCATGAGAATCTTAATACCGTTAAAAGGTAGTAATTTCATACAATGTCTAGCTCAAATATTCACAAAAGAACACTATGAAACTCTAGCACTCACACTTTCCTACCAAGAAGGCAAGAACCTGGGTTGCAGTTGTTTGAATCACAATAGTAGTAATTTTTTTGATGGATTGAATCTATGTCCTTACTTAAAATTGGCTATCTTCTAAAGAAAAGTTATAATCAAAATAACACAACTATTGCTCACAGACCCACAATAGTCTCACCTTTCAAAATAGTCAAAATTATTCCAACTATTCAGACATAGACCCAAAATAATACTGGCAATATTATCGGTTGATTTTTTTTTGTTAACTTTAACACCTGGTTTATTACTGGGCCTCAACATATGGATACTTTTTGCCCTTTCAATAGATTCTAGAACAACAATATAATTCAATGTCTATTCCTAATACAATCATAAATGCAACTGTAAAACTACTCCTATTGTTTTGGGTCTGTATGCAACAAGTTAATATTATTTTCAGTTATTGGCCATACTATTCTTGTGTCTATAAGCAATAGTTAAGATTATTTTGGAGATTTTTTACTTTTATAGATGAACAAGAAAAACATTCATCTTGTAACTTTTTTCATAATGTACAAGGGTTTCTGGCTTGATTTTTACAATTTTTCTGATAATTATGCAGAATGCGGGTGGAGGTCCAGCAGTTCCTGAATTCGGGGCATGGAACAAAAACCCTGAACAAGCTGAGGGCTACACCGACGTCTTCAACCAAGTTTTATCAGAAAAGAAGACACCTGGTCATAATCCTACTCCTCCTCCTCGGAACATCCCCAGCAAGCAAACCAAGGTATAACAGCTTACTGTGTATATTTTCTTTTCGGGCCATTTTTCTTCACCTTTGCTTTGTTCTTTGACAGGGGAACTGTTTTTCGCGTCTCTTCAAATGCTGCTCTTCCGATGACTAAGATTGGTTTACTTGCTACAAGGAATCAGAAAATTTGTAGAGTTTCTCATCAAGATTGGAGATGAGCTGCAGACGCATCAGGATGTTTTTTTTTTTCGCCCCACGTTTATGAGTGTTTATTATAAGTGCTTTGCCAGGTAAAATAACAAATGTCTTGTAGGCCTTGCATTTGAAAGATGGGGTCATCATATTCTTTAATTTGGCTGCAAATGTTGTATGTGCTTGCAGGGTTTGAAGCCCCTACCTAGTTCAAGTGACTTGATTAGTATATGTGTGTGTATATATATATTTGTACGTTTGTGTGGAGCTTGTGAGTTGACGAGGAAAAATAAAAGCATATTTTCTAGCATTCTTTTTCCTGAAAATTTCTAGTATATTGCCTTGCAAAACCCCCTTTGTTGGAGCTATATATGCACCTGCAAAATTCTTAGAATGCTGTTGTATGTGCTTACAGGCTTACTCTTGCTATATATATGGAGCCTAGTCTTCTCCAAGAACTTGTCCCATTAGACTTGTTTGAGCCCTTGCTTCTCCTCCTCTTTAGCATGTGTTTTGTAGCTATGAGTTATTTGATATATATGGTCACTAGTTCAAGTGTATGTTTCCTTGTAATTTTAGCCTCTTTATCTTTAAACACCAAACATATAGATTATACAACAAATGGCTCTTAATCAAAGAGATGTGACTCGTTCTTTGTTCCTTAAAAACACCCCACCCCACCCCTTAGCGGATCCAAATCCTCCGTCCCGTAAACACGTCCCTTCGCACGTCCCCTTATCTTTATTGGTCGAAATTTCATTTTTTGACTTTAAAAAACACAAAAAAAAAAGTATACTTTTGAGATTTCGAACAATGAGGAACAAGGGGACGTGCGAGAGGACATGTTTGCGGACCGAAGATTTGAATCACCCCTTAGCCATCCGAAGGAGCTTGAGTATTATTGGGCCTGTCACCACCACCACCATAATGAGATTATTGGGCCAAATAGCCCATTTTTACCGGCCCATTCCAGTAGCACGCTATCATCTTATCCAGTAGCACGCCAAAGCACCCGGCTGTTTCGCCATTGCTGCAATCAACAATACCAACAAAGGGGGTTGAAGAGCTCCGGATATGGCGGGCATGGCGTATGCTTCGTCTTCCATAATGATTTCGTCGACTACCAACAAACTCTCACTCGCCTCACCCTCCACAAGGTGCCCAATTGCCAGGCCCTTCTCAAGTAATAGGCGGATGGTTGCTGTTCGCTGCTCTAAAGACCTCTCTGTCGTTCCTCTTGATCAGCGTTGGATGTTTCAAGACTCCGAAGTCAATGGCCCTGTAAGTTCCAAGTCTATCTGTGTGTGTACATTGTTGAATTTAGGGTTGTTCTTTATTTGGTGATCAACTTTTAGCTCATGGGCATTGAGCTGTTTTGTTCCCCATGTTTGCATAACATGAAATGGAAGTTGGTTGTCTGCAATTAGCTGCTCCAAATGCTAAAGTGCTGGTTCCTGAAACTAAAGTGCTGGTTTTTTATGAGCTTAGGTTGGATAAAAGTTCACTTCTCGTTTCAATTGGTTGCAGATTTTTTCCTTGCTGTATAGCTTGTTTAAGAATTCCCTTCTTCAGCTGACTTGAGTTGACTTAGTAGCGTTCCCTTACTATTTGGTTGGACACAGTTTGGCTTCAGTTTTTGGTGTTACTAAACCTCGGTGTTGTATTGTTTTGTTTATATAAGCTGTCTTAATGCGTTATTTTCTTGTTTTGTTCATGTACTCTCCAGCTCAATTCATTTGGGTCTTGTTTTGTACTACATGAATAATCTGTTAAACAACCAAAAGGCCAAACCTTTCGACTGATGGGTATAAACTGAAAGAATACAGCCTTATACAACCCACCCAATTGAAATAATAATCTTTCTACTACGTCTGAAGTTGCATGACATGAACAGCTAAAATATCCATTCTAGCATTGGTTGAACTGCTGTCAATTCTGGAATGATAAATTCTTTCAGCTTTATACACACTCACATTGGGCCCCAGAAATTCCATGGGATTTTAACTCAATAGCTTTAATGTTGGATGATTGGATGTGCAAACACTAGCAATCATTCATTACAAAAACCAGTGGATGCAAGGCTCAGCATATACCAGAATGGGATTTCTACCAAAACAAGAAAACCAAAATGGAATGAAAACCTGTACAGGATCATATACACATTTGCTTGATAGTCTAATCACTTGCTAGGTCATTAATTTTGTGCATTTGGTATGTAATGTTTCAACTGTCTTCTTTATACGAAGACAAACATCTTAGCTTTATCTGCATTCAGAGTTCCAGAAATCAAAGTGATGAATTAGGGGGTGACTTATTATATTTTGCAGGACATATGGAACACTACATGGTATCCAAAAGCTTCTGATCACGTTAATACAGACAAGCCATGGTACATTGTAGATGCCACTGACAAGATCCTCGGGCGGCTAGCTTCAACAATTGCAATTCATATTCGTGGGAAGAATTTGGCTACCTACTCACCAAGTGTGGACATGGGGGCGTTCGTCATTGTGGTACGAAAACAATGCTCATGTTTTGTCTCCCTCTGAATATGGCATTCCTTTAGTCGATCAAAATTGTACAATCATGTCATACATAGTTCTGATTTTTTTTTATTACTAGTTTGAAGTTGAAAGCCACTAAGAAGCAAGAAGTAAGAGCCTATTCTTTGTTGTTACAAAAGAAATTAACACTTTTTCCCTACAACGTGCTAACAATTATGTTATATGTTTAACGATGCTCAGAATATGTATTATGATGAGTCTAAAGAAGCCTGTTTCACAACGACCTTACTTTTCTTATCCCTGTACCACTGTATCCTAAAAAAAAGTGTGTCACATTGCTGAGCTCATATTTGTTCCATTTAATTTGAAATTTTGATGTCAAATATATTGATCAACCATTGTAGGATCTATGTGTGTTTTAGCTTATTCTGCAAGAAAAAACATTACTTGAAATGTTAACAATTCACTGTAATTGAGCATGCTCTTATACCACACATTCTTCATTGCTGTGGCCTCAGTATTGGTCCACCTATTGTGAAGTCTTGGTCTGCCTCTGTGTAATTAATTGCTTATTTGTTATTTGCTATAGCTCTTCTCTGTTTGATGTTAAAATTCATTTGGGGAACAAAATATGTGTGTTCAAGCATTCCACATAGGATATCAACTGGAGATGCATATAGGACTTGTTATGAGCCGTTATACCTAGTGTAAAAGTTGTCTTGGTACTCAAATTAACTCTCTGGTTGTAATGTATAAGCTATGAGAAAAAGCCGTTTTTATGCTTAAACTCATTTTGTCATGGTGTATTATTAAAAGGTAAATGCAGACAAAATTGTTGTATCTGGTAAGAAGAGGTCTCAAAAGCTCTACAGGAGGCACTCAGGAAGACCAGGAGGTATGAAGGTGGAGACATTTGCTCAGCTACAACAAAGAATCCCTGAGAGGATCATCGAGCATGCCGTTGAAGGCATGCTTCCTAAAGGAAGGGTAAGAAAGGGGCTCTTTAAATTGATAAGTCATTCGATTTTGCTGCATTGATGCACGTTTTGAGTTTGTAATTCAATTTCTCGTGTATTTTGTGTGTCGTGTGCAGCTGGGTAGGAGACTCTTCCATCATCTCAAAGTATACAAGGGCCCGGACCATCCCCACGAGGCACAGAAGCCCGTCGATCTTCCGTTGAGGGATAAGAGAATCCAGAAGGAGAAGTAAATTAAGGCCTTGATGGTTGGCCGTTCATTTTGTTGTGCTAGTTTATGTTTCTCTTTGTTATCTTGTGATGTCTCAGAAAGTATTTGCTTGCAAAAATTTCTGTGTTATTAGCTTGTAATGTTTGAAAACCAAACAAAGCAATGTATTATTCCTTTGGAAATCCTTTTTTTTTTTCTGAAATTTCCCAGGACAATGCAGTGGGAGTAAATGAAATGGAATGGGTGAGGTCAATTCTTGACATTTCGGAAGTTAATTAGGGTCAAATTAGGTATTCTTTTAAATATATAATAACAAACTCAATATTTGTAGAGTTTCTCATCAAGATTGGAGACAAGCTGAACCAAATTGGGTAATCCAGACACATCAGGATGTTTTCGTTTGAGTGTTTATTATAAGTGCTTAGCCAGGTAAAAACACAAATGTTTGAAAGATGGGGGTCATCATAATATGATTAATATCTTTAATTTGGCTGCAAATGTTGTATGTGCTTACAGGGTTTGAAGTCCCTACCTAGTTCAAGTGACCTTGATTAGTATGTGTGTATATGTATACTTGTACGTTTGTGTGGAACTTGTGTGGCACTTGAGAGTTGACAAGGAAAATAAAAGCAAATTTTCTAGCATATTGCCTTCAAAAAAACCCTTTATTGCAGACTATATCGCCTGTACAATTCATCAGAGAAGCTAGATGTCATTGCAAAGGAGAAATTCATACCACATGGAAGATTAAGGATAGTATTAGAGAATTTTGGCATAAAGAAATATAGACGAACTTGGTATCAAGAAGTGACCTGCCATAATGTATGGCTTCTTCCAGGGGATAAGCAAGTAAGCAACCTTGGCCAGTTTTGCGTTGTAATAACCGAACCGAACCAAAAACTCAGATTTGTCAGTCGATCCAGACCCAGATCGTCGTCTTCTCGTCTCTGATTACTCTTGCTACTTATATGGAGCCTAGTCTCCTCCAAGAACTTGTCCCATTAGACTTGTTTGAGGCCTTGCTTCTCCTCCTCTTTAGCATGTGTTTTGTAGCTATGAGTTATTTGATATATATGGTCTCTAGTTCAAGTGTATGTTTCCTTCTAATTTTAACCTCTTTATCTTTAGACACCAAACATAGATTATACAACAAATAACTCTTAATCAAAGAGACGTGACTCGTGCTTTGTTCTTTAAAAACACCACACCCCTTATCCACCCGAAGGAACTTGAGTATTATTGGGCCTATTACCACCACCACCACCATAATGAGATCTTTGGGCCAAACAGCCCATTTTCACCGGCCCAATCCACCTGCTCACCTAAAATATCCCGAATTAATTAATACCTGACTATGACGCGATCCAGCTGGAGTCGGGTGGGGCCCAAGTCCCATCACTCACCCTGGTTTTCTACTTTTTCCCATTTCAGTCCCATTTTTAACGGCAAATCGATTGAGAGAGAGAGAGGCCGCGGAAACCCACCGACTAATTCCGTTAAACAAAACAATTTACACACCCAGTCCCAAGACGAAGAACAAAGCCCCACGCTAATTCTTCTTCTTCTTCTTCAAGTTTGATGTGAACTGCCTTTCTCTCTCACCTTCTTTCGCTTCCGAGGAGAACCACCACAAATGGCGATCGGAGCTGCTCATCGGAGGTCATCTAATTCCGCCGGACGAATATCGCCGTTCACCGTCCTCAAGTTTCTGGCTTCGGCGATTGCCGTCGCCATCACTCTCTTCTTCTCCTTCTCCATTCTTTTCACCTCTTCGGACTCGTCCTACTCCACTCTCCACTCCGATGTAAGTCGCACTATAGATCCGTACGATGTGTGCTGTTCTATCTGCTTGATTTGTTTGGAATTTATGTTTTTTTGGTAGAATAATCGAAATGCGTGTCTGATTGGTAGAGTTTCTCTTTTTGCTGATGCGTTTGAATCTAGATCCGAATCCAAGCTCATATCGCAATGATTGTGGCGAGCAATTCTTAAATGCGAGTGTAGAGATGGCTTGTGTAATTAAATGATTTGGTGTGATTGCGATTGTAATGAAAGTAAGACAACGTGATCTGGTTTAAATGCGGTCGTATAAATGTGCTGTTAGGCTTGTGTGATTTGTTCGGTTCTCAGTGCTCTCAGATTTGATTTATTCTGCCTTGAAATGCTATTGCGATTACTGTTTATTGATTGTGACATCTCTTTCACTGTCATGAAATAGGGGTACAATTCTAGGTTAATTGGCGGTGGATCGCTTCGGAGAACGGTGCTAGCGCTGAAATCCGATCCGTCAAAACCTCGTCTTGATCAGATCAAGAAGCAAGCTGATGATCACAGGACGCTGGCGCTTGCATACGCCTCTTATGCTCGTAAACTCAAGCTTGAGAACTCAAAGATGCTGCGGATATTTACTGAGCTTTCTAGAAACTATACGGATCTTCTTAGTAAGCCTTCATACAGGGCCCTATTTGAGAGTGATTCAGCTTCTATTGATGAGCAAAATCTTCGGCAGTTTGAGAAGGAGGTTAAGGAAAGGATTAAGATGACTCGACAAGTAATTTCTGAGGCTAAAGACTCTTTTGATAACCAGCTGAAGATTCAGAAGCTCAAGGACACTATTTTCGGCCTAAACGAGCAGCTGATTAAGGCAAAGAAGCAAGGGGCCTTTTCGAGCTTAATTGCTGCAAAATCAATTCCAAAAAGCTTGAATTGCCTAGCAATGAGATTGATGGAGGAGCGGATTGCTCATCCAGAAAAGTATGTTGATGAGGGCAAGGCCCTTGCTCCAGAGTTAGAAGATCCTTCACTTTATCACTATGCCATCTTTTCAGATAACGTGATTGCAGCATCTGTTGTGGTTAACTCGGCTGTAAAGAATGCAAAGGACCCAAGCAAGCATGTGTTCCATGTTGTGACTGATAAGATGAACCTTGGAGCAATGCAAGTAATGCTGAAAGTGAGAGACTATAATGGGGCCCACATTGAAGTCAAGGCGTTTGAAGAGTACACATTCTTGAATTCCTCATATGTCCCGGTTCTCAAGCAACTGGAATCCGCTAAATTGCAGCAGTTTTACTTTGAGAATAAGATGGAAAATGCAACAAAGGACACGACAAACATGAAATTCAGGAACCCCAAGTACTTGTCCATGCTCAACCATTTGAGGTTTTATTTGCCTGAAATGTACCCCAAGCTGCACAGAATCCTTTTTCTGGATGATGACATTATCGTTCAGAAGGACCTGACTGGGTTATGGGATATAGATATGGATGGAAAGGTGAACGGAGCTGTTGAGACGTGTTTTGGATCATTCCATCGCTATGCGCAATACATGAATTTCTCTCACCCTCTGATTAAGGAGAAGTTTAATCCCAAGGCATGTGCTTGGGCTTATGGGATGAACTTCTTTGATTTGGATGCATGGAGAAAGGAGAAGTGCACAGAACAATATCATTATTGGCAAAGTTTGGTAAGATTATTTGTCTCTATACTTGCATTTATTCACATACTTCCATTGTTATATTAGCGTCAGTATCTTGGAGAAAGCAAAGTGGTTTTTGTGATATATATAAATAAAACTGTTTACACCACCTATGCTTCAGAATGATGTTAATTATATATTTTCCTTGAGAGTTGAAGAAACTGAGAAAGGTCTCCCTCCATTAAGCCTTTATATGTCCCCTTAGATATTCTGGATAAAACTTACAGAATTTCAGCCTTATTTATTAATTCAATCTAGAGACTTTTTTTTCCTAGCTAATCTATATAGACCAATTAATGAAGGGTATTCTTATACAAAATCAAAACTGTGTCGATTGTTAAAAGGACTTCTATAACTTAACCAAGGGAGTAATGCAGTAACACTGTAAAGGCATGTTCTGTATGACTCTTGCCTTTGGATAAGCGTCTTCTATGGCTATATGCACTCGTGATAATCTTATTTGCATCTAAGTGAAACTATTTTGTGATTATTGCAGAATGAAAACCGAACATTGTGGAAATTGGGAACACTTCCACCAGGTCTCATCACATTCTACTCCACGACAAAGCCACTTGACAAGTCATGGCATGTTTTGGGGCTTGGGTATAACCCAAGCATCAGCATGGACGAAATCAACAACGCTGCTGTTGTCCACTTTAATGGCAACATGAAGCCATGGCTTGACATTGCCATGAGCCAATTCAAACCACTTTGGACAAAGTATGTCGACTACGAGAACGAGTACGTACAAGCATGCAATTTTGCTCTCTAATGTTAAAGAAAGGCCCGTCCTCTGAGGTCTGTCACCATTCCTTATTTATATTCAGATTCCTACATCTACATTGTCAGCAGCTTCTCATCAAAACCTATTGCTGGAACTTTACTAAGCAAGTCTAAAGAGGCTAGTTCTTTTACATACTTTTGCAGTTAAAAGGTCTATTATATTGAAAGTTGAGAGATGTTCAGCAGTAAGTTTATTCAGGATTTAGTTTCAGGGATTGTGTTGTATTCCAGCAACTGTATATTTTACCTGGTAATAAACTACTGCCTTACCATATAAACTTTCTTTATTTTCGCAATACTGCGTGAATTGTAGCATATTTCTGCCAAAATTTTCTGCCCCGCGAACTTATAGTGTGGTGAGCATAATCAATAGGGGAAAATATTGGCTCAAAAAACACTAGAAGGCCAGTGAGAAACTTCTGGAAGGCCAAAGCATTAATCTTCATGCTTATGTCAACATTATAAAACTGAATGTCTACAATCCCAAGCTGCTATACAATTATTATCCAAAATGGGGGATGGACATGCAGAAGAGAGAGCCAACTTATGACTTATGAAACGGCGTTTGCCTCCATGTTGCAAGCTCTCAATGAGTTAAAAATTCGAGTCGCTCATAAAGATAACAATTGTTCTAACTTTGAGTGTAGTTAAGCGCTGTTCGGCCGCTTTGTTTTAAACATCAAAAGATGTCAGCCCAAAAACTGCACCGTAATATTCCCTAGTAATGTTGTGCTAGATGTTAAAACCACGAGTCAGAAATCCAATAATATAACCTCCAGCGTGTCTGGTTTTATCATTTTTACTGAAAAATGTATGAAGTTGAATTTTAATCAAACCTAGATCAATTTTGGCACTCAAAAAGTAAGTCTTGTGTGCTACCAAAAAATAATGAAGTATTGTGCTCGTCCAAAACGGGAGTATTACAATGAGCTTTGTAGCTATCGTAGAAATTTTAAATGTTTCAATGTAATTTTCAAAAAATGAACCAAACAATTTTGTACGTGCTCCACCAAACAAAAACAAGCATCTAATGTGTGACATGGAAAATGAAAGCCGGTGCAAAACAATCAATGCAACTCAAACCTAACTAAAGAACATGCGTAGGAGTAATTACCCATAACAAACTTATCAAATAACACTTCTGTACCAAATTGGGGCAGAGAGATGTGCATAAAATAAATCTCAAAAATAATATAACCGTCGGCATAGACTAATATCAAAATTAAAACAAAAACCCAAATTAACCCAAATTTTTCCTTAAAGTCACCAACTCTACAAGCTAGCAGAGCTAGCTTGAGACATCTGCCTCTATGATCTATAACAAATTCGCAAACCTTACGCCGGATTCAAAAAATCTGTGGTGGTGTTGAATTAATACCTCGGCTGTTCTCAAGCCGTCGCTGGTACCCGTTGTGCCTTGTCCACAATATTAGCAGCTGTTCCTCCACCACGGTTAACCCGATTGCCTCCATTTCCCATTTCGCCCTTCTGATAACCATCATAGTTCCTGTTTTGGTATCCTCTACCGCCATTGCCACGGTTTCCATAATCACTTCTGACAAATTCACCCCTACCGTACCCTCTTCCTCTTCCGTAGCCTCCTCCACGTCCTCCTCTTGCCCCCTCATTCCTGAATCCCCCTCTTGCCTGAACAAAGCGTCCGCGGTTGCTTCCTGCTAATAAGAAGAATTCCACAGCCAGAAATAACAAATGTAACTGTCAATTCAAAATAATATAATCTTTCTAGAAAAATGACATTTTGTAGTCTCTATTGTCTACAACTAGAGTGCAAAGTTTCTTTTCGCTTCATATACAGGTTGGATTGGACATTTTTATTAGTTTATTGATAAATAATTGCTTATCTAATTTTATTAGAAAAATGAATTGGTCAATCACGATCTAATCGAGTATAAAAAAGAAGCAAATTTAGGGAGTAGAGAATTGGATTCTAGAATTACAAATCGTACCTCCAGAGTTTGTGGATTTCTTCTCCTCAATGAAGACTTGGCGACCACCAACTTCAATGGAACCAGCCTGGAACACAAGAACTCATAAGGTCAGAATGAGATGGATCTCTGAAAAAGAATATATTCTATTGTACTACTCCTGGAAGGAGGAAGCTTTGCCATGTCAGTTTTTCAAACCCAAACACCATATGAAAAAATGAAGAACATGGTGATAGAGAGTTTTCTTATAAGATCACTACAGTCTGCAGTGACTAAAACCAATAGAAAAACAATGATATAATTACACCTAAAAAGGTTCAACTCAGTTATTACTATGCTATAAAATTCTCAAGGCAACCTTCACATCATGTCTATGGGAGATCGATACAAATAACCAACTAGTACACCTAACCCAGAATCGCATTGAAAAATGACAAATATGAATCATAAACAGCACTATAGAGAAATCCACATGGATCATGCTCTACCGCACATCCTTGCAACTAGCAAAATATATACACCAGAATTACCAAAAGACCAACAAGACTAAGCATTCTAGCATAGTAGGGGGCACACAGTACACATCCATCTAGAAAAAACCTCCAAGATAGTGTCAGGGATGGAGTTAGACACATGATATAACTCCCATTTCGGAAATCCATCTCAAACCTCTATATGTTAGGAGTACTCATAAGACAAGCTTAAACTCAAAACCAGGCTATTATTTTAGCACAAAGACAGGGCTCTACTACGATGCAACTGGACTTAGTCTTAATTAGTTGGGAATTTGAGTCTAATATATACATGAAAATTCTAGGCTGTAATCAGGAAACCTCAAGAGCTAATCATGTCAGGCTGTGAGGATGGTTCAGCCCAATTATAAATAATGAGAATAGCCTCTAGGCCGTTCTTGAAGCTAAGTGGATTTTTGTCTTTGGGATGCTTTTAGGTCTCCAACGACTTGTGACCCTGATTGGAATTTGTATGTGCATGCACTTTTTCTCCAGCATATTCACGATTTTTAGTTAAAATTAATAATATGAGCTTTTTGCTATTACAAATATAGGTCTACTGGTCACAAACTTATTATAAATCCTTCAACAATGATTATCGGGCACCTCTTTGTAGAAAAGATAAACATAAAAAGAATAAGGGAGCATAAGGAGATACCTCAATTGCCTTTTGAGCAGCTTCAGCTGTTTCAAACTCTACAAACCCAAAGCAGAATCCCTGCATCACACCAAGATTTAATGAGAAGAAAGAAAAAATAGGCCAACAATAGAACTTAATTTGGCTTTAGTACTACCTTGTTGCTTCGAACTTGGATACCATTACGTTTAATGACACCAAATTTCTTGAAAGCTTCCTCCACCAAAACAGGCCCAGAATTCAATGGAAGATTCTTTATATAGATGGAGAAACCTTCACCTATTAATTCACAAATAGAGTATATAGGAGCCACAAAACCATCACCAAAGAAACACAAATACCACCAATAATAAATCAAACACTTTATGATCAAAAAGAAAAAATTCTTAGTAATACCTTCCCCATCTTGGTTGCTGGCATCCTCAGCAACATTTGAGTTAGCATCTACATTCTCAGCAACAGGGTCAGGTGTTGGTGTAGCAATAACTTGTTGGGGGGGTTGTGTTTTAGGTATGGCTTTCACAGGAGGACGCACTTGTGTAGCATTATTTTTAATAACTTTAAGCTGCAAAAGAAACATTTTTTGTCAATAGACATTGATTAAAAAGACATAAGGAAATGCAGCAAAATATCAGAACAAATCAACACCACTTACAATCGAAGCATATGTCCTCTTAGGTGCTTCCTCCGACTTTGACTCAGATTCCAGCAGAACCTCTGCTTCAACTGGAACTTCATTGACAACCTCAGCTACAGGTTCTGGTTCTACCTGTTCAACCACCGAACCTTCCTCATCCTCAGAAGGGTCATACACTTCACCTCCATTAACTTCCTCTGGAGCCTCAACAATCTCATTATGCTGCACTGGAGCCACTTCTGACAATATGAAGCACCAATTAATAAAGAAAAACAAAATCAAACTGCTAGAGAAAATAAAAAGAATACAGGTATTAGCTCGCATAATGTATAAACAAAACAGTTACCCTGTTCTGTGGCATTAGGCATCACCGAACCATTAGCCAGATCCTCATTCCCTGTTTCCAAATAACCATCTTCCAGGTATCTGAATACATCATTAAGGACAAAAAAGCCTACTTCCTGGGGAGCCAGAAAGAATGTTTGAGTAAAGCTCTGACGTTTGTCATCCTCCTTGACCATATCTCCAGTTATGAGAACAATAACTCCCCCATTATAAGACTCTTGTGCATCAACAGTTTTGATCTCTGCTTTTAGATTTCCATATGATTGTATCTTGGCATCGATATCCTAAATCAAAATTTAAAGAAGTTATCTCACATGAATATAAGCACCAAAAACACGACCACATTTTCAATTTTGAGCCAAATCAGGATTCTAGATGGAGTACGGAACCTAGTTCATGGATTACAAAATGGAAAACAGATCTACTAATAACTGTTTCTGAATAATTGTAGTTATATATGGCGGTGATCTATCTCCAACTTCAATCATATGAGTATCTGAGTGGAATCTGCTTGTAACCAATTGGCACTTACACTCATGCCGGTGGTCAATCCCATATTGCCACCATCATGTTGACGCCCGAGCTTGCTAATGTCCTTGTAGAACCGATAAACCAGATCCGGAGACTGGTGAAGAACTGTATAGTACTGCTGCGCAAAAGCTTGACCAATCTAGCACACAACACAGATAATTTACAAAACAAAAAAAAAGTAAATTTAACCGGGAGGAAGGTGAAAAACAAAGCCAAATGAAACGATTCAGCAAAACATTCGAAGACGACAAACATGAGAAAGGGAAATTACCACTTCAGCCGTAGGCTTCTCTTGCTGAGCCGGAGCCGGAGCCGCCATCTTGCTCTATATATATATATAAGCGCAATGTAAGCCGTGATTAGAACTAAAAAGTAGTACTGTCGGAAATCCCAAACAAAAAGAGATCTCCAAATAGATGTCAAACGGAAATTATGCGTAACAATGGAAACTGTTGGCATTAAATTGCAATGATCAACAATCAACTCGAATCTACGAACTGAGATCCAAGGAAGTCAATGTAAAACAATAAAGCTAAAAGAGGAGTTACATCATCAATACACCCGATCTTACCGGTTTGCTCTAGGGTTTTGAGACGAGATCGGAGAACTGAGACGAAAGAGGAAGGACGATCTCTCTCTCCGTCTGTGGTCGGTTGCTCCGGCGAACTTTTGTCTCCGGCGAGGGAAGGCGGTTGCTAGGGTTTCGATGGGGAATGTGGTGATGTATGGGATCAGCGCGAGAGAGGCGTAGGAGAGAGAAAAAAGAGGGTTTTGTGTATTTAAGCGGAGACTGAAAAGGGCGAGAATCACCTGCGAAGGGACGCACGTTAAGTATTTGTACTCCTCCTCTCATGTCATTATATTTTACCGTACGTTTAACCCTTCCGTTTTTTTTTTTTGGTAGACGTTTAACTTTAACCCTTCCTTATATCATGTCATTATATCATATAATCATCGTAATGTACTAAATTTTCCACCCAAAAAAAAAATCGTAATGTACTAAAGCAAAGGTTAAAAACAACAATTATCCGATACGTGTCAATTTTCCATTGAACTACATCACTTATCTTTATTAAAATATTTTAATTAGTTAGTTTTTATTGTAGACTCATGTTTATGTAAAATATGAAAGAAATATATATCATTCAAATTATATGTATACGTTTTCTTTCGATATATAATTAATTAATCTTACTATATACTAAATTGGAGATTAAAATAATAACATAGAAAAACATATGTCAGCTCCAATTAAATTAATAATTATAATCCATAAACATTAACCTAAATTCTAAAAATCTTAGGATTATTAAATCCTGATACAAAAATTATAATCATACAAATTTCAATTCGATTAAAAGAATATATTATAGCAGAAATATATTAGCGTTAAAATAAATCTCATAAGAAGCAAATTAAATAAAATAATATAAGATTTTATATCAAACTATTTTTTAATTAAATCAAATGAGACTAATACTATTTTTTTCTAAACTTAAACACTCCTAATTTACAAATCGTTGCATTTAACCACTCCTAATTTACAAACTGTTGCATTTAACCATCTTTTATATTTTTTTACATTTAAATACCCTTATGTACAAATAGTTGCATGTAACCACCCATTTTTCATCATAAAAAACTAATATTACCTTTATTACATATTCGGATTGATTCGCTTCGAGTTTGATATGGCCATATGGGTTTGGATTCACCTAACCATTAATATAATTAAATTTTTTTAAGTATTAAAATCAAATAAAATATTAGTTATATATCGATCTTAATGATAAAATATTTAGAATATTCAATTACGAATGATATACTATTCTTATAAAATAGTGTTTCGGTACACCCATTAGATCTTGGGTTTCAAGTTCTATCCAATCAATGATCAAGTTGTCTTATAAAATAGTGTTTCGGTACACCCATTAGATCTTGGGTTTCAAGTTCTATCCAATCAATGATCAAGTTGAGTCTCTCTTTAACTCATTGATTTCGAATGGGTCTCAACACAAAAGGCTTCTAACGAGATACAATTTGAGAACCAACTATACGACTTTAGATGAATTCTAGGATGCGAAACTAATTTTTTCAGTTGGGAGATATTGTATGAGCGTAGAATACTTAAATGACCTATTTTCGTTTTTTTAATACCCAAATGGGCAGAAGATTTTTTTTATACTCTTTTTTGATTGTGAGATTTTTTTCAATACTCAAATGTGCAAAGATAATACTCCAATTTGGCATTTTCCCATGAAAGTAGCAATTATTTTTGTTTTGGCCCTCTTGTTCCTTTGCGTTTTAACATTTTATTGTTTTACAAGTGAGAATACTTTCTCTGTCTCTCATGTGTAGCTATGTTTATTATGGATAGGAGTCAAGCTCGGGCATACGTTTAGCTGAGAGCATATGCTGGATCCGTAACCTAAAATTACAAAACCATTGCTAATGCTAAAGGCATTGATATACCTGTATGGAGAGAATAAGCTTTCTAGCTAGCTACTGAATCTGAGCTTGATCTTTATTGCGGTTGAACTGTCTCAAACAAGCCCAAGTTGGTTGACATTGTACATTTGTCGTGGAGGGCAACAGTTTGATCATAAACCTATTTGAAAGCTCTCTCGCTTAGAAGCTACCCTAGATCAAGTTATACTTCATACATTAACATTAAAACTCAGAAACCAAACACAAACAAACTCAAGTCAGTCTTTTTCCCTCTCTTGCTCGATCTCACCGTTGCACGTCGGTCCGAGTATACATTTCCGTCGCTAGACGAGCGAGTTCAGTGACATCACAAGCTGGCCGTCCATGACGCTGTCAGAACAAAAGCAACATTTAACCCATTTCATGCAATACTACTACTATGTACTTTATAATGTTAAGTACGGTTTGTAGTCGTTACCTTTTGACATAGTAGTAGCAGAAATCTGCCAAAATTCCAGTTTGGACGATTTCTGATAGTAGAACCATGGGCAACCATAGATAGCCCTTTCCAACAAGTAGCCAGTACTGGCCACTGCTCTCGTAAACCTAGTGATTTGTCAGAAATCACGAAAGGGATTTTGTTAATGAATATGAGAGGATGGGTAATCGTATTTAGTGATTGAGGGTCATAGTGTCCGAACCGAAAGAATCCAATGTGCACAACCGAGGAACCTTGCGAGACCTAAGGCAAACACGTAACGTGCTGTAAAGGGTTCCACCATCTGAAAAAACAGGTCAAAAGTGATTTTACAGCTGTAAGAGGTTATGAATTATGATAGTCGAACGAGGCGCAATGATAAAGTGAACATTAGAAAAATCATAGGCTACCTTTGCGTTCTGCATCATACGGAGCTGAGGGAGCACTGAGACAGATTCCAAGTACACACAAAACGCCCAAAGGATTCGGATGTAGATTGGGTAGGAAGAGTAAGGGTGGACGATTAGTGCAAGAATAGCACACGGTACAATCTGCAAATAACAACATAGCAAAAAAAGGCTAAAACAGATAAACTGATCATTTAAACAACTTCTTAACTCTATAAACCAGCACCTGAAAGCTCAACTGAATCTAGTGTAGTAGAACTACCAAGAGGTACCGAGTTCGAGTCACCTCAGCCCATTCAAATGAAAACTTACCTCCCTGGGCACACAAAAGCAGGGCCCAAAACTAGCGCAAAAATCCAACAAAACTTGTTTAACTCTATATAGAGGAAGGGTAGGGAGTTACCACTTGATATAGAGGCATACTGTCTAGCTCCTTGATATAGGTTGATTTCAACTTGAACCGAATCATGTAGATCACCCAAATAGTAGACACGAGTGACGCAAAATCTAGCGCGGTATGGATATCACCTTCCATCCGAAAGCTCAAACAAACCCTCACACCGAGAAACATGGCAGTGAGTTCCTGCATCCTCAAAGAGAGGCCTGTAAACTCAACACAAGACCATGGTCAAACTCGACGTCCGTTGCTTATGGATCACATCTTGTTTTCAACCATGGCAATTATCCATTAATTAAAAAAGAATTACCCGCTCTGGATTGATTCAAAAGAAATATTTCTAGCAGTCTAGCACAATAGTAGTTAGTAGCCCATGATTATAATGATATCTTAATGCAAACTATTCAACCAACCTTTAACTAAAGCAACAGGTTTAACAAGGCAATTAATATGGCGAAAATGTGATCACCCTGCAAAAACTGGAAGTTGCTAAACAGGAGTTACAAAATTGCTAAATAAACAAACACCAAAGGTATATTGCATCCTCAAACCCGAATGAGACTATAAAGTCATCTGAAATCTCAAGATTAGGATCAGAATTTGACATACATAATACATATCATCACCTAGAACCAGCATCGATTTTGTGTTAAAAGGTCAATTCATTACAAACCCAGATTTGGATTTGCATGCAAAGTCCAAGTTCAAGCCCAAGCAAACCCAGATCACAGAATCACCATAGAAACAAGCACACAAAACCCAAATGACATATTTCATCAGATTTTTACTTGGCTTAAGAAAATTACCGGAACAAGTTTTCTGGGTTGTGAGCTTGTAAACGAGGACGAGGATTCCGGCTGAATGAATGGCTTCAGAGGCAACAAAGAAATGATTTTGATCCTTGACAGTGTACTTGAGACCCACAAGAGCCAACAATGAGATCACAAAGCCCAGAAACACCTTCACCTTCACGGATTGCCTTCGGACCCAAAAGAAGAGGGAGTTCAGAGCAGAAGATCCCCTTTTCCTCCCCATTTCTCCTCCAAAGAATGAATCTTTTTTGTGTTTGTGGGTTTTTTGATCTGATGAAAGAGAGAGAAGAAGAGGAAATTGGGGGTGGGTGTGGGTGAAGATTGAGGGTTTTATGAGAGGCGATTTTGTACCATTTTTGAGAAGAAATTGATTGCGTAAATCTCTTGTATTTGGTATGCGAAGTGGCGAGTGCGTGAATGCAAATATGTGTGCAGAGAGTTTCTGCCCGGTGTTGTACGCACTCGGGATTTGAGAGAGAGAGGTATCAGAAATGTTGCATTTATTTTTTTCGGTTTTGATTTTACGGTGAGCGGAGACCAAAGCATTTGACCCTTGTTAAAGTTTGACCTCTGTTAAATTCAAGTTTAAAATGTACCGTTGACTCTTTTCACGCCGAAAGTCAAAACCATGTCGCTGCATTTTTTTCCTTTCTTTATTGGTATTTTACTCCGTACTTATCTTCATTCGACTTTGGGTCCGTTCGGCAATTTGGTGCTGATACTGATCCTGAAGCTTAGGCTTACTGCTGACGGTGCTGATGCTGATAGTAGATGCTTATATTAGTGCTGAAGCTGAACACTTGATAAAACCTGTGTTCGGGAATGTATGTTGCTTACGTGATTTTAAAGGACATAAAATGACCAAAAAGGACATGATTTATTATTAAAACATAAAATAAAAATACTCTTTTTCTTTCTTCTACCTTCTTCCTCCTACCACAACCGACGAAGAGTGGCCGGCTGAATGGGGTGGCCGGCGGCGAAGGGTGGTCTGCGGTGGTGGGTGGCCGGAGACAAAGGGTGGCCGACGGAGGAGGGTGGGCGACGACGGTGGGTGGCCGGAGGGAAGGGTGCCCGGAGGCAGGGGATGGCCGGCGGTGGGGGGTGGCCGACGACGGTGGTGGGTGGTCGGCGGCGGGTTGGATAGAGGGGAGAAGAGAGAATGAGGAAGAAAGGGTAGAAAATTGAGGGGTTGATTCGGAAAAATAAAAATAATGGTGCTTATGATAAAACATAAGTACGATAAGGTGGGGGGAGGCAACTTATCAAAATTAGATTATATAAGTATGATAAGTTACTTATCATTTAAAATAAGAAATTTACCGAACAATGCTTATCTTACTTATGATACTTACGATAAGTATGATAAGCACGATAAGCACGATAATCAATTGTTGCCGAACGGACCCTTTATTACCATGTTTCAAGGGTATATTAGAAATGTACTATACAAATTAAATCCTAATAAAAAAAATATTAAAACTCATCATGATAAAAATGTTTTAAAATTCTCAAATTTAACTTCTTATAATGCTTACTAAATAGAAAAATCGATTTCTTCAACCAAAAAAAAAAAAAGAAAAATCGATTTCTTTTTCTCATACAACTTTGTCAAAAAGATGGTAAGTCAAGTAAATTTTAACATACTTTATGGGAGCTCATTTGTTCTCGTCCAATATATTCTATATATTAAAGCCGGAGAATTTCGAGCCTCCACGTTAATTCTGGTCCCACTTTATTAACAATTTTATATGTTTTTTTTCTTAATTATCTAATCTTTAACTTTATCTTTTTTCTTACCCATCAAATATCTATCTTTAAAGGCATATTATTTATCTTTAAAATTTCTTTAGTTATCTAATCTTTAATTTTATCCTTTTTCTTACTCATCTAATATCTATCTTTGAAACAATATTATCTATCTTTAAAATTTCCTTCTATAAAAGATATAATTAACTTTACTTTTCAATTCCCATTTTAATCTATATATATAAGAATTTATATATAGTATAGATTATAGTAGTATACAAATTAACGGAAAAATGATCATTACCCGTACATGGTACGAGTCTTCAACTAGTTATGTCAATATGTAATTTATTCCCCCGATGGTCATCTAATCGAAACATTGTGTAAGAAAACTAACAATATGTCTCTTTTAGTTTTTTTAACTTGTGCATGTGCGATACCTTCTCATGACTTTTTCATGTTTAACCTTAATTTTCTTTTGATATTGCTTTTGTCTTTGTTTGTTTGTTGGTATTATTGCGACTTTGGTTTTTTAATCCATGTCAATTTGTTTGGTATCTAGTTCTATTGCTTTTTCAATTATGGCTTTCATATTCAGCTTCTTAAAAGTAAAGATTTGATCATATGGATGTATCAAACTACGATCCAAGAAATAGAGCAACTATCTCAATCACACGTAAAATTAATCATCTCAATCATTAGTCGAGATAAAATTGGTAGATTTTTTAGCAGCTAAATACAACTATTGGGATATAATATATTTTCTTAATTTTTGTTCGGGTTGCCTAATCTCCAAAACATGATACTTTATAGATATAACGTTATGAAAATCTCAAATTATTATATTATGGAATTTGGATTTTCAATATATCCTTAAAAAAAAAAAATCAAAGTGAGAAATTGGAGAGCCAGTCAAAACTAGAGGACTACTGAACCAAAAACAAAATTGTGAGATCCTACTCAAAAAGCAGCCTCGGCTCCACATTCATTCCTCCTACCGGATCCCAACTCAACTCTTCCAACTTCTTCTACTAGGGTCAAGATCCTTTTCATTTTCTCGATTAGCTACAAAAGGATAGTTTTAAATTTTAAAATTTAAAATAAAAATATGTTTGTAAAAGAAGTGTTCTAAATACTAACTTATTTGCTTATAAAATGAAGATTACAAACTACAAATAATGTCAATTATGATTTGTAATGTATCATTGGTTTAAAAAAGTTCATATTAATATTTTTGTGAACATACATAACATAAAACTTATGATTGAGAAAATGAATAGAAAAAAAAAGTGATTTGTATGTAAATGAAGAGATTTGAGCCTATGATCAATGAATTATCATGAAACACTCTAATCATTATGCTATAAATGGTTTTTTGATTTGTTTTACCAATACTTTATATATGGATTTTTGTGAACATAGTTAATGAGAAAAATTAACAGGGCTAAAAACTCATTCTTATATGTACTATACTAGGAGAACAAACCTATGCTACACACGGGACAAGTTCTTTACAAGTGTTCTTCAGTTTATATAGTAGAAAAATAACAATGAGTAAGAAATCAAAATTATAAGAAAGAAATATTGAAATGAACATATATATTAGAAAAATATTAGAATGCAAATGAGTAAGAAATCAACAATAATCATCTATGTTACAAATATTTTGATCAAAAAATCTATATTACAAATATTCAAATGAATGAGATGTCAAAATTATAAAAAAAAATGAAGTTCAACATAATAGTAATGAAATATAAGAATATAAATGAAAGTTAAGACTAACAAAGAAAATGTAGAAGAGAGGGATAATGTACAAACTAAAATAAGAATATAAAATAATTTATTACATTTAATTCAAATATTATATCACTTGCCTTCATTATCCTTTTAATTACTCAAGTACAATTTCTCCTTCTAAATTTTAATGATTTGACAAATTTGAACCATTAATTAAAATTAGTGAGCATTATTTCTCCAACTCTAGTATAGTCCATTAGATGAAAATTATATTTAAGAGCATATTTATTAATCAAAAATTAATATGGATTTAAAATGAACAATAAAAATACAAAAACTTATTTTAGCAAATATAAGAATGGGTTTTGCCTCCATTTATTGTCTCAATCAATTGTGTTGTATCACCTTATATATATAAGCTTAAATGTCAACTAATTCACAAAATTATTTTAGCACAATTGGTATTAAGTAGGTAGATGTAATCAATTGTCCATGGTTTGAATCTTGCTACAATATTTTTTTGGAACTTTTCTTTAATTAAAAAATTTCAATCATCTATAATAGGAAGGATATTCTAATTTTACACTAATTTATTGTTAAATAACAATTGTTAAGCTGTATGATAAAAAAATATAAAATTAAAGAAAAGTATGATAAAAAAATTGTTAAGCTGTATGATAAAAAAATATAAAATTTCTATTAGTAATATTACACATTAAATGGAGCATATTATTTAATTGAGGATTTGAAACTTAGTCTATTTATCGCCCAGAGCAAGATGATCGGTTTCTATTGACCAATATAAATAAGATTCATTTTGCTTAATAACTGTTTCGATTTCGTAAAAACAATATAAATTCCTTAAGTATGAATAGAAAATGAAAAAATCTAATAATGTAAGTAAGTGTTTTTTTTTTCTTAAATTTTCTTAAGTGGATATTTCATACCTCGTTGTGGAATGTGGTAAAAATGCTGGAAACTCTACAAAAATTATCTTTGCCTTTCTCAGTAAGATCTGCGGATTGGCTTTGTGCCATGAGAAAATATAAGCTAATTGAAGGAGTTCTTCAAAGGTGATACTTCGTCATCTTCAACCCTTGTAGTGATCGACTTTCTTAACTTCTCAACAGCCCAATAATTGCCAGATGTAGTGGCAATATTCCCTTGCAAATTGTCTCAGAAATCCATGTATTTATCCATAGCATCCGATAGTATAGGGTCATTATAATTAAAAAGGGGAATGGTTTCTTTTGGTTAAGGCAAACAGGATTCAAGATATATTATCAAATTCCTAATTAGTAGTGCTTGTTCGGTTGTCCACGATAATAAGAAGACACAATTCGCATATGCTTTTGTGTAAAATGTCAAATAAGAAGATACAATTCATCACCGAGTTCTATAGATAATATGGTTGGGCTAGACTTTAATCGGTCAGATGACAACAATAATGGTAAGAAGGATGGAACATCCTAAAAACCCAAATTTATAATAGTCTTACTACTTATGGCCATTTAATTGAAACTAATGTCGATACTCCTGACCCTTCTTTTGAGGACTCCTTTTAACCTACAAACAACCCAATAATTCTCACTTTGTGTATATCATCAACCGGCCTCCACATGTATGTCTTGTAATAGAACTTGAATTATCCTAGTTGAAGAATGAATCGTTTGTATTTGTACGTGTGATCTCTCTACTTAGTTGTAGTTATATAGATATGAAATTATCATACCTCTCAAAGTTATATCTATACTTTTTCCCACAACTATAAACTCCCTCTTGTCTTCATGGAAAAGATATGGTAGATTGTAGGGAGGGTGATTCGACATGTATCTTTTCTCTCTTAAGTGTTCTTCTTGGACTTTGTTGGCTTCCTCGTACACAGCAGCTGCAAGCTTACCCGCAGCAATGGTGTCACCTTCGAATGTGATATAGCTCAAATCCACATACGGGCCTATGATGCCAAATGAACGTCGTAGAAGTATCTCCCCAACGCCACTATACCTAGAGAATAGAAAATGAAGGGATGTACATATATAAAATATTTTAGAGAACTAGGTTCATAATAAAAGGATGTACATAAAGAGAAGATTTTGGATAAATGGGTTCATGTCCACCAACTGAATGAAATATATATATATGTTAATCAGGAAAAAATATAACAAAACAACACGGTCAAATAATTTTACCTCAGGTAGTCATTAACGTCCTCATCTAAGAGTATCAGGTGCACATTGCGCAGAATAAATAGAGACGTGGTTTCATAATCTCATGGATGTGTGTCCTCCATGCTAGTCTGGCATGCATTTTGCTGCATATAGATTTGGTGCTCCAACGCCATAAAATCATCATAGTTTTCGAAGTGGTACGATCCTTGTACTTAACGTACTAAAGAGAAAATGGTCCAATAATTTATACTTAACGTCATATTCTTTTGTTGAGAAAATTTAATATTTGATGTCCTTGGTATGATCTTCGGATAGGAGAATTGAATGAGCTCTTCAACATGATAATTATCCATATTCTTCAACCCTTCTATCGAGGACGAGCAACTCAATAATTCTCACTTTACATATATCATCAACCCTCCACATGTATGTCTTGTGATAGGTCTTGAATTATCCTAGCTCTCAATGTCATATTCGTACTTTTTTCTACAAATATATACTCTATCTTGTCTTTCTTTATGGAAAAGATATGGTAGATTGCAATGAGAATATTTTGGCTTGTATTTTTTCTCTCCAACGTACTTGTTGGCTTTACTCGTATAGGACAGTTGCAAGCTTACCCGTCGAATGAATGTCACACTCGTTCATCAACCCCACCACTTATGCTCCTATGTAAAATATAAAATAAGACGATATTGTTCATCACTGAATTATACAAATACAAATAATATGGTTGGACAAGACTTCAATCGGTCAGATGACAACAACAATGGTAAGAAGGAGGGAACATCGTGAAAACCCAACATAGCCTTACTGCTTAGGGGCATTTAATTGAAAATGATGTCGATATTCCCGATCATTGATCAAAACTAGTGATGCACTAGTAGCATGTATAAATGAGTATTTTGAATTCATTGATATATAGATCGCTTTTTAAGGCATAAGACACTCACCTAAAACATAATTAAAAGTTGATTTGTAAAGAACGCATGATATGACAGTCATAAAACCAAATCCATGGTCAAACACCAATCTATACTCCAATCCTTAGCTAACTTATAGATCTGAAAATTTGAAAAAACACACCTTGAGTAGGGATTGATTTTGCAGATTTGCAGCACACATTCAACCAGTTCAAGCTTTGGAGGCCAGTTCGATCTTCTTTCTGGCGGCAGAATTAAAACTCGTAACTTCTCTTCTATTGTTGTTATAGGTTTTAATCGTGTTTTTCTTTGTATTTGTTAAGATTGAACTTTACCACCATTTATTGTGCTCGTTAACTATGTTCACAAAAATCCCTATATAATCAGTATTGAATTCTTGCTCAAAAATCAGAGAAAACGTGCATGCTAAAAAATGTCAAAAGGTCAAAAATATAATTAGTATTGACAAAAATAAATCAATTTTTTTTATATTCTTTATAAATATTAAAAAATACTTACCCTATTGCAAATAACTTTTTCCTATAATATTTTTATATACATAGGAAAAGGAAAAAGAAAAAAAGAATTTTTTGTATACATAGTAGTTCTCAATATGCTAACTCAAAATTTATATTGGGGTAAATCATCGACAAAAATCACTATTAACTCATTGATGATAGTTAAAAATTACTTAACTATGTTTGTAGTAGTTCTCAATTATGCTAACTATGAAAAGGAAAAGGTTATTTGTAATAGTGTAAGGCAATCTCATATATATACCCATATAAGATTGGAAGAGTCAATCTTCTCATATAGTTTGCTCATCTCCTCCTCATCAAAATTATTCAACTGATTGAAATAAACTTGGATGAATTGAGAGATGCTACAATTACTCACATATAAATAGTTTTTTGTTTCATATGTCCAAGCAAAAAAACAATATGTCCCTACCTACTAAAGGGACAATTGGAATTAAGACTTTGATCAAGCAAAAAGTACCGAATTAAAGGAATTGAGTTGAAATTAAGAATTTGATCAAGGCACGATTTTATAAAAAAATTAAGAATGAAATTTAAATTAGTAGATAAGAAGATTGTGAGAAAAAAAAATATTGTTTTTAAGTTATTATGTATCAGATTAAGATTGATTTTAAAGGGTTTAGTAGATAGGAAAAATATTGTATCAAAATTTAAAGTTTATATTTTTTGGAAAAAACTTAAAATGGAAATCGGTAGATAAAAGAGTTCTAATGTGGAGTCTACATTGTAATTTCAACCAATTAAACAAATTAAATTATTTGAATAAAGATGAGTGACGTGGTCTAATGAGAAGTTGACATGTGTCGTGCTAAATATTATTTTAAACCTCCACTTTGCTTTATTATATATTTATGATTTATGATAGAGTAAAACCTAAACCTTTGTTAATACTTGTGTGGCGTCATTTAGATTGAATAAAATAATAATTTAATTTTTCTAATGATATTATTATATAGAAAATCTTATTGATCCGATATTACAAAATTAAAATTGCAACCAATAGATAGAATTATAAAATGAAGATTTGTATCCAAGTCAAACGTATTGCCAAATCTAAATTTACAAAATATGTTATTTTTTTTAAATTAAGCTTATATATCCATTATAATTTTTAATAAATATATTTTCATTTAGTTATATTTTTAACCTAGAGTTTATCTAATATGTGATGTATCTTATCCTTTCCTTATACAATAATTGTTAAGTATGTGGGTTATCTACAAATTTATGATCGGAAAATCTATCTAATCTAAATAAAGCTTATTTACTAAAAACTTACTTTATATTTAGTTATGATAATATGTGGTTTTATAAATCTATATTAAGAAGATATTATAATAAAAACCTATAAACGAAAACGTACCTTCTTTCAAAAAACTGTTACATTTTCATTAAAAATCCAATCATAAAATAATTAAAATTGATTTTTGTGTTTTTGATAATTTGTACTTTTTGTGTGTTTTTAGTGTTAGATTTTATTTTATGATTTCAAAACTTATGGATGCAAATTGATGCCTTGTACCTTGATTTAATTGTGTGTATTTCAATTTAATTTAATTGTTTCAGGAGTTTTATGCGATAAGAAGGTACCGCTTAAGTTAAAAGGAAAGTTCTACAGGTCTGTGATAAGGCCAGCGATCCTATATGGGGCTGAATGTTGGCCGACGACGAAGGCACAGGAGCAGAAGCTCGCAGTCGCAGAGATGAGGATGCTCAGATGGATGTGTGGACACACGAGGATGGACAGGATTCGAAATGAGGAGATCAGAAGCAAGATGGGGGTGGCTAGTATAGAAGACAAACTTCGAGAAACGAGGCTCCGATGGTTTGACCATGTTCAGAGGCGGAGTCCGGACGCTATAGTCAGGAGGTGTGAGCGGCTGGAGCTAGGGGCATTCAGACGAGGTAGGGGTCGGCCGAAGAAACGTTGGATGGACAACATCAAGCAGGATATCAGCCGTGTAGGGATTTCAATAGAGTTGGCTCAGAACAGAGAGAGTTGGAGGGAGAGAATCAGGGTGTTGGATGGCTAGCCGTCTGGGTGTTGAAGCGAGTATTCTGGAGCGCGAGGGGGTAGAGCAATGAGCTTGTTTTCTGATAGTTTTAGTTTGAGTTTTCTGTAGTCTAGCTTAGTTTAGTTTCTTGTTTTCCTAGTTCTAGTTTCTTTTGTGGTTTGATGTTTTTATGTTTTATTTGTTTTCGTATAGTTTGTAGATTTGGTCTGATGTGGCACTCTTGGGTTGTATTGGGCGCATTCCATCCAGGTCTGGTTTGCCCCCATCCTGACCCCCCAGATCCCGCGCCTGCGGGACTACCTGGGTAAATGTTGTTGTTGTGTGTTTTATAATTTTTTTTATAACAAAACATTTCACATAAAGTTTTTAAAGATATTCTTATCTACTAATTTCCATTTAATTATTTTTCTAAAAGAAATTACTTGTTAACATTTTCACATAGTTTTTTCTAAAAAAACTTCTTATCTACTAATTTCTGTTTTTATTTATTTTTCGAAAAATAAAATATTTGCATGTTTTCTAAATAAAAATATCCACAAAATTTGCACGTTTTATGCCCAAAATTCCACATAATATTTGCACATTAATTATTTTTCTAAAAATGAACTATTATTTTCAATAAAATTATATAAAATTTAAATAGGTTTTTAGTGATCAAAATTGTGCCTTCCAAACACAAGACTAATACTAGTAGTGTATTATAATAGAGTCGTCTCAACCAAAAAATAAAGTTGAGGACACCAAAACAATATAACTAAACACAACGAATTGATACAAATCTCAAACTTAAGGGCCGTTTTTAACTTTTTGTGAAGTGTAACTAAATGTAAAAAATATACGGTAAAAAGTGGATGGGATTGGATTTGAGGGTTGCTCCTAACCGAACCGAACCGAGCCGAAGTACTGGGTTCGGGTTTTCAGCTTCCGGTTCAGGCATATTGGGTTTCCGATTCGGTTCGCCCAACCCTGCTTTAACCCATTCATTACATATCCCCGACTCCGCTAGGGCAGTGGGCACTGTGTTACTGTGTAGTGTGATCACTTTCATCTCCCCGTTGTTCCCTCTTGCAGAAGCAGAAGAAGAAGATGACCAAGCCTGCGCGTGGTAGGTTTGCTCGCTCCCCTTTTGAGCTTCAATTTTGTTCAGCTTTCGATTTCCCTCCCCTGTGAGCCTTCGATTGCTTCCAAATAAGAGCCCTACACGATATGAGATTAATTGTTGGCTGTAATCGGTTCCATTTCTTTTGAATGTCAACCCTAGGTAAGAAGAAACAGAAGCAGAAGGAGAGGAAGAAGAAGATGTCGGCTTCTCATTCCTCTCCCGCCCCTTCCTCGCCTGAAGGTAAGTTTGCTTCTGCTCAAAGGTGGCACCTTTTCACCTTTAATCCTGTTTAGCTTTTTCTACTTCCGTCTCAAGCAACTTTTGTGCTTAATTTTGGGTCGCATTCAAGTTGTCTGTTTTAGTTAGTCTGCTTATCGTTTAAAATGGGAGAATGATATGAGATTATTTCTTCGCGGTTTAGACGCTCTTGTGTTTGTCTTCATCAATTCTAGGTCAACCCTGTCAGTTTAGTTGGTCATGTTTATTCTGGCTAGCTTGTTAAGACTGATTAGGTTGTGATTATTTCTTCGCGGTTTAGTTCTTGTGTTTGTGTTCATCAATTCTAGGCCATGCCTGTCAGTTTAGTTGGTCATTTTTACTAAGGCTTGTCAAGATTAATTAGGCTGTGATTATTTGAATAGCCCTCTAAAGTCGTTTGGCTATCGATCTCTTGCACAGTCGAGGCGTATCTGGACGTCTGTGATAGCGATGTGGAGTCAGATCAGACTCTTTGGGACCTCTATGAGCGTTGGATTGTCTACTGGAAGCTGTCCAGGAGTCTTGATGAGAAGAATAAACGATTTCCCACGTTCAAAAAGCATGCCGTGCATATCCACAAGGAGAACAAGAGCGATAGCATCCCTTGCAAGCTCATGCTTAATCACGAATCGGACATGACCATGGAAGAGTTTGAGAGCAAGTACCTGAAAAACTATAAGAGCTTCCGACATCTCGAGATCCAGGATAGGGATCTGGAGTCGGATGAGACCCTTTGGGACCTCTACGAGCGTTGGATGGCTCACTACGAGAAGCCGAGGGGCCTTGCTGAGAAAAACAAGAGGTTCGCCACGTTCAAGCAGCAAGTGCAGTACATTCATTCCCAGAACAACAAGGAGAACATGGCGTACAAGCTCGGTCTTACCTCGTTTACTGACATGACCAGGGAAGAGTTCGAAAACGTTATGATGGGTGGTAATATGCTTCACAAAACTCCTTATTTTTCGCAGATTTAGAGAATATGATGATGAATCAGAAACTGCAATGTCCTAATTTTTTACTTGGTTTTGTTTTCATATGGTTTTATACAGGTTTTGCCCCTGATGATATCTTAAAGCTTTGGTGCATGATTAATGAAATGGGGGGCCTTCTTTCGGAGGATGATTATGCTCAAGGAAGGGTATGGACAAACTATGAAACTTGCTTAACATTTTTCATCATCGTGGATACATAAGTCTTACTGAAAACCATATTAAGATGACTTAATGACTGCACAGATGGATGGACCACGAGCGAATCTCAGTGGATTTGATGTGGTTCGGCGTGATGATGAAGAGGCACTGCGGGTGGCACTTCACAAGGGACCACTCGTTGTCTGTGTTGACTCTCGAGGGGATGCGTTCAAGAACTACCGCGGGGTAAGTAATGTCTTGTTTTTAGAAGATGTACACTTCAAGCTCACATTTTGTATGTTGCTTACAATGCCATTCTATTAGGGAGTCTTAACCGAAGAGATCGGGAAAGAGCCGCTACTCTCAGTTTGTTTGATGGGTTATGGAGTAACTCCCGACGGTGTGAAGTTTTGGACAATCCAGAACTCTTGGGGCACGAAATGGGGAGAGGGTGGCTGCATGAGGATCAAGAGGGGCGTGAACTTGTGTGGCATTGCGTCCTTCGCATCTTCCCCTAACCTCGCATAGCGTCTTTTGCATCTGGGTTGAGCTCTGAGTTGTTTAAATGAGAGTGAAACTGTCTCAGTCTCTTGGATCCGTAGTCTTCTTAGTCAAGTTAAGTTGGTGATGTGTTTTGTAGGCTTTGTTTGCAGAGGCTAATTGGTGTAGTGCACTTACTGGTTCTTTTGTGGGTTTCAACTAACCAGAGTACTCTAGTGGAGGTTTAGTAGTAGTACTTTTGTCCAAACATATAGCCTTGTCATCTATGATCCATCAGTGTGACTTTGAGATTAATGCATGGTTAATGTAATATATAGCATTAATGCATTATCATATATATAACTTTGCATGTACATGCATGTGTGGCATTGCATGCATGTAGTGGCTTATATTTCTTTTGATGGACCACAGAACAGGTTGTATGTAGTCCAAACTTCCACCCGTTTTGCACACAACTCCATAAGACAAATTCACTATTGTCTACACTTGTGATCTGTCTGATGCCCTTTGGGCTTTTGTTAAACTATTCTTATAGTGGAAGGTTGAGCAAGTCAGAACTAAAAGGCAGCTAGACTTACAATCAGTTTAATAATAGCTAAAACAAATTGATCATGAATTAACATATTTCATCATTCGAACTAGATTCGAATAGTTAGAACCCGAACAACATCCGAATCAGAACCGAGCCGAACTGAATCGAACAAAAGCCAAATATAACTGTTTGATCCGAACGACCCGATCGAAATCCGATCCAACGAACCCGAACGACATCCGAATCTAAACCGAATCGAACAAAACCCAAAATAATTGTTTGGTCCGAACGACCGATCCAAATCCGATCCGACGAACCCGAACAACATCCGAATCAGAACCGAATCGAACAACATCCGAATCAAAACCGAATTGAACAAAAACCGAAATAATTGTTTGATCCGAACGACCCGATCCAAATCCGATCCGAACGACCCATTTGAGAGGTCTAATTCTCTTCTTTTTGAGCAAAGAGGTTTAATTCTCTTATTCATTAGCAAACATGTCTTTTCCTCAGTAGAATGGGTAATGTTGTGATTGTGAAAGAGGGACTGGACTAAGTGGGCCGGGTCAAGGAAGCCTGATGTGTTCCCGAGCCCAAAAAGATAAAGTGGGGCCCATTTGCAGACGTGGATTTTTTCCGAAAATCCTATCTATTCTACCTGAGCAGCCAGCAGCAGCTGAAGAGGAGTAATCAGTAATATGCCTAATTGATTGTGTTGTATACAGAAGTTACACTGCAATTGGGAACTACTTTTGGGCTTTGGACGGATAACAAGATTCATCCGATTCCCTTCTTCTCATCCTCCTCTTCCTCCGTTGCCGGCCAAAACAGCAACACCTTCCTCCAACAAACATGTCTGCCAATTTCTGGACCTCCTCCCAATAGTAGGTTTCGATTCTCCTTCCAATGTAGTAGATTGATTTCTTCTTTCTGATCTTCCATCTATTCCCTAATCTTCTTCCTACTCTCTTGTGTAGGTTTTGATCTTCATATTTTTCGCCTTGATTTTGAACTTCGCATCTCTAACCCCCTTTTTTGTTGGATTTGGGCGCAGCAAACATCTCTTGGAGGCAGAACAGGTGAATGTGGTGCATCCGCTTGACAGAGCAAGGGGCTTCACCCTTGATGATTTCAAGCTCATCAAGATGAACATGGCCAATTGTATTCCCTCTTCCATCTCTCTTTTTTTCCTTTTTTTTGGGAGATTTTGCTCGGTTGATCGCCTGCCTTTGCTTTTATATCCATTGATTGGGAAAGCAGAATCTTTGGTTATGATTGAATCTCTGAGCTGTGCATTGTTTTTCTTCTTTGTTGATGATGGAATTTGTATCCTAAATGATGGATGTTGTCAACAAGAGGCGTTTCTCAGTATAAGTGGTCATCTAGGGATTTGATTTAGTCAGTTGTGGTGCTTACATTTGCTGCGAAAGTCGAGAGCTTTTCGTTTCACGATTAGTGCTAGTTTGATAGGCAAACCATTTGTGTTAAGACTGATCATTGGTGGAAGGGAACTAACTTACCTGGAAGTTTCATAATCTTGTATTTAGAACATACAAACAGGTTGTGCAATATAGAGTTTGTTTCAGTCATGATATTGGCTTCAAATATCTTTGCTTTTACTTGCGGAAGTTCTGTAAGGAGCTGTACAGATTTATGCCTTTTCTCTAGTTCTTTGTTATCATGGCACTATAATCCTGTGAAGAACAGATGCAATAAAACTTCTCCAGACATTTAGAAATTACAAATTTCCTTTTGATTTCCAGATATTTCAAAGCTGGCCAGTCCCTTTAAATTGAGGCAAAGGTATGAAGCTTTAGATGTGCCATTCTTGCTCCTGCTTCAATTTTCTAATTGCATCCCATATAGCTGCTTAAACTGTCTAAATGTTCCTGTATTACAACGACCAATCTGCTTCTTGAGCTTGCTCGAAAACGAAAGCCTTGCTAAGTTACTGCTGAATTTTCTGATTGATTCTCTTTACTAAATGACCTTAATATACTTCTGGTTTTGGACTTCTTCAATACTTGGTCACCCTATATGTATATGTTCCCTGGTCCTTTGCAATGATCCATTATAGAACATACAGAGGGAGGGAGGTGTATATTAAGCACTATTGACCTCTAACTTATCAGTCATAGCATATTGTCCTTGGACTACAGGGACTATCTGTGTGACAAAATTGTCAGACACATTATTATGTCCTTTTAACTTTAAGCGCGATAATCATTGATCTTATGTCCTTAAAATGCCGAGCACAATAATCCAACCCATCCACAAGAAACCAGACCACCATATTTGAGCCAAAATGATGAATTCTTTATCAAGTGATTATATAACCACGATATATGCGAAATATTTGGAATTCATTTATATTATGTACATCATTTAATAGTTAATACTCTCACCCAATTTTATTTTAAGAGAGCAAAATTCTTAACGCTGTATATTTTCAGGGTTGTTGCTACAGCAATCACATACATGAGGCGTGTGTACACCAGGTAATGAAGGGAACACAAATATAAGTAGTCAGCGTGGCTAACCTGTCTGTGCTTGCACTATATTCTATCCTTTTCAGATTATTAGGAGCAACATTAGATTTTTTTATGCTGAACTGTGGTATCTTATAGCTGTATAGCAACATCTTAGTCATATTATTGTGGTTTGGCTTGTATAATTACTTTAATGTGAGATAGAGAATTGCTCCCTTCTTTATTAAAAATAAATACAAAGTATGGTTTGAATCTTATTCAAAAGACATGGTCTGAATGTAATTTGAAAATCATAGTGCTTCACATCTCTTATATTACAGGAAGAGTATGACTGAATGTGAGCCGCGGGTACTGGCTCCAGCCTGCTTGTATTTGGCATCAAAAGCAGAAGAAACCACCATACAGGCTAGACATCTTGTAAGCTACAACAAAAGAAACTGTAAGTAGTTGCTGCCGGAACTTTCCTTTGGCCTGTATTTATACAACTTCCATTGTTCACCTGACATGCTTCCACATAATTCTTCCAGACCCTGATATTAAATACCGGTATGAAGTCAAAGAAGTTCTTGAAATGGAAATGAAGATCTTAGAATCCCTCGATTACTATCTGGTTGCTTTCCATCCTTACCGTTCATTGGTTGAGTAAGTAAATCTTAACTCTGCTGATATAGTTGATATACAAGGCATCTATCCTCCATTGATTTACACTTACTGTACCTTTTGGGCTCTATTTCCTATTTTGTTCCAGATTGCTTCAGGATGCTGGAATGGGTGAGAAAGACATCGTTCAGTTCACTTGGTAAGCCTCATCTGAAGCCCTTTAGTTTTATGTCATTAAGTTGAATCTTCTAAATTTCCTAGTTGATGGATGTAGGGCCATCTGTTAACAAGGGAGACTTACAATATTAAAGCATACCTGACGGAAACTTATGCCCGACATTTGCTGCCTGACCATATTTTTCTTTGAAACTCATCGGAATTGCTGAACACATATAAACAAATCTTTGTAAGAGTAAAACATGTTCATTTTTGGCAAATTTTGACATTTGAACTCTACAGGGGACTTGTTAATGACACATACAAGATGGATCTGATACTCATTCATGCTCCTCACCTGATAACATTAGCTTGCATATATATCGCAAGTGTGTTCAAAGACAAAGACACTGTTACATGGTTCGAAGAGCTTCATGTTGATATGAATGTGGTAAGGCTTATGATCCTGATCTCTTCTGCATTGCACTAATTCATTGGTGTCTAAAACAACAATCTTCTCTAAGCAGGCGTAGTATGTGCTACAGAAGATTGTCGTTATAATCATTAAATCTTGTTAGTAAATGTTTATCATTAGAAAATGCACACTGGCTACAAAAGGTTTTATTGTTTCAGAATTTGATAGTAGTTGTGCCAAAGCCCAAAATGACATTCTTTTGTGCTTAGATAGAGAGTGTCCAATGAAAAAAATACAGTTATCTTGAGGACCAAAAATCATCCAAGATCTCATTTCTTTATATTTTGGTAACTATAAGTTTTATTTGTCTGTTTCTGAACTTGCAATGGTAATTTTGATAGGTGAAGAACATATCTATGGAGATATTAGATTTCTATGACAGCCTCAAGACAAACCTTGACGAAAGGACCAACTCAGCTTTTAGCAAGCTACTCCTTAGGCACTAACTGCGGCAAACTATGCTAAAAAACTCTTGGGAGCCCCTTTTCTCAAAGTTACAGTATGCGATAACAATTGTCATTTTGAGAGGTGCCCTATTCATTCTTATTGTATACACAAGCTGGTGAAGCTCAGCTCAGCGGCTTTACATGTAAATGTGAGATGAAATTCATATTGTTCAAAACCCTCACATGTCAAGTGTCTTTTGAAGATAGCAAACTCTACTAATATTAGATCAAAACATAGCAACAAAATAAACCACCAAAAGATAAATTGTCTTTAAGGCTAAACTCCTGTGCTAATATGACTTCTTTAGGCAACTAAGGACACCATAAGTATAAACCTTATTATTACTCCACCAGCCACAATCGCTTTCTTGCCTCCCAGTTTATCGTCGGATCGTTGTCCACCAACCACAATCGTTTCCTCGCCTCCCAATTTGTCGTTGGATCTGAGACATCTTCCGCCTTCTGTTGCTTACGAGGCCTTAACTTGCATACAATTCTTCGAGTTCTGGGTTTGACATGTGTTTGTTGCTTGGGTTTGACTGGTCTTTGTGTTGTTTGTTGCTCGGGTTTGACCGGTCTTTGTGCTGTTTGTTGCTCGGGTTTGCTCGGTCTTTGTGGTGTTTGTTGCTCGGGTTTGATTGGTCTTTCTGCTGTTCTTTGCTTGGGTTTGACCGGTCTTTGTTGCTCCGGTTTGACTGGCATTTGTTGCTTCGGTTTGACCGGTGTTTGTTGCTCTTGACCGGTGCTCGTTGCTTTTGTGGGTTCTGAACTAGACCGAGTTGATGAACTTGAAGGGTCAAGATTGACAGTATGACCCGTCTCTCCTGTGGTTTCTGAGTCTTGACGACGATGATTGCAGAATGCAGCAGTTTGTGCAGTTGAATTGATCCGAGGTTCAGCTGGATGGTCAACAGTTTGGTTGACCAGTGTCCCGTGATCATGAATATGATGGACAGGCGAATTCGACAATGGTGCATTGTGACTGAGACGCTGACACCACAGTCTGCTGGTCATAGCTATCCCCAAAACCAGAACTATTAACGAGAAAATTCGTAAAAGTTTTTTCTCAAAATTAGAAAGCTCTTTAGCAAGCTCTTTCTCATAATTAGAAAGCTCCTGCAATACAAATAATTCGTACAAGTTCAGGGCCATTCAGCATAACAGAGTGAGGCATGAAAGGGAACATGCAAGTTTCTGACTTTCTGTATAGAAGATAAAAAAGCAAACCTCTCTTGTAGACCATTCGTTGGAAGAGGGATCTTCACAAGTCCAACTCCTATGAGGGAGATTTTTATCAGCATGCTCAAGGGCATATTTCAACATCTCCAATGTAGCCAACTCAGTGGTGGGATCTTGACTCTCTGCACACGCACACGCACACACACAAAAAGGCTCAAAAAAACACTATTTGTTCAATGCACAAGTCTACTACACAAACTGCAATCATGCTAAAGCCCAATGACAATATCATATACAATCTAAAACATTTATGCTTCGACCAATTACCTATTGAGGTTTACAAACATTGATCAAGAAACAAGGAAATTTGATTTGTTTGCTGTTCTTATCACCTGGAATGTCAAAAATTTGTGTTTTGGGTGGAACACCGAGCAGCTCTCCCAGATAAACTCGTACTCTAGCTCGTTCTTCATGCGAAAGTAAATCGCCCTTTGTGACCACAATGACAGGCTTGTCATCTACAACATAAAGATCACAGTAAAAAATAACTTCTAATGTTATCAACAAACAGAACTGAAGAACCAAAGAATAAATCAAGTTCGGTATATCTTCATGCCTCCAAATGACAGATACGGAGAATTGTAAGTCCGAGCCAATGTTTCAGCGCGTCTTGTATCTTCCTCTTTGTCGCTGTTCATAAATTCAAGAACCGAGAGTCCATCAACTGCGAATATAACAAAATTAACCTTCCTAGTTGGCTCAAAAACCGCGCTGCCATCTCTGATCTTGCGTTTCAATGTATCCTTCATATTTGGATTATCCGATTTTCTTATAACTAGCTCCCCATTTCGAACCCCATTTGTCATCCAACTCGCGATCAAACCATCATTATCATTTGTTTCATCTGAAAAACCCCTGGTGTCAAACAAGCAAAATGAGCTCGAACATCTTGGAACCATGTATCCATGAAGAAAGCGGGTCCCATCACCCAACGATGAGCAATCTGCAATTAGATAATGAAGTTTGTGAGACTATAAACAACAAAGAGAAAGCATTGATGTTTGGGTCTGTTCTTCTTTTGCATTATAAATACATTTCATTTTTAAAGTGCTTGAAATGTGTTACCTTCACACATTTCAGGCATGTTATACATGAAAATGTCTTTATAATACAATAGATCAGTAAAAACACGAAATTTTGAAGGGTCTGTGCAGCAAGAAATACATGAAACTTGAGCTCTATCTGAAGCAAACTTCTCATCTTCAAACACACGAGAGATTCGGTTGATAAGACTGCTCTTTCCGGATCCTTTGAAACCAACTACTAACAAAGTTGTTGCTTTTGGTACATCAAAGTCACTCAGCTTTTCGCCTTGATCCTTATCAATCCATGAACCAGGCTTATAGCTGCAAACAAACAACCAAGTGTTTTAATGTTCATCAATCCTTGCTTTTCGTACACATACATATATAACTCTTGTAATCACAAAAATCAGTACTTTCACAAAAATAGTACTTAGTACACAGAAATGAACCTCAATAGTAGTCTTTTGGCCTCAGTTAGGGACTCGGTACCAGCCATTGAATCTCCATAGCTGTAGCTTTTGATGATATCAGCTTCCTGAGCGAGCCTCCTCCTCAAATTCTCAGAAACTGGAACGTGGGTTGACGAATTTCCTTGGCAACTCGTTAAGCCAAACTCTTCAGAATCAAACCCACTTGGGATTTCGAATGGCTCGAACTCCAAAACACGACTACACCCACAAAAGCATAAACTGTTGTCACAATTGATCGCCATAAGAAAATAATTAAACACGAGAGTCGAAGAATTACTGAACCTGCTGTAGTGTGATTTATCATCTTCGAGGGATGAATGATCATCTGAGAAACAAAGATAAACATTATCAGATCAGAGGAAATCGACCCATTTTATAGAAAGAGGGAAAATTGAAAGAAAAGGGGAAAAAGATTCAAACTTTAGGGTTTCTGTAATGACTCTGCTAGACTAGACTGAGATAGTATGAACAAGGGGAGCTTTCGGATGTGTAGGAGGGATTAAGGAACGAACCAGAAGAAGAGCTGAAAGAGGAGGAAGACCTTACTCCGCCACCCATGGATGTGGAATCTTCTGTAAAGATTCTCTGCTTGTTTCAGATGATGGTGATGATTGTTGATGGAGACGAAGGGGGTGAAATAGAAAGAAAGAAAGAGAGGAATTTTGGTTGTGGGATATAATAAAATCCTTCACCGCTAAGAATGAGTGGGAGGAACGGTCAGATTTTTCTGTTTTTGCCACGTAGGTTTTGACTTTGTTGTGATTTTGTTACGTAAATTCTATCTTGTGCCACCTCGATCTTGATCAACAAAAAAAAAAAAAAAAGTCATAGTCTACCGAGCACTACCATTACAACACTTCCAGAACTTCTTATTCTCATCTGGAAGGATGCTCTAGGGCACCCCCCGTAAGGGACGGTTCCCTAATCATTACCTTTTCCAAAAAAAAAACAAAAAAAAAAAAAAATCGTGTGCCACCTCGATTTGGATTATAGTGATGTTCGTAAGAGATGTTTTTATCTTTGTAAATCTGGTTGTGTTGGTCTTATACAAACTATCTCACTTGTCTTTGAACGTGATAATCACAATTTAGCTACCCAATCAGTTTTTTTTCGATCAAAAAATATCAGTCATTGATAAAATCCTTTGCAAATTTTCTACCAAAAAAAAAATCCTTTGCAAATTTGTTTTTTTCCTTCTAATATGTGTACATGTACTAATAAAGAAAAATGAACTCAAAATAAGATCAAGTATCAATTTTCAACCAAAAATAGTCTCAAG
Source organism: Polygonum aviculare (assembly GCA_934048045.1). NCBI lineage: Eukaryota > Viridiplantae > Streptophyta > Magnoliopsida > Caryophyllales > Polygonaceae > Polygonum > Polygonum aviculare. The sequence continues at coordinate 32,142,967 of OW204028.1, read as the reverse complement.
TTTGAAAATCACCACCAACGTCCAACGATACGAACTATCATAAAATTAACCAAAAACAATTTAGAAGCGTTTTTCGACGAGTTTTCTAGCATAATTGATGATGTGGAGATCGAAGTTATATCAACCAAGTGTAAAATATCAAGTTGTTATTTCAGATTTTCGATCCCTGCCTCATCAATTCTGCCGGAAAACTCGCCGGAAAACGCTTTTGAATTGTTTTTGGTTATTTTTGTGATAGTTCGTATCGTTGGTGATGATTTTCAAACTTTGAATTATTTTTGGTTGAAAGTTGATACTTGATATTGTTTTGAGTTATTTTTCTTGTTAATAACATGCTTATAGATTAAATTATAGATTAAAATAAGGGATTTTCCTTTTGGTACCCCTAAGGAATTGACAATTCCTTTTGGTACCCAAATTCTTTTTCGTTTTCTTTTGGTACCCTTCAGTTTTACAAATTTAATCCTCCGTGACCCATTTGAAAGATTTCTGTCACAATTCTAACTTTCCGTTAATAAAATAGGCACAAAAATAAAACAAAGTAAATAAATAAAATAAAAAACCGCAAATTTTCAACAACCCACTCACGTGAACTCCTTCAATACCCAGAACTGAGGCCGGAACGGGGGAGGCCGGCGACGAACGGACAGAACGACGCCGACGACGAATCGACCAGGCTGCTAAAGGTATTCCGGCGAGCCATTCACCACATCCACCTCAAACCCACCGTCGGCACCTCTCCTCTGTCGCCTCCGACCACCGTCACCGCCGCCGGAGATCCCAAACTCCTTCCACTACGACTCCGTGGTCCACGCTGCCGCCAAATCACTACGACTTCGCCTCCTCCGACGAACCCTCTTCCCAAACTCCTTCTTTACACAGCCCGCGCCCGTGATCTCGACGACTGCCGCGACCTCCTCCGCAGATGGCGGCCGAGCGACGACGACAAAGCTCTACTAAGGCTTTGTAATTTGGGAATAATTTTGAAATTAAGGTATGTAATTTGGGAATAATTCTAAATTAGGGTATGTAATCGGTGTTTCTATTGTGTGCCCTAAGGGCACATGATAAGCATACCAAAAACAAAAACAAAAACCCTAAATAGGAAATAGTGAACCCGTCACAAAAAAAATTTAAAAACCAAAATTTTGAAATTTACAAATTCTTTCCATTATTGGACTCTTATAGTGTGCCCTTAGGGCACATTATAGAAAAATCGTTGTTAAAAAATTAGTTTTTTTTTAAAGTTTTTTTTTAGTTTCCTTTTTGTTTTTTGCTTTGTTGTTAACGGAAAAACTTCAGCAAGTGCAAGAACTTGGATGGAAAATGCTAATTTTGGATGGAAACTTGTTTTGTAAGTAGTTTTGGGTACGAAAAGGAATGTTTGCAAACTACAGGGGCATCAAAAGGAATAAGTTTTTTTGTGGGACACCAAAAGGAAATGTCGAGACTACAGGGGTACCAAGAGTAATTTCCCTTAAAATAATAATTAAAATTATTTGAGTCAACAAAACAATAAACCACATCACTCTTCTTTGTTTTTTTAGCCACACGCTTCTTTCTTAAACTACCTTGATTGGTTGAATATGATTGTATATTTGATATATGTGTAAAATATAAAAAAAATCTATCAAATAAATTCTATTTATAAAATTTTATTAATGTTATGTTTGATACCTATGAATTGTTTTTGCTTTTCTGAGTAATAGCCTCAAAAATAATTTATTCTGAATGGTATCCCTGAGGTTTTTGAAAAGTTCGCAATATACCATTTCTTGGGTTTTTTCGTAAAAAAATCGTTAATTTTGTTCCCATATCATTGAATATAAAAAATAACAAAAAAACACCTACTTAAATAATACTTTTGAAAATTTGTTAAGTGATAATTCAATAAAATTTATGTTTGAGATATAAATATAAATCCTTAATCAATCTTTGTTTAAAAAATAATTAAATGGTACAAGCTAACAATATTCTCTTCTATTTAATTTGTACCGTTTAATTAATTTTAAAGTTTTACTCGCTTATCTAATTTCAAAATTGGATAATCAAGTTATTGTAGAATTTCTTATGCACTTTATGTTTACACACCATGTTTGAAAATTTTTCATTTATTTTTAATTATAAAATTAATGAATTTTTTTAAGAAAACAATCAAGAAATAATACAAGCCAAACTTGTCTAAAAAATATCATCTTTTCTTTTTTCTTCCCAATGAAAAGGTTTGGAGGCATGGTGTGGAAAATGTACATGTCAATTGACCGAAAGGATTTTACGAAAATTATACTCCGTTATGTAACTCGGTATAGCAAAAATATGAAATATTACTCTGCCTTCATTATATAACTCGTACAACAATATTTATATTTTCTCACTTGGAAGAATGTGAATATAAGGGCATAGGGATGGAACCCTAAACCCTAAAAAATAAATGATCATGATAACTAGTCAATATGCTATTGGCCTGAATCGGGTTTAGCTACTCCACCAAAGTCCTAAAGACAATTAGCTTTGTCGGACGCAAAAATCAAATTGTTCAATGGATAGTGGATACCCACATTGTTGAAAGAACTTCAACAACGTACACGCTTGTTTCAAGGATTAACAATGAAACAAAATGCAAACGAACCTAAATACCAACCATATAAAATCTAAGCATCACCAACCATATAAAATCTAAGCATCCTAAGAGGAAAATTAACTAACATAAAAATTTGCCAAATCCAAAATCTACTAGCTTCCTAATTAAACCTCCCCCGTCATCGTCAAAAACTTTCTAAATATAGCGTAGCCCTTTTTTAGTCCTTGTTTTTCTTGACATCAAACAGCAAGCTGCTGGCCTTGTTCTTGCAGTTTGTGTAGTTGAAAATGGATCCGAGGTTGCGCTTGGTCGTCATCAGTTTCATCAGTCTGGTCAAGATTGGGCCGTCAGAAGCCATCGTCTGATCAGTCTCTCTTGTGCTTTCTAAATTACAAGGAGTTGTTGAGCTTGAATGATCAAATTTGAAAATTTCATCAGTCTCTCTTGTGGCGTCCGGGCCTTGATGACGACTGTAGACTATTGCAGGACGTGTAATTGGAATGTCAAAATCTCGGTTCATCAGCGGCGGCTTTTGATCCTGTATATGACAAAGAGATGAATTTGACAATGTCCCACGAGGAGCTAGTATGAGGGCCATACTTATCGCCAAGTATAGACCCAGCATTACTAACGAGACCATGTCACCTGTGAGCTCCTGCAATGTAAATTACTACAAAGTTTAAGGGACCATTTTGCATTAAATAGAGTTTAACGCATGAAAGGAAACATGAAGCTGAATAATATACTGATAGGAGTTAAGAAATTGAGGTTGATAATGGAAAAATGTAAGTTAAAATTCAAGGTGTTTTGACTAAAAATCTTCTAACCAATAGATCCTGGGATTTATCTACTAGCTACACATTGAATCATAGATTATCATGCCACACAAAAAATAAAAGATCAAGATTCAAACCTGTCTCGAAGGCCAAGAGAAAGTTTTACTAGTCCAACTCCTATGAGGGAGATTTTTATCAGCATGCTCAAGGGCATATTTCAGCATCTCCAATGTTGCCAACTTAGCATCCGGATCAGCTTCTGTGCAAACGAAAAAAGGCTCAAAAAAAATCCTCAATGTTTGTTCAATGCATGTAATCTACTACACACTCTGTTGCAACCATTCTCAATTACATTGACACTGATCAAGCATAAAGAAGTCCCTTATTGGTGTTCAGAGCACCTAGTTTTAAAAACGATGATAAGTGTAGAATAATGCAAAAAGATGGATTAAAACTGGTTGACATATAATAAAATCTTGTAATATTGATCAAGAGACAAGGAAATTTGAATTCTTTGCTGTTCTTATCACCTGGAATGTCAAAAATCTGTGTTGCAGGTGGAACACCGAGCAGCTCACCCAGATAAATCCGTACTCTAGCTCGTTCTTCATGTGAGAGCAAATCGCCCCTTGTGACCACAATGACAGGCTTGTCATCTACAATCATTAGGAACAAGTAACATAAGATGTAATCTTAATGAAGCACAGAAGAAAATAAAATCAAATTCAGTGTATCTTCATGCCTCCAAATGACAAATGTGGGGAACTGTAAGTCTGAGCCAACATTTCAGCGCGCCTAGTATCTTCCCATTTGCTGCTGTTCATAAATTCAAGAACCGAGATAGCATCAACGGCGAATATGACAAAATTAACCTTCCTAGTTGGCTCATCTCTAATCTTGCGCTTCATTGTATCCTTCAGACTCGGATTATCTGACTCCCTTGTGACTAGCTCCCCACTGCAAACCCCATTTGTCATCCAACTCTTGATCAAATCGTCATTATCCTGTTTTTCATCAGAAAATCCCGGGGTGTCAAACAAGCAAAATGAGCTCGAACCTCTTGGAATCATATATCCGTGTAGAAAGCGGGTCCCATCTCCCAAAGACGAGCGATCTGCCAACAGAAAACAAGCTTATGAGGTTGTAGTACTAAAGTAGCTTGTTTACACACATTTGAATTGAAGCACTTTATGAATGCAAATATCTTTATAACACAATAGAAGAACAATTAAAAGATTTTTGAAGTTGCACTTTAACGAGTTGGTGAAGTGACAAATACATGAAACTTGAGCTCTATCCGAAGCTAACTTCTCATCTTCGAAGACCCGAGAGATTCGGTTGATGAGACTGCTCTTTCCAGATCCTTTGAAACCAACTACTAACAATGTTGTTGCTTTTGGAACATCAAAGTCACTCAGCTTCTCGCCTTTATCTTTATCAATCCACGAGCCAGGGGTGGGGTATAGCTGCAAATATAAACAGGCCAGTATATATTTTGGGTTATTTGCACCAAATCACTCTATAAGCCAGAGCCTGAGGCTTTGTTCTGTTACTCATTATAAGTTTCTTAATCACAAATACTTAAATCAGACCTCAAAATGGCTTCATTTAGAGACATGATTCGATCAAGTGAATCTCTGTCGCTGTTGATGTAGCTTTTCATGATGTTAGCTTTCTGAGCAAGCCTCCTCAAGTTCCCTTGGTGACTCATCAAGTCACACTCTTCATTAAACCCACTTGGAGTTTCGACCTCTTCTTCCAATTCGAACCCTAAAACACCACTAAACCCACAAAAGAACAACTCTTTTTATCACAATGGCAGGCCAACGAAACCAGTTAAAGACGAGACTCAGATAATTGTACCTGCTGCCGTGTTTTTTATCATCATCAATGAATGAGTAACGATCGTCTGAAAAACGAATGTAATTAAGCGTTCTCAGACTAAATAAAACAAACCCATGATGTAGATAAGGCGAGAATTGAAGAAACAAGGAAAAAGATTCAAACTTTAGGGTTTCTGTTAGGGCTCTGCTACATTGATAGCATGAACAAAAGAGTGAAGGGAAAATGTATAAGAGGAAGGGACGAACCAGTAGAATTGGTGGAAGAGGAGGAAGATTTAACTCCGCCACCCATGGATGCCGAATCTGCAAAAAGATTCTCCGTTTGGTTTAGTCGATGATGGATGAAGAAGAAGCTATGAATGTGTTGAGTTGAACGTGGATTATTATGAAGCCCAACAGTCAGTGCTTAAATAGGAATTACGGCATTTGTCTTTATAAAAACGGTTTTTCTATTGTGTGCCCTAAGGGCACATGATAAGCATACCAAAAACAAAAATTAAAACCCTAAATAGGAAATAGTGAACCCGTCACAAAAAAAATTTAAAAACCAAAATTTTGAAATTTACAAATTCTTTCCATTATTAGACTCTTATAGTGTGCCCTTAGGGCACATTATAGAAAAGTCATTATAAAAAAAACAAAACAAATCCACCGTTAGTACAAAAGATAGAAAGAGATCTTAACAAACCTATAAGATAACTTACACAACTAATTAAGTATATTAGAGCATCTCTTGGAGATGCTCCAAAATTTTCTCCAAAATGGGGAAAAAATAGCTATTTTCTCCCAAAGAAAATTGCTCTAACTCCAACAATTTCTCCATTTTGGAGAATCAATATTTATTGAAGTAAAAGATGATTGGATGAAAGAGTTGAAGAGGTAAGAAAAAGCAACCTTTCACATTTAATTAACCCAAAAAAATAAAAGGAAAATAAAACATTAAATTTTGGAGATGACTTTGGGGAATCTGTTGGGGCCAAAATTAGGATAAAAATCTCCAAATTCACATCTTCCAAGAATTTGGAGATGCTATTGGAGATGCTCTTAATGAGAATAAGTAAGTCGACAGTGAATATTAGGGTAGAGCATGGAAAGTTAGAAGACCCATCCGATCCCAACCACTAAGATAACCTATAGTAAACTGATTTGACTTATTAAAATTTGACCGAACCGATTCGTTTGACAAATCTACTTGTAAGATATAAGTACCACGACTCACCCTTTTAATTTTGTTTGTCAAGGGTTGATCGTTCTTATAAAAGCATACATGCATAAGATAAGTTTGAGTGTGATCGGGTTTGGTCATTTTGTGTTCGTCGAGATTCACATGCTAGAGTAGGTCCAACAGTGATTGTGATCACAACCTACTTGGTTACGAAGAGCTCGATCTACAACTTAGTTGTATGTTTCTTGACAATCACAAGTAAGGTCGAAACGTTTAGCTACCAATCCGGGATTTGTACCTGTTTAGTACTCTCTTAGAACAAATATTCGAAGTATATAGTATAACCCAATTGTGCTCGGATCTTTCTTTAACCTACCAATTTTCTATAAAAAAAATTCCGACCTATTCGGGTTGATTTATCGGGTTGGGTCGAGTTTAATGAACGCAACTATTGAAGTGGATCGGGTTGGGTCGGGTCGGCTCATGGGCTGTGTTATTATAGTTGATTCACCTGATCAGCACCAAATGACATTACTCTTTGAGGTCGAGCCCTCAGAGAGTAATTCTGTGCACATATTTGTAATCTGCAAGTCAAGAGCTGCATAACGTATGATGATTGTGTAAGAAGTAAAACCTTTCAATTTCACCCGAGCATGTGCTTGTGAAATTTATGCATGGCATTTGTATTTTGAATATGAATTTGCAACTCAATGTAATTCAAGTGGGGATCAATTGCATGGCTTACATACTATCACAATGGAAACTGAATCTGTGTAAACTATTTCATGTCTGTTCATGAGAATAAACGTAAACTATTTTAATGCTCATATAAATTCACTATTTTTATATGGATTATTCTACTATGTGCCTTAAGGACACACTATAAGAGGCTAATAATGGAAAGATTTTGTAAATCATAAATTTTGGGTTTTTTTAATCTTTTATTATGACGGGTTCACTATTTTCTTTATAGGGTTAGTTTATGTTTTTGGTATGCTTATCATGTGACCTTAGAGCATACGGTATAAAAACCATTTTTTACATTTAGAGCTTAGCCAAATTGTTCACACTAACCCCAATTTAACCCGAAAATGAGCGATTTTGACTTGGGTTAAATGAGCGATTTTGACTTCAACGCAAATGTCTTAGTTTCTCCCCAAGAATTTGAGATTGTTAGAGTTAAACATGTAGGTAGAATTGGATGGTAAAAAAAATCGATAAACTAGGTCACAATTTCCCTATCAATCATATCGCATATCACCCAAAACATAAATGCTCTCATCTGATAAGGCGCTCTAAATCATCCCCGTTGAAGGTCTCCTAATTTCTCACAGTCAAAAAAATAATCAGATTTTCGTTGAACCAGAACAACTCAACTTGTACGGCTACACATGACAATTGCAAACAGCCAGTCCGATCACAAAATTAAATGAACCTTCGATAGTGCAATACCAAAGACGGCTACAAAACAGTTTTCTAACTACCATACGGATCCCCAAACAATCACAACGTAATGGAACACAGTTACACAAACATCATCATCCAGTTATTTTTTTGTATATCAACAGCAACTCAGCAAGAGCGAAGAGACAAGACGTTACACATGCCAGATGACGGAAAAAAGACCACCTCTTTCTTTAAGCTCCATCAGCCTGGATGAAGGGGTTTGCGATCTCATCTGTACCATCGGTTGGGGAAACAAGCATAACAGCCGTACCTCTGCAGACCTGCATTTCCAAAAGGAGAAAAAAATAAGGTATTTGTGGGCCCAAGGACATGCAACAGTAAGGGAAACTGAAGCATGTTGACATTAGCCATCATGTGCACACTCTCATACAAGACGACACGGGCAAAATCCTAGCATATCTCAACGACATCCAGGAGATTTAAAGATTACTAGGCTGATGACGATATATAAGGAGTCGGAAAATGCACTTCAGCTATAGAAGGGTGAACGTCATTGCCAGGCATAACCTGCACCACTACCACAGAATCTCAAGTATATGCATACCAGCCCCCATAAAGAATAACACCTCCCCTGTACATTGCGATATTATACATTTTACCAACACCAATAACAAACTATATAATCTCCACCCACTGTCCAACATGGAGGGCATTCAAATGCATAAACTGCCACCAAAGATGGTCATATAGTGGATATATGGGGTTGTGAGTTGTTCCCTACTCTAATAACAGAAGGAAAGGAAAAATGGGCGTTGCTGTTGCTTGTCACCTATTGTCTCAAGAGCCACACAAATCAGTGTAATCTATCTCTCATGCTAAATAGTGGAAACCAAAATAAAAAGTTAATGTTCTCCAATCTCTAGAAATAGACCACAGATTTCTTCAGCATGAACAGCTTTTGCGCTCTTTCATACAATTTAGCTCAGGACAAGAAAGAAGACTTGTATCAAAAGCACAAATATTACCAATACAGTGAACAATATTAAAAGAGCATACAATACACCCAAGCAGTCATGTGTGCAGTGAACAATTTTAGAGAACATACAATTAATCCAAGGCGTCTCGTTTGGTCAGTAGTCTTTAATGGATCATCAGCATCTGCACGCATAAATAGGAACATCATTTATTCTTGTGTCTGCAAGACTGCAATCCCTCATGCATGAATGAACAAATTAATTCGGATCATTGTTTTCTGTTCTTATCCGTAATATATTTTAGAAAGGGTTGAGGCAAGCGCAATGTATGATTGTACAAGTTAGGATGAATATATGTTCAGATGTGAGGATAGGATGTTGCACATATTGAGGTCACTTGACGATGAGAACCAGACTAGGTTACAGATCACCTACAATTAAAGGTACAATCCATTTTAACATTTTCAGCTTACAGCAAAACGTCTGAAGGATGTGTCTTCCTTCATCCAGGAGTTTTGTGAACCATACAAGATCACATTGTTCTATTTCCGCAATTAGAAGGGGAAAACTTGCACAGTTGATTTCACTTTTTGTGTGGGTTGATGTATGATTCCTTCATACTCTTATCTAAACATGCAGCAGATTAAAGCCAAGTAAGCATAAATGGGAATCAAATTGTGGAATTTTATATAAAAAATGATAGCGTAGGGGTCTACCACAGGAACACAAATCAAAATTAATACTTGGGAAAATGCAGCAATTAATGAGCATCCACTATATGACTATCATCTTGATGAGCACTCTGCTTACCTCTCAGATATTCGGTGGCTTCATCCAAGACAAGGTTCAGCAACTGATCATAGCCCTTCAATGTCCCAGTCACTATTTGGATAACAAAATTAGTATTAGTAAGTAAGAGCTAGAAATCACGAGTAAACACATATGGTGACACAGAATCAAAACCACCAAAAAAACAAAAGGGCAGGCAGTGTTCCTTCTACTAACAGAGTAAAAAAAATATAACAGTCAGTGCTTCACAGATATGCCAAAAAGGTTGTGATTAAAGGTTTTGCCAAATAAAAACTAGATCCTAGTTGTAGCCGAATTGTCGAAGACCTTCCCAAAATGAGTTCATCTCATGTCAATTACCATTTTATTACAACAAGTCAAGAGGTAAATAGTTTCATAAGGAAAAGATCCAACAGTTTCTCAGCTACTCATTTTTGGACCCACCTTTACTAGATACTTCTTAGCAAGATACTTTAGACCAACAAGAGCAACTCGGTTTCACAGAGTGGCTTACAGCAACTACATCCTACACCTAGATTGCACCAAAATGGATATGCAGAAAGAAGTGAATATATACAAATATATGGACGATATGTGCTACAAGTATTACACCAAAGTGATTTGAAGAAATCTCATACATTTAATTAAAGGTAGTGTTGAATAATTTCTACAGCAAAATGAATAAAATGATATAAGAATGGGACCAATAAATGACCTTGTCTTCCTCCAGTAAGCTTGACTTGAACACCCTTGTCAACAAATTTTGCAAGATCCAAAACAGTTTCTTTGCGACTTGACTGAAATGACATACAAGGGGTGTTAAGAGCAATGAGATCGAGATTAGTTGAAACACTTAAAATATTACAGACTCTATTTGATAATCAACGGAAACCTTGAAAGGTCTAGTTAAACTTACCATGGCTTTTAACTATGTTTCAAGCTCTTGTGCAGTTGATGAGACCTTTGCAGAACAACCTGCAACAAAAACTGCGTCGTAAGGATGTATACTGAACTTGAAGAGGTTCTTTCAGAAGAGCCCTAACAAAAGAATGCAAGTAGCAACCAACCAGCGCAATTTAACAGATTCATTAGGGTTGGGATACTTGGGTTTATATTAATCAAATTGATGCTTCTCTTACAGTGTTCATTACATTGTAATCATTCTGTCGATTTTTTTTCCCCTCACCTTCACAGTTGAGTAAGCTCCCCTTTTGATGCAGGAGTTGAAGGTAATACACTATTCTGTCGACAGGGGCTACGCGACCGGCGAGAGCTGCGGTCGAATTGGGAAGGAGGGCTGCAGCCGAAGGAGGCGTCAAAGTGTGAAACTAGGGCTGGCAAATGGCTATTCTAACAAACTTGTAATTTTCTTCGGCTAATCTGCATACTTCGCTTTTTTTCTTTTTTAAAACCCAGAACCGAACCGAAGTTTTTTCAATATATTTTTTCTAGCAACCGGACCGAACCGAACCGAAGAGCTCTTTTCAATATATTTTTTCAATAGTTTTTTCAATATTCGGTTCGGTTCGGTCCTTCGGTTCTTCGGGTCCTAAGTCCCAGCCCTAGTTGATCGTTCTTATAAAAGCATACATGCATAAGATAAGTTTGAGTGTGATCGGGTTTGGTCATTTCGTGTTCGTCGAGGGTTCACATGTTAGAGTAGGTCCAACATTGATTGTGATCACAACCTACTTGGTTACGAAGAGCTCTACAACCGAGTTGCATGTTTCGTGACAATCACAAGTAAGGTCGAAATGCTTAAATACCACCAATCAGGGATTCGTAGTGATCTAGTTTTCTGTTGGAACAAATATTCGAAGTATATACACATCACTTATAACCCAATTGAGCTCGGATCTTTCTTTAACCTACCGATTTTCTATAAAAAATTCCGACCTATTCGAGTTGATTTATTGGATCGGGTCGGGTCGGGTCGAGTTTAACGTATGCAAGTGGGTCGGGTCGGGTCGGGTCGGGTCATGGGCTGTTTTATTAAAGTTGATTCAGCTGATCACCATTCACCACCAAATGACATACATTGTCTGTGAGGTCGAGCCCTCGAGGTCGGTGGGTTCAAAAGACGAAACGGTACAAGGAAATTGAGAGACGGGCAACCAAGGCAAAGGAAACACACAAATCTTCACCGTCGTCGCTACATCTTCTCTCCCTCGTCAATGTCGACTACAAAGGTACGTTCAAACCGTACTACCCTCAGTGTATGTACATTTCTAGGGTTTCATCTCCTTCGCCCTGTTCCTAATTTCCTAAAAAGATCCAAACTTTGATCGATCGGCTTCAACTCGTCCTCTTTCGCAATTGAATTTTGCTTCCTAATGTCTCTATGTGAACCGATCACTCTCTCATTGTCAAGAAAATATCCAATATTTCCGACTTGTTTTGTACCACTGTTTATAGACCTTATGTTGTGTGGACTTCTGTCTAGAACTTGATTGATTTTGTTGTGTGCGTGTTGTGTTCATTTAGATGCAAATAGTCATCCAGACCAGTAGAAACAAGGAAAAAGATTCAAACTTTAGGGTTTCTGATCAGTTTCTTATTCTCAAGAAAAGATACAAAATCTCACTTGTTTATGTGCCACTGTTTGTAGACCTTATGTTGTGTGGATTTCAGTCTAGAGCTTGATTGGTTTTGTTGTGTGCGTGTTGTGTTGTTCATTTAGATGCAGATAGTCATCCAGACGCCGCTTGTTAATAAACCCATCTATCTAGAGGTTGAGAGCTCTGACACTATTCAGAATGTCAAGTCCAAAATCCATGAAAAAGAAGGGATCTTTCCTTACCTTCAGAGCCTGTTCTATGATGGGAAGGAGCTAGAAGACTCTAAGACCTTGGCTGACTATAACATTCATGAGGAATGCAACATCTACTTGATGCCGGCATCCAATCTTATGAGTGGCCGTATGCAGATTTCGGTCAAGGTAATCACTGGTAAGACCATCACACTCGATGCGAATAGCTCTGACACAATCGAGAAGATCAAGCTCAAAATCCAGGAGAAAGTAGGCTTCTTACCTCACCAGCAGATTCTCGTCTACAATCGAAGGAAGCTTGATGACTGTAGTAGGACGTTGGCCGAGTATGACATTCTGAAGGAATCCACCATCTACTTGAACATGGAGCTTAGAGCCGGTATCCATTTCCTGGTGAAGATGCTGTCTGGTAGGACCGTCGGCATCAGTGTGAATGCCTGCGAGACAATCGCCCAGGTCAAGTCCAAAATCCATGAGAAAGAGGGGATTGCGCCTCATCGCCAGAGGCTAGTCTTCGGTACTACACAGTTGGAAGACGGTTGCAGTGTCGCTGACTATAACATTCGTAACGAGTCCACTGTGTTCCTCGTGCCCCGTCTTACGGGCAGCATGCAGATCTTTGTGATGACCCCCTCTGGCAAGGAGCTCGCCCTCGAGGTTGATGGATCAGACACTATTGGAGACGTCAAGACTGTGATCTGGGATAGCGAAGCCACCCCGCCTTACCAGCAAACGCTGATGTTTGGTCTCACGCAGCTGGACGACGGAAGGACCCTGGCTGAGTATAACATCCAGAAGGGCTCGACCCTTCATCTGTTGGTCCGTTGCGTGGACTTTATACTCATCTTCGTGAAGACCCTTGCTGACAAGCAACTTTCCCTCAAGGTGAAAAGATACGACACGGTTGCAAACGTCAAGAGCAAGATCGAGGATACAGAGGGAATTCTGCCTCAGCACCAGAGGCTGATATTCGGCAGTTTGCTGTTGGAAGATGGCAAGACCCTGGCCGACTACAACATCCGGCATGCGTCCACCATCTTCCTAGCGCCTTGTCTCAGGGAGTTTTTTCAGATCTTTGTGGAGACCCCCGAAGGCAAGACCTTCGCCCTTGAGGTGTCGAGCTCCGACATGATTGAAAGCGTCAAGGCCAAGATCTGTGCGAGAGAGGGCATCCAACCTGCCCTCCAGAGGCTGAGTGTGGGTCTTCGGCATTTGGAAGATGGCAGGACCTTGGCTGAGTGTATGATCGAGAAAGACTCCACCATCCAGCTATCTCTCTGTCGACGAGACGATTGCTGGCAGAAATTTAAGATGTGTATTGATAGGGAACTTTCAAGCTCAGTTCGTAATTAGTATGGGAGATGAACTATTTGCTGAAGTATCACTTGAGGTGCAATCTAGGCTAGGAGTATGTTTGCTTTGGGAGAAGTTGTTTGGGCTGGCTTATGCCAAAATATTAGCCTTTCTAAATCTGTGGCTGAAGGACTCCTGTTAATTTTATTATTGTTAGTAGTGTTATTATTGAACAATTAGTGTTATTATCTATGGCTGGTACGGTGGTACCATAATCAAGATGATCAGGAACCCAATTTGTTGTGAAATTGTATTCTGTAGGTGTGAATTATTCTTCCGCAAGTCTCTAATTCATTTGGATTTCCTGTTTGATGAGCATAATTATATTATATCCAATTTATTGAATCTAGGAAAATCTGAATTAATCTGGATGGTCTTTATTTTGCTCCATATGCATGTAGACGTGTTTAACCTTTTTCTTGTTTGTATAATTATATCCAGCTTATGCATGCAAAACTCCTAATACGTGCACAGGCAAACTTTAGAGGGCATGTCAATATGTAAGGAGATGACCACAGACCACAGACCACGGGCACAGGTTTATGGGAACGAGTGGTTCAAGAAACCAATTTTCAAGTATCATTTAGAATAGTGAGATACACCAAACCGATTCTCATTTTTGGATCTTAGACCACAATATTTTAATTTAGTTTATGCATAAATTAAGTGCTCTCTAGTTGGGGTGGATTAAGGACTCGGGACTATACGACCAATTTCACCGGACAGTTTATTAGTACACGTCAACTCACAAGAAGTTGAAACAAAAACTTGGCGTAGAATATATATATTTCAGCATAAAAAGGGTGAGAAATAATTCACATAAAAACCAAGAGTGTCTACAAATGTTTGATACCCAAATCAAAAGGGTGGCCACAAACAATCATGTGTTTCCTTTCCGGCCTCTCATCTATGTTTAATGCTTATAGTGTCTATAACTATATTACACCACCAAAACTGTATACTCAAAACTGAGAAGCACTAGAGAACAGAATAAACTAAGGCATCATCATCATCATCATCATCTTCTAACCCAAAGGAAAAAAACATACTCCCTCTCTTTCATGCAACTCCGAGATCATTCATAATCACGTATATAACACACTCATCAGATGATAACCCTATCAAATTGATGATCTTCATCGGTTAGATTTACACAAGCGAGCAAAACCCTCCGAGCAACTCCTCTCAAGGCATCTCATCTCATCATCATCCCATCTCATCCGACCAAAAGAGAAGCATTTTCAAATGCAATAGGCAAGCTCATCCAAACGCGTCCTTAATCAGTAAGGAATGACATATGGAAGAGCAAAGATATCAGCAGATTCTATAACAAGGGCTTTCTCCCACACCTGCAGCTGAGTTTCAGCTTCAGAATTACCACCACCAACTGTTGGTTTCTTCTGTGAGCAGCTAAAAAGCCAGTCTTCTGAGTCAAGTTCACCTAAGTCTTCCATTTTAGGGACAGACAGTATCTCGCTCAAGTACTTGCTGTCTGGATGAGGCAGCTTCACAGAAGGCGTTTTGTGACTCTTTCTAGATTTTGACGCAGAAGAAGATGGGGCTGACAATTTGACAGTTGTTTGACCTGGACCTGAGAGACCGTTGATCTTGTTCTCTCCTTCCGGTTTGCGACTGACAGCGTTGGCCTTTTCCTTCAGTGCACTTGCTGAGGATCTATGATTGGACGCTGGAATTGTCAAACTTACTGCTGATTGCAACGGATCAGTGACCCCGTTTAGCCTACGCTCTTTTTTCACCTGAATCCTATGATTGCCGGAGATCCCCATTTCTTTGGGCGGTGCAGATGCGGGGATGATGATGGAGCTTGCTTCATCAAGTTTCCTTCCATTCACAATTGGTGGGTGACCAGTGGAAGAAGATGGTCTTTGCAACTTACTAGGCCGAATCTCATTGTCTACAACAACATCGAACGGATTAACAACGAAATAACATGTGAAGGAACCTAAAATACCTACTACGAAAGACCTAAGCACCCCTAGAGGAAAATTACATCACAGTTGGCAGGCCGATCCAAAAGCTATTGCTTTCTAAATGTCAACTGTCAATCATTTTCTCGATACGAAAATTTTCTAAATGTAACCCTTTTTAAATCCTTGTTTTTCTTGACAACAAACAACAAGCTCGTCTTATGCTCCTATACCAAAAGGAAACAAGGGAAAGAAAGTAAGTTTTATTGCCAAGTTCAGGAATGAACTCACCATGTAAGAAACCATTGATCTCAGGTAGCTTCCTTTTCTTGGCACTTTCCTCGGCAGCAGAAGTTTTGTTGATATCTTTCAAAAGGCTTGATTTAGTACCATCTACAGGCTCCCTAACAACCTCCTTTATTCTAAACATCTTTTTGTTAGGCTCGCTGCTCTCCCTTAATTTTACCTCTGTTCTCTCGACAGTTTTATCCTCCTGTTTACCTTTTTCTTTCCCATCTGCCGTTCTCTTAATGCCTTTTTCCATTGGATCCAGACCTTCAACAAGCCTTTTTTGCTCTGCTGCTCTACTAGTGTTGTGCACGAAAGAGACTTTGGGAGCCCTAACCTTGTCTGTCTGGGCACTGACCTTGCTATACATACCATTACCATTATTGGATACTCCTTTCCCTTCAGAGACATAGCTGGTGGTATTACTGTCAGCCATTCTCCCCATGTTTTCTCTTCTCTGATTAGTATCGACATTCTTATGGCCCATAAATCCAGTTCTTTTCTGATCCGTCTCAGTGTTCTTATCAACAAATTGACCAATTGGGGATGCATAACTATCTCGGCCTCTTCCTTCAAACTCTTGCATGAATCCATTCTCCTTGACATAACAATTCTGGGCTCTATTTGAAACACAATTGTTTCCATTGAAGTGCTCCATCTGCCTGTTAACTTTTCTCTCGTCTTTACCAATGCTTTTGTCACCTCCCTTGGAAGCACTAACATGGGGGTTTTCCTCCTCTTTCCATTCAACAGCTTTAGTAACATCTTTGTCAATGGGCTTGACCGTGTCAACTCTTTTTGGTTCCATTCCACCAAGGCTATGTACAATTGCCACTCTTCGGACTTTAGTCTCAGAATCTCCTTTCTTCTCGTGGACATTGTTCGTACTGGCACTCTTGCTTCCCTTAGATATCTCTTTTCTTTCCGACTTATTAACAACATTGATTGCAACCACATTTCTTGGTGGCTCAGCTTGCTTCTGAGTTGTAGCAGGACTTCTATCAACAATCTTACGTCCTGTTGCACCATCATCGTCTTTGATTCTCCTGGCAAGCTCTTGCACATGGGAAGATTCTGCATGATGATTACTCTGAAGACTGCTACTTCCCACATGCCCTTCAATTCTTTTCTCCTCTCCAGGATTGTTCTTTTCTGGATTCTTATCTCTATGCTTCTCTTTTTTCTCCTTTTTCTTGCTTCTATCTTTGTCCTTTTCCTTACCTTCCTTCTTCTCTTTGTCCTTCTTATCCTTCTTATGCTTCTTCTCTTTTTTCTCCTTGTGCTTTGCCTGAAAGTCATAAAATTTATCAGGTAAAGGCATAGCTATATACACATTACATAAATACAAATTCAACCCACTGTACAACCAAGACATAACATAAACAAAAAAGTGGACTGTCGTCATACAACCACCTTAAGTTCATACATTCAATGTTTAGATAAACCATCATTGATTCATTACATGAAGGTTTGCACTTAGATTCTGTCCATGTAAAACATACAGTTTAAACTTTTTGCACAAATAGAGGCTCAAATGCTGCAGTCTTAGACACTGAGAGAAATTGAGCAATAAAGAACTAACATTCAACAAGCAGCATAAGAGAAAAACCACAATGACATGCATCAATCACATGTATACTATAAGGAGTGCAAAAAATATGAAGACACAGAGCCCAGATTAATACAGTACATACAGAATTATTATGTGTAATAGGCACCTTGAAAGAGTACGAAAAGCATTAGTTCATATTTACATTTTAATACTTGCAAATTATCATTATCTTTGCTACAGAATGATCATATTTATCCTTTTTTCTGACATCATATCCTTTATGTTCTCCTCTTAACATTAATCACAGGATGTATCAGCAGCATCGAACATTAACATTCATGACAGGATATATCAGGCATCGATGATATGCAAATATTGCATCCAGCAACATCAAATGACATTCTAATATTCCATACGATAACAAGAGTCTTACAGGGATGTGCCATCTTGTATCAACTACAGGAGCATGCACACAAGAGATAGATAAAACTCAACTTTTGAATATAATACAGCATATACAAGCCCCATAGTTCTCCAGAATATGATACATAAGTTCCAGGAAAATTCTATAACTCAAGAGTCTGAAATCATCACATTTAGAGTTCTCAAACAGATAGATCAATATTCTCTCAACACCAAGTAATGCTAATGATCTGGTCAAAGGTCTGGAATCTATGACACAAATGCTAATTTTACAAGCACAACAATACATCTAGGATAATCAAAACACTCTCTCATTATAGTAAATCAAGGTGTCATTTCTTACAAGGCTTGCCAAAAAGCACAATGATGAGGGAAAAACACTTCAAGATATATGTTTTCCAGCAAGTGAGCTTACTTATAAGCTAACATGGGGTTTGCAGAACACACCAACTACAACCATCAAAACCATTGCCAACATCACAGTAAGGATGTAAAATTGTAAAAGGTGTTTTGAATATAGTTACTACTGAACAGCATACATAATACGGTCCTTCAACATTACTAAACTTTTGGGGATTGGCTAATATTTGCATTCTGTTTGGTCCCATAATCTCTACACTCTGTCCATCTAAATTAACACCCTTTGTCCTATCCAATTTCAACAACCACTGATAACATTTTTCTGCTATAGTTACATCCTGGATAATGTCCAAAAACAGCAACTCAGATTGTTGATTTTTGGACATTGCAACTTAAGAAAATCAACATGCCAGAAAACCCACATCAGCAAAACAATGAGACACCAACAGTAAGGCACAAGGTACCAAAGGTAACAATTTTGGACCTTTGCTAATAAGTTGGCGTCATCGAGATTAAGCTTCTTTTCATATCCTGGAGGAGGAAATGGAAAGCAACGAGACATCGAACAGCAAGATGGTAATCCTCCACTGAGATCGGGACCTTCTCTACTGATAATTGTTGTTCCAAGACCGGAACAAATGGCAAAACGAAAGCTTGTTCATGCACCATGTCCCCTCTCTCATTCCAGCTTGACTAGCACCCCAATGTCAGGCCAGCCAATTCCTGAGGAAAATACATACCCAGTAAACCACTTCTTCTCTGCCAGAGCATTTACAGAAACTTGAATTTGTTATCTTTTCTTTTAATTATAAGCACACTAGAAGATCAAAATCAACTAGATACTTGTCCTTCAGCCCAGATCAAATGTCAACCGATTAAATCACTGAAATCCTTTTTATCCTCAAAACCGAGGCAACAAAAGACAAAGCCATCATCATGCTCCTTATAGAAAAAGCCAATTATCAGCTGCATTTCAATTCAAGAAGACACTAGTAAACACCAAAGTCTGAAAAGATTCTAGAGGTAAGTAACCCTCTCAAACCGCTGTTGAACTACAAAACACTTGGCGATCCATTTTGCTTACACTTCAAAACACCCAAAATGACCACCTTTGCTCAGAAAACCCCAAAATCCTAGCAACAAGGGAGCTCAGTTGATCTCTTTCTCTCAAGAAAATCCAGAAATTTGAATTACTTCGAAAATCTAAAGCCTTAAAACTTGGTGATAGCGAGCTACACACCATATCAAACCCTAAATCTCTTTTTATTTCCCAATGCTCAGTAGAGCAAACCAAACCCTAAACTCTCTCTCTCTCTTGAGCGAGAAAAACAGAAGGATCGAGAGAGGAGAATCAAATTGAGTAAAGATTATCGATTTGAAAGTGACACCAGAAATCCAGACAAGCAAAAAACGAAAACAGAAAGACTGAGTTGCAAAAGCGGGGAATTTGTTCGGGGCTATGGTTTAATTCAGGTCACAGAAACACCCAAAATTCAAGCAAGCCATTGTAGGCGGAAGAAAGTAGAGACACAGAAAGATGAGAGGGGAAAGGGCTATGAAGAAAAGCTCAGGTTTTCCGGGAACTTTCTCACACATCCCTCCCCTCTCACACATCTCTCTCGCTCTCTTCTCTCTCTCTTTTATACCTTTCTCTTTCGAGATGTGGTTGAGAATTGGGTGTTAATCAGAGATCTGTGATCGCGGTTTTTGTTAATTATCGTTTGAGCCTCCGATTTGGAGAAGAAGAAGGAAGAAGACACCACCACCTTGCTCTCTCTCTCTCTCTCTCTTTCCCCTTCTCTCTCTTGATGTGCTTGGGAGGATAGAGAAGCTTTCCATGGGAGAAGGGCTACGCTGGTATATATAGACGGATGAGAGAGAGATTTTTGGCGAATTCAGTTTTTTACCCTTATCATTGCCCGTGAAGTGAAGCGAATGTAATGGTCGACTTGGAAAATGATTTATATGCACAATAGCGGTATTTACTTGGGCCCAATTCGGTATGCGGCCCGAATCGGATTAGAATCAGGAGTCGGAATGAATCATTTTCAAGAAATATTATTTAGTATATTGTTGGAATTAACCATTCTAGTTAATTATGTTTTGAATTCCTTAAGATTTAGAGTTCTTATTTATGATTTTAAAGGTTTATAGTTTTTTAAAAGGTATAAAATAAGGTTTATAAAGATTCAAGATGAAGAATTACAATGTTTGGAATGGACGATACCCTTAAATTTCTGTTGGAGTCAAATTAGCTTGCAGACTTGGAATGAGCCATTCTTTCAAATGAAATCGATTCTAGATTTTTCTCTGTCAAATAGGATAGTAGAATGAATTATTCCCAAGAATGACTCATTCCTCATTCACGTGGAATCATACTAAACGAGGCCTAAAGGCTTGTCCCATCAGATGGACCGACAAGTAGTGTAGTAGTACTAGAATGTTCAAACATATGATATCAACACTTTGGTTATCCTTTCCTCTTCTAATACATTTCGTCTTTTCTACTAGTTTCTCGTAATCTTTTCTTCTTCCAATGCACTACGTTTTTTGGGTGCAATCATTTTCTCTTCCAATGCATTAGTTTTTTTTTTGGTGAAATCACATTGCTCAAAGGGAGAAAACTAAAAAATGATATCCATTATAAAAAAAATTAAAATTTTAAATAAAAGCAATGAATTTAGTTGACTAAGAGGGAGAAAAATTAGCGTAGTTAAGATCAGTTGGTCAGTCCCATATGTTTAATCTATAAACAATGATACAATTGTTCGAATCAGGTGACACTCTTGTTAGCCTAAGTGTCTTGTTAGGTATTCTTATATTATGTACCAATGGTTAGCTCTTAATTAAGACTTTACATTTCCGCTAAAAAAAAAGGATAAGACTTTGCATTCAAGTCGTAATATTATAAGATGATTTTTTTTTGGGTTGAAATTATAAGATGATTATGTAAAGTGACGAACAACTATAATATGAAGTACTATTATAATATGCTATATGTATGTAAAGAATAAGGCATATCAACATGCATGCATTCATGAATCATGAGCAATTATGAATAAAAGGGTAAAAAAAAACATATATTTATTTAGGATGAGAAAAATAAGACTTGTAAAGACGAAGGAATAAAGAAGAAGAGATTAATTTTAGAGCCCTAAACAGTCTCAAAAGGTGGAAATAGCTAACCATACGCAACACATTTTTCGACCGCGCCGTTGCATAAATGGAGCATTTGTGGATTACATGACAGCCTAGGTAGGTCACTACATTCAAGATCTTAAGTGAGGTGGCTGGGATTTTGGTTTCTTACACACTATTTAGTACGTACAAGCTATTTTAAGTGTCTATTTTAACCTTATATGATTCCCGAATTGAGTAGTTTCCAGTTGTTTTATGAGCTATATGTAACATGTCCAATAGATGTAAATCACGTTGGGTTAGGGTTTGGATTACAATTCACATTGGACCTATCTATGATCGTGGGTCAAACTTTTTGTTCAATATTTAGTATTTTAAATAACAGTATACTCCGTATTAATTACTTTACAAATACATGCATTTAAAAACTATACAAGACAACACATAGTTGATCGTTCAGTTTTTAAAGTATATTCAGCATATATATGATTTTTGTATTCTTTTTTATTGTATTTTTATAGTAATGATTTTATAAACTTCATAAATTGTTTTTGAACCAATAAACTTCAATATTTTTTGTTATGGATTAATTTGTTAGGTTTGATCAAGTTCCGGTCATATATTTTTGGCTAGACTTGAATTCCATTTATTTCAAGATTAAATAAGTCGAGTCTAAATAAAAGTTTGGCCTGTTGGTTTTTTCAAGTCGAACATATTTTGACAACAACTCTATATGTATGAATTCGCTTATCAACAAGTACTACTAGTCTACTAGTGTTAGTGAAAATCATATTATTACTTGAACTTGCAAAACTTAGTAAACTGTTGACTGAATTCGCTTACTGATAACATGATGAGAAAGGTTTGACTAACACAAATTAAGATGACAGAATAACTATTATTAGAAACCAACTCGACCAAACTAGTTGGGTTACGTGTTTGATTGATGAATTTTGGTGGAAATCGAGTTGGCAATGTCGACTCGATTCCTGAATATATGGTCATCATTTTTCTTTTGGTTTTCTAGTCAACTATTTTTAAAGCAGATTTTTGCTACCCAAATCTCATTATTATTAATAATAAGCCCACACAAATCACTTTAACTATAGGTAATTAGGTATCATAAATAACCCTAATGTCAACTCAATATCTTAAAGTTCAACAAAACCAATTTGGATTTACTGGTTAAGAAGGTTATCTACTTATCCTAGATATATTCCATAAAAAAATTGTGGCTGAGATTACAGGAAATGCAAGCCAGCCCAAAACGGTCAAATATTCACATGCCCCCAAGAAGAACAAAAAAGCATCATACACATCATAATATTATGTCAAATATTCATTCCCTTATCATCTCTCTTCAGTTCTTTAACCTTTATATTATGAAATACAGTTTCCAAATCTATCTGAATAATGCAGCACTTGCAACAAGACAGATTTTACATTCAGTGGTACATTCATTCAACAAGACAGATTGTACATTCATTGTCTGATGTCAATTCTTTTTCTTTATTCTTCTTCTTTTTCCTGAAGAGACATAATAAATGGAGTTGAAATACAAGTTTCAGTACTTCCTTGTCAAACCACCAGCTTACATGTATCCTAGTGAAAGGCCCTTTTTGAGTGTCAAGCTTTGTAAACTTCAGGAAGCTGAAGACCTACACTCGAAGCAGACTTTCCGAGTATCCTTTTCATCTCATCCGATCGGTCTACTGCAATGTTGTAAGAGAAGAGCAACTCCTGCAAAATGAAACATATGCAAAAGATCCATCAAACAAATGAGTCAACTTGAACTGATACCATATACTTGCATACTTAGAACTGACAATTTCTCTTCTAAATACCGATATCATAATATTTCAAAAAACCGATTCCATTCTAGCAGCTCGGGACCGTAGAATCTATTGTCATTTAATGGTTCAAATGGTATAAGACTCAGTTCAGAATTTGGCTTTCCAATACCTGTATAAATATGCAACAAAAATCCAATTCCTTTTTGCAACTCAGTACCTTGTATGCATATCTAACAAAAGCCATGAATCCACTAAACCTACTCAGTTTATAAGATGGTTGTTTCCAATAGCTAGTTTGATAGAAATGAGTGAAGAGTGATTGCTAAAATCGCATACTCTGAACAATTCACGTCAATATGCTCAAAAAGTCCACAGACCGAGTGGGTAAAGCTCAAGAACTCATAGTCTTGAATATCATTACTACAAGTCTCCTCTTAAACTAATTCTAGCTCTGAACAACCAATGTTCCATACACATCATCACTGCTCCTAATTGTATGCATCTAAGCAAAATATAAAAGCCGTTCATCGATCAGGCCATTTCAAATGCACAAATTCTTTGCCAAGACTCAAAGCCTGAGAGCAACTAAATAGAGCATTATTCTTAATGATTGAAGAATCATGATGAAGAAAAGGAGGAATTACCTTCTGATGGTGAACACTGTTAAGCAAGAAGAAATAATCACGAGCTAGCTTCAACTTAGTTTGAACAGATGATGGATCTGGCAATCCGCGGCTCTTCTTAAACTCTTCGGCTACAAACTCAGTGAAGTGTCGCTTGTAGCCTCTATGTCCTATGCGACTCTTGACTGATTTCAGAAGATGGCGATAGACTTTTGCAGCATGTAAGGCTTCTGAACCCATCCTAATACTGATAATGACTTGTCTTGTTTACTTCAAACTAGGGTTATCACTTTCCCCTGCACAACAAAGCAATTGTTGTTGTGTGTTACAGTAGCACAATGATAATCAGTCAATCAAACAAGTGAAGATAAAGACACCATTCAGATTTCAAACAAAATGCCCTAATGCTTGGATAGTTGGGATTGGACCTCTTGTTGATATTCCTAAACAAGGTTTCAGTGCTAATTAGGAAATCTCAGAAACTGAAGGCATCAATCGACATAGCGGGATCAAAATAGAGGTTTTAAGCGCATCCCGAGTGACAAAATTAGATCTAAGTCAGCAATAATTTCAAAATTAGGGTTCAATTGTGAATCCTTGTACATGAAAGCAGATAGCAGCGTACTGAGAATCGGGCGAATTGCAAAGAGAATATCAACGATCGAGAGAGCGTAACTTCAAAACGAAAAGAACGACATACCTCTGAATGAAGATGAAACGGATGATAGAGCACGACCGCTAAAGAGACGGCGGGGGCCGATCGTAGTGTTGGGAAAAGTCTGGTTCATGAGACAAATTGATGGACTTGTTGTCGATATCCACAATCTACAATAGATAATTTAATCTTATTCAACCTTTTTGGAATAGTTGTTAGACATCTTTTAAGAACAACTACGACATTTTTGGGAGTTCCTAATCTATACTTAGTATAGTATAAAGCGGAGTCAATGTCGTCACAAAAAATTGCACCACGTATTATTTTTATAATAAAATAATCAGTCGGACCCTCCTTTATATAGATTAGTTAGTTCTCATATAATCTTATCCCGTGAAAATTGATTAAAAATTACCAAAAATTATGAATTATCCCGAAATTTTAAGTTATCACTTACCAAGAATTAGTTATAATCTTCTGATAAATATTAATTATTTAACGTGATCCTATAATTTCTACTTGATAATTGACATTGCATATGTAACAGATCTATATTAAATTAGATTTATAATTACATTACTCGTACGCGGATCAGATTGAGGTAAACTACACATTTACCACAACCTCTTCATTAGTGAGGATTTGTGCGTGTATCCATGCATGATTGATCTGTACATATGATTTCAGATCGAAAGAAGTCCCTATAACACCTATTCAATGGGCGGTTTGGGCCTGGGCCTCCAAATAGCCATGGAAACAGGCAACGGGCCGTTTGTAATACAGTATATAAAACACATTCACCCAGCAAAAAAAGATATATATTTTTTCTTTTTTTTGACTGCAAAAAAAAGATATATATTTTTTCGGGTTGAAAAAAAAGAAGATACATTAAATAAGGGAAAAGGGGGATAACTTCAGAATCCGAAATCCCTAACCCTAATCGCTCTCGTTGATCGACCAGCAGGAGAATGAAGATCTGCCCACCGGTCTGTATTGAGGAGGATAATTTTGATGCTATCTCCATGGACAAATCTCAATCGGAGTTGTCTGTAATTCCTCCCGCCATGCTCAGTTCCCGCTGCCCCTTCCGCATCTCCTTCCGTGTGGCTCCCGTCACCATGGAATTGGAACCGAAGTCGAAAGGCATCTACGGCACTATGTAAGGACGAAAACTTCCGATTGTATTCTCCCAAAATTGCACCAATTTGTTGTTTTGACCCTCAGTTTCCACAAACACGTTCAGTTTTGGGTTTTGGTTGTGAATTAGGCTCGGCTCTACGGCGGTGCGTGTATGTTAGGTTAACTCATAGCCTGATAGATTGTTTTGGTAGTTAAAGACGAAAGCTTGCAATTTCATGATTCATTGTAAACCAACCCTGTCAATTAGGTGAGAAATTCATCAGAATAGCGTCTTTTTGGTTGTGAATTAGGCTCGGCTCTCCGCGTAGTCCGCCTCTTTTTTTTTTTTTGTCTATCTATTTGTATGAATAGGTTTCATAGTTAATCAGGCTTTTGGCTTTAGATTTGAGGTTTAAGATTCCTTGTGTATTGAGTTGGTTGAGTTGGTGGTGTGTATATATCTTACTTAGTAATGCTGGACTGTTTTGGCTATGACTTGAATTTTTTCTAACTTCATAGCTTCTATTTAGTTATAGATTAACCAGATGGATCTTTAAGATAAAGAATTTGTCTTCTTAAAATGTATATTTTTTATATATTAAATAGAATAAATGGATTGTGGTGTAAGACTTTGCACTTTTTCTTGGCAGATTTACTAAGTGGTATGCTGGGATGCACTATGATCACACAGCTCACCAGCACGAGTATTCATTGAAGCTGGATACAAAAAGAGTGTTAAACTCTGCTGGACAGTATTATGTTATTCACCGTCTAATCCGGTCATCAGTGGAAGGTAAGCTGGTTGAGATCAGTGGCCACTGTCCACATGATGACGACCCTTCGCCTGCCTGTAACTGCAGCAAGGATCCTGCCTTCACACTTGCATTCCGAAACAGCCAAACTGAAGTGGTAAGGTTTCACTTTAGTTTTTATTATTAAATTAAATTACAGGCTCACTTTAGTTTGAATTATGGAGTCCTTTCAGTGTCTATACCACCGAGTCTTATGTTTGCAGTTCAGAGATTACGACAAGGAAGTATCGGAGATGGAGGCTGAAGTATTGAGGAGAGTCGCTGAAGCCAAGAGGAGACTCGCTGACCTTGAGAGGAGACTCGCTGAAGCAGAGAGAGACGCTCAACTTGAGAGGAGAGTCTCTGAACCAGAGAGGAGTATGTCATGCAAAGGTTTGAAGAGGAGTATTTCATGCAAAGGTTTCTAAGGAGTATTACCCGAGTTCCAGCAGTAGTAAATTATGGGTGTGGTGTGTTTTGAGTAATTTAGGGGTGTGGTGTGTTTTGAGTAATTTATGGGTGTGTTTTAAGCTATATGTTTCAAGGAGTGTACCGACTTTGGTAGTGACTCTGTCTTGAATTTCAATAAATATAGACGTATCCTTGGCTAAACGTACTTGCATTATTTTTCAAAGTAAGCTCTACATTTCATCACTTACAATCTCCTTAGCTCTAATTTTGAGGTTTGAAACTGCTCTGAAGTCTGAACTGGAGGTGGTTGCCTTTCTCCCTCTTGTGTCCTTTTTACCATGTCCTATTGGTAATCAAATTTATACCTCGAGCGGAAAAAATATCATCTAAAGAGTACTTTGTTGTTGATCCCCCACACTGTCCCCTCGTTCCATCCTCACGACGGAGTCCCGATTGACGATCATGAGTAACCACATTTGGAGATCATGAGTAATCACCATTATGGAGACTATCATATTAAGAGTTTGATCAAGGTATAAACAAATTTCCTCTACCGCGAACAACCAGATCGACAAAAGGAAAGATGATGGTGTGGTTGTTCAAGGCGTCGATGGTGATGATAAAAATCGGCCATGCCAACCACACCATCAACTTCTCCTCCGGCCAATTTCATCGTCCTTGCATAATTTTATTGCTCTTTTGCTCCAAGAGAACACAATCCCAACTTTCTATTCTCTCAACTACCTTCGAAAACTTATATATAACTCAAGTAAAGAGACGACTCTGAATATGGATTTAATCAGAGATATTCCTTCATTATTATGGCCGCTCGTTTGCGCACTCCTCAGATTCGGTCGCGCACTCCAGTATGGACGGGTTACGAAACTGTCCAAGCTGAACCCGGTTTTCTGGAAACCTTGGACAGTTTCAGAATCCGTCCATAAACGAACATCCGGTTCGCTTAAAAAACGGCCCATATGGACGGGTTCTGAAAATGTTCAAGTTTTTTTAAAAAAAACAACTTCTATAGGCAGGTTTAGAACTTGCACAAATACAGATTTTGAATTTTGAAAAAAACGGCACCTATGGACAGATTCTGGACCCGTCCAAGTTAGGGTTTTTGAACGACTCCTATGGACAGATTCTGAACCCGTCCATAAATCCAGTTATGCGGCCGACAGATTTCGGCTTTTAATGTGGCCTCGTGCTTTTCACTATACACTTTTCAGTTGTTAATTCATCCCATAGGAGAAGGGTGGCTCGGAGGAGGTTGAAAACTGCCCACGAATGAGTTACGAATCCATCCATGGGCGGGTTTGAAAACTGACCATGAACGAGTTACGAATCCGTCCATAGGTGGGTGTGAAAATTTCCCATGAACGAGTTACGAATCCGTCCATAGGTGGGTGTGAAAACTTCCCATGAACGAGTTACGAATCCGTTCATAGGGCATTACACATACCCTGAGCCCTAAACCCTAAAACCCTATGGACGGTTTCTGGACTAGTACATAGGGTTTATACCCTAATGGCCGTTTTTCTGAATTTTTTTTAAAGAACTTATATCCATTTTTTTACAACAATTCAACGTTTTATCATTTAAAACATAAAAAAATCTTAAGTTACAAATCGGATGCCACATATAGCTTATATCGACCATGAAGAACTTCATCTTTAAGCGCTAACCACTAGCTATTAGGACCTCTTATGTTTTATATAGACCTTGATGATGGTTCAACCCGCCATGAACCATGAAGTCCCTTACAAGGTTGAACTCGTCTTATACCATGAAGTCTTGCACGATGGTTGAACTCGTAATGTGCCATGAAGACCTTTATGATAGTACTTGTCATATACCATGAATATCTTTATGATGGTTCAACTCGTCAAGTACCATGAGGACTTCTTGTGAGTCGTTTGCTAGTTGAAGGACTAATATGTGAGATTAATCATAATAGTATAATATATGTAAGTGTAAGTTTAAAGGCGAATCAGTTCATGGACGGGTTACGGATCCGTTCATGAATGAGTTACAACCTAAACAAAAATCGATAAGTTCGAATTTGAACCAAACAAATTGCAAAATATAAACATAGCAATTGATATAGTCTAATTTTAGGATACAACTAGCAGATGACCCGTACCTTGTACGGGGGTGTTATTTATTTATTTTTATTGCTTTGTGTATGAATTTACTTTAACAATTACAAATGTTATCATACGTATACTTTGTTTTAAAACGATGCTTATTTTTTGGAGTATAAAATGACATAATTCTTGTATATCATCATATATATAAATAAAATTTATTTATATAGTTACTTTTTATGCATACATAAATATATATTTAAATAATTGAGGAAGAATGACATAAGATAAGATGCATTATCACATTTTATTAACAATTGATACAAATCTTTTGGTATTTAATTAAATTATGTAAACTAACTTTTATAATAAAATCAATAAGTTTAAATAAAAACTCGGATTAATATATTATAATATTAAAGATATAGATAATATTTAATAAGCTATAGAAAACCATATTATCTCGTATATATGTTATTTGTTGTTGAAAAAATAATTAAATAATAAATATGTAAATATGTAATGAAAATGTTAAGGAATTATTATCTTAATTAAGAAATCGATCTTTTTTTCCTAAAGCGTAATCACTATGCTATATTAGCGATATATATGGTAAATTCAACATCCACTTTTTTTATTGATATTTTTATATGATACAATAGTAAAAATGTATTTAATATATTATTTTATATGATACAATGGTAAATTCATCCTCCGCCGCCGGACCACCATCCGGTCCATCGCTGCCCGCCACCTCTGACCCCACATCTCCCTCCCTGCTCCCCACAGCCGCTCGGGTACCCTCGACAATCCCCACCGCCGCACCTCCCTCCCCGCTCCGGACCACCGCCCCTCCCCGCTCCTCTGCGATACTGGACCCGTCGAGATTGTCATCCTCTGCCGGCGATCCTTGAACGGTTTGGAGACCTGACGACCCTTGAACGGTTTCGAGACCCGTTGAAGAAGCTTGTGCGGGATCCACACCGGTCGAAAATTGGGCGGTTGCAACCTCCTCCGAGCCACCCGGAACCACGGCCGCCGTCGAGACTCGGCCTTCCTCCTCCTCTCTCGCTCGATCCATGGACGGCGGATGAATGACGATGTTCTTGAATGACGATGAATGAGGCGGATGAATGACGGTGGATGAATTTTGAGGGTTATAAAACTTATGAACGGGTTCTAAAACTGTCCATATTTTTGACCTAAAAAGTAAAAAATATGGACGGGTTCTAAAACTGTCCATACTTGTACGGGTTCTAAACCTGTCCAAAACTTGTCCAGGCAAATTCCGGTCCGTATCTACATTTCCTAAACCCGCACACGGGACCGGGTTTTTTCTCAAATTATGGACGGGTTCTGAATCTGTCCATATTAAATCCGGTTTTTCTGAAAAATTATGTACGGGTTCTGAATCTGTCCATATGAGGGTGCGCAACCGAAATTTCGGAGTGCGCAAAATTTCGCCGTTTATTGGGGGAGGTTTTGCTAGAAACCTTATTTATAATGACGAAAAAGGGTAACTAGATTGTGGGTAGATTGTAATGGGGCGGATGTCCTATAATACAAAATAACGTGGCAATTAGGCTTTTTTTCCGGATTTACCCCTAGTAAAAAAAATTAAAATACACACGTGCCACCACGTCCGACCACATATCTTGTCACCGCCTCTAATTTTGGTTTGTACCCTGTCATCGCACATCCTATCACAACTCATCCTGTCACCAACCCCAAATTTCTTCCATTATCCACTCTGTCATCGCTTATTTTTCCGTCCTCTTGTCATCGCTTAAATTGTGGTTAAGCTTAGGTTGTAATCGAACCGAACCGAGCAGAACATTTCAATGTTCAGGCTCGGCTCGATCGAACATAAACATGTTCGGGCTCGGTTCGATAAGAGGTTCGCCGAGCTCAAGCTTGGCTCGCGAGCTATTCGGATTCGGTTCGTTTAGTACGTTCGTGAACACAGTAAACGAACTCTTGCCTGTTTCATTGCTAACCTGTTTAAGTTTTCATCCAAAACACATTATATTATTGGAGATATAAAAATTAGTACGTTCGTTTAGTACGTTCATACTTCACTTACTTGAAAAAAAATATACAAATTAGATAATATTATATTATTATTGATATAAAAATAAACTAAAACATCATTAATAAAGTAATATATTATACATCATATATTTACTCATAACCGAGCTTGTTTGCGAACATATTACCGAGCTTGTTCGCGAACAAACGAACCGAGTTTCCAAGTGTTCAGATTCGGCTAATTTATCTTAACAAGCTGTTCGGGCTCGTTTTGTTTTTAGTTCGAGCCGAAGTCGTACGAGCTTTTACCGAATCGAACGTCGAATATCTCGTGATCGGCTCGGTTCGATTACAGCCCTAGTTAAGCTTTGTCATTGTTCATTTATTATCACCTAGTTTGTCAAAAGCTTTGTCATTGGTTAAATTGTCGTCAAATCTTGTCATAAGATTTGTCACCACGTACACCAATTCATCACTATATACAAACAACTTGTCACCATACACAAAAACTTGTCACCACGTACAATAAACTTATTATCAAAAATTATCATTGAGCATATGCGGGATTTGAACCCAACATTACCATGTATTAACCACGTTACTCTACCATTTGAGCTAATGGGCCTTAATTAAAATTAATATATAAACAGATTAACCACAACCGTAAACAAAAAAACTTGTCACCACCAAAACCCATAAATAAAAGCATGTCACCATCAAAAGCCATAAACACAAAATTTGTCACCGATAAAACTCATAAACAAAATAACTTATCATCGATAAAACCAATAACCACAAAACCTGTCATCAACAGAACCCATAAACACAAAACCTGTCATCGATGAAACCCATACACAAAACTCGAACGACATCATCTTAGAACAACAATCAACATCTAATTCACACCACAAATTTGAGAAAGATATAGAAACTCGAACGAAATTGTTTCAAAACATTTAGATCTAGGTATATTAAAGACAAAAAACCTAAAAATCTAGAAATGCCCTAAGAACGAAATTTTTATTAACTTTCAGATCTGAAACATTTTCATTGATTTCTACGATTCTGTCTTTGACAACGCCGGCTTCCTCACCGCCATTAACAAGATCTGGAGGAAAAGAGGAGAGAAGAGAAGAGGAGAGGAAAGAGGAAAAGAGAAGGGAGAAGAACCTGAAGGGAGGGAGAGAGAGAGAGAGAGAGAGAGAGAGAGAGAGAGAGAGAGATATGGTGTTTTTAGGGGTTTTATACCGCCTAATTAGCTCTTTTTTTTTGACCGACTAGATACTACATCAATTTAGGCAACGTGTCCTTCTCACCTCCTTCCCTCTTTTATAATAGAAAGTTAGTGCTTGTTTGGTTGAATGTAGGAGGTATAATTCATGGGAATTTAAACTCGGGTGTTTTTCTATCAGTTATTTTTCAACCAAACCCAAGTACTTACTTCTACTTCCTAAGATACTTTAATTTATGGAATTTCAATGTAAATCAAACGAGCACTTACTGTGATATTAAGAATTTGACATCAAAAAATGATGAATTGCATCCTAACATGGAAAGTCTTGTAATACCCGCTATTTTTATAAGATATTATGTCTATATTCTATTAGAAGTGTAAGAACAATTCTAATGAACTCGTTTTCGTAACGACAAACTAAAGCTTTCAAGAAAGCATATTAATCGTTAAATATAATTTTAAAATATAAAACGGAGATTTATAGTCTAAAGATAAAATTAAGTCTTTTCACTCATAAATGTAATTTGAGAAGATTAATATTATTAATTAGCAATAATTAATTAAATTGGATTAATTGTTATAAAATCTAATCAAGTGTTAATCTAATTATAATGGGCCAAAATTAAAAATAAGAGGATGGAGAAGGTAGGATTAGAACCCCTAACCTCTCCTACCCACTCCCCATCCTTCTTCCAACTAGACTTCGAGAACTCTCTGTCCATTAGGGGAACTGATTTAGTTCAAACCCAACTATCCCCCTAAAATCCAAACTCACGAGATGTACCCGGGACTTCCGGTCGTACACGCCAATATCACTTCAGTCAAGCTTCGTGGCAACCAGAAATCCGGAGGAGCAAGCTCCTTACCCCTACTCTGCCACTCTATCTCTGCATCCACTTCCCTTGCGTACGAAATTGGGCAAAAATCTGCTATAAGATGGGGGTTGTCAAGCTTCAATTCACATCTTCAACTCCGTCTTCCTTTTCTCTCAAACCCCCTGAATTCCCAGCAGTTTTTCCCCATCAATTTCAGCCAGGAATTTGTCCCAAAAGAAATCCGATCAAAATCGACCCAATTGCAAACTCTTCAAATCTGATTTTTCCCCTCTTCACCGGTGAAAGCCTACCGAACCGCCAGCCACCTTCTTCGCCGCCAGGAATTTCCGGAGACTGCGGTGCGCCGCCGCCCGTTGTCGTCGTCGATCGCCGGAGCTGCTGGTTGGTGTTGTTGCTGCACGCGTGAAGAGGAGGAGGCAGCCAACAAACTTCTTATACGTAAAAGAAGGAGGCTGCTCATAGAAGAAGAAGATATTAAGAGGTTGGGCCTATCCTTTGTTTTTGTAGGCTTAAATTAAGTAGGCCCACTAAATTAATTAGACCCATCTACTTATTTGAAATGAGGATGACACTTTTGAAACCTTGAGTTACGTATTTTACACTATTGCTAGCCACTAATTAATGATTATGAAGTTAAACATTATGATTATCTTAAATCATAATAATGACTCCTACCTAATATACTTATAAACATACTATTATCATGATCACACAAATTATAGGCTTTTAAAACTTGGTCATTATGTTTATAAAATTAATATATTTGATAGGAGCGATTAAAAGAGTATTATACCCCTTTTCTTAATTGGGACGTATAATGTTAAAATATTATTTTATTATGATTAATGAATTTTAATTAAGTATTTATTTAATTTCTTTAAGAAGCGTTTTTATAAATAAATTTTATGAAGGACGTTCATAAACCGATGATTTTACGAAAATCCTAAGCTCGCTTCTAACATTCTAATAAGCCAAAAACTTCGCTTTTATAAACTAACAATTCGAGGAGTTCCTAGACTAAGAAATAAATTAATTATTAATTTATTTCGTTATCATTCCGTGCCTCGAATTAGGTCAAGCTTCTAGGAGCGCTCGTTCAAAAATTCCGCCTTCGTAGCGATTTAACTCTCGAACATCGAAGGCAAGTGGATGGTTCTCCCTTCGTACTCTCTTTATATTTGATAATCATTGATTCCTGTCGTTATCCTGTTCAGTTTGTTGGGAACATCTTGTTTGCTGAATAAAATGAATATAGGGTTACTTATTGTTTAGAGATAACGACCCTGTTATTATTTACATTACTGCACTGCGCTAGCCCATGGACTTAGGACCGATGATTGTGGTCTCTGCTTGCTTTAAGTCTCTTTCGAGACTTTGTGTGGACTAGTGTAGGAATTAGGGATGCGAGTTTTGACTCTCAACATCTCTTTATAACTGTACTGGGTGGTATATTTATTATCGGCTCACAGTACTGGGTCATGACTCTGCCCGCTCCACCGCTGGAGGGGTGAACTTTGCACTCTAGCTAAGTGCCAGGGATTATTCCCCTTACTCTATAGGCATCGTCTCTCTGCAGAGCGAGCTGCCACCTTAAAAGTCACACACTACATCTGTATTGCCTTATGACTTTAGACAAAGATAAGTGCCTATGCACATTAGTGATAGAGAATGAATTTGAGTGCCCTCGAAAATACTCGATGGAGTTCTCTCAAACTTGCTGTGAATTAATAAAGTTCCCAACAGACAAAGAACAATAACTTTCTTTCTAGGAAGTCACTTCCCTGTGATTTCCTATCCTTCAAAAGAAATCTTGTATTTCTTTTCGCATCAGATTCCTTTACTTTTCATTGCCGGAGTTCTATTCGAATAAAGTTCGTTCACTATTGTGTCTTTCTCTCACTGCCAAAGAACCCGACTGGTCGTGCATCGTTCAGTTGCCTGTGGACTTTGATGCCGACAACTTAGCCTTTTTAAGAACCTAGTCGTATTCTACCACTTGCTTAGTCTCGCGTTAGACTAATACCACTTTCTTTTCTTCCCGACATTGGTCGGCTGGTATTTCTTGCTTCTATGGAAATATCAGGTAACAAGGCCAAGACTGTAGCAGGTTAAAGCCGAAGACTCAAGGATCTGAAGGAAGGAAGGTTTCAAGCCTTTTGGACATTCTGGGTCCGCCAAGCTACTTTGTATAATATTATTGTCTTAATTTCCGCTGCACTATTATCTAATGTTATTCCCATTTCAAACACTAGCGTTTCAGACCTTTGAACGCCTTTTCAAGTATGTGGTAAACGATGAACCACTTTAATGTAATATAACTATCCTGTTTTATATTACTTTGAACCGTGTTGTGTTACCTACAGCCTCGGGTGGTCTTGGATGGTAAAATCCGAGATCACTGGCGGTAGCACCCTTGAGTTAAAAATAGGGGTGTTACAAGTCTTAAGTTAGAAATTTTGAGACTTTTGGATGAGTTGTTGGGAACTGATTCCTCTAAACAAACTAAATTGAATGAATTGAGAATTAGGGTTGATAAGCTTATTGCTACTAACCTTATGAATCAAATGAGCCCTATACGCTTAGGTTTGTTACAGAACAATTATGGAGAAAAGTTAAAGACCATGAATATTTTTCACGTCTTGAAAGAAGGTTGCAAAGTGCCAACGATAGGAACAAGCACTTGAAAGCTAATATAAGTCCTCTTGAAAATCATAGCTTTACTAATCAATCATTGGTATGTAGGACAAATGGCACATAAGTTGTGGCTAAATCAAGCCACTAGGAACAAAGTCGCTAGCCCGATTGGGAACAATACCACATGAGTGAGGTAAAAATCTAACAAAAGTGATTGATGTGAATCCGTCTCTAAAGGATCCGAGTACGCCGAAGGATCTCGACTTTGGATTGCGTATTGGGTCTCAACTTCGACTTGAGGTATTTTGAGAAAGGGATTGAGGAATTAGAAGAGATTAGAATTGATCAACTCACCAAGGGCCAAGAACCTTTAGAGGACCCTTCTCCCACATCAGAAGGCTGTTGATTTCTACACCGCTGCACCCTTCGGTTGGGCCTTACAAAACATGAAGAGTGGCTAAAATTTCGATCAGGGAGTCACCCCCAACATTCTCTTTGCTATCACTATTTGGTACCTTTGGAAAAGGAGAAACGCTAAGGTTTTTCAAAATGCAGGTGAAGTCACTAACAAGCGGGATATCATCCTTCACTATGCAAAGAAAGTGGACAAGGTTGCGAGTAGGAAAGGAAGCCTTCAAACAAAGAGGGACAAGTATGAGAGACTCATTAAATCGGAGAAGCCGCACGCGGGCTGGACAAAAATCAATGCAGACGGCTCTGTCGGAGGCCCCTTAAAAGACGCCACAGCGGGGGGTCATTCGGAACAATGATGGAGAGTGGATCCTCGGGTTTGGATACAATATAGGTATATGTTCGGTCCCCATAGTTGAGATTTGGGGAAAAACACAAGCCTTCAAACTGCCTGGGACCAAGGCTTTCGGAGAGTCATAATCGAGTCCGACTCAAAGCTGGTTATTGATATGATCAAGCGCTCCATCAACCCCTTCCACCCACTTTCTAGCCTGGCCCATCGATGCTAGACCTTCTTCAGTATAGATTGGGTTATCCGATCTCGACATATCTATCATGAGGCCAACAAGGTTGTAGATCGTCTTGCCTCCATTGCCCATCTACCTTTAGGAGTGCATATTTTTTCTAACCCCCTTAAGGATATATGTGATGCTTTGTATGATGATAGCGGGGTTACTACCTGGCCCCGACTTTTATGCAACTCTTTCTCTAATAACAACTGAGAGCTAGCCTCTCCCTTTCTTGACAAAAAAAAAAGAAGAATTGATTAACTCAAAGGAGAAGTGATCGATAGGAAGAGATGAAGAGAATTGACGCACAAAACAAATGAGTTAGAGTCAGAATCTCGATAGAGTTTCGTAATTTAAATCATGCGTAAATCAAAATACAAGCTAGAGTGGCCTTTATATAGAAGAAGGCTCACATAAACCCTAGATAGAAAGGAGGCGAACTTGGGTCTAGATGCAACCATGACCCATCGTCCATAATACTAAAAATAGGACAAACATAAATAAATATCTCAAATTAGTAATAATATAGAAATAGAAACATATGGCCAAAAAAACAAGTGTTGGCATGCCATGCTTCTAATCGAAGGCGGACGCCATAGTCTTGTGACCCTCAGACTAGTCGGTATCGGGTTTGACCCGGATTGGGTCGCATCATTCTCCCCCACTTGAGTTCGATGGGTCCTTATGTCGAGTGTCGTAGTGGAAGGAGGGCGGTGAAGTCTTGTCTAGCTTTTGAGACCTTGGTGATAAAGGTGGGCACACTCCAAACTGGTACAGTTGAATACGCAAGAGATGTGCGGACGAGTGCGCAAATGGGCTTAATTGAATCGAAGGTGGTCGTGACAATGGGTTGGGTTGGTGCGATCATGGATTTCAAAGACCTAGGTTGGCTCCTCGGTAGTCGCGATAATGGTCACAGTCACGGGTGGCTCCTTGTAAAGCGACTACAAAGACATGTAATTAGGGTTTTAAATGTTCCCCTTAATTCATTGATTGATATGTATTTATACAAGAGGTATTGGAACTCCTTGGAGCCCAAGTAAGTATATAATGTTTATCTATCTTGTTACAAAACATAACAAAGTATTTACAAGATACTATCTATCCTTAATACCCCCCTGCAATCTTAAGGTGGTTCACCAACATGAAGCTTGGATCGTAGTGCCTGAAAACGAGAATTACCCAAAACTTTGGTGAAGATGTCGACAACTTGGTCCAAGGCGCGAACATGACGAACAATGAGAGAGCCATCAAATACCTGCTCCCAGACAAAGTGAGAATCAATCTTAATGTGTTTAGAACGTTGATGAAATACCGGATTGGAAGACATATATGTGGCACTCAAATTGTCGCAGAGTAGAATGGGGGGGGCAGTTGAATAGGGGCGTGAAGTTCTTGAAGTAACTGTTGTAACCAGATCAACTAGGTAGAAGCAAAAGCAATGGCACGATACTCGGCTTCAGAGTTGGATTTGGCTACAAAAAGCTGCTTTTTGGACGCCAAACTGATAAGGTTGCCACCATAGTAGATAGCAAAATCATGCTAAGATTTGCAGTCATCAAGATCAAAAGCCATCCTGCATCAGAGAAGGCAAGTAACCGGCTGTCAGTGCACGA
Organism: Polygonum aviculare; assembly: GCA_934048045.1. Classification (NCBI taxonomy): domain Eukaryota; kingdom Viridiplantae; phylum Streptophyta; class Magnoliopsida; order Caryophyllales; family Polygonaceae; genus Polygonum; species Polygonum aviculare. Next base: position 32,104,812 of record OW204028.1, on the reverse strand, counting down.
CCGAAGGTGAAGGCTTGTTGTGATGGTGCCCTTAAGGTAGTGAAGCAGACGTTTGACCGCCTGCCAATGGGACTCTGTAGGAGTATGCATGTATTGACACACTTTGTTGACCGCATAGGAGATTTTCGGGTGAGTGATGGTGGCGTATTGAAGTCCACCAATGTAACACCCCTAATTTACACGGGAGTATTACCGCCAGTAATCATGAATCTAACAAACCCGAGATTACTCAGGCCTTTACAAAGTACATTCGAAGTATACGGTAATATAACTGGAATTTGGTCAGATAGGTAAAGTCTGACTATGCTTTAAGGGATTATCTATAAATAAAACTGCGGAAGCAAAACAAATGTTTGACTAAGAACAAGTTTAAAATCTGATTCGCATGAACCAAATGTGACTCACAACTTCGCTACAACTTCTTCTTTCTCCTCTAATTGGTAGACGAGGTTTCCAACTTCAAATAATCAACCTCTCACGTTGAACAAATCCTCTAAATCCTGATGTGCCGTAAGATAAGGAAACACACCAGGCAACATGCAAAAGAAAGGAGGGTGGAAAGGAGGTTGATTATGAAGGAATAGTCACGCAAGCTCAAAATTCTGGATAAAGATCAGTCGGTAACTCCACTACCAACAGATGAGTAGAATTAGGTTCTCGATTTAACTAGATATCCTTGAGACAACTTTATTTCACAAGTTATGAGGTGGTTAATATTCGATAAAGAACAGTGATAGAATTTACGTCGAAGGGTCTCCATTCCCTCGACTATATAAAGTTTTACAATCAATCTAAATCCGAATAGGATTGAGTAAGGATCACTTGCTCTGCTGACTCAACCTGGCCTAAGGTTAAATTAGGAGTTCTGTAATTACAACTAAAGAAGTTATCCAATACTAAATGAACCACAAATAACTAAAGGATTACCAAATTACGAACACCTCACGAACTTGTGACCAACTTCTCACTAACTAGTAACTGATATCCTTAACCCTTAAAGAACCTCGTTAAGGTAGAACACATCCTAACTTCCTTCTCCGCCCTTGCAATGAGACTCGGCTATAAGAATTTTTATGACTACAACTCTTTTGTTTCCCTCATAACGAGACTTGGCCAAAGGAATCTTTACTACTATGACTATGACTTGGAGTGAAACCTCAAGTCCTACCTCGACACTCGTAGGAGACTTAGTCGGTTAACTAATCGTTTTCATTCGACACTCATTAGAGACTCAACCGAATGCTTCATCATTCGTGATTTCGAAACTCATAAGAGAATCAATCGATTAATCACTCGTCTTTACTCAACGCTCACAGAGACTCCGTCGAATACTTCACTAGTCCCGGTTTCGACACTCATAAGAGAATCGGTTGAAGGAATCAATGTACTCTACTATAGTACAAAAATGCCCCTCATGCATTGGATTATAATATTCACTTCATGATATTGAAAGAGAGCTAGTAGTAGGGGTGTGCATCCGGTTCGGTCCGACCAGGTGGACGTGAATTTTCACAAACATGGTCCGGGGACTAGACCGGACCCGAAATTCTGGTCCTTGTCCGGGTTTGGACCGGGTCAAACCGGTTTCATTTTTTTAATATAATATATTTAATTTAATTTTTATTTTTATATTAAAAAAATATTTTGTTAATAGATAATATAATCAATAATCATATTAATATATTTTTTTTTTAAATAACAATATATTCCAGTCCATCCCGGTTCGGACCAGAAAATTCCGGATTTAGACCGGACCGGAACCCGGAATCCGGGAAAATAAAGGATCGGGACCGGACCGAAAGTATCCGGTCCGGTCTAATCTTGCACACCCCTAGTGTGGGCAGTTATAATTGTTCCGTGCAAACAGAACACAGATATTATCCAACATTGTGTTGTGTAAAATCAAGAAGTTAAGGATAGTATAGATAGGATAAGTATGTACGAAAGATTTAGGCTTTATTCAACACTGTGAGCTAATTTGAACTCAAATTGATAGTTGATGAAAGTAGGCAGGTGATTCAACGAGCTGATTAAGCTAGGCGAGTGTTTTGTATTACGAAGTTGATTAGATAGATGGCAAGTGTTATTTTAACAAAGAAGAGAATATGGATTCATTTTCATGGAACATTAGGTTACTCTCCTAAATTGGTCAGCTACACGAGCCTCGTCATCTTAGCTCTTGGTCTTTATGGACATGTGATGTCACCTTACGAATTAATATTCAATATTTTACATGTGCATCTTTTACATACAAGTCATCATACGCATATTGATAGTGTCATCGAGAAGACCACTAGCAAGCAATGAGGCCAAGGCTGAATTCCTCATTTCCTCTGATTGGATATGTTCAAATGTTGTCTCATGCATTTCCAAAAATAAATATCAGGAGCAGTTGTGAACTAATAGGGATTTACTTGGACTCGAGCCCTTTTGCTGGTGAACTGAGCCATAACAAAATATGAAGCCCACCAAATCCTAGGTACATTTTGACAAGGAGAATGCAGAAAAATCAGCTAAGGTTCCAGGACAGGAGATTTATAAACAATAGGTTCCAAGTTTTTCCAGTGGCAATCAACTACTTTCCATCAAAAAAGTTTTGTAAGTTCACTGTATGATCATAAAACTAACATGCTGAAACCATGACAGGAGATTTTTAAGCAATAGGTACCCAAGTTTTTCAACTATTTCTGTATGATCATAAAACTAACGCAAACAAAAGTACTCAAGCACCCACATGTGAAATAAGCATATGTGAGCTACTATCTGACAATATCACACCGGAACATTGTTCATTCTTCAACCTGACCTGCAAGAACAATGACAGAAAGACACAAGGTATCAATAATTACGACATGAAGTTCATAACATGCTGAAACCATGACAGGAAATTTTTAAGCAATAGGTTCCTAAGTTTTTCAACTTTTTCTGCATGATCATAAAACTAACACAAACAAAAGCACTCAAGCACCCACATGTGAAATAAGCATATGTGAGCTACTATCTGACAATATCACACCGGAAGATTGTTCATTCTTCAACCTGACCTGCAAGAACACTGACAGAAAGACACAAGGTATCAATAATTATGACATGAATTTCATATACAGGATTATTAAAAAAAAAGCATTTCACTGACCACATTTTACACGCAAAGAGTTCATAAAACTGATTTTGCACAAATCAGAACATAAATCTTTCAATAGTATTTGTAGCCTTTTTCTTCATCTTTTACTCTAAAAACAAACATATAGTCAATTTTAAAACAAACCTGCTTCTTCTGGCTTTCTCCTGCTCCACCACACTCAATTTATCCTCTAACTCTTTGCATCTTCTTTGGTAGTCAGCCAGCTCCATTAGGGCTGCATGAAGTTTCTCATCCACAGACACAGACACAGCTTCATCTTCACTAATTAGGCCTGCAAAATAAACAAGTTGGTAGAAATAGTATTACAAAAAGTAAATCTCATAAAATAAATTCAATTGTTTTTTTTACTAACCTTCCTTCTTCAAAATTTTAAGCACCTCAGTAGCAGAAGGGCGTAGTGAAGCCTCTGCTGTCAGCTGCTGCACTAGGCTTGCTTGCACAGGAAATTTATCAGCCCACAATGAAGGCACCTCAGACTTTTGCAATCCCGTAAGAACTGTAGATCTTTCCGTTCTGGTATCGAGCAACGGATGCCATAGCTCAAATAATAAAACTCCCAAACTGAAGAGATCATATGTGGGACCTACTACTTTGAAATCTGGAGGCTTGTAGAAAGGGGCTCCCTTAGTGGAAGACTGCTTAGACAGCTCATCCTCATCTAAGCCCATTGCAAATTTAGCTATAGAGAAAAAAAAATGATTAGAAGTAACGTGCAGAAAATTGAATACATCAAATACAAATTAACGAAGTACATAAAATAGAAACTAATATGAAATATTACCTATTCCGAAATCTCCAATTTTCACATTCGACTGAGAATCCAAAAATATGTTTTTTGGATGTAAATCCCTGTGCACTACTCCCATCTCATGTATGTAGACAAGTCCCTCTACAACTTGAGTAAACACACCCCACTTGTTTTCAATTTTACTCTTGTTAATAAAGTTCTCAAGTGTGTCCATACAGAACTCCATCTGTATGTACAGAAATGGAAAGCTGTCATATGAAGTCTCACTACTCTGAGAGTTAGAATCATCAGAACCATCCCATTTCAATGAAAGCTCGTCAAACCAGGAAGAATTTTCTAGCCAAGCATGGTGATATCTAACAACATAGGGATGATGTAGAGTGGAGAGTGTTTTGACCTCTCTGAAAAAGTGTAAATTTTAATTGATTAGGATTCATTATGTACTGTAATTAACTACTTTTATAAAGAAACTAACCTCAAGGCTCGAGAATTCCTAATCTTAATTTCTTTAATAGCATATGTTCTGTCATCCACTCTATTTCTGCACCTAACTACAGAACCAAAGCCACCTCTTCCAAGTGTTTTAAAATCGCAGAAGTCAGCACATCTGCTGCTTAAAGCCCTGCTTTGAAACCAATAATGCCAAAACAGTAGTACATTAGGTAACATTAGCCTCTAATCAGAAAATCAGATTAACCCTGTTTAAAACCAAGTTTAACTAGAGTAAGTCTTACCGGCTTTCAGTTTTTCTCTTGTGCAAACCCATTCGACCCCTGTCAATTATCCATAATTTCTTACGTTAGTTAGGGCCAGTTATTTCATTTTTCTAAAGTATGGTCCTTTAAATACAGACAAAAGGGAAAACTATGATAGCCAATTCCATTGATCTCCTTGATTCTTCTTTCTTCAACAACCAAGTGCATAACATCATTTGTCTCAATAAGGGAAAGCTATATTTGTATCTAAAGGACAAATATTGGAGCCACATCATCATATTCTGTGATTTTCTTATAACGCTCCCAGAGGGTTATCACCTTTTCCCACCCTAGAAAAATGAGAAAGCAAGCATTTGATAAGAAATCTTTTTAATTGTACTGCTAAAGAAACCTGAAACCACTTTGCTTCCAAACAGTTTTCTTCACTGGATATGTTCAGCTGTGCAGAATAAAGATAGCTATGCACCAGGTATTTTCCCTGATCATACTTCAAAATGGGTAGAACTTATCAATGCCCTATGACAGGCTAAACAAAGTATACCAACAAGTATATCTAGAGAGCTCATTTCCACTCTACCAAACTTAAATGACCAGTTTATTCATATAATTTGACCCATTGTCGCCCAGTGGTGATTTTCCATGCTTGATTTGAGTTTAAGGTCCTGAGAGGATCAGCTTGAATGTAGGAAATAAGAATGACATGAATTTTATAGATTGCTTTTTGGCATATTGTTTTTAGAAACTAAAACCCTAAAAGGAAATCAATAAACCCTATTAAATAGTTTAAATAACCCTAATAAATACTAAGCAACAGATTCCTTCCATTTAAAGGTTCTTAACCTATGGCCCCAGAACATAGGTGAGAAATATACTTTATTTATTTTAAAAAACAATTGTAGAGAATAAGGTCACTAAATGACCACCTCAATTTGGTGATGACACAGATTGCTGGACATACAGAGAACATCATCCCTATTATCCAAATCAACCAGCAGTATCATAAAAGTTTATTAGATTCATTATAGCTACAAATCCTACAAAAGCTGGCCCCATATGCAAAAAAAAGATTGCAAGACCATGCTTGAAGCCAACAGCTATACCAGCAGGGCATGCAAATCTAATAAACCTATCAATATCTCATTAAACTAGGAGAGTACATAAATGCAACATATTGACTAGAAAAAAACATACCGCCAATGTTTCTTGAGTGGATCTCCCAACTTTCCTGTATTTGAGCACTGATCAATTAAAAGAGGAACTTCATCGGGAGTTATATATCCAAACCTGCAAAACATTGCAAATATAAGTCCCAATTCTAAGTAACAGACAATATACCTGAATAAGATGTAATAATGAAAAATGGAACAAAATGATTCATACCAATCACCAGTAACTGGTCCATCAGTACGTGCATAGTAAATAATGACATGCCCAGCATATTCATGTCCTCCAACGAGTGAACATGCAAAAACAGAAATGTTTTCCCTGAGATTTCTAGATTCGATCTGCTCGATCAAGCTATGGATGAGGATAGGCCCACATGTACTGCATCTCTTATCCCCTGGATGGGAGCAAACAAATATTAATGGACCAGACAAAGCCTCTGTGGCACCAGATTCCCATGATTCCTCATTTATAAGCACATCTTGCACAAAACTCTCCACATTTGACTCATTCAAGCCCCTATAAAGATTCAAGCAAACAAAATTTTCATTTATAATCACAAGTTAATTGTGCTACAATGCTAAAGTGAGTGAAATCCAACACCCTTATTACCTGTACTTCACCATTTGTGGGAACACAAGCACGGTTCCAGCAGCACAAGCGTTATAGTAACTTTCTTCACAGATTGTCAGCTTTGTCTACCATTCAATAAACATCACAAAAATGCTTTAGAACCAGAAAAGCAGAATGACACGAGATCGAAGATGCAAAATCAAACAAACATTCCACAGTGCAATTACATACATATGAACAAATTGACACTATGCAAAGCAAGCGAAATATACAACTTATCGGCATGAATAAAGCAAACTCCAACTATGGTTTATGCAAATACAGGCAATTTCCGGAAGCAGATTACATAATGCTGTTAAATAAATGTGTGAATCCCCAGGGGAGGGAGGAGGAATAGAGCATGTTTGCTCCATGTGAGAGTCAACACACCTCACGTTCTCTCTGAATTCACTCAATCAATCAAATACATATACACTTGGTTTCCTTGTCAATTAGAGGAGTAAATACATGCTTTGTCCCATCTAAAAAACCTTGGACTAGAATTGTGCGGAAAGAAGAAGATAAAAATTAGAAACAATCATTGTAGACTCGTAACCCTAGTTTAGGGAAACAATTGATAAAACTGCAATATCTACTCATAAGAGAACGAATAGAAAGAACAGAAGCTCCAGTTAACCTAAGACTTCTTGTGAACTACCTTTTTCATGTCGCCCTTGTGAGCTTCGAGTTCCGAGGCGAGAAGGTCGGGGAGAAGGTCCGTTTCGAAATTCTTAGCGTTGTAGAAGAGAAAAACATGGCGATCGGATTTCATCGCTGTTTTTACTGCAAGAATTGTAACAACATTTAACTTACAGCTTTCTTTTCTTGCCCAAACAAAGATCAAACTCCAATTGCTTTTCACATAATCCAGAACTACAACCAAGAAATTCGAAACAAGTGGGGAAAAAAACGAAATACCTGAGCTGTTTTCCAAATTGAATCCTAGGGCAGAGAAATCGATACAAGTGAAGAAAGAAATCGATACCTGAGGTGTTTTCCAAACTCCGATTGCTTTACAGCCGCCCAATCGCCGGAGAAATCCGCTTCAGATGACCACAGGAAGCAGGCGGAGGAGTGAGAAGACGGACGGAGAGCGCTGGTGGTGGTGAGCGACGGAGGTAAAAGACAGACGAGAACAGCGATGAGAGCAGTCGGGCGGTGGCGAGAGATGGCGGTGGCGAGCTCTGGCGGTGGTGAGCGATGGCGGTCAAGAACCTCGGGTAGAGAGGGGTAAGAGAGAGTACGGTACCCAGCCTCCCACTCTCCCAGAGAGAGTAACGAAACAGGAGTAGAGAAATAAGAGAAGTATCTAGAAAACCTTTCACTAGTTTTAAGCTCGGGCCTTCGCCCGCGCTTTTTTCGAATAAAGTTTAGGGAAATTCCGTTTAGTATCCTTAAATTTTTAATATTTTTGGATAGTATCTAGAAAAAAAGGCTTATTTCGGATAGTATCCATGATCTTTTAAAAGGTTTATCATATACCCTTTCTTTAGTTTTTCTTCTAAATTTTCACTTTTTTTTTTGTTAAAAAAGTATTTTTCTTATTATTTTATTGACTATGAATGGATGAAATAAGTGGAACAACTATAGAAACATTTGTATCCTTTTTAATTTTTCATTTAATACTCTTATTAATTTCGTATATAAAAAAAATATTTATTGTGTTTTATTAAATTAGTGTATGAAAAAATACAACCAATTAAATATTTAATTTGACTTTAATTAAGTAGTATAGCTTGAGCTATAATTGGACATAAATGAAACTTATCGATGAGAAAAAACATTATTAAATAAGCTAGAAAATCTAATATTTGTTCGTATAACTGAACATAATGACATCGCCAAGCTATAATTTTGCCTAGTAATAGACAAATTTAGTAAATCGAAAGATTTTTTTTAGCCAAACTTAAAGATTATTAAATAAACTCCATAATCTGATGAACTGGTATGAAGTGACAGAACAAAATTAAAAATTTTGAAAACAAACAAACAAACAATCAGCCATAAACAGGAAATTACAAGAAACTGAGTTGTTTCTGGCCCAAGTGTACATCCATCAAAGCCCATTATGTGTTTCCGATATTGAAAAGATTTTCCAGTGATTATTTGAAATCCGAGACAGATAGTTCAACGTTACAACACATTAACATTGAACGATCTATCTCGGATGTCAAATTAATCACTGGAAAATCTTTTCAATATCGGAAACACATAATGGGCTTTGATGGATGTACACTTGCCACTTGGGCCGGAAACAACCCAATTTATTGTAATTCCCATTTTATGGCCGATTGTTTGTTTTATTTTTTCAGACTTTTTTATTTTGTTTTGTCACTTCATATCAATTCAACGTTAACACATCACTTGATTAAAAAAAACGTTACAACACATCAGATTTGATGAGATGCAGGAATCTGAATTTCAGCTTATAGTAAAGCAAGATCTTGATCAAGACCAATCATACATGCCATCAGCAGTTCAAGATGTAAGTTATATGTCTAATACAAATTTGATACATATCAAGCATGTCCAAAATTGTTTTCATCAAATTCCCTTCCTTTCTATACACTAACATACATGCAACCTAATATTGTTTAAACTCCCTCTTTATATATATAATCAAGGATAAGTGACATCCTCAACAACTCTCTCGCCCATAATCAAACAATGCACATAATAAAACCATCAACAAAAAGTCAAGCAATAACATTCTCCCAAACATAACCCACAGCCTCCATGTAGTTCTTGCACAAGTCAGAAACCAAGGTGGTGACCATCTCCGTGAGCCCATCCATGGCCTCGGGAACGCCGCTCACCGCGCCTTGGAGCGACTCCCGAGTCTTGTCCATAAGATCGGTTAGTGACCCGGATGTCGAACTAACCATTTCCACAACCGCGTCCTTGATGAGCTCCAACACCTTTGAAATTATGCTTGTGATGATCTCCATTACGAGCTCCATGAAAAACGTTATGACCGACTTGATCCCTTCGCCCACTTGCTCTAGCAAGCCTTTGGTCGCCTCTCCTGGGACCCGACATGTTTGGATCAAGAGCACTAGAAACTGAGCTATGAACGAGAAGAGTGCGCGCGATATGAGGTTTGAGATCGTGGTTATGGTGAAGAATATGAACCTCAGTAGAAGGGCGATCATTTTTTGTTGTTGTTGTTGTGTGTAGATTTGTAATGGGGATCAAAGGGATTGTGTGAAGGTTGTTGATTTGTGATGGGAATTGGGGCTGATCATTTGGTCGTTGAACATTTCAAAGGCTTGCAAAATGGGCATGATAATGATATGGAGGAGGGGATTATGGATTAGTTTATTTGGTTGAGTATTGAGTCGTTGAAATTTGATAGGTTTGGTCTGTTTTCATGGCGGGGTTTCTATATATTTATACGTGGTATTAGTTGTTGCCCTCACATTTTGGATATGATTAAATATGACTTCCAGGAGGAATACAGATTCCTTAAGCAAAGAAAATTTGTGTTTCTTCCAAGAAAAATTACATATTTTGTTTGTGCACAAGTTTAGTGAAGTTATGAACCGAACAACTACATACTTTTTAGGTTTTATTGTGAGCATATTTTTTATTATAATCTTATGATTGATAAGATCATGTAAAAAGAGATCTTCATATATTATGTGATGATTTGTTACAAGGTCTGACAAACTAAAACAAATGGATCGGATTAAACAGATGATGAATGTGCTCAGGCACAAAGCACAACCTGTCCATGTCATTCCTTTGCTTGAAGCTTTTCTTAAATGTGCAAGTAATCTATAGCCATAGCTTGTACATAAAGTTAATTTCCTTACACAAACAATGACATTATATACATGTATTTTGGATTAAAATTGACAATGGTTTTTCCTTTTCTTCTATATATGCTACCCAAAATGATTTTTGAATAAAAATGTAGCTCCAAAAGTTGAACACTCTCTAAGTTCTTGATTAAGTTTATATTGAAATTTCTCTAATCATGGATTTGCCTGTCATAGATCTGAAAATGTTTTAATTCTGAAAACTTCCTAACTTTGTTCATCAATTTTGTGTCACATTTTCTAGGTAAATAAAATGCAAGCTACCTAAAACGAGTATTGTGACATGGACAAGTCATAAATCAAGGGGCTGTACTTAATCACGTCTTGCCGTAGAAGGCCTGCAAGTTTTGGATTCTTAATCACTCAATCTATTTTACAGTTTTTTTTTTCACCCACCTACTTTTTTTTATTTTCCCCACAAGGCCACAAAGTTATGTAACTCTCAACTCTTCTTCGTTGACTTTCCAGACCTTATAAAGGAAAACAGAGATTCAAGGCATCACAGTATATAAACATGATGAAATCAACTTCAACCACCCAAAGATCTATGTCAAAACATGTAACAAACGGCTCTATACCTTATTTGTGGCTCGGCTAATGGCTATCTGATGTACACTAATAAGTTACTAATCCAGAAACAAAAGAACCTTTCTAGTATATACACCATTCTTTGAGTTCATTCATTCATCTAGCTTAAATACTCTGTCAACGTACTTCTCCGAATCCCATACGAAACATCCGAACGCGATAGCTTCCAAGACCAATCTCTTCAAGGCGACCAATGAAGTCAAGATAGGTTCGTTTTCATCAAGCAAAGATGAATCATCAATGGCAAATAGAGCCAAGCAATGCTTCTCAACAACATCCATGGCCACCTTACTTAACTTCGAGCACTCTTCCAATGTGTAGTGATCGAGTCCCTGAACATATAGCTTGAGCTTTGGGGGCGGTTTCGGTTTTTCTTGTGGACGCTGCATTTGACTCAGAGTTGTGGATCTCGGGGCGCTAAACTCCCCGAGCGCAATGCTTTTGATCCCGTAGAAGCCTGATCCGAACAGAAAAGGCCATCTGTTTGAAGGAATGACGTCGAGATAAGACATGGACATGTAACGTTCCAAACGGTGCCTGAAGGAAGCTGATTTCAAGAAGTAGCCATACAGGATTGATCTTGCGTAAACTTGGCGGAGTTGCAGCCTCTCGACTTTAGCCGGGGCCCGGCTTACCATGACACTGGACCCCGCCTTTCGACCGAGTACTAAGGTCAAGTATTCTCGTATCAGCTCCAACTCCTCAAGGCTGTGAATGGATTCCAGTTCCTGGAGGTTGGAAGGCGGTGCATCTAATCTGCCATTGCAGAGACATTTGTCGAGGTCTGGTAATAGAGTGGCTCCACTCTCCAGGAATTTTCTGTAGATAAGCATGTACATGATGTCTTCAACTACAGGCTGGTATTCTTCCTCTTTCAGTTCTGCAATCCTCCTATTGACCATTAAAAAAACATGGGTAAGATATTTGTCAGCTCAGTATTTGAATGCTAACAGGCTTACATGAATTTTCCAAATATTACAGATCAAAATGAAGCAATAGCCTCATCCAATAAAACTCAACTTGCAGCCTAACAGTCACTAACCATGAATGAAGGAGAGCAATACCAAATTGTTAGATGACATTAACAGGAAATCCAATGAGTGGTGCTTGTAACACCAGAAAACTGAGTCATGTGACTAAAACCAAAACTTCCAGCACACTGCTCGGCAAACCAAGGTTCAGAAAGGTTTCTGAATTTGTCTTTGAAACACTCCAAAGCCTTGTTTTGCGTTCGAGAATGTAAGGTTGTTGGGAGGTTTTTACACTTATGATTACCATAAAGGGCATCAATTATAAATACAAGACAGTTCTCAAACCTGTTAAAATCTATAGAAATCTTCTACCCCAAGGATGCAGTTTGTGGTTTCAAGCCTCCCCACACACTATAAAACCTTACTTCACCAAGATATCTGTATTTAAGTTTCAAATGTGCAAACAGCATGTCCATCTTTTCATTGCTACTACAATACACCCACCATACTAAATGCAAGATTATTGCTTACACCATGTCATGATGGAACCAGCCAACTACCTAACAAATAATCATGCAATTATTGCTCCCTATCCATTATCCAGTATGCAGAATATCATGCTAAATGCAAGATTCTAAGTCTGTTGCAAAACCTTCTTTCTTATCCCAAATACATAAGCACCCTTTACTACTAGCAGCTGTATTTGGGAGTTGCAGATGCCTTTCAATCTCTCATATTGACATTCTACATTTATATCAATCCTCACATTCCCTTGTTTCTACTAGATCAACGTATTCATATACAATTCATATTTACCAGTTTCGAAACATTGTCACCACTTCTAAGTTCTAACACCATTGTCAATCCAAAAGCGAGGGTCAAGTTTCAAAAAAAGAAGCTTTCTGTGTAACGAGCACGATTGGCTTTATACTTACCTAAAAATAAGAAACCTGTTGACTTTCATGCCATCAACAGTCATCAAATCACACAGCAATTGACACGATCCTTTTTTAAAAAAAATAAAATAAAAAGGGCGAGAGCGAAAGGCCGTTTGAACAAACCTATGGAGGCAGGCTTCAGGGGAGCCAGCGCTGAGGTTCACGCGCGCTAGAGCGTCATCCCGATCATCGGACAAGCGATTCAGCTCCGAAGAAACGGCGTCGTAGAAGGACTCCGGATCGTTCTGGAGCACGCCGCCGAGCGATCTTCCTGGGAGCGAGCTCGGCTCGAGCGGAGCGTCGAGGCCGCTCGTTTCTCCGACTCGGATCGCAACGCGGACGGTCGACGGCCTCCGGAGAGAGAAGGAATTGATCGGAAGGGGCGATTTTCCGGTGAAGATTAGGGACGAGGGCTTCAGGGGGTTAGTTGAGGGTTTCTGCCAAGGCAATGAGACGAAAATTGAAGCTTTAGCGTGGGAGTAGCAGCTGATGGCCATTAACAGTATGATGGAGGTCGGAAATTGGAGTATTTGAGAGAGAATGGGCGAGAGAAATCGAGAGAGGTTTTGGAACACGATCGAAGAAAGGTGGACGACTAGACGGGGGAGAAGGACTACGAGAGAGTTTTAACGGTCAAACAGTCAACTATTAAGCGTTCTTATAAAATACTCTTAAAAAAGCCGCCCGTAGTTTCTTCTTTTTCGGTAGAAAAGGCCGCCCGCAGTCTATGCCTATTTATCCTAACCATCACATTCTTTCACATAACTTTCAAAGCCCATTGTTTTTGTTTGTATCAATTTTTTTATTTTATTTTTGAGTTGGGCAGGTCACAGAATACGATAAGAACAATATAAAAAACTAGTTTTACCCGTCCTACTATGTTTTAAATATTAAAATTATTGGTACGACTATGCTTTACAATAATTAAAATTGTGTTTTAAAATTATTGATTTTTCCATATAAACTTTTATCGGTATATTTTCTTATTTATAAATTTCTTCAAATATCAATAATTGATTTGTTTTATAAACCAACCTAAAATATAAAATATAATAAATATAATTTCGATGTCCCAATAGATCATATTTTCTTATCAAAATTTACACAAAAACAAATAATATTGATGTCCTGTCGAATCATATTTTCTAAATATATAACTTTGACATCTATCTATCTATTACTATATACTAAAGCGGAAGCAAAGTCCGCCACCGTATTGCGCCACATCACCCCTTTTATTGAAATAATATATTTTTTATAAATTATTTTGTCATCTATTGAATTGAAAATTTTATCTTTCTACTACTTGAAAATTTTATCTTTTATCCTCCATATAGTTTATAACTAGTGTAGTTCCCGCACCATGCGCGGGTTTCTTTTGTAATTTTGTTCGGATATTATATCAGAGATACGTATTCAAAAATACATTTGATTTAATAGATATTCATGTTAATAGATTGAACACATCTCTATATTTTGAATATATATTTTATACATCAATTGATATTTTAAGTAGTAAAATATATTAATATAATAGCTACTTTCTAACTTAAACTCATATATCAAATTTATGTGATAAAAAAGTATTGAAATCTTTGGTTTTAAACAAAATCTTTTATTTTTTATAGTTATCCAAACATAATTAAAGGAAAGCTACTGATATATTGAAAATTTTCGAAAACAATTAGGATATGGTAAGACTTGATTTGTTTTGATGGAAAATTTTTGTATGATAATTGCCGTAATGTTAGGAAAGAATATTGAGGATTTACCTTTCAACGGATAATTCTCATAATCTTTTAACTTTTTTTAACTACACAATCTTTTGAATGAGATAATAACAGATTGATATGTTATGAATTTGAAAAGAAAAGATCAATTAAATCTTCAGTGTATTTTCATTTTGATTAAATATTCTATTTTTAAGAAAAAATGATAGTTATCTCAAAATAATTCAAAAAAAATATATTAAATTATATTTGTTTTTGGAAGGATACAAAGATTACAAGGAACCAAATAAGTTTCCTTTTTAAAATCAATATTGCTTTTCATAAATAATTTATATATACAAATTATGGAATAATTCAATATTCTCAAACGTATTTAAATTTCTTATGATTTAACATAATTCAAATTTTTTTTATATTCTTTCCCAATTTGAGAATATTACACAAAAGAAATTATTATAATTTAGGATTTTATGTATCTACAAATTTGAGCATAAATGTAGTTTTTTAAATTTGTAATTCGAGATTTGTTGATAATTTCTTTAATTTTAAATGTACTCATATCTTGTGCAATATTTTTTTCCCAAAATAAAAGTAGTTGACACTATGAATTTATATGATTATAATTTGTTTAGATAATCAACAATCTTCTCTATTATATATATACTACGTATTGTTGAAATATCACTATATATAGCTTGATGCCTTGATCACTTGCCATAATAAAGAAACCAAATCATAGTCAAATCATGGTAACTAACCAAATCTTAACTTAAAAAGTTATCTTGAGATATTGCCTCAAATTAAAATTTTAGGAGGTTAATTTTTCTTTTCTTTTATTTTCCTTGAGAAACCAACGCCCACATCTCATCTTGAGGTTTTAATGGTCTTTGAAGTTTTTTTTTTCTTTCTACCATCTTAATCTTCATCTTCATTAATCCTAAATTCAGATCCATATTGTCTCTTTTGGATTAATTTGATGATTCTTTCTTTGTTATATAACAACAATTTGATAAAGAAGAACGTCGATTTCTCGGGGTCTATGAACTGCCATTCCCTTGGTGGGCATATGCCTTCATTGGTTTCCAAACTCTTTGCCTGCAAGCACCTTGAGAGATGGAGAGCCTCGAGTATGTGATGGGGTTCGTGATTTATGTCTATTCCACGGAGGACGTTTGAAACATGCCGCCATTCATATATGTAAATGGTGATTTTGATGATATATAAATTGTGGGTTTAATGATCTGTAAAAGTTGGTTTATTAATATATATCTAGATTTGCACGATGTAATAAATATAAGTATATTTAAACATGACGGGGCAAAGTCGAATATGATATGGCATGTGAGGTGTAAAATATAGTATGACAGGGCATGAAAATAAGATGATGTGGCATATGACATGTAAAACATTGTATGACATGGCTTAAGCAAATAGTGACATGTGGCAAAATCCTAGATGGCACAATCTGGGATCACCATGTGGATTAATCCTAGGTGGCGCAATGAGAATACTCTAATCCTTAGTAGTTTTAAATATATATAATAGATTTCTACAAAGTTTTCTTTTTCTTATCTACTTTTTTCTTGGTAGAATTTCTTATCTTATCTATTTTTTACATGAATAAAATTATGAACATCAAAATTAATTTCATTGTCTACGTACCTATATTATTTAAATTGTCGTATCTCATCAAAATTTAATTACAATTATTACATATTAATTACGCCGATCATTGTTAGTCACGGATGACAAAATTTTGAACAAGTTTAATCACGTACAAAATTAATTACGCATCTTCCCTTTATTTATGGTTTGTATACCTATATTATTCTTATTGAACAAACACAAACTTGATGGATAAAACTAATTTCATTGTGTTTTTTTATAGGCAAATAAAATTCATGCTTGGATAATTCAATCCCTATTTTTTAATTTAGTTCTTATTTTATTCATTTTTATAACATAATAACTCATATATAAGATAATTTGGTCTCGACCGAAAAACAAATATAAGATAATTTGGTTTTATTTTTTATCTTTATTAAATACCACCTAGATTTTTTAATAAAATTTATAATAAATCTTACCTCATGGCTTTCTTCCTCGATCATTTAACTATATATTTATTTATTTGTTGATAGTTCATACATAAATAAGGTATATAATTATTTTTTATAAATACTTGATTATATACGAAAATTATGTTATTTTATAATCCAAAAGATAAGTGTCATTTTAAAACAAAGTATACAAAAATAATATTTGTAATTAATAATTATAAATTCAACGTGTAACGTTATAAATAAATAAATAAATAACACCCCGTACAAGGTGCGGATCAACTGTTAGTATAACTTAAACTCATTATATATATAATTATATATTTCATGTAGATAAATTCATTCATGTGCTAGTATTTATAGTTTCTTTTAGGGTATATCTAAATATTTTCTTAATTACTGTGGTATTCATAGATTGTATAGATAGATAATATTTGAATAGATTATAAATATAGATATTATTTTAATATATTCTTTTAGGCTAAATCTAAATATTTTCTTAGTTAGTACGATTTTGATAGATTGTATAGATAGATATTATTTGAATAGTTTATAAATATAAGATATTATTTTGATATATTAAAATATGGTAATTAGGTATAGATATATTTTTAGGATAAATCTAGATTGTACAGATAGATATTATTTGAATCGTTTATATATATATGATATTATTTTGATAGCTTATGGATATACATATATATTAGTTTGATATATTATTTAATTTTAAAATTAATTAGGTTATATAATTTTTAAAATATAAATGATTTATAATTAATCTAATATGAGGTGGGGCTAGAATTAAAGTGGATACTTATATGGTCTCGACTATAATATTAAATATAGTATAGATTAATATACATGGCATACATCGAATTATTATTTTTTAAAGATAGATAGTATGGCTTAAAGATGGATACTTTGTATTAGATTAATAAGAAAAAAGATAATATTAAAGAAAATAAAAGATATAAAGTTGTTATTTATCTATTCGAGTTAAATAAGAAAAAACATTAAAATCAAAATATATAGCGGGGCCAGAATCAACATGGTAGCTCGAAAACGACTTGCTTTTATAATATACTAGATTATTGCCCGTACTTTGTACTAGCTAGACACGATAGATAATAGTTTTCGATGTATGATTCAATTAATAAAGGAATGTATAATAATATTATTAAAAATTAGATATTGATATCGTCTTTTTTATCCAAATCGTTACAATATTTTGTTAATCCAAGATCGTGATTTGATGTTAAGAATAAACTTAAAAATAAATTTTATATAATATGAGTTAAATAAAAAGTATAGATAAAACGCAATCATATTATTTCAAAATATATTTGATTAATTTAAAAAATAATATGTGATACGATATGAAATCTCAAGTGAAATATTTTATCAACATATATATTTTTATAATTAATAAGATCTTTATACGATGATAGAAATCAAAAATTAACTTAATTATGTTTTATTGCATTCGCTTTCTCCACTTTTGGAGATTTGGGAAGTGATGCTCTTGATTTCTTGTCTAGGGTCGCACGAGATGCTCAAAGCCATGCCTCTAGTGCGAATATTCGATCCTTCATTTTCCATAGGTTATGTTTTACCTTGAATAAGGGTGTTGGAGCTCAGTTGGTTGCTCGGCTCCCTTCCAACTTTTTGTAAAACATTGTCTCATGACTATCCATTTTTTAAATAAATGGGTAAAATATAGCTAAATAATTATGACTTATTTAAATAAATATTTTAGAAAAATAGACTTGTATAGGTAATAGTAATACTAATTTTTAAAATAAAACGAATATTTTAATAGATTTTAAGATAATAATTAATTTCATAACAATAGAGTTATAGATCAATATAATTTATAAATGAATATTATAACACAAATTTAGTTTATATATTTTTAAGATATTTTTCAAATATATTATAGATATCTATAACTTAAATTATAATTTTATGGGACAAAAAAAGATTGACAGAGAAATATGGCGAATTTATATATGATTATAAATATACAATAAAAAATTCAGAGTGACTAATAAGTTTAAAAAATTAATTATAATTTTGATTTACAAAAAAAATGTCTAAACAAATAGTTGAAAAAGATATAAATTAGGTGAAAAAGATAGAAATTAGAAAAAAGAAAGAGATAGATGATAGATAATTAATAAGAATAAGAAAGACTTTAAAATTATTTTTCTAAAATTTATTTTCTTAAATGGAGTGGGACCAAAATTAACGTGGAGGCTCGAAATTCTCCGGCTTTAATATATAGTACTGGTATTAATCCCGTGTCTTGAAGGCACGAATTTGATTTAACTAAAATCTTAATTTAAGTTTTATATAAAGTTATTCAAAAGAATAGTTTGATATAAAATCTTGTATTAGTTTATTTAGTTTGTTTCTTATGGGATTTATTTTAATGATATAGTATTTACGCCATATTATATTCTTTTAATCAAATAAAGATTTGTAGGATTTGTATAAGGATTGAATACTTCTAAGATTTTTAGGATTTATTTTAGCGTTTAATTGTTTATGGATTATAATTTCAATAATATATTTAATTGACATACGTAAATACCAAAGTTTTACGATTATTGTATAAGGAAAAGATAAGATACATAACATAATAGATAGATTCTAGGTTAAAAATATAACTAAATAAATATATATATATATATTGAAAATTATAATGAGTGGATTTTCATTATGTCTACAATTTTGGATAGATTTTTTAAAGATTTGGATATATTTATTAGGAAAAATAACTCTCAATAATATCAAGTATCCAACTTCAACCAATAATAATATGAACTTTCAAAATCATCATTACCTATACAAACTATTGACATATTAACCCAAAATAAAACCAAAACTTTTTCCGGTGGGAATTGGATGATGTGTAGACCGGAAAGATGACCTGGCAATACATTAATTTACACTTCATTATTTTCTCTCTTTTAAATTTCACATCACCCACTCAATATATTTTATTATTTGGTCTATTCACACTGTTCATCTTCTTCTTTACGCACCTACTGTATCTCTTTCCTTGAACTTACAACTCCATCAAGACCATACCATCAATCTCAATAGAACTTTCAACTACTGTTATTTGAATTTAATAGAAGTAAAAAAAAAAACCAAATACAACAACTTGAAGCTTATTGCACGCCAAAGCTCTTCAATTATCATGTTACAGATCCCAATCCCGTCAATAAGTTTTATTCATGCATTTTGTCTATGTCTAACTCCACCTTCCTTGCCTCAACCCCCAATCAATGTCGTCACTACCAAGGTCTGCAGTCATCGAACGAGCATTGTAAAATTGGGGATTAGGGTTTTTGGCCTAAAACCTAGATCCAAAACTGTTCAAAGAGAAGGAGATGGATAGAGGCCAGATTCACCACCGCCAGTCATCAATCACTAGCCGACATCCACCACCACTCCAGATCGACCACCGTGCATATCCCCTTTACCCCCACCCGCCTAGATCTGACAACGCCTACCTCCATCCTCCGCCGTCGGCATCTTAACGTACGACTAGGTCTGGCGACACCCGCCTTCAGCCTCCGTCATCGGCCATTTAACGCCCAGATCCGACGACGTCCGCCTCCATCTTCCGCCATCGGCCGTTAAACGCCCAGATCTGACGATGCTCACCTCCATCTTCCGTCAACGGCCGTTTTAACACCCAGATCCAGCAACGCCAGCCTCCATCCTCCATCATCGTAGATACGAGCTTTCACGTCCCCAACCTTCCAACTCTCTCCGAGCTTCGATGCCCTTCAATGGCGTCTCCCTTAATTTTACTTTTAATTTGGATCTGTATGAGAATTTGTTTTGGTTTAGCTTTTTTTACGATAATTTTTGAGTTGGCAGATGAGATGGCAATAAATAAAAAAGAAAAAGAAAATGTGTACAACCTAAAAATGCCACATCAATATTCCGACTGCCACGTCAAACTTTCTACCGGAAAAGTTGTCGTCGTATTGTTTTGGGTTAATGTCATAATACTTCGTATAACTATTGACTATTTTTAAAGTTGGTATTATTATTGGTTCAATGTCGATACTTGGTATTATTTAAAGTCATTTTTCCTATTTATTATGTGTACAATTTAATGTGGGGGTCTACAATGAAATTTCAACCAAGTAAACAAATTAAATTATTTGAATAAGGATAGATGATACGATTCAATGAAAAATTGACATGTGTCGTGCTAAATATTACTCCATCCGTTTCAAAATACATAACCATTTAGACATTTTTTCTTGTTTCATAATACTTGACCATTTCACATTTTTTCCCACCTCTTTTCATTTATACCCCTAATAATTACCTTTATCATAATCATTATACTTTTTCATATTTCTCTAAGCACATGATTAGCTCTACATTTAATAGGGGTAATATAGGAATAACATTTTTTTCTTAATATATGTGCAATGTCCAAATGGTCATGTATTTTGAAACGGAGGGAGTATTAATAACCTCCGCTTTAGTTTATAGTTATCAAGAGACAAAGATAAAAAAATACCCAAAAAAAAAGAAGCACATTAGCACAGCATCGAAAATTGGAACTTTCAAAGGTTTGGGGTAATTTTGTGAAAAAAAAATATTTAAATGGGCTATTGCGAAGAAAGAGCTAATATTGAGATATTGCAAACATTTCGGGTCTTTTTCTAAAAATCTCTCTTTGCAAAATTGCCGATCAGTTGGTTTTGTGTTTTTTCTCGTCTGTGTTTGCGCATTCGCTGAATTTGAAACCCTACTATTCAGTCTCTATCTGCGTTCTTTGTCGTCATCCACATTCGCGAGTCCCTGCTTTTAGCGTCAATTGAAGAGTTTAATGCTGATGATACGGACGAGTCTCCGGTGATGAACGTCGGAGAGGAGAAAGGGACCTCAGAAACGGAGGTCCTATGAAGAAGAAGAAGAAGAAGCTTACGAATTAGAAGGTTTTGTATCCTCCCTCCTCCTCTTTCTTCTACAAATTTTGCCGGAATTGGTCGATCAATGTATGCTGTGGCTCTTGTGTTCAGATGGAACAATGCTCGATTCGAGGCTGTGACCGATGAGCGCCATTCAAATTCACTCTTGGACAAGGTTTGCTCTTGCTTATCTTTGTCTACTATTGTCTAGCTAATTGGAGAAATGCTTACGAATGGATGATCATCGAGTAATGATATGATAGTATTCGGAAGTTCAGCAATCTGGAAATGAAGTTGTTTAGTGATTTTCCTGAAAGTTTCATAATTTTTAAGTATAATGTGGATGGATTGGCACCATATACTTTCTGTCTGACATCATTTGGTCTGCATTTTGCCAAGACTTGTGCAACTTAGATAACATCATATGCATACAGTTTAGCTACCCTGCATTGTCCATCATAGAGGATCGTGTTTTTATCTAATAAGTAATAAATGTGAGAGATGTTTTATAATTCAAACGAACAAATACACAGTGTTGCATGTTGGCTTTTAGTTTTCGGCTATAGGTGATGCCTTTGTGGTTGATTTTGGTCTAGTATAGACTGTATAGTTAGGTCAGATGTTGTAGACTTTACTGTCAAAGATGGTCAGTGATAGTGTCTTGTTGGTGCGGATTCATTCTGTAGATTGTGCTTCTTTTGCTAGCATGTGCAGGCCATTTCTGTTCTGCTCTTGCTATGTCTGTGAAAACCATGAAGAAGGGAGACAAAGGGCTTCTTATTGCCTAGCATAATGTGTTGATGACAGTCTTTCTATTGAATTATTCATTGTCTTCGTATTCACTTTTGTTTTTACACTGATGTCAGAGGGTTTTGGAGAGTTTGAAAGACAGAATCTGGTGATGAGTTTGCAGAGCCTTCAAAGACGGAACACATGATGAGCATGGACAGCAAGAGGCTGCCAAGATGATTAGTCTTAGCTTGAGCCTTCTGGCAGCCTCCAGCAGCTTAATTTCACATTGCTTTAATTAGTAAGAAAAACCGGGAAGTTTACCTTGATGCATAATAACATGACCTAGCTGCAGGACTGGAGGCTTCCAAGAAGGCGGAACACATGAGCATGGACAGCACGGCATAATCTGGAAGGAAAGACAACTTGAGGAGTAGGCTAAGTATTAGTTTGCTCTTGTTTTTTTTTTGTTTCTTTCTTGTAGAATTAACTGCCTTGGCATTTCGAAAGAGTTATATTTAAGTGAATGTTGGACACTGAGTGGTCCTGTGAAAAATTGTAATGTTGGCTTTCCAGCCATCAGGGGAGTGTTAAGGCTAGCTGTGTAGCTCACATTATCAAAAAAAAGCAAAATACGTTATTCTTGCCATTAAAAAAGCTTCATTGCACTTGCATTTTTGAATAAATAAGTTTCTTTTGTTTGACATGAAGAATTGGAAATCCCCAGTGAAAATGAAAACAATGAAATATGTGTAGTTCCTTGAGAAAACATTTGCTTCGGAGTGCTTCTGTTACACTACATGATGTGACCCCTCTTTACTTGATGAGGCCAGTGCTTGTTAAGAGCTGAAATAAGTTCAAACAGACGCCACAATGATTTTGTGCACATTTTCATGTACATCCTGTTTGATTCAGTGAGCTGGATCTTGTTGATGATTACTCAGCTAAAGCTTATCACTCTTTGCATAGAGGTTTTGGTGGACTATCTACATCTGCGTAGGGTTTCCATGACATTGTCCGATCTTCCGGGTAAGCTTCTTTTTAACCTGCCAGGATAATGAATTCACTCCTACACAGATACTATTGCTGGGAATCATTTTATCCTTTTTTGCAATGAGGTGAAAAAAGGACAGTACTCTTCAAAAATAGTACACAAGACCATTTGACTGAATAAGGTATGAGCAAATTAACATACATTTCCACACTGCAATTATGGAGAAGATTTTACCCCTTGACACTGTTTTTTGTCAATGTATGGAAGCAGCAGGTGGTAAAAGCACTTGGACAAATTGAGACCTACAGACAGTGCTATTTAAGGTCTGACATTTTCTTGGATCTGCATTCTGCACAAACTTGTCTACCATCCCAATCTCAAGGTGTGCTGCATCTTTCTCTTAGCTTACATCTCTTATTATTGGTACAGAAGTCGGTGGGGTGACATTTTGAACTGGTCATGTTAGAGATCTTCAGTGTTCATCCAAGTTAAAGACTTTTTAAGTAGATGAAACGAACCAATCCATAAATTTATAACATAGGCATGTGTCTTTTCTTGGTTCCTCTTATGGTGAAGAAACAAGATGCACACAAATTATTCTCCAGTTCTTGAATGGTGGGCAAGTACTTAGTAGAAAAGGAGATTTCATAGGAAAGAAGGGTTAAGTATGGAGGAGATAGATACAGAGAGACAAAACAGTGACAGCTGACTTCATCTACTGACCCACCTTGCCCTATATTCATCATGATATATGGTCCTTCAGTCCTGCCAATGTCTCCAACTAATAAATGATATAGTTTCTTACACCTTAGATTATTCTCTTTCACTTTACTATTTCAAGCAGAAATCTTGTATGTGAAACTTGGATGGAGCTTATTGGGTAAACCATTTAAACCATATTATTTCTTCTTCAAGACTTATATATGTGCAAGTATATATTCTGCCACCTTCAAAGGTGAGAAATCTAACATATAAAGTTGTTTAGTGGTGGAACCATAGCCTAAGCTGTGTGACCCTTGATTTTAATCGGACTGACACGGCCTCCAGTGGGTAACCGGTTCGGATATGGTCTACTTTTGAGCCGGTTTGGTTTGTTTATTTTTCGTATAGCTTATATGGATAAGGTTGGTGGGCTACACCAACGGTTCTGAATGGTTTTGGGTTGGAACCAACTGGACTAGTATATTAAGCTTGTTGTGGGACTTATATAGACACCATTCCCAATATATTGGTCCACCTGATTTAAGAGCTTCAGAGATTGTTCTCCCTTCTTTGTGGATCCCGTATATAGATAAGCTGTTAATGGTGGAATGCTGTTTGGAAAGCTATTAGACACACCCATCATCCCAACTAAGCATATAGTGCTTGTCAAACTAAACAAATTGATATCTTACAAAAGCTACAGTTTACCTTCTCCCATCCCATCCCTACCGAAGCTGGATCTATGTGTAGTTCGCAACAACGACAGCAGCGACAGCGACGAGTTGTATTATGTGATTCAATTAGTGAATGGTGTTTGATTTTGGAGTTAGAGGTCTAGTCACTGCAAGTATGGTTCTTTTAAGAGGTTAAAGGGAAAGATGCTCCAAGCTTTTCATGCATGTTAAGAAGGTTTAAAAGCTCTGATAGCTGACTAGTGTTGAGATGCACATGGACACAGCTCTTCTTCATTGAATTCCTACTCAGCACAATGAGGTTTAACATACAAATCAAGGTTAAAAGTGTAGATGAGCAGCTAGTTTGTGTCTGTCTAGCAAGTCACCTCAAGTTCATAGTGTTTTTCTTGCCACATATTATTGTCCATTTTTAAATATATGACTTACATGTCAATTCAACTGATCGATAACACACCTTTTCAATACCCTTCGCTGCTTAAAGTAACTAATCCAATAATTTTCATTGATGTTAGTCCTCTGTTTTTCTTCTTCTTGTTGTTTGTTAACTTGGTTAGGTGTGACAAGTGGAAAAGCTTAGTGGGTGATTATGCGCTCTTTAAAGAGTGACCCTTTTGTTTTCCTTTATCTTTGTTCCTTGCAAAGAGGAAGTGGGTGAAAAAAGTAGGAAGTGGCAAGCAAAATGTCACATGCTAGGATACAAAAGATAAAATAGAGTAGAAGTAAATCATTTCTTTTGACGGAAAGGCATCATCAATTATAATAATAGAAAGAAATTGCAGTATAATGTACTGTTTTAAAATGTCTCACTAGCAAGGGAGGATCTTAGAGGTTTTTTTTTGAAGAGGAAATCAATCAATTAGAGGAAGAACATATCATTAAATAGGTTGTGGAGATTTTTAAGCTATAGCGTAGCTAGTTTTGCAATGAAGTCAATCACTTGTTCATTTCCTTCTTGAAATTAATTAAATGCATTTATAATTGACATTATTAGTTAATCGGTTGTTCTTTATTTTGCTCTTAGGATAATGTGAATTAAATCATGATGTTATGTGAAATGGGTAATGTATTTATTTTTAGGGTAAAGTTGATTTTTGCATATTTAAAAATGAATTAGAAGCTTTGCCCTTAAAGTGTGCGTTAAGTGGCCTGATTATGTGCTACTACTAAGTAGGCAGTACCCAAAAGTTGACCAACTTCTGTTCCTGACAATAAGAAGGAAACATACCTACGTCTCTCAATTCATGCAACTTTTATTTATTTATTTGTATGGGATCATTTCCCCCATTTTAAAATAATGTGCAGGAACTAAGCCTGGAACCTTGCAAACCACATACATTTGTATGATACTCCCTCCGTCCCGGAGAGTTTGTCCGCCTTTCTTAATCGGGCGTCCCGGGAAGTTTGTCCATATCTATTTTCTTTCCATTTATATCACACCACTTTTACACTTTTAACCTTACAACAACAAACAATTACACACTTTTACCATCTCTATCAACCTTTTATTCCTCATTTCTCTCTCTCTTCAATTCCTTACATTACATTAATTCATTTCATAAAAAAATGTTTATATTCAACAATTAATTTAATTTACACAAAATGAAAGTATGAATAATTTTAATTTTTTTTCTCTAAAAAAGTAGATTAGTCATAGCACAAAAAAAATTAAGCATGATTATGCTCTTAATCTATATAATGGGCCAACCCACATTTCATGCTCACTTTGCTCAAAAAAAAACGAGACTTGGGGTTTTTAATTTGTGATGTGTGGCTGGGAGTGTTTGCCATGATTAGTGATTTGATTTGTCTTAATGCATGTGCATTTCATGCTTTTGGACAAACCCCTCGGGACAGAGGGAGTACCAAATATTTTATGATAAATTGTTTAGGTATAGTGAAACGAGAAATAACTCATCTCTGTATGTACATTTACATTTTAATGCATGTCATGCATGATGTTACGCCAGTATCTTACCACTAATTAATACTTCTTCCGTTTCAAAATACATGACTATATGCTCACTTTTTCTTATTTCATAATACTTGGTCATTTCACATTTTTTCCTATCTCTTTCCATTTATACCCCTAATAATTATCTTTATTATAATTATTATATTTTTTCATATTTCTCCAAGCAAATAATTAACTCTACGTTTGATAAAAGTAATATAGGAATAACATTTTTCTCTTAATATATGTGCAATGTCCAAATGGTCATGTATTTTGAAACGGAGAGAGTATTTAATAAGTGCAATCTAGCTAGGTTTACTACATTATAGTGTATTATATAGATATGCACTACATGTTTCAAGGGTGTTAATTAAACTTGTGACCATAATAACCCTAGCTAGCTATAATGTGTAGCTAATCAAAGAATTAATTACACCCATACAGTTAGGCTCTATTGTGAGCTACATATCTAGACACAGCCACAAAGCCAGTGATTTTGTCTTGTCCGGCATGACTTTTTGATACAGTTACACCTAAAGTCGCAACTCTAAATATAACGTGATAATGTATAGTAATATTATTCGTAGCAAGAATTTGATATTTACAAACTCCAAGAAGGAAAATAGTTACACATTTGTTTGTTTGTTTTCCCTATAGACGTAAGAAGGAGGAGTATTTTATTTTGAATGGTTACAAACCAATCAAATAAGAAGAACGAAGATCATCAGAACTCTGCAGAGCTGATTTATTTTATTAGCCCATGATTGATATGATTGATTAATTCATTGTACTCCCTCCGTCTCATAATGTTTGTCCACTTTCCTAATCCGTCGTCCCAAAATGTTTGTCCATTTTCCTTTTATATCAATAACTTTCTTCCAATCTTACCCCTATTCAATCTCTAAATTTACACCTATTATCCAACTTAACTACCTACTTTATCTCTTTTCAACTTTTTTCTCCTACAAACTTACAAAAATACCCCTATTCAATCATATCTTCTACCCACTTTAACTCACTTTTTCATTTCCCAACACCACTTTATACCTTGCATTAAAAACCGCAAAAAACGTCCTTGGATGAACATTATGGGACGGAGGGAGTATGATGAATGTGTTCATTCACAAGGCTGTCACCTGAGCATTTTCTACTTATACTATTCCTATTTTTTTTAATACCCACGGAGAAAAATTAGAAAATTCAATTAAAGCATCTTTCATTCGTTATTCGTTTAATTATTTACACAATTCAACAACAAGAAAGAGAGAAAGCAATAATACAGGTCACTGTATTAAAATACTCCAGTTCTTAATGGAAAATTTACTACTCCGTAGTTTGTTTAAACCTGAAAATAGATTTCTTATCCTGGTAAGTTACTATCTATTTTCATTACTGATTCTTACTACATTTCAAGCCATTTTATATAAGAGGAAATTATTTTTTCATAGTACTTGTCTACATTCTTTTTGTTGAAATTTATTAGGAGTGTAGATCATGTGTAATAGTACTATATAAGTTAGGTATATATATAAGATGCATTAAGTGCATTATAAATTTTTAAAAAATTTACGGTACACTTTTAATACTATTATACAATGCATTGTAATAGTATCATTTAGGAATACACTTGTAGTCTTTTAAAATACATTTTTAATGTTTTACGGATATTTTTTCTTACCATATATTCACATATACAGTAACTTTTATGGAGTATTTGGCATTTGATCCAAACTGACTGATTAGTACATACTATATAAGTGTGATGTTAAAGTAATAAATACTCATTTGGCATAATGCATTCGTAACGAAAAGCTCTGTGATTCATTGGTTCTGGACAGAAACTCATCCACCACTGCCAACCTGGGTATCTTTTTCATGCATTAATTGATAACTAAATCAATTAATTACTTGATGATTAAGTATTACCGTTTATAATACGGAGCATAGTACTACTATACTGAACTTTTTCTTTCTGATTTTTTCACATTACTTTGCACTTTTACAGCTTCACTATACGGAATACACGGTGAAAAGAAAGAACAGAAGAAGCTTCTGTGTTTATTTTTCCTTTGGTTATGAAAAAAATATGTGAAAGTGATCAAACGAATGGCCCCAAAAGGATTTCCTAAATTAAAGTGGCTGGCATAAATTCCACCATTCAATATTTTACGAATATTGTCCATTTAAATTTTATATTCTCTTTAATTTAAAAGAGAGAAATTATTTCAGCGTGTTCCAGTACAGTTATGATAATACAGTATTAAATGTTCATGTACATTTTCATGCATATTAATATGCTTGTACACTTGTACTCTAGCATTGTCCAATTTAAATAGAGTTTTTGTCTACTCTAGATAAACATTACCCCTAGAACTTATAAAAACTCTATTGGTATATTTAGAATTCCTTGAGATTGTCTTAATCTTAATTTATAACCCTGATTAAAACCCCTGAATAAAAATATTTGTTAGATATTTAGCATGTACATATATATATATCTTTAGAGTTATTGATTTTCTTACAAGGCTTATTAATTTTCTTGTATATTTTAGATTAAAGAATAGTAATATGAACAAAAAAAATAGCCAGAAGAAAATATATTTTCTTTTTCTTGAACCCTCACATATAGTAGTAGTATCTTACAAGAGTTGGTGCCATAAAAGAATCTACACCTACAAATAATTTGATGATCACAGAACCATAGTACAATGAGATTGGATACTTATATAAGCAACTTCCCAGCAAAAAAATATTATGAGAAGACAAAAATAAAATCATTGCCAAAGAAAAAAAATGATCTGAAAAAGGGTGAAAAAAAAAATATTGTTGTTGATCAGACCTAAAGACAAATAGCATGACAGTTCATTGCACCAAACTCAACTCAATGAAAGTCCCTTTCTTTCTATATACATCAGCCTCTCGATCTTCTCTTTCTCTCCCTCTGTTGCCATCAAATTCACCAGATTTGATGGTTTGTTAGAACTCACTTTTCATTGCCAGTGCTTGATTTGATCCTGCATATTCCAATAGTTGATGGGTAAATATAATTCCAAGATATAGTTAATCAATACACACAATTTTCACCCCTGCTGTAATTATATATAGAGAGAGCTAGCTTCTTACCCTGTAAAGATTGATGTGTTGTGTTTTGAGCAAAACCCATCTGAACAATGGTGTGCAGGTCACCCTCACACAACTGTAATTGATTATTATTGCTAAATTAGTACTAGTGAGTAGTGATTAAGATCATCCATCTTCAATCATGACATTTGATAAGAGAGTCACAATACATTAAAAACAATACTTTCACTACTTAATAATATACACATCTTTTCGGACTTTGTCGTATGTATTAATTAACTTTCTAACATGAGATTTTTGCTAGGGTAATTTTTGTTTTGTTTTGCTCAAATGAGAAAAGTCGCTCTTGCAAAATTATTAGAAACGCAAAAAAAAGGGATAAGTAGTAATCATTCGTAGGTAGCACTAATTCTAACATTATCAAAAAAAAATAAAGTATAGCAACCAAAGTCTTCTTAAAAAAGGAAAATCAAAAACCTTGATTTTCCCCATAATACCCCCCCTAATTATAACAAATAATTTTATTTGATAGAGCACTGTTTAATCACATCATTTAGGGAGATAATGGGAGGGAAATTACCTCAAGCACGTCATTATTGAACCCATTAATGGTAGCTAATTGCATATCATGGCTATGATTAATAGGGTCCATTGAATTTGGGGATTGTGGGCCCATCCCACTTCCTGTAATGCCATTTTGTTGCAAGGGATCTTGAGGATGCTGGTGGCCACCATAAACAACAGTTGGTGCCAAATTATCAATTGCATATGTTGTTTGCCTTGAACAATTTGGTTCATATACCTTCATTTTTTCACAAGAAGAAGGAAAATTAATTTGTCAGAGAACAAAGAAAATCCTTTCACAAGTTGAAGTCTTTAGATGATGGTTGGATCTTACCTCCTTTTGTAAGTGAGTGTCTGTGTTAAAATCCAGACTTGGGTTTACATTAGCCAACTTCATTGACAAGAACTGTATACATATAAACCAATCATTCAGATATAATGTATTACCATTTTGATTGAATAGAAAGTGTTTTTTTCTGAACTTACTTCAACTTGTCTCTGTAAGGATTGTACATAATTTATAATCTCTTCCAACATGAGTGCTTTTCCAGTAACCTAGATATTGTTCAAGGTCAAATAAGAAAGCAATTCTTAGAGCTTACTCAAGAAAATCATTCAATTCACAAATTATTTTCAAGGATTTTATTTATATTTTCTTTTTTACCTTATTGCACCCTGGTACAAGATCTTGAAGCAACTTCATTCTTTCACTGATCTTCTCTCTTCTCACCTGAATTTCCCAACAAAAAATAAACCTTAGAATTTCAATGTCAAATATTTTTCCAAAACTAAAAAATGAAAATAAAATTCTTACTCTTTCAGCAAGACTATGACTGTCTGTTGCTTGGCCTCTTCTTGCTCTGACATGAATGTAGTCTTTTTGCGCTTCAGAAATCCTCTGTTTCTTGCTTTCTTCATCTTCTTCGTCCTCTGCTTTCTGCTCTGTTTTCCCCTCTCTTCTTTCCTCATTTAACTTACTTCGTTTCGCACTCGAATCATCCCCATTCTCCACCACCTAAGAATTCCACAAACAAATTAATAATTTCGCAAAAAATAGAGAAAATTGCAAAAAACAAACAAACCAACATTTCTATCTTTATTGACCTTTGCAGGGGAAGAAGAACAGGGGATGTCTTTGCATTTTCCCTTAGGCAAAGACTTCCTCTTTCTTGTACTAGAGCTCGAATCATTTCCGGGTCTCGACCCGGGTTCGTTTCCGACCCGGGTAGAACAACCCGGACTCTGAATAAGCTCGGGAGGATGGGGTTTCCGGCCGTTGAAGCTCCGGCTCCCGAGCGGAGAAATCCGGGCAGCTCGTTCAACGATTCCGGGATCTCCGGCGGGTAGATTGGATCCGATTGAAGGAATATGGATTGAATTCCCAAAGTGGGTATTGATGTTTTCCATGATCTCGCCGGAGTTGCAGATGCTGCCGAGTTTTCCGATGAGTTCGCGGAGCAAGAAGCTTTCGTCGGTGACGGCGGAAACAGGGGAGCTGAAGAAGCAGTCGGGGGATTGGGTCGCCGGCGCCGGGAAACGGTGGCCGGAGGAGGGGGTGTCAATGGCGGTTAATGGGTGCCACGTGTGCATTGTTGGTTGGTCCAATGGAATTCCGGCGTCGAGGAAGAATTGCTTGTCCATTTTCGGTGAAGATTGAGTTCTTGATTGATTGAAGAAATTACAAGGTGAATTGATTGAGAGTGAGCGAGAGGAGATTGCGATTGGGAGGAAATTACATTTGGAGGGAAACAGAGAGGGGCTGTTTGGTTGGAGAGCTGTGTGGAAATTGGAATTAAGGTGGGAAAATGAAAGCTGGGCAGAGAGAAACCAGGAAAGGGGGAAGGTGGAGGATGTGTTTGGATGAATTTATATAGGCGTATGGGGTGGTTGCTGTTTATGTGTATGTACACTTTTAGCAATACCTGTAAACCAAACGCGCCTTTGTCTTTTTTTTTTTTCTCTAGTACGGAATACATATAATAATAACATTTTTTTTTTTGGTTGAAACATATGATAATAACTTGGCTAATTATTTTGGGAATATGTAATTGAAAAATCAACCTTAGCAAATCATCATCTATACTATATATTAAAGCCGGAGAATTTCGAGCCTCCACGTTAATTCTGGCCCCACCACATGTTAACAAATTTAATTTAGAAAAATAGTTTTTAAAGTCTTTTTTATCCCATAATATCTATCTTTTGCAACTATATCTATCTTATAAACCAAATAACTAATATAGATCTTTTGTTTTTTTTCAAAGTCTTTCTTCGGGGATGCTTTGCAACTAATGTTTAAAAAATACGAACTTAACATACAAAAGACAACTAATATAGATTCCTTTACTAGGTAATGCATGATATCTAAAATAGATAATAGTCTTTTTTTCATTATTTTATCTTTTTCTTATTAGATTCTACATTCCTTTTTGTAATCATATATATTTGTCATACTTTTTTATCAATCTTTTTTTATCCCATAAATCTATAGTTTATGTAACAAATATTTAAAAATATATTTGAGAAATATCTAAAAAAATATAAACTAAATTTGTATTAGAATGTTCGTTTATAAATTGTATTGATCTATAAATCCACTATTATTAAGTTAACTATTAATTTTATAGGATATAATGAAATATTTTCTTATTTAAAAAAGTATAATTATTGATAAAAATATATTTTTCTATATTCTATCATCATATAAAAATCTTATTAATTATGAATATATATATGCTTATAAAATATTTCAATTGGGATTCCATATCATATCACATATGGTGTTTTTAATTAATCAAATATATTCTGAATAAAATGATAGTATTTTATTTATGATTTTTATAAAATTTATATCATATAAATTTATTCTTAACAACAAATCAAGATTTTGGATCGATAAAATATTGTAACGATTCGGAGAAAAAAATGATATCAATATCTAATTCCTAATAATATTATCATATATTATTTTATTAAATAAATAATACATTAAAAAAATGTTATTGATCGTGTCCCGTACAGGGTACGGGTAATAATCTAGTTTTTTTAAAACCAAAATCACCTATGTTTCTTCCAATATTATTTTTCAACCAAAATCACCATCTTTTTAATATTGACCTTCGGGACATATATTAGAAATTTCATTTTTTTTAATTTTATTGTACAATAATCCAAAACCCACCTAAACTAAAAGCACAAAATTTAGGGTATATTGTAAAGTAT
Organism: Polygonum aviculare; assembly: GCA_934048045.1. NCBI lineage: Eukaryota > Viridiplantae > Streptophyta > Magnoliopsida > Caryophyllales > Polygonaceae > Polygonum > Polygonum aviculare. Next base: position 32,071,435 of record OW204028.1, on the reverse strand, counting down.
TTCATGATTTTTCAATGGGACATATTGAGTTTTTGGTAAACTTGGAAGAAAAACATACAAACTAAAATACCGTCAAATTTGAGTTTTGTTTCAAAAGTATTTAAAGTTAAAGTTTTTTTTAATCCTCCAATATTTATGATGATGGATTGTTTGGGTGTCCTTTTGGGGAAGTGGAAAGCGCCAAAAGGCAAAAGGGGTGTGTGTTTGGCGGAGAAAAGCCGGTCTTTTGCCGGGCCTTGGACGCCGAATCGCCCCCCAAGAGGCCCCAATCTTCACGCACTTACCAAATTTAATTATATTAACTAACAATGTGGTCTACTTTTTACACATACTTCAGAATTGAGGTTACACTAATAGAAATGATTCAAATTCTCTAGTTTTATAGTCAAAGTTCACCCGTATGTAAACACACACTAGAACTATACTACAGTAATATTTATGCCCATCAGGTGGTAAATATTGTAAGAAAACATCCCACTAGATGCTCTTAGTAAACAAGTTATCAACTTTATTACATTCACTATAACAATGAAGTACTTTTATATCAAAACTAGATAATAAAGAGTTTGAATCTTGTGCGGAACAAATGCTATGTGCAAATGTGCGACAAGCAAAAGTGTAAAAAATGCATTTATCAAAAGTGCATCTTAAATGACGCTATTTCGATGCATTCTAAAACATCAAAAGTGTATTGTAAAGTGCCAAAAGTGTAGTTGTATGCATTTTTTGCTTTTTTTTTAATGCAATTTTAATCTGGACTACAGATGAAGTGTATCCAATGACTAATAATGTGTCTTATATTACACACAACTATTTTGCCTCACAAAAATTCACACTTGATAATAGATTGCTAATACTTTGACTTATCAATATCTTCAATTATCATTTCAAGCTCTCAAGGATACTTTTAGGAGTTTTTTTAAGACTATTGATAACTACTAAAATATCTTCTTTTTAAATTTTTTTTAAGAGATGTGGGAATTTGCATGCCCTCTATCATGGAAAAAGCTTTAGCTAAAACTTCTGTTTGAAGGATAGCCATGGTTACTCAACATTTGTCCCGAGAGAGGAAACTTGTTATTCGTTACATTAATATTTTAGGCCATCCACAATGAAGAATACATACATTTCTAATTTCTTAACATTAAATAAAAAAGTCAGAAAAAATAGAATGCGCCCCAAAAAGTATTTTAAGAAATCTTATCTTGTATTCTTTATTGTGGTTGCTCTAAGCTAATCAGACCTAGGATTATCTTGCAAGATTGGTCCAAAGTGTCACATTTTATACAAAAACAAATAGTAATTAAGAGCGTGTTCATGAAATACACATCCAATGATTGGTGCTTAGATACCTTGCTTACCTGATATGAACATGGATTCATTGCACATTTTCAATAACACATATAGCCAATATAGAAAAGTTTCAAGCAAAATTGAGACGGACAAGTTTTAGAGATGCTATGGCTTACATTCTAAGCTAGGTCTTCTTTTTTCCTGCATGTTTTATAAGAAGAGAAGCATTAATTTCATCATGGATTGAGGTGACATTTACTTGCATTTTACATAAGAAATTTCCATCAAAACAAACTTAAGCTACACTTAAATAAGGAATATTCAAGAAATTAAAGCAGTTGGTCCCAGTTCTTATATTGGTCTCATATTCATGATAGCTATTTTTTATTATTAGCAATATTCTTCAAGTTTAAGGTTCAAATATTCAAACAATTTTCTATTTTTATTATTAGCAATTTTCTTCAAGTTTAAGATTCAAATAATTCATGTGTTCTTGGGTTTCAAATCTCGCTCGTACCGGTCAATGCTCTTTGGTTGTTCTTATTCTTTTGGTTTGTGTTGGTGTTTTCCCATGCCAATTTGTCTGGCTATCGATTTTTCGAACTCTAAATCTATGACGTATAAAACAAATTTTTTCCTAATAAAAAGATATTTCAATACAACATTTTAAGATATGCCAAAAATATTTATAACTTACTCCATAAGATAAAAAAAAGGAGGATAGAAAAGTACTCCGTATATGCATGTTATTGTTAGAGCGGAGAATGGACCACGAATTTGAGTGAGGATGTTTACTGCCCTTCCACTCTTCTCCTACTAACCCAAACACAAAGCATCGTATCATTTTTTTTCTTTCTTTTCACTTCATTTTATTTTGCAACGTCACAATATATAATTATACCATTTAAATATTATTAAATATATAAAAGAAGCATAATAATGGTCAGTGCAAATTGTTGGGTTATAAAGTCAAACCAACTTAAACTATCAAATTATTCAATACTCCCTCCGTTTCAAAATACATGGCCTTTTCAACATTTCACGTATATTAAGGAATTTTCATATTACCTAAACTAACCTTGTACCATAATAATAATTCCAACTAAAAGTCATGCATGTTTTTTTTCAAAAAGAAAAAGCATGCTTTTGGAGGCAATCATGAGGGGCATATGCGGAAAGAAGATGGAAAAAATATGAAATGGTCATGTATTTTGAAACAACCTAAAGTGTGTATTTTGAAACGGAGGGAGTATAGTAGTATCAAACATATAAACTGATATTCTCAGTTGGAATATTAGTGTATATGACCACCAATTAAGCATAAATCTGATGAAATTCTAATTTTTTAATTAAGGCAGAACTAATCAGGAATTGAGGTTAAGCTAGAGTCAATGATTGCATTAAATTCCTTTTCTCCGGCTAAACCGGTTTTGGTCGGGCTCAAATGAAATGGTAATGGCTCCAATTTCTAGAAAAAACCTCTACTACAAGTTAATACAACTCCTATAAGTATATATTCTAATACTATATATGATATATGATGAATGTAAGATTATGGTATGTTTGAAATAATGTTATGTACTCCACATATATAGTGTTTGAAAAACAAAAAATATCAATCTCTAGATTGTAGTGTGTTTACATATCAAAGAATAACACTAGCTAGGAATATATATGCAAGATGGAATATTGCTTGGATGCAATTGTCTAGATTAATTGTAGTGTGTTTACATATGCAAGTTCAATAATCCGAAGTCTATGATTGATATTGAATGTATAATCCAAGTATGTCATCAATCGAGCAATATATGCAAGAGGGATTGTTGTAACGAGAGATCGAACGAGAACAATAAAGCAAGAACGACACACAGATTTACGTGGTTCGGTAACGGTGTGTTACCTACGTCCACGGGCAGAGAAACCGTATATTATTATGGAAGACAGAATTCGGAATACAGAGGTCTAGGTATTTCGAGAGCTTATATAGCGACTTAAGAAACCTTAGGTACAATTATGGGCCGCAGGCCCAAAACAGATTGCGATAGGCCCACAAACAGAAAACATAGTGTACCGTGTGGCAGTGTGTGATTCAGATTCAAGGCATATTAACAGGGATCAGAGCCAGAGACAAGCAAAACATCAACATAAATAACTACCATTATGATATTAGTAGAATCTTTCCTGATCTAATCACTTTTCAATTGTGTGAACCCCAAAAAAGAGCAATGAACTAGTCAATTTTGTAATTATTGCTTGGATGCTTGTCTTAGACCACATAAAACATATATTTTGCAAACAAAATTTTTTGGATTAGGGATGCCTTCAGGATTGGTCATGTACAACTCCTCTATTAGATCCCCATAGAAGAATATATGTAACATTGTGGTCATGAGGTCATCTTAACCGTTGGGGAAAAAGTCTCATGCAAATCTATTCCCTCTTGTTGAATATATACATAGACAATAATCTTAGTAATCTAGATTTATAGTGTTCCAATGAAGCATTTGTTTTCAACGTGACTTTAAACACCCATTTACTTTCAAGTAAATGTGTAGCTGTAGACAAAGGAAATATAGATCAAGTGTCGTTAGCTTATAATGCATCAATCTCCCCTTTCATTCCATGAATCCAGTTTGGATCCTTTGACGTTTGAGAATGAGTTGAAGGTTTTGAATAGGATAAAACATGAGCAATAAAAGTGATAGAGCACATGAGTTATAGTTTATAGGCCGTATTTGATATAGTTTCAATATATGCATTTTTAGTTAGTTTTTTATTTGTTTTGTAGTTTAGTTTAGATTGTTAGAAGATTCAGAATCTACACTCATCGTGCTTGATTATGTAGATATGATAATGAACAACTATTGGAGAGGTGGAAACCGGTAGCAAGTGAGTTGAGGATTCAAGGATTCAAGGATTCAAGGCACAAGAGTGTTGGACAAAGCAAGGAGTGGCCGATGGCAATTGACATAGATGCGGGGTGGTTTGAAGCGTGGCCGCGTGATGAGGTGCCATGCTGCGTCTTGGCGGCATAACAGGAAAAGTGGTTCCGCGATCTAAAGACACGGGCATGGTTTGGTGCCATGCCATGTGATTCTCCGTGTCAGCCAGAATGCATGAATGATTCTATCTTTTTACTTGGGTCGAGTTATAGTATTTTACGTACGATTTTTAAGACATTATTATAATTGGCTTATGTGATAGAAGTATTTTAGTCGCCTTTAATACCTATCAAAGTAAACCTAACAACCCAACTAACGTAGTAGGGAAGTAAGGGTCGATCCCACAGAGACTCAGGTTTTCAATGTTTATTGCTACGCTACTCAAGGAAAAAATAGGGGGTTTTTTGAATGTGATTCTAATAACTATCAAAACTAAACATGCAAAACTAAGATTGACTTATCAAATATGAGAGAAGTATGCTCAACTAGTTAACATCCATTGTGAACTTGATTATTGATCATTGATTATCAAAATTCTCTTTTTACCTTGACTAATCTATTGCGGAATGCTAATAACCCAACTTCATGGAATTATTAATCCTACTTCAATTCTAGTTATTAGCCCGACCGGTACTAACAACCCTAATTATCAAATAACCTAAGAGACCTCCTAGATTCAACTTGACAACAACATTAAGATCCAAGCATCAATAGAAACATGCATTCAGAGCAACCAGACATCCAAATAACATGTGATTGAATTCTCTTCTCTAACCAATTAGTCCTACCAGTCCTAGATTGATTAAAGGTTCTACTTTTGATCTAATTAACACCGACCGGTAATTAGAAAGATCTAGTTGTAATTCAACCTAGAGATTCAATTAGATGGTCAGTCTAACAAAACCCTAAATTAAACTTATTCAATTAAGCACAGAGAAAACAATCTAGTCAAGGGAAATTAAGAACAATCAAATCTCACAATAATACTTCGTTCATAACTTCAATTAACTAGTCAAGCAAAAGGAATTTAGCTATTGAAAGACATTGAAAAGCTTACAAAGTTTACCATAGGGTTCTTGTTCTCCAAGTCTCAATAACCAATCCAAAGTCAAGAATATGAAGATAATCCAAACCTAGAAAACAAAAGCTATTTATATATCTCTAAGGTTCCCAAAAATCTATCTAAAAAGATAACCCAAAAGGCCCAAAAAGAATCCCATAAAAATCTCGGACATAACTCGGACACGGGCGAAAACTCGGGCAAGCACCCAGAAACACGGTCGCGTTTTAGATGCCTTGCCCGCGCTTTCACGGCAGAGACTCAGGTCTCGAAACGCGGGATGAACCCTTAAAGCGCGGGCGCGCTTTGGCTTGCTTGCCCGCGTTTTCACGCCAGACGCTCAGGTGCCGAAACGCGGGGTACACCTCTAAAGCGCGGGCGCGCTTTCGAACCTCCTGCCCGCACTTTCAACACTGGTCGTCACGTATCACTTCAGAGGCTGTTTTGACCCACTTCGAGTTGGAATTTGGACTCGGAGTAAAAAGATGAATTGTAGCTCTTCGAGTTAGCTTTCCAATGACACCAAAATCAGCTCGATCCGACCACCATAGCTCCAGATCCAGCCCTTACAAGAAATAGGTGTCGAAACAACAACTCCAATACATAGTCCGGACCCAAGTGTGCTGTTCCCATCACCTCTTGGGCTAATCTCATAGCTTGGCTCCCTTCTTGCCTCCTCCAATGCTTTGGATTCACCTCCTCTACACTTGTTGTCTTCACATCTACAATAAAAAACCACAACAAGGTGTAGATATCCGAATCTTTCTAACAAACTACAAAACTAGCAAAACTAACTAAAACTAAACCAAAAACCATAAAAATCCTAACTAAACATGCTCTAAAACACTACCTAACATGTGTCTATCATTATGCTACTTTTTGGATGATATCTTCTATTCCACTAAGGGATCTTGAAGGAACTTGGGAAGAAACCCTAAGCTTTTGTAAGTTCTTCAATAACTTTTAGTAGTTAATCCCTTTTATTTAACTAATTGATTAATTTTTGTGAGCTTAATATTGTTGTGAGATTTGATTTTTCTTAGCAATCCTTGACTAGATTGATTTTTCCATGCTTGATTGATTAATTTAAATCTAGGGTTTTATTAGCCCGATCATCTAATAGAATTACTATGCTGAATTACAACTAGATCGCTTTAATTCTCAGTTAGAGTTAATTTGATCAAAAGTAGAAACTTTAATCAATCTATGACCAGTCAGACTACTTGATTAAAGACGAGATTTCAATCGCAATTCGTGTAAGTGTTTGAATGTTTCATAAGATTGTTTCTATTGAGTACTTTGTTCGTATTGTTGTTGTCAAATTGAATCTAGGAGGTCTCTTAGGTTATTTGATTATTAGGGTATTAAGTATCGGTTGGGCTAATAAATATAATTGAAGTTTGGATTAATAATTCCATGAAGTTGGGTTCTTAAAAATTCTACATTAGATTAGTCAATGAAAAAAGAATATTGATAATCCATAATCGACAATCATGTTCACAATGATTTTTAAATGGTTGAGCATTTTCATCATATTCGATTACTTAATCTTGCTTTATTTTTCTTACTTGTTTAGTAGATAACTTAAATTCAATCCAAATCTCCCTATTAAATTGGTAGCATAATAATAAATATAGAAATCACGAGTCTTTGTGAGATTGACCCTTACTTACTACTCTACCGAGTTTGGTTAACTTTAGATTATTTTGATAGGTACAAGGACGACTAAAATATCTTTATCAAAAAGCGTGACCGGTGGAATGTATTTGGTAGGATGATATGACACTATAATTTTAAGTATTACTGTATATGAGAAGACATAGTCTTTTAGGTAAGTCGGTTGCTTTGTAGGGCCAACTAATCTTCTTAAAATAGAATGAGGACCATAGTGTTTTGAAGATTGAGTATCATCAAGGATTGAAGAAGTTGATGGAGATGAAAGTGGTGAGGAAGTAGTGGTTGTTGGTAAATATTCATTCCACAACTGTTTGAGCCTAGTAATACAGGTTCACTAACAAATTTACTTAAGCATCGAGCTTAGACCTCTTTAAACATGAACCAACCTAGTCTTGTTTGACCTAGCAAATTAAGATTGTATTTCTTTCCATATTTGACTAGTTATTCTATAACATAAAATCAACTTTACTATTTCTTTTTATAGGTTGTAATACACTAGAAATTACCATATTGTATACTCTCCCAGTGGGCAAGCAAAAGCAAGTCCAAATTTAGCTTTCTGCACATTTGGGTCACCATGCCCCCTTTGTTCTAAGCCATCAGGTAAAGCTTTACAACACACTTCCAATGGCTGAAATCCTCTCGTTAAGTGAACTTGTCAAAAAGGCGTAGTTCAAATCATCTCAATGATGTTAAAAGACATCACAAGTTCTAATGGGAAAAATTGTAATTTTTTTTTGTCACCATACCCAGTTTTTTGTCATCTTACTTATGATTTAGGAAGTCTTGAGAGATCAATTTAGGTAAAAACAAGTAGTTAGAGATATGGACAATCATCTTTACTTCATTGTTCAAAATTATATCCACAAGTTATAAGGCTATTTATATGACTTGCAAAATCAAATATTTGAGCTATAATATATCTTTGCCACATCTTTACAACATGAAAACGGTCTTCCTCTATTGTCAAATAAAAGCTCCATCAATTGAAGATGAAGAGAAAAAGTAAATATAAGGATTTTTTCCTATAAGTATTAAAAAATTAAGAGAAAAGAAGAAAGAAACATTCATGGAAAATTAGAAAAATTTACTATTTTTACTTGCATATTTTTTGTAAATTAAAGAAGAAGATGCGGTAAATCTATAAATTTACTTGATTTCCATCAATCTCAAAATAAACAAGTATATAAAGAGTTTTTGAAAAAAATATTTATATTTACAATTGGATATTGATTTATGTTTAAGAAATTCTGCATTCTCTTATTCCATACAGAAGTAAAAATAAAAATGATGTACTATAGAAAACATATGAAAGGTGAAAATACTATTGTTGGTTATTCAAAATAAATTTATATGCATGAAAGCGATAGAAGTTTGAATTTTAAAAAAATTACATAATATGTAGGTTATGTAGATGTAATGAAAACTATATTTGGACTACAACATTATTAAGATGGATAAGAAATTCCTACATCAAATGTTATTATGGTCTTATTAAATATTCAAACAATTTATATAGGTAAGCTTTTAACATTTTGTTTGTTTTTGTTGTACATCTAGTAACGGTATTTCATAATACAATTCAAGTAACTCTATATTGATATATTTGATCACATGTTATAATCTTTATGAATCTAAACATTAAAAAACATTAAATGTATAAATTATAACTGTTATAGTTGGTTGTCATTTATTGTCAAATCTAAGTCTAACTGGTTGATCATTCCAAGTCATCAATCTTGTGCTTTGTCATACTCTAGTAAAAACATTAGAAAAGAAATTATAATCGACTGAAAGTTAACATGCAACTTGGAGGCCAACATCAAATGGAAGAATTGCTCTCAATACTTTACTTTCTGGTAATGAAGATGTGAAAGTTTGTGGCATGGTAAAAGAAAATGATCGAAATACGTCTGATATACAAAACATGTTTCGAAAGTGTATATAGAAAATGAAGGAATCTTGGTATACGCGCGTGCTTTATCCTAAAAATTATACAAGATCACTCAATCATTAAGATTCGGAGAAACATACACCGCAAAGGGCATCTTTATATCTTCCCCTTTCTAATAACTTCAACAAAGATTGTCGTGGATAGAGACAAATCCATTAGCATTAACGCTCAAAACGCCATCAAAACCCAATCTTCTACAAACCTGAACACACCTAATAATATCTAGCCTTTTGCGTAGCGGGACTAGGCCCATGGATAAGGTAACTGAGATCTATCCAGTAGAAGATACCACAAGCGATTCATTTAGATATTAATAATGACTTGTGCAAAAGATAATTTCATTCATGTACACAGAGTGAAACCCTAATATTCAATATCAACCAATCGAGTTTTCTCCTTTGTCTTGTTTGATCATTGTGTGATTTAGACTAGTTATTATCGTTAGTGTTTGTTAATTTCTAGCTCAAACACTCATCATATCGGATCCCACTGATTCTTGGTTGAACAAGTGATAGTATTGTTGGTTTATGGACTTTGATAACCTCTCCTATACCCTTTTAATCAACACACTATACATAAATAATATATTAATGTTTTATATATTGTAACTGGTTCGGTTATAATCGGACAAGTTGTTTCGAATTTCGGGTATAAGTATAATTGGTTTGTTTTGGGTCGGATTCGGGCCATTTCTTAAACAGGTTCTTTATGTCTCCGAGTCAAATTCGGTCGGATCGGGTCGATGCGGGATTTCAATTTATAATTTCCTTTACGAATGTTGGTCACGCCTGAGTTAGACTTTGCCACATACTCATATGTATACGTTAAGTTTTGTTCAATATGGATTGCATAATACACCATCAAAAGAGGGGATATTGGGCTTACAAACTATCGTGGGCCTTGTTTTTCATGTAATTGAGCCTGTCTAGGTTTTTGTTCCGTTGTATTCTAAGCTTTGTTTGTTAATGCTTTGCCTGATACAATAATCGAGATATCACTAAAACTGAAAACTTTCCTAGCTCGCTTTCATTGCTTGCTTCCCAAGCATATATATCTTTTTATCAACTAATGTCCACTATTTGCTAATGATTTGGTTGATATACATGTAAAGTGTTTCTATGGGTAATTGATTGGGTTCTACTTAGTTACATTAGGATTTACCCTAGCTGATTTGGTTTTACTAGTGCTATATGTATAAACATTGAGCATTGCCCTTATTCCACTTTAACCCTCTGAGTAAGTAGGTTTCTCATTTGACTACCAAAATTCTCAAATACTCCAATACAATATTGCTTCAATAAAAATTGCAATGTAGTTCAATATTGTTTTGTCTTGGTGACAACCTAATTATGAGGGATACAAAACTCGGATTGCAGGAGGATGGGGTGACGAGAAAGCCCAACAAAATTGACACCATTACACGTGCTCTGAGAAATGAGAAGGACCCTCATCCTCCTTTCTCATTGGGCCATCTAATTTTAAATTTGAAAAACTTTCTAGAAGAAAAGAGGACTATTGATGACATGCTAAATCTAGTGGAGGCCGAAGGAATTTTATCTGAAGAAGACTTTAACAAGGGTCATCTTGTTAAAGGTGGTCTAATTTTGGCTTGTTTTAGCTAATAGCTCTTCAATCAAAAAAAAAAAGGGAGGGGTCATCCTGATGGCCAATTGGAGGGAAAATTATTGTATTATTTTTCTTTATTCTTTTGAAGTAAAAAAGTTGTGCGCACTACTTTCATTCAACATGCTAATTCTAGTATTGTATGTGATTAATGTGAATAGATTAAATTTGTTTTGAGTAAGCCAGAGTCTGTTATTCCACCACATATTTTCATTGACCTATTTTTTTGACCTTTCTTGAACACACCGCCATGTCAAGAGTGCTTTTAATATACCTTAGAATCTGTTTGATAGCATTCATGTGTGCATCAAAACCCTTTCTCAAACATTTGTTATCTTCACTTAAAATCGAGCTTAATTCCAACATTATAGTTATTTCACCACATATTTTCCTGGTTTACTCAATGCTTTTATAATTATGTCTTATATTAAATTCATGTAATTAAAATGTTGTAGGACCAAAGATACTTTTTAGAGTATGTAGATAGATTTGGACCATATAAGGAAGGTTTTATTGAGAAGGTTGAGGCTCTACTGTGTGAAGGTCCCGTTCTGACTAAGTTTGAGGTAACTGTAGAGTATATTGGCAAGCTAAATATGGTTTTGTACAACCCAAATGCTGCTGAATCAATAAAGGATAAAAAGGGTGTTACTGTAGGACACGCCATCTGTTGAACCGGCAAGGGCTTAAGCACGGTGGATAGGAGGACTTCAATATGGGAGTATTTGAACAGATATGGAAAAACATTTGTACATAATGGATGTTTTGGAGAGGTCGAGAAAGAAGGCCTTTACCATATGTATCACACTAGAGCTAGAAAGTGGTGGTGAATAGATTTTTATGAAACCAAAAGTGCGGTGATCTTTAAGTTGTTTCTCAGTTAGAAGATTTGCATTTTTTGTTGTTTTATCTGGCTTTTTGTTCTTTTTAGGTCCTTCAAAAGTGTAGTATTGTTTAACTACTTGGGGCCTTAAGGTCGATATCTCCTACTTGAACGTTAAGAGACGTATGAAAAGGACCATTCACAATGACCAGAAATGCACTTTAGATTGGGCTAACCACTCATCAATTTTATGGTTTTCATGTCAACGCACAACCAATCATATGACAACGTACCACGATATAATTGAACTTGGATTCATCCACAATGACCAGAAATGCACTTTAGATTGGGCTAACCACTCATCAATTTTATGGTTTTCATGTCAACGCACAACCAATCATATGACAACGTACCACGATATAATACCAAGTGAGAAGTGACTTCCATTCCAATACCTGACATATTTTTTGAAGTACTGTAAATAGGCAGTTACTACTACTATACGTTCACACAGCCACAATAGTTCTTTATTGTAACTCATAAGTTCATGAAACCTATAAGTTGATATACACATAACCATAGTGCTTTAGTTTAACATAACCTCAAATGCTAAAAGTTGGCATCTAGTGTCATTAGTTCAAATATCCATAATTATTTAGGTATCCATGTAACCCATAACTTCATCATAAAACACCATAACAAGTTAACGTGTGGGGAGTCCTTGCATTTTCATGTATCCACGCTTTTTCGGGTGTTGCACGAGATCGGGGTGCTCCTCATATATTTTGCAGCCACAAACTCCTGTCTCTACAAGATGAAATTTGAAAAGGAAATTACACATTTTTTAAAAAATAGAAAAAAATTCTGAACTTTACTACAACCAAACAACATACCCTAGACGACCTAAATGATATGCTAAAAACACCAAGATCAAAGTGGTTACTTCTGATCAAATTTTGATATGGGTATATGTTACAAACCCCCTAAGTTTGGAAATTTTCACAGCATATTAACAGGTGAATGAACCATAGATTAACCAAGTCAACATAATCCCTTGAAAATACAATGAGCACGGCAAAACAAATTATAGAAATTAACTACTCATATGTCATGTTCATCTACACAAATTGAAAAGAGATAGGTACTTTGTTGGTAAAGTCAAAGGCCTTGCTATACCCCCCACATCTTCTTTAAAAACTACCTTTAAAACTCCTGAGATGACAAGTGTTAAATCCTAACTTTGCAGGTAGTTCAATACAAACAAAACCTATTTTCACCCCAAAACTACTTTTTCTTAAAAATCAATGTACAATCTGACATTCATGCAAGCTATACTAACAGCAAACCATGGTATCAACCTTGAAGAATAAACTTCTTGTAACTACACTTGTACATATATAGACAACAGAAAGAGAGAGAAAAAGGTAGTAGAAGCATTCAAGCACATACTAGTACCACCAGGCCCTACGATGCAACAAAAAGTACAGGTGGGAATAAGTTGCCCCTCCTTTGGAATCTTAAACATCAGTTTAGCAAAGAAGAGTGTATTCTCAACTTTACTTTCATTTTTCGGTCGAGCAGTAAAGTTACAGTGGTAGATTGAAGGACTACGGACCCGCTACAACCTAGTGCCTCAACGAACTCATACTCAAGAAGTGGCAAATATTGCAAAACACAAACAAAAGTGATCAACATACAGATTACAATAAAGAAACATTCAAGAGAGCTGATTTTTTGCATTGGAAAAAGAATCAACCAAACTCACCTGATTCAATGGCCTTTTTTCATTCAAGAATGACAAGGCAGTCTGCCAGTCTCTACGCATCGAGAAATGTCCATTTCAAGAACAAGTCTACTAGAGGAATACGATTATACTCATTGATGGACTTATAGTCATGGAACCTTAAAGTGTTCCATTCATATTGTGTTTGTGGAAGCAATACCTTGTTTTCATGGTCATATCTCTCTTTCAAGGCATCCCAAAAATCTTTTGGATCCTCCACAAACATGTGCTCAATTTTGAAACTTTTATGAATGTGTTGGTGGAGGAACACAATGACTTTCGCCTTTTCTTGTGGGGTAGTTGTATTCTTATCAGCGATTGTATTCTCAAGACCATTTGCCTTGAGGTGAGTCATGGCATCAACCTTCCATTCGATGTACTTTTGGCTCGATAAGTCAAGGATGTCAACTCCCTTTTAGAGATGTTTGTCATTGACTACTAAACCTAAAGAAATGTATAATAAACAATATTATAATTTATGAATCTTGCATGGAACAATTGAAGCAATCAATATAACATGCATGTAGATGATATATTAAAATGCATGTTAGATAGATAGCGTATGCAAGACAAAAGTAAGTCAATTGACATAGGCAATATCATACGACACGTAAAAATCGTACGAAGTGAAATTTCACTATTTTAGAGTTAGAAAAGTTCGAAAAAGGTCTCTAGGTTCCTTAAAGTCTGGAAAATCCGGCTCACCCCTTTTACTCTGCTTTTTATCCATTCGCTTTTCACTTTCATCCTTATCTCATTCTCCACTTCCTCCATTTCTCCATCACTTGCGACAAGATTATGTGCCATTTTAGGGCCGTAAATCGGAGGTTTATAATTGAGCTTTTCATTTGCCGTGTTCTTATTGTGATTACCAACATCATTCTCATAATCATTTTGCTTAAGAGTTCATTTTAAACCGGTTGGGGAAAATAAAGATTTTTCAAAGGAGAAATCAAGTTGATCTACGAGTGAGGTAAGCAAATCTAATTCTTTGTTTTTATGTTGTGTAGATCCAAACATGTGATTAAATTCACTTTAGATTTTATATAAGTTTTTCAAAAGAATAGTTCGATATTATATAATCTTGTATTGTTTTATTTATTTTACATCTTGAAAGATTTATTTTAACGATAGATTATTTTTGATATACTACATTCTTCTATAAAAAAAATGTAGGATTATAATTTTTGTATAAGGATATAAGGACTGAATACTTGTGTTTTTATCAATAAATTTCTTTATTTTATAATAATAATTATTTTATAGTTATTTGGAAAAAATCAAATCTAAATTATCAATAGAATTTTTTATATTTATGTAGAGTCTACAATATAAGTTTTAACAAATAACAAATAATTCAATTACATGTCAACCAATCAAATTGATTTAATATATTACTAATATGGTTTATTATATCTTTAATATACCACTACTATTAATTTAATTATATCTTTATTAAGAGTTGACATATGTTATTCTATATTATTATTTTTACTTTTAATTTAGTATATAGTAAGATTAATTAATTATATATTTAAGGAAACCTTTAGATATAATATATACTCTTTCATATTTTATGTATATGTGGGGATTATAATCAAGTTTTAACCAATTAGATTATTATAAAAAAGGTGGGCGATATGATCCAATGAAAAGTTGAAACGTGTCGTACTAATTATTATTTTTAACCTCCGCTTTAACATATAGTTACGATGATTACGACATCTATACTACCTATAGTATAAAGCGGAGACAATCTTTTCACAAAAATTTGCGCCACGTGTCATTTCAATAATAAAATAATCAATCGGGCCCTCCTTTATACAAATTAGGTAGTTAGAATCTCATATAATCTTATCCCATAAAAATTGATTAAAATTTACCAAAAATTATGAATTATCCCGAAAATTACTAAATTATCACTTACCAAGAACTAATTATAATTTTCCCATAAATATTAATATTTAATAAAACATGATATTTATCATAAAGTAATTTTTAAACAAATCCAGCTTATTTATATTATGAGTTGATTTACTATTGGTAAAAAATACTAATTATAATACGAAGATAAATATATATAATCCTATAATTTTAACATGATCATTGACATTACATTTCTATATTAAATTACATTACCTGTACATTCATGGTATAGGGTTAAACTAGTTTCGAAGTATATTCGAATAGAAAATAAAAAAATGCCGAAAGAAAGAAATCTAGGGTTTAAGCGTGGGATTTTGGTTGATCTCAGCACGCCCCCACTATATATAACTCGTTTTTTTCCGTCTTGTGCAAGCTTCCATTTCTTCTCAATACACCAGTTCTATTCGCTAGCGATACGGAAAAATATCCAACCCTTTCGAATGGAGAATCTCGTTTGTGCTAGGGTTTGATGCCGCCGTCTCAGTAAGCTAACTTCCATATCCACAATCGCAAATTCCCGTAGGATTCCGGCGCATCCGAAACCGGCTCTCCCTTCCTCGCGATGGCTAGAATGATCAATTCGTTCGCTCTCCTCGACGACGAAGAAGGCGAGGACGTGACCGTTCTCGTCGAGAACGTCGCCAAGAAGGTCGACGTCGCCGTCGTCGATCAGGCGGTGGCGGATGACAAGAAACAGCCGATTAAGAAGCTGCCGAAGAGCCAGCAAGCTAATGGGAAGGGGAACTCGCTTCCGCCTCCCGATTCTGGTAATATCCTTGCTCAGATTGGAGAATCGCTAGCGATATAAGTTCTCGCTTCAATTATTAGGGTTTATTGATGCTGGTTGTATGAATTGTCCTCTGATTTGAACATTAATCTCTTTCTTTCGCTATTAAATGGACAGACAGTTTACATTGTTGTGTGGTTGATTGATATATGATCTAGTTTATTAGCATATCTTCTGCGTTGGGACTACGCTTACCTAGTACTGAACACTTTGCAATATCATAGATCATTTCTTATGTTTATGGATTTTGGAGATATGTCATTATGCTATATATATGTAAGTGCTCATCATTTCTACGCAGTTGCTATGCTAAATTGTTAATTGCTTTTTTTCCCCTTGTTTTCTCTTATTGTTAATGTTGGTGACATGTTAGAGATGCATAGTTCAGTGTTTGTTTGGATTGTCCTCTGATTTGAACATTAATTAATCTGTTTCTTTTGTTTGTAATTGGACAGACAGTTTACATTATTGTGTGGCTCATTGAGATATGATCTTCTGCGTTGGGACTACGCTTACGTAGTTCTGAACACTTTGCCATATCATAGATCATTGCTTATGTTTATGGATTTTGGGGATATGTCCTTATGCTATATATTATGTGTAATTGGTCATCTTATCTATGCAGTTGCCATGCTAAATTGTTAATTGCTTTCTGATATGTTTCGTTTTTTTTCAGTGAAATCTGAGAGGGGGAGAGGAAGGGGAGGTAGAGGACGAGGGGCTGGAAGGGGAGGATATGGTGGAAATGACTCTGAGCAGTTCAGGAACGAACAGGAGAATGGTTACAGGCGAAGTTATCAGGATGAGTCAAGGGGGAATGGATATGATGATGGTTACCGTGGGCGAGGTCGTGGCCGTGGAGGGGGTAGGGGAAGGGGTCGTGGAAGGAACAATGATCATGTGGTTCCAGATGAGAAAGAGGGTTCTGGGGATAACAGAAATACTGGTGAGGATGCTGCTGATGGATGGGAGCAAGTTCCACAAACCCATTCAAGAGGGTATGGAAGTTATGTGAACAACAGGGATGAGGAAAGGCCAGTCAGAAATGAAAACAGAGGCTATGGCGGTGACAGGAGAGGCTATGGGGGTGAAGGTAGAGGCTTTGGTGGTGAAGGTAGAGGCTATGGTGGTGGTGGCAGGCATGGGTTTAGGGGAAGGCGGGGTGATGGAGTGAACCAAGGCAGCAGGGGTGAAGAGGCAACCTTCGATGAAGTGAAGGAGAATGCCAATGTTGCTGATGCTAATGATGTGAATGTTGCACCCAACAACTCTACTGCTGAAGGGTAATACTCAAGATTTCTTATCTACTTCATTTGTTTTAAATTGTTTGCTCCATTTTGTGCTGCTTTCAATTTTTTTGCTATAATCTTTGCTTAGTTGCTATGCAATTTTAGTATTTTTCTCGTATGATTTCAATCATTCATGATAGTCAATCTGAAAATTATGGAACATATTACTGATTTCTCGTATGATTCCAATCATTCATATTAGTCAATCTCCTATCAAAAAATAATGATAGTCAATCCAAAAATTATGGAACATATTACTGATTTCGAGGTATTAGTGCTGTAGTTGCAACGTTTCACATTTGCACGCGCTTATGAATATTAAATGAAATAGAATTTGCATAGTTGGTCAATCTAAGACCAGTTGTTAACCTTACTATCTATTGGCAAGAGCATTCATTCATTACTCTATTTTTGTTCATTTTGGACAATGCTAATTAATTTCTTGTGGATCAGGGATGCTGCTGCTGCAGTCACTGAAGAACCGAAGGATATTGCTGCTGAAGAGAAGGCACAGGAAGAAGTTGTGAAGGTTGAGGACCCTATCAAAAAGGAAGAAGAGGAGGTAGTGGTTTTTAGCATTAGTATAATTAAACATCGTGTTCTGTATTTCTATTCAGGCAGTAATTAGAATCTGTTTTGTTGTGGTTTCTTTATTTATAAATCAGGATGAGAAATTGATGACACTTGAGGAGTATGAGAAGCTGTATGCTGAGAAGCGCAAGGCCTTGGAGGCACAGAAGATTGAGGTTAGGAAAGTCACTGTTGACAAAGATTTTGAGGCCATGAAACTGGTGGAAAAGAAGAAAGAGGAGATCCTGCTAGTAGTAGTAAGTTTAACTTGTTGATCTGCTCTTATTTTTATTTTGATATTGGGAGGTGATTATCAAGCTTACAAATACTTTGCTTTCTCAGAAACCCGAGGCTGCTAAGCTTAAGAAGAAAGAGAGCCTTGAGAAGGATGAAAAATCTCGCAAGGTAAGCAGAAATATACAAACCTTTGATAAGTATTATCAAGCAAAATTTGTTTACAGAAACTCTGTGGGTAGAGCTCTAAGGAGTTTTAGATAATACTGATTTAAAAGTCAAGTAGTCAAAGGTCTTTTCGACTCTACCTTCAACTCTACCAGAACTATTAATCTTATAGTTAACCCTACTATTGAATCCACTTCAGACTGTGAGCATCAATGAGTTCTTGAAGCCTGCTGATGGTGAGACATTTGTCTACCGCCGTGCTGGAAGAGGAGGCCGTGGACGCGGTGGAGGCCGCGGTGGCGACAACGGTGGGGAGCGAGCACCCCGCAGTGGTGACTTCAGAAACGGGGAACGTGGGCCCCGTGGTGGAGACTTCAAGACCGGGGAAAGGGTGTTCAGGAACAACGGTTACTCTAGAGGCGGAGGTCGTGGTGGTGACCACACCATTCCCATCCAGGACCAGAACCAGTTCCCAGTCCTCAAGGGAGCAGCAGCTGTTACAGCTGTGGAGGCTGCTTAAGTTTTGACCACCACTTGAATGGTTCCTATTTTAGTGTGTCATGTTTTGTATTATGGTTAATGAGAGTTATATTATGTATTGGAGGCTGTTTTTTGTTGTAGTTTGGGCAGTGGATGCTACTTTTTAGCTGACTTGACTGAATATGGTTGCGGTTTTATCTTTACTTGATGTGGTGAAACTAGTTTCTCACTTATTCCTGCAACCTTTGGCATTGGTCTTTTATTTTTTTATAGGATTTTTGGGTTACAGATCTATGTTGCTATAGTTTGAGTTGCTTTTTCACTATATAGGCTTGATTACAGAAAGCGTCGTTATTTTGTAGATAAATGGGGTATGGATCTGAACAGTGTTGTTAGTCAGTAACAACTAACAACGCATTGCTTTGCAATCAACAAAAACGAGAGCGTAGTTAGCAGATCTTGTGTTCTTCCGGTCATGGGCCATTTCTAGATCTAGGCCCGTAACGGAGGCCCAAGATGTGGAAAGCAGCCTGTTTTTAATCTGTGGTGTACAATAGGGTGGACTTTAAAAGTTGTGGCAAATAGCCCTGAATATGTGGTAAGTTGTGTGATTATTGGTCTTACGTGTCCAAGCTCCCAACGGTATAATATCGTCATTTATAGTTTGTCAATATTGATGATGAGTATTGACACTGTAAACTACCGTAATGATGGATTGCTAGCGAAAATATATCTATATCATATCCCGAAAAACTATAATGTTGAACATATATACCTTATTGATATGTGTATATGTACATATTAGTTAGTCAGCTAGTGTCTAACTTTAGTGAGGTTTGGTAGGTTAGTTAGTCTAACCCGCTGATATAAATAGCTGTCAGTTAGTTGTAGCTTGTAAGACAATCTAATTCATTCTCATAATCCAGAGAGATTTCTCTCGAAGCTTCTCTTGTGTTTCTCCATGGTTTCCATGGTGTTTCTCTGATTTTGCTTCCGCGATACATCTTCACATGGTATCAAAGCTTTCAGTGCTCGAACCTGTTGCTTCTGATTGTCTTTCTCCCTTCGATTCTCTTTGATTCTGTCCTTCTTTGATCTTGTTCGACGATTTCCGTTTTGGATCGCTCGAATTGTAGCCTGATTTGACCTAATTTTTCGATTCCTGCTCGGATCGATTGATTTTCTGCCTATTTTGCCTGTTTCTGAAGTCTGATCTGGTGAATTGCTTGTAACGATGACAGCTGTTAATGGAGGAGATCAGAATAATGAGCAAGAAGCTGAGTCTAGGCTTCGTAATTTGAGCAACGATCCGTTGTTCTTAGCTAACTCTGATCATCCAGGAGCTCAGTTGACTCCGATGAAGTTTGATGGAATGAATTTCTCCAACTGGAGTCGTCTTGTTAAGATGGCTTTAGGAGCTAAGACTAAGCTCTGTTTCATAGTCGGTGTCTCTATTAAGCCGAAGAATGAGAATTCAGTTGATTTTCATAGGTGGATTAAGGCCGATTACACGGTGAGGTGCTGGCTTCTTAACTCTATGGAGCCGAGGATTGCACAAGGATTCATTTATGTTGAATCTGCTCTTGAGCTTTGGACTGAACTTACAGAGAGGTATGCACAATCGAATCGACCTCTTATTTTTAAGTTAAAGCGCAGTCTAGCTAATCTCAAGCAGGATAATATGCCAGTTCTTGAGTATTATAATAAGATGAAGTTGATTTGGGATGAAATTGGTAGTGTTAAGCAGATGCCGATTTGTGAGTGTGGTGCTATTAAGAATTGTTCCTGCTTGTTGTTTAAGCGTGCTTTGGATGATACTTATGAGGAGAAGATCATGCAGTTTTTAATGGGGCTTAATGACACTTATGATCATATTAGGACTCAGATTCTTGCTACTGAGCCTTTGCCTATTGTGAGTCGTGTTTATAATATGGTTTATCAAGTTGAACAGCAGAAAGTAGTTGTTGGTGAGCTTCATTCACAGACAGATATGAATGCTATGTCCACTGGACGTCATCAAGTGTCATATCAAAGGAACAATGCTCCATCTCAGTTTAATTCTGAGAAGAAATCTGGTTCTAGCAATGCAGGAAACCAGTATAATGGTGGTAAGAAGGAGTTTAGGGATTTTAAAAGGCAGAAAATGGACAGAAAATGTGATTATTGTAAGGAAAAAGGACATTTGATTGAAAGTTGCTTCAAGTTGCACGGATATCCTGAGTGGTACAAGGAGTATAAGGAGAAGATTGGAGACAAATCTGCTTCTAATGTGCAACTTGAGTCTCCATTTGATTATGACACAGATGATAAAGGAAATCAAGTTTCTACTAGTCAGGCTCCTTCTGTTGAGTTTGATACAGCTCTTGTGAATGCTGTGTGTCAAGAGGTTTTGAAGGCTATGAAAGGCAAGAAGAAGGTTGATTGCAATGCCAGTTTTGCAGGTATTAAATCTTCAGCTCTGAATGCTCATATTGTTTTTGACAATACAGATTGGGTTGTAGACACTGGGGCTACAGATCACATGAGTTACAACTTTTCTTTATTTCATAATGTGCACACACTACACAAGCCTGTATTGGTGGGTTTGCCTGATGGCTCCATCAAAAAGGTTGACACAGTTGGCACCATTACACTGTCAGATTCTATACAACTACATTCAGTTCTGTTTATACCTGATTTCAAACACAACCTGCTTTCTATCTCAAGGTTGATTGATGACTATAATATTACAACTTGTTTCTCTAAGAGTTATTGCTATTTTCAGGACCTTACAACTAGTCAAACCATTGGTGTTGGAGTTCGTGTTGGAGGACTTTATAAGGTCATTACTTCATAGAAAAGGCTAGAAGATGTTTCTGATATTTCTTCAATTACTGCTTTAAATAAGGAGCAAGTTGTTTTGCATCCTGAATCTGCACATTCTGTTTCCTCTGTTGATTTCAGAATTTTACATGCTAGATTGGGTCATATACCCCTTTCTAAGTTGCAGACATTATGTCCTTATGTTTCTAAAGATGTCACACTTTCAGATTGTGAGACTTGCATTTTGTCCAAGCATCATAAATTGCCTTATGCTAGAAGTTTGTCTTTGGCTTCTCATGCTTTTGATTTGTTGCATATGGATTTATGAGGGCCATATAAACATACTAGTTTAGAAGGTGCCAAGTATTTTCTCACTATACTTGATGATCATAGTAGGATAACTTGGACTTATTTGTTATCCTCAAAGGACTTGGTTTTTACAACCATAGTGAGTTTTGTTCAGTTAGTAGAGACTCAGTTTGATGCTGTAATCAAAACCATTAGGACAGATAATGGCACTGAATTTGTGAATAAGAATTGCCAAGCATTTTTTGCTAAGAAAGGTATAATTCATCAAAGGTCAGTGCCATATAATCCTCAGCAAAATGGTCGTGTGGAAAGGAAACACAGGCATCTTGTTGAAACTGCAAGGGCTATCAGACTTCATGCTGGTTTTCCTTTGAAATTCTGGGGGCTTTGTATTCTTGCAGCTACTCATTTAGTCAATCTTATGCCTTCAACTCCTTTACATGGCAGAATTCCTTTTGAAGTTTTGTTACAGAAACCTGTTGATTTGGAATTTCTTAGAGTCATTGGTTGCTTATGCTATGCTTACAAGAGAACTTCTGATAAGTTTGCCTCCAAAGCTAGAAAATGTGTGCTTGTGGGATATCCTTTTGCTCAGAAGGCCTACAGGCTTTATGATTTGGAAGATCATACTCTATTTGTTAGTCGAGATGTAGTCTTTCAAGAGACTATTTTTCCTTTTGCTCAGTCTAAACAGTCTCAGAATTCTCCTGTTGTTCAGTTGCCTTTGGTCAATCCAGCAACTTCAGATGATGAGGTTCTCATATCTTCATCTGTTCCTTCTCATTATGTTATTCCAGAGCTGAGTATTTCTCCTGGTTTGTCTCCTATCGCACCAGATTCTGTTTCTTCTATCAATCCTCCTCATCCAGAGATGAGTATTCTTGTTTCTGTTTCTGCACACGATTCTGGACATGAGGTTTCTTCTTTCTTGCCTGATCAACACTTGAGGAGATCTACAAGGCAAGTTACTCTTCCTTCCAAATATAATGATTTTGTTTGTCCAACTCTTCATTCCAGTCCTTCCATGTCCTTATCTTTTCTTGCAACTCATGCCAATCTTTCATCTTACTCCTCTGATTATCAAGCATCCTTGTCTAATGTGATGCAATTATATGAGCCTTCTTCTTACAAACAAGCTGTTAAAGACCCTCATTGGGTCACAGCTATGGATCAAGAATTAAAGGCTCTAGAAACTAATCAGACTTGGGAGTTAGTACCTTTGCCTTCTTCTCATCAGGCTATAGGGTGCAAATGGGTCTATAAGATCAAATTTAAACCTGATGGATCTGTTGAAAGGTTTAAAGCTAGATTGGTTGCTAAGGGTTATACTCAGATTGAAGGCAAGGATTTTAAACATACTTTTTCTCCAGTTGCTAAATTTGCCTCTGTTAGGAGTCTGATTGCTGTTGCTACTGCTAAGGGTTGGCATATTAAGCAGCTTGATATTAATAATGCTTTCCTTCATGGATTTTTGGATGAGGAAGTATATATGGTTCCTCCTCCTAGTTATCCTATTCCTTCTGATGGTCTTGTTTGTAAATTGAAAAAGTCTTTATATGGACTTAAACAAGCCTCTCGACAATGGAATGTTGAGCTCACCAAATCTCTTTTGAAGATGGGATTTGTTCAATCTAAGAGGGATTATTCCATGTTTGTTAAGTCTTCATCTCAGAGTTTTACAGTAGCACTTGTTTATGTTGATGATCTGCTACTTTCTGGTAATTCTTTGGAAGAAATTGAAGCCACCAAGTCAGTTTTGCATTCCACTTTCACTATTAAGGATCTTGGTGATATTAGATATTTTTTGGGCATTGAAGTTGCTAGGTCTTCCTCTGGCACTTTATTGAATCAGAGGAAGTACATTGTTGATATTCTCAAGGATATAGGTTCCTTTTCTTGCAAGGCTGCTTCATTTCCTCTGTCAAAAGGTTTGAAGTTGTCTATTGATGAAGGGGAGCTTTTACCTGATCCTGAGATTTGTAGAAGGCTAGTGGGGCGTCTGTTGTATTTGAATATGACTAGGCCTGATATTTCCTATGCTACTCAACATCTCAGTCAGTTTTTAAGCCAACCTAGAGCTCCTCATCTTGCTGCAGCAATGCATGTGGTTCGATATTTGAAAGGAACTCTAGATATTGGTTTGTTTTATGCAGCAGATAATCCTGAGAAGTTAGTAGCTTACACAGATGCAGACTGGGCTGCTTGTGCATTTAGTGCTCGATCTCTCACTGGTTTTTGTGTTTTCTTTGGTTCTTCTTTGATTTCTTGGAAGACCAAGAAACAAAAAACAGTATCCAAGAGCTCGGCTGAATCTGAGTATAGAGCTATGTCATCTACTTCCAGTGAGATTGTTTGGCTTGATGGATTGCTGACAGATTTGCAAATTCATGTTCCCAAGCCTATTCTCTTGCATTGTGACAATAAGGCTGCCCAACACATTGCTCAAAACCCGGTTTTTCACGAAAGAACCAAGCATTTGACAATTGATTGTCATTATGTTCGGGACAGAGTCTTGGAAGGGTTAATCCAGACGCGTCACATTGCTTCTTCTTTGCAACTGGCAGACTTATTCACCAAACCTTTAGGAGAGGAGCAACATCGGTTTTTGGTCTCCAAGTTGGGCCTTGTTACTCATCCTCCAAGTCCCACTTGAGGGGGGGGGGGGGCTATTGATATGTGTAAATGTACATATTAGTCAGTCAGCTAGTGTCTAACTTTAGTGAGGTTTGGTAGGTTAGTTAGTCTAACCCGCTGATATAAATAGCTGTCAGTTAGTTGTAGCTTGTAAGACAATCTAATTCATTCTCATAATCCAGAGAGATTTCTCTCGAAGCTTCTCTTGTGTTTCTCCATGGTTTCCATGGTGTTTCTCTGATTTTGCTTCCGCGATACATCTTCACATACCTCATGAGATACTCCTATTGTTAAATTGATTACAACATGTGTAGTGATATTTTTGTGTTACATAAGCTAATATGTTGGTGCCTAATAAAAAAGAGGATGACATTGAACACAACTGAATAGTCACTAGAAATTAAACTAGGTTTTGAAATCCTTTGTTAGTAACTCGATGTGCTCACTCGAAATTACATAAAAACCGAAGCAATCCAACTTAATTGACACAAAAGTTTATAACGATTTTACGAATCGAATCCTATCCAACCGAAACCCAACTCGGTTGACTCATTAGAAGCCTAACTACATCCATTTTTGAAAAGTATTGTCATTTTAAGAGGCTCCATGAAGAAGTCGAAATCTGTTGTCCATTGAGTTTGTGCATTTTGCGAACATGTGGGTTGATGTTGATGGAATGATAGGAGACTATAGAGCTGCCATGTCTCCTCTCCTAAATTCCAAAAAAATAAAAAGTTAACGGAGTATAATCTTCTCTTCTTTTTGTCATTATTCTTGCAAGTAATTGTTTGGCATTTAGTAGTACAATTGATTAAAAGATCGAGAAAAAGAAATCTATCTAAATATAAAACGTGCTAGGACTCCTTGTGACTTAGTGGAGAAATGATTATTGCCCACTTGATACCTCACAAGTTGAACACTATGTACTTGAGGGGAAAATAAAACAATTTAATTTGTTGGCTAATTAATTAGTTTGATTCCTCTTATCTTGATTTGAGGTGAAAATGATGGCATTTTAAAATTCCTCGTTGTTGCAATATATTCCGTCATGATTACCCAAACCTACTTAGTTTTGGATCTCACCGAAAAAAAACGTACTTAGTTTTGGAATGTAATAAATTAATGAAAAGAAACCGGTAGAATAATTTCTTTGGTTTGGTTGGTGTGATTACTTTTTTTTTGGTCAAAATTGTTGCTTGGTAATTCTTCCTAATATCTTTGTGTCATTCAAATGTTTTTTTATCCTACTAGTTGTATTGTGAAGGACCTACAATGACTAATACTTGAACGAAGAACCATTAAGAATGATCGGTATTAAATTTGCCTACATGCATTTCATCCTTGTGTTGAAGCCGACCCACATCATGTTTTCCATGGTAAAAAATAATCTCTTCAATGTGTCTTCCTTATAGTGTCTAGTTTTTTAGATTTTATTGCATGCCTCTTTCAAATTCTTATGTATGTTTGTTGGTTGTACTCCCTTGTTTTTTACTCGACATTACCACAGCTATGAAATTTGGAAAGCTAGAGAAAGCAATTGCATCTATTCCATCATTTCATCGAGATCGAGTCGTGCATCGGATCAAAATTGGTATATCAGAGCATGATAATAACACAATTTCTTCGTGTTAATTTGTGTCAGTTTTTTTAGAGGAATCAATAGTAAAGATTGCAAAACTGAATTATGAAAAATAAGAAATATTTTTCTTACATCGCCTTTATTATTTTTTTCTTTAATGACTAAGAAATTTAGTAGCTAATAATGGGTTATAATATTACTCCATTTTAAAAACAACTCCAAAACCGTTTAAATAATTATGCTCCATTTTGGAGACGGAAAAGGACGTACATTACGCGTGACGGTGATTAATTAAGTCTAGATTGAATGTAAAAACTCTTTAAGAAAATGAATATGATTGTTCACTTTTGGCAACTGTTCGTACCACTGATAATTGTCTAAATTACTTTTACGTGGATGGTATCATTGAAAAACAAAGGGTTCTACATTAAAATGTTAATTATAGACACCATGATCTATAAGCTAATATTTTTTTAAACCAAGGTTTACGGATACTTTTCATACAAACTGGTGGGAGTTTATTGCGCTCGTGGTGGGGAATTACATTACCCGGAAATAAAAATACTCAAATCCGAAATTCGATCCGAACTGAGTTTTGGATTCGAAATATGATGGATGAACGAGTCGAACATAACTCGAGACCCGATCCAAAGCTGAACCGAATCGAAATGACTCGAATTGAATTTGACTTGAAATCATCTGATCCGAAATGATCTGAATAAAATTTGATTAGAAATCATAACCGTTAAATCTCAAGATCACATATTCTCCTAGAAATAAAAACAACAGCTAACAAGTAATGATGCAAGATATTAGCATAGCGCACACAAACAATATATAACAAGGATCGAATATGTAGATTTGAACTTCTAGCAACAGCCAACTTGTGTTTCAAAAGCTTCACCTATAAAAACAACATGCTCTAATGATTAAGTAAACAAACTTCATCTTATTGTATTTTGCACATCATAAAGAAAAGGAATACAAAATCAAAATTGAGCATTTATTAATTCGACAATAAGCTACAATCATTGATCTCAACGCTGACGAAGCATCAACCAAATTTGTTCCAATCCACCTCAGATGCAATGTTTTCTTCTTCATTCACTGCTGCAACTCCGGCAAGAGAATAGAGTAAATAGTTTCTAACTTTCTATGGTGAATCAAGAAAATAAAATTGTACATGTTATGAAAATTAGGAAAAAAATGTCTGAATTCAGGTCTTACATTTGTATTTCCTAAGATATAAACAAATAAAAGAAGAAGATTATTCAAAATCCTCTGATTTACTCATACAACTAGTACAAATCCCGTACCATGTACGGGTAATGTAAATATAAAACCGAATTAATCGATTTGAGATCGAATTTTGATACGAATACACTTTTAACTCGAGAACTTATAATCCAAATCCGATAGACCAAAGTCCGAACCTATTGACCTATATATGTACTTTTATTCATACAATTTTAATTCTAAAATAATTCTATTCAAATTTATATTATTAATGAATGTACTATTGACACATGTGAACTTTTTTCACTATTCTTCAAGATCCAATAATGACAAAAATGTATACTACTCAGTAATTAATAAGAAAAAATTGTAAGGAATTTCCTTATTCGTATAAGGATATATAATTGAGTAAGATATTAAGTATACATAAGGAAATTGGATAAGATATCAAGAAGATATATAAGTTACTTTTTTGAAAATCAATGCAAAAAATAAAATCATTATTTTATTCAGGGTCGATGATGTGGCGCAAATTTTAACAAAGACTTGGGTTCCGCTTTATACTGTATTATAGTAGATTAGTTGGATGTAATGGGGATCCTCTATAAGAAATTGTGTTTCTTGCTTTCTTTCTTACATGCGGTACTCTATTATTTCGCTGCTTAAGGAATATGCCTCTTAATATTCCTTATATTTGCTATTATGTTACAATCCAACAATCCTTAAATAGCCTTAGGCATTAAAATTACTCGCAAGTATATCGGAATTGTTCTTATTGGAGAAATATGCTCTTGACATCATCCTAGAGTTGGACATCTAATTTGTCTTACAACCATAAAACAAGAGATCTGTTATAGTGTTCCTATTTTAACACAATTTATATAACAGAAGTGTCACGAACATGACATGTAACTCTTGAAAGGGGTGCCTAATGGCTAAGTTATTTCGTTGCCGTCTTAACTTTGATTTGCGCCTAATAAGCTTATTGTGATTCATGGCAAGCTAGCTCTACTCCGATGTTTTCGTGATTGATAATGGTGGATATGCTGAACGTTCAACGTTACGTGGGGATGAGCCTAGCACATAAGTTAATGAGATTCCATCATAAAACGGAGAATGATAGCATACATTTAGGCTCGTTTAGTGCATGTTTATGTAGGATCTACTTGTGTTAGAATACGGATGTTGATCCTCCAGAGGGATCAATAAACCGGGCAGCGGAATATGAAAACAGTTCAAACTAGTTATAGTTCACACAAAGCTATTCAAATCAAGCCAACCTTTTGTTATTACCAAGTATGAACTTACAAACGTGAATCCTTGATCTTAAGGTCTACACAAAACCTTCTACCCAGATCTAGATCCTTCAGCTTCGGACACACTCGTAATTCGACTCAACGGACTTGACCCACACCTCTAACCCTCGTACACAACTCGGCCTAGAGTACTTCGTGTGTTCTCTCTCTCAATCGCACTCAGCAATTGACTTCTCAATCTTCGGTTGTGATTGTGAAATACGTAAACCCCTATATATACTAAAGGCTAGAAACTGATTCTATCCTATAATACAATTCGGGATTCACCCTAGGATAATCCTAACTAGAGAAACAAAATATCTCTCTAACAATATTATCCTAACAAGAGAAATTATCTTATAAGCCAAAGATCTGATTCTCTCCTTAATCGTCATCCATCAACGCGTCTTTCCAAAGATAGAAAGATCCATCGCAGGCGCTCACGCGTTGGTACTCTTGCCAAATATAGTATTCTGCTTCAGCATTGATCCCTTCGTTCTCGCACTCAGGAATCACCATGTATCCAGCAGTGTCTCGGTTTCCTTGGCACCTTGTGACGATTGATCCTGCTTGTGTTCCTTTGCTCATACATCCTAGAATGATCCTGAAACACTAGCAAACAACATTAAATCTTTCTCAAGTGTTGTATCATCATCAAAACCTTACGGGATCTATTATTGGGATCAAGACCATCCCAACAGTTTATTTCCTTTAATTTAGTTTATTTTTGCTTCTTTTTGTTTATTTTCATTTGTTTTTTCGTAGAGTTTGTAATTTTAGTGTCTACTCTTTTGTGTTATATGGCTTAATGATCATCTAGAGGTTTTTTCGGGATATGAATGACAATATGAAGTTGTTGAAGAGGATGAATCGAGTTGGTTATGCTAAGAGTGGACTACAAGTGAGCCGAGGAGAAATCAGGCCTGAAATCACTCAAGGAAGGCATGGGAGAAGTGTCGGTCGAGCTAGAGATTGAGTGAAGAAAACAAGCAACAAATCGGGCAACTCGGGCTAGAACTTGACCGAATCATCACTACATCCAACAACTCGAGGAACAACTCGACCGAGTTGTGGACCGAGTTAGCATCACAAGTGACAACTTGGTCGAGAACTCAGTCGAGTCAGGGTTGATTCGGGCCGTTTTCTACGCCGACTTGTTGTCTCGTTTTTCTATACTTTTTTATCACTACTGTATATATATACTTAGATGACTAGTAATACATATATGGTAGACAATTTATCTCTTTTTTTTTTTGGTCGAAAGACAATTTATCTCTTAATGGGTGGGATAAGTATCTTCGCACTTAACGAATTACTTATGTCTTGGAGTACAAAGAAGCAAACAACCGTCTCCTGATCCATCTTCTTTTGAGGCAGTGTATCATGTTTGTCAAATGTTAGTATGTTACCTTAAGTGGTGCGTTAGTTGCTTGGCTCACTTGTTTTTCTCCGAGCAAAAAAATCCGATCTCAACCATTCGATACATATATATATATATATATATGATAAGGAGGAGACTAATTTAATGGATATGATCACTCTCATTACAAGGAGTATCCTCAATTTGACATACATATATATAACTTTTTTTTTGGTTTACTCCGTAGTACATATATATAACTTTAGTACTTTACTACAACAAATATTTTGATAAATGAAAATACTACATGCCTAAAATTATCTTGAACATTGAGAGACGGTAATTAATAACCACACCTAATTCAAAATCATAGCTAAACTCAGTGTAAAAACCATTATTAGTTGAGCAGGATTGTGTTTAGTAAACGCAATGTTTGTTTTATGTACTTCAAAAATACAATAAAGTACTAAAACAATAGTAGCCCCTAGCTAGCAATCCTATCCTTGTAAATCCTGTTTGGATGAATTCCATAAACCCACGTTTCTTGATCTGAAAAAAACTTAACTTCCTACGCAGTGAAAGTATATATATATAGTTAGGTATGTGAAATATTAGGTTTGAAATCTTGGTCAGGCCTACAACGTTCGTGGTTATTATAATACGTGACATTCTTTTAACAATATGTAAGAACTTGGAATTGTTTTTTTTTTGATACTCTATGTAAGACTTGTAAGTCACATCTTTGTAGAAGGTGAGAAGTGAGAAAAATAGCCTTGCAAGATATGGACAAAAACCTTTTTTTTTTTTTTGGGGGTAGAAAGATGGACAAATACCTTACTTGCTTTGGAGTATAAAGGCTAGCACTTTGACAAAGAATATTCCTCCAAATCACTTGAAAAAAAAGCAGCAAAAAAGAGAAAATGATAAGGAAGCCATTTTTTTTTTTTGATAAATATAAGGAAGCCATTCAATCTCATTTTCGGAGGTATAAATATTTGAGAGATTTTCACTTTCCTCACAAAAGCTTGTCTTATGAGTTTTTTTTCAATAGTAGGGGACATTTTGCCAATGCCATGGAAAATTGATTGTTAGTAGGACTCGAGCATAGGTAATTCTCTATTTGGCAACACACAAAAAAAGTGGATGGTGTTGAAACGTTTTGAAGTTGATAACACGAAAAAAAAAATCAATACTATCAACTACGTGTTGATAGAGTTGAAATCTTCCTAAATAATTTTTTTTTTTTTTTTTTTGAGAAACAGGCGCCCCAAGGCTAACCTTCTTCATTCAACTCCTTTAACCAAACATTACAAGCAGCAGGTGGGAGAAAACGATCCCAAACCCGAGTTCCAAAGACCCAAGGGTCACACCTAGCCAAAACATGAGCTAATTCATTACACTGCCTCCTAACAAACACAAAACGACAGGAACTAAAGCTTCTACACATCAGTAAAATGTCCTGGACAATGCAGAAAAATTCAGCTGGACACTCCTTAACTCCCTGCAAAGCAAGAATCAACTCTTGGCAATCTCCCTCAATTTCTACGTGCTGCAGCTCATGAATCATTGCCAAACTCACCCCCCTCTGAAGAGCTTTTGCTTCAGCCACACCAGGTGAGAACTCCACTCGCGTTTGCTCAGTAATTCCAGCCAAGAACCTCCCGCAAGAGTCTCTCACAACCGCCCCCAAGCCTGTACCCTTCCCCTCCATACAGGTTGCATCAGCATTCACCTTGAACCATCCCACATCCGGCGCCTTCCACTTCGGAGAAACAGCAGGGGAAACCACATTTTCTGTTCTTTCGACATCCCGCCACAGCTCCTCCATCAGGCAACGCGCTTCATCCAACAACAACTCAACCTCCTTAAAAGAATTCTCAAACACCCAAGAATTCCTCCTTGACCAAATCTTCCAAGAGATGCAAAGAAACTTGGAGAAATCGACCTCATCAAGACTATTAGCCATCACCTCCATAAGATCTATGCCCCTACGAGCCGCTTTCTCTGGCACCAGCCCACTCCTCCTCCACACCTCCTTGCTAAACTTACAGTCCCGAATCAAGTGAATGTCATCCTCCAAGCACTGTTGACAGCACGGGCACAAGCCATCCCCAGACCCCACTCTTCTCATCAACCTCTCCATCGTCGGAAGAGTCTCGCTGCAGACATTCCACGCAAACACCTTGATCCTTGGAAGCGTTTTAGCAGTCCAGATTCTCCTCCAAATCCGCAAGTCAGGAGAGCTAGATGAAGGAGCAGCATCCTCCCCCTCAGCATCTCTGATTGCTGCATAAGCACTCTTGACTGTGAATTTTCCCCATTTGTCAAGATTCCATATAATTCTATCCTCCATCCTCAATACAGGCAAAGGTATTGCTTTAATTCTCTGGGCTTCAAAAGGCAAGAAGAGCGCATCAATCAAATCTTCCTTCCACCTACCACCACCCTCAACAATAAGATCTGAGACCCTAAAAAATACCTCACTCGGCTGTCCCTTAGAAATTGCCTTCAAATTAGAATTACCCACAATCCAGGGATCTTTCCAAACATACACTGACTCCCCATTCCCAATTTGCCACCGCGCCCCTTTCTCAACAACCCACCTCGCACCAAAGATCGACCTCCACACATAGCTAGGCCGATCTCCCAGATCAGCCTCCAAAAAGGATTTGAAAGGAAAATATTTAGCTTTCATGACTTGGGCAGCAAGCAAGTTTGGGTTCGTCAGAAGTCTCCAACCTTGCTTTCCCAACAAAGCAGAGTTAAAAAGCTCAATCTCCTTGAATCCCAAACCTCCAACCGCCTTAGACCTGCACAATCTTTCCCAGCTACACCAATGAATTTTCCTCTCCTCCTTCTTTTGGCCCCACCAAAATCTCCTTATCAGAGCTTGCAACTGATCCGAAAAGGAACATGGCAGCTTGAATAAACTCATGCAATAGGTAGGAATTGACTGCACAACAGCCTTGATCATGGTCTCTCTTCCAGCCTTAGACAGCAGCGCGCTCTTCCATCCCCCTAACCTCTTCTCAACTCTTCTTCTAACAGCCCCGAAAACTTCCTTCTTAGCCCTGCCGACCCAGGTTGGGAGTCCAAGGTACCTTTCGAAGTGCTCCACACCAGTCACCTCTAAGATATCCTGAATCTCCATCTTAACCTGAGAAGGCACCCCCTTGCTAAAACAAACCTCCGACTTGTCGAAATTAATCACCTGACCCGAGGCTTTCTCATACAATTTTAGAATCCTCTTCACCTCCGAAGCCTGGGTTGGTGTGGCATCCGCAAACAGCAAGCAATCATCAGCATATAAGAGATGAGTAATACTAGGGGCTTGAGGAGCAATCCGAATTCCCGATAGCAAATTGCTACTCACCGCCTTCTCAATCAAAGCCGACAAAGCCTGACTACAGAGAATAAAAAGATAGGGAGACAGGGGATCCCCCTGCCTTAGTCCCCTCTGCGGCAAGAAGCTATTGGAAGGCTCTCCATTAATGAGCACCGAATACTGAACCGAGGAAACACACTCCATGACTCTGGAAATCCACAGGCTTCCAAAACCCAAATGCTGTAACATCCTCTCCAAGAATCCCCATTCGACTCGATCATAGGCTTTTGACATATCAAGCTTGAAGGCAAGATGCCTTAAATTCTTCCCTCTACTGGAAAGATGATGGAAGATCTCAAAAGCAATCATGAAATTATCAGTGATCATTCTTCCAGGGACAAAACCACTCTGGCTAGGGCTTATAATCCTTTCAAGAATACGCTTCAGCCTATTCGCAAGAACCTTGGAGATTAACTTGTAGAACACATTGCAAAGGGAAATTGGCCTGAAATCCTTCATCTCCATCGCCTTCTTCTTCTTCGGAATCAGCACTATGAAAGTTCTATTACATCTCCTGTTCAGCACCCCTCCATTAAGAAAATCGAGCACCTCCCCTACCACCTTATTCCCCACAACATCCCAGATAGTTTGATAAAATAGTGCACACATGCCATCCGGACCCGGGGCCTTCAGTGGATGCATCTCCTTGAGCGCCTCATCCACCTCCTCTCTTCTAAAGCTCCTCTCTAACTCCTCCCTCATTTCACTCGACACCACCCTATCCACATCTTCCAACACAGCCTCAATTTATGTCGGATGGCTACTGGAAAAGATACTCGAGAAGTAAGAGCAAACAACTCCTTCAATCTTCTCCTTACCCGAGCACAACTCCCCATCCTCCCCCAACAACTTATCAATCCTATTACACTCTCTCCGGATTGAGGCTGACTTGTGAAAAAAGCTAGTATTTCTATCACCCTTTCCGATCCAAATTGCCCTACTCCGCTGCCTCCAATAGAGCTCTTCATCCCTCACAAGAGCCTCTATCTCCCTCACTAACTGACCTCTTCTTCTCCATAATTCCTGACTGAGATTCCCCCGATTTAGCGCCTCTAATTGCTTCCTCTTCTTCTGAATCAGCCTCCTAATTTTCCTCTCATCCATAGCCAGAGCTGAGAACTTAGCCGCACACACATCCACAGCCTCCAAAGCACCCTCACCCTCCATCCTCCACACCTCTTCAACAATCTTCCTGCAGTCTTCATTTTCAGCCCATCTCTCCTCAAATCTAAACACTTTTCTCCTCCTAGCTCCCTCAACTTTCTGTAACTCCAACTTGATGGGAGCATGATCTGACCTCTCCCTAACTAAATGCACCACCCTCGCCTCTGGGAAGAGCTCAACCCAATCCTTAGAAGCTAGGAACCTATCTAGGCGACATTGAACATTGTTAGCCCCCACTCGCCCATTGTCATAAGTGTACTTATGCCCAGTGAAGCCTAGATCTTGAAGCTCGAGGTCCTCCACCACCTCTCTAAACTCATCCATCTGTCTCCTGTTCCTAGCCGCACCTCCTTTCTTCTCGTGCTCCTCTAGAATTTCGTTGAAATCACCAAAACATAACCAAGGTCCTGAAAGTTGAGATGCGAGTAATCTCATAAGACTCCAGGAGTTCTTCCTTAACTCAACCTCCGGCCATCCATAAAACCCAGTCACTCTCCACCAAAACCCATCTTCTGAATCCACCCTCATATCAATATGGTGAGCCGACATAGACAACAGAGAAGCTTTCACAGTCGACCTCCACATGAACGCCAATCCCCCAGCTCTTCCCATACAGTCAACCGCCACTCCATCATAACCAGCACACCTTTGCAGAACTCTCTTAAATTCATGTGACACAAGCTTGGTTTCAGAGAGAAAAACCAAACTTGGGGCCTCCCTTTTCAACAACTCTTTCAGGGATGAGACTACCCCGGGGTTGCCCAAGCCCCGGCAGTTTAATCCTAAGCAACTCATGGCTCTCGACGGGGTTGGACATCTCCAACCTCCGCCTGAATTGGCAGTTGAACCAAGGCTGCAGAAGTCTTTTGGTGTTTAACCGGAACTTCAAACAAGCCTTGATCATCAACCTCCATCTCTGAACAAACCTCCCATTCTTTCCTCTTCTTGCTCTCCCCCCCACCCACTTCGCCAGCCTCCGCAATCTTCTCCCTTGCCTGCTTCTTGAACGACTTCCGTGGTGGTCTCTCCTCTTTCCCACCCTCTGCCTTCTCCATGGGAGCTTTCCTTTTATCAACTGAACTGTCGCCTCCCCTGGCTGACCCAGAACTCTGCTCACTCCCTTCTTTCCCCAGCTCCTTCCTCTCCAAATCAGCTCTCTTCTCCTCCACAATCTGCTTCTTGGAATGGTCTACTGGAGGTCCCTCAATTCTAAACCCCGGCCCAACCACACCGCCTTCTGCCCCATCCCTAGCCTCGCCTTTCCTCCTAGAGGTTCCCTTCTTTGCCTGTGGATCGAGTCTCGACTGCAGCCTGTCAAACTTCTTCCTCTCCTCCTCCTTTTCCTCCTTATCTCTGTCCAAGCTTCTCACGACGTCCGCCTTCAACCAAGGCCCGTATTGATAGCCATCCTCCTCATCTCCATCCTCCCCCTTCTCACAATCCCTATCTGTGTGACCCAGGAGCCCACACTTGTAGCAAAAGTCAGGGAGGTGATGATACTTGAAGGCCAACCACGAAGGTTCCCCTTTGCCTAGCCCAACCTTCAAACCCCTCATTAATGGTTTCTCAACTTGGACTTCAACCCGGATTTTCAGCGCTTCACTCCATCCTAGCGAAGACTCCTCCTCCAAAGCTAAGAACTTTCCCATTCTATCCCCTATAATCCTTGCAACTCCCTCATTCCTCTGATTGAACGGCAAGTTCAAGACACTCACCCAAATGGGCAGTGTTTCAAAACGCAGCTCTCCCGGCTTCTCATCCCCCTCTATCTCGCGTAGGAGAACTAGATTTCCATTAAAGTTCCAAGGTTGATGTTCAAGCACCCATCTTTTATC
Source organism: Polygonum aviculare (assembly GCA_934048045.1). Classification (NCBI taxonomy): domain Eukaryota; kingdom Viridiplantae; phylum Streptophyta; class Magnoliopsida; order Caryophyllales; family Polygonaceae; genus Polygonum; species Polygonum aviculare. The sequence goes on along the minus strand of OW204028.1, from coordinate 32,035,227 downwards.
ATTCTCGCTCCAAAACTGGAAGATGAAGGTATCTGGCCCAACCTCCTTTACAACCAGACCTTTCCTTGGTTTCCATAAAAGCTCCAGAGTTCGTTTCATAGCCTTTTTGTTTACAAATTTCTGAGTCATCAGCTTTCCTGCAACCGCTAGTTGGTATTTAGCCTTTTTAGCATCATCCTGTAGCCCACCTATTTCAGCAACGTGGCTTTCCTCCTCTGTCAATGAAAGCCTGCTCCACTGTTCTTCTAAACCCGACGTCATTGATGAGCTCAAAAAACATCCAAACAGAAAACCTCGCACCAATCAACCAAACGGGAAAACGTGAAAAGAGTGAAAACGGAAAGCAAGACAGGCCAGAGAAGGCTGTCCCAGAGAAACCCAGGTGAAAAGTTGCTATCTTCACTGCGGAAGACCTAGCTAGCACGCTGCTAGACCCACAACTCACAGAGACGGCGCGCTAAACCCTAGGGAGCGCTCTATCCCAGGAGAGACCCTTTTCTTGCTAATCTATACAACATTTTTCTTCGAAATCTTCCTAAATAATAAAACAAGAGCAAAGACGTTATAACATTTTTAACTTTCATATAAATTCAATACCATAACCATCAATGCCCTCAAATAGGAAATACCTAACAAAGTCTAAATCTTAAATTATGTAGTTTGAGAAAAATCACTAAAATTGTGTAGCTTTTTGAAATATATTATATAACATATACAATGAAGCTTGATCATTCATGAATGTATGATCAAGTTTGCTCATGAACTTATAACCGAGTTTGCTTATAAATAAAAGAGGCCATTCTTCTTGTGCTCAAGATTGACTCATTTATCTTTTGAACCTTAAAATTGTGCTCAAGTACTTGGATTGTATCACAAATCGATCTTGACACAAATGAGACTTAACCATGCCAAACGTCGAGTTGCTCGTGAACGTTATTAAACAAACACCAATATAAAGCTAAAAAAATATTAAGGCTGAGCACAGGTCGGTCAAAACTGAAAAATTAGACCGACCGACGCTGTTCAGTTCAGTCTTTGATTCACTAATTTAAGAAATTTCTGTTTCAATTCGGTTTCGGGTTTGTCGGTTCGGTTCGAATTTTTCAAAGAAAAACCTTATATTTAAAAGAACAAACCAAATCGAATTTTTTCCGATTCACCAATTTCAAGAATTTCGGTTTCGATTTAGTTTCAAACCAATGGTCAACCCTAATCAAATTCCTCCGGTCTAACCGAGAAGTAATGACCCTTCTTATCATTAAATGGGAATTGGAACCTCTCATCCTCTCCTATGATGTAATAATAGCACAAGGCACAGCCTAAAACCAAACAAAAAAACAGTTACACAAACATTCAGCCGGAAATAAACAAAAACACATACCCATCCTCCTACCAAAGGGTCCTCCTCTATCCTAATTTTCTTCCTCCATAAATTATGTTTTAAGTTAGGTGTTGATTCTTCATTATCACACTCTATGCATATTTTTTATTTAATTTTTCTTACAAATAGCAATATTTTTATAATATTACTACAGTATCAAAATCCAATTCCAATTCCAATACCAATACCATATCAAGTACTTTAACTACCTATAAATCACCCCTGCCTCGCAGAAATTAAATGAGTTTGAAGTAGTGAATTAAGGACATCTCTCACTCTGGTAAGCAGTGCCAGCTGGCCTCCTCCTCTGTATTCCATGGCTACAATTTGACCCCACCTCCACTCTCCTCCTCTTCCCCTTTCATTCATCCCTCTTCGACAACAACAACTCCTTTCTTTCACTCCCCGATCTTTTATTTAAGGACAGTTTTCTTCTCCTTCTCCTCCTTTCTCTCTCCGTGTGTTTTCTGTGTCGCCATTTTTTCCGGGATTTCACTTCACACACCCCGTGTGTACTCTGTGTTGCCATTTTTAAGTGGTTTCGACTACCCTTTTGCGATTATTATGGTGGGTTTCTGTCGAATTGCAGTAATTCCAGCAATTTCATAATTCCCCCAATTTGAAAACCCTAGCTAGGTTAAAAAAGATTCGAGCTTTCGCGATGGCGAGGAAGGAGGTGGCGGTGTGGGCAGATCCGGCGTCCAAGATGGCGGAGCTCAAGAGGGAGCTGACCAAGACGATGACGGCCATCGTCGATGAGGAAAAGGACGAGTTTGCCCTCGACGCCATTGATAAGGCGAGCGAGGTCCTCTCCGCCCTCCGCGATTTGAAGTCCAATCCCAAAACGGCGTCGTATGACGTCTCCCTCTCTTGCCCTGACCACTTCAAGTGCCCTCTCTCTAAACACCTCATGCGAGATCCTGTCGTCATCGCCTCTGGTCAGGTTAAACACTCACACCTTGTTCACCTATTTCATTTCCAAGATTCAATCTTTTGATTTCTTTTTGCTGTTGTTTTGACTCTGATTGACCTAGGATTTGAGTTCTTGCTTACTGTCAATTTTCTTAAGCTTTCAATTGCTGTCTTAATAGCTAAATTTTGGCTGTGTTTGTCTGATTTTAGTGTGTATTGTGGTAATAACGCAGACGTATGATAGAGCTTTCATCGAAGAATGGCTGAAATCAGGGCAAAGAACATGCCCAAGAACTCAGCAAGTACTCTCTCACACCCTCCTAACCCCAAACCACCTTGTCAAGGAGATGATCTCCCAATGGTGTAAGAATCGCGGCATTCGGTTTCCGGATCACCAACCCGAATCGCTCAATGGGGAGGGTTTATCAATCCTCAAATCGGATCGAGATCGTTTCTCCTCCCTTCTTGAGAAGATCTCCTCATCCTCTATTTCAGACCAAAGATCAGCTGCCAAGGAGATTCGGCTTCTCACCAAGCGAACGCCGGCGTTTCGTGCCCTCTTTGGAGAGAGTACCAATTTCATCACCCAGCTCTTAAAGCCTCTTGCCAACCGGAGCAAAACTGACCCGGGTCTACAAGAGGATCTGATCACAACTGTTCTCAACATATCGATCCATGATAGTAACAAGAAGATTGTTGCAGAGATCCCCATGGTTCTTGAGACCCTAATCGAGGCGTTAAGATGTGGAACGATGGAGTGTAGAAGCAATGCAGCTGCTGCATTGTTCACGTTGTCAGCCCTTGACTCGAATAAAGCGCTGATCGGCCAATCAGGGGCGTTACGTCCGCTGATTCAGCTACTAAACGACTCGGGTAACCACCCTTCGGCTTCAAAAGACGCCGCGTCCGCGATTTTCAACCTCTGCATACTTCACGAGAACAAGGGGAGGGCGGTGGTTGACGGGGCGGTTCGGGTTTTGTTGGATAAAATCAAGAGTGGGGTCCACGTGGACGAGCTGTTAGCGATTCTCGCAATGCTATCGAGCCATCAGAGGGCGATCGAGGACATGGGCGAGCTAGGAGCCGCTTGTTGCCTGCTGAGGATCATGAGGGAGACGTCGTCGTGTGCACGTAATAAGGAGAACTGCGTCGCGATTCTCTATTCGGTTTGCATGAACGATCGGACGAAGCTGAGGGAGATGAGGGCGGAAGAGAGGGATTATGGGACACTTTCTCAGCTTGCTAGGGAAGGCACATCAAGGGCTAAGAGAAAAGCCAATGGGATCTTAGAGAGGATGAACAGAGCTGTGAATCTCACACACACTGCCTGATAAGAGAAAAAAGCCTTCAATCAGAATGTATGTACAAGTTTTGTATCTTCTTTAGTCTTGTTTTTTCACCAGTCTCACTTTTCCTGTAAATTCTTCCTCTGCTTTGTCTGATGATCTCCACTTTGTTGTTTTTCCCTTGTTTTTTTTTTTACCTCTTCATGTATCTGGCTTTTCATAGCTCTGTGAATAAAATAAGTTAACCTTGGAATAAAACTTCTTTATGCATAGTTCATGTAACATTCTTGTTTTCAGGGTTCTAATCTAATTTACCATTTTCCAAGTAGTTAGGCAAATATGGATAGGTATACATGACAGGAGTTTGAGAAGAATTCAATTGTTTTAGTTGATCTATAAGAAATGTTTTTTCTAGGGCAGATAAAGCCTGATTTGAAGAATTATACTATTCAAAATACAGAGTTGAGATTCTTGAAGAAACCACCAGACTCATCCTTTTGAGAAGTGAAAATTCATACATTAATTTATTGTCATCCCACTTGCTGACAAGATGAAATAGGGCCAAAAGTTGCAAGTTATGATACAGATTCTGTGGATTTAATATGAACCGAAATGAATGGTTGATAAGAGATTGGAATGCACACAACAAGAGTAATGTGTTTGATATTAAGCAGTTTGAGCATCTGTTCAGAGGTGTGGTGGTCCATCCATGGTGGAGAATCCATCACTCAACACCACCTGCCCCTCCTTTTTTTTATGGGTTCTATATATGACAAATTTTTTAATTAAATACACAACTTTTAGCAAATAAATAAGATGATTTTGAATCCATAACACAAGATATTTTATGAGGAATGGACCATTATCAACAACAACATGTCAACAATATTAATATTTGGCCAATGTAAGATATGTGATTCGAGATGTATGCACTCTTACCTTGAGCAAGTCAATGGAATGTTTTTGATCAAAAGTACAAAGTCGAAGAGCGAAAAAAAATAAAACAGATAACAACCTCACATGAAGAAGTAAAAATGAAAAAAAAAATCAGAAAATGAAAAATGAAGCAGCATAAACAAAAAACTTTGTATTTCTTTTATGTTGATAATGTTTTATTTATATTGTTAGGACTTCTTTTTAATGACGCGGAACATACCTTCAGAGGCAAATATCGGATTCATAAACCAACTGGTGAGGACCACAAACTAGATAAATGAGCTTAAGCCGACCGACTTGGTCTAGGATGACAAACCAATTTGCATTGACCGGCTCGATATAGTGATACTTTTCCAATAAAGTGGAGGGGTGAAAGAATTGATCAAATCTAAAACCGCTTAATATCCTCATGCTTATCATCACTTGGTCATCTCCTATGGATTTACATGATTTAGACTTTAGAATTCACAAACTCACAATATGTCATAACTTTTTCAAAAAAAAATCGGGTTAAGCATTGCTATTAGATATGGAACTGGTTTTCCTTGGTGAGTTATTGACAAAATCTTGATGTAGAACTATTTCAACTTTGTTCTTCCTTCATCATCTTGAAAACGTGTGGATTTTGATTACATTGCCCATATACTAGTATTCTATGTATCTAGTCTAGGTCAAAAACAGGGGTTCTTTATTCTTATCCAAGGGGTAACTTTTCTACGGTTGATAGGCTCCTACCAGTATTAGTAGCATCTAAAGGCTAGAAAGAGTTTCAACTTCAACTTGTTGGGTGGATTTTTCTACATAAATCCACAATTAAGACCTCACAATATAAAAGAAAAGTGTTGTGTTCAAAACCTTTTTTAGGTGAATGATTCCGTAATTGAATAGAAATCTAACCTCTAAATTGGGATGATGCGTTTAATCCTTAATGTGAAAGGAACCAATTGTAACAGGAATGTGTATTTCCCATGCACCATTTTTTTTTTATTATAGAATCATTTAGTAGTTGAATTTAAAAATTGGGATTCCAAATTACTTTGGGTATAAGGTTAAATATAAATAAAATCAAAGATTAAATTTATAATTGAGGAATATAAGAAAAAAAATTCAATATTTTTTTATAAACTCAAATATAAGCTTGGGGTTTCATATCTCATATTTTCAATTGTATGTTTAACTCAATTAAGTCTTAATAACCTTTCCTCAACTACGAGTGTCAAACATTTATAATGAAATTTATTTATTTATACAAGCGTTTTTTTTTTGGGTTGAAGTTTATACAAGCGTTTTTTTTTGGGTCGAAGTTTATACAAGCGTTTTTAAACTCACCTAAATTACACCCAATTTGTCAACTTACTGTAATTCTAATTTTCATTATTTTTTCAGTCATTTCTTTCTTTAAGTGAAATCAATGACTTAGACACTAACACATCACCACCACCAGGTGCAAGAGCATGGTGAGTTTTCTCTGCCCCAAATGATCGGTGGTTTCAAAGTTTTTGTAATGGAATAAGCACAAAACCGCAAATTAAATTTTTTAGTGTATAATATTTGACGACAAACTATTGGAAAACTCAAGATTAATCATATACAATTTTGGGATAATGATCAAGTCTTATTTCAATAACCCTTTTTTGAGAAAAATGTTTTGTCAATTACAAAATCTGTATTATATTAAAGTTGTTTTTTGTAAGCCACTATATTAAGTTTGGACCATTTCACATCAAAATAATTATATTTTAACAATATATATTTATTTGTTTTATAATAGAAATATGTATCTTTATTTTATTCTTATGCATTCATATCAAAATAATATATGCAATTCCTGTTTAATATCAATTCTACCTACAGATATTAACCTAAAAATACCAATTTAAAATTGTTCTTAACACCAAATCATTTTGTATTTAGTATAAATATTGAACTTTTTAGATACATCCGACCTTCATTACATATACAAAATTACCAACAACAATTAACCAACTATAATTGGTTTTTAAAATCCCAGTACATTATTGAGTATTCTCACATCCTAATTTTTTAATCCTGAATATTTTACAATTATTTATATGTTTAATTAAAAAATACTTTTGTAAAATGGATGGGTAACATATTCTATCACGCGCTAAAAGAAATGTTATTAATATTGAAGTACTAATAATATTATGATGCACTATTTTACTAATTGAATTTTACGTCAAAAAACATTAGAAATTATATATACATGGTACGGATCTATACTATATATTAAAGCCGGAGAATTTCGAGTCTCCACGTTAATTCTGGCCCCACTTGATTAACAATTTTATATATTTGTATTTTTCCTAATTATCTAATCTTTAACTTTATCTTTTTTCTTACCCATCAAATATCTATCTTTAAAGGCATATTATTTATCTTTAAAATCTCTTTAATTATCTAACCTTTAATTTTATCTTTTTTCTTACTCATCTAATATCTATCTTTGAAACAATATTATCTATCTTTAAAATTTTCTTCTATAAAAGATACATATTAATGAACTTAATTTTTCAATTCCCATTGTAATCTATTTATATATACGAATTTATATATAGTATAGATTATAGTAGATACACAAATTAACAACAAAAAAAAAGATCATTACCCGTACATGGTACGGGTCTTCAACTATTAATCATCTAATTTGGATAAATTCCAAGGTAGAGGACTAAAGGAGGATATCTTCCAACAAAATAACTTATATGTTGGGCGATTTTGGGCAATTTCCATAAATGTACTGCCAAAAAAACATATCGAAAGTAAATTTATTCGATTAATGCCATGTAAATAAAAGGATGAAAATGCTATGTTCTAAAGTTTTTAGGTCTAAATGAGCATTAATAGATGAGTTTTTTTTTTTTGGTCAGAAAACGGGCACAAGCCCTGCGATTTTATTAAGCCGTAGCTAGCACATGCTCATTATGAGCTACAACATCAGCTAAAAGAAGATCCACAACAATGGGTGGGGATACATCAAAATGCTTAAACTGTTCATTAAAAGAGAGAGCAAAATTGGCCATGGCATCAGCCGGCTGATTGGCGGTACGGCGAACGTGCTGAACATGGATAGTGTCCCGAAACTGGTGCAGGAGCTGCTGACAATGGAGAATGAGGTGGTGGTCCTTGTGGGGAGGAGTATGAGGAGCCTGGATAAGAGCACACGCCTCCTGGCAATCGGACCGCACCATGACATTAGCGGGATGGAGGGAGGCAGCGGCGTAGATGCCGTGGCGCAGGGCAAGCAGTTCGGCATGGACAGCCTCGGCGCTACCCGTCCTGAAGACAAATGCAGAGCGGAACCCACCACCATGGTCCCGAATTGAATTTTAGATGAGTTGAGGCAGCCTAATAAGTTCATGTCAGATGATTTTAGATTTTGGGTGTAATTTATTGTTTGCAAAATTAAATATGTGAATACATCCTCAAATTGAATTTTTATACTGGACCATATATTTGAGTCTTTGACCAGTGGTGGTACTGGACGACCTTTGCAATTTGCATGCTTAATGCTAATTTGCATATATTTTTGAGCAGTCTAGAGCACAATTATATATGAAGTCCTACTAATTACAAGTATTATACGGCCATTTGATATTCCTCTTGTTCCTTAGAAAGTCATTCCTTTCTTTTTACCTATTTTTTTCTTTCTATTCTATGATTATTTCTTCTCACTTTGATTCATAGAAAAGAAACATTCTTTCAATTGAGAATGAATTAAAGTAGCAAGCACCATACAACAAACTTTGCAAGTATGTGTTTATTAAAACCATGATTCTTCTGCCCTTACGCTTAAAGGCTGTTCTAAATTTTGGTGGTAGATGACTAAGATGAGTGACACATAACTTTTGATGATGGTGGGTGCTTAACTTTTAGTTATGACTTCGACACAATATCAAAAAGGCATGCACTACCAACAACTTTAACTTTAGGGCAAGGGATTGACACGTACGTGGATGTAAAGTGTTCTAAGTGTCATGTAATATTACGTTGTTTTGAACTTTAAGTACTCAAATTTGCCCTTCTTATATACTGAAGAGATACTAGTTAGGGTTTGTTTGGATGTCATTCAGTAACAAAAAAATGCATTATTGGATATTAAAATCACTAAATGTAGATTCCTATACCACAAGCAACTTTGATGTTTGATATGTGATGCATTACAATATGATCACCCAAACAAAACTTCAAAAAGATTGTATACTACATAAAACACTCTGTACAAAGCATAATTTATGGATCAAACACACATTAATCACATAATTATTATTATAATTTTTTTTTGTAAATATCTTGGGTTCTTCTTATTGGCGTTGTCTAGGATTGGGAATGAAAATGACACCCATTATGCTAGAACTCCTCCAAGTGTTTGGCTCTTATGAATCTTATTTGACCCACCAAGGCCATAGTTTGGCAATTAGTTTCTATCTCACTTCCAACAATTAAACAAAAAATGATGATAAAAAAAGTCTGCCATGTGTATTGTCATACTCAAATGCTCACACAAGTACCCTACACCATTAATGAATCTTCATACTAATCTTCTTCTCTTTAGTACATCCTATGGACAATGTGGGCAATGCTCTATTGTCTACATGATCGAAAAAACTTCGTCGTAAAGTCCTACATAAACAACGCTCATAAGAGCATTAATTTGTATCCTCTATCCCATGTCTTATGTTGCATATTACTAAGAAGATGTCGTCTCGCGATGAAAATATCCTTCTACATGTAAACTCATATGGAACCAGAGACAATATCCAACGGAACGAACACTTAAGAATCAAGATAGAGGAACAAAATTGAGTAGAGGTATTCATCATCTTTGGATGATTTTTGCGATATTATTTATGGTTGTAAACTTGTAAACCAATGTGAATATTCAATGGAAGTGAGATAAGGGGGTTAAAAAGAAAGGGGGAATGATAAAGAGAAAATCTTCCTAGGATAAGAGCACAGAACAGTACGCAACAAAAGTGAAAAGAAAGAAAGAATCGGATTATGTAACAGAAACCACAGAAATTAGCAGAGGAATAAAGCAGAGGGTATCTTCTACTTTAATGGTAGACCCATGTTTCATGAATTATTGGGCATGTGAAGAGAGAGTTAACAAGGGATCAGAACCAAAGAAGATTAATCAGCCGAGAATGATTTGTCAGCTATTTTTTTGTTTTTGTTCAAGGGAGTGAATGGTGAAGCAACAATGCAAGAAAATCCAGGGATCTTTTTTTGGAGCTTACTGATGCATTTATGAAGTGGCAGAAAGTTTAACAGATGCTGAATTCTATTGAACACACTTGAAACACACATACTACTTTGCAAGTTTGTGTTCACCAACCACCATGTAACTACATAAAACATCTTCTATAAAGATCATGGATCTGTGGGTAAAAAAAGTAGTAATTACTACTAACATAGTTTTTCAACAAAAACACACACCTTTGTCCATGAAACACAAGCCTTATAGTTTGAAGCAAGCTCATTGGTCTGCTTCTCGCTTCGAGCGAGAAGTGTTGTTATCTAGTTAGCAATATCAAATCCCAAGTTGGTACAGTGTTCCTTTCCTAATCAAGGTTTACAAAAATAGTACAATCTCAGAATAACTGTGTTTGCCAGTATTACTATCATCAAATTTTTATAGATGTTTGTAAACGATTTCACCCCAGAAGCCGTATCGAGAGCTCCAAAAGGATTAAAAATGACACCAAAGTCCAAGTGAAACTCAGCTTGCATCTCAACAGTTGAAGCTCATACATATAATGACGTGAAAAAAATACATTTTTACTGACACTAGTTGAGACTCAAAAAAGTTACAACTATAAAAGAGAAGACAATAAGACATTGTATCGTTACAGATTAACACAGAAAAAGAAGAAGAAGAAAGAATAATTGATGTATTGTATACCTTTGAGAGCTGATGAAAACATCTGCACAATGAAGCACTAGGCTGGTCTTTGATTGGCTTCCTTGTTGCTCAAGGAAGAAATATGTTCGCGTATGGATTTTGCAAGCTGAGATGACTCCTCATCCAGCTTTAGTGTCAGTCTCATCAAACTCTGGAAAAACATCTTTCATGTTAATCCGTTTAAGAAATAAGATTACGCCATGTAACAGCTTAATCACCTAATTAAACCAGCTTACCTCAGATGCCCAAAGGGAATCCCGTTCCTTACGTGGAATTATATGAATATGTGTCTGAAAAACATCACAAATAACCAAAATTAGGTTCTTATTAACTAAAAAGGCAGCTGATTGTAGTACATGTAGGGAGCAAATTAATTACACAAATAGAGTTACATAAAAGAGAAGCAAGAGAATGCAGTGCTCACATGAAAAACGACTTGCCCAGCAGCTGCACCGTTGTTGACTAATAAGTTGAAAGAATCTACAAAGGAAGAAAAATGAATTGGATAATTGAAGGAAGAATAGCACTTCATATCAAAACGAAATAGATATTCTTGTTAGCTAGTAGTTCAATAAGCAAAAACATTTGAAATAAAAGTGATCTTTGGAGTGGATAACATACCACACCCTGTTGCCTTCATAATTGCTTTGCTAATGAATGGTATTTTTGAGCACATCGAAGCTATTAACTGCAAAAGAAACCACGTCAGAGAAAACCGAATATAGAATTGCTACACGGAGTAGTCTGATATATTGCCACTCCAGTGAAATAGAGTGAGGCGTAGTAGTTAACTATGAAATAATGGACACCTAAACCTATCAACACAAAGAAGCCTAGACTAATGAACAACGTGAACTAATATCATCATCAATGATTTAGACCGACATAATTTATCATAGTCCATATTGGACAATGGGCATATATCAGTGAAACACTCAACTACAACTCAGATTTATATTTCAGTTCATCTTCACAGAACTAATCTGTATTCTGTAGATATTTGGTAAAGCATTGTGTTGTAGGACAGTGTCAAATTGAACTACTAAATGTTTTAGGTCTGAATTGTTAAATTTGGAATTCAAACCACCTAGAATTAGCACCAAGCAATAGGAGCATATCACATTATGTCATTATATATGTCTAGCATTGATATTTTCCCAAATCTATATCCATGCCCATCAGCTAAAGGAAGATACCCAGCAAATCATTCATTAACATACATTTTCAGTTGCAATGTTACAAGTGATAAGGAAATCTAGGACCTTCTAACTGACATATATAGAAAAATAGAGTCTAGCTACTTATAAAAGTCCAACAAACTTACTGTATAGGTTAGCCAGTTAGGATCACTTACAGATGGAGGAGTTGCAACTAAGGAACAGCAATGAGTTTTTGGAATGAGGAGAGCATGCCTGTAGTTGTAAATAAATAAATAAATAAATACACGGGATGGAAATTGCTAGGTACTATATACTTCAAGGGACAATCTCTTTGTCTGTAAAAAACAAACATGCATTCTGAATGCATTGTGAACGGAAATTGAAATGTTGACAATTTCAGCAGAGCATAATACAAGACATGCTGGTCCTAATGCAATGCTGTGAGACCGAGCACATAAACAAAGCACTAAAACAGAAGGGATATGCTAGGAAAAAAACCAAAAAACTAAAAATAAATCAATTCATTATATAGTAGACTGCAAGTATAATGTAAAAGCATTGCAATCACAATCAGAGATGAGGGGGTGAAATATATATGAGGCTGGTGATAGTTTACTAACTCTAGTTAGTTAGTTAGTTAGAGTTAAGTTAGTTATAAGCTAACCATAGTTAGCTTAGTCGGTAGCTAGCTTAGTCAGCTTGTATATAAAGCTAACTCTCTTGTACAGTTGTAACTAACTCACTCAATACAGAGAAACTAACCTTTTCTCATTCGTGCTTTCTTTTCTAAGTTCGATCCTATTCTTCATAATAAAAGATGTGGTTCTCATCCAAACATTAAAGCAGCCCCTTTCCCAGGAGTAATTTTGAGAGTTATGAACAATAAAACGCATAGACAAATGATAACCCTTGTATGCCATATTCCTAAAGCTTGACCGAGAATTGGATGAAAACAATATCTGAAAAAAATAACATAGTAATGCACTGCAAACTGATAATACCTTACCCACGACTGAGGGGGTTTCTATCCAATATGCACAGGCATTTGTCATCTTCATAAATCTGTAGCATAAGCAAATATAGCATCGTGATGAAGAAACCCAAAAATAAGGAAAAAGATGCTGATAATTATGGACACTAGTGCCAATCTACCAATGTGCCTAGGATCATTGTATTGCAACACATCAAAGTAGGCATCCGCCTCTCCATTACAGGCACACGTTTAACTAAGTCCAGAAAGTCGTTGATTCCAATTCAAGAAAGTGATTCATGCCTGTATCAAACTTTACTTGTCTTCACACTAGAAAATGGAAGGTGGCAAAACCAATGAGCATTCATATTCATTGCAATTAAATGGCATGATCAAGAAGATTCTGTCTGGTCATTCATGTATATCTTTCTTTAGTGACTAGTACACCTCCAAATATCAATATAAAGCTTTCCTAAACTCATAAGTCATCACTAAACCAACCATCAATATCAAACTGAGCTCTAAACATCATAATACAGCCAACAACACAACAGTTCAATAGTCTGCACATTTCAAGTTTCAATCGAGCGGAAAACCGTCCATTCATAAAATTCTACATCCACCATAAAGAGCTCAATCAGAAGAGCACCGAAAAGGGAAAAGTCAACGGAAATCGGATTTCACCTTGTAAGCAGGAGATTCGCCTCTGATAATCCGACAAAACACGCATCGCTTAACGAGATTGGCGTCCTCTCCTTCCGAAACCCTAATTTGACTCTCGTCTTCGGCGCCAATCGACGAAGAGGAGCAAGTGGAAGCGCAGACGCCGGAGAATTGTTCGCGGGGTGAATCGGCGACGGCGACAGGGCGGAGGTGGGAGGAGAGGACCGCTAGACGTCGACGAGCGCTCTCCATTTCTCTCTCCCTCTCTTTCAGAGACTGGTTTTCGGAAATTTGGTAGCGCTTGTCGCCATGTTTGCTGCAACTTGAGAGACTGAATCGGAGAAAAAAACTTGTTATTTTGTTCTTGTCGTCCCGCTTATCCGAAATCTGTAGATTACTTGAAAATGACACGTGTCCTTCTATGGACGCCTCTAATTTGTGGTCGTCTTCCCTTTTTTTTTTTTTTTTTTTTGATGAAACAAGACTTCATTACTTAGGAGGATAGGTCTTGTCTTTAGACAAAATGTCATACAATGCACTAGGAAAACGAAAGTTCTGAGTAATTAAAATAGGGGCCTTCGGCATCCATCGACTTAGCCAATCCGCCGTTTGGTTTGCTTCCCTTCGGATACACTTCCAGTCACACACAAGAATGTCGAAGCTAAGGTCAATTACTTTTGCTTGAAAACCAGTATAAAAAAAAGTACCACCTAATATTGGCAAAGATTTATGGGCTGATTAGACCACTGGGCTATGTTAGTTTTTATGAATATGCCTATTAATTTTTTTACCTATAATAATTTTTTGATTTTGAGGCCCCATAAAAACGGGGGCCCTGTGCAGGTGCACGAGTTGCACCTGCCCCGGGCCGCCCCTGTAATCCCCAAAGCAGCGCTTCAGCCTCCACAATCTCAGCCGTGAGACCCTCTTGAATCATCTTAGCACCAACAAAAACAACATCTCCCCTACTGTTGCGACCGATTATCCCGACGTCGCAACTCCTCTCGCGAACAACCCCATCACACCATACGGAGACCCAACCTGCATCCGGTAATGACCACACCCGATTGTTAGATTGAATCTCCGCGTCACACCGAAATTTTATATACTTCACACTTTTTCATTTTTTGACCATAAAGCCCTTAAATTAATTGTGGAAAATTCTTTACTTAAATAATTAAATTATTTGCACAACCCCTTCCTTTATTTAGTGCGATTTTGTTCCTTGTTCAACAACTCTAATAAACTTAAGAATATGTTTTGAGAAAAGAAATTGCAAATATTGTCACTTTTACATAACCATTAATGGGTATCATTTTTATTGAGAAAATTGTCTTCTAAGTAATCATGATCCAAAATTTTAAATTTTAAGTTGAACAATTTCACACAAATATATTATCAAATACTCTTTAAGAATGAGAGTTGATTAAAAAAGGTTGTAAGTTATTACGTAGAGGACAATATATTGTTTTATCTTCAACATCAAATTAGTTACTACTTGGTGGTAATGACTTTTATAAGCATATTGAAACTACTAATCAAGTAGTTAGGGATGCCACAGTCCTTCACAAGTTTACGCATCATGAAATTACGCGGTTTGAATATGTTAATGACTTTTTTGGTATAGGGACCAAAAGGGCTACTATATATATAATCGATATATTTAAATCATATAGATATAGAAGGAGGTTTAAATAGAATGAGATTAATTAAGCGATAGAATCCTACAAAATCTTAATATGTTAGAAAATAAGAAGGGGATATGTGGCAAAAAAATGTATGAGGAAGACTCATATGTGAATTGGTAAAGATGAGGGGTTTCGTCAATAATATGTTTGGTATTCTCGTAATTTAAAAACCAACTTGTTGTTCGAGTGTTGCAAAGAGTTTCTTTGGTAGTAGCGGGTGACTGGAGTGGACATCGAAATTCGACGAAGACGCGAATTGGCATGGGTGGTTGAGGGTGTAGTAGACTGATGAGTTGGGGCATGTTGTGTAGCGGAAGTGGACGGTAATCACACTACCACAATTAAGGCCTAAGGATATACTTGAAAGAAATGGTTTTATTATGTGAAACGGTTTATTGAAACGGTTAGTCTAACGAAACAATTTATGAAACGAGTAAGATTAATGAAATGGTTTAAGAAACGGCTCGTTCTCAACTGAAACGTTTTTTTTTTGATAAATTGAAACGGTTTCAGTTAAGAACGTGCGTTAACAATGTTCCTAGTCTTAGCCCGATAAAATTTTCATTGCCCCCGACCCCAATCTCGGCCGTAAACTTTCACCGAGCTTTCTAAAATTGTAGAAGTGCGCCGGTCTCTGCCCTACACCCTTCTCGATCTATACAGTCATCTCCTTCTTCTCTCACAATCGAACTCGGGCACAACGCCTGAGCCACTGGTTGTCTTCGGCTCGCACAAGAAATTCGTCAAATTTGGTATGAAACCCTAGTCCCTTTAATTCGAATTCATTCATTTGTGCTAGCAATTGGTTTTGTCTTTTATGTTGATTTGTATAGAGATTGTTAAGGCATTAGCCAATTTTGTCAAAGTTTCCAACCGGATGCCATTTTCTGGAAATGGTTGAGTGGATAACGTATTGGAAATGCCTTAACAGTTCATAAATGTGAAAGTTTCAAGTCTCGATCAAGTCTCATCTTCTGGAAATTGCTAGTCTTCTTCTTTTTCTGTATTCTAGGATGGCTGGAAATGCAAGTGTTAATAAGCGTGTGGCATACTTTGGTAACATTAAATTTCTTTTGCTCAATATTACTTGTAGGCATTCCTGAACACAGAAAAAGAAGTAGACTAACTTCTATAATGATGGAATCATGATTGCCATGCTCTTAATGTTTGCTTTTGCTCCAAAAATTATGATCTTCTTGGCCGAAGTTGTTGACTAGTCTCCCGTTCAATCTAAAACCAACTTACATCATGATATTGACATTTTCCCAAAATCATATTCATCATTGAATTCAAATCATATTCGAATCTCTTCTAAATTATTGAACATTTTATTAAAATAATCAACTATTAGGGATTAATGAGGATATATATATATTAGCTCAGCTGTAATCTAGTAGGGGGCTACGATTGGTAATCGTGATTATTCGTAGGATCTTAATTAGGAAGTTTTGAATTTTGATTGGATCAGCGGTATTAAAGTTGTAAGTACCGGAGGGTGGATGGTGGATCGGCCCCCTCCTACCCCCTAGATGGTAATGAAAACTGAATTATCCTGGCTCTTTCATCCCGCTACATGGTACAAGAAATTCCTTCAAATGCCCTTGACCTTTGTCTTTTGTTTCCACATCTCGACGAGGTCGTCTTCTATTTCAACATATGAATGGGACTTGTGGGAGTTGAGGAGCGCAAATTTGGCCGATACTGCATCGTGGTCAAGGTAATTCAAACCCATTATCTTTATACTAACACCCAAACTTTTGCTTGGAATTTCACAGAATTTAGGGTTCTATAAGTTTTCGAGCAACCCATCTAGATGAAGGCTTGGGAGTGCTGATGAGCAACGACAGGTAGTCGAGCGTAGATCCGAGGAGTCAAAGGTGGTGGTACTGATTAATTAGCCTTTTGATTGGTCTGAATGTCTCAAATTTTTGTGCAGAATAGTTGGGTAGATTAATTATGGTTGAATTTCTTGATATGACCCTTCAATGAGGGGATTTAACTTACCCAGATATATAGTTAGTGATCTACATTTCATGATGAAATTATCTTCACTTCAGGAAATCATTGATTAGTGGATTTAGTGAGAAAACCTCAATTCAAATGATATTTTGAACAAAACAACCTTATGAAGCAATGAAGATGTGGTTAAGGGAATGTGTTAAAAAATACTACGATTTTTACTGAAAAATGACATTGTGAGCAATTTTTCTTTGTTAATTGAGAATGCTTTGCTACCATCATATCTTATTCTTGTATCTAATTTATAACTAACCTAGGTTCGATTGGTCAACATTGACCGGAAAAAAAGAAGCATATGAACTATTTGGATTTGCTTGGATTAAATTTTTTTCTTTTTAATCCCTAATTCCTCAATCTGTTAGTCGGGGGAAATGCACATAGACTCCAAATTCCTCCTCTATGCATTTTGGATTGCTCATATTGTTCGTTGTGTGTTGATGATATAAATTTGTCCATTTTTCCTTTTCAATATACCTTTTAGTTGTAAAACATGTCTGTTTAGATGGAATTGAAGAACAAGTGATATTTGGTCGCATATTTTGACTCCTATATTGAGAATTTGTATAAAGGTCTATGAATATGTAAAAAGAATCAAACATCTTAGAATTTGTAGATACAAATGCCTTTGATTCATTGTTTTTTGGCTATGAAACTAAATGCAAGTTAGAGATGTAGGAAATGAACATGTTAACTTTCTTTTTGAAGTGAAGTTTCTACTAATTAAATTTAACTCCTATAAGAACATGAGCTTTATTTTTTTTGCTTGCAAGTTAGAGATGTAGGAATAAAACTATTTTAGGCCTGCATCTTTGGTCATAACAAATGGCTTTATTTTTTTTTTGAAGTGCTACACTGACCATTTAGAATTCAATGTGATCACCTCTCTTAATATGGACTTTTAATCCAACGTTTAACGATTTGAAAGGTCAAATTTGTCTTAGCTTATATAGTTGGTATGTCTCAAACTTATGATGGTTGTTGTTTCCCACTTGCTCATACTAGTTGGATAAATGTGTTTAAGACTTATGCTAATTGTTTGTGTTGACTACTTGACTAATGCATGTCTAATTCTCATGAAAGTGTTATGAAATGAAACATAACGTGACATATCATGTGAATCAATTGACACTGAATATTAGAAACATATGATTATGACAATTATTTATCATGTCATTAAAATTATGTAAGGTTCAAACTATTGAATATTCTATCAAAGATATATACATGATAATCATGCAATTATGGAGCTTCTGACACTTATTTTCTATATGACTTTCATCTGAGTATGCAATCTTTCTTTTATTGATATAATGCTCATTTTATGGTGTAGTTGTTACTTTTGTCATTTAACATGTGTTGGTTCTGAAACAACTTTGAGTATGTCTAAATGCTACTTTTGCACTTTCACATTTGTCATTTGAATGGTCGGAAAAAATCTATTGAACTATAAAGTAAAAGATCAGAAAAATAATAGTTATGAGTAATCACCTTTTTTTCCATTGGTGTTTTTTTACAAGATGTCAGACTTCGATGAAAGCTATCAAAGTGAAGACCCGAGGGAATATGATATATAATACTCGTCTGGTAGACTATTTAATGATGTCGAGTTGGATCGGGAACTTCAACTAATAGGTGAAGTGTGCGATGATCTTGGGACAAGGCAAATACACATCATCGATAATTTGCGTGTTGAAGCCTCTGATATGTGTCATATGCTAACAATGTCACACCGTGAAAGGATAGAGATGGAGCATAACGTCTAGACACTTTCTGCTCAAGTTGCTGAAATGAAGAAACAAAACAAAGTCCAAGTAAAACACCAAATTCTGGCCATCTTTGTATAATCATATGTGTTGTAATCGGGATTCTCGGAAGTACCATTATAAAATTATTCATGTAGGCCGTTTATGTTTTTATGATAATGATGCATCTTGATACTTCAACAAATGTTAGTAAATTGTTGTAGCTTATGAATTGCAAAATAACTAGTTGTTTCAGCTGTATTATGAAGATGTGTATGTTTAAAAGTTGAATTCTCAAGTTTTTCAAAATATTTGATATTAATGTATGTGAGTGGTCGAATTCATGCAATGATTTGCTAATACTATAGATGAGTACGTGATCACTTTCATTGCAACTATGTTCTATTACTATTTGTGAGTTGAATGAGTGGTCAATTTCATTGACTGCAATGACGTACACTCCGCTGTCCTCATTCAAACCTTCCAACTTCTTTGTAACTCCCATGCATCTTTATAAACTATCCATTATCCTCAAAGCTAAGACCCAATTCTTCCTCTCTTAGAGAAGAAACGCGAGATGAGTCATAATTCATAGACCTCAGCAAACAATGATGAATTGTTGTGAAGTGTGAGATGATAGTACGGCCACTAGTGAATACCATAAGTGGCTCCAACTGTCGATCTTCTACCATCACATTATAGGGATGGATGTCAATGCCAACATGCTAGAAGTCGAGTGGATTACAACGAGATGCAATGGCGTACTTGGATGAGCCTAAGGCATTAGGGAATTGAGCTTGTTTAGGAAACTTGGCCGGGAACAATAATAGCTGATGATATATAGTGGGAGCGAGCCATTCAATTCTCTTAAATTTAGCCAAGTGATTACATCTTCCCAAATGTCGTTATTTAGTTGTTGAGAATAACTGTGCTTTATTTTGTAGGTTGGAGGCAATAAATGTAGGAGGTTTAAGAGATGGAATGTGGGTCGTAGAACTGTGAGTCTATGGGAGGAAGCTTTTGCACCAACACCACGCGATTATCTCGTGTTGGATGACCAACATGTACCGACTGAACTTGATGATGTTGGCCCACAACCTGACGACAACTCTAATTAGTTCAGTTTGTATGGTGAAGCATGTGTTTGCCTTTTTCTCTTCAATTCTTAATGTGTTTGTTGATTGTGTGCTTATTATCCTCTTGTTCCCTAATGATGAGTGTGTCCTCGTCTTATCGTTGTGCTATTATGTCATCTAGGAACTCAAATATTGTGTGATGGAGTGTATGTATTGTTATCGTCTGCATGAATTAATGAAGTCTGTGTTTCGTTACATTAGCTTGTCTAGAAAATTATCCATAGTACTTGTCCAAATAAATGTCTAAAACAACACGCAAATGCAAACCAAAAGTTGTCCAAATAAATGTCTTAAACAACACGTAAATGCATACCATAGTACTTGTCCAAATAAATGTCTCAAACAACACATAAACATTCAAAACTAAACTATCGAACATCTATGCACCCGACCAACTCCACCCTTTATGGACACAATATAACAATGAGAATGATTCTGCAATGGTTGCTTCGTTCGTGAATTAGTCCACATTTGTTAGAGCTTATTCTGAAATTCACTCATATTCACAAACATGGTCATTTCTCACACAAGCATAATTAGCTACTTTTTTTAAATAAACAAAAAATAATGGTCAAATTAAAAAAAATACCTAGAAAGTATGGATCCATCCATAAAATCGTCCTTAAAAGTTAAAATCACCTAAACCATCCTTAAAATATTAATTTAAGCATGGAACTATACGAACTAGATGGTTGGTCAAAACTAAATATGATATTCAGTATAAATTTTTACTACCATTTTATTATATAATAATAGATAGATAGGTAGATTCATTGTGGATTCAAGTTCAATCAATGTATTATTCACATGTTGAATTTAACAAGCTAGCTAGGCCAATCCATCTCTACCTAGAAATTCTTCTCTTAATTGTATTTGGGCTAGTTCAATTTAAAATCATTAATTTTAAGTTGCATCTAGTAGTTTCCATGCTACATCAATTGGGACGTGTAGTTAGATTAAGTCAAAATTTGCCAATTCCATATAAAATATGAAGGAAATGAAAATTATACATCCTAAATACAAACAGACTTATAGATGAACCGGATTTCAAGCTAAAAACTTTCCCAACATGAGCTTCACCTAACCCATCCCTAGAGCCTCTCATAGTGTTAAATGTGAGCTTCACCTAACCCACCCAAATTGAACCACAAATTTAGTACTTCAACGAAAAGAAAATGTTCAATTTATCCAAAATTCTCCATTGCCTATTTCTTACTTTTCGGTGCCACCAACTGTATTGAATTCAAAACTTTATTTAAAAAAAGTAAAAACTTAAACATACATACTCACTTGTTGTAATGAAATTATTTTCAGAATTGGAGTATGTTACACATCTTTCAAAAAACTAATTTTATCGCTCATTATATTGTTTGAGATTTCGTCTTGTCCCGCCCATCTCAATTGCTTCAGATTTAGTTCTTAGAGGCCTCGTTTATAAGAATACTCTAGAATAATCCGACCACTTATAAGAGGTGTTCATAAATTATTTCCTTTTAAAAAAAAGAATGAAATGTTGTCCAGTGTTGGACAAATACTATGCACGTACTTTTCACTCAGTCTATAATCCTCTATATATAAGTTTTTCTTATAAATTGATTTTTGTATATGCTTCATCTATATGAAATGTTGTTACATTCCTGTAATAAGTTCCATCTCGTTTATACTTGTGAAGCTGTGATGATTGATTTAAATCTCAAATGAGCACATTCAATTATTTTAATGAATTAATACATATTTGATTTGTTATAAAATGGTTATTTCCACTATACTTACACTTTAAAGTTTACACAATTGAAATGAAACAAAAAATCATAAAATTTATTGAAAATTGTATATTTATAAACCTAGATCGCAAATTTATTAATACATAGTATTATTTTTATAGATAAATAATATTATGAATCTGAAAAACTTTTACAATGTTTAATTATCTTTAGACCAAGACTTTTTGTTCACATAATATAGATTTACATGTTGTGAAAGTATTGTATAAAAAGAAATTATAGCTACATATTTACATGGTTACATACTTACATTACATGTGATTCATTTAATAGTATGACTTTATTTTTTTAAATTAAATTTTTAAATTTTTGTATTTATTACCCAACATGTAACACTTTGATTTTGTTTGATCAATCTCTTCATCTTCATTTTTTGTGAACTAAAATAATAATATTAAAATACTGATTTAAGAATAGAGTATTTATTTGAGTGTTAGAATATGTATTGTAAAGTTGAATAATTAATAGGGTTTTCT
Organism: Polygonum aviculare; assembly: GCA_934048045.1. Taxonomy (NCBI): domain Eukaryota; kingdom Viridiplantae; phylum Streptophyta; class Magnoliopsida; order Caryophyllales; family Polygonaceae; genus Polygonum; species Polygonum aviculare. The sequence goes on along the minus strand of OW204028.1, from coordinate 32,013,148 downwards.
TTGGAGGTTGAATGCACAATACCCTTTTTCTAGAAAAACAATTGAGCGTTTATGTGATAAAGGGTTAAAATTTCATTTTGTTAAGATTATGCTTATTCGTTTACTACTAATTGTAAATGACAATCCATTTCATATTAAAGGCCTATTTGGTTTCCAACAATGGAAACACAAATAGAATGGAAATGAAGCTAGTCAGTACTAGCATCATTATACATCGACAAACACAAATCTTGAGTCAACACAATTTTCATATAAAAATCAAAGCATGTCTCCTTGCGGTATTCTATATATGTTTCCCTAATATAAGGGTAGGCTAACAAAGTAGTGTAATCATTCTACTCCCAAAGTTTTGGGATGGTTGATGGACAATAGCATATGGATTGCCATAAACTTGTTGGAGGAGTAGTTGATGGTTTGCAAGATTTGCATATGAGTATTGTGACCGAGGATTTTGAGGATTATATGGGACAAATGGTCGGTAAAAACCATATATAGTCAAAACCATAAAGATATAAACAATTATGCCCTTACACCCCATGAAATTGATAAGAGCTGTACGGCTCATGCCTTTATTTCTAGGGAAGGCAAATGGAAAACTGACGAGTTAAGGCAATATCTACCAATCGAGAAAGTCAAACAAATAGAGAACATTCCCATATCAGAAAATGCAATCACAGATCGGTTATACTGGGCCCCTAGTAAGCATGGCTGGTTCACAACCTCCTCAGCAGTTGATCACATCACTAAAATTAGGAACCACAATCGTACATCAAACTCTTGGATATGGAGATTAGATACTTCTCCGAAAGTCAAAAACTTTTTATGGAAAATTGATAATGACGGTCTCCCAACAAAGGACAGATTACGAAGGAAAAATGTCATTGTTCCAGGAGGATGCCTTATGTGTAGTTGCCAACATGAGAGCATTGAACACCTTCTTGTCAAGTGTGATCACACCCGCAACATACTACAACAGATCAATCCAAACACTGATTATGTTTTGCAAAGCTACAACTCGACAAATAAATCACCAAGACAGATCATTACAAACATTGGTCAAATAGTCGGAACAAAGGAATTTGCGGAACTGGCTTTTGTATGGTGGGGAATCTGGTATCAACGAAATAGGCTTGTATTCCAACAATCTGATAATGATTTTATAGCTGACCTAGGTCAGTTTATAAAATCTCAGATTCTCAGTTGGGCCCAAGCCAAAAACTGGACGGAACAAGAAAAGGATCAACTACAAAGGCGACCAATAAGACAACGTCAGCAAGGGAAAACAACCACTTGGCATAGGCCAAACCCAGGTTTTGCCAAACTGAATTTCGATGGATCTAAACTAACTAACGGATCTACCGCTTCTGGCATAGTAATTCGCAATCAAAACGCGGAGGTAATCAAAATAAGAACGAATCAGTATGGAAATATATCAGTACCAAAAATTGAAACGCTGGCATTGAGAGATGGAATTAGAATGGCCAAAGAATTGGGTCTAAGAAAACTAGAGATAGAGGGTGATAACCTTGTAGTAATTAATGCAGTTAACAAAAAGGGACAAAGCCCATGGGACATTGAAATAATAATTGCAGATATCCTAGTCTCGTTAAACTGGTTCGAGATTGTCCGAATTACTCACGTCAGTAGAGTGTGTAATGTTGTGGCCGATAAAATTACTAAAATGGGTCATAGCCTCCCTACTAATGCCATTATTAATCATCCAGAACTTAAAGTTCTCGTCCATTCGGACGCTCTAGGACGTCCCCCTTGAGGGGGATCTCCTAATTTTTACCGGTTCAAAAAAAATAAAAATAAAGATATAAACAATGGGTTAATAGATATCAGTGGGTAAACTATAACCGGGTAGATCATATATCAAAAGATGATAAAATGATATTTTCGACCCCTAAACGGCTTGAAATGGCCAAAAATAGCCTTTAGGTCGTGGCAGAGCTATGAGTTTTACTCGTTAGCAAATTCCCTGTCCGGAAAGATATAAGAACAGTCAATCGGACATCGAATGACCGTTTTCCGCTAATCCTTTCAAATATTCAAAAATTCATATAATATGCTTTCGAAAAAGAAATTTAATTTTATAACAGTTCAAATATTAAAAATTAGTCGGGTAGATAAAAAATTATGAATTTTGATATAATTTTGAACTTGGTTAAATGCCCGAGCGACTATTTAGACATGGCAAGTAAGAGGAAAATTTTTTTTGACCGAATGAATGGAAATCACATGTATAATAGGTCATATTGCTCAAAACCACCCATTTAATATCAATTTACCGAGAATCACTCATATGAATCCTCCCATTAAAAAACTACGACCTCACCTCTTCAACCCATTAACTAGGTGTTTATGCACGTGTCGGATGCGAGTTTCTCTTCTTCTTTTTTTCTACATAATTTCTTTTTTCTTTTTCCCTTTGAAAATATAAAATCCAAAAATAAAATTAAAGTGTGGCTGTAGAAACTTGGATCTTCAAAGTATCTAATTAGTTATAGAGTGTAGAGCTGATAGTGTTACGTTGAAATGAGCAATGACATAAGTACGTAACCATCTTAGACCTAGACATATACTAGCGACACTAACCATCTTAAAGCATACTCCCTCCGGTTTCATAATAAGTGCCGTTTTAGCACTTAAAATTTGTTTCATATTATGTGTCGTTTTAGGTTTTCAAAGTGATTTATTAGGGGTGAGTAATGATAATTTTTATTGGAATGTGTATTTGTTGACTAAAGTTGTTCATTCATTGGCCAAAAAATGTAATGAGTGGTAAGATTAAGAAAAAATTGTAAGTTTTAAAGTGAATGATTGTTTTTCTTAAAAATTGTGTTAAGAGCTAAAACGACACTTATTGTGAAACGGAGGGAGTACAATATCTAGCGACACTAACTAATCAAACCGGACGACCTATAATTAAGCAACCATAACAAGTGAAATTACAAGAAAATAACAGTGTTGTGAGTTGTGACTTAGATGGAAGCATCTCCAAAATTTGCCTTTATGCTTGGCGTCCACTCTTTCTCATATCTCTCCCCCCTCTTTCCGGGCAATTCCTGGATTTTTATAGTTACTTTAGCCGTTCACGACCCTTTGTCCCTTTTGATTAAATTAATTAAATAATTCCCGGTTTCCACGTTTTCAAAGTTGCCAACTTTCAAACGAACACCGCTCCGCAAAAAGAAAAAGAAGGCCTCACGTTTGAAAAATTCCCATTCCTTGGTCCACAGGCACTAGAATCACCCCCTACGTCATCCGCCTCACTTCACAGCTTGAACCTCCCAAATTCCACGTGACCCTCTCTCTCCTTCCTCCAAAATATTCGCATACTTCCCCTCCAAGAAAACTGTACTCGCCTTCTCCACAACCACCACCAATTTATATATACTTATTTATTCACCATCTCCAAACAGAACTCTAATCAACACCGCCAAATTCCATCGCCAGGAGTCCGTACAATCACGTTATGTCCGATCGCAAACTCGGAGATCAAGAACACCACTCATCGACATCAATTCCGGCTTTCGATTTGAGTTCCCTCAAGATCTCGCGCCCCGTCGGCCGGGGAGCGAAAGGCGTCGTGTTCCGCGTCCGGCTTCCGGACTCCGACGAGGACTTGGCCTTGAAGGTGGTCCTCAAATCCTCCCTGACGAAGACGAGCAAAAATGGAAGTGAAAACAACGATGAGATCGATAAGACTCGCCGGATCTGGTTCGAGCGGGAGGTCCTCAGGAATCTCCGGCATCCGCTCCTCCCGACGCTCCGCGGCGTCGTTGAGACGGAAAGCGTCGTCGGATACGCGATCGATTACTGTCCGGGACGAGATCTGAACTCGCTTCGAAAGCGCCAGAGTGAGAAGATGTTCTCCAATGACACTATCAGGTAATTGTATTGTACGCTGATCCCACTCTTTAATAGGTCAGGTGTCCAAATGACCAAAATGGATAAGTTCAGGTGTCTGTATATGTTTTGAGCTAGCTTGAATTCTGATGTTTCTGATCTCTGCAGATTTTACGCGGCGGAATTGGTGCTAGCGCTGGAGTATCTGCACAAATCCGGGATCGTTTACAGAGATCTGAAGCCGGAAAACGTGCTGATCCAGGAAAACGGCCACCTAATGCTAGTGGATTTCGATCTGTCGACGAGACTCGCTCCGAGATCGCCTGAAGCCCGGCCAATTCCGATTTCTACTGAACAGAACAAAATGAGGAAAGGTAACCGTTCGAGAGGGAGAGTTCTCCGGTGGTGTGACTCGGGCGTTTCGCCGGGGGATTCGGAGGCGTCGTCGAAATCGGCGGCGGAGCCCGTACACCCGGAGCCGACGGAGAAGTCGAACTCGTTCGTCGGGACGGAGGACTACGTGGCGCCGGAGGTGGTGGTCGGGAAAGGCCACGACTACTCGGTTGACTGGTGGTGTTTAGGAGTGGTGTTGTACGAGATGCTCTACGGAACGACGCCGTTTCGGGGGTCGAATCGGAAGGAGACGTTTTACAGGATCGTTTCGAAGCGGCCGGATCTGGTTGGCGAAACGACGCCGTTGAGGGACTTGATAGGGAGGCTGCTGGAGAAGGATCCGGAGAGGAGGATCCGGCTGGAGGAGATCAAGGGCCATGATTTCTTTAGAGGGGTGGATTGGGAGGTGATCTGGCGGATCCAACGGCCGCCGTTTATTCCGGAGGAGGAGGAGGGTGAGGAGGATATGGAGGTAATTAATGGGATTGATGTGGACAGGATTGTCCATGGAATATTCGAGGGGAAAAAGGAGCCAACTTTGGCAAGTAACGAGAATAAAGGGGTTTGGGTAGATGGGTTAGAACAGGAATCTGATCATTTTATGGTTTTCTAAGGAAATGGCATCTTTTTGTTTTGTGGAAGATGAGTTTTTTTTATTTTCATTTATTCGTTTGTGTAAGGGTAGTGATTTATGTCCGTAGGAAATACATAATGTATATTAGTTCGACATATAACTTCATAGCTTGCAATTGTGCTTGGTTGCAACACTTATCCTGCTAAACTCTCGGCCATGGCAGAGTTGCCGAAACCTAAGTCTGTCAAGCATTTGTGCGGCTTTCTGGGTCACACAGGGTATTACATGAAGTTTAACCGTCATTATGCGCTATTGGCAGCACCGTTAACCGACCTACTTCAGAAGGATAAGTTTCTTTGGTCGGAAGCGGCGGATTTTGCATTCACACGCCTCAAGGACACAATGATGCAGCCTCCTATCCTTCTCTATCGTTCCTTAAGTTGTGTGTCCACATCGAACGCAGTTTGCACCTTTGACCAACGCCGTTGCAATTGTGCAAGACTTGAGACTCAATGGTAACAATTCCATTTGTTTCTACCAAAAGTTACCAAATTAGTTCATAGATACTAAACCAAAAGGCAGCAACAAACTCCAAAATCACAAACACTTTTTTCGTCAGTGCATTGACTAATGACTATCAAGAAAAAGACTATAAACCTGGTACTCAGCTATTGATGGTACTCAGTTGTTGATGGTAAGCTGAACTTGGAGATGTAGAACTCCATCAATGAAAAACTCGCTTCCATCCCTCATCAAGTCGGTCCAGTTAAACATCCAAGTTCCCCTTGCGTTATTCGTGGCAGTTAAAGTCAAACTACAGTGATTGCCTTGGACTTGAAACTCAGCCGTCGGCTTCTTCATCATCACTGCAAATGCGAAACTCACAGCGCAATCTTCTGAACCTCTCATGACCACGAATAGGCCAAAGCGGTGAACCGAGCTCGGTTGTTCCCGGTGGCAGAGTGCAATGAGGAAGAATTCTCGTCCACCTAAACAGAATGCCCGAGAGTAGAGTCTGTTTGATGGGTACAAATCTTCACAGTCTTGTTTCTTTAGGCTAAGGTAGACAAGACAACGAGGCTGAGCGCATTCAAGTTGCACCACCTTCACATCCCGATATTTATAGCAACGTCTTGGACAGCCGCATTTGGTGGTGGGTAGAGCTTGATCCTTAGAGATGAGGGCGTTGAGAACACGCTTTGATACCGGTTCATAGTCAAGGTCGGGGCACTCCACAACTTCCTTCAACTTCGAGCTACTCATGTATTGGAAACGTATGTGCCGTGCCAAGTGCTTGGTGAGAATTTCTCGACGCTTTTTCAATTCAGGATAGTTTGCGTGGACCCATTTCAAGACGAAGTCAAAAATAAAATCCTCTGAATCCACTTTGAGACCGTCGCTCCCAAGAACAACCTCTAGCGCAGAAAGTGGCAAAGCCATCGCCTCCTTTTGTTTAGACCTTCAAGATCAACAACAATGAATCAACCAGATGAAAGTGACAAACAATATGTATTTTTTTTATATAAGGAAAGAATTAGACTAGACCTATTATAAAATGTACTATCCTAGAGCATCGTTTCGGATGAGGTCTCTAAGTACCTCGTACAAACAATATATATGCATACTAATTAAATGGCGTATCAATAGCAAATGGCAGAGATCACTTACTTGGTGAAATCGTTGAAATATCCAACAATACACTGCTTTGCTGCATCGAGTAGCGGCTCAAATACATCACCCACGAAAGCACTCGATGAAAGCTCGAGATAAGAAAGTGCTGATTCTAATGACATGGGCGACTCAACCAACAACCGGATACATTGTCTCATACAAGAAGTAACCTCAAACTTGTCCGCAACTATCAACACATCCAACAATTCATCGGAAGTTGTCGCCTTCATAGGTTTGTTGTATATACAGTTTACTACGTCCATCAGACCGGCTTCCTCTGTTAAGTTTTATAGTGTAAGTAAGGTTTTAATACTAGTTCAAAATCAGTCTAAACCATCCATATAAACGTGTTCTAGAGTTAATGAATACCTGATGCATTGATTCTCAAGGTAACATCCTCATCCTTGTTCTGTGATTCTCTCATACCATTGCTGAATAACTAAGACCATATTTTCACCAAGTAGTTTAGTTTAGCATAGAGTACATAATAATACTGATATGGACACATCAACTTAATTACAAACAGAAGAAACAGTTAGATATTTAGATGAAGTTAATTACGGAGTACCTTGTAAAAATACGGACTTTTTGCAGCAAACAGGATAGAGTTTATGTGCAAAGTTTTGACTTTGAAACCAGTAGAGCCACATTCTGTATCATTAAGACCATTCTCTTTGGATGGTAACGAAATCTCAAGACGAAGGACTCGATCAGAGAAATCGGCGTTGTTAAACCCAAATCCGAAATTCACATCATTCTCATGCGAAATCAACGTGCGTGCACTCGAATTTCCCATCTTCAACCTCTCCTCTTGGTTTGCGGAAAACAGAGAACTTGCAAATCAATTAATTGTGTTACTGAAATATCTATCTATCTAGCTAGCTAGCTATTACTGTATACTAAAGCGGAAGCAAATTCTGCCATCATATTGCGCCACATCACCCATTTTTTAAAAAATCTATCTTATTAAATATTGATTTTAACATAATCTTATAGATACTTAATTAAAATATTAGTTTTATATTAGAATTTTTATTGTTTAACTAATACTCTATCCAAATATATAAATCTCTATCTTATCATTATACACGTTTAAATAATAGATAGATTTATCATAAACCTTTTATTTAAAAAAGTATTTTTTCATCACAATCTATAAATCATAATTATAATATTTTACCCAATTAATTAAATATCATATTAAATTTAAATTATTTTCGTAATTTTACTATGATCATTTTTTTAAATCATCAATGGTAGCAAATTCTACCACTATATTTAAGACAAATATTTATTCTATTAAAATAATATATGAAATACATTTTTACTATCATATCATATTAAAATATCAATAAAAATTATATGTTATATTTAACATATATATCACTACTATTGCATATTGATTACACTTTAGAAAAAAAAAAGATAGATTTCTTAATTAAGATAATAATTTGCTCACATTTTCATTACATTTTTATACACTTATTATTTAATTATTTTTTTCAGAAAAATAACATATACAGTATATACCATACGAGATCATTTGGTTTTCTATCAAACTTATTAAATATTATCTATATTGTTAATATTATAATATATTTATTCGAATTTTATTTAAACTTATTCATTTTATTATATAAGTTAGTTTACGTAATTTAATTTAAATGGCAAAATATTTGTGATAATGCATTGGATCTTATTTCATTCTTCCGCAATTATTAAAATATATGTTTATGTATGTGTTGATACCCGGATTTGTCACCGCGTTGGTGCACGAGATAAATACTATTGACATAAAAGATTAAAGCGCTAAGCACGCTTTTAATGCGCTAAGTACGTGAATAACTAAAAATAAATAAATGTACGCGTATGACAACATGTATATACGTAACATCCCACGTCGAGCATACGGAGGCAAATTTACTTTGCCTTTGCCATGTCACCATGCAAAAGGAAGTGTGAACGCGTTGGCTTTGCCTTGGCATGCATTTGCCATGTCATCGCGTTGGCCTTGCTTTGGCATGTATGTGCACGCATAATTAGCTTGTGCTGCTTGTTGGTGAAATGTAAGCAGGCAGCACCTTTGTCGCACATCGGAACTTTGGAAGGAATGGACCCCCTCCATTTTCTATATATAGTAGGTAGAAGGCATAAGTTAAAGGATCGGAAAAAGGCCGGTCCCGAGACGTGTTCTCGAAGGACAGGCCCTGATGTGTTTGAGTCTCCGAGGAGCTCGCTAGGGGTGGGCAAAATCCGGTCCGGACCGGATTTTTGGACCGGACCGGACCGGACCGGCATGGACCGGGACCGGACCGGGAGGTTCCCGGTCCGGTCCCCGGTCCACGAAAATGGGAGTTCCCGGTCCCGGTCCGGACCGGGAATTTTAAAAAAAAAAATTTATATGAATTGTGTTAATTTTAATACTATATAGTTTATTTTTAATATTTAAGCTTTATATTTATATTATATACTTAATAATATTTTGTTTTTCATTAATTATATGTGATTTCTTTAATTATATTATAATTTTTTATATATAAAAAGTATATTTTATTTTAAAAAAAATATTTTTTTTAAAAATGGGAGTTCCCGGTCCAATCCGGTCCAGGACCGGACCGGGACCGGGACCGGGACCGGACCGGACCGGATTTTCCCGGTCCGGTCCCCGGTCCACAACTTTTCAAGTTCCCAGTCCCGGTCCGGTCCGGTCCGGTCCTGGACCGGTGCCCAGCCCTAGAGCTCGCACTATTTTACGGGAAAGACCTTAAAAAGTCTTATAAGCCTCCGAAAAGAGAATAAAATAATACGCGGGGGGTGGGAGAGCTTGAAGTAAGACGAGCCGGTTTCTAGCGCTCCGAAAGGCCCGAGAGTTTAATAATTTTATCCTGTATTTAGTTCGAGATTTTCGGGCTTCAACAGTATGTATAAAAAGTAAATACATAAATAAAATTTATTTATACATATGATGATATACAAGAATTATGTCATTTTATAATCCAAAGAATAAGTGTCTTTATAAAACAAAATTTACATATGATAATATTTGTAACTGTTATGGGTCCGGATCCGGTATGAATGATTATTATGGTAGGAAATAGGAATGAATCATAGCCATTGGATGAAGAGAGATCAAGGGCTCAAGAAAAAAAGGGAAAAAAACGGCACGGGCGTATTTTTCGGAAAACGGCACGGGCGTCCAGATTTGTGCAGCCGTATGGCCTATTTGTGCAACTGTATTTGTGCAACTCTATGGCCGATTTGTGCAACTCTATGGCCGATTTGTGCAAGCATATATGTGCAACTCTATTGCTTATTTGTGCAACTCTATGATCAATTTTGCATTCATGTCATATTTTATAGCAGTCGAAGTTCGTATAGTTTGTTTCGTTTTGGCAATTTGTGCAAGTCTATTGCCAATGTGTTGAATTCTATGGTCAATTTATTCATCAATATTTGTGCAACTCAATGGTCAAATTTGTGCAACTCAATGGTCAAGTTTATGCAACTCAATGGTCAATTTGTTCATTCATATTTGTTCAACTCTATTGCCAATGTGTTGAATTCTATGGTCAATTTGTTCATCAATATTTGTGCAACTCAATGGTCAAATTTGTGCAACTCAATGGTCAAGTTTGTGCAACTCAATGGTCAATTTGTTCATTCATATTTGTTCAACTCTATTGCCAATGTGTTGAATTCTATGGTCAATTTATTCATCAATATTTGTGCAACTCAATGGTCAAATTTGTGCAACTCAATGGTCAAGTTTGTGCAACTCAATGGTCAAATTTGTACAACTCTATGGTCAAATTTGTGCAACTCAATGGTCAAATTTGTGCAGCTCAATGGTCAAGTTTGTGCAACTATATGGTCAATTTGTTCAACCATAGACATAAGTCACATAACACAATTCACCGACACAATAATCCGGAAATTGACTGCTCTTTTCGTAACCAACACAAGCCTATGTTATGCTAGACTCAACATTTTTTCTGTGCCTACAATTTCGTTGATACAGTCATTAACTAGTATCAGTCCCGTGCCTTGAAAGACACGATTTTGATATTATTAAAAACTTAATTTAAATTTTATAAAATGTTACTTAAAAAATTATTTTGTTTTTAGAAAAATAACTAACGTGCAAATATTATGTTGAATTTTGGACATAAAACGTTCACATTTTCTAGAAAATTTTATTTTTAGAAAACATGCAAATATTTTATTTTAAAAAAAAATAATTAAAAAAAATAGTAGATAAGAAGATTTTTAGAAAACTTATGTGGAAAATTTAATGTGTAATTTTTTTAGAAAAATAAGTAAAAGGAAATTAATAAATAATAATATCTTTGATTAAATTTTCATGTATTTCATTCATAAGAGGCCGGGAATGCTTCATCACTAAGAAGATTTCGAGAAAAAATTATTTTTTTTAGAAGTTATTATGTATTGATTTTATTGTTTTTAGTAGATAAGAAAAATTATGTATAAAATTTAAAGTATTTTATAGAAGATAATTAAAAGGAAAATTAGTAAATGAAGATAATTTAGTAATTAACATAAGAAAGTAGGTAGAAAATAAAGAATTGTGTAAAAATAAAATAAATTACAACTATGTATCGGCATTGATATGATATTTTAGTTTTGCATAAATATATAATCTTGGTTGGATAATTGCTTTATTTCAAGCAATATATTAGATAGAGTTTTTTGAATATTTGGCTATGATACTTTATTTCAAGCAAACGTGTCTTGCACCATAAGCATATAATAAATATATAATCTTGCACCAGTTTGGTATGTAAGATGTCAAGATCTCTTTACATATATTCATCCAGATTTATTTTGCTTAATTTACTATCATGAATTACTATCATGGTAAAAAAATCTCTTGATATATAATCTCTTGATAATTGCTTCATCCAGATTTTTTTTTAATTAATTAAAATGGGAATCGATAAAAAGAAATCTAATGTGGGGTCTATAATGGAACTTCAACCAATCAAACAAATTGAATTGTTTTAATAAAAATGGGTGATGGGTCCAATGAAGAGGTGACACGTGTCGGACTAAATATTATTTCTAACCTCCGCTTTAGTATATAGTTATGATTTTTTAGTTACATTTCCATGAGAAAACACCTAAAATACCTCTACAACATCATACCCTCTCTTTCAGGGAGGATACTCAAAATCGACACAAACCTCTACTAACAAGCAATTGCACATTTAATTCAAGCATTAAGGACTTGGAAACAAGAATTATATACAACAAGAATTACGGACTTGAAAATTGCAACCTGATTTTTGTGCAACTCAATGGTCAAATTTGTGCAACTCAATGGTCAAATTTGTTTAAATTTGTACAACACCTAATTGAAGCTCGGAATTCAATCACACCAAATTCACTATGACAAAATCACTCTGTTTGCACATAAGGATTAATGTCTACACTCTTAGAAGTGATTTTACCCATAACAAAAATCAGGAAATTGTACAATATCATGAATCCATTGACGCGTCGTAGATGGCAATTATCTCTAATGTGTAGTTGTGATTAGAGAATTCTAGCTGACAACACTACTCATCTTAACCAAAACATACTCTACTCATCTACGCAGGCTTCATCCTAGTGGTCGGGTGGAAACTCTAATGTATGGTCCATCATACTTCGCCTTGTTTCCTGCAACAGTATGAAGCTTAACCTTAGCAAACCACCGACTATAATAAAACGTAGATTGAAACTCCTATATCAAAATGAATTGGTATAAACGCAGATTCCTTCCTACAACCACCATGATATCCCAAATTAAATACTATTTGCTCTATTGAATAGTGGAATAAAGCAAAGATTTTAGAGTATCGGAATGCTAAGAAGCCAACAAGATACCAACCAGTGCAACGAATCATGTACATATGTTTTACAAAGCTTTGTTGTTTTGAGTTTCCATGATATTACAATCAACATAAACATGAATCTTTCTTCTCAGCAGAATTGACATCAAACTGCCACAAGAATATCTTATGTCCACACCAAGAGTAGACTGATAAAAAAAAATATAGGTAGGAGTTCAATTCAAGCATAAGCAAATAGAAACAAAGGAGATTGAGACAAACTTGTAGTCAGAATCTAAAAAATATGCATGCAAGTGAGTATTCAAATTAAAGAAAAGGTACAGATCAACAAAGAGATGGAAACATTACCTCTTTCAGCCAAGAGCTGATCAATCTGCTTATGAGTTCCAGGCACAACAATGAATTTGAAGCCTAGACCGTGAAGTACAGAGATATCCTGAAAGCAAAATCAGTCCAATTAGCCTTCATAGGGATCCAATTGATAGAAGAGAGTAGTCAACGAAGACGAAGTACACGGAAACAAGTAAAACAAACACAGTATGCCTGCCAAATACGGCGAGTCTGGCGATAGCGCCACAGAAGCCGATCTGCTCACGCTTCTTCGTCGTCGATTTAGATCCGGACTCCACCAGATCTTGGACTTCGATCCATCCCCTAATTCCAGGTCGTCACCTCCAATTAGGGCGCAAATGCGGGGGATCGGCTCGAACTCGTCGAATCGGCGACGATCTGAAACTCCGTCGGCGGAATCGCCTTCAGAGAGTCGGCGCAGCCAGAGAATCCGCCGTCGTGAGTCTCCACCACGTTCGAAGACAGCGCCTCGAGGCACCTGCTCGGGAGAAACACCAACTCCTCCGCCTCCGGCATCAACGATAGGGACGAGAGGAGAACGGAGGCGGAGAGAACGCGGTTGACGGCGACCACACAGGAGAAGTAGGATCGCGGTTTAAGCTCATGATCTCGGAGCGAGAGACGTCGGTGACGGCGGATTCTGCGGTGGAGGAAGGTGGGGAGGACGGCGGAGGAAGACGCCGTCGTCGTCTTCGGAGGCAGAGGCGTAGGAATTGAGCTCTCATCGTCGTCTTCGGAGGAAGGTGGGGAGATGGACGAAGAACCAGATATGGATCTGGTGAATCACGCGTTTTGCTTTGGCACGCGTTTTGTTTCATTTGTTTCAAGCGGATCTCGACCGTACAGATTGTTATGATGCAAGGGACGAAAATCATTCTTATTTCTCACCTAAAGACTCATTCCTAGATGAGTCTTTCTCAACTGTTATAGTAAATTCATACACAAAACAATAAATAAATAAATAACACCCCGTACAAGGTACGGGTCATCTGCTAGTGATTATCTATAGCTCTTTCTAATAAGCCTCCTAATATTTCATGCCCTAAGAAACAATCCTAACGGCATATAATCGGATTATCTATTTATATGAACATCACTTAAAAATATATTAACTTTTTCTAAACATATTATGGTCCTAGTAAAATTTATATACGTTTCATATACGTTTAGTAGAATGTATATACGTTAAATGTCACTTATTAATAAAATACACGCTAATTATTTTTAGTATAATTATCATATTTGATTCAATTTAATTTGTTTTTGTCCTATAACTTTTAATCGTAATATATTATCTTATCTATAAAAAAATTCTAATATTATTATGTGATATGTCACATAAACCTACCTAAATATTGTATTTGCATACGAAGACATAGTCATTCTAGATAATAAATAATAAATACTTTCATAATAGGTATATAAATTATGATTTTGTACTCAAAATTGTTTGTCCCATGCACATAAATATAAAATATTTTTTATTTAATGAATGATTTCTAGTTGATTTGCTTCAATAACTATGAACATTTATAATTTTTTAAGAGTCAATACAAATAATTTTTTTAATTAGAATGACGGTTGCGGCTGGCACACGGAATGGGACACAGGTGTGCTCCGGCATAGGCTAGCGGCCAAGGACAAAAGTGCAGGGGAGAGCGAAGGCAAGGCCAAGCGAGGGGCGCGTGCACGAGAGATCTCCTGGACAATAGGGGCGTGCGATGCATTCGCCAAAGGGCCAACCTCCATTTGGCCTTATCCGTGGCCTAGTGATGGAATTCGATAGGGCAAGCAATGTTGCTTGAGCTCCGACGTGGCTCGGTGGTGGCCCGATGGGGCCAAATGAGCTTCTTCTCGAGGTTTTCCTTAAAGGCTTGAAAGTGTGATGAATTTAGAAGCTTCCTTGGATCCAATGCTAGCCATGGCACGATGAATGATGGATTGAGTAGCTCGGGTCACTTGTTTGGCTCGGCTTCTAATGATGGGCTATTTGAACGGACTTGTAGGGCGTCCTCTCCTCGTCTACGGTCATGGATGGTGGGAGAGCATTAGAACACCTCCTCCTTTTAAAGGTTGGGATGCAGTTGAATAACCTAAATAATATTAAATATACAGAGATTTTATGTATCACTCGTGAATATTATCCACATAAATTATTTTTTTAGAAAAAATAACAAATGGAGAATATAGTAACCATTTACTGATTATTACAGAAGAAGAGAGTGATTCATTAAAATCGGGAGGTGACATGTTTCTAATTGAATCGTCCATCTTATTAGAGTGGCAAAAAGTGGCAAGGTCATTGTCGTGTTTTGTTGAGACCTTCAAGATCAACAAGAATGAAAATAACACAAATCAATTTTCCTTCTTAGTTAAGAAATTGTAGCTGTCATGTGTGAAGTATAACTTTGAACAAGTCAATCTTCCTAGAGTAATTGCATATGGAAATGGCTAAACAAGGAAAAGTTGTAATACAATCTAGTTACCTACTGAAATCGCGAAAATAGCTAGCATGATACTTCTTGGCTGTATCAATTAGATGCAATCGCGAATAGACTAATAGATGCACTCGAATAGGTGAAATTGAGATAATCTATGGAAGTATATAAATGATCTATTCTATCATTCATAGATGAATTCAAAATTCACTTAAATCACTTGGCAGACGGCGAATAGATGCATTCGAATAGGCTAACGAAACTGGTGGTAGCTCATCCTCCATCCAATCCGAGCACGGACCATTATCGTCCCTATCAATGACCGTCAAGAGTGATTGTCTAGTGCCAACTTGTTTGTGTGGGTGGGCAAATTTCCATATCAATTAGTTAGCATTTATTTCTCTATCTTATTTATTTTGCTATCCTTATTTATTATGTTTTATCCTTTATTAGGGTAGTTATTCTAGTTAGGATATTATTTATGGAGGAGAATCTTATCTTCGCCTGAGATAAGATATTTGGTTGACTTGGGGAGCAAGATATCGCGAAACCCTACCTTATGGGCCGATCCCCTAGGCGTGCGCCCCCTCTGTCCCTCTCCTCTATAAATACACATGTATCCCATGTGAAAGGTAAGCCAAGTTCTGAGCCCTAGCCTTGCCTGACACCTTTGATCAACATTGCCCTTACTGACTTAAGCATCGGAGGTGGATTGGGGGTCGCTCGCCCCTTGGTCCATTGTTTTGCAGGTCATTGAAGGCGAAGGGGCTGGGAGAAGAAGCTTGAAGAAGAAGGTCATTGAAGAAGGAATTGAGACTTGTACACTGACATATTTTGTGTACTAACATTTGGCGCCGTCCGTGGGGAACGAACAGGTTTTCGACCTTCGTAAACCCTACGAGAACCGATCTGACGAAGCCCGGATCGAGACAGCCGCCGGACGAAACGGCGAGACAACCCTGGGGCAATCGCGCCATGCGAATCGCGCGATTCGCTTCGCGCAGCCCCAAAGCCGCGACCGCGGGTCCGTCGCCCGCGACCGCGGTTCGCCACCCGCGACCGCGGGTCCGTCTCCCGCGACCGCGGATCGCCACCCGCGACCGCGGTTCCGCCGCCCGCGACCGCGGGTCGAGGCCAAAACACACCATCTCCAAAAAACGCTCGGAGAACGAATCCCAACGCGCGTTGAACCCGATACTCGCTCGGGATGATGGACCACATCGCAGTCAGACCTTGGATTGTCAATCCAAGAGATTGCCCTAATCAAAAATCATTGTTGATTATCGATCCAATGAAAACCCTAGATTGGGGGCAACTCTAATGACAATCGCATGTGCGTAACGCAGGGATATACGTAGGAGCATACGGAGCTGATCGCTGGAGCCCAGGATGGGCGAGAGGTCGGTCCGATCCGTTACCCCAACCGAGTTGGGTCACGCCGTCGACGAAACCCTAAACGATTGGATGATTGGACCTACAGTGCGCGGTCCAAGGCCCTGCGAGCGCGGGCCCACGTCGTAACGAACTCGGCGCAAGTTCGGAAGAGGGTCTCAGGATCGGAGCCGATCCCACCGCACAAGTCTTCGCTCGTCGCCAGGAGCGAGCTGCACTATAACCGCGAGCGCGGTGGCAGACGCAGGCAAGGCGGCGAGGAAGGAGGAGCTCGCGAAGAATCGCAGTCTGGGGCAGAACCGCGGGCGCGGTAACCCCCGCCGCGGGCGCGGTTTCGCTCCAGAGAACGTAACCTTTGTTCTGGGGCAAACCGCGACCGCGGATCCATCACCCGCGATCGCGGGTCGGAGACTGACAGGATTACCAATCGTGCTTCCGACTCACTTTCCGGGAGCTACGCTTGTCGGATTTGGACGATCTACATATCGCCGGAAAGAGGAGGAGATAAGCTACAAATTATCTTCAGAAGTCGAAGCAAGAATCCTACTCAAAGTCAGTCAAAACTGGGCACGAACAGCACAGTCCAGAAATCAAGTTCTTTTGCCCCGCACTGTGGACGAGCGCGCGGTACGCCTCCGGCCCAGTCGAGCCCTTCACCCGGCTCCTGAGTAGTTCCGCGCCACCGATCGAGCCGCGATTCGTGGAGCCGGATCACGTAGGAGCGGCGGCACCCATTGGTCCGCACAACACGATCGATCGCTAGAGCCCGTTGCGGGCGAGCGGTCGGTCCGATCCTTTGCAACGGCGCCCATCGGCCATCACGACGCGATCAATCGCTAGAGCCCGGTGCGGGCGAGCGGTTGGTCCAATCCATTGAGGTGTATGACGCAGGGGCACGACGAAGCAAGTGTTGGATCTTGGGAAGGCTCGGAGTCCACCGGGGCAAGAGATCGTGAGCATGATCGTTCGTCCCTTCGCATCCAAGAGCCTTCGCATGACCACGATAGCTCGCTAGCCCACTAGAACGGTGCGCGCGGAACGAGAGAGGCGGTCGGGCTGAGGGATGTGGCGGGACCAACGAGCGATATGACGGGAAGAGATCGGGCTCATAAGGTCGAAGGGCTTGATCGCCGCTCAACGATCAACGCGGAACCTACGACGCTGTAATAGTCCATGTGAGCTCCACGGTGGTCGGAACGAGATGATTCAAGAAGCGCTGGAGAGTAGACTCCGAATTCTACGTTTCTCATTCACACATCAGAACTGGAGACTCGCTGCATCCGGGTCGAAATCGCGCCGCAAGAGACCGCAACCTGTTTCACGAACAGGATGGCAAGGCAAATTTCCGACCAGTTGTCCAGGAGCTACGCACATCGGAATCGGACGATCCATATATCAATGGAAAGAGGAAAGAGCGATATTCAGGCCATATTCAGATGACAGCCCCAGAAACTCTCTCGAAGAGGGCCAAAAGGACGTCCGAAGGCTGCTGTCCTGCAGAACGCGCAGGACAGAGAAGCCTGCTTATAGCCCCTCGTTTGGGAGTTAGAGATGTCGAAAAATCGCGGGCTTGGCATCTCTGAAAAGATGGAGAAGTCACCTACAAATCTTCTCTTAACGTCCAGACCCGAATCGCACCTCAACCGACCCGAACTCGCAGCCTAAGACAGAGCAGTCTCGCTCTAGTGACAGCAGCGCACTGCTTTGTTGTGCAGGCTCGTTCGTGAGCTACGGTTGTCCGATCGGGACGACTCAAGATGTCTTGGAAAGCTTAGAAAGCGTACTACCTTTCGTCTTCAGGAGCCAATGCTGGAAACTCGCTCCAATTGGCTCGAAATTAGGTACGAACCTGCGGGTCCCAAGCGCCCTCCGGAACGACGGTTTGCCCACAACGAAGTAAGGACTCCAAGGCTTACGTGGTCGAGCGCCCGACTCCTGTGGTAACCGCTTACCCGCTCCAATATCTGCTGACGAAGTCGAACCTCTTCGAAAGAGTCGTCAGACGGTCCATCAAGCGGGGGCGTAAGACGTCAATTTACGCACCCGGAACCAACACTACGATACCATCCGCTTCGATCTCTGCTGTCAAAATCGGGTCTCTCAGAAAGAGTCGCGGGATGGTCTGTCGAGCGGGGGAAGTATGACGTCAACTTACATGCCCGGAGCCGACATCAAAAGACTGGTACCAACCGACTCTGTTACGCGATTCCCTACCAATTCAAGTTTGATGGCAGGATCAGCGAGACGACATTGAAGGACCAGCCTTGACTACCTCGAAGCACGCTATTGGGTTCAAATCCGGCAACGAGAGCCGAGGGCGCGGGACCGGGAGCCGCGGGCGCGGGGAACCCCCGAGGAGCCTTGATTAGTCCTAGGGAACGAACCGCAAGCACGGGCGGCACACCGCGAGCGCGAGGCCGCGACCGCGGGTCGCCGGGCCGCGACCGCGGGTCGCCAGGCCGCAACCGCGGTGGGTGCAAGGGGGAAACCACCAAGACGTGCCGAGCGTCCTACGGAGCGCCATTAAGTGGGTTATGTTGCGATGCGCACACCCACGAGGGCCACGAACCTTCCGAATTGGCAACGCAATGCCTCGATTGGCCATGGGGAGCGCATCCCGATAATGGCAAGGCTCGGAAGGGTTCGTGTGTTATGGCTGCGGAATCAGGACAGGGGCATATGGGCTAGTGCTTTGCACTTAAAACATCGCTATAAAAAGAAATTCTACCCTTGAGAAAAGTGCAAGGATCATCATGCTAGTAACGGCGCGCCGCCTTTTTCGTCTTCTTTTTGTTTATTCTCATTTCAAACGATTTCGTCTTTAAAAATCCCGGGAACTCTTTTTTCATATCTTTTTGATTTCAAATGTTTTTCTAGCATGGGGGACCGAACACTCAAATCAGGGTCGAAAAGGCGCCGTGTGTACCATGGCGCAGGTCACGCGTGGACGCGCGCGTTTGACCTCACGAGGCCCCTACGATACGAATGCGTAGGAGTTGCATGGATCCCGTATTTATGGAATACGGATGTACGAATATATGAATATACGAATATACGAATATACGAATATACGAATATACGAATAAGAGCATCCTAATCTGCATGGCCACTCACCGCTTAAGCTCCGGACCCTATACACGGGATAGTACGAGGTGTATACGAGTATAGGTTCCGGAGGGGGCAATTGTGGGTGGGCAAATTTCCATATCAATTAGTTAGCATTTATTTCTCTATCTTATTTATTTTGCTATCCTTATTTATTATGCTTTATCCTTTATTAGGGTAGTTATTCTAGTTAGGATATTATTTATGGAGGAGAATCTTATCTTCGCCTGAGATAAGATATTTGGTTGACTTGGGGAGCAAGATATCGCGAAACCCTACCCTATGGGCCGATCCCCTAGGCGTGCGCCCCCTCTGTCCCTCTCCTCTATAAATACACATGTATCCCATGTGAAAGGTAAGCCAAGTTCTGAGCCCTAGCCTTGCCTGACACCTTTGATCAACATTGCCCTTACTGACTTAAGCATCGGAGGTGGATTGGGGGTCGCTCGCCCCTTGGTCCATTGTTTTGCAGGTCATTGAAGGCGAAGGGGCTAGGAGAAGAAGCTTGAAGAAGAAGGTCATTGAAGAAGGAATTGAGACTTGTACACCGACATATTTTGTGTACTAACAGTTAGTATTATTATTATTTTTGATAAAGTAAGGGATTAGAGTCGCTACAAGTAGGGGTGGGCACGGGTGGTTAACCGGATTTCCGGTTAACCGGAAACCGGTTAATTGGAAATTCGGTTATTGAATTTCGAAAACCGTAACCGTACCGGTTGTTTCCGATTAACCGGTTTTGGTTAACCGAAAAATTCGGTACGGTTTTTCGGTTAACCAATAACCATATCTAAAAAAAAGCTTATAAATTATACTATTTAGTGGAGCGTTAACCCGGTCTCTAATACATATTGCACATCTTTAATACTATATGTCAAAATAGAAAATTCAAATACATAATATTAATATCATTTCACAATACATAAAACACAAAAAACAAACATTGTCTTTTCATAGCATAAACATGTCCAAATGTATCTTCAATCGTCAATTGAAATGGACTCGTTAATTTCCATCAAAGGTTGCTCCAAAGTCAACTTTCTCATTCCTATAAATTATAACAAATGTTAGAGACACAATAAAACGTTGTACTCAGATAAAAAAAAATAACAAATATAATAAATTAACTTTCTTCCATAGCTTCTAATTAATTCAAGTATATTTTCTTCGGTGGTAAAATATGTAAATGAAGTGTGCATCAAATCCTAACTAGAAACTAAACTTTTCACCATTCGAGGCGTTAATGAAGTACCGAATGAATCAAATATACAACCTTCGTAAATCATCAACAATGTTAGAAATGAAAAAACCACCAAACTATCCATGAAAAGAACAATTGTCTAATATCACTAAACCTACCGCCTTGTATAATGTATATTATCAAAACATGTCCAATATCATTAAACCTACCGCCTTGTGTAATGTATATTATCAAAATATGTCTAATATCATTAAATTGACTTAATTATATTGTTCTCTTTCTAAAAAAATATATATTATATATTATATATTCGGTTATTCGGTTAACCAGATATTGAAAAACTAGTAACCGTAACCGAACCGTTTAACCGAAAAATAATTCGGTCGGTTAACCGTAACCGGTTTTTCGGTTTTTTCCGGTACGGTTAACCGAAAAAAGTGATAGGTTACCGGTTATTCGGTTCGGTTATTCGGTTACGGTTTTTTTTGCCCAGCCCTAGCTACAAGTACTACTTGAGCTCGCCTAGAACATCCACGTACAAGGGATTACCAACTCTAAAGAGAAGAGGACAAACCGTCGCCTTGAAATCTCAACCCGAGACATCATGGTAAACTCATGAGTGCTGAACTAGTGAACTGATACACTAAACGCCTTTGTTATCTTTGAATAAGGTTGGTTGTTCAGGGAGATAACGTCTTTCCTTCTACAAACAAAAAGAAAAGAAGACTTGGATCGAGGGTAAACATTGTACAGTTAAACCTTTATAAATTAATAGGGTCGAGATCGGAGTATTTTATTATTTTATAGAGATATTAATTTATCGATAAATTAATATTTATTAAATATAGAGATTTTAGCAGTAGAAATATTTCCAGCTAAATAATACAAAGTATTGTCATTGAACCAAAAATAATACCAACTACAAAAATCGTAAAAGTATAGCCAAACTATTGAAACTAGTTTAACCCCCGTACCATGTACGGGTAATGTGATTATAAATCCAATTTAATATGAATGTGTAATGTCAATGATCATGCTAAAATTATAGAATCATATATTTATCTTCGTATTATGATTAGTTTTTTTATCAATAGTAAATCATCTCATAATATAAATAAGTTGGATTTGTTTAAAAATTACTTTATGATAAATATCACGTTTTATAAATAAGTTGGAGTAATATTTATGGGAAGATTATAACTAATTCTTGGTAAGTAATAATTTATAATTTTCAGGATTATTCATAATTTTTGATAAATTTTAATCAATTTTTACGGGATAAGATTATATGAGATTTTAACTATCTAATTTGTATAAAGGAGGGCCCAACTGAATATTTTATTATTGAAATGACACGTGGCGCAAATTTTTGTGAAAACATTGTCTCCGCTTTATACTATACTAGTAACAGTGCCCGTGCCCGGGAGGGCACGACTTGAATTAAATAAATTATCCATGTTTCATTAATTGTTATTATGGAGTATCTTTTTTTAATTATTTATTTATCTATAAATTTAATGTTTTATATCTTATAAATTTCATATTTGAATTGGATATATTAGTTAGATAGATTTGGTAAGTTATATAGATTTTTTTTTCGTTTGATTAGTTAGATAGATTTTCTTTTTGTTAGATTTTTTTGTGCAACACATATTGTTTTATTTCAAACAATATATTAGATAGAGTTTTTTTAAAAAATTTGGTTAGATAAGAAGATATCTAATGTGGGGTCTACAATGAAATTTCAACCAATCAAATAAATTGAATTGTTTTATTAAAGATGGGTGACGTGGTCCAATGAGGAAGTACTACGTGTCGGGCTAAATATTAAATCTAACCTCCGCTTTAGTATATAGTTATGATGTAGTATAGATATTGACTAATAATAAAATATGGACAATTTCCACAAAAAAACTGGATGATTGGTATTATTGTACATTCCATATACAATAATTATTAATTTATGATTGAATTGGGACCTTGTACTTCTATAGTGATTTTTTTGAAAATTTATTATCTTATTATCTTATCGTAAATCGTCAACTTTAACACTAGCCCAAGTCGGGACCGGAGAAAATTATTAATTTACCGTGTTTATTAATTTATCGAGTATTAACTTATGGAGGTTCTACTGTACCAAGATTTTAAGCAAACATTGGTTGTTTATGGAGTATATTTGTGTTTATTTTTTGACTCGTAGGAAAATAGAGTGTTTGTTTTTTATTTTGTTTTAACAATTGAAAAATAGAGCTCTTGACCAGTAGGAAAACAGACTTTTTGACGTTGAATCAGTACCACTTTCTAGATATTCTCTTCATATCTTTCTGCAAATTCACAAAACACCATAAATAGACTTTTAAACGCAAAATAGAGGGTGATTCTGATAAAAACTACTCTTAAGATATAAACTATAAACATATAACAACCGTTAGATTCGAAGAATCTACGGTTGTGATTGAAAGGGGAAATTGAATAGGAGAATTGGGGGTTCAAAGGAGGCGGTGGCATTTTTGCATCTATACAAACATTGAAGGGCAACATCGTCTTTGACCTTCAAAATAGAAGGAAACCCTCAAACTCATTCGGATTTGACGAAGCAGGGCATGTCGTCGAAGGCTCTGGTGGCTTGGCGGGTGAGGCCGGCCGCGATGAGAACAAGGAAGGTGGAGGAATTGGGGGTTAGCTTTAGGGTTTGGAGCTCGACGATGAGCTGCCAGGCGACGTCGAACTGGCGAGCGCGGCCAAGGATTCTGATGATGAGGTCGAACGACGCCGTATCGGGGGTGAAATTAGGGTTATGGCACTGGGAAATGGACTAGGAGAAGAAGGAGAGGGCGATTTTGGAGAAGTGTTTGAGGCGGAGGAGCTGAGAGGATAGAGAGATTCCGTAGAGTTGGAGGGAGGATTCCATGGCGTGGAATCCAGGAGGAGCGTTGGAGGCGGAGGCTTGATGGTGTCGGATGATCTGAGCCAGCTGGATCAGCCCCGTTTCAGCCCATGATGAACGCTGCAAACTTGATGGTGTCGGATAATACTCCTAAACAGCAGGTCAGAACTTGATTGGCCTTTCGTAGTTCTTTCGTTTACATACAGAAGAAAAGCAGTTTTGTAGCATTACAGGTTACATTGTGCTTCTTTCTTGCAACTTATTATACCTGGCATCTGTGAAATGAATGTTACAAAAGGATCTTTTTTCTATATGTACCATATCATGTGTATTTCTTCCTGCCATGTTGACACTTGTCTTGGATTTCAATTGAATACAGAAAAGGTTGTGATTTGCAATATGAGTTTCACATTTTGTTTTGATTGGTTGGTGACTTGGTGTACATAAAAGAGGCATGAATTCAAAACGTTATCCAATTTAAATAGCACTGCAACCTACAGTGAAACTGGTATTCTATATGTAGTAGAAGAAGTATGTATATATATATATATTAGTAGCAGATTAAAATGTGGATATTGTGCTTGACTTTTGGAATGTAGCTAACAAGACCGAATGAAGGTTCATGTGAAGGAATTCTGTTTCCATGAACCAAAATCCAAATTAAAGCAGGGGAAGCCTAATAAACACCAGTCTGGCAATTATTGGACAAAGAAGAAGAATGAGTTTAGTGATAGACTAAGATTTTCTGCTAATTCTAGTAATAGCTTGGTGGTTTAATAATTGATGGACGCCTAGAGGTACTATATCCATGTTCACGTATTATTGCATAAAGCTTACTACACGTTCACATATTTATCTATCATGTTCACGTATTTAAATACTATGTTCACTTATTCTATGCATTTGTTCATAAATAAAAATGGTAATGTTTCAGATTAATTAAGTATGTTCACATATTTGACTTATTTGTTCACGTATTTTACTAGGATGTTCACATATTTGTTTCCTGTGTTCAAAAATGATGATTCTCTCTTCTTCTTCTTTTATTTTTTTTTATGTTTGTTGAACATTATTTGATCATCATGTATGTTTTTTTTATGTTCAGGGAAGAAATCGCTCCTCCACAAAACAGAAAAAGGAAAATGGAAGTGAAGGTGGATGTTGATAATTAAAGAGAAGAAATCATTGGATAAGCATTAGTTGGTAGAGGATGGGTAAAATAGAAAATTGATGCAATCTAGAACGTATTAGGAAGTTAATGTAGAATTGACTACATATTTGATGGTGTTTTTTGACTTATATATTAGACATGGAAACAATGCTTTGTAAATGGTTGGGATTCACATTATGACTTTGATTATGTTCACGTATTTAGATGTGCGTTCACATATTTTAATGTGGGTTCACATATTTGAGTATAATGTTCACGTATTTGAGATGTGCGTTCACATATTTGAGTTTAATGTTCACGTATTTTAATGTGCGTTCACATATTTGAGTATAATGTTCACATATTTGAGACGTACGTTCACATATTTTAGTATAATGTTTACGTATTTTAATGTGCGTTCACATATTTGAGTATCACGTTCACGTATTTGAGATGTGCGTTCACATATTTGAGTATAACGTTCACGTATTTGAGTATCACGTTCACGTATTTGAGATGTGCGTTCACATATTTGAGTATAATGTTCACGTATTTTAGATGTGTGTTCACATATTTCAATATAATGTTCACGTATTTGAGTATCATGTTCAGGTATTTGAGTACCATGTCTACATATTCAGATGTATATTCACATATTTGAGTATCATGTGCACATAGTTCACGTATTCGATGTACGTTCACAGATAAAATAGTTGTGTTCACATAGTTGAGTATTATGTTCACGTATTTTATATGTACATTCACATATGAAATACTTGTGTTCACGTATTTTAGATGTATGTTCATCAAGATAAAATAACATGATTATTATATGATAGTACATTATTACATAGTTTAGATGATGTTAAACTTCGGTTCCCTCTTAAAATAATATAGTAGATGAAATTGGATCAGTAATTACTCCCAGTCTTGGGCCCCACTCCTTTTTGTATCGCCATTTGTGGTTGTCAACTAACAAGAGAAGATGTATATTCACATACGTTCAAGCCAAAAGTATATACACCTGGCGTGGTAACAAACACAATAACAATGAATTCTTACATTTGCCCACATCAACAAACCCTTTTTCTGTACTCTAATTCATGAAGATGTATTACTATCATCATCCGACTTGTGGTTGGAACCTTGAGCATCACCTGATGCATACATCAACCGGAACTTGAGAATCTTGTGAAGAGAGGTGACATGCTTTAGTTCCTTCCCAGGTGATTGATTCCAGTCGACTATATATGCCTATGTCCTTGAAAAGGTTCGCCTCAGACGTTCCCGTCTCTTCGTGCACCACTGGTGCCTATCCTGCAAAGTCATTTTCAAACACATAAATTGGACATCAATTGCTTGTCTTCACAATGTTTTCACATAGATCTTTCCTATGAGTATACTTACTATCTTAGAAGCACAAGTACAAGTACGACTCATGGGTCTCCGAAAGATCAAACAAGTCCCAATAGTTTCTTGGTATTGGCCAATCTACAAGCAAGCAAGAAAAAAACACATATGCAATAACTATTTCATCTTCCTATCCTTGTTTAAAACCAACTTTCTGTTGAAAAATTTGACAAAACAAGTAGACTAGCACCAACTTACCAGCTTCAATTTGTTGTCTATGGTCAAGATTGGGTTCATTGTGTCCAGGCCCTGATATTGACCGAGGACGAGTCACCTTGGACGAGTCGAACTTAGACTCGGGCTCGGATTCGCGATCGAAGTCGGGATCGATGAGGCGGAAGCTCCGTTTGGGTTCTCTCGGAGTCCGTACGACGGCGAGCCGTCAGAGGAGGAGGAGGCCGAGGGGGAAGGGGAGAATGTCAGACTCCTTCGTGGACCTCAGCCTTGGCGAGCTCGCCTCCCGGACCAACCAGTCCCTCCGGCCGCCAAGCCCCAGCTCTACAACCCTCCCCGCCCCCGCTGCTCAGGGCGCCGATTCTGCTGCCTCTGCTTCATCTACACCCTCATCATAATCCCAGCTCTACAACCTTTCTCGCGCTCTCTTTCGCTCCTTCAGCGACTGCTCCGTCTGCAGCAGCGACATCTCCGGCGAGCTTCAGCACCAGGCCACCGTGATTGCCGCGGCCGAGGACTTGGCCGAATAACGCTTTGCAGATCAGATCTTGTGAATTGGGGAAGAAGGTGGTGTAAAAAGTCTATATTACCCTCATATTACATTGTCACGCTGTTCTTGGAACGGAGAATCTCAGCCGTTCGTATTACAAATCTAACGGACATAATTAATTTACGGTTTTCACGTTAAGGGACATTTTCATTTGATCCCATCCCCGCAAAATAACTCATTTCCCACTACCGCTACTGATTTCCTACCGAATCCGCCCATCGCACCATAAATAAATACACGTGACCAAACAGAAAAATCGCCAACACACACCAGAACAACAGCAAAAAAAATGGACGCGGCTAAACTAAGGGCGGCGGTGGTGACCGTGGTGCTAATAGCGTGTTTGTCGGCGGCGATCCGTCCGTCGGCGGCGCAGGATACGCAAACGTGCGCATCAACCCTAGTCCCATGCGCAAACTCCATAAACGGCACCGTTAAGAACCCGCCGGCGTCGTGCTGTACTCCTCTGGCCGACGCGATTAAAAACCAGAAGGCCTGTCTCTGTAACATCTACAACAATCCAACGATCCTCAAGAGTTTGAACATCAATCTCACCGACGCTCTCTCCCTCCCCGCCCGTTGTAAGATCGCCGGCGCCTCCACCACCATGTGCTCCGGTAACTCCTCCCTTCCTCTCTCCTAAATTTCCGAAAATTAGATTTTTGAATCTACGGCTTGGAATTAGGTTTTTTCGCTTTCGTTGGTGAATTAGGCTATGCATGTATGATTCGCCTGCTCGATTAGGAGTTTCTGGTCTGGAATTGTGGATCTAGGTGCTCTCTTTGCTCCGATGAAAGTTACACTAGGTTTTGTCTGCGAATTTGTCCTTTTTTGAAGAGTTAGGCTATGAATGGACGACTTGCCTGCTCGATTAGGAGTGTTTCTGGTTTGAAATTCTGGATCTATGTGCTCTCTTTGCTCCGATGAAGGTTACACTCGATTTTGTCTTCTCTTTAAACCTTTTTGAAGAATTAGGCTATGAATGGACGACTTGTCTGTTCGAATAGTAGTATCTGGTCTGAAATTCTGGATCTATGTGTTCTCTTTGCTCCATTGAAGGCTACACTCTCGGTTTTGTCTGCTCTTGAAATCTGTCCTTTTTCGAATAAATAGGCTATGAATGGACAACTTGCCTGCTCAATTAGTACTTAGTAGTATCTGATTTTGTCTGCTCTTGAAATCTGTCCTTTTTCGAATAAATAGGCTATGAATGGACAACTTGCCTGCTCAATTAGTACTTAGTAGTATCTGATTTGAAATTCTGGATCTCTGTGTTCTCTTTGCTCCATTGAAGGCTACACTCTGTTCTGCTCTTGAAATCTGTCCTTTTTTGAAGAATTAGGATTTAGGAGTGTTCTCTGACTATGAAGATGATTTAGGTTGTGCATGTACGATTTGCCTGCTCGATTAGTAGTACTTAGATTTCAAATTCTGGATCTCTGTGTTCTCTATGCTCCATTGAAGGCTACACTCGGTTTTGTCTGCTCTTGAAATCTGTTCTTTTTTGAAGAGTTAGGAGTACTCTCTGATTTTGAAATTGCGGACCTCTTGCTATGAAGATTTAGGTTGTGCGTGTACGATTTGCCTGCTCGATTAGGAGCATTTGGTTTCAAATTTTGGTGCTCTTGCCTCAATTGAAGGCTACCCTAGGTTTGGATTGTACTGATATTTTTTCTGACAAATGATCCGGTCTTGCTGAATCCATTGTCACAGCAGCTTCTTCTCCAACTTCTTCCACCACCAACAGTAGCACTACTACAACAACGCCCTCAGGTAAGCAGATCCAGATCCCATTTTTCAGTTCCCAGATGTTGTTTATAGTGTGGCTTATTTCATTTACTGTGTGTGAATCAAACAAAGCTAAAGGCATGAATTGTTGACAAAAGCTGTAAAAGCCAAGGAATTAACACACCACTCAACTTACACAGATAGGACAGGTTGTCAACATTAATGGATTACTTGTGTAAGCTTTTGCGGACCCCCTTGTGTCCACTTCCATGGATTCTATCTTGCAAATTGTGGAAATATAGATTAGGTGGTAGTTCATTTCCAACACCATTCATGAATGGTGTCTGGCTAAGGATATATTAAATCAATTCATCTGTCTCTGCAATGACAAGTCATTTGCATTCAGATCTAGTTTTCTGTCTATGCTATAATAAGACAATTCCCTATAGATCTAGTTGGGTTACCTTAAGGATCTCTATGTCTATGGTATAATAAGACAATTAGCTAAATCTTCTTACCCATGTAAAGGATTGAATTGGCTTCCTTTTTTCCAGAATCCTGAATTTTCCTGATTAAATGAACTTGGCAAGTGTTAGCTAAATCTCTCTCCTAGACCTTGGTGGTATCTATAGTGTTAGAACTTGTAACAAAGAGAAGTTGTTGGTTTTTGCTTCCATCTTATGTTGTGCTACGTGCTTCCGATTCCGAGAAACTCAACGACGACTCTCTGATGTTTGATTTATGTAGGTAAAAATGATGCAGACGTAGTTGCATGGAGTGGTATTTCTGCTCTAGTGGTACTCATGGCTTCTGTAGTGTTGTACTAGAGAGGGGGTGCGTTTGATCGAGTTTTTCGCTTATGTTGTTTCTCTAAAATAAATATGGCTTCTGTTTAGAGTCTTCGTTTGGTGCTGTCTCATTTTTTTGTCAGCTGTGTTTTGTTGTTTTTTTTTGGCATGTTTGTTCAATTGGATCATTTGTTGCTATGATTATATGTAATTAAGTTATTTGTTGATTGATATAAATAAGTTTGTTCAAATTGGGCGCTGAATTCTTCGCCAAGTTTCTCATATTCCACGAGCTGCTCTTAAAGTCAAGCTCACCTTTATCGACTATTTCCAGCTTTCAACAATCCAATATTTGGTATTGCTGCTAGTCCAATCCCACAAAAGCAATTCGTACAAGAAATCTCATCTTCCATCCATTACAAAAAAAACAGGGGAGGGATTGGACATTCGTATTAAATTGGGCGGTCAAGCCTGCATCTAACATTGTTTTCACAAAACAAATCAGAAGATTAGTCAAAACAACAATTCAAGCATCGAATACTTAACGAACATACTAAGCCAACAGGGCTTCAAAATCCCAGTTCCCTGCTATGACTGCCTTGAAATTCAAGCTTAATAAGCCTTGTAGTCAGTTTCTTATGGTCATTTGGACTCGAAAACGTAGGATCCCGTCGATGAAATAGGCGCTTTCGTCACTCATTAACTCAGTCCACTTGAACATCAGCCCGCTAACTGTCTTCGACGTAAAGCTAGAACTGCTAACCGAGTACTTGGTTTGGAACTCCATGGCAGGTTTTTTCATAACTGCATAATCATAGTCTAGTGTGCAAGAAGACACTGAGGACGGTGTCATTCTCAAAAATAGACCAAAGTTGTGCGCCCAACTCTGTTCTGTCTTCAGGCATTCTGCCACCAAGAAAAACTCCCACCCACCTAGGCAGAATTCCTGAGAATGAACTCGTTTCGAAGGGAACAGATGCGCACACTGTTCTTTCGTTAGATCAAAGTAGGCAATGCAACGAGGCTGAACAGATTCAAGACGAAGAACCTTAACAAACGGCCAGACGTAGATACGTCTTGGAAAATCATGTTTGTCGGTTACTACGTCTTGCTCCTTGGAGAAGAGGGCGTTGAGCACGAGCTTCGACACTTTTTTATAGTTGAAGTCAGGGCAGTCTACGACTTCCTTCAACTTCGAGCTACTCATTTTCGGTAAACATATGAATCCTGCAAAGAGGTTGGTGAGGATTTGTCGGCACTCTTTTAGTTTGGGGCAATGCATACGAGCCCATTCCACGATGAAGTCTAACACATCGTCTTCTGTAAGTACTCGTAGGTCATCACTCCCGAGAACAGCCTCTAGTGCAGGAAGAGGCAAGGCCATCGCCTCTTCATCAAACCTTGAAGATCCAACAAAGTAAAGATCA
The DNA here is from genome assembly GCA_934048045.1 of Polygonum aviculare. NCBI lineage: Eukaryota > Viridiplantae > Streptophyta > Magnoliopsida > Caryophyllales > Polygonaceae > Polygonum > Polygonum aviculare. The sequence goes on along the minus strand of OW204028.1, from coordinate 31,982,205 downwards.
ATGCAAATCTACATTATAATGCCACACAAAGTAAATTTCAAACGGCGAACAAACTACTTACGAGCTGAGATACTTGTAATGGGCGGCAATGTACTCCTTTGATGCATCAAGTAACGGCTCAAATACTCGCGCCATTAAGACACTTGTAGGAAGCTCCATATAAAGAAGTGCAAGTTCTAATGTCATGGGCAGCTCAAGCAACAAACCAATGCAATGTTTCATACAAGAAGTCATTTCGCACTTGTATGCAGCCATCAACACGTCCACCAAATCGAGGGCTGACGTCGCATCCAGAGTATCGTCGTACATGAAGTTTAGTAGGTCCATCAAAACCGCTTCTTCTGTTCACATTATACAACTTCTTAACATTGAGCTAATCTAACAAAATTGAAGATTAAGGAGTGGATCATACCAGATGCATTGATTCGCAAGGTTACGACATTTCTTTCGGGCATTTGTGTCATGCCATTTTTGAACAACTACATTATAAAGTGAGCTAGGCATTTGTTAGCTAATGTAAACAAGAGGACATACACACATACTGACATACATACATACATAGCTTACAAAGGAGATTTACCTTGTAGAAAAACAGGCTTTTCGCAGCTAGCAACACAGAACTTAAGTGAAAAGTTTTGACTACGAAATCGGTACAATCTTCCAATTTCTTTGAATCAGTAAACGAAAACCAGTTGCGATATTTCTCTGCCCCTGGATTGTTGTGTGGAGCTAGAGGTGTGATCTCAAGACGGAGGACTCGATCCGAGAAGTCGATATCGTTGAACCCGAACCCGAAGCTCATTGTCGATCTATTGCGTTGTTAATGAGTCACAAACCAGCAATTTTTTCTTAGCATTCAAAACAGCAAAATACAGAATGGTTCGGGAATTCGTAGAGGATTAGATTTTCAAATGCCCATTTCACGACCTTTCACCTTCCACGCTCTAATTCCCAAGTTCCAAGCACTAACCGGAGGCAATAGCTCCAATAAATAGCGGCTTTTATTTAATTTAGTTTCTAACTTTGATTTCTTTTTAAAAAAATGTTTCTAACATTAACCACCAATAGGTTGATAACTTGATGTTACAATCTAATAATATGTGCATAAGATTTCAATTATATTTTTGCCGAGGATGCCTGATTTTATTCATTAGAATTTAGACAACATGTTTACTCTATCCTTTCTTGTTTAATAGAGTTAATGGTTCACCGATTTATATGTCACAATAATATTATTTGGAATATGAATGTGTAGATATAAGAAGCACAAATGGTTACCATTGTAGTGTATAAATATAAACACAATACAAAGAAAATTGACCGGGGACTACAACACCCACGAGGCCTGTTGTAACTCCTCCACTGAATATGGATCAATGCAAATTGATCTACATCATAATTTAGATTGAGAAGTAAGTATTCAGGTGATGTACATGTACTTAGTACTTACATCGTGAGATCCTTGTAATGGGCAGCAGTGCACAGCTTTGCCGCGTCCAGGTAGCGGCTGAACTACTTCATCCGCGAAAACACTTGTAGGAAGCTCGAGATAAAGATGTGTTGGGCCTAAGCCCATGATCCAGCCCAAATGACCCAAAATTGCATCCGAGACAATTAGGGTGGAAGTCACGTGCCCACATATATATTGAAATGTATGTGTGTGTGGTAGGGAAAAAAAAGATGTGTGCAGCCGATCAAACTCCAAAGTGAGAGAGAGAAAGCACAAGAGAAGAAAGAGGGGGAAAGAAGAAGATAGAGGAGAAAGTGGGTGAATGAGTGATCTTCCTTTTGTGAAGCCCGGGTATATTCGCCTCGTCTCTGGATTCGACAGCGGGTGTCTGTTGATAGGTATTTCTCCGTCTAGGAAACCTAATCTTATTGTTACAAGTGTTTGTGTTCATTGAGGAGTTCCAGAGTAGTTTCTCCTTGTATTGATAATCTCCGGTGTGAGATCCGAAAACACTTGTACTTGACTTGTTGATTAGTGGATTTGTGCTCGATCGGGCAAGTGGTTTTTTCCCTCGTTTTGAGAGGGTTTTTCCACTATAAAAATCTTGGTGTCCATTGCATTTGGATTGCTTATTATCTGCCTTGCTTGATTCCTGAACTGTCGTTGATTGGTTTCGTCGTCTTGGTTGTATCCGGAAAATCCTACAGATTGTTATTTTTGCTTCCGCTGGTATTGTCTGTGGGACTAGGAGCTAGTGTCGATCCTCAACAAGTGGTATCAGAGCCTTGGTTTGAGCTCCGTCTGTGTTTGGGTGATATATGGCGACTAAGACAGATGAGTTTGCGGGGACAATGATCAAGCTGACGTCTTCGAATTATTCTCTCTGGAAGTCGAAGATGGAAGATATTCTGTACTGCAAAGATTTGTATGATCCGGTTGAGTTGGGATCAAAGAAGCCAGACAATGTTCAGGATAGTGACTGGAAAAAGACGCACAGAAAAGCAGTCGGAACTATAAGGCAGTGGGTAGACAACAGTGTCTATCATCATGTGAGCAATGAGACAGATGCACAGGTCTTGTGGAAGAAGCTTCAGTCTATGTACGAGAGGAAGTCAGCTCAGAGTAAAGCTTTTGTGATCAGAAAGCTAGTTAATCTGAAGTACAAAGACGGAAAGTCTATTGCCGAGCATTTGAGTGAGTTTCAGGAGCTTGTAAATCAGTTGAGCACCATGAAGTTGCCTCTTGATGATGAGTTGCAAGCATTGATGCTCTTGAGTTCTTTGCCGGATACTTGGGAGACGTTGGTGGTTTCCATCAACAATTCTGCTCCTAAGGGAATCGTGTCCTTCAGTACCGTGGTTGATAGTCTCTACAATGAGGAGACGAGAAGAAAAGACATGGGTACTAACTCTTCGCAGACTCTGACGACTACAGAGAATAGGTCCAGAGGGAGAAGCAAAGAAAGGAAAGGGCGTGGAAAGTCAAAAGGGAAGTCACAGAACAGAGGAACTTCTCAGAGTAAAGAAAAGTTCAAATGTTTTCATTGTGGCAAAGAAGGGCATATGAAAAGAAATTGTAATGCCTTGAAAAAGAGCAAGAGTGAAGAGAAAAATCAGAATGAAGATGATAAAAACACCACAGCTGCAGTGTATGGTGAAGAAGAAGGGTTGGTTGTTCTGTCTTGTGTGGATGATCACAACGACAAACTTGACTGTCGTGTAGAATGGGTAGTCGACTCAGCTGCATCCTACCATGCTACACCGAAGAAGGAAATTTTCACTAGTTACAAAGCCGGAGACTTTGGGAAAGTGAAGATGGGGAACAACAGCTATGCAGAGATAGTTGGTATTGGAGACATTTGTGTTCTGACAAATGCAGGTTGCACGTTGACTCTAAAGAATGTGCGACATGTACCAGATCTGCGGATGAATTTGATTTCTCTTTATGCTCTGGATATAGACGGCTACCAAAGCTACTTTGCTAATAAGAGCTGGAAGCTGACGAAAGGTTCAATGGTGATTGCTAGAGGGAGTCTTAGCTACACTCTGTGCAAGACTCAGATGAAGGTCACACGAGATGGCCTGAATGCAGTTGAGGATGAGACATCAATGAACCTATGGCATAGGCGCATGGCGCATATGAGTGAAAAAGGACTGCAAATTTTGGCGAAGAAGTCTCTCATCCCTTCGGCCAAAGGTATGACTCTAAGCCCTTGTGATGATTGTGTTTTTGGAAAACAAACTAGGGTGTCATTTAGCAAATCTTCTGAAAGAAAAAAGAATTTGCTTGAGTTGGTGTATTCTGATGTATGCGGCCCCATTGATGTACCCACAAATGGTGGTCGTAGATATTTTCTGACTTTCATTGATGATGCTTCACGAAAGGTTTGGGTGTTTGTTTTGATAACAAAAGACCAGGTTCTTGATTGCTTCAAGAAACTCCATGTCATGGTGGAGCGAGAAAAGGGTTGTTCATTGAAGTGTCTCCGTAGTGATAATGGCGGCGAGTACACTTCTAAGGAGTTTCAGAAGTATTGTCTGGAGCATGGCATCAGACATGAAAAGACGACTCCAGGCACTCCACAACATAATGGCGTTGCGGAAAGAACAAACAGAACCATCCTAGAGAAAGTCAGATGTATGTTATGGCGAAGCTTGAAAAGCCATTTTGGGGTGAAGCGGTGATGACTGCATGTTATCTGATGAACAGATCTCCATCGGCAGCTTTGGATTTTGAAATTCCTGAGAGAGTTTGGTCTGGCAGAGACATTTCATACTCTCATTTGCGAGTCTTCGGGTGCAAGGCTTTTGTGCACGTGCCTAAAGAGCAAAGACAGAAGCTTGATGACAGGGCAGTGACTTGCATTTTTCTGGGTTATGGAGATGCTGACTTTGGGTACAAGCTGTGGGATCCAGAAAAGAAGAAAGTGATAAGGTCTAGAGATGTGACCTTTCATGAAGACAAGATTTTGTCAGATTCAGATACGCCTGAGGAACTTGAAGAGTTCCCACTTTATTTGCCTTCTCAGCCAGAAGGTAGTGGTACTAGTGATGATTCTTCTTCAGAGAATGGCTTTGATGAGATTCCTGAGTCAGATGATGACTTACCAGAAGCTGAAGCTGGTGAGGGTTCTGAGCAGGGGGAGCCGGAAGAAATTGAAGAAGAGAATGAGCTCAGAAGATCAAGAAGAGAGCATCGTCCATCCACCAGATATCCCTCGTCTGAGTATGTTGCAGTTACTGAAGAGGGGGAGCCTGAAAGTTTTCAAGAAGTGCAGAATCACAAAGAAAAAGCTCAGTGGGTAGAAGCCATGAAAGAGGAGTTGAGTTCTTTGAAAAAGAACAACACATATGAGCTTGTGAAACTTCCTAAGGGAAGAAAGGCATTGAGAAACAAATGGGTGTTCAGGCTAAAGACGGATGGAGAGAAACTAGTCAAGTACAAAGCCCGACTAGTTGTAAAAGGCTTCAGTCAGAAGAAGGGAGTTGATTTTGATGAGATCTTCTCTCCGATTGTCAAGATGAGTTCCATCAGGGTGATCCTTGGCTTAGCTGCAAGCATGGATTTGGAACTTGAGCAGTTGGATGTGAAAACTGCATTTCTCCACGGTGATTTAGACGAGGAGATATATATGGAGCAACCAGAAGGGTTTGAAGTAAAAGGAAAAGAGCACTTGGTTTGCAAACTGAAAAAGAGCTTATATGGGCTGAAGGAAGCTCCCAGACAGTGGTACAAAAAATTTGATAGCTTTATGGTGCATCATGGCTACATCAAGACAAGTGCAGATCACTGTGTTTACTTCAAGCGACAGACAAATGGCAAATTTGTCATTCTTCTTCTCTATGTTGATGACATGCTCATTGTAGGGCAGGATAAGTCTCAGATTGCAGAATTGAAGCGAGATCTGAGCACTTCATTTGATATGAAAGATTTGGGACCGGCACGCCAGATTTTGGGTATGCAGATCACTCGTGACCGGAAAGCCAGGAAGATTTGAGTGTCACAGGAGAAGTATATTGAGAAGGTCCTAAGCAGGTTTCAAATGGAAGGTGCTAAGTCGGTTAGTACTCCTCTTGCTAGCCACTTCAAACTTAGCAAGAAGTTTTGCCCATCTACAAGTGAAGAGAAGAAGAAATGGCCACCATTCCTTATTCATCAGCGGTTGGTAGTTTGATGTATGCGATGGTGTGCACCCGGCCAGATATAGCTCAGGCGGTTGGTGTTGTGAGCAGGTTTCTTTCCAATCCGGGTAGAGTTCATTGGGAAGCTGTAAAATGGATCTTCAGGTACTTGAAAGGTACTTCCAAGATGAGGTTGTGCTTTGGAGGAGCTGAGCCTATTCTTGAGGGGTTCACAGATTCAGACATGGCAGGAGATCTTGATGGTAGAAAGTCGACATCGGGATACTTGTTTACTTTTGCTGGGGGAGCTGTCTCGTGGCAGTCCAAGTTGCAAAAGTGTGTTGCTTTGTCCACGACTGAGGCAGAGTACATTGCCATGACAGAAGCTGGAAAAGAGATGCTTTGGGTGAAAAGATTTCTTCAAGAGTTGGGTTTGAGACAAAGAGAATATGTGGTGAACTGTGACAGTCAGAGCGCTCTAGATTTGAGCAAGAATGCTACACATCATTGTCGGACAAAGCACATTGATGTGAGGTACCATTGGATTCGAGATGCTGTGAGCGATCGTCGGATTTGTTTGAAGAAGATTCACACTGACAAGAATCCAGCTGACATGTTCACTAAGGTGGTGACTGTTGAGAAGCATCGGTTCTGCGCCAAGATGGCGGGACTGGTGCATAACTGAAGTTCTCGAGACGGTGTGGACGTCTTCCCCTTGGGCTGGAGGGGGAGATTGTTGGGCCTAAGCCCATGATCCAGCCCAAATGACCCAAAATTGCATCTGAGGCAATTAGGGTGGAAGTCACGTGCCCACATATATATTGAAATGTATGTGTGTGTGGTGGGGAAAAAAAAGATGTGTGCAGCCGATCAAACTCCAAAGTGAGAGAGAGAGAAAGCACAAGAGAAGAAAGAGGGAGAAAGAAGAAGATAGAGGAGAAAGTGGGTGAATGAGTGATCTTCCTTTTGTGAAGCCCGGGTATATTCGCCTCGTCTCTGGATTCGACAGCGGGTGTCTGTTGATAGGTATTTCTCCGTCTAGGAAACCTAATCTTATTGTTACAAGTGTTTGTGTTCATTGAGGAGTTCCAGAGTAGTTTCTCCTTGTATTGATAATCTCCGGTGTGAGATCCGAAAACACTTGTACTTGACTTGTTGATTAGTGGATTTGTGCTCGATCGGGCAAGTGGTTTTTTCCCTCGTTTTGAGAGGGTTTTTCCACTATAAAAATCTTGGTGTCCATTGCATTTGGATTGCTTATTATCTGCCTTGCTTGATTCCTGAACTGTCGTTGATTGGTTTCGTCGTCTTGGTTGTATCCGGAAAATCCTACAAATTGTTATTTTTGCTTCCGCTGGTATTGTCTGTGGGACTAGGAGCTAGTGTTGATCCTCAACAAGATGAAGGCATTCTAATGTCATCGGCACCTTAAGCAGCAAATCAACACAAGATCTCATACATGAAACAACCTCAAACCTCTCTGCAACTATCAACACATCAACCAAGTCATGGGCTGATGTCGCATATACACTATATGTAGACAACAAGTGTTAGTTCGGAATTCTACCTTGGTAGAGTGACTTTAACATATAGTAACAATAGTAGATTTCGCGATCTAACCAAATTTAACAACTAAAACAAACTTATATAACCTTACTCAAATCGTTCTCCATACTTCATATTCAAGTACATAAGCGTGCACCGAATACAAAACAAAAAAAGAACAACGCCACTTCAAAATGACAGCCATATATGAAAAATTAGAATAACTAAAATGCCAGCAACACTTCCATGACTAGTGAATAACTCCAAATCTTATTTGCATAAGCTCACCCACTGACCCACCGAAGCAAATCATAAGAAACATAGAATTAAAAGCCGGATCTATCGATAGTCAGTTGCTGATGGTAATTTGGGCTCGGATATGAAAGATCCCATCAATGAAATACACGCTTTCATCACTCATGAAGCAAGGCCACTCACACAAGTATTGCCCCCATGCATTTGACGTGCTTGTAAACCTAGACCTAGTGGACGTGGGGTGGATTTTGAACTCCTTTGATGGTTTCTTCTTCACTGCAAATTCAAGCTCAATCATGCACGGCTCTGACCCTTTCATTTCTAAAAATACACCGAAATGGGGGTGAGCCGAGTTCTGTTGTTTCCTTTGGTGCACAAAGAGGCAAAGATCTCGCCCTCCCAGGCAAAATGCCTCAGTATAGATTCGTCCAGACGACGATAACAGATCTGCGCAATCTTGTTTCGTTATGTCCCAGTAGACTTCACAACGAGGCCAACGATGTTGGATTTGTTCCACCCTAATGGGTCGATACTTGTACAATCGTCTTGGAAACCCGAAATCGGGGCAATCCTCAAGTTGCTTCAGCTTACTGCTTTTCATGTTTGGAAAACATATGAAACACATCAACCGCTTAGTGATGATTTCCCGACGCTCTTCGAGTTTGGGGTAATGTGCACGAGCCCATTTCATGACAAAGTCAAAAACATCGTCTTCTGAATCCACTTTGAGACCATCACTCCCGAGAACAACTTCTAGTGCAACAAGTGGCAAACCCATTGCGGCCTCTTCTCGTGACCTTTATGATAAGACAAAAACTTAGAATCAATACAAATCCACAACACATCCATATATGTCAATGCTAACAAGTAGAAGAGAAGCTTACTTCGTAAACATATTTCAATACACAAAATGCTTACTTCGTAAAATCCTTATATTGGCTAGCAAGATACATCTTTGCAGTCTTGATCAACGGTTGGACGACCTCAGACCCCGAAACATTTGAAGGAAGCTCAAGAAAAAAAATTGCAGAGTCTGTCGACAACGGCAGCTTTTGCAACAACTCAATACAATGTTTCGTACAAGAAGCCACCTCAAACTTGTCCGCAGCCATCAACACATCCACCAAATCAGAAGCTGAAGTTGCGCTCAATGGATTGCCGTACATAAACTTTAGTAGGTCCATCAAAGCTGCTTCCTCTATTTAATGTAATACATTTACAATGAGCTAACCAAACTAAGTAATCAAACTTTATGTTAAAATCAAGAAATAGTCAAAGACAGAACGTACCAGATGCATTGATTTTCAAGGTCACGTCTGACTCTTTCGTGCCATTTTTGAACAACTACGTCATTCATTTAGCACTAGTGAGCATACAGATCCAAGAAGATAAACATTACAAAGAATAGAATTTAAAGTTTACCTTGCAGAAAAATGGACTCTTTGCAGCAAGCAAGATAGAACTTATGTGCAAAGTCTTGACCTTCACACCATCAGAGCCACATTCTGATTCTTCTCCTACAGCTAAAGGTGTGATCTCAAGACGGAGAACCCGATCCGAGAAATCGATGTCGTTGAACCCAAACCCGAAATTGCCCTCATCTGCACTCGGATTGCCCATCTCAATCTCTGTCCCCTTATCACTAAATTCAACTAGAAACCCTTTTTTTTTTTCAAATACTCAAAAGGGCACAAGACATAAAATGTGGTTCTCTTAGTGTGTATATATAAGAGAGTGTGTGTCTAGGGTTTGTCTGTGGAGAATCCAAATTTTAAATTTTCATTGGAGCGACCCTTCTTCTACAGCCTTGATCTCTTCACTAGCCTTGCAGGCGTTGTTAATTTTTTGAAAGTTCCAATCACGAATTTAATCCACCTTGACAACAGTGTGAATATGGGTCCTATTGGAATTCTAAAAGACAATTGATCGATTTTTTTTCGGTCGAGGCAAATGATCGTTTATGCAATTGTTGTATGGGTGAGCGAACCGTCAACAATTACATTTTGAGTAGAAAGTGGTCATCAATTACTAAAACTATGAAAAATATAAACTGATCAATCCCGTTTACACATATAAATACGGATAACTTTGACGTACGGGAAGAATGGTTGATACTTGATATGAAATTATGACTTAATTATCAACTTTCTAACATATACTCCGTATGGTGTAAAAAGATTGAACGATAAGAATAAAGTAAAAAACGACCTAAAAATTTATATTGTTCACTTTTTTTTTTCGAAGGAGAGGCGGTACTCTTCAGTCCGCTAGGGGCGTTTTATTAATAATAAAAAAGAGGACTAAGTAGTCATCACTCGGGGGATAGCCCGACCCCTTACATCATTAAGCAAAAATAAAGAAATCCCATCAGGCGGGGCACTCAATACGTGCAATCCTAGGGGAAAATTAAAAACACTAGACGCGAGGCGATCCGCAGCGGTATTCGCCTCTCGATACACATGACGGAATCGGATAGTCCAGTCCCTAATCTACTATAATACAGTATAAAGCGGAACCCAAGTCTTTGTTAAAATTTGCGCCACGTCATCAACCCTGAATAAAATAATGATTTTATTTTTTGCATTGATTTTCAAAAAATAACTTATATATCTTCTTGATATCTTATCCAATTTCCTTATGTATACTTAATATCTTACTCAATTATATATCCTTATACGAATAAGGAAATTCAAGTGATTTTCTTTTATATTCTTTAAAAAAAATTCTTATTAATTAGTATACATTTTTGTCATTATTGAATATTGAAGAATAGTGAAAAAAATTCACATGTGTCAATAGTATATTCATTGATAATATAATTTTGAAAATTTGAATAGAACTATTTTAGAATTAAAATTGTATGAATAAAAGTACATATATAGGTCAATAGGTTCAGACTTTGGTCTATTTGATTTGGATTATAAGTTCCCGAGTTAAAAACGTATTCATATCAAAATTCGATCTCAAATCGGTTAATTCGGTTTTATATTTACATTACCCGTACATGGTACGGGGTTTGTACTAGTAATAAAGCATTGGCAATTCGATATCAGGCTAAACAACGGATGATTTATATGGTTCACTGTGAAGTACTATAAGAGTGTATTTATTGGTAGACCTAAAAATTTGGCCATAAAAATAAAATAATAATATCTTTTTTATACTTTATATTTTCCTTTTCTTCCAAATTTTTTATGCTTTACCTTATATGGGACACTTGTCCTTCCCACAATGAAAGACCAAACTAGAGTTTTGGCCATCACCATAACAAAAACCACACTCTCTCATCCACTTTCTTCCTTTTTAATATTTTTTTAATCTATGGCCAAAGTTTTGGCCAACTATTGTGAATACTCTAAGAGTATTTATATGGACGCACAAAACGCATTGTTAAAGTGCGAACTGGAACGACCTAAAGATAGTGAATCACGGATTAGCTTCTCAGTTGGTGTTCTAAATCTCCATCGACCCTAAACTTCTCTGTAATCGAGTTCTTCGATCCCTCCTAGCTCCTATCAAAAATCTATCATAATTATGTTCCTAGCTACAAAAAAAAAAGTTTGTGATATGATAGATTTTTTAGAAAACTATTTAGAAATTTTGATAGGGTTAAGGAATAAATCATTCTCTATCATATACTAAAACTAATTTTCTTCTAAAATACTAAAGTAATCATTATATTTTTTATTATAAGTTGTAATTTCATTATATTTAATTAAAAAGATTTGACCCCCACAACCGGTAAAGACTAAAGAGTACGAGAAATCAAATAAGCAACGGTCGTTGTTGATCATAGGAGAAGTGTTTTTCTTATCCGCTTCAAGACGCTCTGACAAATCTACGGTCTGTTAGCAACGGTCGTTGTTGATCATAGGAGAAGTGTTTTTCTTATCCGCTTCAAGACGCTCTGACAAATCTACGGTCTGTTAGCAACGGTCGTTGTTGATCATAGGAGAAGTGTTTTTCTTATCCGCTTCAAGACGCTCTGACAAATCTACGGTCTGTTTGGGGAAACTCCGACCAAATTCAAGACCAACGACACCATCAGATCGATCGTCCAACTTCACAAATCAAAATCAACTTCAAACTTAGCCTTCCTCCGGAGGTCAGTTGATTGAGCATTTTGCCTAGAATTGAGAAGGCTGAACTATTTAAACCACACGTTCAGTTGAGTTATCTATATGAAACAACAGGTTGAGTTTATTTTGGAGGACTTGAGAAAAACATTCAGATAACTATCAAAACCACATGTCCAAAAACGTAATACTCATTGCACCAAACATAATATAGACTTCTAAACATACGAGCATAAGGAGCATCTCAAGCCTGAGATTTCAATCGATGATGGTAACGTTGGCTCGAAAATGTAGGATTCCGTCGATGCAATACTCACTTTCGTCACTCGTTAACTTGGTCTTCGGGAAAATATACTGCCCGAACTTACTCGCATTCTCTGTAAAGGTAAGCCTGAGTGGGGGATGGGTTTGGAACTCCTTGAATAACATATTCATCACTCCAAAATAAAAATCTATCTCGCAAGACTCTGATCCTCTTGTCATTTCCAAAAACAGCATAAGATACCCACTCGATCTTTCGCATGTTGCATAGACAGAGAAACATCGTTCGCCAATGTAGAATGCCTCAGAATGGATTTCATTGTATGATGATGATGGAAATAGATCCGCACAATCTTCTTTTGGTATGTCAAAGTAGACGACACTGGTTTGCTTGTTACCGCGTCCTGGAAAACCTACAACGTTGCTTGTTGAGAGTAGTAGTGTTTTATTGATGGGAATCGCTCCGGGGAACTTGTTGTGGCTATCAATTTTGGAGAAGAGGGCGTCGAGCACCAACTTTGAGACGTGCTCAGAGGCCAAGTCCGGGCACTCTACAGCTTCAAGCTACTCAACCGTGGCATGCGTATGTATCGTGCCAAGAGCTTGGTCAAGATCTCGCGACGCTCTTCCAGTTTGGGATAATGTACACGAGCCCACTTCAAGATGAAATCGAACACATCATCTTCTGACAACACTTGAAGATCATCACCCGCAAGAAGAGCCTCTACTGCACAAAGAGGCAAACTCATGGCCGCCTCTTGTTCGGACCTTCAACAACGAGTCGAAATAAGTAAAGCTAAATATATAGAATTTTTTTATAAGTAAAGGATTAGAGTAAACCGCCGCCCTGGAGTCTCGAAACTGAGACCTTATCCATGAGTGTTCAACCAGTGAGCTGGCGTCAAGCACAAAAAACTAAATACATAGATGAAAACACTATCACACCTCACAAGAGAAGAAGACAGTAGTGTGCTAGCTTACTCGGTGAAAACGCTGTAACGGGCAGCAAGAAACTGCATTGTTGCATCGATTAGGGGCTTGGTCACCTCGCCCACGAAAACACTCGAAGAAAGCTCGAGATAAAAAAGCACCGATTCTAATGACATGGGCAACTTCAGCAACAATTGAACACACAGCTCCACACAAGTAGTAACCTCAAACTTGTCTGCGGCCATCAACACATCCAACAACTCAGGGGCAGATGTCGCCTTCAGAGGCTTGCCGTATATACAGTTTAAGACGTCCAACAAAGCCGCTTCCTCTGTTTACATTTATCATGAATCTATTATTAAACTGAGAAAAGTTTAACTCTTCAAATTAAATCAAGTAGTGGTCGACAATGTTTTAAAAAAATGTTAGGCAGCTTCTAGGCGGAGAGGGGTCGCCTAGCGTCTATGTAGGTTAGAAGGGATTTTTAAAACACTGGTCAATCAAGGATGCGATTAATTACCATATGCATTGATTCTCAAAGTCACATCATTGCTCAGTTGCGACTCTCTCATGCCATTTTTGAGTAACTGTATGACATCAACTTAAAACGTGTTAATGTAAGGGAACTATAAAGGGAGGGAGACAAAGAACAAAACAAATTTACCTCTTGTAAAAAACTGGACTTTTTGCTGCTAGTAGGAGAGAACATATGCGTAAAGTTATGACTTTTAATCCTTTGTCGGATTCTAAATCATCATGTATAGACGAAAACCAGTGCAAGTATTTCTCTGCCATGGAATTTGTGCTAGAAGCTGAAGGCATGATCTCAAGACGGAGCACCCGGCCCGAGAAAACGGTGTCGTCGAATCCGAACCCGAAATTCACTTCATTCACAATGCTCGAATCATCTCGAGTCGGGAACACAATGCTTGGGATTTGTTTTTGTTGTTGTTGATCCAGAGTAGTCGAAACTTCCATCTTTATGGTCTTCTCTGCGCCTAATAGCCAATTTCGGCATTTTTTCACAACGCCCAAAATTCTTGAGCGTTTGAAGTTAGTAGGTCTAAGGACAGCTCCAAGTTTATGGCTTGAGAAGGAGACCATGGCTTTAGATTGGCTTTTCAGTTTGTCTAGGGTATTTTGGCTTTGAATTTGTTCGATTTAACGAGGCGTGGTCTAGGGTTGGCATGTCAGGAGTAAACGAACCTTATGTACGAGAAATTCTATCTTATATTCTGTTAGAGATTTTGGGAAAATTCCAAATGTTTTGCAAATTCTACTTGGTACACATGATTTTTCAGAATCTCGCATGGTATTATAAAATGTTTAAAATATTTAGAATATAGCTACATTATTTGGTTTAGTTGAATAATAGTTTTTTTTCCTACTACCTAATCTATTACTCCGTATATAAATTAACTTGGTAAGAAGCTCCACTTAAGAAAATCCATGCATGAATGCTTATATTGCCTCGGAGGAAGAGATGGGGGTGCATTCCAAGTTCCAACTATGCTTCATCACCAGACCCATGTCATGCATGAAGTTGTGGCGAACAAGTGGTCCGAGTCACTCAATCTTTTGTCCTTCGTTATTAAGAATCCGGTGTGGATCTCAACAGGCCCTTGTTGGTCAAGGGGGTGAGTTGCTCTCGAGGTGAGAACTATTTGAGGGATACGTTGGTAGCGTATGTGATAGAAAGACAAAGAGAGTTAGGGGCAAAGGAGTATATTTCTGAATGAGTTCCTCTTTAGCAATACATGGAGTATTTATGCTATGCCCTACCGATTCAACAAAAGGCGATCCAGGAAAGAATCGGATAGAAAACCCGGATAGAGATATATATATCTCTAACAAGAAAAATTGTTCTTAAAATCAAATAACATAAATAAATCTATCTAATCTATCTATCTAATCTATCTTTAATCCCTAAATCTGATGGGCGGACGCCTGTTTCGTGAGGGTCTTGCCTTGGGCTGCACGGCATCGTCCTGTTCTTGGCTTTGGGCCGTATCAATCTCTCCCCCGATGAGATTCGGCTTGTCCTCAAGCCGCAAAAAAGGAAAGGAGGTACGGATGGACTCAGCTGGTTCCCATGTGGGAATCGGGAATCGGGAATCGGGAATAGTTCCTCAGTTGTGGGAATCGGGAATTTGTCGGCTACTGTGGATGCGTTCAAGGCCTTGTAATCAATGCAAAACCGAAAGCTTCCATCCTTCTTCCTGACGAGTAAAGCTGGAGATGAGAACACGGGCTCGTGCTATGCCGAATAATACCCTGGGTCAACATTTCCTGCACCTGACGCTCTATCTCTGATTTCTGAAAATACGGGTAGCGGTAAGGGCGGACGTTGACGGGTTTGGAGTTCGGGTGAAGGTGGATGCGATGGTCCCAGGCACGAGAAGGAGGGAGACCCTCCGGCATCCTGAAGACGTTGGCATGGTGATGATCTCAAAGCACTGCGCAACCTCATCTGAAGCACATAGAGACTGTAGTGTGTGCATAGAAATCAGCTTTCGTGGCTGCCGGTCACCTTGTAATAGCACTGTCTTGCCCTGCCATGAGAATTCTAACGTCAATTGAGCGTAATCCTGATAGACCTTGCCGAGAGTTTGCAACCACTGAACGCCTAACACCACTTGCGGCCCATGTACTGTCAGCACAAATAGATCAATGGTGAAAGTGTGACCCTGCATAGATAATAAGGTCGCTTGGCATTGGTGGGAACACCAGAGATACTCGCCGTTGCCGACGAAAACTCGGAATGGGGTAATAGCGGCGAGCGGTAATTGGAGTGTCTCAGCAACCGCTGGATGAATAAAGTTGTGGGTACTCCCACCATCGATCAAGACCTGAACCGGCAGCTTAGAAATAGACCCGACAATCTTGAGCGACTTGGGATTCAAGGTACCCTCCATAGAGTTGATGCTAGATACATCACCACTGATCACGGCGGGCTCTTCCACAGGCGGGTCACAAGTTTCATCGTCGGAGTCGTCACAACCCAGCAAAGCTAAGAAACGATGCTTGCATCGATGACCCCGGATGTACCTCTCATCACAATTCCAACATAAACCTTTCTTAGTACGCTCGTCGCGCTCAGCTTGTGAAAGACGTTTAATTGGAAGATTCGAGATGTTACCTGGCAGTGTAGTGTTTGGTCGGGCAGCCTCGACAGACGGTGTGGCCGTTTGGGATGGCTGACCACTGGCTTTGTAGGCATTGTTGGACCAAGGGCGGTGATTTGCCGCTTGCCACCCTGCTGTCGTATCCGAGAAAGACGCAGCGAGTTCACGTGCCAAGGCGAAAGCTTGCGCCAGCGAAGTCGGATTACGCAGGTTCAATTCTCTTCGGACTTGCTGTTTCAAACCAGCTTTGAACATGGATATGAGGTTCGGTTCAGAGAGGCCTTGGACCTTGTTGAGTAAAGCTTCAAATTCTGTTTGGTACTCAATTACAGTGGTGCGCTGTGTTAACTTGGAGAGAAGACCCACATAGTCCTCGTAGTAGGTTGGATCAAATCGTTGCTGAACGGATAAGAGAAACGCTGGCCACGTCTCACCGCAATTGTTACGACGTTGGTATCGAAACCAATCGGAGGCGGGATGGTCGATCAGCATGCCGACCAGGCGCAGGCGGTCTAAGGGAGCCGTGTGGAAGTAGTCAAAATACTCTTGAATCTTAAAAATCCAGCCTTGCGGGTCAGCGCCATTGAAGCGCGGCGGATCCACTCGCATCTTAAGGATTGTGTCTTGCCCGGGCGGAACACGAGGGATGACGCGGTTGTCCGGCGGCGGTGGGGGCGGTGGAGGAATAGGCAGATTTGGAACCAGGCCGTCAGCGGCCTGCGCAACTTCGGCCCCTGCGTGGGCAGCATTAGCGACATGAGGTGCGGCCAACACAGCAGCGGTAGGGTCCTCGATGGGATTAGGATGCCGCTCGTGTTGGTGGTTGAGAATGTTATAAACATTATCTGTACGCAAGCGTTCAATTTCTTGCTTGCGACTAACTTCCTGCACGTCTGTCGTCAGTTGAAGGAGCAGGTCCTCCATCCTGGCGATGGCGGCTGGCACGGTATTGGCAGAATTTCCGTCGTCTGAAGACATGATGTTCGGGATGAAAGCACCAGTTGTTAAGAATCCGGTGTGGATCTCAACAGGCCCTTGTTGGTCAAGGGGGTGAGTTGCTCTCGAGGTGAGAACTACTCGAGGGATACGTTGGTAGCGTATGTGATAGAAAGACAAAGAGAGTTAGGGCAAAGGAGTATATTTCTGAAGGAGTTCCTCTTTAGCAATACATGGAGTATTTATGCTATGCCCTACCGATTCAACAAAAGGCGATCCAGGAAAGAATCGGATAGAAAACCCGGATAGAGAGATATATATATCTCTAACAAGAAAAAATGTTCTTAAAATCAAATAACATAAATAAATCTATCTAATCTATCTATCTAATCTATCTTTAATCCCTAAATCTGATGGGCGGACGCCTGTTTCGTGAGGGTCTTGCCTTGGGCTGCACGGCATCGTCCTGTTCTTGGCTTTGGGCCGTATCATTCGTGCCATATCGAGCTATGGCTGTCGAGCCACACTTTCAAAATGGTTAGTCTTTGGGATATTCCTTTTGGTGTCCTCGAGTTTTTGTGTTTTCCTTTTAGTACTCTAAGAAAAAACTTATTCCTTTTGATATTCTTGAGGTTTTGATTTTTCCTATTAAAGCCCTTCTTAGGTTGGATTTGATTACACTCAAGTTCATAATTGTATTTCTTACACTTAAAGTAGTTAGATTTGATACTAAAGACACCCGAATCCATAACCGAACCATCCCAATTTGATATCCTAAACTTTATTTCAAACAACCCCTAAAATGGAGAATTTGTTTTAAAATTCAAATTGGGGTGATGCGATTATGGATTCGGGTGTTTTTGGAGTTAAATCATACTTTTAATGTAAATCTTTGTATATATATCAAAGTCGTAAGGATTGGAGCCACCACGTTGCGCCACGTCAGATTTATCCACATGTCGATCCCACATTACGCCACCGAGGATTTTGCCACGTGTCATCATATTGTTTAAGTCACATCATATAATTTTTATTTACTAATTAAGCCATGTCATTTAATTTTTTCCATCTTATTTACAAATCATATCCATGTCATATAAATCATTTACAAAATACTTAGATCCTTTCCAAATTTACTCTCTCTCTCAATAATAAAATAACTCCTATTATTTTAATATGGTAGTGAAGATTACTTGACAAAATTATCTATTTTATTTTTATTCTAAATTATTTTATAATATTTTATTCATCTCAATTTCATATGATTACATAATATTAATTACTATCAAATATGTTTTCATACAAAGTAAAACAGTGTAAGAGTTAATACATCAATCGTGTATGTATCTGGTATGTTATTGTCCAAATTCTCTTACCCGAATAAACTTATGCCATAGTTAGTTTTAGTTTAGGCTCAACTCTAAAATACAAAAAAAATTATGTTGCACATAGTAAAATCGTGTGTAAAATCGTGTATGTATCTGGTATGTCATGTAATCAGAGATTGAACCTTAAGCAATACAAATCGTGTGTCAAAATTCCGGATTACATTCAATAAAATGTAATCCAAATTTAATTTACACTATAACATTTTAGTTTAGCCGGATTTCTCTCTATACGAATAATATTTATCCCGTGTCATCATATTGTTAAGCCATATCATATAATTTTTATTTACTAATTAAGCCATATCATATAAAAATTTTCATCTCATTTACAAATTAATCATATCCATGAATTCAAAAAATTCCATGTCCTATCTCTTTCCAATTTATCAAAATTTTTCTTTCCAAATTTACATACAAGTTGATATTGATTGATTTTAATTTTATTTTCAATATGAAAAAATTCAAGTTAATAATAATATTAATGGTCAATAGTGCATTCGTTAGTTTCTAGGATTTCAGCCACATTTTTACACTTTAACGTTTTTTCTATCATTATTACACTTTAACGTCAATAGTGCATTCGTTATTTTTTATAGAAAACTATTTAGAAATTTTGATAGGGTTAAGGAATAAATCATTCTCTATCATATACTAAAACTATTTTTCTTCTAAAATACTAAAGTAACCATTATATTTTTTTATTATAAGTTTTAATTCACTATATTTAATTAAACCCCTCAACCGGTAAAGAGTACGAGAAATCAAATAAGCAACTGTCGTTGTTGATCATAGGACAAGTGTTTTTCATATCCGCTTCAGGACGCTCTGACAAAACTACGGTCTGTTTGGGGCAACTCCGACCAAATTCAAGACCAACGCCATCAGATCAGTTGCCCGACTTCACAAATCAAAATCAACTTCAAACTTAGCCTTCCTCCGGAGGTGAGCATTTTGCCTAGAATTCAGAAGACTAGCTAAACTATATAAACCACAGGTTCAGTTGATTTATTTATATGAAACAACAGTTTGAGTTTATTTTGGAGGACTTGAGAAAAACATTCAGATAACTACCAAAACCACATGTCCAAAAACGTATACTCATTGCACGAAACATAACATAGAAAAGCTACAAATACAATGTTCTAAACATATGAGCATAAGGGCCATTTCAAGCCCGGGACTCAATTGACGATGGTAACATTGGCTCGAAAACATAGGATTCCGTCGATACAATACTCACTTTCGTCGCTCGTTAACTGGGTCTTCGTGAAAATATACTGCCCGAACTTATTCACCTTCACTGTAAAGGTATGCTTGAGTGAGGGTTGGGTTTCGAACTCCTTGGATAACATATTCAACGCTGCAAAATCAAAATCGATCTCGCAAGACTCTGAGCCTCTTGTCATTTCCAAAAACAGCGTAAAATACTCAATCGGCTCGTCATCCTCGTATGCCTCTAAGCACGTTGCATAGACGGAGAAACACCGTTTGCCAATGTAGAATGCCTCGGAATGGATTTGTTTGCAAGGCGATGATGGAAATAGATCCACACACTCTTGTTTCGGTATGTCAAAGTAGACGACACCGGTTTGCTTGTTACCACGCCCTGGAAAACCGCAGTTGGCTGGAGCTACAACGTTGCTTGATGAGAGTAGTAGCGTTTTATTGATGGGAATCGCTCCGGGGAACTTGTTGTGGATATCAATTTTGGAGAGGAGGGCGCGGAGCACCAACTTTGAGACGCGTTTAGAGCCCAAGTCCGGGCACTTTACGGCTTCCTTCAGCTTCAAGCTACTCAACCGTGGCATGTGTATGTGTCGTGCCAAGTGCTTGGTCAAGATCTTGCGACGCTTTCCCAGTTTGGGATAATGTGCACGGACCCACTTCAAGATGAAATCGAAAACATCATCTTCTGACAACACTTGAAGATCATCACTCGCAAGAAGAGCCTCTACTGCACAAAGAGGCAAACCCATGGCCGCCTCTTGTTTGGACCTTCAACAACGAGTCGAAATAAGTAAAAGTAAATATATAGATTTTTTTTTGATAAAGAAAGAATTAGGGCAAACCGCCGCCCTACAGTCTGGAAACCGAGACCTCATAGTACACTCATAAATGCTCAACCAGTGAGCTAATGCGCCAAGCACAAAGAGCTATATATAGATGAAAACTCTATCACAACTCATAAGAGAAGAAGGTAGTGTGCTAGCTTACTCGGTGAAAACACTGTAATGGGCAGCAAGAAACTGCTTCGTTGCATCGATTAGGGGCTTAGTTACCTCGCCCACGAAAACGCTCGAAGCAAGCTCAAGATAAACAAGCGCCGATTCTAATGACATGGGCAACTTCAGCAACAACTGAACACATTGTTCCATACAGGTAGTAACCTCAAACTTGTCTGCAGCCATCAACACATCCAACAACTCAGGGGCCGATGTAGCCTTCAGAGGTTTGTTGTATATGCTGTTTAATACGTCCAACAAAGCCGCTTCCTCTGTTTACATTTAAAACTTTTTTTTATCAGAATACGGGAAAAACCCAAATTAATTAGGCCCTAAAGAGTTTACACTGCACGGGATGGTCCTGTCCACGACATCGTCATACAAAATTCGAAGAATCTATTAAAAAATTGAACTCTTCAAATCAAAAAGTGGTCGATCAAGGATGCGATTAATTACCATATGCATGGATTCTCAAGGTCAAATCATTACTCGGTTGCGACTCTCTCATGCCGTTTTTGAGTAACTATATGACATCAATTTAAAACGTACGTGTTAATTTAAGAAAACTAACTAAATTATGAAGGGAGGGAGACAAAGAACAAAACAAATTTACCTTGTAAAAAACTGGACTTTTTGCTGCTAGCAAGAGAGAACATATGCGTAAAGTTATGACTTTTAATCCTGTTTTGGATTCTAATTCATCATGTATAGACGAAAACCAGTGCAAGTATTTCTCTGCCATGGAATTTGTGCTAGAAGCTGAAGGCATGATCTCAAGGCGGAGCATCCGGTCCGAGAAAACGGTGTCGTCGAATCCGAACCCGAAATTCACTTCATTCACAATGCTTGAATCATCTCGAGGCGGGAACACAATGCTTGGAATTTGTTTTTGTTGTTGTTGTTGTTGTTGATCCAGAGTAGTCGAAACTTCCAACTTCGTGGCCTTCTCTGTGCCTAATAACCAATTTCGGCATTTTTTCACAACGCCCAAAATTCTTGAGCGTTTGAAGTTAGTAGGTTTAAGGACAGCTCCTAGTTTACGGCATGAGAAGGAGACCATGGCTTTAGATTGGCTTTTCAGTTTGTGTAGAGTATTTTGGCTTTGAATTTGTTCGATTTAACGAGGCGTGATCTAGGGTTGGCGTGTTAGGAATATAAGACGACCATTATGTACGAAAATTTCTACGGAGTATCTTTTATTGTGTTGTGTTAGAGACTTTTGAGAAAATTCCAAATAGTGACCAAGATTTTGCATATTCTACATGTGGTATACATTATTTTCTAGAATCGCGCACGGTGGCCTTGAGGTTTTCCACATTCCCGTGTGGTAGCCTCAAACTATTATAAGATGTTAAAAATATTTAAAATACATCTACATTATTTGGTTTAGTTGAATAAAGGTACCATATTTGTAGTTTTTTTTTTAATTATATAAAATCCATACATGAATGCTTATATTTAGAGGTGTCAAACAGGTCGGGTCGGTGGATTTGGGTTCGGTCTTTTCAGTTTCGGGTTGAGTACGGGTTCGGGTCTATCGGGTTACAGGTCAAGCCGGGTCGGGTCTTGATAGGTTATCGTGCGGGTTCGGGTCGACCTAAAAAGTCAAGAATTTGAATTTTTAATGATTATTAAAATAATATTATGATTAAATAATAATATTTAATAATAAAATATTATTTTTAATAGATCTTTATAATAATATTTTATTTATAATAGGTTTTATGATAAAATACATTATAATATTTACCATATAATATATTTATTCAACATATATATAATATATTGGGTCGGTCAGGTCGGTCTCTGGTTTCAACCCAATCGGGTTTGGGTTAATCGGGTTCGGTTTTTTTTTGCTCGCTACTATTCGGGTCAGGTTTCAACCAAAAATTTTTCGATCGGTGCGAGTCGATTTTTCAGATCGGGTCAGGTTTTGACAACTCTACTTATATTGCATCGGAGGAGGAGATGGGGGTGCATTCCAACTACGCTTCACCAGACCCATGACACAAAGTTGTGGCAAGCAACTTGTTCGAGTCACTCAATCTTTTGTCCTTCATGCCATATCGAGCTATGGGTCCTTCACGCCACGTAATCAGTGCTGAATAATAATGATTTTGTTTTAACAATGATAACTAATATCTATATCTATTATAATGTCTTATCCATTTTTGATAGGTTAATTTATTTTCCTAATATAAATCAATAGCAAATTTTGCTAGAATCAATAGAAAAAATGATTTCGGATATCTTTGATATCTTCCTTTATTTTGATACGAAAATATAATATTCATTTAGTTGTTTTTTATTTTAGGTAAAAGTGATTTTTTCATTTATATGAAGATTCTACATAATTAATTAAAATATTAGATTTCACAGTTGATATAAATAAAATAAAATACATATATAGGTTATTAGGTTCGAACTTAGGTCTATCGGGATTGAATTGTAAATTATCGAATAAAAAGCAGGCTCGGATCAAAATTTGATCTCGAATCGATTAAATGAGGTTTACATTTACATTATCCGTACATGGTATATGATCTGTACTATTTACTTTCTAACCCTTTCTCTTCTCTTCCGTTCCCATATTTCACTGTCCTTTCTTTTCTCATCAATTTTCAATTGTCAAATAGGCTAAAAGGATGATTGCTTAGCTTATTTAATTTATATATCATGCCTTTAATTTTTAATAAGAAAGAAAAGACTAGTTAACATACTAATTAAGAAGTGGAAGATTTTGACTACTATTTGATAAGAATATCTATTGACTGATATACAAGTATCAAAATCTTTCCTTTCTTAATTAATATCTTAATGAATATATTATAGATAATATTTGTACAACTACAAAAAAGTAAAATATTTTATAAAATTTTTCTATATTTACCTTTTTAGTAAAAAAATCTCATTTACTTAAATAAATATGATGTGACTTAATAAAATGTTATGTGGACAATATATATGACATGGATAAATAGATATTATGTGTCTTAATAAAAAACTTAAATAATATGTGACATGGAACAACGATAGACCGACATGTGTCAAAATCCTAGGTGACGAAATGTGAGAACGACACGTGAAAAAATCTTACGTGGCGCAATGTGACGGCTCTAAACCTTATGGTGTATATGTATATAGATTGTTTTTTGCTATTATGTTTTGACAGAATCGGCCTTATGATATCCAAATTTGATACTATTGGTTCGATTGATGCAAGTAAACAACAATCCAAGATTCGGTATCGAATTATTCATCAATGCAACAAACCATTCTACTCTGCTGGAATACATGAAATTCAATTACATTTTGATGGATGATAATGCTTAATTTTCTAACTTATTATCTTCACATATGTATCTATAATTCTACTACTATTACACCAACAAATGAATATAAGACAAGGTTTAACTTTCCACTACTATTACACCAACAAATGATATCGTGATTCCTCAATATAGATTCAAGTTTATTCATTTTGCTACCATCCAACATAAGATATTCGATATGAACAATTTGGTTGATAAGTATATTATATATAAATAGTGTTGATATATTATGTTTTCATGGTTTCTATTAAAGTAAGCATACATAATCGTTACCGTATATGGTATGGGTCTTTCACTAGTTCAAAACTTAAATTTGGGTACGAAACTGCTTTAGGGTAATCCTAGGCTTTAATAAGAGCATTTTCAATGTCTAACTCATTTAACCTCCGTACCATGTACGTACAACTTTAATAAAATTATTAGGCACATTAATCAAAAAAATACTCCGTATTAGGTACAATGTGCACTAACTTGAACAAAGATTTAATTAAAACAATTTATCAAATATTATAAAGATATTTACTTCTATGAATTAAAGTCTAAATTATGAAAATAAATATATAAGATTTCAACTCATAAATTTTATGAGATAAGGTAAAACCTTTTAAAATCATTTGAAATTTGCATACCGTTATTTAAAAGATCATGCTTAACTAATACAGATATAGATGCTTAAATAGAAAATCTTATACACATGGATATAGTCTAGATTATTTGTTTTAAATCAATTATATTTCAACTATATATTATATTTGTTAAAAATAGTTTCAGGATTATATATCAGAAATTGTTTCCGATTTTATCTTGACTTTGTGTTTAAATGGAAAGATAATGTTTTATTAAATTAGATAGAAAATCATATACATATAGATTTAGTGTAGATTTTTTATATAAAAAACCCCAAAATATATTTAAAACTTATCAAGAATCTGAATTATATTCCAAAAATAAATTTTATTCGTTAAAAAATAATTCAGAACTATATTTCAAAAATTACTTTACAGTTTTATCTTGATTTTTTGTTTGAATGAAAAAGCATATTTTATTAAATAATGTTATTTAGTAAAATATTACAACTTATTATTTAAAGGAAGGCCGATAGACTATTTTATTATAGATATGACACGTGGTAAAAAATTTGTGAAGACATTGACTCCGCTTTATACTATAGTATTCAATTTTTTCTTGATTTTTTTGTTTGAGTGAAAAATTATATTTTAATAAAATATACTATTTATTAGAAGATTACAACTTATTATTTAAAGGAGGGTCCGATAGATTTTTTTATTATAGATATGACATGTGGTAAAAAAATTGTGAAGACATTGACTCCGCTGAGGTCCGTCTCAAAGATTTTTGAGGCCATGCTCTACTTTATGGGAGGTCCTTGTATTGTGAAAAACTAGGTTCTTTGCACACCTTTAAAAAAAATTTAAAAACCTTAATCTTTTATGATTTTGTGATTTATGTTATAAATAGAAAAAATAGACCCTTGTTCTTTCTGGGGGTCATGTGCTATTGGGCTTCTTGCACACCTTCATATATGGTCTTCTTTATACTATAGTATTCAGTTTTATCTTCATTTTTTGTTTGAGTGAAAGATTATATTTTGTTAAATAATAATAATTATTAAAAGATTAAAATTTATTTGGTTGGTTGTTGGAATGAACCATTTCTAATAATTATAGTTTAAAATTCTTAAGATTTAGGGTTATTAATTATGATTTCAAGGGTTTATGACTTTTAGAAATTATAATTTGAGGTTGTAGAGTTTTAGGATTCAAGATGAATAATTAAAATTCTTAGAATGGATGATACCTGTGATTTTCGGTTGGAATCAAATTACCCTACATGCTTGGAATAAATCATTCATTCTTGATTCGGATTCCTCATTCCCAGGAAATCAAAGCAAACAGGACCTACCTTCTCTGTCTTACTATCTCCAAAGGCTAATCACAAAAATGCTCATGTGATGAGTTAATCACACACAATTGTTCTTAGGTCACACTTGTAATCGTTTATACATACATACGCATTTCCAATACCCACTTCGTTGAAGCTGATCATGTAACTTGTGGGTGAACGTAAATGGATTTGGTTGTTTCAGCAGAGGATGAAGAGATTTGACAACAATTTTCTTTGATCAGTAGGTTTATACGACTATAATAATTGAAGCTAAGCACAGGCCTGACAGCTCACAAACTATATCAATAATTGTAGTGGAAGAAAATGCGGATTGATTAATAATAAATGGGGCCACTGATCGAGAGGTGAAGAATTGACCATTTCTTGTTCCTTGTTCTTTCCTTTTTCCCTTTCACTAAATAACTACAGCGCACATGGAAATGGAATCATGTACACTCGTGACTTTGGGTGCTTGGGGTCGTCTTCTTGTTCGAGAACCAATTAAGGCTATCAATTGAGAGTAAGATAGATAAGGTATGTTCATCCAAACCCCAGTGCTCTAGTAATACTATAGTACTAGTACTAGTACCGTTCTTGTGTTCATCAGATCTATTTTCTTGTTCTGCTAACGATGCTGTCAACGGAACTTAATTAATCTTCGATCTCCTCTCTATTCGATGATGGATTGATTTCTCCCTAGCTAATGGAGGTTTGATTGATTTTATTTTTGGTACTATGATCAATCGAGTAATATCATTGTCTTTTGTAAAGTGTTCTCTGGTGATAAGGTAGTGATTTTTTCTTGTTCTATGGTGATAAGGTTGTATTTTTTCTGGGTTCATATGTAAACAATAGAAAAGTGCGGTAGGTCCTGAGCTACCCAGGGCCTTATTTCACTTTCTAGCGAAAAAGTAGTTTTTAGTTGAAAAGTGATTTTTTAGGTGAACATTTTATATTGAAACTCTTGAAAGTAAAATAGAATTAAGTTCCGTTGGTACCGATTATATTTCTTAGCTACTAGAGCTTGTAAGATAAAAACATCAGGGATAATCGGTCCACAATTTACATCTTTCAAAAAACACATAGTATCTTAATTTAATTTTACTTATAACATGAATCTCATCCAAAGTGTTTTGCTGTTGGCATAATTTGCCCCAAGAAGGTGGAAACTATAGGTGGTACTTCGTAATAAAATCGAGTCAATTCTTACATTTTGGGCACCCTAAGATCAAACCGGTTAATTAAAGGAAGAGACACCTGAGATATCAACTGGGTAATAACGCGCAAATGTGTACGTTTTTGCTAGAATTTACTATGAAAGAATTTTGTTTTGTGCGGAGAAAAATTATGAGACATGATTTCTGAATCTTTTTTGTTTTGCTGACATCTCTCTTTACATAATAGGAACTCTAGGAAGATGGCTGAGGCAGGAGCTGCGCTTGGAATCTTGAAGTGTGCTGGAAGTGTGATACCGCAACTCATTCCACAAGACATCAAGGACAAACTGACCCGGCCGGTTTCCTACGTGATCTTCTATAGCAGCAATGTTGCTGACATCCCAACGAAGATTGAGCAACTCAAGGGTGTAAAAGTCGAAGTTGAAGCACGTTGGCTTGTTGCCCAAACCAATGGTGAGCACATCAGGCACATGATTCAGGATTGGCTGAATGCTACCGATGAAATCATAAAAAAGTTTGACGCCATACAAAGTAACAATTGTCTTGGTGGGTCATGTGAGATTGGCAAGATGTTAGATGAGGTCAAAAAAAAGATGGAGGAATCGCAACATTTTGTATGGGTATCTTACCCAGGGGACCCACCTCAGATTGGCTCCAGGTACCGTTCCTACAACAAGAGTTTGCTATCTAGAGAAAAAGTATTGGTGGATATTTTTAAAGCCTTGAAAGATAGCAAATCCAACTTGATTAGCATTAATGGTATTCCCGGTGTGGGTAAAACCACTTTGTTGGAAGAGCTTGTTAAGCGTGTTGAAGTCGATGAATCATTTCAAATTATAGCCAAAGTCGATGTTTCTCAAGCTCTAGATATTAAAATGATCCAAGCATCAATTGCAACAAGAATCCAATTGGATTTGCCTCAACAAGGTGATGAAGAAAGTCGGGCTAATTTGTTGTACCAACAACTTGAAGCAAGGCTTTCGAAGAAAGATAGCAAAATTTTATTGATATTTGATGACTTTTGCACGGAGGTTGAAAAGATTCTTGAGAGAATTGGAATTCCTTTTTTGCCTGAGGGAGAGGCTAGTTGCACAATATTGTTGTCATCAAGAAGTTCAGATTTGTATAAGAAGGTGGGTGGAAGCTGCAATTTTCGAATTGGTTGCTTAAATTTAGCCGAAGCTAAGATCTTGTTTCGAGATAGATTGAGAAGTAAGATTCCAAATGAGGAGTACAACTCCATAAAGTATATTTCTATGGAGAATATTTTACTTGATAAATGTGGTGGTTTGCCAAGGGCAATAACAACATTGGCTGAAGTACTAAAGGTGAGTTGGCCTGAGTGGGATGATGTAGTTAGCCAACTTAGAAACCATAACTTGAGTGCAGTTGATGGTGTGACGAAGACGCTACATCAACCCATCAAATTGACTTATGACCTTCTTGAAAGTGATAAAAGGCAGAAATATTTTCTACTATGTTGCCTATTTCAACCAGGTATTGATTATGTATTTATTGCACGTGTATAAAAGGCTCAATTTGACTCTTTCTTTATCACCTGCATCTTTATTGGACTTTTATTTATAATGATATAGGCACACCCATAGCGACTGAGGACCTCATGAGATGCGGGATTGGACTGAATTTGTTCGGGAAAATTGTTTCACTCGAAGACGTCACACAAAGAGCTAACATGTGGGTTAATCGACTAAAATCGTTGTCATTATTTGAGAGCAAGGATGGCCAAGGTGCTATTAGTGTACACAATATTATTCGAGAGTTTGCAATCTCAATTGCATTGGAAGGTGATTACTCTATCTTTTGTAGCCTATCTATTTCTTGTCTTATGTCAACTTAATCCTCAATTCAGTATTTTCCTGGTTAGTTACAGTCCTAAAATCCATTTAAGTGTTATTTATTTATTTTTTCAGTATTTCTCTTGTTTTTTTTAATTGTTTTAACAATATGATTGCTAGTATATTTAGAAGCTAGTCCACCTTCATTGTAGGAAATTATATGCTTCTACTCGATGATGGCACCCAATGGGAGATTAAAGAAAATTGGAAAAAGTATAGCATCCTTTCTGTGAAGTGCATTGCTAATGACTTTGAGCATTTAAATGGGCTAGAGTTGCCAAAGCTTGAAGCCTTGTTCTTAAATGGGGAATCTTCCAATCTCAAAAATGATTTCTTTGAAGGGATGCAAAATCTAAGGGTTTTGGGTATGACTAAGATGCAACTCTCACGACTACCTCAATCAGTGGAGCACTTAAAGAATCTTATAACTCTGAGTTTAGAATATTGTGACATAGAAGATGCTTCCTTGGTAAGTAGTATTTTAGTGAGTCTTAAAGTCCTGAGCTTTCGTGGATCCACAATTTTAGCTTTTCCTAAACACATTGGACAACTAGGAGGTTTGAGATTGTTGGATTTAACTAGATGCTGCTTTAGAAAAACTTTAGATGGTGTGGTTTCTGTTCTCTCTCAACTAGAGGGGATTTATATGTGTGGCACTGATGGAGTGATTACAGAGAAACTAGTTGGTGGGCTAAAGTCGTTTGAGCATTTAAATGTACTTGAAGTTGAAATCCCAAGCACTTATATGGAAAGTGTTGGTGATTTATCACTTGGCTGTGCTCCCCTGAGGTTTAAAATAGCCATTGGATGTAAATTTCCTTCATCTTATCTAGAATTTAGCGTCTTCAAAAGGGTTTTGTTGCTCAAAGAAATTGATGCTAGAATGTTGAGGAAACAAGGCTTAAGAAACTTGGTGAAGAGAGCGGAGTATTTAAGCCTATTTGAAATTACAAACCTAAGGAAGGTTGTGTATGACTTGGATGAAGATGGCCTTGTATACTTGAATTGCTTACAAATTAGCCATTGCAATCAATTGGAATGTTTAGTGAACACAATGGGGATGCCTGCTGAATTTGAAGTTTTACCAGGATTGGAATGTCTGAATCTTGAGCATCTAGATAGTTTGCAAGTGATCTTCCATGGGCGGTATTCACAGAATTGGTGCTCAAAACTAAGAGAGTTGAATCTATCATACTTGAGAGAACTGAAGCCCCATGTTCTACCTATTTGTTATGCTGATAAGCTAGGTGTTGTTCAAGTAAGAGATTGTGCAGTTTTGGAACACATTTTTTCAACAATTACATCATCAGAAATCAATGGGGAATTTTATGATTTCCCTTACTTGAAGAAGTTGGACTTGCAAAGACTACCACAGCTCCAAGCTCTATGGGTCGGGGAAAGCACCACGAGTGATCTTACCTATCAACATCTCTTTCATGAGAAGGTATGCTTAGGTTTTGTCAAACACTCTACATTATAATGTCATTTTTTGGTTATAAGGTAGTTGATAAAGAAATAGTTGTGGAACAATGTGATTTTTGTGAAAATGAGGAGATTGGAGGGAAAAGGACTTTTGAGTAAAATGCATTTTTTAAAGATATATGTACTTCTTGCAAATAACTTCTTATCGGTGGCAATCTATTTTATAAATCACCCCACCAAACTAATTTTTAAATGATCTATTACATAACTTCCTGTCATTGGTTATGCAGATGAACTTGCCTTCTTTAGAAGAATTGTACCTTTCAAGCTTAGATGGCATTGAAGAATTATGGGATTTATCTCCTAGTGACCCTGTTTTTGTGAAAGAAACATTCTCAAAGTTGCATATTCTGATTCTTGATAGTATGCCTAAGCTAAAGCATGTATGGGACAAGGACTTATGGGAGGGAAGTTTGAGCTTTGGAAGCCTGAAGAAACTAAACATTATTGATTGTGGTCGCCTAGAAAGCCTATGTCCACCCACAATTCCCAGTTTTCTATCCAAATTGGAAAGTCTAGAAATTGTTGCTTGTGACTATCTTAAAGAAGTCATCACAACAGAAACTAAAGCAGATATTGTTATAGAGTTCCCATCACTACAGAGGTTGAAACTTGAAAAGTTATCCAAGCTTTGTTGCTTTTTCGAAGGAAGCTATGCAGTCAAGTTCCCATCCTTAAAATTATTAAGTCTTTCTTGCCTTCCAAACATGATGACATTTCTTAGACCGAAGAATTCAGGAACCTCAAATTGCAGTTTGTCAGAATGTAATGCATACAATACGCAAGAGGGTAGCAATTCCTACATGAAGCGAACACTATTCATGGGAGAGGTAAATTAAACATGCCATTTTGTATATATATTATTGAAAGTATAAACTATATGCTATTGTTATTCTATGAAATACTTGGTTGAGTACATGGATCCCATGAACCTGTTAAAATTTCCTAAGCACATTAATGTGCAAGTTAAAGCAATAATTCATAGTGGGGATGCTAGGGTATGTTGCTTTAATTCATAGTGGGGATGCTAGGGTATGTTGATCTTTTAAGCACGCGTATTTAGTTTCTGTTGTGGTCTACATTTTACTTGTTACTTTATAAATGGTTGTTATCTTAAAAGCACCAAAGAGGATTAATATATTTTTTTGATAGAAAGAGAATTCATAATTAATGACAACTTGATTAATTAATATCTTGATTTTGTTTTGGAGACTCATTTTCTAATCCAGTTAGACATTGTTGTAGATTGTTTTTCCATCCTTAGAGAATCTTGAAGTATCCTCAATGGAAGACATTGTGGAGCTAGTTGAAGAGGAACATGTTACTAATGCATTTCCAAAGTTGAAAGTCTTGACAATCCATGCCCTGTCCAAGTTGAAGATTATACCAGAAGCCTTATTGAATAAATTAGAGCATCTGAAAATACAAGGTTGTCATTCACTTCATGGTTTCTTCGAATTCAAGTCTACAACCAACATATTGTCTTTAAGAAACCTAGAGTTGGTGGATGTGCGGTGTTTGAAGCATATACCATGGAAG
Organism: Polygonum aviculare; assembly: GCA_934048045.1. NCBI lineage: Eukaryota > Viridiplantae > Streptophyta > Magnoliopsida > Caryophyllales > Polygonaceae > Polygonum > Polygonum aviculare. Next base: position 31,950,604 of record OW204028.1, on the reverse strand, counting down.
TTGCTTCCAAATCTCCGTTCTCTTGTTATATGTGGAGGTTTTCATGGCATGATATCTATGGTCTCATCAACTGCCATTGTTCAAGGTGATGTACTACACAAGCTAGAATTCATTGATATTGAGCAATGTGAGCATCTAGAAGAAATTGTCTCCAAAGAGTGTGAACATGAAGTTAATTCATTAGGAAGTTGTATGTTTCCACGGCTGAAACATGTGAAACTCCGCAGCCTTCCAAAATTTGCAACTTTTAGTTCAGGAAGTTATGAAGCAACATTCCCAACCTTAGAGAAGGTGGAGATCAATGAATGCCCGAGACTCAAGTCATTCACCTCAGGAACTGTTGTTGTAACGCCCAAGATGAAATTTTTGCAAGTTGATCAAGCAATTGTATTGGAGCCAGTAGATCTCAATCTCTTTCTGGAGAATAAAAAACAAGGTGAGTCCAAACATATTTTGCCTTCTTGCATTTTGTTCAATAGATTAAATGTTGCAATTCTTTTAGGTTTTTCTCAGCCAGAGGAAGCATCTGAACAAGGAGAAGTGACATTGCAATCGCTACAATCAACAGTAGGGAAAACGAGAGTTTCAATAAATGTGACTTCCCCGAAGGTTTTCTCAGGAGGATGGGTATATGATAATTCTCAAATTCCTTCAAACGGAGCATTGGCCACTGATGATGCAAACTCTAAGCAGTCTAATTGCGTCATCTCTGTATGAAAGTTAAGTACAAAAGATAAATGGATACGGAAGAGCGGTGGGCAATTAGAATGTGCAACAACCTACACATACATATGTGTGCTTATATAGGCACATTATGATTACGAATATCATAAAAGAAATACTCCACACTGGTGTAACCATGTTATCTATGTTTGCAATTTCCTAATCTCATCGTCGGCTTAGACTCTTTGGTGGCATGCAATCTTTCACAAGCTGATTCTATTTCCCTTCAAAGGGACTTTTACTTGGTTAAGCAATGCAGGGACCTAATTTGCACATTACTGGGTCGGATCACAGTTTAACATACTCCAAGAAGGGCGAACCAAGTTGTTGATAAGCTCACCAATTGGGCTATTTCTTTTGATGATAATTTTAAGAATTTCTAGGACCCCCTAGTTGCATTTCTTATCTGGTTATTGCTGAAGGTGTATCCTCGCGGGTTTTGTTTACTCTTCATTTTTTTCCAACATTTGTTGTAATCCAAAAATTTGTCAACTTCAACAATCACCAACACACGGATTTAATCGCACTCCAAGCAAGCATGAATTTACAAATCACAAAGCCTTAGATAAGATTTCAGTCAAATTTTGCCAAACACGACAAAAAACCCCCTCTTGTTATCATAACTATATACTAAAGCGGAGGTTAAATATATTATTTATCACGACATGTGTTGATTTCTCATTGGACCGCATCACCCATCTTTATTAAAACAATTCAATCTGTTTAATTGGCTAAAATTTCATTGTAGACGTACCCCACATTAAATTGTACACATAATAAATCTATCCAAATCTTTAAAAAAACTATTCAAAATTGTACACATAATGAAAATCCGCTTTTTATAATTTTCAATAAATATAATTTTATTTATCTATATATCACTAAAATAAATCCCATAAGAAACAAACCATTAATATAAGATTTTATATCAAATTATTATTTTAAAAAACTTTATATAAAATTTAAACTAAGATTTGGTTAAATCAAGTTTGTGCCTTCAAGGCACGGGATTAATACTAGTTAGTAATTAAAACTTAGACATATCTTGCTAACAAATCTCTTGATAATGATGGTAGTGTAATCCCTCTACCTTATACGGGATTGGAATAAAAATTCAAATTCAATATGTTTTAACTATAAATAGTATATTGATTTCATAAACAAATGAAATTTATATATAACTAATAGTGCTATAAAATGCATAATTAGGATTTTTTGAGAAATTATAATTATATTTAGTTATATAGTCATTTTTAAAATTAAGGTTACGATCATATGTTGAGTTAAAACGATAAACCATATACAATCAAATATTTAATTAAGAAATAAAAAAAATTAATTAACATATTAATTAAGAAATGATTTTTTTACTATGTGATAAGAATTAAAGGATAAGCAATATACAATTAAATTTTTAGTTAAGAAAGAAAAAAGTAACTAATATACTAATTAAGAAATGAATGATTTTGACTATTTGACAAAAATATTTATTGATCGATATATAATTATCAAAATCTTTCCTTTCTTATTTAATGTATTATAAATAGGATTTGCCCAACAATAAAAAATTATTTTTTTTATAAACAATCTCGATTGTTACCTTTTAGTAAGAAAAAATCTCATTTACTTAAATAAATATGATGTGGCTTAATAAAATCTTATGTGGTCAAATATATATATATATAAATTCGGTTTTTCTATTGTGTGCCCTAAGGGCACACAATAAGCATACCAAAAACAGAAACTAAAACCCTAAAAGGAAAAGAATAAACCCGTCACAAGAGAATTTTTAAAACAAAAAATTTAAAATTTACCAAGTATTTCCATTATTAGTTGCTTATTGTGTGCCCTAAGGGCACACAATAGAAAAATCGATATAATATATATGACATTGATAAATAAAGATGATGTGATTTAATAAAAAATTAAATAATATTTAATATAGAGCAAGTTGCTCTATGAAAAATTAAATAATACATGTCGGTCTAACATTGCTAATAAAATTGACAACACGTCAAAAAATCCTAGGCGCACTATGAAGACTATGAAGGAAAACAATTGTTTACGGTAGAAGTGAAATAAGGCTAACATCCTCTAATCGTCCTCCACTTGTCACTAATGGCATTTATTCGAGCTAATCACAAGATTCACAACTCACAGGGCCTTGGAACGAGGCCTTTGCTGACTAACATCAAGTTTCAGTATAGGAGCCATGGGCAAGCTGAAACAACGAGTAGGTGACATTATTTCTTACAAGAAAAACATTGGGGTTCTTCAAACTCAAATTCGGGTACTAATGGAAGAAGTAGCTCAAGTTCAATCTCTTCTGACGAATGGAGAAAATGACGCTAAGGATGAGGTCCAGAATTGGTTTGCAGAGGCTTCTGAGATTATAAAAGATGCAAATGATATCTTCCAAGATAGGAACAATATGGCTGACAAAAAGTGCCTGTGGACTACTTTTTGGGATCCAACATCTTCGCGGGAGACCGGCCAGATGTTGAGGGGCATTCACAAGATCTTGGAAAAGCGAAAAGGCTTAGATTTGTCATTCTACTTTTCTGGACTTTCCTACTGTAAGAAGTTACTGACGAGGCAGAACATATTGCAGGGCATATTGAAAGCTGTAACAGATATTCATACTAACATGATTGGTATATGTGGCATGATTGGTGTGGGGAAATCTGTTTTGGCCAAAGAGCTTGCTAGACGTGCTCATAATGATCAGTTATTTGATGCTATAGTGATGGTTCAAGTCTCTGAATCTGTTGACGTCAAGTTTATTCAATCTCATATTGCAAATGAAATAGTCTACAATTATCAGATGGCGATGATGAGGAAAGAAGAGCTCACTTTATGTACGCTGCACTTGAAGAAAAGATCTCGGAGAGAAAACAACAAAATGATGCAGAACCTGTACCACAGAGCAAGATTCTGGTGATTTTAGATGGCTTACTGCATGTGATCGACTTAGGGAAGGTAGGAGTTCCTTATAAACAAGGGGGAAGGGCAAACTGCAAAGTCGTATTAATATCAAGGAATGCTGATGTTTGTAGAAAAATGGGTGTTGAGAAGCAATTCTTAGTGGAGTGTTTGAATATGGATGAAGCTAAGATTCTTTTCCAAGAAAGACTCGGAGATAAGATTGAATGTATGGAAGTTACAATGGAAAGGTATCAATATATGGAAAATGTCCTCCTGATAAAATGTAGAGGCTTACCTTTGGTGATTGCTTCATTGGCTTGTAAACTGAGGTCTAAGAGCTGGTCCAATTGGGAAGTTATTGTAGATCAAATGGAAAGACATAAATTGGTGGAAGTAGATGAAGTGAAGGAGGTTCCGCATGCAATTCTTAAATTGTGTAACAGCTTCATCCAAAAGGGGAAAAATCATAAGCTTTTCTTACTTTGTTGCCTTGTTCAAAAAGGTATTATGATTTATACTATTCTTTAAGTATAAGTTTTACTTTTAAAGGTTTTTTCCCCCTCTCCCACGTCAGGATTCTAACTTCCAGATAAATTGGATATCTGCAACAGGTATGGATCTAACTTTGGCAAGGCTAATGGGTTATGCTATTGGATTTGCTATATTTGAAGAAGATGCATTAACTTCTGTCATTGACCAAATAATTTCATGGGTGGATGAACTGAAGTCTCTATCTTTATTAGTAGAGAGCAGGGAAATGAAATATGTTATGGTGCATGATATTGTTCAAGATGTTGCCATCTCAGCCTTCTCTGAAGGTAACCTTAGTTCCTAGACTATAGACTTGTGGATTATAGTCCATAAACCAAGTTCTGTTCGTCAGCAAAAAGGAATTGTAATTGTTAGATTTTGTACTGAGTTAAAATTTTACAATCCCCCTATTTTACTTATTACTTTTATTCACATTCACTAGAAATTTGTATGTTTTCTCTTAATTTATGGATTTGACCATCATAAGAATGTAAACTTAGGCTGAAAACTCTCACCAACATACCAAGAGGATGTTGTTGTGTCAGAAGTCATCTCTTGAGTTGAGTGTTTAGTATTAAACAACCTTTTATAAGAGATACTTATTGTAAACTAATAAAACAAATTTTTTTTAACGTTATTGAGTTTGAAACCGATTGAACTTTTGGAAAAAGAAAGCACACGGAAAATGTTCTGTCGATGTCTTTACTACTGCTACTAGTAACATTTTAATTTTCTAAGATAATTTCTCTGAAATACTGTTATTATTTGCTAGTATATTAGCCATGCCTTTTGCCTTTATGGTTACACTTGAACTTAAAATGTATTCACTTTCATGATTCATTTTTATCAGGTGATTATATTTTACCTGTACTACTGGATTCTGGTACTTGTTGGCACACTAGGGAATCATATGAAAATTGTGCTGCAATTTCTATGATGCATGCCAATAAGTATAAACTTCTTAGTGGTTTAGAGTTGCACAAACTTGAAGTTTTCTTGCTGAAGGGTTCTCCATCTGTATGTCTCTCAGACCATTTCTTTCAAGGGATGCACAACTTAAAGATTTTAGATGTTTCTGGGGTAACTTTTGTGGATTTTCCACCATCTATTGGAGATTTGAAGAACCTTGTCACGCTGCATTTGGAGAATTGTGTCATAAACTGTGGGGTTTCATCAGCCATAGGTAATCTAGCAAAACTTGAAGTGCTTAGCTTTCGTGAATCTAGTGTTAAAACGCTACCTGAAGAAATTGGAAACTTGACCAATCTAAGAGTGCTGGACTTAACTCGCTGCACAGAGCTCACAACATTCCGTGTTGATTCTATAGCCAAGCTGGATCAGTTAAGAGGGCTTTACCTTTATGATGTCGATTTGGATTGGAGGACCGATGATATGAAAAAGTTGGGGTCCTTGCCTTTGGAAGTGTTGGAAATTATAATTCCTACGGCTTGTCAAATGTCATGTGTTCCCCATCTGGAAACCTTTACAATATGTGTTGGTGGTTGTTCTGATATACCACTAAAGGATTTCAGTTCTTTTTCACGTGTATTACTCATTAATGGTGATGTTGACTTTCAACTTCAAGAAAGTTGTCTAAGGGATTTGTTGTCATTGACTGAGTTCTTAGTGATCAATGGCATTAAGGGACTGCCTAATGGGGTAGGTTGCTTGAATAATCATGGGTTTAGGCACTTGAAGGAGTTGCATCTACTCATGTGTAGTGGAATGAAATGTATTTTGGATACAAACAAGTTATCCATGATTCAAAGAGAAGTATTTCCAGAAGTAGAAATTTTGACCCTTACGATGCTTTATGACCTTGGAAGTATATGTCGTTGGCTGCCTAATCATAGCTTATTTCCAAAACTTAGGGAACTAAGACTTAAGGATTTAAGTCAACTGTATCCCTATGTGTTACCTATTCAGCTTGCTATTAAACTGAGCGTCATGGAAGTGAGCAATTGTAGAAATTTGCTCTGCTTATTTCCGACCTCTAGGACTAATGAAATTGATGAAACTGACTTAAGTGTCGAGTTTCCTAGTATGGAGATACTGGAGCTCAAGGATTTGAAAAGTCTCCAAGCCTTGCAGGATTTGTTGGTGACTTCAAACAAAAGAGATGAATTTGGTAAACCTAATATCCTCCTGTTTAATGAAAAGGTAGCCATTTGTAAACTGTAATTTTTGTATGGATTCTGTAAATCTCTTCAAACGTTCTTCCTGTTTTCTCCATTTCTCTTTGATCATTTCGTATCATTACTTGTTTATTGTCGGATTTCTTATTTATTGTCAAATTTATTTTGGTAGATCAAGTTTCCATCGCTAAAGGAGATGCATTTGGAGGGTCTTGATCAGATTGGATGCTTATGGGATTTCTTGGGATCCAAAGGATGTGATGTCGAATCGCGCTTGCAGAGTCAAACATGGTCCAAGCAACCTTATGGGGAAAGTACAAGCTTTGGATTTTTGAAACATATGACAATTTCTAATTGTAATAAATTGAAAAGCTTGTTTCCAAGGTCAGTAGTTGCTTCTCTATTGCAACTGGAGAAGCTACTAATTGTTGATTGTTTTGCAATGATGGAAGTTATCACAAGTGAGCTTGAAGAGGGTGGCAATCCTATAACTTTTTCCAGATTACAAACACTTAGACTGAAGTCACTGATTCAACTCCAATGGTTCTATAGAGGAGACCTTTTGCTTAAGTTCCCGATGTTGAGAGAGTTGGATTTGTTCGGTCTTAAAGAGATGAAGGCATTCACCCTCTCAGATACTCAATCAGTTCAAACAAAGTGCACGCTCTTTACAGAGGAGGTAAATTGTTTATTTCTTTTCATTGTACAATGTTTATTCTCTATATATTTTGAGATAGAGGAGTACATTCTTTCTTCCCACTACCATATCAATATAATGAAAGGTTGGCCATATCTATACTTCAGTATTTCCAGGGTTTGTTTTGTACATTATTTTACCCTTGTAGCATTATGTCATCTCGAATTCACGTGAACTTAATTTTGCTAGGTCAACCTTCCTTCCCTGAAGGAAATGCATCTGAGGTATCTTGATCAGATTGAAAAGTTATGGGACTTCTCAGGATCAAAAGAACATGCTGCTGAATTATCACAGAGTCAGAGATTGGTCAAGGAATGTTATGGTGGAAGTTCTTGCTTTGTGAATCTGAAATGTATCACAGTTTCTTGCTGTCATAAATTAGAAAGCATGTTTCCATCCCAGGTTGTCAATTCTCTGCTGCAACTCGAGAAGCTAGAAATTCAATGTTGTTCTAGTTTGAAGGAAATCGTTACAGGTGATGTTGAATATGACACCAATCTTCCTATGACTGATATAACTTTTGCCAATCTGCGAATACTTAAACTATGGTTGCTGAGTAGACTCCAATGCTTCTACCAAGGAGGTCTTCTCCTTAAATTTCTGATGTTGAGAGAGTTGGATTTATTCTGCCTTGGAGAGATGAAAGCATTCATCCTCCCAAACACTCTATCAGATCAAACACAGAGCGCAATACTCTTTGATGGGGAGGTAACTTGTTTGTTCTTGCAGAGTTCTTCATGTCATTCCTCTGTCTCTAGTGCTGTATCAATAAAGAAAATCAGTGACTAAAACAGTTGAAAGTCTGGTCACATTTACTTTGGGAAAAAAAACGTCTTCAATGATGGTGTTTTTATTTAAAAAGTCTCGAATCAGGAGATAACTTGTATTTAAATAGAACATTTTTATAAAAAAGAATGCTATTGGTCAGTTTATATTTGTTTTCACCTCTCTCAGTTACTGACTTCCTATGTTTATGTATGAAACAGATTGATTTTCCATCCTTGGAGCATCTAGGAGTATCTTGTTGTTGGGAAACCTCGGTTTTTCCCAACAGTGGTATCAGAGCCAAGGTTGGTGAGTGTCGTTGTTGGTGATACGGGTAGATTTCGTCAGCGGAAGGATCTCGTGTTAGTGTGATGGCGGCCGGCTTGTCGAAGACGTTCGAGATCCCACTCTTTGATGGGAAGATGAACTTCACGTTGTGGCAGAGTACGATGCAAGACCTCTTGGTGCAGCAGGGTCTTGATCAGGCTTTAGAGGACGAGAAGCCTGGCTCCATGAGCGACAAAGAATGGAGCAAAATCCAGAGGAAGGCGGTGAGTGCAATCCCGTTGGCGTTAGCTCCCGAGATTAAGTTCAACGTGTTGAAGGAGACGAGCCCGAAGGCGTTGTGGGAGAAGCTCGAGAGCATTTACGCATCGAAGTCGTTGACGAATCGGTTGTGTCTGAAGATGGAGTTGTACTCACTGAAGATGGAGGAAGGAGGTAATCTTCATGACCACATTAATTCATTTAGTCAACTAGTATGTCAGCTGATGAATGCAGGAGATAAGATTAAAGATGAGGAGCAGGCGTTGCTATTATTAGCATCACTACCGAAGTCCTACAAGTCTCTGGTGCAGACGTTACTTGTAGGAAGGACAGGCCTCACCTTAGATGAGGTGACTACTGCTTTGCGGGAGAGTGAGAGAGTGATGAAGAGTGACGCCAATGATGTTGGTGAAGATCGCATACTAGTTGCGAGGAAGCGGGAGCGAGGGAGGAACCAGTCAAGAGGGCGAGATGACCCGAGACATGGAGGTAGCTCACGTCCGAGTAAGGATTGGAGTGACGTGGAGTGCTACTATTGTCGGGAGAAGGGTCATATGCAGTCTAGGTGTCCCCAAGTGAGGGAGGACTTGAAGAAGTTGAGAGAGCTGCGGACGAAGACTGGTGACTCAAATACGAATGTGGTCGATGACGTTGGTTATGAGGATGTGTACTTAGCAACGAGTGAAGAGGTTGCTAAGCCAGAGTGGGTGATGGACAGTGCCGCCTCAGTGCACGTATGTGGAGATCAAGCGATGTTCGACACCTTGAAGATGGGTGAAGAGTTTGGCCATCTAAATCTAGCTGGAGGAGAGAAGTTGAAGATTGAGGGTACCGGAAGCGTGACGATGAGGCTTCATAACGGTACAAGCCATACTCTTCATGGTGTGAGGTACGTGCCTACAAGCAAAGTTAATATTATCTCGTTGGGTACGATGATGTCGAAAGGATATAGGCTTGTTGACACATACAAGTGGTGCAAGGTGTTCAAAGAGAGACACTTGATCATGCGAGGTCAGAAGAATGCGAAAAATATCTGCATCTTAGACGGACATGCTGTCAAGAGTGGAAATAGTGATGTTGGGACCAAGAAGCCGAAGATGGTGAAATTTACAGTATTTGGAATATGAATGAAGGGAGGAAATGTTAGGATTAATTCATGATCCAAATACTTAATGGGTTAAAATTAAGTCTATATGGGCTAATGGAAGAATGGCCCAATAAGGAGGAGCCTCATGAATTTTCTGGAAATTGCTAGCCGATCACAACCACATATGAAGAAACTAGAGAATTCTAGATTAAGGTAGATTAAGTTATTATGTAGAATGATCTAGGCACTTAGTGCATGATTAGCTATCTCTTGAATGTAGTGAAGGTCGGTGGAGCTTGTGGTGACCGACTTATATCAAGTATAAATAGGAGGTAGAGTAGCCTAATTAGCTATCGATCAAAATAGTCGATCAAGTGTGTGTGTGAAAGCTAGAGTGAAGTGTCCCACATAAAAGAGTCTCGAGTCACCCGTATAATTAACCTTGTACATTTCCACTACATAATACAAAGTCACTTTTGTAAAATCGTGTCTTTGTCTCGGTTGGGTCGGGTGGGTGTACAAGAGTTGTTTGGAGGGGTCGATTTCCCAACACTTGTATGGGCATTAAGTTGCTCCAGAGACATAATGAGACCACAATGTTCACAAATCTGTCAAGACTGACTTTGAGAGAACTACCAAATCTGGAATCATTGCCAAAGATCAACTCAAAATCTTTGGGGGTTTTGGACCTCGAAAAAATTGACTGCTGCAAGTTGTTATTCTCATTCGAGCCAACATATATGCCTTCTATGTCGCTTATGTCATGGGAGCTAGAAGAGCTCAGATTGGCAAGGTTTGACTTCCTGGAAGAGCTGGTTGCTGATGAAAACTCAGTTGATAAGTGTAACCCAATTGATGTTAAACTGCTCTTTTCTTTAAGGAACTTGGAGCTTTGCGGATTCCGCCAACTGAAGAAGATTCCATGGAAAATGTTAAGGAATCTCCGTTCTCTCACCATCCATAGGCTAAAGGGTTGGGGCCTGTCTGATACCAACTACCCTTCCTGTCGGAGGCGATGTTTTACCTTTACTTGAATCTATTGAAGTATATTACTGTGGGAGTCTGGAAGCAATCGTTTATCAGGGGGAGGTGCAAGAACAAGAAGAGGGTCATGATTTTGACAAATATGGAATAACCATGTTCCCTCGCCTAAGGCGAATACATCTTCACTGGCTGACAAAACTTGAGAATTTCAGTTTTGGAAGCTATGAGACACATTTCCCATCCTTGGAAGCAGTGGAAATATCCGGATGTCGTTCTATGCAGTCGTTTTCACTGGGGCCTCTTAGGACCCCGAGGCTCAAGTATGTGAAACTGGATTCCGAAACCATAAAAGCCGATCAATTTGATGACCTTAACTCCGTCGTGGCAGGTGTGTACGGATGTAAACGTTCAATTAAAATGTTAAGTTGATTAGCTGTAGTAAAATTGTCACTTTCTAATAGCAGAACTGCTCATCCATATATAAACTAACTGAATTCCACTTTGTAATGACATGTTTCCAAAGCTGCGGCGAAAGAAGCAGAAGCTAAGCTAAGAGAGCGGAAGAAGCCGCTGTGAAGATAGCAGCAGAAGCCAGAATGAAGAGAGGTGCCAAAGCAAGGAGACACGCCATAGCGGAGATAGCAGCAGAAGCCATAGCGGAGCTAGGTGCAAAACGAGCAAAAAAACGGAAGTGAAACTTTGATTTTGGGATTGCAGATGGAAGGCGTAAATCAGCCTTCTTCCTCTGACAGCTTGCAAGGTACTTCTGGTTCTCGCCTTGCTCAAAGTGTAAGTCCTTTTGTAATTCAATTATTATAAGTAGCTTAGATACCGTTACAAGAAAGCAACTGGTTGTGATTCAAAGTATCACTGTAAGTAACCTTGGTCGATGTTGGGAAAACAAATGCCATGACAAAGGTATATAATGTTTCAGAAAGTGCATATACTAAATACAACGTTTTTGTTTATGCATCCTTATTTTGTACTCGATTTGTTGAGCTCAGTTGTTCACTTGTCTATCTCCAATGCACAATTCAGTCTGTATCAACATCAAATACATTGCAAATCTGCTGCCACCTTCATGAATATTGTGTTGGATCACTAATGATACAAACTCTAAGCAGTCTAAATGCCAGCACCTCTGTATGAAGATCAAATACAAAAGTGAAATGGAAATGAAAGAGCAATGATCAATTAGAATGATATTCTAATGGGAGGGATATATTCTCACCATATCATTCATCTTTGTCCGATCTTCTTAAATCCCATCAACATGTTGACGAATACATTGCTAACATATTCTTACCAAACAGTCAAACCTACCAAAAGATATAGTTCAGATGATTTCACTAAATGTTATATTGAGGAGGACTCTAGTCCTCGAAGGATTCTGCTGAGAGGTATTACTCAACCTAAATGTGCTATTAGTACTTCATTTTGGCCCATTGGTCTTTAACTCTTTGTGGCTGACTTTCATGTGTTACAAGTAGTTTAGCAGCTCATTACACTCCATGGACTACCAAACCGGAGTGAAATTGAGATTCTGATTATGCAGTTTGATTTTCTGGTGGTAAGCCATGTTACACGGGAACGGGAACGGAAAACGATATGAAACAGAAACGTGGAAACGTCAACCTCAAAATCAACAAACGCGGGTAAACGGCAATATATAATAATACAGTATATCTTTTTATTGCTTTGAAGGTGTAGAACACAAGAACTTATACATCACCTTAATAATACATACCTAACAACTAAATTCATGTAAAAAATCACTTGTTTTCGGAAATAAACAATAATGCAAAGAAACAATCTAATCTACACCAGGGGGAGAAGTGACGGAGAATTAAGATTTTTAGGGTTGGTTTTTAATTAAAGGGAAATTCCGGTTGGTACCCTCGAGTTTTTGGCTTTTCCGGATGGTGCCTAAGTAAAAAACTTATTCCGGGAAATACCCTCGAACTTTTGCAAAAGTTCGGTTCCTGCCCTTACTTGTATATTTTCTCTTATATTCACTAAATTTCGTTTGTTTTTTACAATAAAAAATATTTTTATATTACTAAGTCAAAAAATCAATTATAACATAAAATATAATTTAAATAAGTTATAAAATTAATCTATAAAAATATAATATAGCTAATGATTTCAAGTTAGTTTATGTTACATTAATCAAACTAAAACCAAAAATATTTCCATACTTATATTTAAAATTTATTTATATTGTGAATACATATATATATATATATGGAAAGGTCATTTACTATTATTGAATAATATTTTTTATTTCTCCTATTATTTAAGAAATTAAAATTCATCTATTCTATCAACATATGTACATATTTATATAGAGAGAGTAATATTAAAAATGATCAAAACTTACCATGTAAAATTTTCGTGATAAATTTCAACTATATAATATATAAATTTAATATAATTATTTAAATATGTTTGGTTTTAATTCGATTAATATAACAAAAATTAAATTGAAAACATAAGTTATATATTAGTTTTATAGAGTATACATTTAAATGTATTTTAATTATATTTTATCTTATAATTGAAATTTCACCTAATAATAACAAAAGTATGTATTTTTTATAGAAAATAAGCGAAATATGGTGAAATATAAGGGAAAAATTACAAGTAAGGGCACGAGCCGAACTTTTGTAAGTGTTCGGGGGTATTTCCCGGGATAAGTTTTTACTTGGGTACCATCCGGAAAAACCAAAAATTCGAGGGTACCAACCGGAATTTTCACTTAATTAAAAGTGACTAAATAATAAAGAAAATGTATTTCCTTTGTTTTTCCTATAAAGTTTCTGCTCCGGTCAAACTTGAGTGGGTTGAAGCCTTTTCCACTGTATTTCGGAGTTTCTTTATCCCACCACATCTCTTCCATCATTTTGCATCTTCATCCTTCTTGGTCTCTTCTGATACTCCTTCTCAGCCGTCTCAAACCAGCAAAATCCTTCTTCATTCTAGAGAGATTTAGCCCTAAGGTTTTCACTTAATTTTTTGTCCCTATTAATTGTGTAATCTGAGTTGGGCGTTGCAAGAACCCTTTTCCACTGTATTTCGGAGTTTCTTTAATATATATGTATGGCAATTTTGGTAGTCTTATTGATACAATTTAAGGCTCAACTGTCTGCAGTTGACAATATAGATTATTTGTTGCATACTTGCTCATTGTGATTGAGACCAAATCAGATAGATCTTTCTGTGCTTTATTTGTCAAAACACAGATCTTTTGATTACTGAATAAGGATTAGAAACCCTTCCTATCTCCACCAGGGTTTAAAGTATCCCTATGTCTATCTAGACCTTGTTCTGACAAGGATTAGACTGAATTTCAGAATCCTGGATCTTACTGCTGAATTCTAGTCCACGATCAAGTTCTTATTAGTTCTTTTTTTTATATATATATTGAAAGCTTTGAATAGATTACAGATTGACCTTACATAATCACTTTGGTGCTCATTGATCAGAGGCTGCTATGTCGAATTATTTTGGGTTCGTCTTACTTGGAAAAAACCGAGTATTTCCTCCCCTTACACTACATACTTTGGCATAATACTTCAGAGTAATTAAAGTGAGTATTTTCAAGCCTTACACTACGTAGGCATAATACCTAAGAGTAACCAAAATGAACCTCAGATGAAGCTCAATGCAAGTTCATCTCATTCCTTTGCTTGGTTACTAGTCTGTCTTTACCCTTATTTGACATTTAATCGAAATTTTAGATAGAAGTTGCATTATATTCCTTTGCATTTTGATTCCAACTATTTTATCATTATGCAGGCAGTGGTATCATGGAGAGCAGCTCGCTTCCCAACATTAGGCTCGTAAGGTGTCCAAGGTGCAGAGAGCTTCTCCCTGAACCAGGTGATGTGCCATTCTACAGATGCGGTGGATGTGATACCATTGTTCAAGGTAAACCACTTGTTACACTCATTGAACACTAGAGTATCATACTTTCAACACATATCGAAACGAATATAGAATGCGATATGGAATTGGACACAATACGGAAATAGAATGCGATATCCTAATGGTCTTTTGGTGAACATATATCCCTATAGCCTATAAACTGGGAGTTTTGTGCCTTTAATGATGTATCTTCATCTGTTCATGTATGAAACGCGTACTTGTAGTAGTCGCTTAATGGCTTTTGAGATCGGGCGTTCAAGTATGAAATATTCCAAAGCTATTTCTTAACACAAAATGAGATATGATAGTTTTTGCAGCTTGCCCCTTTGGCTGGTCCTATTCCTACAAAGTGTGAGTATCTGTGTTTTTGATAGGCAACACTATAAATTTGTATCAATATTTTGACTGATTTTCTCCCTCGGAGATGAGGGTAGTGTATGCATTATCTATGATTGTCCCACAAATTCTAAAGCTATGTACATATGACACAGCAAAGCATTATAGAAAGGCAAACGACAGAAAAAGCTCAGATGGTTCAGATTCTGTACAGAATAATGAAGTGGAGTACGGTGCACAAGGTGGAGAGGCTAGCAGCTCACAATCGAGAGAAGCTTCTTCATCAAGTGAGCCCAAGCAGCAGTCATCATCTTCTTTTGCTCAGCATGTCCTGGAGCGGGAAGAAGAGTCAAATAAAAAAAATTGAGGTCATAAGCTCCTTAAAAGATGATTCTTCATCGAATGAGTCTAGCTCTTCCAGCCATGAAAGGCCTCCAGAAAGTGGTGAAATAGAAGGAGAAGTTGAACAACATCGAGATAGCGTAGCTTCTTCGTCTAGTGAGTCTGTGGAGTATGGAGAAGTCATACAATATAAGATAGTTGATGTGGATCAGCTTAAAGTTGCAGATTCTCATAGGGAAGTTGCTTCATGGAAGGCAACTGCTGTTAGGATTGATGGGGAGGCGTATGAGCCGATTCAGAGTGTTAGTACCGATTGCAAACTGGAGCAGCCAGGAGTTGCACCTTTCCTAAGCACCTTTAGAATTTGTGGAGCAGCCAGGGATTTGGAGAAACAATTTTTTTTTTTTTTAGATATTGAATAGCAAAACTTCCAAACCTCTTATATAGTCACTGTCCTGAATTCATGTAACAACTTACAATAATAAAGAGCGAAGGCTAACGGTACAATAAATTATCTAGGATAGTAATCAAATCGAATTAAGTCTAACTTTAAAAGGTTAAAATAGGCGGACTCGAATTCGAGCTCGAGCTCAAGCTTGCTTCGAGCTGAATATTTTGTTTGGGCTTGTTTCGTTTATGTGTTTATCGAGCTTGAGCTTGGTTCGCGAAAAGCTCATCTAATTACTAAAAAAAATTAACAACTTACTAAAAAATATATAGCAATATTATATATATTTTAGATTGTTTTTGAATATTTGGACGAGCTTGTTCACAAGCATGTAGCCGAGCTTGTTCTTGAACAAACAAATCGAGTTTTTGTGTGCTCGTGTTCGGCTCGTCTATTTTTTCGATCTGTTTGGGCTCAACTCGTTTACAAATTGAGCCGAACATGAACGACTTTTTACCGAGCAAAATTGTCAAATATCTCGTGAACGGCTCGGTTCATTTACAAATGTTGAACATCAAGTGCTCCGATCGTGTCTAGTGTTGAACTACCCATAACAAATTATGTAATTCAGTATTTTTTATATTTAGCCCCTTCTGAGACAAATTTCTGGTTCCGCCCCTAAGTGAAGCCTTGCTGTTAAGTGAGCCTAGACACCATGAGACCAGCAATTCATCATATGTTGCCATGGAATACAGATCAAGAGCGAAAATGGTAAGTCTCTTGTACAATATTTAACCATAGTATCTAGTTGGCGACTTTCATAACAACATTGCACAAATTTCTAGCGTATTGAAAGTCAACACAAAGAAAGAAATTGAAAAAAGGGAGAATTTTCCATCTGCAAAGAGCTTTTCATCCAGAACATACACAAAAAAGGTCAATTAAAGAAAGAGAATTGTCAAATTTGGTTTGGTTGGAGCCTGCCAATCATTCATAAATCCCACCTTATCTCTTCCATCATTTTCATCTTCATCCATCCTGGTCCCCTCTGCTACTCATTCTCATTCTCAGCTGTCTCAAACCAGCAAGATCTTTTTTTGTTCATAAGAGATTTCACTCCCAGGTTTTCAGATTAGGAATTCCTAATATTTGTAGTCTAAATTGCGTGTTGCAAGAATCCTTTTCTACTGTTTTACATAGTTGCTTTGATACTTAAATGACAATTTTGGTAGTCTTGTTGCTGCACTTTAAGGCACAACTGTCTGCAGTTGACTATATAGACGAGTGTCTGTCTGTTCTATGCTGTCATTCTTGCTCATTGTGAATGACCTAATCAAATATTTCTCTGTGCTTTACTTGTTCAAAAGTAGACTGCCACGCCACCCTTGCAAAAATACAGTATCTCTATGTTTCTATCTAGATCCTGTTCTGACAAGGATTACACTGAATTTCAGAATCCTTGCTCTTACTTCTGAATTCTTGCTAACAATCTAGTTCTTGTTACTCCTTTTTTGCATACATATTGACAGCTTTCAATAAATTACAGATTCACCCTTCATAATCACTTTGGTGCTCATTGATCAGATACATACTCTGATCATTTACCTGAAACATTCTCGTACTGAAAATACAAATTTCAGCTCTGTGCTAATAATTCAACATGAGAAGTAACATCTTGTTTATCTTTTACCTGAAACATGCTCTGATCATTTTGCAGCCTGTTATGGAAGGAGGTTCAACAATTCCTGCGTTTGGGGACTGGAACAAGAACCCTTCGCAGGCCGACGGTTACATTCATGTCTTCAATCAACTCTCAAGAGTTAGGAAGATGCCCGATCATAATACCATCAATACAAGCCCTAATCCTTCTCGTAGTTTCAAGCAAACCAAGGTATACTTATCTCTGATGACCACATTGGTATAAACAATTACACTTATCACTAAAAGGACATCGTACAAACATAGCACATACCGTTTGATGTGAGCTAGTGTGTTGCACCTGTTTTGATCACAATTGAAAGTGTGGTGGTAGATTAATGTACTCAAACTCTGACTTTTTAACTGCAATTCGAAATTTTTTCTAATACTTCTATAGGAGAAGCAAAATTTATGTATCCTTTACATGAACAAAGTATTACTGTACGGTACTTAAATATGACGGAGAAAAGAGATCTTAGAGACATATGCAATGCAAGAGTGTTGGATTTTGAGGGAAATAACACAATAAATTACTTGGATTACCTTGATTATGCCTAAGTTAGATCAAGAGCCTTTAAAACTGTGATTGGCAATTCACTGAATGCTAATTGTTCACAACAGACAAACCTTGAATGTTGTAACTATTAAGGCTTAAGGGTTGCTCTTTGGTCTGTTCCATTGTACTTTATGCTTATAACTAGATCCCCACACTGTATTTGCAAATATGCAGACCTTCTTACTCCCTAAAAATAACATTTGGGTTTCAGCTCTCTCAAATACCAAAGTTTGGCTCAACTGACGAGTCCAAGCTGCCCGACTTGAATACTAAAGAAGAATTTATCACAAGTCCATATGTGCCTGAGATGAACCGTGATCCGGGTTCTTCTCTTGTAACCAAGAAGGATTCTAAAAGGGCTGACGATTCTCATCATAACCATGGAGGAGATAGTATAAATTCTGCTGATTCGCATGCAGTTGTTGTAAGTTCTGCTACTGGAGTACCAATCGAGCAATCCCATCTTCATCCTATGCTGCCTTCTTCCATCAGCAGACCAATTGTCAGGCCAGCTCCAAATGTAATCCCTTTGCCTTTCTTTTCATAATAATGATTCAACTCACGATCAAATGCTAGTCCTTAATCTGTTTACAAGATAATCATAGCTACCCAGCTGTCTGTAGCTCTCACATTATTCTTGTTCAGCTTTGCATTCCAATATAAGCTCATTTAGATGTTTTTGTTTCTTTTCCTTTTTGCATTTATGCCATGAAAATCTGGAAATTGTATGCAGTGGGCACACTCAGGTGTAGAAAACACAGAATACAAAGCCATGGACAAACTAAAACAACGAATATGTGATGTTGTGTCTCACAAGAAAAACGTTCTAGTGCTTCAAGCTAAAATTCATGCACTCATGGAAGAGGTAGCTCAAATTCAAACTCTTCTGATGACTACAGAAATTAATAGCAGGGATGAGGTCCACAATTGGTTTGCAAGAGCTGATGAGATTTTAAAAGAGACAGATGGTATTTTGGAAGGTAAGAATAGTATGGCTGACAAGAAGCGCATGTGTGGTACTTGTTTGGATCCAACATCTTCCTGGGAAATTGGCCAGTTGTTGAGGGACGTTGACAAAATCTTGGAAGAGCGAAAGGGCTTAAACTTATCGTCCTATTTGTGTGGATTTTTGTATTGTAAGAAGTTGAAGTCAAAAGAGAGGATGCTACAAGAAATATTGGAAGCTGTAATGGATATTCATGTCGACATGATTAGTATATGTGGCATGATTGGTGTGGGAAAAACCATCTTGGCCAAAGAACTTGCTAGACATGCTCATAATGATCAGTTGTTTGATGTTATAGTGATGGTTCAAGTCTCTGATTCTGTTGATGTCAAGCTTGTTCAGTCTAAAGTTTCTAATAAGATAGGTCTACAGTTGTCAGATGATGATGATGAAGAAACAAGAGCTCGCATTTTGTATAGTGCACTTGAGAAAAAGACCACGGAAAGAGGGCAAGAAAATGACCCAGAACCTGCACAGCAGAGCAAGATTCTGGTAATATTAGATGGTTTGCAGTCTGTGATTGAGTTAGAGAAGGTGGGAATTCCGTATGGACACGATGGAAGGGCAAGCTGCAAAGTTGTCTTAATATCAAGGAGCACAGATGTTTGTAAGAAGATGGGTGCTGAGAAACTATTTTTAGTGGAGTGTTTGGATTTGGAAGAAGCTAAGATTCTTTTCCAAGAAATGCTTGGAGATAGAGTTGAAAGTATGGAAACTGCACTTGGAACTGAAAATTATCAGCATGTAGAAAAAGTTTTACTCAGGAAATGCAGAGGCCTACCTTTGATGATCGATTCATTGGTATGTGCATTGAGGCCTATGCGCCCATTTAAGTGGGAAAGTATAGCAGATCAGCTGGCAATGTGTACTTTGGTAGAAGTTGATGAAGTAAAGGAGGTTCCACGTGCAATTCTTGAGTTGTGCAACAACTTCATACAAACGGTGGAGAAACAGAAGTTTTTTTCACTTTGTTGTCTTATCCAAAGCGGTATTAGTATTTTGCTCTCAAGTTTAACAAAAGATTTTTTTTTTGTTTTTCCCGTCAATATTCTAAGTTTGCTGAAATTTCAAATCTGCAATAGGTGTTGACGAACCTCTGGAAAAGCTAATGAGATTTGGGATCGGGTGTGGTTTATTTGAAGCTGATTCATTAGCTTCTGCAGCTGACCAAATGAATTCATGGATTCATGAATTGAAGTCTCTATCTTTATTATTGGAGACCGAGAATCCAGAGCATGTTAAAATGCATGGTATTATTCAAGACGTTGTCATCTCAACCTTATCTCAAGGTAACACTCGTTGCTTAGTATCCTGCGTTATCATCAGTAATTTATGCTAGTTTTCCCTCACTGTTTTTATGGATTTGACTATCATATAAATATAAGCCTAGTATGAAGATTTTCACCTATATTTTATGTATCATAAGCTTTTCAGTCAAACATTTTTATGCATGCCATGCCAATCGCATTATTTGACGTGTCATTCTGTTTAAGATCAGCTCATAATGTTTTTTTGGTCGATGTAATTTTGTTCTATAAGTTGAAAGATTTTTGATGTACTAACCTTGATATTTTAGCATTTGGTAAGTCTAGTTGGCGAAACTTTAGGTTGGCTTATTGGTTTCGTGCTTAAATATGAGCATGACAGACTATGATGGATATATAGGAACTGAAAATCCTCAAACATATACTCTCTTATCATTATATACTCAAACATATAATTTGTTTTGACCAGGTGATAATATTTTACCGGTACTGCTGGATGCTAGTACTTTTTGGCACGCTAGGGAACCCTATGAAAATTGTTTTGCCATCTCCATGCTGCCTAACAGTAATTTCAAGTGTTTAAATGATCTGGAGTTACCTAAACTTGAAGCTCTCTTGTTACAAGGTGAGCCTTCTTTGAGGCTACCAAATGAATTTTTCAAAGGGGTGCAAAATCTGAAGATTTTAGATATTTCTAGGATAAACTTTGTAGATTTCCCATTGTCGATTGGAGCTTTGAAGAATCTTGTTACCTTGCATTTGGAGTTCTGTGACATAAGCTGTGGGGCTATATCCACGATAACTGATCTGCAAACACTTGAAGTGCTTAGCTTGCGTGGATCTACTGTTGAGCCTTTTCCAGGAGAATTTTTTAGCTTAAATCTAAGAGTGTTAGACTTAACGGATTGCCGAATCTGCACATTGTGTGTTGATGTCTTAGCCAAACTGTATCGATTAAGAGAACTTTACCTCAATGGTAATTATACAAAGTGGAGCACAAGCTTGATCCAGTCCCCTCTGGAAGTGTTGGAAGTTATGATCCCTGGAATTTGCCAAGTGCCTCCTGGTGTTCTAAATTTTCCCAACCTAAGAAGGTTCGTAGTGATATGCAGTGATGCATCGTACCATAGGCCATTGGAGGATCTTCATTCTTTTTCGCGCGTTTTGTTGATTCATAATTACTCCGACCAACAGCTTGAAGAAAGTGGTTTGATAGACCTGCTGCCCAGGACTGAGTTCTTACATATTAAGAAAACAAGTGGTCTGTGGAACGGCGTAGGTGACTTGAGTACACATGGGTTCTTGCAATTAAGGAAAATGCACATCGAGAGCTGTGGCGAAATGAAGTGCATTTTAGATACCCTGGCTCAAAGAGACGTGTTTCCAGAATTAGAAATCCTGACTCTCAAGCAACTGTTCAGCCTTACCAGTCTCTGTCTGTGTTCTTGGCAACCTTGCTTCAGTTTTTTCCCGAAACTACAGGAGCTCAGACTTACCGATTTACCTCAACTAAGTCCATTTGTGTTACCTCCTGAGCTTGCTCTTAAAATGAGGATTATGGAAGTGAGTGGCTGTTCGAGGTTGCTTTGGGTATTTGCAACTTCTGATACCAACGTCAGTTCTAGTGTTGAGTTGCGGTGTATGGAGAGATTGGAGCTCAAGGGCTTGACAAGTCTACTAGCCTTAGATGATTTGTCAGAGGATTCAATCACAAGAAATGAACCTGGAAGACCTTGTCGCCGGGTCCTATTTGGTAAAAAGGTAGCTTGCATACATAATAGATTTTTCATAAAAAATTTCCTGCAAGAACATTTTTCGTTCTCCAGGTGCGTATATCGGTGTCTAATCCAGCATGCAATTCATTTTTGGTAGATCAAGCTTCCTTTCCTAAAGGAAATGCATCTGGAGAACCTTGAAGAAATTGAGGAGCTATGTGGCTTCTCACAATCTGAACAAGGTGGTGCTGAAATAATGTTACCCTTACAGAGTCCAACATACGGCAAAAGCTCTAGCTTTGGAAATTTGACATATTTAAGGGTTCATGCTTGTGGTAAATTAAAAAGCTTGTTTCCCTCCAAGATTTGCAAGTCTCTGTCACAGCTGGAGAAGCTAGAAGTTGATGACTGTCATAATTTGAGGGAAGTTATCACAAGTACTGATGTTGAAGATGATGTCAGTCCTACTACAACTATGATATCTTTCCCCAAATTACAAACACTTAGACTGAAGCATTTGGATAGACTACAATTCTTCTACCAAGGATCCCTTGAGCTTAAACTCCCTTTGTTGAGAGAGTTGGTTCTACATAATCTAAGGGGTATGAAGGCTTTCACCCTCCAGAATACTTCAGCTCTTGATACACAAGGCACACCACTCTTTGATGGGAAGGTAATCTTTTCATGTGTCTGCATTTTTCAATCTATTTCTATCTTTAGTCACTCCTTAATTTGTGCAACCAGATCTATATTTTTGGAAAAAGTATATTTCCATAATGCTGTATTTAATCTGCTAAGAAGAATAGAAGATAATGACTAAATAGCTGATTTTTTTGGTTAGTACTTCATGTTACTTGCTTAATCCACGTACTTTTGATCATGTAAATTCTTCTTCAAACTTTATTCAGAAATGAATTAGTGATCACCTACCTCAAGAAACAAGGTAAGCAACTCCATATATCAAGCTCTATTTTAGGATCTCATATATTTTGTACAAATTTTGTACATATAATTCATGATCTCATATGTTTTCCTTTCGCATTAATCTTTATCACTTCCAATAAAGAATTATTTTCTCACATTTCATGTCATCAATCTCACCCCATATCCTATATGAATTAAGCAGACTGATTTTGCATCCTTGAAGGATCTACAAGTATCATGTATGGACACCGAATTGATAAAAAAACATGGAGACACGACAACATTCCCAAATCTGCAAAGACTAACTTTGAGAGAATTGCGATATCTGAAATCCTTGCCGAATATCAGCTCAAAACCATTGAGGTTATTGGATCTTCACAAAGTTGAATGCTTCAATGTGCTATTCTCAAATCAGTCAACATATATTCTTCCTACTTTGCCGCTCAGAATGTCATGTGAGTTAGAAGAACTCATATTGTCAGAATGCAACTCCATGAAAGAGCTTGTTGCCAATGAGAAGTCAGATGATAACCATAAACAGCTCTCTTGTTTGAAGAAGCTTGAGTTGCGCAGCTCGGAACAACTGAAGAGGATTCCGTGGAACGAGCTAATAAATATCCGCTCCCTTGTCATTGAGGGCCTTAAGGGTTGGACTTCTCTGGTATCAACTTCCCTGCTTGTTGGAGGCAATTTGTTACCACTACTCGAAAGTATGAAGGTAGAAGATTGTGAGAGTCTAGAAACAATCATTTCCCGGGAGGAGTTGCAAGAAGAGGGAGAGCAACTTCTTGTCAAATATGGAATAACCCTATTCCCTTGCTTAAGGAAGATTGAGCTTGGCAGGTTGCCCAAACTTGAGACATTCAGTAAGGGAAGCTATGAGGTGCACTTTCCCTCCTTGGAAACACTGGAAATAAGCTCATGTCCTACACTGGCATCATTTTCGTCGGGACCCCTTAGGACTCCAAGGCTCAACTCTGTGATACTGGATTCCAGAACCATCAAAACAGACACACTTGCTGACCCTTATGCCATCAACTCTGTGATACTAGATTCCAGAACCAGCAAAGCAGACACATTCGAAAACCTTAATGCCACGAAGCAAGGGCTGCACCGAGGCAAAGGTATGAACGCATCCAAGGAATTAGTGCTAGTGTTAGATACTTAGATGCTAGTGCATGAGAAGCAGGGGGCAAAAAGTAGAATAACTCCAAAAAAATAAGAGGAAAATTTGGCTAATAGTGGGATTTGAACCCAAGTCCTCACATAATACTTGGGTAAAGTGGGGAGTTACCACTTGGGCTAATAAGAATTTCCAAAATCTATTCCTACTAGTATTTCCATATTTTATTTTTGGGGTGGGCTAGAGCAAACCCCAGCCCACCCCTAGATCCGCCCCTGAAGCTAATGCATGAACTGAATGTTGCATCCTAGTAAGTGCATGCTACAAGGACTTTTCCCTTTTCGTTCGCAGTTATCTAGTTTTTCAGGTCAAAAATAACATGCATAATGAAGAAGAATCTCCCACTTTTCTATTCATTAGCACATTCGATCAGGTTATGATGAATCAGATCATTATTACACGCATATATATGTCGTTCCTTATCCTATTTACATACAATTAAACGAGTCTAACTTTGGTATAAACAGTACGCCCAGTTGCTGCAAGAATGGTGCAAACAAGCCCATCAGAATTTAGAGCCACCGTGGAGAGACTGACAGGGACAGGATTAGAAGCGGCACCAGACTCTGCTTTATAAGCATAGCATAACGCACGTGCTTAAAAGGTTTTTGGTAATAATGATAGTATTATGATCCTCATCTAATCTCATACCAGTGTCTTTATAAAATCATTCATATAATTGCCAAATGTTGAACCTCCGCAGGTATGTATACATCGGCTACATCGGCTACATCGGCTGGTAGTCTGGTACATGCACAAATCTCTATATTTAGCCATCATCCAATATTATAGGATAGGTATTCCTTTTGGATTATATTCTTTCTTATTATTGGAGATAAATTAATCTCCCAAGGAAGTGTCGTGTACTCGTGTATATGGCACGCGCTGAGACTGTGTCTAACCTGTGCGGCCCTTAGCTAAGTCGAACCCATTCAATACACTAAGTCAGGCCTTACTTACTCCGAATGCTTGAAGACAAGCTAAGATGGATTTTGTGGGAAAGAGGACTTGTATTGAACAAGAGATTGCTTAACAAGTTGCGCTTTGGTTGTCAATGACGGTTTACCCTAGAGGGGGGGGCTAAATGTATAAAATACCGAAACTTACCCTATAAATTTACCGGTATACATTTTTCTAAGTTTTTTTTTATAAACCTAATTCCCTAGTGTGTGGATTCAAGAAAAGTCAAACACAACTAATTGTATTTTAGAATAGAACTTGGTAATGTTACTCATTACTCCAACAAACGGGTTGTTTGAACAATAGTATTTCAGGGGAAACTTAGCCAATATTCTTATTAATTTAACCATAAAAAATCAAATATATTTATATAATTCCTACATACCAATATCAAAATAATATATATATCTATATAATCTATCGAGATAATAATAACATTTATACATATATAATTTATCAAGATAGTATCATCATTTTAAATAAAAAAACATTATTTGCAGTGAGCCAAAAAGAATTATAGATATTCATACCTATATTGAAGCAATACATTGAATAAATGATTTTGAACACAAAATCATGGTTTATATACATGGTACGAAAATACTTACTATCCATTCTCTAGGATTGTTATGTTTTTATATGTAAAGTATAATATTTTATGTGACAAATCAAATAGTAAACTAAGATCAAAAATAAAATTAAATCGAATTAAATATAACAATAGTACTAAATATACTTAGGGTTTATTTTATTAATAAATGAATTAAACGTGCATAAACTCCAAATAATAGTATATTTAAAAAATAATTTAATATTTGAGATCATGATTATACATGACATGAGTCTAATCTAGTTTACATGAAATTGTGACAAAAAAAAAAGTTTACATGAAATTGAAATTCACATTCTCTCTCTAAATTCATGCATTCTTATCTGATCTTATCACGTATATATACACTCAAACATCTACACCAAGCCACCACCCACCCCTCAAATCAAAAAACCCACCACCATTCAATTCCTCATCCTCCAACAATGGCGTCGTCGTCTTCAACCACCGTCCTCCTCCTCATCCTCTACACCTCCACCGCCGTCTCGGCCCAAACCTGCAACTCCCCCCACTTCAAAACCCCGAAAACACCCCCCTTCACAAACTGCTTCTCCCTCCCACACCTCTCAGCCTCCCTCCACTACACCTTCAACTCCTCATCCTCGACCCTCTCCATGGCCTTCTCAGCCCCCCCTCCAGCCCCCTCCGGCTGGATCGCCTGGGCCATCAACCCGGACTCCCCTTCCATGGCCGGCTCCCAGGCCCTCCTCGCCTTCAACTCCCCCAACGGCTCCGTCTCCGTCTCCACCTACGCCCTCCGCTCCTACTCCCAGATCGTCAAGTCCCCCCTCTCCTACCCCGTCTCGGGCCTCGCTGCCGAGGCCCGAGACGGCACGATCACCGTCTTCGCCACGTGGCAGCTTCCCCCCAACACGGACAAGATCAACCAGGTCTGGCAGGTGGGCCCCTCCGTTAGCGGCGGTCGCCCCGATAAGCATGATTTTGGTCCCGCCAATCTCGACGCCAAGGGGATTCTCGACTTGGCGTCCGCTGATTCGCCGGCGGTTGCTCCGGCGCCCGACTCCGGCAACAACGCCGCCGGAGTTGGGGTCTCGTTCGGGTTCGGGTTTGTTGCTGCTGTTGCTGCTGCTCTTGTTTTGTTGCTTTAATTCGGTTGTTGAGATTTTGAAAGCGATCGGGAGATTCTGTTTTTTCTTTGTTGTTTACCCTTGGTTTTACTAATTACAGTACTATTTGTGGCCGGACTGTATTTCTTAGATTGATGATCAATTGATCATAATATACTTTTTTTTAGTCAAGGGCACTGCCCCCATGAGAGTCGAACCGATGACCTCTGGGTACTATCCTTAGAGGCTTAACCGTTTGACTAAATGCCCGAAGGCTTGATCATAATATACTACTACTATAATACTGAGTGTTATTTTATATTTCCAATTTTTATGGAAGATGTAGTAATTATTTTAGGCCAATTTGCAGGGTATTCTATAAAAATTTCATAAAAAAAACTCGCCATTTAAATACTAATTATAAAGTATTTTTATATTTTTATATATTACTGTAACAGTTTATTAATTAAGGTACTTTTATAAACAATTTATTAAATAAAGGCATTTGATGCTATTTCCTTTTTATTTGGTAAGCAAAAAATTACATTTATCACTACAAAAAAAAAAAAAGTACGAATACAACAATCGTAAAATATCAATTTTCATTTACAAAGGGAAAAATAAAATCAATTTGCAACCGTTTCTGATGGACAAATTTGAGATTATTCAAGATAAGATGGCCGGATTGGACAGATTGCATCCATGGAATAATATATCCTCATATCTTTTTTGGTCCACAAAACTAAATGCCAATTTTGTTGCTTAACATGGGTAGCATTTAAGTTAGCAAAAATGTCATACACCGTATATTATAAGATCCGAATGCATGACAACACTCTTGTATGGCTGATTTCTTTGCCTTTGTTGAAGTTTCAAACTTAACGTGAAGTTTGAATAGATGATGCATGCATGGTAAATACTCTGTAGTACGTACGTACCGACCCATCTGAATTAATTAACTAAGAAGAAGTTAAGTTGTGATTAGCTCTCAACACGTTTGATGTGAGCTAGCTAGCAAGGGTTTGGTAGTGTAAAGAGTAGGTGGAGATCAGTTGGAACTTGCCACTTAAATTTCGTGTGGTGGTGTGCAGTTGCAAATTAACTATTCCCACTCATTCATGTATGATCACTTTCTAGAGCTTATT
Source organism: Polygonum aviculare (assembly GCA_934048045.1). Lineage (NCBI taxonomy): Eukaryota > Viridiplantae > Streptophyta > Magnoliopsida > Caryophyllales > Polygonaceae > Polygonum > Polygonum aviculare. The sequence goes on along the minus strand of OW204028.1, from coordinate 31,923,089 downwards.
TATAATCATGGCCCATGCTTTGCGAAAGCCAGTAAACAAGCAAGTTCATGGCCGCTCTCTATTTATAATCATGCAATTAATTAGTAGCTAGGCCAGCACAAGCTATATTATGAACACGTTTTTCACGGCTATGGTCGCTTTACATGCAATTTGTACAAGGTTAGACTTACATAGTTACATAATTAATTACTACTCCCTTCTCACTCTCAAAAGGTTAATAACAAGTGGGAAAAAATGGATGATAATAGACGTAAATGAAGTCATTCATAAGATTAAACGAGGAAAAGTTTGTAAATAGAGGAAAAAAAGTCAACCAAAATTTATAAAACTATTGAGAAAATGGGATAATGAGGGATAATATATAATATTAGATGAGGATAATTTTATACAGAAAGTGATAAAGTTGACGGGAGAATTTTGATAATGTGGATAATATATGAGATGAAATAAGGGTAATATTATAAGAAAAATATGATATAATTGGAAAATTGGAAAAATGGACAATCTTACCCAAAAAAGGAAGATAAACAATCTTTCAGAGATGAAGAGAATACCTCCTAATTGTTGCGTACTATCATTGATTGAGTATTCGAGCGTACGGAAAATTAAAAAAATTGAAGTAAACTACTCCGTTTGACTCACGATGCAAGACATTTTCTTAATTTATATTAATAGATAAAATTAGAAACATTCTACAAATGTTATAGTTTTAATTTAGAATTTGAGTAGGCTTAATTGGGTAGAAAGAATTTGCTAATTACCTACATAAATACATAAGTTTAGAATTATCCGAAAGGGGGCTCTCTATTGATCTATCCCCATTCTCGTCCTCATTGTCATTGTAACTTTGAGGTGACTTTCCATACTCAAAAAATGTCACTCTTTCGCATGCAAGTGTGGACCGGCAGTCCTTCTCGCCTAGTCGTGGATCCGCTTATACTTAATAAACATAAACACATAACTAGACTAGCGTGCAAGGGATCGTTCAATTCATAGTATAGAGCAACTAATGGGAATGCATTTTCCATAAAAATTGAAAATATGAAATAACACTATTATAGTACGTAGTAGTATATTAGTTTATGGCTCAATTTGATGCATACCTAAAACCTCATGCGCGGTGGACTGGTGGTGGGGCTGATTGGATTAATTGGACCATTAAATCCAACTCCAAATGAGAGCACAAACAAATGAACACAAGTAGGCAACAACTTGGCCACAAAACCTAAAAACTGCGCAAGTAAATGGAGTAAAAGATAGGAACACGTTTTGACTTTTGAGTGGGGTTTTACCAAATTAGAATATGTTGTACTCCGTGATTAATGTGATTAAATTCTTCAGTGTTGCCTTCGAACATGCGTTGGGCTTGACGTGTGTATGACGTACCCACCGCCGTAATGGTTGCGTTAGAGGAAAAAGTACTCCGTATTACTTTTGACTTTTGGGTGCGGTTTACCCTTTTACAAATTTTGACCGTGACCTATCAGAAAAATGGAATGGATTTGTCGTGTACGACTGTACGTGCTTCACATCATCTTTCTAATTTTTGGTGGCGGTGAATTGGGCTTGGGTTGAAAAAATTATTAGCCCAATGTAGTACTCCACTACTTTTATATTTGGCCAACGTATCAAATGTTTGCTTGGATGTCACTGGTGTCTCTCCCTTCGCTGGTGGTGGGGTTGATGCGTTCGTCCCTGGGGCAGCGGTTGCTAAGGCTGTCGCCAAAAAGAAGAGTAAATATGCTTCCAAATGTGCTGATAATGGATACGGTTTTATTGCATTCGCTTTCTCCACCTTTGGAGATTTGGGAAGTGATGCTCTTGATTTTTTGGCTAGGGTCTCGCGAGCTGCTCAGAGTCATACATCTAGTGCGAATATTCGATCTTTTATTTTTCATAGGTTATGTTTTACCTTGAATAAGGGTGCTGGGGCTCAGTTGGTTGCTCGGCTCCCTTCCAACTTTTTGTAATTTATGTATGGAACAAATTAATATCTAAAAAAGGGTTATTATTGTTTTTTTTCAAAAAAATATCAAATTGGTATTAAAAATTAACATTTTTGAACATTTCGATATTTAGAAAATATGCTTGGATAAATGGGTATTTAAAAACAAAAATGTAGACGTTTGAGTATTATAAAAGCAAAAGTTTGTCATTTTAGTACAATTCTATGAAAGTAATACAATTCACTTGCAAAAAAACACTTGTGTATTAATTAAAAAACGATATTACAGATTAAAACTAGTTTATTTATTTATAATGAATAAAACTATACTCAAATTTAATTTGACAAAATCAAATATCAAAATTGTGAATGCTTAAACATTTAATAATATATTACTCCAGAAATAAATTTTTCCATGAAAATAAGAGTTTTATTTGCTTTAAAGCATAATTTGATTATTCCATCATAATATAATTTGGTTGTTTATAATAGAAATAAAATCTTTTATGTTGTTCATTTGCAAAGACGTATATAAGGTCCATAAGGATAATTAGTATAGTTTATCGGATTGCGCTGTTACATAAACAATTAAAAGAACAAAAATTACCTATTTTTGTTTTTTTTAATACCCAATTGTCCAAAAGATGTTTTTTAATAGTCAAATGTCCAAAGATAGTGTTTTTTAATATCAATCTTGTATTTCGACCGTTTTTATTTATAGTGAGACGTGCGTGAAAAAGCACTTGTTACACTTCACAAAAAAATTTGAATGTATTTTTTTGTGGGGAGGGGGATAGTTTTTATAAACAAAGTTTAATATTATACCATCTATGTATTAATTGGGTTATAAAAAAATTTAATATAACTATTTTGGAAAGAGAAAATGTACAACCATTAAAACTTATATAAATTTGATCATACTAATATTTTATTATAAAATATCTAAAAACAAATTTTTATATATATTTACTCTAATAATCGGGTACGACACGACAAATTAAGCCAGTAGTTTTTATAAACAAATGTAGCCAGCTCTAATTTGGTCATACTTTTGCTCTTTTATACGGAGGAAAATCTTCTGTCCCGAATGCCCGTCCCTAGCCTATGTCCCATAATTCCTATTGGTCCACGTGTCATCTAATTTTTTTAATTGAAATCTGTTTTTTTCTTTTAGAATGAGATTAATTAATTAAGCCATCTCCCAACTCTACCCAAAAAACTCGTCTTCGACCCTCTCCATCCATCAGAAATCAATTTCCATCGCTCCAATCTCCATCTCTCCAACCGTAACACTCTTCCTCTCGTAATCTTCCTCCGGTCATCTCCATCTCTCCATCCATCTACGTGGAACGCTGGCGCCATGCCGCCATCAACGCTTGCTCCTCGTTGCAAGTTTTTCAGATCCAGGTATTGTCTGATGCTCATAACCAACTCTTTTTCCATTTTGTTCAAGCAATTCGTAGGAAATTTATGGCATCGGTCACACTAACGAGGAATCGGTGGCATGTGTGACATTGATCTCTACTATCGTGCCTTCAATTGTTCTCTACCCTGCTCATCTCCTCCATATTCCAAGTTAGGGTTTAGATTTAATTGCCCAATTTTCACCAAGTTTTCATGAGCTTAAGGTGATATTTTTTTGTTACTTTCTAAATGCTTCCTATTTTTGCTTTAATTTTATGGATTCAATATTCTAATTTGCCCTGTGATATAAGCAGAATTGTAGTGTTTGTAGTTTCCTGAATGTTGGTAAATACTGGGAGATTGAGCAAGCAACAAATTGAGTAAATGGTGAATTCATTGTGCAAAAACAGGTTGCAAGTAAAGAAGAGGCATATTTGTTGCACAGTTGCTATAGATTTTAGCCTTGCTTTGACAAATCTAGATATGATGCGTGAGAATAAGAATACAAGTTGTTTTGTGGGTTGACTTCAATAGATGGGATAGTTCATAATCCTTAACTTGTGATGTTACTTAGTTTCTTCCAAATCCACTTACAGTGCTCTATGCATAGGCTACTGAAGCATCTTGATTTTGCTTACATATATATTATTTAAAAGCTTCCACCCATGACAAGCCATGTTTTGTTTTTCTTCTAGCCTATTAGCTCAATTGGTAGAGCAATTGTGCTAAAGCACAAAGATGTGTGTCCGAATCCCACATAGGCTTATGATCAAGGGAAATGAAATCTAAACTTGATAGTGAGATTGATCTTAAATGAAGAAATACACAGAATAACAATGATGATGCATATATTGTTAGTTAAATTACTAAGGTAATGTCATGTTTTACTCACTAGGAGCATAACAAAAAAAAACAACAGCAAATAACATCAAGTTCAAAAGAAGATAAAAGCAAAAAAAAAAACAATAAAGATATCAAGTTCAACATAAAGATAGCAACAAAAACATCAGCAAACTTCAGCAAACTTCAAAGTGGGCACCGACCAAAAACAGCAATAGCATCCAAGAGCAACATTCATCTGCTACAAACAACAGCAACAACCAAGACTTTGAAGTGGTGGCTGTAATTCACTTCTCACCAGTTTGCAGGAGTCTAGCATAAGCTTGGAAGTCATCATACTAAAATTAAACAAAAGTAAACAAGTGTAAGTTTTTTATATGAAATCAAATAACTAATATTATAAGGAAAAAGTTTGAAACCTGTGGCTGCTGTAATAAAGAGAGCATTGAAGTTTGTTGAGTAGGGACATTTATCATGTTCTCCTACATATATTAATATAGAAAACATCATCTTAGTACAAAAAATCTAAGGATGAAAAGCTATGATCAAACATGCAGTAAGTAATTAATTGGAAGTATGATGCTTGGTCATAGCTTATAAGGAATTTGATGTACCTGCGTAAGATGCTCTAGGTGAGCATCACTAGTAACTAGCTGCACTTGAGTATTAGTGCCTTCAATACCATTATTTGGCAATTTCTTCTTTTTTCCTCTTTTGGATCTGGTTGCTTTTTGAAGAGCACTTTTTATCCTCTTACTTGATTTTTGTCTAGACTTTGGCTTCAATTTTAAATCACACCTTATCTTTTTCTTTTCATTGTCACTCATAGTCATATTTCGACTCGGATCACCTCCTAATATATGACAACTCTCATTGCCAAGGCTGGACTGTGTTGGTTTCCCTGCTAAGTCTGAATCCACTTCTCTACGCAAGTTAATGAGCCTTTCTTTCACAATGTTGTATGTTTCTTCTGATTCTGCAACTCTTGTGAAAAAATGAGTAGATAAACGACACAGATCTCGATAACGCCTTGCCATTGCTACTCTAGGATCCAAATCTGTTGAAGATTCATTGTTAGTGCTGACACTTCCTTTTCTGGCATCTTTTGTCCATCTTTTCAGTATATATTTTTCAGGAATTGTTATAATACCTTCAGCAGAGAATATCCTTAAAATATGACTACACAATATACCAACAAACTCAAACTTTCTACAGCTGCAAAAACTTATCTCGTTTCTAGCATCATAGGAGACAGTATAACTGAACTTCTTCTTGACATGCTTGACAGAATATTTTACAGCTTCTCCAAACTCACCAACAGAAGATATTTCAAACACACAATCAAAAGCTTTACATACTTCAGCTTGAAATAACACAAATACTTCTGGTGTATACACAACTGCAGCATGCTTTAGAATTTCTACTGGCAAAGACGATGATACTACACTATGGTTGACTTTAAAATCTGCTACCAACTCATCATAACGACGCTCATCAAGCAACTGTTGAAAATGTTCAAAAAATCTTGGAAAATCATCTTTAGAGCTTACATAGCGCTTGATAACGTTATTCATACTCTCACTTCGTTGTGTAGAAATCATGTCTGCACAAAAAGTATCTCGCCCATAAACTAATGCCCATTTTTCTTTTATATCAAACAATCTCATCAACCAATCATTTTCCTGTAAATTATACTTTTGCAACATCTCATTCCAAGCATGTAGAAAATCTTCCTCGTTATCATGATCGTAGACACAACCATTGAGATCAGTTGCAAAATCTTTAAATTTCTCAAACACACTACTCAAATGAGTCGCTGCATTTTGAAAAATATGCCATATACATAGTCGATGAAAAGTACCTGGCCATTGATAAGCAAGTGCTTTCGACATCGCAGCATCTTGATCAGTGATCATCGTCTTTGGTTGTTTCTCACCCATAGCCTTCACAAATGTGTCAAATAACCATATAAACGATTCTGCTGTCTCATCATATAGCAACGCACTCCCAAAAATAATGGTCTTTTTGTGATGGCTTACCCCAACAAATAATCCAATTGGTCGACCATCTTTGTGCTTTCGATATGTTGTATCAAAACATACTACATCACCAAAATCATCATAGTCAGACATCATTCTTGCATCGGCCCAGAAAACATTAGTGATCAAATCATCTTTATCCACTTGAATTGCATAAAAAAAGTTAGGATCCTCTAATTGCATAGTCTGCAAGTACCCAAGAAGACTCCTTGTCACACCTGGCCGGATTGGTACGGTGCGCTTACTTCGCAAGTAATTGTTGTAGTCTACTCGAGCAAATCCAAGATTTTCACGACCTCCGGCCTGCTTAGCCATGAACTCAAAGGCTCTTCTGGGAGCAATACCTGACATATATGCCATATCAATATCTGCAGCTTGCGGCAAGGATACCTTTCTGTGTGATCTGAACAAATGAACCTTACTCGGACTTGCCAAGTTATGATTATGCTCAGCAATGAATTTGACGACATTGTACTTAGAAGTACGACGACAATCAATTTTCATCATTGCTAAACAGCCAAATCTTGTTTCTGATCGATGAGATTTGTAGACATTATCTCGCTTATCTTGTTCCCTTTTTCCTTCACATGAACAAACAAATTTCCTATCCACCACTTTTCCCATATGGCTGTGTGACTTACTTCTTCGGACAGAGAAGCCAACTTCCTTTGCATAAGCATTGTAGAATTCATAAGCTGCATCTTCGGTTTCAAACTCCATGCCAACCACCGGTATCATTGTTTTAGAGATATTGACATGATATGGCTTATCGGTTTCATCATTATCAAATTCCAAACGTCTCCGTGGGTGAACTTCTTGCATATCGGAATCCATTACCTTAACATTGATCGAGTATACGTGTTATATATCTTACATATAGCTTAATAAAACTGAAAAATCTCAATATTAATTGATCAATAAGAGAAGCAAGAAAAAAAAAAAAGGACCCAAAACAACAACACACTTGCAACGATCAAAATAATATAAACAACGCTACTACACCACGATGGAAATCCTCTGCATTAAATTGCTAAGAGAGTAGTAATATATCAAAACTCTAAATTTACTTATCTTCAACTTTTTCTAAAATGGGAATATGTGTTTAGTGAAATAATCAGATCACTTACCACCTGAAAGCCCTGATGGTGGAGTAAAATGGATCGCTTGAGAAGTACGGGGAGACGAAGAGTTTTTTGGGTAGAGATGGGAGATGGCTTCATTAATCTCATTCAGTAAAAAAAACAGATTTCAATTAAAAAAATTAGATGACACGTGGACCAATAGGAATTATGGGACAGAGGCTAGGGACGGGCATTCGGGACAGAAGATTTTCGTCCCTTTTATACAGGGTAATCTATACACTATACCACGTAAAAAGTACTTTTTGATAAATCAAAGTATGTAGTACAGTATCATGTACATATTCAAATATGTGAAAAGTAAAAAACATAACAGTATTTTAGTAAAAGGGTTAAAAGTATTTTTTAGGGAAAAAATAGATTTGCGGGAATTGAAGTCCTTCAAGTCCGAGAAACGTCGTCCTCATTCCATTCCCTTCCAGTCTTTCCATAGTCCTTCAACAGTCACCACTCAAATTCCAGCATCTCTCCCTCAAAAGCAAGGACTACAAGACTTTCACTACAAGCTTCATCCCCATCCATGGCAGAGCCTTCTCCGATCCGCTTCGGGATCCTAGGCTGCGCCGGCATCGCTCGGAAGCTCTCTCGCGCGATCTCCCTCTCCGCTCCAACCGCCTCCCTCTACGCCGTCGCCAGCCGCTCCCTCTCCAAGGCCAAGAGCTTCGCCTCCGCCAACGGCTTCCCCGCCGACGCCAAGATCTACGGCTCCTACGAGGCTCTCCTCGACGATCCCGCCGTCGACGCCGTCTACGTCCCCCTGCCTTCCGCTCTCCACCTCCGCTGGGCGGTGCTCGCCGCTCGCAAGAAGAAGCATATCCTCCTTGAGAAGCCTGTTGCGCTCAGCGTCGCCGAGTTTGATCAGATCGTCGAGGCTTGTGACGAGAATGGCGTCCAGTTCATGGACGGTACTATGTGGATGCATCATCCCCGGACCTTGAGGATGCAGGAGTTTCTCAACGATGAGCGCAAATTCGGCCGCCTTATGAATGTGAGTGTCTCTCTCTGTGTTAGTGTTGCTGATTTCTAACTCTGAGAAGAATGGCTAGGGTTTGTACTGTGAATTTCACATTTGAATAAGCACTTGGAGAAATTCGTAAAATTGTACTGTTACATGGTCAGAGTTGGAAGACATGGCTAGGTTTTGAGTGCTTATCCCAATTCTGTGTGTGTTAGTATTGCTGACTTCTAATTCTGAGAAGAATGGCTAGGGTTTGTACTCTTAATTTCACATTTGGAGAAGCAATTGGGAGAAATTCGTAAAATTGTACTCTTAGATGGTCAGAGTTGGAAGACATCATTAGGTCTTGAGTGGCTAGCCTAAGTCTTAGTATTGCTGATTCAGCCGCCTTAAGAATGTGAGTGTCTCTGTGTGTGTGTTAGTATTGCTGATTTCTAACTCTTAGAAGAATGGCTAGGGTTTGTACTGTTAATTTCACATTTGAAGAAGCAATTGGGAGAAATTCTTAACATTGTAGTGTTAGATGGTCAGAGTTGGAAGACATGGTTAGGTTTTGATTGCTTACCTCTACTGATACCTTCAGTAAAGAGAGGAAGAACTAGATTTGCCATTTTGACAATGGACTATGCTACTACCTGGGGATTGGTATTGGATTTTTGCTCACATACTTTGGCTGCAGAAAACTGAAGTAAATGGTAGCTTTTGAGATAGCGTTGGGTCTCAAAATGAATTTATCAAAGACTTTGTGAGATGTTGTTGCTACATTGCTAGGATCTGTGAATTTATTTTTGGTTGGAATCCATGTTTATTTGTTCTTTGAAGAGGATACTTGGATCACAGATGGATTATAACCTTTTGATTACTTAGGAATCTGTTTTTGGCATTGCGCTTAATGCACGTCCTATTAAAGATTCTTTCTCATGACTGGAATGCATGAAAAATATGAATGATAGAACGGGTTTTCTTATAAGCTATTGGTGGGTATGAAATGGATCAATATTGGAGCTCTATTTTACGTGTAGACCAAAAGATGATATGTTTGTGTTTTGGTAATTCCTCTCCAGAAACATCTGTGTAGAAGCTAGTTATTAAGATATTCCCTGTGATGCTGGAATCCTTAAAACTGTGGCTCAAAGGCTCAATTTTTTGTTGCATGGTAAAACAAACCAAGAATACAAATACCAATAGTGTTATTTAATTATATTTTATCTCCATGTTCTACACTTTCTAGTAAGTTTCTTTCATTTCCTAAAATTTCAGATTGAAAGGGCAGTTTGAGAATGTTTGTTAAGTATCACTCTTGATTCTCTACTGTATAGTTAAGACTAAACCTTTTGAAGGGTAGATTGATGCTTGACTTTTGTCCATTTATTTTTATCGAAGAGTACAAAGTTTTGTATTCGGTGCAACCTCAATGTGGACATATTCTCATTTCTTCTATGCTTTCAGGTACAATCTTTCTTCAGCTTTGCTGCTCCCAAGGAATTTCTCGAAAACGACATTCGCGTGAAGCCAGACCTCGACGCCCTCGGTGCACTTGGCGATGCAGGCTGGTATAGTATCAGAGCAATCTTATGGGCTGCAAATTACAAGCTGCCAAAACAAGTGACAGCATTGCCTGGCACCATTACCAATGAGGCGGGAGTTATCTTGTCTTGTGGGGCGTCTCTGAATTGGGAAGACGGAACTGTAGGGACTTTCAGTTGCTCGTTCATGTCTCATTTAACAATGGACCTAACTGTTATTGGAACAAATGGAACTTTACATCTTACTGACTTTGTTATACCTCTCGAAGAGAAAGCTGGGTCTTTCTCTACTGCTTCAGATGCCACTTTCAATGATCTTCATACCGGGTGGTCTAAGATGCCGAGTGAGCATATTGTCATGAATGAGCTTCCACAGGAGGTCTTAATGGTGAAGGAGTTTTCAAATTTGGTTAGGAGCATAAAATGGAATGGCTCGAAACCCGAGAAGAAATGGCCGGTTCTGAGTAGGAAAACCCAGGCTGTGATTGATGCTGTTGTGGCTTCTATTGGAAAAGGTAATGAGCCGGTTGAGGTCATCTTTTGAAGTGCTACGTTTTGTGGTGTTGTTTGCTGGTGTGTTGCACTTGAAGGTTGGCCAGATTTGAATAAATATTAGAGGAAAATGATGATAGATGCAATGTTATGCACATTAATATACAAATATACATATTCCTATACTCTATAAAAGCTAGTTTTTTTTTTTTGTAAATCTGTACAAGATAATTGGTAGCTGGATGCTCGATAATATTATGTTGTTCATTTGTGTACTTCACATGCTTGTATCTATGGATTCTATGCATTTTAGTATACAAGGTACACTACTCACATACTACCATTCTCTACTTCCTCTGTGTAATGTTTTGTACTAGTAGCTCGTTGTAATGCTTTGGGCATGGTCTTGTTTGTACCATTTTATTTCCAACAAAAGTATGCATCAGAAGAAAGCAGAGTAGAAAGGTATTAACTAAAAACAATGAGGATGACATAACTTGTGTTGAGACTTAAGAGAGAAGCTCATCTAGAAGGTACCCTTTTTACTAGATAAGTGCTCCACCAATTTGGTTGGCCAATTGATCTTAATGCAGGTAAAAATACTACCATCTGAATGGTTGATGATGCAATAATACACTGCAAAATTCAAGAAGCAAACTGGTGAATCATGAGTGTTTGATAATGGATACATTGTGAAGCCGGTTTGAACCCATAACCAAAAGAGCATACATTGCAATTTCAAATTTCAAAATGCTGCCACAAAATCGAAAAATCCCAAGTTACAGAACCGCTCTAAATATAATGGGTGATTATTCTACAAGCCTGTTGTTGTAACTGAAATCATGTGTCTCTCTTCAGAAGGATTTCTTCTCATAAGAAACTAATCCATGGACTCCTCCTTCAGCTTGTGCAGCCCCAGTACGAACCTGAACATTTTATGGTACAAACACATGACCATGAGTGAATTCAAAATCGAAAATGTACATCTGTTTATAAAAGAAAGCACTACTATTGCTAAAACAGTCATTTTTTAGCATTTTCCGCTTCATACCTCAAGCCTCAATGTGTTTGATTTCAAAAGATCATGAGCAGATGACACTGAAGAGGCTCCAAGATCCTGGAATCCTTGCTTCACAGCGTGCATTGTGTAAGGGACCAACTTAAGAACCGAGCCTTTGTCAGCAACCCTCCCCACAACACCTTGAGCGATTTTAAGCTTTGAAGTATCGCCCAAGTATCTTTGATCGCTGCCTTTGGTCATTGCTTCCAAAGAGCCCATTCCTCTGTACTTTTTGACACGTCGACCATCCTATCACGGAAAAAATCCGAAATTATTCAATAGTTCAATAAAGGTTTCCTCATCTCAACAACTAGTACATACCGCAAGATATTCATAACGACCAGGAGCCTCAACACTTCCTGCCAAGAAGCTTCCCATCATTACAGTCGATGCCCCTAATGTTAGAGCCTTCACAATGTGTCCAGAATTCGATATCCCTCCATCAGCAATTACAGGTATGCCACTTTGAGAAGCAATTGAAGAAACCTTGTAAACTGCCGTTGCCTAAAATGACAAGGGCATACATTAATTTCATCAATGATATGCTTTAACCACCCTAACGGCTTAACTAAGAAAAGCAATACGATAATGACTATGTTACCTGTCCACGGCCTACGGCACAAACTTCTTGAGTTGTGCAAATGGAACCAGAACCCATCCCAACTCTCAAGCCATCGACACCAGCCTGGATTAAGTTAGAAGCCTGGTACATTGTCACCACATTCCCACCAATGACATCCAGCTGCGGATACGTCTTCTTAATAAACTTGATCATATCTAACTGATATATCGAATTTCCTTGAGAGCTATCGAGCACAACGACATCAAGACCTCCTTTCACCAAATACTGCAATCTCTCCTTATCCGATTCCCTTGTTCCGATTGAAGCCCCAATGATGAAATCTCCATTAGGCCCTACAGAAGGCAATCCTCTCTTCGGGAATGACTTGATCATGTCCACATGCTCCATTGTTACCAAATCTATTACCTCATTATCTCCATCAGACAATGTTGGCACCAACGGAATACCTTTCGCAGACAAGAACCCAGCAATCTGATCCAAATCATAGCTGCTAGGCACCGCAAAATCCAGCTTTGACATGTAATCACAAATCCTCCCACCCTTGGATTTCAAGTTCATCCAATCGGATTTCGACACATACCCCAAGACCTTCGACTTCCTGTTGCCAGTCTCCGTTACCAGAACCACACTAGACCCACCGAAATCGGACTCTGAGTCGATCACATCAGAGGGGGATTTGGTCTCGAAATCGGAGACAAATGGAACTCTCCGGGACTTGGCTGCTTGAAGGAATGAGAGCTGTTCAGCGGCAGTGTTGTTTGAGTGGATTATTCCGACCCCACCAAGAGCCGCCATGGCTACAGCCATGGAGGCTTCGGTGACCGTGTCCATGGGAGACGACACACAGGGGAGAGAGAGGGAGATGTTTCTGGTGAGCTTTGTGGTGAGCTGAACAGATTCGGTGGGGAAATCGATGTAGTGTGGGAGGAAGATGACATCGTCGTAGGTGTAGGAGAAGCCCTGGTTGAAGAGCTTGTCAGCTGAGTAACCATCTTCGAAATGGGGTAAGGAAGCAGCCATGGCACAGAAGCTTCTAGAGTTAAAAACTGTTGATAAGAAGAATCAAGAACATAAACAGAATCAGAAACAAGAAACGAAAACAAGCAGCAACATATCTTCTTATCAGGACCTTGGATTCTGTTTTGGCGGGAGGACCTTGGATTGTCAATGGATGGAGGCCATTGGAGCTCAAGCTGTGGGAACCAGGGATGCCAATTGCTTGGTCTGTCTTTGAATCAGTTCCTGCTTGGGTTGTGCTACCTGACCTGGATCCTATCTTCTTATCAGGACATATGCTGAGCATTATTGGCAGTATGATAGGTGTTCCTCTGTGTATGGACTCTATTACTGCTCTGAAGAAGAAAGTTTCGTATGCTAGGATACTGGTTAGAGTTAAACCTGATGAGGTTAAGCGCAGACAGGTTAAATTAGAGGACTCATCAGGGAAGCAGTTTATTCAGAATGTTGTTTTTGAATGGGTTCCATGGTTTTGTTCTCATTGCTGTGTGTTTGGTCATAGAACTGACAGATGCGTTTCTCGTGAGAAGTCTAAGGAGAAAGGTGGAGAAGGGAAGCAGATGAAAGATCCTGGTGTGAGGCAGGTTTGGGTGCAGAAGAAGATTCCTAGTCCTGAGCTTGTGATGCCTACTCAAGTGGTTGATGCATCTGTTAAAGATGGCAATGGCAAAGGCTCTAGGGATGTTGTGGCTCTAGGTAGCAGTAGTAATGCTGAGCCAGCTATGCAGATTAAGGAAGCTGAGAGTGTGGTTGCTAACACTGCTCAAGTAGTTAAGAGTGCTGATGCTGAAAATTGGCAACAGATTAAGAAAAAGGCTGGTTTTCAAGGAGTGTATGGTTTGAGACAGAGGAATGATGGACAGGCTGTTACTCAGACAAGAAATAGTTTTGCTCATATAGGGAGTCGAAGCAGCTCCAATTTGGAGGATAATGGGTGAAGTAAAATTAGCAGCCTGGAATGTTAGGGGATGCAACTCATCCCCTAAAATAAACTTGGTAAACCATTTTACCAAGAAGAATAATTTGAGTGTTATGGTTGTGTTGGAGTCTAAGATTGCTATGATAAAAGAGGAATCTATTAGTTCTTCTTTGTTAAGAGGTTGGCAATATGCTACAAATAGTAATGAAAGAGCTAAGGGCAGAATCTGGTTAGCTTGGAATGTGGATCATGTTGAAGTTGAGATTGTTGAAAGTTATTATCAGTTTATTCACTGCAAAATTGTTGATAGAAGAGGTTTGAGTTCTTTCTTTGCCACTTTCGTCTATGCCTCAAATGCTGAGAATGGTCGAAGAGAGATGTGGAGCAAATTAGCTTGTTTAAGGCCAGGCATTCAAGCTCCTTGGATTATTCTTGGTGATTTTAATTGCCTTCTTGATGGTACTGATAAGATCAGTTTTAGAGGTCCTGATGATGCTGATTATAGTGAGCTTGAAAATAGTTGTTGTAGCCTGAATATTCAAGATATTCCTTACTCAGGTGCAAGGTTTACTTGGAGTAATATGCAAGAAGGAAGGGAGAGAGTTGCTTGTAAGCTAGATAGGGCCTTGAGTAATGATGTCTGGCAAGAGGAATTTCCTAACTCGACTGTGTTCTTTGCAGACCCCAGCTTGTCTGATCATTCTCCTTGTATAGTGTGTGTCAATCCTATCCAAATTCCAAAGAAAATTCCTTTTAGGTTTCGCAACTACTGGACTAAGGAGGATAGTTATAATGGTCTAGTGCAAGATGCTTGGAGCTGTATTATTAGAGGTACTCATCAATATATCTTGAGGGAGAAACTTTGTCAGGTGAAGAGAGTCCTTAAGCAGTGGCAGCATAACCTTGGCAAGAACATTGAGATTTTGATGGAAGAAAGTGTTGAGAAGTTAAAAATTGCTCATGAAAGTTTGCAAGGTGATTTTTCTAATATTCAAAAGCAGCAAGAGGTGGAGGAGGCTAAGAAGGAAATGCAACTTAGAATGAGTCAGCATGAGAGTTTCCTTGCTCAGAGAGCTAAAATGGACTGGTTGAAGATAGGAGAGGAGACTTCCTCTATGTTTTATAATGGAATTAAAGCCAGAAGAGCCAAAAATACCATTTATGCTCTCAAGGATAGTAATGGTAATCCTGTTGATGGTATTAGGGACATTGAGGCTGAAATCACTGGTTTTTATATTGATTTATTTGGCACAGAGACTACTGGAGCCCAGTTGGATTTCACAGATTATGGTGGTAGTATTGTTGACAGTTCTCTGCACCAGGATTTGATTCATCTACCTACTGTTGACAATATTCGAGCTGCTGTCTTTGATATTGGTAATAATAAAGCTCCAGGCCCTGATGGTTTTGGTAGTTTTTTCTTCAAGCATAGTTGGGAGGTTGTCAAGAATGAGGTCTGTGAGGCTGTTTTGGAATTTTTCAGAAATGGTGTCTTGCTCAGGTATTTCAACAACACTTTCATAAATCTGATTCCTAAGGTAGACAAGCCGTTCTTGGTGAAGGAATTTAGACCCATTGCTTGTTGTAGTACCTTCTTGAAGATTGTTTCTAAGATTTTGGTGCAAAAAATTAGGCCTTTTTTGGGTGATATAGTTTCTGATAATCAAGGGGCTTTTGTCCCTGGGAGAAGTCTGGCTCATAACTCAGTTGTTGCTCAAGAGATTATAAGAGGCTACAATAGGGCTGGCATTTCTCCTAGGTGCATGATCCAGGTTGATTTGCAAAAAGCTTATGATTGTGTTTCCTGGAAGTATTTAGAGGAGGCTTTGAAGTTTTTCAATTTTCCTGAGATTCTGGTGAGATGGATAATGCAATGTGTGACTACTCCTTTCTTCTCTGTGATCATTAATGGGGAAGCAAGAGGTTTTTTTCCAGGGAAAAGAGGGCTTAGGCAAGGTGATCCCCTCTCTCCTTTCCTTTTTGTGATTGTTATGGAGATGTTCTATAGGAAAATGCTGTTGGTGAGTAAGAAGAAAGGGTTTTGTTGGCATCCGAAATGCAAGCAATTTAAGCTGAATTGTATGGCTTTTGCTGATGACTTGCTTATTTTTTGCAAACCTACTAAGCTGACTTTGAAGATCATAAAGGATTGCTTATTAGAGTTTGGGCTTGAGTCTGGTTTAAAAGCAAATCCTTCTAAGTGCAAGTTGTTTCTTGGGGGTGTTAGTGGAGCTCAAAAGGAGGAAATCAGCAAGTTTATGGACATTGATTTGGGATCTTTCCCCATTAGATACCTGGGTACTCCCTTGCATTGTAAGAAGCTAAAGGTGTCTGATTATGCTCCTCTGGTTAACAGGATCTGTAGCATTATTCAAAGAAAGACAGTTAGAAAATTGTCTTATGCTGGAAGGATGCAGGTCATCAAATCAATGATAGAAGGAGTTCTCACGTTTTGGATGCAGGCTCTTGTTCTCCCAAAAAAGGTTATCCAGAAGATTGAGAGTTTATGCAGATCTTTTATGTGGGCTGGTTCTCAGGACAGTAAAAGAAGTTTAGTAGCTTGGAGCAAGGTTTGTAAGCCCTTTAAGGAAGGAGGCTTGAACTTTAAGGAGATTCTCTCATGGAATAAAGTCATTCTTCTTAAAATGGGGTTAGATCTTATAGCTGACAAGAGGAATCTGTGGACTCAATGGGTGAGGCAGAATATTACTAAGGGGAGGAGTTTCTGGGAGGTTAGTTTATCTAACAATTGCTCTTGGATTTGGAAGGAATTGTTGAGATTGAGAGAAAAGATTATTGATGCTCTTCATCTTGACAGAAATCATACTATTTCCCCGAGTTCAGTGGCAACTTTGTTGAAGTCTGATAGGAAGCTAAATTGCATTGTGGTGTATGACCTGCTTAGGCACCAGTCTCCTACTCAGAATTGGAGTGAATTGTTATGGAATGGAGCTTTTGCTTGCAAGTGGAGATTCATATGTTGGCTTGCCACGTTGGGAAGACTGCCAACTGCCAATAAGCTCTGCAGCTGGGGGCTGATCCAATCTGGGACTTGTTCTTTATGTGAAAATGATCAGGAAACTGAGGCTCATCTCTGGTTTCAATGTTGCTTTGTTACGAGGGTTGCTGATCAAGTTCTGACTTGGCTTGGGATTGCAATTAGGAAGAATTCCCTGATGGAATGGTGGGATTGGTTCTTGCTATGTAGTAGAAGGAAAAATAATATTTTCCAGTCGAAGTTTCTTGGTATTATGGGAGTGGTTTATTATACTTGGTTCTGGAGGAATGAAGTTGTGTTCAATGGTAAGAAACCAGACGTGGCAACGTGTGTCAAGATCATCATTGATGAATGCAAAATCCGGATTCTTGCCAAGTTCAAGACGACTGGGAGGAGAGGCCATGCTTTCATGACAAGGCTGAGACTGTAAGTTGCTCTGGTGGTTGGGAAGGGTTAGATGAGAGTGCAAAGGGGACTCACTCTCCCTTTCATGTTGAGTACTAGAACTTGTTTTTAGTATGAGGACGCATAAGGAAAGGGGTTTGGCCTTCGTTGTGCATCGAGTCTTAGAGTGTTCCATGCCTTCAAAGGGTGTGGTGCAGTCTAGGACCTTGCTGGGCGGTCCGGTCCCCTTTGGTTGGCTTTGCTTGCTAGTTTCTGTGAGTTGTGTGTCAATGTTGTTTTGGGAGGGCTAGGCTTTCAGGGTAGTTTGTATTACTGGTTCCCTTGTCTCGCCTAGAAGGAGTACTGATGTGATCATTGGTGCAAGGAATTTTAGTGCGAGCTTGTTCCTTCGTTTTGGCATCGTGTCAATGCTAGTATGGCCTTGCGATGAGGTTGTCTAGCACTTGACCTTGTTGGGAATTTGGAGCAGTATTAGGTTTTAATTGTATTTTGAGTTTTGTGTTGCTGTGTAGTTACTTTGGGAACTTTTGTTTTTGTTCGGTTTTTGTTAATAAAATTTTGACCATTGGCGAAAAAAAGCAGCAACATATCAAATTGGTCGCTATCTTGCAGACAACATATCAATTACAAAATGAGTTAGATACGTGTGGGAAAAGGATATTGCAGATAAGGATGCCATGCATCATAAAGCTACGGGACATTGAACTATAAACTAATTTCCATTTATCCAAAATAAATCAGTGTCCAACACTTAAATCCAACTCTAATATCCTGATTATTACAAAATTACCTTTACAAGCATTTTTGGTATTATAACATTGATGCTAAATCACAGGAACAAATAATCCACAGAAGAATTGATTTCTACCAGCAACGAGCAGAGGCATCCAATACTATGCATTGAGCATTGCATTCCCTCTTAAACAATAAACAATATCCGAACCAAGTCTGTGTAAGCTCACCGAACACCCAAAAGGAACCAGAAATACACACACAAAGCAAACAAATTTGTCATGTCCAAATAATTCCAATGAGAATCATTGTGAATCAATAAGACCCAGTTGACCCCTCTCTCAGCAAATTCGTCGAACAGCTGGTGTGCGAATTGTTAACCAGGAGTGAGACTAGACCGGTTTTACTTCACCAACACCAATTTTGTCAAGACAAATTTGAACAACCATCTGCCTAAATGCAAACCGTAAATCGTAAATTGAATTCAACAAAAATTCGAACGACCACCTGCCTAAATTTCTAATGCAAATTTAATACCTCGCTAGCTCGCACCAACTTTGTAAGTCGTTAATAAGTTCAAAAGAGGTAGCGGAGAGCGTGTACCTGAAGGAGGCAGTGGAGGCGTGAGGCAAGCGAAGAGTCTGCTAGGGCTCGGCAACTCTACAAAATTTCAGTTTTTGTTATTTTTTTTTAAACCCGAAATTTTTATATGAACCGAACCGGTTTTTTTAGCCTGTTTATTTGTACAAGCCGAACCGAATCACGCGGTTCGGTACTATTTCATTTCATGACCCCCGCAAGCCAACAAATGAAGATTGAAAACAACAACAACAAATTCAACACTCGATTGCCTCAGAGAACCACTGAGACCAAGAATGCAAATATTGTTGCATAATCGCACATGAGGTTCTGCACAAGGGATGCAACTATGCAAGTAGTTTGTCCTAGGCAAAAAGTATTTCATTGCCGGTTTGTGGGAAGATCATAAATTGATCAGCTTATCAAGAAAATCAAAGATATCTTTCAGCTATCAAATTTGGCAAAAGTACACGTACATATTACAACTCACATTACATGATAAGCAAATGCTCAAGATCAATTTATCAGACGATTCATGAAAAAGCATCCATATGATTCTGTAACTATAAAATATATGATCGATCTCAAACACCTGCTCTTAGCTCGAACAGCAGAAGCGGTTGCTCTTCGACAAGTCTGCGCCGTCCTTGGCAAGGCTGATGCGGTTTCCAGACAGCTCAGCCTTGTACAAATCCGAGCTCAGAAGCTTCCTACTAACATTGTTGTAGATCTCCCTTATAACCATCTCAAAAGCCGTCCTGACGTTGGTAGCGTCGAGTGCCGACGTCTCCATGAAGAACAGTTTTTCCGTCTCTGCAAGGCTCTTGCCCTCTTCGACGCTCACTTCTCTGATGTTCTCCAAATCACACTTGTTGCCCACAAGCATTGTTGCCACCGTGGTATCACAATGAGCTGCACAAATTTCCAGAAAATGTTCAAATGAATGGGGGATATTCAATCAGGACTCATGAACATGGCTTTCTTGGTAGTGAATTTTCCAATTAAACCACTACAACAACTTTCAAGTTTCTACCCTTTCAAGGCAACACTGATTTCAGGATTGAGCCGAAACCGAAAAAATTGACCGAACGGATTGAATCGAACCGAAACCGACGGAGTTCAATTCGGTTCTCGGGTCAATAAACTTCAGGATTTCGGTTTCGGTTGCGTCCAATTTTTTCAAAGAAAAACCTTATATTTATCGAAAACCGAAAAAATCCAAACTAAACCGAATTTTGGTTTGAATTCGGTTCGGTTTTTTTCGGTTCAATTCGGTTTTGAACCGAAACCGACGGAGTTCAGTTCGGTTCTCGGGGCAATAAATTTCAGGATTTCGGTTTCAGTTCGGTCCAATTTTTTCAAAGAAAAATCTTATATTTATCAAAAACCGAAAAAACCGAACCGAACCGAACCGAATTTTGGTTCACCAGATTCCAGAATTTTGGTTTCAATTTGGTTTGTTTTTTTCGGCTCAGTTCGATTTTTAACCCAAACTCGACCCTAAATAAACCACTATAACAGCTTTCAGATTTCAATCCATTCAAGATTTCACTGATTTTAGAACATCATTTTAGAAATTTGCTTATTTTCACGTGAAAACATTACTACTACTTATTTTCACATGGTGAAAGCACAGTTGAAAGACAACAATCTTGCAAATCTATTACTTATAACGAAGAAACATCTTCACTATACAAACCAGCAAAAAAAATGCTCAACTTAATCAGCCACAAAAGATCAGTAATCAGTAATCAGCAATCAAACCACCCCCAATTTCTTCCCTTCAACAGAAACCACCAAACAAGAACCAAGCCAACGCCCAATCAATCACTTTTCAAGACCAAAATTGTCAACAAAAAAAAACAATGAAGAAAACAACTAACCGTTGAGCTCCTCAAGCCACCGGCCGAGATTATCAAAGGTGCTCCGGCGACTGACATCGTAAACAACCAGAGCTCCTACGGCGCCTCTGTAATAAGCGCTCGTGACAGCTCGGAACCGCTCCTGGCCGGCCGTATCCCAGATCTGAGCCTTGACTTCCTTGCCGTCGATCTCCACGCACTGAGTCTGGAACTCGACGCCGATCGTCGTCTTCGTGTTCATGTCGAACTCGTTCCTGGCGTATCTCGAGAGCAGGTTCGATTTGCCGACCGCGGAGTCGCCGATTATGACTATCTTGAAGAGGTACTCCTCGCCGGATTCCTCTTCCGCCATTGGAGGAGTTGAGCGAGGGTTTTGGAATGGGCGGGATTTGGTAAGAGGAGGAATTTTGGGGTGGTGGTGTGGAAAAAGGATGTTTTGTGGGGGACAGAGGATGATATTGCGTGATTAGCGGGTAGTGGAAAAGAGAGGGCGAACAATATTCAAACTTAGCCGCTCACTAATTCACTATACTAGTAGTATACTCTCTCAAATTCTCAATCAAGTCAACAACATTCTTTCTTCTAAAGAAAAATGAATGGGAGTTGTATTTGCATTTCCTTGGTTCTTACTCGAAAATCAGAAATCCATTTATGTCTAGGGAGAAGTCAGGGTTCGAAAATTGCATTACAACATCATCTTGGCTCTTTTGTGTAATGCACTGCCGTTGTGTATATTGTTTTGTTTGAAATTAGGATGTGAAATTTATATTGTCTATAGTATAAAGCGGAGACAAAAGCTTCACAGAAAATTGCGTCACGTGTCATATCTTTAATAAAATAATTAACCGGGTCTTTGCGTATATAAAAAAACAATAATCATTATAGAAAGATAAATATATATGATTTGATAAAAATAATCAGCTGGACCCCCTCTATATAAATTAGGTAATTAGAATCTCGTATAATCATTCTTATCCCGTATAAATTGCTGAAAATTATGAATTATCCCTTACCAAGAATTAGTTGTAATCTTCAGATACATATTATTATTTAATAAAATGTGATATTTATCATAAAGTAATTTTTGAACAAATCCAACTTATTTATATTATTAGTTGATTTACTATTGATAAAAAACACTAATCATAATACGAAGATACATACATATGATCCTATATTTTTAAAGTGATCATTGACGTTATATATCTAATTAAATTGAGTTTATAATCGCATTACCCATACATGGTACGGGGGTTAAACTAGTTAAGTGAGCAAAATCACTTGAATTACAAATTCGAATGTATACTGTAAGATCTTAAGATCTCAAGTCAACAACTTAAAATCATTTATGGGCCTCATTCCAATTTGGCCCATCAGGCCCATTCATATTTGTAAGATCGTAAGACTTTTCATTATTGATGTAGTACATTACAAGTAACAAATGTAAGCTTCATGATTATAACCAAAAGATAAACCTGTTACATTTTCGTATACAGCAAGAAACAGTTCTACAGTGTACATATTCATCCCTAAGGAATGTTCAAATTTGAGCCTTCAGTGTTGCATTGTTTGATACTTCTGTCAAATATTTGTGTAACCATTTAAAAGGATAGGACAACCTAATACACAATCAGTATATCATGTCAAAAAACAAAATCCTCTATCTACAGATGTAACAGATCACCATTTTCGCTTGTTCGTCTTTATCACTGCTCGGTTTTATAATCCGGTTCGCTTCGATTCTGGGTTTCGAACTCGCCATTTTTCATCAATGAATTTTGAGATATGCAAGATTCAGGGTTCTCATGGAATTCACCCTTGCCTAGCTTTATCTCATTTGGGTCACCCATAAAGCCAAGTTGTACATTTCTGACACCGGAAACAAACTCTTCCCATGTCACACTCTTCAGATTCATAAACAGATGGTTTAGTTTCTTCGTGTTTGGACGAATCGTCGGTTTGTGGCCAAAGCATCTCCTGCAAACACAAAGCAACACAATTTCTTCAGCCAGAATTTCAGAAGACCAATGATCAAAAACAATGAATTGCTAAACTAACAATACCTTCTTCCTGCAAGAATCCTGGCCATATTACCATTGTTATTGGTAAGAAAAACATCACTCTCACTGCAGACGACGAAATCTAGCGCAGCCATGTGAGCAGAGTACGTGCTTAAAAGTGTAACCATACATAAGAGTATGAGACTAGCTTACATGTAGCGTTTTCCACCGCTTTCTTAGAGCACCGAGCTCGTGTCTTGCCGAATCAAGATCCTCTACAACTCTCGGTATAACCTTCGGTGCTCCACTTTATTATTTACACTAATAACAATAAAAAAATTTAAAAAAATTATATTCATATAGTAAACGTTTATTTTTATTTAATTTATGAATTTTTGTGATATAAATTTCTAGTGAATATTTTTAATAGCCAAAAAGATGATTTATTCATCATTTTTAATGTAAAAAATAGTAATAATAACTTTTTTTATCATAAAAATGTACAAATGTATGATACTTATCATTTATAATACAAATATAATTATTTTTCAAAAAACTAATATTAACTTATACTATAAATAATAAAGTGGAGCACCGAAGGTCATACCGAGAGTTGTAGAAGATCCTTACTGTGTCTTGCCCACATAAGCATCATTCAACCAAAAAAATATCTTAATTATCATATCATATTCCTAATTAAAAATACTTATTTTTTTTTTATCTTTCTTTATTTTCTTCAACCCGGGTATTGATATAAGCTAGAGAATTATAGTATTAGGTTTTTTTTTACTTGTGTGGCAAGTATCTACGAATACTTGCCTAATGGCTCAATAATATAAACTTGAGCTTTCCCATATATGTGTTAGTTCTATATCTTCCTCTATAAATACTTTGCTTTTATAATTACTTGTATAATGGCTCAATAATATCCACGTACTTAAGTTCTAAGAAAGAAGAAGATGGATTTCCTTTGCAACTCCATATCGAAACTCAAGGTTAGTTCGTTTTATGGCTTTGTTTTTGGTACTAGAGGAGGTTGTTGAAAACGAAGAGAAAAGACTAAAAGATCGACTAACTCCTAACACCATCGGAAAGCAAAAGAAATATCGAAAATATATGTACAGGACTAGGGCCGCAGGGGTTTTGTTAAGTTCTCTTATCGGTAGATCAATATGCATCTTCGTCTTCTTGTGTTTTTTGGTTAATTATTAGGGTACTTGCCTTGGTCGGTACACTAATAATTTTAATTTTGTTATGTTATTTGATTTCTCTCCAGCCTTTCTGTTTTATACCAATTAACGCCCTCAGAGATATATGTGGCTATGTGCCGTCCATACTGTGATCGAGGGAGCACTAATTGTATATCGGTGAGTTACATTACTTACATACACTTTGGTTGCTTAATTCACGGTTATTTAGCATACGTATTAATTACCCTATTAGTTTAGGGTTTTGAATATGATGGGTGGAGCTTAAATTATGGACATATATAATGTAATTTAGTTAATTACATAATAATAAATTGCTTTGAGTTCAGGAGTGTGAATTGGTCACGTACAGATGAAAGGATGGAAGCTTTGGGACCTCTTCCTAGTGACGTGTGGGGCAAGATAGGACAACATCTCCCGAGCCGCCTTGACATCGTACGCTTCCGGTCCGTGTGCAAAACGTTGCGGTCATCGCTTCCGGCTCCAGCTCAATTCCCGCTCGTGGTGCCACCCCCTCCCAATTATGATTTGGACCTCCTCAACACGGCCTTTGCCATCACCCAAGTTGACATGTACGCGATTGGCAAGAGTAATAGGGTGCATGTGGCGCCCGAGGAGGTGGCTCCATACAGCAACGTATTCTGCCCCGATCTCACTTTTCCTACGGCAAGAGTAACCAATTACCCTAAGGAGTGTTCGCATGGACTCTCCACCGGAGCCCTTTAGCAGACTCTCCTTCGTCGACAAGGCCTTCTATCTTCGCAAATTCGTCGCATGTTCGGATGATGATGGGAAGGGTTCATTATGGCAACTCGAATCGGCGCAAACAATTACCGTTGTAAAAAAGACGGTGTTGGTTAATTTATCGAACCCGGATGATGGTGTCAATCCTGTCTACGCTAGGATGTCTGATCTTGCTGTGGTTTATCTCTTGAGTTCGGGAAAATTGGCATTATCGAGGCAAAGTGGAGGAGGAGGAGGAGGAGCAGAAGGAGTTTGGGACTCCCATACCTACGATGAGAGGGATTTTGTAGACATTGGCACTTATAAAGGAAGAGTATGTGCACTACACAAGTGTGGAGTAGTTTGCGTGATGATAGACAACACCTCGCTTGGAATGTACCGACTCGGACCTCCTTTGTCGACTAAGGATTCATTGGATTGGCTGCCGTCGTGGGGCCGTGTTGTAGAGACTCGTGGAGATCTATATGTAGTTGACACAAGGCCACTTTTAGGTAGAGCAAAGGTGGCTTACAAGCTAAGCTTGCGACATCACAAGTGGGGGTTTAAGGGTTTGTTTTGGTCAAAACAAGTGGTTTATGGTTAGAGGCCATATAAAGGAACAAGTTGCGGCCATCAAGGCCTTTTGTGTTTAGCCCATCAACATGGTTGCCAATTTGTTTGTTTGTTTTGTCACTAAAAGATATTCTCGTTTGCATCGATTATTCATTACACTATTTCCTCATATGTAATTTTATGCTACGTATTATTATTACTACGGGTTTCATGAAACATATATACCGAGAATAAGATATTAAAATTTTATACGACCTTCGTCTAAATTTTTCTAGGGTTTTGTGTTTGCATTTTGGGCAAATTGGGATAAGAAGCTCATTCTGCCGTTTTAGACTATGTATGAGCAATATTGAAGCTTCAGTTGCTCTAATTAAAGATTAGAAGTTTTGCTCAAAAAAGATTAGAAGTTGAGTGTTGAAAGCAGAGGTTTTAGTTGCCATTTTAGACCTTGCAAGCTGCTTATGAACTGGCATATTTCAAGCTGCTTATGAACGGGCATATTTCATGTATCTTGATCAAACAAAAGCAAGCTTCATTAGCCACTAAACTAGAGATAACATAGAGTTTTTTTTCCAAACTACGCCCTTGGCAAAAATTAATTCCTCATATATGTTTTGTTGGAGAAAAATTCCCAACATAGGCACTCTTGATTGACTTTGCAGCTTTTCATAGCAAATACGCTATATTGATCAGCGTTTCTTTTTAAGTAATAATTAATTAAACTTAGTACATATAACATAGAGTTTTAATTCAAGCCATATACGGGTAATGTGATTATATAAACCCGATTTTGTTGATTCGAGATTGAATTTTAATTCAAGCCTATTTTTTTTAAGTAATGTAGGTATAATCCAAACCCGACAGGTCCAAATATGAACGTATTGAACTATATACGTGTTTTAATTTTTTATAATTTAAATGATGGCATCTATTATTTTAGTTACTTATTTAGAATCTTAATAAAAGATTTAAAAAATCTCTTTTATCAAAAGTAAAAAAATGCTTTAATAATTTAAATAAAAATTAGTTTTTCTTAAGATACTATAAATTGGATAAGATATCAAGTGAATATAAAGATAATTCTTAGAAGATATTATTTTAAAAAATTATTATTTTATTCAAGGTGGATAAGGTAACGCAAACTTTAATTTAGGTTCTGTTTTATACTTTTATAGTAGATATCATGAAATTAAATGAGTACCATTTAGTTATATATAACACACTAACGATATAACCGTATATATACTAAGTTTAATTATTTATTGCTTAAAAAAGAAACGCAGAGCAAATATAGCGTCTTTGCTATGCAAAGCTGCAAAGTCAATCAAAAGTGCCTATGTTGAGATTTTTTCTCCAAAAAAGCATATATGAGGAATTAATTTTTACCAATGACCTAATTTGAAAAAACTCGTAACATATAAAATTTAGCACGTAACATATAATTCTAAGAGGAACAGTGATCCCTAACTGCCTGAGCCACTAAAAAGGTAAAATTTACATCGAGTGTGGTGCAACGAGCAACGAATAAAATCGTGCCAGGTGGCGAGTTAGTTAGACGGATACAAGTCCAACTTCAACTTCAGTCAACGCAATTCTCACCGTCACCGTCTTGCCAAGTCTGTTAGGGAGCACGAAAAATTCAAAACCTTCCATCTCAATCTAGAAGACGAATCCAACACCGAGACTCCTCCGCCGCCTCAGCAACCATCCGCCGACGCCGAGTCTCCGCAAGAGGAACCGGCCGGATTGAAGCCTACTATCGCCCGCTTTCCACCGCACATGACGCAACAGACCATGGGCCCTCTGAGGATGGCCTATCGCCACCGATCCGTCCGGTCACCCTGTCGCCCCCGCCCCCACCCCCGATCACTGAGAACCCCGCCCCCACCCCGATCAAGAATTGATCTCACCAATTCCATTTCAATTACTCCCACTGCATTGTCCAGTGAAATTTCAGGAAAAAAAAAGGATTTCCAAAGGAATAATACATTGCTTTGTTTGGTTTTCAAACATTACAAGCTAGTAACACAAAAAATTTTGCAAGCAAATACTTTCTAAGACATCACAACATAACAAAGAGAAACATGAACTAGCACAAAAAAATGGAGGACACCTCCCTAGTTTATAGTATATACTAGTGATGATGTCCGTGTTACGCACATGGCAAAAAATTTCATATTAATATGAGAAAGAGCATGTATCAATGGTTTTAAAAAGTTCATATTAATATGTTTGTGATGATATATAACATAGAACTTAGATTGAGGAAATGAATAAAAAAATTGTAATAGTGTTAGCAAAGAGATTAGAACACATGACCAATTGATTAGTAGGAAACAATCTAACCACTATGCTAATATGTTTTTAAGATTTGTTTTTACCAATAGTAATTATATATGAATTTTGTGAGCATAGCTAATGAGGGCATTAAATGGCCATATAAAGGAACAAGTTGCGGCCATCAGGGCCTTTTGTGTTTAGCCCATCAACATGGTTG
Source organism: Polygonum aviculare (assembly GCA_934048045.1). Lineage (NCBI taxonomy): Eukaryota > Viridiplantae > Streptophyta > Magnoliopsida > Caryophyllales > Polygonaceae > Polygonum > Polygonum aviculare. The sequence continues at coordinate 31,895,590 of OW204028.1, read as the reverse complement.
CCAATTTGTTTGTTCGTTTTTTCACTAAAAGATATTCTCGTTTGCATCGATTATTAATTACACTATTTCGTCATGTTTTTTCTAGGGTTTTGTGTTTGCATTTTGGGCAAATTGGGATAAGAAGCTCATTCTGCCGTTTTAGACTATGTATGAGCAATATTGAAGCTTCAGTTTCTCTAACTTAAGATTAGAAGTTTTGCTCAAAAAAGATTAGAAGTTGAGTGTTGAAAGCAGAGGTTTTAGTTGCCATTTTAGACCTTGCAAGCTGCTTATGAACTGACATATAGCCACTAAACTAGAGATAGTATATAATAAATCGTAACATATAAAATTTACCACGTAACATATAATTCTAAGCGGAACGGTGATCCCTAACTGCCTGAGCCACTAAAAAAGTAAAATTTACATCGAGTGTGGTGCCATTCCTAACACAAGTCCCTACTAATGTCTCCTTCACATCTTTCTCATCCATTTGTACCACGTCTAGTGCTCCGAGTCCCCTCTTCCAACGCGTCTAATCCATGGCCTACCGAGGAGGTTTCTTGGGCTTCGAATCGCAAGAGCCCTCTTCAAAGCTCATCAACTCACTTAGGAAGTTCAAAGGAAGAAACTTCCTCAACATTTTCAGGTTCAAAACTTTGGTGGTCAACTCAATGGGTAGGAGATTCGGGTTCCGATCTTCAAATGGAGACTCAATGGGTCCTTTTCAATGTCCCCGAGATTGAGTCTTACGTTCTCGTTGTTCCCTTGATCGAAGGCAGGTTTAGATCCACCCTTCAACCCGGGGAGGATGATAGTGTGATGATCTTTGTGGAGAGTGGTTCAACACAAGTGAAAGAAACGTTCTTTAAGGCTATAGCCTATGTTCATGTGTCTAATAACCCTTATAACATAATGAAAGAGGCTTTTAGTGCTATCTCCCTATATATTATTTTGATAGCAATGTTTGTAAAAATGATTGCGCTACGTGGTGCACTCTGGAATCGCCATGTGTCGCTCTCTGAGAGGGTCATGGCCGGCCAATCTGAGAGTGACACGTGACATTGACTTCTAAGATGTAAAAATTTTATTTTTTTACATTTTGGGAACATTTACATGTTAAAAAAAATAAAAATTATACCATAATTCATAATTTGTTTTTCTCTACACACATAGACACCCATACTGAATGTATTTGATTAAATATAAAATTAATTATACTTAATCGGATTATACGTTACGGAAAAACGGACGCTTCAATTAATAAACGGAACTACACGAAAAATATTTAACCCGGCCCATTTTCGATTTTAGTAAATTAAATCTCGTACCTTAGTTATCTAAGTTATACCCGTATAGGGTACGAGGTCTACACTAGTTAGGGTTCATCATGACACATTTAAGCTTCTAGAAGAGAAATCAACTCCAAATCTTGTGGATAAGTTTGGTTGGTGTACTTGGGATGCGTTTTACTTGACCGTGGATCCCATTGGTGTGTGGCATGGTGTTGATGAGTTTGTCAAGGGTGGGATTTCACCTCGGTTTCTCATCATCGATGACGGGTGGCAAAGTATAAGTATGGATGACCCGGACCATGACTCAAAGAATCTAGTCAGTGGTGGCGAGCAAATGACCTCAAGGCTTTATAGCCTATAGGCTTGATGAAGGGGGGAAGTTTAGGAATTACAAGGGAGGATCCATGTTGCGACCCGATTTTCCATCGTATAACCCGAATAGACCCAAAATGATCATATCAAAGGCTAATGAGATCAGATCAAGATTGCTATGAAAGAACTCAAGATATATAGCTAATGAGAGCGATGTGGATGACTTATCTAATTAAGCTTGATGAGAAGATAGAGAATTTGAAGAAGGAATTGGATGAGCTAATAGGTGAGGGATCATCATTGAACCAATCAAGTGAGGAATGTGCTTGTGATGAGGATCAAGAATTTGGCATGAAAGCTTTTACTAAGGAGGTCTGGAACTAACACAAAGTGTTTTTTTTCTAATTTTTTATAATGTGTTTTAAGGGCTTATAATTAGAGATATAATTTGGAAAGATTCCTTGGAAAGATTCCTTCAAATGTGACAGTTTATAATGTACGTACGTTCAAGGAAAAGCAAATAATTCAATGGGAAAATCCAACTTAAGATTACCTTTGACATGTTTGTTTTGAAGACGTACGTTGGTGGTAAAAGATCGTATTAAGATTTAATTTGATATTTATAATATAAGGTATAGTTTCAACATTAATATTTATAAACACTTTGTGTTTATAGCACTAGTACAAAAGAGTAAGTTAATATATATCGGTCAAAATATATACCGGTTTAAAATCCGATTATGTAAAAAAAAACGGTATAAGAGTGGAAAAAAATCCATTTACTTGCCAATAGACAAAACACGTAAGGTCTCAAATTTCTACCTAAAGAATTCTGTTTACCATTCTTGAATAACTCGTGCTTTTGTTCATTCTTATATAACAGGAAAGGGTAGGAGGAGATAGAAGAATGTACGTATTGCTTGAAGATGAAATCCTATTGTTTTTGTACTAGTGTAGTCTCACAACTCTATCAAAAGATATCACCAACTCTTCAAGCGAAGTGAGATACGCCAAGCCACAACTAGACACCCGGCTTAGTTCCCAACAACCTTCAATCTTGAGTGACTTGAGGGAGGCTAAGTGTCTTAGTCAACCTTCCAGCAAGTATTTTAATTTAAGTACTTATGTTATATCTTGGAGCTCTAATACTTGTACCTTGATATAGCGACGCCATTTAGATGTAGAAGAACGACTCGTGTTTATAGTACCGAACAACTTAATCACCAACCTCTCATTGACGTTGTTCAACCTTAGTTTTTGTATGTCCTCGCCAAATAAGGGCATGTTTTCCATAAGATTTGGACAACACTCTATGTTGACTTCTAAAACACTATGCAAGCGTGTTGTGACCAAAATGGCTGCAAATATGAAGCTATGGACACGGTATACTTGGAAATGAGTTTCCAAGTGCCCATTTCCGAGTATCCAACTCGACAAGGAACAAGAAACGCTACCGATTAGTGTCCAGGTAGCATAGATATGAAGTCGAACTCCATACCCGGCTAATAGGCATGAACTTCTCAGGGTTCTACTCCAGAGGAACGAGTTCAGAAAGAAGCTCGGTTCATGTCCTCTATCGACTTAGCCGAACGCCAACTACCCTCATTAACCGCTCCAAAACTCAATGTCGTCCTACACACTAAAAGCAAGGTTGAGCCCGTCGGTGCAAGCAAATTAACCTTTTCGTGATCCATGCCGGTTAGGTCACGTGTCCAAGATTTATCATCGAAGGTGGATTCCTTGTTTTAAAAAAAATCCTGGTAGTCAATGAGAAGAATGGCCTACACATTAAACTTAATTCTTGAAAACATATGAAGATTAAGCAACCTATTTTCATTTCCAGTTTTGTGAAAATCATACAAAAAAGAATCGCTAACTGAAATTTTACTCAATGATCAATATATATTATAAAAGTCGACCGTTTTTATTTTTTTAATACCTCAATAGATAATCACAACTTTAATAACTTTTATTTTCCTTAATTATCTAATCTTCAATTTTATCTTTAAAATCATACTATCCAATATCTATCTTTAATTTTATTTTCCTTACTTAACAAATTTTTTAATCTTCGTGCTTGCTTTATTGGAAGTCGTGCGTACTAACAAATTGAATGTGTAATTCGTACATGCTTGCTTGATTGGAGGCTAGATGGACTCATGGACATTTCACATTAGTATTACAAAGATAATTTAAATCATTATTTTATTTATCTTCTTATTTATATCTTTTTATTTTTCTTAATTATCGAATTCTCAATTTTATCTTTAAAGTCATAATATCTATCTTTAAATTTATTTTCCTTAAATTTATTTTATTTTAATTTTCTTCTATAAATCAGTTTAATCTAATAGATTATTTTTAAAAGTGATAAGGTAATATTCACAAAATTTCATATTTAAAAAAATCCTTTTTTATCCTGAATTTTATTTCTAAGTTTACATGATATGCTAACTATCTTTTTTCACCCACTAGCATTACATATTTTTCAATCTTAATACGTGGAAGTCTATTTACAAAATCTATCTACAAATGGATATAATATTATTCAGTTATTTATAATTAAAAAGGGTTTATTAAAAAATTATATAAAGCCTTATAATATATATATATATATATATATACATACATATATATACACTTATGGTTTCTAAATTAATATATTAAATCAATTTATATAATAGATTCATTTAGCAATTTATTTGTTATGATAATAATAAAACATAATAAAAACTAATCTAAAGATACTAAGTCAAATAAAATAAAATAAAAATAATTGAAGTCAAATGATAGATCTAAATTTTTGTTATATAGACTATCAAGGTATCAACTTTAGGATAATAAGAATAAGGATACATAATGATTGTTATAGAAAAATTTAATGGATTAAAAGGTAAATGCATTTTATTTACCTTGAAATATATTATATTTTGATAAGATAAATGTTGTTTGGTCTATTCATACATATAGAGGCAAAACATTATTCATCAAATAGTATGATTAAAATAACTACATGTTTAATTTGGGTATATCAAGTTGGTGTTTTACATACTAAAATATAAGTAATTATAAATTGCATAATAATGTATTATATTGACTATTAAATATACTTATGTGATTTGCATAATAATATATTCTCAATCAATCATTTAATAATTAAAACCTTCTAATATTCGATGAAACCAAATTATGTTAAAACGTTTATTAATACATTTCACATAAATATTCTATATATTATATATCCGAAAATAGATTTAAAAATGCAAGTCGTGCATGGCACGACGGGTACAACTAGTTGTAAGCATAAGATGCTAGTGACAATGTCAATGCATGGCAGCATATTAGCGAGGCCTATATATATAGTATTCTGATGCAAACAAAATACAATAGGTCAATAGCTATGTACCCACATATAGATATTTTTAAAGACAAGATCCATAATATATCCACACGTGATAAAAAAAAAAAAAAAAAAAAAAAAAAAAAAAGAAGCTAGAGCAAGCATCAAATACTACAAGAAACTGTTCTTCTGGCCAATGCCAATGCCATATTGCAATTTGCAATGCACTCAAGCAAGTATAAATTCTAAGAAATGGCCTAATATAATAACCCATCTTTAGAATTTAATGGGAAGGGCATCTACACAATATACACAAACTAGTTGTACCCGTCGTGCTATGCACGACAATGGCTCACGGTTCACATTTTAAAAATATTTTTATTATAAATAGGAAATTAATAACTTAAAACATATAATGAAAATTTTAGCATACAAAAATGTTATTTTTTTCTAGACGAAAAATATTATTTTCCAGATTTCTAGTACCGCACGTATGAGATTATAAAAATATAAAACATATTCTAATTATAGAACAACTTAGTGAATAAAATTTACTTACTATCTCATCCTTCAAAATTTGTCTCTAACGTAGTATATATCATTGTCCCTCTTATCACAATTTTGAGACATTATAGTGTTGAAGCCCGAAAATCTCGAACTAACTACGGGACAAAATTATTAAACTCTCGGGCCTTTCGGCGCGCTAGAAACCGGCTCGTCTTGCTTTGAGCTCTCCCACCCCCCGCGTATTATTTTATTCTCTTTTCGGAGGCTTATCAGACCTTTTAAGGTCTTTCCCGTAAAATAGTGCGAGCTCCTCGGAGACTCAAACACGTCGGAGCCCGTCCTTCGAGAACACGTCTCGAGACTCGGCTTTTTTCCGATCCCTTAAACTTTGCCCTACACCCCCTATATATAGGAAAGGGAGCTACTTGCTTACACTTTCATTTGTCGATGTGGGATAGAACCAAATCCATGTTAATCGCGATGATGGCCCTCCAAAGGGCTTTAATCGCGATATGGGCCCTCAAAAGGGCTTAATTACGATATTGTAGATTCATGTTTTAATCACACACCAATGCTTACTTGGCGCGTTTAAAACGTGCTTTGGTGCTTTAATCTTTGTCCTTACTATTACTTATCTCGTGTGTCAACGCGATGACAGATCCGGGTATCAACACAACCCCGTGACTCGGATGTCCTCGGTCTTTTCGAGGACAAACGAGGCACCAACTTGATGCGCATAATTTTGGTCAACGTGTTGTTTGTAACCGGGCATCAGCACGCCTACGCGCATTGCGCGAGCCAAACCCCGAGCTTAGCTCGGCGGTTTGCCTTATAGAATTTGGATATTTGAATTTATCGCGACTACGAGCGATGAAGTCAACTCGAGCGCCCTCGCGTTCAACGCGGGCCAAACCCCGAGCTTAGCTCGGCGGTTTACCTTATAGAAATTGGATATTCGAATTTATTGCGACTACGAGCGATGAAGTCGACTCGAGCGCGCCCTCGCGTTCAACGCGGGCCAAACCCCGAGCTCAGCTCGGCGATTTGCCTTATAGAATTTGGATTTTTAGTTTTATCGCGACTACGAGTGATGAAGTCGACTCGAGCGTGCCCTCGCGTTCAACGCGGGCCAAACCCCGAGCTCGGCTCGGCGATTTGCCTTAGCGACAACTGTGGAATTTTGATGTTTTAAGGCTTTAAGCAGCTGCGAGCGGCGTAACCGACTCGAGTGCGCCTATGCGCATCGCGCGCGTTAGCGGACAACCCCGAGCGAGGACGGCAACTCGGGTTTTCCCTAACGACTGTGGAGTTTGATGTTTTAAGGCTTTAAGCAACTGCGAGCGGCGTAGCCGTAAGTCTCGAGTGCGCCTATGCGCATCGCGCGCGTTAGCGGACAACCCCGAGCGAGGACGGCAACTCGGGTTTTCCCTAACGACTGTGGAGTTTGATGTTTTAAGGCTTTAAGCAGCTGCGAGCGGCGTAACCGACTCGAGTGCGCCTATGCGCATCGCGCACGTTAGCGGACAACCCCGAGCGAGGACGGCAACTTGGGTTTTCCCTAACGACTATGGAGTTTGATGTTTTAAGGCTTTAAGCAGCTGCGAGCGGCGTAGCCGTAAGTCTCGAGTGCGCCTATGCGCATCGCGCGCGTTAGCGGACAACCCCGAGCGAGGACGGCAACTCGGGTTTTCCCTAACGACTGTGGAGTTTGATGTTTTAAGGCTTTAAACAGCTGCGAGCGGCGTAGCCGTAAGTCTCGAGTGCGCCTATGCGCATCGCGCGCGTTAGCGGACAACCCCGAGCGAGGACGGCAACTCGGGTTTTCCGTAACGACTGTGGAGTTTGATGTTTTAAGGCTTTAAGCAGCTGCGAACGGCGTAACCGACTCGAGTGCGCCTATGCGCATCGCGCGCGTTAGAGGACAACCCCGAGCGAGGACGGCAACTTGGGTTTTCCCTAACGACTGTGGGGTTTGATGTTTTAAGGCTTTAAGCAGTTGCGAGCGGCGTAGCCGTAAGTCTCGAGTGCGCCTATGCGCATCGCGCGCGTTAGCGGACAACCCCGAGCGAGGACGGCAACTCGGGTTTTCCCTAACGACTGTGGAGTTTGATGTTTTAAGGCTTTAAGCAGCTGCGAGCGGCGTAGCCGTAAGTCTCGAGTGCGCCTATGCGCATCGCGCGCGTTAGCGGACAACCCCGAGCAAGGACGGCAACTCGGGTTTTCCGTAACGACTATGGAGTTTGATGTTTTAAGGCTTTAAGCAGCTGCGAGCGGCGTAACCGACTCGAGTGCGCCTATGCGCATCGCGCGCGTTTTGCTTTACAGAATGTGATTAGCGCGTTGACGGTAACTGTGAGCAAAGCTCAAAAACAGCCGTTGTCTAAATGGGGTCGCGGGCCATATGAGGCTTATTTAGTTTATTCTCGTTTCGAAGGCGTTATTTAGTTTGGTGTTAAACTTGTGTGTAACAAACCTGTATTAGTCAATTGCTAATATCTCGAGGTTCATTAATGGCTTTCGCTAGGTGCTGGAATGCAAAAAGTGAGAGTAGCGCGTAAGCAGACACCACACCATAATCAACACCGCGCACCAGAGGAAGAGCCGGGCAAAATAAAACCCCGAGCCTCTTCCCCCAAACTAAAAAGAGAGATCTTTTCATTAGTGCTTATGACCTGCCAAGCAAGCGCGTTACAAGAGATTTGACAAATTCACAAAACCCTAAAACAACAAATCTTGACAACAAGAACAACACGAGTAACCCGAACTCGATCGGAGTTACATACACGTCAATTTTTGCACTTGGCGCGTTGGCAACGTGCAACAGAATCAGTGAAGCTTGCCACGCACTCCAGTCACGAACCCCCGCGTCTCCGGCAACGCGATGTCCCGAAGGGAGCCACAGACCATGGCAACGGACCATGCCAGAGAGATAAGCGTGACAGCAGGAGGCCGGAAGAGCGCGGTGGCGGGCCGGTGAAGACACGGCGGAGGCTTGTTAGCTTATTCTCTTTTCGGAGAGTTGTTAGTTTATTCTCTTTTCGGAGATTTTATTATGGGGTCGCGGGCCAAGGCCGTGATGGGGCCACGGGCCAAGGTCGCGAGCCCAGGCCATGAGCCGCGATGGGGCCGCAGGCCAAATCCGAGAGCCAAGGCCACGGCAGCGCGATGGGGCCGCGCGTCCATCGCGATCAATGCTAATTAAAAATGCATACTAATTAAATAAGCAAGAAAATATACTAACCCGTGCGATTCTTAACCGACGACCCGAGAGCATGACATTCCAAGGATGAGAAGATCCCCACAGACGGCGCCAATGTTGAAGCCCGAAAATCTCGAACTAACTACGGGACAAAATTATTAAACTCTCGGGCCTTTCGGCGCGCTAGAGACCGGCTCGTCTTGCTTTGAGCTCTCCCACCCCCCGCGTATTATTTTATTCTCTTTTCGGAGGCTTATTAGACCTTTTAAGGTCTTTCCCGTAAAATAGTGCGAGCTCCTCGGAGACTCAAACACGTCGGAGCCCGTCCTTCGAGAACACGTCTCGAGACTCGGCTTTTTTCCGATCCCTTAAACTTTGCCCTACACCCCCTATATATAGGAAAGGGAGCTACTTGCTTACACTTTCATTTGTCGACGTGGGATAGAACCAAATCCATGTTAATCGCGATGATGGCCCTCCAAAGGGCTTTAATCGCGATATGGGCCCTCAAAAGGGCTTAATTACGATATTGTAGATTCATGTTTTAATCACACACCAATGCTTACTTGGCGCGTTTAAAACGTGCTTTGGTGCTTTAATCTTTGTCCTTACTATTACTTATCTCGTGTGTCAACGCGATGACAGATCCGGGTATCAACATATAGGTCAATATAATATAAAATGAGCTATTTTAATTGATTATTTTGGTTTGAACTTATTTTTTATTTTAATACTATGAATTATTATTGAAATAAATAAAAATATATTATAAAAAAATTCAAAAATATAAAATGAGTCCAACATGATTCTAATGACTTTATATATTGAAATAAATAAAAAGGGCTTCTATTTTTAAATTTTTTTAAATATAAAAGATATAAGCTAAGTTATTATAAATAAGTTAAGTAAAAGATAGTAAATATAAATTGGTTTAATATTAGAGATAAGAATAATAATTTAAATATAAAAAGGGCTTCTATTTTTAAATATTTTTAAATTCAAAATTTTTTACTACTTCTTACATAAAGAGATTTAAAAGATAACTAATATATCAAAAAAGAGAGAATATCTTATCAAAATTCGAAAGATATCTTTTACATAAATTGATAATTAAGAATGTAATTTGATTAATTAAAATAACATGAAAAAGATTAATTGTTTAATTATGAGAGATAAAAGTCAAGTTATTAGGAGCATGATAATATATAATTTAAGTAAAAGATAATAAATATAAATTGATTTAGTATCAAAGATAAAAATAATAGTTTATTCAGAAAAAAAGGCTTCCATTTTAACATTATTTTTTAAATTCGAATTTCTTATATTACTTCTTACATAAATAGATTAAAATGGTAGTTGAAAAGATAAGTTAATTAATATGTATCTTTTATAGAATAAAATTTTAAAGATAGATAATATTGTTTTAAAGATAGATATTAGATGAGTGAGAAAAAGATAAAATTAAAGATTAGACAATTTAGGAAAATAAAAGATTTAAAGATAAATAGTATGCCTTCAAAGATAGATATTAGTCGGGTAAGGAAAAAGATAAAATTAAAGATTAGATAATTAAGAAAAATAAAACATATAAAATTGTTAATCAAACGGGTCAAAATCAACGTGATGACTCTAAAATGATCGGCTTTTATAATATATATACTGATGATTGATTGATTATGCTTAATAAATATATTAGATGGGATAAAAAATCATTATCGTATTTTTTAACAGATTAACATTATAATAGTATCCTACACAACTTAATAATTAAATATATTAGATGGGATACGATAGGTTCACGTGGAATTCATCAACTCTTGTGATTTTGTAGATTTAAAAATTCGTTGACGAAGGATATTTTTGAAATATGGATGGGTTGAAAGATAAATAGTATGTTAGATGATAAAAGATAAGATAAAATGAAAGATTATATAATTAAGCAAATTCTAAATATAAACTTTATGACATCAAAAATAGATATTAGATGAGTAAGAAAAAAAGATAAAATTAAAGATTAGACAATTTAGGAAAATAAAAGATTTAAAGTTGTTATTATCCATTTGAATTGATTAAGAAAACATTAAAAATCAATATATGAAGTGGGGCCAGAATCAACGTGGTGACTCAAAAACGGTCAGCTTTTATAATATATATTGATTTGTGTCAAAAAGATGATTAAAAAAGAAAAAAAAAATAGTAACAGAATTCTACTAGTGTAGTACTCGTGCCTTACACAGGATTTTTATAAAATTTTATACATATGTTTAGACTCTTATTATTTAAGTTACTTGTTCCCAAAATTTAATCACCACATACTTTATAAAGTATTGAGGTTAGGTATAATAAATCTGATCAAAATAATAAGAATCTCAAAAGTAAGGAATTGTCTGATTATAATGAATATGAAATGGAAAATGAACCCAAAAGACATATAGATTAATTAGTGGAATAAAACCATTGCCCTATGGACAAAGTTAGGATATTCTAAATATCATAAAATTATCGGAATTAGCTTTTGATCTTAAATATGATTGATTTGTAAAATCTAAATTCTCATCCTACAATAATTAAAATACACTCATAATAAACTCTTGTTATTCTTATGACCAAAAGAAGAAAAATTAAAATTATTTTATATTAGTTCAACCAATTTTTATGAGGTTGGCAATAAACACGATATAATTTAATCCTAAAACATAACGGAATTCAAATGATATATTTTCAACCCTATGAAAGTAAAAGTATAATGCAATTCCTTAAATAATTATCAAATATTATTCTAATAATCTTTTCGTAAGAAAGTAGAAACTATTTTATTGGAATATCAACATAGAGATTTGATTCAAATCAACCCTAAAATATCGGAACTACTTATAGAAAATTTTGGGATGCATACCAACCGTATATAATTACTTGTCATAGTATAATCAAAGTCTATCCACTTAGGAGAATACAATTATTATTTTAAATCATTTATCATAAATAACAACCTTATTTTTTAAAATAAATTTAGAAAAGCAACCATATCATCATAAACATTATCTATAAACTAAAACATTTTTTTGGTAAAAACATCTATATATAAATTTGGAAACAAAAGATTTAGAATCTCATACTACGGATACACAAAACATATTTTCAATTGATGGATATTGAGATAGTTATCTATATAGTCAACCAAAAAATGATAGTTATCTATGTAACTAAGTATGCAATATCATATCTTTTTCTGGAAAATTTATTTGTGAAATTAGAAGGTTTGAAATCTTTGACCAAAAAAAGAAGGTTTGAAATCTTGTTTCGTTGAGATATAAATTAAGGGAATTAAGGATAGTTATCTATATAGCTATCCTTAAATTATTTTGAAAAAATTAAGAAATTAAGCCTACAATTACCTTTTCCATACATAAATTAAGATTTTGATTTAATATGAGGCAGTTAGAATTTGTAATCTAGTTGTTACTTTCGTATGTTTAGGTTCTAATGCTATAAAAAAATTTAATAACGATTTTGCTTAATTTATGCTCATACAATCAAGGTTTATATTGTTAAAAATAGTAGTCTATCATTTAGCCAAAAACAATTGATAACGTACAGTTATTACCAAAATTTTCGGAAATTATATTTATATAACTTCTAATTTAACATGTAAGTATATAATGAAACTAAGAAGTGAAATTGAAGGATATAAAACTGAACAAATCAAGGAAACAAATATTTTGTTTCAAATTAATTAGTATCTAGGTAGTTATATATTAAGTAATTAAGCTAGTAAAATCGTTCATATTCAAAGCCATTTTAATACATAAGTGCTTGCCTTTTTAAATTTGATGTAGGATAGTAATTTGACCTATGTGTAAAAAGTAAAAAAAAAAAGAAGTTAAAAGGTTATAAAATCGGATTTAAGATTTGATAACAACTTTTTTTGCTTGATAGGTACTAAATTATGAAAAAATAATGATCATAAATTAAAATGGGAAACTATAATTGGAATTTACAATCATACTTTGGCTTGATTTGTATGAATTGTATCTAATTTTTCAAGGAAAAAAACAATAATCTTAATTGAAAATGTAAAAATAAATCAAAATCATAATTGAAAATGTAAAAAGAAACCAAAAATCATTCACCAAATCGTGGTAAGCAACCAAATCTAAACTTACCAAAAATCATCATCAAATATTGGTAACTAAACAAATGAGATACGTATAAATCGTAGGAGGTTAATTTTTCTTTTATTTAATTTTTTTCCAAAAATTAGAACTTCAAATCAAAACAGCAATGTATAGATAATTCATAATCTTGATATTATCCTACTTGTTCTTATTTGCTTTTGTTTAACAATACTAATGGTTGAAAGTCTATTATGATTTGATGATTCTTTCTTTGTTATATAGCAAGAACTTGATAACGAAGAACATCGATTTCTCGGGGTCTATGGACTGTTTTTCCCTTTGTGGACATATATGCCTTTTGTAGATTTCCAAACTCTCTACCTGCGGGCAACTTAGGAGAGATGGAGAACCTCGAGTGCGTCCTGGGGTTCGTGAATTATGTCTCTCTCATAGAGAGCGTTTGAAACATGCCACCATTGATGTTATGTAAATGATGATCGATTTTGATGATGTATAAGTTGTGGGTTTAATGATCAGTAAAAGTCGGTTTATTAATATATATATCTAGATTTACATGATGTAATATTTTAAGTATATTTAAATATGACGGGACAAAGTCGATATGATATGGCATATGAGGTGTAAAATATAGTATGACAGGGTAGGAAAATGAGATGATGTGACATATGACGTGTAAAACACTATATGACATGACTTAAGCAAATAGTGACATGTGCAAAATCCTAGGTGGCACAATCTGGGATCGCCCTAGATGGCGCAATGAGAAGACTCTAATCCTTAGTTGTTTTAAATATATATAATAGATTCCTGACTACTACCCAAAACATACATCTATTGATCCCAATATGAATGCAAGGTTTCTTCAATCATCCTAAACAAGCCACCACCAAAGAACCGATTCTCACAAGTCACCAAACAGCCATGTTTTACACTTCTTCGTATGGTGGTGGGTTCAAGAACAATAGCCATTGGGAGCAAGAGGAGTTCAACAAGAGCTATTCGTCGGAGTACAATCACCACATGGCGTACGCCTCATCTGGCCACTCAATGGCCCAACACGTGCAAAACGACGAATATTTGGGTGCACTTGGTAAGCATTTAATATAAATATTCAAGAAACTCATCTGGACTCAAACAACACTCTTTATGAGGATTTCATGCTATAAATTAAATTAAGGGTCATACATCATAAGATAAAGTTGTCCACCTGATTCAAGGCGTTCTTTTCATTTTCATATAGAACAGGAACAAGAACAAAAACCTACAGCATTGCAAGAATTGTCAAAACATCATAATTTATCATGTTGTAATCATAATCTAAGCCAAACAAATATAAAGAACTAGCACTTTTAAAGGGAGATGCTATACATCACACACTTTTACTATACATCACACTTAAAATTACCTTAATAACCTTTCTTAAAGGAAGATTATTAAAAATAAAAAGCCTTATGTATTAAGATATTTTGTTGGATTCACCGCCTAATAAATCTCAATCAGCTATAAAAGGAAAAAAAGGATCTAATCTCAATCTATTTATCCCTTATTCTAATCTTTCATTTCTTTTAATATTGTTTTACCATTTATTATTACGAAATCATTTATAAAAAAAATCTAAACTTATCATACTATATAAGAATAAAAATAAAAATAAATTTTATATAGCGTTGTATATATAAAAATAACCTTTTTTTGGAGATGTTGTAGATGACACACTTTTATTATTACGAAATCATTTTTACCATTTATTTTTAAACTTATTAGACTTTTTATAATAGGAGAAAAAACTATTATATAGATTAGAGTTTTTTAAAAAAGAGAAAAAATCATTATATAGCTTTGTATTAATTATATATAATAAGATTAAATATTTGTTTATTGAGAATATTATTTAATGTAGAAAAAATGATTTGGTGGGTTCAATTTTTGTAAAGTAAATATCTCGTTGGATGTAGTATGTAGATTTTGCTTAAGTATATTCTTGGTAATTGAAGGTAGTTCTTAGATTTTGTTTAAGTTTTCCAAAATTAGTTTTAAGGGTATTATAGTAAAAAGATTGCAAAAGTGTGAAGGAGATGAAAATTTAAGTGTGATGTTTAGCAGTTATGCTTTTAAAGTATGAAAACTGCTAAAAATACCATTCTAAAACTACATAATCAGGATAGGCTGACAACAAAAAGTGCCAGTTGTAATCTATATGTTACCGATGAGAGAATGAAAACCAAGACTTGTATTTGAAATGAGTACGATGGATGACAAAATTGAAAACAATAAACAGCAAAGATGGGTCTAAATCAAATACCCACACTACTAAGTTTTAACTTAAACCAAGTGTTTTGATTTAAAGTAAGCATCATAGCCTTGATTTTCCCTTCCCTGAGCTATGCAAATGATTTTCAAATCTTGAGCCACAAAATATAAAAGTCACGAATTCATCCAAATCAATATTTTATAACAAAAAAAAATATAGAATAAACATGATTCAGCTACAATGCAATTCAACATCTAAAGGCCTATGTGTGAGACTTCTTAGTTCATCTTAAGGGCTCCACAAAATCACATATAACAACTCATATTGATCATTAATTAGCTGAAAAAACAACTATTTATGGACTCATCAAGCATGGACAGCTAAAAATTAAATTTGCTGAAAAGCTTGTATATCAATCAAGTTAGTATAAGGTTACAGAGCATTAGGTGGTCACTTATGGATTATTTTCAGTTCAAAAAATGACAGCAATCTTGTTTACAACATCCATGTTTGTATACATTAGAGTTTTTACACCGTGTAAAACCGGTATTCGTGAATTTTTTTCCCACTCTTATACCGTTTTTTTACATAATCGGATTTTAAACCGGTATGTATTTTGACCGATATTAACTTACTCTTTTGTACTAGTGCTATAAGTATTAATGTTGAAACTATACCTTATATTATAAATATCAAATTAAATCTTGCGTACGATTTTGTACCACCAACGTACGTCTTCAAAACAAACATGTCAAGGGTAATCTTAAGTTGGATTCTCCCATTGAATTATTTGCTTTTCCTTGAACGTACGTACATTATATAATGTCACATTTGAAGGCTAAAACCTTTAAACATAATGAATAAACCACTGAAAAAAAAATACATAACCTAAACAAATAATTCAAGAAATCTTTCCAAATTATATCTCTAATTATAAGCCCTTAAAACACATTATAAAAAATTAGAAAAAACACTTTGTGTTAGCTCCAGACCTCCTTAGTAAAAGCTTTCCTGTCAAATTCTTGATCCTAATCACAAGCACATTCCTCACATGATTGATTCAATGATGATCCCTCACCTATTAGCTCATCCAACTCCTTCTTCAAATTCTCTATCTTCTCATCAAGCTTAGATAAGTCATCCACATCGCTCTCATTAGCTATATATCTTGAGTTCTTTCATAGCAATCTTGATCTCATTAGCCTTCGATATGATCATTTTGGGTCTATTCGGGTTATACGATGGAAAATCGGGTCGTAAAATGGATCCTCCCTTGTAATTGCTACACTTCTCCCCTTCATCAAGCCTATAAAGCCTTGAGATCATTTGCTCGCCGCCACTGACTAGATTCTTCGAGTCATGGTCCGGGTCATCCATACTTGTACTTTGCCACCCGTCATCGATGATGAGAAACCGAGGTGAAATCCCACCCTTGACAAACTCGATCATCAACACCATGCCACACACCAATGGGATCCACGGTCAAGTAAAACGCATCCCAAGTACACCAACCGAACTTATCCACAAGATTTGGAGTTGATTTCTCTTCTAGAAGCTTAAATGTGTCATGATGAACCCTAACTAGTGTAGACCCCGTACCCTGTACGGGTATAACTTAGATAACTAAGGTACGAGATTTAATTTACTAAAATTGAAAATGGGCCGGGTTAAATATTTTTCGTGTAGTTCCGTTTATTAATTGAAGCGTCCGTTTTTCAGTAACGTATAATCCGATTAAGTATAATTAATTTTATATTTAACAAAATATATTTAATATGGGTGTCTATGTGTAGAGAAAAACAAATTATGAATTATGGTATAATTTTTATTTTTTTAACATGTAAATGTTCCTAAAATGTAAAAAAACGATTTTTTTACATCTTAGAAGTCAGTGTCACGTGTCACTCTTAGATTTGCCGACCATGACCCTCTCAGAGAGCGACACATGGCGATTCCAGAGTGCACCACGTAGCGCAATCTTTTCTACAAACATTGCTATCAAAACAATATATAGGGAGATAGCACTAAAAGCCTCTTTCATTATGTTATAAGGGTTGTTAGACACATGAACATAGGCTATAGCCTTAAAGAACGTTCCTTTCACTTGTTTTGAACCACTCTCCACAAAGATCATGACACTATCATCCTCCCCGGGTTGAAGGGTGGATCTAAACCTGCCTTCGATCAAGGGAACAACGAGAACGTAAGACTCAATCTCGGGGACATTGAAAAGGACCCATTGAGTCTCCATTTGAAGATTGGAACCCGAATCTCCTACCCATTGAGTTGACCACCAAAGTTTTGAACCTGAAAATGCTGAGGAAGTTTCTTCCTTTGAACTTCCCAAGTGAGTTGATGAGCTTTGAAGAGGGCTCTTGCGATTTGAAGCCCAAGAAACCTCCTCGATAGGCCATGGATTGGACGCGTTGGAAGAGGGGACTCGGAGCACTAGACGTGATACAAATGGATGAGAAAGATGTGAAGGAGACATTAGTATGGACTTGTGTTAGCAATGGCACACCTTTCACACTCAAAATTTCTAATGGATCGTGTGTGTACAGCAGGTAGTGTATCATGGCTCGGCGCAATCCTACTTCTTATCGGCGGCGCAGTCCTGATTCTAATGGCGGGAAAGAAGAAATATGTGGTATGTTTGTATACTAACTCAACTATGTTTGTATACAAAGACTTCATGATTATAATTTTACATGACATTGAGGTTAAACTTTAGGTGATCACTTGGTGAGCCCTGAAGAAAGACTTATTTGGTATACAAAATCATTTTAATGGGAATCAATGAAAGGGCGATAACCGAAGCCACGAAGCTTGAATTTAAAGTAGATCAATGAATAATATTAGTTAACATGAAAAATTGAAGATCAGAAAATAAAAGGGGTTCTTTATACGCAGAGACCATAGTAGGGACGGCAAGGATACGTTATTTTGGAGACAGATAAATAGGGTAGAGAACAGGCGAAATTAGGAAGAGTACATGTTCACCCACTCTCACACAGGCATTTTGACAAACACATGGGCTGCAAGAGAAGAAGAATTAAAAAGAAGAGTACATGGTGTACCTAGAACCAGAAACCACGAAAGCAGGTAGCTGAAAACGCAATATAGAGCACAAAAGCACACACAAGCTAAGGGTTCGGCGATTACCTGGGCGGGATGAACAAGGCACAGGTTCGAGTCTTTGATGAGCTGCTAGCCTGCTACCAACCCGTCGAGTCTCAGAACTGGAATTCGGAACAAGAAGATCAAACCCGACGAAACCCTAATCAATCCCCAAAATTAGGAATCCTAACACTCACCTGTGGACCAGACGGGCATGGAGGCTACCGGCGGGAACGAAACTTTCCGATGAAGAACGAGGAGCTAGAAGGAGAGGATGAGGACGAGGATGTGGATCACAAACGAAACCAAAACCAAATTTCTAACCGGGAATGTCATGTGAAAGTCCTTTCTTTTTTAAATTAAAAAGGAATTCAATGTATTGGACTTGGTTGATCGATGGAGCGAAACATTCCATAATCGGACGAAGTCGATAAATGAGCACACACACGGTATAGCTCCTAACTGCTACGGGAAGCACCTAAACGGCAATCAAAAGCTACTACAGAGGACGTGAGGGGTGATTCAAACACTACAAAATACAACACGTACTTTGTTTGAAAAAAAAAAGGGTCACTCTATCTCTATAGTTTTTAAATTTGAGTTATTAATCCATGAGCTTAGTCAACCAAATGCTTTTTTTTTTCTAAAAATAATACCCATAAAATTAGAATGATTTGGCTATATGGCATTTGGAAAATGCCATATTGTAAAAAAATACCACAATATGTCATATTTGCACACATGGCATAGCCCCTCTCTCCACTAGTTGACCGACCGTTGACCAACATTGACTGACCGTTGACCAGCATTGACTGACCGTTGACCGGCCGTTGACTGACCGTTGACCGGCATTGACCGATCGTTGACCGGCGTTGACTGTCATCAATTGTCACCACAAAGTGACAAAATTCACACCTAATTGTCACCACAAAGTGACAATATGTACACCTAATTGTCACCACAAAGTGACAATATTCACACCTAATTGTCACCACAAGTGACAATATTCACACTCAATTGTCAACACAAATGACAATATTCACACCTAATTGTCACCACAAGTGACAATATTCACACTAATTGTCACACGTGACAATATTCACACCTAATAGTCATCACAAGTAACACCTAATTGTCATCACAAGTGACACTATTCAACAATTAACTAGAAGATTATAACAATCACACCGAATAACTATAGTTAAAACAAGACTTATGCACACAAATCCAAATTATTCACACCTAATTGTCATCATAAGTGACAAAATTCAACAATTATTCACACCTAATTGTCATCACAAGTGACAATATTCACACTTAATTGTCATCACAAGTCACACCTAATTATCATCACAAAAGACAATATTCAACAATTAACTAGAAGATTATAGTAATCACACCGAATAAGTATAGCTAAAACAAGACTTATACACACAACTCCAAATTATCATCACAAGTGATAATATATGTCATCACTAATGTAATCAAAGGATCTTCTTCATAACACCTAATTGTCATCACAAGTGACAGTATTTAAAAAATGAGTGATAACTCTCCACAAATACACATTTAAAAATAGTCATAGTATCTTTCAATATATAGGCTAATTGTAAAATTAAATAGACTATCAAAATAGTCAACCAATATAAAAAGGCATAAGAATTACCGCACATGAAAATTAAGTCAAAACTAATCAAAATGAAGCTTTATTAGGCAACCAAAAATAGCCATAACTTTTCCAAGTTAGAAATTGGAGAACTAATCAATTATTAAAGCTAGAATACAATCGAAACATGAGAATTACGGCACATGAACTCAATTTATCCCACAAATGACACAACGTGTTTGCCTATTCTAGGCCATTCTTAAACGGCGATCGAGTTGCCTTGTTGTTCAGCATTATTCAGCAAAAGCAGGAAGGGAAGTAAAAAGACATAAGGATTTTCCCTACCGAGGCTTAGGAATGATACCTTGCATCTATCCACAAATTCCATGTCTGTTTGCCGATCGTCAGGCAACAATGAGCCAAACGGATGCTACAACTCAGTGCGAATAGAGCGCACAATTGCACCAGCAAAGAGACATGTAAGTACACTGAAACTCATTCAGAGAACACAGAACACGCAAGGTCAAAGCAACATGGACAATCAACCAACAAAATGCCGAGAAGATTTGGCGGAATTCGAAGGCCTCGCCGATGGATGCTACAGATGAGAGCCTTCTTCGTCTTCCCGACCTCGCAATCGCCGACCACCGGTGCCGGCTTCGCCAGGTCCTCCTCCGTCAGGAGGCTCTCCTCGTCCATCAGATCCGACTCCTCGTCCAGATCGGCGATGATCTGGACCTTAGGGAGAGGAGACTTGTTCGCCTTCTTTAGAGAGAACGACGAGCCGAGGTTCCAAGACGGCTTCGTAGCTCTGATCGCGAGCCGGTTGTAGCCAGAGGCTCTGGATCTGCGAATCCGGCCACAAGAAGCGATCGAGACACCGGCCGTCGACGCCGACCGGACGAAGACTGCGGTTGTAGCCAGAGACTGCAGACGAAGCGGTCACGTTGACAGCGGAAGAGAGCGAGGGAAGAGAGGTCGGGAACGCAGCAGATGACGATCGATGTTGAATGAGGAGGGGTTAAGGGGAGGATCCAGATTGGGGGTTACACATTATGCTATGCGGGCAAATAAACACCGTTTGGTTAGTAAAGCCCAATAAGAGGCTTGATCCATGACGTCCTACCAAAATAACCCATAAAATTATGAGATCAGCATTGCCCATGAGATGAGCACATGGGCCTCCAACAAGAAATCTGTCTCGGCCCAATACACACCTTTAAATGGGCTGGGCTAAAACTCTTGTGGACTTGAATTATTCCGCAAGAAAACCTACATCTAGTCCTATAAATATATACAATAATAATCTGCATAAATATCTCCCAAGTCCCACCTATCACTAGATTGATATCAGAACATTGGAGATCCGGCGACCGTACACGGAGTTCTTGGTAAGAATTGCAAGTTTATGGTTGGTTTGGAATCAATTTAAGTGTTGCTACTTTCTGTTTTACCGAATAAAGAATGCCTGAATCTTCTATTTCTGGCATAGGATCTAATTTCTAAAAATATGGTCTGATCCAATAGCTGAAATTTTTAGGCTTGTCAGAGCTGGTTGTTGATTTGACTAGTTCTTTGTTCCTTTTCTCGTTTCAAATCTGTAGATTAGTTGAAATTTTCCTGATTACAAGAAAGTTTGGAATCTTGTTTGTAACTTGCAGGGTCATTATGGAAATCTGCTTTGTTTATATATTTATGGGGCAATAAAAAGTAGTTGTACTAGCTTGGATGACAGATTGTAGTGTCTACAATGGATGAGAATTGATGACAAGTGACAGCAAGAGATGTCAAATTAGGAGGAATTGAACTCCAAATCTAGCAATGCATCAATGAGTTAGTAACTCTTTTATTCATCACTAGCTTTGGAGTTGGTTCTTCCTAATTTGCTATTGATTGTTGTTTTCCTTGTTGTTGGGATTAGTTGTTGACACTGCAATGTGTCATCTAAGCCTGGATGACTGTTTTTGTTTGGATGAGATCTCAACAACGGATCGCACCTGAAAGGCGCCTTGTAAGGAGGCTGAGGATTGAACTGGTTATGTGCTGATTGGCATTTGAAAGGTCATTTTGAACTTTGTGATTTTTTGAGTGAGTCAGTTTGTAATTATATGATTGGACTAATTTGATGATGTTGTTTCAGAAGGGTTCATCCTGAATGAATGGAGGAACAACTTTGATACTAAACACAGAAATGTGTATATGATCCTGTACATGTTTTCATTCCATTTTGGTTTTTCTGTTTTGGTAGAAATCCCATTCTTGTTTTGCTGAGTATTGCATCCACTGGTTTTTGTAATGAATGATTGCTAGTGTTTGCACATCCAACATTTAAGCTATTGAGTTAAAATCCCATGAGATTTCTGGGGTCCAATGTGTGTGTATAAAGCTGAAAGAATTTATCATTCCAGAATTGACAGCAGTTCAACCAATGCTAGAATGGATATTCTAGCTGTTCATGTCATGCAACTTCAGACGTAGTAGAAGATTATTATTTCAATTGGGTGGGTTGGATAAGGCTGTATTCTTTCTGTTTATACCATCAGTTCGATTCAATGTTCGGTACAACTAAGTTCTACCCCCTCCGGTTCAAAATAAGTGTCGTTTTAGCACTTTAGTTTTGATTATTTAATGTGACGTTTTGAGTTTTCTAGGCAACTAATTAGGTGAGAGCACTGAGAATTGTTATTGGAATGTGTTTTTATTGACCAAAGTTATTCATCTATTTGTTAAAATGATGACATTTATTTTGAAACGGTGGGAAGGAGTAAGTTCCTTACTATAGCTAGATTGGCTAGAAAAATAAGTTCAGTCAGATTTTTGGGTCACCTTTGGTTGTTTAACAGATTATTCATGTAGTACAAAACAAGACCCAAATGAATTAAGCCGGAGAGAACATGAACAAAACAACAAAATAATGCATAAGGCAGCTTTATATAAACAAAACTATATAACAACCGAGGTTCAGTAACACCAAAAACTGATGCCAAAATGTGTCCAACCAAATAGTACACAAACAATCACAAGCACAAAGATGCAAACCACACCAAAACCAACATCAAAATCCTGATGACAAATTGTCTCCAAAGCAACACAAACAAACACGCAAGCACAAAGGCACAAAACACGGAAATTCATACGCCACTGACATCAGGCATATAAGTTTCAAATACTTGGAAGAGGACCTTATAGGTTTCTTCAAATGGCATCAGCAATAGTACATAACATCCTTCATGTTGTCAATAATCCTTGGAACAGAGCGCCGACTGGATTCATTGCTCGACTCTCCTCCTCTACTCATGGATCCGCTGTCAGACGCCACCCCTTCCATGTAGGCTCGAGCTCGAAACGCTGCCAGGTGCGCATAATAAGCCGGAGGCACTGCCATTGAAATTAGCATAGTTGTTTAGTTAGTAGTCATACTATGTCATTCATTAAATAACAACCTATATATTAATGCAGGAGAGTCGACATACCTAGGGACACCGATCTAGTGCATCTCGCATATCTGTAAAAGCAGTACAAAAAGGGATTTGAAAATAGTTTTTAACTACATATAAGGAATTGTTACAAAAATCAGAGAATGTAAGAAAGTTGATTACGTGTAGCATAAGCTGTATGTCATGAGCTGGAGCAGATCAGGAGGGAAATAGTTTTCATCTAGTAACACATGGTAATGTGTAGGGCGGCTTGTCCCCTGTCAATTTCAATTGATGGATCATATATTGATCTAATGTTATAATATGGGAGTATGGAGGAATAAAGATCTCAAAAGCACCAAAATTTGTACCTGAATACCGGCATGGGAGCAGAGATAAAAGTCATACTGAATTGGATGACAGATTGTAGTGTCCACAACCGTTCCTAATTAGAGACGAGTGGGAAAATTGGGTAAGAGCCAGCAAGTAAGAACTAATCATGAAGAAATGTAACTTCTAAGTGTTGAAGGAAAAGTTAAACCTGGCAAAATGTTGCCACTTCTGTCTGTCATGTTACGATCAACCGGGAAAAGGCGGGTGTGATGCCTCTTTTGCACGATTATGAACGTCAAGCGTGGTGCATAATCATGTTGCAGAGATTGGCAAGCCTTGAGAGATAAAAATGGAAGGTGAGCAAATGGGGAAAAAAATGTGGGCAATATGAATAGTTTTTGACAAAGACTATGGATTGGTGTATTAAGAAAAGTTCATTATGCACCTTTCTTATTGCAAGTACTTCATGCAGCAGAACTTGAGCAAACTGGCCTTCACTGACCCCATCCCTATTGAAAAGAAGAAGGGAAACCTTAAATCATTAGCAAGAAACAAGGCGTGTAGAACGAATTCACATGAGCAAACAGATCGTCAGAATGGAATTTACCTGTAGAAGATTATTCTAGAAGGCTTCTGCTTATTATTTGCATTATAGAAAGACTTAAGCAATTCCCTGCGAGTTTGAGGATAGAAAATGTATAAAATTTATACTACTTTTTTAGGTGAAATAATAAAGCCATTTGGGAAACTAACACCCAATCTACCTTATCATGCCACCATAGACTATGCCCTTTTGTGGATCTCTCTCCTCGGTGTAAAGATCTTGGATAATTTCTTCTCGTACACCTTGAGCAGAAATCAAGGCTCGGTATTTAGTAACTTGAGGCCAGTCCATGGAAGCAACTACCTGCACCAGCAAAGAACGATTTGAGTAAGTGCTAGCTCCAAAAAACTAGAATGAAAAGGGGATGCATGAACAAGATCCATACTGCTGCAACTGAAGGGGTAGAGTCATTGGGTTTGGCGTGTGTGACATCAGCACCAAAAATGATTGTTGGTTCATTTTTATCAGTCAATAGAGGAATATGTTGCTGAATAGCAGCATAAAGAGCCACGTTTCTGCCACCAGTCTTTCCAAGACCAACAGTAATTTAATCAGTCTTTACAGATGATTTGATTATAACAGAATTTCACTCATCATGCCAAAAATTAGGACAAACCTTAACATTTATCTTAAGAGAAAGATTTTCAAGATACTGCCTCTGGTTTTTCATCTCCTTGTTCAGATCACAACACTGGGTGATGATACCCAGCTCCGTCTCGCATATTCTCTTAATTGTTTCTGCACGGAATTAACATTAAAAATTCTTCAGCCACCACAATAAGTGTGCATTTGGATTACTTTTGAGGCAAGGGATGCTAAGACATCATACCGTAGGCTCCGTCATAACTGGGTAATATAACAAACAGCAACTGAAGCTGTTTCTTGGCGTCCGTATGAACTTGATGAAGAGCTCTCTCAATTTGGTTAGGAACAGCATCACGTATTGGAACTACAGGCTTTGGGTTGAAGTCCTAGAAAGACCAGGAAAAGAAGTATTGTAAGATTTAAGCAGAGGTGAGACAATTTGGAAAAAGAAAATGCACATACATACCATTCCCTTGCTAACACACATATCAACTATGTCCTTGCAGAAATGCAAAATATTTCTCTGGTCTATGGTAGAGAAATTCAGGCAAGTCCAGTATTTAACACTTGCACCAGTGTAAAATTTCTGCAATTAGAAAATCAATGAAATAAGATCTCAAACTTATCAAGGTCTTCTTAAACAAGAATTTTGGATGCAATGCAAGAAGCTCCACCTTGTCATTCATCCTCCATTGCCCCAGGTCAGGATCAACAAGTTGATTGTTATAATAGTTGAGCTACAGGATCATAAACAAAAATCACAATAAAGTTACAAGGGGTTTATTAGAACTTACAATCATATATGAAAATTTATTGAACCAAACACTCACCTTGGGCACTGGAAGAATTCTGGCATCAATTACTGTTGGCTGCTCAGTTAAATGGATTCCAAATTCCTTCACCACCATTTGTTTTTCATTGTATCTATTATCTCTAACCATCTTCAAGGTTCAAACAGCAAGAAGATAAGAACAACTATGGTTGGTAGCCCTTAGAAACAAAAGGCTTTTTTGTAATGAAAGCTGGTAGTAATCTATCAACCTGAATGATATTCTGCTCCCTCTCAGGTGGTCGTTGGCATGTTGCTCTTAACATTTTAGCCACCTGATCCTTGTTCAGTTTCTTTATGTACCTTTGAGCTTCAACAAGCTTGCAGAGCTATAGACATCAATGTCATACAAAAAGATCAGATTTCTCCTTACTAATGGCAAAAAATATAGCAGAAAAGCCACTAAAAAGAGCTTTACCTCCATTGGTATGTAAACGGGTTTTGTGTCTGCCCCAACTTTAAGACAAGGAAGGAATGGATATTTAAGCTTAATGTCATACTTATCAAAAAAATGCCTGGAAACAGATTTTTGACCAGATTCAGCATTGAACCTACAGGGGAGAGACAAAAGGATAATCACTGATCCTTATATAAAAAAAATGAAGGTATACAGAAGCTCAAATTTGCTTTCGCAAGCTGTTCCCCTATTTACTATAGGAAAGGATAGAAGTTCCGTTTCAAGAATGATATACTCTCTGCATTTATTATTTCTATGTTTAAGCAAACAAAAAAAAGGTTATAATGCATACCTATTATAATCAGGTAATATTATAAAAAATAATTGTAATTTCAAGACTACTGAGAAACAAGACTTTCTAAATGTATACGGTGCATTAAAACTTAGTATAGCAGGTTCCAACAATAGATTCAACTGTGCATCATAATCTAATAACAAATGTAGAGCAACTTTCACTAAACAATATGGATAACTCACATCAATTGGTCTGCACATTCAGTAGACAAGCTGTTGATCTTGTAACATTTAGTGTAACCCATATATCGCGTTTCCACGAAAATCCCCTTTAATGCTTTCTTGACCTAAACAAATGCAAGACAACGTCAGGTGTTGATAATTTAGGGCTTGCTTTGTTTCTAAAAATGTAAGAAGTCACAAATGAAACAAAAATAGTATAATTCGAATGAAGGTTGCTCTCTTTTTTGTTTAAGGATATTACAAAGAACTAATTTAACCTAATAGATATGAATATTAGATGGTAGAGTTATGGCAATACCATATAACGATCTTGATCTGTCAGCTGCTTAAACAGTCTTCTATTCAAGAACTCAGCAATGAATTCAGTAACAATGACGGGCTTGTAAAATGCCCTCGCAGATGCATCTGCATCCATCCAAACAACAATTACATTTTACAATACTGATAGAAAACTAGGAAGAGCACTTTAAAAAGGTGAATAAATCGGTTTCCACTAGTGACTGAATCAGCAGCTACAGGAGACTTTGCAAGAAAACTTACCCACATTGAGGGAAAGTCCCATTTGGACAGGACGAACACTCTGGTAGTAGCCCTTCCAATATTCTAATCCCATCCCTAGATCATCCCTCCCAAGCTTAGTAGAGAAGAACGACCTCCCAATGGCGACATAGCTACAAGAATTACACAAGTCATTAAAGGTGCATAAGCCTAAGACCCTCTTATATCAGTTCAATATACCACAAGGTGCATAGAAGAAGGAGGGTTAAACGTAGTACTTCGTAGGAGCAGCTGCTCGCAAGACCACATCCAGAGCTTGGATGGAACCTTGATGTGGGCCAATTATGGCTGCCTTCTTGACAGTAACCTTGAACTTTCTTTCCTTTCTAAACACACACACATCAAAACCAATTCAGCATGACAGTTGAATAAGTCACCAAAATTGACATGAAAAGGACATTCACAACATATTCAAACCTCTGGCCACCCCGCTCATCAGGCAAGGGAACAATAAATTGCTTAGACTCAAACGGCAACGGCCCTCCCATATACAGACTCTTTTTTCCATCATATGCAGGAATTCGGTTTCCCAATTCAGATTCCTTGTAAAGCTCCACCAGCTCCATCATAACCTTCTTGCAAAGTGTTTTAGATCCAATTTCTTTCGATCCACCATCCGCAACAATCGATACCTTCCACAAACCAACATTTTACTAGTATTACTATCACTAAGCTCCAGTATACTATATTCTAGCACCAGAAAAAGGCACCAGCAGCAAGGAAATCCATCAAAAACACACAAACCCTAACAAAAAGGAACAAATTAAACCTTCCACAAACCAACCTATCACTAGCATTACTATGCAGTATTCAGTATTCTAGCACCAATCCATCAAAAACACACAAACCCTAACAAAAAGGAACAATTGATACCTTCCACAAACCAACATATTACTAGCATTACTATCCAGTATTCAGTATTCTAGCACCAGAAAAAGGCAAAAATCGATCGAAAACACACACAAACCCTAACAAAAAGAGGAACACTCACATCGTAATGGTATATATCCTTGCTATTGGTGATCTGAATGAGAAAATGGTTGGCTTTCACCTTACAACTCCTTCCGATCTTACCAAACCCCGGCCTCGGCGGCGGTTCAACGGCCTTGGACGACGACGGCCTCAGAGTCAGTATCCGATCAGCCTCCCTACTCAGCGCCTCCGCATCCCCCGCCCTAATTCCCGCCGTCCTCCAAATCTCCGGCGTCGAGACCTCCGCCGCCGGTCCACCTTGTCCGTACGATCCCCGTCCGCCACCGCCTCTCCCTCCGTACGCTCCTCGGCCACCGCCAATTCCGCCTCCCCTTCCTCTTCCTCCACCACCGACTCTTTGAGATTGAGACATTGTAACACTGATTGCTGGTTTTTCCCTGAATTTTTTCAATTGAGAGTGAAATTGAAGTGTTTTTGAAGGGGTTAATTTGTGTGATTGGGGATTATATTATATATATACACGATCAATGGCGAGTTCTAGAATCCGTCGAAAAGTCGGAGGCTTTTAACAGTTGAAGGGGGTGAACCGTAGGGCGCAAGCAGAGCGTGAGGAACACGCGCGTTAGTAGGAGGTGGGAAGTCGCGGTCGTCCGGGGTCGTCGTGGACTTGGTGGGGTCAAGGTTTTCTTTTTCTTTCTTTTTTCAATTTGTTTAATTAGTGGTGGGCCCATCTAATACGGACAGTTCGTTACGGGTTGCTTTCATTAAAGAGGGAGTTAGTTTCGTGGTGCCTTCCACTTGCTTTGGTAATAAGTAGGGATTTGATAAAGTTTAGCGCTAAAATAGATTATTTAATCCGGGAATGTAAGAAAAGATTTTTGGCGGTGAGTTTAGTCAAGGTTCGTACTATATCCGGAACTGAAAGGTGGCCGTGTGGGCCATCCATTGCTTTTATTCCTACTTACTTAGCTATGTCATGTTTCTTCTAATTGGACGGTCTCTTGTCTTCTTTGTTAAGAAGGATTAGGTAAAATGATGTTAAAATATCACATGGTTTGCTTGTACGGTTAATCTATTGTGTAAGAATATCAAAAACATAAACTAAAATCTTAAAAAGAAAATAGTGAATCCGTCGTAAAAAAGATTGAAAAAAATCAAGAATTTAAGATTTTCAAAACATTGATATTACTAACAGTGTGCCGTTAAGGTACATGATAGAAAAATCGTTGTTTCTATTCGGATTAAAGAAAAAGTAACGGTAGCCATAGTTAATATGTGATGATATTTGTACTTATTATTTAATTGAAGAGTTCAAATACTCCGGATTAAGTGTCATCATTGGCTTAGTTAATACACTAGGTGATAATGTACAGTAGGAATCCACAAGCCTTGTATGCTATGCTTTGTTTTATTCACAATCTTTCAAGGTAGAAATCCATTCCATATATTGAACACAATTACACAACTGAAGACTGTTTGCTATTTATGCTATATGTTATTCGAAGTTCACAGCAACAAGACAACTTTTCACAAAGCTTGCTTAGATTCTGTAGTAAAGATCAATAGGCACTACAAAGCTGAAGCTAACCAGTCTTCAAGGTACACCTTTGATAACAAAAAAGATCAATAAGCATATAAAGCATTTTAAGCCCCATTTCACACGCATAATTGTATCAAAACAAAGAAAATCAGACCCTGTGAAGACTTAGCAATAAAACATAACATCTTTAAGGGCGTCAATGATCTTGGGAAGGGGACGAGATTCCGCGCTCATCCCAGTGCTCGATTGTCCTCTGCTCGTGGATCCACTGTCAGACACATCTCCATCCATGTAGGCTCGAGCTCGGAATGCTGCCAGGTGTGCATAATAAGCTGGGGGAACTGTCATCGCATCGTTTTTTCCTATTAGAGCACTCAATCATGAGAAAATGTTACGAATGATAGTGAATAGAGGTGACATACCGATAGAAAACCGATCTAGTACATCTCGCGTACCTATAAAGGAAACAAAGATTGGGAGTTGGTACCAGAATGGATAGTTAGTTAGCTTGACAAAAATGAAAAATTCCAGAAACGGTCTTTCTAAGAATCTTTCTTATCGCAATCTTTCTTATCGCGTACCTATAATGGTGAACTGATGACAGAAAAAGGATTGTATCATAACAAAAAAAGTCCAATGCAAACCTCTCTTATAGCAAGCACTTCATGCCACAGAACTTGAGCTAGCAAACGGCCCTTCACTGACCCCATCCCTATTGAATAGACAGAGTGAAACATCAATCATTAGCAAGACAAATTCACATGAGCTAACAGACTGAAGTTGCTTCCTAGACTCAATATGAACATCACGTAGAGCTCTATCAATTTGGTAAGAAGAAGCGGATCGTATTGGAACTACAGGCCTAGGATTGAAGTCCTAGCAGAAAGAAATGAACTATTATTGGAATTTGGACAAAAGCAACTCTATCGAAAACAAATGCATGTACTTTACTACATACCATCCCCTTGCTAGCACACATATTGACCAAGTCATTGCAAAACTGTGAAACACTTCCTTGGTCTAGAGCAGAGAAGTTCAAACAAGTCCAGTATTTTACACTTGCACCACTGTAATATTTCTGCACTTGGAAAATTAACAAAGTAAAGAAAACTCAGCTACATTCAGAGAGCGCATTAATCTGACAAGTGTACTGCCAAAGAGTAAAAAAAAATCTGTTTATGCATGAGGCACAACAAGTTTTCACAAAAACAGACTCAAAAATCTGTTTATGCAAATGCACAACTTATGCTACCAAAATGAAACCAAGAGTAAATTTCAAAACTGGGTACAGAATGCTCACGGCTCTTGATCTGTGGATTTTTTTTTTTGGGTTGAAGGAGAGGCGGCACTCTCCGGCTCCTCGAGGGAGCGTTTTATTAATAAGAAAAAGAAATGGGCTAAGTAGTCAGCACGCGGGGGATAGCCCGTGTTGTAACGAGAGATCGAACGAGAACAATAAAGCAAGAACGACACACAGATTTACGTGGTTCGGTAACGGTGTGTTACCTACGTCCACGGGCAGAGAAACCGTATATTATTGTGGAAGACAGAATTCGGAATACAGAGGTCTAGGTATTTCGAGAGCTTATATAGTGACTCAAGAAACCCTAGGTACAATTATGGGCCGCAGGCCCAAAACAGATTAACAAATCTCCTCCTTGACTTGAATCCTCCCAGAACCAGATGCACCATAACAAATGCCTGAAGTTTCTCTGCCTCAGATTGCCCATAAGGGCTCAGATCACTGACTTGTGATGTTGAGCAAGTCCAAGCAGTGTTGGAACTTGCTTTCAGGAACCGGCTTGGTGAACATATCAGCAGGATTATCAGCAGTCCCTACTTTCTTCACCTGAATTCTCTTCTCATTCCTCAGAAAATGGTACCTGACATCAATGTGCTTTGTCTTCTCATGGTGGACTTGATCCTTGGTCAAGTATATTGCACTCAAGCTGTCACAATACACTGTCGCCTGATCCTGATGTAGGCCTAGATCATTAACTAGCCCCTTTAGCCATATTCCCTCCTTAGCAACTTCTGTCAGAGCCATATACTCTGCCTCTGTAGTAGACAAAGTAACTGTAGGTTGTAGAGTTGCCTTCCAGCTCACCACAGAACCTCCCAAAGTGAAGACATAACCAGTCATAGATCTCCTACTGTCCACATCCCCAGCATAATCAGAGTCTGAAAATCCTGCAACTAAGCACGACGTGTCATTCCCATAACAGAGACCAACATCTGAGGTACCTCTCAGGTACCTAAAGATCCTCTTCACGGCTTGCCAATGCTCCTTTCCCGGACTGACCATGAATCGACTGACTACACTGACTGCGAATGCCAAGTCTGGTCGAGTGCAGACCATAGCATACATCAAGCTCCCAACTGCACTAGAATACGGAACTCGAGACATGTACTCCTTCTCCCCCTTAGTCTGAATTGTGTACATTCCCAGCTTGCAGTTATAAGCCATTGGAGTATCTATAGGTTTGGCTGAAGACATGCCAAATCTGCTCAATATCTTCCTGATGTACCCTTCTTGTGATAGAAAGAGCTTTCTCTTTTTCCTGTCCCTATAGATTTCAACTCCCAGAATCTTACGAGCAGCACCCAAATCTTTCATCTCAAATTCTGCACTGAGAGCACCCTTCAACTTCTGAATGTCTGACTTATCCTGAGCAGCAATCAACATATCATCCACGTACAGAACAAGATAGATGCGTGAACCACCCTTAATGTCACTGTAGTACACACAGCAATCATATGGACTTCTGTTGTAGCCAAGCTGCCCCATGTAGCTGTCAAACCGCTTATACCACTGTCTTGAGGACTGTTTTAGCCCATATAAGGACTTCCTCAACCTGCAAACATGATTCTCTTTTCCTGGAACCTGGAATCCATCTGGCTGAGTCATGTATATTTCCTCCTCCAACTCTCCATGCAGGAAAGCTGTTTTCACATCTAGTTGCTCGAGTTCCAGATCCTGATGTGCAACTATTGCTAGTAGCACCCTGATGGAGGTATGTCTGACTACTGGTGAGAAGATCTCGTTGTAGTCTACTCCCTCTCTTTGAGTGAAACCTCTTGCAACCACTCGTGCTTTGTACTTTATACCCTCTGCAGCAGACATTCCTTCCTTCTTCCTGAACACCCATTTGCAAGTGACTACCTTTCTGTCATCGGGCAATTTCACCAATTCCCAAGTCTGATTTTTCTGAAGGGACTCCATCTCTTCTCCCATTGCAGCAAGCCACTGTGCTGACTCACTCCCAGATATGGCAGCCTTGTAGGTGGAAGGCTCATTATCCTCCACCTCCTCGGCCACCTGCAAGGCATATCCCACCAGATCATCGAACCTGTATCTCGCTGGAGGTCTGATTCCCAACCTTCTTGGTCGGTCTATAGCAATGCTTCGATGCGCAACTTCACCTGAACTTGCTTCTGGTGGCATATTCTCTGCCTGATCGGATTCTGACTCCTCCATAACAGATTGAGGTGGTTGGTCATCATCCAACCTAGGTGCCTGAAACTCCTCTGGAGTGAATTGCACCTCCACCTCCTCAGTAACAACCTCTTTTCCTGCTGTATCACTACTCTTCTCTTTCGGATTCAGCATGGAACTCTCATCAAAGACTACACTTCTGCTCAGTATAACCTTGTTTTCAGACCAGATCTTGTACCCTTTCACACCAGCACCATATCCCACGAAGACTCCCTTCTTAGCCCTAAGCTCCAACTTGCCATCATTCACATGATAATAAGCAGTGCAACCAAAAATCCTCAAATTTGAATAATCAGCGGGGTTTCCAGACCATACCTCGTAGGGTGTCTTGCAATCAATGCCTGTGTGTGGACTTCGATTGATGAGATAGCAGGCTGTTGTAACAGCTTCGGCCCAGAACCTTCTAGCCAAACCAGCATTAGAAAGCATACATCTTGCTTTCTCCAAGAGCGTTTGATTCATTCGTTCTGCTACACCATTCTGTTGCGGTGTATGTCTGACTGTGTGATGGCGAGCAACCCCCTGATCTTTGCAGAACTCATCAAACTCAGATGAACAGAATTCCAGACCGTTATCAGTTCGCAGCCTCTTGAACTTCTTCCCAGTCTGATTCTCCACTAAAGTTTTCCATTCTCTGAATCTACTGAACGCCTCGCTTTTATTTTTCATCATGAATACCCACGTCATTCTGGATTAATCATCAATGATAGACAGAAAGTATCTGTTACCGCCCAGAGATTCAACACGAGAAGGACCCCAACAATCTGAATGGATGTAATCCAGCGTGCCCTTTGTTCTATGAACTGCCTTTGGAAATTTGCTGCGGTGTAACTTTCCAAAAACACAGTGCTCACAAAACTCCAAGCTTTTGACCTTGTGACCCTCAAGAAGATCTTCCTTAGACAGAATCTGCATTCCCCGTTCACTCATATGAGCCAGCCTCATATGCCATAGTCTGGACAAATCAGCATCCTCAACCTGAACTGATGCAACAGCTGCAGAACCTGTGACTGTTGAACCCTGCAATACATACAAAGTTCCCTGCTTGGCGCCTTTCAGAATCACATCAGAGCCTTTGCAGACATGTAGGCCTCCACCCTCGCCCCTGAAACTGAAACCCTTACTGTCTAGCAAACTAAGAGATATCAGATTCTTCGTCATAAGTGGAACATGCTTGACTTCCTTCAATGTGCATAACCTTCCATCATGTGCCCTAAACTTGATAGAGTCAATCCCAACTACTCTGCAGACTGAGCCGTTTGCCATAGACACACTGTCACCATCTACACTGTTGTTCGTTGTGAACAACTCTCTCTTAGGACATATATGATACGACGCCCCAGAGTCGAGAAACCACACATCTGCCTGATGTGCTTGTTCTCCAACCATCAGAACAATATCATCCTCTAAATTGCTTCCTCCCTCTACTATTGCAGCGGACCCAGATTTCTGCTCTGACTGTTGCTTCTACTTCTTCTTAGGGCATTCATTCTTCCAATGCCCCTTCTCCTTATAGTAGGCACAGACATCGTGAGGTAATTTAGGGTTTGACTTCTGCTCCTCCTGTTTCCCCTTTTTCTTGCCCTTCTTTCCCTCTTTGCTTCCTTTGGCCATCAACCCAGAAGCCTGATTGTCTGTAGCCGTCCCAGATGCCTTGTGACGCAACTCCCTGGTGTGAAGCGCAGACCTAACCTCTTCCAGCGACACAGTCTCCTTCCCAACGATGAAGGATTGAACAAAGTTCTCGTACGACAGAGGCAACGACACAAGCAGTATTAGAGCAGCATTCTCATCATCCACCTCTTCATCAATATTACGCAATTCTAGCAAAATTGTATTCAATTGATCTAGGTGTTCACGAAGAGACGTACCTTCTGCCATGCGCAGGCTGAAAAGTCGTTGCTTTAGCATTAACTTGTTCGTTAAGGACTTAGTCATATAGAGGCTTTCCAACTTCAACCACAGTTTGGCTGCAGTACCCTGATCTGCAACTTCCGTTATGACGTCGTCTGCCAGACACAGCATAATCGTGGAATGGGCCTTCTCCTCCAGAGTTTTGTACTCGTCAGACGATGCATCCATTCCCTTCTTATCTTTCGCTAACGGCGCCCACAGACCCTGTTGCTTCAGCAAAGCCTCCATCTTTATCTTCCACAGACTGAAACTGTTTCTCCCGGTGAATTTGTCGATCTTCAGCATGGATCCAGACATCGTTCTCGGCGGAATTCGAAACCTCAGCTCTGATACCAGTTTGTTGTAACGAGAGATCGAACGAGAACAATAAAGCAAGAACGACACACAGATTTACGTGGTTCGGTAACGGTGTGTTACCTACGTCCACGGGCAGAGTAACCGTATATTATTATGGAAGACAGAATTCGGAATACAGAGGTCTAGGTATTTCGAGAGCTTATATAGTGACTCAAGAAACCCTAGGTACAATTATGGGCCGCAGGCCCAAAACAGATTGCGATAGGCCCACAAACAGAAAACATAGTGTACCGTGTGGCCCCCGTGCTACCTGTCGCGGTGTGTGATTCAGATTCAAGGCATATTAACAGCCCGACCCCTTACATCAAATTCAAGCAGTAAAGAAATCCCCTCCGGTGGGGCACTCAATACATGACACCCTATCGGAAAAGAAAAAGCACTAGACGCGAGGCGATCCGCAACGGTATTCGCCTCTCGATACACATGACGAAACTGGAAAATCCAATCCCTACTAATAAAGCCTTGGCAACTCGTTACCAGGCTGAAAAGGGAGTGGTTTCGCTTAACACCAGAGCCGAGCAAATTTATAACTAATTGAGAATCCGACTCGAGAGTTACGTTACGAAAACCCAACTCCCAAGCCAATTTCAACCCGTTATAAATTCCCCAAAGTTCGGCCATTGGGACCGAACAAGCCCCAATGTTATGGACGAAGCCACCAACCCACTTACCGCTATGATCACGAAGGAGACCGCCCGCCGAAGCCAAGCCGTCGCGAACCGCCCCATCCGTATTGATCTTTATTGTACCCACCTCTGGCCGACTCCAAGATATGTCCTGCACGTGCTGATTGGTGCTCTCCCCATTTCCACCGTTAAGAGCACATGCAGAAGCTCCCTCCTTAGCTTTGTTCATGATGAAGGCATGCTTATCCAAGTCCACAACAGAACCTTCAAACACCTTTAAGTTCCTCCATCTCCAAGTTCACCACAACACCGTAGCAAAAACCGTAGCCCAAGCAATCCTTTCATGGCTACCTCTGTCAAGCAGGTTCCTCCTCACCCAACAGGCGAAATTGTCCTGAAAAAACTCATCATACCGATTAGTAACATTCAGCTTGATCTGTGGATTTAGAAGACAAGCTATTGATCTTGTAGACTTTAGTGTACTGCATATATGAGGTTTCAACAAGAACTCCTCTCAGCACTCTCTTGACCTAGAAAATCACAAGACATAGCCAGTTAACCAATTCAGACTCAACAATGTAAGAGACAGAAAACTAGGAGCAACGTAAGAACGAAAAGATTTAGCATTTTAGAATTTCGTCAAAGCCTAAAATTGCAATCTCTAGTGATCAGAGGGAGTACATAGCAGAAGAAGGGTAATATGAATTACTTCATCGGAGCTGCTGCCCGCATAACAACATCTAGATCGAGCTTGGATGGCATCTTGAGTGTTGTCAATTGCTTGGCCAGAAAGAAACCTTGAACCTTGAACCTCTTTTCCTCACTAGAAATGCAAGGCAACCAAGTCAGTATGTTGCAGAAGAATAAGTATCAAAATACATATCCATAATGTTAAAGAGACCAACAACCTTTTTGAACCAGCCTCATCCTCAAGCCAGGAAACAACAAACTGTTTAGACTTAAACGGAAACGGTCTAGCTGTATACAGACTCGATCTTCTTTCCATCATAAGCCGGAATTCGGTTGCCCAACAAGGATCCTCTATATTGATGCACCAGAGCATCCATAACCTTCTTACAAAGCCTCTTAGACGTAATTTCTTTTGTACCCAACCAAAAAAAAAAAAATTTGTAATAAAAAATTGTTTCATTATAACTATGCTTTAGATATTTTAAGCAAAAGTCTATTAATTTACCTTAAATATTCAGTCAAGAAGACTATTGGAATTATGGTCTTTTTTTTTCGAGGAATTGAATTCATAATCTTCATGCTCCCGATGTGCGGTATTTTGTACATAGACAATTTCCACAAAATTAAGATGTGTCAAAACTCTAAAATGACAGCCTGGTTTTGAAGGGTTGATGAATTTGATATATAGAATTATTTGCAAAAATACATAAATTTAAATGTATAATAAATTATGATTTGTATAATTCAATTCGATTTACTTTAGTACTCATTTCCAATGCTTTGTGTCACTACAATGCATTTGATAATTAATATATAGTAATTATATACTAAAGTGGAGGATAAAAATTATATTTAGCACGACACGCGTCGAATTCTCATTGTCTGCATCACCCATCTTTATTAAAACAATTTAATTTGTTTAATTGGTTGAGATTACATTATAGACCCCACATAAGAACTCTTCTTATCTACTGATTTCCAATTATTATTTTTCTAAAAAAAATAAATTTTAAATTTTATACATAACTTCTCGTCGAGCCACATCACTCATCTTTAATAAAATAATTTTATTGGTTAAATTTGATTTTAGCCCCAAAATGTGTATAAAATATGAAAGAAAGAAACCAAGCTTTTTCGACCAAAAAACAAAAAATAGAAACCAAGCTTTGAATCACAATTGGAAATAATACCTTGATTAAGTAACAAATAAGTATCGAGTTGTACTCTTACAATAAAATTGCTTGACATTTTGACAACCCGAGTACACATAACCATTCGAAGCAGTACCGCTAAAAATAATTCAACCGATTCACAAATAATCAATTCATCTCAATAGGCTTATTGATCTAGATAAAATTAAGATGGGATGATTTAATTCTGATTCCAAGGAAAGCATTGACTAAGATCAGGTCCCCCTCCACACGGACCGGCCTCCTTCACATACCAATCACAATGGCCATGTTTTCCGCACAAACCATAATAGTTAATGTCGATGTAGACGTCGAACCAGTGGAGCACATTGTCAAAGACGAACCCGCAAAAGTAGTCGGACACGAAGTTCGCATCGATGTGGAACCCGTACGTTTGGTTGGGTTGAATCTTATGCACACCGTAGTCGTTGTTCTTGTCCTTGCAATGTACTTGCAGAATTTTCCCGGATTCCAGGTTGTTGATGATGTTGATGCCAACGGGCCACGTGGCGTCTACTAGTTGCGTCAACTCGACGCCAACTCCCATTATGATGACTAGGAGGGTGAACATGAGCCTTTGAGATGCCCACATTTTTTTATGAGTAGTAGTTGTTGAATTGAAATGTTTCTTATGATTTGAAATTTGAGATGGAATTAGGGCTTTTATATGCGATGTGAAGTGAGTGAATATGCATGTAATTTAGTAGGTGAGATGGTGATATGCATGAGATTATCCGTACGTCTTTATTGTATCCTTCTTTAGGAAATTTAACCTAGAAAAGTACAATTAATCTCTAATACTCCTCCTAGAATATGCTTATGAAGCCTTGGGATATTCCCGCTTGTTATTCCATCATTTAGATAATGTTCCTATAAAGTTTTATGTTGAAATATGGAGTAGTAATTATAGAGCATCTATAGAGATGCTCCAAATTCTTGAATTATGTGTATTTGAAGATTTTGGACCCATTTTATGGTCTAAGAGTTTCTCCATTGCATTCTCCATTTAGGAGAAAATCTCTAAAATTTTTAATCCTTTCTCTATATTTAGGAAATGCATTAATTGTTTAGCCAAACACGTTATCTTCTTCCTGGTTAAGTTACATTTTATAATATTATATATAAAAAAAACATAATATTAATAAAAACATAATTCATGAAACTGGAAAATTTATTGGAGTTAGAGTATAATTTTTTTATATCTATTTTAGAGAAACTTATAGAGCATTTGTTGGAGATGCTCTTAGTTAGACGTCATGAACAAACTTGCTTACCTTAACGTTCAATGAATATATGAAATGGGTTTATTTATAGTCTTCATCACACTAATAATTTGTAACATTAAACATTTGTTTAAGAGTTATTAGGGATATAAATTAGAAAATATATATGAATTTGAATCAATATATACTATAAAAGCCGGCCGATTTCGAGCTACCACGTTGATTATGGTCCCGCTTGATTAACAATTTTGTATGTTTTATTTTTCTTAACTATCTAAATTTTATTTTTCTTTTTTCTTTTACCCATCTAATATCTATCTTATCTTTAAAATTTTCTTAATTATCTAATCTGTAATTTCATCCTTTTTCTTATTCATCTAATATCTATCTTTCTTTGAAACAATATTATCTATCTTTAAAATTTTCTTCTATAAAAGATACATAATAATTAACTTATATTTTCAATTACTATTTTAATCTACTTATGTAAGAAGTACTATAAGAAATTTGAATTTAAAAAAGAATTTTAAAATGGAAGCCCCTTTTTCTAAATATGTTATTATTTTTATCTTTGATACTAAATAAACCTATTTGTACTATATATTAAAGTCGAGACCTTTCGAGCCTCCATGTTAAATCCAGTCCCAATCCATTTACAAAAATAAAATTTAGAAAAATTATGTTAAAGTATTTCTTATCTATACTACTATAGTATAAAGCGGAGTCAATATTTTTACAAAAATTTACGCCACGTGTCATTTGTATAGTAAAATAATCAACTGGACCCTCTTTTATACAAATTAGGTATTTAGAATTTCATATAATCTTATCCCGTAAAAATTACTTAAAATTTACCGAAAATTATGAATTATCTCTTACCAAAAATTAGTTGTAATCTTCTAATAAATATTATTATTTAATAAAACATGATCTTTATCATAAAGTATTTTTTGAGCAAATCTAACTTATTTATATTATGAGTTGATTTACTATCAATGGTAAAAAAACACTAATCACAATACGAAGATAAATATATATCTATTACTATATACTAAAGTGGAAGCAAATTCTGTCACCATATTGCGCCACATCACCCCTTTATTAAAAAAACTATCTTATCAATCTTAGTTTTAAGCTTAATCTTATACATATTTAATTAAAATATTATTTATATCTTAAATTTTGAGTTGCTTTCTATCCTAATATACAAATTTTAATCTTATCATTCTATGGCTACCTATTTAGTTAGTATATTAATTTATCCTAAATATATTATTTAAAAAAAGTATTTTTACCAATTTACTTAAATATTATATTAATAATAGGTATTATTTTCGTAATTTTGTACTAAAATTTTCTAAAAATAATCTCTAATAGAAAATTCTACCACAATATTTATGCCACATTTTTTATATTAAAATATGACATTAAATATTTTTTTCTATTGTATCATATTGAAATCATATAATAACATTAATAAAAGATTAGATGATATATCTACCCTAAATATATGCATAACATTACACATTGATTATGTTTTAAATTAAAGATAGATTTCTTATTTAGATAATGATTCTTTCATATTTTTATTTGATATTTATATACTTCTTATTTAATTAATTTCTTACAACATAATAACATATATACAAGATAATTTGGTTTTATTTTTTCATCTTATTAAACATTCTTTATATTTTAAAATATAATACTATATTAATCCAAAATTTTATTTTGAAAGATCGATTTATTTATATAAATTAGTTTATGCAGTTTAATTTAAATTTCAAAAGATTTTTATCAATTCTTTATAAAATTTAATAATGCATCTCATCTTATTGCATTCTTCCTCAATATATATATATATATGTATAAAAATAAATATAAAAATAAAATATTTTTATATAAATATTTGATGATATATGAGAATTATGTTATTTTATAATCTAAAAGATATGCACCGTTTTATAAGAAACTAGACATATGATAGTATTTGTAATTATAATAGTGAATTCATATACAATATAATAAAAACAAAAAACACTCCGTACAAGGTGCGGGTCATATGCTAGTATGATCCTATAATTTTAACGTGACCATTGATGCTACATATCTATATTAAATTGATTTTATGATTACTTTACTCGTCAATGGTACCAGTGACGGAATCAGGATTTTGTGTCAGAGGGTGCTAAATATAAAAAATACCGAAATTACATCAATCTTATACAATTTACATGTGTGAATGCCAATTTCACAACTAATTACTCCCAAAGAGAACAAATTCAAAAGTCACTTCATACACTATATACAAATCTGAAAGTAACACTCGAATTCAACTAGCTAGTTAAAATTAAAAGAACTATGTACGTCGACCTTGCAAGCTGGCATGAATGTCGGTGGTTCAAACAAGAGTTCAACCAAGAGTTCCTGGCAAAAAAAGGGGGGGGGGGTGAACTTTGGATTTGGAGTTCGGATGCTGAACTCCTCTAAATGGGATTCAAGGCAATTATTGGACCCCACTCCCCACAACAATAATTCTCTAACCTATTTACTTAATAGGCTTAAGTTGTAATTTGTATTGTTTTTATGAAGTTTGATTTAATAAAAGTAAATATAAATGATATCACAATTCATATTTTTTTATGCACATTTATTTATGTTATGTTTGATATTTTGGTTTAGCTAATGATATATGTTTGTTTGATTTGGTCGTTAATTTTATTTCTTTAATATGACTTTAATTAAAAATTATTTTTAAAACATTTTTTACAAAATCTATAATACTAAAGTTAGCCAAGTTTTAATATAAAAAAGGACATGTATAAATAAGTAAATAGTAATTAAATCATTAAATTAAGGATGTAATAATAATTGTATATATAAAAATAAGTACTTATTGGGAATTGAGAAAAGTAAAAAGTGGGTTTTATAGAGTTCATGGAGTTTATTGATATTTAGGTGAATAGGTGAAATAAAATTGGAGAAGGAGAAAATGATGTGGATGAGAGAAATGGTAAAAAGTAAGGGTTAATGTGTTCATTGATATTCATGGCCTAAGGTGCAAATGCAAGTGCGTCCAAGTCTACGGTCAAATGTCAACGAAAGGCCCATGCCTTCATTGGAGCTGGTCAACCCTTTATCTCTTATGCCACGTATTTTTTCTAGATGCCCACATAATGTTAAACCACCGTGTTGCTAAAGTTGACCCATT
Source organism: Polygonum aviculare (assembly GCA_934048045.1). Classification (NCBI taxonomy): domain Eukaryota; kingdom Viridiplantae; phylum Streptophyta; class Magnoliopsida; order Caryophyllales; family Polygonaceae; genus Polygonum; species Polygonum aviculare. The sequence goes on along the minus strand of OW204028.1, from coordinate 31,853,409 downwards.
TATCTCGAATTGAAATTGAATTGTAAAATCAAATGACATTACCTTTGTTCCGATCTTTTTAACGATTTTTATTACAAATATTGGCTTTCTACGATATTCACATGGATGAGAATAGTTATCGGTACATATCCACCCAACTCACCTAACGTCGTTATCTAATTTGTTGTCATTAGTAAAAATAAACTTATTAAAGAATAAATGTATTTTTATATAACTAAGTTTAGTGTATGTGGATGTGGGGGACGAATTATTATCAAATAATAGTATGTAGTCAACTTGTTGCTGTTGTTGTTGTAGTCAACTCGTTAATCAATTGTGAGGTACTGAGGTGAGGTCTCTTTGGTAATGCTTCATGTAATACTCGTAAATAGCAAACATATTAGTGGAGCATATTCATAGTGTAAAAACATAAAAACACTATATACTCATAATATAAAATATAAAATGGATACCAATATAGAGTTTGATTAGGTAAAATACCAACAAACCAATCATTTTCATGCCACCATTCCTTTGTCATCATACTAGAACATATCCAAATGAAGAAGCATTAATTAAGAATTTGTCAAAAAAATCAGCTCAATTACATCAAAGATTCAACAATTTCCACCACAAATTCAGCCATGAAACATTATTAACTAATTCTTGCCTCCAAATATATACTTCACTAGATATAACCATTTCCATAGCCAATCACCTCAAATTCATAGTTGAATTCAGCCAAATCAAGTCAAAATTGTCTGCTCTATGGTCCCATCCACTCTCCACTCTCACAAATCCTATATAAACCAAGCAAAACCATATTACAAACTCCACCACAGAAACATAAGCTTTAATACAAAACACACCAAGATGAAATCTTTACAATCTCTTCCCTTTGTTGTCCTTTCCCTTCTCTTCTTAGCCCTCCATTGCTCAGCTGATGACTCTTTGGGCCACTCTTGCAATGACAACACAAACCTAACCTCCCGAACGTCGTCTAACCTAGACCGATTACTCACACTTCTCGTTAAGAAAACCGAAGACTCTGGCTTCTACGCCACCTCATATGGACAAGGCAAGTCTCAAATCTATGGCTTGGCTCAATGCAGAGGAGATGTGAGCACTACAAACTGCTCAATCTGTATCGAAGGCGCTGTGAACCAAATCAAACAGGCTTGTCCAACACAATCCGATGCTAAAATATGGTTCGACTTTTGTTTCCTAAGGTATAGCCAAGACAACTTCTTGGGGAAAGTTGACACTAGTGGAATCCTCTATGCAAACGTTGAGAGTGTGAGCGATCCGGATTCGTTCAAGAAGGAGTTGGGAGATATGTTTGATAAGATTGATAGGGAGGCGGTTAAGCCGAACAATGGTGGGCTTGGAAAGGATCAAAAGAAGCTTTCTCCATTGGATACTTTGTATGCTCTTGTTCAGTGTACTCGGGATCTTCCTCCGTTGTCTTGTGCTCAGTGCTTGGCCGTTGGAATCCAGAACTTTGAAGGGTTTTGTAAGGACAAGAAAGGATGTCGCGTCTTGTATGGTAGTTGTTACTTGAGGTACGAGTTATACCCGTTCTTCTTCCCGGTTGGCAACAAGATGCAACATAATGCTCTCAAATCGAAGAGATATCCATAGTATCATAATTTGAAGTTGTGCACGTAATGTGTTTTATTTCAGTAATTGTATCAAGGTTTGGACTACATATGTACAAGCTCGATCATATGTAGTTGAATAAATAAAAGTACATGACATAAGTCATGAGTATGGTGTAACAACTTATACATATATGTCCTTGTATTGAGCTATAGATGCTTGGTGTTCAAGTGATTTTAGTGTGTAGCTTTGCCATGGCTTCTTGGGAAAGGTATGACGTTATCAACGTTTGTTATTCCGGTGGCCAAAAGAACCATGACGTCGAAATCAAGGCTGAATCCGGCATGCTTGACAGATCCATGGCGGCAAAGATCTAGATACCATTCATATTGCTCACTTTGCAAGCCCAAGTCCTTAATTCTGTTGAAGAAAGACAAAACAACAAAAGAACAAGATAAAATTAGAAACCAATCAATTATATTGACAAACAATGAATGACTTTGGCCTCTCTCTCGTACATTGAATCGCTTTCCTTTCGGAAAAATAACAAACTTATGATTGAAATCGTTCCCATTAGGCAAAAAAAAATGCTTTACTTTACTTGTTCTATGTATTGGAAAAAACAGATTTTGGAAGTGGATTTGTGATACCTTGAACTCAGCATGTCGAGTCGTTCCTCGTTCTGGCTACCTCTGATCAAAGCGCCCACCTACCGAAAACATGCTTAAAGTCTTAGTTGTCTATAGTTATGTCTTGGCCATTCATGAAAAAAAAACTTTAGTTTAGCGGTTGGTTACCTTGGGTGCTAAGATATCAAATGATGCAACTGTTTGGCCATCATCATTGATCCTCACATAAAATGGCTTGATCTCTTTCGGATGGTTGTATATAATAACAGGCTTTTTGTAGATGTCATCAGCCAAAAAGCTACATAAACCAATACTCAAGTTGCTTAACTTCATTTTTCTTTTTGAAATCCAACCTAAACTTGAAAATGAAACATATGTTTCTATACCTTTCATGCTCTTCAGTTAAAGGAATGCCCCATTCAACTTGGGCCTCAAATTTCTTTCCAGTAACCTGATGCAGAAACATGAGATGAATTATTTGCATAGCTGTTAAAAAAGTTTTGCCTTTTATTTAATTAACAAGGAAATTTTGAAGGAATGTGCAAAAGACTTACTTGTTTCAAAGATTCCACAGCCTGTGCATAAGATATCTTCTCAAACTCAGATGAGGTCAGCGACTGAAGGCGATCTATGGCAGACTTGTCGATTCGTTTGAGTACAAATCTCAGGTCTTCCGAGCAATTGTCTATAACCCATTTGCAGAGGAACTTCAAATAGTCAACGGCACACGCCATGGCTTCCTGTAAAGAGTAATACACATTAGCCAATGTAAAAGGAAAATGTTGTGATGATTTATAGTAGTTGTAGAATGAAGTCTTTGAAGTGTTGGGATTTACCTCAAGTTCTGCAAAAGCCATTTCAGCCTCAACTTTCCAAACCTCAGCAGCTTGTTTAGGAGAGTGGGAAGTGTCAGCCTTAAACCTCGGCCCGAAAGAGTACACATTTCCAAGAGCACAAGCAAAGCTACCAAGATGAAGCCTCCCGGAAACCGTCAAATAGGCCTGACAGGCGAAGAAATCCTCCTCAAAGCTAGCTCTAGCAGAAACAGAAGAGCCGCTTCGCTTTCTTGATTTCTTGGCCTTCTCTTTGGACTCTAAATGCGCAACAAGTTCGCTTGTCTTCTTGAGGTCTTGAATGGCCGCAACCAAGGCTTCTCGGTTGCTGTCGGTTCTCTTAAGCTCCTCCACTCGTTTGTTCTTCTCCTTGATTGAAGTTTTGATGGCCTCAATCTCACTAAAGCCTTCCTTAGGATCCGTTCGGTTGTGAGGAAGCGTCGTGACTTGGAATTTGTTGCTGAATCCCTCAGAGTCTGTGGTTGTAATGATAGGGACTTGGATATGAAGGAAGGCGTTGTCTTGGAAGAAGGCGTGGGTCGCGTGAGTTAAGGCATTGCTGATTCTTGTGATAGAAGCCACCTGAAAGACAGGAAAAACTTAGTGAAATAGGCAAACTTAGAGCACAATGTGCAATAACAGTTCATCAATGTTTGTTAACTATTAAAGTGAATTGCCATTGAACTATGAAGAGTTGAAGAAGATGTGAACTTACAGTGGTTGTTCGAGGGCGAAAATGGGCCCAATTCCGCAAGGTATTCAACGGTACGCGCTTCTTCGAAAGAGGGTACCTCTCATGATCTACAACTCCAAGGTGCAACACATGGTTTGCTTTAACCTCAATGAGGTGCTTCCCTAGTCCTGATGTAGCCTTTTGAACTTCTCCTTCAACTAGTATGCAAGTGCCTGTTAGCATTATGTGCCCTGGTGGAGCCAGAGATGAATCCACCACTACCTGAAAATGTTTTGCAAAATTGGAACTTCAGAACAAATTAAACCCGTTCAAAATCCTTACATATTTCAGAAATTGGATATAAAAAATGGTAAAGATAATCAAAAAAAATAAATTAAAATCATGGGTACCAACAATCTTGTTAAAATGAGAGATGGGTATACCATAGATTCTGAAAATTTTGTGTAGAAAATCATTTCTCAATAACTTGCTATGTCACACGGAAACGGAAACGGAAACGAGAACGGAAAAAGAAACCAAACGGAAACGAGAAACACAAGATTTCCGTATTTTTAGTGTAACAATGAGTTTCCGAGTTTCCATGTTTCCATCCGAAATGGGTAGCATAGATAAATTGCACCTACCAAATTAGGGGAGGAAAAATCCAACGGTCAAAAAAAGACTCACCTGAAGAGTAGGCACACAAGATCCATCACTAACATCCAAAACAACGGTGGTCGGGACCCGAGGCCGACCGCCGGCCGCCCCATCACTTTTACCCCTCCCCTGCTCATGGCTGACGCCGAACACCTTCAGCAAGCTCCGAAAAAACGGGAGCGGAATCTGGAGAATCTCCGAGCAAGTAAGCCCACCGTTTCTGGCCGGATCAACCGATTCTAGAGCCGGCGCCTGCGATGGAGGAGCAATTGGGTCATTATTGACTCCCTTGGCAGATTTGACCCAGCCTCCGACGACGACTTTCTGACCGATGAGTCCTAACCCGGCGTCGTTTCGACCGAGGGGTTCGCAAGACGACCCTTTTGGTGTATTTGGAGAGGTGGGTGAGTTGGGTTTGGGATGGAAGAGGTTGGTTTTCCATTTTTGTTTGTTTTGGAGGAGGAAAAGGAATGTGGGATTGTGGAGATTGGATGGGTTTGTTGAGGGGGTTTTAATGGAGGGGAAGAGGAAATGCTTTGCTTGGAGAAGTGAATTTGAAGGTGTTTTTTTAAGCAGAGGAAAATGGATTGGGGTTTGTATTGCTTTGAGGGAAAGAGGAAACGAAAGACGGCGGGAAAGATGTCCTCTTTCAACGGTTTTTCATGTTCTCAGCTTTTGATTTCAATTTTCTGTTGCAAATTATTAATAAAATTAAATAAATAATAATTGTTAATTAGGATAAATTACATAAGAACCCGCAGCATTTAGGGAGTTTATACTAAAAAATTCTGTAAAATTGATTAATTCTATAAGAAAGAGAGGAAAAAATTAGATTTTTGCTTCCAAACAAAACAATCAACAAAAGGAAATCAAGAATAATTGCTTTGATCGGTTGAAAGAAACAATTGGGTGTCATGGAGCTTCCACATGCAACTACCAATCAAAGATACGTTGTCTCTAAAGACCGTTTTTCGTCCCATTCTATTTTCATTGTAACATAATTTAGGTTTGGAAATCGATCATAATATTGAACGAAAAGATGTGTAATATTTTGACATTCTTCATTTTTTTAACCTTCTCCATCGTTATCATTGCACACACCCACTGGCGGAACCAGATTTTAACCTAGAGGGGGCTAAATAGTTTAATTTAAGTGTAATTGTTAGAAATTTGACCCGTCTATTAATCATTACAACTTGAATAAACCTTTTGTAAACATTTTCTTCCATTATTATACATAAAAATTCATCTCTTATTTAAAAATTAGTTAATGTTTAATATTTTTCACTAAACATTTGTTTCACCATATTTTTACAGCGTGACTTCATTTCAATTATACTGTATGATTGTGTTTATGTATATATGTGTTTTTAATACTCCCTACGTTTCGAAATAGTTGTCTACATCACCATCTTTTCTTATTTCATAATACTTGTCAATTTCACATTTTTTCATAAAATTCCATTTATACTCCTAATAATTAACTATATCATGACCCTATACGATTTTCTATGGTTATTAACACCAGTAATTAACTCTATAATAATATAGGTAGTATAGAGAAAATAATTCTTTCTTAATATATGTATTAATGATATTTGAAAAGTTATTTTAATACGGAGGGAATAATATATATATATTAATAACCTTATTTTAAAAATATAAAATCCCAGTGGGGGCTGTAGCCCCCATTGGGCACTACCTAGTTCCGCCGTTGCACACACTAGATAATTAAATTTCATGACATTTTATTCTGCAAAAATGCATAATAACTTTTCCGACCAAAAAAAAATACAAAATAATTTTTTTCTTTTTTTTCCCAAAAGAAAACAAGTAATATTATATACTCCCTCCATTAAGAAATACTTGTCGTTTTAGCTTGATTGAGTTGCTAAGAAATACTTGTCATTTTAGATATTTTAACTCATTTTTTCCAATATTATCCTCAATAATTGAAAAAAAAAAACAAAATCTACTATAGAAAATAAAAAATCCTCATAAGATTGAGGATATTTAAAAAATCCTCATAAGATTGAGGGTATTTAAGTCAAATCATTTGGCTCAAACCCTAAAACAAAATACTATTTCTTAACGGAGTAATGTTTAACCGCCTTTACAAACAGTAGATGAATTTAACAGAACAAGTTTGCTTCTTTGCACTTAATTCTCAAGAGGCCTTTCTTTCTACAAAGATAACATTTGGGCGGTTCAGAAACTCAGAAAAGTAGAGTTGACGTGCAGGTTCAAATTTCTTTTAAGAAGCAAATTAATTATGAATTCCATTTATACAACATTTTTTTATTAACTTTCTTAACAACAAGCTTAGTTATCTTAATTTTCCTTTTGGTAAATATGTAAACTTTTAACTGAGGATAGGTGGGGTGCGCCTGGCCCTTGCAGTAGTGCAACGCATGGGCGACGCTCGAGGGCCCAAGTAGCAAGCTACTTTAGTGGGCCCTCCCCCTTAAAAAATAAATTTAATATCGTTGTGGGCCGATGGCCCACATATCAGATATTAAACTGATAAGAACAGATACTACACTTGATCTTAGCCAAAAGGCCGAGAAAGGTATGATTTGCCCAGCCTTCCGTTTATGCTTTTATACTCAACTCACTCCTGTCTGTTGTTTCCTGTTGTCGATGTGAGACAAACAAAAACCCAACGGAGACAGATGCGCTCAACTTCAGCTCATCAAACAGCCTTTTTCTCTTCATTACTATACTTCGTTTTTATTATTGCATTATAACATCCATCCAACAAGAGGAACAAGAGTCACACATTATCCAAATGATAAACATATTTAAGGACTTCAGCATCATTACATGACATGGACCCAGATACTTGTAACAATCCAACAAAGTTGTAAGAAGAAACCCAACTAAAACTCTTACACAACTCGAGGTATCTTCAACGGCCTATACATTATGAACCGTCACTAACAACTACAAAAACCAATCTCAGCTATTTCAATCTCCAAATGTTTCCAAAACCGGCAATGGTGAATATCTTCCCACAATTCGCCAACGTTGATGAGAGTTGAGCAAGGTGCAATTGCTTCTTGCTTGAAGAATGCTCCGGATTGGGAAAAAGCCTTGTGAGCATTGCCAAATAACCAGGATCAGTGATTACACATCAAACAGAATGTGTAAATATTGAAAAATACAAATCTGCAAGCTAAGTAAGAATGCAGAATCTGTTCGCCATCATTCAGGAGCTATACAGAATAGAATCAACAAGATATATGCAACCAAACTTACCTCTCACATTTCATCCCCGATCAGCCAGCCCGATTACAATGTTATCCCACTTTCTTGGATGGCAAATTTCTTTTCCGTCGCTTCAACCTGCATCATACATTAAAACCTTATAGTCGGAAGAACACATACATTGAAGTCAACATTTACCAATTACCAATAGCAATACCTGAAGCACAGAAAGCTCTGCCTCCAGCAGGCTTGCAAATTGCTAAGGCTGGAGTTAGTTTGTACGAAATTACAACATCAATCGTCGACCATGGTACATCCCACTTACTTAAACCTGCATTCAATAAGAAACCATCCTTCTTAAATCTCATTAACCACCAAAAAGGAAAGCACACAATGAATCTTCACTCGCTTCAGTTGGAATGTGTATCAAAATGTCCTAACCTGAGATGATCAATCTTGGTCACCAAAGAGAATAGAGTCGGTATCCTGAGCAGCCATGTCAGCCCCATAAGCCAGCAATTCAAGAACACCATACATTGTTTCGCCTTCTGGGTGTGATCTATCCCCGGATACGAATGCTGATACTCGATCCTTGACCTTAATCCACGATGACCCGGGATCCTTTATCACCCCCCTAACTTTCATATCTCTTCTTATCTCAGCAGCTTCTCTCCACTTGCCTCCAGCTGAGTATACATTAGCAAGGGTGATATGAGTGCCTGCACAGTTTGGGTTGAGTTGAAGAATCCTGTCTGCAGCACGTCTCCCGAGCTCAATGTTGCCCTGAATCCTGCATGCTCTCAGCAACGTGGACCAGACCACGTCATCCTGTTTAAAAGGCATTTCGTCGATCATTTTCTCGGCTTCACTTAACCTCCCGGCTCTACACAGGAGATCAATCATGCATCCGTAGTGTTCCTTGGAAGGATCTATACCGTACTTGGTTCTCATGCAATTGAAATAGTGGTAGCCCAGGTCAACGAGTCCAGCGTGGCTACAAGCTGTGAGGATCCCGATAAAGGTCACAGAGTCGGGCTTCAGCCCGGCTTCTTGGAGTCTCTCAAACAGATCAATTGCTTCTTGACTGTTGCCGTGTTCTGCGTAGCCGTTGATCATAGCAGTCCATGAAATTATATCATGACCAAACCCATTGAATATCTCTGAGGCTTCTTTTATGATCCCGCACTTGGCGTACATGTTGATCAACGCGCTTTGAACCATGGATTCGTGCTCTAGCCCAAGTTTCAAAACATGAGCATGGAGTTGCCTCCCCTGCTCCAGAATCGCCATTTGTCCACACACACTTAGCACACTACCATAAGCGACCTCCTCGGGTTTTGGCCCTTCTCTCCTCATTTGTGACAGAAGCTCAAAGGCTTCCTCCGCAAGCCCGCTTTGGCAGTAACCGGAAATAATAGTGCTCCAAGAAATGAAATCCCGCCTTGACATAGCATCAAACACCATTGATGAAGAATGCAGCAGCCCAAACTTCGAATACATATTCATAATCGAGTTCGACACTGATAGGGAATCCATGAAACCTGCTTTAGTTACCTGACTGTGCAATTGTTCCCCCCATTTGAGATCAGAGCATCCTGAGATAATGGCTGCAAATGTATACTCGTTAGGCCTCACATCCGACTCTATCATACGCATGAATTCCCGATCAGCAACCGCCTCCTTCCCTATCTGAACATAAGTTGCAATGACTGTGGTCCAAGAAAACACATCCGGATTCCTCATCCTCCTGAACACGGTCAATGCATAATCCAACTTCCCACACTTACTGTACATAGTAGCTAGACTATTTACCACAAAGGAGGTTTTGTCAAATCCCTTCTTTATCGTCTGAGTGTGCACTTCTCTACCCTGGTCTATATTCAACAAGTCCGCACAAGCTTTCAAAGCACTAGCAAAAGTATATGAATCAAAATGCACATTGTTGCACTTTCCCATCTCAACGAAATACACCAAGCCATCTTGAGAGCGACCTGTATTCACCAACCCCGCTATAATGGCTGTCCAGGATACAACATTCCTCTGAGGCAACTCATCAAAAACCATGCAGCCCTCTGAAACTCTACCTGTTTTGGTATACATATCCAACAGAGTACTACCCACAAAAACATTATGATCCAATCCAGTCTTCATGGCAACACAGTGCAACAAATCTCCATAATTTGCATAGTTACCGTGCCCACAAGCCTTGAGAGCAACACTGAGTATAAAAGAGTCCATTCTTAATGAAGGCTCAAGCCACATCCGGGTAAACAAGTTCAATGCCTCATGGAAGCATGAAGTTCTCACATAGCCAGATATGATAGTGGTCCATGAACTCACATCCCTTTGCGGCATTTTAAAAAGAAACTTTCGAGCGTCATCCAAGTGGCCATTTTCTACAAGTTGCTTCAACTGCGTGTTTGAATGAAACACATCTGACACCTGGGCTGGCACCACCGAGTTGTTCAATTTTCCCTCTGGAATCAAATCTTGTGTGACTTCCTGGGAAGCAAGGGCTGATACAGCGGAGAAAAATCGCCAACCATAAGATCTCTTCGTTAAAGAATGGAATACCCTGTATCGTTTCATTGATAGGATCAATTTGATGGGACTGCATAGCCTGCCCTGTTAAGAAAAGTCCTTAATACGGAGTACTACAAAATGCCCACAGAGATTTTATTAAGGCATAAAAAACTCGAAACTTAGTAGACAAATACCTTTTATTATTACTCCTCTTACACCACAGCAGTTTGGTTACCAATTACAACCCTGGTAGCAAAGAGGGCACTCTCTAAGCCTATGGCCAATAAAGAGCATGACCAAACAGTTAGCAAATGAATGTCAAAACTAACAGATCACCTAGCATAGAGTAAATCTGCTTAGATTAATGGATCATGCTATCATAGGCTTTGTGTTGCGTGTATAACTCTGATGCTAATTTGTCTGACAGGGATATCCTTTAACAAGGGCCAAATGATAAAAACAACACTAAGTATTTGGTTACTCACTACATTTGGCCAATTTGCCACAATAACTTGTCAAAAAACACAGTTTGCAGTACTGCACAATGATGATGATCTACAAAAAAATCATAGCAGAGCATGTTTGAGTTCATAAACAACGCCTCAACAGCTGCAAAATGATAAGAACTGCAGATTCAAGAGAGTTTCACATTCAATTCACCAAGAAAAAGAGTTTCAAATCCTAAAAAAATTCAGATCAGATTCAGAACACAAGTTTCATCATAGCATGATCAATTGAGGAAGGAGATAGGAGATTGTGATAGATTCAGTACATGGCTTATCAGACAATAAACGGTGTTCGTCAGACAATAATCCATTGAGAAATGGCGACTTACTCGGCCCGAGAAGTGGCGACGACGACGAGGACGAGCAGGCGCAAGGCGGCGCGACGAGTGGCGGACTGGCGGCGACTCCGGAGGGTGGCCGCTAGGGTTCAGAGAGATTCATCTGAAATCCCATCAGAGGCCCGACTCTAGTATGTAATTTGTGACACGAGCCGTTATAAAATGCGACCCAAGCGGCGAACAGAGAAAAAGCAAGGAGAAATCGAACCGAACTGAACCGAAATTCAAGAATTTGGTGAATCGAACCGAACTGAACCGAAATTCAAGAATTTGGTGAACCGAACCGGAAAAACCGATCCGAAACCGAAATTCGGGAATTTGGTGAACCGAACCGGAAAACCCGAACCAAAAATATAAGGTTTTTGTTGGAAAAATTGAAAAAATTCGGTTCGATTTTTTATAAATATAAGGTTTTTCTTTGATAAAATTAAACCAAACCGAAAAATAACCGAAACAAAACGAAACCGAAATCCTGAAATTTCTTAAACCGAAAACCGAAATCCTGAAATTTCTTAAACCGAAAACCGAACTCCGAACTCCGTCGGTTTCGGTTTCGGTTCGGTTCGATCGGTCCGGTCAATTTTTTCGGTTTCAGTCCAATCATCCTTTTCCCCAGGGTTTCATTTTCCCCACTCTTGAAACCCTCTCCCTCAAGATCGGTCGATCCGAGTCTATTATCGATCGATTCGTAGAACTTGTAACTCAGAGCATCCATGGCGGAAAACGGTCAACACAAGGAGCCGTTGGTGGAGGAGGAGGAACACTCGTTCTGAAAAGCAGCTCTTTTCTGCTGAATGCTCTTCAAAACCGGTGAAATCCGTTGTCCTCCCAACCTAATCGCCGACTTTTGAACTCTAGCTTCCTGCCTAATTCCTGATAATCTTGTTTGTATTTCTTGCATCTAAGGCTTAAAATTGCTACCCTAGGATATTTACGGAGTGATTAAGAGCATTAATTCTTATAGAGCTATCTGAACTCAAGCTTGCTTACACTATTACTCTGTCAAATGCTGTACAGAACCAGCTCTGATGCCTTGTTACGCCTGTGCAATAGTATACTGAGGTATCACTTGATCTTTGACAGCATATACAATCATTAGCTGTTCTATTTCTTGCATTCTCATTGCTTTCTGTGACTAAATGTTGGTGCAATGAATGAATAAGTTGATTAAGACTTGTAGCTGTCTTCATTTTTTCCCCCCATCTTAACTATCTCATCTTAAGCCTCTTATTAGCATTTTGCTTCCCGAATGAACCAATTCCATTCTATGTTGGGAAAAGTTGCGATCTTGATTGGATTTCAAATGTTGTTGTTCTCCAAAGCTACTGCCCTGCCGTGCTATTTCTATATTTTTTGATTTCAACAACTGGTTAACATTGTTGTGCACTATGCCTGATGCAATGTGGTTTCTCATTGCAATTCTTACTTTTTGCGATCATTAGCTGTTCTTTTGGTTAGGTCGGTGAGGGTTTCGTCCTTTTTGTGGCTGCTTAGCACTTGTTCTGGTAGATTGATCGTGGGTGTTGTATCTTCTATGGTTAGTTGACCTGTTTGAGTTTCAAATGTGAATGGATTAGATATTTTTACTCATCATTGCAGTTTGGTTAATCCTCCCGCGTCTCTTCTTCTTCTTTATCAGGAACAATGATGAATCCGAATCCTTATCAGTATCAATCTCAGCCTCTCCCGCCAAGGCCTCACCCACCATCCACTTGGTACCCGCCATTGCCCCCGAATCCGCCGCCTTCCACCAGTTTCTGGACAAACTCGAATTTTCATGATCGTCTCAAAGAGCTTCATGACACTTTCAGTCTCGCAAAATCAATGTTCGCACATGATATCCAGCTATAAATTCTGTATTGCGTTTAGTTGTTATGGACTGTGAGTTTTAAAATTGATTGTTTTCTTTTTTGCTGGCAATAGGAAGAAAGAGTTGGAGGATTTGATCGAAGGTAAAGAATCGAATGGATTGGCTGGGACAGAGCTCTCAAAGTTTCTAGAAGGCTCTAGGATTGATTTTGAGGCGCAGGAGAAGATCTCGCTGGAGGCTGCAAATGGTTTGATGTCGAAATTGCGCGCTTTGCTCGAGCCTTTTAGAATTGTAGTGGACGAGAAATGTCCATGGGAAGAGAAGTCCTCTGTGGCTAGGTTGGGTGAGAAGGTGAAAAAGTCGAAGAGGAACAAACTTTGGAGGAAGAGGAAGAGGAAACGTGTTGCTCAGTTGCTTGCTATGGTTATTTTCTTTTTATTGCCAAATTGTTTTGAGTAATAGATGCTACAATAACCTGGCATATTGATCCATTCAGTTTGCTATCTTTGTTTAATGTCTTTGATGGAATCCAGGAGCGTGAGCAGTTTGATAAATGTGATCGTGAGGCAGATGAATGGAGAGCTAGGGAAATGGCCAAGGAAATTGCACAGAGAAAGGTAAAGTATACATCATAAGTTCTTGCTGATTTTATATAGAGATATTATCACGGAATTGGAAGCTCAGTTATACTCAACATGACAGCATGTACTTTATACTAAAGGGGAAATTGTATGAAACTTGCTCCTTGGACCTTCCTTTAGCTTGTTTTGAAATGGATATGATTGCATGAATAAGGTGGAATGAATGAGATGAGCTGATTGTAAGTGGCACGACAATCCAAGTGTAATGAACTGAATGTTTTATACACTACTTCATAAAATGTCCGAATACTTTATATGTTTATGTTGCCTATTAAAACTTGTGGAGATGATGATGCAAAAAGAGAAAACACAACAACAACAACAACATTGACCCAGGGCTGGAGAATAATCATTTTGGAATGTTGTGTTTAGAGCCCTGAGCGCTATAGAAATAACTTGAATACCTGCTGGCTGCACTTGCGATGTTCCAGATATTCTGTGCTGTAAAACATAGATCTTTTGTACTTATAAAGTTTCCTTTCTTCTATGCAGGTGGTAAAGATGAAGGAAATTGCAAAACAAAAGGCAAAGGAAGAGAGAAAGAGACTAGAAGTAGAGGTGAGGGGAATAGCCAATTTAAACAATAACGAGGCTTGCACGACTTGATTCGCAATAGTTTTTCATGCTCCCTCGAATTTCAAATTAGCTAAACTAGAAGTTGAGTGTTCCTAATTTGGCAAATGTGATTGACTTTTTTACCTGCATTTTAGAAATGATACATTGCTGGATTCCTACCAATAATCCATAGTAGTACTTTCCATTTTGTTACTCAAAGCAGATTAGAATATTGTTTTATTGTTGTTCAACTTTTTATCTTTTAAAATAACAACCCTTCTACCCATTGGTTTCATACAGCTGGAGCTGGTACTCACTGTGGAGAAACTGAAAGAATTGAGGTCAATCAGAATTGAGAAGTTAAAAAAGCAAGGCATGTCTACAAACATCTTTTATGCATCAATATTTTGTTCTGTTTGATTTGTTTTATTTCGAACTAATTAGTAGAGTCTTATTTCATATGTACACAATTAGCTGTATATGGCAAGTAAAAAAGTGAGGGTCTTCGTTTTAGTGAAAATTTAGCGAAGTTGGAAAAAGGAAAATTGCTTATTAAACTTTTCTTTTCGGTGTGCCTCTAAAAATGGAGCATGCTTCTGCTTGATGAAATTTTTAGTGTTGTTTCTATTGATACATCTATAATTTTATGGCATTTGAGCTGATGCTTTGAGGCTACACTATTCAGGGCATTTCTTTCCAGAAGAGGATGACAAGTTCATTGAGCGAGTTCGGGCTGCTGTTGAAGAAGAGGAACGTCAAGCAAGGGCAGCTGCTGATACGGAAGCAGCTAAGGATGCAATTGCAACTGCTGAGGAATCAAGAAAGGCGATGCTCAGTGCCAGCTCGGAATCCAAAGACCGAGTTGGTGAAGCTGATAAGGGAAGTGAAGAGCAGATAAGCCAGAGTGGAACTAGTTTGTTATCCCCTCCATCTGCTGGTAGCAAGGATGCAGGAAAAGAAGGATCAGATAGTCAAAGCAAATGGATGTATGACTATGTGTCAAGCTTACCACAAGAATTCTATCACTATTATCATGGCAGTAGCAATGATATGGGTACTCTTATTGAGGTAACTTGTGATGATTTTCATTTGTATTGCTGAATTAATTTATAATTCTGTTAGCTTCACTTCTGCAGCTATGACAGTGGTGGTAAACTGAGATCATGGAAAATATATACCTTAAAAAATAAGTCATTAATTTTTATTGCACTTTTCTGAGAAAAATAATACTCTTGTCTGGAATTTTTTCTCAAAAAAAAATTTCAAATGGAATTTTATATTTTAGAAAGTAAAATTGCTCACAAACTTTACTTTTTACCGCTCTGCAGGTCAGGAGGAACTGGGATGCATATTTATCACCAAGGGGGAGGTAAGAACTATATGAGGTTCATGTTTTCGTACAAAAACATTTGTTAATGCATAAATTAGGACACAGCCAAAGTTCATGCAGTATTTGAGATTCTAATTTCCTTTTCATGAATGTCTCTCATTTGGCAGTCGAATCCCCGGTCACTGGGTTCAACCTGCACCACCAGCCGCTGAGGTTTGGGCGTCCTATCTGACCCGACCAAAATGAAAGACCTCTAATGACATTGAAGTAAAAGGTGATTGGCTATGTTTCACCATTTTGTTGGGTTTACACAGTCTTATTGGTGATTACCAATACCAATCTTGTTAGTGTTTTAGTGCTTTTACAAGAAAGCGGTGATCTTTTTAATTTTATACAGTATGTTTTATAGATTCAAAAACCTAACATCTTCCACTGGTAACAAAAAAAACACCAACAAACACAACATCTGCATTCTCAAATAGCAAACAACTTTGAACATGATGCACGTTGTAATTAAGCTAAATCTATACTAATATACCTATACATATAATGGTTTAATTATATCGGATCAATGTATAAAGAAAAAGAAGAATGAACGCCATAAAAATTGCATCATGATTCGGGAGTAAGAAACTTGTCTGCGATACATTCCTCATTGGCTGTGTTATTCTTCCCTATGCCCGGAACAAAAGCCAATGGTGAATGCTTTGTCCAACGCCTTATATGATCATATGCTCTTAGTTTCTTTGGTTGTTTCATCTCCCTACCATGTTTCTTCTTTGTGATTGCAATGGCTAAGTCATTTGGGAACAATGAGCGCCAAAACAAACCATGCAAGAGAGTGAAGACGCATAGAATAGAAACCATTGTTGATGCCATGAAAGAGAGGGCTAGAGCCAAGACTTTGGTCTCTACTGAAGGAACTTGTTCTGCATACTTTATGGTTGCTATTGATGCCGTTGTCATGGGAAAAGTATATGACCACCATGCCATTGAGAATCTGCCAAACAAATGAAAACCATACATGCGTTAACACCTTCATGCCCCAAGCATCCACACAGTTCTAGGGTTGAGCGTGGTTGGACCGAAACCGAAAAAACTAACTGAAACCGACGGAGTTCGGTTCTCAGTTTGAGAAATTTCAGGATTTCAGTTTTGGTTATTTTCAATACGATTCAATTTTTTCAAAGAAAACCCTTATATTTATTAAAAACCGAAAAAACCGAACCGATTCGGTTCTCGGTTCACCAAATTCCCGAATTTCGGTTTTGATTCGGTTCGGTTTTGAACCGATACTGAGCCCTACACAATTCATTAGAGTAAAAAGCATATCAAACACTAGCTAGTAAGAGTGTCCAAAATGGAATTATTAGTTGTACCTGAACCCCGTGAAGAACTTAACCCGAATGACGAGGGAGATGTAGAGGAACAAGGCGATGAAGAAGCAAGTTCGCGCCAACCCATCAAACTCTCCATATATAGTAACCCAAGCAATACTTGCAGCCGAAGGGGCGGCAATAAACATAGAGTAAACAGGGTGCAACTCCTTGGGCAACACTTCGCTTGTGGGCAATCTTTGATACAATGTCACAAACACCACCATGTAATGTGCAAACCCAACTGCCCAAAAGAACTTTGCAGGCTCCTTCCATCCAGCCTTGGCTGCCAAGATTGCGCCTACAAAGTTCCCAACGACAGAAAGATGAGAAGAAGGATTCGCCACCTTGCTAAGGCGCCTCTTCCCACCGGAAAGCCATTGCCCATATATCTTGAGCTCGAGAAGAAACACCGGGGTCATGAAGACACAAAAGATAGCCGGATGCGGAGGACCTTTGGAGACGAGTAGCGGTGCTCCAAGGACTAAGAACATGCAAACAATCCAAGGGGCGAAGAAAAAGTTGACTCTCACCGGGTGGAACCATTCTCTTTTTACTGCTTCAAAGTAAAAGACAACTTTGAGTATGTAAATCGTGGATACGAGGAAGAGGCTGAACACGGCCAGGAGCCAAATAACAAGGTTGATATATGGTGTGACATGAAGGAATTGTGTTGATGGGCTTGTTGATAAGGCTAGCCATAGAATGGCTTGGCTACTGAGGCCAAGACAGACACCGAAGCAGTTTACGGGAAATCGAAGAAGGAAAGGCCATTCCTCATCTATTGGTAAGAGAATGTCTTCATTGTCCTACATCATTTAAATTGATAGATTGATAGAGTCAATATCATATATTAAAAATAGTAAAACTATTAAAGTCGGTGGACCAATATCTGACATAGGGTTCTATATATTGGTTCATACCCATATGCATGGTAAGCGCGATACATAAACCAATTCAGGATATATGTTAGGCTTTCTATTATCTTGATTTCCCGTCTGGGAAGCTCTTTATCTCAACAATTACAAGGAAATACTTATACCTTGACTTGGTCGAGTTCAGGGCCACGAAGAGCAGCAAAGTATCTTCCAGCGGGAACACTAGTGTTGACATTCCCTTGATTGGAGGAAGCTTCATTGCCATTGCCATTCAAGTTCTTGTTATGATTAATGTCACCCTCCTCCCTGATTGGAAGGAAAGAGTTTTGCTTGTTGAGAGTTGATTTGGTCCTAAACATGTCAAAGTCTCCTTTCTTGTTAACCACGTCTCCAATATGGGGGTGGTTGAATTTGCTAAACCCTCCAAAGCTTCTACCACTCCTTTGAAGGGATTTTGTTCCATCTTCGCGCTCCTTAAGAACAGTGAATCCGGTTTCCAAGGAAACTTGTCGACTAAAGCTCCTCTTTGCGTCTCGAAATCTACTTGGCCTTGGCTTGTTGTTAGCTCGTTTTGGAGGAGTGATATTGTTGAAACCGTTCTCATCCGAATGCGCCCTTGATTGATGATCATCGTTACCCGCTTCTTCGTGGATGTCGATCAAATGGCCCCCGGAGGAGCTAGGTTGTGGTTGTGGCCTATTCATTGACATGGATTATATATTTTCTCTCGATTGCTTGATTGTTTTGACTCTATTCGAGATCCCATGATGATACTTGAAGATGGGCTCTCTTATTTCAAGCCATATATGATCACGAGATGGAAGTACCATTGGAAAAGTTGAAATGTGAATTCAAAGTTGAGATTTTCTTAAAGTTGTTGAAGTTGCTTTGCATGGGTGTGATTTAAAGGGTGACATCCTTTTCCTCTAGTGGTGAGAAGATCCTCGTGATCTAGAAAGGATTTTGTGGCATTGAGGCTACTTGTAATTAATGGATGGAAGCTGAAAGTTGGCAACTATAAGATGAATGAAGATTTGAGTGAGTTGCAAAGCTCATGACTTCACACACTTGCAAGGATGGAAGATGTTAACACCTTCACGGGCCTTGCAAGATTGTTGGCATCATGCTTAAAGTAGAGGATGAATTAGAGTTTAAACCCTTAAGTTAGTCAAATTTCTACTTACTATCGCCCTAAACTACAAACAAATCACATGAAATTGCCTATTAATTATTCTACTCGTGTTGGGAATCAATCATTAAACTTATATAAGGGTGTTTAACGGGTTGGATCACCCGCGACCCGCAACGACCCGATCCATATATATATAACGGCGCGGCCGGGTTGGGTTGGGGTCGATTTTTTTTTAAGTTAAAGGGTCGTGGGTCGAGTCGGGTCAAACCCGCGGGTTTGCAAGTTGACCCGTGACCCATTACATTAATACAATATATATTGTTATTATTTTGTTAGTATTAAAATGTATTTTTAATAATAAAAAAAGAATTTTAATAAATCAATTAGTATAAAAATATATTTTTTTGAAAAGTTCATCGTACTTGGGGTCGATCCACAATTAATTTCGTATTGCATAAAAACGCGCTGGTTGACCAAGTCAAACAGGCCAACGGGTCGACCCATGGGTTGGGTTGCGGGTTGGGTTACGGGTCGGGTTGTCAGTCACTTTTTAAATTTTTGCGGGTCCGGGTCGACCCGACCCGACCCGTTGAACACTATTTAAACCCCATTATAACAACGAGATAACAATATATATGATTAGAACAACATTTAACACAAAATACTTTAACCATTCTGTTTTGATCATTACAATTCCACATGGCCGGAAACAACCATTGCGTAACATTCACTTACATTAATTTATACACATAACAATGATTGTACCCTTTATTCGTTAATCAACACTTAATCACACGTTCAAATCACCATGAACACTTAAAGTCAGTCAAATCCTTAGCAAGTAGGTGCAGGAAGACCACACTTTGGAGGGAGCTCCATGCAAAGGCCAACGTCAATCCCTAGCGTGGGAAAGACAGGCGAGTCCTTGTAATTGCACATGCACTTCATGTCGGCTCCGGAAATCGCCTTGCAGCATTCCTCCGTCGGCGGTTTCGGGTCCGATTTCTTCACCGACGGCAAACATGTAATCAGCATGCTATCCTCCACGTTACAGATCTTCAGCCCCTGGCTTTGCTCGGCCACCAAGGTCAACACCAACGCCACCGCCAACACCATCGCCTTTGTTGACGTCATTGCCTAAAATGGATGTATTAGTTACTAAAACATGTGGTTTGGGATTGTTTTTTGATGTATTTATAGGGGCTAGAATCAATGGAGTTGAGGTTTGTTAAGTACCATCATGCAAAATATCATGCACGTTGCATGATGATATTGCATATGCATGTCTTTGTGGTCTTGTGTTTGTGACGAAATGATTTAGTTTTTCATGTGGGGTCGATGCCGTCAAGGCAAGAGTGATCATGTCAATTTAAGTTCGTCTATACAACTAAGGTCCTGTTTGGTTTGATTCTCTAGGAATGAGGAATGAGAATCAGGAATGAATGATTTCAATATGATGTTTGGTACAGAAAATTCTGAAATTGATTTCATTCTCAAAAGTGGCTCATTCCAAGGTTGCAGGCTAATTTGATTTCAATCGAAAATGGCAGGTATCATCCATTCCAAGAATTATAATTGTTCATCTTGAATCCTAAGACTCCAAAACCTTAAATTATTAATTCCTAAAAGTCATAAACCCTTAAAATCATAATTAAGAACCCTAAATCTTTAGAATTTTAAACCATAATCATTATGAATGGTTAGCATACCAAATAACATGTCTCTAAAATGGTTCATTCCGATTCCTGATTCCAATCCGATTCCGACAGTGTTACCAAACGAGGCCTAAAACTTTAGCCCCACGTAACAAAAAAAAACTAGTCCCAAATCAAGCATAGTTTTGACTATTGGGCCCTATAGATCAGAGATCAGGCCCATTTTAAGGCCCAAAACTCTGTGAAAGGATCTAACGGATTGAAGGATGGGCCCACAGAATTAAATGAAACGGGCGGCTGACACACAACCTGAACAATCGGTCGATTCACATGCAGAGAGTGAAGGGAAGCCTTTAAAATTTTCATTTGGATGGGTTGACTCAGTCTGTCATACAAATATACAATACAACCAAGCCACTTGGAACATCCCATTTATCTTCATTTATTACTACTTTTCTTGTGCCTATAATGGACGTTTGCTTGTTCTATTCCAAACATTATTAATGATTTTGTACTATTATCATTCATCCCTTACGCTAGTTTTGTCAGCTCCGATCCGGTTCCTTTTATTTTTTTGTCGAAGAAGGGACGGTACTCTTCAGCTCTTTAAGTGTTTTATTAATAAAGAAAGAAAATAACTGAGTAGTCATCAAGCGGGGGATAGTCCGATCTCTTACATTATAAAAAACTGTAAAGAAATCCCCTCAGATGGGACACGCAATACATGTACACCAAGCGAAAGATCGAAACCACTAGACGTGAGGCAATCCGCAACACTATTCGACTCTCGGTACACATGACAAAATTGGATAGTCCAATCCCTACGAATAAAGCCTATACATCTATGGACTGAGCTAAACAAATGATGACTTTGTTTCACTCTGACCTTTAGAAAGAGTATAGTAAGTTGAGAGTCGGACTCAATAACATTATTACTGAACCTGTTGTCCCAAACCAGCTTCAACCCATTATAAACTCTCCAAAGTTCAATCATTGGCACCGTACAAATGTCAATGTTGTGAACAAAGCCACCTAACCACTTCGTTCGTATTGATCTTGACGTACACTCCCTTGTTTCGGCTTGCTCCATGAAATAAGCACCTAGTTGCTCGCTCCGTCCGGTTTCTTTTAACAGGTGGATCGGTTTGTTCATTTATCGGGGGGTTCGGCCTCTCCCACAAAAGGAATCTAGCCTCACTTCTTAAGGATGCGCGCGCCTCCAAACTCTTCTCACTCTAGTGTCCGCATCGATCATGCCACATTCTAAATTTACAATCCCGAATCACATAGGTGTATTAGTCTTCACTATGTAACGAAAATTAATCACCTTGTTGATAAAACACGATCGAGAATCCTAGTTTTATTTGTACGATTTTACGTCGTAAGGATCGGATCGGAGGAGATGGTTTTCAGTTCGTTCGAGTGTAAACCAATGTACTATACGTATATAGTTCGATCAAGAATTTAATTATGACATTTATGAGACTATTAGAATTGATGATTAAAACATTATTGGTTGTCTGTCAAGATTGTCGATTTCGTAAGAGATATAGGCTACTGTATAAGAACATGTTTGACAGATTTCTCTGCTCATGTGGACTTGTCCTAATTTGTCTGCGTCCTCTTCAATTCGTCCTGCTCGCCTTCTTCAGTTTCATTTTTTTATCCCACTTAATTAACTCATTTCCTTGCTTATTAATATATATAACTGTTTATGTTTTTACAAAACAAGGGAAAAGGGTAAATTGTAGTGTGACACTGTAACTGTATTATTATAACTGTTACTACGATTACTTTACAGAGAAGAAAAAGGTTTACCATTAGAAATAGAGTTACATTTGTTGCACACGGAATATTAAAATGTATTCGATCTCAAGAATTAACACACTTGTTGTTGGTTTAGGAAAAATTAAAATAGATTATCTCTTCGCTCGCATGCAAAACGGCGGAATATGTAGTCCGTTAGGGACAAGTAGCAGAAGATACGACCATTTGTTTAACTGTAAATCAGCTTGAATTACGTATTCTTCATAGGTTTGTTAATTGGTTTGGACAGGTCAAGTTGAAGTGAAGTGATATTTTAACGAGAAAGTGCACCGGTAATTTTGTAGCTAGATTTAAAATATGCGGGATTATTTACCACTATTTTTTGTCTTATTATTTACAAGGATTTTTCTAACGTGTGTTCTAATTAAGGATACATTATAAAATATCAATATTAAAAAAAATTGGTAAATTTGGGATTTTTTAATCTTTTTTTTCTGACGGGTTCAGTTTGAGTAATTCATCTTTTTCCTTGCCTCTTAATTATTACCCGACAGGGTTAATTTCGAAGTCTACCTAAATTATGCGAATTTTTTTAATCTTTTTTCATGACGGGTTCAGTATCATTCCACAAGTAAAATGCTCTATTTGGTAAGAATATACGTATTAAAATGAATGCTTTCTTTTTTATTTTTTGCTTTCGCGTTTGGTTCAGCTCGAACCAATGGATCGAGGCCCAAGGGTCAGACTTCTAGTATCGCTAGCGCAACGGGCCTACGTCAAAACCGGGGGTGCGAGTGGAATTACGATAGCCCCATCCCAACGACATTGCAGGGAATCGAACCCTGCACCTTGTGTAGGGGCCGTCCTACCAAGCGTAGCTCCACGCCACTACGCCAACAAACCGTTAAAATGAATGCTCTTTTTTTTTTGGTCAGAAAAAATGAATGCTCTCTTGTACATTTATTACGAATAGTATATTTTTTGTTACAAATTCATTACGTATATTTTGACCCATGCATTTAATTAAAAATTAGGAGAAATTTGTTTAGAAGATTGGGTCAATCCACGACAAACAAATCAGGGAGTCTGTGTGAGCTTCTCTGCTGCCTCCTAGCACAAGCAGCTACAATTTCATACAGTATAAAACCCTTCGTCAAAATAGCTTAATCTATTTACCTGTCCCCTCTGTAACTCTAATCAACCTGTAAATTTTGCCCTTTTTACCACCCTACATCCCGCAGTAACTTTTCAGTCCTAACTTGCCACAAACAGTGCAGGGTCGTTGCCAAATTAATGCCTTCACCCATATTTTTTTGCCTTCGATATGACATTCAACCTAGCTAGGGAAAGGTATAGTCCTTTGTTATAAAATAATTGTCCATTTGGACATCGCACATATATTAAGAAAAAAAAAACGGTATTTCTATATTACCCTTATTAAACTTAGAGTTAGGTTGGAATGTTAAAACATTACATTACATATAAATAAACGGAGGGAGTATGAAAAAGTGTAATAATTATGATAACGATAATTATTAAGGGTATAAATGGAAAAAAAAAATGGGTAACAAAATGTGAAATGGACAGGTATTACTCCGTATGAAGCAAGAAAAAATGGTCATATGAAAAAATATTTTGAAACGAATAGAGTATTTTCATTAAAAAAATACATAACTTTTTGCCTATAAGGTAATTTATGTAGAGCTAGTATAATGTGAGTCTTGTGAAAGTGATTCAATGTGGACTTTAATATAGGCCTGAGTATATGCATGCACAAATTTGCATCTAGCTTTAATTTGAAGGGAAACAGGGGAAATTAAATAAGCATTTCTGACATTTGGTATCAGTAATTTAATACGTACACTGATCAAAACTATAGGCTTTGCACGTTACATGCAAGAGGGGAATTTGGACTCGGCCTTTTCAACCCTATAATTCTATAGTCCAGGCATATAAAAATACTAGCAATACTATAGCAAATTCTCAGAATTCCTTTTGTACTAGACATCAAGAAGAGCCTTTCCCGTACAAGCTCTGTTTCATGAATATATCCATGAGACCCACTTTTATCTACTATACAAATCCGGCATGTATAATGTATATGTGTATATCAATCCACCCATGGAATAGTATAGACTCAACCACTTTCATGTGTAGATATGAGAGTGCATTTGATCTTGAAACTTTGCTTTGATCATCTACCTTGTAATATTGAACACTCAATCAGATCTTGTACTGGCTAGTAAATTCGGTTCCAGGCTCTCAGCTCCAACACCACTTCCATAGGGTTGAGCATCATTGGACCGAAACCGAAAGAAATGACCGAACCGAACTGAAATCGAAACGGAAACTGACGAAGCTCCGTTCGGTTTTTGGTTTCTGTTATTTTTTGGTCCGGTTCAATTATTTCAAAAAAAAACCTTATATTTATCAAAAACCAAACCGATACTTATCCCTACACTTCCACTTATACCCTCAACTAAAGCCCTAACTCCAACTCAAAATATCAATGGGAGGTTAGTAATTGTTAGGATGGTGTTTGCTCCCAATCTAGTTGGGAAAAGCCTAAGGAATAGCCCGTGTGTTAGTTGATTCAGAAAGAGGATGTTTAAGGATTGATGTAAAGGTGTAAGAGTTATATATGGAAAGGTCAAGTGTCACACACATATGAATAATTAAGTAGTTTTCCTATATGTCTTTCAGTGGTTAAATTAAGTTAGCTTAGTTTAAGATAGATTTTATTTATGGATAGTTTACATGAGATGAACAAAATCTAAGTAATATTCCCTATTTTATATTTATGGGTAGATTTTTCGATTTATGTTGAGTTGATACAGGGGGAGAACTTGTGAAGTTTTGCGCGTAACAAGTAAAAGATAGAACATACCGAAAAACTTTGATTGAGTTGTGTACGAGGTCAAGATGTGCCGGTCAAGTTTGTTCAAGCTAATGTTAAGTAGAAGGCCTTTGACGCTTAGGGATCGAGGTTAGCTCATTTAAGTGTTGTGTACACCTAGCAAGAACCAAGGTTCACATTTGTAAGTTTGATTCTACTTAATGAAGCTGACTAATTTAATCTAAGTTCTTGTCTTCTAAAGGTACTGTATAATATAAGAAACATTAGATTGACCCATGAAATAATATCAATTTGAGTCTTAGTTCATGTGTTGATGCATGTCAACAATAGGGGTCTAATCGAATAAAATTTTGTAAGTTGAGGGGTCTAATAAAACATTTTTTAGTTGAGGGATCTGTTTGAAAAAAAGTTATAAGTTCGGAGGGCCGTACATGTATTATGCCGTTTTTTAACCCTACTTATAGGTACATGTTTAAGAAAATGTAGTCTCAACTCTTTATCTCTCTGACCTACATGTGTTCTCATTTTTCTTATCATTAATCATTCTTGATAACATAAAGTCCAATTGATATATGGTTAATTACTAGACTAGAAAATGGTACCAAATGGATCCTAAGACAAAAATATATGGATAAAAAATATAGAAGGCACGTGCTTAGGCCAATGCGTGCACAAAGGGCTATTTTAACCAAGGACGAAGCACCACAAGAATCCAGCACCATGTACCCATGTGTGGTGTGGTAGTAGTACACATGAAGAAAGGGGGAAAAGGATAGAAAAGAGAAAGTTAAAAAAACTTTGGGGTGTGTGTGGGAGTTCATAAATAAAAACCCCTAGCCTAACTACATCTGCCTTTCACTTAATTTCTTCATCTTGGGCCCAAGTCTACTGAATATTCAATTACAATAACAAGTCACACTCACACCTCCCTACATGTGGAGTTTGGGTGTGGAAAGAAGGCCAAAAGAAAAGAGAAAAAAAGGGCAAAAGGCAAAAGAAAGGAAAACTAGGGGAAAAATTAGGGTAAAAAGCATACAAAGCAAAAGTCTCAAACAAAAAGAAACCCCACTTCATATCCCAAATCATATCTTATTAACCTGATTAAAGTTGTATTTAAATTGAGCTGGTTGTATGTTTAATCACTCAATTATTTTTTGAGATTAATCTCAGTTGTATAGTTTTTATTTAGGTCGAGGATACTAACCATTAAAGTCAAACTTGAAACCTTTGGGTACTATCCTAAGGACTTAACAGATTAACTAAATGCTCAAATATCAATTATATAGTTTATTATAACTGAGCTTTCACTCATTAATCTAGATGACAATCTCACCCATATAAGATGAATGTCCGATTCAAACCAAAAAATAAGTGAAAATTTGAACATAGTTGGTTAACAAAGAATCACGAATAAAACTACCCATCATCCAACTTGATACCTCTGAAATATACATAGTAGCATACAAAATGCATAGTAAGAGCATAAATATTTAAATCATATTACAATGATGATGGAATTGATCGACTCATCCACCATCGGATTTATTAGAGCATCCACAATGAAGAATGCAAGGCATAATTTTTTATTAATTAAAAAAATCAGATTTGTCAAATAATATAATTGTCTCTGATTTTCTCACTTTATTTCTTTTTTTTTGGTCGGATTCTCACTTTATTTCTTGAAGTAGAAATTTCTTCCATATAGTTCTCTGATTATGTCAAGTTTTTAGTCTTTTTTTTATTGAATTAAGAAATATTATCGATTTCTCCATTGTACATATTCTTATATCATCCCTAAAACCTAAAGACACACTAACTAAACATAGGGAAAGATGAATCTTAAGTCAATTTGTAGAGTACCTAAGTCTTGCCTTGACCTTAAATCAAGGGCACAAGTATAGAAATAAATGGTTTAACAATAGCAAGAGTCAATTTCCGCTTTTCAAAAAAGGAAGAAAAAAATTACAACGATGAATGACTCAGTTGTCCTTCTCATAGCATGCCTTTATCCCCCAAGCCCAATCCTCGCTCGCTTTGTCCCTCCTCCTCTGTTTTTCTTTCCCTCTCTTCAAAACCCAAAAAATAAATAAAAATTAAATTAAATTAAAAATAAAAAAATTAAAGGGAAATTCCTCTTAGTACCCCCGAGATCTCAACAATTCCTTTTGGTGTCCCACGGAAATTTGTTTTCCTCTTGGTATCCCTGTAGTTTACAAATATTCCTTTTCGTACCCCAAAGTGTATATAAAACAATTTTCCATCTAAAAATAACCATTTTCCGTTTAAAAAAAGTTAAATAAAACTACTTTATTCTATTACTCTTTTATTACTAATTTATATACCATTATAAAAGGAAAATTAGAAAAAAAAAATTTAAAACCAAGAAGACCGTAGGTGGATTCAAATTAAAAAACAAGCAACAATCACATTAAAAAAGAGTAATAACAACAACCACATTAACAACAAGCAAATTTTATAAAATAAAGTAGTTTCCTTGTATAATGGCAAATTAACAACAAGTAGATTAAAAAAGAGATCAACAAGCAGATTACGATCTTCTTATTTTTATTTTTCTTCCTGTTATAATGGTATATACATTAGCAATGAAGGAGTAATAAAATAAAGTAGTTTTATTTAAATTTTTTTTAATACGAAAAATGGTTAATTTTGGATGGAAAATTGATTTATATACACTTTTGGGTATGAAAAGGAATATTTGTAAATTACGGGGGTACCAAAAGGAAAACGTTTTTTCATGGGACACCAAAAGGAATTGTTGGGACACCAAAAGGAATTGTTGAAACCTCGGGGGTACCAAGATTAATTTCCCAAAATTAAATTCACGCCCCATCGCTCTCAAGCTTCCCCATTCCCCTATTTAACGTTACCCTGCACAGACCCTTCCTCACTTCCTTCGTCTTCTTCTCTCTGAAAAAACTCTCTGCTCAATTCCAAGCCTTACCAATGGATGTAAGTCCCAGTTTCCCATTTTGCCCTCATATAAGGGCGTAACTATGGACTGACTTGGAGGGGCGTTTTTGTAATTGCGCAGGATTACCGGAGGAGCCACGTGCCGGCGTTCGGGAGCTGGGACTACGCCGACGGGCTTCCGTTTACTCAGTGCTTTGAAACGGCGACCAGGCAAGTCCGTTACGGCGGCTACCCTCAAGACCGTGATTTGTACGTCGCCGGCGACCTCTACCAAAACGACGTCGTTACTCCCGCCGTTATCCTCGTCCCCCGTCGCAGGGTATGCTTTTTTTTTAATATATTCTTAATAATTTTAATTTTTTAATTTTGAAAAATCTTTAATTTTTTATTTTTTTTGACGAATTCACTATTCCGTGGTTTAGCTTTCTTGTTTGATATACTTAAAGAGGGTAGAAAAATCGTTGATGAATACATAAACTAGAGTCGGAATGAATATTCAATTTGATTCTTTGGGCCAATTTTCATAGATTTAATTTACGAAATTATGTTTCGTTTAAATCATAAACAATATTGTCTAAAAAGGTGAAAATTAAAGAAGGTGTTAAGAATGGGCGACATAAGCATGATTTCGAGGAGCATGCTACCATTAAAAAGGGTGATTTGACTATAGAGATTAGATAATTAAAGGGTTAAATTTCTACCGAAAAAGAATTAAAGGGTTAAATTGAATAAAATAGCAGACAAAGGGGAGACAAGCACGTGCGAAGAAGCAGGAGCACGAGTGGGCCCGGGGCTACGACTATGACTATGAGTCGTACGCCACCAAGGAGCCGCCGAGCCCCTACGTGTCGCCGCCGAGGCCGGTGGTGGCGAGAAGGCCGACGCCGAAAGCCGTCGACGAAGACCTTTACAAGATTCCACCTGAGCTCCTCCACTCCAGGCCCAAAAGGGTAATTTCACATTGTTACATATTTATGTAATTATTTGTATACGGATGGTATCGTAAAAATTGTGATAAATATGATAAATGACAAATATTTTTTAACAAGGGAAATGTATCCGTATTTCAAGTCTTTATTTAATTTCTGATTAGGTTATTTTATAATTATATATAAAAATATCCATTTGGAGAAAATTAATTACTATAGTCATTAGTATTACCCAATTCAGGTTCTTTGCAGGCTAAAATGTTGTGATAATTTAGGTATTTTTGTACGTTTTATAGGTTTTTAATTAGTGTCTTGGTTGTTGGATGTTTGGCTTTGCAGAAGAGAGGCTTCTTTTCAAGCTGTTTGCTGCCCGTTTGTGCTTAGGGAATCCGATCGATTAACGAGGCTTGGACGATGCTTGAAGGGTTGGATCGGATTTTAGTTTAAATTAATCATAATATTACTATGTGTAAATTAAATGGAGTTGATATGTTATATGTGGGATGTTAGTATGAGAAGAGATGTTTGTTACTTGTAGCAACCTGCATTACATGCTTGTAACCAACGTTTAGTGCAATTGAGTTTTGTAATTTGGGTTGCAATATGGTCCAAAAATAGGTTGTTGTTCATTGAGTTTTGTGATTGATGTCATTTTTGAAAGAAAAAAAATCAAATAGTAATGGTTATATAAAGGATGATAAATAAAGGAAAACGTGTTTTCAAAGCGATAAAAAGAAGAGATCTTTTTGTGAAAAGTGAGGGAAATAGGGTGGTGGTTTGTATATTTTTGGGCTAGACATTAGTATCTTTTTGCAAAATCATTTCATTTTTATCATAACAAATGTTTTGACCCAACATAAATTATTCAAAATTACAATCCATTTATTGTGTTTGTGCTTTCCCTATACTATAAGAAATGAGAAATGGACACTTGGTCAGGGAAAGGAGGTATATGTGGACCATTTGTATTATATAGAAGATGGGATATACCATAAGCATCACATATAAGCAAAATTATCTTTTTGTTTGTTTTGTCTATTTTTCTATACATTCGTGTGTGCTTTTAGTTCTGTAGTATATCTTATAAATTTGAAATTTTTATTATTTTTAATGTATATCACTATATCTTTATTTATTTTGTTACTCGCTATGATATTAACAATAAATAAAAGATGGAATTTCATATAAGAAAAAAAAAAGCTATTAAGAATTTATAAAGGCCTCAATTTTGAGAAAAAGAATTTTAGGTAGAAGGCAAAAGCTTTTAGTCACATGAAAAATAAACTCTTTTGGGCAATAGATTTTGGGTCGATA
This sequence comes from Polygonum aviculare, assembly GCA_934048045.1. Taxonomy (NCBI): domain Eukaryota; kingdom Viridiplantae; phylum Streptophyta; class Magnoliopsida; order Caryophyllales; family Polygonaceae; genus Polygonum; species Polygonum aviculare. The sequence goes on along the minus strand of OW204028.1, from coordinate 31,823,290 downwards.
TAAAAGGTGGAGCTTGAAAAGAATGGCGAAATTAAAGACAATTGAATTATAGAGTCTGCTTTTAGATTTGCTTTTGGGTTTCATACTCCAAATTGTGATTCATTTTGACACTATTCATCTACCAGTCTCACTTGGATGGTTGCCTCTTTGTTGTGATTACCATGGCCACAGCTATTACCGAAGTTTGACTTATTAGGACTACATCAGTAAATGTTAAATTGTAACGTCCGCAACATCAATTTTAAATTAACTTGTAGATTGGATTTTTGAAGTATCAAAGATATAGTCTTATATATTCATCATAGTTTATCACCTAGGAGTCTAGGAATTATGTGAACTTTCAAAACTGGTTTGATAAACTTGGTCTGATCAGCTAATTGTATTTCTTATGTAGGTGACCCATTTTAATTAATAAGAGTTTATACTATGTAAGTTTAAGTGAGAATAAAAAAAAACTCCTAATTTAATGACAAGTGCAATATCAAGATATATAAAATTTGAAGGAATTACCCCGTTATTAACATAGATTTATCTTTATAAAGACTCGGACCTTTAAATGTGTCGTACTATTCAGAATTAACTTATCCCACATCTGAAATAAGAATTGACATCACCTACTATAAAACCTACTATATAAACACGTGACTACTCTCCCTATTGTCAATTGGTTTTATGGTGAAACCTCATGAGCTTATGACCTATACACATATGTGCGGTAGTACCGATACGTCCTATTCTACCTATCTACCGGGTCCATAGACTTTCTTCACGTACTTACAAAAATACGATATTACAGTAGATGAAGGTATCCTCATCCCGACACATATCTTATATTGAAACAAGAAATATTCCCCTTGTATGTTTCTTGTATCAAAGTGGATACTTCTAATCATCCTAAGAGCAAAACCTAGAAACTAGCATGAAGAGCAATCAAGTGAAATGAAGAGCAATGGAAACTTCGATCGGTTGCACCCCTTTGATTGAGGGGGGTGTAGATCAAGGGGCCCTTCTATAAAGTTGCTCTCTTTTGCTTTGCTTTTTTTTTCATTCTTTTTTGGCTTTTGTAATTGTGCATGTTTGGTGGTTGTTCCTTTCCATCCCTAACTTTCTCCACCATAATAATTGCATTACTCACAATTGTGTTTGTGCCCACTAACCAAAAGGCTATAGAGAAATGAAAGGAGCTATCAAGCATGCCTTTCGACTCAATCATGAAGATTAAGTCAATAAAAAAAATAGCAATCTTAGGGAGAAATAAACAGCGAGAAAGATGTGCCTTCGGGCATTTGATTCGGTGGTTAAAGTCTTAAGGTTATACCTCGAGGTCACAGTTTCAAATTCCACAGGTGGCGGTTTGCCCTTTTCATCCCTAACTTTTAAACGAGTTTAAAAGTGACGATCATAATCCTTACCTTATAAAAAAGCAGCGACAAAGATGTCATTTCATCGTAGCATTACCTTGGGTTGGATAACAATCCATGGATCCGGCCCAATAAGCTTCACTCCTTCATTCAGTCCTAAATGGACTTATTTTGGGCCGAAATATCAAACTGGGCTTCACTTTGGGAAAGGCCCAAGAGACTATGATGATGTGTTTGATAAAACTCTCAACAATCTTTTGCCACAGAAAATATAAACTAGGGAGCGGCCTGTGCCTTGTTTGAGTAGTATCTTTTTTTTTTTTTTTTATACCAGACCAACAAGTTATGGAGCTCAAAGTTGTAGCCTTATAGAGTTTTAGATAACAAGACCAATTCAAATTTGCTAGCAATTATAGTTTTTTTTCTATAAAGTTGGTGAACATCAAACTCAAATTGATTTGAAAACATATCCATTTGAAAATAATAAAAAACTAGCAACGAGTTTATCATTATACACGTATATATATATATTAGTAGTCATATAATCTACTTGCATATATATCATTTAGGGTACTGTATCTGTATGTCATTTTGAGTTGCATATAATGTTGGAGACGTTAAACTATAGCACCAAACGGCACCTTAAGCAGTATCACAACACTTCTGTTTTACAAAAACTGGGCCTTTATTTCTTCTCTTTAATGGGCCGGCCCAATATAGCAGACCAGTTTCTTACCAAAAATTGATGAGCCCAAAAGGTTATGTTCTTGTATCATGAAATCATGAATGATGACGATGAATTGATGATGATGATAGCTGACAACATTAACACAACCGGTTGATTGATCATGCCAAAAGATACAAGAAGTGTGTTATAAGTTTTTTTGATAGAAGTGTGTTATAAGTTTTGGGTGAATGTCAATAAGGCCATTTTGATTAGTAGCTTGAATTGGGTTTTGTAATGGATCCGATGTGCTATACATCAAAAGGTAACCATCACAAGAAACAACCTTCATTGAGAGGTTAAATTGGGGTTAAAAACAATGATACTCCATCTTTTGTCTTAATCATTTGATAAAATATAAATTAGAAACTCAGTAGCTAGCAGTAGTAGGTGAAGGCAATACGTAAATTATAAATTGTTGTCACCTACCATGTATTGATATACTGTACTTGACAGTTGACAGTGATACTTTAGCATACAATAGTGTAAGGTGTGTAACAGTAACATAAGATCAATATTTAAATACTTGATTACACAAACAACAATTAAAAGACAACAATAGTAGATCATTTCATTATTCTCATGTTGTTTAAACCGTTAAACTTCAGGATTTGGATCTTCATTGCCAAGTTTCAAATCTCAGTGGGATGTGAAGTGTCGGTTCTCTTGCTCCATAGATTCTTACTTGGAAAAAAATTGCACAAGGCAAAGACAACAATTTTGAGAACGACTCGAGAGGAGTAGCGTTGGATCGGGTTGGATCGCATCCTTGTCGTGATATAGAATACGGGCCCATTTGGTATCCAACGGTAAAAATGTAAACGGAATGAAAACGAATATAGTACCAACTATGTGTCAGTGTCACTATACATTAATTGAAAAAAGTATTTTAATGGAAATTGAGGTGACAGTACAATGCTAATCTGAACTATGTTCGTTTACATTTTTTTTACGTCTTTGTCACTGGATACCAAACAGGCCCTACATACATAATAGGCATCATTTATGGAGATTCAAATTCAAATTCAAATCATCTTAGATAATGGGCAACACCGATAAATATTTTTGATTCGATTAACCAAACCAAAACATAAAAACAAAAAAACTAGGTTCGGTTCCGTTTTTTTTTTTTTTTTTTTATCGACACTCCTATTTTTTGACTACTTGAACCGGGTTAAACAAACAAACACGTGAACAATGAGGAGAAAAACATGGAAGCCAAACTTGAGTGAGAATATTGCAACTGAGTTGGTTTGTGATTGGTAAACAACCAGGACTAGGACCATCCACAAACAAAGCACTCGAGAGAGCATACTATGAGTATATGACACCACTAACTCCACTAAGCTCGTTAGGCTTTGCCAATCATTTTTGGCTTGTGTAGTAATACTACACCAAGACCCACCTCGTAGAGAAAGTTGAAAAGAAAAATCTTATAAAGTTCTTATGCTCGTGAGTGAGAGGTGTCTTGAATAAATAGGGCGGGCGGGCCTAGGTCAAACAGGTCAACTCGGTTTTACTATACGGTCTAAGCAATGATTAGTTTTTTTTTCAGAGTTAAGGATTATGGTCACCAAAAATAATGCTGTAATGAGATCGAACTAAAGTAAAAAGCGAAATAGAGATTTGAATGATTCACAACATTCTGTTAGCTATGTCCACGGGCAGAGAAACAATATATTATTAGGAGACTGAATTCGGTTTCAGATCATGAGGCATTTCATTAGTATTTATGGTATTATGAAACCCTACAAGATAGATAACATGCCACATGCCTAGATAGATTAAGAACACCAAAAGCTACTGTATATTGTTTTGGCGGGTGGGCACTGCCCCGGCCCAGCCTCTCGCATGGGAGACGTCACCCCAGGACCCCACAAGACCAACCCCGCCGGTTGGAGCTACGCCCCCAAACCCTTGTTAGATTCCAGTCAACGACAGATTTAAGACATCTTAACAAGTATTACTTAGACTCGTATAGAGCAAACCACTGTCAATACGTTTCGAAGTGATGACCTCATGATATTAGCCCGAGTACTTACTCACTGAACCAATTGACCGAAAGCCTAAACAAAAGTTAGTTGGTGAGAGAATGTACCTCTTAAATGAGACATAACGACATATAGTACCTCCTCCGAGCATAGAACGATCGTGGCTAATCAAACTCAGACCGAGTTATAAGACCAAAAATAAAAACAGAACTAAAAACGCAATAATCTATATATATATAAAAGTTAGGTGGTGTCCTCATTTATTGTCCTATTAAGTTATGGTTGCAATCTTTCCTATATAATAAACACCATGCAATAATAATCAAAATAACTACAATAGCATAGTGGTAAAGTCTTTCTGTAATTATCCAATGGTTGGGGGTTCAATCCTCTATAGTAGCATTTTTGTTTAAATATTTTTTAACACCTACGGCATAATTATCAAGTCGAGAGTAATTTTTACTTTCTTACTACGAAAGGGATTTGCATTAATTCAAATTAGATCCCGCAAAAAACTTACATTAGAACTTATATTAGTTACATAACCTAAACAAAAAAAAATGTTAAAAGCTTACCTCTACATAATATTACGTAATTTTTGCGTAGATGAGATTTGCCAACTTTGTCAATGATAATTCACCATTTTAACAAATCATTTTTATATATATTTTGTGATAAATGGATTACATCAACAAAGATTGTACCTATTCAATTAGTATGGAGTGAATTAAAATTATATTTTGTAAATTAGTTCGAACCTATAACTCCTAATATGGTTAACAAAATCAGCAACTCCTAATACGGCCATTCATGGGTGTTCGTTATGATTTGGTTGAAAAAATAATTTTATATACCTTTAAAGTTGACTGCTACAAATGTTGGCCTTAGAATTGACTTCTTCCAATTATCTGTAACTCCTAACAGATTATGAGCAAGATAATTATATATACAATTATTCCAAAGAAACCAGAATTCTAAAATAACGTACCCGTGAAACTATTCCAACATGCCGAACAATAGTACATTATCTTGGATACGCACGAATAATATCTTGGATACTAGACACTAATTATAGCGTGATACTATTCCATACACTAATTATATGGTATATATAATCAAATATTGAGACCCCAATAAATTACAGTTCAATACAAAAACTAATATTAGAACTTATATTAGTTACATAACCTAAACAAAAAAGAAAAATGTTAAAAGCCTACCTCTACATAATATTACGTAATTTTTGCGTACATGAGATTTGCCAACTTTGTCAATGATAATTCACCATTTTAACAAATCATTTTTAATATATTTTGTGATAAATGGATCACATCAACAAATATTGTACCTATTCAATTAACAAATCATTTTTATTTCTTATGGAATATTTGTTTATTTTATACTTAATATAATCTATTATATTTTATATTATCATATATAACTTAGTCCATTTTTCACATTCATGCAATTTTATGCAGTTTTTCAATTGAAATTGATTAATAAAGTTTCAAAATAGTTTTTAAACCCGTGCGTAGCACGGGTCATGAATTCTACTCCCTCTGTCCCATTTTGTTTGTCCTCTTTCCTTTTTCGTCGTCCTAAAATATTCGTCCTCTTTCCATTTATATCAATAATTTCTTACAATATTACCCCTATTCAATCTCACTTTTTACACCCAAAATCCAATTTTTCCTTCTACTTTATCACCTTTCCACTATTTACACCTATAAAATTACAAAACTACCCTCATTTAATTTCTACCTTTACCCATTTTTCCATCTCCCAATACCACTTTATCACTTCCTTAATAACCACAAAATGTGTTTTTTAGGACAAACAAAATGTGACGGAGGGAGTAGTAAATCTTAAAAGTTGGAAGGCAATCGAATATAAATGGCTTAGAGATTCCTGATGAGTTAGCTGGAATGATCCATTGATCCACATGGGTTCCTACATAGGAACAAAATAAACTCCAAAGTCCTTCAAATTTTGCCTTCTACACACAATAAAAGACAACGTTTGTCTCCATAATTACAGAAGACCATGATGTTTGAAATTGAAGACAGCCATAGATGAATGGTGAACAAACCCCGCAATTTTCGCATCAATTTGTCCAACCCACATGCAATTTCAGTACAGCATTTCACTTGCAAATGCCAAATTTTTTACCACTCAACCAACAAGTTTGGGATCTACAAAACTCATAAACAAGCATAAATTATTGGCTTTATTAATAAATGTGGTATGTACGTTCATAAGGCCAACTCACCCAGATCATTTTGTTCCCTCATGCCAACATAAGAACAAATACAACACATACAAAAATTTAACCTTTTTTTTGGGTAAAATCATGATGATGAAGATCAATCAGACAATCACCTGAATCATCCATCCACACCCAGTTCAATCTCCTCTTCTCTTTATTGCTACAGTATAATCGAAGACTCTTCTCTGCGTTTCTTGATGATGAGCCTCCATTCAATTTCTGCCCCCTTTTGAATCCTCTGAGCTATACATAAAAATTTGCAAAGTTGTTGAAAAACTGGATTTATAGATCATGCTACACCTCCAAAAATTGCCCTCTGAAGATACACATTTACAAGTCGAATCCCGCGGAAAACCCTAAATTGCCAATTTTAGCTCATTTTCATGGTGCCTGTGAATCATCTTCACCCCCAAATCTCATCAATCACATGGATCCCCTTCCTCCTTCCTCCTCCTGATCAAATCCGTATCTCAACTCTCCTTTCACCTTCAAAAATCACAAATCTCAACTCAGTCACACTCGAATCAATCCGAGCAAAATGCACCATTAATCAATAGAGATTGTTTAACCGCCATTGATGAAATTGATCAGAAACCTCAAATCAAACACAACTAGTTCTCCAATTGAACTCAGAGCAATCAATCTAGTCCAGAATTTCGAATCTACGAAATCGAAAATTCGAAAAAACACAATTAGTTCCGAGCAAACTGAAACTAATGGAGCTTGTTTAACCGCCATTAATGAAATTAATCAGAAATCTCAAATCAAACACAGTTCAGATCAATCAATTAGTTCTGGAATCGAAAATTTGAACTCGGAGCAATCAATCTAGTCCAGAATTTCGAATCTACGGAATCGAGACTTCGGAAAACGGAGCTAGTTCACCGCCTTTGTTGAAATCAATCAGAAACCTCAAAAATCAAACACAGTTCGCAACGAATTCAGATCAATCAATCAATCAGTTCCGAGCAAATTGCACCATTAGTTAGTAGAGATTGTTTAACCGCCATTAATGAAATTAATCAGAAACCTCAAATCAAACGCGATTAGTTCTCCAATTGAACTCAGAGCAATCAATCTAGTCCAGAATTTCAAATCTACGAAATCGAGAATTCGAAAAACACAATTAGTTCCGAGCAAAATGAAATTCATGGAGCTTGTTTTTGACCTCCATTAATGAAATTAATCAGAAACCTCAAATCAAACACAATTAGTTCTCCAACAACTTTCAGATCAATCAATTAGTTCCGAAATCTCAAATATGAACTCGGAGCGATCAATCTAGTCCAGAATTTCGAATCTACGAAACCGAGAGTTCGAAAAACGGAGCTAGTTAACCGCCTTTGTTGAAATCAAACACAGTTCGCAACGAATTCAGATCAATCAATTAGTTCCGAAATCGAGAATTTGAACTCAGAGCGATCAAACTAGTCCAGAATTTCGAATCTACGAAATCTCGAGTTCGAAAACCGGAGCTAGTTCACCGCCTTCGTTGAAATCGATCAGAAACCTCAAAAATCAAACACAATTCACAACGAATTCAGATTAATCAATCAATCAGCACCGAAATCCAAATCCACGAGCACGAGATCTCGTTCAACGGAAGCCTTACCTCGGGAAGAGAGGCGGCCAGGCAATCAGGCGGAGACTCGAAGAGAGAGAGCGAGAACTGCTTGAAAACAACGCCAACATCGAAGTAAATCAAACCGGAGCTCGGAACATCGACGCGGATCTCCTTGACGGGGAACCAGAGGAAGAGCTCCTGAGCGGAGACGCCGGAGAGGTCGCCGATCTGGCCGAAGGTGAGCCAGCCGGAGACGTTGCGATCGTAGTGGAGCTCGGATTCGAACTTGGCGTTGCAGGCTTGGTCGAGGAAGGCCTCGAAGCGGCCGTCGTCGGAGAGCGTGAAGTTGGTGACGCCCTTGGGGAGCAGGCCCATGGGCAGCCCGTGGGCCCGGAGGGTTTCGTAGACCGAGCGGTGCGACGTCGTTTTGGGGAGGGCGCGGGACGACGCCGTTTTGAGGGAGGAGGTTAGTGTGAAGAAGAGGATGAGGAGGAGCATTGTGGAGTTTGGTGAGGTTTGGGGGATTTGGGAAGTGTTAGAGCATTGGAGTGGGGATTTAGGGTTTAAGGGGGATTTGAGATTTGGGGGAGGGGGAATTATTGGAATTTGCCAGCAAGAGCCAGGGGGGATTGGGGAAGGAGATGATCAATCAATGGAGGTGGAAAATTGTGGGGTCCTCACACAAATAATAATAGTAATAAAATAAAAATAAGGATTTTTGTGTGTTTTGTAGGAGCCTACTGCAATGTAAATATTTGATAAATCTTAAATCTTAAATTTTTTATTTTTTTGTTTTAATTTTTATATTTAATATGCTTAAAGCGTGAACTTAGGACACATAATAAAAAATCCAAGTTATTTTAGGCCGGATTCAAATCTTCTGTCCTCTCTCCATGTCTCCTCTCATGTCCCTTCATTCTAATTGGTCAATATATATACAAAAGGAATATAAAAGTCTCAATTCTACATAAAAATAAGTGTTTGGACCAATGAATACTCATGGGACATAGAATTAGGACAATAGGACATGAAGGGGGGACAAAAGATTTGAGTCCGTCTTGGCCTAGTGGTTAAAAATGGGGTTGGATCACCCAAAGGTCATGAGTTCGAGACTCGAAGAGATTGAATTTCGCTTTGTGGTAGAGAAGACATTCGGGAGGGTCTTCCTTAATCCCTGGTAGTACCTGGTCCGGACGTAGATTAGCTCCTAGTGGGAGACCATCGGGCGAAAGATAAATAAAAAAAGACATACAATAAAAAAATCGAAATAATAATAACGTATAATAGATGCACTAGTGGGAGGAGATTTCAGATTTTTGCTCTGGTTATGAGAACACTCCACGTTTTGATTTGGAATGGTTTTTAAAGATTTGCTGATTTTATGATAAAAGAAGAACGCGCAAGTTTTATTGATTTCCCTAAAATGTACGTGTGTACATGGTAAATTCAGTCTGATGCATTGATGTTGCTTAGTGTTCGAATGGGTTAAAACTCGTCTATATTTGTCTTGATATGTAATTAGAATTGAGCTAATCGTTTGTATTTGACTCGATATGTGATAGAATCGAGATAATTGAACGTATCGAAAGGTAGACTATCCTAGTACAAACACAAGAAAACTCGATTTGTTTGCTCCATAAGCAAGCTCAATTATATTGTTTATGCCAAACTCGGTTATATGCTCATGAAGAAGCTCAAATATGGTAACGAGAGACAAACTTGTATGCATTTGAGAGCAGTCAAAGATGTTAATTCGCTTAATTTGCTCATGATCATGCTACACAAGCGGCTTGTGGACCAAACCCGAGCTCGACGAATTGAATAGAAACACTAGATCTTGCCTTTTGCACCCGAAGTGCATCATATCCTTTCTTTCTCTCTATCTCCATTTTGGATAATCTATTATATATATATTTAAAAGCACTAAGGATTAAGAATTACGCTCTAGTAAGGCTTCTTGTTATAGTGTAACATGCTTCTCAATCCTGTCCATTAGATTAAGAATGATCAACGGTCTATAATGTGAGGAAATAAGGTGTACAACCATACCATAGGTGAGAAGCAGGAAATAATCTCAAATAATTCCATTTGAAAATCTTTTTACCAAAATTTGAAAGAAATCCAAGATTTCCTCCAAATTTGTCGGACACAATATTTCATTCTTCGTCTTCCCATTTTCGTTCTCAATCAACGTTTTCTCGGTTCATCTCCTTCCATCTCCAAGCTTCCAATCGATCTTCAACGATTCTTCTTGCTTTTGCGAACTCGCCACGCGTACGCCGCCATTCTTCTGTATGATATTGGAAGCGAGTGAGGTATTCAAGTTTTATCAAATTCGGTCCCAAAACCTAGATTTCAGGCAAGTGATTCTTCTAGTCTTTTGGTTTAATATTTATTGAATTTTTACATCTCGCTTGACAATACTAAGTCGCATGTTCTACAATGGTTGCGATGGAGGTTTTTTTTTATGATTGTAAACCTAGCATTGGAGATGGGTTTGAGTTTGGGTGCAAATAGATTACGATTAGGGTTTGTTTTACAGATTTGTTCTCGGGAGATTCATTCAGCCTGTTTGATGTGAGAGTTGGGTTTGTAGTTTGTTTGATTCAGCGTGTTTGATGTGAGATTTTAGGTATTTCATTTCTTGATTAGGGTTCTAGTCTCGCTTTTGGCAGCCTGTTTTTTATTCAAAGTGTATTGGTGTGTTTTTTGGTTGTCATTCTAATAGAGACTGCGTTCATATTGTAGGTAACCACATGGCTACATCACCTACTCCAAAACGTGCTCCAACAAACACAAACACGGAGGTTTGTTAAATGATGAAATGAGTGTTTTTCATTTATGTTTCATGTATGTCTATTGTGTTTTTCAACATATTGATAATAATTTTTCAAATAACAGATATAAACATTTTGTATTTTTCATGATGTATAATAGTATTTTTCAATAATTATAAGATAAATTTTTCACATATTAGTTTCAAATATATAATGGTTTCTCTCTTTGCGTTTTTTTCAATTATTTACACGAACTTATTCATTACAACAAGAATAAAATGCTTTTTCATTTCTGCTTCATTTGGATCTACTACATCTTTCTACATATTGATAATAATTTTTCAAATAACATATATAAACATTTTGTATTTTTCATGATGTACAATAGTATTTTTCAATAATCATAAGACAACTTTTTCCTATATTAGTTTCAAATATATAATTGTTTCTCTCTTTGCGTTTTTTTCAAATATTTACACGAACTTATTCATTACAACAAGAACAAAGTGCTTTTTCATTTCTGTTTCATGTTACTTGACAAGAAAACTAATATTGAATAGTTATAACAATCATGTTACTTGAAATGAAAAATACATTTTGAATAGTTCAAAAAATAAGTTTCACGTGTTTAATCCATGTAGATACCATTCGATTATAGTAATAGTTTGTTGTTTCTATGATAGAAACTGATGTGGCGTTTGAAAACAAATGAATTCGTTGTGAAAACGATATGTGAGTATTTGAATAAACTTCGGTTGACACTGGCTCACTGTTGAAAATATAATGTTCTCGATTTGAAAAATGCATTACTGTGTTTTTAACATCGGTTTAACAGGTAGTTAGATTGTTTTTGACTGTGCAGTTGGAACCAGCAAATGGGACGAGTATGCTTTTGTGAGACCAAGTTTTTTTTTTTTTTTGTATTCATGTAATTTTTCAAAACGTTATATTGAGTTTTTCAAAGAGACTAAGAATGAGGGACGATGATGAGTCGGATGATGATGTCGATCTTTTTGATCTTGGCCCTGAGCAGAGTGAAGATAACGATAACTCAAGCTCATTTGCGGAAGATGATGGAGAATTGGAAAATACATATGACAAATACGTAGCACTAGATGTACTGAAAAATGTACTTTTAGTATATCAAGCTAATGAATAAGTATATACAACGTCTTGAAAAATTCAAAGATTAAGCTTAGCGATGATGGCGAACGTTGGGTGAGTAAATGAATCGTGTTTTATATGTAGTGATGAAAAATTCATTGTAATGGACAAAAAAAATTAGTTTTTGTGTTCTATCATATCTAATGAATATGTCAATACAACAATTTGAAAAATTCAAATATTTTAATACTTAAAGGAGGGGAAGCAATCCCGTTGTTAATGTACTATGTTTTAGACACAATAATGAAAAATTCATTGTAATATATTGAAATTGCTTTTTAAGTCAATCAAAGTCAAATAGACATGATTGTTATTATTCCACATGATTGTTATTATTCAACTGTACATCATTACTTTTTCAACTATTAAATAATAATTTTCCTTGTCAAGCAACATGATTGTTATTTTTGAACTATAAAACACTGCTTTTTCAACTATTCAACATTGCGTTTTCTTGTAAAGTAACATGCATGTTATTATTCAATTATATAACACTACTTTTTCAATTATGCAACATTACTTTTTCAACTCGTTTGTACTTTAGTATAATCAACTACTTTTTCAACTCTTCGACATTACTTTTTCAACTCAAAAACTAGGGTTTAGTATAATGTTGTCTGCGACTGCGAGTAATTTCTGCAGAATATTTCACTCGAATTTTTTATTTTTCAATATGGAAATATTGTATTTTTCTTGATTTGTGTAACCGATTTTTGGATAGAATCCCCCAATATTTTTTCGGAAATTATGCTGCTAATTTCCTACATTATAGGAGCCATTTTTATTTATGGTAATCGGAATAATTCAGATTTTTTATTCCATAGAATCCCCAAATTCGGTCCTATTATGCACCATCATATCCTACCATTAATCTCATTTAATCCAATGGCTAATAAGATGCCTAAGGAAGCACCATAATATGTATCTCACCAGAGCGTTCCCCAAGGATTAAAACCACCACATTAAGACACATCAGCTTTTGCCACATGTTGCTTCTATATTATACCACATAAGATTTGTACACGTGTCATTGTATTATTAAGCCATGTCATATTAAAGTTAAATTTTAATTAAGCCATGTCATTTAAATTTGTCCACCTCATTTACAACTTTTGAATTACATTTGGATATAAAAGGAAAAGTAGTTATAATTTTTTTGGCAGTTTAGATACAAATCAAAATCCCTACATATTTGTTTCAATTAACGTACATATTGAGAAATTTGAAATAATCATAGAAAGATTTGGTATAATTTTTATTTTTTGTTTAATTATACTAGATCTTCTTTGTTTCTTACAATTATTATTACAAAAATCAACCAATAAAAGATGTTACAATAACTTTCCATATATTTTTCTTATTTCCTTTTTTCATGATCCATATTCTTTAATTTCTACCTCATATCTTTATGGTTTTGTTATTTGTATCTTTAAAGTTTATAACCAATATCATCAATCGGAAAATTGAATACAATCTTAATACAACTATTCTAGTAGATTATAATACTATGCTACTAAAATATTATTTTCAACATTTAATATATATACATATATCTATCTATAAACAAGAATAGAGACTAGGAAAAATAACAATTAATATTCATATACTGTACGAAAGAAAGAGGTTGTTGATATTTGAGAGTAAGCTTTGCAAACTGTATTTCAACTTAATGTATTTTTACAATTAATTCAAACATAAAAGTGCACTTAAATACAAGAGAGGTTGTTAAACATAGTTTACTAACTACAACAAAATATTTCAATGAAAAATATGTTTAGAAAATAATAATTTAATGATACAACAAATTCAATTATATGCAAAATAATTCAATGCTTAAATTAAGTTTAATAATACAAATAATACAATAATACAATAAATAAAATTTTATATATGAAACTTGTTAATATTATGAACCCGTGTGTGTATGAACGAGTCTAATCGCAAGAAATGGTTTTTCCGATCTTTTAAATGTTAAGATTAAATTCATATAAAGTTTATTTAATATGGATACATAGTTTTTCCATCAATTATTATGAATATATAATATCATAATACATAATTTTGTATGTATATTACACAAATTACCATCTTCCTTTGTAAAGAGAAATAAACATTTTTAGTCGTAATACAGAAAATAAAGACTTTATTTTTCTTCATAACTATGGAATCACTTTTTCTATTCACTTTTTTATGCTCATTCATGTATCAATTGTTATACATTTTTAATACATTAGTTTTGCCTTTTAAATGATAACTTTTTTTTATTCATTTTTATGCTCATTTCTATACATTTCTAATATAATAGTTTTATTCACTTTATTTCAATGATCATTTTTTTTTATGTCCATTAATGTGTAACTAAATCTCGTCAACCTTTTTTTCTATTAGGACTAAAAAAGATCTGAGTGACTATGATCGCACCAGGACTATCCGAATTGGACAAGAATAACGGATTCCAGTTATCCATAGGCGCCGATCTTTGTCCTCCCAAACTCTCTTGAAGATTTTCCGCCATGATCACCAGAAATCAAGAACCCTAACAATCGAAATTTGGGGAAAAACGCAGGATAGGACCAAAGTTCAGAATCGTTACAGAATGTATGAGAGTGAAATACAACAAATTTTCCCGCTCTCTGGCACGCACATTACATGTGTTCTCTCTTAGCTAGCTTGAAAAGAAAGCCAAGCTATCTTATTTATACTGAACCGGAAAATAAAATGCAGAATAAAACCCGGTTATCTCCAACATTACTCGGCCAAATATGAGGATTAGAAAATGAGACAACAGAAAAACGAACAAACAGAAATTGAACAACAGAAAATATAGCAGAAAAAGCAAGCTCCATTAGAGATTCGTTTACAGGCCTTGATGGTTGGCCGTTCATTTTTGTGCTACTTCATGTTTCTCTTTGTTATCTTGTGATGTCTTAGAAAGTATTTGCTTGCAAAATTTTCTGTGTTACTAGCTTGTAATGTTTGAAAACCAAACAAAGCAATGTATTATTCTTTGGAAATCCTTTTTCTTTTTGCAATTTCACTGGACAATGCAGTGGGAGTAATTGAAATGGAATTGGTATCGGGGGCGGGGGCGGGGTTCTGAGTGATCGGGGGCGGGGGCGGGGGCGGCGGGGTGACCGGACGGATCGGTGGTTGATAGGCCATCCTCAGAGGGCCCATGGTCTGTTGCGTCATGTGCGGTGGAAAGCGGGCGATAGTAGGCTTCAATCCGGCCGGTTCCTCTTGCGGAGACTCGGCGTCGGCGGATGGTTGCTGAGGCGGCGGAGGAGTCTCGGTGTCGGCGGCGGAGGTTTTCTTCCTTCCTTCCGTTTGAATCAGGACCGCGCCGCCGATAACCAGTAGGAGCGCGCCGAGCCACGATACACGCGTACAATTAGAAATTCAAACTCAATCAGGCATTTTATCGAACAGTTTATATGCGCGCAGAATCTTACCAGCCTCAGTATGGATAGAAGTGGCCGAAGACAATTACATCAACATATGATCCATCAATTGAAATTGGCAGGGGACAAGCCGCCCTACACATTACCATGTGTTGCTAGATGAAAACTATTTTCCAACGCGTCCAATCCATGGCCTACCGAGGAGGTTTCTTGGGCTTCGAATCGCAAGAGCCCTCTTCAAAGCTCATCAACTCGCTTGGGAAATTCAAAGGAAGAAACTTCCTCAGCATTTTCAGGTTCAAAACTTTGGTGGTCAACTCAATGGGTAGGAGATTCGGTTTCCGATCTTCAAATGGAGACTCAATGGGTCCTTTTCAATGTCCCCGAGATTAAGTCTTACGTTCTCATTGTTCCCTTGATCGAAGGCAGGTTTAGATCCACCCTTCAGCCCGAGGAGGATGATAGTGTGATGATCTTTGTGGAGAGTGGTTCAACACAAGTGAAAGAAACGTTCTTTAAGGCTATAGCCTATGTTCATGTGTCTAATAACCCTTATAACATAATGAAAGAGGCTTTTAGTGATATCTCCCTATATATTATTTTGATAGCAATGTCTGTAGAAAAGGTTGCGCTACGTGGTGCACTCTGGAATCGCCACGTGTCGCTCTCTGAGAGGGTCATGGCCGGCCAATCTAAGAGTGACACGTGACACTGACTTTTAAGATGTTAAAAATATGTTTTTTTTATATTTTGGGAACATTTACATGTTAAAATAAAAATAAAAGTTATACCATAATTCATAATTTCGGTCAAGCTGTAAACGGCCAAATTTCGGTTCATATATGCAATATGCATGCATGTGTTACCTCTTAGTTATCTTTAACAAAATTGGTTCATATATGCAATATGCATGCATGTGTTACCTCTTAGTTATCTTTAACAAAATTGGCTGGATCTTAAACATAAGAACAACTCAAATTCCCTAAGCTAATTATATGTGTACTATATTAAGTATAATAAATTTAAAATCGAATTGTGCATATGATATGGTGAAATTTATTATTAGTACGTGTAGTAATCAATTTACTCTAAGAAAATCAATTATGGAATGATGTACCTGGATGTATATTATATTGGGTATCTTTTATAAAAGAAAATTAAAGATAAAATTATTTAAGGAAAATAAAATTATAGATAGATAGTATGACTTTAAAGATAAATTTTAGGATTATATAATAAAGGAAAATGATATAAAGTTTTTATTATCTGTTTAAGTTGAAAGAAAAAATATAAAATCAAGCGGGGCCAAAATCAACGTGGTGGCTCGAAAACGGTCAGTTTTTATAATATACTAGCAAATGACCCGTACCTTGTACGGGGTGTTATATATTTATTTATTACTTGTATATGAATTTATACTAATAATTCATATGACTTCTTTGTTTTGAAACGACATTTTAGCTTTGGATTATAAATTAATAAAATTATTGTATAACATCAAGTATTTTTATAAATATATATTTTATTTATATACTAACTTTTTACACATGCATAAATATGATTTAGATGATCGAGGAAGAATTCCATAAGATAATAATGCATTATAGAATTTTATTAAAAATTGATACAAATATTTTGGCATTTAAATTAAATTACATAAACTAACTTTTATAAATAAATGAATAATTTAAATTTATACTCGTATATATATATTATTATATTAAAAATATAGAGAATATCTAATAAAATAAAAAGAAAACCAAATTTATCTTGTATATATGTTGTGAAAAATTAATTAATCAAAAATATATAAATATCAATTAAAAAATATTTATTAATCATTATCTTAATTAAGAAATGTATTTTTATCTAAAACATAATCAATATGGAATATATTTCATATATAGTTATTGGTAGATGTAGATATACCATATAGAATATATAACATGTGATTTTTTTTGGTAGAAAATTACCTATGATATTATCTTAGCTAAATTTGTTAACATGTTATAATATATCTTTATAATATAAATTAATATGAATTAACATGCTCACGACTTTAACGTATATATTTAATTTAATGTTACCTTATCTTGCATACGTTACTTATTATTTGTTAACATGATATATCATTATATCGTTCTAATATATATCTTATGGGAATACATTTATATGGAATAGAAAGATAAAATTTTCAATGTAGTATAGGACAAAAAAAATATACATAATATAGTATTTTAAGAAAAGAGGTGATGTGGCGCAATATGGTAGCGGAATTTGCTTCCGCTTTAGTATATAGTAATAATAGATAGATATTGATTCTTTAATTTCTACCCCATATCTTTAGTATATTTATGATAGGACCCGTGCCTTGCACGGAGGTTATGCCTTCAATATTGTTTTTATTGTATAAGATTTTAATTATTATATAGTATTTAATAACATATACGTGTAGTATAGGTTCATAATAGTAGTGTGGACTCGGATCGGTACTCGAGCGAGTTGTTGAGCGAAAAGATGTCGATACAGAGGGATAGGCGACGGAGTGTAGCGGTCCCGATCGATCCAGTTAAAAAACTTGTGGATTTTCTTCGTGCTCTATAATTTTAATCTTGTAAAGGATGTATCATTGCTCCTTCTTCCTATAGCCTCTTTTAAGTATTTTTCCCTCGATCTTGTTTTGAATCTTGTGATTGCAAGTTTTGAATTTCATGTAATTAAGTCCTGTTGATTTTCTTCGTCCTCATGTAATTAAGTGAATTTTATTTACTAAATTGTTGTATAATTAGAATATGCTCTATAATCAGGTATGTGTAGTATTACAAATCTGAAAAATAATCTTTTTTATCTAGAAACAGTATAACATTTTCATATCCTAAAATTTTTATTATATGTTTTCACTTATTAATATCTTACTTATAATAAAAATAATTTTAAAATGTGAAGTTTGAGTCATAGTCGTGCATGGCATGACGGGTACCGCTAGTTGAATAGAAGAGTTGTTGGTAAAAAAGCAAGACAAAATTCTCCAAAAACACATATATCATTTTATATGAGGAATTTATTGGACATGATCTAAAACTTTGAATTCGTACCCTATAAAAAATCCAACATTACCTTTTTTTTGCAAAAGAATAATTTTTGAATTTTCTTTGATTTTATTTTAGTTTCTTTTATTTATGATTGGTTCTTGTGGGGCTGGTTTTTAAATATCTGTTGAAATAAAACTTTTTGGATAGATTTTAAAACACACATGTACGAAGTTATAAACTTTGCCTAATAGATGGTAATTTTAAATTTAAAGAATTTTGTACCCACAAACATTCAATAAAATTTCTGTGACTATAAACAAATATCTTAATACTTACCAATCACCTTTCAAATAAAGACCTATTTTAAATGATTTATTTTGCTGAACAAAGTATTAAAAAAGTATAAATAATGTATCATCATAACTTTATGCTGAACCACATCACATATCTTTTTTAAAACAAATTGATTAGTTGAAATTTGATTGTAAATCCCATATGTATGTAAAATATAAAATAATATATTATTAAAACTCTCTTATAAGATTTTGTAAAGATCAAATTAATCTTATCATAACTATTTAAGGCTTTATTTTATAGTTAAAGATATAGTTATCATAAGTATAACTAATCTTATATATATTAAATCAAATATTAAAACAATATTGTAAAACAACTCAGCATCACCATTTATAGATTTGATTGGTTGAAATTTAATTGACTTATTTTTATTGGTTAAAATTATATTATAGATCCCTCATATATATTTTTATGAGGTTGATTCGGGTGAAAACGTTTCTTATCCTATAAAATGAAAACATGAACAAAATAACTAAATATGTGAACAACAAGTTAAAAATATGTGAAAAAATATAATTATTTTTATTATGGATTGTATTTGTATCATAACTATATACTAAAGCGGAGGTTAAATTTATTATTTAGTCCGACACGTGTCATATTCTCATTGGTCTGCATACCTATCTTTAATAAAACAATTCAAATTGTTTGATTGGTTGAAATTTTATTGTAGACTCACATTAAATATCTTTTTATCTAACAATTCCCATTTAAATTAATTAAAAAATATCTATCCAAATCTACTACTTATACTTATACTATAGAATAATTTTTATCCAAATCTAATTAGAAGTAGTATGCATATGTAAGCCAAATTTATATAAAGACTAACTTCCGTAGAGAATAATCAAAAGTATGATAATAGTATGCATATCTAGCTAGCCAAATTTAAAAAGAAATCTATCTAATATGAATAATTTATCCAAAGAAAATAACAACCCCTAACTTACTTGGGTTACATAAACATACTTATGTTCAAGGTTAAGGCACAAATTCTTTGTGTATTCGCCCACCAAAAAACGTACGTATGTGGTTATATGCTCTCTATGTTCTATATCTATATTTCTGATTTGTATGCTTATAATTGATCTTGATCATGTGTTATAATAAAATTGTTTGTGTTTTTAATTTTGATCGGGTGTTTCACGTGAATGATGAATAATAATCACAATCTTCTTAGTGAACTCACACCAAAAAAAACTATGAACTATAATATCCAAGTGTGTGTTATTAAAATCATCATCATCATCATCCTCATAACTATATACTAAAGCGAAGGTTAGAAATAATGATATTAGCCCGACACATGTCACCTCCTCATTGGACCGCATCACCGATCTTTATTAAAACAATCCAATTTATTTAATTGGTTGAAATTTCATCAGTGACCCCAAATTTGAAAATATTTTATCTATTGATTTTTATTTTAGTTTTTTCCAAATAAAAAAGTACACTTTAAATATTATACATAATTGTTTTTAGAAATTTTCTAATCTACTAATTTCCATTTTGATTTTTTCCAAAAATAATTAAAATTCAAATTTTATACATAATTTTTATAGAATTCTTCTTATCTACTAATTTTAATTTTAATTCAATCTTAATTTTTTTAATAAAATTATATCTTGATCTAAATATTAATTTCAATTTAATGCCTTTTATTAGTCACAAATAATTATTTTAATAAAAAATCTTAATTTTTAACAAATCCAACCGCGTAAACATTATCAAATTAATCTGATTTGTCGATAGTTAAATGACTCATTTTTTATTAGTTAAAAATTTATGTTATATTTTCCATATAAATAAACTATATATACATTTGATTTTCATTTGATTTTTCCCCCCAAAAAATATAAAATATTAATATTAATTAAAAAATAAATCAACTTATTGATAAAAACAGGTATTCAATCCTTTGACAAAATTATAATCCTATAAATCTTTGTTTTATTACAAGAATATAGTATAACATAAATAATATATCATTAAAATAAATCCAAAAAGACAAATTATATAAAATAATACAAGATTTTATATCAAACTATTTTTTTGAATAACTTTATATGAAATTTAAGCAAGTTTTAGTTAAATCAAATCGTGCCTTGAAGGCACGGGAACTATACTAGTTTATACCTATAATAATACAATTTCTCAATATCATGTGTTATGGACAAGATTATTACACATAGTAACATAATAACACAAATATTTTTTGGAGTTCACGCATTTCTGTTTAGGGTTCACGTATAGCTATTCCATGTTCGCATATTTCTATTGCATGTTCACAGTTTACAGTTTGCAGGTTAAGGTATGTTTTCACTTTTCATTTGATTCAAATCCTTTTTTTTTATGTGCACATGATTTGGATTTTAATTATTTTTTCAAAATAACTATATTATACAAATAATTATAAAATAAAGAAATGTATTGATAGAATTAAAGAGTTATCCAACTCTTAAACAAAAGAATATAATCTTACAAATCTTATCTTAGCTAAAAACTGTATTGTAATAAAATAAGATATTGTTAAAATAACTCTCATAAAAAATAAATAAAGTAAAATAATACAGTACAAGTTTTTTTTACATATCTATATTTTGAACAAATTTATAAAAAATTCGGAATAAATTTCTAGTCAAATCAAAATCGTGTCTTCTAAGGTACAAACATTGATACTAGTTTTTTCCCTATTATAATGCAATATTAATTTTGCAAAAATAAAGTATTTTCTATTTCTTGAAAGATGTAAATGGTTGAAATGAACAATCTTCTATAGGAGGAAATTGTTAGTACTCATTATTTTGGGCAAATAATCTGAAACCTCTTTGAGAATTGAGACCATTGTTGGCCCCGTAGGCGTAAACTTTGATACGAGTATTTTTTTAATCTGGAAAAAGTCTGTGGGCAGTTTGTTAGTTGTTGTTTATGTCAGTCCAATTGTCCATCGTGTCTCGAGCGTGCAAAACTTTTTGAAGATCTTTTATGGCTGGTTCTATATTTCACCTACTTTACTTGAATAAATTATTTTTAATGATTTTTCTTACAATTACTACGGAGTATTAATTTTTCAACAATCAAAATAAGTAGAGAGCTTGGCATATAAAATGAGGCTCCGACCGACAGATTAGAAGTTATCGGGTGCTGAGGTTGATGTTGATATTAGATATTCCGTATTTATTAAAAGTATTGAAAATTGAATAGTTACTCAATAGATAATCTTTTATTATAATCGATAAAATAAACATTTGATAGATATAGTTATCGAGTACAAATATATTAAATATTTTTAGGATCGTAGTACTCATAAAATGAGGGCCAAGTACCATAAACATCATAACTACAATTGTTAATGTTTTACCGAAAAAAAGCTTGAATATATAGGATTTTAACCGTTAAGGTCTTATAAAAAATGTTCTTTATTATTTATATGGTGTTATGATAAAGTTTGTACATTGACTACCAAAATTTTGGCCTATTATTTATGAAATTGCTATAGTAACTATTAGAATATTCATATATTATGTATTTAGATATATTTGTATAAGATAAGGAAACAATATCTTCAAGATAAAATCGTTGATATTGACTTTGTATTGTATATAGTGATTCTCCCATGAGGATAATGAAATCAGAATTCTTTCCTCTATTCACTTGTTTCATGGTATCGGAGCTCTTTCCGAAACCCTAAATCGTTTCCGCTGCACAAGCTCTTCTTCTCGCACATCACAAATTCACGTTTTTTTTTCTCTGGTTTGTGTGCCTCTGATGCTTCTTGGCAATGGCAAACTCTGAATCAGATACTGAAACATTGAATCCCACGTCTCCTTCAGTCCTACAGCAAACTCAGATTCAGCCTCCTAAACGCCTGATTTTGGATCTTGCTTCTGACTATTATCTTCATCCTTCGGATCATCCGGGTCTTTCAATTTGTCCGGTTGTTTTGAAAGGTGAAAATTATCAAGAATGGGCAATAGCTATGAAGAACGCCTTTCGGGCTAAACGAAAGATGGGATTTCTAACCGGTCGTGTTATCAAACCAGATGCTGACACGATTGATGAAGAGGACTGGTACAGTGTGAATTCCATGCTCATCGGATGGATTATGCAGTCCATTGATCCTACTTTACTCTCATCTATTACATATGGCGAAAACGTTCGTCTTCTCTGGAACGACTTGAAACAGCGATTCTCGGTCGGCAACGGGCCTCGGATCTTTCAAGTCCGCTCTGAGATTGCTCAGTGTCGCCAACAAGGACAAGTCATCTCTGCTTATTACGGCAAATTGAAGAAGCTTTGGGATGATTTGGACATTTATGTGCCACCTGCATCCTGCTCGTGCACAGCTTCATCAACTTTACTTCAGCGGCGGGAAGAAGAGCGAATTCACCAATTCCTCATGGGACTCGATGATGATGTTTATGGCAATATTCGCTCCAACATCCTTGCTCGGGATCCTCTTCCGAACTTGAATCAAGTTTATGCCCTGGTTACTCAAGAAGAAAGTCACAAGTCTGTTGTTCGTACTCGTGACGCAAATCCGGACGTTATGGCGTTCGCTGCTCAATCAAAGTCGGGTGATCAACGCCCTAAATTGTTGTGTACTCACTGCGGCCTGAATAACCATGACATCTCTAAGTGCTACAAGCTCAATGGCTATCCCGAGGACTGGTTCACTCGTAATAGAGATCGCAACTCCAACAATTCTTCCTCAGGCCACAACACATCAGGCCAAGGTCGTGGTGATTCAGGCGGTGCAAAATCAGATGGTGGCGGTGGCAGAGATACTGGCGCTACTGGTCGTGGCCGTGGGCGCGGCCGTGGCAACTCAGGCCAAGCTAATTCCGTTCAGCGATCGGATGCTTATCAGGGATCTTTTCACTCGACTTCTCAAGATCGCTCTGCTTTAAATCTTACTAAAGATCAGTGGCAATCAGTTGTTGACTTGTTCAATTCTGTGAATGCTAAGTCGTCCTCTACAGGCGGTAAATCCTCTCCTTGGATCCTTGACAGTGGTGCGTCATATCACATGACCGGTGATCGCACACTGCTCCGGGATCTTGTCTCTATCTCTCCAGTTTCTATTAAATTGCCTAATCAAACTTATACATCTGCTCTTGAAGAAGGAACTCTGTTATTGGTTGATTCTCTTTCTATCAAGCATGTTTTGCTGATTCCTGCTCGTGACTGCAACCTGATTTCTCTTGCTAAATTGACCGATGAGTTGCGTTGCTCTGTGACATTGACGGCTAATTTGTGTGTTATTCAGGAACCAAGTACGAGGACGGTGATTGGAGTCGGTGAGCAACGGAGTGGGGTATATTGGTTGCATGGTTTTCGATCGATTCCGGGTGTTTGTTCGGTGTCTGCAGGCTCGTCAGCGTCTATGACTCAGCTTTGGCATCGTCGTTTTGGCCACCCGTCTTCATCAGTTTTAGCTTCTATTTCAGCATTAGGCTCTATTGTTAGTAAGACAGATCATTCTTCACCTTGTGACATTTGTTTTCAAGCTAAGCAAACACGCAGTGTATTTCCATTGAGTTCAAATAAAGCTGACTATTTGTTTCACTTAGTCCATTGCGACGTATGGGGGCCTTACAGTGTTCCGTCTACTACAGGAGCGTCTTATTTCTTGACTAAAATTGATGATTTCTCTCGTGCCACATGGGTATTCCTTTTGACTCAGAAATCAGAGGTTGCTCAATTTATACAGAATTTTTGCGCCATGGTTCAAACTCAGTTCCGACGCAAAGTTCAACGCTTCCATTCAGACAATGGCACCGAGTTTATTTGTCTTCAAAATTATTTCGCTCAGGAAGGAATATTATTTGAGACCACATGTGCTTACACTCCGCAGCAAAACGGTCGAGCCGAGCGCAAGAATCGTCATCTTCTCAATGTAGCTCGCGCACTTCGGTTCCAAGCCAATTTGCCGGTTGAATTCTGGGGCGAGTGTGTTCTCACAGCATGCTACTTAATCAACCGAACACCGACGCCTTTACTCCAGCACAAATCTCCATTCGAGCTCTTGTATGGCAATGAGCCCAACTATTCTCATCTCAAGGTGTTCGGTTGTCTCTGTTTTGCATCCAAAATTCCACGAAGTCGAGACAAGTTCGCTCCTCGTAGCAAGAAATGCATATTCGTCGGCTATCCGACAGGTAAACGTGGCTGGAAATTATTCGACCTTGAAGAAAAGAAAATTTTCGTCTCTAGAGACGTTATCTTCTTTGAGGACAATTTTCCCTGGCAGCCTGTTGCATCGTCGTCAGATGTCTCGGTCCTTGATCGACCGCCAGCCATATTTGAGGATCCATCGTCGGATGATTACAAAAACTCCCAGCCCATGACACCTGAAGTCAGGGGGTGTTCTACGCCTGCAACTCCGACGTCCAGTTCTGATTCTGACTCCTCTGATTCAGTCGAACCTCCTGCTGTCCCAACTTGACAAAGCACTCGTGTTAAGCAGCCCTCGGTTTTGTTACGTGACTTTGTCTGCCACACTCTTCAATCACATGATACCCCACCTCCAGCTCGCCCTCCATCTACATCATCACTGTCCTCAGGTACTCCATATCCAATTCAAAATTCCCTTTTGTGTACTAATCTTTCTCCTCGGCATGTGAATTTTCTTGCAGCTATTACAGCTGACACAGAACCAAACTCATATCAAGAGGCGGCTCGGCATGATAAATGGCGCCATGCCATGAATGAAGAACTTTCAGCTCTGGAACGTAACCGCACTTGGATCGCTTCACCTCTTCCTCCCGGGAAGAAAGCGATCGGTTGCAAGTGGGTTTTCCGGATTAAGTACACATCTACTGGTGCCATTGAACGCTATAAGGCACGGCTTGTTGTTCTCGGAAATCGACAAGTTGAAGGCATCGACTTTACGGAGACTTTTGCCCCGGTCGCCAAAATGGGCACCGTTCGGGTTTTTCTCTCTGTAGCGGCCATTCGAAACTGGGAACTTCACCAAATGGACGAGCACAATGCATTTCTTCATGGAGATCTCGATGAGGATGTCTACATGCGACCACCACCTGGATACAACGACATTCCTTCTGGGCATGTCTGCAAATTACAGAAATCATTATATGGTTTGCGTCAGGCACCGCGTAACTAGTTCGCGAAGCTTGCGACAGCCCTCCGAGCATTTGGTTTTCATCAAAGTAAGGCTGACTATTCGCTATTTTCTCTCACTCGGC
Source organism: Polygonum aviculare (assembly GCA_934048045.1). Lineage (NCBI taxonomy): Eukaryota > Viridiplantae > Streptophyta > Magnoliopsida > Caryophyllales > Polygonaceae > Polygonum > Polygonum aviculare. The sequence continues at coordinate 31,797,445 of OW204028.1, read as the reverse complement.
ATGATACTGTCATTCACGTCCTTGTTTACGTTGACGACCTCATCATCGCGGGCAATAACAGTTCAACTATTTCTGCTTTCAAAGCCTATTTGCATACATGTTTTCACATGAAAGATCTCGGTGCTCTTAAGTACTTTCTTGGTCTTGAGATTGCTCGTGGTCCCGATGGAATTCTTTTGTCACAACAGAAATATGCTCTTGAAATCATTGCTGAAACAGGGCTTCTAGGTGCCAAACCGTCCGACTTTCCCATGGATTCGCACCACCAGCTGGCCACTGCAGATGGCCCTGATTTTTCATCCCCAGAGCGCTTTCGCAGGTTGATTGGGCGGCTGATTTACCTTACAATCACAAGACCGGAGCTCTCTTATTCCATTCATATATTGTCTCAATTCATGCAACACCCGAAGGAAGTCCACTGGCAGGCGGCTCTTCGTGTTGTTCGTTATCTGAAAGGTCAGCCGGGTCTTGGCTTATTTCTCTCTAGTACGAGTGACCTTCGTCTTCATGCTTATTGTGATTCCGATTGGGCTTCGTGTCCGATCACCCGACGGTCTATTACCGGCTACTTCATCACTTTGGGACATTCTCCGGTCTCGTGGAAGACTAAGAAACAAGTCACGGTCTCTCGCTCGTCTGCTGAGGCAGAATACCGATCAATGGCATCTGCGTGTGGCGAGCTGATATGGCTTAAGTCCTTGTTACGGTCTCTTGGAGTGTCTCATACGACTCCCATTCCGTTGTCTTGCGATAGTCAAACAGCGATTCATATCGCATCCAATCCTGTATTCCATGAGCGGACTAAGCATATTGAAGTTGATTGTCACTTTGTTCGGGATTTGGTTGTCAATGGTACGATAGCTACTCGTCACATATCTACTCATCAGCAGCCAGCCGATCTCTTTACTAAAGCTCTCGGGAAATCTCAGTTTCATCTCTTACGATCCAAGTTGGGCATTCATGATCCCCATGCTCCAACTTGAGGGGGAGTATTAGAATATTCATATATTATGTATTTAGATATATTTGTATAAGATAAGGAAACAATATCTTCAAGATAAAATCGTTGATATTGACTTTGTATTGTATATAGTGATTCTCCCATGAGGATAATGAAATCAGAATTCTTTCCTCTATTCACTTGTTTCAGTAACCCTCTGGTGTTGTTGTCTTTGTTTTGAATAAATTTAAGAACAAAAAAGATCGTTAAAATGTGTACAAAAATACTATTTTTTAGATAATTTGAAATATATATATATATATATAGTTTTTCATAAATACCTAATTCTAAAGATAATGAAAAACAAGGGGAAGCTTTCTATTTTCCGCTAAAGAACAAATATGTACATTTGAAAGAAATATATGTCACTTAAATATTTTTTGTTTTTATTTCTTAGGACAAACATTATAACATTAATGCATCCAATTACATCCACTCAACATGACTTTGCAGTTGTGTAAAATCAGGTGCAAGGATATTCAGTCTAATACTTGGTTCACAAAATTTTGGTTCGGACCAACTTTTTTAACTAAAAAATAATTAGAGTAATTATTTCAAAATATTAATTTATATTTAATTAATATATTCAATATAATATGTAAACATGGTTTTAGTATCATACAGCTTTCACTTATAGTAAATCTATTTAATTAAAAAAATACTTTTCAAGAAAAAACACTTGGTCTAAAAATGAGTTAGACAGCTTGAAATCATACTAGGAATTTTCGGATCAATCTTAGTTTTTAGAATTTTAGTCCGTATCTAGACTGGACATATGTCCACCTCTAGTTTTGTTTGGTGCAAATATTTCCAGAAGCTTAAAAATAACGGTTTTTCTTGATTTAGAAACTAAAATTCTATTTTTCCAATTTTATCAGATGTCTCCGAACAGACAACTAAATGATTTCTAATTATCAGTTCCAAAATATAATTCTGAATTTGGATTCTTAATCTATGCCTAACTCCATAAAGACATAGGATAGAAAAATCGACTAACTAAAAATAGCGATGGACACATGGGAACATGAATGAGTCGTGCCCCTCTTCCCTATCTTTGTTGGATTTGGGGTTAAATATAATTAGATCTATATTAATTTGTACTACGTATTAGATATCATGAAAATGAAATAGTTTAAACGATTAATTGTTTAATTTTACATTAATTACACACCAAGGTTCAATTCTTCATAATAACTAGCGTTCAGGCCCGTGCATACGCACAGGTTCATATTATAAACAAAATTTATACTTAGAACTTTTGAATTATTTGTTTTATTAAACATAATTTAAGCTTATTGATTTATTTTACATATAATTTAATTTAGTGTACTATTGAATCCTTTTTTAAAACATATTTTTATTGAATTATTTTATTTTAACAACCTCTCTTGTATTTAACTACACTTTATGTTTAAATTAATTGAAAAAGACAGTGAGTTGAAGGACAAATTCAAGAGGTTACTGAAATTTCAATAATCTCTTTCGTTTATCGTATAGTTTGTATAAAAACATATGAATACTCGTTGTTATTTTTTCCTAGTCTATATGCCTATTTATTGATTTATAGATAGATATATGTACATATTTAATGTTCAAATAATATTTTCGTAGATTTGTATTATAATCTCCCAATTGGAGTAAGAGGTAATATATTAAAAGTAAATTCAAATGATCTATAATATTGAAAGTGAACAACAAATATTGGTACCTTTCTACAATTTTGTAATATTATAATGTAAAAATAATACTTGAGAATATCTTTATACAATTAAAATGACGCACCAACTATAATTTAGATTAATGATTAATATTATATATATATTCAAGGTAAAATGAAAATGATCTATAATATTCAATGTGAAAAATTATATTTGAATGACGGATACCTTTGCATTACAACCTAATCTACCAGTAATTCAAGTTTGATATGTACATAATTTCGAAGTTTTTAACCATTAAGGCTATGTTCGATACTTGTTTTTTTGGAGCGGGTCTAGCTAGATGTAGAAAAATCGAACAAAAAATTGCACCCTTGTACCCCCAAGGGGCCTGGCTTTCCGCTAGCGTCTCTTTCGTTCCGCTCCCCGCTACCTACAGCGCCGAACGGACCCTAAGCTACACATAAATTTTTAATTTGTTTTTTTAATAATACTTATATATAAGAATTTGTGACTAAATGCATAATACTGATTACTTTTTTATTCTTATTATTTTTCTATATATTATGTTCTTATACAAAAATCATTTTCTTTATTATGTAATACTACTATTAAGATAAATGTGTCATAATAGCATGTTAAATAAAAATTAGCTATCATATTCAACTTGAAAAATAATATTTGACTATCTTTGCATTACAACCTAGCTTACCAACTAAAAATTTTAAATTATCTATAAGATAACTAAAAGGTGAAAAAAATAATGCTCATGTAGTCATGTGTCATACGTTCATAATTTAGAAGCTTTTTAACCATTAAGTTATACACATATATATAAATAATTTCTAATTATATGTGTATAAAAACATTTGTGTTCAAATACATCATATTGATAACTCTTTTCATTATCAATATTTTTCTATGTTTTATGTTCTCATGTAAAAATCGTTTTCTTTATGAAGTAATATTAATATTAACATTAATATACCATGAACACATTTAATATCCCCTCATGTATGAAACTTTATATATATAGTATACATAAATATAGTTTTCAAATGATCACTTTTTGTGTTCACTTTTTAGTTTTCTTTAGGAAACAAAATACTAATTAATTTATACATTTCTAATACAATAGTTTATTTTTTTTAAAACAATTACCTATTTTATTCACTTCTTTATGTTCATTAATAATGTGTCATGATGACATTAAATACCCCCTATTAACACAAAATTATAACTATAGCTTATATTTTATATATGAAATGTAAAACACTAATTGTTATACATTCTAATACAATAGTTTTTCTAAAACAAAATTTATAGTTTTAAATATCAATATAATTTTCAAATGATCAATTTTTGTATTCACTTTCTAGTTTTCTACGTGAAACTTAACAAAATAATATTTTATACATTTCTACTACAATAATGTGTTCTTTCAAATGATAACTTTTTGACAAAAAATATAGTTTTCAAATAATCACTTTTTGTATTTAATTTTTACTTTTCTATACTAAACAAAATACTAATTATTATACACTTCAAATACAATATTTATTCTTTCAAATAACCATGTTTTTATTTACTCTTTATGCTCATTAATGTGTAATGTGGCATGTGGCATGGGGCATTAAATATCCCCCATGTACACAAAATTATATAGATAGTATAGATATCATTGATGTGCCTCTGTCACTAACCAAATTTCCTCGCTTGTAATCATATCATCATAAATACTTAATTATAATGATAACGAAAAACAAGGGGAAGCTTTTTATTTTCCGCTAAAGAACAAATATGTACATTTGAAAGAAATATATGTCACTTAAATATTTTTTGTTTTTATTTCTTAGGACAAACATTATAACATTAATGCATCCAATTACATCCACTTAACATGATTTTGCCGTTGTGTAAAATCAGGTGCAAGGATATTCAGTCTAATACTTGGTTCACAAAATTTTGGAATTCGATCTTTGGTCGAGTTTATCCAATATCGGTTGATCTTGGTTCGGACCAACTTTTTTAACTAAAAAATAATTAGAGTAATTATTTCAAAATATTAATTTATATTTAATTAATATATTCAATATAATATGTAAACATGGTTTTAATATCATACAACTTTCACTTATAGTAAATCTATTTAATTTTTTAAAAAATACTTTTCAAGAAAAAATACTTGGTCTAAAAATGAGTTAGACAGCTTGAATCATACTAGGAATTTTTGGATTAATCATTTTATTTAGAATTTTGGTCCGTATCTAGACCGGACATATGTCCACCCCTAGTTTCGTTTGGTGCAAATATTTCCAGAAGCTTAAAAATAACGTTTTTTTCTTGATTTAGAAACTAAAATTCTATTTAGGAAAGTATAAATTATATAAACTCTGTCAAAAAAAAGTTTAAATGATTTCTAATTATCAGTTTCAAAATATAATTATGAATTTGGATTCTTAACCTTTCCCTAACTCCATAAAGACATAGGAAAGAAAAATCGACTAACTAATTATAGCGATGGACACATGGGAACATGAATGAGCTCATGCCCCTCTTCCCTATATTTGTTGGATTTTGGGTTAAATATAATTAGATTTATATTAATTTGTATTAAATATCATGAAAATGAAATAGTTTAAATGATTAATTGTTTAATTTTACATTAATTACACACCAAGGTTCAATTCTTCATAATAACTAGACATCTACTCCCGGCGTTGCTCGGGACGGTTTTTTGGTACTATTTTGATCGTTTTGTTTGGTTGTTATTTACCTTATGTTTTCGTTGCTTTTTATATATATACAATATATTTTATTGCTTAAATAATTTGAATGATATTATTATCGTATCTTTGTATAGTTAAGATTATAATTCGCTGAATATCAAAATAGTATATCTTTAATCTATAAGCTTTTAGTTATAATAGTGACATTAATTATCCAAAAACTAATTTAATAGAGAGATAATTATCCAACTAATTTAATAGAGAAACTACGAAAAATGAATCTTATAAAGTTTTTTTATAATATAAAATTTAATATTTAATAAGAAAAATCTAAATCTAAATGATTATTATTAAACACATTGCCCTAAAATAAAAATTTATAATGCATATAGAGAAAATTTAATTCAATAAAATATATAGTCTAAGCTAATAATAAATATATAAATAATTATAAAGTAAGCAAATAGAATTTTCATTTTTAGGCCGCATCATTTAATCCAAAATGTATTCAATAAGATATTATATAAGATATATCTAAATACTTATCAATAAGAGTAACATATTACATTTAATAATGAAGTTTTATTAAATAATAGCAATTTAATAAGAAATAAATTTAAAAAGATAAAGTATATTATATATAGTATAAAGGGATAACAGTATAATCATAAATTAATTTAATGAGATAATGTATAGTATAAAATAATAATAAACATTATAGTATAAAGTAATAGTAGTATAAGAATAATAATAAATAATATAGAATAAAGTAACAATAACAGAAATAAATATTAAAGATATATAAGACATATAATATATGATGACATAATAAATTTAGATATAGATACATGGATACATATATACTATAGCATAGGAAGGAAAGAATTGAAGTGACAATTAATGCCAAATGTTCCAAGTTTACTAGTAGGTAAGATATCATTGATGTGTCTCTGTCACTGACCAAATATATATATTTCCTCGCTTCTAATCATATCATCATAACTATATACTAAACCGGAGGTTATAAATAATATTTAGCACGACACGTGTTAAGTTCTCATTGGACTGCATCACCCATTTTCATTAAAACAATTTAGTTGGTTAACTTTGAATGTAGACCCCGTATGAATGGAAAATATGAAAGAATATATTGTATATCACTTAAATTGTATTTATAAGTTTTCCTTAAATATATAATTAATTAATCTTACTATATACTCAATAGGAAGTTAAAATAATAATATAGAAAAACATATGTCAATTCCAATTAAATATATAATTAAAATTATAATCCATAAACATTAAAATAAATCTTATAAATCTTAGGAGTATTCAATCCTTACACAAAAACTATAATTCTACAAATCTTTATTCGATTAAAAAAATATATTATAGTAGAAATATTGTATCATTAAAAATAAATCTCATAAGAAGCAAATTAAATTAAACGATACAATATTTTATACTATTTTTTACATAACTTTATATAAAATTTAAACTAAATTTTTAGTTAAATCAAATTCATGTTTTCAAGACACAAAACTAATACTACGGAGTAGTATAATACTAAATCAAGACAACTCCAATGATTAATGAGATGCGAATAATTAGGATGAAATACAACGTAAGTGTATTAATTTGGATGGCGACATGGAGTTGTAGCATGTGGATACAGAGGGTATGGAGGCGTGGAAATAATTATGATTTTGTCCTCACATACATTGTTGTTCTATTATATTCCTTTCTTTTCCCCCACCAAATTTGCATTTTATTATGTCTTCTTGATTCTTGTTCCATTCATGTTCACTCCTTTCGTTTTCATGTTTTCTATTTTAACTTGCCTCCAAATTTAATAAAAATAAAATCCAGCTCTGATCTTCTATCCATTGCTAAAATATCATAATTACTATGCCGAATTTTCTATTGTGTGCCCTAAATGCACATGATAAACATACAAAAAATCAGAAACTAAAACTCTAAAAAGGAAAGAGTGAACCCATCACAAAAAGGATTAAAAAACAAAAAAAAATTAAGAATTACCAAATATTTACATTATTAACTGCTTATTGTGTACCCTAAAGACACACAATAGAAAAATCGTTACTATGCAAAACTCACTAATCAAAATCAAAACGCCTTACTTTTAATATATTGTAGATACTACTAATAATCTTATACACATTTTCTACATAATTAAAAAAAAATAACTTAGGGGTTATGAAACTTTAAATTTGATTTTTTAAATTATATTTATATCAATTATTAAGCTAGCTATATTCTTACTTTAGATCTCACCTATGTATGTTCATCATATGCTAGCTGGTTGTTTGGCTCAATGGTGAGCTGGTAGCTCCTACCAGCCAAATGTCTTACTCTTCGTTTTTTTAATATTCCCTTTTTGGTTATGGATAAAATAAGTATTTAATTTAAATATAGTTAGGTGTGAAATCTAAGACTAATACGAACTTCTACTTGTGAACCAGTGAATTAACCGTTGTAATGATTAAGAACTTTGAAGATGTGTATTATTTTATCCTAGTGATTGGTGATAGACTTTATTTGTGTTGAACTAGTTTGATAAGAAAATAGAGTATTTTCTTAATTAATGAGTTTTCTCATATAGTTCAAACTTATCATATTTGATATACTGTATAAATTAAGGCCTTTTTTGAATCACCAGATATATGACATTATCATCATTATAAATCTACAATCTTGTATTTAATTTATACTAAAATCTAGGTTATAATATAACAAGGTGTTAAGGGTCCCTTACTGTCGAATTGGTTTTTCTGCTCCCCTCTTCATAATACCTCCGTTTTGAAAGAAAATATGTTATTTAACGTCCAAAATATACTAAGAAATATTCATCATTTTATAGTTTAAGTCAAGCCGCAAGTAATGTACTACTGAAGTACTGATTACTAACCAACTCTAAAGAGAAGAAGTTAAACCGTCGTTCTTAAATCTCAAATCTGAGACCTCATGGTAAACCCATGAGTGTTGAACCATTGAATTCACGTACCAAACACTAAAAATAATCTATAATACGGAGTAGTACATATCTCAATAGTTGCTCTACACACCACATACTAAAAATAACAATTTCTAAGAAACACCACATACTAAAAATAACAATTTCTAAAAAACAGCTAGGGAAAGAAAAGCCGGCAGGCTAAGGTTGGATATTCCATGCAGTCTCAAGATTCAAATGCCACAATGATTTCTATGATTGTGTTGAGAGAAAATGAACTCATCATATCATATCATATCATCCATCATTTCGAAAAATGTTCTATGATGATGGATGTCTCTTGTTAGGGGCTTGAGTTGACTTGATGGGCTCCTTCTGATCTGGCCCACGTGATGGGCCTGGTACTATAATTGTTGGGCTCACCCACACTTGAAGTCAGGCCCAAATGTAGATTAGCCTGGGTAAACAACCAACCACAGGCTATGAGATCGATATCAATTTTAACAAATTCATATGGAGTATTTGTATTTCCTAAGGTTAGTCTATTTTGATGGGAGGTGAAGGGATGTGAGGTTTGAAAAATTGGAAAAATGAAGTTATTTGCGATAAGGTAGAAGTGGCCGGTGTAAGATAAAAGTTGTTTGAATCGAGACTCTGATGGTTCGGGTACGTGTAGAGGAGATAACTGAGCGTTCTAGTGTGAAAGTACGGATCTTTTAACTTATTAGTCCTTAGAGAAGGGTGGTTCCAAGATGAAACCCATCGATGGATAAAATTTCGGTGAAGGGTGTCTTAATATGAAGTTTTTGGTGTTTTTTTCCCATTATTTATGAATCAAGATGTGTTCTTTTGACGAGTATTTGAATTGTTTCGTTATTTCAAATGAGGTTGGGGTCATACGGTTCTTGATTGTTCATTGATACAAGATAATTGTTGTGACTTTGTTACAAATCTCAAGAGAGAGATTTTCATGTCGTCTCCTCGTGGCACTAAGTATTAGTTGTTCCTTATTCACATTACCCATGGTTGTTTTAAATCTTCTCATATCATTCATGTCAATATACCCTTTTACTAAATCTCTAAGATTAATTTGACTATAGATATATCAAAACACTTGGTAAAATATAGAAGGCAAGATAACACTACATTCCTTAGCCACCTCATTCTCACTTGAAAAGCAAAATCATGAAAACTTAATATTTACATTTGAAAGAATGTAAATAAATAGATTTCGTCCTTGATGAACCCACATTGATTCTTTCAAGGAATTTAGACTGAATTATTATTTTAGATGACTTTATAGTCTTACAATTTTTAGTGACATGGTTTCTTGTAGTTGTAACAGATCAAATTTTATCATATCATTTTTTGATCTCGCCTTCGGATTTTTGTGTAAGTAACCAGCTTCAAGAATATCACCCAGATATTTCTATTTCTACTAGTACTATTAGACAATAGCCTTATTGTTATATAATTAAGAATTAAAAGGAGATTATTGGAATTTTACTTAAGAAAGTCACTTTATAATATGATAATGACATTAGAAGAGAGGGAGAAAGAGTAAGCACCTTATAGGTTGTATTCTTACTCTTTGTTGGTGCAAGTTTTACAATGGGTGATGCCTCTATTCAAGGTTGTCAGGATCGGGATCCTTGGATCGGATCGGAAGGGGGTAGCAGGATCGGATCGTAGAATCGGATCGTTAGGATCGTAAGATCCTAGATTATGACTAAAAAATATACGACAACCTAATATATTGTATATTTTCTTATATATAAACTCTGAAATTTTATAAACATAATTAATTTGATGAGTAAAAATATTATAAGATGAATCGGGTTAATAATTTAATGGAAAAGAGACATAAACTTTGAGTTTAGTAATAATATATAAATATAATAGTGATTGTTTCGGATCGTAAGAATCGCTTGTAGGATCGTTAGAATCGTTGAAGAATCGTTAGAGTCGTGTGTAAAATCAAAATCCAATTAGAATTTTATGTTAAATAATTTAAGATCCTAGTTTAATAAGATCTTACTTAGGATCGTGGATCGATTTATGACTTTTGGGTCGTAGAATCGTTAGAATCGTAGGATCGAGTCGGGATTCTGATAACTCTGCCTCTATTTATAGGACTAAAGTTAGGCAAGAGTTACCACAAAGTCAAGATTAGGAGGTGAATAATTCACACCTTTCTACCTAGGGTAATTAGTCATACACATGTGTTTCTTATGCATCTTCTAGATGATCATAAATGTGTTCATAACACATAGCTCAATGTGTATTCATAACACTCCCCCTTGAATATTCACCTTCGTTCTTGCTTTGGGACACAAATGTATGTTGCCTTGTTGAACCCATGATACGCTTTGATGCTGCCTCATTAAAAACCTTGCCAGGAAAAACCCAGTGGGATAAAAACCTGGTCGAAGGGAAAAAGAGTGCAACGCGTATGATGCTCCCCCTGACTTCAACGTAGCTCTCGGAGCTTACACATTCCAATCCTGTGTACTAGTTCTCCAAATTTCTTAGGAATCAAGGACTTCGTGAACAGGTCGGCCAAGTTGTCATTCGACCGAATTTGTTGGACATTCGCTTCACCGGTTTCTTCGAGATCTCGAGTAGAAAAGAATTTTGGAGATATGTGTTTTGTGCGGTCTCCTCTGATGTAGCCTTTCTTCATCTGAGCAACGCATGCTGAGTTGTCTTCATATAGTATGGTTGGATTGTCAGTGATGGGCTTCATTCCACTTTCCTTTTGGATGAACTGAATAATTGGTAGAGACACACATTCTCTTCCAGCTTCATACAAAGCAATTAATTCTGCTTGATTTGATGATGTGGCAGTTATAGTCTGCTTTGTTGATCTCCATGAAATGACTGTGCCTCCATATGTAAATACATAGCCATTTTGTGATTTGGCTTTGTGTGGGTCGGACAAGTATCCTGCATCTGCATATCCGACTAAAGTTGCATTGCTTTGGTTGCGGTAGAACAACCCCAAATCATGTGTTCCTCGGAGGTAGCGAAATACATGTTTGATCCCATTCCAATGCCTCCTTGTAGGAGCAGTGCTGTACCTGGATAACAAGTTTACTGCAAAAGCAATATCTGGTCTTGTATTGTTAGTCAAGTACATTAGTGCACCGATTGCACTTAAATATGGAATATCAGGTCCTAGAACCTCCTCGTCCTCTTCTCGAGGGCGAAATTGATCCTTTTCAATATTGAGGGAACGAACTTCCATAGGAGAAGTCAGGGGATGAGCTTTGTCCATATAAAATCTCTTTAAAACTTTCTCAGTATAGTTGGACTGATGGATAAATATTCCATCCTTTAAATGCTCAATTTGTAAGCCAAGACAAAGCTTTGTTTTCCCCAAATCTTTCATCTCAAATTCTTTCATCAAGTATTTCGCAGTATCTTCCACCTCATAGGGAGTTCCAACTATGTTTAAATCATCAACATAGACTGCGATAATAGCAAATCCCTCATTGGACCTTTTGATAAAAACACATGGGCAAACAGCATCGTTTTTATATCCTCTTTTCATGAGGTATTCGCTCAGACGGTTATACCACATCCGTCCTGATTGTTTTAACCCATACAACGACCTTCTCAATTTTATTGAGAACATTTCTCGAGATCCGTTGTTTTCAGCCTTAGGCAATTTTAGTCCTTCTGGGACTTTCATATATATGTCTGTATCTAGTGACCCATATAAGTATGCGGTCACGACATCCATAAGGCGCATTTGCAGTTTTTCAAATACTGTCATGCCAATTAGGAATCTCAGTGTAGTTGCATCGACTACAGGAGAGTATGTCTCATCATAATCAATTCCTTGAATTTGAGAAAAACCTTGGGCTACTAGCCTTGCCTTATATCTAACGATTTCATTTTTCTCATTTCGTTTTCGTACAAACACTTATTTGAAGCCAACAGGCCTTACATTCTTTGGTGTACGAACAACAGGTCCAAAGACCTCTCGCTTTTCAAGCGATTGTAATTCTGTTTGAATGACATCTCTCCATTTTGGCCAATCCTTTCTTTGATGACATTCGTCCACGGATTTTGGCTCAAAATCATCATCTTCGGTCACAATATCAATAGCCACTGAGTAGGCAAATATATCATCGGTAATGATATCCTTTCTATTCCATTGTATGCCTGTGCATACATAATTTATTGATACCTCAAGATTATCAATATTCTCATTATCATTGAGTGTATCAACTTCTCTTAGGATATTTTCATTTTCCATCTCATTGCCTTGGTCATTATTCTCATGACTCAGTTTGGCTTCTTTTGTCATACCCTTTTGGTTCTTTGGTTTCCTTGGTTTCAAGTCTTTTGAACCTGGAGGCCTACCACGTTTTCGACGTGTTGTAGACTCATTTGCAATGGACGTATTAGGTTGTCCAATGGGTATATCAATCCTAGCAGGAGCATTCGCTGCAGAAATATGTGACTTTGTTACCTTCTTTGTATCAATGAATGCATCAGGTAACTGATTTGCAACATTTTGCAAATGTATGATCCGTTGAACTTCTTGTTCACACATTTTTGTTTTTGGATCAAGATGAGATAATGATATTGCATTCCATGTAATCTCTTTTACATGTGGGTCCATCTTTTTCTTATCTCCCCCTAAGTTTGGGAATGTACTTTCATCAAAGTGACAATCAGCAAATCTTGCTGTGAATAAGTCACCCGTTGTTGGTTCGAGATATCGAATGATTGAGGGAGATTCGAAACCAACATAGATTCCCATTCTCCTTTGTGGACCCATCTTTGTACGTTGTGGCGGAGCAATGGGTACATAAACTGCACATCCAAATATTTTTAGATGTGAGATATTTGGCTCCTTGCCAGATACTAATTGCATTGGAGAATGCTCATTGTTTGCACTTGGCCTCAATCGAATCAAAGCTGCAGCTTGTAATATAGCATGTCCCCATGCAGATGATGGCAACTTTGAGTTCATCAACAATGGTCTAGCGATTAATTGTAATCGCTTTATTAATGATTCGGCAAGACCATTTTGTGTGTGAGCATGAGGCACTGGATGCTCTATATCAATCCCTATTGACATGCAATAATCATTGAAGGTTTGGGATGTAAATTCTCCGGTATTATCAAGTCGGATTTTCTTGATTGCATAATCCAGGAATTGAGCTCTCAGCCTTATTATTTGAGCAAGAAGTTTGGCAAAGGCTGCATTCTTGGTCGACAGTAAACTTACATGTGACCAACGTGTAGATGCATCAATTAGGACCATAAAATATCGAAATGGTCCACATGGTGGAGCAATTGGTCCGCATATATCTCCTTGTATCCTTTCTAGGAATGCAGGATTTTCACTTGCAATTTTATTCTTAGAAGGCCTGATAATTAGCTTTCCAAGTGAACATGCAGTGCAATGGAGATCATTGGACGGGAGAACCTTAACGTTCTTCAATGGATGTCCAAGTGAGTTCTTTATGATTTTGTGCATCATTATTGATCCTGGGTGACCCAAGCGGTCATGCCACAATGTGTATGCAGTTCGGTCAATTGACCCTTTACTAGATGTCGCATTGGCCTCAAACGGACAAATGTATGTATGATATAGTCCGGAGGCTTGCGTGGGCATCTTCTCAAGAATTTGTCTATGACCAGATTCATATTTTATGATGCATAGATACTCACTGCCATTTTCATTCAAGGTTTCCATGTGAAACCCATTGTGGCGCACATCTTTGAAACTAAGTAAATTTCTTCGTGATTTACTTGAGTAGAGTGCTTCTTTTATTATTAACTTTGTTCCTCTTGGGAGTAGAACAAGTGCTCTTCCAGAGCCTTCGATCAGTTTCGACACACCAGATATCGTATTGACATTTCCTTCAAGAGGTCTTAATTCTGTGAAGAATTCTTTGTTTCTCAAGATGGTGTGTGTTGTTGCACTGTCGAGAAGACATTGCTCCTTCCCATCGAGTTTCACATTAGATGATTCCATGTTTTCTATGGAAATAAAGAGAAACATTAATGCATTAATAATAACGATGCATATTGATTATATAACGATATTCATATTACACAAAGTCTATTATATAAAATATGGGAAATGATAATTAAGACATCATACGACATGCGAAAATAAAAGACATGACAAACAACATGTGAGTAGTAAAGATGATTAGGGGCTAGTATTTTTGCTTAAACCCCTTAGGCAAATTCATCATTATTGTCAATATTGAGAAAATCATTGACATCTAGACTGGTCACGGGAGATTTATTCACATCTCCATTTTCGATGTAATTGGTCTCGGTAGCCTTTTCTTTATTCTTATCAGCTTGGTACAGCTTCACAAGATGTGGAGCTGTACGGCATACCTTTGACCAGTGATCAGCCATGCCACATCTATAGCATATAGATTTGGGTTTTTGGGAGGATCCTAATGGACCCGTCTGGACCTTTTGCTTGACATTCCCCTTGTAGCCATTGTTCATGCGGTCATAAGGTTTGTTGTAACCTTGACCACGATCACGAACAAAGCTGTTACGGCCACGACCGCGACCACGTCCGCGGTTTCGTCCACGACCATTATAGAATCGTGATTGTTGCCCACGTTGATGGGTATTTCCATCATAAAACGCCTTTTCAATAGCGTTTGCTTCTGGGACTATTGTTGAGCCAGTAGGCTTGAGGTTGTGGTTTTTCATCAATAGCTCATTGTTCTTTTCAGCAACCAGCAACACTTTCAACAAGTCAGAATACCTCTCAAAGCCTCTTTCTCTATACTGTTGTTGTAACAACACATTAGAGGCATGCATTGTGGAGAAAGTTTTCTCCAACATTTCTTGCTGGGTAACCATGTGACCACATAATCTCAATTGAGAGGTGATTCTATGAATAACACTATTGTATTCAGTGATAGACTTGAAGTCTTGGAACCTTATATTGTTCCATTCATGGCGTGCTTGTGGGTACAAGATTTCATTTTGATGGCCATAACGCTCATTCAAGCTTTCCCACAATTCAACTGGGTCATCCACAAACATGTATTCAGTCTTTAGTCTTTCGTGAATGTGGTGACGTAGGAACACAATGACTTTTGCCTTTTCTTGCGGGGTGGTATAAATTTCTGCCTCAATTGTTCTTTCAAGGCCACTTGCCTTTAGGCTAGTCAAAGCATCAACCCTCCATTCGAGGTATTTTTGGCCCGATAAGTCAAGGATTTCAAACTCCCTTTTGGTGATGCTTGCCATTTTAGTTACTACAAGGAAATTATAAATTAACAAAACAAAGGCAATTAGGAATGCATATGTAACTCGTTAACATATATGGTATGATGAGATTAAATAATTTAGTCATGATGAATGTTATTATTATGTCAGCATATATAAGCATGTAATTAGTATGTGTATAATATATGAATGATAACTTTATATAAAGAATGCTTATAAGATGTAAATAAATGACAAGAATTAAAGAAGTAAATAAATGATAAGGATTAAGGAACTAAACAAATCGAATAAGCATCAAAGCGGTAAATAAATAATGCATGCATGAGATATATAAGAAAGATGCGAAAGTATACTAAAAATAAAATTAGCGGGAACAGTTATAAATCCGGTTTCCTTTTAATCCTTTTATCCTCATCCATCCATTTTCACTTTTACCACTTTCATCTTATCTCTTCCATCTCGTCTTCCTCCTCTCCATTTTCCATTTTCATGTCCATGGCCGACGACGACATTTTGCGTCGTATTAAGGCCGGTAATGATCGGTTTTTAACCGAGCTTTTCATTTGTCTTGTTCTTATCGTGATTATCTTATATTGCGTTCATAATAATTTGGGTAAGAAATTTCTCACAATCCACTTGGTGAAATCAAACATGTCCGAAAGAGGATTCAAGTACAAACGCCAAATAAGGTAAGTAAATCTTATATTTTGTTTGTATCTTAGTAGATCTATATAAACATGCTTCCATATTTAGTTTATAACATTTTAGATCTAGAAATTTAAAAATGAGTTTTTGATGTAGAAGATCCTAAATTAGGTGACTACAGAGCATACTCCTCAAAACGATTTTATAAACTCTTTGCATGAATTTAGTTAAGAAGAAGTAAATTCGTAGATTTAAAGAGGTAGAAGTGATTAAGTATAATGAAGAAGAATTTACCAAATTCCATTAGTAAAACCTACGAACTCAAATCAAGATTATATCTTTATAGATATAAAAGTTACGTACAAGATCTTTAGTTAAGAAAATTTAGACCTTTAGTTTAGTTGGAAATAAAATTTCTTTCACAAAAGCTACGATCAAAGCTTTATATATAATTAAGGATTAAAAAGGAAGATCAGTTGGTGATTAGAGACTCGTGCTGATAACGTGTTATATAATTAAGAATTAAAAGGAGATTATTGGAACTTTACTTAATAACTTTTACTTAAGAAAGTCACTTTATAATGTGATAATGACATTAGAAGAGAGGGAGAAAGAGTAAGCACCTTATAGGTTGTATTCTTACTCTTTGTTGGTGCAAGTTTTACAATGGATGATGCCTCTATTTATAGGACTAAAGTTAGACAAGAGTTACCACAAAGTCAAGATTAGGAGGTGAATAATTCACACCTTTCTACCTAGGGTAATTAGTCATACACATGTGTTTCTTATGCATCTTCTAGATGATCATAAATGTGTTCATAACACATAGCTCAATGTGTATTCATAACACTTATAATTTTTTCTTTCGGTTCCTCGTTTTATCCTACTAATATTATTTACTACATATGCTTTCACACTGATTTATCTCATTATATGCTTTGAAAGATGTCGGTAAGATCCAGAAGTAAAATCCAAAAACACCAATGATCAGACTCGAATCTCAAGAGATCCCGAGCAGTAAAACAATTCATGGGTCCTCACTCCTCCTGGCGCGATCCATTCTTCAAGCTGTCATTCTGCAGCCCCCAATGGCTTCTCATGTGTTCACACTCAAAATTCCACACTCGCCTCCTCCCATTCTAAAAAGGGCAACCAAAAGCAAAGACCCAGATAATCAAATCACCTCCTCTCTTTTCCACCGCCTTTACTCCCTTTTCCCAGCATGTAAAAGACTGGAACTTGACTGAAATCTAGAGGGGGCGAGACAGCGATTTGTGTTTCCGATCAAGATCTGATGTCCTTCTTTTGTCAGTTCCTAGTAGCAATTTTGGTTTGCTATGGCCTTTTGGGGTGTCTTGGAGAAGACCCATATGTGTATTTTGATTGGACTGTCTCTTATATCTCAGCCTCTCCTCTTGGTGTCAAGCAAAAGGTTTTATGCATTCTTTTATTCTGAGTTTGGTGCCCTTTTCATGTCAATTATTGAGGTTTGTGTTGTGCTAGGTTTAGATAGGGTTGCTTGGTGTTAGATGAATTGGGTATTTCCTCCACTGATGTCTTGTTAGGCTAATCAGTTGTTGAGTGTTGTTGAACATAGACAGAGTTGCATTGTTTTGCTTAGTTTTTGTGTTGAGATGGAAAGGGCTTTAAGCTCCATTTAGCATTGGATTGTGTAACTTTGTATCCCCCTCAGCAATTTAATGCTCTGCTTGTTCAGGACTAGATTTTTTTTATTTTTTTTTGAGTACAAGGGTAAGCATCAAGAGAGACATTGAATGTCATCTGATTAGGGTTTGTAGATGTCTGATTAGATAGTCTTTACAAGAACGAACAGCCTTACCGGTTTGTGGAGTTAACGTTCGTGTTGTGCTAGATTTAGATTGGGTTGCTTGGTGTTAGATGAATTGGGTATTTTCCCTACTGATGTCTTGTTAGGCTAATCAGTTATTCAGATGAAATTGGGCAATCTTCCCAATGTGGAGAATGAAACACTGTTGAGTTTTTGAGTAGTTTAACCCTGTTCTGGCACAATTGTGTTGAAGGAAATCAACTTGAGATAGTAATCATAGTATACAGGGAATCCATTTGCATTGTTTTGCTTAGTTTTTTGTGTTGAGATGGAAAGGGCTTCAAGCTCCATTTAGCATTGGATTGTGTAACTTTGTATCCCCCTCAGTAATTTAATGCTCTGCTTGTTCAGGAGAGACATTGAATGTCATTTGATTAGGGTTTGTAGATGTCTGATTAGATAGTCTTTATAAGAACGAACAGCCTTACCGGTTTGTGGAGTTACCGTTAGTTAGTTCCCTTGAAAAATGGAGAGAAACCTGATTTTCATTAGTTGATTGCTTCTGTACTGGAATTGTGGAATAGCTTGAATGTCAGAAGAGCTGTAGTTGTGATTGGAATTGCATCGCTGTCGAAAAACACTTGCTTAATGATGATTGTCATGCTGTTGCTTTCTTACCTTTCCTCACTACAGGTGATTGCAGTAAATGGGCAGTTTCCCGGACCAGTTCTTAATGTTACTACAAACTGGAACATTATTGTCAATGTCAAGAATGATTTGGACGAATCGTTGCTGATTACTTGGTATTTCAAGACCTTTACTCCAAATGTTCTTAAATAAAGAGAAATGAATTTCAAAGGCAAAATCAGTTATATGTGGTTGATGTTTTAGGGCTGGAGTGCAACAGAGAAAGAATTCATGGCAGGATGGAGTTTTGGGGACGAATTGTCCTATTCCTGCTGGTTGGAATTGGACTTACCAATTCCAAGTTAAAGACCAAATAGGGAGTTTCTTTTACTTTCCATCTCTCAGTTTCCAGAGAGCTTCTGGCGGTTATGGAGGGATCACCATAAACAATAGAGATATCATTCCAGTTCCATTTGGAACGCCTGACGGAGATATTACATTATTCATTAGTGACTGGTATACAAAGAGTCACAAGGTCAGTCCCAATTCTGGCTCTTATCTCCTTTGCTGCATAAAAACTGACCATTCTTTCTGATTTTCAAGATGTCAAGTGTCTTCCATGGGATAACAGGATCTTAGGAAAAAACTTGAAGATGGACCTGACCTTGGGGTCCCAGATGGTGTCCTTATCAATGGATTAGGTCCCTTTCGGTATGACCAGGCTGTCGTTCCTGAGAATATCCCCTTCCTCATAGTCAATGTTGACCCAGGTATGTGATTTTTCCTTATAATAAAGCAAAAACAGATTCAGTGGCTTTGGTTTATGGGCTCGTTTGGATTACACTTGGTAATACAGGATTTAATGCGAAAGAATTCTTTATACTTGAAGACAATGCATTATCAAATGTAATCCAAACACACTCCAAAGTGATAGTAGCTTCTGTGCTTGAAATTTATGTTTTTACTAAATTTGCTCTTTTCTGTATATATTTGTGAAACAGGGAAAACTTACAGACTCCGCGTGTCGAATGTTGGCATCTCTACCAGCTTGAATTTCCGAATCCAGAATCATAGTTTACTTCTTGTTGAGACAGAAGGCTCATATACAGTTCAGCAAAAATATACAGACATGGATATTCATGTGGGTCAATCATGCTCATTCTTGATCACAATGGACCAAGATGCAAGCACTGACTACTACATTGTTGCAAGCCCTCGTTTTGTCCATTCGCCTGCTTGGGCTGGAGTTACGGGTGTTGCCGTGTTGCATTATTCCAACTCTCAAGGGCCTGTTTCAGGCCCTCTTCCAGCACCCCCAAACGAGCTTGACCCGTCTTATTCCATGAATCAAGCAAGATCCATAAGGTTGTGATGAAAACTTCTTCTTTAATCTTTATACCCTGACTTCCATGTCTCAGGATTTGTTTTATATATGCATTGTCCTACACTAATTTTGAGCTGAAAATTTTTTAGGGTCCATTTGGAGTAGATTTCATAATGCTTTACTGAAAGGTTTAATGCATTATCAAAGTGTGATCCAAATGCACCCTTATCAAATGTTTGGTTAATGTGCTTACCACTCTATTCTTTTGCATGTTTACCTGAAGAATGAATGTGACAGCGAGTGCTGCTAGGCCAAACCCTCAAGGATCTTTCAGATATGGTGCAATCACGGTGACAGATGTTTACGTCATTCTCAATACTCCTCCACAGCAGATTAATGGCAAATGGAGAACAGCTCTTAATGGTTTATCATATTTCACACCTTCAACACCTCTAACACTTGCCCAGCAATTTGATGTTCTTGGAGTCTACAAGGTCGACTTTCCAAATAGGCCGATGAACAGACCAGCAAAGCTTGATACTTCTCTAATCAATGGAACCTTCAAAGGGTTTATAGAGATAATTTTTCAGAACAATGATACGGCTGTTAAGAGTTATCATTTGGACGGCTATGCTTTCTTTGTTGTGGGGTAAGCTCATCTCTTCCCCTCCTGATGATAGCTTTCATCATATTATGTTGACTTTTGCAAAGCTTCCCTTAAATTTATACTCTCAATTGCAGCATGGACTATGGAGTTTGGACAGAAAACAGCAGATCCTTATACAACAAAGGGGATGCAGTTGCTCGGTGCACTACACATGTATGTTTATCTCTTATTCTTCGGTGTAGAGAAAATCATTAAGTGTCCATTAAGAACTTACACATTTTTTCGGATATTAAAATAATCAGAATGCAGTATATGATCTATAGTATGCATTGAGTAACACCAGAATACATTAAATCAATGTATCATATAAGCACTAGACTTTGAATTTTCGTGGTTTTATAATGTTTGCAGGTCTATCCTGGGGCTTGGACTGCAATTCTGGTTTCACTTGACAATTCGGGTATTTGGAATCTGCGTTCGGAGAATCTTGACTCATGGTACTTGGGACAAGAGGCTTATATGAGTGTTGTAAATCCAGAGACAGACAAAGATGCCACTCCTATGCCACAGAACCTCATCTACTGTGGCGCCCTTTCATCAATGCAAAGGTAAGATCTTCACTAAGATGCCACTTTCTTTTTCCTCTGTCCAAATTATGAAGTATGTCTCTCATTTATCTTATACAACTATTGCAGGGATCAATCACGAAGATTTGACTACTCGGGTGCCTATAGAGTTACCATTGCAATTAGAACAGCTTTCCTGGTGGTTGTAATATCTCTTCTTGGTATTCTCATTTTGTAAGTTGTATTGTTCACCGCAAATATTGATCTGCGCAAGCTTTGATCATGGAATTGCGATTAATTGTAGCGTATAGGCCGGCTTTTTTGAGCTCATTTGGTAAGTTGGAGGATTACTGATTATTATGTACAAAAAGAAGTGTAGCTTTGTTGTTGAATTGCTGTATTAATTGTCAGCGTAGTGTAGGGTTGGATTGGGCTCATATTCACAATCAATTGCATTGTTGAAAGGGCGTGGATGCTTTAGGAAATTGTGCTATAAGATGAAACTGAAAGGTTCCAGAGTTCTATATGAAGATCAGCTGTCTTTAATTTTTAGCTTTGGCCGTTTGTCATGAAGTTCAGCTCAGGAATTTTCAGTTAGGATGTCTTCTGCTTCATTCACAAGATTATGAAGTCCTAAATAGTAAATAGCAATCTACAGGCTGCAATTTTGTTGAACTAGAAAAGAAAAAAAATTACATCAAAGAAGCCAGAAGAAGTTCAGTGGCTTCTCAAAAGCTACAAATGGAAGGTTGGTGTCTAGTATGATCCTCAAGTCGTTGTGAAGATGAGAAGCAATGACTCGTGGGCATGGACACGAGAAAAGCCTTCTGTAAGTCTTCACTCACGCGTCTTTGGACAAGAGAGAGTGCGTACTCTATGAAGCTTGCATCCCATGGAAGTGTGATATGGCCGTCTCCTTGCTCCCCGAGCTCCTCCAGAGCCATGTCAAGTAGTTTTACTATAACGCCGCTATTGAGATACGCAAGAGGAATCATGAACCGTCTTTCATCTGCAGAGTAGACGACAAAGTGCCCCGTCTGATGATCTGCTACTGTCTTCAGTCTTCCTCAGTGTCGCTAGCCTTTGCCACGTACTTCCTAGCAAGTTTGACCAAGGTTTTTGAGCTTGTCATCTTTGGACTTTAGCTCTGTACTTTCCTTGAGAGATATGATGCAATTTTCACAAGATTTGCTTCTCTCTGGCTTAAATACTTGTAGAGCCAGAGAAGAGAGTAGAATCCAGTATTGGACAAGTCCTTAATTGATGCTTATCCTGTGTAATGAAGCAATGCATGTGAATACTTCATTGCCATTGGGCCTTCTTGTGTCTCCAAGACAACTAAGTTGTGTTCAAATAATACTAACATTAGGACAAACTCATTGTTGTGATATGGTTTATGATTTTCATACCAAAGCAAAGAAAACATGATTAGACATTTGGGTCCATCTCTGAAATACTACCTAGCTTGTATGTTATGACCAAACATCACATGGCTTTGCTTCCTACAATGAAAGGTGAATGATACAAACCCAGAACTGAGCTAGGCCAACAACAGCTACCCACAATCTGTTTAATATGACAACAGGAGCTTAGATTCATATGCAATCAAAGAAGCATAACCATGTGGAATTAGAACTTGAAAACCTATCTGCATGGTTGGTATGCTACATTATGTTAGGATTCTAGTATATTTTGGTGGAGCATCACTTGTTTGCATCCCCAAACATTAAACAGGCCATTCAAGAGGTCATATTTTTCACCACAAAAACAAAATCCATTCAAAATTCTCATCAATGGGCCACATTATCTAATAATTGTCACATGGGTTTGCCTCTCAAGTGCTCATCAC
Source organism: Polygonum aviculare (assembly GCA_934048045.1). NCBI lineage: Eukaryota > Viridiplantae > Streptophyta > Magnoliopsida > Caryophyllales > Polygonaceae > Polygonum > Polygonum aviculare. The sequence continues at coordinate 31,774,447 of OW204028.1, read as the reverse complement.
ACAAGCTAGCAATGATATAGGATTTCCCTTTGCCTCTACAACTATATATAAGTAGCACATTACCCATCTCAATTCTCATCAAACCAAGGCATTCTTCAGCTTAAAACATCTCTACAACTTGTTCAAAAATTCCATTCTATAAGCCCCATAAAATGATCAGCACAAAGAAGCTAGTCAAGATGGCTAAGAAGTGGCAAAAACTGGCAGCTGCAAGCAGAAAAAGGATTTCCTACAAAAAGAAAGCACAGCAGCAAGTACAGAAAGGTCAATTTGTCGTCTACACAAGTGATGAAAGGCGATTCGCACTTCCTTTAGAGTATCTTCATTCAGAGATTTTCGGTGAACTCCTTAGAATTGCAGAAGAGGAGTTCGGATTGTCCGGTGATGGACCCATCACCTTGCCATGCGACTCGGTTGTATTGGAGTATGCGATCTCTATTATTCAACGGCGTGTTGGTAGAGAACTAGTCCAAGCATTGGTGGTTTCTTTATCTCCATTTCATTGTTCTTCATCGAGTGTATGTAGTCAGCAAGTGCCTATCAGTTGTTGCTAATCAAGGAGAACAACTCCTATTCTTGTATATAACACTCATGTATACTTTCGGACATATTATAAAGCATTCAATTCCTCAAACATTTAACTGTCATGTTTAACAAGCCAAAAAGTTGCTATTAAGTATACAAATGAGACAAGTGTGAAGAATGAATATGATGCATGCATAAACAGATTACTAATCACAGATTCATAGCTTAGCACACGAGTGCATCAACGACGAGTTAAGCTACATATCTCGTGTCAATGTAGCAAATTGTTTTCAACACATAACAAATTTATGAGCCACTAAGCTATGTGCCCCGGGGGCTGTTTTGATGAGTAGTTGTTCTTCACATAAATAACGGAAAGTATGTAGATTAAGTGCAACTTAAGCATGACGCCGATGTCATTTGGGGTCTGCATTTTGCACCTTCTTGAAGAATGTTGGGTTCTTCTAAGCGGGTATGTTCGTATCCTGTATGATCGCAAGATTATCTCGTATTTAGATCAATCAGATTTCCTTGGAGGAATTTGGAAAGACTAGCCATGGCCATAATGAAGAGTAACATGTTTGTAAGGTTAAGCTAATATATGCACATTGAAGCGTATCATTTTTGTGGAGATTCTTCAAACTGTAAGCATGTAACAGAAGATGAGATCTGCCAAAAGGCTTCATGACTTGACCACAAACAATGCCATAATCATGATTGTGAAGTTCCATCCAAACTGAGAGTATATAGAATGGTAGACAAGACCATAATTGATGCTTTTTCTTTTGTGTAAGACTCAATATTTCATTAATTAGGAAGCAATTTACAAGCAAAATCATGTGAAATGGTTCATTACCAACTAGCAAAGTGGAGCACACTATAACTTGTTGGCATGGGGACCAAACTGATGGATTGGTCATTACTACTAGGGCTGTGTCAATTGAAGCCACAAGCCATGGCTAGCTAGCATCTCCAAACAACCATGTCAAATCTTCACAAATGGACCATGGACCACATTGTCTACTAATTAATCTCACATGGGTTTGCCTCTAAATTGTCCACTAATCACACAAGCTAGCTAGCAATGGTACACAACTTGCAAATTGCTTACAACTATATATAAAGATCACTTGACCCACTTCAATTCACAACCACCAAGGCATTCTTCATATTTCTAACAATCTTCTTCCCTTTCCACAAATCCCTACAAAATGATCAGCACAAAGAGTCTAGTGAAGATAGCAAGGAAGTGGAAAAAACTGGCAGCAGCAAGTAGGAAAAGAATTTCCTACAGCAAGAGAGCACATCAACAAGTAGAGAAAGGTCACTTTGTCGTCTACACGAGTGATGAAAGACGATTTGCACTTCCTTTGGCCTATCTTCAATCCGATATTTTCAGCGAGCTCCTTAGAATGGCAGAGGAGGAGTTCGGATTGGCGAGTGACGGACCCATCACCTTGCCATGCGACTCGGTTTTACTCGAGTATGTGATCTCCATTGCCCAACAAACTGTCGGTAGAGAGCTAGTCGACGCGTTGTTGATGTCTTTATCTAGTAGTCATTGCTCATCATCAATTGTAAATCATCAAGTGCCTATTAGCTGCTGTTAATCAAGGAGATTAGCTCCTAGTCTTGTAAATTGCAATCTTTGCTTATATCTAATGCAGAATAGAGAGTATTAAATATAAAACTTCTATATGAACACCTACAGACCAAAAAACTACTAACAGAGATAAATTGAACCACATTATTTTGGTTCAGGTCTAGGAAATACTAGATAACATAATGCATGACGTATTAGCTAGTGTATTATATTTAATACTGCAAGAAAGTGGTTAGTTTTTATTTGGGGTCAGAAAAGTTCGTTAGTGCAAGAAACTCTAAACAAAGTTGGTTAGTGAAATTGATGTATCAGGTAGGAAATAAGGTAAGATGCATGGAAGGCTAAGACAGAGCATTATTTCTTAAATAGCTAATACATACAAACTTACATAGTCCATGCATATATGACAAGGCCATTTCCCTAGAAATTTATACACACCATGGCCCTTGTGATTGCAAGACACACTTGCACAAGACAACATTGAAACAACATACACAAATCAGACAGCTAGCTAGCTAGGGCTGGCCAATAGGCGGCCAAGCCGGCGGCATAGCAATGCTATAACCACGACCACAAGGAAACTCGACGCAATCGAGAGGGTGTCTGTAGACAGCTTCGCACAGTTTCTTGCTCTTCTGCAAGGGCTTGTCAGGCAAGCAGTTGCTCCGGTCATCATACACGACGCCCCTAGAGGTCAAGTTTCCGCAGATCCCTTGCTCCTCGCAGAAGAAGTTGTACGAAAACGTGAAGTTCGAGAGGCTAGGCAGCGCGCAGATCCCTAGCAAGACGTCGCCTGTCATCATGTTGTGAGCCAGATTGAGCTGCTCCAAGCGAGCCAGCCCGGCTATGCTGTAAGGCATGGGGCCCACCAGCTTGTTGGAGCTCACGTCCAGGAGCCTGAGCTTGTACAAGAACCCGACCTCCTCGGGCAGGCACCCGGATAAGTTGGTGTTGATGAGCACCAGCTCCTCGAGGCTGTTTGCGAAGTTTGATATGGACGGCGGCAGGCAGCCTCCCAGGTTGTTGTTGGCGAACACGACAGCCGACGCAGAGGTGGAGCCAATGTTGGACGGGATCACGTTCGTTAGGCGATTGTTGTTGATGAAAATGGCGTCCAATGTGCTCATGTTGAATAGCTCCCCTGGCAGGGAGCCCTCGAACTCGTTGTAGCGGAGATCGAGGTACCTTAGCAAGCACGGAACCAGGATTGAAATTTAGAGTGTACTGTATTAAACTAAAAAAAATCTATTTTTTTTTTAAATTTCAGTATTTTTGAGTTTTTTGAACCTCTAAATTTGATTGATGATCTTCTTTCAAGATTTTAGACTTGAATTTTTATAAAAACAGTCAAATTTTATCAAAAAAAACAGGGTGGGCTGGAGCCCGGAGCCTACCGCAGCCCGATCCAAATCCTCTGTCCGCAAGCACGTCCCGTTGAACGTCCCCTTTACCCTCGTTGGTCGGAATTCCAAAATTACATTTTTTTTTTTTGTGTTTTTTAAAGTAAAAAATTGAGATTTCGACTAACGAAGACAAAGGGAACGTGCAGCAGGACGTGCTTGCGAGAGAGAGGATTCGGATCGACCACAACCCACCCATGCATCCGTCCTTGGTACCTTAGCGAGGGGAGCGTGAGGACGACCGACGGAAAGGGCCCTACGAACCGGTTGTTGCTAAGATCGAGCTCGTAGAGCAACGTGAGGTTGGAGAACGTTGGAGGCAGGACGCCACAGAAGCGGTTGCTGTTGACGTGGAGGAGCGCGAGGTCGGTCAAGAGGCCGAGCTCGCTAGGGAGGAACCCGGCGATGTCTTGATGGTTGAGGTCGATCCCGGCTACGACTTGGACGTCCGGGTCGTCGAGCGAGGGCGCGCAATACACCCCCGTGTAGTCGCATACCGATGGCCCGACCCAGTCCGTGGTGAAGTTGTTCGGGTCCGAGTAGATTACGCGCTTCCATGCTTGGAGCGCAATGTATGCTTGGCGCAACCTTGGATTCGGTGTGTGGCCAAGGCCGTGAACATGAACATGCTCATGTCTTGCTCTGTGGTGGTGGGAACCTGCAAGAGAATCAAACAAGACAGAGAAAGAAAGCAAAAGACATAGTAAGATGCAAGTTAAACTATGTGAGCCCATTGACTAATCTTGTAGCTAGCTAGCTTGCATGGCAGTTATAGCTTGTGTGGTATTTATAAGAATGCTAGAGATGGGATTTTCAGAGACCTAACATGGCATAGGGACAGCTAACCATCACAAGCACTGAATCTGATCATGCTAGATTGATACTTGCTTCCATGATGATGACTGCTCATCTTACTGAGCAAGAACAACAGCCTCTGTCGTTTGACGTAGGGTGTTCAACGGGTCGGGTCAAGGGTCGATTTTCTTTTTTAAAGTATGCGGGTCGTGAGTCAGGTGGAGTTAAACCCGTAGGTTTGTGGGTCGATCCGTGACCCGTTATATTTAAAAATATATATATTTTTTTATTGTTTTACTAGTAGTAAAAAGTGTTTCTAAGAAAAAAGATATATTTTAATCATTTTATTAGTATTAAAAAATATATATTTGCGAAAAATTTACCATATTTAGGGTCGATTCGTAATTTATTTTCGTATTGTATCAAATACGTCGGTTTCACAAGTCAAACAGGTCAATGGGCCGACTTGACCGAACCCGCAAAACCTTCAAACCCGCGTGTCGGGTCACGGGTCACTTATTAAATTTTTTGCGAGTCCCAGGTCGACCCGATCTGACTCGTTGAGCACCCTAGTCGTTTGTAGTGCTTTTGAGTCAGTGGTTGGTGAATGTTCAACGTTTTTGACATAAGCCTTACGTTTAGGATTTCGAGCAGGATAAGGTGCACAAACGAAAAGGGAACAGAGAAAGGTGGAAGTAGTAGTACGAGCATGAAAGTGAAATGCCTCCTACCGGATTTTCACTTCTTCCCACGGTTGATTTTCTACAAGAAATTATGATCAGGTTAATTTACTTTGAGATGAAGGGATATCAGAATTTCAAAGTGGTTGCTCTCAAGCTAATTGAGTTGATTATGTAGCTGTGGTGGGCTACTCAAATTTCACTCTTTTGCAAACATATATTTTTTTTTGGTGGAACTTTTGCAAACATATATACATAATACATGCAAGTGAAATACATACTTTTCTATACACCGGAAGAAACTACTGTAAGAAATTTTTTATGGAGATTTTTTAATAAATTAAGAAAAAGGAAATTATTTGTGTGTCCAAAACAGGAATAAGAAATTTCTTACTATTTTGTAGAGGTTATTTTTTGGAGGAACAAAGAAATGTTTCCGTAAAAACTCTGACAAAAATTGATTTTTTTTTAATTTTTCTTTTATTTATTAATGTTCAACATTTCTCGCTTTTGGATGCTATAAAGTCTAGGCCTTACTACACTTCTAAGAAGAAAGTATTCTTTTATACAAAAGTACACTGTAATTTTTATCTTGAAATCCGTAAAAAGTAACTATAATACACATATTTTGAGATAAAAAATACTCGTATATACTTTTTACAAAAATAAAAAGCATTTTTAGCCTAGAAGTATAGGGACTAGGGAAGCCTAAATGGAGGGGATTTTGCTCAAAAAAATGGAGGGGATTTATTTTTTTTTCTCAAAAATTATTTGAGATGGGCAGTGATCCGGCCGGGTCCCTCCAAACCCGAATAACTGACCCGTTTGCCCTATTTGAGGTCTTGTATTTGCCATAGCCCCGATTTTCATGCTTCGTACATGGATTGAAGGCTCAAAAATGGCGTTCAAGTCTCTCAAGCTCCCTCTTTCATTCTCTTCTTCCACCGCTTCCTCTGTTAAAGGCTCCAGCTTTTTCACCTTCCTCTCCAAGAACACCTCTTCCGTTTATCCAGGTTCCAAACCCTAATCCCCCCTTGTAATCATGTCAATTTCGTCTTTAATTTTGTTAATTCCTACCCAGTTATCAATTAGCTTTCATATGTCAGTGAAACCAGTGCCATGGAGGAGTTCTTTGAGATGCTTTTCTGCTGTTAAGGCTGGGAAGATTCAGCTGCCAAGAAAGTAATGATTTCTTCTTTGTTGCTTAGTTGCAAACTTGCAATTAGCAGCTAATTTTGTTTCCCTGCCCATATATTTACCCAATTGATCTACTTTCAGGAGAAAGAGACTAGATGAAGTATGCCTAGAAAGATTTCAGCAATATAGCCGTACTTTTATCCAGTCATGGATAATGCAAGGCAAGTATTTCTCTGAATTTGGGTCCTTTTCTGTTGCTAAGTAAAATCTGTTTTTTTTGTAGTAATGTATATGTATGATGATGAATTCAGGAAAAGTGTTTGTTGATGGGAAAAGGGTGAACAAGGCTGGAACACCTGTCTCAGATAAAGCTGTTGTGGAGATCATAGCTGATGAGCCAAAATATGTATGTAGGTGATTATTCCTGAGAACAACCTACTCATGATATCTGCTGATAGAACTATAGAAGGTTTAGAATTTTCAGTTCATTTTCGGGCAAACCGTACGTTTTCTTATTCTTTCATGGCGATTTGTTCAGAGCAGGACTGAAGTTAGAAGCTGCAATTGAGCAATTAGGTGTTGATGTAGAGGGAAAAGTTGCCCTTGATTCAGGATTGTCCACTGGAGGATTCACTGATTGCCTTCTTCAACATGGTGCTTCGTTCGTCTATGGGGTTGATGTCGGCTATGGACAGGTATGATGATATGATGGTTTTTGCTGTTTCGGTGTATTTTCTATATTTATGAAGTATTCAGCTTTTTTAGTGTGGATTGGATGATTTTATTGAGCTGTGTTGTACCTATTATGCTAAGAATAGGTGGCGGACAAAGTCCGACGAGATGAAAGAGTCAGTGTTATAGAGAGAACGAACCTAAGATATCTAACCGAACTTCCCCAGAAAGTTGATTTGGTGACTCTGGACCTTTCTTTCATTTCCATACTGCTGGTGAGGATTTACACTCATGTGAAGTTTAGACAGATTCATATCAGAAAGCTTTGCAGTAATTCATTTTCCATTTATGTTGTGGGTGAGGAGCCCTACTTTCCCGATTCTCTTAATCAAAATCTTTGATATCAGGTCATCCCAGCAGTACTTAAAGTGATGAAGGAGGATGCGACATTGATCACCTTGATTAAGCCACAATTTGAAGCTCGCAGATCTCAGGTTAGAGCAGAGCTTAAGATCCATGTTTTTATCTTGTACCGAGTAATGCGAAGTTGAATCAATCTCCGGTTAGAAAATTCTTCCACTTGTTTCTAGGATCATCATATTTATATTCGAGTTTTTACCTTATTCTGTCATTACAGGTTGGAGGTGGCGGTATTGTAAGAGATCCAGAGGTGCATCAAGAGGTAAGTATTTCATGCCCTTCTTCCAACAATATGAATTGAATAAGTGGAAAGAGTAAAACCATTCATGTGATTATGAAGGTTCGAGAGAAGATCATAAATGGTGTTGAAAGCCATGGTTTCCAAAGCAAGGGATGGATCGAGTCTCCTCTGAAGGGTGCTGAGGGCAACATAGAGTTCTTGGCTCGCTTTGATCGGATAGTTGAGAAAGTCGAATCAGTAGAATCCACACAAGATTAGTTGACACTGATATTTTTGGTGAAATAGGAGATGCTCTTATGAGATGATTTCCAGGCAGTTTTGTTTTGCATTGTTCATTTGGATTGTTGCTTTGTAATTTACTTTGTGAAATAGGCACATGATCTGTTACAGCCACTATACATTTCCCCGTGCTGTTTCCTGTTTTTGTCTCCAACGTAGAGAGCCATTAGTGTGCTAAGCAAATCAACTTAAGCCTGATTAAACATAAAATTAATGCTCAGAATGATTGACATCACACAGGGCAATTCAATCCCAGATGGTTGTCTCTAAAAATACAATGCTATAATTGTACAAAAATCATATTCTTCTTTCACCAGAGTTTACTACGAACTTGATGCCACACAGGCAGTGTACAATTACTAATTTCGACCAAAAAAAAAGTGTACAATTACTAAACAAGTAGGATACAAAAGGTTTCTCTACATTACAAAGTTTACAACACAGTCAAAATGACCAAAATACAGGCATGATTTTCGCCGTCTCCAAACTCAGCTAGCATGTGTGCACAAACCAGGCTTGTCATGTATTTGGCTTCAAGTTTAGCACTTTGATCGACCTTTAGATGTCTGCATGTGATGCATTTCAGAAAATCAAAGTTGAGATAAAGGCATATTATAGTATAGAAGATGAACTGATAAAATCAAGATATAACTACATTAAAACATGATAGAAAGACGAAGGAACGAAAGATTCACCAGGTTTCAACAAGAAGCTAGGCTTGGATTTGCAGCTTATATTACTACTTCAAATCTTAACATTTTTCACTCAAGGATCAGAATTGGATGTTGATACACCAATTTTATCTTCAATGGGTTGAGTAATGGCGCCATTTCCATCCTTTCTAGACTTGTTCCCTTTCTTCTTCTTCTTTGGGTATACGTGGACGGCTGGAGGAAGAAGCTCTTCTTGTATTTCCTACAACCAAACATGAAAAGAGGTCAAAACAAATTTACAAAATCATAAAAACTACCTTACATTTAGACATCAAACATAAAGGTACCTGCCATCCTTTCTTGCCTGCAACTCCTCCTCTGATTGCATAGACAAGTTTGAATCCTTGTTTCTTGTGCAATAATTCGGCCACTTTAAATGAATTTCCATCAAAACTACCTTACATTCAGAAACTGAGTACAATTAGACGTCAAAGACAAATTCCATTACATTAAGTAAAGAAAACCCAAAGCTATCACCAATACATAAGCTCTAGTAATCTCAACAAGAAGGAAGTTTCCAATAGAGTATTATATATAAGTACTCAAATCCCCTACAGTTACGACTTGTTAGTTATTACTACTATTTAACAAAAGCTTCTCATGTGGTCAAAATCCATGGATAGGAAGCCAATCTATGCATCTTCAACCATGGCAACTATGACCTCCATATAGTTTTTTACTTACGTTCAAACACTGAGTAATATTAGACATCAGAGTCAATTCCATCACTTTGAGCTAAGAAAGCCAAAATTGTCAGCAGTACATAAATAAAGTTTCCAACTGAGCATGTATCTTTCAAATGCCCTAGAATTCAATTTATTACTGCTATTCAACAACATCTTTTCTAGTGGCCAAATTCTAGTCTAAGCAAAAAGCAAGTATCTTTCTACCTCATGGCTCTTTCTACCATGACAATCTATGCATCTTTCAATCATGGATATTATCAGCTCCATATAGTTTCTGACCATCAAAACTACCTTAGATTCAAAAACTGAGTACTATTAGACATCAGAGTCAATTCCATCACACTGAGCTAAGAAACCCAAAACTGTCAGCAGTACATAAATGAGGTTTCCAATTAAGCCTGTATCTTTCAAATCCTTATTATTGCTATTCAACAACATCTTTTCTAGTGGCCAAATTCTAGTATAAGCAAAAAGCAAGTATCTTTCTACCATGACAATGTTTATTTCCTCATATCTCTTTCTACCATGACAATCTATGCATCTTTCAACCATGGCAATTATCAACTCCATATAGTTTTTCCCCATCAAAACTACCTTAGATTCAAAAACTGAGTACTACTATTAGACATCAGAGTCAATTCCATCACATTGAGCTAAGAACCCCAAAATTGTCAGCAGTACATAAATGAAGTTTCCAATTGAACATGTATCTTTCAAATCCTTATTACTGCTATTCAACAACATCTTTTCTATTGGCCAAATTCTAGTCTAAGCAAAAAGCAAGCATCTTTCTACCATGACAATGTTTATCTACAAAATTTAGAGCAATTCTAGTTCCTAATATCTTCAGTACATTATGTAAGAAGCTTAATAAAAGGAAGCTATGCACTCACTTGTCCATAATGCAAAGAACAGTGTTTGGTGGGTCAGGGAAAACCTCCATCACTTTCTTAACAAACCCATCTTCATCATCTTCAGAGTACTGAATCTGAACACCACTCTTATTAATCCACTTCAAATTGGGGGTGCCCAGAAAGGCCTGGCTCTTCCCATCCCTAATATCCAGAAGCTGAGCACTCGGGTCATCTCTGAGCTTCCGGAACGCATCAATGGCGGACACGAATTTGTACTTCCTCAAGTAGGCCTTGGTGAGAGGGACTACAACCAGCCAGATGAAGAAGACACCGGCTACAAAGAATGGGTTTCTGTTGTTGAAATCGTCAATGGCGATCACAACGGATTCCAAGTTGATCTTTTCTGGGGTTTGGTCAATGAGCTCAGAGGCGAGGGAGGGGAGAGGGGAGGAGTAGGAGAGGAATGGAGGTAGAAGAGGGATTAGGGTTTTGGAAATGGGTGATTTGATAGGGTTGAAATGGGTGGAATTGAAATTGGAATTGGTGGGTGATGAAGCTCTTGAATGGAGATGGGCTTTTGTGGGTCTGTGGATTGTGAATGGAGGGGAAGAAGAAAGGCAGAGAGAAAGAGACTCCATGGATGAGTATTGAGAATGGTTGCAGAAGAGATTTTCTCTTCCTGTGATTGGATTGGATAAGCTTTACCTCTTTCATGTTTAAGAACCGGAACCCGGTTCATAAACCTAAACCCGGTTCCTGTAATTTGTTTTTTGAACCGTTATTTCCAGTACTACATAAACCAACCAATCACATTTATCACTCCATTTGTCTGTCTACACAATAAACCAGGCGCAGACAACCACTCCCTCCTCTCTCTACGCCGGCGCCGTCCATTCTCCCACCGTCGATCCGCTTTTCCGGCCAGCATCTCCGTCTCCGCCAGGTGATTACTCTGCTCTACGCTTGGCCGCTCTTACATTCGATTTCTCCCCCAAATGTATGCTTCCTCAATTCAAAAAACGGTCAAATGTAAGTCAAAACGTGCGCTATATCTCCATACAGGAGGAGATTAGGGCAGAAACGGAGATCCATGTCGAAATTCCAACACATATAATCTCGATTGCTCCTCTAGGGTTGCGATTTCAGCAATTTTGTTTTCTGATTTCACCTTTGTTCGTATAAACAAGTGAATGTGATTTCATGAGAGATTGAGTTTCAATTAGGTCTTCTTGTTGATGTATTTGATCGATGAGTTGTGGAAATTATCTTTCTATAAAAGATGCTTTATTGAAACTTGTCGAGTTGTTAGTTTTTTGATTTTGATGAATTGCTGCTTTTCCAGAGCATTTGAGAAAGAGAAGAGCTGTCTGATTTCACCTTCATTCGTACAAACAAGTGAATGTGATTTCATGAGAGATTGAGTTTCAATTAGGTGTTCTTATTGATGTATGCGATCGATGCATTATGTGTGGAATTATATTTCTCAGTGATGATAGTGAGTTGCCTATAAAAAGATAACTTTATTGAAACTTGACGACTTGCTAGCTTTTTCATTTTGATGATGAATTGCTGCTTTTCCAGAGTATTTTGTGCCCACTGAGAAAGATAAGAGTTGCTTAGTGGTCCAACAATGGCAACTAGGAGGAGATTAGGACAGAAACAGAGATCTATGTCGAAATTGCAACTCATGTAATTACGATCGGTCTCTCAGTTTTCCCTAGGATTGCGATTTCAGCAATTGAGTTTTCTGATTTCACCTTCATTCGTACAATTGTACAAACAAGTGAATGTGATTTCATGAGAGATTGAGTTTCAATTTGGTGTTCTTATTGTCGTTGGTTGTGATCGATGAGTTGTGGAATTATCTTTCTATAAAAGATGCTTTATTGAAACTTGTCGAGTTGCTAGCTTTTTGATTTTGATGGATTGCTGCTTTTCCAGAGCATTTGAGAAGGATAAGAGTTGCTTAGGTGTCCAACAATGGCAACCATGAGAGTGATGACAATGGCCATAGCAGCCACCAACTCCACCACCTCCACTACTTCCCTCATCTTCAAGCGGCCGCCGGTTCAGCTGAAGCAGAGTTCAACCCAAAGTCTAACTTTGAGCCTCAAACGTTCCCTTTCAAGGAGGCTTTTCACTTGCCGGGCCATCTACAGGCCCGAAGAAATACAGATTAAGGATGATGGACAGCCTGAAACCCTAGATTATCGTGTTTTCTTTCACGATAACTCCGGCAAGAAGGTTCTTTTTCTTACTCTTTATCTTGGATGGAAGACATATTCTTCAGAATGATTAGTTGAAGTAATTACATTCATCACTTTTGTTCTCTATACTGATTAAACTTATCAGAGATTGTAAGGTTGATCCGTTGTTTGGTGGGGATTAAATCTGAAGTTTGCTGGTCATATGATCCATGTACGACTGATTAAGCTAGTATCTATGAATTCTTCGAGTATGGATAGAATGGGAATGGGATTCGTTAAGAATTCATTAAAGATGCATTTGACTTATGAAATGGTTAGATGGGATTCTTGTTTACATTTGTTATGATCTGTTGGTACTTCCTTTGAAGGAGTTTTTGGTCGCAACTTGCAGATTTCCCCGTGGCATGATATTCCCTTAAAGTTGGGTGATGGAATTTTCAATTTTGTGGTTGAAATACCAAAAGAATCAAGTGCAAAGATGGAGGTTGCAACTGAAGAGCAGTTCACACCCATAAAGCAAGATACAAAGAAGGGAAAACTCAGATATTATCCGTAAGATATGCTTTGGGATATATGTGCCGATGTTGCCCTTCATCTGTATTGTTGGTTTTAAGTTTCTAAAATTATAGTTTCCTTGGTTCGTATACATTGTTCCAATTTTCTCGTGCCATGTGTTCCATAAATTATTTGTTAAAGATGATTTCGTAGATCTCCATTGTGCAGCTTCGTCTAAGTGATCTAGTTTCATTGTTGTCATTCATCTTCTAATCTAAGGAATTGTTTTCCCTTTTGTTTTTAGCTACAATATAAACTGGAACTATGGATTACTGCCACAAACATGGGAGGATCCATCGCTCTCAAACCCTGAAGTTGAGGGTGCTTTTGGAGACAATGATCCTGGTAATCATCACAGACCTTAAATGACAAATGATAGACATTATCAAATCTCTTAATTGACTTACAATGTGCTATGGAATCTTTGTGTGGTGTCATTGCAGTTGATGTTGTTGAGATTGGTGAAAAGCGTAGAAACATTGGAGAGGTTTTGAAGGTGAAGCCATTAGGCGCACTAGCCATGATTGATGAAGGAGAACTTGACTGGAAAATTGTTGCAATTTCACTTGATGATCCAAAAGCGTCTCTTGTGAATGACGTTGAAGACGTGGAGAAGCATTTCCCGGTATTTATCTCACCTATAAATCATCTTTTACTCAAATGCTTTGGAGTTTTCTTCATAAAAATCTGCATATGGAAGGAAGACTAAGACGAGGTTTAAAGTTTCAACAATTCTTGCTTCTTCTCAAGATAAAAAAAGATTTCAAGGAAATGACATGTCTACAACTTGAGTTCCTTGTGCCAAAGCCTAAAATGCCAATCTTTAGTGAAAAGACAGAAGTCATATAATGTACTATACACAGCTTAATGCGTTTATCGTATGCAGGGAACCCTCACAGCAATTAGGGATTGGTTCAGAGATTACAAGATCCCAGATGGAAAACCTGCCAACAGGTTCGGTCTCGGAAACAAGGCAGCCAATAAGGTATTATTCAATTTAAGTGCACAACTTTCTCAATTCCATCACATTTCGTTTAACCAAAAAAAAAAAGCAAGTAGTAGATGTCCCACCGGACTTTAACAAGCTGTTATAAAAGAATGATGATATGGGAAAATGGTGTTTTATACAGGATTATGCACTCAAGGTGATTGCTGAGACAAACGAGTCGTGGGCGAAGTTGATCAAACGTTCAATTCCTGGTGGAGAGCTGTCGCTTGTGTAAGCATATGATAATATGATGGTCTATTTATCTGCTCAAAGAGCATATTGTTGTTCTGAATTCGGGTAGAAAGAACTTTCCATGTGGGAAGTTTGTCATTTAAACAGCTATTGGCGTTTTTATTTTCATTCTGTTTGTCAGGATCATAGTTTTTGGGTTCAATTTTGGTCCTCTGTCTCATTGTGTTTTGAAATCCATGTAATATGGAGATGAAGACAACAATAATGAAATAAGCTTGATGATCTTGACTGAACCCATTTCCAGCTACAACAGTAAAAATAATAATATCGTGATGAACGATTTCATATTTCGAACCATTAACATCTAATGTCAATAATAACGCGTTTGGGAGAATATAAGGCTTGATCTTAGGAAAAAATATGAAAAAGAGGTATTTTGGAATACCTCATTTTTTTACAGTCACATCTCTTTGTCTCTCTCTCCCTCCACCAGACTCGAACCCTGCCTGTAGTGTTGATATTGAATCAACCTTACCAACCAGGACAAGGGCGAGTTGGTGCTGACTACCTACAAAAGATAGAATTAGTACGTAATGCTTGGGCCTCAAATCGAAGTATTGGGCCGATTGGCCCAGACCGTTTTTATGTCGTATACATCTATTCATGCACAATTTAGCGTTCATCCGACCCTTTCCCGTGTTTCTGCAGCCATTCTATTCACCCGTGTTGACTTGCCACTTGAGAAGTGTTTCCTTTACCTTACGTCCATTGCTCGATTCTATATTATGTCAATATCGCTTGACCAAAAAAAATATTACTATGTCAATATCGCAACTTCCCTGACAAAAATAATGTGTTCCCGAGTAAAAACAATGCCAAGAGATTTTCACTTTAGTCTTGAGCAAAAACAACGTCATCACTTTAAGAGACCCTGTAATAGAATTAGGCCATCCGCAACCCTCAACCTCAAAACGGATTCTTAACCCCTTATATCAATTTTTTCACTCCTCTACCTCATTTAAAAACCCACATCTACTTTATTCACACAACCCTCAACTCCTTTTAATTCTCTTAAATTTATTAAGTTTATTTTGTTTTTATCTTTATTGATCTAATTTTATTATTTCGTTGCGAGTATTATCAAATAAATATGATACAATATTCAAATCAAATAAGTAATC
This sequence comes from Polygonum aviculare, assembly GCA_934048045.1. NCBI lineage: Eukaryota > Viridiplantae > Streptophyta > Magnoliopsida > Caryophyllales > Polygonaceae > Polygonum > Polygonum aviculare. The sequence goes on along the minus strand of OW204028.1, from coordinate 31,759,319 downwards.
GTATTAATTTGAGTACTTTACATGATTTACTTAATTAAATTATGATTTTTTTTCCTGAAATAAAATTATGATTTTAAAAATAAATATACCTGACAAGCACCACATTTTTAAACTTATATTTAATGTGTGTGTGCATATATATATCAATTTGTATTTAAAACATATGTCAAATGGGTATTTATGGATAGATAAAAATTAAACAAAAATATTTAAAATATTTTTTGAAAAGATAAGTTAGCTTATTATTTAAAAAACACATACAAACATTTTGTTTTTATAGTGAAACCAAAACAAATAATGGTCATTCATCTTTCATCAATGGTTGCTTCCTTGCCACGTGTGAATGGAAATTAAAAACCTACTTTTTTGGAGGCTTCTATTAAGAGACTCAAAGCAGGGTTCTTAGTTGAAAGTTACTACAAGAGAAGTATTATTTTATTTATTTAACAATCCACCGTTGTGGATGGCCTTATAGTGCTGTGTTACATATTCTATATTAATAGGACCGTGGCAGAGGCAGAGCCAAAATATAAATAAGAGTTGAGGGGATAAATTTTATAGTTAAAAATACTGAATCCACAACTTACAATAAGATTATAATAATTGATTTATTGTTATTATAGAGGATATTTTATACCTTTAACTCTATGCAAGTGTGCAAATAGTTTTCTGAAAAACCTTTTATTTTGCAAAAAGGATCCTACAAGATAATCGGAAACAGCGTTAGCCTAGCAGAAAAAAATGAGCAATGGCAGCTCCGAAATCGGACAATTGGCCGGTAAGGGTCCGTCGCTTCGACACACATACAATGACAACCATACAGTACAAAATGGTTTACAGAAAATCGTAACCAAATTTCAAATCCTGCATGGGACCATTTCTATAGGCAGTGGATGCTGCTTTGTTGATGACTGTCTCATCTGGAACGTCCGGTCCTGATTGTCAAGTTCAATACAGTTCAAGTACATTATAATTAGACCCGGCAGAAAGTGACCCGAACCCGAAACCCGAACCGAACCGAATCCGAAATTGGACCCGAACAACGAAAAATGAACAATCCGAACACGACCCAGACCCGAACTGAACCCGAACCGAACCGAACAACACTCGAACCGAACTAAACCTGAACCGAACTGACCCGAACCGAACTTCACCCAAACCGAACTGCACCCGAACCGAACTGACCCGAACTAAACTTGAACCGAAATGACCCGAAATATTGTATAGTTTTAGTAGTTACAGACTTACATAGTTTAACAAATGAAATATATCATAGTATTAGAATACCTTTATAAATATAATGGACATAACATATTGTATAGTTTTATAAATAGAATATGGGTGATAAACACATAAACCCTAAACCCTAAACCCTAAACATTAATGGAAATAACATATTGTATAGTTTTAGTAGTTACAGACTTACATAGTTTAACAAATGAAATATATCATAGTATTAGAATATATTTATGAATATAATGGAAATAACATATTGTATAGTTTTATAAATAGACTATGGGTGATAAACACATAAACCCTAAAACCTAAATATTAATGGAAATAACATATTGTATAATTTTATAAGAGATGGAGTTTCGAACAGTCGATCATTTACAAGTTACAACATTTCTAAACTCTACAGACTACACCACCAAACCCTAAACCCTAAACCCTAAATAGAATGGAAATAGCATATTGTATAGTTTTATTAGAATATCTTTATACACACAAGTTACATTCCTCATTCAATGCTCAATTAGCTTTTATTGTAATATTTCTTATATAATTTAACAATATGCAATCAAAATCAAAATGACACCAATACCATAGTGGTAATCTCTTCCTTTAATAATTCCAAGGTTTGGAGTTCAAACCTCGAAAAAAATTCATCCAAGAAAGTGTATTACATAATAAAATATTCATATTAATAATTTTAAAATATTTAATTAAAATTAATAAGGTGTTTATAATTTAGTAAATTTACCAATGATATATTACTAAAAATAAAAAATAAAAATTTGTTTCATGAGTCATGGGTAATTGTAAAAGGGTGGAGCTGTAAGTGGGCTAAAAAGCCCAAATGTAGAATTTTAGAGTTGTAAACTTGTAATTTGTTTCATGCGTAGTTGTTAGGCCCATTTTAGAGTTGTAATTTGTTCTTCTCGTGCGTATGTGTATGTATATATATAAAAAGTAATTTTTTTTAATTAACTAAGTAGAAATTACATCTAACTCTTTGTAAATAATATGTAGTAACTATGTTTTATTACAAGGCACATTAAAGCACTCATTAAAGTGTCCAAACCTTCTACGTTAAAAACTCACCGTTGCGGGTGATCTTATAATTTTTTTAAAAATTGAATCCAAATAACACCGGAATCCGAATTGACCCGACCCGAAATGATCCGATTCGAAGCAATCCGAAAAGGACCCAAACCGAACAACATCCGATCCGAACTAATCCGAAATATTACGATCCGAAATGACCTGAACCCGAACTAGACCCAAACCGAACAACATCCGAACCCGAACCCAAACCGAACCGAACAAGACCCAATCCAAACTGAACAACCCGATCCAAACTGACCCGAACAACCCGAATTGCCAGGTCTATTCATATCTACAGCACTAGTAAAATACGAGCCTCGACGCTTCTAAACTCACATGTCATATTTAAGGTCTATTCATATCTACAGCACTAGTAAAACACGAGCCTCGACGGTTCTAAACTCACATGTCATATTTAAGGTCTATCGACATGTGCAAGTGTTTGCTTTCAGCTTCTCCTTTAACTGAAACATTATAAAAGAACTTTTCAAGTTTTCAGAATCATTCATCAATATTAATGGTATAAATTATAGTTAAATACTCGGATTTTTACATCAAGCCATGTTTTCACAAACGATTGTTTGAGAAATATATCAAAATAAATAAATCAAATATATTTTAACTTAATTTCCAAGAATCAAGTTCAAAAACTCAACACAAAAGATGGGCATGAATCATGATACTTCCACCATTAGGAAAAAATATGGATTTCAAAGTTGAAGAACATCTCATCTTTCTACATGTCTAACCAAATTAATAAAACAAGACAAGACACCGACTGTCTTCCCTCTACGTCCAGTTGTCTTTGTGCTGTCCACGAACACGAAGGCCCCAGTAGTGCCTCAGACCACAGTGGTTCCTGACACTGACAATTGCCGTGTATCAATCAGCCCAACATTTCAATTGTCAGGAAAAACTAGGAAACCATATCAACTTCACATGAAACTTAATTTTATCTAAATTGTATACTATATAAAGAAATCAAGGTTCAAATGCTTGCATACATAACTTTTCAGCATCCAATGACAAATGCTTGAAGTCTATAGTACTTGCAAGTAAGAAATACCTGATTTTCTTCAGGCGTTCAAGATCATCTCTAAGCTTCATATCCAAAGCATTGGAAACCACCTGAGAGTATCTGCCATCCTTGTAATCCTTCTTCCTGTTCAAAAACCAGTCTGGGATTTTGAACTGACGAGGATTAGCTACAATTGTCATGAGATTGTCAATCTAAGTATTTGACAGCTCACCAGCCCTGAAATAAAATCATTGACTTATATGTATCAAACTTATTTTAGCATACAAAGTGACATTTGAAGAATTTGAACTATCAGAAAACAAGATAGACTAATTATAAAGACATCAGTATATTTTACTAGTTTACTCCGTATTAACTTCAATTTATCTATGATTAGACACCAAAAGGGTAACAATGTGAGATGGAACAAGTAGACAACAAGCACTTCGAGCAAATTATCTGTGGATCCATCTCCATGGTTGTCTAGCCACAGCTGAGTTAACAGCTGTTTCTCTATGCAACAAGTGCAATCACAAGCAGAATTTATCATCATTTTATACAGTAAAAACAATTAAACGCTAACACATGACCTACGTAGTTTAACTTTTATTTGCATCTTTGATACACTTAATGGAGCACAAATAAAAATGTGAGATGGAATTAGTAGACAAGAAGCATATTGAGCAAATCATCTGTGGATCCATATCCATGGTTGTCTGGCCACTGCTGAGTACACAGCTGTTTCTCTATGCAACTTTAGTAGAAGGCTGGACTATCTAAAATAGTAAAGCCCATGATGAAGTGCAATAGAAGAGAAGTTAAATTCCAAAATAGTGATGATCCTAGTTATTGAGCATGCAGCTTCATTTAGAATCTCCACAAAAAAAGTACCATTTGCAACTCGTTATACTTCCACTAAGTTCTTTAGTTTATACCCTCTCATATGCTACAAGATAACTAGGATGTGGGATGTAATTAGTAGACAAGAAGCACGATTAGCAACTCATCTGTGGATCCATCCTCATGGTTGTCTGGCCACTGCTGAGTTAACAGCTATTTCTCTATGCACCCTTTAGTACAAAGCCACACTATGTGATAACGGAGCCTATAATACAAGGTGCAATCCCTAACAGACAGTAGATGGTTCTACACCAACCAAGTAACCAGTCTACACCAACCAAGTAACCAATGGAGTAACTATGTTTTATTACAAGACACATTAAAGTAAAAGTGTTCAAACCTTCTACGTTAAAAACTCACCGTTGCGGGTGATCTTATAATACAAAAAAATTGAATCCAAATAACACCCGAATACGAATTGACCCGACCCAAAATGATCCGATTCGAAGCAATCCGAAAAGGACCCGAACCGAACTAGACCCAAAACCAAACAACATCCGATCCGAACAAATCCGAAATATTACGATCCGAATCAACCCGAACCCTAACTAGAACCGAACCCGAACAACATCCGAACCCGAACCCGAACCGAACCGAACAAGACCCAAAATAACTATTTCACCCGAATTGACCTTAACCAAACAACCCGATCCAAACTGACCCGAACAACCCGAATTGCCAGGTCTACTTTATAATGGTCAGCGTCTGCTCTGCCATTAGTTTACTTCGTCGAATAATAAAATACTCCTACCCCTCATAGTTTAGCTAAACTATTGACACTGATGATTCAAACACTCCTTGAATTCACTTTAACCATTATGATGCTCTTAAAATCCTTACGATTATGATGCTCTTAAAATCCTTACGAAAATGTAAGTATAATAAAGTTTTGTCTTGTATGAATATGTTAATAGACTCTTAATTTTTATTGTAATCTGTAAGCTGACACATTGCAACGCAATGACCATCGCATTAGCACTGAAGCCAGATACGTAAACTTCAGAACATTAAAATTGAACATGGAACTTTTTAACACTAAAAGAACTTCATTCAAAGGTAAAATAGAATTAAATTTAAGTCGCCAAAAACCACAATTAGAGAAAAGTGAACAGGGGATTAGCTCAGAAGGATCCATTGGTAATTCTAAAATCAGAAAGGAATCTCCTCTCATAAAATAGGTAGCTTCAAATCATCACTGCCCATCCCCTTTCATATTCACTTCACATCAAAAACTCAAAACTTCAAGAAGAACAACTTCGATCGATGCAAACTCAATGAAGATATCAGACATAGCTTTCTAGGCAGCAATTGTGCATCAAAAAGCAACAGATTCTGTCACTCAGAGCCCAGTGCACAATCATCATCTATCAACTCCCTACACAAAGAATTCAAAAAATCTCAAACCCTAGAAATCTCATAAATCTGAAATGGAAGAGCGAATTGAGCTGGAAGAATCCTCAGAGGTTATGCTTAAGGTTGTCATCAAAAACAATCAGGTCTCAAAGATTATAACAACATCACAGGAGCTTCTTCCAATGTCAACAAAATTCAAAACAGACTCAAATGTGGAAGGATCTAATTCTCCACAACTGAAGGAAATACGACATCGCAGAGACTCAACACCTGCCAAATGGATCTAAGCCTCTCATTTCTGAAAGAAATTCGTGGAAGAGAATCTACAAATCCATAGCAAGGATTCGACGATTTCCACAGAGAGGCAACTCGAATTAAGAAACCAGAAGATTCAGAAAACAGCAAACCCTAGAATTAGAGCTAGAATTAGAGCTTTATGGGAAGGAATGCGAGGAATGAGAAGGCGCTTGTATTTCTGTTCGGACTTCAATTGGAACCGGGTATTTATACATGCTTACAATTAGGGTTCGTGAATTTGAAATGGGCTTTTTTATAATGGGCCTTCTAATAATGGGCTTTTCCGGCCCATCTTCGATTACAGAAAGTCATTTCGTGTAAATTAGGAATGGAAATGGATCGGGTTATGGATCGATGTAGGGCTGTACATATTGAAACCGGACCGGGAAACCGGACCTGATCGGGACCGGATTTCCAGCTCCGGTCCGGTCCACGGTCCATGTTTGCGGAAATTCCCGGTCTGGTCCGGACCGGGTGCACAATCTTAGGTGGATGAGCCATTTCCATCACCTGATTCATTCATCACCCATAAAATTCATCGTCCATATCCACCCCGTGCATCGTCCGTTGGGTAATCGGGTGGGTCGGGCATCCGCGAAACTTACCAAGATTCTAAACTATATTTACTAATTTCACATAATTTCATGCATAAACTATATAAAAATTTACTAATTTATAAGGTCCAATACGAATCAACAAAACTAATAGTCTAGTACAAAAAAAAAAGTGGAATATATGATCCCAAATCCAAGATTAACAACGTGGAAATTGGAATGCATTCTCAAGTTAAAAGAAATATACTTTCGGGTTAAATAGATCGGATGGATGAACGGGCATGAATCGGGTGACGGTTCGGATGACTCTCCATCCAAATCCGACCCATCTACACACCCGTATTTCATCCACCTTTCTTCGGATTTTCGTCCACATATTCGGGTCGGGGACACCCATGAATAATTTCCATCTCTAGTGTAAATACTAGAGGTGTTCATGGTCGGATATTCGATCCGTTTAGCGTAAACAGATAGGATGTTACCGGATAAAAATTCTCAAAAGTGCTATCTGTATCCGATCCGGATATATCCGGATATCCAATCCGTTTATCTCGGATCAAATATCCGGCACGGATATCCGGTTTACCATTTGACACGTATTTTTCAAATAAAATTAAGGTTAAAACACGAAAATATAACATTATGCTAAGAAAATATATAATTTTATCGGATCGGATCACGTTCCGTCGGATTTTATGGGTAAAATTCTATTTCATATCCGGTCCATTATCCGACTAATTTTTCTCGGATTAGACCGAATTCGGATAATTTTCTGTTGGACTCGGATTTTCATGGATCGGATCGTGGGATCATCGGATCGGAATGAACGGATCGGATAGGCATGAACACTCCTAGTAAATACGGGTATTAAGCGGGTGAGTGTATACAGAGAAATTCTAAATCACCGCGTAAACCGGCATTGACGGCCAAAAAGTCCAACCTGACGACCATTGACTGACTGAAAGAAGTAAACTGTGAGCGAAAGAGAAGAATACAGAATGAATTTTTGCTTCCATTTCTCTTCATTTGCTTCCTCCTACAATTCATGTTCGTCGTCCTCGAACTCCTCCTTTCGGCGAGGTAAAATCTTCTCTCTCTTGCTTCGTGATCTTAAGCATAACAATCGGTTTCCTGGAAGATTTTGAATTGTCCATATGCTCGGGTTAAATTCAATTGATCCTGTTAGGGTTTGGAATTTCACTCTGATTTTGAATAGTTCGTTTGAAATTTTGATTTCTGCTGAGATTTAAGGAAGTGAAAGGCTAGGGTTTTAAAGCTGATTTAGGTTGCTGAGTCTGATTCATTTCAGCATGTGTTCTGATTAGTTTGATCTCACTGAACAAAAAAAAATTCCTGGTTGTATAGAAATACAAGAGAAGGCTAGGTTTGTCAGTTGCTGGTACATATGGAGCCAAGCAGAAGAAGAGTTTCTTTTGATGTTCTTGCTTTTATTGTCTTCTGTGTCCTGCTATCGAAAACGGTCTTGATCCATGGTAGTGAGAAGGATATTGCTTGCTTGAAGTCGATAAAAGAGTCTCTAAAAGACCCTAATGGGATCCTCAATTCCACTTGGGACTTCAACAACAGCACTGATGGGTTTATCTGCACTTTCACCGGGATTGATTGTTGGCAACCGAACGAGAACAGGGTTCTCAACATCCGTCTCTCAGACATGGGACTAAAGGGGAACTTTCCAACAGGAATTTCAAATTGTACTTCTATCACAGGAGTTGACCTCTCATCTAATGAGTTATCCGGGCCAATCCCTGCTGACATCTCCACGCTGATTCCCTATGTGACCTCTCTTGTGCTCTCATCGAACAAATTCTCGGGTGAGATCCCGGACAGCATTGTAAACTGCAGTTTCCTTAACAAACTACTGCTGGATGATAACAGATTGACTGGTCATATTCCTTCTCGAATTGGCCAGCTTGCTAGGCTTCAGTCTTTTAGTGTTGCAAACAATCTACTGGATGGAGTTATACCGAGCTTTTATAATGCTAGCAGTGTTACACAAGATGACTTTGCTAATAATCCGGGGCTGTGTGGCTCTCCCTTGAAGTCTTGTGCTCCCTCGTCTAAAAAATCTAAAACCGGGATCATTGCTGGAGCAGCAGCAGGTGGGGTCGCCCTTGGGGCTATTGGCGTTCTTGTAGGCGTGTACTTTATAGCACGCAAAGTACCTGCCCGGAGAAGGAAGAAGGAAGATCTTGAGGGTAATGAATGGGCAAAGGCTATCAAAGGGACCAAGAGGGTTCAGGTAATTTCAGCTTACTTCAGAAATCAGATGAATCAGTGTTGTGTTAAGGCTATATTATTCATCATTGTTCATAAACTAGTTGAAGTTTAAAAAAACTAGATGAAAAGGTATATAACTAGTAGATATGTGTATGGCCTCATAAATTTGTTGAAGTTGAATAAGTCAAGCAGTAGTGACAGTTTTATTTCTGGTAAAATGTTTTAGTTGACTCTAAAAAAGAAGGGTACAAAATGTCTTATTCCCTAAGCATGATTTTTTAGCTTATCATCTTGATTAGTTAATCAACCAACGAGTAGTTTATGTTTGCCAGACAATTAGTTGGAGTTTATTAATTACTTTTTAGTGTGACAAGTACAACATAGGCATCTCATTCATATAACCAATTTATTCATATGATAAGTTATTTTATTCATGTGATGCGTCCAGGTCTCCATGTTTGAAGATTCGGTTTCAAAAATCAGACTAAGCGATCTCATGAAGGCTACCAATAACTTCAGCAAAGACAACATTATTGGAATGGGAAGAACAGGGACTCTGTACAAAGCAACTCTAGAGGATGGCCACATATACACTGTAAAACGGTTACATGATTCCCAGCATTCAGAGAAAGAGTTTGCATCCGAGATGGCGACCCTCGGAAGCGTAAGCCACTCAAATCTAGTCCCCCTCCTCGGTTATTGTGTTTCACAAAAGGAGAGGTTCTTGATTTACAAGCACATGCCAAACGGTAACTTACATGATCACCTACACGCTTCGAAAGACGGCTGTACACTTAACGAATGGCCTTTGAGGCTTAAAATTGCTATAGGCGCAGCCAGAGGCTTGGCTTGGCTCCACCATAGCTGCAATCCTCGTATCATCCACAGAAACATCAGCTCCAAATGTATCTTGCTGGATAAGGATTTTGACCCGAAGATATCCGGATTTGGTCTAGCAAGGCTGATGAACCCGGTTGATACACATTTGAGCACTTTTGTGAACGGAGAGTTTGGCGATCTGGGCTATGTAGCTCCAGAGTACACTAGAACTTTGGTCGCCACTCCAAAGGGAGACGTTTACAGCTTCGGTGTTGTGCTTCTTGAGCTGATTACTCTTGAGAAGCCGACTTTTGTTGAAAGAGAAAATGATGGGTTTAAAGGGAATCTGGTGGAATGGGTCTTGCATCTTTCTAGGAATTCTAAGGTGAAAGATGCAATTGATGGGTCATTGGTTGGGAATGGTTTTGACAATGAGCTGTTTCAGTTCCTAAAGGTTGCTTGCAATTGTGTCTCTGCGGAGCCTAAGGAAAGGCCTTCGATGTTCGAGGTTTATCAGCTTCTTGGTGCAATTGGTGAACATTACCACTTTTCTTATGAAGGTGATTTTATGTTAGCTGATGATGATGATGTAGAAGGTTTAAACGAACTGATTGTCGTCAGAGAAGAGACGAAATGAATGAAAACCACCTTCAGAGTAAGTGAAGAAACTCTGTATGTAAAGGAGCTCCTATTGTAGATGTGCATTGTTGTTGACACAATTAATTGATCAAATAGAGCTTCTGGGTTTGGATTTGAGCTTAGGCAAAATTGCAAAACACAAATTTAACCCCATTAGCTTCTATTAGTGTATGTTGTTTTTCTTTCGGTCCAAGTTTTCTATCCCAAATTTGTTCTGAAATTGATTTCCCCTAGTGTAAAGAGCTAGAAGTAAAAACACATATTGTGCAACATTATAACATGAAATGGTGGTATTTTGATGTTATGGAACACAATTTGAGGTCCTTTTCTTGACGGGCCATTGATTGGGACACAATTTGGTGGAATGGGTTTTTGCATCCGTGTAGGAATTCTAAACGAAAGATGCAAATGATGAGTCTATTATTAGGAATAGTTTTGACATTGAGCTTTTTCAGTTTCTCAAGGTTGCCTACAATTGTGTTTCTATGGAGCCTAACGGCCTTGGACGTCGTCGGAGGTATATCTGAATGTCATCATGATACATTAACGAAAAATTCTATATAGGTTCGAGGTGTAACATTTGTGTGTCTAAAGGAGGGTAAAATGGATGAGTTCACTACGTATAGATAGGTTCCTTTCCGTTTATATTTTCGGAGCTCCTAACCGAGAAAGACTTGGTAATGTACAAAACTTGTTAGTTTTAGTTTCTAAGTCCTATATGTTAGTGCATCTCATTTGGATCCATTGTTAAACCACATGGAAGCTTCTATAGATCTATCTAATTGTGAAGTTTGAAGATCGTTGTCGAGCCCAAGATCCGCTCAAACAGAAATTATGACCTTTTCGTTAGGATATTACGGATTCCGTGTCTTCGTCTCCTATTGTTTTCAAGCAACAAATTAATCAAGACTCTATCTATTGTTGCATGGACTATAATCATTTTAAATTCCGACCAAAAAAAAATCATTTTAAATGGTACGATCCATGACTAAATCTAAGCTAGATCATCTCCAACAAATGCTCTATAATTTTCTTCAAAATGGAAAATAAAATCTCATATTCTTTAAAAATTTTGCATCTTAACTCCAATAAATTCTCTATTTTGAAAAATTATGTTTATATTGTTATTATATTTATTTATATATAATATTAAAATAATAAAATCAACCAATTAGAAAAAGACATGATGCCATATACATTTAATGCATTCTCCATTTTTTTTGGGGATATTCCTAAATTTAGGGAAGACTAGCCACAATTTGGAGACTTTCTCCATTTTGGAGAATTGGATAGGGAAACAGTTGGGTTGAAAACACTATCTAAATTCTCCAAATTTACTATTTCCAAGAAAATGGGGATACTGTTGGAGATGCCCTAAGAGCAACCCCAAGAGTTTCTCCAAAATTTTCTCCAAAATGGGGAAATAAGAGACATATTCTTCAAAAAAATTATGATCAAACTCCAACAATTTCCCTATTATGGAGAATAGTACATTTATGTTCTCCAATCAAAAGCCTACATTTATTTCAAAAGAAAAAATAAATAAAAAATGAATAGGTTTGGAGAAATTTGGGGATATGTCACTCTAACTTTGGAGATTTTCCCCATTATGGAGAAGCATTTGGAGAATCTGTTGGGACTGAAAAACACCCACAAATCTCCAAATTTGTAGTTTCCAAGAAAATGGAGCATCTGTTGGAGATGCTCTAAAAATTTTAATCAAAGTTGCATGAACTTTTCCCGTATTTTGGAAGATCTAAATTCATTCTTGTGTTTTTCATATGATATTTTCCCATATTTATAATCCATCCATATCTGATATTATAAGCATACTAAATAAGAAAATTAAACCTAAAGCAAAAATAGTAAATTTGTTATTAAAAAAATTAAAAATATCAAATTTAAGATTTACCAAAATTTTCTAATATTAACTTGTTAGTATGTCCTATAAATAATAGAAAAATCCTACTATAATAAAAATGAAACAAAAAAACATTATTAAAAGCCACTCTCTCCGTTAAGAAATACACGTCGTCAGGGGCGGAACCACTTAGTGCCCAGAGGGCGCTGTAGCCCCCACTAAGTTTGGGTTTTGAATTTTTTTTTTTTTTTAGATCTGGTATTTGTAGCAAACCCTCGCCGATTCACAAGAGGGACGACTCATAGCTTCACACCTAGAGGTTCCAGAGGAGACAACGCCCCGCGACTGCGAACCCCGTCCGTTCGTAGTTCCGCCTGTGCTGTCGCCGCTGCACACTACACCCGCTGGCGCCTGCCTGTTGCTCGCCGCCGACCGCCTGCTGTCCGAAATCAAAGGGCCTTGCGACTCTGCGTCTCTGCCGCTGCCTTGTTGGCTGCCGCTCGCCGCCTGCTCCTCCAAATCGAGTTTTGATTATTGTTAATGACGTATTAAACTTGTTATTGTTATTTTCTAGTGACGTACTGAACTTGCTGGTTGCTGCTCCAATTCCCTCCAAATCGTGGTTTCATTTGCCAATTGCTAGTTTGCTACGCATTTATTTGTAATGGTTGTTATTTCTAATTGCTATTGACTTGTTACTTGTTAGTTTCTACTGACTTATTGATTTAGGAATTTTAAATTTCTAAATGGATGGAATTAGGGTTAATTTCTCAATTGAGGTTTGATGTACTACTAACTTGCTATTTACACTTGCTACTTATATGAACTTAGGATTAATTCCTTACTTTTTAATGGTTTATTTCAAGATATGCAATTTTTTTTTCACTAATTGGATGTAGGATCTAGTTATAATCTCGATCCCGATCCATCAATTATTCAGAGTGCGTCTAGTGTTAATCCGCCTAGAATGGAAAATTTGTATAGTGCTCAGGTACTAGTTAAACTTGATGATTTAGCCCCCTCTGAAAGGAATTTCTGGTTCCGCCACTGCATGTCGTTGTAGGGTTTGTTTTAAAAATTAAGAATTCAAATAATTTAACTTATGTATCCTCAATCTTAGGAAGATATTTAATTTTTTAGTATAGATTTAAGTAATTGTTTTCAATTAGTGAGGATAATATTGAAAAAATGGTGTTAAAATATCTAAAATGACAAATATTTCTTAACAACTTAATGTATTTCTTGACGGGGGGAGTACAGTATATAAAAGTCGGTTTTGAACGGGTCATGGTAGAAGAAAACTGAAGAAGAGTAGACAAGCTAAACTTCTACCCAAGAACAAAGAGTAGACAAGCTATTTGGCCCGAAGTTCAACTACCACCGAAACTCCCCGCCTTTTATCATCACATCATACTCTTCCAGTCTTCCTCAAACGATCTTCTCCAATCTCACACTGGTTCAAACCCTAATTCCCAAGCTCCGCAGATGGACCCGAACTTCATCTCAGTCTACTCGAAGCTCCCACGGCCGCTCGATTACTCGGTTCCGGCGGAGAACGGGGAGCGGAAGCACATCGATCTGTGGCCGGGGATGTACCACTCGCCGGTCACCATCGCCCTCTGGGAGACTCGCTCCAGGATCTACCAGCCTCCGTCGGCCGCCGACGCTCCCTCTCAGATCCGGATCCGGACCAAATCTCCGGCTCAGAGCAGGACGACGGTGCTCTACAACTTCTCCTCCGATTTCATCCTCCGCGAGCAGTATAGGGACGCCTGGAACGAGGTCCGCATCGGGAAGCTTCTCGAAGATCTTGATGCGCTTGCTGGCACCATCTCTGTCAAGGTGGATCCGCAAACCATTGCTGAGTTTCAGTTTCGAATGACTTTTAGGGTTTGAACATGATTGGACCGGAACCGAAAAACCTAACCGAACCGAAACCGAATGAGTTCGGTTCGGTTTTTGGTTCAAGAAATTTCAGGATTCTGGTTTCGGTTCGGTTCAATTTTTTCAAAGAAAAACCTTATATTTAACGAAAATCGAATAAATGAACCGAAACCGAAACCGAACCAAACCGAATTTTTTTGGTCCGGTTCGATTTTCGGTTTTGGTTTGGTCTGGTTTTGAACCGATGCTCAGCCCCAGACTTTATTCCGTTGACTATAATTATATTTTCTAGCACAAATATCTGCCAAGGTGAATTCAGGCAGGAGCAAGTTTTACTGAATATTGATTTTGAATGAATTTGACTGTTGCTGGTGTTGATCAAGATAGCTAGGGCGTTTTTGGATGATTTTTGGCACTATTGGTTGCTTACTTGGCTATATTGCTGTTTGGCTTTCATGTCTATTTGTTTGTTTCTTCACTGAAGTTTCCTTTTGTTATCTTTTGGCTTTTATGAAAGCACGGAGCTGGGAAACATGTTCATATGGCAGTCGTTTTAGGAATGATAAATCAGGGATGTTTATTAGCTGAAACCGTAGTATCATTATGATTTTCTGTGTTGGATTGCATCATCATGCCACTTTCATTTGTTTAGTCTATCATATTAGCTCTTTACATCACGGTTGGCGAGAGGGAGGAGCGAATCGTCTACTAGCTGGCTATGTAGTGCCTGTGATCTAATAGCAATTTGATCATTCCGTTCTCTTCAGCCAAGTGGTTTAGTCGACTTAGCTTCTTGGTTAGCTTAGTGAGTCTTATTTTCTTACAAGTTTCTATATTGGTGGGATGGTTATTGTCAGTCAAAAGTCATGCCTTTGTTTGTTGTTCTTTCTAGGGTTGAATGGGTGATCCAGTTAAGTAGGAATCTTGTTGATTTTTGACACTCTTGCCTGGTTGTTTATATAGGTACGGCATTAACCTCAGCTAACTTTGTTTTGTTTCTTGTCCTAAAGATATCATTATAAATTTACTGTACTGGAGATGTTGATTACATTATTATGTAGTTCCACTCTCTTCAGGTCGTGGAAAGTAAAGGATTACACTGAGTGGTTTTGTTGGCTCATCTTTTTGGTTTATCTTAGTGGATGTTAGTGTCATATAGTTTCTTATATGGTTCGATGGTTATTGTCAGCAATAGTCATACATTATTAACTTCCATATTCCCCATGATTATCCATTGTTTTTTAATGCAATGTTCTAGTTTCGCTCTACCATTTTGTTTCAATCGGGATGGGAGTCCCTAAGACTTCACATTTTTCTTTGAGACTTTCATCTCCTATCTTATTCATTCTGTTTTCATAATTTGTTGTTCAGCATTGTTCCGATGATGATGTCATGACAAGGCCAGTACTTCTGGTCACTGCTTCTGTGGACAAGATTGTTTTAAAGAAGCCAATAAGTGTAGATATTGATCTAACTATATCTGGTGCAGTCATATGGGTTGGGAGGTCATCAATTGAGATTCAATTAGAAGTTATCCAGTCTACTGAAGGTATTGAGCGGAAGTACCTTTCATTACCTTAATTAATGGCTTATAAAACTAGCACCAAAATATTTCCTATACTTTCACATTTGTCATTCTCTCTGTAATATGATCAAATGCATGTGCTGATGTATATTTTTGTAGGGCATAATTGCCCATTTAGTGATTGTTTGCAGTTTATTACCTCCTTATACTGTCTTGATATCTTTTTGTAGAAAATCCTTCTCCATCAGATGCGGTTGCTTTAACAGCCAACTTCATCTTTGTGGCACGCGATTCCCATACAGCAAAAGCAGCTGAAGTAAACCGAATCTCGCCAGAAACTGAAAAGGAAAAACTACTTTTTGATGACGCGGAAATGAGAAGCAAAATAAGGAAAACAAAGAGAGGGCAAGACCAAAAGGAACGTAAAGATCAAGCCATTGACAGACTGCAAGCTTTATTGGCTGAGGGGCGGATCTTTTGTGATATGCCGGCTTTAGCAGATAGAAATAGCATCCTCTTAAGAGATACCCGACTTGAGAACTCAATGATATGCCAACCACAACAAAGGAACATTCATGGTAGAATCTTTGGAGGGTTTTTGATGCACAGAGCATTTGAACTTGCCTTCTCCACGGCTTATGCATTTGCTGGCACCATGCCTTGCTTCCTCGAAGTTGATCATGTTGATTTTTTGCGACCGGTAAGATCATAGCTTAATGAATCAATTGAATTAGCATAACTGATCTTATGAATAATCCTGTCTTTGTGAAATGTGATGGCACACATCACCCATTTTTTTTAGATAATGGCTTTTTGAGTCTTGTAATCTCATCATGTCATCACGTTTTTAGTTTTTAGCTTGTGATGCTCAGTTTTTAACAATTTTAACTACATTCGAAGGCGGTGATCATTCACTTGATGTCTTATTGAACCGTGTAAAGTCGAAAAATGAATAATAATCACAATCAGATGAATTTCATTCTTGATTTGAAATTGAGGGAGATTTCACGTTTCTTTTTTTGATCTTGCAGGTGGATGTTGGTGACTTTTTGCGGTTAAAGTCATGTGTTCTTTACACAGAACTAGAAGACTCAGAGCGTCCTTTTATAAATGTTGAAGTTATTGCTCATGTCACGAGACCCGAACTCCGATCCAGTGAGGTAGTCTCATAGACTTTGCTTATGCTTTAATTAAACTGTTTACTGTTAGGTCTCTATTGAATTGAACCGAGATCAGAAGTTCCTTATCTTTAAGTTAGACAAATATCAAGTACATAAGATGTGCACGTGATGGCTATCCAATTAACGTTGCTTCTATGTATCATTAGTCATTTTCAACATTAAATGATGTGTTTTTTTCAAACTTGTGTTTGGCCAAACCCTCTTCTTCCAGTCCAGTTTTTAATCTTGCATATTAATTTATTGATCAATAAAATTCTTTCCTGTGATAATTTGGAAATGAATGGGCTAATCATGTCGCAGTGGAGTACATTGTGGAGCATATTTAGGGAGTAGAGAATTTCAATTCACTATTACCATATCTCAATTTCTTTGTGTTTACAAACACTGTTTTCAGGTATCAAACACATTCTACTTCACATTCACCGTTTGCCCGAAATCGAAGAAAGTTCAAAACGGGTTTAGCATCCGAAAAGTAGTTCCTGCGACAGAAGAAGAGGCGCACCGGATCTTGGAACGCAAGGATGCAAAGGCCTTGCAGTCAACGAAGAACCTGAGCAAGTCTTAAACTCATGAGCTAAGTTTCGTCCTTCCGAGTGAGGATTATATATACTGATCATATCTTAGAATAAATCAACTTGAGATTGCTGTCTTGTAAAACGTATTATCCTATTAGGGCTTTCTAAAATGTAGACCAGCTTGAACTGATTGATATATATACAGCAATTTGCTTTTGTCCTTAACTGCCCTATGTATTATATGTCAGATGGTTGCACATGCTTATGCATTTACTTGAGGCCTTCTCTTCCCCTTCAGTATTTTGGATTGAAATATGAATTAGATGAATACAAAGTTTGTGCTTTGTCTTCAGCTTGCAAAAACTGAAGCATCCAAAATCTTCTGGGACCATAAATCTCAGTTGTTTTTGTTGCCCAAATTAAATAGCCAAACTCTGTCCATGAATTTTCTTCTCTATTCTGTGCACTTGGACTGATCCTAGGGTTTCACATGTAGCAAGTGGGTGTTGGATTGTCAGGACATGGAAGTTTTCCAAATATCTGATCCGATTTGTATTTTTATGCATGTGAGTTACAAGTTAAATTGATTTATGATGTCAGTCCGACTAATAATGGGTCTTTTTAGTTTTTAGTGTCAATGGGCACATGCTAATAAATCAAAATTGGAATCTACTTCCTAAGTTGAAGTTGATTAACCCAAGTGGAAAAAAAAATGAACTTCAAAAATGATTTACAAACTTGCTAAATACGAAATTGTTTATGCTACAAAAAGCCATTAACTATACCACATACAAGATTCAGGAGCTTCTTCTTCAGTGAGAAATTAGGGTTCTTGATAGCATGTTTTTTCAATCAAAATTATACCTCTCTTTTTGCAAAAACAAAACTTGCAGATGTCTTTCAGTAAGATTTTCTCCTGACATTTACCAAGAAAAAGAAACCCCAAAAATTGTCAAAACCATCAAACTGGTATACTGAACATTGCCTTCTCTCTTTAGTTACAAATACAACTACAAACATATTTGATAATGACACATAAATATTGCACTAATACTTACAAAAATTGCAGACACAAGTACACAAGATTAGAAGAGAAGAATTCTGAGTCCTGTTTATACAACTTTTTTGTTTCCTATTCAAATCTTTTCACTTTCAAGCCTAACCTGATCAAACTAAGAAGAGCTACTCTCTCCTTCTGAGGAACTGGAATTCCTTCCATACTGGAATCCAGTCAAGATCTGAGGAAGCATTGGGTTGACCGGAACCGGAAGCATAGGGTTGATCGGAACCGGGAATCTGTGACCCGACGTTACAACTGTCCGATCATTGATCATCCCGACTTCCTTACACACACGATCAAGAACAGCGAGAAAATCTCTTACCACCAAAAAGATTCTAAATGGATGAGCTTCTTCCTTTGCAGAATCACCATGGAAATACTCTGTTATCTCTTTAACTAAAGAGAGTGCGACACTCTCCTGGGCTTGAACTCGAATGATCTCCTCTTCGGCTTTCCTAACGAACTTGTTCATGGCTTCTGAGAAGTTTCTAGAGGATTCCAACGAACCCGCCTTCTTGTTCAAGCTCACAACCTCTGTAATTCTGGCTAGCCCGAAGGAGAGCTTTGCAACTTCACTTGTAAGAGCTTCTGAATCCATGGCAGCTGACTTTTTCACATTGGCGAGCTCTGAGCTGAGGGAAGAAACAACTTGCAAGCCGAGCTTTCTGCACTTGGCTTCGTCACTAGGGCTCGTTTGGTCCGACAGACGGGCCCCTTCTGTTCGTGTGATTTCTTGGACCACAAAGTGGAGGAGAGTGGTCTTGCCATCAGTGCCCTTGACATCTACCAGCTTGAGTAGTGTGTCGAGCTTGAACGCATGAGCATCACCGCGATTTGTTCCTACGTTCATGCGGTTTCCGGTTTTGAGCACGGCTTCTAGAAGCTTCAGGAACATTCTGCTGTTCCTCAGTTCATCACATGCATTCTGCCAAACCAACCAATATGACAATATGAATCAAAGATCATCTTCGATGAAAACTTCTATAATCAGCTCAATT
Organism: Polygonum aviculare; assembly: GCA_934048045.1. NCBI lineage: Eukaryota > Viridiplantae > Streptophyta > Magnoliopsida > Caryophyllales > Polygonaceae > Polygonum > Polygonum aviculare. The sequence goes on along the minus strand of OW204028.1, from coordinate 31,740,149 downwards.
ATGTTGTCTTTGGGTCTGTTTGATTGAGCTTGAAGTTCCCAATTCCAATATTTGAACATAACATATGAAACAAATAAATCGATTCCTATACGAAAACAGTCATTTACCTCAAGAGTTTCGAAGGACTTCTTAAGGTACTCAATCTCGGAGTCAAAATTGGCAATGTATAACATTGCTTCAATCCTCTTGAAAGCGAAAGGTATACCGACAAGCGTCTTCAAGAATCTCTCAGCTGGCCCAAGTTTGCAGGGCGAATCATCTTTGTACTCCCTCAACTTCCACTCTTCTTCCTTGCTAGGCGCCATCTTCAACAAGCTCTCAAGAAGATCGGTTCCTAGCATCTCTACATTGCCTATATAGGACCGATAAAAGAATGTTCAATCTCCTACTCAGACTTATTCAAAGCATAAACAATAGCAAATCAACAATCTTACATAGTAAGTTAATTACCTTCCAAGAGAGATTCACAGACTTCCTCAACGCTCACATTGAGGGCTCTAAGAGAAATGGCGATATTCTGAGCTTTCTTAGGATCAAGAACCCTCTGATCTTGCCTTGGAGATGGCTCAGCAGGCTTTGTGGCCATCTCTTTGGGACTTGGATTATTAGGCTTGTTGACAACAAAAAGTGTTTCCATCATTTCTTCATTTAATCTGCACTCAACATCAAATAAACCCCAATTATCAACCCATTGCATTTGATACATGATCAAAAGAGGAAAGTTGTTTTTAATGCCTTACTTAAATGAGCTGCATCTGAGCTGATCCCAAACCATTTCTCTATCCGAAGAAGCTCTAACTTTATCCCAATGGAGTGGCTTCAGTTTCGGCTTATTCGACTCCAAATCTTCACTTCCAAACCCCTCAATTTGGTGTTTCTCTTGCAATTCCACTGTTCTTGATTTCTCAGGAGCAACACGCAGTGGAGACACCGACCGTCTCATTGCCGGTGGCGGAGGAGGCGGTGGTGGCGGTGGCGGAGGCGGAGCAGTGAAGTTGGTGAAATGTCGTACTTCCGGAGACGATTGCTCGCTCCATCTTGACGAGACAAGTGGAGACGCCGGAGTCGAGTGTTGCCGGCGGGGAGACTCGTTCGCATGGCTTGGAGAAGCCGGAAAAGACCTCGAAGCTGGATAAGACATCTTCGAAGAAGACGATCGGCTTCCGATGGATTCCGGCGAAGACAACGGAGAGTCCGACATTTTAGTAGACTCAGTTGAAGTCTTCTTGCTCCGGCCGCCGCCGAAGAATCTCGGAAGCTTGACGGAAGACGATTTCCGGCTCGGAGTCGAGCGATCCGAGATCGGAGAGAGGCGGTTACGATCGAAGAACGACCAATCCACGGCCGTCGGTGGAGAGGGGGAGCCTTTCCCGGCCGACGTCCAAAGCGGCGACAGCGCCGGCGATTCGGCCGGAGACGACATCTCACTTGAGCTCGAAGCGTTGGACAATAACGGCGACTCCTCCGCCTCTTCCTCCTTCTTGTTCTTCGCCTCCGAATCCATCTCCGGCGACGAGTACGCCGCCGGCGGAGGAGAAGACTGGAGGAACGACATCGGCGGGAGCTGCGGAGACGGCGGAGCGACCGAAGTCGCCTGGATTTCACAGTGAAACTCAGGCGACTTCGCCTTCGAGCTCTTCGTGCTCCCGCTCACCGGCGGGGAGATGCTCAGCGACGCCGATCTCCTCGGCGAGTTCGTATCCAACGAGGAGGATTCCGGAGACGAGTTAAACTCGTTCATAACACTGCTCTGAACGGCAGCGAAGGCTCTCCTGGATCCAGATCCGGCTCCGAACGAGCCTTCCCGGCCGCTAGCGGAGCCTCTCGGGGAGTAGAACGTCTCCTCCTCGTCGACCTCCTGAACGGCGCTGGAGACGGAGCTAACCTCCGGATTCCGGCGGAGATTCGGCTTCGCGAGCGGAGGAAGCGGTTGGAGATCCGGCGAATCGGTTTTGCGCGGATCGAAACCGTTTCTTCTCGCTCCGCCATTGAAGTCAGCCCTAGAGTTGGCCATTGTACCGAGGTAGAGAAATTCGGAGCTGTTGTTCGGCGGATGGCCTGGGGGAAGAGGCGGAGGCGGAGGAGGAGGAGGAGCGGCGCTAGATCTGGACTCTACCGGAGGCTTATCGCGCTCCTCGAGGTCGCTCCGGCGACGGCGGCCGCGGAAGTAGAGGAAGACGGAGAAAACGGCGATGGCGATTGCGCAGGCGGAGAGAGCGACGGTGACGGCGATTAAGGCCGGAGAGACGGGATTCGTGTGGCCGGAGGTGGAGGAGGTGTGTGGAATGGGGAGGGAGGAGATGTTGGCCGGAAAGGAGGCCAATGCGGAGGGGGAAGGCGGCGGAGGCGGCGGCGTAGGGACGGCGGGGAAGAACGGAGAGTTGTCGGAGGCGGTTGGAGTTACCGGAGGCGGAGGAGGAGGAGAAGGTGGAGGGGAGCTCTCCGCCGGAAAGAATGGCTGGTGGAGGATACGCCGGCGGCCGGCGCCGTCGTCGGCGTTGTTGGATCTCATGATTTTTTGTTAAATTAAATTGAAGAATAAATGAAATGTGTGGAATATAGAAGGTGGAGCTATGAAGAAGAAGATGACGGTCGTTGAGCTTTCTTTCTTCTGGTTCTGCTATCTTTTTCCGTGCTTTATTTTTATTTATTTTATTTGTATTTTTCTTTTCGTCAGATTTTTCATGCATTATTATATTAATTTGTGTGTAAAGTGATAAAGTGAGATTTGTATGGGGTGGACAGTCTATCTATCCACGTACCAAACACCTTCCTATGCGTATTGTGTATTTTAGTGAATGACTTTGCACATATTATTCGCTCTTTTTTTTTTTTGGCTGGAATTCTATATACATTTATTGTACGATTTTGTTGGTGGAACATTCATTATATAGTTTGTACATGTGACAGTGAACAGTACGTTAGATGTTCTGCTCGTAATGTTTATTATAAATTTGAAGGTTTAAATTACTACTAGGATAGTCATTTCGTTGAGAGTTGAGACTGTCATTGATCTTAATAATGATCCTAACCTGTTTTGATGATTGAACACTTGTGAAATCTTTAAGCATAATTGGGAAAAGGAACATACAGTATGTCCTTAATAATGATTTTATTATTATTGAGCAAAGGAACAAATGGTCAAGTCTTTAAAAACATCTGTTTAATTCCAATCGAGCTTAGAAACATTATTTACTCTGATTCGGAAAAATAAATAAGAAAGAAGCAAGGGGAGATATAATGACTCAAGGTCATACGAGGGAGATTCCTAAGGTGCAAACTGATCGAGGTCATATCCTGTCTGGTAACTTGAAAAAGTGCACCGTGAAAGATAAAAAAACAACGCTGCACAAATGCATCGCTAAATCTGAAAAATGCATCGTTATTCGGTTTCTACTAGAAATGCTTCATGGTGCACTTTTCGACTGACAAAATTTCCGTTTATTTACGGAATTACTATCGCATGTTATTTCTCCCCTTCAAATCTAAATCGCATGTCTCCTATCGAATCACTATGATTTTTCCTCATTTTACACCTTAGAAGTGTGATCCTAAGTCGAGACGTAAATATACGGTGGTGCTTGACCACTTCTTCTACTTGTAAAGTTGTAATGAGGCAATACAAGAGTGCACGTGGGTGACCTAATGCACGTGACTGCCCCAAATTATACGCATAGCATTAGCATATCACTCATATTTTCATGCCGTCCCTTTCCAGCTTTTATTATTTTCTTGTATTAAGAAATAAAGGAGGTAAATATATAGTTGGCCTAATATATTGACCTTGCATTAAAAAAAAAAACTTTTAATCTTTGGTTCGATCCAGCTCACCGATTATTATTCTAGCTAATGCATACCTTGTACACTTTGAGTTGTCTCATAGTTCAATACTTTTTATCATATAAATACCATTATAATTGCAATTAATCTTATATATATACTCTAAATTTGATCTACCATCTCTTTCGGGAAAAAAAATCAATATACATAATATTCTATTCTCAAAACTCAAACCTATTAACAACACAACAAATAGCTTCCGAGTATTTGGTTCAGCGGTTAAGACCTTGGGATAGTACTTTAAGGACAGTGGTTTGTCCTTTCCTCCTTAGAATCACGTATTAACCAGTTCGAATCCCTAAGAAATTGTTTATAGGTTAAAAAACAATTTAAATTCAACTGATTATATTCTTCATTATTAATAATATTTGATTATAATACTATATTAATTATTAAAAAATAATAATATTAACTTATTACTCCGTATATAGACTCAGACTTTCAAATTTTTAATCCATAAATTTGAACATTATATAAGCATGTTTTGAGTTTTTTTAACCCAAACCCAGCCGATGAACTTAAGATCTTCTTCGTAATAATGAATTAATTACATAAACCTAAATAAATTGCTCAACTCAATGCATATATAGGTTCAGTGTTCTGCAACAATGATGCATGTCTCATTGGCTCTCATTCTCATTGTTATCATTTCCCCATCATTGTAGATCTACCAAGTAACAACCCATGTTCTTGCATTAATATTTTATATTATAAATAACATAAAAACGGTATAATATTATATAAAAAGAATTAAATATTACATGTATACTCACTCTGTCCCAAATTATTTGTCTATAAAGTACGATTTGCATGATAATTAATTAAAAAATAAAAAAATTTAAGTAATATTGTATATGAGAATATATAAATAAGCGTAATTTTGTAATTTTATAGAGTTAGAAAGTTACAAGGTGATAAAGTTGAAGGAAATTAGGAAAAGGTGAACAATGAAGGTAATATATAAGATTGAAGGAGAGTAATTTTGTAATTTTATAGGAACATGTGAAAAAATTGATGAAAAATTGGTTAATAAAGATATTGTAAAAAAACTTTCTAGAACAATCGAAATGGAAAGATGAACAAATAATATGGGACGGAGGGAGTATAATTATGCACCGCCTACCTCCGGCGAGTATTTAGTTTTCCGGGCAAGGCGCCGGTGGGTCTCCAAACAACGGTCGCCTTATAATGTTTTATTTTTCATTTGTTTGAGAGAATTGCTTTTATAAAAGTGTCGTTGTTCTTACACAAAGTATAGTATCATGCATGCCTTTAAAATGTGTATCAAATTTACCGTACCACTTATAATATAAAGGCGATTTAGCCGTTAGATTGTAATGATTTTGGTGGGTGGTAAGATTTTTTATATGGATGATTGTTGTTGTGCCAGAAATGAATGGTTGTGTTGAAATTTAACCAAAATAATAACACATGAGAATTTATAAGGTAAAAAGTTATAAAAATAGTTATACAACAGTATTGATTGATAAGTTGACATGCCTTGTCAAATGATTTCGTAGTTGAAACTTGAAAGCGTGCATGGAGGTCTTAAGGCCCACGTTATTATCACTAATCATACTTAATTTAGCAAAACTCAATTTGGCGCTATTGATCGTACTTAATTTAACAAAACTCAATTTGGCGGGCTTGTATTCATCTTCTCTATTAGTTCTAATTTATTCATATATCAAAAAGAGGATCAAATAGAATTTTATTCTTTCTCCGAAAAAGCATTGTATCCTATGATATTTTATTTATGCTAATGTGTATTTTCTTATGTATTCGACTTTTAGTAGACGATATCAATTCATTATTACAAAATTCGATCGATAACATTCATATGCCAAATCGAGAGAAAACTTTCATAAATTAGTGTGTTAACGAAAAAACTGAATCCAATCAATTCGTAGCATGTATAAAACTGAATTCATTCAAACCAACCCGTTTGACCAATCTATTCAATGTGACAATTTTTTTATAATTCCATATTCTTATTTTTTTACATTTCCATTGATGATATATATTCTAGGTGGGTTGCATCTTATAGTACTACATTGTAATGCAAATTTTAATATAAAACCATGACCTCTTACAATGTGATCTAAATGCACCTTTATATTTTCTCTTATCCATATTGACAAATTAATCCATCCCAAAACAGTTTTGTTTTCAAAATTATGGAAACTTGTTTTTTGTTGTAGCTACCAATTTTTACAATTAATTAGTAATTCTTGATTAAAATAATACAATTATGTAGTATATCTTGGACTTTTATTGGCTACCATTTCTAGAATTACTAATTTATTCGATTAAATTAGTACATTTCTGTAGTATAACTTGGACTTACAATATCTCACCTATAGGTCAAACTAAATGAAGACACTTGTTTTTATTTTTATTTTGTTGAGTGAGAGGGTGGCCGACATATAAAGAGGGCACCGACACAAATGTACAAAAGAAATGATACTCACATTGATTTCATAGGAAATGCAAGTTTGCATCGGATTCGTGATTTTATATATGCCATATGCCCATATTGATGGTTGAAATGTACGGCTTTAATTTTTACCCCTTGGCATTTACCTACACCAAGTATATTCTCAGGTGCCAACTAAATTAATGACTATCAATCCGATGGAAAAGTTTGAAGGGGATAAAAAAATTTAGTTTGTTGTTTAACAGTTGTGATATTTTAAGACTATATATTCAGATGTTTTTTTATAGAAATTTTAATCAATTCATATTAACTATCCAATATAGTGGTGGATTTTGTAGGAGTTTATGGTGATGTCGATGTTTGATACGAGTTTGGGTCCATTTGTTTTCCTTTTTAAATAGGTAAGAATTCGAACTATTAAATAGGCTTGATACGACAGTCGTAAATGACTAGAAGATTCAAAAGCGAGCAAGATCAACTAGAAAAAGTATATATTATGAGAAATAAGAACTTGAAGAAGTTTAAATCGAGGTGGGTAAAACACCATATGAATAGTGTCGCGCACAACAGGTCAACCCCTCAAGGGAGTGCTAAAGCTTGGATCCTTTTTTTTTTTTTTGATTAGGTAAAAATTAGGAGCCCCACTTACGGGGGGTGTCCTAGAGCATCCTTTCGGATGAGAACAGAAAGTTCTTGATGGTTCGCGATGTGGTTGATAGGGAGGTCGTGGCCCAGTTTTGCAATTTTGTCTGCCACGGCATTGAGAGCCCTATTCACATGCTTGATTTTAACTGCCTCGAACTCTTGGAGAAAAGTCCATATGTCCGAGATCAGTAGGTCAATCTGCCAAGGACACTTCCTCGTCCCCTTGGTTGCTTCGATTACTATCAAGTTGTCACCTTCAATTTCGATCTTTTTGTATCCAAGTAGTCTAGCCTTCCTCACCCCGTCTCGTAATCCGAGGGCTTCAGTTCTTAAGATTGAGTTATGATCATATTTCCTAGCCCCCATAGCTATAACTTCTGCCTGATGGTTTCTTAGAATAAAGTCCACTGATGCTGATTCATCGTTCAATTTCGAGCCATCAAAATTAAGTTTAATAAACCCATTTTCCGGTTTTTTCCATGTTGCACTTTGATTCTTTCGTTTTTGGCTTGCTCGGTTTTCTTTCCTCGATCTCCTCATCATTAGTAAATCTCCTTGATCTTTTCCAGTATGTGATTTGGTTCCGAATATGTTGGGGCAAGTTTGTGATTTCATCACGAGAATCATGATGGAACACCTTTAAGTTCCTTTGATGCCATAAACACCACCATATAGTTGCTAGTTCTGTGAAAGTATCTTTACCAGTCAAATGGTGCAGTTCTGTTATTATATTCTTAGGAATTTTGTTAGTGGTATCATACTGACGAATTAAATCCGCTGTTGTTGGGTTAATTTGTTGGATAATACTTTGAGTATATGGACAATGAGCGAGAAGGTGTCCAATGTCTTCATTTGCTCCATTGCACAAAGTGCATTCCTGGGGAACTGAAACTTGTTTAGCTCGTAATCTATCCTTAGTTGGCAACCCATTCTTGTCTATCTTCCAAAGGAAATTTTTCACTTTTGGTAATGTGTCTAGTTTCCAAATCCAACTATTTTGGCTAGGGATGAGTGTGTTTGTTTTTGCCACCAGGTTAACAGCTGAGGCTGTCGAGAACCAACCGTTTTTGCTCGGGGCCCAGTATAGGCGGTCCCGTAATGGGCTTTTCGGGATTTGAATTGCAGTGATTTTGTCTACCACATTTTGAGGGAGCATTCGGGTAAGCTCATCCCTATTCCATTCCTTGTTCTCATTTATGCAACTGTTCACCTTTCGGTCCTCATGTATGTTGTTGGGGTCTATTGCATGTTTTTTCAAAGGTTCATTGATCACCCAGTTATCCATCCAGAAATTAATAGTTTCTCCATCACCCACTTGCCAAATCAGCCCTTTAGAGAACTCGGATCGTAATTTCATCAGTTGTGACCACTGCCACGACGTGTTTGCTTTTTTTTATATGTGAGGATTGCGTCACCTTTAAGGTATTTCTCTGTCACTATTCGTACCCATATGTTGTTTGGTTCCGCGATAATTTTCCAAAGGAGCTTCATTTGAAGCGCTTTGTTCATGTGTTCAGATTTTCTTATTCCCAAGCCTCCATATTCCTTTTGTTTACATACTTTATCCCACCCGATAAGGGGTTTGTATGTTCTGTCCTTGTTCCATAGGAAGCATCGGTTTATCTGGTCTAATTCATTATGGACACTAGTAGGCAACATAAAGCTTTGCATTGTATAACTTGGCTTGGCGGTTAAGTTTGATCGGATTAGGATGGTGCGTCCCTCTTGGGAGAGACCGTTAGCTTTCCATTTGGTTAGTTGCATTTTTGTATTACCTACAACATCCTTAAAAGTCTCTTTACTAACTTTACCATTGATCATGGGACAACCTAAGTATTTATCGAGATCAACCATCTGAGTTATGCCCAGGGATTGTTGGACTCTTATTCTTCCTTGGTTGTCTACAGATTTGGAAGGGTGGAAAGTGGATTTGTGGAAATTAACTTTCTGGCCTGAGATTGCACAATAGTCTTCAATTGTTTGTTTTACCTGATCACATGCACTCTGGTTTGCTTTACTAAAAATGATAATATCGTCTGCAAACGCGAGGAATGGAATTGACGTTCCTCCACGTGCTAGGGTGAATCCAATCGGGGCTCGTGGTTTATTGCTGATTTGCTGAAGTTTCCTTGCAAGGATTTCCATTCCGAGAATGAATAGGTAGGGCGAGAGGGGATCTCCTTGTCTAAGTCCACGAGCCGGGAGGAATGGTTCGGTAGGTCCGTTGTTCACTAGAACTGAAAACGACACTGTTTGTATACATTCTTTGATCCAATTAAGAAACGTGCTACAAAAGCCGAATTTTTCTAGAACCTTGTTCAAAAAAGTCCAATCCACGCGATCATATGCTTTCTCCATGTCGAGTTTGATAGCTAGCCATCCGTCTTTCCCCTTTCTTCCCCTAAAGGAATGGAGGATTTTGTGTGCAATGAGGACGTTATCTTGTATTGCACGATTGGGCACAAAAGCACTTTGTAAAGGGTGTATAAGCTTCTCCATTACTCGCTTAAGTCTTTCTGTGATGATTTTTGCAATTGTTTTGTATATTGTCGAGCATAAGCTTATTGGTCGAAAGTGATTTGGTGACTCTAGATTGTCTCTTTTTGGAAGTAGTGTGATGAACGTATGATTGATCTGTCTCAAGATTCTTCCCGAGTGGAAAAAACTTTTGACCGCTTTAATTACAGTTGGTCCTACAATGTCCCAATATTTTTTGTAAAATCCAAATGACATCCCGTCGGGGCCCGGGGACTTGTCCGATCCAATGTGCATTATGGCTTGATGGATTTTCTCATTGGTTACGGGTTTGATCAATTCTTCATTGTCTGCTTCTGAGACCTCACAACTTACTAGACTTAAGTAGCTTTGTAGTAGTGCTTCATTAATTTGTTGAGCTTTGTAGCGTAGAATAAAGTCCTTTCGGATTTCATTTCTAATGTTTTCTTCCCCTGTCACTTGGGTACCTGAGTTTGTTCTAATTTCTTTTATAATCTTTCGGTTTCTTTTTCCATTAGCGATCTTATGAAAATATCCGGTGTTTGCATCGTTTAGCTTAGCATGTTTATCTTTGGCTCTTTGCTTCCAGTACGTCTTATGAGAAATAAGAATTTTGTCTTTCTTTTGTATTAGGCGAATTTTTTTCTGTACGAGGCTTGGGATTGGGGTCGTCCGTATACGTTCTTGGATATCGGTTAGTTGTTGTTCAACAATTTTAAGTTGTTCAAAGGTATTACCGAAAGTGTGCTTATTCCATTTCTTCGTATGAGTTTTTAGTAGCTGAGTTTTTTTAACTAGCTTAAACATGTTAGAGCCTCGGAAATCAACTCTCCATGCCTGTTTAACTATGTTGCGGAAGTCCTTTCGCTGCATCCACATTTTTTCGAATTTGAATGGGAGTGCTTTTTGGGTTTGGTCGTTTGTTATTTCTGTCATAATCTGACAATGGTCTGATGATGAGAAGGCATAGTTCCGCGTGTAAATATTGGGAAAGTTTTGTAGTATGATGTTGCTAACTAGCGTCCTATCCAATTTTTCATATATGTTGTCAATTTCAGTTTTATTTTTCCTCCAGGTAAACATGTTTCCTAGGCTCGGGATGTCAAATAATTCACATTCATTTTTGAACTTAAGGAGTCGTTCAAATCTACTTGGTTCCGGGTGATTACCGCCCATTTTTTCACTCGGTTCTTGAATTTCATTCAAATCACCCATTACAATTGTTGGGAGGTTTATTTGCTTTATCGTGTCTATCACTTGTTTCCAGAAGTTGTCTTTATCTATTTCATGAGGAGGGGCATAGATTAGACAAATTATCATAACGTATTTAGTGGCAAGATTTTTGCATTTTAAGAAGACAAATCTTGGTTCATGTACTAGCACAACTATTTCTTCATTTATAAGTTGGTGGGCTTTCCACATAACGCATAATCCGCCTGCTCTGCCTGCACTGCCTGAAGCTGGCGACCATACAAAATTATCAAACCCGGCTTTTTTCCAATGATGTTCCTCGGGTTCTTTATCAGTTTTAGTTTCCATTATCGCCATTATATTGATTCGTTCGATCTTACAGAAGGCGTCTACCTCCGGCCAGAAGGATTTACGACCCATTCCCCGACTGTTCCAGATACTAACTCTCATGATAAACGATTTTTGTGTATTGGTCTAGGGATGCTTTTATCCCGTCTGGCAAGGTGGTCCTACTCCTACATGGGAGATGAGATCTGAAAACAATACTTTTTCCATGCGTAATTGTTGAGCTCATATAGCATGATAAATATGAAGAGAAAGTGCTTACACATTTATAAGAATTGAATGTTTGAAACTGATATAAGCACATACATAAGCACGGCTCAAAGTCTGATTTTTCATTAGTTGATTCAATCGTACTTATTTTCACAACTATGTATTGGGTTCCTACTGAGAGTAAAAGGCTATCCAAAAAATAAACAGGATCAATTGTTTCACCAACAAATGCACAAATATGAATATTTTCCAAGTTTACATGAGTTTGACCAAATAGAATTTGACACCAACTTAAGCTGATGCTTGTCTTCTTGTTGCTGGAAGGTTCTGTTGATTTTGAGCTAGAGATTTCTTTCAGATGAGCAGTTATTTCCTTGACGCTAGCCAGCTGACTGAGAAATGCTATCATACCATTTTTGGCTTTCCTTTTTTCTTTGTCTGTTTTGGTCTCTAAGGGATCACCCTCCTTCAGGTTACATCCAATGCTGCTATTTTGGGCCTCCTCAGCCATAGCAGGCAATATTTCAGATTGTTCAAGGGTCAAGATTTCAGGGTTCAGAGGGTCGGTTTTCTTTACGGAAGATCGTACAAACCTGAAAGTTTGCTTACCTTTTTCTTCATAGGAAGGCTTCTTGTTCTTCATAGATAGGAATTGGTGATTCAGACGCACCGAGACAAGCCTGATAAGTTTCGATGAATTCGTTCTTGGTCGTTGTCCGAAAGGAGGGAGAGCTCCCTCCTTAAAATCAGTCCCTCATCGATCTCCTAGGAAGACCAGCCCTCCCCTATCTCTGAAGCTCCACGACGCCCGGACCCGGATCCTTGAACAATATGGAACGGTTTCTTTTGATAAACTGCTACTCATTCCATACTCCTGTAAATAAGTAACTGACCATTGATTATCAATAAAGCAATACAAGGATAGTTGATTCATAGATGCATCATAATGCATTAGCCGGTTACATAACCCACATCTTTCTTGATCATACAACTTCATGCTCAATCTTCCTATCTTACAAGCTATCATGAACAGACTACCAAAGCAACCAGGAACATCTATTTTACTCATCACATCAAAATACTTCACAAATAACGACACAACAAACTCAAAAGCCATCTTGCGAGCAAGCCACAATAGTAGATAAATGCAAGCGGAGATAATAAAGCAAATAAAGCATGCTGAGATAAGGTCTTCAGGGACCATTGTTAATGCAAAATTTCCCAACACCAAATCACACAACAAAGTTTCTTTAATGTAGAGAATGATCTCCTTGGCCTCTGAGAATCTCTCTACGAAGGCATTAATGTTACCTTTGGGCTTCGATACGCCCCTTTCTGTCTTTGGACCCGAGGGTCTAGCCCCAATAGGCTTAGAACATACTCTACCCTTTAAGGTCTCTTTGACCATGGTAGAAACTTGTTCAGATTGCTCGTAATGATTCACATTCTCAGATTGTTTTCCAAATTTTTTGCTCAGTATATAAGCAACACCCCAGAACATATCAACCAAATCACAAATAAAAGCTTGATCACAAGGATGGGCGGAAATATATAACCTGTTAATCTTCAGGTTCCACTGCCGGCTAGCACAGAGAGAAGATGAACTCTCCTCCCATTTTTCTTCCCCATAGATGTAACCTTGTGAAGTCGGCGCCGGTTGAAGCGTCCTCATCGCCTCCACCACTCCAACCGCATACAGAAGTGAACCGTACCCACGAAACACCAACCCTAGCCTCCAAAACGCCCTGGACTCCTTCGAGAAGAGCCCTCGTTTCTTCTTTAGTCTCCTCCTCTGGATCCATACAAACTCGAAGCGGCCTATGGAACGAGGCAGATTTCGTTCTTCCTTCACTCCATACAAACTCGTTGTTTGCGATTTTTGGGTCGATTTGCCCCAAATTGCTTTTCGATTGGGGTTTTTAGCAGCAAGGAAAAGGATTTGAAGAAGGAAATTTTGGCTGATTTGAACGATTTGGGATAAAAATTGAGACCTAGGTTTCATTTTTTTTTTTGGTGGACAGAAGAGGCGACCTCTTCAAAACAAAACAACAAAACACAGGGCTATAAAACAGTGACGCGCGGGGTCGCCCTCCCCCGAGCGTCTTCCGCTATCAGTTGACGGCATTCATCAGGTGGCTCCAGTAACACATGAACACCAATTGGCGAGGAATAGGCAAGGCTTGCTAGGGCGTCCGCGACGGAGTTCGCTTCCCTAAGGACGTGTGCGAGTCGGACATTCCACTGCCGACTAATGAGTTATTTACACCTTCGGACGATGTTGGAGAGGGGGTGGGAGTCCTCAATCGGCCGCTTGAGCAGGTTTATGGCTGTAAGGGAATCGGTCTCAATATGAACATCTCTAAAACCCCTTTCCCAAGCCAGTTGCAGTCCGTCATACACCCCCCACAATTCAGCTCGTGGAACCGAACAAACACCAACGTTGTGGGTGAATCCGAGGATCCACTGTCCAGTCGAATCACGTAGGACTCCCGCCGCCGTGGCGTGACCGTCCGCTCCCCTTGCTCCGTCGGTGTTGATCTTGATCATGTTCGTTGGTGGTCGAATCCAGGCAACCAGCCTCTGTCGTCGGGTGAGGATTTGTTGATGGACCTCCCTGCTTTCCCACACTCGCTTGTATTCTTTTGTGCGATCCACGACGAACCTTTCAGCGTTGGGTGGCCTGTTGTCGCTGCTGAATGTGTGGCTGTTTCGCCAGCGCCACGTCCACCATATGGCATTCGCAAAGACATCACGCCAATCAGCTCCCTCTTCTATGTTTCTCTTGGACAAGATATTGGATCTGAGCCATCCTGCAAAGGGTAAGCGGAAAAAGTCAGGGGACTCATGGACAGTAATAATGTTACGCCACATACCTGAGACGACAGCACAGTCGCGGAAGAGGTGGCTCAGGGTCTCGGTCCCATTTCGGCAAATCCCACACTCTCCATTGTCGGTAAGATGCCTCCGTCGGCGTTCCGCGTTCGTGAGGATACCGCCTTTGCTAGCAAGCCAGATGAAGGTTCGGGCTCTCTCCGGGACTCTCAGTCTCCAAATGGCCTTATAGAACATGTCTTCGTTCCATTGCAGGCCGCCGTTACCAAGGACTCCTACATACGCTGACGCCACGGTGTACTCCCCGTTCGTTGTGTGGCGCCACGTTAGCGAATCTGCGTGGTTCTGGTCCTCCACAACCTCCTGAGCCGCAACTAATAAGCAGTAGTCTTGTGGGAGCCACTCAGCCAGGATCTCCCATCGCCATCCCTGCCCCGGTCGCCAGAACTCCTTGACCTTGGCTGAGCGTTGAGCCTGGTCGACGGGCTTGCTCGCCACATCCAGCAGCTTGTGGTCACCAACCCACACATCAAGCCAAAATCGTATCGTCTCTCCATTACCAAGAACCCAGGCGCACCCTCGAACCACCGACTTGGTCAAGCCTTTTTGGAGACCCTGCCAGACCGCAGAGGTGGCTTGAGGGGACTCGCCATTCTCCTTTATGTACTTCGATCGAAGTATAGAGGCCCATAGGCTATTGGGGTCCTTGACGAAGCGCCAAGCTAGTTTGCCTATGATGGCATGATTGACCGTCCTCATAGATCTCACCCCCAACCCTCCATTGCTTCTAGGCTTTCGGACTTCACTCCAGGAGACCTTGTGCATCCGCCTCCTGTCCTCGGTTCCATTCCAAATAAAATTGCGCACGATGCTGTCAATCTTGTCACACGTTTCTTTCGGAAGCACCACTGTAGCCATCGTATACACCGGAATGGATGTGAGTACTGATTTGGCTAAGGTGATACGGCCGGCCAACGACAGAAATTTCCCCTTCCATGCAGCAAGCTTCGAGCTGACTTTGTCAACCACAGGCAGGAACGTCTCCTTGGATACCTTTCGATGCAGAATTGGCATCCCAAGATAACTCCCCAAATCCGTCGTAACCTCGAATCCGCACTCACATCGCAAGCCATCCACCAAATCAGCGCTGACATTTCGGGACACAAAGAGCTTCGATTTAGCCTTGTTCACTTTCTGGCCAGAAGCTGCACAAAAAGTATCCAGAATATCAGTTATCACTCTCATCTGTTGAGAACACATGACGATGTCATCCGCAAAGAACACATGAGATATCTCGGGACCCCGCCTCGATATGCGGATGGGCTTCCAATCCCCAGACACTACAGCTTGCTGGATCATTTGGCTGAGCCGCTCTACACAGAGGATGAAAAGGTAAGGGGAGATGGGGTCCCCTTGCCGGATTCCCCGAGTAGGCCGGAAGCCGTCAGAGGTTTCTCCATTCACCAGGATTCTCATTGACGATGAGCTGATGCAGCGCCATATCCAATCCGCCCAAACTTTCGGAAATCCAGCCTCACGCACTGACTCTACAATGAATTCCCAGGAGAGACGGTCATAGGCCTTTTCAAGATCAATCTTCAATATCATCCAGCCCTTCTTCCCTTGTTTGCGCCTCATGGAGTGAACAACCTCTTGGACTATGACGACGTTATCTGAAATCAGCCTTCCCGGCAAGAAACTGCCCTGCATCGGCCCCACTAATTCAGCTAAGACGGGCCTCATTCTATTCACCATGATCTTCGTAAGGAGTTTGTACGCCACGTTGCACAAGCTTATGGGCCGGAACTGCTGGATTTTGTCTGGCTTGGCGACTTTAGCAAGCAACACGATCAAGGTTTCATTTAATCCTTCCGGTAATTCCCCTGTTTCGAAGAAGCGTTTGGCCAGCCTGGTAATTGAAGCCCCAACGCAGTCCCAACATCTTTGGAAGAAGATTGACTGGAACCCGTCCGGACCCGGCGCCTTGAAGCTGCCCATTTGCTTAATTGCTTCCTCCACCTCTTGACTAGTAATCCCGGTTGTCAAAGCTTCCCAAGCTCCATTAGGCAGAGGTGGAAAAGCCCCTTTGATTACTTCAACACCCATGTGAGGAGAGTCAGTGGGTGCATACAACTCTTTGAAGTAACTCAAAGCCAGCTTTTCTATCTCTTCTTGGTTGGTTACCTCAGTCCCATCGGCATTAATCAAGTGATCGATCCGGTTCCGCCGCCTTCTAACGATAGTAGACATGTGGAAGAAGGACGTGTTCCGGTCGCCTGATCGGAGCCAGTCCTCTCTAGACTTTTGAAACCAAAGCATTTCCTCTTGCTCCAGGACACCGCTAAGTTCCGCTTGAAGCTCGGCCTCTAAGTCCAACAGGTAGGGCGTGACACCGGCCGACAAGGCTCTTCGGACCCCCTCCAAACGGTCCATGGCCCGCTTCTTCTTGGCGTGGATGCTGCCGAAGGTCTCCTTGTTCCAACGGACGAGAAAGTCCCTGAGAGCCGTGAGGGCTTCAGGAACCTCGAGCCCCTCGTTCCAATTCACCTGGACTGATGTTTGGAAGGACTCGTGCCCGAACCACGCTGCCTCAAACCTGAAAGGGCGACGCCGGCGGTTGGGCTTGGCGATGCCTTCAAGCGTGAGGAGAAGCGGTGCGTGGTCGGACCCTAGCGGAGGTAGGTGTCTAACTGCAGCTTCCGGCCGAGCAATCCTCCCATCCGTGTTCGCCAAAACCTTGTCCAGTCTGCGGGCCTTGAAAGTATGGGCCGATCTCCCTGACGTCCAGGTATGGGTTGGGCCGGTGAAGCCCAAGTCAATAAGTCTGTACTTGTCAATCAGCTCTTGAAATTTGGAAGAATCGGTAGAAAGGGGCGCGACGGTGCCTATGCTCTCCCAAGTGTTGACCGTGCAATTGAAGTCGCCACCAATGAAGATTGGTCCCCTGCATCTCCGGAGGAAACCCTGCAAAACAGACCAAAAAGACGCCCTTTTAGTTTCGTTTGGAGGCGCGTAGACTACTATTAGATTAAGAACTTCCCCATTTTTGCTAACGCATGCATGGATGAAGTGATCATATAGTTGGACGACTCTGAGATCAACAGTGGTATCATTCCAGCACAACCAAACCCCACCCCTAAAGCCTGTCGCCTCGACATGCACACTCTTCGGGAGTCGAATGCGGTTACAGACGACGTCCGCTTGGGGTCCTGAGATTTTGGGCTCAAAAATGGCAAGGATGTCCACAGAGTGTTGACGAATCATGTAATTAACCGCTCTCCGGAACCCGCCGTTGCCGGCTCCGCGGCAATTCCATAGAAGGCAATTCATGATAACACAGGGGGGAAGGGGCGATCCACCCGGGGCGCTAGGTCTGGCTCGGGTTCACCTGGGGTGGATCCTCAACCTGCATCTTCTCATCGACTTCCTGCGCGAGGGCCATCACTTGCTCTTGCGATGCGCCCGCGGCCTCCATCTCATCTTCAGTTGTCGTCGCCACCAATTCGCCCCCACTAGGCGCCGGGACTCCCGCCAGCGGCTCAGCTGGGTCGGCCGAGGTATCCGTCGTGGCTTGCGCTTCCATATTGCTCGCTTCGGAGGCCGCCTGGGCGACCAGGTCTTTGGCTCTGTCCTCCTGTGCAGATTGGCCTCTGTTATGGGTTGGGCTGGGAGGTTCATGCCCATCCGGCAAGCCCAGGACACTTCTGGGCCGCTTGCTTGATCCAACCTTAATAACTCCTTCAGGCCCAATACTCGCCTCCTGTGTTCCTAATGCTTCCTTCTTTCTTCTCTGATTTCTGGCGGCAGACCTAGTACTGACTTTCTGTCCTGCGCTAGCCGACGAGCCAGCTTCGAACCTGGAGCTCTGGAAGAGACTCTGACCCGACTGCAAACTCGCCCCCCTTTGCCCTTCGGTTCCTTCCATTTTGTTCGTGTTGGAAACCTGACCTCCCCTCTCAACGGCTTTGTCTTTTCCTTTTCCAGCTCTAGTTTCCCGTTGCCCTGCGTTCCTCGGTCCGGCTTCCCTGTGCAGCTCAATAACTTTGTCCTTTTCCCCCTTTTCCTCTGTTAGTCCAGCCTTATCGTTGACCTTGGCCTTCGCCGGTCGCCGGCGCCTTTGCACCGTCATCCATGGCCCATAGGGCTCCATCTTGGCCGGCTCTTGCTGTGGGCTGCTCGCGTCTGCATTTCCCGGACCTGGATTCTTTCCCTCACCTTGGCCCTGGCCCTCGCCTTGCTCCTTCTTCTCCGACGAACACTGAGCGGCGAGATGGCCATACCGCCCGCATTTGAAGCATATGAGTTGCAGGCCTTCGTACTCTAAGAACAACCTCTCTCCACACACGCGAACCGATCCCTTCAAGGGCTTCGTCAAGTCGACCTCTACACAAACACGGGCGTACCGGCCCCGATTGGAGAAGAGCGTCTTCATATCAACTTTAAGCGGTCTGCCTATGGTACCGGCAATGCTCATCAGGACGCTTTCCTCATAAAACATGAGCGGCAACTTGGATACCCTTATCCACGCTGGTGAAGTGGTAATCGTGTCCCTCTCCGGATTGAACTCCGGCGACCATGGCTTCAGGATGAGATAGTGGCCAAATAACGTCCACGGCCCACCAGAGATGGCGTGAACGTAATCCCGCTCCGTCTCAAACTTAACCACGTAGTACCCATTCGGAAGATCGACCACTCCCATCTTGCCAATAGGTTTCCATAGTTCCCTCAACTTCCTATCCATCGTAGCATACGGGACAAAGCTTCCAAGTATTTTCACGATCAGCGATGACTTCCACACCGATGCTAGGACCTGGAGGACCTCCGGAGCGAAGTCGATGTCCGGTTCTCCATGCGCCCCCTCCGGATAGGAGATACGGATCCTGTTCTCCATGAATTCTGGCGCCAGACGCGGCCTCTGCTCTCCTCTCTCACCAACCACCATATCCCTCCACGTCCGTGGTGGGTCAGGCGGCTTGCCGGGGATCGGTGGTGTGTTCTGTTGTTCAGCGTTTGTAGCTACCACCATAGGTTGGGTCTCCGGAACCACCTCCGGTGTGCTTCCGTCAAGCATGGTTGTTTCCGAGCGTTTTTCTGTTGTTGAGAGCGTTTTTCTCTGGGACCTAGGTTTCATGATTTGGGAGGAACTGTTCATCGGGGGTTTTGGGGGGCACGGTTTCTCGGGAGCATTTAATTTCACATGATTTGGTATCGCTTTGCTATTAAAGCTTGGATCCATTAATTCCCTGGTTAATATGCACCTATTTATTTTTTTTATAACTTCTTTGTTACTTCTAATTAAATTAAGTATATGAGTGTGTATTTGATGCACATATTTATACAATACTTTTTGTTTGGTAAGGTGTTTGGTAAGGTGTTTGGTAGGATGAAATGTATAATCCTCAGAAATTCCCTCTTATACATATCATATCATATATCAATAACCATGCTACTTAACGAATTTTAATTCAAGGTTCGATTAAAAAAAAAAAATCAATTTTGGTGTAATATACGGAGTACATTTTTTGGTTTAAATGTTTTTTTTTTTCAATTTTGGTGTAAATGTTAATTGTTTAAAGTAATGAATGTTTGAATTGCACAATCCATTATGAACGAGGGAGATAAACAAATCAATCCAAGCAAAAGAAAAATAAGAAAGGGAAAGAAACTCTTCTCCTACTAAGGTTCTACCATTGTGCATTATAATAATATCATGAGTGGATTACGCTTAATTAATTATTAAGGTTAGTGGGTAGTATTGCAAAGTAAAAAGAGCAGGATCACTGTGTCCAGTGAGGGTCCATCATTTAACATTTTCACAAATTGTGGAAGAAATTTCCAATTAATAACTCGAAATTGGAGGCCATGCATACATCTTGTCAGGTCTACCGACAATAGGAATCCTGTTAACTGTTTCCCCTTTTCACATGTTGCAATTTACTAGAGTAAATTGTGAACATCACATGATAACAAGATTATTAGCTTACAATAGTAAAAATGCCACCTAAGGCTTAAATATATAACAAGGTTAAGAACAATCCTATGAGGATGATTGCCATATCCCTTAGTTTACTTGTATAAAAGTTCATAATTATGCTTGCTGCTTCCATATTCTTTCTTTGAGAAACTTATCATGTATTATTAATTGCTTGAGATCGACTCTATTCTTTTGTTTTTTTTGCAACAAAAATGTACCATCTTTTTTTTAACATAAAGCAACACTGGCTAAACGAATCGAACAAGTAATAAGGGAAGACAAAAAAACATCTTGACATCATACTAAACAAGATCAAGATCAGGATCGATTAAGATCGAGAATATTATAGAGCAATATTAAAAAGTTGTCAAAAAGGAAGAGAGGTGAAAGGCAAATTTTCATGTCAACAAAAGCTCTCAAAAGATCACACAACAAACAGAGGGCCACAAGAAAAAGCTACATCAACCGATAAAAAGGTGCATTTATAGCCTTTTTCTTTTCTTGATTCGCAATCTTAAGACTGTAATATTCCACCACCATAAAAACAAGTTTATCTCTTTCACTAAACACCACTTCAAACGAGATTATTATTAAAAACAGCATGATTACTAAGGTCCCATTGCTGATTATGAGGTACCTAAATCACTTTTGTTCAAGATTTGGTCATAAAACTCACCTCATCCTGGCATATACACGAGGGCAAGGTAAAAATACCAAAGTAAAACTCACCTCATCATGGCATGATTCAGAAGACCGCATCAACGGCTGAAATCATGCCTCAAGAATATTCCTACTCCCTCCGTCCCATTTTGTTTGTCCTCTTTCCTTTTCCGTCGTCCCAAAATGTTTGTCCTCTTTCCATTTATATCATTAATTTCTTACAATATTACCCCTATTCAATCTCACTTTTTACACCCAAAATCCAACTTTTCCTTCTAATTTATCACTTTTCCACTTTTTACACCTATAAAATTACAAAACTACCCTCATTTAATTTCAACTTTTATCCAATTTCCCATCTCCCAATACCACTTTATCACTTCCTTAATAACCACAAAATGTGTCCTTTAGGGGAGGGAGTATTACTGAATCACATGAAGTATACAGCAACCAAGTGCTGGAAATGCTGACACTTGGCAAGCAATTATTCGCTATGTTATTCTTACAATAAGTAAATTCAACGGCAACATCAGAGGAATACACAAGAAGTTCAGAATTTCATGATTTCTCTAATCTGACTATTTCACTACCCAATTTCACATTTTGACAGAAATGCATAGCGAAGATGGTAAAAAACATGACACTCCAGAAGATTTACCACTGTAAAAATGAGAAAGGGTATCCCTCAACTCCCCTGATACTATCCCCTCAGAACAACAAAATTATACCTGATGACTTTGCAGTTCATCAAAATTCAACTCAGAGAGGACAAGCACAAACTGATCTGTCTGCAATTTACCCAAAACTTTTAGATGTATTTACAAAGTATATATACCACCATCAATGATAGGAAATACAGTTAAAATACACGACTAAACTTATGATTTACCCGCCCCGTTGAATCAATGTTGTGGAAATAAGGAGCCATCACTACAGCTGAATTGGGATAGTTTTACAGATACATCAATACTAGGTCAACTATAAGTTACCAACTATCCTAGAAGTCAGCAGTAATTCAAACCCGCTACTGACCAGTAGATAACTCAACTTTGGACCTCTACAACAGAGAAATGCCATGATTATAAAAGCACGTACTCAAACAACAGTGTGCCATATAAACGGAGTTTTAAAAAAATGAAGAGAGTTATGAAGGCTTCTAACAATAATATATCAGGGACTTGTTATGATACAGGGAAGTTCGTCGTTACCAATTTCCACCTTGCATCCGATGTTATTGCAAAACTGTTCATCTTATAGACGTTGTCAGCCAGTATTGCTCTCTGATTCATAAAGGAAACAGGAAAATGAAGATAAATTCAGTGTAAGTACAAAAGTCACCAGAACTCACATAAATCTGATAACGAGACGACCTACAGAAGACAAGAGCTATCAATTCCACCAAGTATGCATGCCATCTTCACTCTCTAATACATAGGGGGTCAAAAGGGTATATATTTTGGATATGCTATAATCCACAGATATAGGAATGGTAGGAATATGTCTTGTAAGCCAAAGAGAAAACACAACTTCTTTGCTATGTTAACTGCAAAATCTCAGTAATTTCAGTACTTTACAGTCATTTTTCAAATTTAAGGAATTAGGGGCCAGAAGCTCACGGAAATGTGCTGCCTAAGAGCCTAATACAATCCTAACAGAAATAAAGCATTGCTAACAGTGGATATAAGAGCTAATCAGTAAGGTCTGCATAATAAAATGTTACCTTAAACGTAGCACTAACAATGAAGAGGCCCTTGAAACTCTGAACTTCTGAAAACAACCAATCCAAACGCTAACTATTTAACCAGAAACTTCTACGACAACCATTACACCTATTTTGGAGCTCTTATGCTGTAAAATCAATAATCAAGAAAAGAATTTAGTTAGTGAAGTATTAGAAAGAATAGCAGAATGAATGTTGTTATGCATTTTAGAGAAGTTGAACAAGTGTATCATAGTGACACTTGGAGAAAAATAAATGACCAGGAAAAATTAAACATAAGACATAAGGGACTAACTACAGATGACCCCACCTAACTCTTTTCATGTCTTGCATGTCATTAACATCTTCATTACCATCATGCTTCCTCTTCTGCAAAAAGACAAGACAAGAACAACGTATAAGATCCATCCACGTAAGCATGCCAAGTCACAAGGTATCATAGAAAGTAAAAACAGCAAAATGTTAATCTCAAACAGCTCATCATCAGCCAGCCTCCAACACACAACATCCATTTTTGACTTGGTGAATAAGATAAATCCCCTAATAAGAAGTTATGTGGCAAATTTCTCATAGCTGACTCAGCTCAGTCCACCTAGATCATCTAATTATTTCCATCATCCCCTCAAATTACATCTAACTTTCTCTCTCCAGTTTTATAGACACTTAAGGGGAGGCAGATTCCCTTGAAATGTTGTAGCTTCGGATGCCAAAATTGTGTTCGTATTTAGAAGTGCAGAAGCTGTTTGGTTGTCTATACATTTAACAGCCAGCCATACTAAAAAAGAAACATGTCAAAATCCCCTTTTCCACAATATGCACCCAATAAATATATTTGCAGGAAAGGTGAAGCTTTATACACCTTTTCATGGTGCTTCTTTGTTTGATCAGCACCAGAATCTTGATGCCCACTTTTATCTTTCTTCTTCTCCTTGTCTTTACTTCGATCTTTATGTCGATG
The DNA here is from genome assembly GCA_934048045.1 of Polygonum aviculare. NCBI lineage: Eukaryota > Viridiplantae > Streptophyta > Magnoliopsida > Caryophyllales > Polygonaceae > Polygonum > Polygonum aviculare. The sequence goes on along the minus strand of OW204028.1, from coordinate 31,716,841 downwards.
CTTGTGCTTCTTATGCTCTTTATCTTTTTCTTTATCACGTTCCTTGTGTTTTTTGTGCTTTTTCTCCTTGTCCTTGTCCTTAGACTCACTTTTTGATTTTGCAGCAACTGTGGGGACACCCTTCTCTCCCTACAGAGATGCGAGGTTTGAACAATAAATGTATAATTCATAGTGAGCCAAAGCATTCAAGACTCGAGAGGCATATCAAAGAAAGAGAAACAAACTAGAAGAATGATAGACTTGTAACCAGAATATCAGAAGTTAAAGCAACCTCTCTTCATCCATTCTTTAGGAAAATTCAGAAGGAGTTCAAGGGTCGGATATACTCACTGGAGGTAGATCAACTGGTGCAGTTTCTCGTAGATGAAATGCTTCTCTAAGGACATCCATGTCAAAGGGCAATATACGTACGTTCCTATCCCGGGAATAAGATGGATCCTGAATTAGCTGATCCAATTGCATCCCCTCTCCTTTCCTAATTTCTGTGTCTCCAACCACATTGTGAAGGTAATGGGTATCAGCAATAGAAACAGGAAGTGGCTTCTTGCAGAAGAACTCATGATGAGGCAACAACTTGCAGTGACTTATCAAATCAACGGCACCAGTAAGCTCTTTTGGTCCTGTGGTAAAAAACAACAAAGTTCAGGTAAAATGCCAGCTGCCTATAACAGCTCATACGCAAACATACAAATGAAGTAGAACATTATCAGCAAAGGATTATGAACCACCAAATGAAATAAAGAGCCCAAGCAGGCAGATACCAGATCCAAATGAGCACAAACTTAATTCGTTACAAAGTCATAAATGAATACTATCATCAGATCAGGTAGAATTGTGGCAATTAAACCAAAAAAAAAACTTGCAATAACTCATTCAGTTCCGCTTTGAGTTTCCAGTTTTGTGTTTTGAAACATTCTTATTTTCTTATACTTGTCAAAAAAAATTGTTTCAATATATGATCTAGCCTAGAAGTCACAATGTTTATCAAAACTGGCAACAAAAGTCTGAAAACCAAATATAATGTTCCCAAAAATCTGTTTTTAGTTTCAAAAAAAAAATGACATGGAAAATTTAAAGCTAGCCAAACAAGCCATTAAGTTTTTCATAATTAGACATCATAGAGTAGCCATTACCTCTGCCAAACTTTTTTTCTTCAGACTCCATCTATCAGCATCAAAAAGTGTGCTGAACCTTCATCCCCTGCTCTATACTTCCAGATAAGATAGAATATATCATTTTTAAAGAAGATATATGGTATGAGCTACCAATTTGTGGTCAAACAATAGGAAGCAAGGGTTGGTTTGGATTGGCCAATTTCATGCATTAAATATTTAAGTTGCATTAAAATGGGCAATCCAAACAAACCCTTATCATCATCTTCAAGCCACACTAATGAAGTATGTTACAAGCAAAGAAACAAAAAGACTCTTTGATGTTTTCATAGAAAGTACACCTAAGCCAGCACCTCTTCCGTCATGCATCACAGATACAACTAATGGTCTATATGATAATGCTAGAAAACTGTCTATTACTCAAACAGAAGGGCATGCCACCCTATCAAACAATTGATACAAGACTTTTGTAGTTTATAGGTACTAGAAATATATATTATGAAAATACAGTAAAATTTAAAAACTGATCTGTCCACATCCTACAAAAGGAAAGCTTTATTCTGAAAACAAATAACAATCATTATCACTAAGCTTCTGGAATTAAAAAGTGCTTTCTGAAAGTCAAGCTAAGACCTATTTTTTTGAGCTAGATCAGGTCGCAACAAGCACACACACCCATGAAAAATGATAGTTTACAAACTGGCATGTGTGCCAAGTTCTTTGCACAAAAATAGTTATATGAGATACAAAACTTGATTACATTGTGCCAAATGGCCATTAGTATGCTAATAAGGTCATATACAAGCAAGAGGCAGCTATAGCTACTCCATATCAGAGGAAGCGGAAAACAGTTATTCTCGCTTTGCCAGGGCCCAATAAGCTAATACAAGTATACAAGACATCATAAGCCATCAATAGAGCAAAAATATAGACAGGATGACAAATCTAAATATTAAGCCAATACAAGTATTATAGGATTATTGAAACAATCCTTGTTGTTTTTCTTTCATTGGCCCTCACTTATAAATTATCAGGATCTTTGTTCATAATGAACACTAGAACTGATATCATAATCCTAATGCTACTTCCTTCAATTGTCCGAACCCTATCTTCGTACAGAGTTATTTCGTACAGTTAACGGTTTGCTGTTTTATCCTCCCTCTGTACATAATGAACACTTGAGCAGACATCATTCCTGGTACTATTTCCTTGCATTGTGATCGTCCTAATACTATGTTCCTAAAGAAGCCACCTGAACTCACCATGGACTCACTAATCCACTCAGCATGACTACTTCATTCCCTCTCAATACTAATCTACAGCCGAACGGAACAAGAAACCACAAAGGCAATTCTACAAAGCAACAAAGACAGCATCTAGCGGCAACAGAGCAGAAAGACGCTCAATCCCTAAACCAATGAAGCGCATCGCCACATTTCCGAATTCCTCAACAACAATCCATTCCAACCGCGAACAGTCACAATTTCGGGAAAAAAGCCCTAATTCAGCCGGAAAACAGAAAAAGAACGAAATTGATCGAAGCTAGGGTTTTAGATCACGAAAAACGCTAAATCACCAAAATCAGAAACCCTAGACGGATCTGGAACTGCTACTCACCGGGAAAGTAGCGCCGGCGGCCGACTTGGAACCAAGAAAGCGCCGGAGTAGTGAGAAACCGGAGAGAACGGCCGGCGCTTTGAGTTCTCCGATCAGGATTGGAGCCAACTATTGAGCTTTCGGCGAATTTCGAATCCTGGAGCGGTCGAGAGGCGGATGCGAGTGAGGATTGTGGCGACGGAGAGGAGAATGCGAGGAGAAGGCGAAGGCGAGCGATTGAGAGCTGGATTCGTCGTCGTCTTCTGGAGTTCGATAGAGAAAGAGAGAGAGAGCTTGAGACGGAGAAGAAGGCTGGAGGAAGCTGAGAAAATCGGGAATGGGAAGAATTGCCGAGGAAGAGCGCGTGGAAAGAGGGGCGGGGGAATAATATAAGGGAGGGTGAAACGACGCGTTTTGGTGTTGCTTGGCAGTTTCTTGTTGCTCTCGCTCTCAAATTCTGTTGCTTGTACGGTGTGCACCCGTTGCCTTATACGGAGTAATAAGCTTCACATTTTGTTAATTTGTTTCATGATTTTTGTTTATAATACCATATACAACATACTATTGGGCATTAGAGATATACTATTGGGCATTAAAATGTTGACATATATCATAAGTAAATGATATATGTCAACATTTTAATGTGGATTTGTACTTTAACCGGTCCATTTGTAATATTATTGTTAAAGAAATAAGTCACGTATGATGGTAAACCAATTCACAAGTGACTTGGGATACACAAGTAAAATGTAAGGAATACAATTGGATTCCCAATAGTTCGAGGAGGAATACGAATCTCTTTCCTTGCATTTGCAGATGACATAATAATCTTCTCAAAAGCAACACAAGGCGCATGCACGGTAGTTAAAGGAATAATTGAAGAGTATTGTGCAATATCTGGACAAAAAGTGAATTATCATAAATCAACATTCCAAACGTCAAAAAAGGTAAACACTCAGCAAAAACAACGAATACAACAATCACTTAGAATAACAACAATGACGAACTTAGAGAAATACTTAGGATGTCCCATAATTAATGGAAAAGTCAATAAAGAAACGTTTAAGGACACCCTAGGAAAAGCACAAAATCAACTTGCTAAGTGGAAAGCAAACTCTCCTTCACAAAAAGGTTGCACGACCTAAATACGATAAAACTTAGCCACAAAACCAAATTACTTAATGCAAAGCTTTTTGTTGCCCAAACATGTCAATGATGAATTAGACCGAGTTAACAAGTGTTTCTTTGGGAACAAAGATCAACATTATAAATCACTAATAGGATGGGATAAAATTTGTAGACCAAAAACATACGGAGAATTGAGGATTATAGAACTGAATAAAGCTTTGCAAATGAAGCTTCTTTGAAAAATCATCTTTGAACCCAACAACGTTTGGGTTAGAGTGGTTACGGAAAAATATATCCAAAATGATACATTATTCTCCTACAAAATCAAGTCCAACACTTCTTGGCAATGGAAGAAACTAATGAGCCTTCGACCAGAATTTGAAAAAGGCCTCATATGGCAGATTGAAGACGGAAAAACAATTTACTTTTGGACTGACAACTGGACTATTTGCGAACTGCTCAAGAACCATGCGATAAATCCAAACAATATTAACGAGTCTCTTAGAGTTGTGGATTTAATAACCGAAAGGAAAACTTGGAACATAATGAAACTAAGACAAATACTCCCAGTGGACATAGTAGAGAAAATCCAAATAATTCTAATCCCACACAATAACATATGTGATCGACTTAGTTTGATTGAGATTTGTGTAAAAAAGAGAGTGTTTTTGATATTACAAAGTTTCTCCCTCTTGGATTGTGTCCCTCTTACAATGTAGAAGCGTGCTTTTATCCTAATTTCCACCCACATCCGTTACAAATTCTCTCACTTAAATGAAATTGCTTATTAAGCTAAACTAGTTTAACCCCCGTACCATGTACGGGTAATGTGGTTATAAATCCAATTTAATATATACGTAATGTCAATGTTCACGATAAATTATAGGATCGTATATATTTATCTTTGTATTGTGATTAATGTTTTTTACCAATAGTAAATCAACTCATAATATAAATAAGTTGGATTTGTTTAAAAATTATTTTACAATAAATATTACGTTTTATTAAATAATAATACTTACAAGAAGATTATAACTAATTCTTGATAAAGGATAATTCATAATCTTCGGGATAATTCTTATTTTTTGGTAAATTTTAAGTAATTTTTGATAGGATAAGATTATATGAGATTTTAACTACCTAATTTGACAATTTGTATAAAGGAGGGTCCGACTGATTATTTTATCACAGAAATGATTTGTGAAAATATTTTCTCCGCTTTATACTATAACTAGTATAGATAATGACACTAGTTAGTCGTTTAAGTGAGGCCCATGGGTTCTTCGTCACGTGTGAATCTCTTCAACTCTCATGCAACTGATTTTGCCGGCCACCCTAATTCAGCAATTTACTTGTGGGCCTTTGTTTGGGCTTTTGGTGGACCTTGTTGGGCCGGATCCAACAGGAACCCCCAATTAGTCGCCGAGCTCCGTTGCAATCGGGATTGATAGAATGCGAGAGATGTCCTGTTGCCGAGCTCCGCAGATAGTGGCTATGGTTTACGAGTATACAACACACCTTTTTTTTTTATACGGAGTATATAATAATTTTTATATATTCAATCAGTAGGAATCAGTGTGCATTACAAGTATACAACACACCTTTTTTTTATACGGAGTATAAAATAATCTTTATATATTCAATCAGTAGGAATAAGTGTGCATTACGAGTATACAACACACCTTTTTTTTATACGGAGTATTATTTTAACTTAATCATGAACATTTTCATTCATGGATTTTACACGTCTATAAAGTCAGTTTGAAAATCGATATCGTTGCGTCAGCGGAACATTTTCATTCATGGATTTTGCAAATTGAAATTGTCATATCATGATAACGTCACGTTTGTGATATGTTCCGTCGTCGGCTTAATAAACCTTTTTAATAAAAGTCGAGTACGTGCACCTCCCAGCAGAGCAGAACATTGCCATTGACCCATTGTCATAGATTTTACACAATACAAAATCGGGTGTACAACGGGTTGACCTGACCCGACCCATAACTCGGTTTACGGGTTATCGGGTCATAATCCATTGAAATATGATCCGATATCCGGCCCATAACCCGGTTTACGGGTCATTGTTTGACCCGTTGACCCGTAATCCATTGAAACATGACCCGATACCCGATCCGTAATTTACGCCGGGTTACGGGTTTTGCAGGTTGGGTCGCAGGTTGACCCGTAAAATTTGTTTTACCCGACTATACAATTGTGTATAACGATGTTGTTTTTTACCCTTTAAAAAAAATTGTGATTGTGCCATACTATTTTTCTAACCTCCAATGCAATATAATTATCGAAATGTGTCTCATAAAGCAAAATAAAAAAAATACAATCCATAGTCCAAACAAAAAAATAAAAATAAAATGTATATATATTTTTTATTTTACGGATCAACCCATAACCCCGTAAATGAACATTTTATGACCCGTGACCCTACCCATAAATTTATAGGTCAGGTCGGTCCGGATTACGGACGACCCAGACCGTTGGACATCCCTAATACACATTGTCATTGTCATATTATTAGAAACCATTGACCCATTGTCATTGATTCTACGCAATACAGATTGTGATTGTCATTGTTCCGATCGAAAAAAATAATACAGATTGTCATTGTCATGGATTTTGGCATTTTGCAAATTGTAATCGTCATATCATATGAATATATGATAATGGATTGTAAACCGGTGAAAGAAGGGCAAGTTTGTCAAAGAGTTTAATTTTTTTAAACTATAAATAGCATTACCCAAAGGAGATGAAAATTGAGCCCCATACCAAACTTAGAAATCCATACACAAGCTTAAAACCGAAAACAAGGCTGAAGCAATGGCAATCTTGTCAAAAATCCTCACTCCCACTGATGTTGGAAGCTCACTTTCTTGGCCAATTTATTGGCTTCGCTTCCTCCCACCCTTCCTCAACGGCGCCCATCAAGTTTCTTTCCAAGCATCGGACTCTGACAACAAGGTTTGGACATTCACTTGCTCGGTTCGTAGGCAGGGCCCTTACCTCAAGCCAGTGATCGTGGGATCGTCCTGGCTCCCCTTTGTTCAAGAGAACGGTTTAGGCGCTAATAACATGGTCACTTTCTACTATGACCCAGATCATCCCATCAAGTTCAGGATTCGGGTCAGCAAACTTAAGAGCATTAGGCTTATGGGTCATGACATTATAGGCTATGCGGATGAAGAGTGAATTATATACATACTCACTTCTTTGCTTCGCCTTTCTCTACTCCTCCCTCTCATTCTGATTTTCGATGTTGAACCGCCTATTTCAGATTAGTGCAGGTCCGTTTCACATTGTTCCGTGGCTCGCTGTCTGTTGTTTGCTTCTTGTTCTTGTATAATGTCTTGATTGGAATTCAGTGCCCTGGCCTAGGGCTTCTTGTTCTTATTTATTGTTCTTATTTTCCCTCGCAATTTGGAATTCCTGATGGCAAATAACCCAAAAAGAAATTAGAAGTTCACAGATGGCAATCAAACTTCCTAAGCATATACGGACTATAACTTAATCCATACTCACCATACAGGTTTTTAATACATCAGACCAGCAGAGTAAACCATTCAATATACTGTCACTGCCTGAGCCGCCCTCTATTGATCCCTTGTATGCCCATTCAATTAATAATTAGGTGAAGTTTAATGGTCCACCACTCAACTGCTTCAATTTTGATGTATCAAACTAGCTAAACATAAGTTTTTATGTTTAGAACATTCTTTTCAAATGAACAGCGCAAGGTTGGATGACGTATCAAACTACTATCAAACCACATAAGACGGCTAATTCGTCAAAAAAAGGTATATTAAACTCCAACAATTTCGTCAAAGCTTGGATGAATCATATCTGAAGGGAATAACAAGAGACCATCAGACCAAACAATGGAAAGTTCACTCGACAATTGCAATTCAACAAGTGAAACACCCAGATACTCAAAATTTAGTTTCCTCTGCTAGCTCTAGAATAAAGGCACCTCTGTCTGACTTTGTTCAAAAATCGTCCTCACTATCGTCTTCGTTGGCTCCAACAGCTGAGTTCAGTGCGTTTAATCGCTCTATCAAACTAGCCTTCCTCTCATCGTATGTCAACTTCTTGGGGTTGTACCTAGAACGAGGACAAACACAATTACCGGATCAGATTACTTGTAATTAGTGTTTTCTATAACTTATAATGCCATGGAAATTCCATTTTGAAGAGCTTAACCCTAATTAAGAAATAATAAGCCTCATAGAAATCTTAATTTTCCCTACATAAACTAATAATAATCTAATCATTCTATATAGGGCTCTCTTATTATCCTACATCCTAAGGTCAAACGTTAGAGACACCGATAATAACAGTTAATACTACAACTTTTGTTCACTAAAGCTAGAAATAGACTGGGCATTGTGTCCCTAAGTTCAACCGATAATAACAGTTACCTCTTGTGTGCCTTTGGCTGCTCTTTGTCGGATTTCTTAGCAGTTGGATCGGCTCTGATAGCAGCATGAACGCTCTTGTACAGCTCCTCAAGGCCGTCAGCTTCAATTCCCTTCTTAACGTACTCACTGAAGTGAGATTGGAACTTCTCGGGTTCATCTTCAGACAAGGTCTGCAAATACAAAAGCCAAAATGTCAGATGCAAATTGCATCTTTGATTGGACAGACAATTTCAAAACACCATTTGTGGAAGAGTACAGAAGAACTTACCCTCATGTAGTCAGCAATGTGCCCACCATAGATGTACTTGCGGTGAATCTCGGCATCGAGTTGCTTGTTGTCCTTGCCAAATCCAGCAAAACGCTTGTCACTGTGAGGAATATCAAGTCCTCCATCAAGTGCACCCTGAATAGAAAAAACAAAAAAAACATTACTAGGGACATTGAAATCTAATACAGCTGAAAAAGTCATTCAATTTACACAATTGGATCCACAAGAGTTTTAATAAGCTCTAAAAGCGGTTTTGATAATATCTTGACCTGTCAAATGAAACTCCACCATCAGGATATCTTAATTCTCTCTCCAAATCGACACTTGAAGTTTACATATTTAAACTGATACACTACTGGGTCCAAACCTCGTACAATTATTACATATAAAAATGATTAAAACGGCCATACCTTGAGAGCACCAAAGACACGGTTGCCTGTTGTGGTCCTGATAAGGCCAACATCAAGAAGAGCACGGAATGGTCTCCTGCTCTCCCCCGGTTCAACAGAGTAATCCTCCCCAGAAGCTTCAACATTGCCCTCATACTCGTCATCCATTTCAAGCATTTTCAGCACTCTACGGGCCAACAAAAGCCCGGTACAATAGGCTAAACCCAAGGAAGTGATCCTGGTGTTAGAAATAACCTAAGGCAGAACGAAACCTAGGCGAAAGGTTAATATACTCACCAGCAGCATAGTTGGAAAGGCCAACTGAAAGTCCATAGCGAGGCAGTTCATGTGCATATGCAGCTGCAAGGACCATGTCACCGGCAATGGTGGCCGACACAATTTGCGCCGTGATATCCTTGTTGGTCTACCAATTGATGTAAGGTGGACACTTTCTAGTCTTATCAACCAAAACAATAATATCAAAAAAAATTTGAAATTCTCATGTAATATTGAATCACATCAGATGGCAAAGCTAATCCTCACTAACTACTGGGACTGAATTTTCATATAATATTGAATTAAGTGACTTAAAATTCACATATAATATTGAGTCACATCAGATGGCAAAGCTAATCCTCATTAACTACTGGGACTAAATCCTCACTTACTTGAAATTCTCATATAATATTGAATCAAGTGACTAGCCTTATCAGCCAAAACAATAATATCACAACAAAACTTGAAATTCTCATATAATGTTCAGATGGCATGCTAATCTTCACTAACTACTTGGACTAAACTTTCATCATCAGTAACAGTTGTAGAGCTATGAAAAGTAACAAAACATCAGGATACGAATCGCACGACAAATCTGTATTTGGGAGTGTTGTACTTGTTCTTATCCTGGTTGATCAGGCGAATTCTGGCACGGTAGTCAGTTTTGCCCTCTGCAAGAATAACAGAGTCATACTCATCAATTCGATAACATGAATGAATGAATTAAAGAACGGATGAGGAGCAAAACCAAAGAAAAACACAAAGCAACTTGCCTCGTCTTCTCTTGTACTTGACCTGATACCTCTTAAAGTAGGCGTTGGATTTTTGAGACTTAGCAAAGGCCTGTAACAATATTAAGCAACCTTCATCAAACATCCATAGATTGAAGGCCTACATCAAGTTGTTTCAAGCTTTCTACATAGAATGAGTACATCACTAATGCTTTCTCTCTGGCAATTTCTACTGGCAACATTGAATGCACAATCTAAACACCGAATTGAAATGATAAGGAGGAAGAATTGCGCAATCTAATCACTCCACAATCCGATTTTTTTTCCGACCGCATTCAAATGCATTTCGATTCTACGACAAAACATTTCTGAAGATCTAACAATTACGAGTAAATCGAAGGAAACTGAGAGAAGTAGAATAGGCGTTCAATCGGTAGAGAGACAGAGAGGAAGGGAGCTCACCATTGCTGAAGATTCGACGGCGAGTGAGCTCTGGACAGCGTGTGAAGAGGCCGACTGAAAGTCCTCACAGACTTCATATACAAAAACCCTAAGCAAGGAGGTGAGAATCGGTGTACGGCTGAGATTTGCTTCCTTGAAAGTACCGAGATCGACGGCTGGTATTCGTTTGGGTCTAAAGTGGGCTTTATTGAGATATAGCTGATTGAATGTGGGCCCACAAAAGCTCACCGATTGGCCCAATAAAAACGTTACTAAAATGTTTTTTTTTGAAAATTGATTCTTAGAAAATTAATTCTTAGAAATATTATTGATTTAGTTTGTAAAAATTAATTCTTAGAAAATGAATTCTTACTAAAATGTTATTGATTTTTAGAAAATTAATTCTTAGAAATATATTAGTTTGTAAAAAGTCACTAATTTGCTAATCGGTTAAAATATATATAATTTGCTAAGTTGATTAGATTTTGTATTAGTTGTATCGGCATCAATGACCAAAATAAGCTTTTTTTAAGTTGTAAATGTTTACAGATTAAACTTTATAATGGCCATGAGCACTAATCTGGATAAGTTTTGATCACTGTAAATATATTTTTTAAAATTTATTATTTAAATTCGTGAAGCATTTGCAATTAGAATACTTTCCAATCAGAACTACCATATAGAATGGCTGCAGTGCAGCACATATCAGATCCATTTTCACAAGAACAACATCCACAAGTTTCATAAAACAATAAGGCTTCATTCTATTAGTAAGGGGCACATAAAATGTGTGTACATAAGGGGATTCTAGACCCTCAATGAGCAATTTATGATACTATACCAAGATACTAAGTACATAGCAGATCCTTCACAAGAAAAAGCGATGCAAATCCAGCCGACACCGGAAGCATTATTCGAAACTCCTAGAGTAGTTGCTTCATCTAGGATACAACAGATCATAGAATGCCTACTCAAATTTATCATCATTTTCTCTAACATAACTGACCTTGCATCTTCTCTGCCACTTAATGACATCAATGAGTAGAGCTGCTACCACTTTGAGGCACGCGGAAAGAGCCTGCAGAATAAAGCATCTGGTAGACGGGCCTAATTCGAATCGTGAGCCAAATGCTCAAGAGGGATCCCAAGCCACAGACACCAGCCAAAACCAGGAAAGTAAGCCTAAAGCAGCTGGCGCCCACGCATGATGAACTTCCTTGTTTGGCTGCTTCTATGTCGTATACATAGCCTGCGAGCCAACCTGAGAACAATAGAGCGCCAACGGGATTCCCAATAAGCATGAAATTGTAAAAAAGACCAAAGTTCTTGAGCCCGAACAGCTCAGAGACGGTTGGAATCATTATGGCGAACTGAGTTCCGTAGCAGATTCCAAGCAATAAGGTTGCAGGGTATAGTGTGCCGGTGAGAGCTGATGCGTACAAGAGGTAGGTTAGTATCATAATTACTTGAGTAACCGTCATCCAAACAGTTCGCGGAAGTGAATTTTTCCTGAAATGGATGGAAAGTTCATTTCTACACATCAAATTTTCTCACCTCCTCTTTTAACAGGGAGACGAAACAGGAATTAAGAGAGTCAAAACAAGTGACAAGTAAAAATAAGTGTGTGTTTGGATTTCACTTGATAGTGCATTTTCACATCACACTTGTATTAGTATAATGCAAGGTTTTATGCATTGTCTAGTGGAATCCAAACACACCCTAGACCTTTCACGAATATAAGATGTAACATGTGTGCAAGCCCATGATTCGGCCAGATCCAGAGATGAAAGCAAGAACTAAGCTTAGAAAGAGTAAGTACCTCACAAAGTGTTCAGAAATACCGCCACCGATCAAACGACCAAGAAAATTGCCAAAAGCGACCAGAGACAACAATATGGTTGTGTCATTCACCCCTTCTGCGTAACCGATCTGAGCCAAATTGTTGAGAACAGTTACTCCGGTACCCGACCCAACAAAATAAACAATCCACAGAAGCCAGAAATCAGCCTTTATGAGTGCCTCACGAAACCCAAAGTCATCTCCTCTTCTTGGTTTCTTCTTCTTCCTTACAGCTCCCTCTCCAAGTGCTAGAAGAATATCCACATCAGATGATTCGTCCACATCATTTGCATTCCTGAGGAACTGTTCTGATGAAGATGGGGTGAGCAATGGCTGTGTTTGATCAGCTTCACCTAGTCCTGTGGTGGCCAGCTCATCTGAAGAGTCTTGAGGCCTTTTTGGAGCAGAAGGAAATAGAGTCATCTTTATGGGAATTGCAAGGGGAGACAACATGATGACAAACATTATAGCAACAAGAGTATAGGCCAGAGCATTGCTTAGAGAAAGTACATCATCTAATACTGTAGTTGTGAGGAGATAAACGCCCAGGAAGATGCTCATTCCTTGTGTAAATAGAAAATGTTTATGCTCAGCCGAATCCTCTCCCGACGCCGGTGTACAAGGTCGGATAAAATACATCATTACCAGACATATGATGGGAATCCCGACACTGAGAAAGAGTAAGAGTGTCGAAGAGGAATTATTGAAAAGCAAACTGTATATCTCGGTGAATATTGCTCCACTTATACCAGAATAGCCCTTGAGAATGCCAGCAACAGTTCCCCTACTGAAAGGGAAGTTCCTCATGTTGGTGACAAGAATGGCGGTGCCAAACCAGGCATTGCTATGAGTTGCAACCACAAGAGCGATCCACAGCTGCCATAGCACGAAATTCAATCAGGTGAGTAACAAGTATAGAACAAGTCAACAATCAAGAACCCATAATTATTACTACATATTTTGTTGATTCATTAGCATAATGGCATTGCAAATGAATCTTATCTAGTTTCAATACTTCAAGATACAAATATGTTTAGTTACAATGATCTTATCTCGTTTAAATACTTTTAGTAAAGATGTTGTCTACAATGTATTTGGGGTGACTTTGATTTCCTGAAATACCATGCGGTCACCAGTTTAGGATTCAGAAATGGAAGGCTTCAATCTATATGAAACTAGATACAACCATGATGTGGCTTTCAAATCAGCTCAGCCTTCCTAAAAAGAAGCAAGAAATCAGTTCAGTACTTGTCCTAATGCCTCAAATAACAGCACCCTTCATCATGTCAGCAGAAAGATTTTCTATGGTCCCTCTTTTTCCTATATAGATTATAATTTCTACAAATGTCTTATACTACTCAGCTGTGCAGACAGACATCCCACAACTCCTAAGACTTCTGTTAAATGAACAGATGACAATTTATCAAACAAATAAAAAAAGGTGATAGTAATGCACTTAAGAGGGTCTATTAAGATTGAACTGCATCAAATCCTCCATGACCCCCCATTATACAACAATCGGCAATCGCTAACAAGCAGCTCATCAGCCCGCACCGAGCAAATTAAGATACACAGCAATACAGAGAGGATAGTCAAGATACACAGCATATTGATGCAGGATTTTGAGGTGCTCAAGGTTCATTTGCCCATCATGTTTTATTATGCATTTCTATTAGTTAGACCCGGTTCATAACTCATGTTATTCGACCCGGTTTAGAATTCTCTAATGTATTTAGGGCCTTGTGTGCCTCTTTCTCAGCTAATCAGAATTAAAAACCCATTTCCAAATCTCCCAATTCTCTCAACGATTTACCTGGATTCTCATAAATTCCATCTCTCTTGATCCTCCCTAACCATCTCTCTAACTATAGGTCGATCTCAGGACTCAAGAATCCTGAATCCAGATTGAAATTCAACCTCATTTGGGCACTATCCAGCTTCCAACTCCACAGTTTAGATTCTCCGGCATCACATATATACCACTGGCGAGTTTTCGCAACCCATTGATTTTCAACCTCTTAGTAAAGGATTTACAACCACGCCTAGTTCCCTTAGTTCCTAGCTTACCATTAGGAGAACTGATTCCAGGGCGGCAAGGGGGTCTTAGGACTCGAGAATCCCGAATCCAGATTGGAATTCAACCTCATTTGGACACTACCCAGTTCCCAACTCCACAGTTTAGATTCTCCGGCATCACATATATAGCAAGATACCAATCGAACCCATTTCCCAGAAAGCAACACAAATCCAGTCACACCAAGGGCAACATTGCAAGTACAAATATGTAGTACCACCCAAAAGCATCTCAGCTAAGCTAAGCAATAAGCAACAAAAACAGCAATCAAGGGGTTAATACACATACCAGCCAATAGGGCAGATTCAGCACAGTCTGACTAACAGCAAGCCAAATGACACCATAACCCAGAAAGCAACAGATAGACCCAATAGCAAGAACCATCCATGGCGGAAACTTGTTACAGGCGATACCAGGTAGAATGCCCACGTTCTCCCCAATATCATTGGCCACACCGAGCATAGTGAGCTGCTGTTGGCTGAAGCCCATCACAGATTTGAGAGCGGCCGAGTAGAGTGGGAATGTGTAGCCGTTTCCAGCTCCGAATTGGACCCAAACAGCGGCTCCTAGTCCCACCCATGGAGGCCTGCTCCCTGCTTTCATCACTTGCTTCATCCTGATTCGAGTCTAGCAATTCGAATTGGTAAATGGGGTTTGGGAATTGTGTGGGGAAATTGAAATTGGGGGTTTTGTTAATTTGAGTGACGAAGATCACGTTTTACAGTCCAGCTCCAGAGAGGACACGAGGAAAGGCGCTTTGAATGATGTGGGGAAAGTGGGACCCAATTCAGAGCATATTCTGCATTTTTCAGCGGGTCAATGGTAAATTCAGTGTACGGCTGAGATTTGCTTCCTTGAAAGTACCGAGATCGACGGCTGATATTCGTTTGGATCTAAAGTGGGCTTGGTTGAGATATAGCTATTTGAATTTGGGCCCACAAAAGTTCACCGAATGGCCCAATACAAACGTTACTCAAATGAGTCAAATCTATCCGTGTTTCGAGAGTGGTGGGATTTTTCTGAAAATTCATTTTGCTGGGATTTTCCCGAAATCAATATCTTATGACTATCTATCTTCTATTATATCATGTACATCGATAATAATTTTTTTGACGTTTATTATTCGATTAATAAAGGAATGCAAACAATTGATAATAATTTTTTGCCGTATTATTCAATTAATAAAGAAATACAACAACAACAACAACAACATTTACCCAGGGGAAACCCGCAAACGCAGGATCTGGGAGGTCAGGATGGGGACATTCCAGACCTAGATGGAATGTGCCCAGAACGACCCAAGTGGAAACACTCACTAAACTTGAAAATGACAAACCTAAACACAACTGTCACTAAAGCTAAAAATAAATTAAAAGAAAGAAAAGGAAAAGAAGAGAAGAGAAAAAAGAGACTAAAACTACAAAGCTCCACCAACAAGCGAACTAGTTGTCTAAAACCGTGATCTTCTCCCTCCAACGCTCTCTGCACTGCGTCAACTCGACAGATATACCTAACAAGCCGATGTCCTGCCTAATGTTGTCCATCCAACGCTTCTTCGGGCGACCTCTAGCTCTCCTAAACGCCCCTAACTCCAAACGCTCACACCTTCTGACTGTAGCATCTGGACTACGCCTCTGAATATGACCAAACCAACGGAGTCTCGCTTCTCGTAGTTTGTCCTCTATGCTAGCCACACCCAGTCTGCTTCTGATCTCCTCGTTCCTAATCTTATCCAAGCTCGTGAGACCACACATCCACCTAAGCATTCTCATTTCTGCGGATGCAAGCTTCTGCTCCTGGGCCTTCGTCGTTGGCCAACACTCTGCCCCATAGAGGATCGTCGGCCTAATAACAGATCTGTAGAATTTTCCCTTGAGCTTGAGTGGGATCTTCTTGTCGCACAGCACCCCTGAAGCAGCTCTCCACTTCTGCCAACCTCTTTGAATCCGAGACCTAACATCCTCGTCAATACACCCGTCGTTTTGCAGAACTGAACCCAGATACTTAAAGCTATTCGACTTCGCAATGACTTCATCCCCTAGCCGCACCTCACTCTCAGACTCCTCTTCCTGACCGAAAATGAATTCCATTTATTCCATCTTGGTCCTGCTCAACCTAAACCCCTTAGATTCTAGCCTCTCTCTCTCCAAGCTTCCAATCTGACACTAACTCCGGCTCTAGATTCCTCCACCAACACAATGTCATCTGCGAACAGCATGCACCCTGGAACCTCTCCCTGAATATCTCTTGACAGCACATCCAAAACTAGAGTGAACAGAAAGGGACTCAACGCTGATCCTTGATGGAGACCCATACCCACTTCGAAAAAATCAGTATCTCCTCCTTGCATGCAAACACTCGTCATCGACCGCTCATACATATCCTGGATGACTCTGATAAACGTATGAGACACCTCTTTGGCTTCCAGACATTCCCAAATCAGCTCCCTAGGTATCCTGTCATAGGCTTTCTCCAAGTCTATGAACATCATATGCAAATTTCTCTTTCTCTCCCTGTAGGCTTCTGTCAGCCTCCTCAGCAGATGGATAGCCTCTGTGGACGATCTCCCTGGCATAAAACCAAACTGGTTTTCTGACACTTGCACCAACCGCCTCAGTCTCAGTTCGATTGCCTTTTCCCACACTTTCATAGTATGGCTAAGCAGTTTTATACCTCTATAGTTGTTACACTGTTGTACATCTCCTTTGTTCTTATACAACGGGATTAACTTGCTGAGTCTCCACTCCTCTGGCATCTTTGCCGACTTGAAGATAACATTGAAAAGCGATGCTAGCCACTCCAATCCTCTTACACCCAAACATTTCCAAATCTCCAACGGAATCTCATCCGGTCCCACTGCTCTTTTGCTGCCCATGCTCCTGATCACCTCACTGACTTCTGCCCTAGTGAAACGCCTGAAGACAAGACAGCTACTTTGACTCCCTGGAGCTTGGCGCCTCTCCGCTGACACACAACCCTCATTCAGCAGACCGCAAAAGTAGCTTTCCCACCGCTTTTTTTATTTCAAAATCATCCACTAACACGCTTCCATTTTCATCTTTGATGCAACGAACCTTGTCCAAAATCGTCTTTTTTATCAACAAAAATCATACATAATACTATTATTAAGAATTAGATATTGATATCGTCTTTTTTATCCAAAATCGTTACAATATTTTGTTAATCCAAAATCGTGATTTAATGTTAAGAATAAATTTAAATTTGAATTTTATATAATGTGAGTTAAACAAAAAGTATAGATAAAGTATTATCGTTTTATTTCAAAATATATTTGATTATTTAAAAAAATCATATGTAAAATGATATGAAATCTCAAGTGAAATTTATTATCAACATATATATTTTTCTAATTGATAAGATTTTTATATGATGATAGTAATCAAAAAATTAAGTTATTATGACTTATTTAGAAAATAGACTTGTATCAATAATAATACTTTTGGAAATACAATGAATATTTTAATAGATCTTATAAAATAATAATTAATTTAATAATAGTAAAGTCATAGACCAATATAGTTTATAAATGACTATTATAACACAAATTTAGTTTATATACTTTAAAGATATTTTGCAAGTATATTTTTAGATCTATGTAGCTTAAATTATAATTTTATGGGACAAAAAAGATTGACAAAAAAATATAGAAAATATTTATGACTATAAAAATACAATAAAAAAATTAGAGTGACAAATAAGTTTAAGAAATTAATTATAATTTTGATTCACAAAAAAGAATGTCTAAGCAAATAGTTGATAAAAATAGAAATTAGGTGAAAAAGATAGAAATTAGAAAAAGAAGAATATAGATAATATGAGAAAGACTTTAAAATAGTTTTTCTAAATTTTGTTTTTAATGGAGTGGGGCCAAAATTAATGTGGAGGCTCGAATGAGAAAGACTTTAAAATGTTTTTTCTAAATTTTGTTTGTATACTTGGTATACCAATAACAAATTTATTATTAAATATAATTTACACATTTAGGCTATTACTAGCGAATGACCCGCACCTTGTACGGGGTGGTATTATTTATTTATTACATTGCATAAAACCACTTTTATCGATCTTTTGGATTAACATGAGATATTTTTATATACATAAACATATATATATATATATATATATATATAATCAAGGAAGAATGTCATAAGATAAGATGCATTATAAGTTTTTATTAAAACTTGATAAACATTTTGGCATTTAAACTAAATTGTGTCAACTTAATTATATAAATAAATCAATATTTAAAAATCAGATTAATACAGCATTATAGTACTAAAGATATAGTGAATAATTAATAAGATAAAAAACAAAGAAAACCAAATTATCCTATATATATTATTATGATGTGAAAATTTAATTAATATAAGAATATATTTAAATATATCCCAAACTATTATCTTAAATAAGAAATCTATCGTTTATCTAAAATGTAGCCAATATGCAATATTAAAGTTATATCAAATATATCGTATACTCTTTTTATTTAAATTTAATATGATATGATAATAACAAAATATATGTTTAATATATTATTTTAATAGAAGGAATATTTAGCTTAAATATAGTGGTAGAATTTGCTATCATTGATGATTTCTAAAAAATATCATAATAAAATTACGAAAATAATTTATAGGTAATACAATATTTAATTAATGGGTGAAGTATTATAATCTATACATTATGACTAAATAAAAATATTTTTTGAAAATAAAAAGTTTATGATAGATTTTTGGTATAATGATAAGATTGAGGTTTATATATGTGGATAGAATTATTAAAACAACTCAAATTATAAGATAGAATTAATATCTTAATTAAGTATACATAAGATTATGATAAATTTACGATTAAATAAGATAACTTTTTTAATAAAAGAGTGATGTGGCGCAATATGGTGGCGGAATTTGCTTCAGCTTTAGTATATAGTAATAGATATTTTTATTCTTATGAAGTATTTATTTACTACTTTATTTTTGCTTATATATTTGCTTGTATTGTTTATTTATTTATTTACAATTAGTAAAATTATATTTACTTGCCATGTAGCATTAATTATGGAAGGTCATAAATGAGTTAAGTTATGACTTATGATAATATACAATGTAATAAAATCATTATTATTTGTATAGAATGTTGAGTATTTATTGCCTACCTTCTTACAACTTTATGTATTTGTAGATTTTAGAGTTGAAGCTGTTTAGTTAATAATTCTATCATAATATATAAATCTGAATCTTATTATTATACTTATTTAATTAGTAAATATATCCAACCTAAATCTTTTATTTAAAAAAATATTTAATTAGGTCATAATGTATAGATCATAATTTTATAATTTTTACCCTTTCAATTATAGTTTTATTGTAAGATTTTTTAAAAATCAACAATGGTAGCAAATTCTAAAATTTTATTTATGGCCCACCTTCCTTTTATTAAAATATTGCATTAAATATATTTTTTTACTATCATATTATATTGAAATCCCAATAATAAATACTAATAAAAATATTGGATGATATATTTAGCATAAATATATCTGTAAGATTACACATTGCTTATGTTTTAGGTACAAGATAGGCTTTTAAACTAAAGGTGTGCAAAGTGTTTCTATACCCCAGTCAAGGTATTCTTTAGCATGTATAAACAATTTTTATGGAACGAGCAAAACTTAGAGCTTCAATGGCAGCATGTTAAAGACTTGGAAGAGCATTTGACCCAAAAAAAAAAAGACTTGGGAAGGGCAGATTCATAGACAATAATAGTTGCTTGTGTTTGCTGGACTTTGCTCCAATATTTGGTCTCTATAGAAATTTTAATTAATTATCATGTGAATCAAATGATTCATTGCTTGAATCCATAGTTAACGTACATTCTTGTATCAAATTTTCAAAGAAAAGTCTTGCAAATTAAGATGACAACAAGTTTATTGACCAAACACACTAAAAAGACGTCACTTATTTTTCCATATTGTAATACATAGTCTCGTTGGTGTCATTGGAACACTCGCACACCGTTATATATAAACGGTTCGGTTGGGTTCAGTTGGTCGAAGCGTGGGCCTTAAGTACCTCAAGGCGCGCTCGGATGAGGACAACGAGCTTCTCCCTTTGCGGCAAGACTTGCTTGACCACACCACAACCTTCAAACTCGTCGCGCCATTTGCACATTGACGGGAAGGCCTCACGAGTCACTATCACCTTTCCGGTGGCCTCTTCTATTGCTATCATCCAGTATCCTAAGAAACTCGCGACAATATCCGTATGTCCAATGCTTTCCCCTCCGAAAAACTTCTTCCCATCTAGCTCCTTGTCGATACATTTCAAATTCTCCACCACTTCATCCATTGCTTGCTCTTCTCCTTTCACGAATAATCTAGCAAGCGACTGGAACAACTGCACGAACAGACAAGCTAGGGCAATCAATCTTGATCAATGTTTACACATCTATCTAGCTAACTAGCTAGCTAGTATCATCTACTGTGAAATTCCGGTGAGTCAAGAGACTTGGATGACGTGTCGGGTAAATTTAACCACTTTGCATATAAGGTTAACTTAATGAAGGGTCAGAATCAACAACAAATACGAGAAGAGCATTGATACCTTATCATCGAGGAACCTAGCCCAAAAACGAGCCAGGGCGCGTTGGTAGGGGTCTCGGGGCAGGATGGTGGCGCCCGAGCTCCAAGTCTCATCAATGTACTCGAGGATCACCTGTGACTCGCAAATGGCCTTGTCACCGTGGACCAACACGGGGATCTTCTTATGAACCGGGTTGTACTTGAGGAGATCGGGGCTCTTGCTCTGAAGATCCTCCTCCAAGTGCTCGTACTCGACGCCCTTGAGCATGAGGGCGATCTCAACTCTGTCGCTGAAAGGACTCCCTCGCACTCCATGCAACCTCACCATCTTTTGCTCCGCCATTATTTTCCTTGCACTTATATATGTATGTTCTTGATCGATTAGTTGTTGGTTTTAGCTTGCAAAGTCCTACTCTATATATAACACCTACGCATGGGTGTGTGTTGCTTGGGCAACAAGAACAAATGCTAACACCTACGCATGGGTGTGTGTTGCTTGGGCAACAAGGTCAAATGCTACGATTTAAGACTAATTATATTATTATAGTAGAAGTTTCATTAATTTGATTTTGTTTACTGCCAAGAAGGTTTGAGCGCAATGACATCTTTGCTTACCTAGCTCAGTTTTGCCCATCTATTGTCTGTAGTTTGATCCAGTAGAATTTAATTACTTGTTTCATTTATATAAGCTAATATCTATAAAGCGGAGACAAAATCTTCACAGAAAATTGCGGCACGTATCATATCTTTAATAAAATAATTAATTGGGTCAGTGCGTATATAAAAAAGCACTAATCACAATAAAAAGATAAATATATATGATTTGATAAAAATAATCAGTTGGGCCCTCCATATAAATGAGGTAATTAAAAATCTCATATAATCTTATCTTGTAAAAATTGCCGAAAATTATGAATTATGCCTTACCAAGAATTAGTTGTAATCTTCAGATAAATATTATTTAATACAACGTAATATTTATCGTAAAGTAATTTTTGAACAAATCCAACTTATTTATATTATGAGTTGATTTACTATTAGTAAAAAAACACTAATCATAATACGAAGATACCTATATATGATCTTATATATTTTAACGTGATTAGTGAAATTACATATCTAATTAAATTGGATTTATAATCGCATTATCCATACATATTGCGGGGTTAAACTAGTTTTGTTATAAAAAGTTGACTAATCGTAGCAATCACATCTTTTGACCCGATGCAAATAACCCCAAGCAAGCAGGTGAGAATCAGTGTACGGCTAGGAGTATCTACTCTCTGAATGGACCCTTTTCCACCGCTTCCAACCAAAGCTCTTACTGTGACTTCACCGACTTCTGCACCCCAGCAGGAGCCACCACCACCTGAACCCCCTAAGCTTTCACCGCCGCAGCACGACACCCAGATGATGGAGGTGAATGGGAACCAACCCCGGACCGGAAGTGCGTGGGAGCAGGTGCCGTCCTTTCGGGACAAACTGATGCAAGGAGAACAAACCCCCCGGAACGAGCACCTGACCGACGCCATGCTAGCAGAGAAAGTGCGGATTGAATATCCATATGGACCACGGGGAACCCCAGCAATCACCATAGAGCAGGAGGTTCTCAACCAGCTGGCAAAGGCTTGGAATAAAGCGGTAGTCATCAAGCTGTTGGGAAGGCCGGTAGCGTTTGCGGTGCTGGAGAAGAGGCTAAAGGAAATGTGGAGACCGACGGGAAGGATGGTGATAATGGACCTGCTGAACAACTACTCGGTGGTGAGGTTCGAGCTTGAGCAGGATTACTGGACGGCGCTGTCCGGAGGACCGTGGAGTGTGTTTGGTCAGTGCCTTATGGTGAGACGATGGGACCCTAAGTTTAACCCAGCCAAGGATGGAATCAGTACGGTGTGTGCATGGGTTAGATTCTCAAACCTTCCAACGATCCTTTATGATGAGAGAATCATTTACCTGGTGGCGTCGAGCTTAGGTCGGCCCGTTAAGGTGGACAAGAACACGCTGTATGCTACAAGAGGGAAGTTCGCACGAGTTTGTGTGGAGCTTGATCTGAGTAAGGAGATGAACGGAGCAGTGCTGGTTAACGGAGAGACGGTATTGGTGGAGTACGAGGGGTTGCCGGACATATGTATTCTCTGCGGGAGATATGGGCATGTCGCCGGAGGATGTCCCAGGTTGGAGAAGAAACGAGAATCATTAGAGAATGGGGGAGTGAAGGAGAGCAAGGACACACCAGGAAGTTCGACCGAGACAAAGGAAGCGACGAACGGGCCGGCGCCGGGGCAGGAAACGGCGGGGAGCGAAGGGTTGCCGGAAACAAACGGTCACTTGGGGCCATGGATGATCGTAGCACCAAAATCAAGAAACCCTAGAGTCAAAAAGGAGGGAAGGCTAGGTGGCAGGATGGCAGAAGCCCAACATCTTCAGACAAACAAGTTTTCCGCCATCCAAGAAGATTGTGTGGGGTCAGAAGGGGAGAAAGGTAATGGAGGCAAAGACAAGGATATTGATATGGGCAGTGTTAAGGAAAACCTGGAAGTCATAGCTCAAAAGGCAGGAATGCAGGAGTACACCTTTTCGGCGAAACAGTCTGAAGGAGCGCAGGCGGCGCAGGGCCCAAAGGTATGGAGGAAGAAGTCAAACGCTAAGCACAAGGAGAGTAGGAGGTCAGAGGCAACCCCACAGCCTGTTAAAGGGGAGATGGATGTTTTGGGGAAAATATATGAGGGCCTTATGGAAAAGAAACGTGGGCCAAGCAAGAGGCCCAGGCCCAATGAGGAGACTTTCCAACAGGCCCAAGAAGAAGAGAATCCAAGAGAGGCCCGATTGGAGGAGGAAATAGGTAGGCTGAAACCAAACAACAACCCAAGTACGGACTGTCGTGGCAGGAAAGAAGAGGAGATGGTCGAAGAGCAACAGCAGACGGAAACAGGAGGATGGACGGGAAGGGAAGAGGCGGTAAAGCCAGGAGAGCCGCCGGGTCGAGAAGGCCGCCGCCAGGAACCGGTAACGGACGGGGGAGGCCGGACGGAGGATGTGACGATGGGGGATGGAGGGGAAAGCCCTGTGGAAGCGGACCCATCTAGGGTCTGAGTGGTTCGGTTCCCTGACTGTATTTTGTTACCCATGATGAGCTGTATTATATGGAATGTGAGGGGAGCGGGTGGACCGGGTTTTAGAAGGGCTTGTAGGTATCTGCTCAAACACCATCGAGTAGATATTCTTGCAATTATGGAACCTCGTGTCTCGGGTACAACAGCAGACAGAGTGTGCGACAAGTTGCTCTTTCCGAACAGAATGAGAGTAGAGGCGGTGGGGTTTAGCGGAGGTATTTGGCTGCTCTGGAAGGAAGAGAGGGTCAAAGTTACAATCGTCAATCAGAGCAGAGTGTTTATTCATGCGGAGGTGGAGACAGCGACTGGGAATGCTCATCTTATCGTTGTTTATGCTCCGCCGTCAGTCGCTAGAAGAGAAAGTTTCTGGGGTGAAGTGGAAGTAGAAATTGAAGGAATTGAGGCACCTCTATTCATAGGGGGTGATTTCAATTGCATTATGAGTTTGGAGGAGAGGATGGGAGGAGCTAATATACTGTCCGAAGACTCGGCGACTTTTGCGAATTGGGCTATGAGACTGGGGCTGATTGATATGGGTTTTTGTGGCCCGAGGTTCACGTGGAGTAGGGGAACCAACAGGGATACGAGAGTTGCTAAGCGCTTGGACAGGATTTTCACAAATGAACAAGGTAGACTAAGGTGGGAGAATGCAACAGTTAGACACTTACCAGCCCTTTCGTCTGACCACAACCCTTTGCTGCTCACTCTAGATGGAGAAGGGGGAGGGGACAAAAGAAGGCGGCCATTCCGCTTCGAGGCGGCCTGGATGGAGCATTCGGAGTTTAAGGAGGTGGTTAAAACCCATTGGAATGAGGCGCTTGATTGGAATGGTGCTGTCACTGAGCTAAAGGAAGCCCTGTTGCAGTGGAACAGAGAAGTGTTTGGAAATATCCATAGGAGGAAGGACAAGCTGATCAAACAATTGTCGACGGTGGAAAATCTTCTCGTTACAAGGGTGAGCAACCAACTGATCCAAAGACGAAAAGAGCTTGTCTTGGAGCTGGAGACGACCCTAGCCCAGGAAGAGCTGCTATGGTTCCAAAAGTCGAGACAGAATTGGCTGGAGCTGGGGGATCGCAACACAGCGTTCTTCCACCTGAGCACGATAATTAGGAGAAGGCGAAGCAAAGTCACAGCCCTCAGGAAGGAAGACGGAAGCTGGACCTCGGAGCCCAAGGAATTGGAGGAGATTGCGGTGGCATATTTCAAGAACCTGTTCTTAACTGAAAATACAGAGCAATACGCTAGCCAACTACCAAGGGGGGGATTCCCATGCCTCGAGCAGGATGAGGTAGTTCGACTCAGCTCGAGCTGTGACGAAAAAGAGATTCTCCAGGCCCTGAAGGAGATGAGCTCTTACAAGGCTCCGGGGATCGATGGTTTTCAGCCAATTTTCTACAAGAGGTGCTGGGAAACGGTAGGGCCGAAGGTCTGTAGCACAGTGAGACGCTTCTTTGAGACAGGAAAACTCCCGGAGCATGCCAATGAGACCCTCATAGCTCTTATCCCCAAGGTGGAAGCACCGGAAAGTCTGAAACAATTCCGACCCATTAGCCTATGCAACGTTGTGTACAAGATGATCACAAAAGTCCTGGCCAATAGATTGCAGCCGACCATGAAGATGCTTGTGGGACCCACGCAGAATAGTTTTGTGCCGGGAAGAGCGATCACTGATAATGTGGTTCTTCTGCAGGAGATCATTCACTCGATGCAACTCAAGAGGAATGGAAAGAGGTGGATGTTGTTGAAGCTCGACTTAGAGAAAGCATACGATAGGTTGCGGTGGGAGTTTGTTGAGGACACTCTGAGGGATGTAGGACTCACGGACAGGTGGGTGGGATGGGTGATGGAATGTGTATCCACCGCCTCCATGAGAGTCTTGTGGAATGGAGAAATGACGGAAAGATTCGAACCGAAGCGGGGTGTTCGGCAAGGAGATCCGCTATCTCCTTATCTTTTCGTTCTATGCATGGAGAGACTCGGCCACATTATTCAGGAAGAGGTGGATGAAGGGAGATGGAAGCCGGTTACACTATGCAGAGGGGGCCCTCCGCTCTCACACTTATTTTTCGCCGATGATATCATTATCATGGCGGAAGCTTCAACCTCCCAAATGAAGGAAGTTATGGAAACGCTGAGCAGATTTTGCGATGCAGCAGGGCAGAGGATTAGTGCAGCAAAGTCAAGGATTTTTGTTTCAAGGAACGTTAATAGGGACCTAGCGAGCAAACTGGAAGAGATTGCGGGGTTCCCGGTCACTAGGAATCTTCAGAAATATTTGGGGGTTCCAGTTCTCCATGAGAGAGTTTCCAAGAGCACATTCACTGACCTCCTTAACAAGCTTAAGGCAAAATTGGCTGGGTGGAAGAGTAGGTCGCTGAGCTTGGCAGGTAGAGTCACTTTGGCAAAATCTGTAGTCTCTACTATGCCATACTACACAATGAACTCAATTAAGCTCCCCAAAGGGGTGTGTGCGGAGATCGACCAAGCTGTAAGGGGGTTCATATGGGGCAGTTCAGAGGCCGGGAGGAAAATACATTTGGTGGCATGGAAGGACGTGTGTCAACCAAAGAGCCATGGCGGCTTGGGAATGAAAACAGCCAGGGGAATGAACAGGGCTCTCGTGGGAAAGCTTGGTTGGCGTCTACTCACGAACAAAGCGGGGGTTTGGGGAGATCTGCTGAAGGCCAAGTATAAGTTGCGGTTGGAGGCGGGAACAATTACTCAAACGAACAAATGTCGTACATCGCCAATTTGGAGGAGCATCGAGTGGAGTTATAGGAGCTTAATCGCCAAGGGAATCAGATGGAACCTTGGAAATGGTGAGACCATCAGATTCTGGTCGGATCCATGGATCGATAAACAACCGTTGAGAAATTTATTGTCAGGAGAGGCATTTGAAGAGGCCATGGAGGCTAGGGTTTGTGATTATTGGACCGAAGGGGAAGGATGGAATTGGGAAGAGATCTCAGATGTGCTTCCGAATGAGATTCTTCTCAAGCTTGTTGCCACGAGGGTCTTCACGACAGAAGGAGTGGAAGACTCGATTTCATGGGCAGAGGAGAGAGCGGGGGAGTACTCAGTTTCCTCAGCCTACAGACTAGCGACAGGTGTTGATCAATGGTCGTCTGATCAGAATATGAAGGAGTTATTTAAGCTCATATGGACAGTTAATGTGACTGAGCGTATCAGGCACTTTCTTTGGCTGACAGCAAAGGAAAGAATCCTCACAAATGTGGAGAGAGGAAGGAGAGGAATGACAGGAAACACAGACTGCAGCGAGTGCCCAGGGTGCCCGGAAACGGTCATGCATGTGCTTCGGGATTGCCCGAAGGCCTTAAGCTTGTGGGGGTCGATTTGGGGAAACAACTATGATGCGGAATTCTATAGGGCGGACCCCCGAAGTTGGGCTGTTAAGAACTTGAGGAGCGAGTATAAGTTTGGTCTGGGGGTCGAGGATAACATCGTTTTCGCTGTGGGAGTATGGTGGTTATGGAGGTGGAGGAATGGTAGAGTGTTCGGTGGGGGGGATCCACCCTCGGATCGACGCGAATTTGTGTTAAGACAGGCGAGGGAGATGGAAGTAAGGAGGAGCCGGGAACAGGGATTGAGGGTCAGCGAGGAGCTACAAGTGCAATGGGAGAAGCCGAGAGAAGGATGGGTGAAGATCAACACGGATGGATCGGTACGGGGGCAAGCCGGCGGCGCGGCAGCAGGGGGACTGATGCGAAACGAGGAGGGAGAATGGGTTGGAGGCTTTGTGTTGAACTTGGGAACTTGTTCGGTGCCATCCGCTGAGCTGTGGGGGATATGTGAAGGCTTGGAAATGGCTTGGAATAAGGGGTACCGGCGAGTCAGCCTGGAAACGGACTCGGAGACAGCCATCAAGCTTATTAGAGCACCAATAAAGCACACACACCCGCTTGCTAGCCTGGTAATCCGTTGCCAGAGCTTTCTTAGTAGAGATTGGGTGGTCCAATCTCGACATATTTTCAGAGAGGCGAACCAGCCAGCCGACTACCTGGCCAACGCCGCTCATGAGTTCCCACTTGGCTTTCATTTGTTAGATTCTCCATTAGGAGAGGTTAAGAGGCTGTTAGATATGGACATGGATGGGGTTTCTTGGCCCCGAACTGTAGTGTACTCTTCTTCTATTCAATAAAGAGCTAGTCTCACCCTTCTGACCAAAAAAAAAAAAAGAATCAGTGTACGGCTGAGATTTGCTTCCTTGAAAGTACAGAGATCGACGGCTGGTATTCGTTTGGATCTATAGTGGGCTCGATTGAGATTTAGCTAATTGAATTTGGGCCCACAAAAGTTCACCGAATGGCCCAATAAAAACGTTACTCAAATTTATCCGGTGCTTCGAGAGTGGTGGAAATTTTCGGAAAATTCATTTTGCTGAAATCAATATCCTATGACTATCTATTTTCTATGAGTGTATATTAAGCTAGATTATTGCTCGTATCTGTACGGAACATGATCGATAATAACTTTTTAACGTATTATTCGATTAATAAATTTATGCACATAGACCTGTCAATCGGGTCGGGTCGAGCGGGTTCGGGTTGGGTCATTATGGGTTCGGGTTGAGTTTGGGTTACGGGTTAAACTGGGTCGGGTCGTTTTGGGTTTCGGGTCGAGTCGGGTCAACCCAACGGGTCAAGAGTATCAATTTTTTTACCAAAATTTAAATAAAATATTATTTAAATAATAAAATATAATAAAAAATAGTTTGTTTAAATATTTTAATATAAAAATATATCATAATTTTTTAAAATAAATTTTATATATTATAATATATAATTTAAAGTATAAAAAATCGGGTCTGACTCAATGGGTTCGGGTTTTAATAATAGTAAAGTCATAGATCAATATAGTTTATAGATGAATATTATAACACAAATTTGGAAAATATATAATGATGATAAAAATACTATAAAAAAATTAGAGTGACAAATAAGTCTAAGAAATTAATTATAATTTTGATTTACAAAAAAAGAATGTCTAAGAAAATAGTTGATAAAAATAGAAATTGGGTGAAAATGATAGAAATTAGAAAAAGAAGAAGATAGATAATAGACAATTAATAAGGATGAGAAAGACTTTTAAATTATTTTTCTAAATTTTGTTTTAATGGAGTGGGGCCAGAATTAACACGAAGGCTCGAATGAGAAAGACTTTAAAATGTTTTTTTCTAAATTTTGTTTGTTTACTTGGTATACCAATAACAAATTTATTATCAAATATAATTTACACATTTAGGCTATTATATTTTTATTCCTATGAATTATTTATTTGCTACTTTATTTTTGCTTATATTGTTTATTTATTTATTTACATCTAGTAAAATTATATTTATTTGCCATGTTTCATTAATTATGGAACGTCATAAATAAGTTAAGTTATGATAATATACAATGTAATAACATCATTATTATTTGTATAGAGTGTTGAGTATTTATTGCCTACCTTTCTTACAACTTTATGTATATTTAGATGTTAGAGTACGTTGGAATTGTTTAATCAATAATTCTATCACATTATATAAATCTGAATCCTATTATTATACTTATTTAATTAATAAATAGATCCAACCTAAATCTTTTATTTTAAAAAATTATTTAATTAAGTCATAATGTATAGATCATAATTTTATAATTTTAACCCATTCAATTATAATTTACTTTTTATAATTTTAATGTAAGATTTTTTGAAAAACAACACTGATAGCAAATTCCAACATGTTATTTATGCCCCACCTTCCTTTTATTAAAATATTCCGTTGAATATATTTTTTACTATCATATTATATTGAAATCCCTAATACGTGATAACCTTCGAGGTGAAGGCCGCCACGAGTTTAAGATGCCCAAGGATATGGATCTCGGGTTGATGTGAGCAGGATTGTTGTTGAAGATGATGAACGATGGAAGAGAAATTGTTGAAGAAGAACAAGAGTGCAGCGGATTTTGATTGCTCGACTTGCTTGAGTAAAGAAGATAATTTGAGGATTAAAAACCTAAGGAATTAAACTTATCACAAGTTAATTCCCAGGTTCCAATCTATTTTTCATTGAATGAATAAAGGGGTTTAAATAGACAAAGAGAAGCCAAGAGTCTATCTTTCTAACAAATTACCTAGGATAGAATCTTGCTTAAAGATATGAAAATAACTTACTAGATAAAAAGGAAATAAAAAGATAACGAGCTAACAAACTATATTTTTCCTAAATTAAGGTCATGTCTTGTGCTCCAAGGCAAGGGAAAATGCGTCCCATAGGGCCGGCCCACACATCCCACGCGGAAAGGAAGCAAAGACCCGCCAAGATTGACCCAAATGGGTCGTGCACGACCCTTAGGGGGTCGGTCTTGAGAAGGGAGATGTGAAGCCATCCTGGCACGACCCTGGGAGAGTCGTGCACAACCCTTAGGGGGTCGGTCCTGAGATGTATCATCTTCATTTGGCTTGTGCTCGATCCTTTGGAGGGTCGGTCTTGAAGGTGGCGTTCCATGCTTGTCTTATACTTAGGAAAATATAGAAAAATAAAGGCAAGTGCCCAAAATTCAAAACCATTCTAAGTCTAAACATCTAATAATAGTAATCTAGGGATAAGCATGAATACAACTCTTGCATGTGAGTATTATTAACGCACATAGGCGCCCTTCATCTTCCAATGTCGACTTGATAAGGGATGATGAACAAGATGAATATTCTTCACGATCACTTTATACTTGAATGCTCGATCTCTATGGAATGACCTTGGTGAGAAATCCTTCTTAATGACTCTTTAGCCTTAGTCATATGTCGATCTCTATCAATCCCAATAACAAATACTAATAAAAATATTGGATGTTACATTTAGCCTAAATATATCTATAAGATTACACATTGCTTATACCTCAGACAAGGTATTCTTTAACATGTATAAACAATTTTTATGGAACAAGCAAAACTTAGAGCTTCAAGGGCAGCATGTTAAAGACTTGGAAGAGCATTCGACAAAAAAAAAGACTTGGAAGAGCAGATTCATATACAATAATAGTTGCTTGTGTTTGCTGGACTTTGCTCCAATATTTGGTCTCTATAGAAATTTTAACTAATTATCATGTGAATCAAATGATTCATTGCTTGAATCCATAGTTAACGTACATTCTTGTATCAAATTTCCAAAGAAAAGTCTTGCAAATTAAGATGACAAGAAGTTTATTGATCAAACACACTAAAAAGCCGCCACTTATTTTTCCATATTGTTATACATAGTCTAGTTCGTGCCATTGGAACACTCGTACACCGTTATAAATGGTTCGGTTTGGGTTCAGTTGGTCGAAGCGTGGGCCTTAAGTGCCTCAAGGCGCGCTCGGAGGAGGACAACGAGCTTCTCCCTTTGCGGCAAGACTTGCTTGACAACACCACAACCTTCAAACTCATCGCGCCATTTGCATATTGACGGGAAAGCCTCACGAGTCACTATCACCTTTCCGGTCGCCTCTTCTACTGCCTGCATCCAGTATCCTAAGAAATTCACGACAATATCCGTATGTCCAATGCTTTCCCCTCCGAAAAACCTCTTCCCATCTAACTCCTTGTCGATACATTTCAAATTCTCCACCACTTCGTCCATTGCCTGCTCTTCTCCTTTCACGAATAAACTAACAAGCGACTGGAACAACTGCACAAACACACAAGCTAGGGCAATCAATCTTGATCAATGTTTACACATCTATCTAGCTAACTAGCTAGTATCATCCACTGTGAAATTCCAGTGAGTCAAGAGAACTGGGTGACGTGTCGGGTAAATTTATCCACTTTGCATATAAAGTTAACTTAAAGAAGGGCCAGAATCAACAACAAATACGAGAAGAGCACTGATACCTTATCATCGAGGAACCTAGCCCAAAAACGAGCCAGGGCGCGTTGGTAGGGGTCCCGGGGCAAGATGGTGGTGCCAGAGCTCCAAGTCTCATCGATGTACTCGAGGATCACCTGTGACTCGCAAATGGCCCTGTCGCCGTGCACCAAGACAGGGATCTTCTTATGAACCGGGTTGTACTTGAGGAGATCGGGGCTCTTGCTCTGAAGATCCTCCTCCAAGTGCTCGTACTCGACGCCCTTGAGCGTGAGGGCGATCTCAACTCTGTTGCTGAAAGGACTCCCTCGCACTCCATGCAACCTCACCATCTTTTGCTCCGCCATTTATTTTCCTTGCACTTATATATGTATGTTCTTGATCGATTAGTTGTTGGTTTTAGCTTGCAAAGTCCTACTCTATATATAACACCTACGCATGGGTGTGTGTTGCTTGGCCAACAAGAACAAATGCTACGATTTAAGACTAATTATATTATTATAGTACAAGTTTCATCAATTTGATTTTGTACACTGCCAAGAAGGTTTGAGCGCAATGACGTCTTTGCTTACCTCAGTTTTGCCCATCTATTATATATATTGTCTGTATTTTGATCCAGTGGAATTTAATTACGTGTTTCATTTCTTTAAGCTAATATTTTGTTATAAAAAGTTGACTTATCGTAGTGTAACAAACACATCTTTTCACCCGATGCAAAAATGGTTATACCAACCATCTGCGTTCACAACATAACATCAAACCTCGGAATAAGACACACCTCTGAAAGCGGCTTTTAAACAACTAAACGTTATCAAATCAATGTATATTTAGACACATCTTATGACTTATCTATTAAATAAAATATTATTATTTTATTTTTGATTTTATTAAAGTAATATTATAAAAATTATAAATTTCAAACATTAAGTAACGATCTTGGATTAATAAAATATTATCACGGGTTATCGATCAAATCAATTTATATTTAGACACATCTTATCTATTAAATAAAATATCATTATTTTATCTTTGATTTTATTTAAGTAATATTATAAGAATTATAATTTTCAAACATTAAGTCACGATCTTAGATTTATAAACTATTATCACGGTTTCGAATATATATTTTTTCAATATCTAAAATTTAATAATTGGTCTTGTTCCGTGCAAGGTATGGACAATTAACTAGTTAATTTTTGAAATTTGATCAAATCTTTTTCTTGGATACAACTTCTAACTCTACATGGTTATGAAAATTTGATTACAAATGTGTATGACCTTAATTAAAAATAAACGTATGCAAGTAGTATGTACCTTATCTATCTATCTATCTATCGTAACTATATACTAAAGCAGAAGTTAAAAATTATATTTAGTACGTTACGTATCGTACTTGGCTTAAGGCTTTGTGAAGAGTACCGCTTCATGAAGTGTTATGCACGAGGACTTTTTTTTTTTGTGCATAAAGAATCGACCTTTTAAAAGTTAAATTTTTTATAATAGTTTTATTATCGGATGTGTCGTGCAAAATGAATGGTATGTCAATACTATATATATTTACATGTACTATGTACAATTACAATATTGTGGAGGCAAATGCAGTAGATTGTTGGGAATTCCATACAAAGGGTGAATGTGTTGGTTTTGAGCAAGGTGTTTGCAGCAGGAACAAGTGCTATTCATTTTTTAGAAGTACATGGTATAAAAGTTAAACTAGTTTGACGAATATAGTTTGGTTCGTACAATTTCAATAGCTTAATATACAAATGAAAGTTACACCATTGATCTCTCTTCATGTCAAATAGATGGTCAATAAAGGGCTCACAAAAACCAAAAGCAAAAATAGCACAAAGCTAAGTTTTGACAGCAACTATCTTTATCTATACCACCAAACAAACACATCCTCATTTCCCACAAGGAACCCAAAGAATAGTACAGTTTTGCTAAGTTAGAAAGTAGAAAAAAGGATCAATGCAAAACAATTCAAAGGGAGCAAAAGGAGGTTAGAGGATTAATCCTCCCTTCTAAGCTTAATCTCCCCGTATATACCAGCAATTACCATAATTGCAAGCATTATTCCATAGGAAAGGCTCCAACTAATCCCGCCTTGCGCCAAACTAATGCCATAAAACACGTTTACGATGGCGAGTATAACGACTAATCTTCCGGCAAAATGGTGATACCAATTCCAATATTTTCTAGAATTGGACCCCTTTTTTGGCCTCACAAGAAGGGCGGATACCTGAAAGGACGAATTTAAAAACCAATTCTTTATACATAATTGTGAACATCTAATCAAACAGTTAAGCTTCAGGGATAATATTGAGATGGGCAGTGCTCTCAACCAAAATAAAATGTGACATAAAAGGAAAAAGAAATCACACCTGAAGGCAGCCAAGAATAAGGATGGTGACACCAATGCTCTTGTGGCGACTGATGCTGTCGCCTGAATTAAGGAGCCCTTCTAACACCATCCCAAGGATTATGCCAATGAGTCCTAAGATGAATCCGATAGTTTGGATGGCGACGTGGGAGTAGAACCAGATCGGGTCCCACCTCCTAAAGTATCGAGCCGTTAGGGCTCCGAGTGGCACTAAAGTTCCCCACGCCAATATATTCATAATGCCATGGTCCGTCCTTAAACTAGCATAAGGGCTCTCTTGGGTTTGAACTTCCCCTATTGCATAACATAAAAATGACAAGAATAAGGTCATTTTGGTCATTTTCACTATAAAATATGGCGGGATGATATTTGTTAAAGTTCGATGGGCCAATAAATCGGAGTTAAACAGTCATTGTTCATATACAATGCAATGCATTATAAGTTTGAGCTTACTCTAGTTATGGGCTAGAGGTGTGGTTGTATTATATCAAATATGATGCATTATAATTCAAGTCGTCGTCCATTTTAATGCAAGATAATGCATTAATCGATGTAATCCAAACGCGCAAGTTTTGATAAATCTAAAGCTTGACAAATCTAGACGCGAAGTTATGGATCAATGGATGCTCAATCCTAATCCTATAATTTTCAGAGTAACTCACATTTATAACCTACAAAGTTATGTTCTTGTAATTAGAGCTACATTGTAGATTAAAGCTAGTTTACCAGAAGCATAATTGAGCTTTGTGGCGATCTGATTGGAGTGAAGTTGAAGCTGGTACTTAGGAGACCGGGGCTGGAAACCGGAAGATCCAACGGCGAAGATCAACCGATTCGACGGCTGAGATGTGGCCAGCTGGAAAGCCAAGTAAAATCTTGATGATTGTACAAACACAACCGTTGAATTCCTGACCACCTTCAAATCTCCCTGGCCAGCTTTCACATTGGCCACAGATTTGTCACCCAAATAGTACTGCATAATCATGCCCGCCCAACCGTTTTCCCGCCATCCGACCATCGCACTCGACCCATCCATCCCTCCGGTTTTCGAGAACCCGATCGCCACGTATCCGCCCTTGTTCGGGGCGGATAACAGGAAGCTCCATTCCTTGGAGTTGACTTTCTCATACTGCTCGCGCACAAAAGAAAATCATGTGAAATGTTTCAAGTAAGAAGAATCCATCCATTCATGACCCGACCCATTTTGAAAGTAGTACGAAAACTCTTTTTCTAATAAGAATAAGGTTCAGCTAATAATACAACAACAACAATATACCCAGTGCAATTCCCTTTCGGGAATCTGGGGTCAGGATGGGGCCCGCCTGGCTAAACGCAGAGAGGGGGCGCCCGACTAATAATGCATTTGTTAGAATTCTTTGTGGTTTTTGATGATAACAAACCGTTCCTAAACTACTTGCGATCTAACTCAGATCAAGTCTAACATTTTGAGGGAGGATCAGTGCGATTCGGAAGAATCCATCCATTCATCACCTGACCCATTAAAGAGTAGTCCGAAACGCATAGAATGTAATAAAAAGACGAAGACTTACTCGGAGAATGTAGTCCTCGGCTTTCCAAACGGATTGGCACGAGAGGGAGGTGGTGTCGAAGTTCACGAGATCATTGAAGTTGACATTGTTGGTGCAAGAATCAGACTGAGAATATACGGATTCAGGAAGTTGTGAGACGAAGAAGAAGAAGAAGAGGAGGAGGAGGTTGAAGATGAAGCTGAGAGATGAATTCTTCATGTCTCAATCTTTTGTCTTCCTACTACTCTGCCTGTCTCTCTTCTTCTGGACGTGGGTTCCCTCTATTTTTATTATTTTACTATGTCAATGATTTTTTTGTAAATTTCTTGAGGGTTTTATATGATGGAAACTCTCACAAGCACGTCTTTTGTTGTGTCATTCTTCACAAAGCAACCACTTCTTCTTCTTCTCTTCCTTAATCAAATTCATGGATAATGTTGCTCTTTTTAGAATGAAAAGAGCAAGTTTGACTGAATGCCCGAAGGTAGAATGAACAAGTTTTTAGAATGGGTTGATTTAAGATATGTGTATCGGAAGTAGTTTTTGTCTTTTTGAAAAATAAAAAGACTGATTTTGGTTGTTTGAAAAAATATAAAAAAATTGAAATGTTATGAAAATTGAGAAATAAATAAATGAAAATTAGATATTGGTGATTTTGTAGGGTGGTTGCTTATGTAAAAAAGCACAGCTGTGTCATGAACGTTGATTGTGATGGTTTTAAGAAGAATGGATAATGGACAGCACATGCAAGTGCAACAGATTGGTTAATAAATTCTTTTGGTCAGAATAACCGGTTGTTAATGTATAAAGATTGTAATATAGTATGTTGTTTGATCTAATAATTTATAGCACATACCGCCTTCTACGTTGTCCAATGAATGTACATGCTGTTTAGCCTGCAAGTACTACAAGAGGTCATCTTAATGCAAATATTATAATGACTTCTACACCAAAGTTCAGCTTATAGTTTAGATGGAATTCTAGTATTAAAAGTATAAAAATTATTGGACTTGGAGTTTTACAGAAATAGATTGCATTCTCACTCTTTGCAACTAGTCCCTGAAAAAAGAATGACAGCTACTTCTTATACATGACCTTCAAGCCAAGATCTGTGTCACATCTACTTATGCTAGAGTGATAAACAGGCTGCAGTAAAAAATTAACAAAAGAACAAATAAAAGACACTGTAAAATTAAAACTCACTCACCAAATAAATATCTATCTGGAGTGTTTGTAGCACTCCCCACAAGAACACTTCACTAAATAATAACCTCAAATGTGTTGCAATGTTGACACTGTATGTACAGAGCAGTTAAATCATATACTGTCTCGAAGCAAAACTCGGGCTTTGATCTGCATCCTCTGTCAAAATGTTCTTCGTGAGCTTCTGCCAGCCGAGTCCGTAGTGATTCCAGATTAACCTTATTTAAGAGTCAACAATGGCAGAACTCTCAAAAGATATGAATATAGCAGATGTCATATTTAAAGAGTACTTTAGCGAACGGTCAAACTGCAAAGAGTGAAGCAAAATGCAATCTGACATGTCTGGGAGGGGAAAACAATATTATGGCATGGTTAAGGGAAGAAGGAAAACCTGATTGCATCTCCTGAGTTCAAATTTACACCGGTTGCAGTGTAACAGGTTAGGATTCTCTTTCACTTCACCTTCCTTGCAGATTGGACACCATATTTTCTCTCTCTGTGCCTGCTACCATTACAAAATCCATGTTAATTCAGATGGTCAAGGACTCAAAATACAAGAAGTGAAAGCATGGAGCACAGATATGTGTACATACATGGGGCAATTGACATAATTCTACTACAATCAGAAACCTTCCACTTAGAATTAGTAGAGCAGAAATACAAAGTTCATTTAGGATCCAAGAATAAACACATCTATCAAAAACATTGTGTATCAACTATCAGTCTAGTAGGAGGTAGTCAGATATAGAAATCTCAATATAATCAGGGGTTTAACAGCAGCAAAGCATTTTTCTACAGACAATGAATAGTCTTTTGAAAGATGCAACAATGATGTTGATATCTCACCACTTTGCACATAAGCAATGCTTTCTAACCACGAAATAAAAGGGAAGAACATATCAGAAAACAAGAGCAGATGCTTATACATAGATCAGGATGGATGTGTAATTTGATAAGTTCGTATCACGTGTTCCCTGCATAGACATACATTTCTACCCAATAGTAACCATATTACCCTTGTGCAATACATGTACACAGCATCAACCAAACACTACACTCAATTCTGTGCTGGCATTACCAATTGTTTTTTTATGAAACCGAAGTTTAAACATGGTCAACAAATGCAAAGACAGCACACAAACAAAGCTAGAGACATCTTCATAAGAAAACATCCCCACTCAATTAAGTGCTAGCTATATCAAGTATTAATAATCTCCACTATCATTTGCATTGTAATGGAAATGGTTTAATATGAATAGCATTACTGAAGAAATAGAAAACACCAGCTGCCGACACATATTCAGTACCTTGTCATCATTCAACTGCATATACTCGAAAACTGCACGAGCTAAGTATTCATCTTCTTCATCTTCCCAGACCTCGGAATTTTCTATTCAAAAGAAAAGCCAAAACATCTTCTTCATCCTCCCATACCTTAAATGAAAATGAACCATAACTTCTATACTCAAGTTCCACATTGCAGCAAAAAGAGTGGAGAAATTATTAGCCTAAACATTGTTTGGCAAGTCATTTCACAGGTTCAAAGATCAAGAGTCAGTATATATGACATCAAATTCAAATGTTCCTTGCAGGGAACCTGCCTATCTAGTACTAATAGTAGAATCAAGTATCTAATTAGCAAACAAAATGCAATTGTTTGTTTCCTGACTTAGCAATGCTCAAATACCACGAACTTAAGTTGTCATTTCTTCATGTCAAACACAATAGTAATATACAATATGGAGAAAATAACTAGCACTACCTCTTCCTCCTGAATCTGAATTCAGATCCTCATAGAAAATCCTTTGCATCTCCAGCAATATCTCTTCACAATCACCTTGATAAGCTGTATGCAGACCATCATATTCCCACAACATATCATCTGCTACAGCCGAAACCTCTTCACCACCAGACAAGTCTTTAATTTTCCTCAATTCATCAGAAACTATGTCCTGGAAAGCAGATTTGACAAACTCCTACACAGGCAGAGCAAAAACTCACATCTAAAGTACTGTCTATATAAATCTCCATGAAAACGATAACTCAGAACGAGCAGAAAACAGTGCGAAACCTTTTCAGTGCTATCTTGCTCGGATTTGGCCCTCATTTTCCACAGCAAACGTGATCGATCTTCTCGCACTCTTCTGTAACAACTCTCCCTGAGCTACATATCAATGGCAGGCGAAAATCCACATTCATATCACAACAACTCACATGTTTTCCACAATTAATACCAGAAAGTACAAGTATAAAGGTAAATCAAGGCATGAATTAGGGATTCTGGACCTTCTGTTTCCAATTGAGATGATTATTGTTCGTCTTGTCCAGCTTGTGAGCGTTTAGGGTTTTGAGAGGGGTTCGCTTAGGGCTTGAACACTCTTTCTCCTCTTCCATTTTTTTCCGCAAAAGTGTTCGATCCATCGATGAAACGTGTTTGCAAGTAAGGTTACGAATCGACGTCGCCGGCGACGATGAGTTGGCGACGGTGGCTATGGCGGGAGAAGGAAATAACTCGTAAACAAAGCGCGGTTAAAAGCGGGCGAAAATTCCAGTTCCAGTTCCAGGCTTCCAGCCGTAAGGGCCAAAACCATTTTTCATCGAGTAGCTGAAACTTAAACGCTGCGTTTGGGTCTCAGAGCTGAAACGCTGCGTTTGGGTCTCAGAGCTGAAACGCTGCGTTTTGTACCTGTAACGCTGTACGCAGTACGCACTACTACACAGTACACACCATCTAGGCATCTAGCATGACTGTTTCCTGTTAGTTTTTTTTTAATATTTAATTTTTAAAAGTGTATTTGTGCAATAGCTATTTGACAAGTTTGTTTTTCTTTTTGCATTAAAAATTTGGGCTTGTATAGTTTTTTTGTATTTTTCATAACATGCTATATTTAAATTTGAAAAGACTAGTTTCTATCAAAAAAAAAGTACTTTTTGTATATTTTTTCTCTCTCAAAATACATGAAATGTAGTTATATTTTACTATTTTCAAGGTGAAAAAATTATACTTTTTGGTAAAAAGTACTTTTTTAACACCACTATAGCATGCCTAGTACGACATAAAGTATTCAAAGGAGGAAATTTAAACCAAAAAATACAAACACTTGAATTCCACCTAAAAATGTCCCAACTTAAACCAAAAAGTACAAACACTTGAATAAATGGGGGTCCTTTCTGAATCAGGATCCTCTACACCTCTCCGTGTAACCTTCGGTGCTCCACTTTATTATTTACACTATGAAATAACAATAAAAAAAATTTAAAAATTATATTTATATTGTAAATGTTTATTCTTATGTAATTTATGAATTTTTGTGATATAAATGTCTAGTGAATATTTTTAATAGCCAAAAAAATGGCTAATTCATCATTTTTAATGTAAAAATAGTATTAATAACTTTTTTATCATAAAAATGTACAAATATATGATACATATCATTTATAATACAAATATAATTTTTAAAAAAAAAATTAATATTAACTTATAGTATAATTAATAAAGTGGAGTACCGAAGGTCACACCGAGTGTTGTAGAAGATCCTTACTCGTCCTTTCTTACCAAGAAAAATACTCCAATATAAACGGAGGCAAGGTAAATAATCAACGCTGTAATTAGTTTACTTTATTGTATCCAAAACTCTGGAAAAAGGAGCATCACATACAAAACAGCACTTGATGTATACTAGCAGTAGATCAAAGAGAACATAGTTTCTAAACAGAACTTACATATACATAAGCAAATAAATATACAGCTCCAAATTTCCTATACACAACCCGCTGACAAGATCAAAAAAAGCGCCCAAAAAGTTGCAGCAACTGCACCAAAGTTTGGATCTTGAAGCCATTGCTCTTACCTTCTGATGTTGACTGACTAGGCACCACCATTAGTTGGTTGGATTTCCTTATTGGAGGTCGATTCGCCACCCGGCTCGATGGAGCCCATCTGGATGTGTGTGGAGTTGGATTCGTCTCTTGCTGAGCCTCTTGAACTGCCTTTCCCGGTTCCTCCGACGGAAGAAGCAGCAGCATTCTTCCACCCTCTCTTTTTCTTCGCCTTCTGGGCCCACCCGATGAGACCCACTTGCACGTGCTCGTCGAATATCGCCTTCTTGAAGTTGCTCCCCATCTTTCATCCCACCACAAGAACAACAAAAAAACAGCACAACTCTCAGTATTTCTTTCACCGACGATTTTTACAAGATAACATAATCATCAAGTATAATTCGTCGGAGGAAACTCACCTGTGCAACTATCGCATAAAGTGGTAATGTGCTGTAGCTACAAAGGACTTGGATAATCACCCTGCAAAACGAATCATTAAGCGAGGTCTTTTCACATGTCTAGACCTTAAAACTCTATTATGAGAAATTAAGAGTCATGTTACCCAATGATGAGCCTGGGTATGATGTAGACCACTTTCCCCATGATGCAGGAGCTAAAGCCATATTGTACCTAGAGAGAGGCCGATGAATCAGTAACAATTCTTCCGAAAAAACGAGGTGTTATCAAGCAGTAAATTCAGCTTACCCAAATCCAGAAGAAGTAAGCTATCTCGAATGAGTTCTGGAACAAGATGAAATGGATCAAGAAAAGCACGAGGTCAGGACGGTTGAACCAGAAATGGTCATCAGAAGGCTTCACAACCAACTCTCCTTCTATGGCTACATGTTTCTCGGCGACCTCATGAGCCAGCTGGATAATTACATGCTCTAGCTTTGTACCCAGGGCAAGAAGAAGCTACAAAAACAAAAATGCACAGGGAATAAGACATGAATTTCAGAAAAGCAAGCAAGTTTGTATGGAGAATAGCTGCTTACGAAAAACGGAACGAATGCTATCCAAAAGTAAGTGTGCCAGCCTGCATAGAAGAAGAGCATCAAGATTAGCCCTTACCAAGAAACCTTAAGGTTCTCTGAAAACTTACATTTTACTTTCCATGTTAACCCTTTGCACTTTCAGCTTTTTGTTTTTGAAAACTTAATCTTCACATGATTTGCCTTAAGGAAGAATAAAAGGATTGTGTTCATTAAACAATATAAGCAAATTTCGTACCATTGACATTCATCAATAGGAATATCATCACGAACATCCAAAGATACCAACTGCACGAAAGAATTCATTTCTGTTATCACAAAGATTAAGAAGGGTGGATGAACAGAGTCATGGCTTTACTAGACTTACCTTATACCGACAACATGCTTAAAATCATCCTCCAGCGCTCGTATCATGTACTTGTGAAAGTTAAACTTAAGATTTCCCTTGCAATGTGTCTTACAACAAATAGCCATGCATTATAATCCAGTTGTACTGACATAATAGGAGTTGAAACCTGGCAGAATATGATAAGCTCACCATAATAAAGCCGAGTCTCATGGCTGAGTACTCTGATTTCGTAACAGATCCATAAAATTGCTTGAAGAATGAATGCTGGGAAGTCATAATTTCCAAACAGAAATAAGCAAATAAGAAACTAAGCCAATGGCATTCAGGAGGATTCTGTATAGATCATTTAAATGAACAGAAATCAGCTCTCACCAGCCACCCCCATAA
Source organism: Polygonum aviculare (assembly GCA_934048045.1). Taxonomy (NCBI): domain Eukaryota; kingdom Viridiplantae; phylum Streptophyta; class Magnoliopsida; order Caryophyllales; family Polygonaceae; genus Polygonum; species Polygonum aviculare. The sequence continues at coordinate 31,674,335 of OW204028.1, read as the reverse complement.
AGCCGATCTTTTACCAACACCCTTGAAATGTTCTCGGATGAAAGCATGCTGATGAACATGAGTGATCTTCGGTTTCAGAGCTGCACAATGGCATTTCATATTTTAGAAAGTTAGACCACTGATGTTGACAGGTACATCAAAACCAACTTCTCCTAGCCCTCACATTGTTCCGTATCATAATTAGCATTCGCAATAGAATCTTCCCAATGTTTCCACTGACGAATCTGCTCGAAACACACCTTTCACAGTCAAGTAAAATAGGAGCAAAGAACAACACACATAGCACGGAAAGAAGAAATGCACTCACTCACCCTTGCCCCACCAAAAAGCACAGTAAGAGCACAAAAAGTCACATGAACAATGGCCAACACAAAGATAAATATGTGCAGATGATGTAGCGCTTCGAGCGATAACAATGGGACTCGCCCCTGCAAAACAAACCCCACACACACAAACAAAGCAAAACATCAAAAACACTCACACTACATTCACACCATCCACATTCTCAGCAACAGATACATAAACCCTCAAATCCACACAAGAGGTTGATATTTCCAGTGTTCTAAAATCCCACCTAGGCGTCCGTTTAGGCCGTTTAGGCGCTAGGCGGTCCCTCCTGCCTAGCGTTTTTTAGAACACTGGAAATTTCCCATGGAAACGGACTCAGAGGGGCACCTTGCCAGCACAATAGCTGTTCTGAGAAGCCGCGGCTTCGGACAAAAGCCTCCGAAACGGACCGGAAACATGTTCGGTGGACGACGGCGATGGTGACGACGATTCCTCCTTTTCAGCGAGGCTACAAGGAAGCATATGGAGAACCATTTTCTCCGCCACACACATTTTTGAAATTGCCCCTTGGAAGACCGTTAACAGGAGGGAGATAAACCCTAACAGCATCAATTCTGACAAAACCACACACACAAAGAGAGAAGGTTTCACAAATCGGAGACAGTTGAGAAAAGACCAAAATTCCGGCGATCGGAACAAGAGAATCTGACCTTCTTTGACCTTTTGGAGGGCCTCGTAGAGCGGCTTCTGGTCGTTCCTCTTGAAGTACTGAAAGGAGTCAAAAAAGACGGCATTTTTAATTCGAATTCCGTCTCGAATCGATTAAACAATGGAGATGAAATCTGGATTTTGTTAGGGGGGAAATTCACCTGGCCGGCGTAGTGGAGACCACGCTCGACGGCGAGGGAGATGGCGATGATGACGGTGCAGACGGCGGCGACCACCCATGTCGGGGTGAACTCGAGCGTGGTGGATTCGGCTTCCGCCATAGCCGCTCTCTCTTTCTCTTGAGAGTTACTAGTCTGGACTGAATTGCTTGTTCTTCCTCTTCAAGGGTGGTTGAACTGTCCAAATGTGTAATTTGGGCGGATTACGCGCTTGGTGATTATAATGGGACAATAAATTGAAAATCGAACGTTTTGTTTTTTTTTTCCTTCGTTGGTTTTTTTCTTCTTTTAAAAAGAGGAAAATCAAAAGTCACACGGTTTTGCGATTTGTTACCAAATTAATATTCTCGGATGCACTTTTTTCTTACTACGTACTTATTGAGTTTGAATTGAATATATTCATTTCACTTTTTTTTTGAGAAAATATATTCATTTCTTAAGTAGTACAAAAAGAATGAAAATGATTTATTTATAGAGTACTATCTCATATGATAAGGTTCTCGGTTTAATATCACTTACATATATGTTAAAGAAATTTTTAGGTGCAATAATTTATGAAGTTTTATGTTAAGAAAAATATGTATAGTCGAATAAAAGAAACATACTATTTAAGTGTTGGATTTATATAAAATTATTTTCAAATTTCCAATCCATTCACCAAACCTTATATATCTCTTATATTACTTATTAACAAACGTATTAACAAAACTTAATTACTTAAAAACAAAATGTAGTCTCACCCAAAAAAATATGCATACCTTAAATAAGTGACTAAATTTTAATTACATATATATTAATGAAACTAGAAAATAAAAACACAAAAAAGTTGACCAAAATAAATATGCATACTTTAAACTAGACTAAGTACAATAAGAACAAGAAAATGTGAAGTAGAGCAAAAAGATGAGGCACGTGAACAAGAAAGGATGACTTCAGAACAAAATAAAATGAGGCATATCCGCATATATGAGGTTCGAACACGGAACCTTCGTGTGAAGAGGGGGCACAATACCCACTAGGCAAACTAGACTTTTTAGGTAAAAGGGTCACCGGACCCCACATGACCTCCTACCTCCGTTCCTATATAGTTGGATGAGAGTCTATAAATAAGTTATGTCTCCACATCATTTTAAATGCAAAAACTCAATCTACAAACAAATAAAAATATTAAAATATTGTAACACTTAGGCGAGATTGCACAAAACTCCACAATACTTCAATAGTCAAGTACTAGAGCACCTCCATCGATGATAAACCCAAAATGAATCCGTCGTCAAAGAAAATTTGAAGTGAATCAAAAAAACTTTATAAACATTTACTTAAAATTGATTTGATGGATCTAGCAAAATACATGTTTTTATTTTATAACATGAGAGGCGACGTGAACAGATCTACTATAATACAGTATAAAGCGGAATCCAAGTCTTTGTTAAAATTTGTGTCACGTCATCAATCCTGAATAAAATAATAATTTTATTTTTTGCATTGATTTTCAAAAAATAACTTATATATCTTCTTGATATCTTATCCAATTTTCTTATGTATACTTAATATCTTACGCAATTATATATCCTTATACGAATAAGGAAATTCAAGTGATTTTCTTTTATATTCTTAAAAAAAATCTTATTAATTAGTATACATTTTTCTTATTATTGAGTCTTGAAGAAATAGTATATTCATTAATAATATAAATTTGAAATTTTGAGTATAACTATTTTAGAATTAAAATTGTATGAATAAAAGTACATATATATAGGTCAATAGATTCGGACTTTGGTCCATCGGATTATAAGTTTCCGAGTTAAAAGCGTATTTAATTGTATCAAAATTCGATATCAAATCGGTTAATTCGGTTTTATATTTACAGTACTCGTACATGATACGGGGTTTGTACTAGTTGTAGATTAAAGTTGCCGTAAGAAAAGAAATTTGAGGTTGTCGCGAATTCTTTATCAATTAACATGTATCATGGCTCAAAAAAAAATAAAAAAAAGTTAACATGTATCATGTATGACCAAAATAATGACAACAACATCCTCGTTCAAGTTTTGTCCACCACAGCTCCCAAATTTAGCATCCAAAACTTCAAAATTCAGTTTATAAAAATCTTAGATATCATTTTCACGGATGGAAAAAAAACAAGAACGTTAAAAACTGACGATGGAAATTTTTTTCTGATAAAACTGGTGATGGAATTGAAAGGGATATGTTTAAATTTATTAGCATTTTACCACCGTTTCTACATAAGAAGAAGAAAACAATTAATACCTTCAACCAAAAAAAGAAAACAATTAATACCACCGTCCTTCGTATAATCGTATTACATGTGCGATATAGTAATATAATATGGCATGTAGCATATCATATGCTCGCGAAATCACGAGTCACAACTAAGTACCAATAATGTTCCTTTTTCTCAAAGGAAAAAAAACAAAAAATACCAAGAGTGTAGGACTAAATACAGATCACTACAAATACAAATTAGTATCGTCTTTCATGGGCACCTCGTGAAAATGATTGGTTTTCTATGAGCAGTTAACAAATGGATATGGAACTTAGACACATTTCTAAAGGTTAAAAAATTTTCATGGAAAATGGACGTAAACGGGTTATCGGGACAAAGGCGAGATTGAGAGAAAAACATGCGTCGACTTCGACTGAGTGTATCATGTGGAACTACATCTACGAAGATATCAAACATTTATTTATAGTGTCGACACACTTGGAAGATAACCAAACAAATAAACTCAAATACAGAATGAGCCGTTCGCGACTATGAAACGAATAATAAATCGCCAAGAACCATTGTAAAAGAGATTATATAGAATCTGGTAACAAAAAATTTCACTGAACTAGTAGTGATATGGTTGAGTATATGGCACCACGAAATAGACTAATTTTTTCAACAAGATTTAACTATGTATATACGCATTCAAATGCAAAACTAGGAACAATAAAAAAAATGGGTTGAAGATGAAGAGCAAATATTGAACACGACATCAACTAGACAAAAAAAGCAACCAAAGCAAACAAGATGGAGAAAACCTAGACCAGGGTACATTAAAAATAATTTTGATGGATCTATAAATTGCTTAAGGGAAACGCTGCCGACCGAGCTATAATTTGAGACCATAGTGGAAATGTTATGGATATGATTGTTAGAAAATATGGACAAATTTTGAGCCTCAAGGAAGAAGTGCTTGCTTTATGGGCCGGAATAAGAAGAAATAAACAAAACAACATGGAGAATAAAAATAGAGGGTGATAATCTAACTGTCATAAAAGCAACCCAAAGAGGAAAAATGCTAATAAATTTTCAAAGGATTTGACGAAGTACGAATTACTCATCCAGGTAGAGAACGTAGCGATGTGGCTGATAAAATTTTCAAAATGGGCCACAGTCTCCCAATTAATGTTGTTCGAAATCATCTAGAACTTTTAGTTCTTGTCCAAAAGGATGTTATAGGACATTGTGTTTTATGAATTAAAATTATTGTTAAACCTCGTAGGTGGCCGGTGGGTATTATTTGAACTTTCAGTATCTTGGTATTATTTGAACTTTCAGCATCAACTTTTTTATATTAGGTCTTAAAACGTAAATAGTGGTTGGCTAAACATTTTGACCATCAAATCAAATTAAAAAATTGTGATATTATCTTATTACTTTATTAAATTAATAATAGATACACAAACAAATAATTGAATTGTATAATACGTGTTATCATCTCATGCAATCTAAGAAATATTTTGTTCATCATGCTGAGTGAATCTATGTAAATATATAAAAGTCATAAGGTTTAGAGTCACCACATTGTATAATGTACGATTTTTCCACGTGCATGTCGTCCTCACATTTCACCACTTTGGATTTTAACACATGTCGGTCTATCGTTGCTCCATATCACATATATTTAATTTTTTATTAAGCCACATCATATCTATTTATCCATATATATATGTATATATATATATGTCCATATATGATTTTATTAAGTCACATAATGTTTATTTAGGTAATTGGGATTTTTTTCCTACCAAAAAAAGTAAATATAGAGATTGTTTATAAAATATTTTTATTTTTTTAGTTGTACAAAAAATCTTATCTATAAGATATTGATTGAGATACTAATTAAGAAAGGAACCATTTTGATAAATATACATGGTCAATAGATATTCTTATCAAATTGTCAAAATCTTTTATTTCTTAATTAATATGTTAATTGGTCTTTTCTTTCTTAATTATAAATTTGATTATATATAGCTTATCCTTTTAATTCTTATCAAATATTCAAATAATTTTATTATTGAGTATATATTAATTACTCTTTTATTTCTTAATTAAAGATTTGATTCTTTATATCATCCCAATCTTTATTTTAAAAAATGACTATATAAATTAATATGATCATAATTTCTCAAAAAATCCTAATTATGTATTTTACAGCACTATTAGTTATATATATTTTATTTATATATGAGATCAATATACTGTTATAGTTAGAATTCGAGTCCTATTTCCCATGATTGTCTGATTCGAATCGTGCTTCATAGTCGTCCTTAATAGTGACCCGATCTTGACTAGAGATTCACCTCGTCATTGAGTAATGTTTGGCTAAAACAGAAGTGATGTTTTTTCAATAAATTTTAGAAGTGATGTTTCAATACATTTTAGTAGTAACTCGTTTTTGTTTTTTTAGCTAATCATATATACTACAGTTAAACCTCTATAAATTAATAGAGTCGGGACCGGAGTATTTTATTATTTTATCGAGACATTAATTTATCGATAAATTAATATTTATTAATTTATAGAGATTTTAGCGATTGTTGATGGTTAGAGCTGATAAAGCTGAAGACGAGACAATTCCTTTGGAACCAGTCTCGCGAAAGGAAGCACTTATCGCGTCCAGGACTCTTCACAACTTTTTGGTGCAGTTCGAGAATACAATGCCACGAATGTTAGATACAATGAGACAAGTTAGAGATATGCTTCAAGTAGACTTTAGTTTTAAGAAAAAACAATCAACAATAGAATCATATTTTACTATGTTTTGATAGTATTATTAGTTATATTTATGTAATTTTTAGATAATTATTAATTTATGATTTTATTGGGACCTTTATACTTCTATAGTGTTTTTTTAAAATTTATTATCTTATTATCTTATCGAATATCGTTAAATTTTACACTGGCCCAAGTTGGGACCGGAGAAACATATTAATTTACCGAGTTTATTAATTTATCGAGTATTAATTTATGGAGGTTCTACTGTAGTTAGTTACTTGTCATGGATTACTATGCACTTTCATCTTTTTAATATGAATGTGAATCCGATTAAATTTAATTAGCCAATTTTCTATGTATTGACAATTGTATTATTTTTTTGGTTTTTTAGAAGCTTATATATATAATGTTAGCATTGGAGAAAATCTATTGCTACTAGATTGGAAAAAAATCTATAATAATAATTGCTTAATCATAATTAGATATGACGGTTAGTAATTAGGAAAAGATTTATTTTTAATACTTAAAAGGTTACATTTTGTAATTTTAAATATGATATACTTACTATTTTAAGGACCTTATTCGTTGTTCCGAGAGTGACGACGTATAGAAAAACCCTAGTTTTTATATTAAAGGTATCTAGTATCCCCAATTTGTGACATTATCCTACAAATAATTAAAAAGAAATAAAATTGGATTTAATACTCTATAGTAAAAGTTTCTCGAAGAAGATATAAAAGAAAATAATTTTGACCCGAGAATATATGATAACTTGGCCCAATTAACCTATAAACTAAAATAATTTTAACGTTTAAACATATTTGATTTTCTCATAATTTATATTATATTATTTAATAATTTTAAATTAAGTCAATATCGGTAAACTAATATTACATTTAAAAGTTGATGTGATTGATTTTTTTTTATTAATCCGAACTCATACGGTAACTTCTCATAACCAAACCCGATTTAAACTGTGACCATATTAATCCAAACCCATACTTTATACGAATATAAAATAACTCAACCTGAATTTAATTGAATTGACCTGACTGAGAAGTCTAACAACAACCCCTTCTTTTTTTTTCCCTAGTTTCCATGCACATCATACATCTCAACTTTGCATTAAAATTCAAGAAAGTTGGCCACCTACTAGGCAAATCAAAACCATTTCATCTTCGCCAAAGGGCACTTGGTCTAGCGGTAAGATCTCAATGGGGAGAACCCGAGGTCTCCGGTTCGATCCTCACTGGCGACGAAGCCACAATTTTGAATTTTCAGAGCATAGCTCTCACCTGTTCACAGGTGCTCTACGCTAGGTCGAGTAGTACTCGGGCTACCCTAATTCTCACCCGTTCAAAAATAAAATAAAATCATTTCATCTTCACATCTCAACTTTGTCTTAAATTCATGAAACAAAGTAGCCCATCTTTTAACCAAATTAGTTCATTTCTTCTCAACGAAAAAAAAAGTAGTTCATTTCTTCACATTTCATTCCTCGATCTAACAACCACACATACATAAATTGGACACCCATCATAGGGTAATTTGTGTAACACTTTCAAAATTAGGGGTTTGTTTTCTCACTTACGATGGCATAACACTTTCAAAATTCGGTGCTTCAAACGTGATATTGTCAGTTTGTACTTTGTGCTCTTGGCATTATTTGTACGTGGTTTTTTTTTTTTTTGAAGGAGAGGCGGTAGTCTCCGTATCCGCTAGGGGCGTTTTATTAATAATAATAAAATGGGCTAAGTAGTAATCAAGCGGGGGATAGCCCGACCCCTAACATCATCAAGCAAAACAGAGTTAACACCCTCGGGAGGGTCACGCAATACATGAAATCCTAAAGGAAAAGAAAAGGCAAACAAAGCAAGAGAATCCGCTACTCTATTAGCTTCCCTGAACACATGACGAAACTGGACATCCCAGCTTCTACGAATCAAGCTTTGGCACCTAGATACCAAGCTGGCCAAAGGATGACTACCCTCTATAGGTCGCCCTAGAAGAAGAATCACGAGTTGCGAGTCTACTTCCAACGAAACCCTCCTGTAGCCCTTGCTCCAAGCAAGCTGCAATCCCTGAGCAACACCCCACAGTTCCGCCATAGGAACGGTGCACATACCAATATTATGGACAAAACCCACCTGCCACGACCCCTCGGAGTCTCGAATAACACCAGCAGCCGCGGCCAGGCCCCCATTCCGGACCGACCCATCTGTATTAATCTTGACCCAGCCTTCACGAGGACGCCTCCAAGAGACCTCCGTTACCACTCGTGGACGTCCGGGTCCTGCGTCACCCACCAAAAGCCTCGCCTTTCTGAACTCCTGAGCGTAATCCAAGATGAAGGATGCCCGGTTGCCCTGAAAATGTTCCTGCTGGAAGACAACTAAATTACGCCACTTCCAAATCCACCAAATTGCAATAGTAAACACATCCGCCCAAACGAGATCACCATGAACTCGAAGGCGGCACGTAATATTTGTACGAACCCATAAAGAAAAGTCGGAGTCGAAAAAGACTTCCCTAGCAAGAGGAGGGTGAAGATCATTCCACAGACGGGTTGTAATATCACAATCCCGTAAGAGGTGGATCAGCGACTCCTCCTCAGCAGTGCACAACGAGCAAAGGGCATTTCCGGCGAACAAAATGTGATGAATTTTCTTTTCCAACCATATATTGGATTATTTTCATGATTTTTGTTTCTAAATTTACCCCACGTGTATTAAAACTATGCAAACAAAATTTTTTGTATCATGCCTATGCATTAAATAAATTTAAAGAGTTGCAAAGCTTCTTAATTTATCATTTGGACTTGAAGCATGGAAATTGGTTGGGTGGGTGACCCTTAAACTCAAGGGACGGACCCAAGATTTCAAAATAGGGTGGGTTAATTATCATCAAAATAATTTGAGTGAGCTAAATTACTTTAATTTAACTAGTTTACTATTAAATTTATCTTATTTTATTATTTTATTATTATTTAATTTATCCTATTTTTATTTTTTCTAATTTTTTAGGGTGGGCTGGAGCCTACCCTAACCCACCGCTCGGTCCGTGCATGCTTGAACTATATAGCAAGCTAGATCCAATAATTAATGTAGAGCATTTAACAGATTGGACCACTCTCGTTGTTTAACTGCATGTGAATTAATTTGGTGAAATTAAATAAATTTGTCCACTGTAATGGATTGGTTTTGGTGCCGTAATTCTAAGCTTGTAGGGTCTTGGTTCTCCCCCTCTTACCCACAACATAATACTCCTAAATTAATGAGGTTGATTCTGGTGAAAACTTTTCTTATCTTGTAAACAGAAAACGTGAACAAAATACATAAATATGCGAACAACTAAAAAAATATGTGAATAAAATCAATTTTTATGATGGATTGTATTAATACATGTAATGCCACAATTTATCAATATCATGTGTTATCAAGCACATTACTACACATAATAACACAATGTCACAAATATTGGGTGGGTCAAGGCAAAGTATTTTGTCAAATTACAGACTCCACTTTTGGGCTAGTATTTTGTCAAATTACAGACTCCACTTTTGGGCTAACAATATTGGGCCCAGTAGCCATCTAATTTTCTATTCATGTAATGGTAATACCCGCAATTGATAGAAATGGCATGATTCCAATCAACCATTTGAAATTCGATCATTTATCTATTGCTAGATACTCCACTATATGTACACTTGAGCACCTGTGAACAGGTGAGAGCTATGCTCTGAAAATTCAAATTTGTGGCTTCGTCGCCGGTGAGGATCGAACCGGGGACCTCGGGTTCTCCCCCTTGAGGTCTTACCGCTAGACCAAATGCCCTTTGACTCCAGTATATGTACACTTATTATGAAGAGAAGAGATGCATGAAAAAGGGTCATCTTGTCTTGTACCTCCAATTAATAGGAAGATTTTTGTTGCATTGTTAGTGTCGGGATCACGACTGGACTCAATTAAGTTTTGATGAGGATAACACTTGTGAGTATTTAATTTGTTTGTTCCTTTGCTAAATGTTTCATAAACAAACAAATAAAGGAACAAAAACAAGAATCAACCACACGAAAAGCTTAAAGAACGAATGAAATAGTTATTTGCTAGTTGATAAAATAAAACAATAAGGGGACTTGTCTTATATGCGTGGTTGATAGGCGGTTGGAGAAGATAATCTTAGGCTTTAAGATATCTTGTTTTAGGATAGATTTTATTATAGGATATTTTATGTCTTAGGATATAATAAAATCTATTTAATTTTTCTATCTTATATTTATGGATAGGTTCGACCTAGTCATAGGTATACATAATAAGTTAATAACTAATACCAATCCTCGTGTCTTGAAGACACGATTTGATTCAACTAAAAACTTATTTAAATTTTATATAAAGTTATTCAAAATAATAGTTTAATACAAAATCGTGTATTATTTTATATAATTTTCTTCTTTTGGGATTCATTTTAATGATACATTCTTTATGTTATAATACATTCTTTTAATCGAGCAAAGATCTGTAGTATTATAATTTTTTCATATAAGGGCCGAATACTTATTTTTATCAATAAGTTTCTTTATTTTATAATTAATATTTTTATTTTATAGTTATTTTGGAAAAAAAATCAAATCAAACTCATATATATATATATATACAATTGTTTATTTGGAGGATCTACAATAAAAATTTTAACCAATAAAAAAAGTCAATTAACTGTCAACAAATCAAATTGATTTGATAAAATGGTTATGTGGTTGGATTTGTTGGAAATTAAGATTTTTTATTAAAATAATCTAATTGTGGCTTATAAAAGGCTTTGAATTGAAATTAAGATTTTGATCAAGGTACGATTTTATTAAAAAAACTAAGATTGAATTGAAATTAAAATTAGTAGATAAGAAGAATTCTAGACAAATTATATATAAAACTTGAATTTTAATTATTTTGGAAAAAAATTGTAATGGAAAATAGTAGATAAGAAGATTTCTAGAGAAATTATGTATATAATTTAAAGGCTAATTTTTTATTTTGAAAAAAATTAAATTAGAAATCAATAGATAAGAAATTTTCTAATGTGAGGTCACTAATGAAATTTCAACCAATTAAATTGTTTTATTAAAGATGGGTGATGCAATCCAATGAGGAGTTGACACATGTCGTGATCATTATTATTTTTAACCTCCGATTTAGTATACTGCTATAATTAGGTTGGGAAAAATACCTAAGAGCTTAATTGTGAGTTGTGAAAGCTTTGTGCATTCGCAATAGAGAAAGGAGACACACGGAGAAGCTTTGATCTAGTTTAATACTTAATCAAAATGCGTGGGTAGAGTTTGTAAGGTCCAAATTAGATAAGAAGTGTTCACAATGGGGGACCAATGTTAGATTAATTACGAATTGTGTACACCTAGAGCTAAGATTCATGCTTATATGTTCATACTTCATACTTATTTAATAATAAGATTGTAAGTTTGATTTGGAATTGTTTGTGTTATAGTAACTTTTTCATACTTATCTAATAACATTAAACAACATGGATTTTCTTTTAATTGTTTTAACTTCATGCATGAATGATACAAAGTATTTATTTTAAAAAGGGAAAAAAATCTTATTCTTCAAGTATAAAAGATACGGGAAAAAAGCTATTGATCTCTTGTCATTGAGTAATATAAAGAATCAGGACACATAGTTGGGGCTCAACATCCCCATTTATACAAGCATTCTTCTTGCACAATTTTCATAACAACCTCCTCATTGATCCAATTTTCATTTTCTTTTGAATTAAGTTGAGTAGAACAAAGACAATGAAGGACAGTCGCATCATTTTCATCCTCGTTCTTGCTCTCTTATTAATCTCGGGTAACTCGTTATATATGCACATACGTTACTACTCTGAGTTTGACCGCCCTCTAGGGTGATCTCTAATTAAGCATATTGGGTTCATATTAAGCATATTGCATATTATATGACTTGTGTTATGTTATGTATAATATGTAGGTGGTGAAGGTAGGGGGCCAATTGTAAGAATATGCAAGACAACTCTCACAAATCCCAACTTTTGCTCCAGTACCGAAGATTGTGTCATCGGTTGCCAATCTTTTCCGGGATCAGATCCAGCTTGCATAGGCCAAACTTGTGAATGCGCTTATACATGTTGAATAAAGTGCATGTAATGATTCTACCAAAAAACATACAAATAAAGTGCATGTGATGTTTGTGTTTAGTGTAATTTATGCATGGTGAGGTGGGAGATCCATTGTAGGTATTCACCCTCCTCTTAAACTAGAAAAATTTCTAATCGTCTTGACTACGTACTAAGCGAAGTTAAAATAATAGCTATATGACTTGTGAATATAAATCCGATTTAATTGATTTGAGATCAAACCTGGGCTCGAACTTGATTTTGACTCAAGAATGTACAATTCAAATCCTGGGAATCCGAGTATGAACTTATTTACCTAATATGTATTTACCGAACAGACTTTTCAAGTACTTATTTTAAAATATAAAAGCTTGAGGGATTATAAGTCGATAATTGTGATTGTCGAATATAACCTAAAGCTAGGATATGAAAATGAACTAGACAGATCAAGGACCGGTTCACCCGTAATATTCCCATACTTATGGTCATTTTCATTGAATCCATTTCCTTAGATCATATAGGACAAATAGCTTAAAAAAAATACTCAAAAAACATCAACACAAAAGTATAGGAGTATAACACACTACGTCAAGTTTTGATGTCACATAAAGCACATTAAGTATGAGTGTCAATTAAAACATCAAAGATGACCGTACTTTTCTAACGTAATACTCCAAATCAAAGATTTATATCCGTCTTTGATCTAAAATCAAGAGAAATGTCTAAGAATATTCGATTGTAAAAAGTAATCACGGGTCTTACGGGTCGACCGGTACTCGACTCGTAACTCGTAGACTCTAAAAAAGGTGACCCGTGACCCGACCTGTAAATTATGGGTCGAGTCGGTTTGGGTTACGGGTCGTCTAGACCGTTGAGAAGCCCTACCTGTTGTTGGACCCAAGACTGGGGGGCCATAATTCTGGCCTGATCCCATGTACGTATCTAGACAGGCCCACGAGAAACAGGCAGCCCGAGGAGTCAGCCGGCTGTTACATGGGACGATTCACCATATTGAAGAAAATCTTATCCTATCTAGGGAAAATATTCTATCTATTGTATCATATCTATCTAGTTGTATGAGATCTTGTAAATATCTATCTTTTTGGCATCCCCACACATTGTACACATTATCATTCACTCACACATTCACATACATCAATAAAAATTTACACGTTTTCTTTTTCAATTCTTTCGTTCTTTTTGCTTTGTTCTAGCCCGATCTAGGTCAAGGAGTCACCAATCTTGCTTGGTAGATTTCTGGCTCAAACACATGTAAGGCAAAAAAGTTGAATAAAAAAGTGAAATCAAAATAAATAACACATATTTTGATGAAATATTCATGTTAATGTAACGTATATTCACATATAAACAGCTAAAGAACTCTCATAAAAATTCAAACGCAGATTAATAATACTCTCACCACTTAGGACTTTAATTGGGCATGTTTATGCATATCTTAGGGCAACAAAACAAACATCATACAAAGCTCAATCAATTTTTGAAAAAACACAACCTCCAATTAAAATACCATATTAACATTTCTCTATGAAAAATACCGATTCACAAATTGCCATGTTTAAGCACAATTTGACAATAATTGATGCAGACCTGTTGGAAGAAATGGGAAGTTGTATATTTAACAAAAGTTCCAAATCGAAAAGAGGAGGTAGAAATTACAAACTTGTAGATGAAGACATAGAGAACCGCAGTCGACAAAGACACCAAATTGAGCGAGAAAGTAAACATTGATATGAAGCTTGGTAAATTATAGCATATAAAATGACGAAATTGCCCTTAGCCAATCACGGATGTGCTCTAATCAGAAAATAGTAATGTATTCGAAATTGCCCTTACCCTGCTTGGTTAATGGAAATCATTCTCTAATTCTCTCGGACTGCCTTTCTATACTAACTAGTACAAATCCCGTACCATGTACAGATAATGTAAATATAAATCTAAATTAACCGATTCGAGATTGAAATTTGAAACGAATTCGCTTTTAACTCAAGAATTTACAATCCAAACTCGAAAGACCACAATCCAAACCTATTGGCCTATACATGTACTTTTATTAATACAATGTCAGTTCTAAAAAATTTATCTTCAATTTTCCATATATACATTATTATTTAGTATATTATTGACATATGAGAATGTTTTTTCACTATTCTTGAAGATTTAATAATGATAAAAACAAATACTAATTAATAAGGAGAAATTGTTAAGCTATCAAAATAGTTACTTGAATATTTTTTAGTCATATAAGGATATAATGTTAAAAAAATCAAGTTAGGAAAAAATCGTAAGATATCAAAAATTGGGTAAGATATCAAACATATATAAGGAAATTAGATAAGATATAAAGTTGATAAATGAGTTATTCTTAGAAAATATCATGCAAAAAAAATAAAATCACTATTTTATTCAAACTTGATGACATGACGCAAATTTTTACACAAACTTGAGTTATGCTTTATAGTGTATATTATAGTAGATTAAACACATTTATCTCTGATAAGGTGCAACTACAACCATATATATATATATATGCTGATATATTATTGAAAAAATAATTTTAAAAATCAGTACAAATTGGGCACTAGTTATCAAAAAGCGTAAGTTTATAGTATAGATAAATAGATATCTACCATATCCATTTAAAAAAGGGCTTAAAACATATATAGCCCCCTGAACTTAGGCAAATTGGTCACTTAAACACCTCATCTTTGATTTGGACCTACTCAATACCTAAACTTTATATCTTATCCTATTAGATACCTAAAAGCTGACCTGGATGAGCGAGTAAAATACACACGCTTACGAGGGAGTGAGATAAATTTGGTTAAAAATCAACATTATTTTATTTCTATTTTCCTTTTTTGTATATGGTTTTCTTATTTTTTTTATAATTCACGTGAGTAGATATTTTTACTTTTCTTTTTCTCTTTTTTCTTCTTCAATCTAGATCTGGTACATCTTTTTCTCTTCTTGACCTACAGCGGTGAGGACTCTGACTGGTCAGCAAATTCATTACCTCGGATCGAGCCTCTTCTTCCCGGATCTGGTCGGTTTTTGCCTCAAATCTCTGCTCCATTTGTGTGTCGTCTAGGAACAAGCCCTCTGACTGGTCAACCGAGCCCGACACCATGACCTTCAAGGGAGATGATCTTATTTTGAGCAAGTTAAGTTCTTGGAGATGGTTTTAGGCAATGACGAATATGTTGGAGTCTTGATTAGATTGATGATTGAGTGATGCGTGTGTGTTGATGAATGGGGTTGCTAGATAAGGGTGATGGTTTTTACAATTTGGTTTGATCAACAAACCAGAACAAGCTCCCCGGCAGTTTCAAGCAATGACTTGCTTGCCCGTTGTCCAGGCGTCCAACAACGTCATCGATTTTGTCTCCGATCTGTATACATGGCGAGTCTCATGCACTCATTATCGCACTTGTGGCTGTCGTCTCGTCGGTGGCTCCCAATCCAGGACCAGCCTCCACCTTCTCCCCATCAGTTTCTCCATGGGCAAAATTCAGATCTTGAAGTCGCGGAGGAGACGATTAAGGACAAAAATGGTTTTATTTTGTTTTTTCTCTTAATACAGTAATTCATTAAAAAATAGTTAAGTTGTTGTTATTATACATGTGGCATACAACACGTGACATCAATTTTTAACAAGTCATCGCCCGTATGATACACTCAATGCTACTGATTTCGATCGAGTGCTCAATAAGATAGAATATACAAGTATAAGTGCTCAATAGGATAAAATATACAAGTATAAGTGTTTAATAGGTCCAAATCAAAGGTGAGGTGTCTAAATGACTACCCTACACAAGTTCAAGAGGCCGTATATGTTTTAAGCCTTTAAAAAAGGTACGTTTTTAATCTGGACACTAATGAGTCGTTTATAATAGTGAAAGTGAACTAAAACCCACGATCTTCCCCTATAATTGTTGATCAATTTCAGCAGAAGAAATGATTGATCAACATTATTCAACGGATCCAAATCCTCCGTCCCCTTCCGATGTCCCCTTCCCGTGTCCCCTTCTTTCTTATTGGTCGAAATTATTTATTTTAGTAGAATTAAAGAGAAAATATAGGGGGGACCCATGCTTTCGACTAATAAGAAACGACGGACACGGAAAAGGGACGTAGAACGGGACAGAGGATTTGAGTTGTTATTCAACATAGAAACTGAGGATCTTCTTCAATGTGATAATAACAACAAATATCATTGACATCTTATTATTTAGTAGCGAATCAGAACATATATTAAGAGACCAAATACGTATCATTGATATCTTTTTATTGAATAACGGATCACAACATATATTTTTTTTTGGAAGGAGAGACGGCACTCTCCGAGCCCTCAAGGGGCGTTTTATTAACAATTAAAAAGGGCTATAGTACGCAAGCGGGGGATAGCCCGACCCCTAACATCATGAATCAAGAAAGTAGAAACACCCTCGGGAGGGTCAACCAATACATGATAACCAGTTTCAAACGAAAAAGCATAAGAAGCTAAAAAATCAGCAACATTATTTGCTTCCCTAAACACATGACGAAACTGGACATCCCAGTCTCTACGAATCAAGCTTTGGCATTTAATAACCAAGCTAGCTAAGGGGTGACTTCGCTCTATAGGCCGCCCTAAAAGAAGAATCACCAGCTACGAATCCACTTCCAAAAAGACCCTCCTGTAGCCCTTGCTCCAAGCAAGTTGCAATCCCTGAGCATCACCCCACAACTCTGCCATCGAGACAGTACATATACCAATATTATGCACAAAACCCACCTGCCACCTACCATAGCTATCGCGAATAACTCCACCTGTAGCTGCAAGCCCACCATCTCGGACGGAGCCATCAGTGTTTAGCTTGACCCAGCTATCCCAAGGACGAACCCAAGAAACCTCCAAGACCTCGGCTAGGTGTTGGATCTTCGAGCTCAACATCATCACCGCTCGACTATACTCTTGGGCGTAAGCAATAACAAAGGACGCCCTATTGCCCAAGAAAGAGTCCTGTTGAAACACAAATAAATTACGCCACCGCCAAATCCACCATAAAGAAATAGTAAATAGCTCAGCCCAAACAAGTCCGCCATGGACTTGTTGAGTACAAGTAATATTCAAACGAATCCATAGGGTAAAATCGGAGTCGAAAAAGACTTCCCTAGCAAGAGGAGGGTGAAAATTAGATCAAAAACGGGATGTAATGTCGCAATCCCGAAAAAGGTGAATCAACGACTCCTCCTCAAGAGAACATTTCGAGCAAAGGGCATGAACGGTGATATGGCGCCTAACCCGCTCTTGATTCGTAAGAATAACACCTTTCAGGGCCAAGATCAAGAATAGGCGGATGCGTTCCGGGGTACCGAGCTTCCAAATACGCTGAAAACAATGCTTTCAGCAGAACAAGGAAGGCGGGGAGCAACAACTTGAGAATAGGCTGAACGAACCGAGAAGTGGCCCGATGAAGTCCCGTTCCAGCACAAAACATCCTCTTCGGTCGGACTTTTACCCAGCCTGACAGCAGCGAGTTTCAGCAGCACATGGGTAGGCAAAGAGAGCTATAACAGATCCCAGTTCCAACCTTCATTCATCAACCAAAATTCCCGAACCACTCTCGTAAGAGACGCAGGAGCAGGGGAAAGCAATGCCACGTCCACCAGCGCCTGATCCATGAGCCACGGATCAAGCCAAAATCGAGTTTGTATACCACCATACATGCACCAGCGTGAGCCCGACACCACCACTTCATTCAACCCCCTCTTGATGGCACGCCAGATATGCGAGCCATGGGCACGCTCCGCACCGCCCGGCCGAATATACTTGGATCGAACCACATCAGCCCACAATTTCCCTTTATCAGTCATGAAATGCCAACTAATCTTAGCCACCACAACATGGTTTAATTCCGACATCTTCTGCAACCCCAAACTGCCCGAGAACTTAGGAAGACGCAACTCCTCCCAGCCGAGCAGATGAATGCGGCGTTGCGCTTCCGTCCCGCCCCAAACGAACTCAGCAATCATGCTATCCAACTTAGAACACACCTCAGAGGGGATTAGAACAGACGCCATGGAGTAAACCGGCAGGGAAGAGAGCACAGACTTCACAAGGGTGAGGCAACCCGCAAAACTTAGAAACCGCCCCTGCCATCCCCGAAGCTTAGCCGCGAAACGCTCCAACAACGGCTCAAAAGTAGTCGTCTTGAGTTGATCATGGACAATAGGGACCACTAGGTATTTACCAAGATCCGTTGTGAGCTCAAACCCACTCTCCGAGGCCAACGCCCCCTAAGACTGTCACAAACGTTTTTAGAAACAAAGATGCGGGACTTAGCGGCGCTCACCCTTTGACCCGATGCACGGCAGAACTCATCCAATACGGCTCGAATAACCCTGACCTGATCAACAGTAGCTTCAGCAAACAAGATTATATCATCCGCAAACATAATATGTGAAATCAAAGGGCCACCACGGACAAGTTGGAACGGTTTCCAGCCCCTCTGTTTCACTGCAATATTAATCAGGTGGCTCAAACGTTCCACACACAAGACAAAGAGATAAGGGGAGATAGGATCACCTTGTCTAATTCCTCTAGAGGGTACAAAAGGATCTGTTGCTTCACCATTCCATAACAGCCGAAAGGATGAAGAACGGAGGCACTCGCAAATCCAAGAGACCCATATGTCGGGAAAGCCAGCATCACTAAGCGTATCAATGACGAAGTCCCATCTCAATCGGTCATAGGCCTTCTCAAGATCCGATCCAATTTAATCAACATCCATCCAGTACCTCCGGATTTTTGTTTCATCGACGAGACCACCTCTTGCACAACAACAACATTGTCCGTAATAAGGCGACCAGGAAGAAAGCTACCTTGAGTCGGGCTAATCAATAACGGCAAGATGTGTTGCATTTTTCTCACAAGGACCTTCGTAATGACCTTATAAAGCACATTGCACAAACTGATGGGCCGGAATTGGCTAATGCGTTCGGGTTCGTCGACTTTGGGAATCACCAAGATCAGGGTATTATTAACTCCCTCTGGGAGAGTAGCAGTGCGGAAAAAGTCCCTAACCGCCCTACAAACCGAAGGACCCACCGTGTCCCAACACTTCTGATAGAAGACAGGCTGATAACCGTCACAACCAAGGGTCTTGAAAGCACCCATACTTTTCACCGCTCCAACAATCTCAAGATCCGACGTAGGAAGCAGCAATTCAACCCATGACTCATTCGGAAGCGAGGGGAATCGCCCGCGGGGCATCTGGATAGGGACATTCTCATACACAGGTAGCGAGTATAGCTCCTTGAAAAAACGAACAACGTGTTGCTCTAAAGCAACTCTATCTTCAATCAAAATGCCATCAGAATTAACGAGGGATTCAACCCGATTCCGACGCCTCCGTATAATGGTAGACATATGGAAAAACTTGGTGTTGTGATCCCCTGCCTGGAGCCATTGAACGCGAGATTTCTGTAGCCATAAGAGCTCTTCTTGCTCAAGGACATTCTCTAAATCTGCTACAAGGCATCATTCCTGCGCAATCAGGCCATCAAGCGGATGCACACTTAGTTGAACACGAACATCCTCAAGCTGACGAGTCAGAGCAACCTTCTTCCTCTCAATATGACCGAACTCCCTCCTATTCCAATCGAGGAGTTTAGTCTTCAAATCCTCCAGCGCAATCGACGTAGGACAATCATGAAGCCAAGAAGATTTAATGAACTCAAGGAACCCTGGATGAAGGATCCAAGCCGCTTCAAAGCAGAAGGGGCGTCTCACCCTATTGAAAGTCACACTCGGCTCCAAATTGAGGAGGAGGGGAGTATGGTCCGAAGCAACCCTTGGAAGATGACGAACACAAGCAGTGGGCCACAACAAACGACTAGCCGGGTTAACAAAGACCCGATCAAGACGTTTTGCCATATAAGTTTGCTCACTTAAACCCTTGGACCACGTAAACGGTTGGCCCGAAAACCCAAGATCAATAAGGCAGGATCGGTCAACACATTCACTGAACTTCAAGGAGTCCTCCGAAAGGCGTCCGGAACCTCCTTTCCTCTCGCTAGTGTGGAAAATACAATTAAAATCACGCCGGGTGATCAATAAACATGCCAACAAGACGAAGACGATCATAGTCGGCAGTATTATTAATAATCAAAGAAGGACTGAATGCGAAAGATCCAACCTTGAGTGTCGGATCCGTTGAAGCGAGGCGCGTCAACGCGGATCCGAAGCTGGGAGTCATGACCAAGCGGTGCGCGAAAGTTCGCGCCATGAACGCCATAAGGGGCTTCGGGTTGCTGGTGAAGGCCGTAGCCGAGCTGCCTGGGAAACGCGCCCAAGCCGACCTGCGGCGGAGGCAGGTAACCACCCAAGGTGGTCAACGGGGCGGTGTACGGCGACGGTGTCACACTCGGCTGGGAGTAGCCGTCGCAGGGGTTCGTGCCGACGGGGAACGAAGGCGAGGGACCCCCAAACCCGATGGGTGGCGTCAGGAACGCGGGGGGCCCGGATGGCGGTGAGAACCCGCTGTTTGCGGGTAAAATTTCACGAATATATACAATTCGTGATTTTATATGAAATGGTGAAAGCTAACCAAAATAATAAAATTGGTTAGTTTATCTTAGATTAAATACAAATATCTCTTTCCACAAAAAAATACAAATATCTCTTTTTAAATTAAAATTGGGCTTGATGAAAGTTCTTTAATTAGGCTCAGATTGAAGTTGGTTTGATGGGTCATGATAAGCCCAAAAAGGAATTTAAAAAGGGTAATTAAGTTAATTGAATTGTGGATGAGGTGGTTAATTGGAAAACTTGCGGCCTAATTTCCTATTTAAGGGGACAAAAAAGGCAGTTGGCAGGGGGACTCTCGGATATGCCGAGTAGTGCAATCCAAATGAGAGATATCTCCCACTTTGACACAATAAAATAATATGGAATTATTTTGCCGTGGAATTCCAAATACATATGAAGACAAAGCAGAGGAAGGGCTTGGAGTATTGGTCTCTGCCTAATTCAAAAGAGAACGAACAATCATGATCGGCAACATATATATGGTTCTGTTGATCGACGATAAAGACGATTCGTCTCTTTACTTTCCCCTGTTATACTCCTATAATTTTCTTCCCTAATTATACGCATGGCAAGACAAACCTCGTATGTGACGTTGGTGATTCATGGAGGCGTCACGAGGTCTTGGGCCTTTGAGAAAGTCATACGTAGTGATCTATTTATACGTATGCGTTATCAAGGCTCGTGGGGATTGAAAGTAGTTACTTTCGTACCCCTACATTTTGTTGATATTTATAGTTGATCTGAGAGTAATTACTTTCGGGTCTCTATACTACATTTGGATTTGTGGTTGACATGAAAGTAATTACTTTCGGGTCTCCACGTTAAGCAAAACGGTGATGGATTCGGAGTAATTACTTTCGAACCATTACACCGATTATCATATATACTTCACAAAGGACTCAAAGGCCCTTTAAAACGGAGTAGTTAATTTCTGTACGGTACACCAACAAGACATTTTGTGCCCAATTTACTTCAGAATTATACAAGGGTTTTTGACCAAGAAAAATACAAAACGCATGATCAACTGGGCTTTGCCCTTGATTTGCCCACTAAATATAAAATGAGTCGTCAATGTGATCGAATTCATTTCACAGTATATGCTACTGGATTGAAAGCGGTGATGACATGTATATGTATCACGGTCATGTTCGTGAATATATATATAAAATCACGTATGTACATTCATATATATGTATGTATATCAAAGGGCCAGGTATATATATATGTTAGTACACAAAATATGTTAGTGTACAAGTCTCAAATCCTTCTCCAATGGTCTTCAGTGTTCTTCTCCTCTATGAGCCTTTCTCCCTTCGTGGATAAGATAAGATTCTCCTCCATAAATAATATCCTATCTAGAGTAACTACCTTAATAAAAGATATATCATAATAAATATGGATAGCAAAATAAATAAGATAGAGAATTTAATGCTAGCTAATTGATGGGGAAATTTACCCGCCCACAATGCCCCCCTCCGGTCCCATCTACCCGTACACCTCGTGCTATCCCGGGTATGGGGCCGGAGCTCAAGCGGTGAGTGGCCATACAGATTAGGATGCTCTTATTCGTATATTCGTATATTCGTATATTCGTATATTCGTATATTCGTATATTCGTATATTCGTATATTCGTATATTCGTACATCCGTATTCCATAAATACGGGATCCGTGCAACTCCTACGCATTCGTATCGTAGGGCCTTCATAGGGTGTTTTCCTTGGCCAAGTTATTCCGTTAGCATGCTGCATAACGTTGTTATTTTTTTTGTGCAAGACTCAATCTAATGCAAAAAACAATGCAAATTTCAATTAAAAAATTCAAATATGAGATGTCATGAACTAAAGACAAACTAAAAAATGAAAACCTAATGGGGGGCCTCATCAAAACCGCGTGGGAAAAATAGTACCGCCCCCACTACATGAAATCCTAGGTCTCGGCTGACTCGTCTCGGGCCACGCAGGGCCTTAAGTCGCCGGCGTCTCGCTCGCGCCCGCGGGGGACAGGCCGCACCCGCGGCGATCCAGGCGGTCGGGCCCGTGCTCGCGATGATCCGGGCGGTCGGGCCTGCGCTCGATGTCGGTGACCACGTTTACTCGCTCGAGCCCTTTGTCGCCATCTGCGATCTTCTCGCTGGGCCGGACTCCTTTCGCGCATAGCCTCGCCTGAAGTTGGTTAGCCCACACTCGTACGATCGCGCCCTTATCCACGAATTGGATCATTTGATGTAGGGATGAAGGTACCGCTCCCATGCCATGGATCCAAGGTCGCCCGAGTATCAAGTTATATGGCCCCGGGACGTCGACGACTACGAACTCGGTGTGATGCTCCTTTCCGGCGAGACTTACTCGAGCCTTTAGGACTCCAAGTGGAAAAGTGGGATATCCACCGAGTCCGGAAAGTTGCATGCTGACCTCTTCAAGGTCTTTCTTGGATTTGCCGAGCGATTTGAGCATGTCGTAGTACATCACGTCAACCGAGCTGCCGGAATCCACCAAAGCACGGTGGATCTTGACGTCTCCGAGCTCCACTGTCAGGACAAGCGGATCGTTATGTGGGTGCTGAACCGTTGCCAAGTCTTCGTCGCGAAAGACGAGCCCAGGTCCGCGGGGTCCGAGTGGGGGGCGCGGCTCGGCATGTTGGACGCGCATCACCTCTAGCTCGTGGCACTCCCTGCGAAACCGACTTCGCGACTCCGGATCATCTTCCTTGTAGAGAGCCGTAATAGTCTGGACCACCTCAATCTGCTTAGCACTCGTTCCCTCGTCGTCCGAGGTCTTAATGTATTGCTTGAGGTATCCTTTCTTCACTAGCTCCTCGAGGTACTGTTTAAGAGGCTGACAGTCCTCGGTCATGTGCCCCCGAGCTCGGTGGTAGGTGCACCACTTGCGCCCGCGTTGGCTATCCTCTGCGTCCTCCTTTGGCGGGTACTTGAACCAATCAAAATTCCGGATCCGAGTTAAGATACGGTAGATCGGGATATTGAATGTGGTAAATACGCCTTGGTCAACCCTCTTTCGTTTCCCGGCGTTGGGCCTGGGTGAGCCGTGCGCCCGGCGGGAAGGTGTAGGGGACCGATCGCCGTCGTCTTCATCTTCCAATTTGGCATACTGATGGACTCGATCTTGCAACTCGTCGAGAGTGGATGGCAGGCGCAGGGTCAGGCTCTCTCGGAGCTTGGACTTCTTTGGTACGGCCCGTCGGAAGGTGGCTATAGCGGTCTTTTCATCGCACCCGTCGATTTGAGCGTAGCACTCCATAAAACGGTTTGTGAACCGACGGAGGCCCTCATCCTTGCGTTGCCTTAGGCTGAGCAACGTGTCCAATGAGATCGCTTCTCGACTGTTGGCAATGTACCGCTTGGCGAAAGCCGAAGCCAACTGCCCCCACGACCGGATTGACCCGGCCTCCAAGCTTTGGAACCATCTAATCGCGCCCTTCCCGAGGCTCCCGGGGAACATTTTACACATGATGGCGTCGTTAGAGGTCCATAACGCCATCTTATGTGTGTAGTAGGCAATGTGGTTCACCGGGTCCGACGTCCCATCGTAGACCGTAAAGCTTGGTGGTGCGAACTTCTTGGGCGGCTCTGCCTGCTGGATAGTTCGATGGAATGGCGTAGAAGTTACCAAAGCCAACTTCCTATCCACTTGGTCCTGAGCCGACTGCTGTAATCCTCCCTGACTCTTGAGCAGGGTGAGCAGCCTCTTCTCGGTCCGCTGCTCAGCCTGAGCCTCAATCTCGCGCCGCTCGTCGCGATCAAACCTGTCCTCATCCTCGTCGCGTCGACTCATAGGATGGTACCGGTCATACTCGCGAATCCTTTCGCGATGGCTCTCTGACCCGCGGTCGCGGCTGACGGACCCACGGTCGCGGGTCGAGCCGCTCGCGGAGTCTCCTGCTGCTGGCGGCGATCCGCGCCCGCGGGGCTCGTTTCCGCGCCCGCGGGTCGGATCGTTCCCGCGCCCGCGGGGCCCGTTTCCGCGTCCACGGTTTCGGCGCCTCTTGCGGGGCTTTCGCTTGCCATGATCGTTTCTCCGGGACTCGTGCCCACTTTGGTCGTGGGCCCGCAAGCTCTCCTACTCCGTGGCACGGGAGTCCTTTCGTGGATCCCGACTCCCGGTACGCCTATCCTTTCGGCCCTCTGGGGCCCTCCGATCGCTATCCGAACCGTCGCTTCCGTCACCCGTAGGTTCCGGGGTTTGGTGATCATCGGGAACCTGGATGATGCTAGCCAAACGCTGCGGTTGGTGACCTTCGTCGACCGGGCGCTTCCCTTGCATCTTTTGTAAGGAGAACTTCAGCGCTGCAATCTCCTTTCTGGCCTCCTCAAGTTGAGACTGAAGATGAGGCCTTTCCTCCTCGCGATCCCTTCCCGTCATGTCGCTTGTCGGTCCCGCGACATCTCTCAGCCCAACCCTCTCACTCGTTCCGCGCGCACCGCTTAGGTGGGCTAGCGAGCTATCGTGGTCATGCGAAGGCTCCTGGATGCGAAGGGACGAGCGGTCATGTCTTCTTCCGGGAACGGAGTCACGCGAACTCCTGATTGCCATCAACTCGGGCTGAAATAAGTAGTCAAGGTCAGCCTGAGTCTCGACAGGTGGTCCCGAGCTACTCGCCACATTCGAACCAACGCGTTCGAACCGCAAGGCGTTGTTCGCGTCTTGGAGATTACGAGGCTCCTCGTAACCCTCACCCGCGCCCTCGGGAGGGTGGTGGTGATCGCAGCGACCGAGGCGATCGCGAAGATCCCCGGTCTGCACGTTAACCGCGACCGCGGGGCTTGGATCCGCGCCCGCGGCCCGCGACTCGCCCGTGACCGCGGGGCTCGCGCCCGCGATCGCGGGTTGTTCCTGGCGATCGCCGCGCGCTGTTTCGCGGCTATTGGCGTGGTTGCCGGAGTGGCTCTCGGCCACGGTCGCGCCGTGAATGGCGGGGGCGACGCGGTGGCCAGCGTCGTCGGCCTGGTTGTTAGCGATGGCGTTGCCCACAGTGTTTAGGGTTTCGCCATCATCAACAAACACTGCGACCTCCTCCTCTGGGATGGATCCCAAAGTCATCTTCTTTAGCGGGAAACGTTTCTCGGATCGATAATCAACGAGAAGGACGTTCTACCGTTCCCCACGGACGGCGCCAAATGTTAGTACACAAAATATGTTAGTGTACAGGTCTCAAATCCTTCTCCAATGGTCTTCAGTGTTCTTCTCCTCTATGAGCCTTTCTCCCTTCAATTGACCTACAAAACAATGGACCAAGGGGCGAGCGACCCCCAATCCACCTCCGATGCTTAAGTCAGTAAGGGCAATGTTGATCACAGGCGCCAGGTAGAGCGATAACACATAACTTACCAGGCACATGGGATACATGTGTATTTATAGAGGAGAGGGACGAGGGGGAGGGGGCGCGCGTCCCGAGGTAGTCGGCCCTCTAGGGTTAGGTTCCGCGATATCTTGCTCCCCAAGTCAACCAAATATCTTATCTTAGGATAAGATAAGATTCTCTTCCATAAATAATATCCTATCTAGAGTAACTACCTTAATAAAAGATATATCATAATAAATATGGATATCAAAATAAATAAGATAGAGAGTTTAATGCTAGCTAATTGATGAGGAAATTTACCCGCCCACAATATACGTATGAATTCGATCTGGTGGGCAACCAAAACGTGCGAATAGATCATGAATATATATTCATCATTGGCCAATTGGTACCAAAGTAGTTTGCTACCTCTTCGGATCAAATGGGTTAATACAGATCACGATCAGATCGAAATTAACTTATGAGAAATATATATTTGGCCTTAACGTACTCCCAAATTAATTTGATTTTTAGAGGGGTGTTATGCAAATAAAGAATTATATGGCAAGATTATATGCCTTTTGAGTATGTGGCTAAATCGTAATCAAGGTTATCCATTTAAGTGGTTTAGTAGTTTAATTAATTAAAAAAGCGGAAGAGTTCATGTGAGGCAATTAATTCCCAAACCCAAGTTAATACGTACTATCTGATTGCTTATATGCAATTGCAAGTTATTAACACTTTGGTTCGTGCGGGAGACTTTATGTGACAGGCTTCCGAGCATTAATTCATGTCTTGGTCCACTATATAGACAAATTAATTCAAGCCTTCAAAAGTGGGTCTATAGAAGTGGGTCGATATATAACATAAGGCATGATCAAAATTGAAATCATATGATCATGTTAGTTGTATTAAACTACGTAAAGACTTGATGTTCTTTATGAACTACGTAGGAAATTTGATACAAATTAAATATATCAAGTTCAGTCGCAAATCTTAAATGAAATAAAAATTAAGTTTAACTAAAAGAACTACGTGTTGATTTGATGCCTAATAAAGGCTACGTAGGAAACTCGATATAAGACCATGTGTCTATTGAGTTCGATCGCAACCTTAAGTCAAATTTAATATATCATTTAAGAACTACGTGTTGATTTGATGCCTAATAAAGGCTACGTAGGAAACTCCATATATATGACAATGTGTCATCGAGTTCAATCACACTCCAGTGTAAATTAACGTCTCCTAAAGAACTACGTAAAGACTTGATGTTCTTTATGAACTACGTAGGAAACTTGATATTGATCATATATATATATATATATATATATATATATATCAAGTCCAGTCGCGGATCTCAAATCAAACGAGATATATGTCCTAGAACTACGTTTGACTTGATTCCATATCATATAAATGGATACGTAGGAAATATGACATAAAAATATAAATATGTCGTATTCAGTCACAAATTACATTAAAAACAATAAACCCTTAAGCCTTGTGTTTGGTAGTGAAGAGATTATACAACCCTTCCTAGAAGGTGGGTTTAATCTTATTTACACCGCACAAATGATAGTTGGTTTAAGTCCGAGCAACCCTTCCTAGAAGGTGGGTTCGGGTTTATTCCGCTGATGTGTGAATACCAAACATATAACACACATCAAATCAAACAAAATAAAATAAATCATTCTGAACTACGTAAGGCTTGATTCTCTAGAAAAGAGATACGTAGGCAACCCGTAAAATTGGGTGCAGCCCAAATCATAAAAATCATTAAATATTTTGTATTGATATTACTTTTAATCAAAAGAGTCAAAAGAGAGGGTCGAACTAAAATAAAAATAATTATTATATGTTTAACAATTTTGTGTACATTTTTTGCTCAACACCCGCTGCCTGCAATGAAGCTGGCAGACTGGCCGCTGTTCGTCGGTGCCGAGAAGGCGGCGGACTAGAGCGGAACGCTCGACGGGGTCGCGAGCGGCTGTGAAGCGAACGGTGACGGCGCGCTGAACCCGCCGCTAGAGTTTGTTGGTGCAAACGGCCCTAGGGTTTGTGGTGCACCAATCGAGACGGCGGTGAGCAGGGAGCCGGGGACGGCCGGTTGCGATCTGTGGTGGACCGTCGCCGTGAGGTCGTCGAGGCGGTTCGTCAACTGCGAGGTGTCCCGTTGCCTGTCCTCCGTCAGTTGTAATACCATATCTTGCAACTTCGCGACCGTGTCGGAGAGAGAGGCGTACGCCGCCGGTGTGACGGTTGACGTCTCGGGCGCCGAGGTGTTGGTCATGGTGTTCGTAGATGAAAGCACCAGTTGTTAAGGGCCTGCTACAGGTCCCTAATGCAAAACTAAGAGAACACTAAATTAGGGATGAAAGTAAATTCGTATTTCTGAATGAGTTCCCCTGAAAGCAAAGCAGGGTATTTAAACAGCCCAAGGATGATTCAATAAAAAGCGACTCGGGGAAAGAATCACCCTAAAAGAAACCCGAGAAGACTGTAACAGCTATTCCGTTAAACGGTAACATGAAAAACCCTAACAAATCCAATTAAACAATAAATTAGTTTATAAAAATAAATCAACCCCGCAGCTTTGTTGGAGGTTGCCTGACGCGAGCCGACCTCCTCGGCTTAGGCGTCTCCCACGGACCGTCGTCCTCTGCTGAGCCGGGCTGCTTTGCCCCATGTCCCGTATCAATGAGCCACAACTAGTACACAACAAGTGGAGACCTTCGTATTCTACGTGGAACTTGCACTCATCCACAGTTATGGTACCATTCAAGGGTTTGGTGATGTCGACTACCATGCAAACCCGAGCAAACCGACACCTATCCGAGAATAAGGTTCTCTTGTCAACCTTTATGGGACGATCCACTCCGAAGGCCAGTGCCATCAATGTCGTCTCTTCATAGTACACCATGGGCAGCCCTGAGAGCCTAATCCAAGCAGGAGTCGGTGTGATAGTATCCGTATGAGGATTGAAGGCGGGAGTCCATTGACGAATGATAAGGTAATTGCCAAAGATGGTCCAAGGACCACCCATTAGGGCAGACATATAATCACACTCCACAACAAACCTAACCACGTAGTAGCCGTTAGGTAAGTCCGCGACCGACAACCTGCCTGTAGGACGCCATAAATCACGGAGCTTTTTGTCCATAATAACATGTTGAATTGAAGTCCCTAACGGTTTGACAATTAATGCAGATTTCCAAGCCATAGCAAGGGCTTGCTTCATTGATGGATCAATCTTAAAGACGGGGTCACCAACTTCATCATAGGATAACTGCATTCTAGCATTAACGAATTCGTCACTTAACACAAGTCTCTCCATGCCACCGTCGCCTTGCACGACATCCTTCCAAGCCCTAGTAGTCTCGCTGTTCGCAACAGTAACAGGATCAGACATCGAATTATCTTGCCCCGGATCAATCGTCATGCCACTAGACACCAGAGGTCTGGATGGCCCCCCGCCGGAGTTGGGCGGCGGCCCGTCCATGCACACGGTAGCAGGAACTCAAATCCTAGTCGGAAAAAAAATAGGCGCGTGGCAGAAGCGCGTTCTATCCTTTCTTTTATTGTGATGATTCAGCGCCGCTTTGCTTATGCCAAATTTTCATATATTTATTTATTTTTATATTAGTATCATAAAGTTTCCACCGGAAAATCTATAATACGGAGTATAAAATTACTATTTGAAAAAAAGGTGGGTGAGTTTCTATTTTATTTTTGTTGGTAATGGAAATTATTAGAACACAAAGTAAAACAAATTAAAGTGACCCTAAGATGCACGTTATGGATTTACCATAATGACTGATTTCGTGGTTAAATTATGGATTTACGACATTCGCTTGATCTAGTTCAATGTTCTAGAAAACGGCAGGTAAATTAAATCAATTTGGGACCATCAAGTCGCGAATTGGAATCTAGATACACTATATTCTAAATGAGTTTTGTTCACTTAGGGTCCGTTCGGCTATTCTGTACTTATATTGACACTGATACTGACGGCTGAAACTGACGGTGCTGATGCTGATATTAGATGTTGATAACAGTGCTGAAGCTGACGACTTATCAGATAGATAATAAAACATATGTTCGGTAACATGGGTTGATTATGGGATTATGTGTAAACGTAAAATTACAAAAAAGGGTACAACTCCATTACATCCCTTGATCATATACTACTCAATACACCTATTCTATACTTAGTTGCGAAACGTAACACCGGAACAGAGACGGTCAAAATCATATTATTTTGACTTTTTTCCAGGTCCGATCCACTTCCGGATTGTATCCCCGAGGTCAGAGATCTGTTCTTCTTTCTTCCTCCTCCACAGGCAAATCCCATTTTAACCGCCCATCCCAAGAAGAAACCCTGAGCGAAAGAGGGCAAAAATACAAGTTGAGGTTTAATTTTAATTGGGTTTTTGTCACCAAAGACCATTGAATGGCACCCCCAGATCCCGTTTGTTTATCCCCTTACTAATGTATACAGCTTTACTGGATAAAAAAAAAATGTATACAGCTTTACTAACTTGGGTTTTATTCTGGGGCTTATTGTTGGACTCCCTTCTGGGATCTTAGACTTCTATGAGATTTTGACCTTAGCCATGAAGATTTGGAGTTGGGTTTTGACCATTACATCCCTTGATCAACCCTAACATGATCACAAAACCCTAATTGTTTTTCAACGTAGGACAATAACCGTTAAGAGGAGGCATATGTTCGGTAACTTACCGGCGATGGCGAGCGACGGCTGGAGGAGGCGAGCGGCGGCAAGAGGACGACTAGAGAAGGTCGCGAGCGGTAGGCTGTGGCGGAGGACACGAGCGGCAGAGGTGGAGGACGCGAGCGCCGATAGGAGGAGGCATCGTACCGCGGTCGGAGAAGGCAGGAGAAGGGACGATCGAGAGGAGCGACGAGGAAGGAATCGGGAGAAACAAGAGCTGTTACGCGTTTTTTATTTTGATGAATGAATGATATGGATAGGATTGAAGGGTAGTGTATGTAATTTTTTTATTTTATTTAGGTAGATTTTTTTATTTTTAGGCGGATCCAGTACTTATGATTTGAGATAAGTACGATAAGTTGGGGGGAGAGACCTTACGTTACTTATCTATCGTAAGTACGATGTCGATAAGGGCTTATAGTACTTATGGTACTTACAATAAGCACTATAAGCACCATAAGCACCATAAGCATCATAATCAACAGTTGCCGAACGGACCCACAAAACATGTACTTTATTCAACATATGTATAAGTGTTGGAAATCTAGTGTTTCCATAGGAACAGTAGGGTTGTTACCATAGAAACAGTAGTAGACATTTCCTTGTGCTTTGATGATAACAAACGCCATGAGACTTGATGGTTTGAGTGTTTCTTGAGTGTTTTAGGTGAAACAAGTATAACAGGGAACAAGAGAAGCCATTAAGAGAGGGAAACAGTGAGGGTAACAGTGTGAGGTAACAACACTGGTACCGTGTCAAGGAATGGTATGAACGACATTGTCGCAAAGTCAGGGAACAGTGTCAAAGAACAACGCTGTTACCCCGGAGGGTAACAGTGTCAGGAAACAGTGGCGTCTGCAGAGCCTTGCCTTACTATACTTAGTAAGCGCATGAGAGAAGCGGTAGAAACTCTAGCGTGCCGTGTTTATGGGCTTCAATGGGCCTGGAAACACGTGGGATCTACTTGAAGATATTGTGCAACCATATTAACAAGAAGATAAGATCCAAGGAGGATAAGATAGAGTTGTTAGGATTATTTGTTGAATTAACCACGTGAGTTATGGTTAGGATATGAACCAGATTCCATGTGAGAGATTCTATAAATACCTAGAGCTACGTCAGAAGTTAGTTCACCGATTACAAAACCTTTAGAGTGCTCGTGTGAAGAAGAAGAAGAAGTCTCGTTGAAGTTGTTGGTAATCACTGTTATTGTTATGCTAAGTTTCTTAGACTAAAGAACTAGGGTGTGTAGGTGCGTAATCTAGTGATTAGATTAGACTACTTGAAGTCCTTGTTTTTCTTGAAGTAACTTGTAAGTGACATTAATAAAGTGATTGTTCAAACTTCTCTAACGAGGGAGTGGTTTTTCCTTTGAACAACTAGTTGGTTGTTTGAGGGTTTCCACTATAAGTAATCGCGTCCATATATTGTTACCCTTGCGTGTTAGCATTGTTTCACTCTTTTCCGCTGCCCAGTTCACTGTTACCCCCTAGGTAACAGTGTCTGTAGACTAACACCGATCCTAACAATAAGCGCATTATTTGTATGTTTTTTGGTAGAATCATAAACACAAACATCACATGCACTTTATTTGTATTCAACAATGTTGAATACAAATAAAGTGCATGTGAGGTGGAGGACGCGCGCATTATTTGTATTCAACATGTATAATCAACAGTTGCCTAAACACGAACATCACATGCACTTTATTTGTATGTTTTTTGGTAGAATCATAACATGTACTTTATTCAGCATGTATAAGCGCATGCACAAGTTTGGCCTATGCAAGCTGGATCTGATGATCCCACAAAAGATTGGCAACCGATGACACAATCTTCGGTACTGGAGCAAAAGTTGGGATTTGTGAGAATTTTCTTGCATATTCTTACAATTGGCCCCCTACCTTCACCACCTACATATTATACATAACATAACACAAGTCATATAATATGAAATGAAAAGGGCTACTAAAGTTGTTCTCGTGAAGTAACTTTTGATGCTAATGTGATTTACAAATTAAGCATTCAAACTATGATGTCTCAGAAAAATGAGCGAAAAACCAATCTGTTGAAAATTATCCCGGAATCCCGTGGCTTATACATCGAACCACATCATCCATTTTGAAATGATTCAAATGAACCACCTCAATCCCCAAGATGTAGAGAAAATTCACTGCTGGTCGGCCTGGTCCAACCAAAAAGAGAGCATGTGCCTGTTCTTTTAGTTGCAATGACTGGTAGAAGTGATTACTACAACAGTGTTTGAGTTGTGATGGTACCCCAAAAGTAGAGCTTTAGCTCGTGTGAATATCAATAATAATCTGAATTCAGGGGGGAAAAATCAGAGTGAATATATCATATATTATATATTATGTATACAACATTACAAGCAAGCAATATATAGTGCAAGATTGAATAAATAAAGTGCATAATTATTATATAAGTTATGAAATCAACTATAAAAAGTGAAGTTTTATAAGATGGCTATGGAAGAATGACTTACCAATTTGTAAATTGCCAAGAGCCTGATATTGGATAGGGCATTTAGGTAGCTGCTTTAGAGCCTGAAGTGAGTCGAGTGTGAGTTGCTGGAGGTTAAGGAGAGAACCCCAATCCAAACCAATCAACCTAAACTCTGGACATTTGTAGATAGACAAGTCCTCAAGGACATTAGGATGAGCAATGTGCAAATCCTTCAGCTGATAGCAACGACCAATTGATATAGAACAAAGAGTAGTAGGTGCTTCAACATGAATACTTTGAAGCACATAGCAACACCAAATGGATATCTCTCTGAGATGGGGCGATGCAAGGTGCAGAACCTCCAAGCCATCGATTCCTTGAATCTGCAATTCTCGAAGAGATGTTAGTGCTACGCCACGAAAACTGATTGGCCCTTTGCAATTGGTGATTATGATCTCCTTGAGACATGATGATGATGATGATGATGGTGATGGTGATGGTGACGACAACAACAACTGCTCCATCACCTCACTGCCCGTTGACTCAAGGTGTAGCTTACAAATACGAGGACACGACGGCATGGACTTTAGCTCCGGACATGCGAAGATCAAGAGTTCGGATAGAAGAGGGAAAGAGAGAAGTTGTTGTTGTTGTTGCTGCTGCATAGCTATTTCTGATGTATGCGACACTTGATGGCAATTTCTCCTTGACCATCCCTTCAAATTTTGCAAGCCCCACAGCTCAAGACGCTCCAAACAAGGGAAGAATACATGCCATGGTGCTGTCTCATTAACCTCCTCCTCTTCTTCCATGTACTCTAATTCCCATGATCCAAAAATACGAAGGTGCTTAAGATAAGGAAGGCATCTAAAGGGAGGAAGACGTTTCACTTTACGACAATTTGTAAGATATATACATCTAAGGATAGGTACTTGTGGAGACGTAGGCTCATTAACCCAATGTGCGATTCTTGTGCCCGGGAAATTCCGTATATCAACTAGTTGTGGAGATATAGGTAGCTGCCAATTGCAGTCACCTCCTTTATACTCCTCTCCCTCGATGTATTCCTCGAACCCGATCCTTAAACTTTCTCTAAGCTGATGCTGCAACCTAGCTAACGCATCTAGCCCACTCCTTTTCTCGACCTCGCTTGTCACCTTTCCTACCTTAAAATCACTCAACCACCGCAAACAACTCATCTCTTCTATTCCAGCTGGCATATGCTTCAATGAGTCACACTCATTGATATTCAAGTAATTAAGACTCACCAGTCTTCTCAAGTTAGCTGGCAATGCTTCAAGAGAACCACACTCACTGATGTCCAATGTAAGCAAGTTCAAAAGATTCGTTATGGAATCTGGAAGACGTCGAAACTTGTTCTTGGAGAGGTCCAGATATCTCAGGTGTTTTAGCTCCCCAATTGAGCTTGAAATCTTCTCAATTCCCATCCTCTGCAAGCTCAATGCCCGCAATAGCTTAAAATTTGCAAAAAGTTGATCAAGAACGGTCAGATTGCAGATTGAAGTGCCATGATTCATGAGCAGACATGAACGTAGGCCCTTGACGTTAAGGATCCATCCTGGAAAGGCCCATGATTCATCTATTTTAATACCCCCAATGCTTAAATGTTTTGCACAATTACTTTTCCTGGGTGGTGTCGTTAACATAATGCTTTCCTCACCGGCCACATGTTGCGCTAAATCATGAATTAAATCATGCATTTTGCAACTCTTGATCTCACCAAACTTATCTTCCTCTGCCTCTTGGAAAAACCCTCTCCTCAGCAAGTACATGAAATGTGAATGGCTCACGTCCTCATTGTCTTGCTTAATATATCCTTGAGCAATCCAAAGATATATTAACTCCTGTTTAAAGATTCTGTAATCTTTAGGGAACAAGGAGCAATAAGCAAAGCACTGCTTCAGATTTGAATGTAGATGATCATAGCTTAGTTTAAGAACAGGCATAACACCATCCTCGTAACTTTGTCCAAGAACTGGGAGCTTCTCATTCCTAATGGACTCCCATTCTTGGATGGTGTTCTTTTCAAACAAAAGGTTACCTATACTGGTTATGGCTAGGGGAACATCAGCACACTTCTTCACAATCTCTCTTCCGAGATCTATCCGTCTTGGATCATTTTCATTCCCCGGAGCAAAGGCTGTCCTTTTGAATAGATCCCATGAGTCTTCCTCTGACAATCCTTGTAAATTAAGAGTTTCAAATGCATCTACAGCTGTTGCGACCGCTGAGGATCTTGTCGTGACAACAATCTTACTCCATTTTGCACCACAACTCAACAGTTTCATTCGATTGAGCCACCTACCATGGTTCTCATCCCACACATCATCTAGGACAAGCAAAAAGTTCCTACCCTCTATTTTCTCCTTAATTTTGGTTTGTAGTTGTCCTATAGTAAAACCGATATAGTTTTCCTCCCATATAGATTGAAAGATCTTTCCAAGGATTTCTTTCTCATCTAATGTATGAGAAATGCACACAAACCACCTCGCATCAAATTTTCTCTTAACCTCCTCGTCATTGTAAACCAGTTGGGCAAGGGTTGTTTTTCCCATACCCCCTATCCCAACTATGGCTATGACTACAGGAACATCTGATCTAGCATGATTTGACTCATGAAAAAGCACTTTCAAGGCGGCTTTCTTGTCTTCATCTCTACCAATAACATCCTTTGAATCCACAAAACACCCCGGATCCTGTCTTCTCCTCGTACCATTAGATATCTCATCTTCTTTATCATATGGTACAAACCCCAATCCTGCCATATCTACAGAGATCTCACCCAAACTTCTCCTGATAGCCTTGACTTTCTTTGCAATGCTGTTTCTAGATACGAGTGGATTTAAGTTAGAGAAAGAAACCCGCACCTTCTGTTTCAAGGAGACCATGGTTTTCCCCTCCCTCATCTGTTGCTTAAGCAGATCATTGGTGGCAACCTCATCGAGCAGATCATCTACATCGTATAGCACACCCTTGAGCCTCTTAATCCAGTTCTTGACGGAAGCCGAACTCTGCTGCTTCTTCTCAGCGTCAAGAAGCACAGCTTGGATTGTCTCGACGGTAATCCGAAGCTTCGCCAGCTCATCTCTTGCTTCCCAGATCGAAAGGCCCCTTTCGTATGCCTTCTCAAATGCTGGGGAAGCAATAGTTGACAGGATCTTGCAAGCAAGACTGAACACAGCCGATTCCGCCATTTGCTCCAAGTGTGTGTGTGTGTATTGGTGGTTTGATTCAGTTTCTTAAAGCCTTTGCAAGAGTTTCAAGTAGACCTTATTTTCTGTAGAAACAATGCAGTTTCTATGAATTATAAAAGTCAATGGTTTGATGCCGTGTTTCAACCAAAAAAATGGTTTGATGCCGTGTTTTAGGTAGCAATCATACAGAACTTATATTCGATCAAAAAAAATACAGAACTTATATTAATTTCCATCGTGTTTGATTCTTGTTTGGAAATTTTTTATTCTAAACCACCTTGCTAATTTATGGCATTACCGGCCAAGGCTGGCAAGGGGAGTGTCTTTCTTAATACTACGAGGCTTTACTCCGTTTTTTAATTGGTTTTTTTTTCATTTGTTTTCCTACGATGATACACACAACAGCACACATATAAACTTGAGCTTTGTACGAGTCCAATGGTACAATATTTGTACGATATCAGCCCAACCAGGTACTTTCATTGAAAAAAAAGCCCATTAGCAATTTATTAGCGCCAACTCCCAACGCGTGCACCGGAGAAATATGACCGATTGACCGTTGCCCATGAAATACGTTACTTTTTCACTGGCAAAATTCGACCGTTGGACCCATCTCTCACAACCTCCCTTTAAAACCCAGTCACAAAGAACCACTTCCCCCTTTATTTCAGCCCAACAATTTAACAAGATTCCGATCACTCTCAATCTCCAAATCTCCCCAAATCAAACAAAAAATGGCAGAAAACAGAGCATCTGCTTTCGTCGTAGAAATCCCGAACCAAGTCGCCATAAGTCCATAACAGAGATCAACAGAGCGATCGGAAGGCGCGCTCCGGAGCTGAGGATGAAAGGCGCCAGCTTTGACCTCTCGGCCGAGGCGATTGCGCAATCGAACCGGTTTAAGAGCTCGGGCGTGGAGATCAGTTGGGGCCCGAGCGCGTGGTGTCGACGGAATTTGGTTTCTGTTGGTATGCTCTGTTTTGCTGGGGTTATGTTCCCTGCTTCCAAATCGATTCTCTGTGTTGTTTGATGAGATTTGAAGTTGTGTTCTTGTTTGTTTGTGTTTCGGTTTGGGATGAGGCCATTTCGGTCCGATCGATCGGTCAATTGTGAATCTAGACAATTGGATCGGTGAAGTAAAAACAGAGCTGGCTTTTCTTTTTCAACTTTCGTTTCTTTTGTGTATAAATGAAATTCCCACTGGGAATCCGGTCCCAGAAATTCAATTGATTAGTTTATAATTTTCGGCTTGCTCAGTTATTTCTTTTTATTTTTCTCATTTGTATCCATTTTCTAATTGTTGATGCTCTGAATCTTTAAATGTACCAGTTCGATCCATTTTAATTCATTAGAATATCTCACGAGTAGTTGCTGAAAATTATTTGGCTGTTTTTTAAATGTAATTTTTTGATAATTTGGTGAGATGAAAACGAGATTAATTATAGAATATATTGAATTAAATGTCATATGTCATTGTAATGCTGATAACTACATTGTGACAAGTCTAATTTCCTATTGTTAGTCAAGTCAAGCCTTTGAAATAAGGGAAGTTGTTTCCCCACCGCTTGGGGCCACCATCTTAGACTCAATGATAAGTTGTTTGCACCAACAGGAGCAACTCAGCATGCTTATCTCTCCAAGCAAAGAGGGGACATCAAGTCAAGACTAAAGCATAACATCAATTTTTATTATTCAGAAAGAAAAAAAAGAAAAAAAAAAGTTGGTGGGCAAAAGGGTTTTATGGCAAGTTTTTTTATTAGGAAAGGTCATATGCATGATAATATTAAACTAGAAAAAATTATAATCGTCGTGACTACGTACTAAAGCGAAGTTAAAATAATAACTACATGACTTGTGAATATAAATCCGATTGAATTGATTTGAGACCAAGTTTGGGCTCGAACCCGCTTTTGACTCGAGAATGTACAATTTAAATCCTACAAACCCGAGAATGAACTTATTCACCTAGTATGTATATACCGAACAGACTTTTCAAGTGCTTATTTTAAAATATAAAAGCTCGAGTGATTATAAGTCAATGATTGTGGTTGTTGAATGCAACCTAAAGCTAGGATAGGAGAATGAACTAGACAAATCAAGGACCGGTTCACCCATAATATTCCCATACTTATGGTCATTTTCGTTGAAGCCACTTCGTTAGATTATATAGGACCAATAGCTGTACAGAAAATACTCAAAAAAAATTCAAACGCAAATCAATAACACTCCCACCAATTAGAGTTAGGACTTTCATTGAACATGTTGTATTCATAGCTTAGGGCAACAAACCAAACATCATACAAAGCTTAAAATACCATACTAACATTACTCTATGACAAATATCGATTCACAAATTGTCATGTTTAAGGACAATTTGACCATAATTGATGCAGACCTGTAGGAAGAAATGGGTAGTTGTAAATTGAACGAAATTTCAAAATCGAAAAGATGAGGTTGGAATTACAAACTTATAAATGAAGACATAGGGAAAGATTGAGTGAGAGAGGAAACACCGAGCTCTAATCAGAGGGAAGAATTGCAGTCGACAAAGCCTCCAAATTGAGCGAGAAAGAAAACGTCGATATGAAGCTGCAGGTGATATTATAACATGTAAAATGACAAAATTGCCCTCAGCCAATCACGTGCTCTAATAAGGAAATAATAATGTATTCAAAAGAATTTAAATATTTAAGACATAGTTGTACTTGTACGTGGTATATATTACGGGATAAGGTAGTTCGGTTAATGTAAATCATTCTCTCGAACCGCCTTCGATCCACTTTCCATATATATATATATATATATATATATATATATATATATTAACTATACTTATCTCTGATAAGGTGCCACTGCCACTACTAGTTTACAACCATATATATGTATGCTGATACATCATTGAAAAAATAATTTTAAAAATCAGTACAAATTGTACACTAATTATCAAAAAGTATAAGTTTATAATATAGATAAATAGATATCTACCATATCCATTTAAAAAAGGTACGATTTTAATTTGGACACTAATGAGTCGTTACTCGTTCATAATAGTGGAAGTGAATTAATACCCACGATCTTCCCCTATAATTGTGGATCAATTTTAGCAGAAGAAATGATCGATCAACATTATTCAACATAGAAACTGAGGATCTTCTTCAAATAACAAAAAATATCATTGACATCTTATTATTTAGTAGCGAATCACAACATATATTAAGAGACCAAATACATATCATTGATATCTTTTTATTGAATAACGGATCACAACATATTTTTAGAGAGACTCAACATCCCTACTTATATATACAAGCATTTTTAGTGTACACGTACTTCTCATAACACCCTCTACTATCTCGACGTTCATTTTCTTTGAATTAAGTTTATTACAACAAATACAATGAAGAACAGTTGTACCATTTTCATTCTTGTTCTTGCTCTCATATCAATTTCAGGTAATTCATCATGCATAAATTTTTAATCTTACTTCTACCCTTGATTACCAATCTACGTGATTGTAAACTACTACCTCCGTTCATTAATATTTGATGTTTTAACATTTCAACCTGAAATTAAGAAAGACTATGAAATTACTTAATTATCCCTATTAAACTGCTTTAATTTTATAATGGTTTAAGGAGAAATTCTGTAACGAAAGATTTATATGGGATAAATTTGGAAAAATAGATACATAAAAGTGTAAAACATCAAACATTTTCTAAAAAGACTAATTGGCTAAAACATCAAACATTAATGAACGGAGGGAGTATATATAAGCATCCACGCATTTTTGGATGTGTATAGATTTCGCGTATTTGAGGCATGTTATTGCAAAATGAGAATATTTAAGTACAAACTAATTAGATGATTCTTTTTTTTAAAAAAAAATAAAATTATTTGTGTTTACTTCACTATTACAAATCTCATACTATGTACGAGTAGTATGAATACAAACCGGATTTAATCGATTTGGGATCGAACTTTGACTCAAGACTATTGACCTATGGCTATATATATTATTTTGTTTTTCAAAAATTTATTATAATGGAATCCATTATTTTAATTAAATATATAGAATCTTCATAAAAGGATAAAAAAATCTCCCCTTTTACCTAAAATAAAAAATGTTTTAATAATTTAAAGAAATTTATATTTTTTTAAGATATCCAAATTAGGTGATATATCAAAAATTGGATAAGATATCAAGTGGATAGAAAAATAATATTTTTTGAAAAACAAATTTGGGCAGTGCCCTCAACCAAAAAAAAGAAAAATAATTTTAAAAGATACTATTGAAAAAAATTATTATTTTATTCAGACTTGACGACAGGGTCCGGTGCAAATTTTAACAGAGACTTAGGTGTGCTTTATATTGTATTATTGTAGTAGATTACAGTAGATTTATGAATAAAGTAATCTTATTATGCGCTCTTCAGACACATAATAGAGTTTAATTAATTTAAGGCGATGATTAAGCTTAATTCAAACAATGTTACTTATAAACTATGTTCAAAAAGGGCATATGTTTATGAATAAATTAGATTTACCGAATTTCTATTATTTTAGTTTTCTTAATGAGTTTATAAAATATATGTAGGTGGTGAAGCCAGGGATGTAGTAACATTATGTTGGGTAAAAGCCCCAGGTGACGTTCGATTTTGCACCGATGACAATGGTTGTGACGGTGTATGCAAGGCTACTATTTCAAGTACATCAACTGGATTGTGCCAAAGCCACGAGTGTATTTGTAGTACCACTAATTGTTGAAGGGGCTGTACATAAGCCCTTGTACACCCAAGCCCAACATCAGTTTGCTTGTTAAATAAATGCATATTAAATAAAGTGAACGCAACTTTGAGTTTTGTGCATGTTTTTTTCAGTGGCGTCATTCTAAAAAGAAAGGCCAAATTGCTACCTTTGAGGTTCGAAACGATGATCCCGATGTACAGATTTAACGTTGAAAAAGATGCCCAAAGGCTTATGTCCATGATATATGTTTCAAGAACCATATGAATATAGGGACTTAGTTAATTAACTAAAGATCTAACCCTCTACTAAATGGTCCAATTCATGGATAGGGACGTTGTAGTTTGGGTGTGCACGAGGGAAGTCGTTCTAAAGTGAAATGCACATAAGAGGAGTGCCATGGATTGGGCCACAATCGTACGAATGCTGAACACACTCGCGAGCGCGGCCGAAACCGCGACCACAAATCCCGCGTCTGTGGTCATGACAACCCGAGTTCCTATGTGCAAGGATATCGGGTCTAAAAACTCATTTATGAATAGGGGATTATTTTTCCCACGTGGTTTTAATGAGACCCTTAATTCTCTTATTTCTTCATTATTAGGTCTCTCTGTAGGATACATAACATTCATATTTATTTTAATAAATAAAAACGAAACAACATTAATTTACTCGCATTAATAGGATAATTCTTCAACCAAAAAATAGAATATATCAGTCTTAAGGGTGATAACCATAAGTTTCCGGTTTAATTATAATGGATAATGCCCTTCACGACAAGATTTGATTTTATATGATCACGGCCGGCCCAAAGTAGGTGCAACCGGGCACCTGCACAAGGCCCCAAAAATTATAGGATCCAATTTTTTTTAAGCCCATATATAATCTATACTATATATTAAAGCCGGAGAATTTCGAGCCTCCACGTTAACTCTGGCCCCACTCCATTAACAATTTTATATGTTTTATTTTTCTTATTTATCCAATCTTTAATTTTATCTTTTTTCTTACCCATCTAATATCTATCTTTTAAGGCATAATATTTGTATTTAAAATTTTCTTAATTATCTAATCTTTAATTTTATCATTTTTCTATTCATCTAATATTTATCTTTAAAGCAATATGATCTATCTTTAAAATCTCCCTCTATAAAAGATACATATTAGTTAACTTACCTTTTCAACTACCTTTTTAATCTATTTATGTACGAAATAGTTTAAAAAATTCGAATTTATAAAATAATTTTAAAATGGAAGCCCCACTTTCCAAATAAATTATATTTTTATCTTTGATACTAAATCAATTTTAATACAGTATACTAAATCAATTATAAAACACTAACATTAACAATTGATTCAGTAAATTATATTTTTAAAATTGATTTATTAACAATTTTTATCTTTGACACTAATATTATATTTATATAATATTCAGAAAATTATAAAACACGAGTCGTGCATGACACGACGGGTACAGCTAGTTTGTATTAAAACCCATATCTTTTAATAATTACCTATCTTGGAACTATCTAAATACCTCCATTCTCATTCACCTTTCATCTAAACTCCCCAGTTACTGTTGAATTGAATGATCTTGTTCCTTTTAGGGCCTTTTTATAATTTTAAAACGGAACCTCCAAATTCACCTTTCATCTAGAATCCCCAGTTACTTTTGAATTGGAATGATCTTGTAGGGTCTTTTTATAATTTTGAAACGGAACCTCCAAATGCCATTGACCGCCGCTGTGTAGGATAAGCCACCCCCGCTGTGTAGGATAAGCCACCCGCTTACCCCACCTCTATTTTAATCCCGTTCAAACTTCTCATTCTTGAAAATAAGAAATGATATATATTTTTTTGATCTGGAAATAAGAAATGATATATATTTTTTTGATCTGGAAATAAGAAATGATTTTGGCAAAGGGATTAGGTTTGAACGGCAATTTGCTCTGGTGCTAAATGCAAACAATGTACATATAGAGTACAAAATGCATGCACAACGGCAAATCCCTACAAATTACACAAACACCTTATTCATCATCACTGTTTTCGACATTATCAACTGGATGTGTTACTTTTGCTGGTCCTTGAGCTCCTTCACATACTCCTCTGTGCCCTTCAGAGCCTTCCCAAATTTACTTATCAACTAGCACAAATAAAGGTCACCCACAAATTCAACCAAATGTACATTGTGATTATTAGACAGAAAGCAGAATAAGGATAATAACACATACCTCATCAAGCTCGCCTTCAGAGATTATCAGCGGAGGGCAGATCATGATATTATCACCAGCGACACGAACTAACATACCGTTCTTCTGACATTGAGCCCCAAAATATGCACCAACACCTGTAGAAAAACGCCAATAAAGTTATCACTTCCATAAGAATTCATTACAAACTAAAAAATTGGCGAAAAACTTGCCCCATTTTGCGGGAAATGGATCATTTGGCGATTTGTTGTCCGTGAATTCACAGCCGAGAATCAAGCCAGTGCCCCTTATCTGCACGAAAAAAACGGCACATGAAGTGAAACTTCTGTAACTGACAGAGCTAATGGTTAGAAGTGGATCGAATTCGTGCTTTACCTCTCCTACAATCGGACTCGCAGCATAAGCTTTCATCCCCTCCTGAAACTTTGGGGACAGATCATGTACTCGCTGAACAATGTTTTTCTCCC
Organism: Polygonum aviculare; assembly: GCA_934048045.1. Taxonomy (NCBI): domain Eukaryota; kingdom Viridiplantae; phylum Streptophyta; class Magnoliopsida; order Caryophyllales; family Polygonaceae; genus Polygonum; species Polygonum aviculare. The sequence goes on along the minus strand of OW204028.1, from coordinate 31,630,286 downwards.
TACGAAGAGATTAGTATTAGTTATGGCTCCAATTAAGTATTAGTTAAGGGAAGGGAAAAGGATCATACTTGTATATCTTTAAAGTTTCAATTGCGACAGCACATGATACAGGATGGCCAGAATATGTAAACCCATGAGAGAAAGAACCTGCAGAGTTACATTGCAAATCCCATAAACAACAAAAGCCTACAACAAGCATGAAAACAACAAAAAAGTTTCTTAGTAGAGTTGACAGCATCCATACCAAGTTTGTTACTTTCGGAGTATATAACTTCTGCAACTTCAGGGCTAACTAGAAGAGCCCCAATGGGCATATAGCCTGAGGAGAGGGCCTGTGATAAGTAGAGGAGAAAGAGAAGCAAATGATCATATGAATTTCTCATACAATATAATATAGAGACTAGAGTATGAAGTACGAAAACTCTTACCTTTGCTACAGAGACAAGATCTGGTTTAATGTTGTATTTATCACATCCAAACATGTAACCGAGCCTGCCAAAGGCACAGATTACCTACATGTATAGACAAACACAGTGAGCCAAACAATAAACAGATTTGTTCATATATCAGGCATATGCCATCTCAGAGCTAGGAATACCTCATCAGCAATGAAAAGGATGTCGTATTTCTTAACAACAGCTTGGATCTGGTCCAAAAAAGAAAAGAAAATATATCAGATATTACTTTTAGAAGCATATGAACAACAGAGATAGAGAAGTGCCATTTCACATGTAGTAACTTAGTAAGTAGGATTAACAAAAAACCAACTTGTGCGGAATGAAGGCATATCTATCAATGCCCAGTAACAAAACAAACTAACAATCAAGTAAATGTGCACAGCTACCTGAGCCATGCTAATTCCCAAGCACTATAACTTTTCATACTTGTGCATATTGCTAAAATAAGTTGGAATGAAACAGCTAAACCTAAGTTGAAGGTAGTCGGTTTTTGCTTGCTCATAAGATATGAAACAGGATCTGAGATTCCCTATCAATTTGACTTCCCATCTTAGTCCCTTTGTGAACACTAAGACAACATAGGAATCCAGAAAATTATATAATCATCTTCCACTGTATTATGGGTCTAGAATCTAGTGAAAAAAAAATCAAGGTAGTCAAGAATTGACTTCTGCAAGATCATCACGGGCCAGCTACAGTTACAGGAGACAGAAATCAGATTATTTTGCACTTAATTCTGTACCTTGTCAAAATAAGTTGCAGGGGGTGTTATAACTCCTCCAGCACCCATAACAGGCTCAGCAATGAAAGCTGCAATCTACAAATTTGAAGCAGATAATACATGGAACAACAAAGTGTTATTGTAATGAAGTGACAGATTCTGTTAATGATTCAAACTTATACTAATATTGTCCTACTGTCTCTGGTCCCTCTTTGAGAATGAGGCTCTCCAAGTTGTTTGCTAGCCTAGTAGCAAAGTCCTCCTCACTCTCACCTGACACAGGAAAGATACAATAAGCCATGAATATTAGAAACAAAAAAGGGATTATCATGTGCACTAGCACAAAAAACCTGGAAGATGGTAGCGCCAATAGTGAGGACAATCTGTGTGCAAAACAAATGGTGCGGGCAGATCAAATTGCTGATGCAGAGCAGGCAGGCTACAGAAATAACCAACTCAATTACTAAAAGTTATTTTAATAACATAACTCAATGCATATTAAGTCACCCAATAGGGATTACTTACCCAGATAAACTAGCTGCTATCAATGTAGAACCATGATAGCTGTTACAAGCAAAGAGTGAAAATACATTTTAGGTGCAGGAAAGGTCAAGATAAAATGACATTAAGTCAAGAGTTAATATTACGATTTTGATCTGGCTATAAATTTCTTCTTTCCAGGTTTGCCTAGGGCATTGTAGTAATACCAAACCAGTTTCACCTGCAAGGAAGCACATCAAATATTAGATCAAAGGTTACGTGATACTCACATAATACAAGTATCATATTCATATATTCAAAGCCTCGAGGAAAAGAAAAGGAGTGGAGCGGACTTACTTGAGTATCATTAGCTTCTGATCCACTATTCACAAAGAAAGCTTTTTCCATCTTTCGTGCCGTAAAGGTATCTAACAGATCTCTGGCAAGGTCCTGCATAATTAAGAGATATCCCTTGATGAAACACCTTCACAAGTTGTATGCTCGTACATTACAGTAAATACACGACACATTTATGGCTTGTAAACATTGAGACTGAAGTTTAATCCAGTCAATTGCACCATATTGCAACTACATACAAAAAATAACTAGTGAAAAAAAATAAGTCTAATAGCAATTACCAAGGATGGTTTTGTAGTCCGATTCCAGAATGAATGGTAGAATGGCAGCTTATTTAACTGTTCAGTTGCAGCAGCAACAAGTCGCGGTTCACTACCTCCTGTAGTTATCAGGTAAGATCAAACGGTTATTTTAGATATCTGGAATCAAGGCTCAAAACATGAACCAATCCGTCTTTACAATCGAGCAAGCCGTGGGTTCAATTAATTCAGCCATGCTCTTTGCTCTAGCATTTCCTACTAGGCAAAATATTTTTTAAACCTACTTCCATAGACCATGATGAAGGTTTTTCATCTTTCTGAGTTTCATTCCAAACAGAGCACAATGAAGCAAAGAACGGAATGCTTACTGTCTAATACCCGGGGTTCAATATGATTTATGAAATATAAGGCCAATCTTTTTATGCATAAGTGTCATATAATGAAAAGCAGTTACCTAAGGCCGTGCACCATAGACCAGCAAGAGCATCCAAATACTTCTTTCCATTTGCATCATACACATAGCATCCCTAAAAGCAATGACTAAACAATTTAGTTCATCGATGCTACTGTTTTTCATACAGCTAACACATACCCATGATGATGATAAAATTACAGTTCATTCATTTGTTTCTAATAATGCAGAAAAGTATACCTCAGACTTCTCAATCACCAAAGGATGTGAATCAGTCGTCTGCCACCCAGCAGTGAATGGTGCTAGCATACTATGCCCTTTGAAACTGAAATGCCAAAGAACAACTCATGATTGCCAGCAAACATACATAGCATATGGAAATCTAAGCATATTGAGACCATCAGAAAGAGATTTGGAACAGTTCAGATAGCATCAAAGTGTGAATGATAGACCTTTGAGGCTCTGCCTCTGCGCTAAACCTCCGGGAAAGAAGAGAAGCACCGGCGAACTGCTCCTGCCAATTCTTGGTGACGACATTATTCGAAGCACACTGCAAATAAGCCAGAAAGTGTCATGGAAAGAGGAAAACTATATGCTGGAAAGAAGTAACCATTCTTCACATACTAAGCGCCCATGAACAGTCTTCAATGACTTTAAGAGAGAAAAAAACAGATATTCCAGTGGTCAAGAAATCCATGTCTTCACTCCAAAATCCAAACATTGATGCATTAGGAATTCAATAAAGTCATCAGACTTTGAGCAACACAACACAAAATCAACATACTCTCTTACATTGCAAATCAATCTTTTGCCAGTGCTGACTTTTACTCCCACAACAGAAGATCAAGCAAATGCAACAGCAATTGCAATCGCAATAGAAAAGTAAGCTTAAATTAGGTTTAGGTAATTATTATATGATACTTTTTGACCGACTTCAACCTCGCCTGTTAAAAATTTCCTCAACTTTAGTAAAATAATAGTCAAGCTTACAGTCAATTTCCGTCTTACTAATCGGACCAATCATCATCAATGCTCTTAAACTAGAACATAAATCGGCACAATCTGAACAATCGCCAAAGCAACTAAGCAAAGAAAAACGAAAAATCGGAAGCAGATTCGTCAAAGATCAACAGCGAATGAGCAATCGAGATCAGTAGAAACAGCTTAGGTAAAAACCTGGATAGACCTTCGAGTGGATCGAAGAAGATGGCGGAAACTCATGGCTCAAGCTTCGAAAAGGGAGCGTTTATTACTACTATGTGTTGATTCCCTTTTCTTCGGTTTTTGTAAGGCCTTTGAGATTTCTTCGGACTACTATTATATGGTGAATCGATGATGACGATGATGACTCGATGATGGGTTGGAAGGAACTTACTTGGACGTTACTTGACCGACTTGAATTACTCCTTTCTGCAAGGGAGCGTTTAAAAATCAACTGACCAGATATTATTATTTATATCATTCTTTGAAAAATTATCTTATAATCTCCTTAATTAGAGAAAGATGTGTACACACATATACCTCCATTATTATAGTGATAGCGAGCAATTTATTTCCTTCCTCCGTAATTTGGAAAGTAGGTGTTATACTTATGTCCCATTTGGTTGTCGAAAATGTAAACGAAATAGATACGAACCTAGTCTATACTAGACTCATGATCCAGCTATACTATCTATACATGTTTGTCTACATGAAGGGTTGGATTAATGTACTCATTACACATTAATGGGCATAACACTATTGTATTAGAAATGTATAACAATGTAGAAATGTATAACAATGAGTATAAAAAAATAGAATTAAAAAAGTTATCATTTAAAAGGAAAAACTATTGTATTAGAAATGTATAACAATTGATACATGAATGAGCATAATAAAAGTGAATAAATTAGTGATTCCATAGTTATAAAGAACAATAAAGCCTTTATTTTCAGTATTAGGACAAAACACGTTTAATTTTCTTTACAAAAGAAGAATGTAATTTATATAATGTACATGCAAACTTATGTATTAAGAACTTATATATTCATAATAATTAATGGAAAACCATTTATCCATATTACTAAACTTAATTAATATGAATTTAATCTTAACATTTGAAAGATTGTAAAAAAACATTTCTAGTGATCGGGCTGGGTTCATATTATTAACAAGTTTCATATATAGAATGTAATTTATTGTGATATTGAATTATTTGTTTCATTAAACATAATTTGGAATTACTTTGTATATAATTCAATTTATCGTATTATTAAATTGTTATTTTCTAAACATATTTTTTATTGAATTATTTTGTTATAGTTAGTAAAATATGTTTATCAACCTCTCTTGTATTTAAGTACATGTTTATGTTTAAATTAATTAGAAAAAGACAATAAGTTGAAGTACAATTTGCATAATCAACAACCTCTTTCTTTTATGGTATACTTTATGAATATTAATTGTTATTTTTCCTAGTCTCTATGCTTATTTATAGATTTATAGAAAGATATACATATGTATGTTAAATGTTAAAATAATAATTTAGTAGATTTGTATTATAATCTACCAGTTAGAGTAATAAGTAATATATTAAAGATAAAATTCAAATGATCTATAATATTGAAGTTGAACAACAAATATTAGTACCTCTACAATACTGTAATATTATAATATAGAAACAATATTTTAATATTTGAGTATCTTTATACTATTATAATATCTTAGTACCTTTAATTAACGCGATGCACCAACTATAATTTAGATTAATAATTAATATGGTATTCATATTCAAGATAAAATGAAAATGATCTATAATATTCGACGTGAAAAATAATATTTGAATACTTTTGCATTACTATTTAGCCTACCAACTAAATTTTTTAAATTATCTATAAAATAATTAAAATGTGAAAAAATAATTCCAATGTTTGACATGTGCATGATTTAGAAGCTTTTCAATTATTATGCTACACATAAATACATAAATTATTTTTTAATATTAGTGTGTATACATATGAAAAATTTGTGTCTAAATGCATAATGATGATTACTTTTTTATTCTCATTATTTTTCTATGATTTATGTTTTCATGCAGAAATTATTTTCTTTATTAAGTAATATTACTACTAACATGAATATTTCATAAAGGAATTTAAAATGAAAATGATCTATAATATTCAATGTAAAAATAATATTTGAATACCTTTGTATTACAACTAAGCTTGCCAACTAAAATTTTAAAATTATCTGTAAAATAAATAAAAGGTGTAACAATAATTTTACGTTTGATATGTGCATAATTTATAATTTTTGTAACCATTAAGCTACACATAAATATATATATATATATATATATAAATCATTTTTAATAATAAATATATATATGTAAACAATTATGACTAAACGCATCATATAATCCATATTGGTTACTTTTTTATGATCATTATTTGTCTATGCTTTATGCTCTCATTTAAAAATAATTTTCTTTATAAAGCAATATTTCTCTTAACATTAATGTGTGATGGCGACATTTAATATCCCCTCATTTACACAAATTTATATGTGTAGTATAAATAAATTCTTCAAACAATCACTATTTAATCATTTTTTATGCTCACTAATTTATCATGAGGGCACTAAATATCCTCATTTATACAAAATTATTAATGTAGCTTTTTATAGGATACAAAATACTAATTGTTATACATTTCTAATACAATAGTTATTTCTAAACCAAAAAATATAGTTATCAAATTATCATATTTTAGTTATATATAGGAAACAAAATACTAATTATTATACATCTCTAATACAATAATTGTAAAGCTCATGCGCCTCCTGCTCCGCCCGCGCCTCCTACACCTCCAGCGCCACCCATGCCTCCAGTGCCTCCTGCACCTCTTATCGATCTCTTCGATATGCTATATAATGGTGTAACAAAATAGAAATGACAAGACAGCTGACCCACTCAAGCAATCCAAAGAGGGCCCGCTTATGTCCCTTAATTTTGGGATTCAGCCCGACAAATCGACAATGAGGACGATAAGCACATACTTAGACTATTGCCGGGTGACCAAGACAACCACTACTGCGATGAAGAGCATTGTAAAGCTCAAAGATGAAATCTCAAATCATCGTTTCGGTTATGAAGATAGACCCCTCGTATGCCAAGGCATCACGAGTCGTCCTCCAAACATCACGTGTAAATTTGTCCCAATTTAAAAATGCGCTCGCTAGTATTATACTTAGGGAGATTAAGAGCGGTATCTTCGCTAGAGAGCTGCATGTAGTCGTGACTGGAAGTAAGAACACAAAGGTGAACATCTCTTCGCCCAGACAAAGTCGGAACACGAATGAGATTCTCGAGGGGTCTTGCCATGTCACCATTCATGACTCCCCTATTGTTTGTGATAAACTAACTAGCTAGCTACTTTAATATGTTTAACATGAACTCAAGATCTAGGACTTGTGTACGTACGTTAGTTTGTGTCTTGTCTTGTGTTGTGGGTATATAACAACAGTTTATTAATTATATATAATTAGTGTACATGCATGTATGTATACAACGTACGTATCGGGGACGATTGCATTTCTATCCAAACTGGGTCGTCAAATGTGCACATCCATAGCATAAAATATTCATAGGAAACAAAATACTAATTATTGTACATATCTAATACAATAGTTTGAAAGATCAAACTATTGTAAAGCTCTTGCACCTCCCGTGCCTCCTGTGCTGCACGTGCCCTCCTACATTGCATGTCGATCTATTCGATATGCTATATAATGGTGTAACAAAATATACATGACGGGATAATTGACCGTGTCAAGCAAGCCAAAGAGGGTCCACTTGTGTCCTCACATAATTTCGTTTTCTACATATGCTTTAGCTTAGACATATTATCAAGAATTAGAATATGCAACCTCTTAGCAGCATCCGAGTCATTAGGAGATAAATCCCGTAGCTCTTCAGTATTGTCCAAACTTGAAAGGTATATATATTTTTAAAGAAGGCATGTTCATCTGCACATATCGGCGACACTAGACTCAATATCACATGATATTGAAGAATAAATAGATCCTAATGTTGACCACAAAGAAGTAAATACAAAAGAATAAGGTTCCAAAACGATACTATCATGAATATACATACCTTCACATGAAAGAGAGGTTGACAGGTTTGATTACTCGTGGTGCTTTCCCCAACCCATAGAGCTTGGAGTCGTGGTAGCCTTGTTTAGTCCAACTTCTTCAAATAAGGAAAATCATAACAGTCACCATTCACGTTGATTTCTGAAGTTGTAACTGTTCAAAAAATGTGTTCCAAACCTGCACGATCCCTTACGTCAACAACATGCAGTTTACCAACATAGTAAATAGGCAAGACATGGGGCTTCAAGTTTCTCAAGTACAATAGTTTCAACTCTCGTAGTTTTGAGTACTAACTCTGTGAAGTCCGTCCATGGAAGATCACTTTCAGATTATCTTGATGTTCAAGATTTAGAATTTCTAATCGTGGTAAAAGCTTAAATTCAGTTGGCATCCCCATTGTGTTCACGAAACACTCCATTTGATTGCAATGGCTAATCTGTAAGCAATTCAAGTCTGCAAGGCCATCTTCATCCAATTCATACACAACCTTCTTTAGATTCTCAATTTCAAATAGGCTTAAACACTCGGCTCTCGTCACAAGTTCCTTTAATCTTTGTCTCCTCAACATTCTAGCATCAATTTTTTTTTTTAACAACAAAATGCTTTTGAAGGTGCTCGATTCTATACATAGCGAAGTAACCTTACATCCAATGGCAATTCTAAACTTAAGTGGAGAACAACCAAATATAATAGATCACCAACACTTTCCAAGTAGGGGCTTGGAATTTCAATTTCAAGTACATTTAAGCGCCAAAAAGACTGTAGCCTATATAGTGTACAAGCTCTATCATGTATGTTGTTTCTCACATCATGAAAAATATCACATGAGAGGGATAATTAATTTTTTTTCCTTATTGACACAAGGAGGATAACATAATTGGTTATGATTCTTATCAGATGTATGCATAATTAGTAGTAACTATCGCGGTAAGTAGGTTGCGGGCGTCCTCTCCCCGTGGCAGGAAGCCTAACACTAGAGACCCCGCCCCCTCGAGCGGTAGACGTTCTAGCCCCGTTCCACAGGATGGGGGACGCGGTCCAAACCGTTTTTGTGTGTATTCGTAGCCCAAAAAGATAAAAGATCGACATACCTTACAATTAGTCCCCATAAGGGTAGCCCTATGCAAAAAGTTTTATTGAGTTCCTTGAAGTGTTCCAGAGTACTCCAAACTTTAAACTTAGCATCGTAATATCGATTCTCAACTCCCATGTGAACCCTAGCAATGTATTCATAGCAATTGTGTGAAATAAGAAATGTCCTTTAGCTGCTCTTACTAAATCTTTTGCAATGTATCATTCAATTGTAATTAAAGCATTAATTACCCCATGTATGACGTTGTGAAAGTTTAAATTGCACATATAAATCTCTCTCGAAGAAGGTACCGCATAAATTGGCTTTCATCTTATCAATATCGACCAGTTAATATATCTACATGCAAACTTGATCATGCAACTTATCTTTCTACTCATTTTTCCACAATCCTTTTTTTTTTTGTTATTCTATTCTATTTACCAATAATATATGAACTTGGAAATTCCTTCCCACGAGTCACTAGAGGTTCATACATGGTTGATTTAGAGCGGACCGAAGTGTACACCACTACAAGAAAGACAAGCAATTTCGACGTTACAACCGAAAAATGTTACCATTAAATGAGATTTCATTTTAACTAATAGTACGAATTGAAATAATTTTCATTAATACTATTTATTTAATTTTTTTCAAATTTGATGTTATGTGTTTAACAAAAATTTAAGAATTTTAATTATAGTGAAAGAATAATGCAAGATCCATCATTTGTTATATACATAACCAATTCAAATATGAGTTGACATCTACGACCTAATTGACCAGAAAATCTCATGGTTAAAGATATCAATCAACTTATAAGAGTAAAATTTAGATGATTTGGATTAAATAATATTTATTATTTGAAAATAACAAAAAAAAAGAAAAAGAAATTGCTCAAAAAAAAACAAAAAAAAACTTTTAAGAAGATTTTAGACAAAAACATTATATTGATTTTACATATTTAAAGAATTTGATGCATATATGCTCAGTTTTGTCATTTTTTAGTTATAAAAAAGCCTATAAATAGATATTTTTAATCAAGTAAATTATTTTGACAAATGTTAACTTTCATTATGTAAAGTTTACTATAATTTAATAAATTATTATAACATAATAAATTAAATTATAAATAAAAAATTATTTAAAAATATGGACTATATATATTTTTTTTGGTTGAGGACGCTGCCCATGAGAGTCGAACCGGTGACCTCTGGGTACCACCCTTAGAGGCTTAACCGTTTGACTAAATGCCCGAAGACTACCCTTGGAGGCTTAACCGTTTGACTAAATGCCCGAAGACTAAAAATATGGACTATACGCACCGGCATGAATGCTAGTAAAGCATAAAATTTGAGTCAACTCAATTTTTATATAAAAATCACCAAAACATTCAAATCAGGATAACATTTGAACTTATTGTCAATATGATATCACATCATTAAACTAAACTAGGTTCATTTTGGTTACTTAAATTTTCATGGTTTGGTTACTGGCCTATTCAATTTACATTTCCTTTGTTCGAAACCAAACGGGTCCATATTGTTGTCAATGTATGGGAAAAACGAACTTATACAAATCAAAAAAAAAAAAACTTGTGCAGTTTCTCAATGCCAAATTTCATTGTCCAAGATCTCAAAAAAAAAAATTTCATTGTCCAAATCAGGAAGCAACATTAAAAAGCAAAAAGCCCAATACAAAACGAGTCTCTAATCCATGGCCTTCCAAACATGTATTTACAACAAAAAAAAGCATATAATCTTAGTACTAGAGTAGTACTAGACAGCTGAACAAGGCAAAGCAACTCTTCATCAGCCTCTGTAAAAATTCACCTATTCCTTTCTCTTCTTTACTCTTTTCTTCTTCTTCTAAACCTCAAGAATCATAACTCCAAAAAAGAAGCCTACAACTGATCATCCCTCACCTCAACAACACTCCTTTTTTTCCCTTCCATTTTCCGGGATCTCGACGACTAACAAACTTATTTTTGGAACAAAATAACAAGGGAAAAACGGTACAAAAAAAAATACTTAGTCTGGAGAAATTAGTGGACCATCCATTCTTTTGGGTACTTCTCACTCAACTCTCAGTTTCTTTAGTTCTCAGGGGACCCTTTTATAAAAACAATTTACCTCTGAGACAGCTGCTGCTGATTATCCTATTGATGATCAAAAGTGCACGCCTCCATTACCGTTGGTGCAGATAACGGAAGCTGAGCCGTTCACATACTCTGGGCGAACGAGGGGGCTGCTAATACGAGCAGCCTTTCTATGAGGAGAGTCCAGTGGTACTCTTCTTTCTTTTACCGTGACTTTCTTTGAAACCGAAGGTGAAGATGGCGGTAAAATCGAATCTAGCTGTCCTGCAGCCGCTGCTATGAGTCCTGTTTATGTACGAACTCGAGAAATTCAGGCTTCAAACTCTTGCTTTTATACAAGAAAATTGAGATAAATGTAGTTTATATGTGTACCTTCAAACAGAGGAGAGGGCTTTCCGGGTCTTGAGTTGAACTCGGGGTGGAATTGTGCTCCAATGAAGAAAGGATGGCTAGGAAGCTCAACGATCTGTCATATGACGATAAGTTCTTACAAATTCGAATACAAAGCGTATTATGATGGAGTACAACACCCAAGCAGTAACTACAACTGACCTCCATTCGCTCCCCGGTTTCGTCTTTACCGGTGAAAATCAGTCCTGTGTCTTCAAGTTGCTGGACTACTTCCGGATTAACCTACAAAACAAGCCATTCAAGATGGGTTTCCATTGTATTTAGATATGATATTAAACAAATGAGCTATAGAGAGGAAACAAGGTCATAGATTAGTTCCAACAAACCTCGTATCTATGACGATGTCTTTCATCCACAAAACTAGGATTATCATACCTGAAACATTTCCCAACAAAACAGTCAATTTTGTGAAAAAGATGAGCACAAATATATCCACATTTATAGATAAAATATAAACTTTTGTCTTACAGCTTCGCAGATTTGCAGTCTTTGACTTGGAAGTGTGTTCTCCGGGATCCCAATCTCATAGTTCCACCCATATGTGTTTTCGAGCCCTCTGGCATAAATATGACATATGGGCTTTTCGTTTTGGGATCAAATTCTGTGCTGTTTGCATCCTGTACACCAAGAACTGACCGGGCATATTCAATCACAGCAACTTGCATTCCCAGACAAATTCCAAGGTACGGTACTCGGTTTTCACGGGCATATTTGGCAGCAAGAATTTTCCCTTCAACTCCTCTATCTCCAAATCCTCCAGGAACCAAGATACCGTCTGCTCCCTGAATAATGCAAATAGCAAAAGGAAAAAAAATCAGAAAATTAGAAATAGAAAACTATAGAGGTTTTTGCATTTAGTCAGCTTTGTCGAAAACTCACCACAGCCATATTCATGGAACTCCTACAAAAAGCTTGTTTAAAGTTTGGAATTTCTTGATTTTATTGGGTGTTAAAACCTTTTGATCCATGACCATATAAATTGGGAACCATATTATAATAGCATGAATTTAAGCATACTGATGATAGCACTAATAAGTACCTTCATCAAACTCCATGCCGTGTTGTAATTTTCAGGGTTCTGCATCATACAAAGCAGTTGTAAGAAACTAAGAATATATAATTTCGTCATCTTAATGAAGAAAATCGAATAAAGGATGGGATCATAATAACCTCCGTTCTCATTGGATCTTCAAGATCATGAGCTGCAACCCAATCGACAATGAATTTTTTACCGCGAGAAACAGAGGCATGCAAAAGAGCCTGCATAGTGATAACTAAGTTAAATACCTTAATAAAATCTTTCTTGCAACTATCTAGCTACTCCATATTATAATGGTACAAGAGATGACGGTCCTCGAACAAGTTTAGAGTGGTCATGGCAGTTACCTTCACAACAGAGAGATAAGCATCTGACAGGCCAGTATATTTTCCAACCATGGCAATCCTTACCTATTCAGTAGAGAAGAACTTTAGTACCAGAGTTAACAATTAACATCAAAGTAACAATGATTACAAAAAAACATTTGAACTCACCGTCTCCTGCAATGTATCACAGATCTTGGCCCTAGCAGTCCACTCCTCTAATGCAGGTTTTCCAGCAGAACTATTAGTAATTAAAGTGAAAAAAAACATGCATTAAGTGAGAAGCAAACACATAAATATAACAAATAGATCACAAACCGCTGAGACAAAGGGCAAACCTAGAAAGGTTCAGCACTCTCAGGATTGCTTCATGCGCCTTTTGATCCTGACAAAGAAAAAAAATTAAAAAGTCTTCTCTGGAAAATATTACAATCCCACAAAGACAACATGAAACTTACTCTTAGGATTAGGGGAATGTGCCAAATATTGGGAACATCATGGATGGACAAAATGTTCTCACCCTGCTCACAAGGATTTTCAATATATATAAATTAAAAAACAACAATAGTGTATAAATATGAAACTTTATATAGGTTTTCTAGAAAATTTTAATAAACACCTTAATCTGACAAAGTTGTGACAGCTTGGATTTCACATTTGCATCTAATTCCTGCAATTTTTAGCGTTTAAGAACATAAGTCAGGTATAGAAATAAAAGAGGAGATTAATTTGGGACTCTGGGGAAGAAAGAAGTACAGACATGGGTGCTACGACAAGCCACAATGTCAGGCTTCAAGCCCAAGCTTCGTAGTTCACGAATACTGTGTTGTGTTGGCTTTGTTTTCTGCAAGTTATGAAGAAATTAGTCTCTTCATTGCAATATTATACGAAGACCAGAAATATACACAACAGAAAAATGATAAATCACCTGCTCGCCTACAACAGTTATCACAGGAACCAGACTGACATGAACAAGGCAAAAGTTACCAGCACCTATCATACCAGTAAACAAGCTTAGTCAACAAGAAGTCCTTAGTTGGATGATACATTAAAATTTTGTTTGGTACATGGATGTTATTGTCTTACCTACACGGTAGGAGAACTGAGAAAGAGCCTCTGTGTACATTTTAGACTCAATGTCCCCTGCATCATAGCAGCTTGTCAGTATTAAATTAATTCGGCTGACAATAAGGTTGCAACTTGCACACAAAGAAAAGACATTAAATTTCAACTCACCAATTGTTCCACCTAATTCTATGACACAAATGTCTGCTGGGCCTTCTTGACCGTCAACCGGTACATGTGCAACTCTTTCAATCCATTCTTGAATCGCGTCTGTGAGATGAGGGACAATCTAAAAACAAAGAAGGTATATGGTAAGATCCATTATCCTTTAAGTAGACTAACAAAAATACAGAGTCAGAAAAGACACCTGTACAGTCTTCCCCAAGTAATCGCCCTTTCTCTCCTTTCCGATGACATGCTGTGCCAGAGACATAAAAATGGAAAATCACATCTGTACTGTATGATTTTGGAAGGATCCATGTGCATAATTAGATCAAACACTAGTGAATTTTCTTACTTGGTATATTTTGCCTGTTGTGATATTGTTATCCCGGGTCAACTTGATGTCAAGGAACCGTTCATAGTTTCCAAGATCGAGATCCGCCTTTCAAAGAGAGTACAAGTTAATTGACTCTATATCATGAAGTGATAGTGATATATACTTCACTGACTAAAACATGACAAAATTCCAAGGCCAACCCCCTACTTCAAAAGGCAGCATAAAAGAAAAGGTTAAAAATCTAATTATTATAGTGAAACTGTTAGCATATTTCATAGCAGCCCAAAAGTAAACTGAAGGCTCTGGGTCTGAAACACTGAATTAAATCCACAAATTATATATAGTGGGGAGATTGTAGCGTTGAGGATTTACTACACTGTTGATTCCATTTCTAAGCTAACAACTGTTCAAAGAAAAAAAAAGGATCACTACCACTTTTCCTCAGATGGCACAAAAAGATCACCTTTTCACTTCCTTTAAAGAAAGGCATATCTATACTCAAGAGAAGAAGGATGAATTTCACCTTTCCAAATTCCTCCCTTTTAAGAAAAGCAAAATGAATTACAGCCCGTGCAGAGTATAATGATGATAGTGCAACCATGTCAAACCCACCAGGTGACAGTGTGACACAGTGGGCAAAGCAATATCTGGTCAATTTTGTGGATAAAGGCTAGTTCTTTTTACTACAGTTTAATCTTGATCAACATCAAGATAGGGATAAAACAAACAATTAGGGAAAGTAGAAAAAAAAAAGATAAATTGAAGAGCTATACCTCGCCACCATCGTCCAATACATAAACTTCTCCATGTTCAAAAGGAGACATGGTGCCAGCATCCACATTCAAGTAAGGATCTACCAAAAGAAAAAAAAAATGGCGATCAATAAAGGAGTAGAAATCTTACCAGAGGAATATTAAAAAAAATAGAAGGTGACACAAATGTTTGAAAAACTGCCATTGCTTTTAACAAGATTGTACTGAATGGAATAAAGGAGCCTAAGACTTTCCATGGAAATGCTGGCTAAACAGTGACAGATGTTTGGATCTAAATTCAAGTGGGAGGCTAAAACTCACATCAGCTTGAATCCAATTCCAAACCCAAAAATAAGAAAATGTTGCATTTCCTTTTCTGCTAACAAGTACTATTGGTTTTGCCTCTTCAACAATCTCTATCCTTCTCTGCTAACAAGATCAAATCAATTTCCCCATCAAATTAGAACCCAGTGTTCTAAAAATCCCCTTCTTCTAGGCCCCGTCCGCTTAGCCTTTTAACCCGCCTAGGCGGTGCCCAGGTGTCCGTCTAGGCCGCCTCAGTCTAAAAGAGGCCTAGCATTTTTTTAGAACATTGATTAGAAACCACAATATTTGAATCCAAACTCACAAACCCAGCTGAAAGGGCCAAAACAGGGCAAGACCCAGATGCAAGAGAGGCCATGAAATGGCAACATGCAAGCACAGATTGATAAACAAACCAAAGAGGAGGGATAAAGATTGTATCTTTAGCCCATTTGCTTACCTATTTTAATATGGGTAACACGGAGTCCACATGATTTGAGTAACAGGCCAATGCTACTGGCTGTAACCCCCTTGCCAAGGCCACTCACAACTCCACCAGTCACCAATATGTATCTCATCTTCTCTGTTCTCGAGAGTGATCTGTCAAAAGGGCACAAATCCCCTTTCTCTCCAAACACAAACAAGACTCTTTCTTTCTTTCTTCTTTAACTGTTGTTGTTGGGGAGATAGAGAGAGATAAGGAGAGTTTGAGAAGGCGTGCTGGCGGGTGTGAAGGAGAAATACGGATTGTATATATATAGGAAGGACAAAGAGGGAGTTGTGGGTTTATGGGATTGGTACCCAAAAAAACCCTAATGCGGCCCACTCAGCAAAATCACCTAACTTCAGCTTCTTCTACTTTTTCCATATCCAAATGTTTATATGCCCCAATGCTTTTATAAGAGAGCCTTGGACTCTGTCTGACAACAAGATTTCCTTTTCATTTTGCCCCATTTTGCAAAACAAACTCGCTATTTTTTCGAGCAATAAACTCATGTATTTTACCTTTTTGTATTTTTATTATCAACCCGAAACTCGTTTCTAATACGAACTCAATTCCGACCCGAAAATATATCATATGAACTCAATCGATTCGGGATAATCTAATAATATAAATATTATTATGAAATGAGATATTGAGACGTTGATCAACCCAAACTCGCTCGATAACCTGTCATAATGCAACCCGATTTTACTTATAACCTAGTTGACCCGAATCCAGCATGATCGAACCGACCCAATGAACAATTCCAGGTTCTAGTACATTACGTAGTAATATGTGTTTATTTCTACTAATACTACTACGGTTATTGTAAGTTCTTCCTAATTTTAATCTATTAACTTTTAAAAAAAAATACTTACAATTTCTAAAATATTTTCATTATATTTTTTTAAAGTTGAAAAAAAATCTTAAAGAATAAAATTTGACTATTTCCATGACATGAAGAAGAACTTTTTTTGATAGCAAAGGAAGAAGAGTTTGTTGTGTTTTCCCTCCTTATGGGGGAAGAACCCAAATGGGTTTTGTTTGCCTTTATGGGCTTTATTGTTAGTGGCTCATTTAGAAGAGGTATATAAGCACACTTTTGTGTCTTGTAAACCTAAGAGAAGAGAGAGAATTTTCTAGCCACCACCAAAAGAGAGCTAGAGAGAAAGGAGAGTGTAGAGATTTGAGAGTCTCCACCATTGAAGAAGAGAGAGCTCAAGACAAGAAGAGAGATTGAAGACGGTTTCCCGTAGGATTTCATCTCCTTGTACCGTTCTTGTGCATTTCCTCTTTGTATTCCAAGGTAAGACCTTGATGAACTTGTATTCCTCTAGTCTTAGCTAGAGAAGAGGATTCTCACTTGTAATCTTTGGTTGATAGTGGAAGATTTGGTACCGAGAGTGTACCCGTGGTTTTTCCCCACATCGGGGTTTTCCACGTAAAAATTGCTTGTGTGTGCTCTGCTGATTTACTTTCCGGTATTTGCTTTGAGTTTGCTTGGTTGAGATTTATGCTTGTGGTTGTGTGCTCTCTGGGAAACTAGCTTAGTCTGTCAACGATCCTATTTCCACAACAACAGAGTGGTATCAGAGCATTTGGTTCCGATGGATGATAAAGTCAGCTTTCAGGGAATGATTGTGTTGAACTCTAGCAACTATTCTGACTGGAAGATAAAGATGAAAGATCTGTTGTTTGTGAAAGATCTGTATGAGCCAGTCATGAAGAAAGAAATACCGACGGGAGTCATTGAGTCAGAATGGAAGATTCTGAACCGGAAAGCTGTCGCGACAATACGACAGTTTGTGGATATTAGTATACTTCAGCATGTTGCCAATGACACGAATGCTTATGAGATGTGGCATAAGTTGGCTGAGATGTATGAGCGGAAGAGTGCTCTAAACAAGGCGTCATTGATGAGAAAGCTTGTGAGGTTGAAGTATAAGGATGGTGAGAGCATCGTAGTTCACACAAGTACATTCATGGGTTTGATAAATCAGTTGGCCTCAGCGAAGATGCAACTTGATGATGAGTTGCAGGCCTTGTTGCTACTTTCCTCGTTGCCGGATAGTTGAGAAACACTTGTAGTGTCACTGAGCAACTCGAGCCCGGAGGGCAAGTTGTCTATGGAGGCGGTGAAGGTGAGCCTCTTGAATGAAGAGACTAGAAGAAAGGAGATGGGTTCCTCCTTGCAATCTCAGTCTGAAGCAAATGTGGCACAAGATTCCAACAAAAGTAGAGGAAGAAGTAAGCAAAGAGGATCTCAAAATCGGGACAAATCCCAAGGGAGATCGAAGTCCAGAAACAAGTACACTTGTTATTACTGTGAGAAGCCTGGGCACATGAAAAAGAATTGCCGAAAGTTCAAGCATGATCAAGGCAAAGAAAAAGGTGAAAAGACGGAGACATCAAAGAAAACCCCTGAGGAAAAGGATACCACCGCCATTGCAACTAGTGAAGAAGATTTGTTTTTCATCGGTGATCAAGGTTGCCTGAACCTTGCAAGTGATGAGTCAACTTGGGTGATTGATTCTGGTGCATCATATCACTTAACTCCACGCAAGGAGTACTTCTCGTCCTACACTTCTGGTGATTATGGTTATGTGAGGATGGAAAATGATGGCTCATGCAAGATTGTTGGCATGGGTAATATTTGTTTGATGACCTCCACCGGTTGCAAGTTGATGTTGAGAGATGTTCGTCATGTTCCTGATGTCAGACTGAATCTGATATCTGCTGGTAGGTTTGACGACGAGGGCTATCAAAGTGGCCTCAAAGGTGGTAAATGGAAAGTCTCCAAGGGAAGTTTGATTGTTGCCCGAGCAGAGAAACAAAATTCCTTGTATGTGATGCAAGCTAAGGTTTGCAGAGATGAAGCCAACGTGGCCGCTGACTCAGATGGAGAATTGTGGCACCAGAGACTTGCGCACATGAGCGAGAGAGGATTACAGATGCTTGCCAGGAATGGTATGCTTCCTAACTTCAAAGGAAGCTCCTCCGTCAAAACAGGTATGACTCTGAAACCTTGTGTTGATTGCTTAGCTGGAAAGCAAAATAGAGCATCTTTTCATTCTCGTCCTTCATCTAGAAAAAGACATGCATTAGAACTTGTTCACACTGATGTTTGTTCTATGGATGCTAAGTCACACAGGGGTGCACAATACTTTGTCACTTTTATTGATGATTATTCCAGAAAAGTGTTGGCTTTTGTGTTGAAAAGCAAAGATCAGGTGTTGTCAGTGTTCAAGGAGTTGCATGTCAGAGCTGAAAGAGAATTTGGACAGAAGCTGAAGTCTGTCAGATCAGATAACGGGGGTGAATAAATAGGTCCTTTTGTAGAGTATTGCAAGAGTCAAGGAATCAAGCTTGAGAAAACAGTGCCAAAGACACCTCAGTTGAATGGGCTTGCAGAAAGGATGAACAGAACAATTACAGAAAGAGTGAGAAGCATGTTGTCGCACGCTAAGCTGCCAAAGTCCTACTGGGCGGAGGCAATGTTGACAGTTGTATACCTCATCAATCGTTCTCCTTCAGTTCCTCTTGATGGTGATGTTCCTCAGAGAGCGTGGACAGGAAAAGAGGTTTCGTACAAGCATTTGAGAGTGTTTGGGTGTTTGGCATATGTTCACATCGCCAGAGATCAGAGGTCCAAGCTTGATAGCAAGACAAAGCCGTGCATCTTCCTAGGGTACTCAGAGGATGAGTTTGGGTATAGATTGTGGGATCTCAAAGACAAGAAAGTTGTCAGAAGCAGAGATGTGGTCTTCATGGAAGACAAGACTATTGAGGACTGGAAGCAACCTGGAGTGTCGTCCTCGACTACCATCTCTGACAGTATTCCTATTTTTCCTGATGTTGTACACAGAACTACAGTTTAGAATGAGCAAGAAGACACGCAAGAAGATGGTGGAAATGTTGATGATGTTGGTGATGTAGATCCACCACACGAGCCACTAGAAAATGATGAGGCTCAAGTTCCAGAGCTCCCAGAAGAGCCAGTTGTTGAGTTGAGGAGATCCACCAGAGTAAGACAATCTTCCTCAAGATATCCGGTCAATGAATATGTGTTGCTGACTGATGAAGGAGAGCCAGAGGGCTATGAGGAAGCGATGTCAGATGCGCATAAGAAGGAGTGGCGAAGTGCAATGCAAGATGAGATGAATTCCTTGCATGAGAATCACACCTATGATCTGGTGAAGCTGCCTAAGGGCAAGAGAGCTTTGAAGAACAAATGGGTCTTCAAGTTAAAAACTGGAGAAGTTGGGACACCACCCAGATACAAAGCCAGAATTGTTGTGAAGGGCTTCCAGCAGAAAAAGGGTGTCGACTTTGATGAGATTTTCTCTCCAGTTGTAAAGATGTCATCTATCCGGGTTGTTCTTGGTTTAGCTGCGAGCATGGACTTAGAGATTGAGCAGCTTGACGTGAAAACTGCTTTTCTCCATGGTGATCTGAAAGAGGAGATTTATATGGAGCAACCTGAAGGCTTCAAGGTGAAAGGAAGCGAAAAGCTAGTTTGTCGATTGAGAAAGAGCTTGTATGGCTTGAAGCAAGCCCCTCGACAATGGTACAAGAAGTTTGAGTCCTTCATGATGGACCATGCATTCCACAAGACACAAGCCGATCACTGTGTGTTTGTGAAGAACTATCCTGAGGGGGACTTTCTCATTCTATTGCTGTATGTGGATGATATGTTGATTGTTGGTCGTGATGTCAAGAAGATTGACAGTCTGAAGAAAGCATTGAGCAAGTCCTTTGCAATGAAGGACCTTGGCCCGGCGAAACAGATTTTGGGCATGCATATCACCCGTGATAGGAAGAGTCAGAGACTATGGCTATCTCAAGAGAGATATGTGGAAAAAGTGTTGCAGAGGTTTAACATGGACAAGGCTAAGCCCGTAAGTTCTCCACTTGCTGGTAACATGAAGCTGAGTTCAGATCAGTGTCCCAGAAGTGAGAAGGAGAAAGCTGCGATGAAGAATGTGGCTTATGCTTCAGCCGTGGGTAGTCTGATGTATGCCATGGTTTGTACAAGGCCAGATATTGCTTTCGCAGTCGGGGTGGTTAGCAGATTCATGAGCAATCCTGGAAAGGAGCATTGGGCTGCAGTAAAGTGGATTCTCAAGTATCTCAAAGGTACTTCAAGAGTGTGTCTCTGTTTTGGCTCCGGAAAACAAGAACTTGATGGTTTTACAGATGTTGACATGTCAGGTGATGTAGACTCTAGCCGTTCTACGTCAGGATACCTATTCACTTTGTCAGGGGGAGCCGTGTCATGGCAAACAAGACTTCAGAAATGTGTAGCTTTGTCAACTACAGAAGCTGAGTATATGGCTGCAGTTGAAGCTGGTAAGGAGTTGATCTGGTTGAGAGATTTCCTTGAAGAGTTGGGAGTAGAACAAGAAAAGTTCCCTCTTCATTGTGATAATCAGAGTGCCATTCATCTTGCCAAGAATGCCGCCTATCATTCTCGAACCAAGCATATACGGAGGAGGTATCATTGGTTGAGAGAAAGAGTAGAAGACAATGACTTTGAGCTGAAGAAGATCCACACCAACAATAATGGATCAGATATGCTGACGAAGACCTTGCCTAAGGAGAAGATGTTGTCGTGTCGCTTGAAAGCGGGCTTGGTCGAGCCCCCCATTACGGAGTGAAGGGGGAGTTATGTTGTGTTTTCCCTCCTTATGGGGGAAGAACCCAAATGGGTTTTGTTTGCCTTTATGGGCTTTATTGTTAGTGGCCCATTTAGAAGAGGTATATAAGCACACTTTTGTGTCTTGTAAACCTAAGAGAAGAGAGAGAATTTCCTAGCCACCACCAAAAGAGAGCTAGAGAGAAAGGAGAGTGTAGAGATTTGAGAGTCTCCACCATTGAAGAAGAGAGAGCTCAAGACAAGAAGAGAGATTGAAGACGGTTTCCCGTAGGATTTCATCTCCTTGTACCGTTCTTGTGCATTTCCTCTTTGTATTCCAAGGTAAGACCTTGATGAACTTGTATTCCTCTAGTCTTAGCTAGAGAAGAGGATTCCCACTTGTAATCTTTGGTTGATAGTGGAAGATTTGGTACCGAGAGTGTACCCGTGGTTTTTCCCCACATCGGGGTTTTCCACGTAAAAATTGCTTGTGTGTGCTCTGCTGATTTACTTTCCGGTATTTGCTTTGAGTTTGCTTGGTTGAGATTTATGCTTGTGGTTGTGTGCTCTTTGGGAAACTAGCTTAGTCTGTCGACGATCCTATTTCCGCAACAACAGAGTTTAGTTTTAAAAAATAGGTGTGTCATGCTTTCCCACAATGTTCTTCTCTATTATCAGAAATTAATATAGTTAGCTACACCATGCACTAACGTACAAGTGTGTTGCTTAGCTTAACCGGTGATTTTGGTTCAGAAACCGTCAGTTACAGGTTAAGGTTTAGGTCGACACACCCCGACTTTTCCGGTTTCGATCTAGTTTCAGTGTTTAGTAGATTTTGACCGGTTAATAAGCTGGTTCGGATTCTAAATTTAATATATAAGGCAAAAACTTCATTCTGTAGGAAAACTTACGATCACGGGGTTGAAGTTCGCGACTATGGTTTCCTCCATAATGAATTTTAATGAGCTATTGGGTCGGTTTAGAATATGTCAAATTGCATGTTGGTAGTTCACCATTTTGCCAAACCAAAGAAGGGGCCATTTTCATTATTATTGTACCAATGCTTAAAATGAGGTCTGCTTGTCTAGGGCTCGATCTTGGTGCATGTCCATAGAGATCAAAGTTGAATCGCGAGCCCATTATCGAAGCAAATTCGATCATGCAACAACTTGTACCATAGAGAAGCGGTCAAACTAGAGAGTCTTGAGCGATTTGAAAGATCATTTGATGTAGTTGAAATAACTAAGTTTGGGTTATTTGATCAAATAGGGGAAACTCAGCAGAATTCATAACTCTTTCAATCTTATTGTTTTTTTCTTTTTCGATTTGATTGTTATATTATTCAAAAACTAAGACCATTCCAATGCCCCTTTTAACCATGCACAAACTAAACCTACAATTAGGATAAAAATGAAAATGAAAGCTTTTATAAAAGCAGATACAGTACATCGAAACTCATTGTCCATGGATAAAGAAAAGATGTTTCAACATAAAAAAAAAACTAAAGCGAAGATATAATAATGGATTCTAAATTGTAACCAAACATCCTAGGAAAATGTGTAAAGTTGTGTTGGTAAGTGTGAAAGTTGAATTATGTGGTAGATTGTTTTGTGAGTTAGTGAGGTAAAAAGTTGAAAATAGATAAAGTAAATGTGATGATTGGTAAAAAGTTAGATAAGATAGGGTTGTTTTATAATTTAATAATGTTACAAAGTTGGAAAGTGATAAAGTAAATGATAAAGTTGGATGAAGTAGGTAAAATATGTGGTAGAGTGGGGGTAAAATAGTAAGAAAATTGTAGATATAAAAGGAAAAAAAAAATTACGACAAACAAAAGGGAACACCCGGAATGGAATACTGGACAAACAAATA
The DNA here is from genome assembly GCA_934048045.1 of Polygonum aviculare. NCBI lineage: Eukaryota > Viridiplantae > Streptophyta > Magnoliopsida > Caryophyllales > Polygonaceae > Polygonum > Polygonum aviculare. The sequence continues at coordinate 31,606,915 of OW204028.1, read as the reverse complement.
GGGATGGAGGGAGTAAGATTTGTTAAACAAAAAAATAATATATTTATTTTGAGAGTTTAGACTTTGGATTATATACAAAAATATCTCTATACATTTTATAAATTACCTCAATAAAATATTTATTCAAATATGTGAATTTTATAGATAAAATATTTTTCTTGCCAATATGTCTTAAAATATTATTTAGATAACTTGTACATTGTACAAAGGTTATTGTGGCAAAGTTACATTCTTTTTTCTTTTTTTGAACCGGTAAAAATTAGGAGACCCCCTCAAGGGGGACGTCCTAGAGCGTCCGACTGGACGAGAACTTTCAGTTCTGGATGTTTCATAATGACATTAGTAGGGAGGCTATGACCCATTTTAGCAATTTTATCGGCCACAACATTATACACTCTACTGATGTTGGTAATTCAGACAGTCTCGAACCATCTTAACGAGACTAGGATATCTGCAATTATTATTTCAATGTTCCATGGGCTTTGTCCCTTTTTGTTAACTGCATTAATTACTATAAGGTTATCACCCTCTATTTCTAGTTTTCTTAGTCTCAATTCTTTGGCCATCCTAATTCCATCTCTCAAAGACAGCGTTTCAATTTTTGGTACTGATATCTTTCCATACTGATTCGTTCTTATTTTGATTACCTTCGTGTTTTGATTACGAATTACTATGCCAGAAGCGGTAGATCCGTTAGTGAGTTTAGATCCATCGAAATTCAATTTGGTAAAACCTGGTCTTGGCCTACGCCAGGTGGTTGTTTTCTTTTGCTGACGTTGTCTTATTAGTCGTTTCTGTAGTTGATCATTTTCTTGTTCCGTCCAATTTTTGGCTTAGGCCCAACTGAGAATCTGAGATTTTATAAACTGACCTAGGTCCGGTATAAAATCATTATCAGATTGTTGGAATGCAAGCCTATTTCGTTGATACCAGATTCCCCACCATACAAAAGCCAGTTCCGCAAATTCCTTTGTTCCAACTTTTTGACCAATTTCTGTAATGATCTACCTTGGTGATTTATCTGATGAGTCGTAGCTTTGCAAAACAAAAGCTGTCTTTGGATTGATGTGATGTAGTATGTTGCGGGTGTGGTCACGTTTGACAAGAAGGTGTTCAGTGCTCTCATGTTGGCAACTATAAGGCATCCTCCGGGAACAACGACATTTTTTCTTTGTAATCTGTCCTTTGTTGGGAGACCGTCATTGTCAATTTTCCATAAAAACTTTTTGACTTTCGGAGAAGTATCTAATTTCCATATCCAAGAGTTTGATGTACGATTATGGTTCATAATTTTGGTGATGTGATCAACTGTTGAGGAGGTTGTAAACCAGCCATGTTTACTAGGGGCCCAGTATAATCGGTCTGTGATTGCATTTTCCGATATGGGAATGTTCTCTATTTGTTTTCTCGATTGGTAGATATTGTCTTAACTCGTCAGTTTTCCATTTACCTTCCCTAGAGATAAAGGCTTGAGCCATGCAGTTCTTATCAATTTCATGGGGTGTAAGGGAATAATTCTCCAACGGCTCGTTATCCACCCATCGATCTGTCCAGAACTTAACTGTTTTGCCATCACCAATTTGCCAAATAAGTCCTTGTTCAAATTCTTTTCTTAATTTCATTAGTTTCTTCCATTGCCATGATGTGTTGGTTTTTAGCTTGTACGAGAAGAGATTGTCTTCTTTAAGATATTTTTCCTTGATTACTTGAACCCAAATGTTGTTGGGTTCTGCAATGATATTCCATAACAATTTTAGTTGAAGTGCTTTGTTCATTTGTTTTGTTTTTCTTATACCTAAGCCCCCATATGCTTTTGGTTTACATATTCTATCTCACCCTATGAGAGGTTTATGGTTTTCACCTTTGTTCCAAAAGAAGTTTCTGCTTAGTTTATTTAGCTCTTCATGTATGTTAGATGGTAACATAAAGCTTTGCATTACATAATTTGGTTTGGAGGTCAGATTGGATCTAATGAGGACTGTTCGACCTTCTTGTGATAACACATTTGCTTTCCATTTTGACAATTGGGCCTTTGATTTTCCGATCGTGTCGCTGAACGTTTCCTTGTTCACTTTCCCATTTATAAGGGCAACCTAAATATTATTCTAGGTTAGCCATGGTAGGGATGCATAGGACTTGTTGGATCTGTTGTTTTTGGTCGTTTGTCACTAATTTAGAAGTTTGGAAAGCACATTTGTGATAGTTTACTTTGGAAAGAAGTTTGGAAAGAAGTTTCTGTTGTTTTTGGTGGCTAAGTTACATTCTAATAGACTATTAGAACACATATACATAGACCTGATTGAGCCCCCTTTTAAAGTTGTCCCTGAGCAGACGTCCAGGATGCCCTCCTTTACCGTTTAAACCTGCAATAAATAATAACATTCATTATATGAGTGAACTTCACACCTAATTAAATAGGATTATATATAATTTAAAAACCTAATGTTTTACCCGCTCACATATTTAATCATTTTTTTATTTTACCAATAAATACATACAATCCATCCACTTTTAGCACGATAATAAAAATTATTCTATCTATAATCATAACTATATAGTAAAGAAAAGGTTAAAAGTAATGATTATCACGACACTAAGTGTTAACTTCACTTTGAACCACATTACTCATTTTTATTCACAAGTTTTAAGTGCTTAAAATTTGATTATTGAATCCACATTTATGTAAAATATGAAAGAATATATATATCATTGAAATCATATCTATAAAGTTTTCTTAAAAATTTAACTAATTAATCTAACTATATAATAAATTGGAGATTAAAATAATAATATAGACCAGCATATGTCAACTCCAAATAGATATACAATTAAATTAATAGTACTATATTAAGGATATAGTAAACCACATAACCAGTTTTTTAAATCAATTTGATTGGCTGACATGTTACTAACTTATTTTTTATTGGTTATAATTTTATTGTAGATTCTACGTATATAAAAATTATATATTGTATGTACATATGGTTCAGATTTGAATTGTTTTTCCAAAATGACTATAAAAAAAAATATATAAAAAAAATATAAAAAAATATTGATAAAATCAAGTATTCAATCCTTATACAAACATTATAATTCTACAAATCTTTGTTTGATTAAAAGAATATATTATAACATGAATAATTTACCATTAAAACAAATCTCATAAGAAGCAAATTAAATAAAATAATACAGGATTTTATATCAAACTATTCTTTTGAATAACTTTATATAAAATTTAAAATAAGTTTTTAGTTAAATCAAAATTGTGTCTTCAAAACACAAATACTAGTACACGAGTATAACTATATTTGAGTGTCTATTGTCTAGTCAATTAATCAAATATCTCGATGTTAGGTATTGGTATGACCTATGGGGTTGGATAATTTGATCTGCACATATATCTTGTGGTCCTTTCTGTAAGTGTCTTCTCTATCAATCAAACAAGTGAAACAACATCGTAGGGCACGCATCATAATGATTCTAAACCCACATTGTTGACTTGTCATTTTATGGCTGGATAATTATTCATTTACATTTTATTTCCGGCTCTTACATAATTTATCTATCACATATGACTTTTTTAATTAATTAAATAAATTATATATCTTTACCGTTAAAGCAAACCCTTAACTAATTTTTAAACAAATTACTTTATTATTCATGATTAGCGAAATCAATAATGTGTATACATATACAATTTATCAAGTTTATTGACCAATTTTTCTTTTGGTAAATGCATTTTGCAATTATAACTAGCTAGTATTTCATTAGTCAATGTACATTATTCGGACATCTAGTCAAATGCTGAACTTTTCAAAGATATCACTTTGAGATTATCGATTCAACTCTCATGGATAATGCCTTTCACCATAAAAAATATAATTATACAATGCACGTAACGTTAACTAGTTCTATTCAAGAAAGAATCTCATTGAGAAGATTTTTGCTAGGCGAAAGGTAGACAAGGAAGCATTTTTAGTATAGCAGGACATTTTATTCTCCAAACAAGTGTAGCAAGCCCCTATTCCAAGTTATTCCAAAGCAACGATTATTCTCCAAAATAGAGTATGCTTGAGGATTGTTTATTTGATGGTTCAAGTGGGAAGTGGTCAATGCTTTCACACTTGTTACCGAGTTCTATGCTCATGAAGTTAGTTGATGTTGATATTACAAATGACACTACAACACTTGACGAGCTCAATGAGCTCATGTTTAATACACTATTTATTCACATATTTGGATACACTATTTATTCACATATTTGGAGGTTGCAAGTTGCTAAATGAGCTCATGTTTAGCTCTAGTCATCCATTGATGGTGTGGTCTTAACTAATCAAGAGGGGGTCAAATTAAACTTTATCGTCAATCGGTGCGGATCCTCTAGTCCACGATTTCCTGGTCCATTTGTGTCCCAACATTTTTGATTGGGCCACGTATTATTTAATATAAAAATTTTACTTTTACATATTCTTTTTTTCCCCTCCCTTTCACTTTCCCTTTCCCCTCTTTCCTCCCCTCCTTTCACGATCAATGGCCGCTTCTTTCCTAACCTGATGTGCAAATTGAGACACAAAATCGCCCAAGAACACTACTAATTTGTATTTGGGATTGATGTTGCCGTGACCAAATTTAATTTGGGGGATAGGAATTTGGTGTGAGGAGTCCCCGGAGAACGAGATCTCGTCCTCGTATTCGGCGATCTGGACGAGCCAGTGAATGACGACGAAGACATAAGGGAAGGCGTGAGGGGTCCCCGAAGCGAGAGCAGAGCGATTGATCTTGTGAGGGGCAGTTGAGGAGGGCGGGGAGATCATCGTCGAGCTTGGCGGATTGGAAATCGAGGCGAAGAACGAGTCGAGCTCGGGAGAGAATTAGAGCGGCCATGGCCATGGGCGAAGAACGAGTCAGAGGTCGGGAAAGAAGCGGCCATTGATCGTGAAAGGAAGGGGAGGAAAGAGGGGAAAGGGAAAGTGAAAGGGAGGGGAAAAAAGAATATGTAAAATTAAAATTTTTTATATTAAGTAATACGTGGCCCAATCAAAAATGTTGGGACACAAATGGACCAGGAAATCGTGGACTAGAGGATCCGCACCGATCGTCAATGCCCATTCCTAAATATGCACAACTGAGTTGGAGTCATTGATTCACCTTTTCCGTAAAAGCGGATTTGGGAAAGTCTTCACCATCCTCTTGACAAGGAAGTATTTTTCGACGCCGATTATGCTTCCTTGACTAGCATACTGCCATGATTGTTTGGTGGATTTGAAAATGCTTTAATAATATATTTTTTAATCACAACTCATTATAGAAAAATCAATCGGATTTTATCCAACATCAAGTTTAGTAGAGACGAGTAGGATCAAACTGGTAAGGAAAGGGATTGGATTGAAAGTTTGATTTTGTGTGGGTGGGTCAAGATGAGCACGAATGAATCAGTTAGGAACTATGATATGGGAAATGACTAGGAGGTTTTGTCCATCTTAAAGGTGTATATATGCTCCAATGGATGAGTTATGACTTGCTTGAAACATGTGGATACAAATCCGGTACGCTTGGAACTTGGCTCACAATTAATCACTTTTTCTAGGTCGTTTCTTGGATCCCCTTATTTAACATAGTTTCTTAATGCTAAGACTTTATTCTAAGGGACTTGGTTATTTAGTTTTGTGATATATACTACGAGGTGAATATTATTATAAATTTCTTATCTTCTTTTGTCTTTTCGTTTGTTTTAAGCTTTCATGTATTGTTTGACATTTCGATGATATTTTTTCGTTATTGTTTGTTGATGCAAGTAGGCCCTTGGGCATGTGCAAGTTGGTCTTGAGTGGTTTCAGGTTTGCATAAGGTGCGGATTCAATTCTTAACTCGACTTTCCTTTGTGGTATTCTCTATTTTTCTTTTTAAAAATAAATATGTTCTCCCATGTTTTGACGAGACTCTTCTTTATAAGTTGTTTAAGGCTTATCTAGTCAACATATGTGAAGAAATTGTTTTAAGTAAAGATAAAAGTAATATTTCTGTTAGTACACAAAATATGTCGGTATACAAGTCTCAATTCCTTCTTCAATGACCTTCTTCTCCAAGACTCCTTCACCTTCAATAACCTGCAAAACAATGGACAAAGGGGGTGGGGACCCCCTAATCCACCTCCGATGCCTAAGTCAGTAGAGTATTCGCAAGGGTAAACAGTAGAGAGAAAAGCGCAGGGTAGGGCGATCACAAGCGATGATCAACCCCTCTAGAGTCAGGGCGAGCGATTATCAGCCCCTCTAGGGTAGTTCTTCTAGGGTAGTTCTTGTATATCTTTTCTACATGGCCAAGCCATGTATTTATAGTGGAGAGAGAGGGCTAGAGTTTCTTCCTTGGAGCCTAATCAATAATTCTATCTTCTTAAATAAGATAGAATCTTCCAACTATTGGATAACTACCACGATTTAATAGGCCAATAAAGATATTTATTAGATATGCTTACCTGGCTGGCGGAAATATTATCCTTATTTATGGCGGTAAATTACCCACCTACAATTTCAACTTGAAAAAACAAATTAGGGGTTTGTAAAAATATATTATTAAAGCTTTTGTAGTGATCATAGGATTAAATCAATTTTGGTTCAACTCTATTCATATACCCTAAGTTATATGATTTCAATTTATGTACAAAAAGTCATTAGCTTTCTTTATGGTTTTTCATTTTTAATGTACCAATTTTGTTTATGTGGAATATTTTTTTGTAACTTCATTTTTCTTAGCATTTTTATAGTCTTTCTATAATTATGTGACTATCAAGAACGTTTAATCACATAAAATGATGATCACATACATATAATTGTGGTTTTAAAATTTACTAATAAATATAGCAAAAAATAAGTGATATTTATACAATTTTCATACAGGGCCTTCAACAGCCATTGGAGGGCCCTGAATGCAATAGTTGGATATCCTTTGTATGCTTACTTTTTAGCATATTTTCTTATTATTAATTTAAAAAGTTAAAATCTTTGAGAATGCTATCACTCCTTTCTATAAAAAAACCCACTCTTCTGATCAAAAAAAAAAATCACTCTAAACTAAAAATCAAATCAACTTTCATGTCACCAAAAATATGAAACTTTATTGAATATCTAGTTATAGAAGCATATGGAGAAAATATTGTTTTTATATAAGATCAAACATACAAATGTTAATGAACAACCAAAATGTGTATTTTATCAAATCATTAAACCATACAAACCAGCGAAAACGAGTTGATTAACTTTAGGGTCTAAGTTCCAGGTAGAGTATCAAATATTTGATGTTCTAATCTTAACTAAAATATGTGACATCTTACCATCACATTTGACTACCAATCATGTTTAGTATAAGTGTATCTCCCTGTCTCTCTTTCTCCCTTTCTATACCAACAATTTAATTATGTCATCCTTTACACCCATGACCTAACTCTAAACATATCTTCAACAAACAAATACTATGACAAAGGGACATTTCAAGTGTGAACATTCGCTTTAGAAGAGTAGGGTCATCAAAATCTATCTACGAAGATCATTTTTTTTAATTTAAAATTTTGGGAAAATTGGGTATTACCGAATTTTATGTCAAGAACGTGAATCTACAAAATGAGTTGTTAGGATTCAATTATGAAGTTGAGAGGAAAACATGTCAACATATAAGTACATGAATTACTCATCTCATTATCAATATATTGGTTTTAAAATGGAACATCATATGGCTTATGTGTTGAGCTTGACAATTAGACTCGTCTCCCCTCTTAGCACGAGCAGTCATGTAACATTTTCTTCATGAGAATTTTTTAAGTATTAAATTAGCAAACAATGTTTACCGTACTTATCTTTTTTATTTTTTTACGTAAGCACTCCTAAATTCCTAATAAACTCAAACGAACGTAGCCAAATCTTTTTACTAAGGCTCTATTCGGAAGGTTAGGTAGCGGAGAGTGGAAGAAGAAAAAACGCTAGCGGAATATAATCCAGCCCCCATGGGGTACATGGGTGCTATTTTTTGGAGCACTCCTCCCCCGCTAGCAGAACACGCTACCCATTTCGCTGGTGCCGAATAGAGCCTAATAGACACACGAATTTTGCTCACCACCTCAAGTTTTTAAATTCTTCAAAGATAATGTAGGCTCGACAACAATGTGGTTGTGGCCAAACCTATTATCTTTCATAAATCATAATTTATCCAAAAATATGTATATCACAAATATTGTACTATATATGAGACTTTCACATGGATCTGGGGCTCACATGGACCAGTTATATACACCCCTCTTCATGTTCTTAATTATAACCTAATTGTAATGCATTAAAGTATATTTTTTTATGCTTCTGACATATAGTACCAACATATGTATAGAGCATTTATATTATTGGTCTCTTATATGCATTAACTACATTATACCTGTAGAATTATTAATGAGAGATTTTAGAGTTTACAAATTTTGCTTACATCCATGCTCCTATAGTTGGTCCAAAATATAATTCACTAGGGGCGGGGCCCGTGCGATGCACGGGCTTTTGGGCGCAACATTTGGTCGATCGATAGAGACGGTCTATGATTTGTAAATCATATCTCAATTTTCTAGTTCATTACATATAAAGAAAGTGTATTTTAAATAAGGTTTTACTATTGTCGTCCCGTCTCGGGGGCGATGAATAAGACCCTCGCAATAGGAAGTTTTGATAAAGATTGAGTAATGTAATTTCACTCAATCTTTTTCAAAACTTTGCTCTAAGAATTTTCTTAATAAAAATATAAATCAACTATGTATTAAGCTATAGGAAGTTTTGTGATTTTAAATAAATGTTTTATTTTAGTTTCTCCCTAGGGTAAAATGACAAAGTAAAAATTACCCTCCGATAAAAGATATCAACCCGAAATCACTTATATCTTAGTCTACTTCTTTATTAGATAAAAATTACCCTCCCATTTCTTAGCTTAATTACACCCAAGCATATAATAAAAATTACCCTCCTATTTTCTAATCAAAAGTTGGTTTTTAAATATATATATAAACATGAAATCAGGAGGGATGCAGTTGATCCATATTCAGCAATTATATGTAAATTGCATATAAACAAATAACAACACAATATGAGCCCTCTTACCATTGCCCATTTCAAGTGAATGTTTATTTCCCTGTCCTTGGAAAGTGGGCTTTCTCAGTTCTTTCAAGTGGCTAAGAGGTAAGCGCTCCAGGCATATTAGCAGGCCTGTGCGAGAAGCACCATTAGCCAAACCATCATGATAATCAGGAAGTGAATACAGATGAAGAGGTGGCAATGTGGCATGCCACCAAAATTATATCTAGTCTGGCCAAAACAATTGCACGACATATAAAGTCCAATTTGATTACCCGGTCATTGAACTTAAAAAAGAGATGGTAAGTCATCCGGAACTTTAGAGGACATGTCAGGATTGAAAATAGTCACCCCGAATGACCCAACGGGGAGTTGCATAAGATATGAATTTATTGTTGTAGAGAGAAGGAATGAGCACGTAGTACATGATATTTTTCTTTACCACTTTGGACAGGCCATGAGAAGCAAACATGAATATTCATTTTCTCTTTCAATTCTTTTGTTTACTTCAAATTCGTTTTTGTTTTTGGTTCTTTGTTGTTGTTGTGTGTGGTCTAAAAATTCCAATGAGGAGATGTATTCAAAAGAACTCCATCTTTCGAGACTTAATGGCTTGAGAAACTCCATCTTTCGAGATTGAATGGCCTGATTTCTCAGACCTTGATGTTAATTCTGCTGCTTATCACACACGGTTTCAACAAATCAAATTGTTTTCTGTTAGAATTTTCGTTGTTTGTTTCTTCGTCTTTCCGAAGATAACCCTTTGGTTGTATGAGCATTTAAAAAAAAATAAGTGAAATGATGCTTTCTGAATTTATGCTTAATACCAATACGTTTACACAACATCCAAACGTTTACACAACATCCAAACCGATGTGAATTTGGTTCTTGCTTTTTTGTCACAAAACATGACCAACAATAAATCTAACAAAATCGCAAATTTATTTGCCCACTCATTGTAATGGGTGCAATACTATAGTAAAAACGCAAATGTGGTTTGTTGAGGCCCAAGCTTGAACACAACAAATCTCTGCAATCAGCTGAACGCTTGTAATAACTCATGTGCCGACTTGCAAACCTTTTTCCTATTAAACTGACCACAACGACAGACGATCGGTTAGTGAGTATTGGATCCAATTAAAATATGTGTATGGATTATTTGTGTATACTAACTTGATAAATTGTTCATGCAAAAAATCTCTGTTGGTTAATGGTTGCTAGATTATGGCAAACCCCTATGCCGACTTGCAAACCTTTTGCCTATCAAATTAACCACACTGTCAGTAGTCTTCTCAGGTTTGGCGAATTTGGGTGTGCCTGAAAGATTGATCTGAATAAAGACTCGTTGGTGTAAAGGTATAGCAAGATCATGAAAGAGATGGTGGATTACCTTAAAAACTCTTGGCAAGGCTTCAAAGTGTGGCCTGCAAAGGAGTTGTAGTTTCTAAGCTGTAAATTGGGATTATACAAATTTCTTCAAATCTTGCAAGAAACATATACAATTCAGATTGATCCAATTGAACTAACCCATAAACTGTAAAACCCAAATATGGGATTAATTGAATTGCAATACCTAGAGAGTGCCCTGGCAATGGTGGTAACGGAAATAGGCCTTACAATACGTGAAGTCTGAACCAACAATTGGAAGTGCAGTATATTGGGTGTCATCCTTGCTCCTTGAGCTTGGCCTGTAGGCAGGATCCATCTGCATAATCATGTAAAAATATTAGGATTAGAACTCTTTAAGAAGTAATTTGCTAGGCTAATTATCATAATTTGACAAATCTGTTCCTTAGCAGGCTGATAGTATATGTGTGTCCATACTTTGCCCTTGAGATGCTCATCCAATGCTTTGAGTTCACCCAGAAGGGTTTGCTCAGTTCCGTCACTCAGATCCTTGCTCTTCACAAAGGCCACGAATGAAGAAAAGATCTTAGAGCCCCTGCATTCCCACAATAATCCAACAGTCATACACTTGCACTGGAAATAGTGTGCTTAATGTGACTAAACAAACAGCATATGAAGTAAAACACTCTACAACCATAAGCTTAAGGGCAGCAATTGATGGATTTTTCACATTAGAAACTTTTCACACACTAAATTAATCACAAAGCATCTCAAAAGCAAATAACAAAAAGAGGGGAGAGCAAGATAGACAACTGACAGGAGATTACGTCGCACCAGATGGACAGGCAAAACTGCCCGGCGGGGTCCTTCTGGTTCATATCAAAAGCATAAGTTGCACTCTTCCTGAAGGTGTAAAATGCCAACTTCATCTCCTCGGGTGTCCTGTGTATCCTGTGATTGAGGCACCATCTGTAGTAAAGGTCCCAAAAAGCCTCGTCCGATTCCATGTCCCCCTTTGTGGTTGTGAGAATCCTTTCGTCAGCAGCATAAAGACCTGCATAAATTATGATAGCTATATAATATCCCTATATCCACATGGTTCAGATCCTATTCTCTTACCAAGTAAAGAATAAAAATGATCACATTGAAAATCATTCCTGATATGCTTCTTTTTTCTATTTATCCTTGCAAATTCTTCAATATCAACTTTTGCTTCAGATAACTCAATTGCTCTAAACCCCACTATCCAATTTCAATCATTTGTTCTCAATACCGAGACATCCCAATCCCATGCATAGTTTGACCAATATATGCATCATAGCAAACATAAGAATGAAGATGAATTTAAACAAAAATAATCTCAAAAGCAAAATAGAAAAGGGAGAATAAGAAAGGCAACTAACATTCCCGATCTATTTTGTCCCACCAGATAGACAGGCAAGGGTCAAGTGAGGAATTCAATTTACTCATTCTAACACCATAAATAACATTCATCCTGAAGGTTCGAAACCTCTGTTGCATCTCCTCATGGGTCCTCAGTATCTTGTGAAAGAGGCACCATCTGTAGTACATGTCCCACACTGCTTCATCTGATTCAAAGTCCTTCTCTGTGCATTTGAGGGTCATTTCATCATCACCAGATCGGTCTGCATGGAAGTTTGGTAGTGATATAAAATCCTATACTATTATTATCCACATGGTTAATATCCTATACTATTATTAATTACCACCAAACACAGAGAAAAGAGAGATCAATTTCAATACTTTTTTTTTTTTTGATAGAAATTTTCAATACTTAACATCACACACAACTTGATGATATTCAGCTTTCTTTTTCCATCTGTCCTTAGCTAATTTTGCAATATCAACATTTCCTTATAATAACCAGATCCCATATATGGCTAGATCAATAAACATATCTTGACAATCATAATGATGAAACTAAGACTAAACAAAGATCATCTCAAACCACATAAGAGAACATGAGAAGCCATGCTTTTTTCACCTCAATTGTCAACTTTGTTGACTCTTTCATCTTTGAACATGATGACAACCAAATATCACCAAGAAGTCAGTTGAATAATCACATATCAATTATCAAAGAAGTTTTCACTTTCAACTTGGACAACTTCGTACCATATCACCCATAGCTTCAAATTCAGCGTTCAAAATCGGAATTACACATGGACAAAAACCCTAAACAGAGATAAAGTTCACAGGAAACACAATCCAAAACGAATTCTCAGAGGAATGCGAAGGGGAGAGAGAATTTACACAGTGGAAAACTCAGGGGGGGTAGCGAGAGGAGGATCGGGGCATTTCTCATCAACGCTGCCGACTATGACATCAGAATCGGCAATCCACTTGTCATCGAACTTGATAACGGGGACTTTCCCTTCTGGATTCACCGCCAAAAACCTACCCCGGCCAAAAAAACAAAATACGAAATTGAAACCGAAATCTCGCTAGAGAGTAAGAGGAAAAGGAATTCGCGTACCACTGGGGCTTGTCGCTGGTATTGATAAGGTGGAGCTTGTAAGGAGGGACTTTCTTCTCTTCCAATGTCAACAAAACCCTTTGGCTGAAGGCGCCTGAGAAAAACAGCGCGGGTCGGATGCGAGGGTGAGCGAGCAGTGAGAGGGAGGGGGCGAGCGTGTCGTCAGGGATGGCCGGCGTGGCTGCTGCTCGGGCCGGCATCCACAACTCCGATGGGGGGTCGGTGGTTTCGAGCTCATGAAGGGGAATTCGGAGAGGGAAGAAGATGGGCGACCTCTGGCCTCTGACTGATATGTGTTGCAATATAGAGCGTTTCAATCTCAAAGGGAGGTTACAGGAACTCAAAGGTTCAAATACACACGATATAAATCAGTATTTAGTAACCATTATGGAGAACCCATTATCTAAATAAAATTGAAGGAAGATCACATGAAAACTTTAGGATAGTGATAAAAGGATGAGCATTCATTGCGGATTCCGACTGTAGTTTATAGTATTACTAGTAGAACAGGCCCGTGCTATCGCACGGGACATGTGTTTTACATATTTCTTAACAAAAAAATAAATCAATTATGTATTAAGTTATAGGAAATTTTTTAATTTTATTTACGGAAATAATTTATTCAGTTTAACTTCTCCCTCGGGCAGAATGAGAAAGTAAAAATTCTCAACATCAACCTGAAATCACTTATAAAAGATATCTTAGTCTACTTCTTTATTAAATAAAAATTACTCTCCCATTTATCAACTATACACTTACTTACTTTCCCAATTCTACAAGAATAGTGATGGACTATACACCTATATTTATTTATTTTTGGGCAAAACTATACACCTATATTTATAAGTATACCCAGTTTACCATGGCAACATCAATTAAGAATGTTAGCCAATTGAATTACACGATCAAGGAGACATGGAAGGAATAGTCCACATCAACGTTTCATGTACAGAATAGGACGTCTTCGGTATACACAATGTTTCAATTGAAAAATTGAAAAGTCCACATAAGAAATGAATTTAAGTACGTGAACTACATCTCTTTGAAGCTCTTGTATACTTTCCAGTCTTGAATAGGGTGTTTTCTTCATCTATGTTTTACTAATTGCTTCAATCTTCTCTGGGGTGCTCATGTCTCATGATTCCTTCTCCTGAAATACAGAGTATGAAACTAAATGTTAATGCTTGTATACAAGTCCTTCTCAAAAGTAGAATTAAAAGGAACCGCGTACTGCCAGCTCCTGCTATGAGTCTGAGGGGCCAAAGGCATATTCAGGCGCACTGTCAAAAGGGCCACTTCTCCCGTCAATAACTTGTTTTGCACACACACACGCTGCAAGGACAATACACCCACATAAGGAATTGCTAAATTTTCTATAATACAAAGGGGAACATAATTTTGGATTGAAAAGTGCACGTCTTCAAACCCTATCATCCATACCATAACCACTTAAATTTGCAAAATTTGCTAGCTGACCTTAAATGACAGAAATGGTGGAGTATCATTTTTATGGAATATGATTTAAGGTCATATATGTTTTTTTCTTGCAAAAACAAATCAAGGTATTGGACTAATATACCAGCAATAACGCTTAGAAGAATCCTCCACCATTTGTCCACCACCAAGTGCCCCTCCAGATACATGTAGATTATATTATAGACGTGCATTAACAAATACCTGCAAATAATGCTTCTTGGGGGCGGAGCCGCCGAGGTAGGCCAGGGCCCTGGTGGTCTTCCCGCAATCAGCGTGCCCGATGTTCCCATCAAGCGGCGGGAATTGATTTGGGAGGAAAAGGAGAATAAGGTGAGGCTTGAGGTTTAGGGAGGAACAACTCACGTGCACTGTTCTATTTATATAGGGACATGCCCAATAAGACTGAAAAGTTGACCTTTGAAATTCTACCTAGAGCAATAAATTCTACCTAGAGCCATGGAGACGGTAACGGAAAGAGGGTTTAATACACGTAACCGCCTCTTTAATTATAATAGCCTTTGACCGACAAATTGAAGCCGAAGAACCGCTTTAGGTTCGAAAGTGTAACAGCAGATTATAAAAAGGTCAATTTTAAGATTAAAAAATTTTAGTATGCCAGTATGAAAAAGTAATACATTTTTATAAGTTTATATATATGTTTATAGAAGATGTTACAATATATTATAGAATGTGTTAAAGTGTACGTATCATTGATTAGGTTAGGGGTAATGAAAAAATTTATTGTCGTTGGATTGAGTGATATAAAAGTATAATAAAAACAACGGATTTTTCGCATGGTACCCTCAAGATATTGCCAATTTCGCGTGGTGCCCACAACTATTCGCATTTTCGCAGGATAACCCTCAGATTTCAAAAAAATGCCCCTCCGTTTAGAACACGTTAAATTTAACGTTAATTTAAAAAAGAAAAAGGGAAAAGGAATAGGTTTTGTGAGTCTATCTCTTTCACGTGGGTTTTCAGATTTGGAAAGTTCAACAAAACAATGAAGGGAAGGAAGACGAAGGGAGATCAAATCGATGCTTGTGGAGACACCGTAGCCGATGCAGATCGGAGACGACACCGCCGCCGTCGGTGCTGGAGGAAGATGACTTACAAAAATGTAAACCTTGAGGTCGGGATTTGGTAAAAAATAACGTCTCAGACATAGCAAAACTCCCAGAAGGGCCAGAACCAATTCCAGATTTCTCCAAACCTATGCCCGCTCGTGGTGGTATATTATCTCTTCAATTGATGGATTGTTCATGCTGAATTGCAAAAAGAGTCCAGATTTAATTTTGTGGAAACCTCCATTAGAAAAACCCTAGTTCTTCCCCCATCTCCTGAAATTCCCCCTAAAAAATGACGATTCTCGACTTTGTTTGTGCGTTTGATCCCTCAACCAGAGACTACAAGCTTGTTTGATGTGTATTGATACTAGAGAACGGAGTAATTGGTTGCAATTCACACCTCGTTCTTCTTTGATTTGTTTCTTGAGTTACCAGATCTAAAAAATAACAAAGAGGGGAACACATTCACTTTCCCTTTTTCCTTTTTTTAACGTGGAATTTTAACGTCCTGGTAACGGAGGGCCATAAGGCGATTTTTTTTAAATCTGAGGGTTATCCTGCGAAAATATGAATAATAGTGGGCACCATGCGAAATTGACAATAACTTGAGGGTACCATGCGAAAAATCCGTAAAAACAATATTATTTGTACAAAATATTGAACATTTATTACACACTTTTGAAAATAAATTATATCAATTTGGATTTTATATATCCTAATATATGGTCAATGCTACATTATATAATAGATCGTGTTAAAATGTATCATAATTATGTTAGGGGTAATGTATGGGGTTGAGAATTTACTGTCATTAGATTAAATGATATGAACATATAATGAAAACAATAGTATTTGTTGAAAATATTATGTTATGTCCTAGAGAAAAAAAATACAAATCTGGCCAATAGGACTCGAACCATTGATCTGCATGACCAAGGAGGGGAGCTTAACCACTACGCTAAGATGTTATTAGTGTTAATTCGTATATCTATCACAATGAAAGAATAAGGTTGAATATGTGCATTAAATGCACTTCGTACACAACTTTTTAATGTATTATATAGATAGATAGATAGATGCTTCGATGACTTCTAGAGGTATCAAACGGGTGGATTTGAGTGGGTTCAGGTTCGGTATTTTCGGGTTCAGATTGAGTGCGAGTTCGGGTCAATCGGATTACAGGTCAAGTCGGGTCAGGCCTTAACAGGTTATTGTGCGGGTTCCGGGTTAACTTAACAGGTCAAGAATTTGAATTTTTTATAATTTTTAAAATAGTATTATGATTAAAAAATATTATTTAATAATAAAATATTATTCTTAACAGTTTTTTATAATGAGATACGGAGTATAATATATTATTTAATAGAAAATATTTTTATTCTACATATATAAAAAAATCGGGTCGGGTTTGGGTTTCAACCCAATCGATGTCAGGTTATAATTGGGTTCGATTTTTTCTTTTGCTTGCTATTATTTGGGTCGGATTTCAACTCTAAAATTTTCGATCGGTTCAGGTTGGTTTTTCAAGTCGGTCAGGTTTTAACAGCTCTAAAAACATCATTTTTCATTTCAGATATAGATGGTAATCATGGTATCTCTCTATTCTTTGTGATACTGACCACATTTCTAATCCTTATTTGCATTTTAGTGGGTTAGTTTGGTACGAGAAATTACTAGAAAGAGTCTAGTATACTACAACATCTTTAATTCGTGAATTTCCAACTGTATATTCTTTAAGATAAAGTTTTTCCTATGTAGACTGAGCATAGAACATAGCATACATAAGATTGGATGTAATGTATTCTCGGACGAATACACAAGATGAACTAACTGCGTAACTTCGGACACTTAATTAGTCAATCGATTAGGCCTTTAAAGTAGTATCCAAAAATCCCTGATTCGACTCCTATGGGTAGTACCCTCGACAAAAAAAAAAGAACTAACGGTGCGAAATAAAACATACATAACTTCTCGTATTACTTATCTAGATCAAATCGTTGGTCAATAAATCTAGATTCTTTCCGCGCAACTCTAATTTTATCATCACATAAATATATAATATGCTCTATCCTAAATTTTTACCTTAATAAGAAATTTATTTTCATAAAAAGTCACCGAATAAGGTTTGGATCATCACCTAGTACCAGGGACGGAGGTAGGGGTGGGCTGGGCGAGGCTATAGCCTACCCTAAAAAATAAGATTAGTACTAATATAGAGGAATATTAGATATATAATGCTCAATTAGTTCAAGTGGTAGAACCTGTATTCTTGTACAAGGAGGACATGGGTTTGATTCTCACCATTGACATTTCTGTATATTTTTGCTAAATTATAAATTTTATTTTATTTATTTTTCCTAATTTTGCATTTTACTTTAAAACTAGCCTACCCTAGAGAAATTTTCTGCCTCCGTCCCTGCCTAGTACCCCTATTCACTAAGGGTCCATTTGGTATCCAACAGCGAAAACGTAAACGGAATGGAAACGAACCTAATCCAATTACGTGTCACTATACATTAATCGAAAGAAATATTTCAATTTAAAACTTTGAATTTTATGTGTCTAGATAGGGGATGAAGAGAATGATTGAGGTGGTTCGTTACCCCACCCTTAGATTAGGGAAACAAGTTAATTGAGTGCCGTAAAAGGGCTTGCGCGGTAGTTTTTTGTATGAAAATTGAGGCGACTCATCATGTATCATGATGTTAATGCTAATAGATATGACCTAACTTGTATGGCAAGTAGCCTTTTGTAACATGTATAAATACTGAATCTAATGAATGGAGAACACTAAGGAAGTATTTCTCATATACACTATCAAATGTGAACTAGATTCGTTTTTTTTTTTTTTTTTACATTTCCGAGGTTGGATACGAAACTGACACTCAGTTTGTCAGATGCTCATAATAGAATGATTACACAATCTCTTTTTTTTTTAAGGAAAAAATGTGAATCTAGTAGTAGAATTAAGAGCGAGTGCCAAGCAACAAATCATGGAAAGCTGTCTGCACTCATCCTAACAAATTGACATTAAAGAACCTTAAATTTGTTAATTAGAAAATTACGGAGTACTAGTATAATACTGTATAATTATAAAACCTCTCCGAATATACTGACATCTGTCGGTGGCTCGACCCCGCCGATTCCCCCTGCCGCCTACGGATCCACCGGCAGGAACCAGCGCCACTTTCTCCTTCCGGACACGATCTCATAAATAATACGAGTAATAATTACACACTCATTAAAGTTAGCATGTTATGCATGTTATGCATGCTTGCTTGTTATTTAAAATAACTCAATAGTGATAATTACATAAATTTTGGAGTGTTATAGCATGTTATCTTTTCGATTCTATTTATCTCTTAATATCAATTATTTATCTTTAATTTATTATCTAACGCACTATAGCTCTTAGCTATAGTCGTTTCATCTCACTAAGGTTCAATCCCTCATAGTATCATTTTGTTTTTCACAATTCTTTCTATAAACTAGTCATTTTCTTGAACAAATTAGATGTCATACATAATATAGTTTTTTTGATAAATTAGTAACTATTTTTTACTATTTAAGAATATTTCATAACTAAATTTAGCTGCTATTCTTGATTCATGAAATCTCCTAGACAAATTGTACCCACCTTTAAATTCGTTTTGCCTCCGTCAGTAACGTGTGTTATCATTTAATTAGCATTTTTCTTATCATCTAACCACTTACTAGATTTTGATGGAATTGAGAGTTCACATGCAAATTAATTTTCTTTCTTCTTCTTTAATTTTGTTGGTCAAATTTAGAGTCTTTCTTTTATCATCTAAAAATTTTCGTTGTAATATACTTCCTTCTTCCCCGATACTTTGTCCCAAATGACGGATTTCTCATTAATTAAGAAAAAAGGAATAAAGTGAGTGAAAAGTTGGATAAGTTATGTTTAAAAGTGAGATTGAATACAGATAATTTTGTAATTTTAAAGAGCTGAAAAGTTTAAAAGTGATAAAGTTGATGAGAAAGTTGGATAATAGGGGGTAATATATGAGTTTAAGTAGAGATAATTTTATAATTTTATAGAGAGTACTAGTGATAAAGTTGATGGAAAAGTTGGATAATGGGGGGTAATAAGTGTGAATGAATAAGGGTATTATTGCAAAAAAAACATAGATATAAATGAAAAGAAATAAATATGGACAGACGTACTTTTCGTAACGTCTGAAAAGAAATATGAGATAAACTTTCGGGGACATAGTATAGAGTATTAAAGAAGTATAGCACATACTGTAATTCATATACACTTGAAATTCATTTTTTTTAAATAATTATAAAAAGTTTCAACTAACTAGTTCAAACAAATGTGATGATTTTGACCCCAACCAAACGGAGCCTTAAGGTAAAGTAATGAAGACAAAAGACGGGGGTGGGGAAAGGCAAGATATTGTCGGCAGCAGTTAGGATAGGGTGGGCCCCACCTCCGATGAAGACGTAACACGTGAACGGTCAACGGTTACCGTGGGACCCAACCACCACGTGTCAATCATGTGGCAACTGCCATTAACGGATCCAACGGTAACAGTAGATGACTACACCATTTGTTCAAGAGAATTGTTTGTTAGGTGTGTGATCGGCAATTGTCAAATAAATTACGTTTAGAACCACAATTTAAATAGGACTTGTATACGCACGAAATTGTCTCGTCGTGTACAAACAAAAATGAGTTTGGAGTATTAGATAAAAAAGAATATAGGCCATGTTTGGTATCTAACGGTAACGGCGTAAGGGTAAATGAAAAGAGTACGACTGACTATAGATTGAGCCCCAATTGACTGAAGGCGATGTTGTAGGCTCTAGACACGATCCGAGAAAGGGAGGTAAATCATCTTTTCCCACCCGACGTACATCTACTTGCCGTTGTATAATAGTGTGTGGATTAATCATTTTTTTCCCCAATTTGCAGATACGATGGATGTCTTGGGGATTTGATATGACATTTAATGGTGCATATCAGGTGTCTCGATTTAGGGGCATTCTGGTCTCGCACACCACCCAGGAGGCGAACCATCCAGAGCAGTGTTTGAGGTAGTACGGTCACATCGAGACCATCCTGCCTCCACCATTCCGGCCTTCATGTTTTGTCCAAAATGAGGACCTTGCCAACCGCGCATACGTTGTTTCCTATTATTCGATGGACCACCATTATGCAGAGTGCATGGATCACCTGATCGAGTTGGCTCCTTAGCGTGCTGAGTATACGTGGTAAATGGAGTCGGAGTACTTGGTATGGTTCAGGGCCCAATGCCACGAGTATGTGGACCCGAATTCACCGCACCAAGATGATCCACGTCCTCTCGAGGTTCACCCGATATCGGCCGTTTCTGATAGGATAGTAAGAAGATATTATTTCCGAGTGGTATGTTTACATATGTTATTTCACTACACATACTAATTACACTTGCTTTTTTGGGCAAGGGTGCAACATGCAACGGGATATGCACGGGACCAGCTACTTCAGTTGCCTTTGGATGATCTGACGATGCCTTCTTCCACACATATGCTCAAGATCGTAGATTCTGACGCATCGACTCCCCCCACCGATGCCCACCCGTGACCGGCTCTTTCGAGATTCACAACATGACAGTGGTAGCGGTACCTCGTACGATCGTGAGACTTAGTAGCTTTCTGTATAGGTTTTTCTAATGCTAGTTTATATTTAGACAGTTCTAACATTACTACTTTATGTATATGATTTCGGATTTGCGAATCATCAAATTTCAGATGTTTTGACAATTTTAGGTTATATCATTTTAACCTTACAATCTCGTATAGATAAAGAAGAGACATTATAGAGGATGAAGTTTCCTTATGACAGCTTCTATGAATCAATGCTTACATGGAAGATCATGGCATTCACTCCAAAAGTAGTCATGGCATTCCTTCTTGACTAGCCCTGTTGCAGTCTACTACCAAGTCATAAAACATATCTACCAACTTACCTAGGCATTGCTTAGAAACTTTTGCGTGTCTAGGCCGGAACAATGATCTGATCCTTGGTTTGATGGCCATGTATTTCGTTGGTTTCTGTATTTTGGCTCTCTCATTTGCTGTCCTCAACGAGTTGGTTTGAGATTCCATTTGGATATGGATCCTTAGTATCGCTTTGTTGAAGCCTTCTCGAGATCAATTCAATATCCTTTTCAACACATCATGCATACCTTTGAACCTAAAATACACATGTCAATGTTTAAATATTGAACTAATACACAGTTATTCTAATATGCCAAATGAATTTTAATCTTAAAAATAAAATTACCTATTGGTAGTTCTCGTTTGAAAGTGGAGGGTATGATCGGTCCAAGCACGAACTACATTCTTCTTATATGGATTAAGCCACACCTTCTCCACGTATGTAATGAGCGTCGGTCGCCATCTTTTCTTCAATTCTATATATCTTTCTTCAAATGTCGCCTCTATCCTGGATAAATATCACTCAATATGTGTTTGCAAACCCGCGTGACAACTCTAGTGGATTTTCAGATTTGGCAAACATCTTCAGGCCGTACGCCAAGATTTTATGTCTAAATGTGCACCCAACACAACAAATATTGTACTCCGTCCCCAAAAACTTGTCTTATCGACTTGATGAGAGCCTGCTCTCGATCTTTCACGATTCTATTCACCTCCACTCCAAGCTCATCATACACGAATTATAGATGATTAACACCCACCTATAGTGACATCTTCATTTGACATATATGCAAATCGATGTTGAATGTATTTCTGGTGTAGGTGAAGCCAACCGTCACCAATAAAGGCATGTCGTACCTAGAAAAAAAAGCTTATTTTAGACATTATAATGAAAAAGTACTAATCAAGTTGATTACAAATTAAAATAACGTACCTATTGGTCTTGTATAATGACGACATAAGTAAACATCTTTAGCATGCGCACACTCACCGGGTGAACAAAAAACAAGGCCTTCATAGCATCTTTACCCCTTACCCATCGAGGATGGACAATGTATCCTTAGTCTTTCAGGAAATTTAAAGACCATTATGTCATAGTCAGTTCTCCGCAATCCTCAAGTACTAAGGTATCCCTCATAATATAGATTTGTCTAATTGAGGTCACAATTCCGGGGTACTTGCCCTCAACTCTTGGAGTACCATCTTAGGAATGACTAGATATAAGAACTTCTTTTTTACAAACTCCTTCTGCTCAACTATCAACCGGCACGCATATGGATGAGCTACCAAGCTAGTAGAAGAGCTTGATTATGTTGTTTGCATTTTACCGTTAAGACCTATCCACTATTTTCCTTTATTCGCACCCCATTCAAATGGACATCCACATTTCTTTGTTGGAGTATCGGTAAGTGGCTTATAAATATTCCTATTTTCCACTTTGGGCAATATTCACTTGTCACATTTATATTTACCGTCTAAGTCACAAGTGAGTATGACCCTCTTTGGATTTAAATTTTTTATGACTAGGATAAAATTCTTCGACACTACAATCTGCCTAGCCCAATCAAGCATTTCTCTTCGATCATGGGACAAACCATCGTTGTGGAAAGCAATAGAAAAATCTATTCCGAGTGCCTAAAATAAACTATTATAAATTGAACTTCTCTCACTATACTATATTAATATACTATAATTTACAAAAATGATATTATTCAAACAAATTTATGAAAAATAACTCGTCTATTTTGTTTGACGCATTAGCTAGATTCGCTTCCATATTCTTCTCCTGCTACCTCTTCTTCTTCTTTCTCGTAAATATAACTATCACTTGATAACAAATCATCCTCGGGATAATATTCGATCGATCTAGCATCTTCCTCTCCGATGATTTATTGTGTGATTATTGGAATGGAGAAAATTTGCACGAATGAGATTGTGAATACATAAGTATTTATAGGAAAATATTTGACCATTAGAATTCTGTACATTTAGGATTCATGCAAATCATGAACTCGCGTTACAACGGTTAACTTTTCCAACGGTAGGATTCTAGGTGGCGCACAACAAAAATGCGCTCTCCCCAGAAACGCGCAAGCTCGTTGCGCACACATCTAGGGTGCGCACACAGGTTGGCTTCACGCCCTTTGAATGTTTTTTCCCGACATCCCATTTTACCCCGTGAAGGCTAGTTTTGAGCCATACGGTACGAGTGCGCAACGAGCTTGCGCAAAAACAATTGTGTCATTCCAACTTTTCTCGTGTGCACAAATCAAAAGCCTTCTAATACATGGTTTAATTATTTTTTTTGTTTTGTTTTTGGTCGAATGGTTTAAATGTCTTCTCAAGACACGGAAGCACCAAAACAACATACGGAGTATTTTTTTCTCTGTGGTCAAAGTCAATGCCCAAAATTCAAATCGGTTTGATTTGCATACTAATTTTGTCGTATAACCAACAAGTCAACAACTGATCAATTGGTTAGTTTGCAATTAGTTAATTTATATATAGTTTTCTATTAACAATGTCGGTAAAAGGGTATGTAGCCATCGTCAAGTCATGCAGAAATTTCATCAAAATTTATTTAAGGTCAACATGCATATATTGTGAAATCTTAAAAATTATTTGGAATCAGATTAAGAGTACCTTAGCTTGTGCAATTAGATTTAAACTAGTGCAATTCTCGTACCTCATAAGAGATTTGAATAAAAATAATAATTTAATATTTTTTAACAAAATAGTATACTGACCTTATACATATAAAATTTATACGGAGTATAAAATTTATAATGCGGTAAAATACATAATTAGCAATCTGTGTGAAGTTACGAACGTACGATCATACTCATCTCTATAGTCATTTTTTTAAATGAAAACTATGATCATATAAAGAACTTAAGGGATCCTATATAAAATCAAATTTTTAGCTAAGAAAAAAGATTAATTAACATATTAATTAAGAAATGAATTTGCTTAACTATTTGATAAGAATTAAAGCTAGGATATGTTATATACAATTAAATATATAATTAAGAAAGAAAAGATTAATTGACATATTAATTAAGAAATGAAATACTTTAACTATTTGATAATAGTTAGAGGGATAGACTATATAAAATCAAATATTTAACTAAGAAAGAAAAGACTAATTAACATGTTATTAAAAAATGAAATATTTTGACTATTTGATAAGAATATCTATTGACCGATATATAATTATCAAAATCTTTCATTTCTTAATTACTATCTTAATTAAAAGCAAAGGGATACGACTTTTATAACTATAAACAATTATACTCCGTATATTTTATAAATAAATATTTACCTTTTTGGTAGGAAAAAATCTAATTTACCTAAATAAATATGATGTGGCTTAACACAATCTTATATGGACAAATATATATGAGATGAATAAATAGATTATAGATATGATGTGGCTTAATTAAAAAAACTATATAACATATGACATGTAGTAACGATAGACTGACACGTGTCAAAATCCTTGGTGACAAAATGTGAGGACACAACACATGAAAAAATCCTACGTCACGTAATACACTAATTGTGAACCTTATAACTTATATATACATTTTATATTGATTGGGACATTAAAAATCGGTTTTAAGATAAAGATAAAGAGTGATTTGTAGGTGGATAGTCACCTTGTATACATTATCCATCTATACTACCTATAGTATAAAGCGGAGACAATGTCTTTACAAAAAATTGCGCCACGTGTCATTTCAATAATAAAATATTCAATCGGGCCCTCCTTTATACAAATTAGGTAGTTAGAATCTCATATAATCTTATCCCGTAAAAATTGATTAAAATTTACCAAAAATTATGAATTATCCCGAAAATTATAAACTATCACTTACCCAAAATTATTTATAATCTTCCCATAAATATTATTATTTAATAAAATGTCATATATATCATAAAGTAATTTTTAAACAAATCCAACTTATTTATATTATGAGTTTATTTACTATTGATAAAAAACATTAATTATAATTCGAAGATAAATATATGATCTTATCATTTTAACATGATCATTAACATTACATATCTATTTTAAATTGCATTTATAATCACATTATCCGTACATGGTACGGGGATTAAACTAGTTTATATTAGGGCTTATCTTCTTTCAACTAACCTTCACTTGTCACATGATCAACGATAAAGAAAACTCCAAACACATCATAGTTTGTTATGTTCTTAATTCGTTTGCTTTGCATATCATGCAAGTTAAAAACACTAATAACATTTTATATCATTCGATATATATATAGAGAGAGAGACTAGTAGTAGGTTATGTATATGTTACGATATATCTATAAGAGTCAAATCGATGATCTAGTATTTATAAAAGTTTAAACGCTTGACTGGATTTTTAGATTGTATGTCATACAATATATATATATATAAATATATATATATACGGTTTTTCTATTGTGTGATTTAAGGACACACTCTAAGCGTACTAAATATAAAAACTAAAACCCTAAAAAGAAAATAGTGAACCCGTCAAAAAAAAGATTAAAAAACCTAAAATTTAAGATTTACCAAATCTTTCTATTAATAATTGTTGACAGTGTACTCTAGGACACATAATAAAAAAAATTATATGTCTATTAGTATTTTTAAAAAAAACTTCGGATATAGGGTTTAATTCCTCAACAAAATTGAACTTAGTCAAGTGCATGTACGTCCGTGACGATAAAATCCAATAGAAGAGACGTGAGATAAGGGGACATTACCATGCATGCTTATGTACTACGTTACGTAAATTATTAGATTTAATTGATTGCAACCTAGCTCTCTTCATAGTAGAGTTTTTCTTATAAGAAAACTATATCCTACAATGGGTTTTCAATTACTGCTTTTCTTATGTACACTATTAATTTGTATTATAGTAGGTTTTTGCAATTTAGCCCAAAAAGTTGACATGCAAGCACGTACATCTCTTTTGTTGGTAACATTTCTGTTTGCTTTTACACACCCAACATTAAATAATGCGGAGTGTACATTTTCTTGTAACCCTTATACTAATCTCTTAACGTCATTGGACATTGATGGTTTGTTGTAACGAAAGATCGAACGAGAATAATAAACAGAATCGATATAAAGATTTACGTGATTCGGTAACAGTGTGTTATCTATGTCCACAGGCAGAGAAACAATATATTATTATGGAAGACACAATTCAGTTCGGACCTACCTGTACGTTGCAGTGTGTGATTCAGATTCCAGACATATGTATATATGGTTAAAATATATGTGACTGTTTTCATGTTTATAAAGTTAATTATATAAATCTATACTCAACAATTTACGGCCATAAAGAGGCATTCTTATGATAGAATTTATATTATGTATTCGTATATGCTTGTTGGCTTGTTGCACTAAATTGCCCTTTCGTGTATACACACATTCTTATGACAAAATTGAAAATTAACATCAATCGATTTGGCAACAACCATTACCTAACGTTATCTAAGCACTCAAATCAAGTTTTATTTTCTTATATTATCTTGTAAGAAGTAAGATTTACTAGTAGAGGGCTCATGAACAAAAAAGATCTACTCATAGGAAAAAATGTTAAATAATAATGTAGGGTTAATTATAGGTAGGCTCTTAGTTACTAAGCCATGTGGGGGTGTAATATAATTACGTACGTGAACCCACATTGTCCCCCTTAATTGAGATCTTTATACTATTTTTTCTTGATTGGACTTAATGCAGATTCATGCATGGGCTTAGATCTTTCTTCTTCTTTTTTTCAATTCAAAATTTCCCCCGAGTAGAAGTCAAAAAATATCCTGTTCTTATGACATTTTTTCAGGGGTGACTTTTTGCTTTATATGTGCATATATTGTTAAGAAAACAAAATTGAACTTTTCTATAGTTTCTATGCATGCGCTCATGTGGCTGAAAATGCGGAGCAAATAGCTTGATTAGCTTGATTAGCTTTTGAATCCGGAGCAAATGAATTTACAATACAAACACTAGGATAGAATTTGATCCCTGGAAATAAAAATTTACATGTGAATATAGAATGTGTATTATATAGAATTAAAAGTGAATCATATATAAATATATTCCTAAATGACACTATATATTATGATGGATTATATCATATCAAAAGTGTATCATAAAGTACATAAAGTGCATTCTGTTGGGATAGTGATTGTTCCCAATAACGATCCCAAGTAGTTTTGATGATGATGGAACACCTGTGAAGTATTTAATATGTTTGCTAAGTGTTTCAGGATCAATTAGGATTAATTGAGCAGGAAACAAAAGCAGGAACAACCAACAGGAACAACCAAGGAAACAAGAGAATAGCTGAAGAGCTCGCTGATTCCTGATAGGATCATCATGGGATCAACGCAAAGGCCTGAAGCTATTTATGGAAGGTTGGATCAACGCGTAAGCTGTGCACTATATAAGGAAACATGCGTGGATGGATTGGTTGAATCAAATAACGTGTCTTATGAAGATTTGTGAGATATGTTAGTTGGAGGAAGATTTTATCTTATTTCCCAAGATAAGATAAAATCTGATTTGGTTAATATTTATATTTTTAGATAGAATCTTTCTAGCTATTAGTATAAATAGGAACCATGTACTAGGTTAATTTTTACCCAAGCTTAGAGATTCAATTGCTGAGTGCGATTGAGAGAGAGGAGAACACACGAAGTACTCTAGGTCAAGTTGTGTACGAGAGCTAGAGGTGTGGGTCAAGTCTGTTGAGTCGAATTACGAGTGTGTCCGACGCTGAGGGATCTAGATCTGGGTACAAGGTTTTGTGTAGACCTTAAGATCAAGGATTCGCGTTTGTAAGTTCATGCTTGGTAATAACAAAAGGCTGGCTTGATTTAAATTGCTTTGTGTGAACTATAATCTGTTTGAACTGTTTTCATATTCCGCTGCCCGGTTTGTTGATCCCTCTGGAGGATCAACATCCGTATACTAACACACGTAGATCCTACACATTCATATTTTGAATGTACTTTTAACACTTTATAATGCATTTTTAATTTGAATTGTAGATGGAGTGCGCGCATCCAATGACCAGTAATGCATCTACGATATTGAATGAGGTCGGGCGTTATGGCTTAGTTACAATAATTTTTTGGTTGAAATAGCTTAGTTACATTTTAAGGCAATATATGTAAAAGTTTTTCATAAGTTTTCTTCAACTCTCATACACTTGGGAGTTATAGCTTATATTTTGTACAATATTTCATCTACATTAAACTCCCATAAGCTTTGATAAACTTTGATCAACTAGCATGCTGAACATTTGTACGGAAGCTTATATTTTATGAAAGCTTGAATAAGTTTCTATAAGTTCAATTAAGCTTCGTCGAACTGACCCCAAATCTCACATTTGAGAAACTAACCCGAAAAACTAGAATATATAGTTTTTTTTACTGTTGTTAATGTTTCTCCCTTTTATTGTATATTTTCACAATTATTTTTTATTAGTAAGAATAATATTAGGAAGAGTTAATATATATATCAAATGAAAAGGATTATTAAACAAAACTCATGCTAATAACAACTAAATCCGAACGAATTGAGGGAGTTTTTTTTTACAAATATCAACAAAATGTCACTGGTAGTAGTAATTGTTTCAACTTATTTCATGCAAGGTTAAAGAAAATATAATGATACAAACTTCTTAACTCAAAAACCTATCAAAATTCATCTTCTTCTTCGCCCTTTTTCAGATCTAATTGTTCGTCCTTTGTCAAATCTAAGTCTGTATATTAGTCAACAACTTGTATTATTTGACTTTTAAAAGTCTTTGTCTATTGTTGTGATGATTTGGGTTGATCTAGTAAAAATCAACTAACCTAATGTTTTATACTTACTTTGTGTTGTTAAAAGAAATGGTTTGATACTAGTATCATGGTAGATGAAGAGGGGAAGTGAGTGATGGTGAATAGGTGAGAAGTTAAGAGGGGCCATGTGAAACCCAACAAAGCTGTCTGGCCAAATGGGCAAAAGAGGTCATTGAGAAATTTTGATGATAGAATAAGAGTCCATTAAAGGCATTGCCATGTGGGTTGAAGAAACCACTCCTCCATGGTAGTTATGGAAGTTGGAAAGAGTTAGGTTTTATACATTAAAAATAGGTCAAGTGCTTGCTCTTTTCCATTGCAATTTTTGCCTCTTGGAGGTGAAATAAAGATGATGCGACGTGATATTTAGACATTCATCAATGGTGGGACCCTTTCGTGACTCATCCCATTATATGATGAACTTTCTCCAGTCCTTTTTTATCCAAGTTTAATCCGTGTTAAAATAATTTTCATAAGACGATTTGTGCATATAATAATTATTTTATCGGTTGTGAACGTCTTTACTGTTAGCTGAAAAGTTTATTAACTATCCTCAACTGTACGCACTTGGTGAATCACTTAACTGGTTGAGCAGTCATGGAGTATTAAAAAAATATTCAACTGCATGCTTCCTTAATTCATTGAAAATTTAGGATGAGGGGATGGTGCCCCAGTCCAAGGGCAAGGAAGATCCAAGGGCTCAAAGAGCTCTTACAAGGGGATTTACATATGTCTCACCTCAAGGAGACTAGGGGGGATCGAACCTGCGACCTGTCAGACCGATGCCCTGTCATGCTCCACTAGACCAACCCCTTGAGGTTCCTTAATTCATTGTTTAAGTAGTGCATATATTTGATCTTCATATGATGGGCTATCTCTCCCTGCCATGTTAGCATATAGCAAAATTCGGAGAAGAACATGACATTTTCAAATTGTATCCACATAGACTATTATGATTGAGTTGGTTAGGAAGAGATCTCAAATTTTATTTTATTTGTCTTGGGATTGATTTTATCGCTCTATTTTGGGTATCCGACCTCTTTCAGGAAAAAAGTGATATAATAGGATATATATTTTCCCGTCATTCAAAATATTTGAGCCCAAATTTATTAGATAACAACATTTATTTCAACTAAAAAAAAAAGATAACAACATTTATGAAGAGTCTAATACCACTTGACTATTAACCTACCTAAGGGTACAGGAGACACAAATCAAAACTAAAAAAATACCTTTTAATGGTGTCATGATGATACATGAACAAAAAAAAGGTTAACTAATTTGCTCACTTCTCTAATATTTGTATCTCGGGAATGGCTTCACTATTTTGTTTGTTAATGTATGAGGACACCAAAACAGAATATATTCGTTTCAATTTAATTTGTTTCAATAGTTAGTCAAATGAGTCCTAAATATATTTTTATTATTTGAAAAAAAAATTAGTAACCATGTTTCATCAAATCAATCCATGTCAAATTGTCAATCATTGATTGAATTTGAAATTATTACGTGAAGCTTATTAATAAAAATATCTTCAAAATCATAACAAAGAATATTCACAATACTAGTATTACACAAGAGGAGCTCTCGTCCCTAAAAATATTTCAAATACACCTTTAAATCAAACTCTAGATGTGCTGACCCAATTGTGATAACTTGTGATAACATTGGTATGCTCCATATATAGGATTTACCCAACAAAGTTTAGACCAAAATGAATGTTTGTTACAAACAAGGTTACATATTGTCTATCCATGTGAGAATTGGGCTCATTTTCAAGGTTCAATCCAATACTTACATTTGATTAAGTATTGATATCGAAGGTTTGGAATATTTTTAATACCGACATTTGCATAATTTTAAAGTATAAATATAAGTAAAATCAAGATATCAGCTATGGGTACGAGTGAATCAAAGAAAACATGTCAAGTTAAAAAACTTAAAATCGTCATGCGACACGTCATAATAAACCAAGGTGAGGTGATAATGTAGAGAGAATCAAAATTTAAATTGACAGATACCACCTGCCCACTCCCATATCCCTACATTTTTTTATGATAAAGGTAAGGAATTAGGGGCACCACAAGTACTAATTAAGCTCACCTAAAACATCCACAATGGATGAGAATTGGTTACTAACCAGTTTTAAAGAGAAGTGGACAAATCGTCGTTCTGGAGTTTCGAACCCAATACCTCATGATAAACAAATGAATACTCGACCGGTGAGTTGACGTGCGAAACGCTATGTATTAATTTGTCTCCTATCTACTTTCTCTTGTCAATTCTATAGTATTATAATTATTGCCATTAGGGCTAGTCTTTTTTAGTGTCCTATCTTTCAGGCTTTTGCATGTGACATTGCAATGCAATTCAAAC
Source organism: Polygonum aviculare (assembly GCA_934048045.1). Classification (NCBI taxonomy): domain Eukaryota; kingdom Viridiplantae; phylum Streptophyta; class Magnoliopsida; order Caryophyllales; family Polygonaceae; genus Polygonum; species Polygonum aviculare. Next base: position 31,575,249 of record OW204028.1, on the reverse strand, counting down.
TCCAATCACACCAATCAAAGCATTGGACAAAGAAAGAGCTTAATTGTTTTTGTTTAAAAGGTGGCAGAAAACTGATCATAAAAACTGTTTGGAGACCAATTTAGATGATTCTCACATCACATGTGAACTTAAGATCATCACATGGATACAATCAATTTATATGAAGACAGCCCAACAATCGGAAGACGGATTGCGATGTTGTAACTAGTTGATTTTGGCTTAAGAAAAGAACATGTATACGTGGAACATACATACATAAAAGATGAAGAGAATTGGAAATTAATGAGATTAATCAGTAGTTTGAGATCTCAAATCTTAACCACTGATTAGAGAATTTAGACACTGACATTGCTTTCTAACTACTAAAGGGAGAATCATAGATCATAATTGGTATAGAAGAAGAAAAAATTACAGTTAGTCTCTTAACTAAAGCAAACTAATTAGAAGGGTCTTATTCATTGTTTTGGGCGAATTAACCACGTAAACGTGTTACTTCGCTAAAATGAGGGAATCCTAGTCACAAAGTCGTCACGACGTGTTAGAATCGTTGAACAGAAAATAATAATAGAAATTATATGTAAAGAAAAGAGAAGAATGGCGAGAATTGTAATGTGATTCGTATTGATCTTCTTGGACGTTGGTTTTGGATACAATGGACAGAGATCCGAGCACACTTGATTTCTAGAAACAAAGAAATTGCGATCGAGAAAATAAGGCAAGAATAATGATTTTTGGTAAGCTTAGAGTGATTGAGAATGCAGAGTCTTGTCTTCCCCTCTTGGTGTTTTTCCTTCCTTTTATAATGAAGATTTCCTCCTCTAATTGAGCCGTTGGCAGGCGTTACATGAGATCCCGGAAATCTCGCACTTGAAGTTACGATTCGGTGCTTGAAAATCGCCGTCTTGCTACAGTCCGCCTTCTTCATTAATGTTGAGCAAAATTATCGGAATTCTTGACTGGCGTGGGTGACGAATTGATGATGGGCCTTTTCTTCGTTGGGCCACGGGCTTGAATTTCTGAAGGCCCAACAATACCCCCTCAAAAAAGCCCGGGGAAACCGTCCCGCTAGTGGTTTTACTAGGGTTTTTTGAATTTCAAAAGGTGTTTTGGGAAGTTGTAGCGGTTGATGGCGTCGTGTCCCATCAATCTCTATTTAAGAGGTGTGATGATGGTTTTGCAGTTTTCAACTGTTCCGCTTTTCTTCAAGGTAAGATCTTTCTCCCTCTGTTTTCTGTCTTCTTCAATGGCGTCTCCCTGCAAGAATACCGCTTCGCCTCCTTGCCTTTCCCCTTCAAACATCCTAACCAGCGCTTTCCAGAGGGATTCTTCCTCCGAAACCCCATGGGAGTTTGCTGCTTCCGTGGGTTTCCCTCACAGCGCGGAAATTTTCTTGCCCCCTGCTGGCGTTTTCGCTGATTTTTTCGCCAATGGTTGGGTATGTTTTCACGAATATCCCTTTCGTATCGGTCACCGCTTTCCACTTTCTCCCCTTGTGACTGACTTCTTAACTAAACTTGATGTCTCGTTGGGGCAACTGCTTCCTCAAGTCTGGAGACTCTTACTCTCCGTTGAGCGACTATGCTCTACGCGAGGCATCGCCTTTCAAAGCGAGGATTTTTTCGCGAATTACCGTATTTCCAAAGGTGGTCCAGGACAGATCACACTTAAAACTCTTCGCACGAAATCCGATTTTGTTTTTAACATCTCCAAATCCGACCGTGGTTGGGCGGATAAATTCTTTTTTGTGAAGATCTCGTCGCTTGGTGGTGGTTCGTCCTTCTTGCGGAGTCGTTGGAGGCCTATAGGTAGTGTTTTACCCTTTCCTTGTTTTTGACTAGCCAAATGTTGACGCGTCGATTGACTCTTTTTGCAGAAGAAATTGCTTCGCTTTTACCACGCAAAGGTTCCGTGGTGATCGTTACTCAGATTGAAGCCCTTTCTGCTGAGGATAGGTCATACCCTGCTCTCGGACCTTCGTCATCAACAGAATCTGACGAAATCGAAATGTCAAGTAATTGTTTCTGTATTTGCATGTTTCTTTCTTTTTGTATTTTCATATCTGCGTGTTTGTATAACGCGTTTATGTCTTTATGTCGTAGGTTCCAGAGCTACGCGTTCCACGGCTTCATTTACCACTGCTGAGCGCTTGGAAGCGCGAAAGAAGAGAAAGGCCGAAACCGCTTCCAGTGCGGATACTGAAACCGCGATCTCGCTCCCCCCTAAGGTCCCAGAAACCAAGAAATCTGCTTCGTTCAAGAAGGATTTGGGCGTTAAGATGACCGACCTACCTAAAACCATGATGTCGCCGGATATGGATCCCGTCAAATGCCTCCACTCCTTGGCCCCTCTAAAAGTTAATTTCTTCTCCGGGCGTCCGCACCCCCAGCCTTCTTATTCCGAGTTGTTCGGTGAAATCGTCGCCGCTCAATGGCAGGTATAAATTGGATACAAACTTTCGCACGTTACCTGATTCTCTCTTATTCTGAATTGTAACACGTTGATGTTCCTTCGCAGGGCCTTCAAGTCTCTTTTGCCGCCTTTGACAAGTTCAAAGACTTACCTGACCAGCTGTCCACCTGCAATATGAATCTACTAAACGAGAAGAACAAGTCTTCTTTGTTGATTGGGGAGAAGGCGTCACTGGAATCAAGGGTTGCCGAGTTGCAGGAGGAGTTGAAGATGGCTAAGCAAGAGTCTCAAGTTTACCAGGAGGAACTCGATAACGAACAGAAGAAGTCTGCCGCCTTGGCGAGCGAGATAGAGGAATCTGCTGACTTCTACTCCTTTAAGGCTCGAGTGGAAACAATGGAGGAGCACTTCGCTGGGAAGTCTGCTGGTTGGGACGTCGCTAAGGAAAAAGCAGACTTTATAGCGATGTTCCCTGACGCGGCCAAGGCGCTGAAGAATCCATCTCCGATGGATGATTTTCTGAAGGTGGCGCAAGAAGTGGCGCAAGTGGAAGCATCAGAGAAGGACTCCCTGAAGGCTCCTGAAGTTTAATCTTTGTTTATGTTTTTAAAGACTTCTTATTCTACCCCCAGTGTGTTGGGGCTTTTGAACTTGTCTTACCCCTTACGTATTTGGGGTTGGTTTGTAAAACTTTGCATGTTTTGGCCGCTAGTTTAGGGCCTCTTGATCGCTTGCCCTTTGCCTTTCGGGGCCTGTTTAATTATTATTATCATGCATGCTTGTTTTTGCTTTGTCTGCGTTTGTTTTGCAGGTTTGAAGTCAAGCTGGAGGCGTAAGAGCCTGGTGGAAGATTTAGCTTAGTGTAGAGATCTCAGTGTAATTTATATAGCGCTAAGTGTGTAAGATGCAACTTATGAGGGCGAAGATGTAAAAGAAAGTCGTAACTTGTATTAATGATGATCAATTGTACAAGTAAAATGAATAAAGAGCTTCTTTGTACAAAAAACTCTTGTTTGTCTCGTTCGCCTTGTGCATCTGGTTTTCTTGACTAGTCAATTTGCGTGCACTTGTTGCCTGTTTGTAAGGCTTGGGCCTTTTGTCTTTGGCCTGTAACGTCACAAGGCGTCCCTTGTTAGTTTTTGTAGAACCGTGTATGTCAAGGCTTGTGTAAAGCCGTAATGTAATTGAGTTGAGTATCGCGTAAGAATGTAAAAAGTAATGTTGTAAGTGTATATCTTGCTCAGAAATGATAAAGCTTCAAGTTCATCGCGTTCCAGCTTCTGGGCACCGTTTTGCCATCATGCGACTCTAGCTCGTATGCACCTTGCCCTACGATTTTAGTGATCTGGTAGGGGCCTTCCCAATTTGCTCCAAGTTTGCCTGCATTTAGTTCCTGAGTGTTTTGAAAGACTTTTCTCAACACCCAATCCCCGACTTGGAATGCTCTAGAATTAACTCGTTTGTTGTAACTCCGTGCTACCCCCTGCTTGTATGCTGCTAATCGAATCGAGGCTCCGTCTCGTAACTCGTCCACCGTGTCGAGATGGTGTAACAAGTTAGAGATGTTGGATTCTTCTGTAGTTAGACCATATCGAGCAGTGGGCAAAGATACCTCAACTGGTAACACAGCCTCGCACCCGTAGACTAAGGAGAAAGGCGTGTGCCCAATTGCGGTCTTAGGTGTAGTGCGATCTGACCATAATATAAGTGGTAACTCGTCTGCCCACTTTCCCTTTGCATCTTTAAGTCGCTTCTTGAGATTGTTAAGAATAACCTTGTTACTTGCTTCCGCCTGACCATTAGCTTGTGGGTAGCGAGGCGTAGACATAACAAGTTGAATGTTGTATTGCTGGCAAAAGGCTTTGGTCTTGTCGCTGATGAATTGGGAGCCGTTGTCGCATATTATAGTGGATGGTATCCCGAAACTGCTTAAGATGTTTCTGCGGATAAACGAGATAACTTGAGTGTCCTTGACCTCCTTGAAGGCTTCGGCCTCGATCCACTTAGAGAAATAATCTGTCATGGCAAGTAGATAAACGCGTTGCCCTGAAGCTGGTGGGAGTTTCCCAACGATGTCCATCCCCCACTTCATGAATGGCCATGGTGAAGTAAGGGGATGAAGTAACTCTGAAGGTAAATGTGGAATTGGTCCATGACGCTGGCACGCGTCACACTTGCGAGCAAACTCCGCTGCATCTCTGTTCATGGTGGGCCAGTAGTATCCCATCCTGCTTGCCTTCTTTGCCAAGTTCCGACCCCCTGTGTGGTTGCCACACTCGCCGTCATGTATGTCTCGTAACACCACCTGTACTTCGTTTTCTTGTACGCATCGTGCGTATATCCCTGACGACATCCATTTGAACAAAATGTTATCTTTAACCGTAAATGTGGAAGCTTTTACCTTAAGTCGTTTGGCTTCCTCCTTGTCTTCTGGCAGGACACCTTGCTGTAACCATTCCAGGTAAGGCGTTACCCAGGACGGGTTACTGTCTAAGCTGCTTACTGCTAACACGTCAGCTTCCTTGACTATTGATGGTGCATCGAGGTATACGAAGGGAATCTTGGTGTACTCCCGTGGGTCTATGGCGGATCCAAGATTAGCTAAGGCGTCAGCTTGTGTATTGGCATCCCGAGGAACCTGCTTGATCTCGAAATGCTTGAAATCTTTCACAATTTCGCGCACCTTTTCGAGGTATGCTTTCATCTTTGAATCCCTGGCAACATATGAATCTGTTACTTGGTTCACGATGAGTAACGAATCACAGATTACCTCAATTTCCTGCACGTTAAGACCTCGGGCAACGAGTAAGCCTGCAATGAGCGCCTCGTATTCTGCTTCATTATTGGTAGCTTTGAACGTACATCGCACAGCCTGGGCTATCCTATCCCCCTGTGGTGACTTCAGAACTACCCCCAGACCGACACCAACTTGATTTGACGCGCCGTCGGTGTGCATCAGCCACTTGTTATTACACGTTACGTTTAGCATTTCCTGTTCTTCTTCTTGTGAAGGGGTAGGGGTGAAGTCGACCACAAAATCTGCCAAGGCTTGCGATTTTATTGCTGTTCGAGGCTCATATGAGATGTCGTAGCCATTCAAATGAATTAGCCAACGCGTTAAGCGACCTGATAATTCTGGTTTGGACATGATACTCTTCATAGGATAGTTAGTTCTCACGATAATAGAATGACTTTCAAAGTATGGACGTAACTTAATGGAAGCCATTACCAAAGAAAGAACTAATTTTTCCGTAGGAGAATACCTGGTTTCAGCGTCTAGCAATGTTTTACTTACATAATAAACTGGTAACTGGTTTCCATCTTCTTCACGGATCAGAACGACACTGACTGCAACTTCTGTAACGGCGAGGTAGACATACAATTTTTCCCCTCGCTGTGGTTTAGACAGTATCTGCGGACTTGATAAATACTGTTTTAACTCTTCGAACGCCTTCTCATGCTCTTCCTTCCACTCGAACGACTTATTCTTTTTTAAGATGTCGTAGAATAGCTTGTTTCGATCTGATGAGCGGGATATGAATCTGTTTAAGGCTGCTATTCTTCCTGTTAACTTCTGAATGTCTTTCACACATTTTGGTGATTCAAGTTCCATTATAGCTTTGACCTGTTCCGGGCTTGCCTCTATCCCCCTTTGGGTGACTATATACCCAAGGAATTTTCCTGAGGTGACGCCGAATGAGCACTTGGTTGGATTCAGCTTCATCTTGTACTCCCTCAAGATTTGAAAGGCGTCTTGTAGATGAGTGATGTGATCTTCCGCCTTTAACGACTTGACGAGCATGTCGTCGATGTAGACCTCCATCGTATCCCCCAGCTTTTCCTGAAACATCTTATTAACCAATCTCTGGTAAGTAGCACCTGCGTTTTTCAATCCGAATGGCATAATTTTATAACAATAAGTTCCTTGATTAGTTACGAACGCCGTTTTTTCCTGATCCTCGGGATTCATCATTATTTGGTGATAGCCACTAAACGCATCCATAAAAGTTAACAACTCGTGTCCTGCCGTCGCGTCCACCATTGTGTCGATATGAGGCAATGGGAACGAGTCTTTAGGACACGCTTTGTTTAAATCAGTAAAATCGACACAGACGCGCCACTTACCATTTTTCTTTTTGACCACTACCACGTTTGCTAACCACTCTGGGTATTTGACTTCTCTGATTTTTCCCGACTGAAGTAAAGATTTTACCTCATCGTTGATTACCTGATTTCGCTCAGGGGCGAACTTACGCCTTTTCTGTTTTACGGGCGACATCTTTGGATTGACGTTCAGGGCATGAGTTATCACGCTTGGATCTATTCCAATCATATCTTCATTTCCCCAGGCGAAGCAATCTTTGTAAGACCGTAAAAACTCCACCACCCTTCTCGCAAAGTCGGCTCCAGATCTGCCCCGATCCAGACCTTTTTCGAAGGTTCGGATGGGTCGAGAGCTACGTCTTCTAGTTCGGGGGCTTCCGGCTTTACGTAGAAGGATGGAGTCTTACAGTCTTTTAATTGCTAATCGGAGATTTGCTTACTGGTTCTCGCCTTCGAGGAGGTGGAAGTTGTGGAAGTCGTTGCTCTCATCGTTACTGAGTAACATTCTCTTGCTAGTCTTTTCTCTCCTTGAATTTCTTGTATCCCCCAAGGAGATGGAAACTTCACGCATTGGTGATATGTCGACGGGATTGCTTTCATCCCGTGAATCCATGGCCTGCCCAAAATAACATTAAAGGGTGAGGGACAATCTAGCACTTGAAACTTTACTTGGTAGTTTACCCCCTGGGCGATAGTTGGAAGGGAGATTTCCCCGAGCGTGTTGCGCGATTCACCGCTGAATCCTACCAAAGTCGTGGACTTTTTGACTATGTCGTTAAGTCCGAGACCTAAGTTGTACAGCGCATCCAACATAAGCAAGTTAGTGGAACTTCCATTATCAATCAAAACACGTTTAACAAGGAAATTTGCAATTGTCAAAGAAATTATTAAACAATCATGATGAACTTCCTCTTCTTCGACGTCGTCGAAGGTGATAGGCATGACGGCGTGACTGGAACGCATGGGAGCTTTGGGATTTTCTCGTCTGGCTTCTCTTGCGATTCTTTTAGCCGCGGAATAGGTCACGCCACAAATGTCTGACCCCCCGGTAATAACGTTGATAACTCCTGCATGCTTGAGGGAGTCAGGTTTTCTGGCTTTTTCCTCATTCCGGGCCAGATGCTCTCTGCCGCGCTCGGAGATTAGTTCTTTGAGGTAGCCTTTTCTTAACAAGTCGACGACTTCCTTCCTTAGCGTGATGCACTCCTCTGTCGTGTGACCGTGATCGAAATGAAAGTCGCACCACCTTGACTCATCTTTACGATGATGTGGTATGTCTTTCTTTCGTGGCGACTTGACAGAGTTTCCCATCGTGCTAAGGGTCCGGACTATCTCTGTGGCACTAACTCGGAAGTTGTGGTGAGACAACTCTGGAGGCAGCTGGGTGCCCTCACTTCTCTTGACGTATGACGTGTTAACGGTTGGCTTGTTGTGCGGGGAATGATGAGCGGCTGATGGGTAGGGGGCGTACCGAGCCTCCCGTTTTCCCGGCCGTCGATCATTCCGTTGAGGGCTTGCTCCCTTCTCAGCGTAGAGGTCGTCCTCTTCAAGACGGACATGAGCCAACGCCTTAACCTGCACTTCATCAAAGTTAGAGCAAGGGTATTTTGTTAGTTCACGGTATAATTCAGGATTTCGGGATGATATCCCTCACCGAAAAGCTTCCACCGCCGTGGCTGCGTCGCATCCTTCAATAGTCACTAGTTCCTCGTTGTATCGATTAAGGAACGTCTTTAACGATTCGCGCGGCTTCTGGACTAAACGATATAGATCGCTAGACCGTTTCCTTGCGTGACGGATGCTGGCGAACCTGATTCTGAACCTGTCAACCAACTCAGCAAAGGATGAGATACTTTCAAGTGGTAAATGAGAGTGCCAGTTTAGCGCGGGACCAGACAACGTGTTCCCGAACCATCGACACATGACGATTTCTTTCATTTCAAAAGGGACAGTACTAATATTCATAGCTTGCTTGAAAGCGGCTATATGCTGGTCGGGATCGGTAGTCCCTTCATATCTTTGAATTTCAGGAACATGATATTTTCTAGATATGTTAACTCTTGCGATAGCGGGTACAAAGGGTGAGTCGGTGTAACCATCTCGCCTTTCTACTACTATCGGTTGAGGAGCACCCGGGACTTGAGTGATTCGATCCTCCAAGGCTCTGAGGCGTTCCTTGAGTTGGATAACCTCACTACTCTCCCGAGTTGTCCCCAACATGTTAACAGTTACCTGATTACCCGTTGATGGTCCGGCGCCGTTTGGAGTGACGAGACTGGGATCCTCCATATCCAAGCGCCGAGCTACGTCATTAATCACGTCGCTCCTCTGATGATGAGCCGGAGCCGATTGGACCTGAGATCGAAGCAAATTACGCTCATTAGTTAAAGCCTCAATTTGTTTCCCATAAACTTCAGTAATTTTAGAGTTAGCCTCTCTTTGGCTATCTAAATCTTTCTGGAGCGCGAGCATGGTTGCGCGGATCTCTGCAATGGCGCTGGATTCAGTTGTCTGCCTCTCGGAGTTGTTGTTGTCGTTTGGTGGCTCTTCTCGAAGAGGCAGTTCTTGGTGCTGATTGTTATTACCGCCATTGTTGATGGCGTTATTAGGGTTGCCATTGTCGTTGAGGTTTTGATTGTCGTCGGAGTCGATGATTTGGTGGTTGTTTGGCTCGAGATCTCCAACGTGGCTATGAGTTGCCTCCATGCTTGGTGTGGATTCGATGGCTTGCTAGATCGTGACTTCTTTTTTGGCTAGGGCCCCACGGTGGGCGCCAATTGTTTTGGGCGAATTAACCACGTAAACGTGTTACTTCGCTAAAATGAGGGAATCCTAGTCACAAAGTCGTCACGACGTGTTAGAATCGTTGAACAGAAAATAATAATAGAAATTATATGTAAAGAAAAGAGAAGAATGGCGAGAATTGTAATGTGATTCGTATTGATCTTCTTGGACGTTGGTTTTGGATACAATGGACAGAGATCCGAGCACACTTGATTTCTAGAAACAAAGAAATTGCGATCGAGAAAATAAGGCAAGAATAATGATTTTTGGTAAGCTTAGAGTGATTGAGAATGCAGAGTCTTGTCTTCCCCTCTTGGTGTTTTTCCTTCCTTTTATAATGAAGATTTCCTCCTCTAATTGAGCCGTTGGCAGGCGTTACATGAGATCCCGGAAATCTCGCACTTGAAGTTACGATTCGGTGCTTGAAAATCGCCGTCTTGCTACAGTCCGCCTTCTTCATTAATGTTGAGCGAGATTATCGGAATTCTTGACTGACGTGGGTGACGAATTGATGATGGGCCTTTTCTTCGTTGGGCCACGGGCTTGAATTTCTGAAGGCCCAACATTCATCATGGTTTCAACCGAAAGTCTTCATGCATGCATGATGTAGTAGTGACTTGTAGTCCAAATATCCTTCACTATCTGTGTGTACCCTACTTTTAGTGACATTAGTATGCATGAATCAATCAATGCAAGTGCAAGTTAACGAGAAAAGATTTTAAAAAATGTCTTACAACAAGCTTAACTAACAAAGGGCTTGCATGATAGTTATACTGGGATTAACATTTGTGGAAATGATAACTCTCAAGAAATTTGAAAATTAGATGTTTGTTATAAAAGTTTGATGGATTATTTCTCTATAAAAGTCCGACAAATCTACGATGAGACGAACAAAGGTTAGAGTCTCGCTTGCTTTTTATTTTCCTGCTGAATGACATATTTTACCAAAACCCTAACGTTTGTTCTAGTTTATTTCCCGGCGATGTTAGAAAAAAATCCCAAGTTTAACCTTTCAACCAAAAATAATCCCAAGTTTAAAAATCAACACCAATTATACGAACTGTCACAGTATTAACCAAAAACGATCCGGAATCATTTTCCGATATGTTTTTCGGTGAAATCGATAATATGACGATCAAAAATTCTTCAACCAAGTGTAAAATATTAAGTTGTTATGTCAGATTTTCGATTTCCGGATCACCGATTCCACCGGAAAACTCGACGAAATGGCCTTCTGGCGTTTTTGGTTAATTTCGTGATAGTTCGTATAATTGGTGATGATTTTCAAACTTGAGATTATTTTTTGTTGAAAGTCGATACTTGAGATTATTTTATGTCATTTTTCCGAAAAAAGATTGCATAGAAACGACTTTAGCATAGTTTGAGATGGGAAAATTGGTGTAGCCCGTATAAAATCTAAGAAAGGACTTGGCCCATTGCAAGATTGGGCTAAAATGTAATGTAATGAAACCAAAGGGGAAGGTGATTGGATCTTTGATTAATTCAACGAGGACGTGCAAAGGACTTGCAATCATGTTATCATGATGTGTTGGCCAAGTCAAAATTGTAAATGTGATATTTGAAGAATGTAAATGGACATGAAATCGCCGTTTAACATAATAGCCCAAAGTGACAAGTTACCTTATGTCAATCTTCATCGGTTTAATTGACAAGTGATGACATATATGATTGTTGTAATGGTCTGAACTAGTGAAGGTCTGGTTCCATAGAACCAGACCTTGACCGGTTCTCAATATGGTTTTTGTTCTAGCTGATTTCACCCGGGTCTGGACAAAAGAACCAAGTAATAGAATTGCCTATTTTTCTATTTTTATTATAATATATTTTATGAAAACTAAAATATTTGACCTCTCTTGACGTGTGAATTGACCGTTTAGTTTCAGTTGGTTTCGAATTGACCGGTGAACCGGACTCAGGTCTAGCCTGAACGCCTTTTATGAATCAAAAAAAGGTGATCTCCCATATTTCTTTGATTAATGCCAACTTATATTACATTGTTGATAGGAGCTATTTCTCATGAGGTACTTACCCATTACAAAGGAGAGGGTGATTAGAAATTGCGATCTAATAGTCCTGGACGCAAATAACTACCAAATAGACCAATGCTTATCCTCTAATCCGCTTGTATGGTCCAACTTGGTAGTCCCCTTTCTTTTCTATTGGATTACAGTCTTCTTAAATTAAAGAAATAACAAAAAAATTAAAAAAAAAAACATATTTTCTTTTTTCCCATTCTTCTCTAAAAAAACAATGGAGCTGGATGTTCGACCATGCAAGCATACCACAGGATCTGCGTTGCAAATAGACCGGTAAGGGTTTATACGGATAAAAAAATTTAATATGTATGAGATACACTAGTATATATATGTTTTTTCTTGGTTATTTTTTATATATTTTTATTACGTTTTTAATTAGAGAATTTTTTTTCCAAAACTTAATTATTAATATATGTCCATGGCACACATTAGCCATATGGTTCGAACTCACAACTCTTGAAGTGAAAACGACCTCATGCATGAACCATATCTTATTTTATAAACTCCATATACTTCAACAATAAACAAACATAATATATAAAAACAGTTTTTCTTTATGGTATAGGATAATTGAGAATAGAATATATAAACCCATCACAAAAAGATTGAAAAATATATATAAAATATAAAATTATGATTTATTTCTAGATTTAAACCCTTATTCGATACCCAATCGTTAAATAAAATAAAGAACTAAGACCTGATTTAATTGGGAGAGATCATGCAAAGATACGTACCTATACTTCCCTAGTGAAGGTCATGCAAAGAGCAACTATTGTTATTTGGTATCCATCACTTAAACTAGACATATATACATATATAGTGGCATAGCACACATTCTTCAACGGCCATGCCATATATATTTAAATCCCACGGGCATGGTATACTGGGATCTAAGCAAATCCCAATCTTCAACAACTCTTCCATTCCTTTTTCGCATCTTTGCTCTATCGTTTACGAATACAAGTTTCAAGGGAGGAATAAGAAGATGAACGACGAGCAAGGTCTTCCATATTTTCATCATACTAGAAGAAGAACAGATGGGTTAGTGATCAGCAATAGATGGAGTAAAGCCACAATATACGTATTTCTTGTCGTCCTTTCTTATAGTTTACTTCTTGCATTGTCGTATGTAATGGGCTACTCAACAGGCATCGTTGCTCTAAACAAACTTGTGCGCAATCGAGCTACCTACCCTATATAACAACAACAACATCGTCTCAATATAGTTATGTAAGCCCTGGATTCGGGAGGTCTGTAGCAATTTCTTTTGCTAATTGTTTATATAAACATCTAACGCTAGTACCTAGAGGTCAGCAGTTTGATTCTCATGTACAGTGTCCTCAATCAAAAAGAGAATATCAATTGCCTTTTCCCGATTTATTTATGTGAGCTTAGCATGAAATTGAGTGCAAAGAAAAATCAACATTCACAATTTATTTTGCTACCAAAACAGAAAAAAAAACATTTACAATTTATTTATAAACTCGCCTAAATTAATCAAGAACAGACGTACTCATAATGATCGTTAGCTCAATCATTTTCACCAAAAGTATCAAGATTTGGGCCCAAATATTAAATCAGCAACCTTTTCGAAAATTTGAGGCATATAATTGGATATTTTTAATATTACATTTGAAAATCAAAGATTGCTGTTGTTTAGTGAGGCTTGATCGAACTCCATGACAACAGTCACACACATACGTACGTCTTGACCAAAAAAAAAAGTCACACACATACGTAGTGGGCCTAGATGTTGCCGAAATCTTATAATTCAGCAAAATGTTTGATTGGGAATCACGTAACTGATGGGCCTAATGGGCTTGATCTTGATGCTTAGAAGCCCAATAATGTATCATGAGGAATTTTTGTTAACTTATGTTTCACTTTTTTCTTGCCTCTCAACTCTCAAGTCTCAAAATATGTATAGGTTTTTGGACTTTATTTAATGTTATGGACCACAAATACTTGTTATGAAAATTCATTAGAGAATGAATCTTGCGAGAATGGAAACTAATGAGAGAAACGAGAATGATTCTCAATCGTTTAATCAGGTTATATCCACGATTGAGATTGTGCAGTGCTATTTTTTCACCCATGAGAGTGTAAAATCTGTTGGATAACTAGGTGATTTCACTTAACATGACTGTATTTTCACTTCACAAGATTGTGCGTGCTCTTATCTCATTATGTGTAATTTTTTCCATCCAAGTGTGTATGAGGTATATAGGATATAGGGCTGAGCAAAATCCGATCCGAACCGGATTTTTTTGACCGGACCGGTATAGATCGGGACCGGACCGAGTGAACAACCAATTAAATGAACAAGTGAACAAAAACCAATCAAATACCGGTCCGGTCCTCTTTAAGAAAAATAATTGTTACAAATAAAAACGGGTGAACAACCAATCAAAATCCTACGTTATTAAATTATGCATTTTTTGCTAAATTCAGTTAAGGTAAATCATGAAAATTTATGTAGACATACAACAAATTATGACCTTATAATATTATCAATCAAAATTATAGAATTAATTTGAAGATTGTTTTGATTTTACGGTTGATTTCATAATAAACAAAAAAGAACAATACAAAGAAATTTAAATTCATGAATGTAAACAAAGGTAGCTTTATGCCTTTTATCCAAAAACAAACCATGTTAATTTCTATCTCAAAAGAAAAATGTATATATATTTGGTCTTGTTAGTTTTTAATAGTAACAAAAACCCAATGGAACCAAAGTGTAGGGCACAAATGTAATCTACTAACACACAACAATACAATTAAAATAACTGCCTTGGAGATAAGGATCAAACGCATGACCAAATTAAACAAATTGAGTAAGTAAGAATAGTACCAAAAATATTAACACACATCACAAATGGGATAATACTTTTATACTTGGTTGTATATAGTGGAAAAAAAAAACCATGAATCCAAAGTCTCAATCTTGTATTACACTATTTGGTTTTCTTTTCTTGTATGATGAGAAAAAAAAATACTATTGTGAAAGAGACAAAGCACCCAACTCTTTGAAGTTCCACCTTAAAATGGTCCTGATTAACCATCACTATTATTCTAAGAAATCACCCAATTATGGCCTTGTTGAAACCCGGATCTGTCACCGCGTTGGTGCTAGATAAATAATAGAAAGTACGTGAAGATTAAAGCGCTAAGCACGTTTTGGCGCGTCATGCGGTCAAAGACACCCGAAAAACCGGTGAAATAAGCGGTTTACGCGTGCTGTGTACGTAAAAGCTCGATAAATATCATTTGTACGCATGCCATCACCGCGTTGTGGCTTGTCTTGAGAGTATTAACGCGTCAAGGATACCTGAAATAACGAGAATGTATATGTATCGTACGTGTAAAGTATTTTGTACGATGACCATGATGAGCGACAAGTGTGTAACTTGGCACTAATGCATGAGGGATTCGAGATTGTGGACTCAGCCCACTAAGAGGGCATGATGCTCGGCCCATTAGTTAAAACCGATCCTCAAATATGAAGCCTACATGTCCATGACACCTCACTCTCATTTGGAGGTGCAAATGCACAAGGCTATGTAAGGGGGTGAGTTCCCACCATGCTCGTTTGGTCCAATCAAAGCTCTCCACCAACAAATAGCCTTTGACTCCATTTTTCCATTTGAGGGCTCATCCCACATCGAGAAATGGTTGGATAATCAAAAAAGTAAAACATATATATAAGAGGTGCCAGGCAAGGGTTTAGGGATTGGAAAAAGCCCGGTCCCGAGACGTGTTCTCGAAGGACTGGCCCCGACGTGTTTGAGTCTCTGAGGAGCTCGCACTATTTTACGGGAAAGACCTTAAAAAGTCTTATAAGCCTCCGAAAAGAGAATAAAATAAACACGCGGGGGGTGGGAGAGCTCGAAGCAAGACGAGCCGGTTTCTAGCGTGCCGAAAGGCCCGAGAGTTTAATAATTTTGTCCCGTAGTTAGTTCGAGATTTTCGGACCTCAACATTGGCGCCGTCTGTGGGGACCTTCTCGTCCTAGGACTGTCATGCTCTCGGGTCGTCGGTTAAGAATCGCGCGGGTTAGTATATTTTCTTGCTTATTTAATTAGTATGCATTTTTAATTAGCATTAATCGCGATGGATGCTCGGCCCCATCGCGCTGCCGTGGCCTTGGCTCTCGGCCTTGGCCCGCGGCCCCATCACGGCTCATGGCCTGGGCTCGCGGCCTTGGCCCCATCACGGCCTTGGCCCGCGACCCCATAATAATATCTCCGAAAAGAGAATAAACTAACAACCCTCCGAAAAGAGAATAAACTAACAAGCCTCCGCCGTGTCTTCACCGGCCCGCCACCGCGCTCTTCCGGCCTCCTGCTGTCACGCTTATCTCTCTGGCGTGGTCCGTTGCCGTGGCATGTGGCCCCCTTCTGGACATAGCATTGCCGGAGACGCGGGGGCTCGCGACTGGAGTGCGTGGCAAGCTGCACTGATCCTGTTGCACGTTGTCAACGCGTTCCGTATCCGTGGGAGGAGGTAAATCTTAAAACCCGATGCTATTTAAATTCATGTTGGGTGTGGAATCATTCAATTCGACTTATGTAAACAACCCTCCGAAAAGAGAATAAACTAACAAGCCTCCGAAAAGAGAATAAACTAACAACCCTAATAAAAAGATCTCTCTTTTGGTTGGGGGGAAGAGGCACGAGGTTTTACTTTGCCCGGCTCTTCCTCTGGTGTGCGGTGTTGATGTATGGTGTTGTGTCTTCTTACGCGCGCTCTACTCTTATTGCTTGCATTCGAGCGCCCAGCGCTACTCTCACTTTTTGCATTCCAGCGCCCAGCGAACGCCTTTAAATGAACCTTGAGATATTAGCAATTGACTAATACAGGTTTGTTATACACAAGTTTAACACCAAACTAAATAACGCCTCCGAAACGAGAATAAACTAAATAAGCCTCATATGGCTCGCGACCCCATTTAGACAACTGCTGTTTTTGAGCTTTTGCTCACAGTTACCGTCATCGCGCTAATCACATTCTATAATGCAAAACGCGCGCGATGCGCATAGGCGCACTCGAGTCGGTTACGCCGCTCGCAGCTGCTTAAAGCCTTAAAACATCAAACTCCACAGTCGTTACGGAAAACCCGAGTTGCCGTCCTCGCTCGGGGTTGTCCGCTAACGTGCGCGATGCGCATAGGCGCACTCGAGACTTACGGCTACGCCGCTCGCAGCTGCTTAAAGCCTTAAAACATCAAACTCCACAGTCGTTACGGAAAACCCGAGTTGCCGTCCTCGCTCGGGGTTGTCCGCTAACGCGCGCGATGCGCATAGGCGCACTCGAGACTTACGGCTACGCCGCTCGCAGCTGCTTAAAGCCTTAAAACATCAAACTCCACAGTCGTTACGGAAAACCCGAGTTGCCGTCCTCGCTCGGGGTTGTCCGCTAACGCGCGCGATGCGCATAGGCGCACTCGAGACTTACGGCTACGCCGCTCGCAGCTGCTTAAAGCCTTAAAACATCAAACTCCACAGTCGTTACGGAAAACCCGAGTTGTCGTCCTCGCTCGGGGTTGTCCGCTAACGCGCGCGATGCGCATAGGCGCACTCGAGACTTACGGCTACGCCGCTCGCAGCTGCTTAAAGCCTTAAAACATCAAACTCCACAGTCGTTACGGAAAACCCGAGTTGCCGTCCTCGCTCGGGGTTGTCCGCTAACGCGCGCGATGCGCATAGGCGCACTCGAGTCGGTTACGCCGCTCGCAGCTGCTTAAAGCCTTAAAACATCAAACTCCACAATTATCGTTAAGGCAAAGCGCCGAGCTAAGCTCGGGGTTTGGCCCGCGTTGAACGCGAGGGCGCTCGAGTTGACTTCATCGCTCGTAGTCGCGATAAATTCAAATATCCAAATTCCATAAGGCAAACCGCCGAGCTAAGCTCGGGGTTTGGCCCGCGTTGAACGCGAGGGCGCTCGAGTTAACTTCATCGCTCGTAGTCGCGATAAATTCAAATATCCAAATTCTATAAGGCAAACCGCCGAGCCAAGCTCGGGGTTTGGCCCGCGTTGAACGCGAGGGCGCTCGAGTTGACTTCATCGCTCGTAGTCGCGATAAATTCAAATATCCAAATTCCATAAGGCAAACCGCCGAGCCAAGCTCGGGGTTTGGCCCGCGTTGAACGCGAGGGCGCTCGAGTTGACTTCATCGCTCGTAGTCGCGATAAATTCAAATATCCAAATTCCATAAGGCAAACCGCCGAGCTAAGCTCGGGGTTTGGCCCGCGTTGAACGCGAGGGCGCTCGAGTTGACTTCATCGCTCGTAGTCGCGATAAATTCAAATATCCAAATTCTATAAGGCAAACCGCCGAGCCAAGCTCGGGGTTTGGCCCGCGTTGAACGCGAGGGCGCTCGAGTTGACTTCATCGCTCGTAGTCGCGATAAATTCAAATATCCAAATTCCATAAGGCAAACCGCCGAGCCAAGCTCGGGGTTTGGCCCGCGTTGAACGCGAGGGCGCTCGAGTTGACTTCATCGCTCGTAGTCGCAATAAATTCAAATATCCAAATTCTATAAGGCAAACCGCCGAGCTGAGCTCGGGGTTTGGCCCGCGCTGGACGCGAGGGTGCACTTGAGTTGACTTCATCGCTCGTTGTCGCGATAAACCCAAAAATCTAATTATTATATGAGACAGACCGCCGAGCTAAGCTCGGGATTTGGCCCGCGCAATGCGCGTAGGCGTGCTGATGCCCGGTCACAAACAACGCGTTGACCAAAATTATGCGCATCAAATTGGTGCCTCGTTTGTCCTTGAAAAGACTGAGGACATCCGAGTCACGGGGTTGTGTTGATACCCGGATCTGTCACCGCGTTGGTGCTAGATAAATAATAGAAAGTACGTGAAGATTAAAGCGCTAAGCACGTTTTGGCGCGTCATGCGGTCAAAGACACCCGAAAAACCGGTGAAATAAGCGGTTTACGCGTGCTGTGTACGTAAAAGCTCGATAAATATCATTTGTACGCATGCCATCACCGCGTTGTGGCTTGTCTTGAGAGTATTAACGCGTCAAGGATACCTGAAATAACGAGAATGTATATGTATCGTACGTGTAAAGTATTTTGTACGATGACCATGATGAGCGACAAGTGTGTAACTTGGCACTAATGCATGAGGGATTCGAGATTGTGGACTCAGCCCACTAAGAGGGCATGATGCTCGGCCCATTAGTTAAAACCGATCCTCAAATATGAAGCCTACATGTCCATGACACCTCACTCTCATTTGGAGGTGCAAATGCACAAGGCTATGTAAGGGGGTGAGTTCCCACCATGCTTGTTTGGTCCAATCAAAGCTCTCCACCAACAAATAGCCTTTGACTCCATTTTTCCATTTGAGGGCTCATCCCACATCGAGAAATGGTTGGATAATCAAAAAAGTAAAACATATATATAAGAGGTGCCAGGCAAGGGTTTAGGGATTGGAAAAAGCCCGGTCCCGAGACGTGTTCTCGAAGGACTGGCCCCGACGTGTTTGAGTCTCCGAGGAGCTCGCACTATTTTACGGGAAAGACCTTAAAAAGTCTTATAAGCCTCCGAAAAGAGAATAAAATAAACACGCGGGGGGTGGGAGAGCTCGAAGCAAGACGAGCCGGTTTCTAGCGTGCCGAAAGGCCCGAGAGTTTAATAATTTTGTCCCGTAGTTAGTTCGAGATTTTCGGACCTCAACAGGCCTGACAAAATCCCAAATTTTAATTTTATATCACTCCTATAAGTTTATTTAAGAAAACCCTTTTCAGTTCTATGGCATGAGTCCAATCCAAATGGGTTGGATCATTGGTTCTTTGCTCTGCCCACTCAAGAAGCTATGGAACCGTTGCAAACGCCCTTTCAAGAGAAAAAGTAATCAACTTCTCCTTTAATTTCCAATCTTTCCAATCTGTTTAATTGGGCTCATTATTTTTTGTGTTTTAATTGTCAGGCAGAGGGATTTATATGTTGTATGAGGATGTGAAGTCATGTGAATGTGAAGATGTACAAGCTCTTTGGTCCATGGTGGTGGTGCAACATCGCCACCGTCTCTGCCCGCCGCCTCGGAACACAAGGTTGCTCAGCCACTAGAACCGCCACCGGTCACCGGAAGCCGGAATTAGAGGGGAATTGGGCTTCAGACACTCACACTCTTTCGCTATGTATATATTGTATATTGGAGTCATATGAACTTGTATTTCTTTTTAGACGTATATTCCCCTTGTTTTCCTAGTTCTATAAAAATGAAATCAGTTTTTCAAATGCATTTTTTTTAGTTTCCTTTTACCGGTTTCAATCCACTAAATTTCGGATAATTTTTCGAGTCGAGTTAGATTTTAGCAACTCTATGTACAAATGATAATTCTGTAATCCTTTTCTGTGGCAAGGAAACAAAATTAAAAATTAAAAACACCGATTAATGAGATATATATTAAAAATGAAAACAAATATAAGACCAAACCAATTTATAATTTTCAATCAAATTAAAGACATTGTACCTTTGACATATAACACGCTAAATGAGCCGACGACTTGGCTCCGAGGCAAATATCCGGCCTATTTGTGGAAACTTTCTCTCCTGAGTCTATTTCTATAAATAAAATATTTCCAAAATAAAAATTCATAAAAGAAAGTTAGTTGTTTGCTTATTTTTTGTATTTCATTTTATGAAAAAATATAAATACTTACAAAGATAAATTTTGGTAGTGCTTATTTTAGACTATCGTTTTCTTAATCATCAGGGTGCTTTCCATCTATTTCCCTTGACCAGTGGCAATCGCTCGCTAACCCGGTCTTAGATGAGGAGATTGATCAAGCTATTAAGCAGATGGGCGGCTCGAAGGCCCCTGGGTTGGACGGTTTTCAGCCCTTGTTCTTCCAGAAATGCTGGAGTATTGTTGGATCGTCGGTTCGAGGCTTTGTCAAAGTTTTCTTCAGGACAGGAAAGTTACTTGATGGAAACTTTTGGTGTGTGTGTGTGTATTAAGTAGTATTTATATGTCGGTATTACTCATTAAAATTGGATCATTTGCTATTTTTTCAGTATCATTGGTAGGCTTTTTAGGTTTTTAAATAACATTTTCTATATCATTGGTAGGTCTGGAATATCACTGGTTTTGGGGCGTATTCCATCTAGGTTTGGAATAACCCCATCATGATCCCCCAGATTTTGCGGCTGTGTGGTGCGGAACTAGCTGGGTAAATGTGGTCGCTGTTGTATATCATTGGAGTTGGAAGGCTTATTTTAGTTTGATGTTTAAAATCATGATACTCGTGCGAACTAGGTGCATGGCTTAAAGATGCAACTCTTTCAAACTAGTACATGGTTCAGTACTTCTCTAAACATGTAATTATAGCAGACTTCCATGAAAGTTTAGAGATCATAATGGAGATTAGATATCAACATTTTGTTACATTGTGTCAGGCTGGCCCACGGGCCGGCCCATGATTATGAAAATAACGAACAACCTTATTGTATTTGAGACTGTCATTTCAAAACATATCTAGTACACACACGAGAAAGTAGAACACACGTCTAAAAATATGATCAAAGGTTTCATTTTTAGACAAAAGCACCTTATTTGTTTTAAAAATAATCTAAAAAAGAGTAAGCTTTGAGAAGTGCTTCTATAATGTATAGTTTGTAGGCTTTAATCACTTTCTTATTGCACTCGTTGGTAATTGGAGAACGGGCAAAGAGGGAATTAATCACGTCACACCATTAATCTACTATATATATAATTAATACTAAGCATGTGTTTCAATGTATAGCAATTTGAACATCACATGTGATTAGACCTGTCAATCGGGTCGGGTCGGGCGGGTTCGGGTCGGGTCGTTTCGGGTTCGGGTTGAGTTCGGGTTCGGGTCAATCGGGTTACGGGTCAAACTGGTCGGGTCGTTTCGGGTTTCGGGTCGGGTCGGGTCAACCCAACGGGTCAAGAGTATCAATTTTTTGACTAAAATTTAAATAAAAATATTATTTAAATAATAAAATATAATAACAAAATATTATTTTTAAATATTTTAAAAATAAAATTTATCATATTTTATAAAATAAATTTTATATATTGTAATATAATTAAAACCTTTGGGTGCACAATTACCCGTTAATCCGTCATTTCATTATAATAGAGTGTATTCTAAAATAAGTTTTCCGCCTTATAGATTTCTTGACCCAGCGGGTTTGACCCTGACCCTAACCCTAAATTTTCGGGTTTATCGGGTTCGGGTTGAAATTGGGTTTCGGGTTCAAATTTTCGGGTTCAAACCCTAGAAATTTCGGGTCGGGTCGGGTCAGCTTTTGACAGGTCTACATGTGATGTGAGGTCGAATTAAGAGCGAGAATCGTGATATATAACGCCATGAATCAACCCTCATTTTTTTTTATTCATCCGATTAAATAAACCAATAGCGTTAATCAAGATAGAAGTGTATAATATAGGTTTTGGCTCAGGTTAGAAGAGTTCTTATGGTAAGGACAATCCCTTGTTGTGGGTAGTAATCTTATTCATTAGATTTATCTCCTTAATTACCTTGTAATAAATGATTTAGATTTTTTTTACATTTTATATTTTGTTTTTCTATTTTAAAAAATACCGCTAGAACACTTAAGTACGATATTTCATTTTCTATACACTAAAATTTCAATTATTTTATGCTAAAAGTTTATTTTATAATTGCTTTGAGTTCAATTTTCAATATTGTGTGACTGCATTTTTTGTGTTCTATTAGTTCAATTTTGTGTTCTATGAGTTCAACTTTAGTATCTTTCAAGTTCATTTTTTATATAATTTGATTTTCACGATTTTTTTTTGTTTTATTATTTCAAATATATCTTTTCCTAAAAATTAACAATTATAATACATAAATAAGACAATTCAATTTTTAAAATACTAAGAATTCAATTTTTAATAATAAAAGTTCATTTTATATATGCTATGAGCTCGAATTTTAATATTGTACGAATTTATTTCTATCCCAATAAGTTCAAATTTTATCTATTAAGAGTTCAAATTTATGTATAACAGGTTCAATTTTTATATAAAAAAACCAAGAAAAGATTAAAAACTAAAAAAATTAAATATAGCTAAAATAGACTTTAAAAAGGAAAAAAAGAATTTTTTTTTTTACAAAAAAAAATGATTATAACCCTTAAATGTGGTAGTTTAATTTTTAAGAAGCAAAAATTCATTTTTGATATGTTAAAAGTTCAATTTATTCATACTATAAGTTTAATTCTATACTTTGTTCAAGTTCAATTTTTTGTACAACAAATTCACTTTTTTTTTTCTATTTTTAGTTCAATTTTTGTTTTTTATAAGCTCAATTTTTACTATGAAAATAAAAATAAAAAATCTGTATAATACATTATATAGTAAGATGGACAATCCAATCAACGAGATTAGTACTCACCGCAAAGCTCTCCTCATCGGAACCTACCTCGTGTAATATATATAAGTTTTAATTACAACAAGTATTATAATGATACTTTGTGGATAAATTTTAAATGTTGGATCCGAAAAGAATAAATGATCTAGATTTAATCTTGAAATTATTAAGAGAGAAGAAAATTCACAAAATCTCGAAATTATAGAAAGTAAAGTTACGTTATATATATGCATGATTATAACACATTATATGCTTGATTAAAAAAGGTATATGAATGATCTTTTATTAATGGTATACATGAATACAACATCAGTAAAATATCATGTATATGACATGTTATAATTAATGATGCATATGTCACAATATAATCACCGTCAATAAATTAAAACTCACAATAAAAGTCTTTAGGAATCAATCGCACATTTACAACATCTCCAATTGATACCATCGAACCGCCAAGTCGATTAAGATTTGGCCAAAGTTAATAAAAAAAAAAGCAAAGTATAATAGAAATGTTATTTGGTGGATCCATCTGCTCCGCCTTTAAAGCTTACTACTAATATCTTGGACCCCGAATGTTTGGTATGGACCATGAAAGTATGAAACATATAGAGATCGAGCAACATGGGATCTTCATTTTATCTACGTTACGCAGCAATATTTTGGTGTACCAAATCGTGTTAATGCCATTAAGGCCGTGCCCAAGTTAATAAGTGTAAATCCAGCATAAGATTGGACCACGTGCATTCAATATTGTGAAGCAATGTTAGTGGGATTCTTGTAACTTGAACCACATGAGGCTACACCATAATCAATCTTCATTTTGTCTTCCACACTATTCTGACATGGATCCACATGAGGCCGAGGGCGTCTCCCACATGAGCCAGGCCCAGACCTGAGACCTCGTAGTAAATTCATGAGTATTTGATACATCAGATGTGTAAATTTCCACTAGTGTTTGTTCGTATAGCTTATCATAGATTTAAAAAATCAAGTTTTGATTAGCTTTCGTGGGAGAGGGAAACTTGATCTTCCCACATTGGAAATTAAAAGTGACAGTGTCTATCGATTCGGAATACATATATAGGTTAATAGATTCGGAATCGGGTCTATCGTGTTTGGATCGTAAATTCTCTGATTTATAAGCGGATTCATGTCAAAATTCAACCTCGAAACAGTTAATTTGGGTTTAAATTTACATTAGCCGTACACGACACAAGATTTATACTAGTTTATGTGTTTAATTTAAGCAATGACCGTATATATTTAAATTTTAAGTTTTTAAATTTTTTTATAACGGATTCACTATTTTCATTTTAGGATTTGATTTTACAATATTTATTACTCTTAGAGCGTGCCCTAATGACACACAACACAATACATAAACTTATATATTTATATATATATATAAAAAAAAGGTATGGATGAAGTGATTGAAAGTTTAGTCCAATTACAAGTCCAAAAGATGGCCTTGAAAGTCAAATAATAAAAACATGAATTACTATTCTAAAAAAAAGGTTTTTTCTTCCTCCTTGGGTGGAAATCCAGGCATTATATGAAACATTACATGAACTTTTTCAACAAATGCCAAATTATTTGTTTGTCCATACTTACTACCGCCGACCAAAAGGACCATTTTCCTGGTATTAGTCAAATAGTAGTACATTTCATTTCTCTGAACCAAATAATTAATACTACTAGTACACATCATTATTAAATCTTCTGGCTTACAAACGTTTGCTGCCCAACCATATCATTTCTCAAATACAAAGAAAATCAAGCCGAAAAGAAACATTCAACATCAACAAGCCATGTTAGCTTTAATCTATATAGCCAAAAAAAAGATCATTAATTAATACCATGAGAGTCATAGTAGGATTTACACATCTCAAGAAACATATAATATAAATATAAAATAAATAGAAGCGTAAGAGGAGTCGATCTAATTAATGTGATGAGCACCGGCAGCTGCCGACATGGGATCCGTCCCGTGTCGGCGGCTGCGGAAGAGGCATGAGTGATACGAGGAGGTCGGAGAAGGCGGCGACGATGAACTGATGAGTAGGCTTAGGATTGAGCGAGAGGTATCGGAGGAGGAGTTGGTGGAGGCCGTCCCAACTCTCCCGGACGTCGCGAAGGCCACGCGCCTCCACCATCTCCTCCATCGACCTCCGGAAGTCGGCGTAGGGATCGGGCGAGTACGTGTCCACGGCCACGCCCGAGTCCGGAGCCGGACAGGTGCCTGAGTCCGGCTCCGGCTCGGACGTGGAGGAGGTGGAGGAGGAGTCGACGATGGAGTTGGAGCGGCCCGGGGAGGAGAAGAAGAAGCGGTGGGAGGCGTACGCGGTCGCGAGGTCCGGTGTCGACTCGCGGCTCGCGTCCGCGTCGTCGTCGGGTGAGGGTTTTGATTCGTAGAGGGAATTGTAGGCCTTGAAGTGGTTGGTGGTGGACGATGAGGATGCACGGTTGTCATCGTCCGACGTGGCGGTGGTGCTGGCGGCGGCGAGACGAGGGCGTTTGATGATGGAGAAGCATAGGCTAAGGTTTTTGGGGAGGGTGTAAGAAGGCATATTTTTTTTGGTTTTGGGTTTTGGATCTCTGTTCATAGAACGTGGTATTTATGTGTGTGTCCCCATCTAAATACATGTTTTAATTTGTAGAAAACATTTATGATCTATTCAAGTTTAATGGTTATTATTATTGACTGTTATTTAATTTGGTCTAAGTTGAAATTCAAAGTAGTTTAATGATTATGATGATCTTATCACTTGCTATCCCACCAAGTGAATTGGTAACAAAATATAGTAATTTAATAATAGCAAGTTTGTTTTGTTATTATTATTTTTTATTAAGAAGACTGCCTTTCATTCAACAGAAAATTTGTTTTGTTATTACTTTTACAGTAATACAATATTGTGATTTAATAGGTCTATCTATTCTTTATTGTTTATGTAACAAGATAACTTTTAATCAATATTCTATAAAATAATGTGGCAATGATAGTACTTATTTCTATACCGGAAATGTTATCCTAAAGTCTCAAACTTGAGACCTCATGATACACCCATAAATGCTTAACCAGTGAGCTGATACGCCAAGTACAGATATATATATTTTTTTGGTCAAAAGTACAGATATATTTGTCATTTCACTTCAATATCCTTAATCTTGTAAAAATATCCTATTTATTATACCTTTAAATAATTATTCTCAATTAATAAGGATAATATATGAAAACATGTAGTAAAATATCTAAGATGATAAACATTTCTTACAATTCAATTAAACTAAAATGACAATTTTTTCTTAACTAGGGTAATACTATTTAAGAATTAAGATGATCTTTTTATAATAAAAAGGAAAAATGACTCAAAATAATCCCAAGTATCAACTTTCAACCAATAATAATCTCAAGTTTGAAAATCATCATCAATAATACGAACTATCACGAAATCAACCAAAAATGATTCGGAAGCCTTTTTCGATAAGTTTTCCGGTAAAATTGATGATGCGGGAATCCAAAATCTGACATAACAACTTCAAATTTTACACTTGATTGAAATGTTTTTGATCGTCATATCATCAATTCCACTTAAAAACTTGTCGAAAAAGGCTTCCGAATCGTTTTTGGTTCATTTCATGACAGTTCGTATTATTGGTGATGATTTCCAAACTTGGGATTATTATTGGTTGAAAGTTGATACTTAGAATTATTTTGAGTCATGTAAGTAAAAAGTCAATGACCTTTGAACGCATAAGATTGGAATTACAACGTCTATTGATCAAATTTGATGTAACGAAATAACAAGAAGTGAATTCATTTTTGTACCTCCCCTATCGCCTCTATTTTGTACTTCATTTTGTGTGTGGGCATGTGTGACACAGCACATCTATCAAAACACTGTCGTTTTGGTGGGGAAAAAAGTAAAATACTGTAGGGAACTTGTTCATAATTTGTTTGCTTCCTTAAGTGCATTTGTAAACTCCTACTTGCACGTTTTCTTCGTTGTGCCATGTAGTACGTGGGCCTTGTTTATATTTCCTACCTAATGATTAAGAGAGTTTATATTTCTACCCAAAAATATAAGAGAGTTAATATTTTCGTTATATAAACGACAACATTTACGCAGAGAAATCCCGCAAATGCGGTATCTAGGGGATTGGGATGATGACATTTCTGATCTAGATGAAATACGGCTATACAACCCAAGAGACACGAACCAAATCACTCAAGAAATTATAACGAAAAGCCTAAAATCCAACAAATATAGCAAAAACTACTACTAAGGCTAAAATAATAGAAAAAGAAAAGAAAACAAGACTAATGGAAACTAGTCAACTAAGTGAGAAATCGTCTGCCAACAAAAGAGTAGAAGCATCATGTCAATACAATATGAGACCTATTTCAATTTGTTCTTCATAACATGTGTTTCACTAACAACATGTTTATTTCAATTTGTAGTCATTTAACCAACTTAGCTGGCCGAGCGGTAAAAAAACCTATTGATCTACCAAGAGGTCATCAGTTTGATACTCGGGGTTGGTCATTGGCCGGACAGAAATACCAGAGTGAGACAGTGTTCCACCTAGTCACAAAGTAGTCTCTTACTCCTCGTAGTCTATGGGATTAGTGGGTTTGCTCCGACGACCCGATACCCAAGAACATTCCAAAAAAAAGTTATTGTCTTTTCAACCAATTTGCTTCAAAATTCCCAAAAAAAGTTATTGTCTTTTCAGCCAATTTGCTTCGTTTAAATCGATTTCATATATTCTATTAAAACAATTGTCAAGTCTTACCATATCTCTTTGTTTTAAAGCTAGTGGGAGTGTACATATATAAACTAATAAAATATACACGTACATCTACCAAAATTGTCAAGGAAGCATTCCATCATAGTATATAAGTCATTAGTTTACACCATAAGAAAAGTAGAAACAAAGGAATGAGGTTATTAGCTACTTCCAAATTAGTAACCTTACTTTGCAATGCAATATCATAGATTCATAGCAAGCCACACACATTCGGTTGCCCTTTTTGGGCCTTTCTACGAATATATATGGTCAATATCATCTCCTTCTTTAGCATAATAGAGACAACAAGGAAGCCAAATTGACCCAAATTTGGCAATGAAGTGGCCATACTTTTTCTTTATAAGAAAATAAATTAGAACCGCAACAAGTACTACTTTAACTCGTCTAGAAAGTCCATAGAGGACGAGAATTGGTTACTAACCAGCTCTAAATAGAATAAGGTAAACAACCATTCTGAAGTCTCGAATCCGAGACCTCATGGTACACCCATGAGTACTCAACCAGCCAGCTGTTGTGTCAAATGCGAAGTGACCATACTTTGAAATCTACATCCAACCATACACTAACCATTTTTTTTGTTCTCTTCCCCATGAAAGTGATGAAACATTTGGGATTTGGATCCAAATGAAATCTTTTGAGTGACCATAAATCAAATCGATTGGTCATTTTGGCTTTTACATTTGTTGGATAAAAAAATCAGATATATTCATATACAGCTGCATGTAGCATGCCCATGTCAGACTGCACTTGGCTCAGTAGGGTAGTAATATATTGATCAAGATCTATGATTGTGCCAACAACGTACAAATAAATTAAAGACCCACTATTTGTATGTATAATATATTTTATTTTATATGGTATGAATAAATTATACACATTATGCATGCATGTTGTAAGTAATTAATAATAATCATCAATAAATCAAGACAAATCGAGTAAATTTGGGATGGAAAAATAATTGAAGACAGATAAATTAAGCATCTTCTTGTGAATATCAATCAGTGAGTGGGAAGTGGGTGAGTAGGAGGAACTCAAATCCTCTGTCCCGTCCCACGTCCCCTTTCCATGTCCCTCGTTTCTTATTGGTCGAAAGTATGGGTCTCCCTATATTTTCTCTTTAATTCTACCGAAATAAATAATTTCGACCAATAAGAAAGAAGGGGACACGGAAAGGGGACGGAGGATTTGGATCCGAGTAGGAGTGATAGAGAATCTCAGTGCAACTTCCCTTAGCTTTTGTCATAAAAATCAGGAAATATATATTTCCAGCTCGTTTGTGAAATTTTATGTTTATCGTTACAACAATGTCTGAATGATTTGTGCCACTTAATTAGTTCCCTTTTTTAATAAGGTTATTATGACTAATCTTGTTTTGAAAAGGTTATCTTACATACCTAGTTGAGAATATTATTATTCAAGCATCTTTGTAACGTTTATGATATTTGTCATTATCTATTTAACATACAAAATTACTTTATTATTACACTTACAATCACATGTGTCACTTTTTTAGGGTGTAAAATGAGACATCATCTAAGCCATATATTCGATGAGAGAAATGTGCAGTTCAAATCTCACATTTTAATAATTCGGAAGTAAAGAGAATTAGTGACAATGTTGGATCGGTGTTAGTAGACACTGTTATCATGGGGAACAATGAACTGGGCAACGAATTTAATAACACAAGCAGGTAACAGTAGACTCAACTTGTTAAAACCTACCTATTGAACACCTCGTCGGGTGACAATTGATTCAACAAGGAGACATTATCTGACATTACGTGACCATTTTTTCGCTTAATCATGTTCACGTAATAGCGTGTGCGTATTACAATACTCCGTAATCAAGGACGAGGTGTTTAATAGGTAGGCTTTGACAAGTTAAGGTGCTCAATAGGTCCGTTTCAAAGGTCAGATGTCCAAATGACCAAAATGGACAAGTTCAAGTGTCTGGATATGTTTTAAGCCTATTTTGAATCTAATACAAAGTAACCAATATATAAAATTTTATAAATAAGATTCATTTATACGTACTAACTATTATTTTTGATAAAGAAAGGTGTTAGGGTCGGCACAAGTACTACTTGGGCTCGCCTAGAGCATCCACAATGGATGAGAACTGATTACTAACCAACTCTAAAGATAATAGGGAAAACCACCGCCCTGAAGTCTCGAACCCGAAACCTTATGGTACTACCGTGAGTGCTCAACCAATGAGCTGATGCGCCAAGCGCATTTATACTAACTATAACTTTACACAAATACTGATTAATAGTCAAGAAAGATACATTAAATAAAGATATAAAATAGGGTCTTGGGCCCCTAAAAATCACGGGCCTTAGGCCTGCACCCACTCTGCCCCACCCTTTGGGCCGGGCCGGGCCTGACAAAAACTAGAAGTGATTACCAAAACCTTCTTCTCTTCCTTGCTCTTCTCGAGCACTTGATTTATCCTAAAAACTCAATCATATTTTTTTAGCTAAACTCAATCATATTTATAGTTGATCCAATCTAAACTCAATCATAATCGGTGATTTTTCTCAACCTAAACTCAATCATATTTATAGTTTAAGCCCACGTGAGAAATGATCCAATCTTAACCATATAACCCACATGATTTATCCTATAAATAATCACAATCTGTCCTTAACAACTCTATCATATCTTCTCATATCTTATTTTATTCTCATATTTGTTGGACAAGATTTTCTTGATATTCGCACATGTTTATAGGTTCATTCATACCCGAAAAACACGACTCATTAGAGTTTCCTTTGAAGGCCCAATGCACTTACTAAGTATAGTAATATAATTCTTCGACAAAAAAAAAGTGAGCCGTTGTTGTTCCCTCACGACGTTCCCTCACATCAACATTCATTCTTCCTTGATTATTTTTTCTGCATTTCACAACACTGAAACACGAGGTTAAATGATAGTGAGTTTGTCATTGTCAAAATAAGAGAATATTGGCATCGGACTCATGGTAACAATAACTATTCCTCGAGTGGTATTGTGCCTAATAGGCCTAACTCGAGGTCGATTCCTTAGTTTCAGTTCTTCATCATGCTCGACTATTGTTTCGGTCTATATTTTTTTTCTTTTTCATGAATGTTAGCTTAACTCGAGAGTTCTATTCGGTTTTGATCGTATTGGGGCCTAATGGGCCCATAGGCCCAATTCGAGCTCGATTTCTTAGTTTCGGTTCTTCGTCTTGTTCGGCTATCATTTCGATTTATGTTTTTAGCCTTGCATGAACGTGACTTAGTCGTATTTGGGTTTAGGGTTAAACTATATAGGCGCACAAGGATCCGACGATGCACCACCGGTGCATGGTCTTGTGCGCCTATGGTAGGCGCACATATGAAGTTGGTCCACCTTGCTTGGCTTTTGTCATTTTCCTGAGCCTGGTGCCCCTAAGATAGGTGCACAAAATATTGTACAAATAGCTAGAAAATAGTATATGAATAGCTGTCCGTATTTTTTTTGGGTGAAGTAATTGCAGCATTGACAAGAGTGGGTACATCATTTGGTTTGTTATGATGTCTCTTGTATACTCATTTAGTATCGAATCACTATGTTTCATGTTTGAGTCGTGACACTTTCATTTCGGATGGACGATGGGCGATGGTTGATGAGCATTGAGTAGTATCGTGGTAAGCTTTTGTTTTATCAATAAGGAAAAAAATTAGGGAAAAACCTTCAAAGATCAGATCCTTCAAAACTAGGTCGGAACTCATAGAACCGGTCGAAACGCAACGAAAAGAACTTGCGGTATGATTTATCACAAAGTTGGATTCTAAACATCATACGAAATCCTCCGACTCTGAAAATGGCCCAACAACAATTGGATCTCCGTTCGAACAAGCTCGATTTCCCATGGACAAAAGAAAAGACCCCTACTATTTATTATTATTATTATCTTTTTTTTGGGTAGCAAATCCTGTTATTTTTCTCAATGTATCAAAATCTTTTTTTTTGGTCAATAATAATTTAGGGTGAGGGGATGGTGCCCCAGTCCAAGGGTAAGGGCTCAAAGACCTCTTACAAGGGGAATTACATATGCCTCACCTCAAGGAGACTAGGGGGGATCGAACCTGCGACCTGTCAGACCGATGCCCCGTCAAAGGGTTTCAATGTACCAAAATCTAGTTTCAAGTGTTATCGTCTTATCGTCTTCCCTCCTTCTCACCGCGTAACACCGACAATCTCTTACCCTCTTTTCAGTTTCCAACAGTTCTAGCTTCCAAAGAGATTTCGATCTCCGTTCGATCGCTAATTGCTCGAAGATCTTCGCCGTTTTGGATTTCATTCTAGGTAAAAACCTCTCACCTTCAATTTCATTCTCCCGATTTGATAGCGGAATCGTCCGAGTATTGATGAACTATGATAGCCAGTTCGTACTAGCCTACATAGATCTCTGATTTTCGTTCAATACAAGACTTGAAAGGCTAGCTTTACTCCGACATTGATCTCTCTTTGTTTTTGAATGTGTCGTTTGCCATGACGAATTATCGGTCATCAGTTTTCAATGAACTCAGCGATGGTGAATAGATGAGCTTACGTGTACCTTAGCTATGCTTTGTTGAGACTGCCTTGTTGTTTTCGTGATTCTTCTTGGCTGATGATTTGATAAAATTTCCTGTAATAAGTGTACAGATGCCTGTAGCAGAAATGGCCTAGGGTTTTGTTATATTCTTGCCTATTGAATTGTTGATTAACTCTGTCCAAAATTGGGAGTTCTTAGATGATTGTTTCTTTGATTAGATAGGATTGGTTGCTTTCTGTGTCCAAGTTCTTAGATGATTGTTTCTTTGATAGCCAGTTCGTACTAGCCTACATAGATCTGTGATTTTTGTTCAATGCAAAACTTGAAAGGCTAGCTTTACATCGATATTTATCTCTCTCTCTTTTTGAATGTGTCGTTTGCTATGACGAATTATTAGTCATCAGTTTTCAATGAACTCAGGATGATGAATAGATGAGTACACGTGTACCTTAGCGATGCTTTGTTGTGACTGCCTTGTTGTTTTCGTGACATACACAAATCTTTGTAGTAGAAATGGCCTAGGGTTTTGTTAGAGTTTTGCTTATTGAATTGTTGATTAACTCTGTCCAAAATTGGGAATTATTAGATGATTGTTTCTTTGATAGATAGGATTGGTTGCTTTCTGTGTTCAAGCTTCGAGTTCTATTCCGAGTAGGGAATGCTCCTTCCTTTATATGTTAATTTTTGAAATGGAATGATTTGTTTGCGATACCAATAGTGATGAGTACGTTGTTGATAACGAAAATAAAATAAAAAGGAAGGTGTAGTGTTCATGTCTGGAATGAGAAACTTACACTTATAGTATGGTGTGGAGTTGGTAGGCAAATGATAGTTAGAGGCCATTTATTACGTTCTTCGCTGCCTTGGTAGGCTTATAATAGCTGTGATGTTGCTTTCCTGTTCGTTTATTACATATGCTTAGTGGACTTGCGTTGTTCGTGCTTTTACAGTCCATATTAGGGGCATTCGTTGCCTGGAGTTTGAATTGCAACACATGGAGTTGTCCATCATGAAAGGGGGTGTTTATGGTTTCAACACATGGAAATTTCCTTTCATCCTTTCTGTTCTTGTTTGCACGACGATCGTTTTGGGGTGGCAGAAAGCGCCATTTTTCACTTCTATGCTACCAGCTCGAAGCCAATTTTTCCGAATCTCTCCAGGTCTTCTTTCTTATGTCAAATTCACCTCTTTGAATTATGCTGTGTGGAGTCAATAATTGCTTTGAGTTGTTTAATTAGCTTATATACATGGCATCACTCTGGAAATTGTCTATGAAGTCTCTTATTACATAAACTTCATCTCAAATTGAATGCCGTAAATGTAACAATTTTTCTGGATTTGAGTAGACCAACATGTTAAATCATTGCAGTCTCCAACACAAACCCTCCTACTCATCTCAAGTTGTTCACTTTTGTCATGAAAATAATTCCTGGCAGGCTATCTGTCTGCTTTATAATGAAGCATCAACTAAATTTAATTTGACCAACTAATTATTGAAACAAGCAAGTAGAATGGACTTTGCAGAGATAGACTTCTGATTTCTGACCAATCTTGACAAAGAATATACATATCTTTGACTTAGAAACTTCTAATGCTAAGTCTGACCACAAATTTTAAGAGTGAAATTTCTTATAGAAGTATCAACAGTGTAATGGGTAGCTTCCATTATTAATTAGTTGATATCCTTGTTTCAACCACTGTATGATTTTTATATATTTGTGTGAAACGACATTGGAGCTTAGCTCTGCGATTGTTATTTATGCCTTTTATGATTTTTTTCATAGATATCCTGATTGGTCCATCTACATCTTCAGAAAAGCCTGGAAGTGACTTGGACACACTTTGGAGCAATGAAGCCTCAGATGTACATAGAGGACCTGCTGCGGCGAGTTCTGAACCCATGGACGCAAAAGAGGCTGTACAGATGAACAACAAAGGTGAGTGCTGTTTGTTATGTTTACTTCAGTTTGTTTTTTCTGGTAGTTATATAATATTGTAAGAACGTAAGATGTAGAGTACAACTGCAGCTGATAAGTTGTTTAGGCTTCCCTCTTTAGTGATTATGTTGTTGTGACGATAAAAGCCCCCAAAGCATCCAGCAGAAAAACTACATTCACATTGTTTTTCCACTTTTAACTTTCTTTCCCATTCATGTGGAACAGATTTCTCATCTGGGATTCCCATGACCTCTGTGTCTTCACAACAGGAAATGCCAATGGATGATCATCCAACTACTAAAAGAGATGGAATACAAAATAGTATTGAAGGACCAACAGTTGCTGTGAAGGATAAAGACGTTTCTTTGAAATCCCCTGTGCAAGTAAGCAGTAGAGGTACATTGAATTTTAAACTAATTCATTTTTCTTCCATTGCAAATGATGCAACTGGATATTTTGGGCACATCATGTAACCTTATCAACATATAATAATATGCACTGTGGAATGTTTTTCAACAAACTTCTGCAGAATGTTGGGTTTTGAATCCATCATTCCTTCTTGTTAAAATTAATTCATATGGCCCAGGAACTCCGCCTTCAATACAGGGAAAAAGCTCAGGGTCAGGGGACGAGAAAATTAGAGTTCCCGAGCCTGTAAGTTCTCTGAGGGAAAGCAAGGAAAAGAGAGAGAACACCACACCTAAAGAAAAGAAGCAATGTGAGATATTCATCTTTGTATTCTGTGTTTAAAATATGCTACAAGATATTTATTGATTAATAACTGGCATCCTTACCTGCATCTTGAAAGTGAATGACTAGTTGAGAGCAAATTTGCTTTTATCCTCTATCTGCTGAAAATATATCCAGATTTACATGGATGAAATGAAATTTTGCTTTTTACTCAAGAGCTATAAGCCTAAAAATCATCTCCATGACTGTTACTAAAATATAAGTCTGGACTCCCGACAGTGGTCTCACTGTATTTGGCATATCTGGATGATTGATGGATGATAAGTGAATTATTGTACAAGTCACAGGGGTTATTTATGAAGCAATGCCTCGTTTGCATCTTGAAAAAGTGAGTTGATGTGAAGTTTTTTTCCTGATCATATCCCAGCTTGCAATTATGCTCGAGGAAAATGGGTTGCTGATGACCGAAGACCATTTTACTCTGGATCCAGTTGCAAGCAATGGCTGTCAGCAATGTGGGCCTGTCGTTTAACACAGAGACCAGATTTTTCATATGAGAAGTTCCGCTGGCAACCATTAGATTGTGATATGGAAGAATTTGCTGCGAATAAATTCTTGGAAAGGTAATGCTCTATAGTTTCAGTAGACATGTACTTCTCTTCATGGTATGAGGATGTACTGTTCTAGGAGCAAACTTTATTTCCCTAATCTTTACATTTCTATTCAATCAGTAAGAATAGTATTCAGTGCTCATTCTGAATTATAAGGTGATAAGCTGATGTGAGTTGCATTTATAGGATGCGGGATAAAACACTGGCATTCATTGGCGACTCGTTGGGTCGACAACAGTTCCAGTCATTAATGTGCATGCTTACAGGCGGTGAACAAAGGGAGGACGTAGTAAATGTCGGGTGGGAATACGGTCTCGTCAAGGGACGCCATGCTGTTCGTCCCGATGGATGGGCCCACCGTTTCCCAAAAACCAACACAACCGTCCTCTTTTACTGGTCAGCGTGCCTCTGTGATCTCGAGCCACTCAACAAGAAGGACCCGCACACTGAATACGCAATGCATCTTGACCGTCCACCAGCATTCTTAAAACGCTTCATCAACAGATTCGACGTTCTGGTTCTCAACACGGGTCACCACTGGAACCGGGGTAAGATTGAAGGAAATAAGTGGATCATGTACGTAAACGGTGCACCAAACATCAATAAAAAGATCTCAGACATTGCAGGTGCAAAGAATCTAACTGCCTATAGTATAAACAGATGGGTTGAGTCTCAGCTTCAGTATTATCCAAACTTGAAGCCTTTCTTTCGGTCCATGTCACCCCGGCATTTCTTCAATGGAGATTGGAACACAGGTGGGACGTGTGATAACACGAACCCTTTGTCTAAGGGTAAGGCTGTCTTACAAAATGAGTCCAGTGATCTAGTATCTGCTAAGGCAGTGGAAGGGACAAAGGTGAAGTTTTTGGATATCACCGCTATCTCCAATCTTAGAGACGAAGCTCATATATCACGGTACAGTATCAGACCAGCACCTGGGCTTCAAGATTGCTTGCATTGGTGCTTGCCCGGTATTCCCGATACGTGGAACGAACTCCTCTTTGCACAGATTTAGAGTGAAAAACTGCCAAGCATTAGTAACGCGCTCCTCTTGCAAGCAACAGCCTGATTCAGCCAAGCTTAACATTTTTGCGCGAAGGGTTGGTCTTTACAATGATTGATGATATTGGTATATATGAGGAGGAGGATACTCTTTTCGGATGAAGGGTTGGTCTTTACAGGAAATTTTATCGGACTTTGAGAAGAATTTGGTGCTGGAGAAACTGGTTAGAGAAACAAGGTGAAGTGATGATTTTGGGAACGTTTTGTCACCTAAAGATGAAGTGGGTAAGGATGAACAATATTCTTTTGTATCTACTACGAGTATCTCATATGTTTCATGTATGTAACGGGAAGGGAAAATTGTCAAATTCAGCATGTGAATTATTGTGTGTGCTAGCTGGCTGTACTATTGTAGTTTATGAATCTTTGATGTGCATTATGAGTAGGGATTATTAAACCGGATTTATATTCACATTACCCCTACACGATACGAGATTACTAATAGGTATATAATGAAGTATAGAAGTGTATGTGTCTCTTACATAGAAGTGTTTTTTTGGGGGGTAAAAAAAGTCATTAAAGAAAGGTAATTTTCACATCAACGCTTGAAAGATTGCTAGGATGAAAATTTAAAAATATGGTTTCTCCACAAGCAAACCCTAAACCACATTTCCTTGTATATATACGAATCCCAAACGGCCAATTCTCCGCAAACAAGCCCTAAGACTAGATTTCCCCACCCTTTTGAGAGTTGTGTTCAAATTACAAAATTGTAGTAGTAGTAGTAGTTGGTGATCAGGCAACAAAGTTTGAAGATGGAAAATCAGAGTGCAGATGATGGCAACTTCGGATTTGGGTTCAACGACACGGCCTTCTCCGACCGGGTCCTCCGTCTTGAGATCATGGCAGCCAACATTGATTCTGGTGGGGAGAAATACCTTAACAGGTTTTCTTCACTTGACCCAGATGACTTGGAACAATCTGGTACTGATTTCCAAGTCAAAAAGTTGCATATAAACTCTCTTGTGCTAGCTTCAAAAAGCCCGTTTTTCTACAAGGTAAAAGCTTCATCCTCCCCTTTTTCCTTCACTTTGTGTGCTTACCTTTGTAAGCCTTCTACATTATAACTATGCTCAATCTCTAATGTAGTTATTCAAAAATGGCATGAAAGAGTCACAACAGAGGAAAGATGTGATCTTTAGAATCAATGCATCTGGTATGTCCCATTCTTGCACCCGTTTATTCATTTATTTTATTTAGATTTCTCTTCTTTTTTGTAAAGTTGGATGTTTCACGACTCTTGGGTTCTCTCGGGGGCATTCCATCCAGGTCTGGAATGCCCCCATCTTGACCCCCAAGACCCGGGATTTACTGGGTAGTTGTTCTTGTTGTTGTTGTTGTTGTTGCACCCGTTTGAATGAAGTTTTCTACCATAACTTAGCTCACTGTTAAATATAATTGTTATGTGAATAGAGGAAGCGGCTTTGATGGACCTGCTAAGCTTCATGTATGGCAATCCTCTGAGTGCAACCTCAACTTCTGATTTGGTGGACGTCTTGATGGCTGCAGACAAGTTTGAAGTTATTTCTTGTATGCGGTGTTGTACTGATTTGTTGATGAGGCTGCCCATGTCAGTAGAATATGCACTTTTTTGTCTTGCGCTCCCGCCGAGTGTTTCGGCTGCTGAAGTTGTTAAGCCGCTAATCGATGCGGCCAAGAAGTATCTTGCTAGCTATTTTAGGGATTTCAATGAGTAAG
Organism: Polygonum aviculare; assembly: GCA_934048045.1. Lineage (NCBI taxonomy): Eukaryota > Viridiplantae > Streptophyta > Magnoliopsida > Caryophyllales > Polygonaceae > Polygonum > Polygonum aviculare. The sequence continues at coordinate 31,537,151 of OW204028.1, read as the reverse complement.
TCCACTCTCTTTGTTTAGCGAATTGAAGATTAACATCCCACAACATAATTGCTGTTGTCCAATTACTTAAAAAATTGATACTGATTTGTGTCGGTTTTGCATTCTTTTGTTGATCTTGAAGGGCTCGACAAGAGGAGGCGATGGCCTTGCCACTTTCTGCACTAGAAGTTGTTCTTGGAAGTGACGGTCTCAAAGTGCAGTCGGAGGATGTTGTTTTTGACTTCATCTTGAAGTGGGTCCGTGTTAACTATCCTAGATTGGAAGAGCGTCGAGAGATCCTGTCCAATCACCTTGTGCAATACATATGTTTCCAGTATTTGAGCAGCTTGAAGTTGAAGGAACTTGTAGAGTTTACTCCTTACCAGGCTGACCTTGACTATGAACTAGTGTCAAAGCTCGTGCTCAAAGCTCTCATCTCCAAGGACCAAGCTCTGCCCACCACCAAATGCGGCTTTCCTTTACGCGTCTATAAGTATTGGATTGTTAAGGTGGTGCAACTTGAATTTGTTCAACCCAGCTGTGTTGTCTACCTTGACCTAAAGAAAGAAGACTGTGAAGATCTATTCCAAACAAAACAACTCAGATCTCAGGAATTCTCCCTAGGTGGACAAGATCTTTATCTCTCTGCTGAATGCAACAAGAGAGACGCGACCTTGGCTGACTACTTTGGTCTATTTGTGGGGATGAGAGGTTCAGAGTCTTGCGAGCTAGGTTATGAATTTGCTGTGATGAAGAAACCATCCAACGTGTTCCAAACTGGGTACACGGATCGCAAGTGTCCCTATACGGAGACAGACAGGATATGGGGCTGTCTGAAGTTGTTCGAGTGGACCGACTTAATGAGTGACGAAAGCGAGTACTTCATCGACGGAATCCTACATCTTCGAGCCCAAATTACCATCAACAAGTAACTACCTGCAGCAGGTTCATAATACTTTTGTTGACAGTTACTGCGCTGATGCCAAAAAATGTTAGTGATTAGTAAATACTCCCTCCGTTTCAAAATACATGACCATATAGGAACTTTTGCTTGTTTCATAATACTTGACCATTTCACATTTTTTTCCATCACTTTCCATCTATACCCTCAATAATTATCTTTATCATAATCATTACACTTTTTCATATTTCTCTAAACAAATAATTAACTCTACATCTGATAGGGGCAATATAGGAATAACATTTTTTTCTTAATATATGTGCAATGTTCAAATGGTCATGTATTTTGAAACGGAGGGAGTAGTAAATTACCCTTCTGAAGATATTTCATGCAATATATAAGAAGGTATGTGAACTTATATATTTTGTTAGTTATCTACCAACTCTTCTTATGGTGTAGTATCTCTCAACTTGTTTATCCTCGTGAATTTATGTATAGGTAAAGCTGTATTGATTTTGCTATGTTATGTTATGTTTGGTTTACTCTTAAGACATGGACCTTTGTTCAGCCTGAAGATGAGCATAACTCTGGTCATGAAAAGTGTTTGCCGTCTGCCTTCCTTATTCATTCAGTTATGGATGATATGCAATAATGCACAATCCATCTAAATGTGATGATTTTTTTTTTGATACCTATCTAAATGTGATGATAATACATTCATTATGCATGACCCTATGCAATGCACTACATACACTATGGTCAACAATCTTGTATATCAATTTGATTCGACTTTATCTCAATCTTTTCAATGACTTCAATGATCCTGTGCAATTTCCTTGTGACATAAGCCTAGGGATGATTGAACTCGGTGGGATTGCCAAACACCCACCATTTTTACTCTCTAGTTTTACCTTGGAATATATGCATGGACATCTTTGACCGACATTGAACTCTTAAAACTGACTGGCTCAAACATTTATCTTGGTCCACCACAATTAGTTGGGAGACAAGATGCTGTACATTAACTCTGTTTGAGTTGTTTAATGATCAAGCTTTGCTATTTCAGTTTGCAAAGCCAACATCTCTTTATAATTTGTGATGGTTTAGTACACTTTTACTGAATTCTTTTTAATTGTGAGTTGTACTAGTTCTTGTGACTTTTGATGAGGTAAAACCCATGGCCACAAGATGGTATCATTGTGTAACTTTATACTTGCATCATCACATGTTCATTTTATAAGCCCTAGATATTCCACAGCCAGAAGAGAGAGGACAAAATATTCCCAAATCATCAAACTCCTAACTTACCCTAAAAAATAGCAAGTGTGGCCATCCTTTATAATGAGTGAGGATTTACACTGTTCATTTTTGTTGTAGTTTTGTGATCTCTTCTTGCAATAATTTTACCCTTCATCAATTGATTTGATACCCAACATAATTCATATGGTCCATCACAAAAGCAAAAGACATTTGAAAAAATTATGACAAAGTGACAAGTTGGAAATGATGAAAGGAGAGAGAAAGAGATGGATCCAACCAAACTTGAGGACATCATCATCCACAAGAAGCCAAAAAGCATAAGAGTAGGAATGTGATACGTAGTATACTCTTTTTTTTTGCAGCAATTAAATTCTTGTGTTCCTTACACAATTGATTTGTCCCTTTGGAGCATATGCTAGTTCTCAATACTTACAAGTTATATGACATTTTCCCATCTTTGATTGCTTGTTTGAATAATAATACATCTCATGGGCAAAAACTTGAAGCTCAAAGAGAGGAGAAAGATATCAGAATTCCCATCTATTTTCCTCAATCAAAACACATAGAACCAAAGAAGAATCATGGGGAAAAAAAATAAAAAAATTCAAATCCTAGCACTCAATTCCATCAGAAAGCATCTCTTGGCAACGGCACTCTTGACTGCAAAATGCCTTTTCACCTCTGCAAATACCAAATAACAACACCCAAAATCAGTCACATGAAAAACATAACAAAAGATCAAATCTTTACTCAAAAGCCCACAAAAGAAAATTTATATATTTTTTGAATGAAATGAGTTAGAAGAAGATCAAACCTGTACATGTAAATGTCCTTTCCCTGCCCAATCTTCTTGTTACAATGATGGCAGAAGCTGAGAAAACTGATACTCTCATATGCATTAGAGCTATTTCCATGTGAGAAATTCTCCCTTTCAACTCTTCTCTCCACACCATAAGAAAACCTGTTCTTAGCTGATGAAGTAGAACCACTAGTGTTTGAAACTACACCACAACAGCTCTTTACAATGCAGTTCCCAAATATGTGTGTGGTCTTTGGGTTTGGGCCATGAGAGATCACACAAGTGTAGTCCTCAGACAACTCCATATCCTCCACTGAAAGCCTTTCCTCCTCTTGTTGAGCAATCACATGACCAAAAAGATTGGATTTTGGGGTTTTGATCCCAAACTCCATGGGTGATTGTGGAGAAGTTGGCACTGAAAGAGGAGGAGGGGGGATTTGGATCTTTAGGTGTGAGCCAAAGACCACCAGTTTGGTTCTTTGTTTAGAGGGTTTGGCTGTGTTGGTGGGTCCCATTTGTGGGCCCTTTTCATCATCAATGAGTGCAAGCCCAATGGCTGTTGGTTGCTCCCATGAGTGTTTTTCAGATGAGTATGGTTTTGGGTTTTGGATTTTTTGCATTTGAGCATTCAAGGAAGAGGAAGAGAAGGGCTTGGTGTCAAGAACAGAGGATGGGCTCATGATGGGATCTTTTGATGAGAAGAAATCCTTGAAGATTCTTGGGGAGTTGAAGAGAAATGAGGTGGGTTTGTGTGATTTCTCTGAGCTAGGGTTTGGGAAGTTGAATCTATTGGTGTTGTGATCACAAGCTGTGGCTTGCTTGGTACTACTACTTGACACTGGCCTTGATCTTTTCCTCAACATCACTGCCAAAAATCACCAAAAAAATGTGTCAGAAGAAATACCCAAAACTTTAAAACTACAAAGAAGAAGCAAATGAAGACAGAAAAATGGATTCTTTAATCTGGATCACAAGCTGTGGTTTGGATTAAAGATTTTACCTTTAACCTCAAGAACCAACTTTTAGTGACAAATCTTCTTCAATCTGAATTCTTTAGGTGCCAAAAATCAACAGAAAAATGTATCAGAAGAAATACCCAAAACTTAGAAACTGAAAAAGAAGAAGCAAATGAAGACAGAAAAATGTGGAGCTAGAAAAATGGGGTTTTGGGTTAAAGATTTCACCTTTAGCCTCCAAAATCTTCTTGAATCTGAAATCTCTAGGTTCCCAATTTCAGATTGTTAAAACTATGACAAACAGCCAAAAATAGGACTCCAAAATCCAAGAGAGAGCTCAAGAACTGAACAATCCAAAAACTTTCTTCCTCACTTGCTACTTCTGATGAAACAATTTCCTTCTCTTCTTCCTTTTCTTAACAAAGCCAGACTAAAGATTCAAAATCCAACAGTTTGGGGACCACAAAAGCCCACATGTAAAACCATGTGATGGGCTTCAGAAGATCAAGACACAAACTTTGTTTTGAGATTGAGAAAGAAAGATTTTATAAAGCATAAAAACAACTTTTGCCCTCAAAGCCTGCCCACTAATCCACTTAAAAACTCTTCATTCTTCTCATTCTCTGTCACTTGAGAGTTCAGTAATTGAGTTTTTAAAAAATACCCACAAATTTTCTCTGCAGGAAAAACAAAACCCAGAAAGGAATTTCAAAGAGGAGATGAACAAGGATGGGATTTGGCCTCTGCTTAAAAAGCAATGGAGAGAAAAAGGAAGGGGAAAAAGAAAGGTGTAAACTTTGAGAGATGAAAGGGGTTGTTTATAAAAAAAACTGTGGGCGTGTGTGTGTGCATAATTATGAAGAGATGGAGAAAATGACAAAAGAAGGGGAAAGAAGAATTATTTTATTTTTTATTTTTTGGATTGAAATTATTCTTTCTGGCCTGAGTTTTTGAGTAAGGTGACACCTGATGTTTGTCGTTTTGTGATCTCTCTCTATCTTGGGAGAGGTGACTGCACGCACTTGAAGAAATTACTGACGCCACCTAACGTTTACTGCAAAAAATTGCGAGCCTGCAATTCTACGTTAAAGATGAAAGAGTGGAAAAATCTTACAAGATCACTTGGATTTATGTCAAACCAGAGCATTTTGTAACGCTTTTATTGTCGCCAGGGAATCGGATACAATGGTGTGGAAATAATCAATTTTAACCTTGTTATTACTCTTTGAAGTTCTAATACTCCCGTTGCACAAAACCTCAAATTAATTCTTCCATCAATCAAATGAATGTTCCACATTCAAAGAGGTTAACAAGTTTTCGTCCTATGGATGGTGAGAAGCAATACTGAACCGGATCTAGATCGTATAATTCGATTTCGAGGTTGATTAAAACTTCAGTACAAATTGATTTGTGATACTCGAATCTAAGGGTATTCAATACAATCAAATGGAAGCTCGTGAGATTGAAATTTTAAGACGGTTAGAACCCCCTACTTCAACTATGAGTGATGTGTTATCAGATGCTCATGACCAACAATGCCACGATGCATCGAGATTGACCTCATATACAAAGCAACATGTGAAGCATTAAGTGAGACTAACTTAGGTCACCTCTTCTCTCCACGTCAGGGATAGGGCTCAACGCGCGAATATCGTACATCTTACATGCTCGATGTCTCCGTCGTCGTGGTGCGTGCTATCATTGAGAGAGCAACATATGTCCCAAGATTCTTAGTCACCTCAAACCTCACTAAGAGGGAAAGGGAGGTCCACGCAGAAACCGCCAATAAACGAGTGCCATGTAGGAGTAGCTCGCTCATCCCACATCGGAAAATTCTCAAAACTCAAGCTCTATAATTGCATGTAAAATAGCGGCTAAAACCAAAGGAACGAAAAAGAGTTTTAAAACCATCACTTGCACTAAAGTATCGAAGTATTGAAATATCGAGAAGAGCGTGCACAATCTGAAGAAAGGTCTTATAACACTTTGTCTTACCTTAGTGAGTGGTTTGTTCTCTAAAGAACCCTTTGTACCACAATACTGCTTGTACATTATTGAGAATCTCACCTTATCATCTTAATAAAATAATATATCTTCTTGTTATTCGCATCCATTATTTTTGAGTTTCCATACTTTTCACCGCTCTAAATACTAGAAGAGTGACTAATGTACGATTTAGAAGACATTACACTTGCCTTCGGCATTTGGTTCAACGGTGAACTCCTTGGGGTAGTACTCTAAAGTCACTATTTTGAACCCCACGAACAACCGTTTGTCCTTTCTTCTTAGATTTGGTCAGTTATCTTCTCTAATTAGATGAGTCCAAGTAATAATTGTGATGACTCTAATCCTTACCAGATAAAAAAGAAAGACATTACCCATTTTAAATTCGTAATAGGACATATTTAAAGTTTCACCGAATTTCTCCATTTTATGGATTCAAACCTTTTCAAAGATCTCTATTCACAGTTAAAACCCTAACATTTTACAAAACCTTGTTTCATAAAATGATTTTTTTTCCCAAGGCAAACTTCTTAGTACTTATTGTACATAATTTTGTTTTAAAATAATGAAAATCAAATGCAAACTTTGTGAAATAAAAAGATTAATCTCTTCACTCATAACAATGAAGACAAACCATCTACATCAAAGTTTATTCAAAGCAGTAACAAAAAGAGGCCTAACTAATGATTGAGCTATGTACGTGTATAAGAATTCATCATTGAAAGTAAAATGGTTAACTAATCCTACAAGAAAGGTTAACCTAAAATGAAAGAGATTGGGACGAAAAAAAAGGTTTGAATAAACACATACGAAAACATAGAGATAAGGATGAAGTTGGAGTGATATTTTTTTCCCCTTTCTAACCACTTCCAGACATCTCACGAGTCACGTCTATTTCCTATTTCTTTCATTTTGGATTTGTTTTTGCTAACTTAAAATTTGTCTTATTTGTCCGGGCATCAACGATTGGCAAAAGACGAATTGCATGAAAAAGTATGAAGCCAAGCTAAAGCTAGAATGAACTTTGAAAATGGGAAGGTTTTTTAGGCGGGTATGATTCCACATCAATTAGTTAACCTTTATTTTTCTTTATCTTATTTATTATGTCTATCTTATTTATTATGCTTTATCCTTTATTAGGGTAGTTACTCTAGTTAGGATAATATTTATGGAGGATGATCTTATCTTCGTTTGGGATAAGATATTGGTTGACTTGGGGAGCAAGCTACCTACCTTAACCCTAGATAGGCCCGATCGGCCCATAGGGAGGCGCGCCCCCTCCCCTTCCTCTATAAATACACATGTTCGCTCATGTGCCTGGTAAGTTCTAAGTTATCGCTCTGCCTGACGCCTTTAATCGACAGTGCCCTTATTGACTTAAGCATCGGAGGTGGATTAGGGGTCGCTCGCCCCTAGGTCCATTATTTTGCAGGTCATTGAAGGGAAAGAGGCTTGTAGAGTGGAAGAACATTGAAGATCATTGAAGAAGGAGCAGAAACTTGTACACGACATATTTTGTGTACTTACATTTGGCGCCGTCTGTGGGGAACGGTAGAACGTTCTTCTCGTTGATTATCGATCCGAGAAACGTTTCCCGCTAAAGGTGATGACTTTGGGATCCATCCCAGAGGAGGAGGTCGCAGTGTTTGTTGATGACGGCGAAACCCTAAACGCTGGGGGCAACGCCATCGCCAACAACCAGGTCGACGACGCCGGCCACCACGTCGTCCCCGCCGTCCAGGGCGCGACCGCTGCCGAGACCCGCACCGGCAACCGCGCGGAAAGCCGCGAAGCCGTGCGCGACAGTCGCCAGGAACGACCCGCGGGCGCGGGGGCGAGCCCCGCGATCGCGGGTACCACGCGAGCCGCGGGCGCGGATTCGAGCCCCGCGGTCGCGGCAGGCGCACAGACCGGGGATCTCCGCGATCGCCTCGGTCAACGCGATTCCTACCCCCTGCAGTGGACGTGGGTGAGGGTTACGAAGAGCCTCGTAATCTCCAAGACGCGAACAATGCTTTGCGGTTTGAGCGCGTTGGTTCGAATGTGGCAAGTAGTTCGGGTCCCCCTGTCGAGACTCAGGCCGACCTTGACTACTTGTTTCAGCCCGAGTTGATGGCGATCAGGAGTTCGAGTGGCTCCGTTCCCGGGAGAAGGCATGATCGCTCGTCCCTTCGCATCCAAGAGCCTTCGCATGACCACGATAGCTCGCTAGCTCACCGGAGCGGTGCGCGCGGAACGAGTGAGAGGGTTGGGCTGAGGGATGTCGCGGGACCAACAAGCGGTATGACGGGAAGAGATCGTGAGGAAGAAAGGCCTGTCCTTCAGTAGTCCCAACTCGATGAAGCCAGGAAGGAGATTGCAGCATTGAAATTCTCCTTAGAGAAGATGCAAGGGAAGCGCCCGGTCGATGAGAATCCCCAACCGCAACGTTTGGCTAGCGTCATCCGAATTCCCGATGACCGCCAAACTCCGGAACCTACGGGCGCCGGTAGCGCCGGTTCGGATAGTGACCGGAGGGCCCCAAGGGGCCGGAAGAGAGACGGAAACCGTAAGCGCGGTAAGCGGGCCCGAAGCCAGGATCCGCGGGAGGACTCGCGATCCGCCGAAGAGGAGAGTTGGCGGGATTTCAACCAGCATAGGTACGGATCCCGGAAAGAAAGGCAAAAGGCTCGCAAAAAGTTCTTTGCACACAAATACGGTAACGAGCCCCGCGGGCGCGGTGACGAGCCCTGCAGGCGCGGAAATCACACAGAGTCGAGCGGTTCCGCGAGCGTCTCAACCCGCGACCGCGGATCCATTAGCCGCGACCGCGGGTCGGACGGCAAACGCGATAAAGTCCGTTATCGCGATCGATACCATCCTAAGAGTCGGCGCGACGAGGATGAGGACAAATTTGACCGCGACGAGCGTCGCGAGATTGAGGCTCGAGCCAAGCAGCGGACAGAGAAGAGGCTGTTCGAGCTACTCAAGAGCCAAGGCGGGTTGCAGCAGTCAGCTCAGGACCAAATGGATTAGAAGTTGGCTTTGGTGACTTCTACACCATTCCACCGGACTATTCAGCAGGCGGAGCCGCCTAAGAAATTCGCACCACCAAGCTTCACGGTCTATGACGGCGCGTCGGACCCAGTGAACCACATCGCGGATTACACTCACAGGATGGCGTTATGGACTTCTGACGACGCCGTCATGTGTAAGATGTTCCCCGGTAGTCTCGGGAAGGGCGCAATTAGGTGGTTCCAGAACTTGGAGCCCGGGTCAATCCGGTCGTGGGGGCAATTGGCTTCACTCTTTGCTAAGCGGTATGTTGCCAACAGCCGGGAGGCGATCTCCTTGGATATGTTGCTCAGCCTAAGGCAACATAAGGATAAGAGCCTCCGTCGGTTCACAAACCGCTTTATGGAGTGCTATGCTCAAATCGACGGGTGCGATGAGAAGACCGCTATAGCCGCCTTCCGCCGAGCGGTGCCGAAGAAGTCCAAGCTTCGAGAGAGCTTGACTCTGCGCCTGCCCTCCACGCTCGATGAGTTGCAGGATCGAGTCCACCAATACGCTAAGCTGGAAGATGAGGACGACGGCGATCGGTCACCTACACCTCCCCGCCGAACGCGTGGGTCGCCAAGGCCGAGCGCCGGAAAGCGAAAGAGGGTGGACCAGGTACAGGCCGTGCTTACCACATTCAACATCCCGATCTACGATTCTTGGGCCGAATTCGGAACTTTGAGTGGTTCAAGTTCCCGCCAAGAGGGGCAGATACGGAGGAAGGCCCGCGCGGGCGCAAGTTTTGCATGTACCATCGATCCCGGGGGCATATGACCGAGGATTGTGAGCCCTATAAAGCATATCTCGAGGAGCTAGTAAAGAGAGGACACCTCAAAAAAATACATCAAGGCCTCGGGCGAAGAGGCGGATGCTAAGCATATTGAGGTGGTCCAGACTATTACAGCTATTTACAAGGGAGATGATCCGGAGTCGCGGAGTCGGTTTCGCAAAGAGTGCCACGAGCTAGAGGTGATGCGCGTCCAGCATGCCGAGCCGCGTCCCCCGCATGGACCGCGCGGTCTGGGACTCGTCTTTCGCGATGAAGACTTGGCGACCGTCCAACATCCGCACAACGACCCGCTTGTCCTAACGGTAGAGCTCGAAGACGTCAAGATCCACTGCGCCTTGGTGGATTCCGATAGCTCGGTCGACGTGATGTACTACCACACGCTCAAAGCGCTCGGGATATCCAAGAAGGACCTTGAGGAGGTCAAGATGCAGCTTTCCGGACTCGGTGGATATCCCACTTTTCCACTTGGAGTCCTAAAGACTTGCGTAAGTCTCGCCGGAAAGGAACATCCCACCGAGTTCGTAGTCGTCGACGTCCCGGGGCCGTACAACTTGATACTCGGGCGACCTTGGATCCATGGCATGGGAGCGGTACCCTCGTCTTTGCATCAAATGGTCCAATTCACAAGTAAGGGTGCAATGGTGCGGGTGTGGGCGAACCAACTTCAGGCAAGATTGTGCGCGAGAGGGGTCCGGCCCGAGGAGAGGATCGCGGATGGCGACAAAGGGCTCGGGCGAGTGGACCTAATCACCGGCACCGACCGAGAGCACGGCCCGGATCACCGTGGAGCGCGGCCCTGAGCGCCGCGAGCGCGGCCTGCCCCCCGCGAGCGCGGGCGAGAACCGGCGACCTTCGGCCCTGCGTGGCTTCGGATGGGTCGGCCGAGGCATAGGATTTCATGTAGTGGGGGCGGTACTCTTTTTCCCACGCGGTTTTGATGAGCCCCCCCCCCCCCCTTAGTTTTTCATTTTTAGATTGTCTTAAGCTCATGACATTCATGTTTTAATTAAAGTTTGCATTGTTTTGCATTAGATTGTGTCTTTGCATAAAAAAATACCAACGTTACGCGGTGCGCTAACGGAATAACTTGGCCAAGGAAAACACCCTACGAAGGCCTTACGCGACGTTTGCGTAGGAGTTGCACGGATCCCGTAGTATTGGCCTACGGATGTACGAATCTATGAATATACGAATATACGAATATACGAATATACGAATAAGAGCACCCTAATCTGCATGGCCACTCACCGCTGGAGTTCCGGTCCCTATACACGGGATAGTACAAGGTACACGAGTATATGGGTCCCGGAGGGGGCATTGTAGGCGGGCATGATTCTACATCAATTAGTTAGCCTTTATTTTTCTCTATCTTATTTATTATGTCTATCTTATTTATTATGCTTTATCCTTTATTAGGGTAGTTACTCTAGTTAGGATAATATTTATGGAGGATGATCTTATCTTCGTTTGGGATAAGGTATTGGTTGACTTGGGGAGCAAGCTACCTGCCTTAACCCTAGATAGGCCCGATCGGCCCATAGGGAGGCGCGCCCCCTCCCCTTCCTCTATAAATACACATGTTCGCTCATGTGCCTGGTAAGTTCTAAGCTATCGCTCTGCCTGACGCCTTTAATCGACAGTGCCCTTATTGACTTAAGCATCGGAGGTGGATTAGGGGTCGCTCGCCCCTAGGTCCATTATTTTGCAGGTCATTGAAGGGAAATAGGCTTGAAGAGTGGAAGAACATTGAAGATCATTGAAGAAGGAGCAGAAACTTGTACACGACATATTTTGTGTACTAACAGTTTTAACCACTTAGAACTCAGGACAAGGCACTCAAGTTAAGGTGGTACAATTTGGCACGTATCCAAAATATCATAGAATGTGTTGAAAACAAAAATTACACCACATTGCTTTATTCAACTAGGTAATTGTAACAAACAATAGTGATAAAATCACAATTTATTTATTTTTTTGCTTCAATTCACAAGTTTTAGCACCATTAAACATGCACTACAGATGCCCTTCTATATTTAGTGATTAATTGGTTAATAATGTTATCTCAAGGAATTACTGGACCTATTAAATAAGACTTGGGTACTACCCATTGATTTAGCCGATAAATGATAATATTCGTGATCATTGAGTTATGAGTTCAAGTCTCACCCTTGATTAGTATATGATCTAGGTATTTTGAATAATAAGTCGTTATGATGAGGTTATTTTGAGAATTAAGTCACATTTATATCACCAACGACAATGGGAGCTACTTGTAGGAAATTGGTATAATTGCTTCTTATACCGGCCTTATGTTTGCTTACGAGGTTCGGTTTTTTGAAAAATTAGAGGTGAATTGCATTGCAAATTGCGACCAAGCCGTCGGAAATAAGAGGCGTATTGTAAAATTTCATTTACTAAAATGTCATAGGACAACTGACTTCTTTTAAATATCTCCTACTTCTTTATTAATAAAAATAAACAGTATATTGATTACAAAAAATTGAGATCTTAGTATTATTTTTTCGCACTCGGTGATCGATACATTCATCTCGTGTGCATAATAAATGGGTCCGTAATAAAAGATATAGGTCAAAAAAAATTGATAAATCCTTCTCTAAAAGAATTGTATTTATTCTAACGCTCAATTTTGTTTTCAAATGAGCTACTATTACAAGGTTAGCATTAGGTTGTCCGAATATTACAAGGTCAGTGTAAATTGTTCCTAAAGACATCGTTCATTTATAAGTTTACCTATAGTCATCGAAGCAATGAGCTACTTTAACAACTTCCAAAAGAGACGTAGTCCCAGCTTTTAGAACAAAAATCGATTGTAATTAGACCCTGTCATATATATCAAAGGATCGAATTATTATCATTTCGAAAAAAAAGCTAGTAAATACTGTGACATTCAATAAATTGGCACAAATCAAAATCATCAAAATTAAGTTTTACTCTGCCCTTAAGTTGAATTTGATCGAATGTTATATTCAACTTCAATTTCTCAACTTAATGGCTTCATAAGCAAGCAAAAACTGCATATTACATGTGAAAAAAATCTGATCCAATCTAGAATGCCATCCAACAGAATTGTATTTTTATACTAATTAACTCCAATAGATTCAAAAACAATTATTTATCTATCGCCAAAACCAGCTTTCTGTTCATAAATTTATGTAGCAAGTCTTATCCGGTATCGTGTAAATAACACGTTTGTGCAATGACAGCCTAATTAGCATAATGAGACGGAAAATATCTGTCGTAACGTGGTAAGAGCTTGTTAGCCTGATCAATTATGGGTTATGAGAATACTTAAACAATATAAGCAATTGGATTATATGCTTAATACTCTATACGTTTGGGGATTTGTGTGGCATACATTTAATGTCGATCGATGAGTTATTAATAATATGCAAAACGAATAACACAGAACTTTCTTGCAAGTGACGGGATCTTTGCATATGCATATTATTATTTCTAATTTTAAATTATTATTGAAGAAAATGAGATTATAGCATCTCAAATAAATTCTCTATAATTTTTTCTAATATGAAGAGACAAAAGCAATATTATCAACAAGATTATACTTCAACACCAATAACTTTCACAGTTTAAACAATTTCACATTTATTAATATTTTATATAAATATTATAAAAATCGATATAACTAATGATATATTATCAATCTGAATTGTCATGTATATCATCTCATTTAATACCTTCTTCAAATCCATTTGGAGAATTTTGCAAACTTGTGGAAAATACTTCATTTTTTTTTTCTCTATCCCTATTTTAAATAATGGAATAGAGAATCTGTTAAAATCTCTAAATTTACCAATGCCAATACATTTGAAACATCTCTTAGAAAGGTTTTAATCAAAAAATGAACTTGGAAATAGAACAAAACTTCCGATATATGTTTAGAGATCTATAAACATTACCACTTAAGCATAGACGGTCCTAGGGGGGTCATGAGTGGGCCCGTGTCTCTCCTCCCGTCGGGTTAATTATTGGTATATATATGTAATTTTAGATTAAATATGAATATATTTTAAATAAATTTGTATTAATATGAAATGAAAATCAACTAGTTTAGATGGTTTGTTGCTCAATTTTGTTTAAGTTCCACCAATGTTCAATTCACCATAACACCATTTTGCTTTTTTATTCACATTTAATCAATTCTTCTCCAATTTATTTTTTTATGAACTAACCATTTATTGCATAAATTAGATTTCATACATAATGTAAACTTTTTTGAGAAATAAGTACCGGTTTTTTACTATTTAAGAGTATTGAGTAACTAAATTTATCGATTATTCTTGAATCATTTGATCTCATACACGAGCTGTGCCCCTGCGTCCGTCGTTGCACCTATGTAACGCTCAAGAAGCATATTTACATTGTACTTCAATGTTGGATTGTTTTACAAGTTCTGATTTTGGATTATAGTAATTCACGACAATCAGGGACGGACTATGGTGTGCACTAGGTCATCCTAAAAATCTAGTATGAATTTAATAGAAGGTAATAAAATACATTACTAACACTACCTCAAGTGGTTCTGTATATGCACAAGTGGCCAAAACCACAAGAGTTCGAATCTGACATTGTTCTACCTGTTCTTTTATTTTGAAAAACCCAATATTGTGGCTAATTGTAATTTCAACATCATATTTTGTCTAATTTTAATTTTTTTTAATCCTATATTTTGTTTAATTTTATTTTACACTAAAACTTAGCCCACCAAGAAGTTTAGGGCAGGCTTCGTCCCTGAAGACAGTGAATAAGATGAAACATATAGGTAATTTTAGATTCAATTTTATAGACAAAAAAAGTTGTAGTAGTTAATTTAGTTTTTTTTTTATTGTTATACTTATAATTTTGTTAAAATTTTTGCCAAGTGTAAATTGCAATGGAAATAAATGAAAATACTAAATAGTTGGGAACACATGTCAATATATATATTTGATTGTTGAAAATGAAGAGGATGGCACAAAAACCAATGTGTGTATAATCCTCCATATGTATATGATTGCTTACCATCTTCTCCCGAGAGAGGATCCTATACTTATGTTAATTATTTTTTGTATGATAACTTTGAGTTTATGACTAGAGATTATATTTTTCAAGGTGAAATACTAGTAGTAAGGTATTGGCTTTCACAAGATGTTTGGAAAGATCCAAGAAATCAGAGAAGCACTTATTTGCTCCATTATTTGAAACCACTAGGATGAGACCGTCAAAATTAAAATGCTCAAGTGTGGGTATAATCCAATGTGACAAAAAGGTCGAATATCGATAAACTACTCAAAATTGACGGAGATAATCTTGATATTATAAAGGAGTCTAGTCATGGTATGGGAGTTCAAGATCAATGTCTGACATTCTTCATGTCCTCTAATCCTTCTTAAAAATTTGAATCAACCACATGATTAGGGTAATGAAGCGGATAGTTGGCAAATGTGCATCTTGGATCCATTCATTTTGGCACATGTCGATTCTATAGCTCCAAAATCTCCCGAACCGAAATCGAAGGAAGACCTATTTCGAAAACTGAGGTTTTCTTCCCATTCTTCTCCACATCTTAAACTGAGCCACTCTCATGTCCACTGTTTGTAATGTTTTGCTTCCATAACTTATTGGGCTTGACTTGAAAAGGTCACAAAAGTATTACATGCATGTCACATTAGTATTAAATGGAGTTTCTTGGCTAAACCACAACAAAACTGCTTAAATAGGGTTGTGTTTTTGTACCAATCAACTTTCACCTACGTACATGTGAGAGTGGTTATTCATATTACTGTAGATATCCATGCACATATGCATGTTAAATACTCTCTCCGTTTATTTTTGTTTGATGTTTTAGCATTTAAACCTGAAATTAAGAAAACCTATAAAAAAACTTAATTACCCCATTAAATTGTTTTAATTTCATAGTGATGTAAGGGGAGAATCTGTTAAGAAAAGATTTATATGGGTAAATTTGGAAAAATCAATACATAAAAGTGTAAAACATCATACATTTTCTAACGAGACTAATTGGCTAAAACATCAAACAAAAATAAACGGAGGGAGTATTAATTATTGGAGATTTTATCACTGGAACTAGATAATAATGTCTACATATAAAAAAATGGTCCCTATAACAGTCTTGTGGGCACTAAATGGTGGTAACATCAAAGACATTGGGCCCAATCTAGTGTTATTGACACCCATAATTTATATTCTCCACCAAAAATTAGGTCATAAGTGTGAGGAGCCCTTCAATAGTATTCTATCTAAGGCAATCATTTTTTGTGCAAATTAGAGAGGCTTTGAATTGACCAATAACTAGCCCTACAAGGGCCCTTTCTATTTGATCACGACCTACACAGGATAAGATAAGGTTTTTAGATTAAACTTCTGGCTCTATAAATTAATATGAGATTTAAATCTATAAAGACATCATTTCTCTAGTTTTGAATGTCAATCTATTTGTAATTAGTTCATGATAATATTAATTTCCTTGAGCATATATCAAAAGTTGAGAGCCAATATGAAAAGTAAGTATTATGCTCTAATTGATATGTTTCATACGAAAGAAGAAGAAGAAGAAGGAATATAATTCCATTAGAATAACCAAAGGAAAAAGCTAGATGTCTCGCCCAAATTGGCGTGAAATTCATGTCGCCCCTTACGTGGAGGGTTGGCCCACATGCAATATCAACATTTTCCGATTTAAAAAGTTGAACAAATTTAAATTGCCAATTTTACCCAAATTGAGAACCAAAAAACCAGATCTCCTTCCTTCGATCCTGTTTGCCCCCTCTCCCGGCGACTCGAGTCGTAGCCACCGACGGCCGCTCCGCCTGAGAGTTCTTCTACCAGATCTGACGAGCGGCTCCGCCTTTGCTCCTCCTTCGACTTCGACTAGTTGTTTCGTTCGTCTTCCCACTCGTCGCCCTCGTTCGACTGGCTACTCCGTTCAGTGAAAGGAGTTTGTTTTGTGTTTAATTAGAGTGGAACTAGTTTGTTTTGTATTTTGTATTGTGCTGAATCAATTGGATTACTTTTGTAGATTGCCATTAAATTTCAGTGGTAGCAAGTAGCAACCGAAAGTATAGAGCAAGCCTAGACATGATTCAAGTTTTCAAAGCCCCCACAGTCCCACACTAGTGATAGTGAAGAACTTCATTGATGAAGATTATCGTGCTATTACTTTTTCTCGCTGGTCACTTGCCAAATACGATACATTTGATTACAGTCTTTCGATGTTAGAATAGAGTGAAGCTTAATAATGAACATAGATCAATCTTTAATTCTTGTGGATGTACTAGTAATTAATAAAAACAAGAACCAGAGAAAAAACCATGTGCAGGAAACGAACAAACCAGCAAACACGAACAGCAATTTGAGCAAACGAAAAACAGTTTGAATAATTCGTCAGATCTGGAATGAATCTCAGGCGGAGCGACGAGGGCGACTGCTTTGGTGACGAGTGATAAGCCGCTCGTCAGATCTTGCCGGAGTGAATCTTAGGCGACAGCGACGGCGGAGCGACGAGGGCAACGAGTGGGAAGTCGGACGAAGCAGCCAATCGAAGTCGAAGGGGGAGCCGCTCGTCAGATCTGGAAGGAGAACTCTCAGGCGGAGGGTGGAGCAGTCCGTCGGTGGCGACGAGTCAAGTTGCTGGAAGAGGGGGCAAAGAGGGTGGAGATCTGGGTTTTGGGTTCTCAATCCGTGTAAAAATGACAATTTAAATTTGTTTTATTTTTTAAATCGGAAATGCTGACATTGTATGTGGGCCAACCCTCCACGTAAGGGGCGACATGAATTTCACGCCAATTTGGCGAGACATCTAGCACCAACTATCATGAGAATTAAGTGTGTTGATGATGCCATTAAGCCACTAACCATTGGGATTTGTTGAGCTTTGGAGGTGACAAATAGCATGCTGTTTGTGGGTTACACTTATCTTAGTGGAAGAGAATCTTTTGAAGAAAAAAAAGAAGGAAAAAGTGCATGTAAGAGGGAAAACTTATCAAGTATATGAGCTACTATAAAGTAAAAATAGACCCACCAAACTTGTATGTGGGGATATTACTTGTTCATGTGGGGTGCAAAAGCATTCATTTGTATTGTCACATCCTTCTCATCAATAGCATGCTTCTTCACACACAAAAAACTTATGAGCACACCATCAAAATTTTCAGTTCAAGACTAATTTTAGTCTCACTCTTCAATTAGTACACAAAACAAGCAGTCAAAATCGCACAAACATACCACTAGTCTATAACTTATGTAGTCTTGAACTGCATATTGGGAAAAAAAAAAAAAAAAACTTGTAAATTTTCAATTATGCTAATCAAACAACATATGACAAGCTCTCTGAAGCCAAAAATTCACTCTGGGCCACATTATTTGACCTTCTTGTCGTTTCTACCCCTCTTTCTAAAATCACGCCTTTCTTCCGAATAATGCTTCTTTGTGAGCAGATTCGTCATGGCTAATCTAACAGCCTCAGCAGCAGCTGATAAAACCTTATCATCAACCGATACGCACCCTTGAAGCTTTTCTAGAAGCTTCTCTTTACCGGGTACCTGGCTGTCTTCCAACACTGTTGGCTCGTCGTCAGCTGAACCTGATGCAGTTTTGTTGAGATTGGAGATCACTCTCACCCGGGCCAGAGAGGAGGCGTTCAAGCCGGGTAGATTAGAGACACCAGTAGTCATCCATAGGTGTCCTCCTGAAGAGGCGCATCCTAAGCTTGTGGGGATAAACGTCTCTCCTGTGATGGAAATTACCTGTAAAGAAAGGAGCTCTGGTGAATTATTTTTAGGCTTAGATGAAGAGAACTCATGAAATTTTCTAGTGGGGAAAAAAACCTTACACTAGTTTATAGGAGCAAGAATGAGAAATTCATGGAGTTTAAAGTTTTTTCCCGATTAGGGTAATAATGGTTTCTCAGAACAAAATTCTTATATTATGCTCCAAAGTATAGAGTAAAAAGACCGTATATAATATGCTGCAAGTAGTTGCTTTGTATTGAGCAACTCCTGTAACTCTAAGAGAAGCTAGAGCTATAAAAGTGAAGCACACAATTTGTCAAGGATGGAAAATATAGGAGGAAAGTGGTAGCAAAGATCAGTCGACACTCTATTAAGTAGCGATACATCGCGGCATATTGTATTGTAGTACCAAAATTACCAATAACCAAAGAAGAATTTTAACTAGAGCATATAGGCAAATGAATCAGGAAAAATGAGCCAAGGAAGTAGTTAGATTTAGGATGCAAGTTGTAATAATTTTATTGACGTGTTGCCTGTGTAACTGTAGGAGCAGGTAGGGTCATGTGTAATACAAATCAAGACCGGCTTTTGGTTGGATAATTGATTTCTTGAGAGATGAAAAATAATTAAGACTTTACCTTGACAATAGAAAGGACTCTGGCAGAGGGGTCACAGTTCAAGAGTATGATGCCTTGCAATCTGAAGAGCAATACCACTTATCAGAAAATTCGATTGAGCAACAAAGTGCAACTGTAAGTTGAAGATGGAAACGGACACGAAGGGCATAGGGAATCAAAGGGAGATGGAACTTACCCTTGAAGTGCTACTGCAACTAATGATCCATTAGGAATGGTGCAAATATCAGTAACAGCTGGCTGGGACTCCTTAGCAACACCTGCCTTTACAAAGCAGAAAAATTTAAGCTGTCAAAACTGGAAATGGCTTACAGGACAAGTAGAAACCTAAACTCCAATAATATCCATATAATGAAGGACAAACTGTTAGATCCATGACTTTTTATGATTTTGATTCAATGCTCGATTGCAGAATAAAAAAAAAAAATTTCAGTTGCACAGATAAAAGACATGAGATAATTTTTGCTCAAGAATAGTAACCAACCTCAGACCCCACTTCACATGTAGAAAGAAGAGATCCAGAAGAAATTTCCCACAAGCAAACCTACACAAGTGAACAAAAGTTGATGTTCACCTGGGAACGAAATAAATAAGAGTGTACATCTTAGGTGGAACATTATAGAAAATGAGCATTACTAACCTTTGAATCACCACTACCAGAGAGAAGAAAGCCCTGCGGATGATCCAAGTTTTGCAACAGCGCAAGGCAGGATACAAATCTGTGAGAATTGCAACGGAATCACAATAGGTGGCAGCTACTACATAATAATATGCCAAAACTGATCATTTTGGGACTTATAAATATTGCAAACTAGAGAGCTCCGCAGAACTCTGATACCAAAAATATTGTTATCTCTGCTGGGACTGAAGAAACATTAAGCTTCAACTTTCAAGGCAGTTTAACTTTTATGAACAACTTCACACAAACAATCACGTCCAAAAATGCTAATAATCCTACATTGATACTTTTTCACAACTCAAATCAGACAGTCCAATATATTTATTTAGCTGGATCACAAGTTTTAGCCTCTTACAGTCTTAAATATCTCACCCAGATATAATTATCAAAGTGAAAAAGAAAATCAGAAAAGTTTGTCAATTGCAGCATATAAAATTAGGGTGATTGTAAATGTAATGCTTTTCACTCTCTCAAGTAAAAGAGATCATGTCATTTCCATGTCATCATCATTCATAGACCTAGTTGCTGAATCAATCATAAAAATTCTAACTAACAAGAAAAGGAGGATTGAGTGAGACTCACTCTGAGTGACCCAGGCAGAAACTTTGTATTTCATGTGCTCCTATTAAGGGGTTTTCTGGAAACACGGTAACCTATCACCATAAAACTGAGTTATAACGACGTAGAAGATGGGAGTTTCATTGCTTCGGTGACTAGAAAGTTAACTCACACGGATTTTAAAATCACGGTCAGCACTAAGTAAGAATCGCCCATCAGGTGAGAATTCCTGCATATAAATTACAGCATACGTGCCTCAGAACAAATATACACATCCATGAAAGATAAACATATAGGGACATTTGCATTGATGAGTAACGCACCAGACTAGTAATGATACTGCAATAGTGAGCAAGTATAGGTACTGGCTTACAATCCAAAATGGCTTCATTTTGATCAAGCCCCTTGAGATCTACGACCCACACAACTCCAAATTTGTCAGCAAAATAAACAAATTTCTCATCTTTACTTACAGCTACGGCAGTCACTCTCTTCTCTGAGTTCCTATTATAATTCAAGAAAAATAAAAAAAATCGAAAAGCAAAAGATAAGATTTCTATCCGTAACCATTGGAGAACGAATCTCATTGCACACTCAACTTACACAGAAAGCACGCATTGCCATGATTTCGAGCACCACATCTTAACACACTTGTCATCGCCAGCAGAGACCAAAAACTTGCCACTATCACTGAAACGAACCGCTCTGATAGAATCCTTGTGAAGCAGCTCTGTGGAGTCATTTGCTAAACAAGCCAAACAATTACTCCTGCATCAACATACTGAAATCTTACATTCTCCTGATGGCACGATTTATATCATATATATCACATTAATATGCAGCTATTTTCAGCAGTATTATTCCCAGTTTAGTTCAATACCATAATCCCAAGCACTTTAGGTTATCAATCCTAATGTCCTACCAAACCTTATTGAACCAGAGTGAAAGCTACTCATCATATAGGCATAATCAACCATAGCCTTCTATTAAACGCCATTACACAAGAGAAAAGCAATGGATCCAAATCCAATACAAACCTAAGCGAATAGCATTCATATAGATTCATCAATATTCAGTTCTATTTGTTTGTGCTCGAGAGGAATTAACATGTGGCTATTTTCAGCAGTATTATTCCCAGTTTAATTCAACACCATAATCTCAAGCACTTCAGGTTATCAATCCTAATTTCCTACCGAAACCTTATAGAACCAGAGCGGAAGCTACTCATCATATAGGCAGAATCAACCATAGACTTCTATTACACGCCATTACACAAGAGAAAAACAATGAATCCAAATCAAATACACTCCTAAACTAATGGCATTCATATAGATTCATCAATATTCAGTTCTATTTGTTTGTGCTCGGGAGGAATTAACATGTGGCTATTTTCAACAGTATTATTCCCAGTTTAGTTCAATACCATAATCTCAAGTACACTTTAGGTCATCAAATCCTACTTTCCTACCAAAACCTTTTTGAACCAGAGTGCAAGCTACTCATCATACAGGCAGAATCAACCATAGGCTTCAATTACACACCGCTATACAAGAGAAAAGCAAGGAATCCAAATCCAATACACACCTAAACTAATAGCATTCATATAGATTCATCAATATTCAGTTCTATTTGTTTGTGCCCGGGATGAATTAACATGTGGCTATTTTCAGCAGTATTATTCCCAGTTTAGTTCAACACCATAATCCCAAGCACTTTAGGTTATCAAATCCTAATTTCCTACCAAAACCTTTTTGAACCAGAGTGGAAGCTACACTCATCATACAGGCAGAATCAACCATAGGCTTCTATTACACGCCATTACACAAGATAAAAGCAACGAATCCAAATCCAATACACACCAAAACGAATAGCATTCATATAGATTCATCAACATGAAGTTCTATCTTTTTCAAGAAGACTACAATTTCTAGCATTCTCAGCAAAAGATCGTGTTCTAGAATGACATGAATGGGAAGAAGAAAGAAAGACGATTACTGGAGATCGAAAACTCGGAGATCGGAGCCGACGGCGAGGGCGACGGAGGAATGGAGCGGGTGGACGGCGATAAGAGCGGGAGCAACCTCGGTTTCTCGGTTAGCGTCTCGGTCGTCGTCGATATTCAATTCAGGCTCCTCCTTGGGCAAATCCGCCGGAGCTCCATTCTTGTCTTCCATCTTGGTGGTCTGTGTTGCTCCGTGTGTGTAAGGTAGGGTTTTACGGGTCTTCTGTTTTCAACATCACCTTACTAAGTTACTATTATGAACTAGTATTGAATTTGATTTAATTAAAATTTTAGTTTTAATTTTTATATAAGGATTTAATATTCCTAAAATTCGTAGTATTTATTCTGATGTTTATGGGTTATAATTTTAACAAAATATTTTTTTTATTTTAATCTTAAATTTAATACTCTATATAGTATAATTAATTATTTATGTATGTAAAGAAAACTTATAGATACAATTTCTAGGAGTGTTCAACGGTACACAAAGTATTAGTTTCAACACAGCAATCTTGATACACAACTATTTATATTGTTGAACAAAGAGTGACCATAAAAAAAAGTCTAATAAAAAAAAGTAATTCATTGAGTCATTCTTAATAAACAAATCGTTAGCATTGACGAACAAATGTGTGATATTGATGCACAAACGGTTGGTACTAGTAAATGAACATATATTTTAATCATTTACAAAACCTAGATTAAATATTGTATTGGTATACATAAAAAAAGGTTGAATCATAAAAAATGAATAAAAATATTCGAATTCAAAGAACAATGAACATCAAAAAACCGATTTACAAACCACTAGTTTTGATATTCAATTGCTTAATATTGACGATGAACAATTGATCAATTTTGCTACGTACCTCAGAAACGAAATTTTTCAAAAACAATGTGAAAAAACGGGGAAATTCAACCGTAACATTTTTTTACACTTTTTAATGTAAAATGAATCTGAAACTATTAATTTTTTTTTGGGAGGAAACGAAAAAAACACGTTCTAAGAGTCTTTCTCAAGTTCTCATAAGGTATAACCTACAAATTTAAAATGACTTTTTCTAGTAGAAGTAAAAATGATTTTGAATAACCAATCAGACCTTAGATCCATAAACATCTTAGCCATCAATTAAAACCTAAGGAAATTGGCCATATAACATCAGTATTTTTCAGTTTAAACAACCCAAAAACATAACATTATCAGACTCAACAGTCCGCCAAAACGCTCTAACATAAAGCGAGCAGTGGCCAAAGTGGAGAACAACCTCAAGAGTCTGTTTGAATGACAATCACACCACTGAAATTTAATTGTAGACCATGTACTTGGGAGTAGCACTGAATTTCTGGTATCCCTTGATGACCTTGTTGACAGCATCAAGGAAATCCTTCTCTGTCACCGTCTTCCTCCTAGCTCTAATGGCATACATTCCAGCTTCGGTGCACACACTCCTTATATCGGCACCTGTTGTGGGTG
Source organism: Polygonum aviculare (assembly GCA_934048045.1). Taxonomy (NCBI): domain Eukaryota; kingdom Viridiplantae; phylum Streptophyta; class Magnoliopsida; order Caryophyllales; family Polygonaceae; genus Polygonum; species Polygonum aviculare. The sequence goes on along the minus strand of OW204028.1, from coordinate 31,513,307 downwards.
TTTGAACAGGTTAGTTTAAATTTTATGCTTGATGGAGGGCGTGGAAACGATTTTAAGAAAACCCGATGGCATTATGTGTGGTCATAGATCAAACCACGAGTGCTTATAGCATGAAAATGATTTTAAAAAAGTTCGATGCCATTATGGGTGGTCAAATGAGCAAACCACGAGTATTGAGCATATATATAGTATCCCCTATGTTCACTAAAGATTGTCATTTTAGGTTTTGACACGAATTCTAAGACACTACAAAAATTGGTTATGGAATTCTAAGACAAATTGTATTTATGTCAGCTTCCAATAGCTAACCTCGTAACAGACCTATCTTTTACTAAGAAGATTAGAGGGGCTGAATGACACTCTTTTCTGAACGGATGTAGTGCATGATATAGAAAACTGAAGCTTTGATCAAGAGTATACTGACCTGTGGAATTAGGGCAAAGGCGAGCCAGGAGTTCAAACCGAATGTCTCTCTCACAGTTCATTGTCCTGGTGTGTATCTTGAAAATTTGTGTTCTACCCTCCAGATCAGGTAGGCCAAACTCGACTTTACGGTCCAACCGTCCAGGACGCAGCAATGCTGGGTCAAGTGTGTCTGGTCTGGAAAACAGAACCAAAGGATATTAAAGTGAGTTGAAGGTACTAGATTAACACCAATGGATATAACACCCACATTGGTCAATGTTTCATCTTTAAGTAAGATCAGTTGTTTCTTTGACCGACACGGCCGTGTAGTATATGGTCACTAATAAAGTAGTATATGTGCAATCAATCACCTGTTTGTGGCCATGAGGACCTTAATGTTTCCCCGAGCATCAAAACCATCAAGCTGATTCACAATTTCAAGCATGGTCCGTTGGACTTCATTGTCTCCACCTACACCATCATCAAAACGTGCCCCTCCAATGGCATCAACTTCATCAAAGAACACGATGCAAGCTTTTTTGGATCTTGCCATCTGCATAACATAAAAATGAAAATATTAACATAACCGGCAACCCAAAAATGTTTTTTAGTAAATAGATAATGATTCAATTATCATACCTGAAACAGTTCACGAACCATTCGAGCTCCCTCACCGACATACTTCTGCACAAGCTCACTACCAATAACTCGGATGAAGCATGCATCAGTTCTGTTTGCTACAGCTCTAGCCAGCAGGGTCTTACCAGTTCCAGGGGGACCATAGCATAGAACTCCCTTAGGAGGATCAATCCCTAGCTTTACAAACTTCTCAGGGTGAAGCATTGGCAATTCCACAACCTAAAGCAGCAAACAAAAGTGGATAAAATATCAAACTCCAATTTCATCTACAGATATTAGAGATCTTGACATAGCCTTTAAATAAGCATGATAGATAATAAAGCTAGAAGAGCCATGTAGCATACAGACCTCCCTCATCCTCTCAATTTGTTCTTTGCAACCTCCAACGTCATTATATGTCACATCTGGTTTCTCTTCAACAGTCATCATAGTCACACTAGGATCGATTTTTGGAGGCAAAGGAATTTGGATCTGATACTTATTTCTATCAACCCTGAAATAAGTAGAAGGGAGAGAATGTTAGATACAGCTCATATAGAAAAAGAATGACAAGCTGCAAGAATTTAGAAACACAACATATTTTTAGTTGCACATAACATGATAAGATTACAAAATTTTGAGGAAAATACTAAACCGCCAAATAAGAACAGTCAATGTTAGCAAATAAGTATGTTGTCATCTGAATTAATATCTGAAGTTTCCAGCTCACAAAGTAGAAGTACGATAAGTGAAATTTCTATTTCAGAAAACAGGGATCATAGCATCAAGACTTTAAAACCAAAGAGCAGCTCCAACTACTAATCATATTCCAGTCTATAAAACAACAATATCATACCTCTATAGACAATAAAAATAATTAATAAAGTGAAAAGCTTACCCAACACGCATGCCTTCTTCAATATCTGTTGGTGACACTTTGTCGCCAAGTCCAACAACAAACTGCAATCAAGATATAAGTTTTAACATGCATGCTATGACCATTTCAGCAGTCAATCTGGAATTCATATTTTTTTTTTAGAATAAATGGAAAACATGAAACCAGTAGGACTGAAGACAGTTAAACACCTTTGCTATCTGTTTCACATTAATTACGTATTTGGCATCTTCAGTATTTGGGCTGATTATCTTTGTACACCTTGCAACCTGTATTCCAATAATAAACAGATTCAGCCAGTACAGATACTGGGTAAACATTAACACAGAGCCTTCAATCTCACAAAAATATCCAAATGAGCACACCTGAAGTGGTTGTTCCTCCTGCATCATTTGTTTATCTGAGACAAGATCCCACTGGCTAGGTGCAGCCAATCCCGTGTCAGATTCCTTGATGCCTAACATTCAACTGAGAAATTAGAACAGTCTTACACAAAATTAAAGATTATATGCAGTGTATGACCCAAAAATACCCCTCCCAGAAAGAATAACAAAAAAGGAGCATACTTTCTTCAACCCTACTATAACAAATTGGATGTGGAAATAAGTTCTGCACAAGAACCAATCCTCCAGAAGTAGCAGTTCACTAATCACAAGTCATTATCTAATTTGAATGACCCAGAACTCATAAATACTATCTAAAAATATCACAGCCATGCACATGACTAAAAAACAGATGCAATCTAGAAATTTACCGCACAGGTCATTCACTTTCTTCGCCATCTCCTTAATTTCCTTTTCAGCTTTCTTAATGCTGTTTGAGTAAGGTCCCAAGCCCTGCCGAAAAATGGAGCAAAATTAGAAAAAGCAAGCTAAATGTCAGAACTTAGTTGCTTTTGGACCAACAAACTAACATAAAGGCTATCAAAAGAGTGTGTGAGCTATGCTTAGATTAGTCCGAAAACAGGTCCAATTGCCAATAACTACCTAATACAAACCAAGCTCAGAATGAAACAGGTAACAGTCAGAAGCTTGACTTCTAATCAGCAGCTAACTAATTACAGATGCTGGCTGCAATTCCCAAAAGATCAGATCTCACACAAACTACCAAGAGTTGAACAAGTACGATTCTCTCATAACATACTACATCCTTATGAAGTTATGATTTCGGTAGCAATGGACTTACTCATACGGTTGAGATTCTACCTAAATCAGGTTCAAGTCAAAAAATTTGAAAATTGGTGGCTTTCTACAGAGCAAAGATTATATTACAGCTAACAGCATGACTCTCAATAACCAAGCAAAAATTGCCAAAAAAAGGGCAAAGGTTTAAACTTTGAAAGAAATCCACAGACCTGAATTCGATTCCCCACCACATTACAGGATATAGTATAGAAGAAAATCAATTAGCAAACAATCAAAGGCACCAGAAACCTAATTCAGATTTACCAACACACTGCCGCAATCTTTCCACTAACACGAAATCGGAACAGCGCAAGACTTAAAACTGAGATCAAATTAGGGTTTCGAAGCATGAAACCAGATCACAGCCGAGATCAGAGTTTAGCGAACAAGGAAGGGACTCACATAAGTTTTGAGAAGGGCTATGTCGTCCTCGTCGAGTGGGCGAGGGTTCTTCTCGTCCTTGATGTCGATATCGTCGTCAATCGCCATGGTTTCGCTCCTGGGGCGGGCTTGGTGCTCTCTCTTCTGCCTGAGGTTTGCTTGAACAACAAGTGATGCGTTTCGGCTCCCAAGTCCTAATCCAGGTTTATAAGGTCGCGGGTTAAGAAGGTCAATTCTACAAAGTCACCCATTACAGGCCTATATCATTATATCATATCATCATCATAATTCATCATATCATAACTATATACCCGAGATTAAAAATAATATTTAGCATGACACGTGTCACATCCACATGGGACAGCATCACCCATCTTTATTAAAACAATCAATCAATCAATATAAATATTATAAAAGCCGACAGTTTTCGTTGATTCTGGCCCCACCAGATATATAGCCAAAATTATTTTTAAAGTCTTTTAATTAACTACCACAATTTTGCTACGTAAATTTTCAATCTTTTAATTAACTACCTTATCAACAATATCTATTCATACGATATCTAGCCGAAAATATAGTTCGTAAATAAACCATATACATTATCTATCCATATACTATAACTATCCATATACAATATCTATCCATAAAATATAATACGTAAATTTTTAATATCTTTTAATTTAGCTACAATCTATCCATACAATATCTATCAAACAATATGACTATGACTATTACCACAACTATATTATAAAAATCTAGCGGACAAGAAAACGTTTTATTATATGTTGAGGTTATCTTTTATGTTTGATTCTGTAGCCAACCATTTATATATTTCAATTTAAGGAATATTATAAGTTTTTAATAGCCACCACGTTGATGACACTGATAATTCTTATTAGTCAAATACATAAAAAAAAGTTTTAAAAAATGTTTTTAATATTATAACTTATAATACTTTAATTGTATTACAATGATCATCAATTTTAAAAATTGGATTATAATATTAAAATTATAATAAGAATTAATAAAGTTCTATTTTTCTTTAATTATTAATCATCATATGTCATATTTTTTATTATATTAATTCTTATGGAAATTGTTATTAATAAGAATTAATAAGTTTCCAATTGTTATATTATATTAAAATTATTTTATTATATTTTTATTCATAAGTTATAATTAATAAGAATTAGATAATTATAAGTTATTAATTCTTATTACATTGATAAAAAATTTATTAATTTCATTTTTCTAAGAATTAATAATTTATAATTGTTTTACACTGATAAATCTTCTAAGAATTATAATATTAAAATTGGATCGGTGGCACGTAAAATTGTACTACGGAGATACTGGCAAGTAAAATTATAGAGATATGAATATATGATGTAGCATTCATTAATCATGCATGAATGCATTTTACATGTAGGAATTAGGTTTTATTAATTTTTCCCGCAAAAACACATGTATTTATGTTTTATTGGTTTTTTTTATTGGATTTATAATAGTCCTATAATTTGTAATATGATTTTATGTTATATGGTAAAGTTATATATTTAGAAAATATGACATGTTAGGACATCAGTATTATATTTAAATATAATATTACTATCATGGTGTATTTTATTAGTAAGTGAAATTAAATGTGCATAAATTTAATAAATAATGTATTTAATATAGTTTTAATATTTAAGACATAGTCGTACGTGGTACGACGGGTTAAGCTTATTATAAAAGCCGGCCGTTTTCGAGCCATCACGTTAATTCTGACCCCACTTTATTCACACTTTTATATGTTTTATTTTTCTTAATTATCTAATCTTTAATTTTATCTTTTTTCTTACCCATTTAATATCTATCTTTGATGACATACTATTTATCTTTAAAATTTCCTTAATTATATAATCCATAATTTTATTTTATTTTCTTACTCATATAATATCTATCTTTGAAACAATAATATCTACCTTTAAAATTTCTTTCTATAAAAGATACATATTAATGAACTTATCTTTCCAATTACCATTTTAATCTATTTATGTAATAATTAATATAATAAATTCAAATTTTAAAAATAATTTAAAAATTGAAGCCTCTTTTTCTAAATAAATTATTATTTTTATCTTTAATACTAAATCAATTTATATGTATTAAATTTTACTTAAATTATATATTATCATGCTCCTAATAACTTAGTTTTTTATCTCTCATAATTACATTCTTTATGAGTATCAATATATGTAAAAGATATTTTTTGAATTTTGATAAGATATTTTATCCTGTTTGATACATGTGTTATCTTTTTAATCTCTTTATAAAGAAGTAATAAAAAAATTTGAATTTAAAATAGAATCCCTTTTTTATAATTAATTTATTATTATTATCTTTAATATTAAATCAATTTATATTTACTATCTTGTACTTAACTTATATATTATCACTCTCATAATAACTTAGCTTATATATTTCATAATAAAATAATTGTTGATTAATATATTTTATTTATTTCAATATATATAGTCGTTAGAATCATGTTGGACTCATTTTATATTTCTAAAATTTGATACTATAATTTAATATTTTTCATAAAATAACAATTCATAGTAATTATATCTCATATTAATAAATTATAGTATTATAACGGAAAATAAGATCAAACCAAAATAATCAACTAAAACAACTCATTTTATATTATGTTGCCTTATAATGCCTCAAAATTGTGACAAGACGGACAATGATATATATTAACCATTAGAGACAAATTTTGAAGGAAGAAAAAGTAAATAAATTTTATATACTATACTAAATTGTTCTCTAATTAGAATATGTTTAATATTTTTAAAATCTCATATGTGCGATACTACAAATATGAAAATTAATATTTTTCAGTTACAAAAAAACAAGATTTGCATGCTAAAAGTTTTATTATATGTTTTCACTAATTTATATCCTATTTATAATAAAAACAATTTAAAAAATGTGAAGCGTGAGTCATTGCCGTGCATGGCATGACGGGTACAGCTAGTTTAATTTGTTTAATTGGTTGAAATTTCATTGTAGGCCTCACATTAAATTGTACACATAATAAATCTATCAAAATCTTTAAAAGATCTATCCAAAATTATAGACATAATGAAAATCAATTCCTTATAATTTTCTATATTTTTATTTAGTTATATTTTTAACCTAGAATCTATTTAGTATGTTATGTATCTTATCATTTTCTTATACAATAATCGTAAAACTTTGGTATTTACATATGTCAATTAAATATATTATTAAAATTATAATTCATAAAATAAATCATAAAAATCTTAAGGTTATTCAATCTTTATACAAAAATTATAATCCTATAAATTTTTATTTGATTAAAATAATATACTATAACAAAATTACTATTTTATTAAAATAAATCCCATAAGAAACAAACTAAATAAACTAATACGAGATTTTATATCAAGCTATTCTTTTGAATAACTTATATAAAATTTAAACTAAGATTTTAGTTAAAACAAATCCGTGCCTTGATTAATATTAGTTACTATCTATACTACCCCATAGTATAAAGTGGAGTTAATGTCTTTACAAAAAAATTGTCACGTGTCATTTCTATAATAAAATAATTCAACGGACCCTCATTTATATAATAAGCTGCAATCTTCTAATAAATATTATTATTTCATATAATATGATCTTTCACTCAAATAAACAAATAAGATAAAATCAGAAAGTAATTTCTAAAATATAACAAATACCAATATATGTTTGATATATAATTGGATTTTTTATAATTTTCTAAATATAATTTTTTTTTTAAAAAAAAACTTGACTATATCTACATGTATAAGATTTTCTATCTAACTTAATAAAACATGATCTTTCCATTTAAACAAAAAATCAAGATAAAGTTGGAAAGTAATTTATGATAGATAATCCTAAAATTATTTTTTATACTTATAGACACACACTTATACTTATCCAAGGGTCCATTCGACAAACTATGTACTTATATGAGTTGAAGTTGAAATGAAAATATTGAAACTGAAATTATAATAGTTGATGTTGACGTAGAAAACTGTTTTTAATTTGAGTGTTTGGAATAGGAATAAGATAAATGGTATAAAAGTAAATAAGCTCCCATAATGTTGGAGAAGCTCAATATTTTTCACTGTTGATTTGCGAAAATGGGAAAAGTTGCAATTGCACAACTTTTTTCTTCGCGCATCTAGCTTGCGCACATGGCTAAAATAGGATTTCGGAAAAAACTAATTGAGGGTACCATCGCGCAACCATGCCAGCATAAAGAGAGGCGCACCGTGGTTTTCATGCCTGGTACCAATTTCACGAACTTATCACCTATACCCCATCTCCTAGAGCCCGGTACCAATTTCACCACCCTAGTGTTGACTTCTGGCTTGTCACTCTTAGCTCGAGGATCGAATATTGGAAGATGCGTTGCAAGAAATTTGGTAGAGATTTGGAGACATTTGCTTAGTTATTCTATTTTCAGGGATTTGTGTAATTTTGTATGTTTCATGTCTTTTGTGCCCACCCTTAGGAAATTTATGTACTTATACATTTTTCATATAAGGGACGGGTTTTCCCCTAGTTGAGGACTACTAAGCTCAATCTATCTTATTATTAATATTTCATCCCCCATATCATATCTTATTAATCAATACAAAAATTTAAAGTTCAAGTGATTTAATCAATAATTGTCAAAACATCCCAGATTTGATAATTCACAAATCCAAAATCATATAACAAGGTCAAGGGTGGAAATGTCAGTACATAGAATAACAACACTAAAACATAAACAAAAAGGTATGATTGTAGAAGAGGTGGTGATCACCCACCTTCTTCGCCTAGCTTACCTAGTCTTCTTCCTCCTCGTCCAAGTCATTCATTCCTAAATCCGGTTTTGAATTTGTTACATGATCTTATAAAAAGACCAAGATACACAAGCTCACATACGGAGTTCGATACTTATCTAACCACTACTTTTGAGTTTTTGGATAGTTTTGATATCTTAGAATGGTGGAACCAATCCAAAAAGACTTTCTCCACATTAGCAAAGATCGTCGTTCAAATACTTGTCGTTTGTACCTTAATCGTAGCTATCAAGCAAACTTTTAACCAAGGTAGCCATATCTTAGACGAAAAGAGATCCAACTTGAAGCCCGAGTCTTTGGAATCTTAAGTTTGTGTGAATGATTAGAAGAGGGCGAATCTAAGAAAACAAAATACGGATGACACGGAGGTTGATTTCGACGAAAACGATACAACAATTACAGCAGGCCGCTCTCCTTCCCTTGGTTCCAAAGATGCGACTAAGAGGTAAGTGGGGTTTCGTATTGAAGGTAAGTGAACTACGTACGATGTCTTTGATTCCTCTATAACCCCGAGAGGATACGTAGGCAGCTTAATATATTAAGTTCACGTCCTGTAGTTACAGAATTACTTTGTTTTGTATTTTATAACTAACAATTATTCGCAAAAAACCTCTTCTGGGATAAACTGCGGTAGCGGTCAACTAGCCGTTAGATCTTCCACGACTAGTTTTAAATGACAACGATCGTGGCTTGAGGAACCTCGGTCACAGTTCACAATTTAATATAAAAAAAAAGGTTCACAATCGGAACCAATTATAGAACTAACATGAACCGGCGGGAAATTAGAACCGAATTGGAGAAAACAGTGAAGTATCAGTTCCAAGTTTCGGGGAACCGGAACCATGATTAGTTCCGCTGCTTAAGATAATACCATTGAGTTTGACCAAACTACTTTTATAAAATCATTTCCATGCTAAGCACTTGTGTTTTGCTCATTTGAGCATACATAATACCATTGAGTTTTTTTACAATCGTTTTCATATCCTTCATTAAGCAAAAAATTTTAACTAAGCTGTTGAAACACCCACAATAGGTGCTGATATAAGGAGTGTGTGCACCGAAGCTAGAATGTATGTCATTAGAGCTAGGAGGAAGACGGTGACAGAGAAGGACTTCCTTGATGCTGTCAACAAGGTAATCAAGGGATACCAGAAATTTCAATACTACTCCGAAGTACATGGTCTACAATTAATTTGAGTGGTGTGATTATCCTTCAAAGACTCTTGAGGTTGTGCTCCACTTTGGCCACTGCTCGCTTTATGTTAGAGTGTTTTGACGGACGGTTGAGTCTGATAATGCTATGTTTTTGGGTTGTTTAAAGTTTAAACTGAAAAATACAGATGTTATATGACCAATTTCCTTAGGTTTTAATTTATGGCTAAGATGTTTATGTATCTAATGTCTTAGTATGTTTTGATTGGTTATTCAAATCATTTTTACTTCTATTAGAAAAACGAGGAGGGTCTTACGGTGAGACGAGGAGGGTCTTACGATGAGACATAGAATATTTTTTTCCGTTTTCTTCAAAAACAATTAACGTTTCAGAACTAAGGGAATAGAAAGGAAAGTAGATTCTCCACCATTGATAAGATTTGAGTGGATTTGTGTTAATTTAAAAGAAAACGATCAAAATATTTTTCCTCCCCTACAAGTAAAATCCATTATTTTACTTTACTTTCTCTTCTCTTTCACCTATCATTCTTTATCTTACTTTCCCTCGGTAAACTTGCTCCCAAATAGAGGGTAAAAAAGGTAAAAGAAAAAAAATTGTTTCTAATGTATGTAGGAAAGCTGCTGAATTGTTCATCATCTGTAAGTATTGATAATTTTATTATTATTAGGGTAAACACTAGGTGTAAAAAGACGATTATATGTGAAGGGGACATTGCTGAATTATATACTTTTCTTACAATTCGCTTTAGGGATGAGTTTATAACATGCATAAGCTTTATCTTGGATGTGTACAAATCTATCTATATATATTAAAGGGATAGTTTTTTATACCACATGTCCTATTATTTATTCATTGCGTCTACATGTTAAATTCTAGTATTTCAAAATATTTTCTACAGTAATTAATAATCAGGGTCTATTGTATACTGTATTAACTAATGATAATAATTAAAATAATAAACAATTAGCCCCCCCGAAAATAGGCTATTGGTGTCTTTAAAGACGCCAATAGCCTATTTTCATTAATGAATTCCAATAATATATCCCTAGACAATAGATTGGACATAATAACCTATTATATAAAATTGGACAAAATTGCCCTCTACAACCAATTTACGTAAATTTAGAAACCTCCCTTCTGCAGTTTTTACGTAATTCTCCGTCCTGCAATCTTCCTCCCGTCGGCCACCTTCCATCTGCCGGCCACCATCCTCCCGCCGGCCGCCGCCCTACCGCCGCCCTCCTGCCGGCCGCCGCCCTACCGCCGCCCTCCTGCCGGCCGCCGCCCTACCGTCGTATCCTTACCGCCGCCATAGCCTTGCCCAGATCTATGCATCTACGCCGGCCACCATCCTCCCGTCGTCCACCTTCCTCCCTCCGGCCACCATCCTCACACCGGCCACCACCCTCACGCCAGCCACCACCCTCCCGCCGGCCGCACCAGCCCCCCGCCGGCCACCCCTCCACCTCCTAGGTCGATTTGCGTAAACATGCAATTCGCAACTTTGGTATGTTACATTAATATTGGTAGGGTTTATTACATTAAAAATTATGTCGATTAGACTTTATGTAAATGAAAGTTGTTAAGATTCTGTTGCATAATATTTGCTAGGATCTTGTTACATTAAATTTTATATAGAATAATTTATGTAGGTTAAATTGTTACATTAAATATATGTAAATAAGATTTATGTAGATTTAGTTTAGTTTATTTAGGTATTACAATAATTTATGTAGATTAGTTTTGTGTATGTGTTACATTAATTTTATGTAGATTAGATTTTATGTAAATTAAAGCTGTTAAGATTCTGTTACATAATATTTGCTAGGATCTTGTTACATTAAATTTTATGTAGAATAATTTATGTAGGTTAAATTGTTACATTAAATGTATGTAGATAAGATTTATGTAGATTTAGTTTAGTTTATTCAAGTATTACATTAATTTATGTAGATTAATTTTGTGTATGTGTTACATTAATTTTATGTAGATTAGATTTTATGTAAATTACAGTTGTTAAGATTCTATTACATAATATTTGCTAGGATCTTGTTACATTAAATTTTATGTAGAATAATTTATGTAGGCTAAATTGTTACATTAAATGTATGTAGATAAGATTTACTTAGATTTAGTCTAGTTTATTTAAGTATTACATTAATTTATGCAGATTAATTTTGTGTATGTGTTACATTAATTTTATGTAAATTAGATTTTATGTAAATTAAAGTTGTTAAGATTCTGTTACATAATATTTAATGTAGATCGAGTAATTTATGTTGATTTATTTAGTGTACATTAATTTATTGTAAGTAAATCTTAAACCTAATTTTAATGTAACCCTAATTAAACTACATAAAAGCACTACTACATACTCCCTCCGCCCCAAAATGTTTGTCTGTAAAGGACAATTGGCACGGTAATTAACACGATGTTGAAAAGTTGAATAATTAAGGTAATATATAAGTATTAAACTTAAAAAAGTGATGAACTTGATGGGAAAGGTGGATAATTGGGGGTAATATATAAGGTTGGATGAGGATAGCTTTGTAATTTTATAGGAAAAAGTGATAAAGGTGATGAAAAAGTTGGGTAATGAGGGTAATATATGAGATTGAATAAGGGTAATATGGTAAGAAAAGTATGATATAATTAAATTGAAAGTTTGGAAAGATGGACAAACTTTTTGGGACAACCGAAATGGAAAGATGGACAAACATTATGGGACGGAGGGAGTAAATTTTATGATGAAACTACATAAAATTAATTTATTGTAACGAAATCTTAAAATTATTTTTTGTGTAACCCTAATCAATCTAGTTTAATCAAACAATGCTAGCTTCTCCTCTTTATGTAAACAAAATTAGTGCTTCTCCTCTTTACGTAATCAAACTAGTTTAATCACACAGTGCTTCTCCTACTACAAGTTAATTTAGGTAAATCGAACACGAACAGTAGTGCTTCTCCTCTTTACGTAAACAAAATTAGTTTAATCAAACACTGCTTCTCTAAATCAAATTTACGACCTCCACGCCGGTCATGCCGAATTGTAAATCAAACTTACAATGCCTAAAATTAAGATTTTTAATTAGTTTAATCAAACTACATACAAGTTCTTCAAAATCAGGTATGTCTGTAAACTACATATAATAATTCTTCAAACCCTAATTTAATCTTAAGCATAATTTTATGCAACCCTAATTGAGGAAGTACAATACACACCTCATCGGAGTCGTTGGCGGTGCATTGGCGGTGCAATGTGGTGCACCGCCAATGCGTTGGAAGGCTTCTCTGTAATACGTATTCTGGATGAGAGACCTTTTTTAATTAATGGGTATTTATTATCTTTAATTTAATTAATAGGGTTATTTTGGTATTTCTAATTAAAAGGTGTAGTTTTGGAAAGAATATTACATGGGGGTATATTTTTGGAATTCATAATTGAAAAGGGGATTATCCTGGGATTTTTCTCTAAATTTTTTGATTCTTTTTTTTTCCACTATAGAAAATCTTAATTAATGTCTTAAAATGATCTTGAAACAAATACCAATAATAATTTTTTTGATTCTTTTTTTTTCCACTATAGAAAATCTTAATTAATGTCTTAAAATGATCTAAAATGAATTTACCAATAATAAAATAAGGCTAATTTATAATAACTTTTTTCATCCATCACTATAAATATATTAAGACAATACATTGACTATTTATATTCATTTTTAGTATTTATCATTTTATTCTTATTATATAATATTATAATAAGATATTTTGTTATTATAGGTCCCTAAAGTATGCCATACAAGTATGTTAGATACTAGATACTATTAATTTGTATTCATGATATTTATTATATTTGATCATCATTATAAATTAGATGACACATTTAGACTAACAATAATGCAAGTATAAAAACAAATTGGAGAAATTTCATATATATACATATGCATTCATATAGGATATGACAATTTCCATACTAAATTTATTAGTTAGTAATTGAAAACTAAAATGATGACATATAAAATAAATTAGAATTCTACATCGATGGCCAAAAAAAATAAAAAACTTTATATTTGTATTAATTTATAAAATTTATTATATCTATTATATAATAATATTGGTTGAAACAATAGAAAAATAATAAACTTCTAACATTACAAAATATAATATTCATGCAAAACTAATAGCAAACTGTTTTATTAAGCTTAAGATTGCATGTTTCGAAATTATTTTCTATAAATTAAATAAATGATAATTAAAATAGAGAAAAATAAAAAAACGTTCCGTGCATAGCACGGGAAATCACGCTAGTTAATCCTTAAAAGTTGACCATCCAAAATTCAATCAAACAACATGGAAAATGAAACTCAAATCAAAACAAACTAATCGGTAGATTTATATAGTATGTTGGGTGTACACAACACATCTTAGTTTATCTTTTCGTTGATCAACTTGCCAAACCAACTACTGTAGTTCGATATTTGTTTGTGCATTCATGAAAATTCTCGATTGATTTAAAAATTGGTCTTCCTCTTCGCTACAATCAATTGGATTTTGTTCGATCTGTTGATTAGTTGTTCTAATTGAATTAGCTCAAAACAAACGAAATGCTCGAATGTTAATATGCTAGAATGGGAGAAATTGATGTTATCAAATTCTACAAGCTCTACCTATTGTATTCACTTTAATATTTTTGGGCATTATTCACATACTTTTTGGTCATTATTATTGACATCATAAGTAATAAGTATAATATAAATATTATATTATAATTTTTCTGTGTAATTATTAGCATATTATATACTATATGTATTATGTTATGTTATGTTTCAATACAAACGTAATGCACTCAACAACGACCTAAACTATAAAAAATAGAAACAATAATTATATTTATACCTATGTATTAATTAAACATAAAAAGACACAACTTTAAACACAAAAATGACCAAATTATTGTTATCCTATCGATCCGGACAATACCGGGTGTAGTAGTCTAGTAATATGTAAGATTCTACCACTAATTGAATTCAAGTCAGAACCTAGTCTCATGCTCCCAATTTCTGATAGTAAAATTGTTGAAATTGTTGAGTCGGATCGAGATTTTAATATCATTATTGAACTTGCTAATGTGAAGGATTGTAGAGGTCTTGGGAAAGGGGTAGACCGTAGACCTATTGAAGAGGCCGGATCGAACGGGTTCGAGTCGGGTCATTTCAGGTTCGTATTGAGTTTCGGTTCAGATAAATCGGGTCATGGGTCAAACTAGGTTTAGTCATGTCGTGTTAGTGGATGGGTTAATTTGGATTGACCAACGGGTCAATAACAATAACGTCATTTTAAAATAATCACTCAATATAAATTTATATAATATACAAAGAATCAAGGTTTGAGCAACAATTTGGAGGAACAAATAGATTATCGGAAATCAGTTGGTCTTCTTTGAATAATGAGTTTCTTAAACAAATGGGTTAACTTTGTAATTATAAAACATATCATTATATCAAGTTTTTCCTTCTTGACAACAAGATATCGAATAAGTGGACTTCTTTGTTGGTGATGTGTGCTACCTTTTACTAACAAGTTATTATGTTTTGTGGTATTTAATACTCATACACATAAGAAAGAACTATAAATTGCATTGATAAGAGATAGTGTACATTTTGTTTTGTGTACTATACATATTTTGATGTCATAAGAACGCAAACTATGCAGTTGTCATGTAATGATATAAATCTTAGGTCTCAATTCTATTGATAAATCTATAAGTATGTAATTCCCAAACCATCTTCCGTTTGAGAGCAAACCATTACATATAACGTATGTACATTATTTCTAAAAATTTTCTTATTTATCCATGGCAGACAAACTTCGGAAAAGATTTCTCCGCTTTCTTCCTCCAAGATAGTAGCAAATGTGAGTTTATCGTCGTGACTACTTTTCAAGCTCTAAAACTGCCTATAAACTAGAGTAAGGAAGATTGAGAGATTGGAGAAATTGGTCTAATTTAATTAGTTTTTTTTTTAATATAAAAAGTCAGATTCGACTTTAGATATGTTAAAAATTGGGTGTTCAATTACACGTCAATCTGTCATTTGTTTATACTAGTTGTACCCGTCGTGTCATACACGACTCGTGTTTTTATAATCTTTTGAATATATCATAAATAGAATCGTAGTGTGATAACGTATAATACAAAATTTGACATAATTTAAATTCATCGAATACTAGAAGTCTTTAATTGTTATATAATCGATTAAGAATATATTGATATGCAAAGCATGTAGTTGTTTTATTCATAATATTTAATGAATAATTTTTTTGCCTCTATATGCGTGAATAAACCAAAAAAATATCTTATTAATATATAATATATTTTCAACAATCAAGATATTCGATAATTTATAGAAATATGTAAATTAAAATTTGAAAAGTTAATTCTTATTACAATATAAAATATATTTTATATTAAAAAACTTAAAAACCACGTTGGACGATCAAGATAAATAGATAGTATTTTTATCTAATCTTAAAAACCGCCTTTCAAGATAAAAATATATTGTTTACATTAAAATATAAAATATATTTTACCACAATTAATTCTTATCAAATGTTGGACCATGAAGTCATAGAAATTAAATATTATTGTTTACGTATTGTATTGTACGTGATACTTTTTTTTTGAGTCCTATTGTACATTTGTACGTGATACTATGAGTACCTTATAACGTAGAAGAAAATCAATCAATGGTATATGTGAATGCATATTGGGTATCTTTTATAGAAAAAAATTGAGGATAAAATTATTTAAGGAATATAAAATTAATGGTAGATAGTATGACTTTAAAGATAAAGTTGAAACTTAGATAATTAAGGAAAATAAAAAGACATACAGGGTTGTATTTATCTATTTGAGTTGGAAAAAGTAAAATAAAATCAAACGGGACCAGAATTAACGTGGAGACTCGAAATTCTCCGGCTTTAATATATAGTATAGATAGATAGATTATATATATAGTACATTGTAAAATAAATTTCTCACCTTATAAATTTGGTGGCCCAACCATAATTGCCGTATCATGCACCTTTTATATATCTTGAGTTGTCACGTAAATTCGTCAAGTCAACATCTATCTATTACTATATACTAAAGCGGAAGCAAATTCTGCCACCATATTGCGCCACATCACCCCTTTTTTTAAAAATCTATCTTAGAATTTGATTTGTTTAATTAATAATTCTATCCAAATATATAAATATCTATCTTATCATTATACACATTTAATTAATACATAGATCTATCATAATAAACCTTTTATTTAAAAAAATTTTGTTTCGTCATAATATATAAATCATAATCATATTATTACACACTTAATTCATATGATATTAAATTTAAATATTTTTCGTAATTTTACTATGGTATTTTCTAAAATCATCAATGGTGGTAGGCTGGTAGCATATTCTACCACTATATTTAAGACAAATATTCATTCTATTAAAATAATATATTAAATACATTTTTACTATCATCTCTTATTAAAATATCAATAAATGGTAAATATCAATAATATTGCATATTGGTTACGCTTTAGAAATTAGTTATAGATTTCTTAATTAAGATAATAATTCGTTAACGTTTTCATTACATATTTATATACAATAACATATATACGAGATAATTTGGTTTTCTATTTAAGTTATTAAATACTATCCATATCTTTAATATTATAATATTAATCCGAGTGTTTATTTAAACTTATTAACTTTGTTATATAAGTTAATTTAAGTAATTTAATTTAAATGCCAAAAGATTTGTACGTATCAATTGTTAATAAAATGTGATACTGCATCTTATCTTGCGTCATTCTTCCTCAATTATTTAAATGTATGTTTATGTATGAAAGTAAATATATGAATAAAGTTTTATTTATATATATGATGATATACAAGAATTATGTCATTTTATATTTCAAAAAATAAACGTCGTTTGAAAACAAAGTATACATATGATAATGTTTGTAATTGTTATAGTAAATTCATACACAAAACAATAATTAAATAAATAACACCCCGTACAAGGTACGGGTCATCTGCTAGTAGTCATATAAAGACAAAGATACTAAAAATTATTATTATTAAAATAACGCAATTACATACTACTAATCTCCACAACAATATATTTCACAAAATAAATACACCAAAAGTCATGCAACAAAATGTGAAAAAGAATACACGCAAATTTTGGTTACACATCTCATATATTAACCAAAAAATCCCTCGCAAAGTTTGCAATGAAAAACAAAGGTACGAACATAGCAAGCCCTGACTTTATAGAATGGCCCTCTGATGTATCCACTGAAGAACCACCTGTGGATCCTGTTGTTGAAGTTGATGTGGTCGGGGTCGTAGTACTACCTGCATTTATAATTAAAATGCAACTTTATTACCAATTTGAAAACTTTCTATTAATCCAAAAGGCCATTTAAAAAAAAAATAGTTGACGAGATTTAAATTCATACCTGAATTGTCTGATGATGGAGATGTAGTTGCTGATGGGGATGCTGCTTAAAATATATGGAAAAAATGTTAGATATATATTATGTGTGGATCTTTTCATTTAATTTAAGGTGAATCGAAAATCGAATTGAGCTAATTTGATTCATTTTTTATTTTTCGGTTCAAGAATAGACAAGAGGTTTTTCTTTGAAAAATGTGAATCGAGGAAAATGAAGTTAATTAACTTACCGGCGCCGGTGCAACTGCTGATGGACGGCGTTTGAACCTTGCAAGCGGAGGGGAGCTGGAGCGCCTGCGTCTGATTAATGTTGATCCCCAACGACGAGGCAGACGATCCGCCCCCGCTGATGACCTGGCACAAGCACTGCGGCTGCGATTTCACCACGCTTGCCAATTGCGAACAACAACTCGACGAAGGTGTAGTCGAGTTCCCCGTTATGTAGTTCAAGCACGGCGACATGCTTATCAAGACGTTTGTGCAGCTCGACGACGTCTGAGCCAAGGACCCAGGCCATGTGGCTGACATGAGAACAACGAGGGCGAGTGCGACAATCCCTGTTTTCGCCATTGCCATGTGTTCGATGAAATGCCTACGAGGGGAAATAAAAAGGTTGGATCTTTTAACAATTTGGTGTGATGGGTTGTTCTTGTACGTTGATGGATGAATGGAAGTGTGCAAGGAATTGTGGGCAATTTATATTGGGGATATTGTGAGGGGATTTTGGAGAAAGGACAAAAGTGGTTTTATGGATTGATCACCAACTTTTCCTACTTCTTTAGCACACATTTTTTAATATGGTTTTAGTTTTGCTTAAGCCTATAGTTGTGCTGTTTAGGTGTAAAATCCCATATTGAATTCTGCAACAGCCTATTACGTGTTTGTTAATTATGCTCTGGTTGGTGAAAAACACATGTGGTTGATCAAAAGTTCCCATTTTCTGTGATACATCTATTGCCTCATATGTATTAAGAAAGTAATTTAATGGGTCAACGTTGATACATGAATACAAATCTAGTTATGTGTAACACCATCGTACATGTTTACAAACGTAGGTGGAGTTTGATGAACAACTCTTCTATGTTGAAACCGAAAGTTTAGCCTTGAAAAGCAATGCAAACCGCATAAAGTATATACACATATTAACAGGTGTCATCATGTCATTGGTCTTTGGGCCACTTATTCATTAGACTGGGGAGCTTGACCCGCCCGATGGACGGACAAATATTTTCGTCATAGTTTTTTGAGCGATAAGTATAATAATGTTTGTTATGACATAATATGTTTCTTGATCAATAAATTATGTAGGTATTTTGGATTGAATTCTGAATAAATTAGTAGATAAAATAAGTATAAAATATGGAATAGTTCGATTAATTATATTTTATTTGTTCTAAGAAATGTTTCGATCAATGGAATTTTGTTTTACAATTAATCTTTTTATCCAAATGAACATGTGTAGAGATTAGTTTTTATAATTTTATAGACTTGTTTGGCTTATATTTAACTTGAAAAGGCTATGCACAACTAGTTTGATCGTTAGATGCACGTATATATATGCTTCAATATATATACCTTGCTAGGTACTCCCTCCGTCCCATAATGTTTGTCAAAAAGGACGGTTTTTGCGGTTTTTAATGAGAAGTGTAAAGTGGTATTGGAAAGTGAAAAAGTAGAATAAAGTGGGTAAAAGATATGATTGAATAGGGGTATTTTTGGAAATTTATAGGGGATAAAAGTTGAAAAGAGATAAAGTAGGTAGAAAAGTTGGATAATGGGGGTAAATGTAGAGATTGAATAGGGATAAGATTGGAAAAAGTTGTTGATATAAAAGGAAGGTGGACAAACATTTTGGGACGACGGAAAAGGAAAGTGGACAAACATTATGGGAGGGAGGGAGTAGCATACATTTTGTGATTGATGGATGTGATGTTAACTATGTACCTTCTATGGTTGATGGATTGTGGAGAAGCTGAAGCGAAAGCTTAGAGAGCCCAAACTCCTGTTCCAAATAAGGAGCTCAATCGACTCGCTTGACGAAGATTATAAGTGGAGGAAGTACGGCGAAAAGAGTCGTGAAGAACAACCTTAATGTACACTTAATTAATCATACTCTTAAAGCACAAAATCTTCTTAATTAATTTTTTAGCATTTTTATTGAAAAGGACGGGTTTCTAAACATGATGGTGAAAATAAGTACTGCAAGGGATAATAAAACGGGATTGAAAGGGTGGGTTTCTAAACATGTAGTCTACCCACTAACGTGCGTTGGAGTGTAGTGGATTGAATCATGTGAGGGAGGAGCGGGCAGCAAGCTACCGTTGGGAATCATGCATCCACCATTCTCCAATTCAACCTAAGTCACAATGAAACGTTGGGTTAACACTAATATATGAGGATATATACATGTATGTATGCGAATTTGAGCATTACCTTGGAAGTCATGAGCAAAACGCGGTATTTCTTGGGATCAAATCAACCTTCGGTGTCTAATATGCATTTTTGAGAGAGTTAAATATAATAGTGTGAGCAACTTAAATGGTGGACATGAGGAGGTGAAAGGTGTTGCAATTTAGTTAATAAAGGACATTAGAACATGAGGAGGTGAAATTACATGAGGTAGTAAATAAAGGATTAGTCAAGAGGGGGAGATGAAATTGGAGTAACGCTATGAAGCCTAAAAGTGAAATGGTGCAAATTAAATATTTTGTTTTTTTTGGGTCGAAAAATGAACTATTTTATTGTTACACTAGTTAAACCAAAAAATAATAATAAAAGGGTTAAACCAAAAAAAGAAAAATATTAAAAAGCTGACATTTATTTGGTAGAGGGGGAGAATTCTAAGTGTTGTAAAGAAGATTGAAATCAGGACTTCGTGTTTAAACAATTGGAACATGGCTAAGTGTAACGTCATGAATGCTTTTGTAATTATGTATTGCAAAGAAAATGAAAAACAAAAGAAAAAAGAAAGCAAACATTTATTTGACCTTGAGGAGAACTTTAAGTGTTGTATAGATAGATATAGATAGATAGATAGATAGAAGATAGACTTTCTAGGAGAATCTAATATTGAAAAATAGAATGTAAACTAGTGGTAGTGTTGGTGCTTTAAAAGTATGATTCTCATTTCAGTAAAAAAATCGTTTCGGATTTGTATAAATTTATCAAAAAAATAGATAGACTTAAAATATTATATTTTTTATTTCATATGAGATTTATTTTAATGATATATTTTTAAATTACAACATTGTTGAAGTCCGAAAATCTCGAACTAACTACGGGACAAAATTATTAAACTCTCGGGCCCTTCGGCGCGCTAGAAACCGGTTCGTCTTGCTTCGAGCTCTCCCACCCCCCGCGTATTTATTTTATTCTCTTTTCGGAGGCTTATAAGACTTTTTAAGGTCTTTCCCGTAAAATAGTGCGAGCTCCTCGGAGACTCAAACACGTCGGGGCCCGTCCTTCGAGAACACGTCTCGGGACAGGCCTTTTCCGATCCTTTATTACGTACCACCACCACCCTATATATAACGGAGGGAGCTGCTTGCTTGCAACTCCATACTCCGATGTGGGATAGAATAGATTTAGGGTGACGTGCCTGCTTGAGCTACCTGCTTGCGCTATATGCTTAAGTTTGCCTCCGTTACGCGTACGCTTATTCATTTTAGTTATTCGCGTACTTAGCGCGTTTAAAAGCATGCTTTAGCGCGTTAAGAGTATGTCTAGCGCGTTAAAAGTGTACTCTTTTATGTCGATATTATCATCTCGTGCACCAACGCGGTGACAATTCCGGGTATCAACACAACCCCGTGACTCGGATGTCCTTAGTATTTCAAGGACAAACGAGGCACTCATTTGATGCACATACTTATGGTCAACGCATTGTTGTGACCGGCCCGAGCTGTGCAACCAACTCGAGCACGCCTACGCGCGTCGCGTATCGCGCGCCGGTCAAACCCTGAGCACAGCTCGGCGATTTGCCTTATAGAATTTGGATTTTTGGGTTTATCGCGACTACGAGCGATGAAGTTAACTCGAGCGCGCCATCGCGTTCAACGCGGGCCGAACCCCGAGCTCGGCTCGGCGGTTTGCCTTATAGAATTTGGATATTCGAATTTATCGCGACTACGAGCGATGAAGTCAACTCGAGCGCCCTGGCGTTCAACGCGGGCCAAACCCCGAGCTCAGCTCGGCGGTTTGCCTTAACGATAACTGTGGAGTTTTGATGTTTTAATGCTTTAAGCAGCTGCGAGCGGCGTAACCGACTCGAGTGCGCCTATGCGCATCGCGCGCGTTAGCGGACAACCCCGAGCGAGGACGGTAACTCGGGTTTTCCCTAACGACTGTGGAGTTTGATGTTTTAAGGCTTTAAGCAGCTGCGAGCGGCGTAACCGACTCGAGTGCGCCTATGCGCATCGCGCGCGTTAGCGGACAACCCCGAGCGAGGACGGCAACTCGGGTTTTCCCTAACGACTGTGGAGTTTGATGTTTTAAGGCTTTAAGCAGCTGCGAGCGGCGTAACCGACTCGAGTGCGCCTATGCGCATCGCGCGCGTTAGCGGACAACCCCGAGCGAGGACGGCAACTCGGGTTTTCCCTAACGATTGTGGAGTTTGATGTTTTAAGGCTTTAAGCAGCTGCGAGCGGCGTAACCATCTCGAGTGCGCCTATGCGCATCGCGCGCGTTAGCGGACAACCCCGAGCGAGGACGGCAACTCGGGTTTTCCCTAACGACTGTGGAGTTTGATGTTTTAAGGCTTTAAGCAGATGCGAGCGGCGTAACCGACTCGAGTGCGCCTATGCGCATCGCGCGCGTTAGCAGACAACCCCGAGCGAGGACGGCAACTCGGGTTTTCCCTAACGACTGTGGAGTTTGATGTTTTAAGGCTTTAAGCAGCTGCGAGCGGCGTAACCGACTCGAGTGCGCCTATGCGCATCGCGCGCGTTAGCGGACAACCCCGAGCGAGGACGGCAACTCGGGTTTTCCCTAACGATTGTGGAGTTTGATGTTTTAAGGCTTTAAGCAGCTGCGAGCGGCGTAACCGACTCGAGTGCGCCTATGCGCATCGCGCGCGTTAGCGGACAACCCCGAGCGAGGACGGCAACTCGGGTTTTCCCTAACGACTGTAGAGTTTGATGTTTTAAGGCTTTAAGCAGCTGCGAGCGGCGTAACCGACTCGAGTGCGCCTATGCGCATCGCGCGCGTTAGCGGACAACCCCGAGCGAGGACGGCAACTCGGGTTTTCCCTAACGACTGTGGAGTTTGATGTTTTAAGGCTTTAAGCAGCTGCGAGCGGCGTAACCATCTCGAGTGCGCCTATGCGCATCGCGCGCGTTAGCGGACAACCCCGAGCGAGGACGGCAACTCGGGTTTTCCCTAACGACTGTGGAGTTTGATGTTTTAGGCTTTAAGCAGCTGCGAGCGGCGTAACCATCTCGAGTGCGCCTATGCGCATCGCGCGCGTTAGCGGACAACCCCGAGCGAGGACGGCAACTCGGGTTTTCCCTAACGACTGTGGAGTTTGATGTTTTAAGGCTTTAAGCAGCTGCGAGCGGCGTAACCGACTCGAGTGCGCCTATGCGCATCGCGCGCGTTAGCAGACAACCCCGAGCGAGGACGGCAACTCGGGTTTTCCCTAACGACTGTGGAGTTTGATGTTTTAAGGCTTTAAGCAGTTGCGAGCGGCGTAACCGACTCGAGTGCGCCTATGCGCATCGCGCACGTTAGCGGACAACCCCGAGCGAGGACGGCAACTCGGGTTTTCCCTAACGACTGTGGAGTTTGATGTTTTAAGGCTTTAAGCAGCTGCGAGCGGCGTAACCGACTCGAGTGCGCCTATGCGCATCGCGCGCGTTAGCGGACAACCCCGAGCGAGGACGGCAACTCGGGTTTTCCCTAACGACTGTGGAGTTTGATGTTTTAAGGCTTTAAGCAGCTGCGAGCGGCGTAACCGACTCGAGTGCGCCTATGCGCATCGCGCGCGTTTTGCTTTATAGAATGTGATTAGCGCGTTGACGGTAACTGTGAGCAAAGCTCAAAAACAGCCGTTGTCTAAATGGGGTCGCGGGCCATATGAGGCTTATTTAGTTTATTCTCGTTTCGGAGGCGTTATTTAGTTTGGTGTTTGAACTTGTGTACAACAAACCTGTATTAGTCAATTGCTAATATCTCAAGGTTCATTAATGGCGTTCGCTGGGCGCTGGAATGCAAAAAGTGAGAGTAGCGCGTAAGAAGACACAACACCATACACCAGAGGAAGAGCCGGGCAAAATAAAACCCCGAGCCTCTTCCCCCCAAGCCAAAAAGAGAGATCTTTTCATTAGCGTTCATGACATGCCAAGCAAGCGCACCACAAGAGACTTTACAAATTCACAAAGCCTAAAAACAACAAATCCTGACAACAAGAACAACACGAGCAACCCGAATTCGATCGGAGTTACATACACATCAGTTTTTGCACTTAGCACGTTGGCAACGTGCAACAGAATCAGTGAAGCTTGCCACGCACTCCAGTCACGAACCCCCGCGTCTCCGGCAACGCGATGTCCCGAAGGGAGCCACGGCAACGGACCACGCCAAAGAGATAAGCGTGACAGCAGGAGGCCGGAAGAGCACGGTGGCGGGCCGGTGAAGACACGGCGGAGGCTTGTTAGTTTATTCTCTTTTCGGAGGGTTATTAGTTTATTCTCTTTTCGGAGATGTTATTATGGGGTCGCGGGCCAAAGCCACGGGCCAAGGCCGCGAGCCCAAGCCATGATCCGCGATGGGGCCGCGGGCCAAGGCCGAGAGCCAAGGCCACGGCAGCGCGATGGGGCCGCGCATCCATCGCGATCAATGCTAATTAAAAATGCATACTAATTAAATAAGCAAGAAAACATACTAACCTGCGCGATTCTTAACCGACGACCCGAGAGCATGACAGTCCTAGGACGAGAAAGTTCCCACAGACGGCGCCAATGTTGAAGTCCGAAAATCTCGAACTAACTACGGGACAAAATTATTAAACTCTCGGGCCCTTCGGCGCGCTAGAAACCGGCTCGTCTTGCTTCGAGCTCTCCCACCCCCGCGTATTTATTTTATTCTCTTTTCGGAGGCTTATAAGACTTTTTAAGGTCTTTCCCGTAAAATAGTGCGAGCTCCTCGGAGACTCAAACACGTCGGGGCCCGTCCTTCGAGAACACGTCTCGGGACAGGCCTTTTCCGATCCTTTATTACGTACCACCACCACCCTATATATAACGGAGGGAGCTGCTTGCTTGCAACTCCATCCTCCGATGTAGGATAGAATAGATTTAGGGTGACGTGCCTGCTTGAGCTACCTGCTTGAGCTATCTGCTTAAGTTTGCCTCCGTTACGCGTACGCTTATTCATTTTAGTTATTCGCGTACTTAGCGCGTTTAAAAGCATGCTTTAGCGCGTTAAGAGTATGCCTAGCGCGTTAAAAGTGTACTCTTTTATGTCGATATTATAATCTCGTGCACCAACGCGGTGACAATTCCGGGTATCAACAAACATAGTTTGCACTCAAATAAGTATTTTTAGGATTATATTTTTATATAAGGATTGGATAGTTTTTTTACCAATATTTTTTATTTTTATAAATATTTTTATTTAATGGGTTTGTTGACAAAAAAAAAACAAATCCGAATCATATGCATACAAATATATAATTTTTTTTATATGCAGTACGGTCTACAATAAGATTTTAATTTTATACCCACTTAATATACTTTTCCTTTAAATTTTAAGTAAAAAATAGTTTAGAAGATTAAAAGTAAAATAGCATAACTATATTTAACATCAAAATACTCACAAAATGATCAATTAAGTTCCTAATTTTTTTTTAACGTGACATGTTTTCAATCTTTTATAAAGAAAGAAAATCGCACCTAATTTATAATTTTTAAAATCCTCACAAACTAATCAATTAAGTTCCTAATTTATAATTTTAAATTACTTTTTATTTGTATTTTAAAGGAAAAGTATGTTAAGTGATAGTAAATGGGTTTAACTAAACTTTTGGTCATAGAAAAAGAATTATATAAACCACAAGAGTATGAAAAGGAAAAACCAAAAGAAATTATCAAAATTACCCCAACAAATTTCCCAAATGTAAAATTACAATCGTTTTATCCACTGATGGAATAGTCGCAAAAGTTGGGAGTCTTTGAGAACAGAACGGTGTCGTTTTACTCGTTTCAAAATCCCTTCTGGCTTCCCCTTCGTTTCTCGCCGCATTTGTACGGTTTAGTCCTTCCGAGGCTTAGATCCTCTGCATCTGTGTGTTCGAGCGTTGTGATCTCCAATTCCACTTTCCCTTTGTAAGCGCTCTCTTTCTCGCATTTCCTAACCCAAAACTTCATCTTCTCATCTTCTTTGACCCTGTGCAATTACATCTAGCTTTCCTGTTTTTACGATTTTGTGATTTTGGCAATGGCGAACTCTCTTGTGCAGAGTTTCGTTTATGCGAGTAATTCCCTTGTATTTGATGCTAAAGTTGATAGCTTTTTAGGAAACATTGCTCATCGGTTTCTGGGTCCTTGAATTTTACAATTGCAGCTAAGGTGTTTGTGAAAATGCCCCACAGGCCCTTTTCTTTTAGTTTACCCATTGTTAATGTTCATGTTTTGCTGGTTCTTTATATCCTGTTTTATTACATCTCTAATGTTTCATCAGAAAGTTCTAGATGATGGGCACCTGACACAAATTGATTGAAATTTTTAGAAAGAATTCTGATTTCTAACCAAGCTTCAAATTGCACTTCTAGTGAGGGATTGGTACACGGGTTATAAGAGATTCATTTCATATTCACAATGGGATGGAAAGCAGCCCAGAAGCTTATACAGAACTGGAAGATTGTAAGAGGGGATAATGTAATCACTCAACTGACTATCTTCCTTTTGACCACCAATTGCATTGTTTTACTGAGAACCTTATATGATTTTTCCCCCCTGTTTAACAATTGCAGGTTATGATTATTAGAGGCAAAGATAAAGGCGAGACTGGTGTTATTAAGAGGGTGATAAGATCTCAAAATCGGGTCATTGTTGAGGGCAAAAACTTGGCAAGTACTCCTTTCCCTTTTTCTGTATACAGTGGTTTCGTTGAAAACTTCAAAAGATTTGAATTATATTTACCTTTGTAAACATGTATTTCGAGAAGTTTAAAATAATTTTCTTGGATGAAAAGTAGTTTTGAAATGAAACTAAAATAACTAAATAAGGCCTTAATGTATGACCGACTGAAGAGTGGCAAGTGGCAACTGTCTGTTTGAGAATTTGATATAGTTCCTTCGGAAAATAATTTCCATGAAGTTTAGCTCTACATTATGGCAAATTGAATGTGCGTGCTTTGTGGCCACTTCTTCACTTGCCTTGCCATGTTTGTAGGTGAAAAAACATGTCAAACAAGGGCAAGGTCACGAGGGAGGGATTTTTTCAGTTGAAGCTCCTCTACATGTCTCAAATGTACAAGCGGTGGATCCTGTTACAGGGTACTTACCTTTTACCTTGCTTTAACTAAACTACATTTTTACTGAAGTTCTTTGATCGTATCCCTGGGTAGTAACGAGTCAATGACTACTCCTGTGTGGCTGTGTAGGAAGCCCTGTAAGATCGGGATCAGATATACAGAAGATGGCACAAAAGTAAGAGTTTCGAGGGGCCAAGGAGCATCGGGAGCCATAATTCCTCGCCCTGAAATTTTAAAAGTTCGGACCACACCAAGACCTACAGCTGGTACGTAATATATGCTATTGTGCAAGACTGAATACATAACTGCTTTGTGGATGCTGTGTAGTTTTGATTTTACTGTTAAGAGTGGAAGTACTAGATGTGCAAGTCTGAATAAAACAAAGGTTCGTTCTAATCAACTGAATGGATTAAAGAAATGAGAAACTTGAGCATAGCATTGATTATGATTGCTTACGTAGCAGAGTTTACGAACTATAAGCAGATGTGTGCAAGTAAATTAAGTCTCATATAGGAGCATGTTTTACATTTTATAACTTTTTGGTGAGTTAGAGGTTTGTTATTGAAACTTGCATTCATTGGCTAGAAGAGGTGGGCTTTAGGATTTCGTAGTGGTTGTGTCAAAACCTAAAATGACATAGAGGGAATGTTTTATATTCCCAACTCGATCAAACCAATCATACCCTAGTTAGACATGTATGCCCTAGTAGTGAAGCATCATCAAGAATCATTCTTCTCTCTGTGAACTATTTCTTGTACTTGTGTTATTGTAAGCTGAGAAATGCATGTATTAAACCAGTTAACTTTGGTAAACTTCTGACTGAACTTGTGACATTTTGATGCAGCGGGTCCAAAGGATACTCCAATGGATCTCGTCTTGGAGAAGACCTACGATCCGAAAACAGGGAGAGGCATGCCTGATCTTTAGAATGCTTGGAGTTTGGTTTAGCAGAAGTATTAGGTCAGAGGACTCCCCACAAAAGAAAACCCATCTGTTGGACCTATCTTGCTGTCATAACTGTCATGAAAATTGACAATCAAGCAAACCAGCAAAGAACAAAAATTACATTTTGGGTTTTACCAAACACTTCCGAAAGACTTTTATAAAATCCAACAAACAATTGCAAGTTTGCAACAAGTATTACAACAAAAATCCTTGCACAACATAACAGATTACACTCTTTGGGGTGCGTAATTATTCTTTGACATCATACAATTGATAGATTAAAATCTCATTTCAAGTATTTACACTGAAGTGGAAACCTTTAATTCATACGAAACTATGAGTTTTGAGCCCCAAGGTATTTAGAGTTGGAAGCAACAATGAGGGCAGCTCCAATACCTGAACCATCCTTGGCCTCCATAAGCATAACGTGCTGAGATACATCCTCACCAAGTAGCTCTTGCAACGTGGTCTTCAGGCACTCTCGGAACTCAACATAGTTCTCAAACAACCCGCCATCAACAGCAACCACTGTCTTCTGGTGCTCGGTTGGTCTATCACGACCCACCTTCTTCAGGATTCCCAAGATCCCGGAAGCAGCCAGGCGCGCTGCGCGAGTTGCCACCGTGTTGCACACTCGCACTATGACTCTCCTTTGCTCTAGAGACAGGTCCGGTATCTGGAAAATAAGAAGTACATTCAGAAGCTTAAAACAAGGCGAAAAAGAAACAAAACCATGGAGGCAAAAGCCATATCATAAGAAATGTTGTATCTTACGTCGAAGATGCCCCTGAATGTCTCTCCCACCACTTCGAGATCAGGAGAGTTGTCATGGTGAATATCAGACATGACTTGTGTCCTGCAATTTTACGTATTCGATAAACATGGAGGTTCAATTTTCACCTAACGGCTCTAGGATTATGCGCAGGCGCGCAGCAACCTTTAAGGACAAGAAATTGGACATACGCCAGTTCAAATGGCATCTTAAGCTTTGTAGGAGTAGTGCTACCAAAGAAAGCAGCCTCTTCAGCCATTCTGCATAGGACCAGCCTTACAATTTCTCCCAAGTACATTCCAGAAATCATTTTCTCGAAAATCTGCTTAAGCACACCGCAATCATCAGACAACAGGCAACTTCTATGAATATATCATGAGTTTTGATTTTCAGACTAGAACAGGTAGTTTTGTATAGGCTATGGCTATTTGTACACTATTTTTTGGCTAAATGTACACTAAATGGTGCGCCTAACTTAGCAGTGCAGTCTGGTGCGCCTACGAGAAGCGTGCAGGGGTAAAATGGGAATAAAATCATCTCGGGGTCTCGCCTGCGCGCCTAACGAAGACGCATAATGCGCCTATGTAAGGCGCACGAACTTGCCAATATGCGCCTGTGTTAGGCGCACAGGCGAGCTCCGAGAGTTGTCGTTGCTGAGTTTTGAAAAAGTTACCGTTTCTCATGCGCCTAACGTAGGCGCACGTTGCGTCTGTTTTAGGCGCACATGCGAACCCCCAAGAGTTACCGTTGCCAGTCTTTGAAAAAGTTACCGTTTTCTGTGCGCTTAAGTTAGGCGCACCAACGGTCATATTTCTAACGGGCAAATTTAACCCTATAAATACATCATAACATACGAAGAATGTACATCTCTCTCTCTCACACACACTACTCATTCAAGAATGTATCAAAATAGGGAGGAAAGTGAAGAAGAAAATGATTGGGTTCCAAGTGAAGAAGACGAAGGAGAAGAAGAGGAGGAAGACGATAATTGGATAGACGGATGCGAATTGGTTCGGAGTCTCGATGTCGAGTTCGGCGATTGGTGTCCAAACGGCGAATTCACGGTTAGTTATAGAATCTTTTTGTATGAAATTTTGATATTCGTTGGAGAGAATATTTAGTATGAGAAGTTAGCGTTATTCGTTTTGTTCAAAAATTCGACATTCGCATTAGACTTGTAGGAGAATTTTGTTTCAATTTGGTATTATAAAATGCGTAATCAATAGCTTTTATTTATGTAGTGTGTATCATAATTTCGTTAATGCTTATTATTCATTCGATATTGCATATTCGTTAAAGCTTAAATCATTTCTTAAGAAGAATACTTTCATAATTTTAGGGGAAAGACTATTCAGAGTATTTTAGTACCGATGAAACGTGGGATAGCAAAGAAGAGTTATATGAATGGGTGAAAGCTAGAGGGAAGGAGTTGTCGATGGCATTGATGAGAAAGACAACAAATCCGTACCATATTAGTATTAGGTGCGAAAAGTTCGGTCCACGTAGACCAAGGAGAGAGAATCCAATCCGGAAATCGAATTCTAAGAAGTGTGATTGTAAGTTTGAGATCGTAGGATGTCATATGACAAAAGAGTCAAGGAACCCTAATCCAAAGTGGATATTCGGAGTGGTGGAAGGTCGCCACAATCATCCCCTTACATGGGACTTGGGTGGGAATGCATTCATGGGGCGAATGACACCGGAGGAGCAGTTGATGGCTAGGCGGTGGGGCGATGGGAGGAGAACCCCGAAAGAAATTGTTGCCGAAATGAGGATTACATTTCCGGGGAATTTAACAACAAGGAAGCAGGTTGCAAACTTCTTGTACAAGATAGAATATGAGGATCGGGGCGAACTGACGGTCACGCAATGGTCTCTCAAGTTTTTGGTGGACAACGGCTATGTAGTCTCTCCTATTAGAGACAAGAACACAAATGAGATGCAGATACTATTTTTTGCTAACAAGGAGTCGTTGCGCCTTTTGAAGAAGTTTCCGTATGTTGTGATTATCGACGCCACTTATGGGACGAACAAGTGAGTATTATTAATTTTGTGGTTATTTCTTTCGTACTTAATGTTTTTGTATTTTATACTAACTACTATGCGTGTTAAATTTGTATACGTAGGTATGACATGCCCTTGGTGGAGATTGTTGGTTTTACATGCACTCACAGGACGTTCAACATTGCGTATGCATTTACGAGAGCGGAAAAGACCGTCCACTACACATGGATAATGAGGAAGCTTCGAACCTTATTTGAAGATTTGGGAGTGATGCCGACGGCCATAATGACAGATTGCGAAGTTGCTCTAATTAACGGAATCCGTAGTGTTTTCGGAAGTGAAGTTCAACACCTTTTGTGTTGGGTGCATATCAAGAACAAAATTGAGACACATGCGGGGAGAGTGTTGAGGACTCAGCAAAAGGCCGATGCATTTGTCCACCAATGTTGGGGAATTTTTTGCTCAACCACAGAGGAAATTTACGAAAGAAGGCTCGAAAAGCTGAGGTTATCATGGAGAAGTGGCCTTGTTGGATATGTGGAGAGACAATGGTTGACTCCGTATAAACAAAACATAGTACGAGCATGGACGGATCATCATCTTCATTTTTTCACAAGGACATCAAACAGGTATGATTTGTGTAATGTGTAGTTGATGATTGCTAATATATGTAGGCTTGTTGTATTTTACACAATTGTATTAGCAGGGTTGAGGGGATGCATAGGGTGTTGAAGGATATCATTGGCTCTAGCAGAGGCGGATTCAACAGGGTGGTGGTGAGGATCCACCATGCCATCATCACGCAAATTGATGACATTAAGGCGACTATGAATCTCTCGCTATCCAAGATACCAACAGATTTCGATGATCCATGGATGCCACCGGAAATACGAAGGATGTTTTCAAGCTTGTTCTGTAGAGTGTCGGACAGGTGTTTTGACTTGTTGTTGGCCACGTTTGAAAGAATTAAGAAGGCGGATTACGAACAAGAGTGCACTGATCATTGGGTGAGAGATTGCTTTGGTTTGCCATGCGTCCATGACATGGCAAGGGCCATTTATACAAGAACACCTCTCGTGCTAGATGACATTCATGACTTTTGGAAATCACTCCAGTGGGAAGATGTTGCATCAACTAGCGGTCCTACCAATGGAATGACCGTTGCAGAGATGACACTTCGTGAAATGTATACCAAGCTAAACAGTGGGACATTGAAGCAAGGCACTGCGTATGACATGTGTGAGTTATACATACAGTTGGAGTATCCTGAACGAAGTACTATGTTTTTTCCGACAAACGAGGGAAAGGAAACTAAAAGGGGTAAAGGAAGACCGCCTGGAGCAAGGAATAAGAACAAGGTGGACCCGAGGGAGAAGAGTGAGTTTGAGCACGTGCGAGAAGAGCTAAAGGAGCTTGAGAAAGATAAGGCAAAGGTGAGTCAAGCTAAAGGAGTACGTCGACAAAGAAAGGAAAAGGGCTCAACGAGTGCTTGTATGCAATCTCAACCTATACAAGAGGAGGAGTCACAACGTGAAGAACCCGTTCGGGCCACGGTGCATATGGGTGTGAACTTTGGGATAGAAAATGTGGATGATTTTTGGATCCCTTACATCACATTTGCCCGGGATGTACGTCCCGACGGACATTGTGGATATCGGTCACTTGCCGTGCTTCTTGGGCTCGATGAGAGTGATATCGGTCACTTGCCGTGCTTCTAGGGCTTAGTAACCCTAAACCCTATAAGTTGCACCTGAACGGAAACCCTACCCCTAGAGTGGTACGCCTTTGTTAGGCGCACAGATATATGTGCGCCTATGTTAGGCGCACATAACCCTAAACCCTATAAGTTGTACCTAAACGGAAACCCTACCCCCTAACCTTAGGGTTAGGGCTTAATGGCCCTTATTGGGGTTATTGGGCCTAATGGGCCTAATGGGCCAATACGGCATCAAAGCTCGTTCGATTATTGTTTCGGCTTATGTTCTTACTCTTCCATGAACGTCGAAGATGCTCGAGAGTTCGATTCGCCTTATTGGGCCTAATGGGCCTTATTGGGCCTAATGGGCTAATACCGCGTAAAAAGCTCGTTCGATTATTGTTTCGGATAATGTTCTTACTCTTCAATGAACGTCGAAGATGATCGAGACTTCGAGAAGACGTTTTGGGCCTAATGGGCCTTATTCGCCTTATTGGGCCTAATGGGCCAATACGGCTTCAAAGCTCGTTCGATTATTGTTTCGGCTTATGTTCTTACTCTTCCATGAACGTCGAAGATGCTCGAGAGTTCGATTCGCCTTATTGGGCCTAATGGGCCTTATTGGGCCTAATGGGCTAATACCGCGTAAAAAGCTCGTTCGATTATTGTTTCGGATAATGTTCTTACTCTTCAATGAACGTCGAAGATGATCGAGACTTCGAGAAGACGTTTTGGGCCTAATGGGCCTTATTCGCCTTATTGGGCCTAATGGGCCAATACGGCTTCAAAGCTCGTTCGATTATTGTTTCGGCTTATGTTCTTACTCTTCAATGCACATCGAAGATGATCGAGAGTTCGAGAAGACGTTTTGGGCCTAAGGGGCCAATACCGCGTAAAAAGCTCGTTCGATTATTGTTTCGGATAATGTTCTTACTCTTCAATGAACGTCGAAGATGATCGAGAGTTCGAGAAGACGTTTTGGGCCTAATGGGCCTTATTCGCCTTATTGGGCCTTATTGGGCCTAATGTTCTTACTCTTCGCCTTATTGGGCCTAATGGGCGTTAGGCCCAATAAGGCTTAATGGCCATTGTGCGCCTGTGACAGGCGCACAAACTGGTCTTTAGTGCGCCTAACAAAGGCGCACAATCTGGTCTTCTGTGCGCTTTTGTTAGGCGCACATTACCAGTCCTGCGCCTACCAACAATGCACATTTTGTTTGTTTCGTTGAGAGTCGGCTTGATAATTTAGTTTGGTTTCCTTTTGTAATAAAGGCATATTGTGTACAGAAATAGTTTCAAAATCAAAAGAACTCAATACATAAACATAGTGATTTCAAACACAAATCAATAAAGTCTACAAAATAGCATAAACGCTAATGTTGGTCAACCAATCAAGTCCTACAACGTGCTATCATCCGCGGTCTGAGGAGCACTGGAATCATCCCCGAGCCGCTGTGTGCTGACATCACCACCAGCCTGAGAGGTGCTCGCCTCTGTACGATGAGCTCCACTGCCTTCCCCCCGCTCGTGTACCGAATCCCTGAAATGTGTAGAAGCTGCACGAGGAGGGGGATGGGTAATCGCTCTAGCCTCGCCGACCAGAACATCCAGCCATCTGCTAACCTCATCAGGGGTCCAACGTGGTCGGCTATCCTCTGGCATCTCATCAATCGTGCGGACCACACCTGCAAGATAGTTGAGGCGCTGCAAAGATAGTATAAAGTATTAGTAACGTACTACATAACACTAAATAAAGAAATATAGTACCAATAAACAAACTTACCGCGAGAGCGTCTACTCCTCGAGTCATCGGAATAGGTGGAACACGTCTAACAGATCTGGGATCTACTAGCACATGTGAGGCCCGATCTAAAAAGCCGAGGTAGTCATCACTGAAATCCCAGCCGTGTTGGGCCTGTCGGCCCTGCAGCTCGATCAATGGCCTCGGATCTGCATCCCATCTATCCAGCAGCTCGGCGGAGTGAACGACCGAGTAAGCCCGCAACTCATCCTCGCGCAATATGTAGACGGGCTCAATAGGTGGCTCTGGTACGCCCTGGACCAATCCGAACTGTCGAAGGACACGATCGGGGTGGTACGCCTCAGCTATATCCACAATACGCAGAACACCCCGAAATCGTGTAGGCGAAATCTCGGGTGCATCAAAGTCCAGCCCTCTCCCTCTCCACGGAAGCCACTCAACCTGTACAGAATGAACGCTAACTGTTCATATAAAATAACAAGAACGACAGTTTATGAAAACGGTGAAAAGATCGTACCTCCTGGAATCTCATCGTATCCAGGATCCTCCTAATCGAGACGAGGCGGCCAGGATCCATCGAATGTGGCACGCTACTCTCAAACCTAGTAGCTGCTCGCGGATCGGCCAGAGCTAGAGGGTCGGTCACGTAATGACCAACAAAGTGAGGGAAGTATGCCCAGATCCAAGACTGCCAACACGAGAGTAATCATTATAAGTAAAATAGCTGACCAAGTGTGAATCAATCGAATCTACTTAGAACTCATGATGAACGAAATATACCCGAAGCAGAATCCCACAGCTAGCTATCCCCTGTGCTCGGGATCGGGACGCCTGTCCAAGGTTGCGGTATACGTACGCTAGAACTCCAGCTCCCCAAGCATACTGTCCGGTAGTCTCGTGATCAAAAAGAAGCGCCATCCACTTATGTTTTAGCCTCGAAGTCGACTTGTCAACAAGGACAGTCGACCCAAGAAGCAAAAACAAATAATACGACGCGATGACGCCGTGATCCCTATCCGCGCTCGTCACCATGCGCGACAGTGCCTCCTCAAGATAAGCCGCTGGAACCCCGCCTGTCTTGTACCATCGCTGCACCTGAGAGAGGTCAACCTGAAGATCCTGGGCGATGCGCGCCCGTATATCAATGTCTGTCATCGCGGAGATGCAACTCCTCCCATGTATAGGCAATCCAAGGATCATGTGCAGATCATGAAGGGTGATCGTCATCTCACCCCACGGAAAATGGAAGGAGTTTGTCTCCGGGTACCACCTCTCAACGAAAGCAGAAATCAAAGCTGAGTCAACTGCTCTGGCGGCACCTACAGTACGAAGTCCGAGAAGACCACTACGCTCCGCAATCGTGAACCAAGTACCCGGCTCACGGCTAAGATGTCTCTCCAGCTCAGCAGTGTATGCAGTGCGAAAGTGTACTCTCAGAATCTTACGACACTAAAGGTTTAAAAACAATCAAAACAAATCAGAAAACGCTAACCTACGGTGTATAGATAACTTTTAGAAACATTTGTATTCTAAACATACCAAGTCCTGCTCCATCTGGCGTCTAGCACGTCCTGATATATGCGGAGGTGGAGGAGCATCAGGATCAGCGGCAGGAGCTGGGACTGCAGGAGCTGGGACTGCTGGTGGAGCATCACCTGCCGCCTCATCCCCTGCATCAGCTCCACGCCTCCTTCGTCTGGAAGGCCGTCTAGGAGGAGGAAACTCGGCCTCCGGCACTACAACAACGGGCTCCATCGGCGTCAGCTGGTAAATATACCGCGCGATGTGTGTCTCATAACTGACCAAGAGGACGCGCTCGCGTGGTCCTCCGGGCATCCAATACTCAGGAGCACCAGAACTTGCTCCGGGGGAAGGTGGATGGGGAGCAGACTCAGAAGGAACGTCCTCACGTGCTGGTGATGGATGCTCGTGAAATGCACTAGATGAGACGGGAGTCGGTGCTCGACCGCTGTCTGCCTCAGCTCTGACGGGTGAGTGCGCAACAGTCTCCGGGGGATCCTCCATCGTATCATCAACCACCTGAAGATCCTCCACCCAGTGATCGTCTACCTGCCCAGTCACACCCGGAGTCTCGCCCGTCCCAGGTGGCGGTGAAACTAAGCTATCAGGCTCATCTACAGCCATATCATCTCTATCCTGATCTACCTCCTCCGATGTGTAATCGTCATCCTCAATCCCCGTATCTACCTCATATGTGTCATCAGCAGCATGCTCTAAATCACTACGAAGATCCGTCGTACGCCGGCGGATCGAATCAGAAATGCCAACTCGACGGACCTTAGCGCCACGCGTGACCGGTGCCCGTGCCGGTGCCCGTGCCATAGAGCTAATCTCAGCCCGTACCGCCTATTCGTTTTATATTAAACGCGTCATTATTTTTAGTTATTTAAACATAATTTTTCTATCTTTAATTATATTTAATCAGTTATTTTACTTTAAATGTTATCTAATCTAATCAAATTAACATATAATAAAAATTTCTAATTAACATTATGATCTAATCTAATCTAATTAACAATATATCATTAACAAGAATTTAATTCAACAATTTCATAATTTCACAAATTAAACTAATCTAATCTAATTAACATATAATAAAGGAAATAATTAAATTAAATAAATTAAACTTTTTTACTTAAATAAATAATTTCAACAACAACATACCTCGGCAAGATCGACCGCCGGAATATCCGGGGAGGTGTACAACGAGCGGGTCGGGGGCCGTAAGCGTCCTCCACCCAAAAACTCGCCGTCGCCGGCACCGCCACCACTGCATTCTCCGGCGCCACCACCCGCAGTCACCGCCGCCGCCAGCCCTTCTCCCTCCCTCACGTCTGTCGACGCCGGCAGAACCCCACCACCCATAGCCGCCCCCGCAGTCGCCGGCAGAACACCGCCCCCGTTACCCCCGTCCACACCACATCCGGCCCCGTCGCTTCCGCTCCTCCCTGCGGTAACGCCGCCGTCGCCGCCCCAGTTACCCCCGTCCACACCACTGCCGGTGCCGTCGCCACCCGCATTCACCGCCGTCGCTTCCGCACCTCCCTCCTGCACCGCTGTCGCACCCGCTCCTCCCTCCTGCACCAGATCCGTCGATCCTTCTCCCCCCGGCACCGCCACCGGCCCGACGAGTCTCCCGCCATCACCGTCGTTCTCCATTGTAGCCGATTTTTTGTGGGTTTTTGCGAAATCGGAATTTCGACGACAACGATAATGGGGGTGACGGCTAGGTTTCGGGAAGATAATAGCGCATTGTGCGCTTAATTAAAGCGCACGTTTGTGCGCCTATTATAGGCGCACGGTGGCCTCCCGTCTCGTTATTTTCCCGTATTTCCTATTTTGCCCTTATACGCTTAAATTACGCGCACAAAACTGCACGTTTAATTTATGCGCACCATTTAGTGTACATTTAGCCAAAAAATAGTGTACATTTAGCAGTTCCGTTTTGTATATATATCACCTGTTCGCCACTGTTTTTGCTCTCCAAGTCCAGTGCCTTGTCATATTCTGTCAAGGGCAGTTCCAACGAATTGAAGCCACCCCATTCCGTGTTAATAACCTGGAAATGCCATCAGGCCATTTAAAACTAAGTGGCCATGGTTCACATCATCATAAGTATAACTCAGGTTCAATTTCTCATTACCATATTTCCTGTTCTAGACATAGCGCCATCCATCTTTTTGATCCTATCTGCTCTTTCGACGTATGCTGCATTTGTTCCAGTGCCTAATATCACAGCAGCAATAACGTCCTTGTTCACAAATCTCCCTCTGGCTAACGTACCAACTGTGTCATTCACCTAAAGAACAAAGCATCGTCAGCCATGTTAAAAAACTCGAACCCGGAAATTCCATTAACATAATTTCAACGCTCGGTTTTCTCGTACAACACTTAAATTACTTTTATATGTGTTTACACATGCATTATATACGCCTATAACTACCCGGGAGACATTACCTCCAATCCCATTACGATTCCGGAACAGTTCCTTCGTTCCGATCACCCGGGGCAATACCTTTGCCCTCCTTTGTGTCTAGAACAGTACCCTTGTCTAGACTGGGACAACACCTTCTCTCCGGATGCCCCCCATTACATTCACTTCTAATTGCACTTATATACTACTCCCTCCGTTTCATAATAAGTGTCGTTTTAGCAATTAAAATTTGTTTCATAATATGTGTCGTTTTAGGTTTTCAAAGTGATTTAATAGGGGTGAATGATGATAATTTTTATTGGGATGTGTATTTGTTGACTAAAGTTGTTCATGCATTGGCCAAAAAAATGTAATGAGTGGTAAGATTAAGAAAAAGTTGTAAGTTTTAAAGTGAATGATTGCTTTTCTTAAAAACTGTGTCAAGAGCTAAAACGACACTTATTGTGAAACGGAGGGAGTAATATTAAAGTAACTGCTACAAACTATCTTCTAGAGCAGTTATATAACTACCGTATAAATTGTTACTAAATCAAACTTAATATACTCCCTCCGTTTCAAAATACATGACCATATGCTAACTTTTTCTTGTTTCATAATACTTGACCATTTCACATTTTTTTCTATCTCTTTCCATCTATACCCCTAACAATTATCTTTATCATAATCATTACACTTTTTCATATTTCTCTAAACAAATAATTAACTCTACATTTGATAGGGCTAATATAGGAATAACATTTTCCTTCTTAATATATGTGCAATGTCCAAATGGTCATGTATTTTGAAACAGAGGGAGTATAATTTAATCGCAACAAGCCACTTACCACTACACTGAGTATGACCAGATAGCAATTTAACTCACCAAAGCTGTCACATGTATGTTAAGCCCTTGCTTCTTCAAGGCCTTCATCAACTCTGCCACTACATCATGATTGACCTATATTCATTCAAACAGGACAACAGAAGCATATAATCAGAACTTTTCAACTGCATAAACAGAAAACTAAGGAGATGGAATATTTCGTGTTTCAAAAGCTTGAACGGGAATATAGAAGACTGTCTAGCTTAAGCAAACAGCACTTACCATATCAGGTATGCGAAATCCCTTTGTCCAACTGATCAAAGTGCCGGAATTGATGGAGAGTTGCATTACAGGGAACGAAAAGGTGAATCCAATTTCCCTCTCCCTACCCAAAGGAAGCTGAAACTCTTCACGTTCGTCAGCAATGAACTTTGCAAGTGCAGCTGCAATGTAGCCGAAAAGCCCCTGAAACCGGAATGTGTGATGATATTATGTAAGTGCCGAGACTGAGAGACACAAGGAATTATTTCTCAAGCGAACAGTTTATACAACTATTGACAACACTTACTTCAGATTCGCCTTCCTTTAATTTTTTAGGAATCTGAACTTCAGAAGATTGAGGCACAACACCCGCATTGCCACCACCCAACTGAACCCTCAGAACGCGGAAATTTGTTCCGCCTAAGTCCAAAGCATAGAACAGTCCCTTTTCATCCCTGAAGCAACCAGAGGTAAGATGCTAGCAATCAATCAGAGAAAGGAACACCTATACAGTATACTTTATTAAACTGCAGATACTACCGAAAAACTAACTTTTCATATATAACTTAAGCATCCAATCTGAGCTAAGTGTCATATTTTAACTTATACAAAGTGAAGTATCCACAGAACTACTCCAAATGAATGCTACTTTGTATCATATGCTTATACAACGTATCTAGAGAACTAGCTACCATGTACAAGCAACACATATCTGCCAATATGAAGCCCGTTAGTTGATCATTAAAGTCAGATGCACCCAACAGCCGAATTAACTAAATTATGAGACCAGGGTCCATCTC
This sequence comes from Polygonum aviculare, assembly GCA_934048045.1. Taxonomy (NCBI): domain Eukaryota; kingdom Viridiplantae; phylum Streptophyta; class Magnoliopsida; order Caryophyllales; family Polygonaceae; genus Polygonum; species Polygonum aviculare. The sequence continues at coordinate 31,472,775 of OW204028.1, read as the reverse complement.
ATAAAGCTAAAAGTTAGCTCAATATATTTGAAGTTTGACATAGTTTTAGTTTATGCCAATGTAACTTCATGAGTAAAAGTACTTTTATTGAGAAAGTAGTACTTTTTTTTTTATCTAAAAGGTTGTAAGAAGTAGAGAATGTGCATAAATTTCAAGGGCTAAAAAAGACTACAGTACTTTTTTTCGTACTTTCCTAATGAAAGTGTAGCAAGCCCCTAGGCCTCGTCTAGGTGATAGACAGCCTCTAGGTATCCGTTTATGCCGCCTAGGCGTTGAACCAATCTACTGTCTAGAATCCATGGTTTCAATTGTTATAATCTGGCAGAATTTTCTAACAGTACTAACAAAAAAACACAAATCCTAATAAATTAACTGTTTTTAGATTGGAAGAGAAATGTGATTACCCAGATGGGAGATTATCAACAAAGCTGATGAGCATCTTGAGTTTCTTGACAGAGCTACCACCGTCCAAGGCCAAACCAGAATTCATCTGATCCACCATAGCATCAGCAATCCCCCTCAGGCTTTTAATTGGAGTCTCACATGTCTCTTCCAATTCCTCAACTATCTCAACCGCTCTCTCCCAATTCATCCGCGATGTCGCCATACCCATCAACCTGAATCAAACAGAAACCAAACAAGAACCCAACTTTCGGATTGAAAACTGAGATTTGGGTCTGGGTTTTGGATTGTGCAGGTTTTGGCGTGTGATTGAAGGAGAAAACTGGGTTGACCTTTATGATATTGATAAATGAGAGCTGGGTTTGGTTGTTTTATAATCATAATGATGGATGAAAGTTTCAGGCGGTGAGCATGGGAATGTACACAGTCAAACACAACGGTGGATAAGGTCATACGGATAATACACTTCTGTTTTATAAAATCCAACAAACAATTGTAAGTTTGCAATAACAAAGACAACAAAAATTCATGCACAACATAACAAATTACATCCTTTGGGGTGCATAATTATTCTTTGACTTCAGATCAAAAAAAAATAATTATTCTTTGACATCATACAATTGATAGCTTGAAGTCTCATTTCCAGTATTTACTCTAAAGTGGAAATCTTTAATTCGATCGAAACTATAGGTTTTGAGCCTCAAGGTATTTAGAGTTGGAGGCAACAATGAGGGCAGCTCCAATACCTGAACCATCGTTGGCGAGCTCGAGTGTGACGTGCTGAGACACATCCTCACCGAGTAGCTCTTGCAACGTGGTCTCCAGGCGCTCTCGGAACTCAACATAGTGCTTAAACAACGCGCCATCGACAGCAACCACCGCCTTCTGGTGAGTCCCGTCTTCTGTAGGTCTATCACGACCCACCTTCTTCAGGATTCCCAAGATCCCGGAAGCAGCCAGGCGCGCTGCGCGTGTTGCCACTGTGTTGCACACTCGCACTATGACTCTCCTTTGCTCTAGAGACAGGTCCGGTATCTGGAAAATAAGAAGTGCATTCAGAAGCTTAAAACAAGGCGAAAAAGAGGCAAAAACCATGTCATAAGAAACACTGTATCTTACGTCGAAGATGTCCTTGAATTTGGCTCCCACCACTTCGAGATCAGGAGAGCTGTCATGGTGAATAGCAGACATGGCTGGTGTCCTGCAATTTTACGTATTCAATAGAAATGGCGGTTCAACTTTTGCCTAACGGCGCTAGGATTATGCGCGCAGCAACCTTTAAGGACCAGAAATCGGACATACCTCAGTTTAAATGGCATCTTAAGCTTTGTAGGAGTAGTGCTACCAAAGAAAGCAGCCTCTTCAGCCATTCTGCATAGGACCAACCTTACAATTTCTCCCAAGTACATTCCAGAGATCATTTTCTCGAAAATCTGCTTCAACACACCGCGATCAGACAACAGGCAACTTCTATGTATACATCATAACTTTTGATTTTCAGACTAAAACAGGTAGTTTTGTATATAAATCACCTGCTCGCCACGGTTTAAGCTCTCCGAGTCCAGTGCCTTGTCATATTCTGTCAGAGGAAGTTGCGACGCATTGAAGCCGCCCCATTCCATGTTAATCACCTGGAAATACCATCACACATCCATCAGGCCATTGGTCTTAGATCATCATAAGCATAACTAAGTTCAATTTTCTCATTACCATATTTCCGGTTCTTGACATAGCGCCATTCATCTTCTTTATCCCATCTGCTCTTTCGACGTACGCTGCGTTTGTTCCAGTGCCCAATATCACAGCAGCAATAACGTCCTTGTTCACGAATCTCCCTCCAGCTAACGTACCAACTGTGTCATTCACCTAAATAGCAAACCACAGTCAGCCACTTGCTACTACACTGGGTATGAGCAAATAGCAATTTAACTCACCAAAGCTGTCACATGTATGTTAAGCCCTTGTTTCTTCAAGGCCTTCATTAACTCCACCACTACATCACGACCCACCTATTTTCATTTAAACAGAACAACAACAGCACGCAATCAGAACTTTTCAAATGCATAAACATAAAACTAAGAAGATGGAATATTTCATGTTTTAAAAGACTACAAGAAACATGCATGATCAAACATAGCTGAAAATGGTTGAATGAGAATATAGAAGACTGTATAGCTTAAGCAAACAACACTTACCATATCAGGTATGGAAAATCCCTTTGTCCACCTGATCAGAGTGCCAGAATTGATGGAGAGTTGCATTACAGGGAATGAAAAGGTGAATCCAATTTCCCTCTCCCTACCCGAAGGAAGCTGAAACTCTTCACCTTCTTGAGCAATGAACTTTGCAAGTTCAGCTGCAATGTAGCCGAAAAGCCCCTGAAACCGGAATGTGTGATGATATTATGTAAGTTCCGAGACTGAGAGACACAAGGAACTATTTCTCAAGCGAACATTGTATACAACTATTGACAATACTTACTTCGGGTTCGCCAACCATCAATTCTTGAGGAATCGGAACTTCAGAAGATTCATGAGACACGACGCCCACATTGTCACCACCCAACTGAACCCTCAGCACGCGGAAATTTGTTCCGCCTAAATCCAAAGCATAGAACAGTCCCTTCTCATTCCTGAAGTAGCCAGAGGCAAGATGCACGCAATCAATCAGAGAAAGGAACACTTACATACTTCAGAAAACTGACAGATATTACCATAAAACAGAAAACTTTTCATATATAACTTAAGAATCCAATCTGAGCTTTGTGTCATACTTTAGCTTATACAAAGTTAAGTATCCACAGAACTACTCCAAATGAATGCTATTTTGTATCATATGCTTACACAATGTATCTAGAGAGCTAGCTACCATGTACAAGTAACACATATCTGCCAATATGAAACCAGTTAGTTAATCATTAAAGTCAGGTTAATAAGTTTTAATATTATGAAGTTCAGGTTAACCGAATTAACTAATTTTGAGACCAGGGTCCATCTCATAAAGCTAAAAGTTAGCTCAATACATCTGAAGTTTGACATAATCTATATATTGCTGTGTTTTTGCCCCATGGTTTCAATTGTTATAATGTGGCACAATTCTCTAACAGTACTAACACAAAGAAACAAACCCTAAAAAAACCCTTTTGAGATTGGGAGAGAAATGTGATTACCCAGATGGGAGATTATCAACAAAGCTGATGAGCATCTTGACAGAGCTACCACCTTCCAACTCCAAACCAGAATTCATCTCACCCACCATAGCATCAGCAATCCCCATCAGCCTTTCAATTGAAGTCTCACATGTCTCTTCCAATTCCTCAACTATCCCAACCGCTCTCTCCCAATTCATCTGCAATGTTGTCTTACTCTTACGCATCAACCTCAATCAAGCAAAAAAGAACCCAACTTTCGGATTGAAAACGGGGATTTGGATCTGGGTTTTGGATTGTGCACGTTTTAGGGCGTGATTGAAAGAGAAAATTGGGTTGACCTTTGTGATATTATGGATAAAATGAGAGCTGGGTTTGGTTGTTTTATAATCATAATGATGGATGGAGGGTTTCAGGCGGTGAGCACGGGAAGGTGGACAGTCAAACACGGTGGATACAGGTCATGCGGATACAGAGAGGCCCGGAAACAAAGACCCATTTGACGATGGGAAAGAAAACCATGTCTGTGAAAGATAAGGTTGAAACCGAGGGCGCAGCAAAAAAATTGTATAGTAGGCTCTGTGACAACCAAATTGGTCACCAATCAACTCCATCTGTTATACATGTGTTTTTTAAGAAAAGAAAAATTGTGGATAAGGGTGGGCTACACTATATTGGCATTCACGAGACATTTTTCCTTGTCTTTTTAGAGGCTAGCAAGAAAATGATGTAGAGTTTAGTGGGCAAGTTCGATGGTATGTGGAGCCTAGAGGTAATAAATAAATGTTTTTCTGGCTCAAAAATAAAATGTTTTTATAATTTAAATTTTCTGTTTTACAATTAGTACTGTAATACACTAATACTTGAAAAGGAATAGTTAAAAAGGGATCAAAACAGACCCGTTCAGAACATTTAAAATAATATTTAAAAATAATATAAGTTTAGTAGTGCGTGTCACATTAAAATAATATAAGTATTCGATCAAAAAAAAAAATTAAAATAATATAAGTATAGAGCATAACAAGATATTATTTTAAAGTTTAAGAACCCGTTTAAAACAATGCAAAATTAAGATACTGTATTAAAAAGAATTCTGGGTGGGTTAGATCTATAGATACCTAGAAAAAAGTGACATATATGTGCACTGGTTTTAAGAGTTTAGGGGGTAAGGATAAAGGATATACTTTACCTTTTCTTTTTTGGAAAAAGCTACTCCCTCCGTTTCAAAATACAGGATCATTTGAACATTGCACGTATATTAAGAAAAAAATGGTATTCCTATATTACCCCTATCAAATGTAGAGTTAATCATTTGTTTAGAGAAATATGAAAAGGTGTAATGATTATGATAGAGATAATTATTAGGGTTATAAATGGAAAGAGATGAGAAAAAATGTAAAATGGACAAGTATTATGAAACAAGAAAAAGTGTTCAAATAGTCATGTATTTTGAAACGAAAGGGAGTATTGAATAGTACGGAGTATATTTTTTAGCTATGATGAATAGTGTATTGGATACTACATTAGTTATACAAACTAAACTGAAACTGAGACAAACTCTATGGTAGCTGAATCCGACCGAAAAAAAAAAAACTGTATGGTAGGGTAGCTGAATCAATAATTTACCAAACAAGCACTAAGGGTGCAAAAACTAGTTCGAATTTTTTTTTAATCTAGTTGTGCCAAATCGATAGATACTGTCTATTCGAGATGTACAAGCTAGGAGTAATCAGTTGGGAAACATGTTTTTTGAAAATTAAAAAGATTTTGGAGGTTTTATTATTAGATTTTCAAATAAGAAAATACCCTTTTTCCAAAATAAGTCAAACTTAGTTACAAACACTAGCAAAAAAAGAAAGAAAGTTGGAGTACAATGAAAATACATCTATACCGTCTATAGTATAAAACAGAGACAAAGTTTTCACAGAAAGTTACACCACGTGTCATATCTTTAATAAAATAATCAACCGGGCCCTTGCGTATATAAAAAAACACTAATCACAATAGAAAGATAAATATAATCAGTTGGGTCATCTTCTATATAAATTAGGCAGTTAGAATTTCGTATAATCTTATCCCGTAAAAATTGCTGAAAAATTATGAATTATCCCAAAAATTATGAATTATCCCTTACCAAGAATTAGTTGTAATCTTCAGATAAATATTATTATTTAATAAAACGTGATATTTATCGTAAAATAATTCTTGAACAAATCCAACTTATTTATATTATGAGTTGATTTACTATGGGTAAAAAAACACTAATCATAATATGATGATACATATATATGATCCTCTATTTTTAACGTAATCATTGACATTACATATCTAATTAAATTGGGTTTATAATCGCATTACCCGTACATCATACGGGGATTAAACTAGTTAAAACCTAAGTTAAAACAAATGGAAACTAGTCACATAAACGGGCCTCTCATGGGCCTGTTTTTATTTTTTCGGCAATGCGGCCCAATTTAAAAAATAGGCCCAAGTTCATTCAACTGATTTGCAGATTCATCACTTCATTCCCCCACGGAGCCATTGGTCCGTCTTCTTCGTCATTCTTCTTCGGGCAAGATTTGCGCACTCCGTTTTTTCATTTTCGCACACCGACTTGTGCGGATCCACAATCCGCACAAGGTTTTTTTCTTAAACCGGGTTTTTCTTGTGCGGATCCCGGATCCGCACAAGATGTCCGCACAAAATCAAAGTCTTCGTCTTCAACCTAACCTAGATATAAACCTGGCCGCCGTCGAGCGATATCCACCCAAAATTCGATTTCGGTTTTTTTGTCTTCCAATTCTTCCATTCACAATCCAATTTCGATTTATTCTCGCCTAATATGGATCTTAACAAACTAGATTTCTCGACGGCTTCGGGTTCCGCTCAAGAATCGATAATTTCGTTGGTTGAGGGGTCGGGCGTTCGGTCTCCACCGAGGTCGGCCGAGCGGTCTCATCTTATAATAAATTAAAATTCACTCATAATAAACTTTTGTGTTATAAATTATAGTTTGTACATTAAAACATATTCAAATATCTTATAACATTGTCTAAAAATGATACAATGAAAAATAAGATGGATGAACAATTGAACATGAAGCTATATAATTTTCTACATTAAAAGGAAAATGAATAATCTGTGAAAAACATACCCTTGTGCATTAAAACATATTATTTTTCATCTTATAATTATTCATTTTCCTTTTAATGTAGAATTCACTCATAATTATGTGAAAAACCTAGTCCACCTAAATTCTCATATTATAATAAACTAAAACTCACTCATAATAAACTTTTGTGTTATAAATTATAGTTTGTACATTAAAGAATATTCAAATATCTTATAACATTGTCTAAAAATGATATAATGAAAAATAAGATGGATGAACAATTGATCATAAACTATATAATTTTCTACATTAAAAGGAAAATGAATAATTATGTGAAAAACATACCTATGATATATTCAAATATCTTATATATATTTTTATTTTAAACAATATTTCGAATCAAGAAAAAATTTAGGAAAATTCCTTTTGGTACCCTTGTGTTCTTGACAATTCCTTTTGGTGCCCTAAGAAAAAAGTTTTTTCTTTTGGTACCCTTGTGGTTGTTATATTTTCTTTTTTTTGTAACCAAAATTCTATTTAAACCCATTTTTCATCCCAAAAAAATAAAATTTCATTTAAATTTTGTTTAAATAAAACTAATTTAGAAAATTAAAAACAAAAAAACTTAGGCAAAAAATTTGTTAAAAAAAAAAAGTTTGACCAACCATTAAAAAAATTGAGTGGAGAAAGCTAGATGGCTAGATTTATTCAATACAATTTCCGTTTAAATTTTAACAAAAAATCAAGTGGGATAAGAATTCAAAATTTTATTTTCCAAATTAGTTTTTATTAAAAATTTAAACGAAAATTGTATTTTTTTGAGATGAAAAATGGGTTTAAAACTTTAAATAGAGTTTTGACTACAAAAAGGAAAATGTATAAACCACAAGGGTACCAAAAGGAAAAACTTTTTTCTTAGGGCACCAAAAGGAATTGTCAAGAATAGAGGGGTACCAAAAGAAATTTCCCAAGCAATAAAAATATTAGGTAATAAGCAATAAAAATATTGAATAGACAAGCAATAAAAAATATTCCTAATTTATAAAATATTGAATATTGAATATTCCTAAATTATATAAATATTGAATAGACAAGCAAGAAAAAATATTCTAAACTAGTAATAATAGGTAATAAGCAATAAAAAATGTTCTTAACTAGTAATAATAGGCAGTAAAATTTATGAAAATATAAATTAAAAAATACTGTAATTATAAATTAGGAATCGGGTATTGAGTTTTTATTTGTTCAAGATAATGTTCTAAACAGCTAGTATTATGATTCCGTCGAGGGCGGCCGAGCAACGGATCCCTTCTATTTATGAGCGAGGGGAGGCGTCGAGGATGGCGGAGGAGAGGGCGAGATGTGACACAGCGGGCGAGGATCGTGGACCACTTGAGAGCAGACCTGAGTGGGCAAATGAGTAGTTTGTTATTTATTTGGATTATATTCGTCGTTTGACTTTTGGATTCGTAGTTTGTTTATATTTTGGATCCGTAGTTTGTTTATATTTTTGGATTCGTAGTTTGTTCTTGACTCGTAGTTTGACTTTTGGATTGTTTGTTTGTTCTTGACTCGTAGCTCATATTTTTGGATTCATATGATTTCGAGCCCAAATTCTCACCGTGATAGCTCAAATCTAAATTTCAAATAAAGAAAAAATTTATCAAAATAAAATATGATATTTTTTTCTTAACCCGAAATAAAATATATATTATGCTTCTTTTAAGATAATAATATGATAATTTAAGAGTTGTACATGTGTAAGGTAGTTTAACAAGTTAGTTATTCAATATTATATGAAAATGTGAAATAACATATCAATCTAGTATTACACAATATAAAACATAATCCAAAACATTTGATAAGGACGAGGGTTTAGGGTTTAGCGGCATAAGAAGGGTTTAATGATGCGCAAATAGGGTCGGAACTAAAACCCTATGTGCGGATCCAGCATGAGCACATGGGGTTTAGGGTTGGAACTAAAACCCTATGTGCGGATCCAGGATGAGCACATGGGGTTTAGGGTTGAAACTAAAACCCTATGTGCGGATCCAAGATGAGCACATAAGGTTTAGGGTACGGTGTAGGATGAGCATCTATGTGCGGATCCGGGATCCGCACAAGGTGCTCATCCTACAAGAGGGGCAGTCATTATCTGGGCAGTCATTATCTGGGTGGTATTGGGTGGTCAACTTGTGCGGATCCAGGATCCGCACAAATGGGCCGGTTTTTTCCCGAACCGCTCATCCTTACATGTGCGGCTTGTCCATCCGCACATGGTTCACGTTAAACCGGGTTTAACATGTGCAGATCCACGATCCGCACAAGTCGGTGTGCGAACATTAAAAAACGGTGTGCGCAACGGAACGGCCTTCTTCTTTGTTCTTCATCATTTCTTTTCTTGTTTGGGGAGTGGGAAAAAGGGCTGCTGTTTTTGCTTGGAATTTTGTTAGCGCCATAATTACAGTGAATTGCCAAACAGGCCGTTATCAGTTGATGTCTCTTGTACTTCTGATTTTGGATTTTGATTGTGTTATTTACTAATCGGGAATTTTCGCCGCCGATTTCTCCACCACGAGAGCCCAGCCGTTGCAGGTTTGTTTTTGCGTGTTTTCCAATTATGAGTTTGAGCGTTTCTCAATTCTTATAGGCAATTGGGTCAAGTCATTGTTTGATTTTGTTTATTTTAGGGCTTGCTTGAATTCGAGCTACGGTTAGAATTTGAATTTGGATCAGGATAGTAGTTTTCAATGCGGATCTGGTGGTGATGATGCAAGTAATCTCTAGTTTTCTTATAACTTTAGGGCTTTTAGCAACTGATCTAGGTTTTTGCAGGATGGGGAAGCTGGCAACTGAAAAACATATTCGCTACATATTAACAATTGAAAAGGTGAGTATTGCTTACTTTGGAAAACTTCAGTGCCCGTCTCTATTACTGATGTCAATTAATTTTTGAGCTTCTGCTTCCCTTATGAACAGAAGAAGGATAGTTTTGAATCGGTTGTCATGGAGCATCTTCGAATGAATGGTGCATATTGGGGGCTGACCACATTGGATATCCTGGACAAGCTTCATGTAGTTGACCAAGAGGAAGTTATTTCATGGATTTTGGAGTGCCAGCATGAATCCGGTTAGTCTTGATACTAACTCAGGCTTTTTTTCCTTTGTCCAATAAACTTTTTGGCGATGCCTATTCGGCTATTCTGATAAGAGTGTTTTTGAGATTTTTAACTATTAGATTTTGAGATCGAGTATCTTTCGTTTCTTTCTTGTATTGATTGAGGTGGATGCTTATGAAGAAGGTGACGTTAATTTCACAATGTACGTTTTTTAAGGTGGATTTGGAGGTAACATCGGGCATGATCCACACGTACTCTACACTCTCAGCGCTGTGCAAGTGTTGGCACTCTTTGACAAGATTCATATGCTTGATATTGACAAGGTCTCTAGCTGTATCCTTGATTGTTTAGCAATGAGAATGTTGTGCTTCCATTTGAGGTCTTTGGACTTCCATGTGTAATCAGTTACGTACTGTGAAGTTGAAGGTCAGAATTCTTGTCCTGGGGGAATAATAATGTCTATTTTATCTTGAACGGGCGTCAATTAGAGCTAGGAAGGTACAATGTAGATTGTTGCCCTGGTTTTTCCTTGATTTATTGGGTCAGATGTCGCTGGGTTGCAGAATGAGGATGGATCCTTTTCAGGTGACATGTGGGGTGAAGTTGATACAAGGTGATTTTTTTTTTATTTTGCAGTTGTCATAATTATATTTCAAAGTTAACAACAGTCTGGCTTCTGATCAGTAATTATAATGGAGATCTTGACAAATATATATTCTTTCTTTGCCAGATTCTCTTACATCGCGATATGTTGTTTGTCTCTTCTGGATCAGTTGGTTAAGATAGATGTGGAGAAGGCTGTCGACTACGTAGTGAGTTGCAAAAATCTAGATGGTGGCTTCGGAAGCACACCTGGTGGGGAGTCCCATGCCGGACAGAGTATGTGATCCTGCTAAATGTTGCCCTTGTCTTCGTTACTTGTTGCATGAAACTGTGTACCCATGAGCATTCTCTTAGTCGATAACTTGGATTTTCTTGTAAATGGTTCTCTTCGCACCTATGTGCATAGCTGTCAAATTTGGACAGAGATATTTCCTGTAGATGGTAGCGTTGTCATGTTGAAACGAGGTTTATACTAGCTAGAATAAGCTTGATGTTATTTTCATTGATGCTCAACCTTTCATTAGGCAATAGAAAAACCAAAGATTAGTATATACTCAGATGAAAAGCATTTGTTTGTCTTCTAGCGCGTTAATTGTACATTCTGGTGAACCTCAAGCCCTTTTCTTTTCTATTTTTTTCCTTGAAATTTTTGCCTTGATACATCTCCTTTGTATTTGCAAGCAGTATTCTGCTGTGTGGGTGCTCTTGCTCTAACCGGCGCTCTGCACCACGTAGACAAAGACCTTCTCGGGTGGTGGCTATGTGAGCGGCAAGTGAAGTCAGGAGGTCTGAATGGTCGTCCTGAGAAGCTTCCAGATGTAATCATCTAATTCAACTTTGTTCTCTTTCATCAAGTCAATTTTGTGTCAAGGCTCAAGACTCATTTTGTCAATCTTTTAGGTCTGTTACTCATGGTGGGTTCTATCGAGTCTGATTATGATCGACAGAGTTCACTGGATTGACAAGGAAAAGCTTGTCAAATTCATATTAGACTGTCAGGTAAGCCTCACTCAAAAACTTAAGCTTCGTGTAGGAAAACAAGATGAATGAGGACAATTCTTGGTGTAACATCCAGGACGTGGAGAAAGGCGGAATTTCTGACCGACCAGATGACGCTGTGGATGTCTATCATACTTATTTTGGGGTTGCAGGTACGTTTTTATGTAGACCATGTTGAATTTCTTCGTGTTGTATTATGCATTAAGGAGTAATTTAATTGGTGCAAGCCTGATTGATAGCTTTTATTGTGGGGTGTGAAAATGGCAGGGCTCTCACTTCTTGAGTACCCAGGAGTCAAAGCAATAGATCCTGCATATGCATTGCCTGTGGATGTAGTTAACAGGACACTCATCAGAAGGAAGCATAGGCAAGAATCTGTCTAAAGTTTGTAGCTACTTGGTGTACTTGGATGTTGTTACTTACTTACTTGTAATCAGATAAACTAATTCGATGTTGATTTGAATCAATATTAAATTTGATATAACTAAGTTCCCTCTTAACCCACCATATACAACGTACAATGCAATTTTGGGGATTTTCCAAAAGGGAAATTTTTTACGTAATTTTGGTATGAAATTATAATTTTCATTTAAACGTTTTTTAGTTTAGGTAAAAGTAATTATTTCATTTTTAAACTAGTAATTAGTTGGGACTTCGGAGGAACATGATTTTTGAAAATTTGAAAGATTTTGGAGTTTTTTTTATGGGATTTTCAAATAAGAGAATACCCTTTTCCAAAATAAGCCAAACTTAGTTACAAACACTAGCAAAAAAAAGTTGGAGTATAATGAAAACTAAGTACAAATCTCATACCATGTTAGGGTAATGTCAATCTAAATCCAAATTAATTGATCTGAGATCGAGTTTTGACCCGAGCTTGATTTTTTACTCGATAATGTATAACCCAAATACATTTATGCTTATAGTTATATAGTATTTGATAATATATCTTATGTATAAATAAATAAATTTAATCAATTTGGTTAAGAGTATCATGTACTTATCGGAATAGTTTTTTTGTATTAGTTTATTAAGATTTTCAATATATATTTAATAAGATGGGTTAGATGGCTATTTGTATTTTATCTATGAATATAAAAAAATACAACACTTCAATTATGGAATCCATTATTTTAATTAATTATCTAGAATCTTTATAATAACAAATTGAAAAATCTCTTTTACTTAAAATGAAAAACGTTTTAATTATTTAAATGGAAATTATATAATCATAAGATAACAAATTTGGTACTTCCATCTCAATGACGTGGCACAACTTTTAACAAATACTTGGGGCCCGCTTTTATACTGTATTATAGTAGATTATAGTAGATGATTATTTTAAAGAATGAGAATCATTTTAAGTACAAAATATGTTCTTGAGAGTTTATTTTTACAAATTGTTTTAAACTCGTATATATGAATATAAGGTTTTTAAAATTAGTTCCTAACTTTTAATTATTATTTTTTCTATTTGAGTCCCTAACCAATCAAATTTCTACACCATTAGTCCTTAATAACCTTTATCGTTAGAAGGGTCGTTAATCGTATAACATGGCAGTCACACAAGTGAAAAAATGTTGGATGTATTTTGATGATATGTAATTGCACTTGCTGCGAGTTTTTACTTTTACTTAAAATAACCATTAATCAAAATTTTGTGGCCAACAAAATAAGGTTGTCAAACTAAGGATTAAGAGTCCGTTACAATCTCATTTTTTGGTCAGCATAATAGGGTTTTTATATATTTATTATAAATTAAAATATACAGTCAAGCTCAATCGCCTAAACAACAACTCAAATTTGCAAAACCCATCATTCAGCTAAAACCCCAAGAAAATCCTTCTTATTATCCTTTAATACAAAGATACCACACCCAAAAAACTATAAACTCTTAACCTGTGACACTGAAATCCGCGGTTTGGAGCGTATGAGCCCAATCGCAGTCCTCACCATCTCCGTAATCAGTTAGGTAAATCACATCCGCAACCCCACCATACCAGCCTGCACCACCGCCATCACCTCCGGCACCTCCGTTACCTTCTTCGGCACTGCCTTCGCTTCTGTCGCCTCCGGCACCGCCCTCCGGCACTGCCTTCACCTCTGGCACCTTCGTCACCTCCGTAACCTCTAATGTTTGATTTTAAATTATCAACTGAGCATGTTTCTCTTTCTCTTTTTTGTTTAATAAAAAGTTATTCACTCTTACTTTCTTGTTTCTCCATTTTTGGGTGGATGGACTTCCCTTTCAAATTATCATATATTATCTTCCGATTTTTCTTTAGTTTACCGGTTTCTCTTTAGTTTACCGTAATTCCTCTCAACTAATTCATCCAAACACTGACGTAATCATACCTTCTTTTCCTCTCCTCTAATTTCTCCTAATATTCCCATACGGGCTGCCCGTTCGGCGGAGGTGATCTCTCCGTTGATCGGGCGTGAAAGCCTGCAGGATGTTCCCCTAACTTATTCGTTCTTGTCCTTCATCATATTCAGTCGCCCCAATACTTGAGTGTGAAACCAATTTTTCGTTTCGACAATAAGAAGCCGGTAAATCTTTCGAACCCTAGGACCTTATCTCTTAATCTCTTGTTCTGAAACTGTCATTGTGGTTGAAGTTTGGGTTTCGTTGTTTAATTTATGCGTCGTCAAAGTTTGGGGGTTTTCCTTGCTAGCGTTTTGTAATTCCGTTATGGATTTTGAAGCTAGGGTCCATGTCCTTTATTCCAGGTTTCGCATATTGTGTTTGTATTGCACATTCCGTGTTGTAACATAGACGCCTTTTCTGGGTACCTTAATTTGTCTATTGTTATAACCCCCATTGAACCCATCAATTAATGGCTATTTTACAATTGCATAAAAACATTAGCATATGTATAAAATGTTGGAGATTTATTTCCATGAAAACCTTTCTTTATAGTATTACTAGTATTCCGGCCCCTGCCTACGGCAGGGGGTAGCGCTCTTTTTATACGGCCTTCATGTAATTTGATTTAAATGTAGAAACACATTTGATAGAGTTGTAGTGCGTCTTAAGTCATTCTTATTACGGTACATTATATGTATGTATGGAAGAAACTCAGAAATAATAACTAATGGGTATCTTGCATGTACTAACTATTTTACGGAGAATTTGTTTGGATATATAAGTAAGAAAGTATGTAGCACCATAAGTAATTTTCGGAAAGGAAGAATTTTCGCTTCGTATGTGTGTATGAATATTTGTGACCCCTTCGTATATGTTTCTAGTATGCTGGTTCGTGCGTACCGCACGGGCAATGTGTTTTTTATACGAACTTTGTATGGTTTAATTTAAAAATAGAGACATAGCACATAGAGTTATATTGCATTGTAATCCTTTTTATTACGTCACTTCGTATGTGTGTATGAAGTCACCTCGAAATGATAATTAACGGGTTAACGGGCCCGTGATGTACGTCTATAGATACATATTCATATAATTGTATACCACTATTAGTATTTTTCATTATGATTACTTATGCTACAGAGATATAGGAAGTTTAGGGTGTTTAATTATGAAGGGGTCACAAAATATACTATTGCGTCGTTAGTTTGGTGTTGTAGTTGTACATTTTAAATTTCATGAGATACGTGTAAAGCAAAGGGGGTTGATATGGTTAGCATGGAATCACAAATCCTTATTAAAGCTGAAAAGAAATCGAAACTCAGAAGTTAACAAAGTACATCGTCAAATCTAAAAAGGTACCAAATTTCGTTACAAACTTTAAAGAAAATTTGAAACGATGGACTTCACGTTTATGAGAGAAGGCCATGGGATATGTGTACGGCTGCAATAAGAATAGGCGCTCACAGTTTGTTATGAGCCATCCAACTTGACCATGTAAGTGAATAGTTGGTCTGGATCGATCATCGCGCTATACTCACGAATTACCTTTCGAATGATTGTACCCTTCCACGTTGTGCACATCTCGTCCCAATCAATTACATCTCCGATGTTGAACTTGAGACCGCATTGTTGTTGCACAGCTTGCCGAACAAATTAAGTATGGACGATGTGGTATTAATCCTACTTATTGAGGTGTAGTAAGCTTCATCCTTTGGCTTGTTGCCATACTCACCTGAGTCGTTTGGATCGGACCGATAATGGTCCACAACTACACTATGTAAAATTCACTATCGAAATGCCATACGATCTCCCCAAGTAACGAAGAGCCAACCCACTTACCAAAACCCTTGATCTCGACATGACAACCAATTTCAAACATTGTCATGCTTTGGCGGACAACGATCAACAAACTACTGACAAAATTTAATATTACGATCAAGCCAAAAAAGCATCTCAGAAGATACAATCAAATGTCGATAATAAGCTATTAAAATAGCAATAAATTGTAAATTGGCATGAGTAAATTTAAGGAAAAACCAATATTCCCTTCAAAAGCAAAGGAGCACTAACTGAATGCAGTTTCATGCACGCCAATCTATGAAAAGATGGAAAATGTAAGATGTGTAAAACCTTGATGTTTTCCCAAGTTCAAATGAGGCTCTTTTGAAATACAGTTACATATTAAGGTTTACATGGGCTGATAGGAGAATTCCTTAAACAAATGCGAGAGTATTAATTAGTAATAATAATCTTTTTTTTTGGTAAATATGTTAGAGAAAATTTGTTATGACTTGAAATAAGATGAAAATAAGCGTGAAAATTTGTTATGATTGATCTCTTAAAATTTGTTATAATAGAATGATCTTATTTAAATTAAAAGGGAATTGTACAATTCTTATTTTATATCATAAAATGTACTACACTATTGGATAGAGATATGCGTTAACTATGTCATACAGTTTTCTTTTAATTGTAATAGAAAAATCTCTCAATAATGGGACATTTTTTAAGGCTGTTACACCTACTTTTATTTAGTACATGTATATATTATAAATAATTTTCCCATTACATAGGTTTTTTGATTTCTTTTAGATATGTTACTTAATTCAATATACGTATGTTCTATATACTTAATTCAATATACGTATGTTCTATATGTTGATAAAAAAAAATTATAAAAAAAAAAAATTATAAATTTCAACCAAAAAAAAAATATAAATCAACACACTATATTGAATTGAAGCTATAATGTTTATATATTGAATTGAAATTATTTGATATACTTCCATTGATTTCGGTGATTGATTTAAGTGAGCAAGATTGAAAGAATCTAAACATTGGGATTATTATCCAATAATAATAGTTGTACAACGTAAAAAAAATCTAAACATTGAGAGGTTTGGCAAGCAAAGTTACATCTTTCTCTTTTGAGACCACCAAGGTAAAATACTACTAATTGAATACCATATAAATCACAATAAAACTACTCTTTCTCAAGATCTTGACACCGGAAATGGACTATGAAATATTTGCACTTAAATGGTGATCAAATGCTTTTTTTTGTGCACCTACAGAAATCAAATCAAGATATCAACAATCTGTAATCTTCTCCTTCACTTTTCCTAAAGGAATAGTGTTTGATGCTAAACACCTTGATCGTAAACTAAAAACAATTAGAACTAAATCTTTTGAGACTCCACCTTTCAAGAGATTCTCTAGAGTAAAGTTCTAGGCTCTCCTGATCCTTCTAGGAGTGAAAAGAAAAACAAAATGCAGGCCCTTGTGCTGCCTTTAGCTGGTCTCTATTCTTCTGAAAACCTCGTCGGAAGACCTTGCATTGACACCAGAAACGGACTATACTGAACCCCGTTTTCTGACCCGATCGCTTCCCATATGTAACCAAAACATACATAAAAGCACCACATCAAAGCAAGAAATATATATTCAATACTCAACAACGTCCACAAAAAATAAGGATACCTAAATTTTGTATTCTAGATAAAAGAGAAAATCTGGTTTTATAATAGCAACTTACACAAATTGGGTGAAGATATCATTACATCACAAAACTGAAGTTTCGTACTGGCTTCAAGTAAAAAACAGTCAGACTTGAAGGTGGTTAATATAGTAAATAAACTCCAAACCTATATTGGAGGCTGATTCAGAGCTGCTTTCTAAGACATGCACTTAGTTAATCAAGAGCACATCAGCAAAAAATCAGTGGGCCTAGTGGATAAACCAACTAACTTCAAATTTAGGCCGTGCAAACCTTCATTTCCCCCCAAAAAAGTCAACGTCCTTTCTTTTTTTCCTAGCAACAGGTTGTACTAAAAACTAATAGCTTACAAATGGTTCGAAGCAATGCCAATTAGAAACGGGAAAGTAGTTTATTGAACATACTTTAGCCAAGGTCAATAATGGACTTTGCAGCTGTATGATGTTTGTAACTAATATGAAAGATAAGTGTGAAGCATGATAGTATTCAACATGAAGCCTCTCTCACCTGGCCAACTCCAGCTATAAGAAACCTTCCAGATTTTGCAAAAGCCATTGAATTCACAAACCCAGTTTGCATCACATTCACAATTAGCGTAAGCCACTGATTGCAATACTTAGTTGTGAATTGTTTAATTTTTTTGTTTCAGCATATGTATAGACTAAGACTTTAAGAATTTGTTTGATGATTTGGATAGGCATGAAGAATGGATGGCTCTTAAAAAAAATTTAACCAAAAACCCTTCCATGTGCTGATAGACTAAATACTCCCTAACTAAGTTAACTTGACCGTGAAAACAGATGGACCTGATAAAGCTCAACTTACCAGGGGAAAATCAAGCAGAGGTCGAATGCCTTTGGCCTCATTTTCCACACCCCATAATCGAACAAAGCCGTTACCAGCTCCTGAAGCCGCCAGATCACTATTATTGGAGACTGCAACTGAACTCACCCAGGAGTGAACAACGGATTGAGCATTACCTAGCTTGCTACTATCATCCTCTGGCAAATTCAAAGAAAACGGGGAAAATGAAATGACATTCTATAAAGTGAAATTGACAGCGGGCAGAAAACCCATTGTAATAATAAAATAAATAGGCACAGCCAAAGCATAGTAAGTGTAAGACAAACAGACTTACCAACATGACCATTGGGTATTCCTCCATTGCCATTCTTTTCTAACGGCTTCTCAATGGTTGATACAGGATGAGCATTTTTTACAATGGATACAGGCTTTTTTCGCATCAAACTCCAGAGCTCAATGCTTCCATCATCTGAGCCGGATAAGAATGTATCATTACTAATAAAATAGCAGCACTCGAGTGCAGAGACAGATGCACGAAAGACTAACTGTGACCCCTCTGGAACCTTCAAAGAATTATAAGAAGACCTTAAAATCGAAACAGTTAGGGCTGACTAATTGTCCATTACAACTATAACATCCCTAGAAAGGATTAGGTATTCAATCAATCACAAACCCAAGTGAGCATTAAGATCAAGAGTAGAAATTTCATATCCAAACCTTCATCCCAAACTGCAACAAAAATATTCTAATTCAACATCAAATACCAAAATTGATAGACTACCTTGCAATTTCATTATTGCATGAAACTCAGTGCTGGTAAAATCAATGTCCTACTTCCACAACAACGCCAAGAAAATCATCCAAATGGTCTTCAACATATATGCTCCATTTCTGGAGCAAATGGGCGATTGCACTCTTCCCTTGAACACAAACATATATAAAATACACATCAGGTGGTGGCGAGAGAAGACTCAGAAAAGAGAATTGGGATCTGAGACTTACAAAAGGTTGACAATAAGACTTGTGTGGTAGTGGTTGGGAGCCTTCAATACCGCGCTCTCGCTGTCAGCAAAGAACAACTTTTTGTCTGCTTTGGTAACTTTTCTGGTGTTCTACAATACCACGCTCTCATTGTTAGCATCTTGATCGTCATCCTCTGCTTTAACAGCCCGCTTCCTTATGTTCTTGTTTTTATTCGGCATCCGGAAGAAATTACACACTGCAATATTGAATTACAGAATACTTGTCTTAAGCTGAACAACTACAACTATAGGATTCAAGTAAGAACAACATACCTTGTTTCGACATCGCCTCTAGTTTTGATCATTGGAGTCTTCCATTGTGCAAACTTGTTCCTTTCCATTAGAATCCTACCTTCTCCTTATCCTCCATTTCCTGCATTCTCATCAAACAAACAAAAACAATTTCAAACCCTCAGATTCGGGATCGTAGGCTATTAGAGAAATCGACACAATTAGGGATCGATAACGGACCAAGCCATCGAGATCGTACCTGAGAGAGCTCTCGATCGCATCGGAGAGGTGGTTGAGCGACGATCCTCAGTTTGGAGGAGAGGTGGGAGAAGGCGGCCCCGGAGGCGATGTCGGCGGGGGTGGGGAGGTTGAAGGGGAAAAAAGCAGTACCTGTGAGAGGAGGTGAAGGCGAAATCCTTCCAAGCGCGGTCATCGGAGACCCACTTGAGAATACGGCCGTCGGCGACACCAGTGTATGGGCCGTCGCCGTTGGGGTGGAAGGCCAAGCTCTCGGGGTCGAGGGCGCCGGGCACCGGGATGATCTCGAAGGCGAGAAGGTGGTCGCGGGAGCCGGGCAGGGAAGGGGCCAGCAATAGGCTGGGCAAGTTAATTGAGACCCAGGCCAGATTTATAGGAGACAAAAAGGCTGGTGAGGAAGAGGGTTAAATTTTTGCAAGGTTTTAATGGGCAGAACTGGAGTAGGAAACAAAAAGGCGACGGTGGAAGCAACGTACGCAGTGAGAGAACCCTGGCCAGATTCAGCTGAGTGAAGAGCCAAAAAAACGTTACTACACATGCATCACGGACGGTAAACGCAGAATGAAGGCATTAAGCAGGCCGTTACACAATCATAATCACAATCAGTTTTAAGAAGGGGAATTATGCCCTCTTAAAGATGTTTTTTATGGCCGGCAGTTTTGGCAAAATAACAACGCTTGTTATGAAAATGACGTTTGAATACAATCTTCCTCATTAAAGGCAAAAACCAAGGTATAAAACATGCTACAAAACTATAGAAATTTACATAAAATGCTTAGCATTCATTACTCTAAAACCCTTTCTTTATAGGTTTATTGATGATGATGATTGATTGATTGATTGATGATTGATTGATTGATGATTGATTGATTGATTGATGATTGATTGATGATTGATTGATTGATTGATTGATTGATTGATTGATTGATTGATGATTGATTGATGATTGATGATTGATTGATTGATGATGATTGATGATTGATTGATTGATTATAGATAGATTATAGATAGATAGATGAAGTAGGAGCTTTTGTAACACATGTAGACATCTAGTTAATTTCTTCTATATGTCACTTTGTCGGTTAAACCACGTCATCAACCCATTTAAGTTTATTATTTTAAATTTATTTAATTTATCACTTATATCAAACTATTCTTTTGAATAACTTTATATAAAATTTAAATAAATTTTTAGCTAAAACAAACAATTTTGATTTAATTCAATATAAGGTGAAATCGGAATTTACGTGGAAGTTCAAAAAGCCTCGACTTTAATATACATGCATAGATACGTAGGTTCTAACAAATACGGAGTATATGTGAAACCAGTCACATAAACAAACAGGCCTCTCATGGGCCTGTTTTTATTTTTCGGCAATACGGCCCACGTAAACAATAGGCCCAACTTCATTCTCAACTGATTCGCAAACTCACATAACGAGGGGTGAGCTCGCTCGCTCGGTCGAAGAGACTAAACCCTAGCCATCACAACCAGAGAGATCGAGAAGATCGAGAGCTTGCCAACGAGAGAAAAGTCTTCGCCGGCGGCGTATCCTCTCTGCCTCGTCAACGTCTACATTCGTGTATGTATCTCTAGCTTTTCCCCCTCTCCTTCGCCTTGTTTGCAATTCTTAAGATCTAAATTTCACCGGTTTGAGCTTCTCGCTCTCAATTGAATTTTCCCCCAATTCGTCTTCTGTCATCCAATTATCGCCTTTTTTGCGCTGTTGAAGCCTCCGGCGAACGGGCCTGGGTTAAAATTTGTACGAATTGTATGTTTGAGATGAAATATGTGCTCTTCGTAGGCTTCTGTTTGAGATCGAGATCTGTTATGGTTTCAATTGTTTTTTCCCCAATAAATTGTAGTTTCGGAAGTTTTTTTTGATTAAAGATTGAAACTTTGTGCTCTTAATAGGACTAGGCTTGGGGATCTAGAAGAGTAGTTGATGCTGAATAATCTAATTAGGAGATTGAAAATATGAAATATTGTTGATTTTGCTGTAATTCGCTTGATATGCATGATATTCCTTATTAACTCTTCCATGGATTGCTATAATGTTTTGCATGTACAGAGATGTTGGTGTCTGTTTATCTTCTTCAGAAGTAAAACAGCTTATTCTTCTGTGATAATCAGTTTCAGACTTTCACCGAAAGCGATGACGGCCATGACATTGTCGGCTAACAGACTGAAGCTGAAATTCATCACAAAGAAGCCGGAACTTAGCAGTGGTGAAGTAGTGACACCACCTTTATCTAAAGATGGAAGTGGGAATAATGAGCTGGGTAATCTGAAGAAGTGCACTATTAGAATCCCAAATGGCGATAGGAAGCATTCACAGTTGAAATCAAATATTGGGGTGAAACGTGGCCCAGAAGAGGTGGTCGATCTTCCTATCAAGAAGAAGCTTAAGATGGATCGGAGTCTGCACAGGAAGTGTACTGTGATTTTGAAGAAGCTTATGGCACATAAAGACTCTTGGGCTTTCTCAAAACCAGTGGATCCTGTTGCTCTTCAAATTCCAGATTATTTCTCAGTAATTACCAAACCTATGGATCTGGGGACAGTGAAATCCAAACTTGAGGGAAGTTTCTACAGCGCTGCCGAGGAATTTGAAGCTGATGTCAGGTTAACCTTTTCCAATGCCATGCATTATAATCCTCCTCAAAACCGCTTCCACCAAATGGCAAAGGAACTAAATGCATTGTTTAGTAACCAATGGAGGTTTACGGTATCGTTTCTGGATAAGCAACACATGTCTAATGATGAGGAGAAGACATTAGATGTTGTGGAAAACGGCTGTTCACGAATAGCTCCAGCCCGTTCTGAAGCATTATATAGGAAACCCAATGATAGTAAAAGCTCAAAGGATGTGTCAAGTAATAAGGTTTCAGGAGGAGACATGAAAACTGTAAAAGTAAGTCAATGTTGTGGTGATTACCTCAGTTATGTCATGTTTCTTTTGTGCTTCTCTTCTCTTCTGGAGATTATGTTGAGAACTTCATTGTTTCTCTTACACCCCAGAAGCACAATGTTAAAATCAGCAAGGCATCCAAGCTGACCAGCTCTCAGCCAGTTTCTCCAAGTGAGGACTGTTTAGCAAGTTTCTTCATTTTGCAAATTCTTATTGTTATCTAATGGGAAACCTCAGTGTTGACTTTGTCTAGTAATTCTCCAGGTACTAAAAGATCTGTGCATGTGGAAAGTGATTCTGCAAATCCCACCCATGTTAGTAATTTGCATAAAGGATCAAGTCAGTTTGCAGGAAGGATAAAACCTAAACAGATCAAGGAAGCTTTCTCAGGAAAGAGGATGCCACTAATTGATATGAAAGTACCGGAGGTAAAATTGCCACCCAATAATCTAAAAGCCTCAGGGCAGGTTCTGTTTCAGATGATCGAATATGCCTCCTGTTGTGTATACAGTAGATACCTTCTCTGTATCTTTTGATATTGTATACAGAGTGCAATGAATAGATTTTCTCTTTCAGAAATCAGTTGATGAGGTGGTTCACAAGTGCAAACCACAGATGAGTAGATCCGATCATGATTCTGACGGTGAGGAGATTCATCTACTTTAGTGTGGCCCACAAGTTTGAATATAAAATAGTGTTTTTACTCTTCTTGTTTGATCTAATTTTTACCTTGTGGACATCTGAAGGGGCTATAAGTTGCCTGGATGAGGAACATGCCAATGCTACTGTGACATCTGTTTGTACACCTACTGTTTCAGAAGGTCTGTGTAAAAAGTCTCCTGTTATATATCGTTGTTATCTAAAGAGAAGACTGTTACATATCATTGTTACTTGTAGAGAATACTGGTTGCTAGACCTAACTTTCTTGCTATCCTTTTGATATAGAGTGGAGATCCTCAATTGACGAAACACAACTATCTCCTGATAAGGCTATGCGTGCTGCAATGCTGAAGCAGCGTTTTGCTGACACTATTTTGAAGGCACAGCAGCAGACAACACACCGTCCTGTAATGCTTTGGTCTCTTACATCTTATTGGATAGTTTCCTTGTGAGAGATTGCTAAAACTGCTCTTTTCTCATAGGGTGACATATTTAATTCGGTGAAATTGGATGAAGAGAAAAAGAGATTGGAAAGAAGACAACAAGAAGGTAAGTTAAATTTTTTGGCCAATTTTTGTCGATCACTCATGGCTCATGCACGTCATCATTTACATGTTAGCATTTGTTGTACCCGTCTAGCAATACTTATATTTCTTAGCTTTTAATTATGTGTGCATTCACATATTGAAGATATAGCTTGTAACATCAACCACAGTATGTGGGATATGTGTGAAACTAGACTTTATCGGTTTGATATGTTATTTCAAGGCCCTTAGTTTGATATGTTTTTTCCCCTTTTAATTTCACAGAGAAGCTCAAGATTGAAGCCCAAATAAAAGCCTCCCAATATAGACAAGAGTCTGAACGTCGGATGCAGCGCGAAAGAGTAAGAGAGGCTGCACGTAAATCCTTAGAGAAGGTCATTTCCTGTCACTAATCTTAGACTAGTGATTACACAATCCTCTGTTTTTTTCCCCTCTTCTTACCGTCTTGTTTGTCACGCCTGCAGATGGAAAGATCAGTTATGTTTGACGACAACATACGCGCCCTGGATGAACTAGCACAAATAATGCGTGACTTCTCCTTCGCTGGTCCATTGGGAGGTCACGGCGGGATGTACGCAGCCTCAAACCAGTTTTCAAAGGGCAAGCTTAAGAACCCGCTAGAAAGCCTGGGCTTGTTCCTCAAAGAGGAGGAGGATCTGCTTGTATTGGAAGATGATCTTGGCCATGACAGAGACGATACGCCATCGGTGGATTTTGAGGAGGGAGAGTTGATTTCCTGAACTAGTGATCTCTGTACCACCATCTTCTGCTTTATGCTCTGATATCATCCGAGTGTGAGGAACTCCCAATATAGAAATTCTTTTCTATTATTTTGCTACGGGATGAATTGAGTGAGATTTAGCAGGTGAGGATGTTTGCAGCTTGGTGTGCCATTAATGTATATAAAGAGTACATAGCTCTGCAGCTTTGTGTCTGTGTGATATAATATAGAAATAACACTAGCTCTTAGTAAGAAGGAACTTGTGGGCATGTGGAATTAGCTCTCAGCGCAATACTGAACAATCTCTGAAGTACATAACATCATCATCATAATGTTTGCTCCAAGATGTCGAGCGGACAATGGCTCAAGTTCAGCCCGGATGGTGGTGGAACTACTCATCTGAGGCCCGTTCAAGGTCAGTGCTGCCCTTGAACGGGCTGCCCAGATGCCCATAATTCGCATGGAGGTTCAGATGCCTATGACCCGTCCGAAAGCACTGCCAGCACGGTGGTTGAAGAGTGGATAGTGGAGTCAATCCGCGCATGAGGGATCCGGAGCTAGGTCTACGTACGTTCGGTGTGGTATGCAGGCCAGACAGACGAGTCGTTATGGTTATAGTAGTTTCGTGCACAACCACAAAGACGTGTAGTAGTTTCGTGCACAACCACGAAGATGTGTAGTAGTTTCGTGCAAAACCACGAAGACTGGACTTCGTCACGTCGTACACACAAAGGAGGAACCACATGTTCATTGTGGTTGTTGTAGTTTTATGCATTATGACAACTCTTAGAAGACTGGATTGTTTCCTAAATATCCTTGAATCAAGTTTATGCCGGTTTTTCTATCAAAAAAAACTTTATGCCGGTAGTATAAAATGTTATCAATATTTATCTAAATCCTAATAGTATTATTATTAGAGATAATCAAAATCTGATCAGCCTCGAAAAATTGATCAATAACGTCCAAAAATTAGCGGGTCAAAACTCGTAAAAAGTGAACCCGAAATCAGATAAAAATCAAACCCGAATGTTATTAGGTTGAAACAAGAACCCGACTCGTCGACCCAATTTATTATGTATTTAAAAAATTATGATATATTTTATTATAAAAAACTAATATTTTTGTTAAATATGATTATCTCATCATGATATTATTTGAATATTCATAAAAATCAAAATTCTTGACCCGTTGATCAACCCGAACCCCACCAAACCGACCTGCTTTATGAATCTAATTATTACATATTGTTTTATTAATGAGATTACACGTTATTAAAACATTATTAGTCGTATCCTGTACAGAGTACTAACTAGTCTTTGCTCCATCCGACATACAAGATAAAGGCTTTAGTTTTCTTTAAGGTTAATTTTCCTATTAATGTTTATTGAAATATTTTTTTAAATATTAGTAATTCATTAAGGTTCTTATTTGTATTTTTGTCATAATAAGAGTGAGGGGGTGTGATGCTAGTAGCTGGATAGGTTCGATTCACGGTCGATTTTGTGCAATATTATGATTTAAGGGCGGTTCATTGCGATAAAGCTTATTCCAAGGGTGGTTCTGTGTAATTCATCCAAAATTGTATCATGAATTGAGGCGCATTTTCCATCCTTCTCGGTTTCCAGTCTCTGAGCCCTTGCGCACCCCCTTTCGTCTCCGCCTCTCATGGTTAGGTTTTATCATTTTGTTGTCGGCCTTCCAAACCCCACTCTGTTTACCCTACTCTTAATCTTAGTTGCCATTGTGCTGTTTACAAGTACAATCAATTAGTTGAAGATTGGGTCTATTGCATTGATAATGAGCTTGTTCATCAATAAGAACTGCAATTTGAGCCTAGTTATGCAGGATTAAGATATCCAATTTGTCCTTCAATTCGGGTTTTGGTAGGATTTGGATGCCCTAGTTGTATTGCTGTCATAGTGGAAGTGTTTGTATGGCATTTCAGTAGTGCACAGGAAAAAGCATTATATGTATACATGTATTTAGTGCATGATAGAAAAGCTGAATGATTTTTAAGCATTTTTCACTCTTTTCTTTGATTTCAGTTTGTCTTTTTGTTGGGGCTATTGAATTGAGATCTCTTATCACATGGGTGTATATTTAGATGGGCAAGTCTGAATTTCATGACTTATCTGTCAAAACAATCTCAAATTGAAGTTGAAATATGGCATTATAAAGAATAGTCTGAGCAATTTTGTAACTAAATGTAATAGTCTGATCAACCGAATATCCGATTCAGATATCCAGTTCGATCTGGGATGTCTCGGTTAGATGTGTGGCTGTTTAGGATGGCAAAAGAAGTTGATCTCATAGAACATCTAATCTTGTTTTTTTTTCAGTTGTTATTATCTTCTGCTGTCTATCGTTGGCTGTGTAATTTAGCTTCAAATTCTGGCTTGCAGGGTGTCTGTTTGCTGCAAATATGATCTCAGTCAGGAATCTGCGACATCGACTGTCACAGGCTTCGCCTTGTTTCTCAAGTTCCTTCCTTTGTTGCTATAGTGAGCACCCTCTTTCCAGATTACCAAGAACTACAGCGCAGAACACGTGGATCTTGGAGCAGATTGTATCCGGTCCGACGAGTGCGAACGTGCCAATACAAAGTTCAGGATGTCAACAGGCTCTTATCAGCTCAGCGCGCTCCTTTTCAACTGTGGGCGCAACTTTCTTGGTCCAGGCTCGGGACCCGGCTAGGCTGGGCCTTGAAATTCAGAATGCAATTGATGAAAGACAGTTTGATGAGGCATGGAGGCTCCATCAGCAATATATGCAGATGGAAGGGTTTCCTAGGAAGTCCGTGGTTAACAATTTAATTGCGGGCTTTTCTGAGAGCTTAGATCCTGAATGGCTTGAGAAAGCTTATGGTTTAGTTGAGCTTGCTTTTGAGGAAAACAAACAGTCTCTCTTTGAAAGGGAGACACTTATTTATCTCTCGTACACTCTTGCAAGATGTGCTTTACCTGTCCAAGCCGCTTCCGTTTTAAGGATGTTGGTGAAGGTAGAGTTGTTTCCTCCTGTATCAGCTTGGTCAGCTGTCTTGGCACACATGTCGCAATTTGGTCCTGGATCGTACCTTGCAGCTGAGATGGTTCTTGAGATCGGGTACTTGTTCCAAGACAATAGGGTGGATCCTCGAAAGAAGTGCAATGCACCGTTGATTGCAATGAAGCCGGATGCTCTTGCTTTTAGCATTGCCTTAAGTGGGTGTGTGTTGTTTGGAACTACTAGGAAAGCCGAGCAACTTCTTGAAATGATGCCCAGATTGGGTATCAAAACAGATGCTGTATTACTTACTGTAATGGCGCATGTCTACGAGAGAAATGGAAGGGTAGAGGAGCTTAAAAGGCTCAAAAGGCATATAGAAGAAGCCTCTGATTTGACTGATACTCAGTATAGGCAGTATCACAATTGTTTGCTCACTTGCCATTTGAAACTCGGAGACCTGGATACCGTGTCTCGAATGGTGTTGGAAATGCTTAGGAAGGGAAGAGAGGCGAGGAATTCATTGGCTGCAGCTAATCTCATACTTGGATCCCCCAACAGGAAGAAATTGTCGTCTGAGACAAGAGGATCAGTGGACGTGGAGAAATCTGAGAATCCGAAAAGTAATCTTGTATTCTTTGAAGAATTCCTAAGGGACAGGAAATTTACAAGGATGGAGGCTGATGCAAGAAAGGTCCTAAATTCGTTACTCGAAAAGTTGCAAGATCAAGTAGTGATGATTACTACTAAACACGGGATCCTTCAACCAACAGAAACCGCTTTTGTGAAGCTAGCAAAGGCATTCTTGGAAGCTGGGAAGACTAGGGATCTTGCTGAGTTTTTAATTAAGGTAGAAAAGGAAGATTCCTCTGTTTCAGCTGATGAGTCAGCCTTAGTCCATGTCATCAATTCTTGTATTTCAGCTGGATGGCTAGAACAAGCACATGACCTTCTTGATGAGATGCGATTTGCTGGAATAACTCCTAGCTCATCGGTCTACTCGTCTCTCTTAAAAGCGTATTGTAAGACAAATCAAACAGCTGCGCTTGCTTCTCTGCTTCGGGAAGTGAGAAAGGCCGGGATTCAGTTGGATTCTAGCTGCTATGAGACTTTAATTCAGCTAAAAGTGATAAACAAAGATACACAAGGAGCTCTACATCTGTTCAAAGAGATGAAGGAAGCCAAAATACCTCGTTCGGGCCACCAAGAGTTTGAATTGTTGGTCGAAGGATGTGCTGAGAGCAGGCAAACCGGGATGATGTCTAAGCTATTAGAAGAGATTAAAGAAGGGCAGCGAGAGGAATGTGGAGTTCATGATTGGAACAATGTGATCCATTTTTTCTGCAAGAAACGGCTAATGCAAGATGCAGACAAGGCGTTGAAGAAGATGAGGAGCTTAGGGCACAACCCGAATGCACAGACGTTCCATTCTCTGGTTACGGGATATGCAGCGATTGGTGGGAAGTATCAAGAGGTAACTGAGCTCTGGGCAGAAATGAAAATTTTAGCTTCTTCCATGGCAATGAAATTTGACCAGGAATTGTTGGATTCTGTCCTCTATACTTTTGTGAGGGGTGGTTTCTTTGTCCGGGCTAGTGAAGTTGTAGAGATGATGGAGAAAGGGAAGATGTTTGTTGACAAGTACAAGTATAGAACCCTTTTCCTGAAGTATCATAAAACAATGTATAAGGGTAAGGCGCCGAAGTTTCAGACGGAATCTCAGTCCAGGAAAAGAGAAGCTGCATTAGCTTTCAAGAATTGGGTGGGCTTGCAATAAGGTCTAATGAGGTATTGTTCTTCTCCTTTTTCGGTTTTTTAATCTTCTTTTTTACCATCCCTAATCTTTGAATATATGTCTTCCATCACGCAGGTGAAACTCTAAGAGTATTCAGCCTGACATAGAGGCCTCTCGGCCTGCATATCCCGGTAATTACAGGCGAACACCATCAATATAAATTCTATATCTTGTATTCTTGTATGTATCTGATTTGTTTGCTAAAAGGTGCAAGTTTCTCTTATTTTCTGTTGATCAATCAGGATCTTGGGAGCTTCATAGAATGTGCCGGGGAAGTGTTCTCCAACCCCATAAGCCTGGCTACATATTTGACATCCTGCTAAGATCTTTGGCTACGCCGCTGACATCCTACTAAGATCTTTCTTCTTGGGTATGCATCCTACACAGACTTTTAATCATGATGTTGAGTTATAGTAAAATATGGATATGTGATTATAAATGACGATTTAGTGCAAAGTGGGATAAAATTAGATGTGGCATTGTGAAGTTTACCCTTGAAAAATTTCCTCAATTTCTAGAAATAGACTAAAACTGTGCTATTGAATAACTAGTAACCATGAATGGTGGTTTGTGCTTCAGGCATGGACGAGGACCCCGAAGAATTGATCTCTGAACCCCTGAAGAATTGGCAAGGTCTAGCTTTATATATTGATATAGATATAGCTTTTTGATAGACTTAAGGAAGAAAGTAGGGGTGTAAGCCTGTATTAAGATGCTATAAAACAGTTTTAGTTGGTAAATGGTGTAATGCCAGATTAGGGTCAGAGGAAACTGTTCAAATCCAATGTAGGAAACAGAGAGTCTTGGACTCAAATCTTCAAAAGGTAAATATTTTTCTCAGCCAAGAAGCAAGAGCTTCATATATGACAGACATTGTATTTCCAAATTGGACAGTTTCTACACATTTTGTTCTATAGCCAGAGAATCACTCTAAGGATTTGGGGCATTTTTATGATGTGTATCGTAGCATTAAAGTCCACGACTGAATGTGACTAACTTGTATAAGATGCATTTACACAATACCTCAGTAACACAAAGGTCAAGCATGTCCCACTATAAATGAAATAGTTTACAAATCTTATAAGGCATCATCTTGAACTGAAGAAACCAATTATCAAAGTTGATAAGCAAGTACTTAATCTCACATTGGACGAGCTATCCCGATCAAAGCCAAGTGTGCGACCCGGGTCGACTTGGTCGTAGTCAAGATGATGTGCAACCTGGGCTGAGTTGAACGTAGTCAAGACGAAGTTCTAGTGAACCAGTGAGCAATCGAAAAAAAATTAACTAAAGATTGGACTATGCAAACTTTATGCTACAAACACCAAGAAGCAATCAATCCAATATAAACCTCTCATCGGACCGGACGAAATCTACAAATCTAACAAAGTGGTGGGATGTAGCTGACAAAAAAAAAGTATAAGAAAACTCAGTATATGAACAAGTAGTTCAAATAAAACTGTCCTCAAATGAACAAACATTTTTCTCTAATATAGAAAAACAAATGTCTCATGACAGGGGAAAAAAATATCAAAATCTGCTTAGAATTTAAACTGGCACCTGGAATCACATGGAAAATCTATCAAATGTCTTTTGGAATAAAGGCTACAAAACTACAATCACATTCAGAAAGGCCCTAGGTTTCAATATAGTATATATATGCATATGTATGATAAATCTAAAACAGGGCCTTTGATGCCAACATCTCATGCATTTCATAGTGCAAGAAAGAAAGAAAGGCAGGGAGCAAATGTGACATCTGCCTTCAGCTCAGTATAAAGCTTTCCCCACAATACTCCTCAAAAACATCCAAACATGTCTCGTTTTAAAGCCTGCAAAAGTTGCAAGCAGATGCTTCTGTCCCATTGCATTTTTTTTTCCTTCTTTTGTGACTAAAACTGAATTTTATTTTATTTATCTTGCATTTGCCAAATGTACGCGTCCGTTCGGCATGGCATGTATCGGGGAGCGGGACAAGCGAGACACTAGCGGAAATGCAAATTTTTGGTCCATTCTGCTAAAAAAAAGCTACTACCGAACGGAGCCTAAATTGTCAGATTTTCAACTTGGATTTACTTGATTTGTTTTTATGACAAAGGACACGAGCTTGTGACCCAAGTCACCCAACCGACAAGGAACAAATCAAGTAAACCGGCTTGCATCGACCGACTCCATCCAATAAGGATACCGAGTGAGACATGGTTTTTCATCCAAGTAAAGATCGGAGTCAGGGATCGAACCCGAGAGTCGCTTAAATTTCAGTTATTTCATATTTTAAACATTTAAATCTTATTTACTGGTTGTGTAGGCTTTTCCTTTTTCCCCTTGGAATGCCTCCATTACTTTTCTTAGTGGAGTTGAGCATTGCAGAAGCACATGAACTGCTAAAACAACACCCACAAACACACTCACTTCTTTTGCTTTCCTCTTCTTTTTTCAGTAAAATCATTAAAAGCATCAGGCAGAGAGTTCCAAACAGCAAAAAATACCAATGCTAAGCTCTTTTGAAGTTCATCACTCAAACACATCTTCACAAACTTCTTCTTTTCTTTCTACAGTTAGTAAGAATAATAGTACAAATGAGTGTGTCTTCTCCTCATCTCCTCTTTCTTTCTATTCCTTTTATGAGAGCTCCAAGTGCTCAGCATCATTATTTCTGTCCATCTTTGCTTGCTTTTCTCTTGCAAGGGAAGAACTGATCAAGATCTATGTCATGGAAGCCAGATCACCAGTGCAATCTAAGAGCTAAAAGCATCTTGCTTCTTCACCTGGATATATACTGCTGATTGAGATTCTGGTATATTTACAATCTGGACACCTGTTTGTGGTTAAAACATTTAAAGATTAGTCCAAGTAAGAATGAAAGAAGCTGCAATATATATGTATAATGAGAATTCAAAAGGTTAAACTGACCCTTTTCTGATGGTTGATCTATGTCTTTATCTAGCTCCATTGTAGCAAATACCCACCTATAAGAGTATAAGACCACATGAGTTCATACAGAATATGAAAGTGTCGCGAAATTCTCTATAGAATATGAGCAGTGGTTATTTTATATCATGGGTTATGCTTTTTCAGAAATTTACCATTTGCAAAGTGCTAATCTTGTAGCCCTTTAAAAGAAGGGAGGATAATGGCACATTAAAACATGCTCTCAGTAGTAATGCATCCCATTGTACCCTTGCGAATATGGTAGTAGCTCCTCGACTTGAATTCTAGCACTCGAGCAGCTCATACTTTTCTTGATCCTACAACGGCTGATGGATTCAACCTCGGCCAAGAACACTCCATAGACGGGCCTATGGTCTGAGAACCTTGATTCCCCACGGACATATGACAGTTGGTGTATGCCTCTCCCGTACCATAATATACGATCACACCTATACGAATAAAACAGTAGCTCATCTCAGTTTGAGCTGGGGGGAAAACGTATACATTAATCGTAAGGTTTCTTTTTAATGCCATGCGTTTCATAGATTTACCAAGCGGGTGTCCTTCGCTTCTCTTTCGGGTGCATAGAATCACCAGCATATCGGTCTGAGTTGGTCGAGTATTTATACGTTGGAGGAAAATATATTTTCCCTTCATTCCATCCTGTAAAGACCCTTCCTTTTCTTTGCTCTATCCTAAGCTGTTCAAAGTGCAAGCATAAACTGTATTTAGACTATGATCAAGAAAAAACAATGATCTAGCTGACTGAAAAAACAATGATTTAACATTCACAAAAATGGTGACTTGCCTGGTCCTTTTCTAGAAGAGCTTTCCAATTTTGCATCTCAACAAGAGCCTTTGCAGACCGGTAACACGATGCTATTCTATAATTCAAATCTCCAAGCCAGATTATTCGGCTGCAGCAACATTTATTTGTGTTAGAGTTAGATGATATTGCTTCACAAGAGCTGAATTTTTTTTAAATGAACAAATCACTTACTCATGCTCAAGAATTGTCCTTGGTGAGTACTCATCGCCCGTTCCATTAACCCTGGGAAACCTCGTCTTCTTAAGGATCTCCAAGACATCCGAGTTTCTTCTTAGTTCATCGCCTTCCTTCTGCCCAGAAGTCAGATGACTACAGACAAAGCAAAAGCTTGTCTGATGTAGTGACATACTGATTGAAATTGAACCCTGTAAACAATAAAGAACAGGGTAAAACTTCTTGTTTTAAAGCCTACTATCCAAAAAGAATGTATTTCAATATAACATAATATGTACCTTGTTCCCAAGGTAACCCATCAAACCTCTTCCAACACATGAAACCTTAAGATTTCTTACATGATCTCTAAGATCATTTTTCACCCACACAGTGAGAAACACACCCACCATCTGTTTACTAGCGACCAGACAATATCTGGACTGTCCTCTGTGTGTATCTGTCTCCTCAAAGGGGAATGCCCCTCTATAGCACATGGGTGAATAACTGGTGGCAATTGGTGATTCTGTAGGCCCAGATTCATCATCAGACGAATCATTCTCACCGTACATATGGTTAAACATAACTCGATCACAGACGCTGAACCTTCTTTCAAGCCTAGGCTGCGACGTCAGCAATGCATCACCGTCCATTCTCATACTACGGCTCAATGATTGGAAGGAACGTCGGTGGAAGTAGGATGACGTCTGTTGCCCCGTTGATCCTTCAAAGTCGGCATCTGATTCCACAATGGGGTCAGGGACCGGGGAAGGTGAGTGGTATCCACCGGTTACACCACTTCCTCTTCCGCCATGGAGATTGCTAAGAGTCCTCCTGATAAGGGCAACCCATTTCTTGGCTGGCCCGTTGTCTTCGGTCCCCAAAACATTGCCAGCGTTCAAAGGTACAATTTCTTGAAACCTGCAGGGCAGAATTTTTAACTAAGGATACTGAACTAATTCTAGAAATTACCAATTATACAGGGACATTTAAGAAGTGTACCCAAGAACATAAATGTCAGCTGGGGGTGAGGTGTGGAGCCAGTCTTCAAGATTCAGATAACTAGGAGGAGATTTTCCGGCAACATTCCATGTACCTACAAAGACCCTAATTGAGGGCAAGAAAATTACATCTTGGGCAAAACAAATAAATTGCACAAAGAAGACATCATACAGTTCAAAAGTTGGAAGTTACCTGTAGTTATTCACATCTGTTACTTGAGAAGCATCAGGATCAACCTTTCCCCGCCGAATCCGGTCCGAGTTTCTCTTACTTGATCTTTCTGAAACAGATGCAAGTAAGGAAGGAAAAGGAGATTAAGAAGGCCAATCAGAAGAGAAATTGAGTTAATTTTGAGAATGTTGATTGTGATTCTCAAAAGTAATCAAGTGGAGTGGTCCAAAGACAAAGTAATACATTGTCTGATACTGAACCTGTTTTGCTTTTCTTGACAGAACAGCATGCTTGTCTTTCTGAGAAGTTGTTCCTCCAATCTCCATCACCACCTGAAAAAGAAGAAACCCATAAAAGTTGAGTGGTCTGATCTTGTGAGTCCCATTAAGCCCCACCATTAACACCCATGGAACTAACATTGTAAAAGAATGGAAAGACAGGATTTTTTAGATGGTGAAAGATTGGAGATTCATGGAGGCATTGAAGTCCAAACAGTGCAAGAACAGTCATTTGATTAAATAAATTGAGGGAACCAAAAAACAAAAACAGGTGGACCAATTTGGAACTTAACAGAAAGAAACACCCAATTCATCAAAGAAGAATTAAAGGAGGTCTGAATTATTGAACCCTCATTCTAGGATCCCATCAATGTGGGTCAAGGAACCAAAAGATTGAATCTTTACCTCCATAAGCAACATTATCAGCATGAAAATCCTCAGCTTTGCCCTTGAGATTGAACCATTTCTTCACCAGTTTCTTGGGCCAAAGAAACTGCATTCCCACAACAAACCCAGATCAGAAATGAGAAATTCATCATACCCAGTTCCAAACAAAAACCCAAAATGCAGTCAAATTGGGGAAATTTTGGAATCAAACCTTGCCCTTTTTGAAGCTCCCATCAGTCATGGCTCCACTACTTTTTCATAAGTTGAATTTTTGTTGAAAAAAGATCACCAACAGACCACAATTGGCAGATTCTTGTATCTTCTGTAAGAAGAAGGAACACAACAGAAAGATTGTTGTTTTGGTGGTTTGTGGATGAGGGTTTTAGTCTCAACGTCAAATGCTAAAAACCCAGATGCCAAATTTTCTTTCTTTTCCCAGTTTCACAATCTGCACACAATCAGAGACACAGAAATCCAAATAGCAAAAGAGCCCACAGCAAAGGACAAAGGAGAAAATAGAGTGTGTTCAGGGGGGTTATAAGTACTTGTGTGATATTCGGAGATGAGAAGAAGACAATGCAAGGGAAGACGAGAGAAAGACAGAGAAAGATTTGTCTCCCCTTGTCAAATGGTGAATGCTACGGCGAATTCAACCGGAAATGTGCCCAAATTTGAAGGAATTTAAAAATGCAGTCTTTAGGAGTTGGAAGTGGGAGGTGGTCTCTTTAATTAAGCTCAGAATTCAAGGAAGAAGACCCGACCCGATTTAGGAGCATGAGCATCGGGTATGGGTTTTTGGTTATGTTTTGGATTTTATCCTAAAGATTTGAGTTTTTTAAGAAAAGAGTTCAAATTTGGTGTGTTCATTTACATGTGCAATAGTACCACAATGCAAATATCATCTATACTACCTATAGTATAAAGCGGAGACAATGTCTTCACAAAAATTTGCGCCACGTGTCATTTTTGAAATAGAATAATCAGTCGGACCCTCCTATATTCCAATTAGGTAGTTAGAATCTCATATAATCTTATCCCGTAAAAATTGCGTAAAATTTAGCAAATTTTTTTATCACTTACCAAAAATTGCGTAAAATTTTTGAATTATCTCGAAAATCATGAATTATCACTTACCAAGAATTAGTTGTAATGTTCTGATAATATTACTATTTAATAAAACGTGATATTTATCGTAAAGTAATTTTTTAACAAATCCAAGTTATTTATATTACGAGTTGATTTACGATTGGTAAAAAAACACTAATGATAAAACAAAGATATATATATAATCCTATAATTTTAATGTGATCATTGGAATTACATATTTATATTAAATTGGATTTATAATCACATTACCCGTACATGGTACGGGGGTTAAACTAGTTTCATATGTATCTAAGTGAAGATCATGCCATATAGGCTCATTTTTCCAAAATGTTTATTACACATCAATGAACCTATTTTTTCACCTTTTACCCGTGAACATTCGGTAAAAAAAATACATTTAGGTTCAGATACGATTATATTGCATTAGCTTGAAACATTAACTTAGGGGTATTATAATTGTCGAACCAATTGTCCGAAATTAATCATATATTTTCCTAGGAGTATCCTGAGTTACTAAGAAAAAGAATTTTAAATGCTAATAATTTTGAAATAATCATTAGAATGAAATTTGTTCATAGTTAATACTTTCTCTTATAATATAAAACTTAGTTTTCTTTTGTAATGTTATTAGTATCTTGACCAGTATTACAAATGGGAATGGAGGATTTCTTAGAAGGCTAATGGTCAGCCATCCTTTGATCTAATTTTGGAGGTCCACTTACTAATTAAATAAAGTTGAAATTATATGTGGAATATTAAAATGGATTAGAGCGGTGAAGTCAAGTCACCGTTTTCCCCATTTTTATGTAATTTTGGTTTTATCTATGCATTATAATGTATACCATTCAATTTAAGTTGACCAAAATAACAAAAGATTCATAACCATTTAGTACAAACTTCCATATGCAAATCAATGAGCCTAATTTGGTCTCATTTTACGGACTCACTAGTGACTAGTCATCTATGTCTGGCGTTACCCGGGTCAAGTATTTCATATGACTTTGTTTTTTTCGTTTGTTTATGTATATGGTTTATTCGGTTTTTATATTTGATTAATATCTTCATATAACAATAACTGACATGTCTTAGTTTTAATAATTCATATGACATTGTAATCATGATGCAAATTAGTTTGTTTATCGGTTTTTATATTTGAATAAGATCTTCATATAACATTAGTTGTAATCCAAATCTCTAAGAGGGTACCGTCTCATTTTACTAACTCATTGGTCATCTATATCCGGCTTTGTCTGAGTTGGTAGTTTGATATTAGTTTGTTTTTTTCGTTTGTTTATGTTTATGGTTTTATTGGTTTTTATATTTGAACAATATCTTCATATAGCAATAGTTGATGTCTTAGTTTTAATAATTCGTAGACATTGTTATCTTCATGTGTATGGTGTATTCCCTAAGAGGGTTGTTAGAATCCAAATCACTACAATTGTAATCAAATATTTTTATTGGATTGTACTTCCTATATCATATAATCCAATCAAGCAATTAATTAAATATATATTAATAATGACATGGTAATGACAATTTGATCATCAATTATATGCCTATATTGTAAAAATAAAATAAAATACATGTAGGTAAGAATAGTTTGTACACACTGGACCATTTTCCACATAAATCAAAAATTAACTTTTCTCGAATAGGAACAACAAAAATACGAGCTAAAACAAAAAAGATCACAGATAAAGGACACAATTTAGGAGCTAAAATGGATTGTTTATCCATTTTCAGTTTCAAGCTTTCCAATCCATTTTAGCTCAAGATTCTGAAATTTGGAGTCACTGCTTTTCTTCGAGTCTTTGGAGGGCATATGGGGTAAAAAAACACACATTTTTCAAAGAAAATTGAATTGAGCAAGAACAAAATTTTCTCTAATTCCTCAATGGAACTTTGAACTGATAGTCATCTTCATAAAGTGGTTGTTGGGGTTAGGAGCCTTCACTATTTTTTAGGTTAATAATTTATGACCCCCATACAAAGAATTTTGCAAGAAGAGGAGCAAAGAATTGCTTTTCCCCCTTTTTATTGAGTGATGATGTAAGATTTAGGCTCACAAAGCAGTTTTCTTGGGGGCTAGTTTTTTATATTTAGCCATGCATGCATGCATGCTTAGTTTTCCTAAGTACTAGAATCCTAAATGTTGTTACTTTATTATACAATGGTTTAATTTGATGTGAAAAAGATGCTTAATTAATTGGTTACTTCTCAATGGACTTGTTTGATGCAATCTAGACTAATGTCTTGAATAATACTTAAGCTAGCTAGAAGCTGGTTTGCAAATATTTAGGGTTCATTAGCTAGAGTACTAACTAATTGTGTTTAGAACATCACTTGTCCCAAAATGGGTTGGTTCTTTGAATAAACTATGTTTCAGTCGTTCGCATCAATATAGGATCTTGTTTAGGAAATCGAGATGATTAATCCAATCAATTACCCTCTAGTTAATCTCCTAGCCTACACGGGAGATCTTAGGGTCCGTTTGTTTCTATACTAATGATATATCAAGAATCAGTTTTGGAATGAGCTAAACTCGTACCTATGTTTGCTTTGACATTAGGGTTCGGTAAGCTCCCATTCCCACAATATGTACATGAATCCATATATACTCATCTAAAATGCAGGGTATGAGTCATTCATGTTTTTGCTCATTCTAATCCAATATCTCATTCCAACGCGATGCTTGATATAGTACCAAACGGGCCCTTATAGAGTTATGTGCATTGGTGCTTAAATTTTGAGTTTGGGATTAATTAATCGTAGAATCAAGAGGGATAAGGCATAGGGACAATGCCCAACTATATTTTAAAATAAACTTTAGATAAGTTTTGTCATTTCACAATCCAAATTCGGACAAGGCCAACCTCATGGCTTAATTTGAAGCTCTTGAACTCATTTTTATTTTTTTTTCTATTTAAGTGGGAACATAACCATTCACAAGCTTGCGTATAAATCATGACTATCTTGCAAATGTATATGCTTATTTATGAAAGAAGTTAATTTGGTGCGTTAGGGGGTAAAGAAGTGAAAAGGGTCTCTTCAAGTTAGCTAGTAAATGCAAGCTCATCAATGGAGGCAAGGCAAGGCAAGGCAAGGGTACTTGTTGAAAGGTGATTGGCATGAGAATTGACAGAATGAGGTTGCATTTCATTTCTTAGGGCTTAAGGACACACATTTGATTGTGAAAACACATGAATAAAAAGGATAGATTTTGGAGGATGCCATTTACCTTTCGGACTTAACGACCACACACATGACACGTATTGCGTACGTACACATGTGAAGTTATCATTTTTTTGTCTTTATGATTCCCCATAACTAGAATATTTTCTTCCCAAGACTTCATCTTATTAGATCAAAATTTGTAGCACTTGTGTGCTTTGTTTTTTATTAAAGTTATGCTAAAGGTTCAACTTTATTTATGACCCGATCCGATTTGATCTATAACATCAATGGATCTAAGTATATACACAACTCAAAATTGAAATCTGTACATGGTTCTAAGTATATACACAACATCAATGGATCTATGGAGGCCATCCATCTGCTGAGGAGACTGATAGAGGAGTTCAGAGAGAGAAAGAGAAATCTGTACATGGTTTTTATTGACTTGGAGAAAGCGTATGACAAGGTACCGAGAGATCTGATTTGGGACTCATTGGCAGCGAAGGAAGTGACAGGGACGTTCACAAGATTAGTCAGGGATATGTACGAGGGTTCGATGACCAATGTATGCTCCCCGGGTGGGGACACTGATTACTTTAAGGTGGAGGCAGGACTGCACCAGGGTTCAACACTGAGCCCATTCCTTTTTACCCTGGTGATGGACGTACTGACAAGGGATATTCAGGGGGAGATCCCGTGGTGTATGTTGTTCGCAGACGATATTGTTTTGGTAGATGAGTCCAGAGATGGTGTCAATAACAGACTTGAAGCTTGGAGGGATAGGTTGGAGTCTAAGGGTTTCAGACTGAGCAGATCAAAGACGGAATATATGGTGGTCAAGTTTGGGCAAGGTGTAGACTTAAGTGAAGAGGTGTTGCTAGGAGGGGAAGTTGTTGCAAGGAAAGAGAGTTTCAGATATTTAGGGTCCGTCCTGCAGAGTGATGGTGGTTTCGACGAGGATGTTACACATCGGATCCAGAGGGGTTGGCAGAAATGGAGGGCGGCATCGGGGGTTTTGTGCGATAGTAAGATTCCGCTGAAGCTGAAAGTAAAGTTTTACAGAACGGTGATCAGACCAGCCATACTCTATGGAGCAGAGTATGGGCCACCACGAAGGCACAGGAATAGAGACTTTTAGTGGCCGAGATGAGGATGTTGAGATGGATGAGCGGTCACACACTGTTGGACAGAATCAGAAATGTAGTGATCAGGAGTAGGGTGGGAGTGGCCAGCTTAGAGGATAAGCTTCGTGAGTCAAGATTGCGGTGGTTTGGGCATATCCAGAGGCGGGGCCCCGAAGAGCCAGTCCGAAGGTGTGAAAGTCTGGACCTGGGAATTATTCACAGAGGAAGAGGTCGACCGCGGAAACGATGGAAAGACAGCATAAGACAGGATGTCAGACGCTTGGGGATTTCGACAGAGCTGGCTTTATGCAGGGACAGGTGGAGGGAGGAGATTCGAGTGTTGGATGGCTAGACCCTGTCCTGACCGGCAATTTTAAGTTATTGGTTTTGTTTGTCGTTTTGTTTCGGGTTTTGTTTTGTTTCGCTTTCTGTGCTTGGTGTCCTGTGTGTTTTTTTGTTTTTGTCGTGTTCTGTGTTGGCCTTGGTATGCGTCTTTGCCTTTATGCTCTACTGTTGGGTCTTTTGGACGCTCCCCCTTTGCGTTAGCCAGGGGACCCCCCATCCTGACCCCCCAGATTCCCCGAACGGGGAATTGCACTGGGTTATTGTTGTTGTTGTTGTTGTCAAAATTGAAATGATTGAACTTGAAGCCAACCAAACATACCCTATTCACAGTATATCTCGTGCACGATCAAAATTTAATTAATATATATATACCACATTATCCTAAATTATATTATAAAATTTAATATAAATTTTATTAAATTTTATAATGCACATTCCAAATTGCATCTAATTCTTTAAAGTATAATTACTTGTTATGACCCGATTAGATTTGATCTATAATATCAATGGATCTAAACATATACGCCATGCACCCAAAAGTGAAATGATTGAACTCGAAGCCAACTGAACAGACCCGGTTTGCAAGTCTACTCGTGCACGATGATATAGCCATGCTGGTAACTAATTAATATTAGTCCCTCTATAGTTGTTAAAAATTTGCAAAGTTCATGCTCTACATTTGCAACACTAATACATATTTGGCAAACAATGCAGATAATTGGACAAAGGCAACATTTGAAGTGGTGAGGTTTGATCCTCTTTAGTGCTTTGAGCAAAGCACCATCACATTTGGAAGAGAGGATTCTGTTTTTTGTTTTGTTTTCTTATATTCTGTTTCCTTTGCCTTTTCAGCTTTTTTAGAACATATTCTGTTTATGAGAGCCAATCCCCCAAAACCCAAATATATCTCAATTTAAATGCTCAACAAAATACTATTCTTTTATCTTCCTTTTAGAACATAAAAATGTTTCCTTCGTTTTCAGCTTCTTTTTTATTTTTATTTTGGTATAATATACACTTATGATTTACAGTCTGTATTTTACTTCTGATCTTTTGAGGACCCAAAAATACAAAAAATGATAGATTTACAAAACTTGAAAGCATCTCATTTATTTTATGATAATCTATATAAATGAGATTTAAATCCAAATCTTAAACCCATTCTTTGAGAGATGAATGCAAAAGCACAAACAAAAGAAAAAGAAAGGTGAAGAATAACAAATTAATCTGCAGGTGAGTGAGTATACAGTTGAAAATAACAATCTGTGATCTGAACATGTATTTATTTTTTTGTCCTATTTTCTTTGTTGTCATTACAAATTACAAACTCCTCAGGCAGAGTCCCTTTTTCACTTGAATACCATCATTCACAAAAAAGCCTATTAGTCCTGTTTTCATGTAAAAAAGAGGCTAGGGGGGTCTACTATTCACTGGCTTAGCTCATGACAACATCATTAATTAAAAGGTAATCAGTCTTTAAGTCACAAAAACATGAAAAATCTGATGTCATCTTGAAGACCCATTTAATTTGCAATTGTCAGTCAATTTCTTACACAATTTTAAGGAGTTGCACTTCTTTTCATTGACACTGAAGAAAACATGTTGTCACAATAGACTGGTAGTAGTAATTTAAGAGCCCTTAATGGTTAGCTATCAAATCTCCTTTACTCTCAATGGTTACCCATCAAATCAAAGAGGGTAATTTGTTATTTCATCATCTTTTTTTTACCTCAGGTCCTGTAATTAATAATTGGATCATAATTGTTCAAACTGACCACTCTTGAATTAGGGCTTGTTCCATGTTTTGCTATTTTTAACCTCTTCAATGTGACTACTTGTACATGAATTGTCAAGTCCAAATTCCCATTTCAAAGCCTAATTCTCCACCTTTATGTCATGTAAGCATTTTACAAGGCTAAGAACAATACATAAGAAAAGAAAACAGAAATTTAACACTAGACTACTTGTGGTTGAAGCAAGGGAAGAAAGAATGCAGTTTTTTAAATTTGTGCAGGTAAAATGGCAGAAAAGTTCACCAATGCAGATTTTTTTGGGTTTTAATTATCTTTAAAAACCCACCTGGCTAAGAGAACTCCAAGTTGAACTGTAAGTGGGTTTATGGTAACTTGTCAAAGGAAGCAAATTTTGATGGGTTTTAGAGGGTTTTATTGGCAAGTGACAAGTACAAAACCTAAATGCAGAGCAGGTTTTAGTGTTGAAGGTGGATAAAAGAATGTGTCTAACATTGATGAGGTCAACTTTGTAAATTATGGAGTACTAAATTTCATATAATTTATTGTACCGTTAATTGCATGTGTTTTCAGGTTGGAGCTAGAATTCAGGATAGTGATGATATAAGAGTGATGTCTAGCAGCATCTGTTGGCATTCTTTCTTTCTTTCTTTTTTTAATTGTTTCTTTCCTAGCTTAGCTTGATTTTTTACGAATGCAATGAATGACCTAAATAATAAAGTATATTTCATGAAATTCAGAATTGAGCAAATAGGCTACAAAGCTATAATAAGCCAGTGACATACAAAGACTAGAGTGTAGGGGGGAATAAACTAATAAGGAAAACATTAAGGCATAAAACGTACATCATGCATTTGTCTTGTGCCAGTGCCAAATTGGAGTACTATATTTCTGTAATGGTCATTTTTATTTTTTATCAAGGAGTCATTAATGTATCATGCCGATCTAGTAGATCAAGAAACCAAAGAACTCAACAATAGTGTAGCATGAGAAAAACATAAGCATAAGACAATAAATGAAGAACAACAAGCAACAAAGACAAGGAACATATTATCTAAAACGTCGCGAGAAGAGTAGAGAAGATGTTAACTAGGAAAAATACACAAGAGAAGGTCTGGAGTTAGACTCACAAGCGCACCGACGAAGTCCAAGCGAATGAAAAATACATAAGACTATTCGAATTTAGACTGTCAGGCAAATCTCTAAACATAGATCATACAATCTACACTTTTTCCTAACAATAGTGGTAGAAATTAACTCCATTATACACTTTGGTTTACGGAATGCCCAAATGAAAGCCTTGCTAAC
The DNA here is from genome assembly GCA_934048045.1 of Polygonum aviculare. Lineage (NCBI taxonomy): Eukaryota > Viridiplantae > Streptophyta > Magnoliopsida > Caryophyllales > Polygonaceae > Polygonum > Polygonum aviculare. The sequence continues at coordinate 31,429,038 of OW204028.1, read as the reverse complement.
ACTGATAATAATACATTGATGATCATGTGAGTGTCACGTGTCATAACAAGCCCTATGATCAAATAATTTGGACAATACACATAATCTTACAATCAAGAGTGAAGTTACATTCTTGAATGAGTTCTTTTTCAGAACGGATCTATGCCAGGATGCAGCTGAAGGGCTTCATTCATCCAACCATGGTGCGCTTTCTACCTCTCATTCTCACTGCAAAACTCGGTAAACCATTCGAGTAAGCGGGAAAAAACACGAGGAATTAGCCATTCATTATCAATAGAGCCCTTAAATCTGGTTAGGAAATGTTTGCCATTTCAGTGTTTTAAGTATATGATTTATTGGTAGTCAATTGCTCTAGAGTTTCTTAGTAGTTGTGCCAAAATCTAAAATAACAATCTTTAGTGGATAGACAAGAGTACAAGTTAAGGTAAGAAAGGATTTACCTTGAGCCAGCTTGTTCAATGTGGAGGAATACTGCTTCGACGACTTCCTATAGGTTGCAAGTACTCGTTCCATCTACAGAGGCAGCCGAATGAAATCAAGGGTCAAATGTGTCATCAGATCAATTAAATCTGGATCAAATAACCAAATTACACACATGATTAATCAAGGACGATTCAAAAGGAATCCAGTTAAATACCACGTCTCCACACGAAGAATGCATGGATAGAAAGGCTCGCTCAAGCACATACAAGTCAACTGCTTTATCTTCTGGTAGTGTGGATATGAAGCTCAAACCAAAGTCAATTAAGACCTGCTTTATTTACACGCCTCGGCTTAACATATATTCCACGAAACAAGCTCATAGATGCTAGATAACATCAACCAAAATTTGCTCTCTGGAAGAACAAGAAAAAGTGTAGACAACCAAAACATACCAGCTGATTTGTGTTACCACGGATCAACATGTTGGATGTTGTCAAGTCACCATGGACCACACCACCATCGTGTAACCTTGCAATCGCCTCGCCAATCTGGGTAGAAATATCTTCCAACTTTTCTTGCGCAATGCCATTGGCCCCAATCTCCAAGAAAATGTCCTTCACAGATGAACCCTCTACGTATTCAAAGGTCAAAGAGTGCGAGACAGGGTCAACAGAGTACAAAACAGGGGTGGGGACTCCAAGCTTTCGAGCTTTTGTCATGCATCTAGCTTCCTGTCTCAAAATCACAAGGTTTTTTAACACAACTTTCATCTCAAGATAGATCTAGCCGGTAGTCAAGGCAACAGACCGCGTTCAAGCGTTTGAGCGTGAGCTTTGAGTCCAAAGACGGATGCCTGTACTTCTTTGAGAAACGTTCCTTGATTATGCACCGCCTTCCTACAAACGTTGATTCAAAAACTCTCTGCAGAGAGTGTGAATTAAAAGCATACTCAGACTTCATCATTAAGTCAGACACAGCGCACTGTCACAATTGTACTCCAATGGAAACAACATCCACTGATTTGATTAAATACTATACTGCCCGAGATTATCTGATAATGCTAGAAGACATCTCAATGCTAGACATAAACATTACAGAAGAGAAAGCCAAATGCTTGAACAAGGTTCTTTGGATCCAAGAAGTTAGTGCAAAACAAAACAAACTCACAGCTTCAGCGCCTTGCTTAACTAGAATAAGAGACTTGTCGCTTCCTCCGTCAACATCCATATCTGGAAAGATGCAGTGGAAATATCAGTGGGCTTGTTCTTGAATGTTTGTTTAAAACAAACTGCCACTGAATAATACTTTTGAACAGAACACTGAGCAAGAGATAGATGAATCCAATCAAAGAACGAGACAAGAATGAAACAGGATTAACAACTTGATTTTTATAAATGGACCAAAAACATCAATCTTGGAGGCACTGATTTCAGTTAAAGGCAAGAACTTGAATTTGTTTTCTCATGATCATAAAGAGGAACACAAGTAACAATTAACAAACTCTGCAATTTGAAAGCCAGACAGACATCTAAACTGTGCCACCAAGCTCAGAATACAAGCTCAGAATACCATCACTTGCAACTAATAATAATAATATTACAAAAAGGTCAAAAAAAACAGAATGTCATGTCAAAATGCATCAAATCCAGGAATTGTGAATTGGTAATCTGCTAGTAAAATCTCAAATAGCCTCATATCGCCAACAGATTAATGAGATTTCCCTGTTTTCCAGCTAAATTAGAGAGGAAAGGCACGAGTAGTGTTGAGACATTTTGTCGAACGGGTGGAGTGCACACTCAAGACATATGGAGTAGTATACAAGGACAGAAATCAACATACAAGGCAAAGCTATCAATGAATGAATGAATATCACAAAACAGAGGAGAAAGAAAGGCCACGGACAGAAGCAAGTACCTGCACACTTTTTTTTTTGATACCTGCACACTTGAAGCGCCGGCGGCCGGAAACTCTTGTGCTCCTTTCTGTTATTGTCCAGTTTGTATTGTACCAGACTTGCCAATACCATAGTCATTAAACAAAAAACTATGCGTTCACATCGTCTGACCACTGTAGCATAGCTATAGACATCAGTAATAAAGAAACATACAAAGCACTACCATTTAAATTTGAAAAGATGTGGATGCATCGAAAGGATTTTGAAAATGTAGTACGCCAAGCATGGAGAGTTAATTTTTGCGGTTCTAACATGTTTCAACTAGTAAAGAAAACGCAAGTACTTAAGAACCATGCGAAAAAATGGAATAAGCGCACCTTTGGAAACACATTTGAACAATTAAAGAATGTTGAGGAGAACCTATTAGAAATCCAAACAGAGATACAAACTAACCCGATTCCTAGTTTGATACAAAAGCAACTCCGTCTAGTTAATAAAAAAGAGTGCATTCTGAAATTCCATAGAACCTATTGGAAGCAACGAGCGAAAGTAAAACATATTAAGCTAATCGACTCTAATTCTGGGTACTTCCATAAAATTGCAAACGGTAGACGGAATAGGAAAATTATAAGGGAAATACGATCGGCAGAGGGAACGCAAATAATTGGCGAGGAGAACATTCGGGAGGAAATCCAAAAAGATTTCATAAGAAGATACAAAAAAGAAGAAATCAATCACACAATGTTAAATGAGTATTTGAACCTCATTAATACGGAAATTACAGATGAGGAAAACGTTGAACTTACAAAACCTGTGACGAACGAAGAAATAAAAAACGCAGTACTACATATTGGATCAGACAAATCACCAGGACCAGACGGAATGTCTTCTGGATTCTATAAGAAATATTGGAAAATAGTAGGTCCTTCTGTAATTAAAGCAGTTAAAAGTTTTTTCCATTCTGGAAAAATGTTAAAACAAATAAACCATACCTTTATAACACTTCTACCAAAGCGGGATAACCCAGAATCCACAAATCATTATAGGCCAATTAGTCTTTGTTCAACGATCTACAAAATCATATCAAAAATAATCACAGAAAGACTCAAAAAACTGATCAGCAAAATAATCCACCCATTGCAAAGCGCGTTTGTATCTAATAGAGTTATTCAAGACAATGTACTAATAGCACACGAAATATTCCATTCGTTTAAAGGAAAGAAGGATAAAGACGGATGGGTTGCGATTAAATTAGACATGGAAAAAGCCTATGATAGAATGGATTGGTCTTTTCTAATAAAAGTACTTCAAAAACTAGGATTCTGCCCAAAGTTCATTGAATGGGTAAAAGAATGCATGCAGACAGTTTCCTTTTCAGTCTTAGTAAATAATGGACCTACAGAGCCTTTTAAACCGGAGAGAGGTTTACGACAAGGAGACCCCTTATCTCCGTACTTATTTGTTATTGGAGCGGAACTATTGGCTAGGAAACTTCAACAAATGTGCAATATGAACAACAAAACTGTGGGTATCCCCTTGGCTAGATCAGGAACTAAGATTCCTTTCTTAGCATTTGCAGATGATATTATCATATTTACCAAGGCGACTCAGGGCGCTTGTACTCTGGTAAGAAGGACCATTGACGAATATTGCTCGATATCTGGTCAGAAAGTTAACTACCATAAATCATCCTTCCAAACCTCCAAACTAGTAAATAATCACCAAAAACAAATCATCCGACAAGCACTGAACATTACTACGATGACAGACTTGGAAAAATATCTTGGATGCCCGATAATAAATGGCAAAGTCAACAAGGACACCTTTAGGGACACGGTAGGAAATGTCAAAGATCAATTAACAAAATGGAAAGCAAACTCCCTCTCTCAAGCAGGGAGAACAACCTTGATCCAAGCCAATTTAACAGCAAAACCTAATTACCTAATGCAAAGTTTCCTCTTACCATCAAACATACACAAGGAACTTGATCAAGTCAACAGAAGTTTTCTTTGGAACAAGGGACCAGAACACAAACCCCTGATAGGATGGGACAAGATATGTAAACCCAAATCATTAGGTGGTTTAGGTATTAGGAAATCAGAACATATGAACAAGGCATTACAAATGAAACTATTATGGAAAATTATAGCCGAACCGAATAACATTTGGGTTCGAATTGTAAACGAAAAATACCTGAGAAATATGGAACTATTTAGCTACAAAAAACAGACTAATACATCGTGGCAATGGTCAAAACTTATGAGCCTAAGATCAGAGTTCCGTGAAGGTTTGCATTGGCAAATAGGAGACGGAAGAACAATTAGGTTCTGGACAGACAGTTGGACTGCTAAGGGCCCTCTACTAACATATGCTAAAGGCCAATCCATGATTAACAAGGAAGCAACCGTCAATGAGTTTTTTAACTCAGAAAAGAAATGGGATAAAACAAAGTTGGAACAAGTATTGCCACTAGAAATAGCGTCGGAAGTATTGGAAGAGCAGATACCGGAAAACGACCTACAAGACCAACTATATTGGGCCCCAAGCAAAAACGGTTGGTTCTCGACAACATCAGCCATTAAACTTATAGCAAAGGAGGAAAGACAAGTTCAAAACCCAAACAAGTGGATTTGGAAACTAGATACATACCCTAAAGTAAAGAACTTTCTATGGAAAGTTGACATGAATGGACTTCCCACAAAGGCCCGACTACTACAAAAACATATCCATGTAACCCCAGACTGCTTAATGTGCAATTGTAGGCTAGAAAACACTGAACATTTATTGATATCATGCCCACACACCCAAAATATAGTTAGAAGCATCAATAAGCAAACGAACCAAGTGTTAAGAACCATTGATACTAGGGAGAAAACCCCAAGACAAATCTTGGTGGAATTAAAAGAGAGATTGGGCCTACAAGAGTTTACAGAGCTAGCAACCATCTGGTGGTGTATTTGGACACAACGAAATAAATTGGCTTTCCAGCGAACACCTAATGACTTCATCGCGAACCTAGAAATCTATATTAAACAACAACTCCTACATTGGAAAAAAACGAAGAATTGGTCAGAGGAAGAAGACGGGCTAGATAAACAAATACAACCACGAAGAAAAAGCGCTAGAAAGATTGCCAAATGGGCTAAACCCCCTCGGAATGTTTACAAAATGAATTTCGACGGGTCGAAAATATTATCAGGAGAGACAACCTCAGGTTTTGTAATACGAGACAACGATGGTCAAGTCATAGAGATGGCAGTTGGAAAATATGGAAAGATATCTGTCCTTAAAGCGGAAACTCTAGCATTATGGTATGGGATTAGAACCGCCAAAAACATGGGAATAAAAAATATTGAAATTGAGGGTGATAACCTCACTGTGATCAATGCCTCCAAGGGTGCTCTGAATTATCCTTGGGAGATTGATATCCCGATTACGGACATTCGGAGGTCACTCCAGTTGTTCGAATCAGTTCTGATTACGCATGTTGGTAAGGAGGCTAATGTCGTGGCTGATATAATATCTAAAATGGGCCATGATTACCCTACTGAACACATCCGAAACTGTCAAGAGTTCATAACTCTCATCCGAAAGGATGCGCTAGGATGGCCCCCGTAGAAGGTGGTCTCCTAATCTTTACCTGGTCAAAAAAAAAAAAAAAAAAAAAAAATACCATAGTCATTAAACTGATACGGAGTATATTTTATTCATTTTATCAACGGAATAAGAGTTTTTTTTTTCTCGGTGATAACGGAATAAGATTATTGCAATTGGTAGACTTGTGCTGATGGTTTTTTTCGGATTGAATCGGGTTTGAGTAGACCTAGGTCTAGTTCCATTGGAACCGGGCAACCGGAAGTTCCGGAACCGGGTTAAAATCGGCCGAAACCGGAACCGTACGGAATCGGAATCGGAACCGGACCGGGTTCCGAGGGTGGTTACGGTTCCGGTTCCCCTTCCCCCGAAACCGGGGAACTGGCGGTTCCATCCGGTTCAAACCGTCGGTTCGGAACCGACCGTCCCAAACCGTCGATTTCTCCTCTTTTCAACAATAAAATATACATAAGTTATACAAAACATGTTAAAGAAAATACAAATCAAGCATTAAATGTTTATATATAATAATCAAAACTAAATTTATAAGTCAAAAGAGGTTAAATATACCTAAATTTGACAACATTTACTTTTTAAAATATAAAATAAACAATAATTTGTCAAAACTTTAATTTTTAACCGGTTCTAAATCCGGAACTGGAACCGGCCTCGGAACCGCGTAGAACTGGAACCGGAAAACCGGCCATATATCGGTTCCGGTAGGGCTGTTCAACCGCTCTGGACCGGACCGGACCGGACCGTAATGTACGGTCCCGGTCCAGACCGGTGGACCGTAACTTTTGTAATACTTGGACCGTGGACCGGACCGGACCGAATTAATTCGGTCCGGTCTTATTACGGTCCGGTCCGGTTTTGGACCGTAAGACCGACTTACATGTTTTATTGTAAATTTTTAATATTTTAATGTTTAAAATTGGTTATGGTAAGACCGATTTAAATGTTTTGTTGTAGATTTTTACTATCTTAATGTTAAGAAATGATTAAATTACAATCTTGTTCCCTTTTGCATAGTAAATATATAATAAGTAAGTGATACAATTTGATTTTGTATATCATGCAAATCTAAGTATTAAAATACATTTTTATGCCTAATATATTTATTCCGGTCTAACCGGTCCGGACCGTAAAACTCCGGTCCGGTCCGGTCTTGGACCGTAACCCGATTAATAGAAAAATCATGGACCGTGGACCGGACCGAATCGGTCCCGGTCTTGGACCGGACCGTAATATCCCGGTCCGGTCTACATTTGCACAGCCCTAGGTTCCGGATCTGGTTCCACAAAATTTGGAACCAGGAACCGGCGGTTTTGGTTCCAAAACCGCACCCACGTCTAGGTTTGAGGGGAAGCATATCAATCAGGTCATGTGTATGCGAATTTTTTAGACGGGCTGAGTGAATCAGATAAAAATCATTTTTTATAATTATTAAAATAATATTTTAATTAAACAGTACACCCTAATAATTAATATTTATTTAATTATTATTTATGTACTTAACTAATAACATATACAGTATTACAATTTTCAATATAAAGTTTTTGAATTTTTAATTCAAATTTCAAGTAGGGTTGTAAATGAACCGAGTTGTTCACGAAAATATTTGACATTCGGCTCGGTAAAAATTCGTTCGTGTTTGGCTCGATTTGTAAACGAGTTGAGTCCAAACAGCTCGAAAAGATGAACGAGATGAACACGAACACGTGAAATCTCGATTCGAACATTCATGAACAAGCTTGAATATATGTTCATGAACAAACTCGTCCAAATATTCATAAAAAATCTAAAATATACATAATATTGTTATATTTTTTGTAGTAAACTGTTATATTTTATTTACTAATCTATTTTTCATAACTTTATATATCATTTACACATGTTTATTTGTTTTTTTATCTTACTTAATTATATGTGAACATGTTAGCTTGATTAGTTTGTTCGCGAACAAACTAGATGAGCTGTTCATCAACCAAGCTCGACCTCTATGAATACTTAAATGAACCGAGGTCAAACAAAATATTGAGCTCGAAGCAAGCTCGAACTCGAATTCGAATTCGAGTTTGTCTATTTTTAAATGAACGAAATATGAACATTATCATGTTCGGCTTGGCTCGGTTCGATTACACCCCTAGTTCGAGGTTTAAGTTTCAGGCTTCAACCCTAAAATTTGAGCGGATTGCCATGTTCGGTCAAGAAGGGGGTTTTGTTTTTGTTCGGTAGAGTGATTGGTGAGCATGAAGCTTCAAGTGGGCTTTATTGATGGGCCCAAATTGGATAGCTCCACTTGTGACCTGAGAAACACACACGAATAAGATATGCTTCATTCAGGTGGGCTTTGTTAGTGGGCCGTGTAAATTGGGCCGAAGTGGGAAGCCCAAATTGGAGAGCTGCGCCTGGTGACTTGAGAAAACACATATTAGGGTTTAATATGGAGCTTTATAAGCACGTTTATAGCACCACTTGCTTACATACAACACCACTCATATTAGGGTTTCCTTTAGCCAGTCTTTCATCAAAGAAGAGTGAGAAGGGGAGCAGAAAAAACACAAAAAGAGAGGAAAGGGAGGCACTCACTTGCAAGTTGCAATAGAGGAAGTAGCACTTTTCGTACTTTTCGTGTTAGTGAATACTATGGAGTCGTGAAAATAGAAGGGATTGTAGTATCATCTTCCTTCTAAATTCTCGATTCTAGAGTATTTATTAATTCGTTATGATTTTTTTCAACTTACAAAAGATCTCTTTATAAGTGGTATCATAGAAGGGACACTTAGCAAATTCCTCGGAAATGGGTTGTAAGTCGGGCAAACTCGATTGATAAAAAGAAAAACAACTTTTTGTTAATGGATTTTGCCCGATTTACAATCAATTTCATAAAAGGGAGAAGCTGAGTGATTTCTTCAAAATAAAAGGGAATGTAGTATCATCTTCCTTCTAAATTCTCGATTCTAGAGTGTTTATTGATTCGTTATGTCTTTTCTCAACTTACAAAAGATCTATGTAAGTGGTATCGTATAAGGGGCACATAGCAAATTCCTCGGAAATGGATTGTAAGTCGGGCAAACTCGATTGATAAAAAGAAAAAGATCTTTTTGTTAATGGATTTTGCCCGATTTACAATCAATTTCATAAAAGGAAGAAGTTGAGTGCTTTCTTCAACAATTCACTCTTATTTATAGATTGAAGTTATATCGATTGTCGATGAAATTTTTATCTAATAAAATTTAGCTTATTTTTATCTAACACAATTAATATTTTATCTTTATAGGATCTTCATAATAAGTAGGGTTTTGGCCGGTGTCCATGGTAGGCTTTCTTGTAGTTTTTGTAACTGGATAATTAGGGTTTAAGGTAATCTCATCATATTGAATATGCATGTTGGTAAATTGCTATTTTTAGGGGATGATGATATTTGCAGGGATTTTGCAGGAAGTGCATATAATCTGTGCCGTATTTGCTTTTTTGTCTGTAGGATGACGCTAAGCACTGAGCATAACAGCATTCCATTTTTAGATTCTATCTTTTCAGCTTTTTTTTGGCTCATTTTAATTTGCTTTTCCCTTTTTAGATTCAATTTTCCTGCCTATGTTATTACTATTGGATGAATGTTCCGCAATGTAAATATAATTGTGTTACATTTCAGCATTTGTGCAACGATTTGTAACAGAGATCCCCCAACCAAGTGTATATAAAATTTAATTTGTACTTTCGCTTTACTTTGGACAATCTGATCTTAAACTCAACCTCAACTGTAACTTCAAAATTTTCTTTACTTATAATCTGATCTTAAACTCACATTATAACCGAATCTCTACAATCTTAGGTCTCATTTGGTTGGATATTTAAACGGAATGAAAATTAATTTAATTAATTTAAGTCTTTAAAATGGGAATTCACTTCCTTCCACCTCATCGATATATATCATGTCATGAAACCAAACGGGTCCTTAATATGCATATGATTCATCACTTTTCTTTTCTTTTTTTGAGAAAAGCATATGATTCATCACTTTGTGCACATACAAACGTTTGACTAATATAAGTATAACTAATTATGTAGTATGAATCTATCTATCAACATGATTCATCACTTTTTGCACATAAAAACGTTCAGGCACAGACCGAGCGGTGGGCTGGTCTGTTCCAGCCCATCCTAAAAAATTAGAAAAAATAAAAATAGGGTAAATTAAATAATAAAAAATAAAAAATAAGATAAATTATTATTTTGATGATAATTAGCCCACCCTATTTTGGAATCTGGGTCTGTCCCTACAAACGTTTGACTAATATAACTACGACTTTTCTATAATGTGCCCTAAGGGTAACTAATTCATGCAATATGGTATGACTCTATCTACCAACAGGCATGTGAGTTACTTTAAATCATGTACTTGTCCCCCTATTTTTACTTCTTCATTTGTTTTTTAAAATCTGAAGTAGGTGGGATTTAGTTCAACCAACTGTGGGAGGATCCTAGCTGATATTAGGAGTAGGATTCTGCATCCTGCAATTCTTTTTGTTGTACGTACTTACTACCATTTATTTTTTATTTGTTGCATCTTTTTAATGGCGATCAATTCTGCATTCTGTAGTTTCTCATAATTTGACCAGGGTAGTGTATCCAAAAATCTCCTGATGACCTTCACTCAAATTCATATTACAAAGAACCCATCAACTACCAAGAAAAGTGCGTTCTATACTTAAACCATAACCGGTTCGACTCTAATGCGCAATGACATTCACCAGAAAAAAAAAGGAAATTACAAAGAACCTATCTCAAGGACGCTGTTACTCTAATGCCCAGCCTTTAACATGTAATGGTGAACCTATTCATGGACGACCACTTTGTGAGCTTTGTAAGACAGGATCACATTCCATATCAGAGCTAAGAAGTTAGCTGCAAGAACCTGAAAACCCATTTCAACAGCAAACCTACATCAGAAACCGCGATGCGGAACATACATAACAACCCCCTTTTGAGATTCAATGCTAGGGCCTCAACTCGGAGATAGTAATACCTGAAATTGCTGAGGTACAAATCTGAAATTGAAGAACTGAAACGGTATCCACAATTGCCAGTTTGCTAGAACAGCTGAAAACCATTCCTGCAATCAACAAAGTCAGTAGTCTCATAATGTGTCGGTAAGTTACAAGCAGACAGCATTCGTACCGTTTTCATGACGTTTAGGAAGATGCGAAGTTACAGGTACCTGTTTTAGCTTTGGAGCCACTTCTGAAGGCCGGCCTTCCAAGGTTACAAGCGCCGAAAAGAAAACTCCGATAAATGCTGGCGAGAAAAGGAACTGCAATTGAGTTGAGTATCACATTGATTAACTTCGAAAAAGCTTCAAAATTGATAAATCATAATTCGCAACACTTTGATGCACAAAAATGGACCTGATCAAGTAAGAGGCGCATAATTGCACCAGACGCTCCAGGCGTTGTAATCAGTTTACTAAGGTACAAGTACCTGACAAACATAAGAAAATATCATATAGCTAAAATATAATCCGCAAAAGGGCTCGCCTCGTTATAAATTACAAAGTATAAGCTTTTAGTAGATGGGTTTCACCATTAATGTAGCATGAAGGACAATAGACAATACGTAAGAACATATTAAATGAAGACAACTGAAAAGCATGGTTGGATTCTGAGGCATACCAGAAGTGCAATGTTGGTCCCACCAAAACCAAACCCAAGAATGTGAACATCAATGTCCTTTTGTAGTCTACTGATGGAACTTTATCTATTGCAAGCTGAGAGGCAACATAATAGTCAGGAACTTGAAGAATACGAGATGCATCGCAAAAACAACAGATACAGCTTGAAAACACTTATCTTAGGTGATAATACCGAATGCAAAAACATATAGGTCATAAGTTATATCCACACCAGTGAGTTTATGGTAAAAGTTATTAACTTTGTCACTCGTGCATGCTCAGCTGAATATTGGATTCAAGAAATATCATCAACATATGCAGCTGATTCGTTGGATCACGTCTACACCATCCTTTGGGATTTTAAAGGACCTTTAAACTTTACATCCACAGGCGGACTTTTAAAGAAGAAGAAGAAGAAGTAGATTCTGTATAGGTATTTCGCTAGAACTTGAATTTCATTTCTCAAGTGCCCTAAATCTCTGAGCCAAAACTTAATGTCTTATCATTTGAAGGAAAATCTTTAAAAAGAATTCAACAGCCCTGAAGGTATTGGAAGCAAGAAGATGAAGTTACCTGACAAATTAGATCCCCAATACAAGTCAAAATGGCGGAAGTAATAGCTTTTGTCATGACAGGATACTTAGCAAGAAGATTAAGGTACCTGCAACGCACCATGTATATAGACACAGTTAATAAATAATAACATGTACACAGCAAGAAGCATATGACAAAGAAACACCGAGTGCCTGTATATTCCAACATATATCTTTCAATGAAATCACTCATCAAATTACTGTGTCAGAAAGAACATGAAACTGCAAATCCATAGGGATGAATTTATGAAGTATTCAATTATAAATATCATGTCTTCTTGTAAAAAATAAAGGACATATAGTACCATGAACAAGTGTAACACTCAGATAGGCAAGACATGTAGGTACTACTTAAGCTAATCATGCAAACTTGACATGCTCTAGAGTAACACTTCATAATCTGCTTCATTGCATTACTTTGTTTTCTAATGGATCAACTAATATGAGAAGCATTTTGAGTGAAGTGACATCACAATGTGCAGCTCATGTACATGTGGTTTGTCAGTCTCCTAAACCAAGTATAGTTCAATCCAAAATTGTTATATATATACTTACAAATCAATTACATACAGAACAACGTCATCTGAGATTAAATGCCTTAGTTAGTGAACAACTCTCACATCACATGACACATAAGAATATAATTAAGATTCAGTTTCAACAGCTTGAGCTATTAAGACAGCATTAGCATACAACTAGGATATGTATTCTATATCCTGTACAACTTTGCAATTGCAATAATCTGCTCAAGCAAAACACACCAGCCTCACAGAGTAACAAATACACAATTCAAGAACAACAATTGCAATAGACAGCATTATACATACTTACAATTCAATTACATACAGAACAACATCATCTGAGATTAAGAGGTTTAGTTAGTGAACAACTCTCGCATCACATGACACGTATGAATATAATTAAGATTCAGTTTCAACAGCTTGAGCTACATATTAAGACAGCATTAGCATACAAATTTGCAGTTGCAATAAACTGCCCAAGCAAAACACACCAAGAAGGTCACAGTCAGCCTCACACAGCAACAATTAACCAACACAAAGAACACATCAGCATCATATAATTGCTACATATCTTGAAGTTGAACTTATCAGGATATTATAGAGACAATACACTAAGAAATAGTTCTAATGGGAGGCTTTCAACTCACCAAGAAAGAGGAGAATTCGAGTTACTATCACCACCATCTCCAAAACCCTCATCGCCCCGACCGCCGCCACCGCCACCAGACCCACCAATTCCGCCAGAACCGCCATCCGAACTCGCCGAAACCCTAACAATTTCCATACCCGGAACTCTAAGCCTCATTGAAACCCCACTTAAGCCTTTCCATGTGCTTTTGGCGCTAGAAATTGAGCTAATTGGGGAAGATTGGGTTCCCAATCTCGCGAATTTGGGCGGAATTGAGGGCTGTGAAAGCCGGGAAGGGAGGTTTTGAGAGAGCAATATGGGTTGGAAGGACGTTGGGGGTTTGCTGAGGACTGATATGGAGTTAGTAGCCATTTTGGGTTGTCTTGGGTTTGAGTTTCAATCTGCTGGGGTTTTAGGGTTTAAGTGTTGGGGTTTTAGGAATGGAGAGTGGATGTTTGTTTTGAAGAAGGGATTTCAGAGGAGAGAGAGAGTGATGATGGCGGGGAATGAAAGACGGCATGAATCGAACCCTGGAAGTCGAATAAAGAGTATTTTATTGTGGGGCCCACCTAACCCGAAAATATATGGCATGAACCGAACCGGGTCGAACTCTTAAAAATAGAATTCCCACCGGATCGATCCTACGATTCTAAAACCCAAAAGTTATAAATTGATATACGATATTAAATAGGATCTTATAAATACGGAGTATAAAATAAAATTCTAATTTGGTTTTGATTTTACACACGACTCTAACGATTATACAACGATTCTAACAATCCTATAAACGATTCTTGTGATCCCAAACAATTGTTATTATATTTATATATTATTACTAAGCTCAAAGTTTATGTCTCTAAGTTATTAAACTCATTCATCTTAAAATATTTTTACTCATCAAATTAATAATGTTTATAAAATTTCAGACTTTATATATAAGAACATATACAATATTTTAGGATTATCGTATATTTTTTAGTTATAACGTAGAATCGTACGATTCTACGACCCGACCCTACCCTCCCCTACGATCCGATCCAAGAATCCCGATTCTGACAACATTGGGTGCAACTACAAAATTACCCAATATTTTTATTTTATTTATTTTTGGGCGGAATGAGAGACCGCACTCTCCGACCCCTCAAAGAGCGTTTTGTTAACAATATTGTCATTTTAAATCCTACTCTCGTTAAACCAGTTTAAGTCTTTCTCCTCCGAGTGAAGATTTCATTTGAGAAGATAGTGACATTTATCCCGAAGCAGCTTAGTCACTTCTCAACTTGCTAGTAAAACAAGGCAGTCCACGCACGAGTCGCTTTGTAGCACCAATGGATGAGTGTCATTAAGGAGCATGCTCGCGTAGCACGCGATCAAATGTTGTACCGTGTTTGGGTTCAAACTTTGTCATAGATAGGATGAGAGTTTAGATTTTACAAATCAATCATATTTAAGATCAAAAACTAATTCCGACAATTTAATGATACCTAGAATATTCAAACTTTGTCCATATGGCAATGATTTTATTCCACTACTTAATCTATACGTCATTTGGGTTCATTTTCCATTTCATATTCGTTATAATTTGACAATTCCTTAATTTCGAGATTCTTATTATTTTGGTCAGATTTTATATATCTAACTACAATACTTTTTAAAGTAGGTGTGATTGTATTTCTTCATTCTATAGACTACATGTTAGGAGTGAATATGATTTTATTATGATATTGTGGGAACAGGTAACTTAAATAATAAAAGTTTAAACATATATTTTGATTAAAAAAAGAGTTTAAACACATATATAAAATTCTTGCACGAGTATTACACTAGTGTTCGATAAATTCTAAAAATCATCAAATAGTAAATAAGGAAGGACTAACATTTCACACCGAACTATAATAAATAAGGAAGGGCTAGCATTTCACACCGAACCATATAAGTAGACCTAGGAAAATAAAAAAAAAACATTATAATTAAGCCCATTTAGCCAAGACGGACATACACCCAGCTCCAAGAAGAAGAGAAATGTTAGACCCGATTTGGATCTTGGGATTGTTTTGTACCCTAGGGTTCATGAAGTCTGCAGCAAGAAGATCCACTAGGGCCATGTAGATGAGGATTCCTGATGCAGCCGAGTCGAAAACCCCTTGAACGATCAACGACGTCGGGCTATTTTCCTTGTAAGAGTGTGTGATTCCGATCCCGATGGCTAGCCCCAATGGCGTTGTGAGGCAGAAGAAGAGTGACATTGTTAATACAGCTTTCCATTTGAACCTAGCCTACATGTAAAAAGAACAAAAGTTGGATTAGATCAAAATCTTACGAAAAACGGGCCTGGACTTGTAGCAAGCTTAAGTGTAGGAAGAAAATTAATGTGAGCATGATGTTAAGATTATAATTATGACTCATGTTTTGGTAGAATTCTCACATTGGGAGTTTTAAGATAAAAACGTTACAACATACATTATAAACTTATTAGATTACTCTTTGTATTTTAACACAAATGACAACTACATGGAAATCAATTTAGTAATGGAGACTTAAGGAAGTTGTGTAGATCCATCAATTGAATTGGGCCAAGCCTAAGAGTTGAGCTTGAAAAGGATATATAGTCTAAGTTCAATGGGTCCTTCAATTCATTGGGTTTCTTTAAAGTATATATGGAAGAAAACTCCTCACGTGTATCTAACTACTAACTAGCAACTTAATGTGTCATTGTCTACGTAATGTAAAACTTGGTATCGGTCAATTTTAGGCAGGCTCCATCTCATCATGTGCAAGGGGCATTTAGAATCAAGTTTGGTTGACTTTAGGTTGTTTCATTTAAAAGTTTATTTTTGATTCGGAAAAAGGCAAAGCCTAGGATTTTATTGAAATTCAAGTGCAAATGTTACGAGGGCGGGCACGCCCCCTAAAGTCATCGGACATCAAAGCTAACGAACCCACAGGCGGGTCGACAAGAACGTGAAAACCAACAGGAAATGAAAAGGCGAGGGCGGCGACGGAGTTCGCTTCCCTGTTTCATTTAAAAGTTGTATATACATGTTGCTTGGTTATGTCACTTTATTTTGAGGTACTTCTACCCAAAAAAGTTTTTTTTAGAGGTATGTATAATCGGTCAACATGCATTTACATATGTATGTTTGGTTCAAGTATGTTTCAGGTTGGCCAAGTTTGGGTGAGTTTTATTCAATCAGTTTTTCAATGTATATATGTCCATAGACACATTAATTAAGAATACCAAATTTGGGAATAAAATATTCAAACTGTTTCTTAAATTAGAATCAATGAACCCATTTTAAAAAATACATTAATTGACAAACAATAGAAAATATTATCAATCAGCGGTAATTTTAATTTACCTGAGCAACGCAACCTCCGAGGCCCATTCCTTCAAAGAACTGATGAAAACAAAGAGCAGCCATTAGCGACTTTATTGTTGAAAGGCTTTGTGAAGTCCCCAACGTTATTCCGATTATCACGGAATGCACCATTACTCCCAATTCCAACACCTGCAAATTAAATGTTACTGTACTTCTTAAGGTGTCGTTTGGGTAGTTTGGGTAGTGCCAAAACGAATCGAACCGGCCGAGAAACTAAGGTAACAGAAATTATGAGTTTTCAATTGTTTTGTACTGTATTGGTTTTGGTTCAACAAGGAGAGATCGGAAATTATGAGAAATTAAGGTAACAGAAATTATAAGTTTTCAATGCACCATTTACGTAACTTTCTGAAGTCCCCAACGTACTCTAGTTAACTTAAGATAAAGTACTCCACAACTAAATTAGCTAGTAATTACGTAATCATTAAAACAAATCAAAGGGTTGAAAATTTAGCAACTCTACCGCCGTAGAGTTAATTATTGCAACTCATGAACTTTATATGCTAAGATGATAATGAAAAACCCTACGTACTAAATAAACAAGTTATTAGTGCAACTCTACCATAACTAAGGATCCGTCAAAAATTACACCCCTAGACATTACTCTCATGAAATCAACATCCAAATTGGTATGAAATAAGTCGTAGATTAAGGGCCCGTTTGGTATCCAACGGCGGAAACGGAAACGGAATGGAATGGAATAGAAACGAACCTAGTCCACATTAGCATCATGATACATGATGAGTCACCTCAATTTTCATTCAAAAACTACCGCAAGGAGGTCTTGCGGTACCCTTGTGACACCTCAATCATTCCCTAATCTAAGGATGGGGTAACAAAACACCTCAATCATTCCCTTAATCCCTTCTCTAGACACACAAATTTCAAAGTTTGAAATTAAAATATTTTTTTCAATTAATGTATAGTGACCCATAATTGGACTAGGTTCATTTCCATTCCATTCCATTCCGTTTCCGTTTCGGCCGTTGGATACCAAACGGGCCCTAAAACGAAACGAGAATGAGCCAACTTCAATTCAAATCTTACTTTT
Source organism: Polygonum aviculare (assembly GCA_934048045.1). Classification (NCBI taxonomy): domain Eukaryota; kingdom Viridiplantae; phylum Streptophyta; class Magnoliopsida; order Caryophyllales; family Polygonaceae; genus Polygonum; species Polygonum aviculare. Next base: position 31,411,280 of record OW204028.1, on the reverse strand, counting down.
GTAGTGACACGATGCCTAATGAGATCCATCCTCCCGGCCGCCTCGGGCGCCACCGTGCCGTCGCCGTGGGCGTGCCCGTGGGTGGCGTGCGTGTGCATGTGCACGTGCCCAGCATGCTCCACGTCGCCCTCAGCCTCGACAACCGCCATTGTCTCCCCTTCCCTAAAGTGCACGCGCCGGTAATACCCGGTCGCGGTCGACTCAATCATCAAGGTCGCGATCGCGGCCACCATGGCGACGAAACCCGCAAAGGGGAAATCGTTCCAGGCGCCTTCAAGACACGGGGACGAAAGCTGCTGGAACGAGTGGGGGAGGATGTGGATGAAGCCGGTGGCGAGCATGACGCCGGCGGAGAAGGCCTTCACCACGAAGAAGAGGTCGCTGTCGGGGCGCAACGCCTTTACGAACTTCCCGGCGAGGGGAGCCGCCACGCCGAGGCCGCTCGCAACCAGGATCAAGAATAGGGCTGCGACCTTGTAGCTGGTCGTCACGCTTTTCGGGTCCTTCTGGACGTCTTCCGTGTCGCAGGTGCACTCTGCGGATACCGAGACGGCCAGAAAGAGGGCCGTGAGCGCGAAGATCACGAGTTTCGGATTCGGGCTCGCCATTACTGATATCTTGGCAAGTGAAGTGTTTCGGAGATATCAAGTGAAGTGTTTCGGAGTAGAAAGTGTAAAACTCTTGTATTTGCTGCTTCTTGTTTTGGCTCTGAGTTTGAAAGTGTAATCCTGAACGATATATATTGCCTGATAAAAGCTTCGGTTTTATTGTCAAAAAAAAAAGAAAAGAGGAAATCACAAAGCATTGTGTCGTCATGTAACAAACTAACGACCCTGATTTTGTTGTTGTCACTTGTGAGGTAACAAGATTGATTTTATTGTTAAATAAAATTACTATCTTTTTTTTTTTAGCGTAAAATTATTGTCTTTATTTAACAATCCTGATTTTATTGTTGTGACTTGTGTCGTCATGTAATAACCTTTGTCTATTTGAAAGAAAAGCTGTAATTGTTAATGACTTGGCTCTGAACTCTGATGTGATTCATTCTTTGCTAGAAGCAAAAAAAACACATTGAAATTGATTGGCCATTGATTAGATCGATCTTATTGATTTTCATTTTTTTCGCCAACAAATTCTTGCCTTAGATGTTATTTCTAGAGATAGACAAGTTGAAATAGCCATTGTGTATTCTCGTGTTCTTGATGTAATCTTAATGATAGACAAGTTGAAGTAACTAATCTGATATCAAAGCTTTCCCGTATCTTGGTGCTACTTAACTTTTTTTTTTTGCTTAATCAAGTAGGGATTGTCACATAAAACACAATACACACAAGATCTTAGCTAGTGGCAGATACACAGGAACAACTCTCTATCAGTCTAAACCCGAAGATCCAAATCGACTATATCTTCTTGTGTACTAGCCTGATCAGCTTGAGTCACTGGATCCATGCGAAAATGTTACGTTATCAAGGTGATAACGCACAAGCCTTGCGATGCAAGGATTCGGTCGAACACAGGGATAAGCGAGCAAGTGCTCGAGGAGGATTAGGGTTAGGGAGAAAAGAGAGAGTTTAGGGCAGAAGATCGAGATAATTTTTCATTAACCTCATCATTAGCTTACAAAGGGGTATATAAGCTATGCCCTACAGGTTCAAGAAAATTACGACTCGGGGAAAAGAACCCGCAAAAAAACTCGAGAAGAGAGTAAAATTCTAGTTCAAAATTACATCAAATAAAAACAATCCGAAATAAATTAAAACAATACTAAAATAAACTAATATTGATCTCTAAATCTAATGGGTGCTCGTCTTTCACGAGCCGGTCTCGTCATTGGTTCGTTGTTGTGCGTATCAGAAAACTTCCCGGTCACATGTTCACTTGCTCTTCCACCATAAGAGAGTAATTAGCTACAGACCCAGAACTTGGATTGTTCTGAAACCCAATATTGACATCATCTTTTGTGATGTCTTAAATCTTCTTGCAACTCTTCTTTCCCTCTTGTGTGCATTCTGTAAGGTAAATCGGGTCACTGCGGGACGAATGTAGGCCAACAATTGATGTATAGCGGGACGAATCGCTGTGTCGTGGTAAACCACTGCCTTAGAAGCAAAAACGCCCTGACAACGGTGCACGTCAGAGATCGGCGTTCAGCCCCCCAAGGTTAGCACAACACTCTACGAACCGGTGCACTCCGGTAAGAAGAGTTGGGAACGGAGACCTCAGAACAACAAGAGAGTTACGGGTTTTTGGTTTTGAAATCAGAGAAGGGAGATTTCGGATGTACTTTAAGCAAAACTGATGAGGAGCCTTTATAGAGTAGTTCTCAACGTCCATGATCAGCATTAACTCCATAATCCCGAGAATCTCTCTTCAGTTAAAACCAAATTGATAAGATCGGTTGACCAAATCTTTTTCAAACACGTTTAAAATCGGAGGAAGTTACGGAAGAATATCGGACAATTAATCCGCAACTTCTTTGGCCCAAAATTAACGAAAATAGTTAAAACGTCATCCCGTAAAAAGATACGCCCCAACACCACACCGCGCACGTGTCACGAACACGAGCCGGGCCGGACGGACGGCGGCGGCGGCGCGCGCGCGAGGGGGCATTCCTCTCTTGACTCACTAACACATGGTACACCATTAGACTTTATAAGGGGATCAAAATCCCCCCATGTGTCCGATGTGGGACAAACTTCCCCCATGTGCAATGTGCTGCTTTTCACTTTGGAATTGTAGATTTCCAACAATCCCCCACAAAAGCAGTACTACTCATTTGAGCTATGTTCTGAGTATAGTGTAGGTTCGGTGCTTAAGTGGAGGGTATCTTTCGATTTGAACCAACCACTTTAGTGAACTCAGGAATGCTCTCAAGTTAGGAAGTGAAACTAGTCTTGAACTTCTAACTATGTAACAGAGAGCGTTACCTGAGAACACACACCTTACCAATATGTTCTCCATTCCCGCAATAGAGATCTCACTTTATGAGTCTCTTTCACTTGGGATGCTCATGAGTGTAATTATAAGGACTTTCTCAAGTCTCTTTTGTTCGTAGCACTCACGTAGGTAATCTCATCAAGCTTGTCTCTATACAAGCCACCCTTTTCGGGCTATGAGATTATTAAGAGCCTTAGCGCTCAACCTCTCATTTTATGTTACACTTCGCCATAGGATTAAGAAAGTTTATCACTTTCATACAGGCCTCAAGCCCATTCCCCTCGACGACTCCAGGACCATTTTCCTGTTTAACCCTTTAGTTAAGGGATCTGCAAGGTTCCTTTCGGACCTTATGTATTCCATGGTGATCACACCATTTAGAATGAGATGTCTCACAACCTCATGTCTAATGCGTATGTGCCTTTTCTTCCCATTGTAGGCACTACTCTTTGCCACGCATATTGCTGATTGAGAATCACAATGTAGAGAAACGGGAGGTGTAGGCCTCCCCCACAATGGAATGTCAGCCATTAAGCTTCTCAGCCACTCAGCCTCTTGTCCTGCAAGATCAAGAGCCACAAACTCTGACTCCATAGTGGAGCGAGCTATTACAGATTGCTTGACAGATTTCCAAGATATAACTGCACCACATAGAGTAAATACATATCCACTAGTAGAGTTCACTTCATCATTATCAGTTACCCAGTTAGCATCACAATAGCCCTCTAACACATTTGGAAACTTTACATAATGTAAACTCCAATCAATAGTACCTCTTAAGTACTTCAAGAGCCTTTTTAGAGCATGCCAATGATCATTATTGGGACTATGAGTGTATCTGCTTAATCTACTAACAGCATATGCAATATCAGGCCGAGTATAGTTCATTAAGAACATCAAACTACCTATTATCTTAGCATATTCAGATTGAGAAACACTATTCCCTTTGTTTTTCTTCAAGTGTATGCTAGAGTCATAAGGAGTTCTTACAGGCATGACATCATACGAATCAAATTTCTTAAGTATTTTCTCTACATAATGAGATTGTGATAAGGTGAACCCATGTTGAGTTTTTGTTACTTTGACACCAAAAATAACATCAACTTCACTTAAGTCTTTCATCTCAAATTTTGACGATAAGAAATCTTTAGTCTGATTAACAATATCTATGTGTGTACCCATGATTAGCATGTCATCAACATACAAGCAAATAATCACACATTTTCCATGATTCATTTTAGAATACACACATGCATCTGAACCATTCACAGAGAAACCAAAGCTCAAAATCGTTTTATGAAATTTTTCATACCATTGCTTCGGTGCTTGTTTCAGACCATAAAGCGATTTCCTGAGCTTACACACCTTGTGCTCCTGACCAGAAATTGCAAAACCCGGTGGTTGTTGCATATATATTTCTTCCTCCAAATCGCCATTCAAAAAAAGTTGTCTTAACATCCATCTGATGCACAATTAGATCATGAGGGGAAGCTAGAGCAATTAACGCACGTATAGTGGCGATTTTTGTCACAGGTGAGTAAGTGTCAAAATAATCTATTCCATATTTTTGAGTGGACCCCTTGATCACTAGTCTTGCCTTATATCTATCAATCGAGCCATCAGTTTTCAATTTCTTTTTGAAAATCCACTTACAACCAATAGCTTTACTACCTCTTGGCAAGTCAGTTATTTCCCATGTTTGATTTGACATGATCGATTCTAATTCGCTATCTATAGCCTCTTTCCAGAAACTAACATCTATAGAACTCATAGCCTCTTCATATGTTTTAGGGTCATCCTCAATCATATGAATGCAAACAATTGATTCATCTATTATATCAACATTCTTGAGTTCTATCAAAAAAGAAGTCACAAAGTCAGGACCAAAGCTAGTTTCAGTTCTATGTCTCTTACTCTTCCTAGGTTCAAAGGAATTAATTGACTCTTTACGAGAAGCAGACATAGAAGTAGATGCAGGAATTTCAACATTAGGCATAGCATGATTTTTCAATGGATAAACATGCTCAAAAAATTCTGCATCACGATACTCACATATAGAACGATCATTTAATCTCATGAATCTATACGCTGAACTGTTGTCAGCATAGCCTATGAACACACAATCAAAAGTTCTAGGACCAACAGTTTCACGTTTAAACACAGGAAAAGCAACCTTAGCTAAACACCCCCACACTTTCAGGTATGACAAGTTTGGTGCAAAGCCTCTCCATAATTCATAAGGGGTTACATTTAATTTCTTATGAGGTACTCTATTCAAGATATGATTAGCCGACAAAACAGCTTCCCCCCACATATTATCAGGCAAACCCGAACTAATAAGCATAGCATTCATCATCTCTTTTAAAGTTCGGTTTTTCCTTTCAGCTATACCATTTTGTTGGGGAGTATACGGGGCTGTTGTCTCATGAATAATACCATTATCCTCACAAAATTTTTTAAGAGAATCTGTCCCATATTCTCCACCTCTATCAGACCTAAGGCGTTTTATTTTCCGGTCTAATTGATTTTCAACTTCTGCTTTATACACCAAAAAGGTTCTTTCAGCTTCATCTTTTGTTCTCAACAAATAAACTTTGGTGTAACGAGAGTAATCATCCACGAAAGTGATGTAGTACCTTTTTCCACCTTTACTTTCAAAATTCTTAAAATCAGCCAAGTCAGAATGCACTAATTCTAATAGTTCTGATTTTCGTTCGGTTACAGTTTTGAAAGGCTTTTTGGTGAACTTTGTCTCGGTACAAACATCACATTTTTTAATAGCATGCAAATTCAGATTAGGAATTAAACCACTTTTATGCAATCTTTCTATCGCATTCACATTCACATGTCCTAATTTCGCATGCCATAAATCGATGGACTCTGTCAAGTAAGCAGAAGAGGATGCAATCTTATTAATTTCAACAGCAACAGATTCAAGCATGATCAAGCCACTAGCAGTCATAAAGCCCTTACCCACAAATTCACCATTCTTAGAGATTACTAGCTTTCCTCCATCAAAGAGGAGCCTAAAACCAGCTTTCATCAATAAACCCCCAGAAATTAAATTCTTGCGTAAAGAAGGCACAAACAACACATTGATCAAACACAACTTTTTGCCAGAATTTAACTTGAGAAGAATTTTCCCTTTACCGAGCACTGGAGCGGTGCTGGAGTTTCCCATGAAGACTTGCTCGCCCTCTTCAACTGGCTCGAACTCAGACATGAGTTCTTTGTTGGCGCAGAAGTGTCGGGTTGCTCCAGTATCGACCATCCACTCGGTTAGGTCGACCATGTTCACCTCGGAGATGACGGTGATTAGATCCTTCTCAGTAAGGTTCGCCTGCCCCTTATCTTGATTCGGGTTGGGATCATTCTTCTAGGCATGATTCCTGTGGTGACATTGTGCAGCCCTATGTCCAGGCTTTCCGCACACAAAACAGCCTCCTTTGAATTTCTCGGTTTTGCCACCTTTCTTGAAATTCTGCCCCTTCTTCTGTAAGGCCTTCTGGTGAAAGGGTTTTTTGCCCTGAGATTCACCAGATTGCTTCTTCTTGAATCTGTCAAATTTTCCAGAAGCCTCAACATAGTTAGCTTTGGCCGAAGATGAATCAGAGGGTTTAGAGGGCTTATCCTTGAGGCGATTTGCCTCTTCAATCTTCATGTGACCAACGAGTTCCTCTAGAGTCATGTTTTTCTTTTTGTGCTTGAGATGATTTCGGTAGGTGGACCATGACTCTGGAAGCTTCTCGATCAGGAAGTTCGCCTGAAGATATTCGCACATCTCCATGCCTTATGCAAGGATATCCGCCACCAGGTTTTCGTACTCATGAACTTGTTCCATGATCGGCTTGTCATCGACGATCTGGAACCTCAGAAACTGTCCAGCAACATATTTCTTTTTCCCTGCGTCATCTGAACCATATTTCTTCTCCAGGGTGTCCCAGATAGACTTAGCAGACTTGTTAGTTAAGAACAAATCGAACAGAGAGTTGGACATATGATTCAGAAGGATACCCCTTACAGTTTTGTTATCATGTTCGTACTTCTCTGTAGCAGAGGCGATCTCAGCAGCCACCTTTGCAGCGTCAGCATCAGCGGTGTCGTCAGGAGACGACTGCGTTTCCGAGCCAGCCGGAGGAAGCGCCTTGACAGGAGCCGCCGGAGGATCCTTGAGCAACACATAGTCGATTTCGAGTTGCTCAAAGACGATCAATAGCTTCTGAGACCACCGCTTAAAATTCGTCCCGTCCAGAGGTTCAAGTTTGGACAGATCCAGCAACTTGATGAGATGATGGCCCTCCATTGCAGTGAATATTTTTGCTTCTAATTTGTAAGGTAAATCGGGTCACTGCGGGACGAATGTAGGCCAACAATTGATGTATAGCGGGACGAATCGCTGTGTCGTGGTAAACCACTGCCTTAGAAGCAAAAACGCCCTGACAACGGTGCACGTCAGAGATCGGCGTTCAGCCCCCCAAGGTTAGCACAGCACTCTACGAACCGGTGCACTCCGGTAAGAAGAGTTGGGAACGGAGACCTCAGAACAACAAGAGAGTTACGGGTTTTTGGTTTTGAAATCAGAGAAGGGAGATTTCGGATGTACTTTGAGCAAAACTGATGAGGAGCCTTTATAGAGTAGTTCTCAACGTCCATGATCAGCATTAACTCCATAATCCCGAGAATCTCTCTTCAGTTAAAACCAAATTGATAAGATCGGTTGACCAAATCTTTTTCAAACACGTTTAAAATCGGAGGAAGTTACGGAAGAACATCGGACAATTAATCCGCAACTTCTTTGGCCCAAAATTAACGAAAATAGTTAAAACATCCCGTAAAAAGATACGCCCCAGCACCACACCGCACATGTGTCACGAGCCGGCCGGCCGGCGGCGGCGGCGCGCGCGCGAGGGGGCATTCCTCTCTTGACTCACTAACACATGGTACACCATTAGACTTTATAAGGGGATCAAAATCCCCCATATGTCCGATGTGGGACAAACTTCCCCCATGTGCAATGTGCTGCTTTTCACTTTGGAATTGTAGATTTCCAACACATTCTGGTGTGGCCTCCTAAATTAAAGCCTGTGAGCTGAAAAACTTCCTCACGGAGAAGTTGCATGAGTAGGCCCTTGTTGGAACTCTACTTGAGCTTGGTTCTTGATCTCCTTGTAGACTGAGAAAAATCAGCTCTTTGGATTTAATATGCCATATGTTCAAGCTGATGTGCATATGGTTTTTGTATGGTCTCATTCAAGTAGTTTTACAATACTCCAGGAATTTGCTGTCAAGAGCAAACACAAATAACACTCATTTTTTTTGTTTTTGCCAAATTCACACTCAAATTTTGTTGCTAGATAACTGTATGGGTTTTGTATCTTGTGTTCCATGGGCATAAGATGACTTTATGTCTTATCTCTTATAAGAAAACCAGTCAATTGTTGTTCCATTCTAATTTCTAATTCATCTTTTGCTTTTTCATTAGACTGGTTTAGTGCAAATGGATCTTTGCATTCCGTACCAATGAGTACAAATGAATAAATGGCTCCAAGTCAAAAGGTATTAGCAAAAAGTAAATTGCAAATTGCACCAAATAAAAAATTGAGATTGTTAAAAAATAAATGGCCGGAAGCTACTCAATATCAGAGCCAGGTTTCGATCCTGGGACCTGTGGGTTATGGGCCCACCACGCTTCCGCTGCGCCACTCTGATTTGCTGATTATGTTTGAAACAATTCTATTATATACCTACAATTGGCCCATACCATATTCGACCAAAAAAAAAATTGGCCCGTACCACAACCAGCTATTTAATGGATCGGAGTGTACTTTCGTAGTTTCTTATTACCATTGAGTATAATATAGTAGATTAAATCACTTTTTTTTAAATGAGAATAATTGTAGATTTGTGATCGAGTTGTTCCAAGTTTGTTCTTCTACTTTGCCTTAAATTCATTTGATTAATCATATATGAAAATACTGGACGGCATTAGAAACGATCACAAATGTACGTACTTTCGTTACTCCAAACCCATACTAGCAAGTTTTATGTTACAAACACAAAATTCATCCTTATTTTTGTCAAAGACTCAAAGTACGTACCCCTATATATGCTAGCTAGGGACATACTTGTAGATTTATTTATGTTTTGCATGCAGTGAAGCAACTTCTATGGAGAACTCTAAGATGTTAAATATATACATCTTGTAGGCCGGGTAACACTATAATATGGTAATATTGTTGCTTTTTAATGTAGGTTGTATTGGTCTAGCTAGGAGGTATGGACTTATGGCTTCATAGCTTATCCATTTATCCATAGTATTGGTGCCCGTCACTTCTTGCTTTATGGTATGCAGTGTTGGCGGAGGGCTCAATCATGATTTAGCTACATTCGCTACGGTTGATGGGCACTGGCGAATCAAGGCGAGGACAGTTGTGCCCACGAGTGGACGAGGCAACGACAACGAGACTAGGACGAGGGGGGAGCCACGCAGAGGCTCAATGCGTTGCGATTGGCCTTTCATCTGTGGAAAGTAGTGTGTGGCGGCACGACGACGAAGTCTAGGCTTTACCGGGCTGGTCTTGTGCAAGAAGACAGTTGTGGTCTGTGCAATGCAGGTTTGCAAGAAACCGATTCCCACTTGTGGTTTGCTTGTAGCTATTCAAGCTTTGTGCTTCAGTAGGTGCTTAAATGCATGGGCGAAAATTCATAGGAGAACTGCCAGCCTTGAAGATTGGTTTGAGCAAGCAAAGACTATGAAGGGCAAGATCGAAGTCGCTTAGATTCAAGATTTGGTGCGTGTGTCAATGTTGTTGTTTACAATACTTCGTATGCTAGGAATAGGCTCGTTTTTCGAAATGAGCAATTGGAGAAGTCCATTTGTGTTAGGATGAGTATCATTTTTGTTAGAAATTGACCAAAAGATGTAAGGCAAAGTCGAGAGAGGAGAGAAATCTCCTTGCTAATCTAGATATCGGAGTCGATGTAATTAACTAGCCTCATACTAGCAATTTTGTTTGGCCACGTTTGTGAATAAAATAACCCTTTATTAAAAAAAAAAATGGTGAACCAAAGATTTTGCTACTCTTTCTAATATTTTATTTTGTTATTTGATAGTAAAAATAAAATATCAATTAACTGTACGTACACTTGTCAAAATCCTATACAAAAACAAAATGTGACCATCATGATGACCAAATTGTTGACCAAAATCTTCTTTTATCCTGTATTATTTTATAGAGATTAATATATATGTTTTCTCCTCTATGACCAACCAATTGGCTATACTGTTACAGTACACGCAAGGGTTGGCCAAATTTTGGCCTTCACTTAAAATATGTAATAAAAACATATATACTCAGTAATAAAGAAGCCAACTATGAATGAAAGGGGTAGAAATCTGGTCATGGTGATGGGCAAATAGACATTTGGTCTTTCCATGAGAGCTTGACATGTGTACTAATAACACAAACTCAACCATAAAAAGTTAAAGAAATACTTCATGATACTATTTTTTTAATTTCATGACCAAATTAGATGGCCAACTGATAAATATGCTTTTATATGACTACAATATTAGTAGTCCAAGAAATACATATTGATATATAGCAACAATACATATATTAAAAAGAAATTTGATTTGAAAATTTGTCGACTTTCAAGGCTTAGAAGGTCACCTAATTTTCCATTGGACCCATATATATCCTTGCTAGCTGTTCAATATTGATTTCCAAACGTAGCATCCATTTTCTGACCTTTCAAACCTACTACTCAGACCTCATTACTATATGTTTTTTGGTCAAGACCTCATTACTATATGTAAGTGTTCATCCCAACTAAACCCTTTTTTTGTGGGCAAAAAAACTTACACACATATGGGCACAAGGTACATTTAGAATTTTAGATAGTACCCACGTGACCAACGATGCGTTGGCGTAGTGGCGTGGAGTTATATTTGGTAGGACGACCCTTGCACCTTCCCCGCAACGTCGTTGGGAGGGGCTACTATAATTCCATTCACACCCCCGGTTTGGACGTAAGCCCGTTGCACTAGCGATGCTAGAAGTCTGATCCTTGGGCCTCGACCTATTGGGACTAGCCGAAACAAACGCGAAAGAAAAAAAGATAGTACCCACATGTAAGAGATGATTATTGTGTGTATATATATATATATATATATATATATATGCTAAATCAAGCTTAATAGACCAATTAAAAGATACGGAGTACAACATTTGTTCTGACTCAAGCATTTGGAATTTAGCTATAACATCAAACATGCATGTAGTTTTGTTGAAGATAAAATAATGTAAGATGGAGTGGTCCTAAATTCCAAGACAGTATGTGAAATGAAGTTGGATTTGGGCCACTTATTATTATATACACCAACCATATATTGTTACTAAATTAGTTAAAGGACCGACTTTTCTGTTCTTGTTGAAAGCGATAATGTTGGTGGCCCAAGTCCAATCTGAATTATGTCACCTTTTTTGCCAAATTTTTGTCCAAATTTTCGTTTTATATATCACAGTTAGTCTCTATCACATGTCAATGTTTTTTGCTGGTAGTTTAATTTAATCGAATCGGGAAAATTTTACTCGTACACTCTTACATCGTTACATATAAAGTCAGAATTTTGATTAAATGGACCATTCCATTTCGAATAAATAAAATAAAATTGATAAATTGACCATTTTGTGACATGTGAATGTGATGGTCTTAATTTGAGGTCGTTGAGATCTCAATATATCGATTTTGACTCGAACATTTCATTAATCACTGTTTCGTAACGTACCGATGGGGTTACTGGTTTTTTTTTGTTCGAACGTACAAAAGCTTTATACCATGGAAATTTTAGTCAAATTTGTCTTATGAGTTAGCATTTGGATGTTGGGATTGTTCCAATCAATTAAAAATTGGATTATGTGACAATTTAATACTACACGTTCTACTAAAACGATTTTTTCTTATACTACAAGGAAAACTAGTTTTTGTATGGTTAAATTATTGTAAGAAAATTATTAAATGATATTTCCAAGCTACTTCTTTGGACATAGGTTAAGAACCTCAATATACAAATAATTGTTGAGTTATACTCCGTATTTATTTAGAATTATATTATTTGTTTGGATAAATATATTAACTATTATTTGGAAATCAGTTTTTAAAAAGAATAATTAAATTTAACCAAAACACATATATTACATTTAACCACTTAAAATATGTTTTTTTTTCTAACTTAACCACCTTTTTTATTATAAATTGTTGCATTTAAATATCACCCGTTATACTTTTTTCTTACACTTAACTACCCCTTATTTACAAATAGTTGCACTTAACCACCCATTTTTTGTTATTAAAAATAGTATTCCCTCTAATACCTGTTTAGTTTGGCTCGCTTTGAGTTCAATACATGTTTGAATTGAATTAACTATTAATAACATTATTTTTTTAAAATTGTTAAAAAAAATAAAAGTAATATATTATTTATGTATAAATCTTAATAATAGAGTATTTAGAATATTCATTTATGAATGATATACTATTTTTATAAAACAGTGTTTCAAATAGAACCATCGGATCTTGGGTTTCAGTTTGTATCCATTTAATGATTGAGTCGAGTCTCTCTCTCTTTTTTTTTTTTGGTCAAGAAACGGGACTAGCCCTGCGATTAAACATTAAAAGGAACTAGTTTTGCCCAAAATGGGCTACAATGTCGGCCTGAATAAGGCTATGAATTTCAAAAGGTGCAGAATTAAAAACCATGAAAGGACTATTGAAAGAGAAAGATAACGAAGCTAGAGCATCAGCTGGAGCATTAGCCGAACGAAGCACATGAGTGATTCTTGGGGGATGGGTGCAGGAGCGGATTAGGCGCTTGCATTCATCAACCAACCATCGGTCTTTATGAGGGGAGTTATGGTAATCATTGATGAGCTTAGTCGCTACAAGAGAATCAGTGCATAATACCACATGAGCCAGCTCTTGATTTGCAATAATCTCAAGCCCGTGTTTGATAGCAAGCAACTCTGCAAACAGAGCATCACTGTAGCCACAAGAAAAAGTGAAGGCCGAGACACAAAAGCCAGCAGCGTCTCTGAGAAGCCCACAACCTCCCGATCTGCCCGGATTACCTTTCGATGCACCATCCACATTCATCATGAACCAGTTAGGAGTCGAGTCTCTCTTTGACCCATTGATCTCAGATCGGGTCTCAACACAAAAAAGTTCTAACGAGTAGGGTTGGGTGGAGTTTTGACGAGTTTAAAATAAAAGATGGTTAAATGCCTCTATGTAACACCCCTATTTCATACTCCGGGTATTACCGCCAGTGATCTCGGAATTTCCCTTTCCAAAATCACCCAAGGCTCGTAATTCATAAAGACGATTTCAATCATAGAGTTCGAATGTCATCGGAAACGAAAGTGCGAAAGTTAGAGACGTTATTACAAGTTGTTTCGTCTACTCGAGACGATAAATCTTAAGTGTGTACAGATAACGACAACCCATAATAATAAGGATAATAAAGTAGTACAAGTCCTTCAAGAGTGATTCTCGTGGCCTTTCCTTGTTCAAGCTACTGGGTCTCTTCTTCAACCCTCGACCTCCTTGCCCTTGCTCCCTGATATTTCCATAGAAGCAAGAAATACCAGCCGACCAATGTCGGGAAGAAAGAAAGTGGTATTAGTCTAACGCGAGACTAAGCAAGTGGTAGAATGTGACTTGGTTCTAAAAGAACGGCTAAATAAATATGATTTTCTTGGTAACGAGAGTCGGGTATTTTCAAGAGAGTGGCATGTACGGATTTACGCGGAGAGGCATAAACGCTTCAACAGGAAGATATGACATGGGCTTTCAGGCTTATGAAAGAGAAAGATTTATTGTTGGGAACTTTATTAATTCACATCAATCTTTTGAAAAGCCTCCGTCGACTGGATTACTCCAGCCGGGAGCTAGAATGGTTATACAAATTGTACTTACCATCCTCGTTCATTAATTATTGTGCATAGGGCACTTATCTTTCTTGAATGACAAAACAGTGCATTCAGTTATAGATTTTTAGATGCAGCAACCCAGGACGGGTCAAGGGCCACATCAAAGAAGGACGGAGTCCTTAACACCTAGCTAGGGTGTTATCACCTCTCTACGCTTGTAGAGCAGGAAGAGTCATGACTCGGTATTAGGGTATAGGTACATCCTAATACAAATTCTCAAGAGGTGTAGCAGAGACGAGTCTCTCACCCCTAATCCCTATTCTAGTCCATAACAAAGTCTCGAAGAGAGACTTGAAACAATCAGAGGCCACAATCATCGGTCCTAGGTCCATGGACTAGCGCAGTGCAATAATATAAATAATAGTGGGGTCATTATATCTAAACAGAAAAATAACCCTATATTCATTTTATTTAGCAAACAAGGCGTTCCCAACAATTATATGGATATTAAACGGAATGGAAGAAAGATTCACGTTTAATCATAAAGAGCAAGAGAACCAGCCACTTGCCTTTGAGTTTCGAGATTTGAGTTCTACGGATTCGTTTCGCGGCTTACGACAACTCGAGTACTCGACCTAAATTAGGCGCGGTTGTCAAGACGAGCGACACGAGATAAGTTAGTATTTAACTTACTTCTTGATTTAAAGAGAGTATCCTCTCTAATTATCATTTTCTTCATAAGAATTCGTGAGATGAAAATAATCATTTTTCGTTAATGATTTATAATTATTAGTCCGACGAGGGACATTTCTTATATCTCTTTATAAGAAATGGTTTTAAGACCTTCAATATCAATAACTTAATATTTTGTAGTAAGGGTAAGCTAAATAATTACCGAATATTTCTTATTTAAGACTTGATCTCTATATTATCTCCTCATAATAATCTTCTTAAGGCCACAATAAATTATTATCTTCAATATTAGTATCTCTTAATTAAGACTTTCAATCTTCCTCATAAATTATATATATATATATATATTTACATATGTATATATGACCTAACTTAATATTTAGTTCTTGCCTTAAGAAATTATTGGTAGTATTTTCATTAGGGTGAAAGCTTTGCTAACTTGCCCCTTTTTAAACAAGTTTCACATTACGTAATTATACCAATTTGTCCTTTTGATGATTATGCTAACTATGCTAATTATGCTTTAATAAGTTATATATGACGTCCATTAAAATGCCTAGCACTGATTGATCCTTATTTTTGGTGAAGGTGGTACGTGAAAACTGTGGTGGGCTAGGGGTTTCAATTTTCTTTAATTGGCATGAAAGACAAAAGCTGAGGTGTTTTCTATCTTCATTCAGTCAATGGGCCTTTTAATTAGTCTAGCCCGTACTTAAATTAAACAAGAAGCCCACACCCACCTGGCTTCCTTCACCTCCCTTCTTCTACGCAGCAGCAGCAGGGCAACGCAGCGACAGCAACAACGGCGACGGCAACGACAGCACAGCACACGGACGGCGACGGCTCCTGGCGACGTCGAAGAAGGCGGCGGACAGGGGGCTGCTGGCGGATTTCCGAGCGCGACGAAGGGCGGATCCGGACCCTCTGGCGACGACGAACAGCAGCGGCGAGCGGGCTGGGGGCGGCGACGAGCAGGCGGGCGCCGGCAGGGGGGCAGCTGCGAAGGGGACGGCGGCTGCTTGGTCCCGTCGGGCGGGGGAATGGCGGAAGAACAAATTCAGGTTTGAACGGGGGAAAAGTTTTTGGGAGTTTTTGAACTAGATTTTCAGAATGAGAGTGATTTTCGGGCTGGACGAAGAGTAACGGAAGCTGCCAATGAATTTAAAGAAGGAGATGGGATGGTTCTCAGAAAACTCCAATTCACCATTGATTGAAAGCTGTGAAGAGGGGGGGAAGATGGGTAAGTCAGGAGGTTAACGGGGGAAACTTAATGCTGAGGGTGAGGCCTTGAATCCTCTTTTGTCTGCATCCTTATCTTGCTTTCAGTTTGCAGAGGAGTCTTGCAATTCACACGCAAGAGTTTCTCAGTAGAGATGATGGATGGTGAAGCCCTGTCTGCACTCCCATCTCATAAAAGTTTGTCCAAAGTTATACGCAAATAGTTGGGTGGAGACGAGGAGTTAGAGACTTGTTGTTAGTATCCCCCAAATATTTCCTCTGGTTACTCTCCATAGCAATGGGCTTGAGGATGGCAGAGTACCGTCCGGATTTTTGGTTGCACAAACTCGCGTGTACGACCGGAGAAAGGAACCGGGATTTTCGCCGGTCAAAATTGGTCAAAGGAGGTTATTTGGGTTTAATTATTTAAAAGTATACCCAATTATTTTAATTAATATTCAACTATTAATTTCGATCCTTTTTAATTAGATTTCTTGCTCTTAATTCACTCTCCGTACAATTTTAAATAAATTATTTCAAAGGAATAGTTTAACATAGAAGACTTGTTTTTCCATAATTGGATTTCAATAAGTTTTAAGCTTAGACGAGCGAGGAATTTATTGTCGACGACGATTTGTTTGTTGTACGCGTAAAGGTTTTTGAGGAAATTTTTATTTCTCTTATTTATGAAATTTGCGGTTATTACACTCTAAACACAAGTGTAAAATATATGAGGTCACTAAACACAAGTGTAAAATAAAAGATAGTTAAATGCTATTTCCCTTTTTATCAATAACCATTTTAACATATGTTCTTAGTCCCCACTTGTTCAACAAAGGGAGTTAAGGTCTCGGGAATTTTTATTTTTTTTATTTTTTTTTTGAAACGGTGAGAATTAGGTCCCGCCTTACGGCGGGATACCTAGAGCATCCTTTCGGATGAGAGCTATAAGCTCGTGATGGTTCCAGATAGATTCCCATGAGAGACTGTGACCCAAAGAAGCAATTTTATCAGCCACAGAGTTGCACTGTCTACTCCCATGATGAAAACGGACTGACTCGAACCCCCGAAGGGACACGAGAATGTCAGCAACAATTCTTTCAATTTCCCATGGGCAACGAATTTGCCCCGTTATTGCTTTGATAAGTGTTATATTATCCCCTTCTATCTCTAACTTTCTACTATTCATCTGCTTTGCTTTTCTTAAGCCATCCCATAATGCCAATGTTTCTGCCATTAGAACCGACACTTTTCCATATGTTCTGACAAATCCATCAATTGGTTTTCCATTGTCATCCCTTATTATTGAACCTCCGGACACATTACCATTGCTAAGCTTAGACCCGTCAAAGTTTAATTTTGTACTTCCTTTGGCCGGTTTCTTCCAACTTTGCAATTTATTTCGCGTTCTACCTGTAGAGCCGACTCGCTTATTCAGACTCTTTTCTTCTCGGGAATTGGGTAACTTTGTAGGAATTCAAAAATTATGGAAAGTTGAAAAGTCCTGTTTGGTTCAAAATTGCTCACTTTTAGATAAAAATATAAAATTTTGTTTAATTTGGTAAGAATTTGATCTTATCTACACCAGCAAGGCAAGTACAATTTTTATTGAAGGAATTGTAACTTCCTGGGAAATAAATTTCCATAATTTTATTATGAACCAAATAGAAAATAATATATTATTTTATAGTAATATTTATACCTGAAAAGTAAAACATTAACCAAACAAGGTTAGAAAAACAAACTATAGTACAAATAAATCATTTGTCAAAAACATGAAAAAGGGAAATCGAAATCTGTAAAAAATTCACCAATAATGCATTCCACAAGGTAAAAAAAACATGGGACAAAATAATCACTTTTATCAGAAAACGTGACCACTCCTCATAAATATGCTTGTCCTACTCATGACAATAAAAAAAAAAAACGAAAATTGCTCATATAAACTTATACTATCAATCCATAAATCCATACCTCAGCTTTATTACAACGTTTCTCTTAAAATTAGACGTTTATGTAAAGAGGAGCGGATCATACGCACAAACAGATCTTCCCATTTTCAAACACCATTATTTTTTGATAAAATTCAAACACCATTATTAATTACACTTGCCACGTAAATCGGGGGATCCTTTCAAATTAATCATGCGTTTAATTTAAGACTTGAAAAATTACACAGAATAACCCCACTTTTAGAGGTGGTCGCAAAAAATATCCCAAACTTTCAAATGTTGTATGAATAGTACAAATTTTAGAGTGGGTATGATACTTTGTACAGTTAACAATCACATACTTCAACAATAACGTTTATGTCGCTCATAATCAGAACCTTCAATCTATAATGATGTTTATACTAATACTCACAATTAGTCGTAGGTCCGGTTCCGATGGTTTCAGTTTCGGTTCCGAGACAGTTTCGATTCCGATTTGAACCATTCGTTTAAAGAAACAAATCCGCGCGCGGATTGCTTGTTTGAAAAAAATAGAAAAACCGACGGTTTGGAACCAGAATCTCCGAACCGAAATCAAAACCGTGAGTTGACTTAAATTGCCGGTTTTGATAGTTCGGTGCCGGTTTGGTTCGTCAGTTCGAACAGAATCGGGTCTATGACTACTCATAATCTAATTCAAAGTTGAGACTGTATATATAATTATATATCATAGACTCAAAAGTTTGGGCTATTTCTCGCAACTACCTCCAAATACGGGGCCATTTATGCAATTTCCCCTTATTTAAATGGTCTTCCCAAAAAGCGTCGACACTGAACACAGTCCTGCCTGCAAAGGCTTGCATCTTCAGCAATCATCCCCCATATCCCCACCGCTCTATGCGCGAAAGCAAAGAACAAAAAGTAAAAAAGCTGCCACATAAAACAAACCCCCCAACATTACACTATTCAGTATTCACCCCCATTCCTTTTCATTCATTCATTCTTCTCACTACAAGACCAAAAACGGAGAAGAACGAGAGAGAGATCTGATTGCGCTATGGGGTGAGAGCTGCGAATGGGAGCAGAAATGCCGTCTCTCTTCCTCCTCACGCGTTTCCGACTCAGTTCCTGATCCATTTTCGACTCGCCCTTCGCTTGTTTTCGCTTTTCCGGTGAGTTCGTTCTTCCGTTCACTCGTTTCCTCCTTTTCGCCTTTTTCGTCTTCGATAGCAATGGAGTATGCGTAAATGTGCTGTTCTGGTTTGCGAATTCGTTGCTCGGTTGCTCGTCATTGTTAATTAGCTGATTTTGTTGAATCTGCTTTGTCTTCTGAGCGTTGTTGTACAGATGGAGTGTTTACATTGTGGTTATCTGGTTGTTTTCTGGTTTGTGTGGTAGTTCGCTTACAGATCGTTCGCTGTTTCCGTTTTGCAGTTTGTAGGTGTTAGGGTTTAGCTGGAGAATCTTCGCTTGTTTTCGCTTTTCCGGTGAGTTCGTTCTTCCGTTTACTCGTTTCCTCCTTTTCGCCTTTTTCCGTCTTCGATTGCAACGAATTAGGCGTAAATGCCGTGTTTTGGTTTGCGAATTCGTTGCTCGGTTGCCTGCCTGTCAAATTGAGTTGTTCTAGAGAGTTCGTCATTGTTAATTAACTGATTTTGCTGAATCTGCTTTGTGTTCTGAGCGTTGTTGTACAGATGGAGTGTTTACATTGTGGTTATCTGGTTGTTTTCTGGTTTGTGTGGTAGTTCGCTTACAGATTTCCGTTTTACAGTTTGTAGGTGTTAGGGTTAAACAAATACAGCTTGGTGAGGCTTCACTTTGCAATCATGGCTACGGTGACAAGAGCTGAGTCCAAGCACATGTATTCCTGGTGGTGGGACAGTCATATCAGCCCTAAGAATTCCAAGTGGTTGCAGGAGAATCTTTCAGGTATCCATGTGCTCCTTCTCTATATTGAATTTGGCTACTTTAATTATTATTGTGTTTCTAGTTTTGGATACTGATGCGCTTATAAATTTATAATCGCATACTATCTTCGCTATGGCTGTTCTTAATTGATGAAATTAACGTATGTCAGTCTTCAAAGATGATCACATTTGGTATCTTGAGGTAAATTTAATCATCCAAAAGTCTGATTGTGACATACTACATGTATTGAGCAAGGAATAGTTTTAAGTTCTCGTTAACTTTCCAGATTTGATGGCTTTTCGAATCTACCTTGAATATTGCCGTCTTGAGAACTCTCGCTCACGACTGAATGGCTTAATACTTGTTGCTTGACACTATACTTCTTCAAAGAAAGCACTTTATTAGGTCTTATAGACAAGTCAAATGGGGATGTGTTGTTAGAAAATTTGCCATCTTGATTTACTTTGTAACTGCTTTCTTCTTGCAGATACGGATACTAAAGTCAAACAAATGATCAAGCTTGTTGAAGTTGATGAAGATTCTTTTGCTAGAAGGGCTGAAATGTATTACAAGAAGCGTCCTGAGCTCATGAAATTGATTGAAGAGTTTTATCGAGCATACCGTGCCTTGGCTGAAAGATATGATCATGCAACTGGGGTCATAAAGCAGGCTCATAAGACCATGGCTGAAGTATTTCCGAAGCAAGTCCCTTTTGATGCATCTGATGATGGATCTTTCGGTTTTACTGACGAATCCGATCCTCATACGCCAGAGACGTCAGCTTCTATACGGGAATTTTGTGAGCTTGATGAGTTCAGTCAAGATGAGAGTGATGGATGCTTTTCCAAGATTTCTGAGGGGAGAGCCAGAAAAAGTTTGAAATTTCAGGCTGTTGACGAGCAGGAAGTACAGTCACGGAAGAATGAGGGAGGCTCTGAAAAAGCACAGACCCTCTCTGAGTCTGAGCGACTGGGGAGATCTGAGACTGACATTCAGGCACTAAAAGAAGCCCTTGATAGGCTGGAAGCTGAAAAGGAAGCCGGTTTGTTGGATTATCAAGAAAGCATGAGAAGATTGTCTAAACTAGAGTCTGAAGTTAAGCGTGCACAAGAGGATTCAAGCGGCCTCCATGAACGGGCAAGCAAGGCAGAAGCTGAGGTCCAGACTTTGAAGGAGTCACTTGCCGAATTAGAACGAGAAAGAGCAGCTAGCCTTCAACAGTACCAACAATGTCTGGATAGGATTTCTAGCTTGGAGAGTAGTGTTTCCCATGCCAGGGAGGCTGCAGAAAGACTCGATAAGCGAGCTTGCAAATCTGAAGAGGAGGCTTTGATCTTAAAGGAGGAGCTTCTAAAATTAAATGTAGAAAAGGAAGTCTGTCTTGCTAAATATATGGAGGCACTTGAGAAGATAGCAAATCTGGAGAACAAATTATTGCTAGCTGAAGATAAAGCTTGTGTAACTAGTGAGAGAGCATGTACTGCTGAAAAGGAAGTTGTAGTTTTAAAGGAAGCTTTTGAGAGAGCAACTGAAGAAAATGAAGCTGTGTCATTGCAATGCCAGAAATTTCTTGAGAGGATAGCAAGTCTTGAGAGTGAAATTGCTCTTTCCCGTGAAGAGGCAGGGAGGCTCAAAGATGAGGTAGATCAGGGAGCTGCAAAGTTGAAGGTCAGTCAAGAACAGTGCCTTCTTTTGGTGAGATCAAACAAGTCTATGCAGGGTGAACTGGACTCCTTTTTGAATAAACTGGGGGCCCATAATCAAGAGCTGTCAGAAAAGCAGAAGGAAATGGAAGGACTTTGGACATGTATTCAAGAAGAGCGATTGCGGTTTCTGGAAGCAGAAACTTCTTTGAGGACACTAAAGAGCCTGCATTCTGAAACCCAGGGTGAACTGAGGTCTGTTACTGCTGAGCTTCAGAGAAGGGTCCAACTTATGAAGGATATGGAAATTCATGGCCGTAGCTTGCAAGATGAAGTACAGAAAGTCAGGGAGGAGAACAAGAGCTTGAGTGAAGTTAATTTATCTTCTGCTGTCTCAATAAAGAATATGCAGGATGAAATCTTAAACTTAAAAGAGGGGAAGGATAAACTTGAAGGGGATCTAGAACTTGGATTGGCTGAAAGAAATGTTCTGCACCAAGAAATATGCTGTCTGAAAAAGGAGTTGAACTCTTTAAACAAGGCTCATCAAGATATGCTTGAGCAAGTGAGGTTGGTGGGATTTCAGCCTGACTCTGTTGGATCATCTGTCAAAGACTTGCAAGATGAGAACTCAAAGCTGAAAGAAAGATGCCAGAGAAATGAAGCTGAGATATCTGCCCTTTCAGATAAGTTGGCTATGGTAGAGAAGCTTACTGAAAAGAAGGCTGTTTTGGAGCATTGTCTCTCTGAAATAAGTGCTGAGTTAGAGGATGCTAGAGAAAAGGTCAGGGCATTGGAGGAATCATACGAGCTGCTCATGAATGAGAAGTCATTGGTGATTGCTGAGAAGGATACTTTGATTTCTCAGCTAGAAATAATGTCTGAGAATTTAGAGAGCCTCACAGCTAGGAACATGTGTTTGGATAACTCTCTCTTTCATGCAAATGAGGAGCTCAAGGCGCTGAGGAAACAGGCAAACAATTTGGAAGATTCATGTCGGTTGCTTAACGATGATAAGTCCACCCTTCTTAATGAGAGACAGGCTTTAGAGCTAAAGCTGGAAACTGCTCAGCAGAGACTAGAAAATATGGAGAAAAGACACGAGGGACTAGAGCAAAAGTACATTGCTTTAGAAGAAGAACGAGAATGTGCTCTGAAACTTGCAGAGAATCTCAGTAGCTCCTTGGCTGCTGAAAAGCAGGAGAAAGAAAGTTCTGCTAAGTTGAGTTATATACGAGTGGAAGAGATGGAGAACAAGATTATTGACCTACAGGAGGAAGGTAAAAGCACAAGGAGCCAACTAGAAGAAGTTCTAGATAAAGCTGTAAATTCTGAATTTGAGAATTTAATCTTAAGGAACATTATGTATGATTTAAAAGATACAAACTCATCCCTGCTGAGCAAGTGTGAGAAACTGGTAGAGTCATCCAAGCTCTCTGAGAAGCTCATTTTAGAGTTGGAATTCGAGAACATTGAGCAACAGGAGGAAGAGAATTTTCTGTCTGAACAAATCAAGAAACTGAGGACGGGAATGTTTCAGTTGTTGAAGGTGCTCTCTGATGCTGATCTGGAACTTGTGTACGAAGGTAATTTAGTGGAAGATGAAGTTGTGTTACACCGCATACTCATCAAATTGGATGATATGAGAAATGCTCTTTGGAAAGCCTGGGACTTGAATCAGAAGCTTGTCGTCGAAAAATCAGTTCTTGAGACACTGCATGAGCAACTTAAAAAGGAGGTGGCTGATTTGAAGGTGTTGATTAATAGCCTCCAGCTGGAGTTTAGGAACGGGAATAATCAGTTGTCTTCTTTGCATAAGGATATGCCCAAGCTTCTTCAAAGTCATGAAGAATTGATACTGAGAGTTACAGAGGGAAATCACAAGGAGGATTTACTTGCTGATGAAGTGAATAGTCTCAGGGCAAAGCTTTTGAAAATGCAGGACGTCTCCCAGAATCTAAAGGAAGAAATTTGCAGGATTCTAGGGGAGAAGCATGAACTCGAATATGAAAACTCTTGTTTAGTGGCTGAAGCTGTTACTCTGGATACTCTCTCATTGATTTTCAAGAACAATGTTTCGGAGAGATCAGAAGTGATAAACCAGTTTGCCCAGAATATGCAGAAACTTCGTGATGACAATAGTGTGCTTGAGGACAAGGTGAGAATCATGGAAAGTATGTTGGATAAATATGAGATGGAGAATCTGAATCTGAAAGACTCGTTAGAGAGAATTGATGAGGAGCTGCAAGACGTTGGATTTACAAACAGTCAGTTGGAGCTTGCACTTGCTAGTGAGAGAGAAGAGTTTTCTCAGAAGGAAATGGAGCTTTTAGAAGCTAGGATGGTAGAAGAGGATCAAGGGAAGGAGATTACTAAGTTGTCAGAGGAGAATGCATCGCTCAAAGAGTCTAAGCAGTATGCAGATGCTGAACTACACAGAATTCTCAAGAAACAAACGCAAACTGAAAAAACAGTGGAGATGATGCGTTCAGATCTGGAAAAGGGCAAAATTGAAGCTGAATTGTGGGAGACTGTTGCTGGATCATTCTTCTTTGAGCTGCAAACCACAGCTGTTCGTGAAGCATTATTCAAGGAGAAGCTCTCTGAGCTTACCAAAGAATATGAGCGCCTTGAAGCTGAAAATCATTCTAAAGGTTTGAAGTTTGAACAGGTGACTGAAAGACTTGAGTCTTTGGAAGGTGAAAATAGTCAAGTAAAAGCACAATTGGCTCAGCTCATATCAGTCTTGGCATCTTTGAGGGACTCTGTAGCTTCTCTTGAGAGCCATGCTATCCATAGTGATTCTGAAGACAGTTATTACAAGGTATTTTGTTTTGATTTTTATTATTCATTTTTTAAAATAAGGTTCATTTATTTACTTTTAGGGATAAGGACATAAGTTGGGAAAACTGATTTTCTATCTACATCATAATTGAACACTCAGTTTCGAAAAGGAAAAAAATGATTGAGGTTCTCACTGATTCTTAAACTTTAACAGCAACCTTCAAAAACACGAATCTTTGTTTTGTGTACGCTATTCTAACTTGCTGATAATAGGTAACTTATTCAATCAGTCTTACTAAAGATACATCATGATCAAGTGTGTGTCCAACTTTGGTGTAATTCCCATTTGTGATTTCAATTTCATCTTGTACAGAGTACGGCCAGCTCTCTCAAGGCAAGTACAGATGAAGAAGTAGCTGCTGTAACATCAGATGGATTCTCTGACTTGAAGGAGATAGCAGTTAGGATGAAGGCAGTTGAAAACAAGGTAATCAAAATGAAGAAGCTCTCTCAAGAAAGAAGTCTCAAAGCACTAAAATCCCGAAGCAGCAGGTCACGCCGTGAGGTCAATAGATCCAGCAAGCGCTTCTTCTCAGAACCCACAGAGAAGCAACCAGCAAAAGAAAAGCATCACCATCAGCACGAGCTTATGATGAAAGACATCGTGCTTGATCATCCATCAGAGGCCTCCTCTCGCGAGGATCAATTTCTTGAGCTCTGGGAAACCATTGAGGTGGACAAGCAAGAGATTCCGAAGAGACTCGCTGAGGTGGAGAACAATAACAGGAAGGTTCTAGAAAGCCTCGCTTCTGACGTTCAAAGACTAGCCAATCTTCAGATTACAGTCCAAGACTTGAAGCAGAAAGTGGTGATCACAGAGAACTCAAACCCGGCAAAAGTAAAAGGAATTGAATACGTGCGTGTAAGAGATCAGCTACATGAAACTGACATGGCCATTTCAAAGCTTCTAGAAGTCAACAGCAAATTGATGAAGAAAGTCGACGATCTTTCCTCTAACTCTTCGGTTGCAAACTCCCCCGAGGTTGGAGAGAGTAAGAGGAGGACGAACGTCTATGAACAAGCAAAGAGGTGTTCACAGAAGACCGGAAGGCTTCAGTCGGAAGTGCAGAAGATACAGTTTCTTTTATTGAACCTTGATCAAAGTAGCTACCAGATGGGAAGAGGACCGAGTGGAACTCGGGTTTCCGATCGGAACTCAAAGATTCTGCTTAAAGATTACCTCGGACCTCGGACTCCTCGAAGGAGGAAGAAGACTCATTTCTGTGGCTGTGGTCATGCACCTACCAGCGGCGGAGAATGAAGAATCTGGCTGCATATTTGCCACTTAGCATCAATATCTACTAGCTTCTTTTTTCTATCTTGGCTAATGACATTTTAAATTATTGACCCTATCTTGAGCAATTACTAGTATTGTACATTTTAGAAGCTAGTTTAGTTTATAGCATGCGCCTTATTGACATTTTACTACATCAGTTGCCTCTTGGCGAAGACATTATTAGTTTTAGTGTGTGGCTTATAAGGAAACTATAATCATGATGGCTCCATACAAAGCAATCTAACCACATATCATAACAACAAACCAAATGGTTTTCTACACAGTCCAAAATTCATTCGTCAGGAAGGATTCAAGAAAGTTCAAATGCACTTTATAGACATAAAAGAAGAGTAATCCATTTTACACTTGTTGTGCAAGCTGCAAGTACTTGACCAGATTCTCCTTCACACTTACCCCCATTGGATCAACTTGCTCGCACGCCTTCTCACTGTAATTCGAGTCATGGTGAGGCAAAGAAACCTCATTACACAACTCGTCGCCGCGGTCTATGATAATATTGTGGAGCAAACAACACACCAAGATAATACTCGGCAGCTTCTGCTTGTCGGGTCTCCACATCACCTTGCTAAGAATCCTCCAAGTACCCTTCAACTGAGACAACGCTCGTGTCGCAAATGACCTTGCAGCCTCAAACCTCATTCCGTCGTCCTCAGTTTCATAAGGTGGCGTTATAAGCCATGGAAGAAGCGGGTAAAAGCTCCCACCGACTAAATACTCTCTAATCTCCGCCCCATCCGCCAAAACTCTAGACTTTCCATTTAACCTCTCACCATTCTTACAAAGCTTGTAAACCCCAGAGAACTTCAACAGAGTAGGCACATTCATTCCACCGGGAAACCCCGTGACAACATCCAGAAACCTCATTTCATGATCGACGATCACCTGGAGGAGCATACTGTAATTCTTCGCCTCGTCACACCAATCATCCGACGTCTGAACAGCCGGGAGGGTCATTATGATGTGGGTCGTGTCTATGGCTCCACAACAGTTCGGCAAACCGCTCAACGATTCGAATCTTGACTTGATTTTCTCGGTCTGGTCATGATCAGGCCACTTGAGGTGGTGCCTTGCTCTGTCCTCCATGGCTTCCACAAACCTCCAAGTCACCTGAGAGACCGTCGATTGGCCAACTCCAAACGATGAGCCCACCGAGACTTGCGAGTCCCCAGATGCTAGCCTTTTTACCGCGATTGCTACTTGCTTTTCAACACTTATAAGCCTCCCTTCAATGTTGATCAGTCCGGATGGGGGTCTTGAGATCAAATCCTCCTTCACAAGTGAGCATATATACTCAAACGTCTTTTTCGACATTCGAAAGAAGTGCTTGAACCCTTCTTCCTCATCAGCTGGTGCAACAGAACCTGATATTTCCCCAAATTTACAATGTCACATTTCAATTCTGCTACAAAGTGACAAAACTGCTTAAAACCCTAATTGCTATTCTCCTTGCAAACAAAGTAGTACTTTTTTTTCCCAAACCCTGAATTTTCCCCCAAATTCACAATGTCACATTTCAATTTTGCCCAAATTCACAAAGCTGGTAAAACCCTAATTGCTACTCTCCTTGCAAACAAAGTAGACTTCTTTCCCAAACCCTAAATTTTCCCCAAATTTACAACGTCACATTTCAATTTTGCCCAAATTGACAAAGCTGGCAAAACCCTAATTGCGATTCCCTGGTAAACTAAGCAGTAAAGCTAAATTACACATAAAACACGAATTCTGAAGAATACAGAAGGCGAAATTGCACTTCAATTTTGAATCTCACACCAGGAAACTGCGAAAATTGAATTCATAGGGGTAAAGAGAGAGAGAGAGGGATTAGACCTGGGGCATGAGAGTTCTTGTGCCAGAAAGTATCCCACCAATCAGACTCTATGGCCCTTGGATCAATGGGAACCACATTCACCTTCTTCTTCTTCTTTTTCTTCTTCAACTTCTTCCGAAGGTCCTTCTTGGAGGTAGGAGCCATTAAAACAGAAAGGGGGAAACTTTCCTGCTTGTTCAAGTGTGTGGTTTAGGGGGAAATTGACTAGCTCAAAATTTGTTGCTCCTTTGAATAGTGGGTGGTAGCTCAAAAGTTTATGCAGCGAAATTGAGCAGAAAACTTGTCGGAGAAAAGGCGCCTCAGGTGCCAGAAAGCTTTGTCCATTTTTAACACAAAATTCCAAAATATCTGAACCATGAACCGGTTTATTACGGACCCGATCTGGTCCGGTCTGGCTCAGAGCAACCCGATAAATTCAAACGGCACGATCCTTGCACATCTCTCTACACATTTTGGCAGTTCGCTTTCCTCGTATCTGAACTATGGTTGTGATTTAGGTGAACCGTAATCACAACCTCGTTTTAAAAAAAGGGTTCAAGTCGAAGCCGAACCGAAATAGCCGATTGTAATCTGGCTCCGAAACCGAATCCATGACTAAATAACCCTATGTTTGTGAAAATAGTCGAAACCGGTTTTGACCGGCGACTCAAAACTAGGGTTGAGCATCTGTCCAAAACCGAACCGAAAAAGCCGAACCGAAACCGAAATTCAGGATTTTGGTGAACCGAAACCCGAACCGAAAAAATTGAACCGAACCAAAAAATTGTTCAACCCTTTGTATGTTCCGCTCAACACACCTCTCCATCAATCCAGGCCTTACCACTCCACTTTCATCAATTTCAGGTCGGCACCGGTCATTGATTACTCTCACTTCTTCAAATTCGAGGTATGTCTACTGTGTCGGCGCAATCTGATTTTTCAATTTAGGGTTACGAATCTTCTGTGATTGTCGAAAATGGAAGCTTCCTGAAGACAAATTTGATTGGGAAAACTGAAATTTGCTGCATTCTCTTCATCTGTAACAACAATCAAGAATGTCCTCACGAGGTGGCATCAAAAAGCTCTCATCTTTACATGTATCCAACAATGGCAAAAACAGTCCACTTGAAAAATTCCTTCAAATCGACTGCAAATCGGGCCAAGTCGAAGCTACCGACGCCCATCGCTTCTTCGACCACATGCTTTCCATGAGACCGACTCCTCCGGTTTCATGGTTCACTGTTCTATTGGGGGGTCTTGCTAAGAGTAAGCATTTCAGTCTCGCTATTGAGTTCTATAAGAAATTGGACATTTCAGGTGTTCTTGGGCAGAGACCAAATGTAATCATTTTAAGTGTTTTGCTCAACTGCTATTGTAGCATCAAGTCAAGGAGCTCTGTTGCATTCTCAGCTCTGGGCTTGATCTTGAAGTACGGCCATCGCCCTGATGCCATCACTTTTAGCTCTTTGGTCAAGGGATTGTGTTTGGAGGAGAAAATCTTTGAAGCTGTTTGCTTGGTTTCGAAGATGATCCGGCTCGGCTGCAATCCTAATGTTTTTACTTACAGTAATTTGATGCACGGTTTGTGTAAGACTGGGAACGCTGTCGTAGCTCTGCAGCTGCACCATGAGATGGCGGATGGTAGGACAATGTCGAAGTCGTGTGTTCTCAGTGACGGTCGCTCTGTAGAGTGGCCTACAGAGCGACCGGAAGGAGGAGTTGCTAGAGTGGCCCCTAATGTTGTTTCCTACACTTGTTTGATTGATGGGCTGTGTCGTGCGGGGATGGAAGAAGATGCTAGGTCGCTCTTCTTCGAGATGATGGATAATGGTGTTCGTCCGGATTATGTGACTTTTAGCGTTTTGATAAATTTTCTTTGTAAGAAAGGGAAAGTGCAACAAGGAATGGAGGTTTTGGAAATGATGATCGAGAGAGGTGAGGCCCCTAGCGTTGTTACTTATAGCACGATAGTGGATGGTTATTGCCGAGTTGGGAAGATGGAAGAAGCTATGAGGTTGTATAGGGAGATGCGGTGTAAGGGGATTCCTCCCAATAATGTGACTATGACTACATTGCTTAAAGGGCTTTTTCGTCAGAGGAGAGTTGAAGATGCTCTATGTTTGTTCAGTGACATGAAAAGCATGGATGCAAAGCAAGGTAAACTTGGAGCTTGTGGACCAAACCGGGTTACTTATGGTACTGTGATAGACGGACTTTGTAAAGAAGGGCATGTAGGAAGGGCTGAAGAGCTTTTCTTCGAGATGCAAAGTAATGACATTGAACCTGATCGTGTTACTTATGGTTCTTTGATTGACGGTTTCTGTAAAGAAGGGTATGTGGATAAGGCTAAAGAGCTTTTCGTGGAAATGCAAAGTAGGGGTGTTTCGGCTGATGTCGTTGCCTACAATTCTTTGATTGATGGGTTTTATCATCGCGGAGATGATAAGGAGGCCAAAAGACTTTTGGAGAAGATGATTGACGATGGTATTTCACCAAGTGTGGTAACGTTCAGTTTGATAATCGATAAACTTTGCAAGAAAGGAGATATGGAACAAGCAAAGGAATTGATAGGGTTGATGACTCAAAGAGGCGTTCTCCCTAACTTAGTCACTTACAACACTTTGATCAACGGCCTCTGCTTGGAAGGTAGGATTGACGACGCACGAAATGTGCTTTCCTTGATGGGGGATGTTGGCTATGAGCTCAATGTCGTGACATATACCACTCTGTTGAATGGGTATTGTAAAGAAGGGAGGCTTAAGGAGGCAAGGGATTTGCTTCTTGAAATGGAAGTGAAGGGTTGTTCTCCTGATGCTGTCTCGTACACCGCATTGATAGATGGGTATTGTA
The DNA here is from genome assembly GCA_934048045.1 of Polygonum aviculare. NCBI lineage: Eukaryota > Viridiplantae > Streptophyta > Magnoliopsida > Caryophyllales > Polygonaceae > Polygonum > Polygonum aviculare. Next base: position 31,381,221 of record OW204028.1, on the reverse strand, counting down.
GACGCGAGATGCTAGAGGAGGCATACAATGTGTTTCTTGAGATGGACGCCAAGGGTTGCTCCCCGAACATCATTACTTTTAACATCTTGCTCAACGCCTTTGCTCGTAAGGAAAAAAGTGCCCCCAGAGTTCTAGAGCTTCTTCAGAGTATGCATGACCGAAATATCTCACCCAACTCGAACACCGATTGCATTATATTTGAACGCATCGATAAGGATGAAAACTATGAGAGTTTTATAAAGTCCCTCCCTGATTTCTCTTCAATTCGGAACCGAAAAAGTGGCGTGCACTATTGAATCTCAAAGTGAGTTGTATCCTTGATCTTGTATTAGGTGAATGTCAATAGAACTATTTGAAGAGTTTGCTTGTTATAACACAAAAGTTATTGCTTATGTGATTCATTCTTTTTTGTGGGTTCTTAGGTTGATGTGTATCATGTGTTTTTGTGGGTTGTTTTTGGGGCTACTAATCCACATTAGCTTGTACTATATAGTGGTAAGGAAGTCCTGATGTTTTGCTAGGGGTCTGTTTGATGATATGGTAATTGATAGTATAACACTTGGATTGTATTATTTCTGTAGTTTGATAAATATTGGATATTAAGAACTTAGAGCAGGTTTGCCAACTCCTTGAACAATGGGTCGATCAGGTTTTCCTATATTTGTGACCTGAAGGTTAGGTAGAATCTCCCACAGGGCTTTATGACATTGCTGATTGTAGCATCACAAAGTGACAAATTGTTGAGCTGTTTAAGTTGAGCTACTTGCACATGTGACACCGAGCGCACTAGTACATTGTACTATATATAGATGAACCAACAACAGTGTCCTATATAAGGTGGGTTTCAACAGCTAGCTATATATACACATCTCATAAATACTCATTAGTGAATACAGCGTACAGTGTGAATTGAAAGGCCACATTATCTCTACTTTTCCCATAAACTGAAGAACGAGTGATTTGTATCTGGCATCCGTGGACTTATTTGTTTGTGACATATATGCTCCCCAAGTTTCAATCTATGCAAGTTACAGAAGAACCAACTTAATACAATAATGTTTCGACCAAAAAAAAAAAAAACTTAATACAATAATGCTATAAGTCTTCCCACCTGTTTTGCATGAACACGTACAGTTTAATCAATTTTAAATCCAGAAGAACCTTAATACAATGACTCTTTTGTGTGAAGACAATTTAATAATCAATTTTAGATACGTACAAAATGTACATATTACAAACAAATACGAAAATTTCACTTGTGTGACAAACCTACATGCATAGCAACATTTCACCAAAAAAACATGCATAACAACAGCAAAAATGAAAGAGCATGCAAGACAGGTGAGCATGCCTTGCAAGTTTGCATCTAGATAGGTAATTGTGTCCTTTATATATACGCTCCTCCCGTGCCTCATATCTTGCCCAAATTCACAAACACAAGCACACCCACCCACACACACAAATACAGATATAGGTAGTGAACGAGTGTGAACCGACATGGCGAGAGAGACGGAGGTCGCCGTCGGGACGCAGCGCGTTTATGAGCTTCTTGGCGAATGGCACCGCCACATCGAAGCCTTCCCGACTCATAAACGTGTGCGCCCCAACGGCGACGTCTTCTCTATGGTCAAGGCCTTCTTCGCCGGCGTCATGCTCGCCACCGGCTTCATCCACATCCTCCCCCACTCGTTCCAGCAACTCTCGTCCCCGTGCCTTGAAGGCGCCTGGAACGATTTCCCCTTTGCGGGTTTCGTCGCCATGGTGGCCGCGATCGCGACCTTGATGATTGAGTCGACCGCGACCGGGTATTACCGGCGCGTGCACTTTAGGGAAGGGGAGACAATGGCGGTTGTCGAGGCTGAGGGCGACGTGGAGCATGCTGGGCACGTGCACATGCACACGCACGCCACCCACGGGCACGCCCACGGCGACGGCACGGTGGCGCCCGAGGCGGCCGGGAGGATGGATCTCATTAGGCGACAGGATATTACCCGCGCGTGCACTTTAGGGGCGGGGAGAAGAAGGCGGTTGTCGAGGCTAAGGGAAGCTAATTTATAAATTTAATTACTAGCTAATTTAATTGTAGCTAATTTAATTGTTGAGTACTTTATTAAGTTAAATAGATCCCTTATTTGATGTAGGGAAATTCACGTAATTAATAGAGAGTTTTGTTTATTGGACAGAGGCATTCCCCACTTGATGATTGAAGGTGACAATCTGCAGGTGGTGAACCCCGTGCAGGGTGATTGGAGCTGCCCGTAAGAGATAGAGTTATTACAGACGGATAGTCTTGGGTTGCTACGGAGATTTCAGAGTTGGAGGATCAATCGCGTTCCTCGTGGTGCCAATTCTGCTGCAGACTTCATAGCTACTTCTTTTCGTTTTGTTTCTTCTCTTACTTGTAGTTCTAATCCGGTTCTTCGGGACCTCATCCGTAAGGATGCTCTAAGTTAGTGTGTCGCTTAGTCGGCCTAGCCTAATTTCTTTCCTTATAAAAAAAATATAATAGAGTTTTGTTTATCCCTCCTTATTGAACCAAAACCAAAACAGTACAAAACTATTGAAAACTCATAATTTCCGTTACCTTTATTTCTCGGCCGGTTCGATTCGTTTTGGCACGACCCAAACAACACCTTAAGCAATAATGTTTAATTTGCAGGTGTTGTAATAAAAAATAATGGTGCATTCGGTACTAGTCGGAATAACGTAAGGGACTTCAGAAAGCCTTTCAACAATAAAGTCGTTAATGATTGCTCTTTGTTTCCACCGGTTCTTTGAAGGAATGTGCCGCGGAGGTTGCGTTGCTCAAATAAATTAAAATTACCGCTTAACGGCAGATTGATAATATTTTCAATTGTTTGTTAATTAAAGTATTTTTTAAATGGGTTCACTAATTCTAATTTAAGAAATAGTTTGAATATTTGTTCCCAAATTTGATGTTCTTAAGTAATGTGTCATACATTGAAAAACTGATTAAAAAAAACTCACCCAAACTCGGCCAACTTGAAACAAACTTCAACCAAACTTCAACCAAACTGCAGGTACATATGTAAATGCATGTTGACCGATTATACATACCTCTAAAAAAACTTTTTTTGGTAGAAGTACCTCAAAATTAGGTGACATAACCAAGTAACTGATTTACATGTATATACAAATTTTAAATGAAACAACCCAAAGTCCACCAAACTTGATTCTGTTATTTCAAAAATATCAATTAGTCAAAACCGTTTTCGAACCACCACGTTGATTTTGGCCCCACTACATATTTGACAAAAATATTTTTCAAAATATCAATTATATTTCTTATTATCTATTTATGTAAAAGATATGACCAAATTTTCAAATTTTGGTAAGATATTCTATCTTTTTAATATATCACTTATCTTTTTTAAAGTTGATTTTGGACCCACCTTATTTTTGATAAAAAAAAGTTTTTTTTTGTGGTATTTCAATTAATTTGATAAAATTATATTATCTATTTATGTAAAAGATATATTCAAATTTTCGATATTGGTAAGATATTCTATCTTTTTTAATATATCACTTAATTGAAAAACATGATTCTAATATATATCTTGAACTTTTGAAATATAATTACATTATATTTGATTTTTTCTATCTTGATAACAAATTTGATTTTTTAGCCAAATAATAATGTCGATTTATATCTTGATAACGTAAATCTTTTTCATAATTTTTACTTATTTACAAAATAATCCCACATTTTTTCTCAAAGTATACAAACGCCCCTTATTTTCCTAATACAAACATACAAGTGGTCGTTTTTGAACCACCACATTAATTTTGACCCTACCTCATATATTAAAAAAAAACTAATTTTTATTATTCGCATTATATAGGATTTTCCTACTGAATTTCTTCTTATCTACTTATAAGAAAAAACTTTTGATAATTATTAATTTTTAAAGCATTACAGAGAAAAATGTTTCACAAACAAATTAAGAAAAATCTATGAATATTGGGTTCAACTTATTTCTTTAATACAAGTAAATTTTTGGTTTCCAAAAATTTCTATTAACTGTTTATAAACTTTATCAATTTATCAGTTGATGAGTTGTTTTATTTATATTTACATTTATGATAGTCGTTATTAATATACGATAAAAATTGTAAGCAAAAAATGAATTTATATTCTTATAATCACGTTTTATAAAAATATACAAACGAGTGAAAAAATTATGTCTTATATATACTTTTTGGGTTATATGAACTTCAAAAAAGTATCACTCTTTTTAAAAGATAAAAAAACATGTTCATATTATAAAACTTATACAATATTTTCCATATAAATATATAATTTTATTTTAATATTCTTTAGTAAAATAGTCGTGCATGGCACAACAGGTTAAGATAGTTTAATATAGATATGTAACACCAATGATCATGTTAAAATTATTGTTATTAGTATTTTTTTAATATAGATATGTAACACCAATGATCATATTGTGATTTGTGTTTTTTTTACCAATAGTAAATCAACTCATAATATAAATAAGTTGGTTTTGTTCAAAAATTACTTTACGATAAATATCACGGTATATTAAATAATAATATTTAGCACAAGATTACAACTAATTATTGGTAAGGAAGAATTCATAATTTTCGGGATAATTCATAAATTCAGTAATCGGTAATTTTTAAGCATTTTTTACGGGATAAGATTATATAAGATTCTAACTACCTAATTTGTATAAATGAGGACCCAATTGATTATTTTATTATTGAAAAGAAATGTGGCGTAAATGTTTGTGAAGACATTGACTCCGCTTTATACTATAGTAGTATAGATGGTATAAGTCTTCCCTGTTAGAATATAATCTCGGTTTAATGGTTTATAATCAATACATGTATTTACTTAATCATAACTATATACTAAAGCAGAGGTTACAAATAATATTTAGCACGACACGTGTCAACTTTTTACTGGACCGATTCACTCATCTTTATTAAAATAATTTAATTTGTTTAATTGGTTGAAAGTTCAATCTAGACCCCACATCAGAATTCTTTTTATCTACTAATTTCCATTTTGATTTTTTTTTCTAAATAAAACTTTAAATTTTATACATAATTTTTTTCAAAAAGTTCTTATCTACTAATGTCAACCAGTCTTAATTATTTTATAAAATCATGCCCTTTAACAAGATAATTAAAATAATCATATGAAAAAACATATGTCAACTCCAATTAAATTCATAATTATAATTATAATCCATAAACATTAAAAGAAATCCTACAAATCTTAGGAGGATTCAATTTTCATGCAAAAATTATAATTCTATAAATCTTAATTCGATTTAAAGAATATATTATATCATAAGAAACAAATTAAATAAAATAAAACAAGATTTTATATCAAATTATTATTTTGAATAACTTTATATAAAATTTAAACTAAGTTTTTAATTAAATCAAATTCGTGTCTCAACTCACAGGTTTAGTTTTTTCTTTCCAAAGATAAATGGGCCGGACGGGGTTATTTTGGGTAGACACACAACTACACAAGACTCGACGCTTTATGGCCCAAATTACACGCTTATAAGTTATATCTGTCCACTTCTCTCGACACTATGACAAACGTCGATTGAAAAGCGTCTATATTTTAGGTTGTTGGGCATGAAGAGCATGACAATTTGATTGAAAAGCATCTTAGGTTGTTTCTTAGTAGCTAGTGAGCGAGCATCAAGAGCATGATGCCTTTTCTTCGTCCAAAAAAAGAGCATGATGCTTTTTTATGTAAAAAACTAAGTTATGGATTTCCTCTATTTAAGGCTTTGTGCATTCGTCGTACACCATATTAATTCCCAACAACCATGTAGATGGAACAAGGGCGTCCATGTAAAATGCGAGACATCGAACAACCCATCCATGATCATATTCGGAGGCATCCAAATCCCAAACTTTGACAAGCTCTCTTCGCTCTCCATCGTCGTTGTCGTTATGTCCGAAGTGGAGAAGCTATGGATCGGAGGAGCTTCCAATCCATCGGGGACATTGCTTTCGCCTATGCCTATTTGTCGGATAGAAAATGTGTCGCACGTCAGACATATGTAGCAAAGCCCACTAGTATATAAGAAATGGTGAGACTTTTATTCATTAGCTTAAGCTTTTGGGTAAAAAGGTGGATTCTAACCTTATGTACGAAATAATTAAATTTACCCCGACACATCATCTAGTTTTCTCGACCCACCGGAATTTCACACTACTCCACCGTTCTCATTGAAATCCAGGTTTCTTTCCTTTCTTTTCTTTTCAATTCCAATTCCATCTATACAATTAATTGGCATGCCATTTTATTAATTACTATTGATTAAATTTTAGCGCCAATATCTTTCTTATATCTTGATATATCTTAACGAATCATGTATTTAATAATGATACATTTCTATTCCCCTTGTTAAAATCCTAGAAGGTTTTATTTTATTTCCAATATTTTTCACATGTGCCTTTACCATTATATGTCAATTTTGACTTTCTATAATTTAGAATTAATGTAAGAAATTTTGACTTTATGAACCTTAGGGTCTAGAGTGGGCCTGGATCCAACTCGGAACGAATGTATCTCTTCTTCTTGGGGTTGGATGTATGTCTGTTCTCGCCAAATGGGCTTAAATATGATCCCATTTGGCGAGAATAGACATACATTCGCCCCCAAGAAGAAGAGACACATTCGTTCCGAGTTGGATCCAAGGCCTACTCTAAACCCTAGGGTTTATGAAGTTTGCAGCAAGAAGGTCCATTAGGGCCATGTAGATGAGGATTCTTGATGCAGCCGAGTCGAAAACCCCTTGAACGATCAACAACGTCGGGCTATTTTCCTTGTAAATGTTTGTGATCCCGATCCCGATCCCGATGGCTAGCCCCAATGGCGTTATGAGGCGGAAGAAGAGTGTCATTGTTAGTACGACTTTCCATTTAAACTTGCCATACATGTACAAAGAACAAAAGTTGGATTAGATCAAAATCTTATGAAAAACGGGCCTATAAAAAATATAAGTTTTAGAATAAATTACAACCATATTGATTTAACAACCGGTTGATATTGAATTGATTATAAGTAATCCTTTTTATCTAATTACCCCGGTCGGATTATTTTGCATATATAAAGCGAAACCCCATATGAAGTAATCACACTTTGGATGGGTCAAAGTGAACACCGATGGCTCTGTCGAAGGCCCATCGAACAACGCCACTGGAGGGGGGTTATCTGAAACGAAGACGGAGAATGGATCCTAGGCTTTGCCTACAATGTTGGTAGCTGCTCGGTCCCTGCCGCTGAACTCTTGGGAATTTGCGTGGGCCTCCAAGCAGCCTGGGATCAAGGCTTTAGAAGAGTCGTTGTGGAGGCCGATTCGAAACTGGCCATCGACATGATCAAGCACCCCGTTAATCCCTTCCACCCCCTTTCTAGCCTGGTTCAACGGTGCCAGAACTTCTTCAGTAGAGATTGGGTCATCCGATCTCGACACATCTATCGCGAGGCTAACAAAGTTGCGGATCGTCTGGCAGCTCACGCCCACGATCTGCCATTAGGATTGCATTTCTTACCTAACCCGCCTGAGGGTATCTGCTGTGCTTTGAATGATGATTGTAGGGGCACTTCATGGCCCCGTTCTGTTCGACTTTCCTTATCTAATAATATCTGAGAGCTAGTCTCTCCCTTTCCCGACAAAAAAAAAAGTAATCACACGTTACTCAAGAATAGAAAAGTAACATCCTGATTCCTGAACCATTTATATGAATATAATTTCTAATACAATCATTTTTCTTTCAAATTATCACTTGTATAAATATAACTTTATATAGCACATAAAAAAATAATAATTAAACATTTCTAATACAATTGATTTTTTAAGAAACAAATATAATTTTCAAATGATCATTTTCCGAAAATATTAGGACCATAAATGAATGTCTCTTTTCCGAGTTCAAAATGAATTTATTTTTCACACGAATTTGTTGGACTGTATTTTCTTTCCCTCCTACTCCGTACAATTGTGCGACCACCGGTTTCCTCCGTTGGGCTGGTCACCGGAAAATGCACCAATGGCTTCGCTACTCAACACCTTCTCGTTCGTGGTCGCTCTCCACCTCATCAACCCCGCTATCGGAGAATCGCCGACGTGCCTGACGGTGTACAAGGAGGGGGGAGCTCCGGCGGTGTTCAAATCCCCAAAATGCCCTCGCTGGAAGCTCTCTAATTACGAGCCTAACCGTCCTCCCCCTCGGGCCTCCAATTGCCAATCCGCCATGCTCCAAGGTCGCCGGAAATACCAGGAGGATCGCATCCTTTGCGCTCTCGATGTTCGCATCCCCTTTCCTGGTCCGTTCATTCTTTTCGCTCATCAATTTCCGAATTCTAGGGTTTTACGTTTAGTAGTGTTCCGAGTTTTTGGTTCTAGGAGCCAAATGTTCCGAGTTTTATCTGCAGATTAGGAAATAGAAGAGTAGACTAGATTGAATGAACATGATCATATGAATGATTTCACTCATCAATTTCCTCTTTTCTAGGGCTTTACGTTCAGCAGTGTTCCAAGTTTTTGGTTCTAGGAATCAAATGTTACGAGTTTTATCTGCAGATTAGGAAATAGATAATACAGTAAAACTGTATTTGGTGGAAATTGAAACGGAATTGAGTGCTAATGTTCAATTGAGGAACAACAACTCAAAGCAAAACTGATGATTGATAGGCAAAGAATCACAATCAGCAGGAAATTGCCATTGTCGAACTTGTAGTCGATGTTATTACGTGTCTGAACTGACTATTACAAAGGTCATTGAGAACTATTTAAACAATTAACCGGCGCGCGGCAATGTGTGAGCCCTTGATCAGTTCTAATACAAATTTATGATGAATTCCTGTAACAATACAAGAGTAGACTAGATTGAATGAACATGATCCTATGAATAGTATGATAAGCTTGAATGGTGCTTATAAACCATGTTTTACACTTTGTGTATATTGTGTAGGACCTTATGGGCTGACAGAGATTCTAGTGGGGATCATAGCAGTCTTTGATGGTCATAATGGTGCTGAAGCTAGTGACATGGCTTCAAAACTTCTGATGGAGTATCTGGTTTTGCATACATATTTTCTTCTTGATGCAACATTGGCATCCTTGTTAAAGAAGCCAATAGGAAGGCTGGCAGATGGCAGCAATGGCAACTTTGTTAAGGATCGATATCAGAGCTTCTTTGATCAATCAAGGTGTGAGATAACCTATCACGCATCATGTTTTTGTTTTTTCTCACATTTTGTGGTTGTTAGCAGATAACCATCTTTGCTTGAATGTTTAACACTTTGCTAATTCTGCTCTTAACAATTATAGGTATTACAAAACAACTTTTCAATGTTTTTGCTAATTTATATAAAAAATAAGTTTTTGTTAGTCTCATGAATGATTGCAGTGTTATCAGTTATGTGGTGTCACAGTTCACTGTTTACCTTTTCAACAAAATTTGGAAGGAAAGAAACAGTAAGTCTGATCTGTAGGATAAACAATGTCACATGTCACTCACACTGTCACTGTCACATTGGAAGAGTTAAGACATATTATTGGGTAGAGAAGCTAGACAAATTAGACAATTGCTATACCATATATGTAAATCTTTCTGAATAATATTTTGATAGGTACAAGATTGCCTGGTCAGAAGAGTATGATAGATTTTTTCACTTGGAAATCTTGAAGGAATCTTTATTGAGGGCAATTCATGATATTGATGCTACATTTTCTAAGGCAAGTTGTGTGTATGTGTTTTTTCCAAAAAAGTTAAGTTTACTCGCCAGCATGCTTTATCTTTATCCTTATGTTGATAATTGTTATTGAGCTGTGAAGGAGGCATCTAAATACAATCTTGATTCGGGCTCTACGGCTACAATTATATTGATCGCAGATGAACAAACATTAGTTGCCAATTTAGGAGACTCAAAGGCTCTTATTTGCTCTGAAAATCACCTATCTCCTGCAGATGCTAAAGGTACAGTCTTGCCTTCTTACTAACTTGCAATCTGTATGTGTTATTGCAATTAGTAGATTGCCAATAAAGTATATTGTTGTTGATTTTGGGCTTTCAATTATGACTTATCATGTTTTGTGTAGCAATACAAGTAATTTTGATAATCTATTCCGATGAGCAGCTATTTTGCTGTGTCTATGCCAACAGAAAAGAAGAGATGGCCTTGTGAAACGATTTAAGGAATGTGGTGATTTGGAAATGATGGCATCAAGTGGCTTGACCTACCTTACAGTGAAGGAGCTAACACGAGATCATCGCCCAAACAGGGATGATGAAAAGTCTCGTGTCGAAAAGTCTGGTGGTCATGTTGTTGAGTGGGGCGGAGTTCCCAGAGTTAATGGTCAGCTGGCTATTTCAAGGGCTATTGGTGATGTGCCTTTCAAAAGGTGTGGTGTAAGATATGGGCTTCACTTAATCTATCTTTTCTTAAAATTCTGCTCGGAATCATATTTTTCCCTTTGCATTTGATTTAAGCTTTCCTTAAATTAAGAATCTTTGTTTTCTTTGGTGGCTTCCAGCTATGGTGTTACCTCTGCTCCTGAGGTGACAGATTGGCAGCCACTCACTGCCAATGACAGTTATCTGGTCGCTGCATCTGATGGTGTTTTTGAGACACTAGATGCCCAGGGTGTTTGTGATTTGTTGTGGGAGGCGCAGAATGAAAATCCTCTGAGATCAAAGTTCTCTCCAGCCTGCTCTTATTCATTAGCTGATTGTGTAGTGAATACTGCTTTTGAGAAAGGCAGCAGGGATAACATAGCTTCTGTTGTTGTTCCTTTGAAGCCAACTGGACTTCCCATTACCTTTTATGATGAAAGGCATTCAATATATAGAGGGGTTGAATACTCTTTTCCAAGGTCACGAGGAATGAATGGACAGATAGGTATGCTCCATTCAGAAGCTTTCCTTATGTATTATTGCTGTTCCTGTATAGCAGTATGTTAGCAGTCAAAAGAGTTAATACTTACGGTCATGGATTTGTTGGGGGTTTATATTTATTAAATTTTGATCCTTAAACTTCAACAGGTGATTACTCTTCCGCGCTCATTCATTTGGACCATGCTCATCCATTGGCTGCAAAGCTTGATGAGATGTTGGTAAGTGTAAAATTGACTTGTCTTGATGCTATAGGTAATTCAGCTGTAGTTTCCTTATCTCTTTTCTGCCATTATGAGTTTGTTGCTAAAAGAGTAGGACTTTTATACTCCAGAAAAGATCTTTCTTAGAAGGGCTACTCATGCTATATGCAAAATGTTTGAAACAGTTTAGAATGTTTTGCATGATGGTTACTACATAGCCAATAGCCATGTGATTTCGGAAAGGACTGATTGGATTTGCTCATCAGTGGAATACTATGTTTGAGAAATTATTGTATTATTCTTCATGTAGGTTGAAGCAAAGCAAGGAAACTTTAGCTGTTTTTACTTGTCTGAGAATCTTAAAGAAAACAGGGATTCCAGGCTTCAGCTTTTAGAGGATGGGAAGGATGAGCAGAATTTTGATTTATCACATGCCCTCCTTCCAGACCTGGAATCAAGCTGCGGTGGGTGTAGTTGCCTTGATTGTTTGGAAAGCTTAATAATCCATTACTCTTTAAATCCTCATAAACTGTCTTGCATCTGCTATAAATGACCATTCCTTTCTTTGTGACTTCTGAACGTAGGTGGATCTCTTAATTCATATAATAAAAGGAGCATATGCCTGCCTTTTGGGACAAGTTCTGTGGGAGATAGGGATCACAGCTTATATCCTGAATCTTTCGTTAATTTTGTTGGCTTGCTCGAGTCTATCCCATTCCATAATAGTGGATTAAATTTTGGATCTTTTGAGCATGTTAAGCCTAGTATGAGGTATATCTCCGTCTGCATCCTTTTCTTTGTGCATTGCTTATAGTGTGTTTTACTTGAGCTTTAGGCTGCTTGCATGGGTCTCATTATATATGAACTAAAAACTGAAAATAAAATGAGAACATCTAATACATATTTATCTTCTGATGTTTGATGTGGTAGCAAATAACAGTGCAACCCTTGCTATTATATGTTTTTGTAGTCCATAATACCATTAAGGATAGAGTTATCATCTGACTGAACTGGTGACAGATGTAAGACATACATTCGAGTAAACAACTATTTGGTGGCATTAATGCTGCAGAAAATCAACAAGTAAAAATAAGTGATGCACTATCTACTAGAAACCAGCGGTTCTTCCTTGTGAGTCACTTAAGAAGGCCTGAGATAGACGTTTTGTCTTCCAGGTCCTATTTGCATGGACAATTTTTTATTTATGATCTTTTGCGTGAGATTTATTCTTGAAATAAATCATATAATTTCCATGATTGGCAGGTATATACTGAACAAAAGATTTGGTCGTGGAGCTTATGGGGAAGTTTGGTTGGCCTTCCATTGGAACTGTTCTCAAGGTCGTGATGTTTCAAGCTGGAATAAGAAAAATAGAAGCTTCTCCAAAGATTCTATTAACATTAGGCTACAAGACGAAGGTATGCCAAAGAACAAAAGTAACCATGATTGCAACATCAGCTCTTCTGATGACATCATGTTCATTTTGAAGCGAATAATGGTACTGCTTTGTTTCACTTTTTCTGATTCTGGATACTGGGAACTGTGACTCAACTGTTTTTCCCTAATGAAGTGTAAATTGGATATTAACATAATAAAAGCTATGCAAATTCCATATGTAGAGTGTACACAAGTTTGTTGGGCCTTGGGAAACATCCTGTTGATAAGTAAAGCTATTGGGGTGAAATCTTATAGAGAAGGTTGGATGCGGCAATAAGAGTAATAAAATTACAATTTCATTCCACTATATTTTCACATCGGGCTTTCTCTCCTTGGCTTTTTGTTGCACTTGGTATTTCGATTTATGTAAATCACTCTACTGCTTTTTTTAGAAATGGCTTTATTTATCTGAATGTTCCTAGTACTTGACATTTTGCTTTATCAGGTACTTAAGTGTGCAGATTTTAAAGATTCAAGTGTTTTATCATGACCCTTTCTAGACCTTATAGAGTTTTTTGTATTCCTAGTCCTTGACCTTTTGATTCCGTGAACTGACATATATGTTGCTTTCATCTGTCTTTTTTTCCTCTTCACTTTGACAATAGAACTTGCTGAATGTTCTTTATGAAGTGGTTTAGAAAGATCTGTAAAAGCGTCATTGGAAATTGTTAAGTACACATTTTTTTTGGTAACACACTTTAATTCTATGTATTTGAAACATTCTTGTTTGATCTAACAGGTGGAGAAAGGAACTGCTGTTTATTTGAGCGGCTTACGAGAAAAGTACTTTGGTGAAGTTTTCTTGAATGCTTCTGCATATTTGAACAGTCCTTCGTCATCTAGATCCCCAAATTCATTATTTCCCGAGTCCCGACCCAACTTATATGATATGTTAAAGAGGGATAAGGTAGCTTCTGCAGAGACTGAAGACCCCCAGAAGCTTGAAAATCTAAATGGGGATAGAAATACAACTGATGGAGCCCGCCATGAAGAAGGCCTCAGTCATATTGCCAGATACATTGAATCTTTTGAGTCTCGATCTAATGAAATTTGGCTAGTTTTTAGGCATGAAGGTATTTCTTTATCAAAGGTCATTTACATAGCTGAAGAAGTGAAAAGTAATATCGGGGAATCTGAGTCTGAAAAAGTTGGGATTGCTCAAGTATTAAAGCCGTCAGAGTGGTGGCATTGGCTGAAGACAACAAAAGCTGGACATGAGGAAATGAGAAATCTTATTAGGCAGCTGGTATGGACAACTCACCGAGGGAAATTATAATATGATAATTAACAATGTTTCTGATTTATTTTTAATGTTCTCTAAACATGGCTAAGGAGATTCTGTCTATCTAAATTATCTGTGTACCAAGAGTCAGCACCACCTAGTAACAAAAGAAATTATTTGTGCAATTAACACATTTTTTCCTCTCTTTTGATACACATGGGTCATTCTTTATATGTAATTACAGAGAGCTGCCCTAAATGTTGGGAGTGAAATCTCTTCCTGCATGATCTCTTAACACATTTTCTTGCCTAGATTTTTTAGTAGATGTACTTGTGATCTCTTCCTGCACGATCTTTTAAATGATGCATTTTGTATACACTGCCAATATGTGTCTTGTAATTTTTTCAAAATAAATATGCATGTGAACTCTTTCTATTTATGCTTTTCAGTTGATGGCAGTGAAATCTTGTCATGACCGCAATATTACCCACAGGGATATTAAACCTGGTGAGTGCAATGAAATTCTTGGATGCCTTTGTTACAGTTACATAGTCTAAAGTGATAGGATCACATCAGGAACTTTCCCTATGCTTTCTATTTTAAAATTATAAAGCAATTGATCTTTACCTACAATCTTGTAACCCTTTTGCTAGGTTCACTTCAAGTAAAATATACATCTTTGTATAATTTGCGATGCTGAGTTAACATAATGTTTTGCATGTAATAAATCTTTGATTTCCTTCACGCTTGGTGAAATGAGACATGCTTTTTGATGTGTATGGATGCCTTGTGCTTAAGAGCAATTTCTGCTTGACAAGATTTTTGAAGCAATTTCTGAACTATTTTTACCCTTCAACTCATCTGATGAAGAAGTTATCATGTCATTCTTCTGAAAAATATTTTAGTTGGGATTTCATTCTCGCTTGACAATATGAATAGCTGTTTTACTCGTGTTTAATCTTTAATCATTTTCGTCGCGCTTAGCATCTGTCGAGAATTGATATAGCTTGATGCTTATCTAAAATAATGTTAATCTACTTTGCAGAGAACATGGTCGTATGTATTGAAGATCCGGAAACTGGAAGATGCATGCAGAGAAGCCCTACTAGTCATGTGAAACATGACATCAACATGTATGCTAGTATAAAATATCATCCTCTATTATGTTGTCTTTGAATTTTTATATTCATAGCATACCAAAATGTTTAGCTACTTCTCTATTCTCCTTTTTAATGTGGACTGGGGTTTGTGAGAATACTTCCCAAATTTCTTGGCTTCATAAAGAAAGAGAATTGCTTCTTATGGCATGGAATTTAAAGTTTGAGTCTTGGCCAATGAAAAGTACATAATGCAAGTGTTTCTATAAAGGAGTCTTAATTCTTGTTGCTACTTTATAGTTGAAATAGGTATCGATTTTGCCCTATGGAAAGTGCCTTGCTAAGTAGTTGGTATTGGTAAACATGTGGTATATAAAATTTGTTCGAATGATGACCCTTTCTCAACAGCTTATGTAAATTATAACTACTGTTTGCTGATGATCTTTATATTGCTTGTTCAGTAAACTGCATCTAGCCAGGTGCTCCATTTCAACTATTACCAATTATATTTACAGAACTTCTGTTGATTTTATTGCTTATCATAGCCTACACTCATTACTTACCGAACTGAATTATGTGATTGCACTTGCAATACATTTCCTCCTGATATTGATTCTACACGAGCTTTTTTTGTCTTTGCTTGTTGATCATGCCATGAATTTAACCTTCTTAAATTCTTCATTGAATCAACTATTTCAATGATGAAAATCTTCTGTTTTGTACAGGCGCATTATTGATTTTGGTAGTGCAATTGATGATTTTACCATTAAACATTTGTACAACTCCGCAGGTGCCACAAGGTATTTTTAGTATTTCACAATTCTCTTGGCTGTATCTCTAGTTCTCGACACAGGAATATTTTTTGTATTGGAAAAATAATACTTTCTCGGTAACTCTGACTTACTGGAATTGGCTCTATTTAAAATTTCTTGCAAGTTGCAAGTGATTGATCTGCATTCACTATGACTCGCTTTAGGATACAGAATACATGTATTATCAAGAAAAAGTGTTATTTCCTTCCTTTTTGTTATTAAGATCACTATATATTTTAATTAACTCCCTTTTATTGTTTCTTCTGGTGATGTTTGCCCTTCAATCTGGTGTTGTACCATTACCTTGTATGTCAGATTTCTGGCTAACTCTTTTAACTCTTTTGCTCTAGAGCTGAGCAAACATATGAATATACTCCTCCAGAGGCTTTGCTGAATTCTACGTGGTATCGAGGACCAACAAGCAGAACTCTCAAGTAGGACTTGTTTGCTTTAATAGTTATCAATACTAAGGGCTTAATATATCGTGTGTATAAGTAGCCCTGTTTCTTTATACGAGATGTTCAATTGCTCTTATTGCCTTTCTTCCGTTATTTGCTAGGTATGACATGTGGAGCGTTGGTGTTGTCCTTCTAGAGTTAATACTTGGTTCACCAGATGTTTTCCAGATAAGCACTCTTTCACGAGCTCTATTAGATAAACATATCGAAGGCTGGAATGAAGACTTGAAGGAGCTTGCATATAAGTGAGTCCTGCCACCATGTGGAGCTTTGTTCTCTCAATATCTCTGTCCATTAGCTGAAACATTAACAATTAACTAGGTAGCTATTAGTCCACAATATCAACATGAACCTTAGTAGTCTTCAAATCATAACCAAAATAAAACTAATCTCATAAACGGCTTGTTCACTTGGATAAATCAACTTTATACTGTTCTTTCTGTGTGGTTTGTCATAATGTCATGCCTAGACATATAACCTTCATGAGGAACTGTTATCGGGTGATGATTTGTTGGTGCTTAATCCTTGCTGAAGAAATGAAAAGAGCGTAGCTTATAATAAAGTTTGTCTAGATTTTTAAATGATATGCACATATGCTATGCTGCTTCTTTGAATCAGTTGCTGAATGTATTACCGATTTCATGTATGATATAAATTTGAATCAGAGGAAGCAATTATTGCTTCTTTGAAGGAAAATTTCATGCATTGATGAATTTTGATATCCTTGTGTGCAGACTTAGGTCATTCATGGAAATGTGCATACTAATAACCGGCAGTCCTAGTAAATTGTCTCAGAATCGCCATTCAAGCCATGGAGTAAGTTTTCTATCCTCATAAACAGTTCTATTATGTGTGTAATCCATGTTCTACAGGGATTTAGTTTAAGAGTTTTATCTTTAAAGTTGTGATTTGTTTTGTAATTAGCTGTCAGAATTGTATGCATGATGATGTGATGTAAGACTTTCTTAACCTGTATAATTGCAATGGAGTGATGAATTACTGCAGTAAGGTTTTGCAAAATGTTTACTTTTAAGGTAGAAGAGTTTGTAAGATTAGCCTTCTAGATCATAGAAGCTCTCTTTTGTCGAGCAGGCTGGAGTTTCACCGGCTTCCTGGAAATGCTCTGAAGAGTTCTTCTCAAATCTAATCAAGAGCAGAGATCCTCTCAACATAGGGTCTGCTTTCAAACCAATCGCTTGTAAATTTGTTACTGTTTTCTGTTCAATGCGTGTCTAAATACTACCACTCTTATCGGCAGATTCCCAGATGTTTGGGCTATGCGTCTAGTTCGACAGCTGTTGCTATGGGATCCAGTAAGTTATATATATAGTGTGCATTTGCTTCATGATCATCTTATCAGAATTATCATAGACTATAAGCTGGATTCAGAATTTGTATTTCGAACATGTGAACATGAAATTCTTTCTGAGGGAATGTTTTCTTGACCTTAAACAAATTGCAGGATGACAGATTGAGTGTGGATGAAGCTCTGCAACACCCTTACTTGCAGCCTCCTTCATGAAAACAGGTCAAATTCAGAACAAATGCTAATTGTTGTGTCAACAAGCTCAGAGATTCATTAATCTAGATGCTTTCTGAGCTGTTGTTGGTAACAAGCTCTGTTGACTGCTCAAAGAAGTAAATTCCTCGTAGGCACAGATAGATTTTCTGAAAATTAATAGCTTGTGCTCAATTGGTTTTTTTTTTTGTATAGAAAATGTGTACCAAGTTTTGCTGCAACTAATAGCATGAGTTTACACTGCTTATATGGCTATAGTTGTATGTGCATATGATGCTTACATGTAATTCTCTGCTAATATGAAGACCGTCTGTAGTAAGCTCACAACAGCTAATTGATCTTAAGAATGCTCCATCAACTGTAATCACCTATAATATGGAACAAATCAAACAAACAATGTAATTATACTAGCAAATTACAAGGAGTCAAGACGTCATGATGCCCTTCCCAATTGTCTAGCTTTGCCAATTTTTTACTTTTATGCATAGACTCACAATTTTAGCTTTAGAACTAAAAAGGACTATTGTTTTACTTGTGTTTATGACATGTAATGTTAATATAGAAGTACTAATTTTTATCATTATTAACTTTTTATTAGTCCCTCCCCGTGAGTGTTCTACAACACAATAGGCGGTTCTAGGCGGATAGAGGCCGCCTAGCGCCTATGCGATCAATACGGTTGTTTAGACGGCTTAGGCGGACACCTAAATACTGTCTAGACGGGTTAAAAGATTAGGTGGAGAACGACCGACTAACGTCTAGATTAGAAGGGATTTTTAGTACACTGCTAATTCTATATAATTAAATACTATGTAAAACAAACTTACCATCATCCTTCTTGAGCGATTTCTTGAGTAATACAAATCCGATCAACACGAGTGCAACCCCTCCTGTTGCGATGGCCACCAACTTCCCCGAATAGCCGATGCCTCTCCCTGTCTTACCTGTTGTGCATCCAAAACAAGATTACTTACTCCACAAGTAACTCACCAACTTCAATCTTTTTCCCTCTTCATTCAAGTTACTTACCATGCACGTCAGAATTATTTACCTTGGTTAGAATCGGTAGGTCTGCCCTCCTCCCCCGGGTGAAACTCAAAGCTTATGAAGCACAAATCCACATACACATGCCCGGACAGCGACCCCGCACACTCCTCGGCCGCCACTGCCGCCGCCTTCCCCACGCACTCCCCGCAGTCACAGCCACTGAGCCCTGATGCGCACTGGGCCGCCGCGTAGACGCCTCCGACATCCACCGAGTAGTACCCACCTTGACTCTCCGTAACGCCACTCTCCAGGGCCTCCATCGCGGAGGCCATGCTTATCATAGCCTCCGCGTCGCGCCCATCGCCTTCTCCACACGTCGTGTGGGTCAAATCCGCACCCGGGATCTCACTCCCGTCCGCCTCGTACTGGACGTGGCAGCCCGAGAGCTGGATCCTGGCCGCCAAGGAGGACTCAGCACACCTCAGAGTATTGTTGGACGACAAGGAGCTCACGCAGGCGTGGCACTCGTCCGCGGTGAGATCTCGCCTGCACTCGAACTGGCCCCAGACCGCGACTTGCTGGTCCGGGGCCAGGACTGCGGTCCTGTAGAACATGGACTCGGAGGCGCGCGGGAGAAGCTGCTCGATGAGGCTTTCGCGGGTGTTCGAGAAGGTTCCGTTTGCGCCATCGATCTTCGCGGCTGAGCAGTACTTGTACATGAGTGTATGTGGATGGAGGGTGGGGGAGCCATTGGTGATAGATGAGGGCAGTACTACTAATGCTAGGGAGATTAGGGAAAGCCAATGTAGCATTTCTTCTTGTTTTGGTTATGGATTTGTTGTTGGAAATTAAGATTTATGAGTTTGAATGACATACATGTACACGATACATTTTATTATTATTGGGTCCAATTTGTAGCAAGCTAGGTAACTTGTTACACCTTTTCCCGCCTACCAGTATCTAATTGACAACAATGTATAGAAATTGATTAAAGGAGCAGAGCAACAAATTCCCACAGGATTCTTCCTTTTTTAGGTTTCTTGTCTTACAAGGTTTCCCAGAAGAGCCTTTTCAGAATAATGTGCCATGTAGTACGGGTGCTCGACCCACGAAAAAATTTAAAAGGTGAACCGCGACCCGATCCACGTGTTTGCAGGACGGGTCGCGGGACAGTCCATCAACTCGTTTGACTTGGCCAAACCCGTTTGTTTTATAAAATATGAAAATAAATTATAAATCGACCTTAAATATGATAAAATTTTCAAAAATATATATTAGTACTAATAAAATTATTAAAAATGTATATTTTTCTTAAAAGTATATTTAAATACTAACAAACAATAAATATATATATATATATTTTTAAATATAACAGGTCGCGAATTGACCCACAGATCCACGAGTTTAACCTAAGCCGACCGACGTGTGATCCGCAAACTAAAAAAATCGACCCACAGATCCACGAGTTTAACCTAACCCGACCGACGTGTGATCCGCAAACTAAAAAAATCGACCCGCGACTCTACCGTTGAACACCCCTGCCACGTAGTATCTCTAAATTTTGTTACTTGGAAACAAAAATCAAAGAGAGAATAAACTATTCAGCAACTTGGGCGTGGCCAAACAATGCCTTACGCATTACTCAAAGCGGAGATCAGCAAGAAACACGTCTTGAAAACCAGGTCCCAACGTGAACTCCTTAACAGGTACTACTTCTGGAATCTTCCACCTCTACGCTGACAATTCTCCCCAACCAACCAACCAAGCTCACAAATCACTCGTTCATCATCATCATTTCCCTACCAATTCCCTCCGCCATATCCTCACCCAAGCTTATCTCTCCATTACGCCACACAGAACTCAAAATCTTGGCTTTCTAGCTTTCCGATCCGAGATGTGGAACAAAGCCTACCACAGCAATGACTTGGAGGCCGGAACGAGCAGCCCGCTCTACCCGATGATGTTGGAGTCGCCGGAGCTCCGGTGGGCCTTCATCCGCAAGATCTACTCCATCATCACTATTCAGCTCCTCGTCACCATCGCCGTCGCCTCCGTCGTCGTCACCGTCCGCCCCATCGCCAACTTCTTCGTCTCCTCCTCCGCCGGCCTCGCCGTTTACATCGTCCTCGTCATCGCCCCCTTCATAGGTTAGGGTTTGTTTCCCCCCTCTCTGATGAATTTGTTTTAATTTGATAGGGTTTGTTTCCCTCCTTCCTGATGAATTTGTTTTAATTTGAAAAATTAGGGTTTGTTTTCCCCCTTTCTGCTGAATTTGGTTTGATTTGAGAAATTAGGGTTTGTTTTCCCCCTTTCTGTTGAATTTGTTTAATTTAAAAAATTAGGGTTTGTTGTCCCCCTTTCTGTTGAATTAGGGTTTGTTGAATTTGTTGAATTTGAGAAATTAGGGTTTGTTTCCCCCCTTTCTGATGAATTTGTTTAATTTGAGAAATTAGGGTTTGTTTTCCCCCTTTCTGTTGAATTTGTTTAAATTGAGAAATTAGGGTTTGTTTTCCCCCTTTCTGTTGAATTTGTTTAATTTGAGAAATTAGGGTTTTTTTTTGCCCCTTTGTGATTGAGAGGTTTTGATTGTTGTTTGTGGAAATTGCAGTTTTGTGTCCTTTGTACTACTACCACCAGCGTCATCCTGTGAATTATTTGCTCCTGGGAATCTTCACCATCACTCTCGCCTTCGCCGTTGGTCTAACTTGTGCTTTCACCAGCGGTGAGTTCTCTCTGTCTAATGCTATGTGTGGTAGTTGATTCTTCTGGGAGTAATCTTGAGGGTATATGCGAAAACTAAGCCATGAGATTCAGCTTAGTTGATATTTGGGACTTTTGCTGCAGTTGCTAATTGTCTAGCAAACAGAACATGTTTGTTGTCCTTGTGCTAGCCTGCTAGGAGTGATTTTGGGCTGGCACTTGTTCGTTTGTAGTAATTTTCTGTTCTAGCTTTGTTGCAATGGCATTAAAATGTGGGTGGGGGGAGAAAGTAACATAATGATCAATGGTGGTATATTTAGGCCTCCTTTAGCACAGAAACCTCAACCCATCCATTATGATACAAAATGATACAAAAGTAAAGCAAACGACCTTTACTGGTTCCCCACCCAATTGGCATACCTCAAATCTTGATCTATGTAGTTGTACTGAACTATTTTGCACATGACAATCTCTGTTGCCGACCTTATCATGTTCATACATCTTGATATTTCTTGCCTGTGTGTTTGATGTAATGCTTTCTATATTTTGTTCAGGCAAGGTCATCCTGGAGTCGGTTATCCTGACAGCAGCTGTGGTACTCAGCCTCACACTGTACACATTCTGGGCAGCGAGGAGGGGTCACGATTTTAACTTCCTTGGCCCCTTCTTGTTTGGAGCTTTGGTCGTTTTGATCATCTTTGGCTTTATTCAGGTAAGAAAGAAATCCCAAGCTGTGTGATATCTGGTTTTTTGAACTTTCGTGGTGAGTAGTTGTATTTTTTTTCGCTTGCTGTTCAGGTGTTCTTTCCTCTGGGCAAACTGTCTGTGATGATATATGGATGCTTGGCTTCCATTATCTTCTGTGGATACATCATATACGACACGGACAACATCATCAAACGCTACAGTTACGATGAGTACATATGGGCTGCTGTTGCATTGTATCTGGACATCATCAACCTCTTCCTCTCTCTTCTAACCATATTCAGAGCAGCTAATTGATCCAAGTGTGTACTGTAAATGGTGTTTTGTGTTTTGTATACGAGCATCCGTGACCCCGAATTACGGGTACGTTTGATTTCCTGTAGAAGCCCAACTACATCATGATGCAAAGTAAATAATACTGACATGATATACATGATTCTGTAAACAACTTGTGCCATTTTACCTTTGTGTTCATATGAAACTCCTTTGTGTATCAAGGTATAAGAAAATCACAATAGCTAGCTTAGTTGAAAAGGGTCAGTTTGCATTCTTTCATGAAGAGAGAAGTACAACATGCTCAAAAGGGCAA
Source organism: Polygonum aviculare (assembly GCA_934048045.1). Taxonomy (NCBI): domain Eukaryota; kingdom Viridiplantae; phylum Streptophyta; class Magnoliopsida; order Caryophyllales; family Polygonaceae; genus Polygonum; species Polygonum aviculare. Next base: position 31,358,575 of record OW204028.1, on the reverse strand, counting down.
TTGGCTTCCTGAATAGCGTTTTGTTTAGCTGCATCAGTAGAGTTACCATTACCCTAACAATACATGGGTGAACCTTAAAACATTAAATAAAACTGGAAAATGAAACTTTAAATCCATGATTCCCATCATAACATCCTAACGATCAAATTTAGAAGAATGCCCTGCATCTAAATTCGGTCAGCATACTGCTATCAATTTCACAGTCAGCAGCATCCTTGAGCAGATAACAGGAGTAGTAGCGAGTACAACAATCCTTGTCACCGTCATCAGCAGCCTCAGCTCCTCGGGTAGTCGTCGCCGCAGCAGAAGGCCAAGCCGATGCAAGGGCAGTCCGCGTGGCGTCATCATACCCATACTCGGCCGTCAAACAGAAGTCCTGGAAAGGAAGCTCGCCCTCACCCGGTTTCAAAATGGTGGCAAAGAACGCGTCGTCCAGCGTGTAATGGGACCTATGGAAGGTGCCCATAACATTGATCGCCCTCCTCTCAAAGAGCTCGACTCGGCAAGTTGGCCACCAGGAGCCCGGGCTCGGGTCAGACGACATATCAATAGTCGACATTTTAACCCCACAAGCTACCAAGTTAGTGATTAGGCGCTCGCAACCCAAGTTACTTGGCGTCTGAGCTTTTGTCCAACCATAGCGCGTTCCCTCACCTGCAACATGTGATGAATATATTAATATGTTGGCCATATGGGTCTCTCAAATAAGGCTGACCGGACCGCTACAGATCGGGCTCAGTACCGGTCCGGTCCTCGATCCATAAAAATGGAAATTCCCGGTCCCAGTCCGGTCCCCGATCCATGAAAATGGAAATTCTCGGTCCCGGTCTGGTCCGGTTTTGGATCGGTGCCCACCCATACTCTCAAATGGGTTGTATTCCATTATCCAAAACCAAAGTCTTGATCCGGTTTGGTTTGAATAGGCAAACCGGATCGAACCTAAACCTAAACCGCCAAACCGGCCCGGTATAGGTTTAGGTTTAGGTTCGAGCAAACCCAAACCGGTGAACTGGCAGTACAAACCGGAACTGGATAAAAATCGGCGGTTTATAGTTTTTTTTTTAAAAGAAAATAAATTTATTCGTGACCATTTAGGTTCGAGCAAACACAAACCGCGGTCTGCGGCCTCGATCGGTAAGAAAAATTTTAAAAAATAAAATAACAACCGGAACCAGACCAGAACCGATAACAAAACCGGTCAAAATCGGAAAACCGGAAAACCGGAACCTCAAAGGTTTAAGTTTAGGTTTACCCTAAATCCAAAACCTAAACCGTCAGTTCGATTAATCGGACCCACTTCTAATCACAAGCCAAATTGAAGCAAAAAATTTGGAAATTTTAGCTTGTGATTAGAGGTGGGTCCGATTAACAAATTTTTAACATTTTTTTTACAATTGTACTGATATAATTATAAAATGCTCATCATTGTTATTTGATTAATAAGAAAATATAAATATTATACTACTCCAAATTGCCATGTGCGATTCTTAATATTTAAAACAACAATTTTGTTTTCTTAATCTAACTTGACTCGATCTTCTTCGGCATTGCATTGACGCAGCCAGTTTGTTTGCAAGTTGCAAACATTGGACTTTTAGTTTGCATTTATTAACACAAATACAAACATCCAGACCGTAATAAATACAAGCCTATTGGATCATTCATTGGAATCATTGCACATTCAAAGTCGCATCATTTTTAAGTAAAAAAAATTCAAATCTTCTTCTTCAAGCTTTCCCCGAAACCACCGAGGATGTGGACCAAAGCGTCGGTGAAGAATGACTTGGAGTCCGCCGGAGAAACCAGCCTCCTCTACCCGTCGATGTCGGAGTCGCCGTATCTCCGGTGGGGCTTCATCCGGAAGATCTACTCCATCATCACCATTCAGCTTCTCGCCACCGTCGCCGTCTCCGCCGTCGTCGTCGCCGTCCACCCGATCGCCGACTTTTTCGTCTCTTCTCCCGCCGGCCTCCCCGTGTACTTCCTCATCAGCCTCGTCACCATCATACGTATCCTCTCTAGTCTCTTCTCGTCTCCTTGATTGATCGATCGTTTCGCTCCGAGTTCTCAGATTAGGGTTTCAATTTCGAGAATTTGGTGAACCGAAAACGGTTCAATTTTTTCGGTTTTCGATAAATACTCCATCCGTTCAATTTTGTTTGATGTTGTCTTTGAAAAAATTGAACCAAACCGAGAAATAAACGAAAAAAGTCTAAATCATCAAACAAAAATTAACGGAGAGTATAAGATTTTGTCTTTGAAAAAATTGAACCAAACCGAGAAATAACCGAAATAAAACCGAATCGAAACTGAAATCCTGAAATTCCTTAAACCGAACCGAACTCCGTTGGTTCTGTTCGGTTCGGTTAATTTTTTCGGTTTGTTTTGCCCGCTTTCTAATGGCTTTCTTCTGGACTTGCCAGTTTTGATCCCGTTGTACCTCTACCAAGATCGCCATCCCGTGAATTATTTGCTTCTGGGGATCTTCACCCTCTGTATCTCCTTCTCCGTTGGTTTGACTTGTGCTTTCACTAGCGGTGAGTTCTTCTTTTCTGTCTATCTAGTGCTTTCTAGATTCTGATTAATTGTGAGAGTGATAATTTGCTAAAACTGAGCCCTGTTTAGCTTAGTTTTCTGCTCTAGCTTTGTTGCATTGACAGAGTTGTGGAATCATGTAAGGCCTGATCTGACTCTGTCATGGAGTCATGGTGATTCCTCAGATTGTATTCCACTTAAACTCAAGTTTTGACATATCATTTTGTAAGAGTTGTTTGTTTGATAAGATCTGTAAGAGACGGCGAATAGACGATCTACATTGGTCTATGTCGTTGTGCTGAACAATCATGCTCATGGCTATCTCTTTTGCCAGCCTACTCATGAGCATGATTGTTCAGCACAACCACATAGACCAATGTATCAGCATACATGATACATGTAATGTGATTCCTTGTTTGCCTTTTGTGTTACGGAGTAACCGGTTAGGAACTGAGTTAGGAGCTCGGAGAGCTCAAATAACCCGATTTCAGATAACCTAGGGTTAGTGTGAGATCGGAAACACCAACCGAAGAGGAATACCTATGATTGAATAAGAGAAATTGGGAGATTGAGAAGGATTGTGATTTCATTGATAATCTGTAGATAGAGCTTACAAGAGACTTATAAAGCTAGGGTTCCCAAAAGTACAAACCGGGTTTCACAAAACACGAATGTGAACCGGGTCTAATTAATAAAATAAGACATGAACCTGAAACAGCTATACTAGACCAAGATAAGTAATATTTCCAACTTTTGTCCTGTAACATTTTGATGCAATTGTAATGCTTTCTGTATATATTTTTTGCAGGCAAGGTCATCTTGGAAGCGGCGATCTTGACAGCAGCTGTGGTAGTGAGTCTCACACTGTACACATTCTGGGCAGCAAGGAGGGGCCATGATTTCAACTTCCTCGGTCCCTTCTTGTTTGGAGCATTGACCGTTTTGGTTGTCTTTGGCTTTATACAGGTACTAATAAGATTTCCCTAGGCGTTTGATTTCTCTGGGTCTTGAACTTATATATGGCTACTGATCTTGTTTTGTGTTTTCGCGCTTGTCAAGATGTTCTTTCCACTGGGCAAACTAGTCGATATGATATATGGCGCTCTGGTTGCCATTGTCTTCTGTGGGTACATCATATTTGACACAGACAACATCATCAAGCGCTTCACTTATGACCAGTACATATGGGCTGCTATATCGTTGTATCTGGACATCATCAACCTCTTTCTCGCTCTAGTTCGCATATTGAGAGCGGCTCAGAGCTAAAGCTGAAGAGTCCAAGGATGCTGTGTAAATGCTATTGTGTTCCTCTGTATACACAACAACATGACCCTGATTCTGGGCTATGGATCATATTTTGTTTTTTGAATCCTGATTACATTGTTAAGCAAAGTGAATAATGATATGATAAAGTTGATTCTGCAAAATGCCAAGGGGCTTAAATTGTGTCCTTACTTGTGTCAAGAAGAAAATCCCAGTAGGAATGAAGAGCAAAAGGAGACAGTTTGTGTTCAATTTCATGAAGTTAGCCTCGTTATTGTTGGGCCCAAAAGAGGTCCTCTAATTTTTATAAGCAACTAATGTAGCTAATTGGAGATGAACCTTTGTAGACTAGTACATTTCCAGCCCCAAAACACAAAAGGCCCTTACAAGAACAAGAAGGTGACTGAATTCAAGAGGGTGCTAAGTGTGCAATTACAACTTCCATTAGGACCATTAGTGCTAGTGTGCTACTACAACATCAATAGCCAGACAAATTTATCACATAAAACTGAAGCCCTTCTCCTAAAAGCCTAAAGCTCTACCCATCATTAACTTCCTAAAACCTTACCTACTTGTCTATCTCATGACGTAGTTTCCTTGAAGCTCTTAGTCAGCCAGATAGCAGTCTCCCTCGACGACACCTTCTCTTGCCCGAACGGTCTCAGCAGCACATTGAGCTCATCAAACCTCTCTTGCTGAAGCAGCCTTGCACTGAACTCCAATAGCCCCTCAAGAGCCTCGGCCCTCTGCTGGTAAGACGACATATCAAACCGCCTCTGCCTCGAGTCAGAAGACGACCTTGAGTCTGTCCCGCCTAATAATGCTGTCGTCTGACTCGTTGTCTCGATGAGGCTGGCCTTTGTAACAGGTCGGTCCACAGCCTCAACTGTACACTTGTCTTTCGTATTCGGACTCGTGGAGTTGTTAGACGAGCATTGCGCAGAAACCGAGGAGTTCTCGTTCATACGAGGGCGAGTAGAGGTGGATGAATGGCAGGCGTTTGCGGTTGATGATGTGCCACGGTTTGAATACGCATTGTTGTTGTTGTTGTATAGAGGGTCTTCTGAAGAGGCTAAGGGGAACTCGACTATCTTGTCAAGAAGCGGGGCGTTCACTGAGATGTCAGGAGAGTCGTTTCCATGGAGGACGCCTGCATTGGAGCGGTAATGGGGATACCGGTGGCTCGTAGTTTTAGTGCTGGAGAGTGGGAGCGAAACCCTGCGGGATGTTGCATGGTTGGATCTGGATCCTGGAGTTGGGGGCATCGGAATCTGAAACGAATTGAACAAACAAGAATAAGCATATGGAGATTTGAAGCAATGAAATGTGTTCATGCAAAGTGATTTGCTAGCCCAAACCTTGGGATGTTCACATTTAGAAACGCATACTATAAGTAGAAGAGGCCAACATGGACATTGAATAAGATATGATGGCTATAAGGAAAACACAAAATTGCTCCTCTTGTTTAAGGCTTTTGTAAATACTTCTAGTCCTAATATGCTTATCCATGTTAAAAAATATGATAAAATTACTATGAATCTGTAAACTACTCTTGTGTAGTAATGACTGATGAAAATGGATTCCGAAAAAAATATATTATGATTATAAGAAAACAGAAAACTGATGAACGTTTGAGACTCATGGCTTAAAAGTAGAGATAAAATTAAAGAAGAGCGGTTTGATCCTATGCTTGATACCTTTGAAGGCGTTGTCATTCTCCTCAAACCAGTAGAAGCTTTAGCAGGTGTAGACACTCTGGGAGTCCTAGCTGCTAAAGAGTTTCTTGAAGGTGTTCTTGGCTTATCAATACCGATCTCCCTATGCGTAGTAGTCCCCATCGACAATTCTTCGAATTTTCTAGCCAAGTACCTGGAGAATTCCTTCCCATTCCTGAAATTACAGACGGACTCTTGTTCAGTTCCTGATACACTTGGATTAAGAGTCCTGTCATTGCTGAATGACTGCCTTCTTTCTCGGTCAATACGCTTTGGAACTTCCTCGGGCTCCATGAATCGGGCTCGTCTTGGGTGATGAGAGTTTGAGGTAGGGAATGTGTTTCTCCGGGGATTGTCATACTTGAGATTGATTCTAAGAACATGTGGCTGGAGATGAGGATGTTTGAGCAGCTCAGCAGCCTAGATTTAGGAAAAAAAAAAGAGGACCTTTAAGAGATCATTTACTTCGTAGGGTGCATTTGTTAGCCAAGAGAACGCATACGAATCTTGCATGAAAACTCTCTTTATGCGTGACAATGCACGCTAGTTAGTACATTATAATGCAAGATTGTGCATTATGTTGGGTGGCCTAAGAATATCTATCTAGTCCAGAAATTTAAGAATCTCAAGGGAGAGAGCTAGAGTAAGAGAAGACCATACACTTGGTCTAAGTTCAGGATTTTTGCGTAGCATGCTCTTAACTAGTCCTCGGCTGCAAAAGAAGGTAAATGAAGTATATCTCTAGTCAGTAAAATTTGATGTATTTCGAATTAGCAAGTAGTAAGTTTATCGGTTTTGTAAAGCATAATGAGAAGAGAGACTTACAATGCACCAGAGTACATGGTAGGGAGAGGAGACACAATGGACTTGTTTATTTTGTTAATCAGTCCCTGCATATCCTGTTCACAAGGACAGATTAGAGTCACTAATGCATCAGATTTGGGTTAAATGCAATGAGATTTGAGCAAGAGCAGATGGCTTACGAAAGCTTTAAATGCTGGTTTCAGAGCAGCCATTTCATAGATGCAGCATCCTGCAAAGCAGATAATAACAGGATAAAGATGTTAATATTGAATATGATAAAACAAAAATGGCATTGTTCAACTGTAAAAGGAAAAAAAATTGAAATTACCTAGAGACCAAATATCTGACTTTGACCCGTATGGTATGTCAGCAAGAAGCTCTGGACACATGTAGGTAGGAGTTCCAACGACCTGTGTTTTAGAGGTAAAACCGTAAGCCATGTATGTAGTTGAGAAGAAAGATTTAGACGCTAAAATCACAAGTTCAACTCAATACTCACAGAAGAAGCGAGATCGTCTGAAGTTAGCATCTTGGCAAGGCCAAAGTCGCCTGAACAATGAAAAATTATTGCTTTATAAGATTTCAAATACATGTATCCTCTATAGTATTAAAGTGCAAATTTCGGGTAAGTTTAGTTACCTAGGCGTATGTCTTGATCTTTGGTCAAGAATATATTTGAGCACTGATGCACCAACATCCAGAAGTAATTCAAACGCTGGATTAACGATTGAGAAAGTAACCGGAGCAGATTATTGCACGAATTAGTGTAAAACATACCTTGACATCACGATGAAGAATATGATTCACATGCAAGTAATCAAGTGCCATCAGAAGTTGGACAAGCCATTTGCAGAGTTTCTGTGTACACAAGCCAGGCATGGAAAATACAATTCAGAATTCAAGAGCTAAAACGAACTAACGGCAGAAAACATAAAATTGTACACCTCAATCAGGTATGATGGAATTAGTAAAAATACAAACCTCCTCTGGAAAATTAACGTTGTTCGATTTCTTAATGGCTTCTGTTCTGCAAATTCATAAAAATAAAATTTTTCACAAGTTAAAAAATGATATCTTTGTAATCAATATTAATTTTTACACTCAAATGGTGAAAAAGCTCAGAACTTACATATCACCACCTTCACAGTAACCTATGATGATGCAAACATAGCAACCCTGCAGGATAAGAGTGACACCAACATAATTACTTCAACTGAGAGTTGTGAAGAATGAATTGGATATAGGCATAAGATTCAAAAATTAGTTTGATATGGTACATATATTCACCTTTTCCACCCAGGAATCCCTGTACTCCACAATAAAGGGATTCCTCATTCTTGAAATCAGCTCCATCTGCAAATAAAGCCATCGACATAATTTAACAAAGATGGGAAAAGAGAATCACTACAAAGATCACATTTTATAGCATGAAAGATAAAAAGATCTTATATCAGATTTTGAAATCAGTTCCAAAAGATTAACCTCTAGGTGAGCAGATCTACGGGTTCTATCACTCTGTCGCGCTAGGCGGATTTTCTTTAGGACATACCTGAAAAAGGATTCAAATATATATCACTGCCAAGAAACAAATAGCAAACAGAAATTTCCAAGTATCAAGTGAAGCTCTGGAGAAATGCAAATTCACCTCTTCTTTTCTACTCTATGCCTAACGAGAAGCGCTGAACCAAATGCACCTTTCCCAATTTGCTCGAGGATTTCGTAGTCATCCATTGCAATAAACAACAATTCTCGAACAATTTGTCTCAGGTAGAATTCTCAGTTCTGAAAAGCACACAAACACCAAAGAAACAAAACATAAGAAAATAAAAAAAATCAAACACATGGAGGACCGCGATATAGACACAGGAGGAAGAGCAACTTGCAACCACTTTGAACAATTCCAACACTAACACTTTGATGAACAAAAAAGGACTTGTATTCCTCAGTAAGACTGAACAATCATTGAAGGCATATATCAGTAGCCTTGAGCAACAAGTGCATATATGTTGTAATTTGCTTCCCTTTAAGGTAGACTTGATCACTCATTTTAAAAGATGAGAGCTCCTCAGTCCCATTCAATCTAAACTTTTGAAAACCATAAGTAAAGATAAGGAGCCTGTTTCAGCAGTGTAAAAAAGTAAGAAACTATACAATTCACCTACCACTTTCTTGCAGGTAACTATTAATCAAGAATTGAGAACTGCCAACTATCCAAAACCCAAAAAAATGATTGAAGCTGAAGGGCAAATGAAGGGCTAACCATTTTTGGCAAATAAAAAAAACCCTCCTACAAGATAATGACGAATCCAACCAAGAGGATTACAATTAAAAAATTCATAATAAACCCTGTTCCATCAAGAATGGGATTCCCCTTTAACGGCAAGGAAAGCATTGTTTTTCATGAAGAGCGCCCACGCACAGGAATTAAAAGAGAAAAAGCTTCAACCTTTAGCTATTGCTAACTGCTACCAACAATCCCACTACCGAAAAAAACAAGAATAGAGCAAAGATCAGGATGAGATGAAATGAATTTAGTACTATTGAGCTCCCAAAACAGACAAATTTTAGGATAAAATACACATACACGTATACAATCACGACCCAGGTGCAAAAAGCATGATATAATGCCAAGAAGAAGACAACCCAGAAACCTAAACAGAATACAATTAGGTATGAAGAATGCAGATTTACAAAATGGGTAGACTCGGACTCACCTGAAAAAAACCCACCATAGTTTGAGAGGCTTGAATCTCTGTGGGTTTTAATAATGGGAGCAAAATGGGTTTTGGATGTGGGTAAAAAGGGTGGAGAGAAAAGGTCAAAGCTAGCTAATTCAAGTTCAAATTTTGAGAGCACAGAATTGCAGAAGAAAGTGAGAAATTTGGAGGGTTGGGGGTCAAAAGAGGGAAGCTTTACTGTGATTAGTGAGCTTGGTTGTTGTTTCCTTTGAGGATGTTCTTGTGAAAGGGACTGAGCGAGGAAAAGGAGGATAAACGGAGTGGGAATGGATCTGCTACAGATGGTATGTAGTATAGTGCTAGGTTTGAGGCCAATCAGAGAGTGACACGTTGAAGCTTTCTAGGAATAGGCTATTGGGTGGAGAAGAAGCTAATACTCCCGTGGAAAGTGTAAAGAAAGAGGTTTGAATGAATTTGGTTGTACTTTTTCTTTTTTCAGAGGTTTTGTGTGTTTAGTGTTTGTCAAAAGAAGCTCTCAAGCACAATGGAAATGGATAAAGCTGGGGATTTTAAATTGTTGTGTTGGGTCTTTGGTTTTGAAGTTTGAATGGGTTGAACAAAAGAATCAAACTTGAGTTTTCAAATGGTATTTAAGCTTCATCTTTTGACCAAGAATTTGAGATGGATATGTTCTATAGTCTACATTAATATACATAGTAAATTAGGTACTACTAAAGTTCTCCACTTTTTTTAATAGTGCTCTTGTAGAAATTAGGTAACTATCAATGTATGACCTACAAAACTCCATTTCTTTCAATGTCTAGTTAAGTAATTAATCTTCCAAGACTAATATCTATAGGTCACCAGTTCGACTCCCATGCCTCCTCAACCAAAAAAAAAAATTTATTCAAAATATTAAAGTTTGTATTATTAACCCTCGCTATTTTTTTTTTTGTTGTCCAAATTAGGATGGCCTCTTGGTACAACTTCTCCTTGATGTAATTAGCTTTCTTATAAAACTAGTGTATCCCAAACTGTTAGCCGTACAAATGCAGTTATAAACATAATTATTTAGAAAATGAATAAAAAGACGTATTGTTTGCTCAAACTATATCAAGTATCATTATATTATCATGCGCATGCTTGCTTGGCACCAAACACGGCAGCCATTTTCATCACTTCTAATATATTTTTATATATATTTTTTTCTTGTCATGAATCTCACTCCAAATCGCCAATTGTATCATATTAAAACTGCATAGATCTTTCCGTGATCTAAGGTTGGTAGTCGGTAGTTGATACAGTAATACATACTAGCACAGTAGCACTTCATATATAGTCAACTCTATTAATGAGGAAGCTCTTTTCACGGATTAAAAAAACTTTGATCGAGATATGCCAAACAATATTTATGATTTGAGGTTTGGGTTTGAAACTTACTAAAATGAACAAAAAAAATTGATCAAAAAAATGGACAAAACATGATAGCTTAGGTGAGATAATTAAAGGCCGAAATACCAAATTGGTATTAAAAAGTGTCCCATTTGGACACTTGAGTATTTAAAAAAGTTTTTTGGACATTTTGGTAATAAAAAAACAAAAAAATGGACAATTGGGTATTAAAAACACAGAAGTCAGCCATTTAGGTACTTTTCATTGAAAATTTTGAATTTCACACATAAAACTCAAATTTGTTAAGATTGGATGTTTTATTATACTTTATAAGTGAAAAATATTCATATTGTGTTTATAAATTAAAATTCACATTTTAAAATGAAGTCAACCACATTTGTTCATAAGAATTTAAAATTCTCAAATATAGGCATACCAACATTTGTTTGTAAAATAAATAATAAGTGCAAAAATCTCGATGAGATACAATTTTTATTTTTTTGCATCAAAACACAATTTGACAACTCATTATTAGTTATAATTATATATGCAACCACCATATCTCTAAAATTAGCAAAATAAAAGACGTGATTCTCCATTATAAATAATGTTTTAAAGAAAATCAATCTCCTATGTACATAAAATTGTATTTTGAAACTTTGACTTGAAACGTGAGAATGTTCGTATTTGAAAATTTTTGTTTTGATTTTTTAATAAAGTATGCGTATTATTGTTAATTATAAATAAAATGATTTTTTTTAAAGCCATAAAACTGAATTTTAATAATTTATATGTGATTTGCATATGAAAACCAATTTTTTCAATGGAAAAAGACTTAAATGACTGTTATTTGTTTTTTTAATACTCAAATGTCAATTTTTTGGGTTTTTAATACTCAAATGTCCAAAAACCTTTTTTAAATACCCAATTGTCCAAATGAGTCAGTTTTTAATACCAATGTGGTAATTTGGCCGATAATTAAATGGTAGGTTCTTTTATTTATCAACCAATTAATTTTTTTAATAGATGATCAAGAGATCAAGATAAAACTCGATACCCACCGACGTGAAAAGATAATATATGTCATGTCTATGTATTTATCAACTGAAAACAGTATGATGTTTTTTGGTTTATGGCAACTTGGTAGATGTGGAACTTTAACAAGGATAACGTGATGGAAGTGGTTGCAAAGGAGCATTTAAACAATGCATGAAAATTATGTGTAGTGGAAAACCACATCGTTGAGGGGTGAGGACTTTAGGGCATAGGGTCCAACTTTTTTAGCATGACAAACATAAAAGAACACCTATACACGTACTTCATTTCGTGTGAATTTGGTGCACCACCGTCCTCTATTTTATATCTATTTTTTAAAACTTGTAAGTTTCTTAATATCAAAATTACTTATTAAATTAATTTGTTTAAGATTATTTTTTTGAATTTTTTATAGTTTGTCAAATTTATTTTGGTCGAAGTTTATGAATCTTTTTAGTTCGTTATGTATTAAATTGTGTTTTAATCTTTGCTCTTAAAATATGAGTTAACAACTGGTTCTATATTATTTATGGGAAATTTCGTGTGATAACCACGGGGCCTTGTAAATTTTGCATGGTAGACGAAGTTTTTCGGAATTCTGTATGGTGACCTTTAGGTTTGGCAAATTTCACGTGGTAACCTTGTCATATTATAAAAAGATAAAAGTGTATAAAATTTAACCATAATATCTACTTAATTACATAAAAATCACCCTATCTTTAGTTTTTTTAACTATCTAATCTATTTTCTTTAAATACCAAAGTTTATAATTATAGTATTCTATATATTTTCATTTACTCTTTTTCCATGACACTATATGTTATTATTTAAAAAGTCATCCAATTTTTGTCATTATAAGAAGAATAACATTTTTCAGATTTGTATAACAAAATAATCTCCTTTTCAAATTAACAAAAGCATACTTAATTTTGGAAAAATTTACCACTTACACACCCTTTTCTTGTGTCGAAGATTAGGCTCATTAACAAAATATTAACTTGAACTTTTTTTTAATAAAAGTTGATATTTTTTTTGATCCAATAATAGTTGATATCTTAAGTGAGTGTTTTTAAAGAATGAGTCCACTAATAGAAGTATTTTTTTAAATAATATAAAATTGTTTTTTTCTAAACATTATGTACATATATACTAAGATGAACATTGTGCAAAAATGATAGAGTTCTTTTATGACATGTACTATTTTAGGCAAGTTTTTTATTTATAAAAAATTTAACATTTAAAAATAATAAAGATTAGGCGTGTAAGTGATACTCCTCATTAGGTATTTTAATAAAATAGATTGGTAGTTTTGTTGAAAAAATGAAAAATAGGTTAGAACACGGAATTCGCAAAATCTTAAGGCCACCATGCGAATTTGCAAAATCCCGAAAAACTTTGTGTATCGTACAAAATTTGCAAAATCATTTCCCATTATTTATTTTAGCCTGAATACCCTCATGGGCTTGAGTGATTGTGAAAGCTAACGTTTCACATTTTGGGCCATTAAGCCGATTCAACACATGACCATGATAGGTAGGCCAATATATAATGCCACATATCCCTATCTCACTTCATAAAATATTGTCAAACTACTCAACATACTTCATCTGTCCTATAGCACTACGTGATTTTATTCTCTTTTAATTAAAAATATGTCTAATACAAAATGATGCTGATGTCTCAAAGTCAGCAGCATAATGAACATACCTAGTTACATAATCACAGAGAAATAAATCAAAATTAGAAAGAAGAATACCTATATAATCTAGAATCAAATCCTAGGAATGGTAAGTTATGAGAATCATGTTGTGCCCCAATTTTCAGCTACTAACCAATCTATACTATATATTAAAGCCGGAGAATTTCGAGCCTCCACGTTAATTCTGGCCCCACTTTATTAACAATTTTATATGTTTTTTTCCTAATTATCTAATCCTTAACTTTATCTTTTTTCTTACCCATCAAATATCTATCTTTAAAGGCATATTATTTATCTTTAAAATTTTTTAATTATCTAATCTTTAGTTTTATCCTTTTTCTTACTCATCTAATATCTATCTTTGAAACAATATTATCTATCTTTAAAATTTCCTTCTATAAAAGATATATATTAATTAACTTAACTTTTCAATTCCCATTTTAATCTATCTATATATAAGAATTAATATATATATATATAGTATAGATTATAGTAGATACACATATTAACGAAAAAAAATGATCACCCGTACATGGTACGGGTTTTCAACTAGTTCATACCAATTTTCCAAGCAAATAGGAAGCAAATTATTCACTGCCCCATCTTCTTCATCTGTGCTTGCCTTGTGAGAGCTGGCCGTACTCCGTATAAGATGAAATTGAAATCACAGCTGGGAATTACACCAAAATGGGAAACGATTGATCATGATGTACCTTTTGTAAGACTGATCAAGTTACCTATTACTTGCAAGTTAGAATAGTGAACATAAAACAAAGGTTCATGTTTATGAAGGTTGCTGTTTAAAGTTTATAAATCAGTGAAAACCTCAATCAATTATTTTCCCTTATGTCCTTAGCCCTAAAAATAAATAAATGAACCTTATAGAAATGAAAAAAATTAAGAAAATACCTTGTAATAACTGTCTTCAGAATCACTATGCATAACATGCTTCTCAAGACTGATATGAGCTGAGCCAATTGTGCTTTTACTTGACCATTTTCACCTTCCAATAACTCCAGTCTTTCTTTCACCTGTTCAAACTTCAAACCTTTAGAATGATTTTCAGCTTCAGGGCGCTCATATTCTTTGGTAAGCTCAGAGAGCTTCTCCTTGAATACGCTTCACGAACGGATGTGGTTTGCAGCTCAAAGAAGAATGATCCAGCATCAGTTTCCCACATTTCAGCTTCAATTTTGCCCTTTTCCAGATCTGAATGCACCATCTCCACCATTTTTCACTCTGTGTTTGCTTCTTGATAATTCTGTGTAGTTCAGCATCTGCATACTGCTTAGACTCTTTAAGAGATTCATTCTTCTCTGACAACTTAATAATCTGCTTAGACTCTTTGACTATGGCATAGTAAACACAAAGAGATAATTTTTCTCAGTCTAAGATTGAAAATTTAATCAAACTTCATGTCAAGAACACAGCATTCGGCCATAAACATTTAACATTCTACAGCAGAACTCTACCAAATACACTACATGTCTGCAAAAGAAAAGGCCAAGCACTTGGCCTTTTCAAGAATCAAAACCCGAATACACGCCACTCTCTCTCAGCAACCTCTTCTCCTCCTCCACATAGTTCTTCCCCCTACTCGCCTGCCCGAGATCCCTCTTCCGCTTCTCCTTCTGGGCAAACGAGGCGGCCTTCTCTTTGCGAGCCACAGCATCAGCCGCTTGCAACTCTGCATCAGCCACAATTTCTCTCAACTTCTGGCGTTCTCTGTAGGATTCCTCGGTATCCTTATCGGTTGCAGCCTTGTCCTTCCCATTAGACCATGACCAGTCTCGGGTTTCTTCTACCTTGGGAGGCGGCACTTTCAGGATTGAGAGACCGCCTTTGTAGCCATGGCGAGCCAGAGCCTCAAAATCTATACCTCCACTCTTCCTCTTCTTCTTAGTAGATTTGTCTAAGCACAGGCAGAAAATGAGATTGTCATACTCAGATGTTACTCAAACTTCCTCAATTTTTAATGTCAATGCCAACTATACTGATAGATCTATGCCTTTCCAACTTGAAAGGAAGACTAAAATTGTGCTTCTAGAAAATAATGAATCAGAGTTCAGAGCCAAGTCATTAACAATTACAACTTTTCTCTCAAATAGACAAAGGTTATCAGTAGCCCCCGGGCATTGGCATGACGGGTAGGAGTGTGGTGGGGGTTGCCAAAGGCCCTTGTTCGATTCCGAGTGAGAGGATAGGGGCGATTTTTGAGGCCTGTCTCCATGACAGTTTCTCTCATCTCTCTCATACCATCGGACCGATCCCCGCGCTCCCGCTACCGCTGTGCCTCGCGATTTAACCCCTCTACCAGGGCCCAGGGCAGGGTTCGGTAAGGGCGCCCGAGTTGAGCATTATCAACAAAGGTTATCAGTATGTAATAGAACTAGCCTAGAATTCAGATGACGTTTTCTATTGACTCTGCTTCTAGAAAGAGATTGAATCATAGTACAAAGCCAAGATGCAAATTCTCTATTGCCTGTTCAAAATTGACAGTTACAAAAAAAAAAAAAAGCAAATTGTTTGAAGAGAAAGCGAGGAATTACCATCAGATGGTTTCTCTGAATCCCCGTGGTGAATTTTCCGTGATTTGGACCTGTTAGGGCTATGGCTGCTTTCTTCAGCTTCCGAATCGGAGGAAGAGGACTCATCAGACGAAGATTCGTCCTTTGCATCGTTCCATCTCATCGTCTTCTTCATCTCTACCAGAGAGAAACTACAAAACAACACAGAGAAGCTCAATCGAACGCCAGAGACGGAATTTCGGGACGAAGCAATCATCACAAACAGTTTTAGGGTTTCGAACAAGGCGATGTGGATCAGAAGTTCAAATTGGTCGCAATTGCATCATTATAAGGAGAAAATCCGATCAATTCGACAGAGTGAAGAGGAGTAATTGAAGTAGGGTTAGTAGTACCTGTTGGTAATGGCGGATTGCAAGCACAAGTTCGTCGAAAGGAAGAACAACAGGGGAAAGGGAACAAGACGAAGACGACGGCCAAACGGAGATTTGTGAAAATATAGTATTATTTTTTTTTGTAGGAAGTGGGTCCCACATCGGAAATAAAAAAGATAAAATACCAGTATATAAGGCTCCGCGGACCTGACCCTGACTACCCGAGTGCTCGTGGGTTATAAATAGCATTTGGCCCCTTCGAGAATAATTGGGTTCACCCACCTCCTAAACCCATTTTTTTTACATACAATTTTTTAATTTTTGAAAAAAGAAAAAGAGTTGAGCGATGTATTATATTGGTAAACTGGTATAAATCCTATGTCATGTACAAGTAATGCGAAAATAAATCCGACTTAATCGATTCGAGATTGAAGTTTGACTAAAATCTACTTTTTACTTAAGAACAATTGGGCCTAACTGCATTATTGTGGGCGAAAGAGTCTCCCACAATTAATTCCTTCCCTCGTTAGTTATTGATAACATCTTTTTTATTCGAAATTGTATAATATTTTATTCATCCAAAATCGTGATTTGATGTTGAAAATAAATTTAAAACTATATTTTATAAAATACAACTTAAATAAAAAAAATAGATAAAATTTTATAATTTTATTTCAAAATATTGCTTATTAATAAAAAAATATCATATGTGATATGATATGAAATCCCAAGTAAAATATTTTATTCAACATATATTTTTATAATTGATAAGTTTTTTATATAAAGATAAAAATAAAAAATTAAGTTAATTATGAATTATTTACATAAATGATTTAAAAAATAAACTTATAAAAATAATAATATATTCATATAAAATGAATATTTTAATAGATTTTATAAATTTTAATTAATTTATAAATAGTATAATTATAGACCAATACAATTTATAACTAAATTTTATCGCACAATCAATTTTATATATGTTTTAGATATTTGTTAAATATATTTTTGGATATTTGTTACTTAAATTATAAATTTAGGGGATGAACAAAAAAGATTGACAAATAAAATGTGGCAAATAAATAAGATTATAAAGGGCCCGGCCAATACGCCTTCGAGCTAGCCTGTATCTTTCTGATGATGCTGGCCAATGAATATGTGAGTCACATGGAGCCGCCGGCGGCGGCAGGAGGGCCCTTCGCGCGCCTCCGCCACATCGGGTTCCATACGGCGAAAGCGGGACTCTCTGATCTCTTTACTCCTAGTACTAATACTCAATGGGAAAAACTACCATTGCTTTCCATGAAATATTGTTTTCCTTTAATTGTAAGATTTCAATTTTATCTTTTGACTTTCAAAATGGATAGATAGTAATCTCAAAATCTTGTTTTAATATTATAATATCTATAAAATCTTTTTATCTTTATATATTTTCAAATTGAGATTAAAAAAGTTTGTTAAAATATCTTATTTTTCAGAAAAAGTATTAATAATTGCTTTATGAACTTTTTAAAAATAAATTATTTTTTATTTTATTTGATAAAAATTAGTTATTTTGGACATTCATGTAATATTTTTAGGCATTACTGTAATATTTTTAGGCATTTTTGCAAATCGAAAAAAATAAGGTCATATTTGCAAAACGATTATCAAATAGGGGCAATGGGTACTAACTTCTCAATGTATTCTCTTACAAGTTAATGGAAAATGAGTTTGGCTTGGGTAGTATTGAGGTAATAGAAATAATATCACGGGTGGTTTACGTGAATATGACATAATATAAGGTTGGTTTCCGGTATAAAAAGCCAGACTAAAATCACAACAACTCGACTAAAATTGACCCAAAAACCCGACTTTACTTGTTTGATTGAAAGTCCAACCCGAAAAATTTAACCTAACTGCCAAAAACATCCGATTTGGACTTGGATTTGAAACCAAAATGAGCAAACCCAAGAGCTGGGGTGTTATTCAGCAAAACTTTTGTGTTCTCTGTGGTTCAGATAATGAAAATGAAGATCATTTGTGGTTTCAGTGTTCCTTCGTATAGACTGTTGCTAATCAAGTGCTGAATTGGTTAGGTGTACATGTCAGGATGAGGAGTTTGATGGATTGCTGAAGTTGGTTTTTACAAACTAGAAGAAGGAAAAACAACATTTTTTAGTCTAAATTGCTTGGCATTATGGGGATTGTGTACCATACTTGGATTTGTAGAGCCTGCAGGCTGGACACTGACGCTTGTGCCAAGAAGATCATAGAGGACTGTAAGTTGTGCATGCTAGCAACATTCAAAATTGATGGGAGGAGAGGTCAAGCCTATAGAGCTAGACTTGGGATCTGAGTGTTAGCCTTCGTGTAGCTGGGGGGCTTGGGTTAGATTGGTGAGAGTTGTGATGAGTCCACTCTCTCTGAATGCTAAGTGCAGTGGTTGTGTGCCTTGCATTATGAAGCAAAGTAGGAGGTTTGGCCCATGTCTTTGCATCGCGTCCTAAGCATGGCAATCCTTGATGAAGTTTGCGTGTGCTTGGGACCTTGCAAGGTGTTTCGATTCATCACTGTTCTTTTCCTTGTTTGTTGGCTCCTTGATGTACTTGTTTGGTTTAAGATGAGTGTTTCTGTGGCTTGGGTGGGCTAGGGATTGGATAGCATGTATTTGTTTCCCCCTTGTTCTGCCTAAGCTGAGAATTGAGGGAGTCCCTAATGCTAGGATGCTTAGGGGACTTGATCCTTCGTTTGTGGCATCGAGTTCTTGTGATTTTGCCTTGCTTTGAGGACAAATCATATGTAACCTTGCTGGGATTTTGGGGAAGCTATAGGTTTTGATGTATTTTCGTTTTAATCTCTTTGTTAAACTCTTCTTTGGTTTAATAAAGTTTTGACCTTTTGCAAAAAATGAGCAAACACGAGCCCAAACCGACCCATCCAATATAAGATCAAAATCAAAAGTTATCGTCACAATTAATAACCCCTTTGATAAAAACCAAATAACCCTAGGACTCTACATTTGTATGGCAAATTTCGCTAGTTCTTAAAAGCTTACTACTGTATTTACATTTAATCTCGTCATAACAAAAATTAAACGGCCTCCTCCCTCCCCTTCTCTGCCAAGGGTATCTAACAAACTCGGGACTTGTCAATGGCGAACCATGATTCTAGTTTCCAAATTTCCCTTTTCTAAAATTATAGCACCTAGTTAGTTTTCAATGAACACACATTTGGCCTCCCAAGAGCGAACTCTACACCGCATTATGCAGATTACCGTGTCTTGTAGGCATTCTCTCCATTATCAATCAACTGTTAACTCCTCCTTGAGAATAAAGTCACATAGATGCTCTGTTCCAATCTCTATTTTGATTTTCCTGAAGCTTACATCACATAAGAGAAGCTCTGGCAAAAGCTGAGAGCTTGCTATGCTCATCTTGCAGAAGAACCTTTGGACATCCTTGCTCCACCTGAACCAAAAATAGAGAGAAAAGATAAACAACCCGAATCTGAAATTGCAAAGGGGCAAATATAATGCGCAATCAGGAGAAAGGTCTATCCTTGAAAAACGTCTGCATTTCTACAATCTCATCTCCTTCCTTCCACCATGCCTATTTTTTTCTGTAAATTCTTTTTGCAGTGCAGAAGTTTGCATTCTAGAAACATCTACTAGTTTACACGTGTTTCTTACATTAATAATATTGTTATGGATAGCAGTAGCAATTGTCATACCTGTATGCTGTATGGTTATCAAAAAGGGATCTGAGGGTCATCTCATGATGGCTCATACAGTCATAGCCTTTATTGACCTTTTTGCACCTTAATGCAGAGTTATTTCAAATTTTGCCCTTTCATTGATTGTTCTTTCAATTCTCGTGGGTTTTGGGTCGCTTAGCTCACTCCCTGAAGGGGTTGATACACGGTACCCCCACCTCAGGCAATTCTATTATAAAAGGTGATTTGTGACAACACTAGATCTTTTTATAGTTTTACATCAGTTAACATAGTAATATAGCATTCAACATGGAAAAGTATGTAAGAGTTTCAAAGTGCATATATGAAGGTCTAAGCAGATTATGCACTCTTAATATAAAACCTCAGATGAAGATCTAACTGTCTAAGAACATGATCACATTTAAATTTGGACCATAAAACCCAACAGACACAGCAGATAAAATCTAACTTATGAAGGTCTAAGCAAATATTTGTACATACCAGCAATCCTTGATCAAGAATCAGAATATCATCCATGCTCAAGACAGTTGAAATCCGATGAGCAATTGTGATCACAGTCATACCCTTGCAATCATTGGATATAACATTATGTATTATTGTTGCTGTTCGAGTGTCAACATTGGCTGTGCATTCATCCAAGCACAATACCTGATACCAAAGGAAGAATTAAATCAACTATCATATTTTCGACAAGATATGTCTGAAATGAATAGCTTTCTGGTTTCAAGATACGTTTGCACTCGGGGAAAAAAGAAAGATCAGTTGTACTTTGTTGCTGCCTAAATTATCAAGGTGATAAAAGTGCACTCTTCACTTTCATAATGGCTAAATCTTCAGGCAAGGAAAATGGATATTTCACAGAGAAAGCACAAAGAATCTTGGGAAAAATGGGTAATTACAAGACAAATTATCTTGTTCACATATTTGTTAAGTAGAGCTTCACTGACCCATATTGTATTTTTACACAAATATTAATATTGTTCAAAATTTCTCTCAACCCAGAGAACACAGAGCTAGTCATTGTTCAGCATCATCTATATTCATTTAACAATCACGAGTTACCTTTGAGGACCTGAGCAAAACACGTGCAAGGCAAATAAGCTGTTGCTGTCCCACAGAAAAGGAGATGCCGGAACCATTTATCTGTCTGTCTAGTCCTCCCGCCCTTTCAATTTCTTCCTTAACATGACATTTCTCCAAAGCTTCCCAGAGCTTTTTGTCACTGTTTGTCTTGTATGGATCCAAGTTATCCCTGTGAGGTGCAAAATACCCTACCGTTAGTTAATGTTTTGAATTCCGAATAGCTAATCACATATAAACAGATTCTGATGTGAAATAAGTTGGAGGATATTATATTATTTTTCTGCAAGGATAGGGGCATCAAGTAACTTGTTTCGCTCGGCATCAGGACAAAAGACATGGCTTAGCTAACACGCTTAAAACTAGCTAAAAATAAGGTGAGGTTAACCTTATAGAACCCTGGAACAAAAATGGAGTTTGGGGAACAACAGCAAGGCGCGTGCAAAGATAGTGACCAAAAATCTGATCTATGTTTACATCATCCACTGAAATGCATCCTCCGCAAATAGGAGTAAGCCGAAAAAGGGCGTTGAGAATGCTAGATTTTCCAGCTCCAGTTCGTCCAATAATACCCATCTAAGAAATCAACCATTAGGCTAAGAAAAAGCATAAACTCTTTCAAATAAAACAAAGGGGAAAGATGAAAAGAAGCTTCGAAAAATTGACTAACATGAGTTCCTCCAGCAACAGTAAAATTGACATCATGGAGAGCGGGAGGGAAAGATGGCATATATTTAAGAGTAACATTCTGAAATTTGATCTTTCCTTCAAAGGGCCAACCTGGATGCAGAGGCTTTGATCCACAGATTTCCTCTTGTGGGACGTCCATATACTAGAATGAACAAGTTACTCAAAAACACATCACCATTCATTATGAAATTATACAGAAAGTTGTAGAGTTCTTACCTGCAAAACTCTTTCCAGAGCAACCATTTCCTTTTCAGTTTCTGTGAAGCTAGTTAGGAAACTTCCAACTAAGGAGACAATTGGTGCTGCATAAGAAAGTGCCAAGCCCACCTGTTCACAATGAGAAATCCTCTAATCAACCTTTCTGTGCAACATATAATCTCACTAGTAAGGATCTACAAGTTGACAGTGACAGGAAGGAGTATTTTACCATGCCTGGGGTACCCATGCTGATAGGTAAATCTTTATAAGATCCAATAACAGCCAGAACAGCAATATATGAAATTATAAATGCTGCCAAACACTGCAACCATAAACTACAATTACTTGGACAAAAGAAATTGATTCCCAAATGGAAGCTGGAGAAAGGCATCCCAAATGAAAGCTTGCAAGATAAGTAATTTGCAATCCCCCAGCTACAGGTGGGGATAATACAAAAATATGAGGAGCATAAGCGAAGGATTAGATCATGTTCACAGGTGATACCATCATAATTACCTGTAATCGCAAGGAAAGCCACAAACTAGCTGTCAACTCAGAAAAAGAAGTTCTTTGATACATTGTCACCAATTCTGTGAACTTCAGAAAGAAGACTTCCTGAAAGACCAAAGATATAATTCAGCTTAAAACACTAACTGGAACTTAGGGCCACAACACCAGATAGACAGCTACATGCCCGAGCTGCTAGATAGGATGAACAAAATCTTATTTCAAAATATTCTAGGAATAAACAGGGAATAACTGATCTGACATAGATTATTAGCACTGGAGATCCAGTGGAAGATGAAGACTAGTTGAGCAAGGGCAAACCAGCAAATTGTCCAAAAAATACTAAAAGCCTATAAATGATGCAGTAGTAACAATCCTCATTATCAAATAACAAGCAAAAAATGTCGATCAAATGAAACTTTATTTAGGCACGAATAAAGCACTACCAATCTTGAACATTAGATAACATACAAATGTTAATGAAATAGAATTTGTACGTTCTGGGCCTGAGGGTGCCTAATCAAAGTTGAAGCTCAATATATCTTCTGTAACATGCTTGTCCTCATTAAAATCGGTTTATCATACAAACAGAAAACTGGGTGATCTTTTCAAAAAAAGAAAAAAACAGAAACCTTCTGATGAATATGCAGACAGTTTATAAGGACACAAATTTGAAGCCAAAAGTAGGAGGAAAACAACATACTTATAATGGAAGCTAAGCGTGTCAAGTTGAAGACACATCAAAATCCATAACAAATAAAATATGTAGTCGATAACCTGTTGGATAAAGAAACATATTTATATAAATCATACTTGACATGCAAATAACATATTTTTACCTCTGACTTAAAAGCCCTTATGGTTGCTGCCCCATCCAATGTCTCTGTGAAAGATGCATAGATTGGGGAACGAGACACACTGTCTAACCTTCTCAATTCACGAGATGTGCACCTGTAGTAGAACTGCATATATAAAACTTAGCTTGTGAGAGCTTTTTTCACATGCACCATCTGAAAATAGCGAGAAATTGGAAATCTATTCTCCTTGCTGAATACATCTTAACACAATCTTCACTTTTGAGCAGTTTATGAAACCAACATGATTCCCCAACAATCAATATTAATTGACAAAACCAACCAAATATCATTATTAGAGCAGGAAAACGATTTCCATAGAGTTTGGATATCATGAATGTATCAGATAGAAAAAGATTGCCGGTTTTGCATGTCCTGAAGAGTGATTTTTCAAGGCGGGGTTATATAAGGAATTGAAAGAGAAGAAAACAAAGGAAACTTGTACAGCTAGTACATATTACTCATCAAAATCCCTTCAGTTTACTCCATCCTAGAAATAAAAGTGAAGGATTAAGAACCAAGTTGCCCCATCCTATTATAGTAAAGGCTTTCAAACTAAACATAAAATCTTTGTCGATAAATCAGACTATTTTATAGTATCGCCGGTACCACAGTTGAAATTGTTAACATGCCATACAAAAAATGATGAAGAAAAGGACAATCATGGGCCATGGTGACAAGGATATTTTCAATTTGAAAACCATAGGCAGGTGATCACAACAACATTTGTACCATATTAGATCAACTATTTTTAAGATTACATGCAAGATAATGTGAAAATTTTTTGTTGAGCATTATAATCACACGTATCTATCCATATTCTCCTGGAATCCATGTAGATGTAGATCTATATGAATTCGTTGCATATATTCGTGAAGGTAGAAGTTCTCCAGAATTCCATTTATTGCAATAACATAGACAAAATATAAACTTCATCTGTAGATTTGGAACACAAGGGGATCTACAATTGTAGATCAACTGAAAATAATGAAATGAAGTTTATCAGACAGCACCTTAATATATAAGAATGGGATCTCCAAAATTTTATAGCAAATCATGTTGAGATTTAGTAAAGTCAATCAATAGTGAAACAAGTTTCATCAGACGACACTTCTTTTCCAATGTGTACAGACAAATATAATGGGAGTAAGTTTGACCTGTAGTTTTCTGTAGAAGTACCAAAATGGCAACAGTAACAGTAAGAACATGGCCTACAAAAAAGTTGTAGTATAAAAATTATATTTTCATACAAAAAATAAAGACCGAAAATGAAAAGAAACATAAAGAGTCCGGAACTGTTTAATAATTACCTGTACAAAACATATTATAATAGCAATTCCAAGGATGCCAACGAAATTAGCCAGAAGAATATTGAGGATAAACGGAAGATTATCATCTATGGTATACAGATCTGAGGAAAACCTACATGATCAATTCAATAAGTAATCACATTAAATACTATTCAATTGAGTGAACTTTCATTCTTACCAAGAAATATAAGAATTTTTTTATTAATATTTAAAATAAGTAAATAACAAACCAACCTGTTAAGTATCCTTCCTTTAGGTGTCCTATCAAAAAAATATACAGGAGCATGGATAAGCTTGTTAAGAAGAGTATCATGCACCCGGACAGCAGCTCGTAGGCCACCAAATGCAAATGTGAAGGCCCTCAATAAAGTCAAAATGGAGTTTACAATACAGAAAATGCACAGGACAACCTGCACAAGAGAGCATAGTACACAAAGTGGAAACGCTAATTCGAAGTTCAAGATACATACTATGTAAAAGTAGTAAGTTGAAGCATGTGTGTAGTCAAATGGTTTCTAGATCCTATTCAGGAACATTGCCATTTTCATGTTTCTGTAATTGTTACTGTTCTGTCCCATACAGCTACAATATAACATTACAGATGATCTTTTTCAAAATAAATAGTTCATGGAAATGACCACATAAGACAAATTTTCTTAAAATATTTTGTGAAAACAGAAGTTGGGCATCCACTTTCTGATGTTTTGGTGGTGATGATTCCAAGATTTCTTGTAGGTTCAGGAAGACATTACAAGGATATACAATTAACTAAAAGTTGGATGCAATAAGAGGCTATAATTATTCAGAATTTGCACCTCCTTACACTTGGAAAACATCTCAAAGAGAAAGGTTCAAGAACGCAAGAAACAACTCTCAAATCAACCAAAAAACTTGTCAGCTGTCATGAACAACATAAAAAATTGCGCTAGTACCAGTAAATTCCAAGTTAGGCAGGATAAATTTAGCATAGTTCTTCTACATTTAATTATTTGCATTAACTTTAAGAATATAACTAGTATAAGTCCCTTACCATGTGCAGCTAATATAGAATATATTTTCTTATGTTTAATTTAGACATTTTGTCATGATTGGCTACCATATCATATTTATTTATTTCATTTGACTACATAAAAGAATCATCAGATTAATTAGCAGATTGAAAATTCTCAAGAATTACCAATTATATTGAAATAAGCAATGCTAATAATGGTTGAAAAAGGTGCAATCCTAACCATAATTGGTTGCTGCCATGGTGGAATTAAGGCTAAAAGTTAGTTTTCAGGGTTCCATTACATAGCATATCCTACTTAACCATAAGCTTGGAACTTAGTTTTCAACAGTTTATAGATGTAGATGTCAGACTGGCTTAATAGTCAGAGCTTGTACTTCGGAGCTCCAAGTAGGTTCATTCTCATACAATTATAGATGAAAATTATTCATTTACTTACCAAAAAATAATAGTCAGCATTAGTTCTTCCCCTTGTTGCATCAACCCAATAAGTAAGCCACAAATCATTTCCATTTTTGGACGCTTGCATCAATACTGCAGAGAGAAATACCAGAGCAGCAATACACCAGCCCGAAAATTCTGCATATTTTCTGCATGAAATTAAAAGTGAATTAGCTGCTGCTACTAAAATAAATCTAGATTTAATACTGAAAATGTCATGAAAAAGTGGCACTTTTAGTACAATCAGGTTGCATTGCATGTAGGTATAAAGAGGGGTTTGATGGTCAAATTTGGCCTATATATCTGCCAAAAAATTTCATTCACACTACAGATCCATATCATTTTTTTTTTGTTGTTTAATGTCAAATATGTTTCTTTAGCATTTGAATGCTAGAAACCATTTTCTTTTACCCAAAAGTACAATATGCACCCAAATGAACTTACCAATTTAATTCAGTAACCTAATTGTCTATAGCCCATATATACCCAGAAGGAGCAGAAACTTCAGTGAGATTATATTAAAGCAACAGGCCACTCCGGTGGGAATATATGCTGTAGCATTTTTATACCTCGATGGCACTGGATCTTTTTTTAATATAATGTCGTTGATGATCACTTTAGTATACCAACATAGAAATTCAGCCAAAAGGAATACTTAAAAAGTAAGAGCATGTGTCCCCATGCAAGTAGTTAGATAAATCACTCACCTGCACACTAATAGATCAACTTTTCCCTCTTTCCTATGCTCAATTTCAATGATCTCATGTGCTCCTTCAGCAGACAGAGCACACTTCTCAAAACTATATGTATTCAATTCATCAACAGGGTCAGAGCAGTTCTGTCTCAGGACAGTTTCAGGTGGACTCTGTACTGAACGTGGAGAAAATGCTGAGTAAGTTGATAAGGCTATGTCAGCAGGACTCCCCACTAACTTAACACGCCCCTTGTCCATCACAACCACTATATCTGCAGAGGATATTGCCTGATGTATAAAACAGCAAAGCCAAAGTCAAAAGTGTACACATCTTTATTAACGACATGGTAAGGAGCACATGAATGACCAATCTAAGGAAACAAAAAAAGAAAGTAACCAGAAAGAACAGAACATTAGGATGGCTGTTTAGGGCTCGTTAGAGACCTGCTTTAAACATTTACTAAACATAATATGAATTTGACCACCTAGTTTGGAATTCCGTCATTATCACATCTATACTATATATTAAAGCCGGAGAATTTCGAGCCCCCACGTTAATTCTGGCCCCACTTCATATATTTATTTTAATGTTTTGTTAATCAATTCAAATAGATACTAACAACTTTATATCTTTAATTTTATTTTAAATTTTCCTATTAAATTTCTTATTATCAAATTACGTGTAAGATACTTTCAAATTTTCAAAATTTGATAACCAATTCTATCCTTTTTAATCTGTAACTTATCTTAGCTTTCAAAATCCTTTTTTACGTTACATATATCTATCTATCTTCTATAAGTCAATTCATCTACGTACGTATGTTCAATGTGTTTTGATCCATATCTATTTCCTTTTTGATAATCTGTATTATCCTATTTCCTTTTCCCAATAAACTTTCCATTCATCTACGTATGTTCAATGTGTTTTTGGAAAATCAATCTTATAGTATATGAATCTTATCTCCACCGTCAACATCAACCGATTATTAATATATCTATCTATCTTCTATACTACTATATATTAAAGTCGAGACTTTTCGAGCTTCCATGTTAATTCTGACTCCACCTCATATTAAATTAACTATAAATCAATTATATTTTAGCAATTATATATCATTATCAATTTTACAACTAGAGAAATTTCACATGTCTTTATCTAAGTATCTTATATTAATATATCATAATAGTATATATATCAATAATCTATCAAAATAATCAAAATATATCTATTACTATATCTATTACTATATACTAAAGCGGAATCAAATTCTGCCACCATATTGCGCCACATCACCCCCTTATTGAAAAAATTATCTTATCAATTCTTAATATTATCATTGATATATAATTTTAATCTTATACATATTTATTTAAAATATTAGCTCTATCCCAAATTTTGAGTACGTAGCTTAATTAATATTCTATCCTAATATATGAATCTCAATCTTATCATTATATGATTACATATTTACTTCATAAATGGATTTATCCTAATAATTTTATTTAAAAAAATCTTTTTTCACCCATTTAAATAATATATGAATCTCAATCTTATCATTATATGATTACATATTTACTTCATAAATGGATTATCCTAATAATTTTATTTAAAAAAATCTTTTTTCACCCATTTAAATAAATAGTATATTAATAATAATTAATTTTTCGTAATTTTGTTCTATGGTGTTCTAAAAACTAAGAACAGTAGCAGATTCTAGCAATATATATACGCCAAATCTTTTTTTATTAAAATAATATATTAATTTTCTATCTATAATATATAGTTTAAATCCAATAAAAATATTAGATAATATATTTACCTTATATATATCTGTAACATTAGATTCAAACTATTTTAGAGAAAAGATAAATTTCTCATTAAAATATTGATTCGTTAATATTTTTATTTGTTATTTATACAATTATTAATTAATTAATTTTTTGCAACATAATAACATGTATAAAAGATAAGTTTATTTTCTTTTTTATCTTATGAATTATTCTCTATATTTTAAATATAATGGCATTTTAATCCAAATTTTTAATTTAAATTATTGATGAATTTATATAAGTCAATTCCTCTTTTTTTTTTATCAATGTTTATGTACGTGTAAAAAAAGTTAATATATAAATAAAAAATTCTATATAAATATTTGATGATAAATTGATCCATATCTATTTAAAATATTAGTTTTCTTACACGTACATAAATATTTGTAAATTAAAAATTACATAAAGAGAAGAGAAAAGAATAATAATAAAAAGGTATGTAATTAATCCATGTTATTTCTAAATATCCAGGTTTGATGAATTCATCTATGTTGCAGAATTATGCTTGATTTATCCTTCTCCTTACTTACTTCATATGTGTAGAGGGTTCACCGATTAGGGTTTATGTTGCTTTTTGTAGTCTTTTTTATCCCTTTTTGCTTGATTAATAGCCTATGTGAGTGAACAATTCTTGATAGTGTAGTTTTTCTCTATAATTTCGGTCGATGGCTAGAGACAACAAAAACTGCAATTCGCCTGTATTGACAATAATGGACTGATCACTTGATGTTATTAATAATTTGATCGATATCACATATGTGCATGTTATTCAGTACGTTTGATGAATTTGATGTTATTCATAATTTGATCGATATCAATTTATGTTATTCAGTACGTTTGATGAATTTAATCACCTAAATTTCAAGACGTTCTTCGAACCAATGATCGATATCAACTTTACGTTAATTTTATTTTATTTTACATTTGGTCCTATTATCAGTTTATTATATTTTTGTGATCTATGAATCTTTTTCTTTCTAAATATCAAAGGTATTCTAATGGCAAACTTCATTAGTGAAATTACAAAATTTAAAACCAATTTGATCATCAAAGTACATATGGTTCTTATAGATGAAAATGTGATAACCTATCTCTTTATTTTTAAATTTTTTGTTTTTATTATATAATTATAATTAAACTATGTTTTGATCTTTCTTATTTATGCAGGAAAACAAGATTGAAGCTATCATTCCATATTTTTTTTACTAATAAATTTGTGGAGATTTTAAAAGAGTATTCTACTTATAAAATCTCAAACTTTGGAGTAGATGAAAATACCGATCTCTATGTATAGGATGACTCAACATTCCTATAGGATAAATTTTGTTTACTATACTGATGTTCACCTTTGGAAAGATGTTTCAAACTCCACAATAGGTCTAACATTAATTGATTTTGAAGCCATCCAAAAGGTAATGGAAAATACATGTGTTGGTAAGTTTTTTCATACATTTTTTCAAGTTAAATGTTTATACTATTTTTAACAAATTTCTTTTACATGCATACACATAGGTGAGATTAGTTCTATTAAGTTTTCTTTTAACTTTTGTGTTGTTTGGAATGAGCAATAGTATCATGAGCTTACTCTACCGTTTGATGGGATTACTCTGCACTGCTTCTTTGTTACAAGAAATGGTATGGATGAGAGTTGTACTAAATATGAATATAAATATATATATAAAGGTTGACAAGTGTTTCGTATAAAAAACAATTTCATAGGCTAATCTTCTAATATATAAATAATTGAATAGTATATTTGACCAAAAAATATTGATTAACATACGTTCGTATACACAATAATATGTAAACAACCAAAAACCCGTACAGGGTACGGGTCTAAAACTAGTATAGCTATAAGCAATGATCCTAGCAATGCTTTGCAATTGACCCTCAATATTGGATGCAAAATATCATGGAAAGGAATTTGGCCAACGCAAATTGTCAAATCACAACTCATTCTAGATATTTCCTTACTTTCTAACCAGTTTGTAGAAGCCAGACATGAAGCCAAAATGAATTGCCAACAGTAATCATACGAACCAAGAACAACGAAAAAAACAGCTTAAGAAACAACACAACTTAGCTAGGAAGCATCATGCATTATGAAATATTAAGCTTCATATGGAAGTACAATTCTAGAGATCAAACATTGATATGGAGAGTGATGCAAACAGAAACATGAAGTTGACCTTATGCGAAATGCAAGTAATTGTGTAACAGATTTTGCCACGTTTGAAGATACTTAGAAGGAATGACCTCTATGTTATGTGTGCAAAGGATACGAGCTTGCCGGCTCATAAGAGGTCCAAGAATTGCATTGTGCAAAACATGGCGTGCAACTTGAGAATCAACTGCACTTAGTACATCATCGAGCAGATACAAGTCCCTACCCAGATAGATAGCCCTGCCAACGATGATAATGTAATGACCAAGGTTACGCAAACATATAAAGTGCAGCACTTTGAGATCCATCACTTCATCATATATAAGAGTCACCTTGCAAGTGCAAGACGAGCCTTCTGTCCACCTGATAAATTATTGCCCTTCTCTCCTAAATGCGCCATGTCACCTCCAGCCATTTGTGAAATGTCAACATCTAATGCGCATGCATGCAGCACATGTGCATACCTATAGATATGAAAATAGACAGTGGAGTAACCCATGTTATCAAATTTCCAATAAGTATAAAGCATCACATCATAAGTCAATAACATTAGGAATTAGGATGTTTTGATAATGTTACTGGCTGTGAACCTGTGACCTAGAGTGAAGTAGCTGAGTGCTTGCGTATAAATAAGGGAAGGGAGAGTCACATTATCTCTTATCCAAATCATTTCCTAATTCATAAATGGTGGAAGCCTTTTTTCACGTCCAGATCCTGTTTGGAGTCTTAATCAGATAACCTACCAACAGATGGAAGAACCCATTCCCTGGTTGAATTCGTAGATTGCATGTGTTTCACTTGTTTACTCTATCACGTAAAATTATGTAAACTGATAAAGGAGAATCTAATTTTTATCAAATGGCTTTTACCTTTCTGCATTATATGCCTCTCCAAAGAGAATGTTCTCACGAATTGTCCCAGAAAAGATCCACGGGACCTATAAGTGGAAAGACTTTCATGAAGATATAGCAATTAAATTATATATAACTAGATCTTATTTTACATACTTGTGGTGCATATGATATAGATCCATTTGTATGAACCCATCCCTGGTGCAATTCCATTTCTCCAAGGATTGCATATAGCAATGATGATTTACCAGAACCGACCTAAATGAGAAAATAAAAAATGTAAGGAGACATGAACGAATAGCAATCAATCAGCATGGAACAATGCACACCCAATGTCAGTACTACAATCTACAGCGGTCATCATGAAAACTCCTGTAATAGATTTATCTACAGACAGTTAGCATCAGCAATCAAAATCGTCATTGAAAATCAGGCCAATGGTTGTAAGAACACCCATTGCTTCAAATGCAGATAGCCATTGATGTGCACTGGCTAAAATACTAAATGTGCATTAGAACTATGGATTATGCAGATGTAGGAAGTTGAAGCAGAACCTATGAGGAAATACATAGATATATCTCAGACTTCTAAGGATATTTAACATTTCCTCCAGCTATATTGCATCACATTTCATAATACTATTTCAATTTGTAGTTCCATGGGCAAAACAAATTACTACAAGCTGAAATGTGGTCTATCTAAATCCACTTTCATACTGATTAATCTATACGAGGTTAATAGTACGAGAATGGATAATCTGTATTGATACAGAAACTTTACCTCTCCAACAATGGCAACAAAGAAACCTTTTGGAAGGCAGAGATTCAAATCATTCAGATGAAACTTCTGCATATCAAGATTGCCACTTGACCATGAAAAGAATGCTTTGCAGGTAACAACTGCTTTATCCTCTAAGGAACAACCAACTTGCACGCTTGGGCAAGATCGAGACATAAGATCAACCATCACTGCCTCTTCCTGCTTATACTCTCGACAGGCAAGAAATATGCTAAGCCGCCTGGTAGATATGATAGCCTGTAGAAAGACAATAAACAAAATGGATATAGTAATAAATCATTCTTTTCAGAAAGCACTCAAATCACTTGGCCCACAAAAGGAGATCCAAATACTCACATCAATCAATCCATTAATGACCCATGGAAAGGAATTAAGAGGTGAAATCAAGGTATTGAAGAGAGCCAAACAAGTGAAGACCTACAAAGAGCAATACATAGAAGAAATAAGATTCAGTTACTTAGGGTAACATTGTCAAGTAGACAGGATCTCTCAGTAAAACAATTATCATACCGTTGCAGCATCAAGGTTATGCCCCATCAACGAGAAAACTCCGAATGTGAACAATGAGAAAAAAGCAGGGGTAGTAGCCCAGAAGAAAACACACCATGCATCTAGATACTTCCTTTTCTGATGAAGTAATTGTACAATGTCAAGAGATACAAAGGTTAAGATTAGCCAGAAAAAAGTCTCACAAACGCATTGTTCCATACAGATAGATATGCCACTTCCGAAGACCTCGTGTCTATCACACGATCCATGAAATGTTGTTCCCAGCCATACATTTTGAGAGTACGGATGTAAGTCAAAAGTTCACCTGTCCTCCTTATCCTAAAAAATGGAATCTGCATGAAGATCCAAAGTAGTGCATAGGCAAAAAAGATGATGTACAAGATTTCCTATTGCTATTCTTATCTTCCAAGCAATGCCAAAATAGCAGTAGCATAGGAAATATATCAGCATTTGGTAGTGAGTAAACAGCATACCGCTCTTTACATATAAGCAGTGCCGTAAAGAAAGCTTACATAGTATATAGGTAATATATTTTCAGTTTGTAACAACATGAAACCACCCAATAAAATTACTTCCCTCCACCAGGGTGCAATTAAAGATGCAAAATAATATATCTGCATGCACAAATTACTATCCTATCATTAAACTCAATAACTTTTTCATCTTTCGAGTGCAAACATAGCTTTAGGGAGGTTCAAACGTATAGCACTTTTAACTACAACAGTCATGCATAACATTGCTAGAATAATTACAACAAGACTTCATTCTGTAATCTTCATTAGTGATAAATAAAAACAAAAGGATTAAATTCTTGAATATATAAGGTTCATACCTCTCATCTTTATGCTTCATCATTCCTTCTGTAGCTCTTGCAATCAGTTTAGCTATCCATTTATTCACTGCAAAGCAGTCAAAGCAACACATAATCATACATCCACGGATGTAAGCTAGGAGAAGATATAAAGATACAAATATATATTCAATGAGCAATACAGATATTAGAGACAGAAGGAGTAATAAAATATACCCAATACATGATACTGCTGATCAAAAGATCGATTTTGTTTTTAATACATTCAATTTTCTTAAAATTTTACATCTGTAAGCACCCAGCACCATGAACATGACCGAAAGTCAGTAGGGTACTACAGATCCAGTGATCCTTGCTTTTCACTATATCCAACTACTGAAGAAAAAGGTGACTTAAGGCTTTGAAAGGAGATATCATGATATGGACTGCAAACTCACAGCCGTAAGCCCATAAATTAATAAGGGCTCTAGGTCAGCTTAAAAACATAAAAGACCATTCACACACACCATAATTGAAAAGCTAATCCTAGTAGTAGAAGCACAAACGAATCAAATTAACAGAATGAATCTACATAGAGAATAACCTACCCTATTCCAAGAAGCAAAGAATCTGTTCCCTGCCAAGCTCTGGCCCAGCCTTCCTAAACACAAAATCTTCATTCTTCAGTCTAGAATACCCAACAGTTCTGCTGCTACTATCATTTATAAAGTATCCCTTCTAATTAATCCTGTACATGGGCGAGCTATTTTATAATGGCCATAACTATGAAGCTTGCCAATTTTAGCTGGCATTCAAGG
Organism: Polygonum aviculare; assembly: GCA_934048045.1. Classification (NCBI taxonomy): domain Eukaryota; kingdom Viridiplantae; phylum Streptophyta; class Magnoliopsida; order Caryophyllales; family Polygonaceae; genus Polygonum; species Polygonum aviculare. The sequence continues at coordinate 31,324,297 of OW204028.1, read as the reverse complement.
CTGCTTGATGCTATTGGTAATAACCACTATGAATTGTCATTAGAGTATAGCACTGTTAAGTAAAAAATTGCAATTAAGGTAGCCATTTCTGCAGATGACATTTCATAGGTCAAACAGTTGAAGAAAGCATTCATGCTGAATGCCAATAAAGCATGCAATAATAAAAATTAGTTAGTACCTGGTATTAACAAGATAGTAATTGTTACACCGGAAACAAAAGCAAACTCAACTTGTGTGTACAAAAGATATAGGGCCACCCCGATTTGCAAAGGTAAGCTGTAGATACAGTTCAATTGTAAAAGGGTCAAGACATACTGTGTATCATAACGAATGAAGCTTGTCTCAAGAACTATAGCTATCATACAAACATTTTAACAGTCAATACAACAGGATAACGTCATTCTCATCAATGGATATTGTTGTAAACCGATACTGATCAAACAAGTAGCCTGCCTAGGAAGCCCTTATAAATGATAAAACAGCATTAACATTGATCTTCAAATCATTACAACAACCATATGACTTTACTATAATAATCTTCTCAGTGTTTTTTTATATATGGGGTAGGACTCCTAGTTAGTGCTAGCAACATTAACCTGCATTCCTCAAATAATAGCTCGACCTAACTGAAATGTCAGCAGTAATTTCAGTAATAGTTCTAGTGAAACCTCTTCTTGTTCGTTTATTTCAACTTTCAAAGGCTAGTTAATATACAAAAGAGTGAAACCTTTACTGGCTCTTGAAGGGCTTGAACATGGAAACCTTCCATTTATTTCATCATTCAAAGTCAGTTTATATACGAGAATCCAGTGACATGGCCTACTACAAGTTTACAAGCCCACCAAACATTACCTCCACATGTCATTGAAGCTGTTACACAGGTTCACAGTTCGATCAGCATCAACTGACATGAATGTCTGAATTTCCCCTTCTGAGAATTTTGATCTTTCCACCAGACAAACATTCAGACACTGTAAGCAGGTATATTATTTAGATGGGGAAACCATAAAACCTACATCATAGTAATAAATGCAGAATTTGGGTGAAGAAAGCAAAAGTGATGAACCTAACAGTTCAGTGCAAGGCCACATAAGCCTCAAATAGTCAATAGGAGCTAATTATTTTTTATTCTAATATTTCATGTTTGCTCGCCATTGTTGAATCCCCTCTAGGGTGAGAAAGACACAGGTCCTTCTGTAAATCCCATGGGCCTGGGTGATGCAGATAATCCCCTTCCATTTCAATTTATACTACTTAAAATGTGTCGTTTGAAATATGATCCAGCAAAATTTTAGGACTGATTAGTTGTATGGCTCTTGACATATAAGCACTGAGGCATGAGGGGAAGAGCATGTTAGCATTCATAATTGAATGTCGAGGCATGGCCTTTCAATAATGAATCATATGTAATAAAGACGAGATATGAGCGAAAGGCATACTAAAGATTCAACATACCAAAAAGCACGGGAAATTTTGTTTGCTTGATTCAAGTAGCTTTGAAGGTGGTAAATATAGCCAAAAGTAGCTTGGATCACAGAGGAAACCCCAAAAAAATTAAGAGGCGTGAGAAGCAATCTCAAGTAAACAAATTAACCATATAGTTTTTGAACAGAAGACAACCACTGAGAGGATGTTCAAAATGACACTAGCAGAAAGATGAGGTTAAAGTCGAGGGACTCCCAAATAAAAGCTGAACACTAATAGGTAAAAGCTGGACATCAGAAGAATTTCCAAACGAATAATTTAAGCATAAAAAATTTAAGTAAAGCAACCCCTTTGAAAGGGAGTAAAAAATGACACTACTGTAGATAAAAATGAGAATTTAAAGTTATAAAAAATACTGGGTATAATGTGGTAGAAGTTGAGGAGCATGGGAAGGATGTTCCCAAAAATTAGAGCGATTATGAAGTTCAAATGTAAGCAATGTCTTTGAAAGAAAGTTCAAAGTGACGCTACCCCTCAAGGATGGTAATGCAACACCACAACCTTTTTCGAACCCTTATCTAGGGTAACTTCTAGAGAACTCCTTCAAGTGGCAGTAAAAGTTAATCACATGCAAGTCAAGTGGCAGTCACCCTTATCTAGGGTAAGTTCTAGAGAACTCCTTCAAGTACCTGATCCAAAACCAGCTCTAGAATACTCCTAATTTTCACATTGTAGAGAATTCCTAGATATTCCTACTGTTGCAATTCTTAAATTCTCTACTAATGCTCCTTAGCCTTTATCTATAGATAGGCTGACTAGAGTTGCTATGTATGACATGTTTTGGGAAATTTCTGAAGTACCCTTCACTTTTCTCTGATTTGTGACATTCCTGCCAATTCGGCCCAACGCCCCTGATAGATGATGGTGACAGAGAGTTCTCACTAGTTTAACCGCTTAAGTCTATACAAACAATTTCTAGAAATGAAAATCTTGAGATACAAAACACTTAAATATTTATCTTTTACTTTCTTAATCCACAATCTTTAGGGAGAAGACTAATGAAATTTAAAATGACACAAAAAAGGGCATGCCACTTCAGTAAAACAAAGAAGCTATCAATTTGTAATATGAAGGCATGATTTTCTCAAAAGCAGTCATAGAAACACTACACATTTTATAGAAGGTTAAATCAAGATTAACATGCACAGCTGAAACTTATCTTACAAACTCAAACTCAAAAAAAAGTCAGCAAATAACCACCTTTTCATAAACAACAGTCATAATACTAGATCGAAGCATTAGCCTCAGCTTGGAAATACGATATGTGTACTGTGTATCAAGGATAGACCTACACCATTAAAGCAAAAATGTGTTACATGAGTACACAAGCCTTTAGACATATATCAGGCATATCCGTCAATTACTAACTAGGTGCCCACCAAACATTATGTCTTCGTGGAGTAAAGTCAAGTATGGCTACATATTAATTTTGGAAGTCTATAGTATGTTGTTCACTTTCTCAAGTAAACATAATCACTGATATTGCAAAGGATTCTACAGATCTATTGATAGGAATTTATGCTGTCATGTTTAAGGTATCCCGAATAGAGTTAGCCTAATCCACATTCAACTAAAGCTTCACAATGTCCCATTCTTATTGCAATAGCATCAATAAAAAGGTTATATTATTCAATTGTAGAGAGCAAATATCTTATGATTCACTGGTGTTTCTACCAGCATTATAATGATATTTAGTAGACTAAGATAACAGCATAATGTACAGCATCTACTTTCTCTGAGATGGGTGAAAAGCAGCATTACATTTATGAAATTTTGGGTTGTAAGCACATTAGCAAATCATCTATAATCCAAAAAATACAAAAAGACCAACTTCGGGTCTTTATAGAAAAAGTGTAGCTGCAAATTACTTAAGCTAATAATCAGATAATTTATACCCAAAAGATCACATCAATAGATTACATACATAGAGATTTCATATATGATTTACAGCGAAATTATTTTACATCAAGTTCAGAAGAAGACAATGCAACAATTTCCAAAGAACTGACAGATTTTGCAGTGCACAATAATATGATAACAAGGAAGATATGCAAAATGGAGCTACTATATTGATCTGAAAAGTGGGACATTTATTTAAAGTAAAAAAAGAAGCAGTCCATCATATGGATTTTTATTTTTAATGCAAAGTCCATCATACTTACAAAGAAGTACAAGAACGATTGAAAGTTTTTGCAATACAATACTGTATATATAAGATATCATCATCAAATGCTAAATTCCATGACACATACATATTGTTGTAGCCTAATGGTAAATTGATTTTTAACTTTAGCAAAAGCTTAAGAGCATTGCAAGTGGAAGGGGAAAAAAACAATACCTAATTTCTACATACAATTGAGAATGTATACATAAGTGGAAGTCATGAATTAGCTCATAGTTCTGTAACCATTATAAGAATTAATAACTATTCTAGGCAATAATAATTGATCAATGGGTACGGCAATATTCATGCTGACAGTAAATGTCATAGAAGCTAGATGAATCAGACGCATAAGCAATAAATTAAAAAAAAAAAAAAGTTACTCAAAAGCGATGTTGATAACAATTACTTCAAGAGAGATATTATTCCCAATGATGCTGCAACAATAAAGCCTTCCATTGACCCAGACCCTGAGATAAATGTGCAGTAAACTATATCATGTTAGAGGCAATATCAAATGCCTGCACCACAGCGATATTAGTACCAAACAAATTATACATGAAGGAAGAAATGCTTGGAGAAATTATTATATCAACAACTAAAAAGCCAAAAATACACCTGAATATACAATTCACGGCAGATGTCTCAGTTAAGCAATATCTTCTGAACAAAAAATTAACATAGATAGCATGGTGGCATTACTTTTCTCAAGTGAAAAAGATTTTGCTCACTTGACCACTCAAATAAAACATTTATACCCATATTCGACACGACTGCAACTAACATTTGTTGTAGCTAAGAAAACAGATTACTCATGGATATCCCTCAAAGGAAGTTAGATAGTAAATGTCCCTCATGTGGACTTTTTAATTTGACTATCCAGAAGCTATATTAGAGACTCCTTATATATAAAAGATAAGGTCTGATTTTTCTCATAAGTGTCTAAAGAGAAATAGGGGATAAAAAAACCAGGAGAGAAAGAAGTAGTGGCTTTATTAAAAGACACAACATGATCTTTCAGGTACCGACTTAAATGATTGTAAAGATCCCTTCTTCGAGAATCCTTGATGCTCTTTGAAAGGTAAGGGTATATGTGCATTTCATTCAATTAATCAGCAAAAGAATATTAATAGACACTTAGCACAGAGATACCAACATTTCGAAGGGAAATACAAAGTATATTATCAAAAGACACAGGACGTTTCTTGAGGGGTAAACTTAAAATTGTAGAAATCCCTTCTTTAACAATTCTTGATGCTCTTTGCATAGAAAAGTAAAATATGCATTTTACTCATTCCCTCAATTAATGAACAAAAGAACATTTAACAAACACTTACACAAGGACAACAACATTTCAAAGAGAGTAAAAGTAGCATTTATTATCAACAAATTAAAAGAATACACTAGTTTCAGGCTTTCAGCATAGATTAGGCTATTGAACCTTGCTCGAGGATATGTAATAATCTATTGAGAAGCAATGGTCCTGCAAATCCAAGACAGTCATTAAACACCTGCAAGGACAAATATAATTGATGAGAATAATCTAAAATGAAACCAACTTATCATTCTAAAGAAACTAGAGCTGAACACCAAAAATTCACCAAAACCAAATTATTCACTTGGAGAAAAATCATATTATGTTTCACTCAATTAACATGGCATGCACATTGAGGTGTCTGAGTTCCTCACACTTTTTTAGTGTCGCCATGAGCCATTTTAATAAGTTACTTTCTAGAATATGTAAATGACATTGGCCGAAACCAAACTGCATTCTAAAAGGTTCTACATAACTTCTCTCTCTGGATAAAGAATAAACTTGACGGTTCCAGATAAAAAAATTAAATTACCTTTAGAAAGGCAAGACGAAGATATTGCCATCCATACGCCACAAAAATTGCCTTAAGCAAAGATGGGTCTGAACAACCATTTGCAAGCTGAGCTTTCCAAGTCATCTGCATGACCTTGTGGCATGAAGAGGGGTCCATATCATATGGCAGTGGAAGCAAATCTTCAAAATTAAGCTGCTTAGTAACACCCTTATCCATTACTGACTTTATGGAGCCAAATGTCAAGGTATCCCAAAAGCTTTCTGAAGACCCCTTAGAAAACTAAGAAGAGAAATGTCAGATTCATCAAAAAGGGCATGGAAAAAGCAGTCACAACTCACAAGTCCCAAATATGTCTAGCAATCAAATATTGCAATAAGTAATAACCCAGTGGTATCATGACATTTCGGGATCTACAGGGTCAAGATGTATCTTGTCATTTATATGTATAAACCATAATAATATGATCTTATTTATAACAATTATACATCATAAACATAATACTTTGTATTATATCTTTTTATTTATGTAGAATTTACACCATATTTGAAACTTAACGTTTTCAGTTCCAACAAATACTCAAATTCTTTGACCAAAAACAAATACTCAAATTCTATAAACTTTTTAATCTTCACTCCCAACTCACGAGCTCCAAGCTTTTCACATTTCCAGCTACTAACAAGCCTGAGTTTGTATTTTCTTTTAATTGTAATCAATTCCCGAACTTTCCATAGTTTTAACTATTTTCATACACCTCAGGGTCATCCTTCATTGTCCAACTTCGTTAGCCTATATTTTCTTTTCAACCATATTCCATTTTCCCCATTCATGTTTAATCTATAGTTATAATATTATCTATTCCTTACTTATACAAATAATAAATAAACTACAGCTTAAAAGTAGCCAAAGAAAAATAAGTATATGCATCACATAGTTCATTGCAATATATGGGTCAGTTTGGGATTAAGGATTAAGACATTTTGGGTTTTAGTAGATTTGGATTTGGGTTGATTCAATTAAGGTTAAAGTCACATTCAGGTTGTTTCGGTTTCAAATTTACTTTGGGTTCCTTCATTTAGATGTGAGCGGGATTAGATTTTCTCATATTCAGATTTTTTTAATTGTAGTGCTAAATCAGGTCGAGCAGCTTGGCTTCAGATGATACTATTTTTCATTTTATCAGGTGACTGTCGTGTCAGATGTCAGGAACATCAGGCTGGTTCTCTTGGTTTGACACCTCGAATTGTACCACTGTCATTTAAAAACCATAAACCCCAACACCCACTTTTTTTGGTACTTCTTATTTCACCACAAATCTTGACAGCAAAACATATAAAGAGGAGATAGGCTAGATAGCACTATCTCTATTGTCACAAAGGACAAAAGATAATGTCAACTATCCTTTGATATTGTACTGATAAAGATGAGATTGTATCGTTTCTAAACAATATCACTTGAGGGGAATATTTGTAGGTGTAACTTAGCCTAACTTAGATTGGATTACTCTGGTCATGGCATTTAACTATCATAAACGTTTTAGAAGTAGAGAATTTTGCATGATAGTTTCAAAACATAGAGATCATGTGACGCTAAACATATTAATAGTGGAGCCATGAAACACTGTATATTAAAAAATACTAAAAATTCAAAAAAGCTAAAGTGAAGAGATACAAAACCAGGAGCCGAGAAAGACTTGACATCAAGACAGTAACAGAAGTACGCAAAAACAACACATTAAAATGATGATTGTAAGAGCATCCGCAATTCTAGAACTCAATTTAAGTTTCTTAGGTAATTTTAAAAATAAAAATAAAAAAAATGTCAGAGAAAAGGGAGTGGTTCAAAAAAGGGGATTCTTCTGCAGGAACTCTCTCACAATAGTTTTATTGAGGCTTTAAGAAAATCTGACATATTCTAATATTATGACTTCTCTTTTCTTTTTATTATATGATACTTGGAATATCACCATTGTTGATGCTCTAAGATGTCACAGAGGTTTCCAGACAACAAAGGGTTTTAAACTACTTACTGATAAGCCTTCACGAGCCTCTTCAATGTCACACCTTGGCGAGATTAGAGGTTCCTCTTCTGGACTAGGCATCCTACAAGTGTAAACACTGTCATAAATCTTGCACAACTGCTGAAAGGGGTACATAAGGAAAAAGTAAGCTCTAGAAGAAAAAAAAATACAGCAACACAATGTACTATTTTACATGAAAAAAAGGGATGCCAAGGTGAAGCTAGGAAAAAGCTGAGAGCAGTTTCAAGAAAGGACTACTGTCAAGCATTAATGTCAACGCTTTACAGAGATTCATCTGAGACTTGTGTGAGCATGAGAGAGACAGACTTAGTGGTGAAAAAAAAACATGTAACCAGTACCTCATTTTGAAAGAATCAAGAACCAAGTAAATTACGATTTGCACAACACAAATAGAAAAAAATATGCCACAGGATCCAGTAAGATGCGAACACATTATGGATTGTTAGCTAAGTGAAACAATGTTCACAGTCTCATGTTACAGAATCAGCAATGTTACACAATCGGCATTTTCTAAACTGCACACCATCTATTCATAATTCTTTCAAACTTCATATTGCTAATGTAAGTTTTCTCCCCCTCATACAATCATTGGTTAGAGTCAACAAGAAAGAAGCCGGTCAGTAAAAGGGTAGAAACCCTTAGTACCTAAACCTTTGAAATCATTGTGCAATCCAGATAAAATTAAGTTCATCACCAACATACTCCAGTTACACCACTTCATTAAATGTAGGCTGCAGATTTTAAATTTGATTTCAAAACAAAACCTAAGTGATGGAGCACGAGATTGGAAAAAAAAAAAAACTGAGTTGCTATAACACTTAATTGAAGAACAACAAAAACACCAATGCACCGGAACTGAAAAACTGACTTGCCGAATTCAATTGAAAACCACCACCGAACCAATACCAAACAGACAATGCTTTCGTTCAATTGAAAACCACAGAACAATGGATTTTTGTACCCCAAATTGCCTACGTTCTCTCTTGGTTCCATCGGAACCCTAGGTCTCTAAATCCAAAACTGTTATAATTCACAAATACAGTTCAATTGGAAGATAGCCAAACCAAATTAGGGCAAGCGGCCACCTTTCAAGCGGTGAGCGAGGAGCACGAGCGACGAGTGACCAGAGGCAACAAAAACATTAAGTTGCTATAACACTTAGTTGAAGAACAACAAATTAAGGCAACAAAAACACCAATGCACCGAAACTGACAAACTGAATTGACGAATTCAATAATAAACAGACAATGCTTTCGCTCAATTGAAAACCACAGAACAATGGAGTTCTGTACCCCAAATTGCCTACGTTCTCTCTTGATTCCATCGGAACCCTAGGTCTCTAAATCCAAAACTGTTATAATTCACAAATACAGTTCAATTGAAAGATAGCCAAACCAAATTAGGGCAAGCGGTCACCTTTCAAGCGGTGAGCGAGGAGCACGACCGACCGACGAGTGACCAGAGGCGAACGGAAATCGTTGAGCAGTGAGCGACGGGGACGATAGTGGAGAGGTTCGATCACCGGAGAAGTTCGATAGTGAGCGACGAGTGAAGGGACGGCAGATGTTGATTGTTGAGAGGAGCGGTTGCGCTGTTTGAAGAACGGGGTTTGCTAGTGCGTGTTTGGACAGGTCATCTTTCCGGGGTTTCAAATCGCTTTTCCGGGTGCCATGTCATCATCATTTTCCACTGGACGTTTGGGCTTGTACGGTTTTTAGTTTGATCCGGTCAGTTTTGGGTTCAATGTGGGTACATGTTCGGGTAAATCGGTTTATAGGTCTGATCAAGGCATTTTAGCAAGCGGTTTGAGTCGGTCCGACGGATCAAGAATTCAAATTTTTAATAATTATTAAAATAATATAATGATTGAATAAAAATATTTAATAAATTCTTTTTTGATTTTATGGTTTTTTATAATTTGTTGTATTATAATATTTAAAATAAGTTTTATTTATTTTGCATGTATAATAAATTAGGTCAACCCAACATGTTTTCGAGTCAGGTTTGAGTTTCAATCCAACCGGATTTGATTTTTTCTTTGAACCAATACTTTTCGAATCGAGTTTCAACTCAAAAGATCTCGGTGGTTTGTATCAGTTTTTCGGATAGGGTCACTTCATAACGCTAATTATGATAGTCTGTGACTTTCAAAGCTTATACTATTATCTTTCTATCTCCGATTTGTGAAGCCATCTCTTCACAAAAGATTGCACCACGTAGTGCGTTCTGGAATCGACATGAACACCAATAAAAACTAAAAAACGTGCTTTTAAAATTATTATTTTTAGATTTTTTTATTGAGAAGGATAAATAATTGTTCATCTCCCCTTCTTAAAAATTGCTCGTCCCCATGTTCTCTTGAAAACTGCTCAACTGCTCATGTGAAGAACCCTAATATAAATTGTCCTCTTCAGTCATATGGAGAATCTGTGCAGATGTCCCGGTTGATCATCGCGCCTTTGCCTCTGCCTCCGCATCCGCCTTTCGCTTGCAACTCCGTTGGGTCGTTCATCGCGCTTGAGCCTCCACTTCCACCTCTCGCTTGCAACACCGTTGGGTCGTTCACCGCGCCTGAGCCTCCGCCTCTTGCCTAGAATTCCTTTGTTATATGATCTTTCTTAATTTACAAGAGGTAATTATCTTAAACCTAGATCTGTGTTCATTATTTTGGTATATGGTCTTTGCCTTAATTAAGTTCAATCAAGAAGGCTACTCATGTATGGGTGAGCCTACCAAATGGAGATATGGTGGGTCATACAAGTGATTTTTTCACTATTAATTTTTCTAGTCCCATGATATGTTGAATCTCTTTCTAGATTAAAAAAAATGCACTACTTTGATCATATAGCAATTTTAACTAACACGATTAAATTACAATATTAATTTTTCCAGTCCCATAATATGTTGAATCTCTTTCTAGATAAAAAAAAAACCCGTGTAAAATGGTTACTTGAATGACCAAATGGGGAACACCTCTCCGAAGAGCCTCTAAAATCCTTAACAAAGCGCTAAGGCTTCAACTATCAACACGGATTGATATCCAAGAAAAGCACCCCGACAGTCCTTGAAAATAACACCAACAAAAGAAAAGCCATCAAGACAAACAACTCCATCAAAGTTGAGTTTTAAGATATTCTAGTTGGATTTTGTTCATTTGGAGTCTGCTTTCCTCCTTTTCTAGTTTGATACTTTTTTATTTCGTCTTCTTCGACAGAAGTGATAATAGCCTTCCATTCTTCCGAGTTTTTTTGGTAGAAATTCATGTATTTAAGGGTTTATACGGTTTTGATTCCCTCATTTATCAAATATTCTCTTGTTTCGGAAGTACCAAATGCACCACCAAGTGCATGTGTACTAAATCTTCCATTTCTTCTTTTGTTATTTTTTAGCGTGTTTCTTCTACAAAGTATCTCTTGTACGGAAGTACCAAACTTTATATTTGTTTTTATCAAAATGACAACATTTATATCTTTATTTTGATAAAATAAACCTCAAATACATATTTATATGAAAAATAATACAATAACATCCTTTATTTACAACTTTTTTAAAGAATACTATTTTCATAAAAATAACTAATCTTGTCGATTTGATCGTGTTGAGTCGGGTTTTGGTCAATACTAGTCAAGGGTCATTCGGTTCAGGTCCTTGGGAGTTTTCTAGCAGGTCGAGTTGATCAGTGGGTAACAACATTGAAATTTGTAATCATTGGAATAATATTTTTTATTAAATAATAATATTTAATTCTAATATATTATTTTTATGTATTAAGAGTAAAATATGTTGTAAGTTTTTAAAACATAACGAATTCTGAGTCTTAACCCAATTGTGTTCGGGCCAACATATCTTGAGTTTTAGGTTTATTCATGTTTCAACCCTAATATATTGAGTCGGTCTAATTTTGACATCTCTAACTATCACCATCACTTGCACATTTTCTTTTTCTTTTAATCTAACAATTTTGGATTAAAATGTAGGACTTGTTTTAAAAATGAATAAATAAATAAATTGTGCTATTAACATGTTTCACAAAATTTATATAAAAATTACAAAACTGTTATATACATTAAAAACATTGTCTATATAAAAATTGGGTAGCTAAGGCAATTTAGTTTTTTTTTTTTTGTAACATTTTTTTAGAAACGTACATAGAATAGTCCAAGAGCTATTAAATTGAAAAAAAAATATTGATAAATTTAAAGAGCTCATGATTTATTTTTGAAAATATATACTTACATAGATACGTACTATTTAAAAAATGTAAATAAAGGATGCTATGATTGCCATTGTATTTATTTCCCCCAAAATGTACAATTGAGGAGTGTTTATATAAAAGTATAAATATTGGCATTGTGATGAAAATAGATATAAATTTTGGGTTAATATTTGTAATTAAATTTAATGTCTAAAATGAAAAAAAGATTAAATAGTGATACTTTACAAAGGTTAGGAACCTAAAAAATATTTGTAAAGATTAAGAAGTAATAGGGACCATATGATATGTTAGCGACCATGGCCATAATTCACCTATGATACGAATAGTAAACTGCATGCATGTATTGGGGTAACTATGTCTACATGTATTGCACATTTTCCAGCTATGTCTACATGTATTACACGTATAACCACATTCTAATAATATGTATATATCTTTATCGGCTTGTTCCAAAAAGTGTCTAAGAGTGAGTGATATCACCGATCGACTATAAATAGCAAGTGTGCAAAACAACTATATTTTAAGTAATAAAGTGCCATTGTGATAGCACTAGCAGCTTGAGTCCTTGTGGCCGATGACCTTGATGTATAATTAGCAAGAGCTCATGCATCACTCACGAAGTGCTTGTGGCTAGAAAGTTAGAGCTTGCACCACTTCCCGTATGGTGGGTCTAGACTCTGGCACGGATTGTGCGCACAATGCAGCTACTTTGATCACATTCGTCACTTGTTCAGCTACTCTTTCGGATGGCGTCGTTAGCCTCTGGTCTAACATGTCTTTCATGAGCCAATCCTTGTGGTCGTATATCGCTGTTATGGAAGGGAGAGACTCCCCTGGATGCTTCCCGATCATAATCTCTAAAACCACAACTCCAAAGCTGAACACATCACACTTTGTAGTCATCCTCATTGTTTGTGCCAACTCTGCTCATGAGAAAACCAAACCCGTACCATGCACATGAATATATATATATATAGTATTGTATTTCAGCGATGTGTTAGCATGTATATATATAATGATACGCTAATGAGATTGGTTGTTACTTACCCGGAGCCATGTAGCCGTAGGATCCCGCAACAGTGCTCCAATTGCTCGTGTTGGGGTTGAGCAGCCTTGCCGTGCCGAAATCTGAGAGCTTAGGCTCAAAATCTCGATCCACCAACACGTTGTTGATGGATATGTCACGGTGAACTATAGGCGGCGAGCAATCATTATGTAGATACACAAGTGCATGTGCCAATCCTTGTACGATGTTAATTCTCTTGTCCCAGCTCAAATCTTTAGCTTCTTGTTGATTGTGCAACACACTCCCTAGACTGCCTCTCTTGATATAGTCATATACGAGGTAAACCCTGCCCCTCACCGAGCAGAATCCGTATAGCTTGATGATGTTCCGATGCCTGACTTGTGTCAAAACACGAATCTCATTCTCAAAACTCCTCTGATTCAATGGCATGATCCCATTGGACTCCAAGCTGTTGAGTTGTTTAACGGCTACGATTTGGCCGGTTGTGAGCGTTGCCTTGTACACACTTCCGAAACCACCTTTACCTATACAATACCTCTCATTGAAGTTTTCCGTGGCCTTCACAATCTCACTGAATACAAACCTTCTATCTCCTCCCCAAACCTCTGATGTCATCTCCTTGTTCTCCTCATCAAACAACTTCTGCTTTCGACAACATACCATAAAAGCAATAGAAGTTGCTACAAGAAAGAGGAGACCTATGGGGATGACCACTGCTATGATAATTTTCTTATCATGATGATGGCTTCCAGACCTCTTAGTTATACAAAAGGATAGTTTTGTTGCATTTCCACATAAACTTGGATTGCCATTATACAATCCTTGTGAAAATTGGATGCCATCCGGGATTGGACCCGTCAAACTATTATAGGACAAATCGATCACTTGAAGACCGATCATGTCCGATAGGATGGATGGAATGATCCCTGAGAAATGGTTATGGGAAAGGTTCAAGGTCTCCAATACTTGGAGCTTTTGAAGATTCTCGGGTATCTCACCCGAGAGCGAATTACTACTCAAATCCAACAAGTATTGTAGTTGAGACAATTGACCAATCTCAGTTGGAATCTGACCTGATATGTCATTACGACTAAGGTTCATACTCAACAAGCTGTTGCAATTTCCAAGCTCACGCGGGATTATTCCTGTCAGATGGTTTCCCCCCAGATCAAGGTACTGAAGCTTATCTAGATTCCCTAGTTCTTTGGGTATGGGCCCTGTCAACTGGTTTCTACTCAAATTGAGGGTTCCTAGCAAACCCAAATTCCCCAGTTCCTTGGGTGTTTTCCCTGACAACTGGTTTGAATCTAGTGCAAGAAGGACCAATTTACTCAACTTTCCAAGCTCTGTAGGGATTTCCCCTGAAATGTGGTTACGATCCAGCTCAAGATTTGTGAGATTGAGACACTCTCCCCACAAGGGAGAGATTTCACCAGAAAACTGATTTTGACTGGCTTTGACGTAATTGAGATCTGGGTGGGCTCCAAACACTTGGGAAATGTTGCCAGTGAACAAGTTCTGGTCTAGCCGGACTCTAAAAAGCTTTCTACAACTCTTTAGGCAGTCCGGCACTTGCCCTGTGAAGTTGTTGTTGTTTACTGTGAGCTCTTGAAGAGCCAAACCACTACACAGATGAGGCGGTAAACTCCCAGAAAAGTGGTTAGCTGAGAAACTCACATTTACAAGATTTGGACTGTTCTTACCCAAATCATATGGGATGCTGCCAGACAGGTTATTATTCATGACGGAGAACGTTTGCAAATTGGTGAGGTTGGACAGACTGCTTGGTAACACTCCATGAAAGTTGTTGAAGTCAAGACCAAAATCTTGCATGTATACAAGATTCCCAGCCTTTGTTGGGATCACACCCGTGAGATTGTTGTTGAAAAGCTGAAGACTGACAAGATTTGTAAGGCTCCACATGGATAGAGGAATGGTGCCTGTGAGTTGGTTTTCCGAAAGATCCAAATTGGCTAGTTCTTTGAGATTGCTTATCTCTGAAGGGATTGGACCGGTGAACCTGTTCTTGTAAAGGTAAAGGAGATTGAGTTTTTTCAAGTGTCCTATCTGAGGCCTGATGGTTCCACCAAACTGATTGTTATGAAGTTGCAAAGAGATTAGTTTAGTCCAACTGGTGAGGAAATCAGGTGAAATTTCTCCTGAGAGATTGTTGTCGGATAAGCCGAGTTGGGAGATTTTGGTAAGATTGGCCATGGTGGGAGGCAACGGTCCGGAGAGGGAATTTCTTGCAAGAGCAAGGTAGGTGAGGTTAGTGCATTGCCCAAGCTCAGAAGGAATAGTAGAATTCAATTGGTTCTCGCGGAGGTCAAGCTCTTGAAGGTTCTTAAGAAGGCCTATTTTAGAGGATATGGGTCCTTCAAAATTGTTATGATAAAGTCTAAGAACCTCAAGGCGCGAAAGGTTGGTGTACAAGGCATCAGGAATGGGTCCGCTGAAAGCGTTCAAGGACAAGTCAAGGTGTTGCAAGTTGGTGCAAGTGAGAATGAAAGGCGGGAAATCCGAGTCCAAACTATTAAGGGCAAAACTAAGGTAGCTAAGGGAGGCCATGGTGCGGAACTTGGACCAATCAGGGGGATTGAAAAAGTAGTTACCTCCAAGGTCGAGTCGCCTTAGCTTCGGGAGGTGGCTGATCTCGTGGGGTATGGCGCCGGTGAGGTTCAAGTTGTTGTAGAGGTCCAAGGACTCGAGTTGTGTCAGCTGGCTGATCCCGGGAGGGATGGATCCCACCAAGAGATTGTTGCTCAAGTTGAGGCTCCGGAGGGCAGGGAACGCGGAGAAGTCAAGCTGCGTAATGGATCCCACCAAACTATTGTTGCTCAAGTTGAGGCTCCAGAGGGCAGGGAACGCGGAGAAGTCAAGCTGCGTAAGGGAGCCGCGGAGTTTGTTGAAGGGAAGGTTGAGTCCTATGACGGCGTTTGATGAGCTGCAGCTGATCCCTGCCCAGCTGCAGACGTTCTTCGAGTCAGAGTTGCTCCATGAGGAGTCGACCGATGAGGAGAAAGACGATAAGCTGGCCTTCCACTTCACGAGCGCTTCTGCTTCCGTTGAAGCCGATTCTACGCTTCTTCTCGTGAACAATAGCACAAGGGTGATAAGCAGATGCACATGAACATGTGCACGTCCGTGTGATGCCATTAATGTGTGTATAGAGTTAGTTTTGGTTTTTTGGTATTCGTTGCTTCTTGTGTTTTGTAGTGGAAGATATGTAGCAAGGTGTTCTTTTATATCCAAAAACTCAACGTTCTTGTACAAAAACATGTGGATCGAATTCACAGCTGAGTTTACTCGAGTGGTGGTGGTCAAACTAGCTTGTCCATTGAAAAATTCAGCATTTGTATTGCTATTATTTAATAGAGTTTCATTTTCAGTTTGTACAATTCAGTGAACGTGAATGCGTATGATTAATTGATTAGTCAAGTCCAAGTAGAATCTTCCAGCTTATTTAATACTCCGAAGAAGAACCCCGAATGGATGTAAGACATACATTGTTAGCATGAAAAGATCATTTACGTTTTTTGACGTATTATTCTATTGATAAAAGAATGGATGGTAATACTATTAGAAATTAGATATTGATATCATATTTTTTTTATTATTAAAATTTATAATTTTTTTTAATCTAAAAATCATGGTTTGATATTAAGAATAAATTTAAAATTATGTTTTATATAATATGAGTTAAATAAAAATCATAGATGATAAAATATCATTTTAATAGAGTTTTTGATATTTTTTACTTCAATTATAAATTTAGGGGATAAAAAAAAGATTGACAACAAAACATGCCAGATAAATATGATTACAAAAATATAATAAAAACAAAATTATGAAGTGGTAAATAAGGTTAAAAAAATTATACTTTTGATTTACAAAAAAAGAAAAGTCTAAGCAAGCATTTGGAAAAGATAGATATTAGGTGGAAAAGATAAAATTAGAAAAACAAAAAGATAGATGATTGACAATTAATAAGATTATGAAAGACTTTAAAAATTAATTTTCGAAACTAATTTGTTAAACATAAGGTTGTGGTCAGATTCAACGTACAGGCTCGAAAGGTCACAATTTTAATATAATAGGAAATTAATGAGTGGACATATAAAAAATGTAACATATGAAAATGTTATTTTTCCTAGACAAGAAAAGATTGTTTTCAGATTTATACGACCACACATATTAGATTATAAAAAATCGAAATCATGTATAATGATAGAATAATTTAGTAATTAAAATTCGCTACTTATATATATAATTATCCTTATTATCGCAATTTTGAGTCATTATCTTATAAGTTAATGTTTGACATTGAAACGGGGATAAATACGATACAGTTGGAAGTAATTGGAAGTGAATGGGCTCAATATTTTACGTGTGATTTTAAAATTATCAATATAATATAAAATTATCTCTTTTAATAATTTTTAAAGTAACTTAAATTAGTTTCGACCAAAAAAAGTAATTTAAACTAGTGAACGGGGTCAATGATCAATATTATAAGTGGACGGGTTCAATATTTTAAGTTAACTAGTTATTCACATGTACGTTATACATGCACAATCGATAATGTTTTTTTGACATATAATTTAATTGATAAAAATAATATAGTAATAAAAATAAAAATAATAAAAATAAAAATAAAAATAATAAAAATAAAAATAATAAAAATAAAAATAAAAATAATAAAAATAATAGTAATAATCAATATATATTATAAAAGCCGACCGTTTTCGAGCCACCACGTTGATTCTGGCCCCACCGCATATTTCATAAAAATTAGTTTTTATTTATGTTATTTCAATTAATCTTATTATATTTCTTATTATCTATTTATGTAAGAGATATGATCAAATTTCCAATTTTTGGTAAGATATTCTATCTTTTTTTATATATCGCTTATCTTTTGTAAAGTTGATTATGGGCCCACCATATATTTGATTAAAAAAATAGTCTAGAGTAATCTTTTTTATAAAATACTTATGTTTACCTACATAAGTATTTTTATAGCTAACATAATAATATTAACATTTAACATTATAAATAGAAAATAAAAATAGAAATATATGATAATAATTTAATCATAAAAAGTATTAACTGTTTATGTAAGAGATTGAGAATTTGAAAATTTCCAATTTCCAATCTTATCAAAATTCAAAAAATTTATGCAATTTACGTAGATAAAATTATGCAATTTCCAATCTTGTACGTTGATAAGCAATTTATGCAATTATTAGATAGATAAAGTTTACGTAGTAAAAGATATCTTTTTTATAGTATTGCACGTTGATATTGTACGTTGATATGGTGGTTTAAACAGTATTTCTATTATTTTTTTTATGTAAAAGATATGATCAAATTTTTAATTTTTGGTAAGACATTCTATCTTTTTTAATATATTGCTTATCTTTTGTAAAGTTGATTCTGGACCCACCATATATTTGATACAAAAATAAATTTTATTTGTCCTATTTCAATTAATTTGATTAAATTATATATTATTCATGTATGTAAAAGGTATATTCAAAATTTTGAATGTTGGTAAGATATTCTATCTTTTTTAATATATCACTTAATTGAAAAACATGATTCTAATATATATC
The DNA here is from genome assembly GCA_934048045.1 of Polygonum aviculare. NCBI lineage: Eukaryota > Viridiplantae > Streptophyta > Magnoliopsida > Caryophyllales > Polygonaceae > Polygonum > Polygonum aviculare. Next base: position 31,305,926 of record OW204028.1, on the reverse strand, counting down.
TTGAATTTTCGAAATATAATAACTACGAACTAATTATATTTGATTTACTTAATTAAATTTAGAATTTTTAAGTCAAATAGTCGTGCATGGCATGACAAGTTAAGCTAGTAATAATAATACCCAAGGAGTCCAACCTGGTATTTGGATGATGGCACTATAGTTGTGAGAAAGGTTTTGGAGTTGATTTTGGAGGATGGATCTCGTTTCGGCCTACATCTCAATGTGGCCAAAACTGAAGTCTTTTGGCCTAAAGAAGACCATCATTGTCGGCTTGTAGGTGTCTTCCCGCCTAATATTGTCAGGCCTCCACTTGGTGTTAAATTGTTGGGTGGACCTGTTAGTGTGGATTTCACTTTTAACAGTGAGCTTGTGATGAAGCGAGTATCCAAATACGTTGAGCTTATGGCTGCAGTTGCTAAGATTAATGACCCTCAATGTGAGTTGTTGTTTCTCCGTACTTGTGCTGGAGTTTCAAAACTCTACTTCGCTTTGCGTACTTGCTCCCTGTTTGTCTTTGAGTCGGCTCAACACTCCAGTAACGTGGCTCTTCGTTCTTCTTTAGAGCGTATTGTTACTGCTTCCTAGCTTGGGTTCGGCAATTGGCAATGGAGGCTTGCCACCTTGCCCTTTGTATTTGGCGACCTTGGTGTTCATTCTGCAGGTGATGTTTTGTATTATGCTTTCCTTGCATCGCATTTGCAATCTGCTTGTTTGCAGGATACTCTTCTTCATCAAGTAGGTATCGTTGCACCGGGACCTACCTTTGATGATGCTTTGAGTTTGTTTAATGAGGTTGTGGAGTCTGATATTTTTTAGTAGCCCTAGTGAGATCGCTGCCCCCAAACTTATGCAGAAACTGACAGATATATATTTCACAAAGGTCGTTAAAACTACAGAATCCACATTTTCCTTATCTGTACGGCAATTGGCTTTGTGGAAATCTCAGCATGAAGACCACTCCTCTGATTGGCTTCGCGTTGTCCCGATTTCTGGTTTGGGACAGACTATGAATGGTAAGACTTATTGTTGTGTGTTATGTTACGTTTGGGTGTTCCCTTATTCTCGGTCTCAAAGTCGTGCTTTGCTTGCTCTTGTGCTTTTGATGGTGATATATATGGGGATTCTGCCGTGTCTTGTGCTGGTATTATTGGCATTAAACATCGGCATAATGTTGTTCGCGACACCCTTGTTGATATCTGTTACCGGTCCGGGATTTTTGCTGGTAAGTAGGTCAATATTGGGCTGCGTGACGGGCAAGACAAGCCTTTCCGTCCTGCTGACGTTTTGCTCTAATAATGGAATGGGGGTCGTGATGTGTGTGTGGACTTGAGCGGGTCTTCACCGTTGACCCAATCCGGAATGTCTGATTTTGTGCCCGGGCGTGTGGTCACTGAGGCGGCGCGTCGTAAACGTCTCAAGTATCAAGATAAATGTGGGGCGCTTGGGTATATCTTTGTCCCCTTCTCTTTCTCCTCATTGGGAGAATTAGATACACATGTTATTTCCTTGCTTAAGCGCATTCAAATGTTCTCGAAGGTGTAATATCCGTAAATTTTATAAAATGGATAACGAAATTCTCCTTAGTTTTATGACTCAAATTTGTTTTTGGAACGATGAGAGAAAGGGTAAAGGTCGCCCGAGTATTCGTGTAACGTTGGATAACGCTAAACGGATACCTTAACTTCAAAAATTCATAAAACCTTCATTAGAGCTCGGAATCGAGTGATGACAATTTTACCAAAACGTTACCTAGTCCCGAGAGGGCAGCGACCGGCGCCACAAAGGCAGCGATCGCCGCTGGGCAGCGGGCGCCGCTATGAAACTAGCGGCCGCCGATTTGCTATAGACGCAAGTGGCTTGACGAAACACTTTTATTGTGGGCGTCGTGGTTTTGATTTCTGCAATGGTTTTGCGTTGGGATCAATCCCAACACCTTTACACAATGTCAACCTTACTAATGTCAACCTCATCCGGATTATTAGGCTCAAAGTCAACCTCATTTGGATCATTAGAGGATATTGAGAAACATATAAATAGGAGGTGAATGTGAAGGACAAATTTGCACCTCTCCCTTCTCTCTCTCTCACTCAAAATCCTCCACAATCTAAGAGTACAAGTGTTGTTCTTGCTATTGTTGGCACCGCTTCCTCAAGAGGTGGTCGGAACCGATCGGAAGAAGCTTGCGAAATTGCACCGTCGACACACATGCAGACAACAACCGCCGCCAAGTGGCAGCGCCCGCTGCCATAGGGGCAGCGACCGCCGCTGTAGGGCAGCGCCGCCGCCAGTGCACTTGCTTGCACCTTATTTCGGGTCGCGCTCTAGCCGTTGCTCGGGTCATTCCTTGCTTGTGCCTTGCGTTTTGCCTTGCCTTAGGCCTCGTCTAGGGCCTTGCTAGCCTTGACTCCATGTCTCGATTAGCGTTCTTAGGATCGTCTTAAAGCAAGTGGGTGATTCTCCTTTTCCTTACTCGATAATCGTGAAATTGCTTTCCGTTATCAAAATAATCGTTGGGAACAAACTTGTGTGCTAATAATTTGATTAGGATTATTATGCTTAGAATTAATGACCATTGTTTTAAATTGCACACGCTAGTACATGGACTTAGGACCGTTGATGTGTGACCTTGATTGTTTCAAGTCTCTTTTCGAGACTCTGTTGTGGACTAGTCTAAAACTAGGAATGCGAGATTTAAGACTCTCGTTATTTCTTAATAGCTCATGTTACAAGGTGTAATTAGTGCATGCTCGTAATATTAAGGTCATATGACTAATGCTCGTTCTTTAAGCTGGGCTATAGCACTCTAGCTAAGTGCTCAGGAGACACTTGCTTTCATGTTAATCCGTGGCCAAGGTTTGATGAGCCGTCACTTAAAACCCGTTAATTAAATTGCTCTGTTTAATTATCCAATAAGATAAGTTACCAATGCACATTAATTAATGAACGAGGATGGTTAGTATAACTTGGAAAACCATTCTAGCTTCCGGCTTTGAAATTTTCTATTTTCCACTCTGGACATGCACAACACGTATGCTATGAGGGTGGTTATAGATCTGATTAGTCAACGGAGGCTTTTTCACTGTTGCTTGAATTAATTAAGTTCCCAACAAATCCTAAACACATATCTTTCTTAGGTGTTACTTCCATGTAGTATCCTACTTCCGAGAAATCTCATTTCTCATAAGACTCACATCTCATAAAGCCTCAAGCTAAAGCTATCATTTTCTTTTGAGCCTTGCTCGTCTAAAAGTCTCTCGCTCAAAAAGCCATATGTGTTCCGCATTAAAGAACCATTGACTGTTGGGCGTCAACCGATTTTCAATTGGTCTGTGATGCCCTCTTGTCTAAACCTTTCTGAGAACCAAACACTATTCTACCACTTGCTTAGTCTCGCGTTAGACTAACATCCCTTTTTTCTTTCCCAACTTTGTTGGCTGGTATTCCTTGCCTTTATGGGGATATAAGATAGGAAAGAGAAGATTGTTCAGAAGGAAGCCGAAGACATCAAGATTTGCAGGAAGGAAGAAATCTTTAAAAACGTCTTTTGGTTTAACCATATTTATGGGCCCCACAAGCTTTTACATTTTAAAGAAATATCTTTAAATTCCGCTGCAACTCTCTTTTAAACAATTATTGTAACCTTACGGGAAGGTTATCCCACTTGTAATCCGATTTACATTTATGAAATAGAGTTGATTATTCTCGAATCATCTCGTTAAGTTATGTTTTTAACCTTGGGTGACTTTAGACGGTGAAATCCGAGGTCATTGGCGGTAATATCCTTTGGCTTTAAGAATGGGGTGTTACAGAAGGCTCAAGATGTTGGGGCGCGTGTTGCTGCATATATTTCCACTAGGATTGGTTTTGCTATAGCTAAAGGAATGGGGACCCAGATAGTATATCGGCTTCCCACTAATTTTTTGTAAAATCTTTCGGGTGTGAATAATAATAATAATAACAATAACAATAATAATAATAATAATAATAGTAATAATAATAATAATAATAATAATAATAATAATAATAATAAGAAGAAGAAGAAGAAGAAGAAGAAGAAGAAGAGTACTTAGATATTGGGATTATTTTTATATCCAAAATCATGATAATATATTTTTAATCCAAGATTGTGATTTGATATTAAAAATATAGTAAGAATTATCTTTTATATAACATTACTTAATAAAATCAAATATAATAATAATATTTTATTCCATTGATAAGGTTTGGCTAAAGAGAAATTGATTTGATATTTATATAAAATAGACATAAGTGATATAATATTATTATTTTAAATTCTATAGATAAAAATTAATATAAATTAGAAATCATAAATATTATTTTAATATGTACACATCTATGTGGATAAGGGAAAGATAACTATATATATATTTTTTAAATAAATAATGAAGATAACTTTGACATATATATAAATAAGAAAACATACTTATATTTCATATTATAAAATGAATAAAAATATTTTTATTATCAAATAAAAGTATTTTAATATTAATCGGTGTCAAAGTTAATGTGAGAGCTCAAAAATGGACAATATAGTATAGATATTATTTTTAAATATTAATATATAAAGATTAGATAAAGATACATGAAAATTTTTAATTGTAAAATTAATAAGGATATAGAATAGTTAAAATATACTTGATTAAGAATTTATCTAATATAAAGCAAGGTTAGAATTAAGGTAGAGTCTCAATATGCACAACTTTAATATGTGCCTATGTGGTATAGATAGGGTCAATATTATAAGTGTCCATTATAACATTAATTAATATAATATAAGATGTTGATTCAAGTGAGGACTAATCTTATTGTAAGGACATCTCTTTGTGGTAAGGAGTAATTTCATCTATTAGATTTACCTCCTTACAACAAAATAGATGATCCATTTTTTTTTACGAAAGCGATATTGTTTTTCTATTCTGAAAAATACCGTTGGAACACTTAAGTACGATGGTTTGATTGTATGCACTAAAAGTTCAAATTAATATGCTAAAAGTTCATTATATAAATACTATGAGTTCAATTTTCAATATTGTATGGGTTCACTTATTTTTACTTTTTGTTCAATTTTTTGTTCAATGAGTTCAATTTTTATATCTTTCAAGTTCATTTTTTATATAATTTGATTTTCACAAAAATAAAATTATTTTAGCTTAATATTTTATTAATTCAAAAAAAACATTTGGTAAAATAACAACTTTAAGTCTGTAATACTTACATAAAAACTAAAAATTTAAAAAGATAAAAAATATGTTTCTTCACAGAAAAATGATTATAACCCTTAAATGTGGTAGTTCAACTTTCATAAACCAAAAGTTCATTTTAATGTGTTAAAAGTTCAATTATGTGTACTAGAGGTTTAATTTTGTAATTTGTGGGTTCAATTTTGTGTACAATAAGTTCAATTTTCTCCTTTTTTAGTTCATTTTTATATTATAAGTTCATTTTTAATATTATTCAATTTTTTTGAAATGAAAATAAATAAAAAATAGTTTTAAGAATAATAAAATTAAAAATAAAAGATTAATTTTTATAAAAATAAAAAATTTTAAAATAATATGAACCATCCATTTTGTGTACAATAAGTTCATTTTTTTATATTATTAGTTCATTGTGTTCTGGTGTGCGTGGAGGGGTAAAGTGATTCGGAGTTGATGAGCAATGTTAGCCTAAGGGGAGGATTAGATAGGGAACTAGTTTGAGTTGGGTAGAGGTAGATTAGGATGCTTGGTTTTGAGGTCTTGACAATAGGAGATAACATGGCCAATTTCCTTACACCATTGGCATCTACCCTTCAATGGTTTGGGTTGATAAGTAGGTTGATTATTAGGGTTTTGTGGATGTGGGTATGTAGGCCAAGTTGGAGGCTTTTGTGTGGTGGGATTAAGAGAAGGAGAGTTTTTCCAAGTAGCTTGAGAAGTCGAAGACTCACCTTTATTCTTGACATCCTTGGAATGTGCAGCTAGGGTAGTGGTCAAAACTTCAGTTTTAGCAGCATTGGTCAATCAAAGTTCATAAACAATGAGCTTTTCACGCAATTCCTCGAATGATATATCCGTATCTCGCATTTTGACACCATCAAAAATAGGTTGATAAGGATCACCGAGGTCTTTGAGGATTTAGTCGGTGAAGTCCTCATTTGATAATGGAGAGCCCAAGGTTGCCAAGAGATCTGCAAATTGTTGCATGGAGTGCGTGTACTCCGAGACAATAGGAGAAACTTTCTCAACATATGTGATTTTGTACTTGATTTGTTGAATATGGCAACGTGAGTCACTGGCATATGTATTTTGTAGAATATCCCAAGCCTCCTTGGAAGTCGTGGCCCAAATATCAAAAGGATGGATCGTTTGTGTGAGAGTTGGACGATCTTGACGCTTTCAAGAGAGATAGGCGGGATTAGGTGTGCTTTTGTGGTCAACCATGATGGTAGCCATTGGAAGAGCACAAGATCCATCAAGGAACTTCAATAGGTGATAACCCTCAAGTGTGGGCTGAAGCTGATTTTCCCAACCAACATAATTGGTAGGCGTAAGTTTGATAATTCTAGGAAGGTGCACAATGATGAAGGGTGCTGATAATAACAAATCCGAATATATCTAATAGATCGACATGCAACTCTCATGTTTGAACATGCAAGTAATCGAAAGAACGAAAAACAATAAGAACACAAAGATGTTTATGCGGTTCGGTGTAGATCTACATCCGCTGAGTCCCCATCTCAAATCCACTATCAAGTATCATGTTCAAGAGAGGTTACAGGTATAGATCTAAAAACAAAAAGTCAAGCAAGAAACTAAGAAAGTAGAACAAGAATGAAATGAAGAATAAGAGCAGAAGAGATCTATTCCCCCTAGAAGGTTGTAGTAGCTTCAAGGTTGCGCCACCAAGGATCTCAACCAACACGGGCTCCGCCTTCCTTTTTGGCGAGTCTCTTCACCAAGGTCTCTCTCTCTCTCTCTCTCTCTCTCTCTCTCTCTCTCTCTATCTATCTATCTATCTATCTATCTATATCTATATCTATATCTATATCTATATCTATATCTATATCTATATCTATATCTATATCTATATCTATATCTATCTATCTATCTATGTTGAGCGCCGCTAAGCTCAAAACTCTCATTAAAGTCAAATGAGCTCTTAGCGAGCTTAAATAGCTAGGTCAAGTCTTCAGAGGCAAAATGCAACGTTCCAACTAAAGACGTTGTCTTCAGCTTCAAATGTGGGCTTCCACACGTTTGGGCCTCATTTCTTTATCAAGATCGAGATTAGAAGCGAATACAAGGTCCAATCCCTAATCCAGGTGATCTACCTCCAAACTGGTTTAACTTGGGGAGGCCGATCAAGCCAGTTTGGAATTTGGGTTAGCTTAATTCTTTGACCTGAACCCGTTTCCTTGCCTAACATATATATCTAGCTATTATACAATTCATATCATTCTGAATGTCACTTAGACTTGTACGAGATTTATACATTATACTCGTAGTAGCATCGAAGGGATTGGGAAGAGTGGAGGATGAAAAAGGGTTTGTGTTTTAGGGCAAGGATCTTTTAGTCGTATGATATCATATAAAGAGAACAATTTGTATAGAATTTTTGTAATTTCATTAATGAGGAGCTATGAGTATTTATACATGAGTTCATGAGCTCATAGGTTAAACTTATTCTAAGATATAAAGTAAGACAAAGATATGTAGAAACCTAACAAATAATATCTTAGAATATCTTATGGTTTACATGTGGCTATGGCCTTGATACTTATCAAGAGCTTATGCATCACTCAAGAAGTGCTCGTGGCTAGGAAGTTAGAGCTTGAACCACTTCCCGCATGGTGGGTCTGGACTCCGGCTTTGACTGTGTGCACAATGTAGCTACTTTGATCACATTAGTCACTTGGTCAACTACATTTCCGGATGGCGTAGTTAGCCTTTGGTCTAAGACGTCTTTAATGAGCCAATCTTTGTTGTCATATACCGTTGTTTTGGAAGGAAGAAGATCCCCTGGATGCTTCCCCATCATAATCTCTAATACCACAACTCCAAAGCTGAACACATCGCACTTTGTAGTCACCCTCATTGTCTGTGCCAACTCTGGTCACAAGAAAATCAAAATCATGTACATGAATATATACTTTTGTACCATATATATAATGATACGCTAATAAGATAGACAGTTACGTACCTGGAGCCATGTATCCGTAAGATCCAGCAGCGGTGCTCCAATTGCAAGTGTTGGGGTTGAGCAGCCTTGCCGTGCCGAAATCCGAGAGCTTAGGCTCGAAATCTTGGTCCACCAACACGTTGTTGATGGATATGTCACGGTGAACTACGGGCGGTGAGCAATCGTTATGCAGATATGCAACTGCATGTGCCAATCCTTGTACGATGTTAATTCTCTTGTCCCAACTCAAATCTTTAGCTTCTTGTTGATTGTGCAACACACTCCCTAAACTGCCTCTCTTGATATAGTCATACACAAGGTAAACCCTGCCCCTCACCGAGCAAAATCCATATAGCTTGATGATGTTCCGGTGCCGGATTTGTGTCAAAACACGAATCTCATTCTCAAAACTCTGTTGATTCAAGGGTATGATCTCACTAGACTCCAAGTTGTTGAGCTGCTTAACGGCTACGATTTGGCCGGATTTGAGCTTCGCCTTGTACACACTTCCAAACCCACCTTTACCTATGCAGTGCCTCTCATTGAAGTTCTCTGTGGCCCTCACAATCTCACTAAATGCAAATCTTCCGTCGCCTCCCCAAACCTCTGATCCCTTCTTGTTCTCCTCATCAAACATCTTTTGCTTTCGGCAACATACTATAAAAGCAATACAAGTTGCAGCAAGAAAGAGGAGACACACCGGGATGACCACTGCTATGATGATTTTCACATCATGGTGATGGTTTCTAGACCTGTTAGTTACACAAAGGGATAGGCCTGTTGCATTTCCACATAAACTTGGATTGCCACTATACAATCCTTGTGAAAATATGCCATTTGGGATTGGACCCGTTACATTATTATAGGACAAATCGATCACTTGAAGACCGATCATGTTGTCCGATAGGATTGATGGAATGGTCCCTGAGAGATGGTTATGGGAAAGGTTCAAGGTCTCCAATACTTGGAGCTTTTGAAGATTCTCGGGTATCTCACCCGAGAGTGAATTACTACTCAAATCCAACAAGTATTGTAGTTGAGACAATTGACCAATCTCAGTTGGAATCTGACCTGATATGTCATTACGACTAAGGTTCATACTCAACAAGCTATTGCAATTTCCAAGCTCACGCGGGATTACTCCTGTCAGATGGTTTTCCCCCAGATCAAGGTATTGAAGCTTATCTAGATTCCCTAGTTCTTTGGGTATGGGCCCTGTCAACTGGTTTCTACTCAAATTGAGGGTTCCTAGCAAACCCAAATTCCCCAGTTCCTTGGGTATTTTCCCTGACAACTGATTTGAATCTAGTGCAAGAAGGACCAATTTACTCAACTTTCCAAGCTCTGTAGGGATTTCCCCTGAAATGTGGTTACGATCCAGCTCAAGATTTGTGAGATTGAGACATTCTCCCCACAAGGGAGAGATTTCACCAGAAAACTGATTTTGACTGGCTTTGACGTAATTGAGATCTGGGTGGGCTCCAAACACTTGGGAAATGTTGCCAGTGAACAAGTTCTGGTCTAGCCGGACTCTAAAGAGCTTTGTACAATTCCTTAGGCAGTCCGGCACTTTCCCTGTGAAGCTGTTTTTGTTTACTGTAAGCTCCTGAAGAGCCAAACCACTACATAGATGAGGCGGTAAACTCCCAGAAAAGTTGTTAGCTGAGAAACTCACATTTACAAGATTTGGACTGTTCTTACCTAAATCATGTGGGATGCTACCAGACAGGTTATTATTCATGACGGAGAACGTTTGCAAATGGGTGAGGTTGGACAGACTACTTGGCAACGGTCCGTGAAAGCTGTTGAAGTCAAGACCAAAATCTTGTATGTTTACAAGATTCCCAGCCTGTGTTGGAATCACACCCGTGAGATTGTTGTTGAAAAGTTGAAGACTGGAAAGACTCGTAAGGCTCCACATGGATAGAGGAATGGTGCCCGTGAGTTGGTTTTGCGAAAGATCCAAACTGGCTAGTTCTTTGAGATTGCTTATCTCTGAGGGGATTGGACCGGTGAAGCTATTCTTGTAAAGGAAAAGGACATTGAGTTTTGTCAGGTGTCCTATTTGAGGCCTGATGGTTCCACTAAACTGATTGTTCTGGAGTTGCAAAGACAATAGTTCAATCCAACCAGTGAGGAAATCAGGTGAAATCTCTCCCGAGAGATGATTGTCGGATAAGCCGAGTTGGGAGATTTTGGTAAGGTTTGCCAGGGTGGGAGGCAACGGTCCGGAGAGGGAATTTTGTGCAAGAGCAAGGTAGGTGAGGTTAGTGCATTGCCCAAGCTCAGAAGGAATAGTAGAATTCAATTGATTCCCATGGAGGTCAAGCTCTTGGAGGTTCTTAAGGAGGCCTATTTTAGAGGATATGGGTCCTTCAAAATCGTTTTGATAAAGTTTAAGAACCTCAAGGCGCGAAAGGTTGGTGTACAAGGCATCAGGAATGGGTCCATTGAAAGCGTTCAAGGACAAGTCAAGGTGTTGCAAGTTGGTGCAAGTGAGAATGAAAGGCGGGAAATCCAAGTCCAAACTATTAAGGGCAAAACTAAGGTAGCTAAGGGAGGCCATGGTGTGGAACTTGGACCAATCAGGAGGATTAAGGAAGTAGTTACCTCCAAGGTCGAGTCGCCTTAGCTTCGGGAGGCGGCTGATCTCGTGGGGTATGGCGCCGGTGAGGTTCAAGTTGTTGTAGAGGTCCAAGGACTCGAGTTGCGTCAGCTGGCTGATCGCGGAAGGTATGGATCCCACCAAGAGATTGTTGCTCAAGTTGAGGCTCCGGAGAGCAGGGAACGAGGAGAAATTGAGTTGCGTAAGCGTGCCATCGAGATCGTTGAAGGGAAGGCTGAGTCCTATGACGGCGTTTGATGAGCTGCAGCTGATCCCTGTCCAGCTGCAGACGTTCTTCGAGTCGGAGTTGCTCCACGAGGAGTTGACCGAGGCGGACGAAGACGATAAGCTGGACTTCCATTTCACAAGGGCCTCTGCTTCTGTTGAAGCTGGCTCTGTGGCTCTCATGCGTAGTAGTAGCACAAGGGTGATAAGCAGAGGGAGGTGTACATGTGCTGCCATGGATGTGTATTGCTTTCTTTGTTGTGTTTTTTTTTATGGCTTCTGTAGTGGAAGATATGCTACAATGTGTAGTGGTGATGGGTGCAATTATTAATGTGGTACGGTGTGGACATATTCAACGTTCCCATACAAAAAAGTTGTGGATCCAGTTCACAGATGAGTTTTAATCAAATGGTGGCGGTCAAAGTCTTCTACTTTAACTTTTTTAATAATTTTTTTTGGTCGGAATATTCTTTTTTTTTTTCTTTTTAAATGCTGTATTAGTTATTACTCCAATGTTATTATTTAATGTAGTTTCAATTTGAATATTGCAATGAACGTGAATGTGTACGTTTAGTCAAGTCAAAGTAGAAGCTTCCTTATTTAATTGAGTACGGAGTAGTAGATTACAAATTGAGGAAGACTAGCACTATGATTCTCGTTGATATTCGACGGTATAAGACCGTGTGGTATCCAACAACGGAAATGTAAATGGAATAAAAATGATTATAGTTCAACTATGTGTCACTGTTACTTAAATGTTAATTGACTAGGTTTGTTTCCATTTTGTTTACGTATCCGCAGTTCGATAACCAACGGACCCTAATTCTAATCCACTTAAAAGTGACTGGAAGTGAACGAGGTCAGTATGTAAGTATGGATTTTGTAGTAAGCTTTAAATTAAACTACCCTTTTGAACTATACGGATGAATTATCCCTTGTATAGGGATATTTCTATAATTTATAATAAAAAGAAAATAATAATTATGATATAATCCTTATCTAATTTATTTTTTAAATTTATATTTTTGAATACTATCCGTTTATTGTAGGTATTGCATAATCATAATTTATTTTAATGTTATACATATTTTATATTTGATAGTTACCTTACCTCTAATGTAAATTGAAAAAATAGTTTATCTAAAATAGTAGTCCTTTCTAGTGTCGTACCACTCTCACTAATATGAAGTTATACAATTTTCAATTAAGCTAATTAAACTCATGTTATTTCAATGTTATACAAATTTCTGTGATCTATTTATGTAAAATATATTTTCAAATGTTTTAATTTTAGTAAATATTCTATCCTCTTCAATCGATAAAGTATTTATTCATGGTATTCACAAACCTTCTAGGCCTGCTGTGTCGGTTTCTGATGGCGTGGTTGGTGGGGTTGGCAGTGCTCCTGACAGTGCTGCTGTTTGTTTTGACATCCACCTCCTTAATCGTGTTTTCTCAAGAAAGTTGCGAACTGTTAAGTGCATCCCTCCTAAGCTGAGGCTTGGTTTTGCAAGAGTTTTCCTGAGTGCTCTTGATAAGGTCCTCATGTGCCCGAGTGATGTGTCTGCTTGGGTGCAACTTCTGATTTTGCCTAGCTGTATTCTGACGTCTTTTGTGCCTTCCAATAGGGCTCAGCGACGGTCGGGAGAACGTGAGCGGTGTCAGTTTGATAGTATTTCTCGTGCCCTTGTTCGTTGGAGGGATCCTTGTGAAAGACTTGATTTGGTGCGTGATCGGTTGTCGGAAGTAGTGTCTTTCCCTTCGGGTGTGTCGAAATCAAAAAGCCTTGGCGAAGCTAACCTTTTCCAATGTAAGCGCAAGATTGGGGACGGGCACTTCACCGCTGCTATTAAGGTCCTTACGTCTTCCGGAGTTGCCCCATCTAATCCTGACACTCTTCGTGAATTGGAGGATAAACACCCATACGCACCACCTCCTGCATTGCCTTCCTCTTTGTTGGGTGAGGATGCTCTCTCTGTTAACAAAGATGTGGTATTTGCTAGGATCCTCAGCTTTCCTAAAGGGACTTCTTGTGGTCGTGATGGCCTTAGGGCTCAACATTTTGTTGATATTTTAGGAGGGGTTGCTTCTGCGGTGGCTGATGATTTGCTAAGGTCTATCACTGGGGTCGTTAACTTGTTCTTGCGGGGTCAGTGCCCTAGTCAGTTAGGTGAGTACATTGCTAGTGCTCCGTTGACTGCCTTGGTTAAGCCGGGTGGTGGCTTACGCCCTATTGCTGTTGGCACTGTTTGGAGGAGACTTGTCTCCAAGGTGGCTTCGTCGGTGGTTGGCCCTGTTATGAACCATTATTTACAGGATTTTCAATTTGGAGTGGGTGTCCCTGGGGGTTGTGAAGCCATTTTGCACGCTGTGAACCGGCTTGTTGAGTCCAAAGGCAAGGATGTTGGGTTTTCCATGTTGTTAGTGGACTTTAAGAACGCTTTCAACCTCGTTGATAGGAGTGTCCTGCTCCAGGAAACTAGGTTGAGGTGTCCATCTATTGCTCCTTGGGTCGAGTTTTGCTACTCTCAACCTGCTAGGCTCTACTACGAAGACTCTGTCCTTTGGTCTTGTCAGGGGGTTCAACAAGGTGATCCCTTAGGGCCTTTGCTCTTCGCCCTCGTTCTGCATCCTTTGATCCAATCCATTAATCATGCATGTAATCTCACCCTCCAAGCTTGGTATCTTGATGATGGTACAATTGTTGGGGATACCCTTATGGTAGCCAAGGCGCTTGACATCATTAGATCTGATGGACCAGCTCGGGGTTTGTTCTTGAATGTTGATAAAACAGAGCTTTTCTGGCCTGTGGTAGATCCTAGAAGTTTGGTGGAGGGAGTTTTCCCATCAAACATCTCTCGCCCTTGTAGGGGTGTCAAACTTCTTGGTGGGTCGGTCAGTTTGGATGAGGGTTTCAGTCGGGACTTGGCCTTGAAGAGGTTCTCTAAATCTATTGCTCTAATGGAGGTGGTTAACCGGCTAAATGACCCACAATGTGAGCTCCTTCTCCTCCGTAACTGTGCTGGGGTTGCTAAGTTATCCTATGCCTTGAGAACTTGCTCCCCTGTGTCTTTCAAGGATGCTCAGGTTCAGTTTGACCATGCTTTACGTCTCTCCTTAGAGAAGATTGTTGTTGCTTCAGGGTCAGGTTTCGGCGATTGGCAATGGCGTTTGGCCACTCTCCCCATCAAAGGAGGAGGCCTTGGCATCTGCGCCGCTGGGGATGTTATCCGTTATGCTTTCCTTGCCTCTCGACTTCAGTCGTCCCCTCTGCAGGCCAAGATTTTGTTGAATTCTGGTATTGATTCTCCTGGCCCTTCCTTTCAACATGTTCTTGATGATTTCAATGCCTTTTGCGACGTCGATGCTGTCTCTTCCACCATTGTTTCTCCTGCCCCCCAAATTATGAAAACCTTGGCAAGGTGTTACTTTGGTGTCGGTGAGAAGAGTCTCGTTGAAAGGTACATGCTTGGCCCGAGGGAGGTTGCCGTTCTTAGCTGTATTCGTGCTCCTCATGCACAAGATTTTTTGTTTGCCATTCCTATTGATGGTTTGGGATAGAGGATGAACCATCGGCAATTCCGGTCTGTGCTGTGTTACAGACTTATGATACCGTTGTTTCCCGATGGTAGTATTTGTCCGAGCTGTAACGCTCCCAGGATGGACAAATGGGGAGATCACGCTGTCCACTGCTCTAGTGAGGTGGGTGTGAAGTTCAGACATAATTTGGTGCGTGATATTCTTGTTAACATTTGTTCCAAAGTCGGGATCGTGGTGCGAAAGGAGGCTCCCATGGGTTTCTTATCGGAGAATGGACAAGATCTAAGACCTGCCGACCTTTTACTCTTTAATTGGCATCAGGGCAAGGATGCTTGTCTGGATGTGACTGGGGTCTCTCCCTTTGCTGGCATGGGTGCGAGTTCTTGGGCACCTGGGTTGGCCTTGCACAACGCCGTGGAGAGGAAAAAGAAGAAATATTTGTCCAAATGTGAGGAGCACGGTTACAAATTTATCCCTTTTGCTTTCTCCACATTTGGGGAATTTGATAAGGAGGCTTTAGACACGCTTTTTCGAATTAAGTCTCTTTCTATTAGTCACTCGAACAATGCTAAGAGTGGTGCTTTTGTTTTTCATAGATTGAGTTTTGGTATTCAGAAGGGGGTGGGAGCTCAGCTTGTTTCTAGACTCCCTTCCAACTTCATGTAAATACTCTTATGAGAAATTAAAGAATTGGATATTGATTAAAAAAAATAATAGATAAAAAGAAATTTAATGTGGGATCTACAATTTCAACCAATTAAAAAATTTAAATTGTCTTTGATTGTGGGGTCTACAATCAAAATTAACCAATTAATTGATGAAAATGAGTGATATCGTCCAATGAAAAGTTGACACGTATCGGATTAAATATTATTTTTAAGCTCTAATTTTATATATAGTTATGATTATGATGATAAAGAACTCCTAGTTAAAACATAAAGTCACCTCTAAGTATCTATACTATCTATATAATTTTGTGTACATGAGGGATATTTAATGCCCTCATGACACATTAATGAGTATAAAAAGTAATTATTTAAAAGAATAAACTTTTGTATTAGAAATATATAAGAATTAGTATTTTGTTCCCTATAGAAAACTAAAAAGAAAAAAAAAGGTGATCATTTGAAAATTATATTTATATTGTTAACTTTTTTTTTTTGTCAAAAAGTGATTATTTGAAAGAAGAAATTATTGTATTAGCAATGTATAACACTTGGTATTTTGTTTCGCATATAAAACTAAAAGGTTAATACAAAAAGTGATCATTTGAAAATTATATTTATATTAAAAACTATAGTTTTTGTCAAAAAGTTATCATTTGAAGAATAAATTATAGTATTATAAATATATAACACTTAGTATTTTGTTTTCGTGGAAAACTAAAAAGTGAATACAAAATATGATCATTTGAAAACTATATTTATATTGAAAATTATATTTTTTTTTCTTAGAAAAAATATTGTGCATGTGTATTAGAAATGTATAACAATTAGTGTTTTGTGTCCATATAGAATTCAAATAATAATTTCATACTATAAAAAAAATCTACTTTTGTTAGTAATCATATAGAATTCAAATTTATACTTTTGTACGTTATAAAAAAATTATAGTATTATACTTTTGTGTTCATGTAACATTAATTCTACGTTTATTAGAGATGTCTAAAATAAGTCAAATTTCTACTCTATTACATAAAACTAATTATATAACAATACTTTTTATTGATAATTTAAAGTTAAATTAGTGATGTAAGGTGAAAGGAAGAAGCTTAGTAGCGTTTGAAAAACACACACTATCAATTTGCATACTAATTTAAAAGAAGCATCATCAATTTTGTTACATATTCTTTTCAAAGCTTTCAAACCTTCACCACTACACAAACCGTTTCATATACACTCAATTAGTACTATTAAATACCAACCTTAATACATAGAATTAAACTCCATTAATCCTAATTGACATGCTTAGACTCCAAGGCAATAGAAATTCAAAATAGATTTCTAATTTTAGAATTTAGAATTAGGATAGAAGTGTGTAATCTCTTGATCCGTTTAAATAATTGTGTATTACTTTGATATAACCCGAGTAATCTTGACTCAAATTTCTTTAATACATTTTTAATTACAAATTCAAAATAGATTTCTAATTTTAGAATTCAGAATTAGGATATAACGCTCCATTTAAATAATTGTGTATTACTCTGATGTAACGCTCCATTTCTCTAAAGAGGGTGTTACAAATTTAATGCCAATTAGGAAAAATGAAATATTAGATTAAAAAATATTTTGTATGGACTTCAATATCACAAAACCCAATGGTCAATCCCACTATAATGCAATTTAATGCCAATGAAAACATCACAAAACCAAACCCAACGGATGGATTTGTATGGACCATAATGCAATTAATTTGATTGGCTCACTAATGCTATTTAAGTCATTCTTAAAAATGTTGTTACAATGCTATTTAAGCCATTAGTGGTACTAATTACCCCTATAAAAGTTCTAAACGTCCGTTGAATAATAGTAATGGGATAAAATAATTATTTAGAGAAATTTAATTGTCTTTTCAAATTTGTTTCTATATAAATACAATAATTATGCCACTCACCAACACCATTATCATCGGTTTTCTGCCAACCTCTCAAATTCCAGAGCCTCACCCTAATTCGAAACCATTTCAATCCCTTTATCGGTTGATTTTATAGTCTTTTGATCGAATGATTTGTTGGTTGATTTTGCATCTTTTGATTCCGTCTCCAAAATTTGTGTAGTTTTCAGGATTTGGAAGACGACGGCGTTCGAAGGTTACGCCAATTCGTAGAAAACAATCACAATTTGTAACGATTGCTGTAGTTAGGTGAGTTCCGTAAGTTTGGTTTCGTGATTATACTTTTTGTTGATGCCGCTCAAATTGATTTAACTAAACTCTAATTTTCAAGATGTTTTGTTTTCCTATTTTGTAGTGATGCAACTCCCGTATCTGTAGTACCAATAGAGGTCAAGACTAAAGAGAAGACAAATGCAAGCTTGAGTTACAGGTTGTAAAGATAATTTAACTTTTAGAGCATAGTGCTCAGATGGAGTTTTGTGTCCTTTTCCTGCCAGTTGGAAAAGCCAATATTAAGAATTTTAATATATTGCAATGAGATTAATTGAAGTTTATATAGATTGAATCATTTTTTATTTATTAAATTTGTGTAACAGATTTTAGGCTTCAATTATTTGTGTTTTATTTTTTATCTAATATTTGATTTTTGATATTTCCAATAACTTTATAAATTATATTGCATTAGTGATGTAAAAAAAAGGCCCTTTGTCCATACGAAATATTTGCCCCGTGCGTACGCACGGGCATCATCACTAGTGACTAATATATAAACGTATTTAATTTTAATACTCTATCCTCGTTATTTAATGCTCTAATCTACCACCGCCACACTTGTATTAGCACATGGTCCACCACGACGTTACTCGTTAGCCCTACACAACTAGTTGCAACTTGCAAATCCACATTTAATTGTTTTTTGGTTGAAGCAAATCCACATTTAATTGATTTCACCTACACAGCTGGTCGTAATTTGACTTTGGCTTCTCCGTATTCACTCTTCATTCACCCACCACGACCGCTAAGTTCGTCATTTCTTGTCGAGAATGAAGTTAAATTAATATTTTATATAATATAACTTAAATAAAATGGAGATAAATAATCATAAAATAATATAAATTTATTTCAAATATTAGATAAATACAAATTGATTTGATATTATACTTAATATTATATAGAACAGATATATTGTTGACCGGATTATTTTAATATGTATATATAGAATCCTTTGTATATATATCTAGAATTGATATAACATAAGTGTTGAATATGGAGCCTGATTCGGATTGGGCGGAAGGAGACGGAACGAGCTAAGGACCGAAGACGAGGAAGATAAGTCGAAAGAGGGCGCAAAACGGAGAACTAGGCGATCGCGAAGAGGATTCGCGGAGTCGCCAAGACCCGTGACCGCTGGATGGGCACCCGCAACCGCGGGTGGAGACCCGTGACCGCGGGAAGGGAACCCGCGACCGTTGGTGGAGCGCGGAAGCCGTGACCGCGGCTTGGTTCCCCGCGACCGCGGGTCAGAGGGTTTTCGCGGATGATGTGCGCTCGGCGGGAGAAACGCGGGAAGGGAGCCGTAAAACGCGGGCGCGTTTTTGGAAGGTGTTGCCCGAGTTTCGGGACGTCCGCGAGATTTGACTAGGTTTCCATATTTTTTCGGGAGATATTTGTTTCTTGGGGAAAAAGATATCTTGTAGCTCTAGTTTTCCTATTTATACTCAGCTTGATTATTGTAATTGATGTACTTTACCATTGAGAGAAAATCCTGAAAGTGAGATTGAGAGGTTAGGCTTAGGAAGATCTTGATCAGGGTAGATCTGAAGATCAGTGTCCTTGTAACCCTTGAGTCCTCTAATCTAGTGGAGAATCCCTAGCTTGGTAGTGCCCCCAGACGTAGTCCTTGGGACAAACTGGGTCAACAATTGCTCTTGTCTTTGTCTTGGTTCACTTACTATCCATCAATTTGCAGGAACGATCCGGGGCTTCCGCATAAATTTCCCCAACAACTGGTATCAGAGATACAGGTTCTTGAAATTGGAGATGGATGTCAGTAAGTTCTTCATTGAGAAGTTCAAAGGTGTGAACTTCAGGTTCTGGAGAGAAGAAGACATGGAGGACCAAAAGAAGGTGCATAAGAAGACTCAAGAAAAGGGGGATATCCCTTTGGCTGAGGTTGGAAATGATGAAGGATATGAAGAGAAATTAGAGGAGATGAGCCTTATTATGGTAGTGAATCTGACTATAGCATGGAAAGTTGTGAATCTGGAGATGAAGAAGGAAAAAGAGAAATAAAAAGGAGGAGTAGGTATGTAATTTACAATCCTAATTGTGAGGTTCCAATCTAGAACATATCCATGGTATTTGAAGCTGTTGATCAGTTTAGACAACCAGTGGCAATATGCTATTTACAAAGGTGTTAAGTTGAAACTTAGGCCTAATGAGCCAAAGAGAGTTGTAGTTAAATGTCAATATGAAGGCTAGAAATAGTGCTTACGTGTTAGTTTTTATAAAGCAAGTTAGAATTTCATGATGAAGACTTTAGGCCAAGGCATCATTGTAGGAGGTACAACACTAACAAGCTTTGCAGTGCAAAATTCCTTACAAAATAGTTAGAAGATAGAATTATATTACAAGCAGGGATCAACTTATGACAAACTTAAGATCTTTATAGAAATGAGTTCAATATGTATGTGGACATCGCCACTTGTAGGAGAGTAAACAAATGATCTTAGGATAGAATATTGGTGATCAAAAAGAACAATATGCCAAGCTTTATGATTATATTGGTGAGATAAATAAATCAAACAAAGGGTCCACATGTTTTCTGGTTGTTGATAAAGAAGTTGTTCTATGAAAGGAGACATTCAAGAGATTGTTATACTTGTTTCAATGCTTTGAAAAAAGGTTGGAACTTGGAAGTAGGGCTATATGAGGATTATTTGGATCGATGGATCCTTTTTCAAAGCGGTTATTGAGGGCCAATTGTTTGTGGCAGTTGGGAAGGACGACAATGGGAAAATGTACCCAATTGTTTAGGAAATCAAGTCTATTAAGTCACCAACGTACTACATGGTCTAGATTTATCAGAACACTCTAGACAGATATGAGGCTTGGCAAAGTTCAAGGACTTAATTACAATCATGTTTGACATGCATTTAGTAAGTTTTGTCTTCTTTAAGAAAATTACTTAAAAATGCTTTCATTTTGTGATTGTGGTAAAATTTGATATATTCTCCTATCTTGACACAGGGTATTATATCTACCCTAGAAAAAGAGCTACTAGAGGTTGAGTACCGGCTTTGTGCTAGACAAATATATGCAAACTAGGCTAAAAACGGAATGGAAGTGACAAGAGGAAGAAATCCCTGGCTTCTAGCTGGTCCACTTTTCAAATTCAATTGAAGGAGAAAATTGAAGCCTTGGAGAGTTTAGGTTTTGGCACTTCAATGTGATGCATGTGACATAAAATGTGTGCGATACTTTTAGTAGTAGGATATTGGTTGATAGACACAAGTCTATTATTACCATGTTTGAGGAAAAATTAGAACACATGTGATGACTAGGATATGAAAAATGATTGTCTTTGAAAGAACATGGATTTGCAACATTGCACCAATGGCTTTGCTCAAGTTGGGAAAAAAAGGGATAGGGATATGCAATGGAACCTGATAATAATGATAGAGGTTTTGAGGTGAAGGGTGGTGAATATGAGCCCATTCTTGATTTTAGGAAGAATGTGTGCACTTGTAGATCCTCGTAATTAAAGGGAATTCCTTGTGCTCACATAATTTGTGCAATGAACCACATGAAAACCAATCTCAATGATTGTGTGATTCAATGACATAAAAAGGGTACATATCTGAAAGCCTATTCTTTGAACGTTGAACTTGTCTTATGCATTAAATTATGGCTTGGATCTTCTCACCCATCCATTGAGCCACCTCCAATCAGAAAGAAAAGAGGAAGGAAGAAGGTAAACAGAAGACATGCAAGAGATAAACCTAGGAAGTTTGGAAAGATGTTAAGAAAAGAGAGAGTGGTGCTTGTAGCCTATGTAATTCACAAGAGTACAACAAAAAAGGTTGCAAGTCTCGAGGAGGATCACATGACATAAATCCATCAAATAATGTTCAATCCAATTATGCGCCACCAAGATTAAGCAGTACAACACCGATAAAAGAGGAATATGGAATTCCGGTGTTGGACAAGGAACTTTGGTCAGTTCTTTTTTATACTTTCATGTATTTTTTCAATGTGGATTCAACATTGCATACATTTGAATTAAATAAGGATCTATCAATGAAGGAAGTCAATCTAAAGTTGCACCATCTACACTTGCTCAGAGAAAGGGAAGGCTGGTGGGAATGGGCAACTACATAAATCCTAAGACTTGAGTTAATATTTTTAATGTGAGTAAGCTTTATTTAAACCAACTTGAACCAATATATATAGTCATTAATACTCCACTCTACTCCTTGGTGTTCGATTTTAACAACCAAGGCTTCCATCCGAAAGGAACTAGAGGGTTCCAAGACCAACGAAAAATGCAGGCCAAGGTGCTACATTCAAGCTTCAAAAGGAAGAATTGAAATGGAAAAGGTGCTATCACAAGAAGACAATTGAAGGATGGAGTGTCCAACCTAAGTGATGTACCGTAGAGTAGCCAAACTAGTTCAAACCAACCCTAGTTATATGGAGTTGTAAGTTATGACTTGACACTCTTTGTTGGTAGATTTTTTTTATCAAACTTGTCATCAAGACAACTATATTATTGAACTTGTCAGCAAGACAACAAATTATATACAAAATAATAATCAATTAAATAACACCTTATATAAGATGCGGGTCATTTGTTAGTATCACCTATTCACCTTGTTGAAATGTGATGATACTACTGACCATCTACTTATTTTCAATTTTAAAATAAAAGATTTGATTTTTTTTTCTTAAACATCACTGCATTGTGGGGAAAATTCAAAGAATCATTCTAACGGTAGATGGAAAGAAAGTAACCAAGATAAAGACAACATATTCTTTCACCTAGTTAGTCTCCAGGATTACGTTTTGGGGCACTACCAAGTCAAGGATTCTCTACTAGATCTTTTGAGAACTCAAGGATTACAAGTGCACTGATCTTCTGATCTAGCATGATCAAGATCTTCCTAACCTAACCTCTCAATCTCTTTCTATAGAATTTTCTCTCAATGCTATTGGTAACACACAATTACAATAATCAAGTCGAGTAGAAATAGAGAAATTAGAGCTAAAAGATAAAATTCTCCCTAAGAAACAATGTTTCTCGAAAAAGGATAGAATCTTGGATGGGTCTCGCGGATACGGCTCAAAGCATGGCCAAACCCACCCAATACGGGGCCGCGTCTCGCGTATCCAACCCGCGCTTTGGGCGTTGGCCTTCTCTCGCCAAGGCGCGGCCTAGCACCGGGCGCACTTTGGCCCTCCTTGCCCGTGCTTTGTCTACTGCATCCAAATTGCGACGTGGCATCGCCAAAGTGCGCCTGCGCTTCGGCCACCTCTGCTTGAGCTCTCGTTTCGCGACCCGATTCACTCTTCTTTCGACTTCTCCTCCTGTCTCGGTCCTCGGCTCATTCCATCTTCTCCCTGCCTAATCGAATCAGGCTCCATACTCAACAATCTCCCACTTGGAGACTGATTCCAACTGTAATTGATATCTCCCACGCTCAACAAACTCCCACTTGAAAAATGTTTCAGAGCGCCAACATCATCCTCCTGATGATCCTCCCATCTAGTAGCTGTAGTGCCACGCCTCAAACTTA
Source organism: Polygonum aviculare (assembly GCA_934048045.1). Classification (NCBI taxonomy): domain Eukaryota; kingdom Viridiplantae; phylum Streptophyta; class Magnoliopsida; order Caryophyllales; family Polygonaceae; genus Polygonum; species Polygonum aviculare. Next base: position 31,282,967 of record OW204028.1, on the reverse strand, counting down.
CGTGCTTAGGCCATCAGGAACCTCTCCCGACTTCTCTTCAGGTTTGCTTCCACCTGGTTGCATTACCTGCAGATACTCAACTGCTATGAGAAACAATGCATCTCTCACAAAGTCTGTATTTGCATCATTTACTTGTGAATCCTAACACTCGCTCTCATAGTGACCCTTTTCACCACAATTACAACACTTGATGTGACTCTTGTCCTTAGAAGACTTCTTCTTTCCTCTAGACTTTAACTTGCCATGACCTGACTTTCTCTTGGTTCCAACATTTAGAATTGAACCTACCTGATGTAGAACTTGACTCTCTCATGCGAACTCCCTAGCCAATAACCTAGTCCCTCACATCGTCAAACTTCATCTTATCCTTTCCAACCGAAGCGCTCAGGGCAGTAACTGCACCGCTTCAACTCTCTGGTAAAAAAGAAAGCAAAAGTGGAGCTCGTACCTCATCATGCTTTCTGGTTTCTTGCCCAATGGAGCATATAATCCGGTTCTATAGAGATGGTCCTTGATGTCTCTCAAATTGGTGGTGTTTTAGAGGCTATTTTCCCTTGTAAATATGTGTCTTTTGTTTCTTTTCTTGTGCGTTTTACCCATTTTTAGCTTGGATTCCGATTTTCTATGAGATTCGGAGACTATGCGAATTTTGTGTATTTTGTAAGTGTTTTTGGCATGATTCGAGGACATTTGGAAGGAGACCTGAAGATGGAGCAAAACCCGAGTCAAGGAGCGGAAGAGCGGAGCATCCCATGAAGAGAAGCAAGAGAAGAACCAAGAAAAAGAGGTGGCCAGAGACCAGGACCGAGTTCCAGAGCAATTCGGGACCGAGACCGGACCGACGTGCCAGCACATCGGGCCCGACTTACCTCCGTGTCGGTCCGAGTCGGTCGAAGTGAGGATTGGGCTCCAAGGCAAACAAATGTGATCTACCTCTTTTGCCCCTCTTCTATCTTGGGGATTCTTATCTTCTAATTAGAGAGAGAAGACAATTATCAACACACACAAGACTAATCACCTCTCAAAGGCTCTAGGGAGACTTGGGGAGCAAGGAGAAAGGAGAAGAGAGGGAGAAGAAGAGAATTCGGTGGAGGAGAAGGAGAGATTTAGGGATTGTTAGTGAGTTTGTCTTTGCTTTGCTTTGCAATTGTGAAATTTGAACTTGGATTTGTGGATTTCTGTTAAGAACCTGCTACAGGTCCCTAACGCTAAATTACGCTAACACTACAACTAGGGATAAAAAGCTAATGAATAAACATTGATTGATTGGATAATTGGATTCCTTCCAGAATAACCACGATTACAATATATAGAACTGAAATAATAAACCCTAGTGCTAGTGCAAACCTAAGGCCCAACAAGCGGCCCGGTAAATCAACTAATAATAATAGTAATAATAACGTATCAACTACTCGCCCGATCAGAATCGACTCGTCCTCGAGGCGGAAATCCAGAGAAGACCCGTATTTGCTCCACAGACACAGCATCCACCGGATCAAAAACCCAAGAATTAATTTGCACATTCTCACTACAAGGCAGCAATTTCAACCCAAGTAGATGATGCGCAACGAGTCCCGGATCGAAAACATAATTACCCAATAGAAGATGAACATTGGGCCCGTATTTAGGAAAAGCATTACCAATGAATCCTGTAACAGGCATTTCATCAAACAGGTTATATGCACTAAACATGCTCAGAGTACCCATTGAAAATGCTCCAAAATCCGCCAATCCTTTAGCAAATTCAGGACTTGTAGTAGCAGTAACAACACCAAACCTGTCTTTGTTTGTTTTGAATTCAAGCTCCAAGTTTGCTTGCACTGCATTTTTTGACCGTGTGGCTTCAACTTTGACTGAATGATTAGTTGATTCGACAGCAGCAGCAGGGTCGAAAGGATGCTCAGCCGAGTTGAAGGGTGGAGCGGTGATCGCTGCGACTGGCGGCGGGCCGGAGGCGGCCGCTGCTACTGGCGGTGGGTTTGGAGTTGCTGCGAACGGGTCACCGTTAGGGCTCGCTTGAGGAGCGAAAGGGAAGCCGTTCGGAGTCGCGACAGGGCCGCCGGTGGTAGTCGCGTGAGGGGCGAAAGGGGCGCCGTTAGGGTTCTGTGCTCGCGCCGGAAGAGGTTCTGGTTGGTGGACGGTTCCGTCGACAGCAGGGCTGGTGACGGTGGGTGTGGGTTGCTGAGGCTCGGTTGCCAACAACTCCTGCTCGAGCGGTGGCAGAGCCGGTGGAACCGGCGGTGGCTGGCCTGAGCGGTCTGCGAACGGCGGCCGGTGAAACGGATCTGCGAACGCAAACTCGCGACCGGTGAATCGCGGATTTGGGGTGGTGGTTAGCGGCGGCCATCCACCAGATGTGACGGCCGGAGGAGAGAGAACGCCGAGCGGGGTCGCGTGGGAAGTAGGAGCGGCCGGCGCGATTGGAGTCTGGCGGACGTCGGGCGGCGCAAACGGCCCATGAGGGTTCGTGTTCACTGTGTACGGCGCGGCCTGGTTCGTGGTCGCTGCGAACAACGCAGGCTCGGGCATCGCCGCAAACGGCCTGGCGAACTAATGGGTGGTTGGATCTGGAAACCCGACAACAGCAACACAAGCGGCCGACGGGAATTGGTGGACGACTGGGTGCGACGCGAACTGGCTCGAGTCTGACATCGCCGTGTATGAGCCGCCGTTAGGGTTTGTGGCGAACCCAGTGGTGGCGACCTGCGTGGCGGCGAAGTGGTGGTGAATCGTTGACTGGGGACCGGACGAAAGGGCCGGCGGATCAGGCTGGCCGACGGGAAAGGCCGCGTCTGGTGCGAACGGGAACGACCACGGCGAAGCTTGCGAATTCCGGCCGAGTTGGTGTTGATGGTGGCCGGGTTGGTGTTGGGCTACCGGAACGAACGACGGTGGCCCCGGGTGAGGGTTCAGGGGCGGCGGCCATCCGGCGTGTGAGGGCGCCGACAACGGGGCGACCGAGAAGGGGGTGGCCGACGGCGGGACAGCGACCGGAAGGTTGGGCCGCTCCGAGCGTAGAGCGGAGACGTCCGCCTTGTAACGCTGGAGGTCGGTGGTGATTTGAAGCATCTAGTCCTTGAGCTCGGCGATGTCGGTAGCCTGCGGCCCGACGGTGGCTGTGATGGTGCCCGACGAGGCAGGTGTGATGCCGTCGGAAGACATGGCGGCTCTCAATGAAAGCACCAGTTGTTAAGAACCTGCTACAGGTCCCTAACGCTAAATTACGCTAACACTACAACTAGGGATAAAAAGCTAATGAATAAACATTGATTGATTGGATAATTGGATTCCTTCCAGAATAACCACGATTACAATATATAGAACTGAAATAATAAACCCTAGTGCTAGTGCAAACCTAAGGCCCAACAAGCGGCCCGGTAAATCAACTAATAATAATAGTAATAATAACGTATCAATTTCCTTTGCTTAGTTAATGAGATTTGGCTTTGATTTGAGTTTGATGATTGAGATTGTTTTGCTTTGTGTTTTGTTTGCTTTTTACTCTAACCATATGGAGTAGATTCCATTGATCTTGGGCTATGGGGGAAACCTCTAGCTAGGTTGGGTTTGAAACCCCAATTCCATAGCCTTAGGTGATTGATCTAGGAACCCACTCTACATAGAGTTACAATTCCTTGTGGAAGCAAGGGATCAAGGGCTTGTGGTTGACAAGAGTGAACGAAAGTGAACAATTGCCCATCACGAGACCTTGCATCGAAAGGGAGGTCAAATTCCCTATGGGTCAATGTGTAGAAGTGGCGGGACCGAGACGAACAACCTCGATCCTACGAGGATCAACATTTATTGCCTGAATTGGGGCGGAAAAGCCCACACCTACTAGAGGAGGAACCCGAAAACCCAAGATCTATCTCTCCAATTTGAAGCTCGACTTACCCAGCAACATCGGGTCCGACTTTGTATGTGTCGGTCCCGACTCTCTTCTCGTCGATCCACCTCGGGCCCGAAGTGACCAGTGTCAGTCCCGAGCGATTTCTCTTGTTTTCCTTTGTTTTAGCTTTTCTTTTCCGTTTTCAAGTCTTTTAGGTACACCAATCGACAGAATTCCTGAGCGTTCGACACTCACTACGTGCTACTACGAGGTCGGGTTAAATTGCATAATTTAGACCCTCGCGATCCACACCGATCAGTCCTCAATCTGCATCCTCCAAAACCCGAAGTCTGAGCCATCAAACTTCTCAATGGAGAACTTTTCAACATCCATCGTCTACCGTAGGAACTAGCTCTGATACGAATTGTTGGGGTAAATTCGAAGGAACGTTTTAGCAGTAGATGGAAAGAAAGTAACCAAGGCAAAGACAATAAATTTGTTTACCTAGTTTGTCTCAAAAACTATGTCTAGGGGACTACTAAGTCAGGGATTCTCCACTATATCTTTTGAGGACTCGAGCATTTCAAGGATACTGATCTTCTGATCTAGCCTGATCAAGATCGTCCTAAGCTAACTTCTCAATCTCTCTTTGTAGGTTCTCTCAATATTTTTGACAACACACAATTACAATAATCAAGTCGAGTATAAATAGCGAAACTAGAGCTAAAAGATAGAATTTTCCCTAAGAAACAATCTATCCCGAAAAATGATATAATCTCAGACGGATCTCATGAATACAGCCCAAAGCGCATCCAAACCCGCCCAAGATGCGGACGCGTCTCGGGCGTCTAGCCCACGCTTCGGGCGCTAGGCTTATGTCGCCAAGGTGCGGCCTAGCACTGCCAAAGCACGCCCGCGCTTTGGCCCTCCTTGCCCGTGTTTCGCTCGCTGCAGCCAAACCGTGACCTGACATCGCCAAAGCGCGTCCGCGTTTTGACCACCTCTACCCGAGTTCTTGTGGCGCAACCCAATTTATTAGAAGATAAAATAATTATGTATAGGCTAGATATATTCTTTCCATATGTATATCTTTTGTATATCTTTTTGCCTTAGATAAGATCTTCTTGTTGTATATATTCAGCCTTGGTGGCTCGTTCAATACAGAAAATCTTTTCCCAAATTCCATTCTTTCATGGTATCGGAGCAGGTTCTAAACCTACTGATTTTTTTTTCGCCCACCCCACCTTCCCCTCTCACCAGCATCGTTTTTTTTTTCCCTACGTTCTTGAGTTCTCTGTCAGGCTCGGTTTTCGCTTATCATGTCTGACTCTGAACACGAGGAAATCAACCCTACAGCAGTCGCTGCCACCAAGCGTGCGGCCCTAGAACCGACAAACCCTTACTACTTGCATCCTTCGGACCATCCAGGCCTGAAAATTTCACATGTTCTCCTCAAAGGAGATAACTTTCAAGAGTGGAGCACCGTCATGAAGAATGCTTTCCGAGCCAAGCGCAAGATGGGCTTTCTTGACGGCCGCATTGTGAAACCCGCCGATGACTCTGACGACTTAGATGATTGGTGGAGTGTTAACGCAATGATGATCGGATGGATATTCCAGGCCATCGATCCTTCTTTGCGCTCTTCTATCTCTGTTCCGGAGACAGTTCGCGTGCTCTGGGACGACCTACATCAGCGTTTCCACGAAGGGAACGGGCCTCGCATTCTTCAACTTCGTGCCTCTATTGCTACTTGCGCTCAGAAAGGACAGACTGTGGTCACCTACTATGGCGTCTTGACGCAACTGTGGAACGAACTTCTTACCTACGATCCCCCTTGAACTTGCACATGTGGCAAGTGTTCTTGTGATCTTGCTGCATACCTGAAGGCTAAGTACGAGCGCGATCGCGTTCATCAATTCCTCATTGGACTTGACGATACTCTCTTTAGTACGTTTCGATCCAATATAATGGCTCAGGACCCTCTTCCATCATTGGGCAGAGTTTATGCACTTGCTATACAGGAAGAACGTCAACATAATATTGTCAAGGAGCGTGAGTCTAAAGCTGCAGATTCTATGGCTCTCGCTGCGCAGCGGTGCTCTACTGCTGAATCCAAGTCCTCCGATCGGCCTACTTGCAGCCACTGTGGAGGCGTTGGTCACGACGTCTCAAAGTGTTATCGGCTTCATGGTTTTCCGGAAGGATTTGTTTTTCGCAATGGCGATATTATGCGGAACGGCGAGCGTGTCCCTACATCTCCTGGTGCATCCTCTGGCTCAACAGCCCCACCTCGTGGCCGCGGCAAAGGCGGCAAGCCCGGTTCCGCCAATGCTATGCAATTGCCTTCCACTTCATCCGCTTCCGCGCCTTCTCTCAATCCTGCTGATCAGGCCGCCTTCACTTCGGGTATAACTCCTGAGCAATGGAATACAGTGCTGTCAGTTTACAACTCTCTTCATTCACCACAGAGTTCTTCTGGTAAGCCTCTATGGATTTTGGACTCTGGCGCCTCACTACACATGACCGGCAACAAGTCTTTTTTGTCTAATTTGATTTCTATCGCTCCAATTTCCATCAAGCTACCAGATAATCGATTTGTTCAGGCTGCGTTTGAAGGCTCTATTACCTTCTCCTCTGCCCTAACTCTTCATCATGTTTTATTTGTGCCTTCTTTGGACTGTAATTTGATCTCTCTTAGTCAGTTGGCTGCTGCTGCAAACTGTGTTATTACTTTCACTGACAAAGTTTGCTTGATACAGGACCGCAATTTGAAGACGCTGATTGGTCTGGGTGAACAGAGAGGAGGGGCGTATTGGCTGCGCAACACTGAACTTCATGCATCTTCACCTTCTCAGGCTCTGTCTGCAACAGTTTCTGCATCTTTATGGCACAATCGCTTAGGCCATCCATCGTCTACTGTGTTGTCAAAACTTTCAGTTTTATCTAGCTCTTCAGTTTCTCTTGTTGACAGTCCATGTGATATTTGTTTTAAGGCCAAGCAAACTCGTAGTGTTTTTCCTTTGAGTTCGAATAAAGCAGTTGATTTATTTTGCCTAATTCATTGTGATATTTGGGGACCCTATAGTACTCCATCATCATCTGGTGCCTCTTATTTTTTAACCATTGTTGACGACTACTCGAGAGCGTCTTGGGTATTCTTGATGAAAGCAAAATCTGAGGCTTCAGGTCTTCTTCAAAATTTTTGTCAAATGACTCAAACTCAGTTTCACAAGTCCATTCAACGTGTTCGTTCTGATAATGGCGCTGAGTTCCTGTCATTGCAATCTTTTTTCGCCTCACAAGGAATACTATTTGAAAGCTCTTGTGTTTACACTCCTCAACAAAATGGTCGGGTTGAACGGAAACACCGACACATTCTCAATGTAGCTCGGGCTTTGCGGTTTCAAGCACACTTGCCTATTCGCTTTTGGGGCGAATGCATTCTCACTGCATGTTACCTCATCAATCGAACTCCATCAGCTTTGTTGCAATTCAAGACTCCGTATGAGTTGGTACATGGTCATACGCCATCCTACAATCATATTAAGGTGTTCGGATGTCTCTGCTTTGTGTCTAGCAATCCGAAGCCACGAGACAAGTTTGCGGCGCGCAGCTCCAAGTGCATTTTTCTCGGATATCCACCTGGCAAACGTGGTTGGCGGGTTTACGAACTCGATTCAGGACGAATTTTCGTCTCTAGGGACGTTCAGTTTTTTGAGGCTGTTTTCCCATTCTCTGACCAGCCTCCAACATTGCCGGCTGCAGAGGTTTCCGATGACCGCAGTCTTGCCATCTTTGAGTCCGTCGAGCCGTTTCCAGACAGGGGGAGCACTTCACCGGCGCAGCCCGTTCAATCTCCTGAGCCTGCTGCTGCTGCTGAACAGCCTGCATTACCGGCCGTTGAACCTGCAGCACCGCCTTTGCGTCGAAGTTCTCGCATCAGACAACCATCAGTTCGCCTCCAGAACTTCATATGCAGCACTGTAAGTCGCTCGACACCCCCCTCTGTTGCATCTTCATCACACTCGACCATCACGTCTTCAGGTCCCTTCTATCCTCTAGCTTCCTATGTCTCTTATAATAGTTTTTCCGATGACCACACTCGGTTTCTAGCCTCTGTAACAGCAGGTTATGAGCCCAGATCATTCAAGGAAGCTACCACTCGTCCTCAGTGGCGTGATGCAATGGAGGCTGAACTCTCGGCTCTTGAGCGGAACAAGACTTGGGTCGTCACTTCATTACCACCCGGCAAGACCCCAATCGGTTGCAAGTGGGTGTACCGGATTAAATATCGCTCGGATGGTGAGATTGAACGCTACAAAGCTCGCCTTGTGGTGCTAGGAAATCGACAAGTTGAGGGCGTTGATTTTCATGAAACGTTTGCGCCAGTTGCGAAGATGGTTTCGGTTCGGGTTTTCTTGACTGTAGCCGTGACTCAAAATTGGGAGCTACACCAAATGGACGTCCATAACGCGTTCTTACACGGAGATCTAGCCGAGGAAGTATACATGACTCCGCCACCTGGTTACATTGGTGCGTCCCCCGGTCAGGTATGCAAACTCCAAAAATCTCTCTACGGTCTTCGTCAAGCACCACGCCAATGGTTCTCAAAGCTGGCTGCAGCCCTTCGCGCATTCGGTTTCACTCAAAGTCGAGCAGATTATTCACTCTTTTCTTTCTCTAAGCATGGAAATGTCCTGCACATTCTTGTGTATGTCGATGATTTGATCCTTGCAGGCAATAATACCTCAGTTATTTCCACTGTAAAGAAGTATCTCAGTCGCTGCTTCCATATGAAGGATCTTGGGTTGCTCAAATACTTTCTTGGCCTCGAAATTGCTCGGAATTCTACAGGTTTATTTATCTCTCAAAGGAAGTATGCTCTGGAAATTTTGTCAGATTCAGGAAAGCTTGGAACCAAGCCGTGTGACTCTCCTATGGACCCAAACCACAAGCTGGCCGAAGCCTCAGGCGCCGACTACTCAGACCCCGAAAGTTATCGGCGGTTGATCGGTCGTCTCATCTACCTCACAATTACTCGGCCTGATTTGTGTTACTCAGTCCATATTCTCTCTCAATTCATGCAACATCCGAAGCTTGATCACTGGAATGCAGCCTTACGAGTCTTACGTTATCTCAAGAGCCACCCGGGCCAAGGCTTACGTCTTTCTAAAGATAGTTCACTTCAGTTGACAGCTTGGTGCGACTCCGACTGGGCAGCTTGTCCCCTGACCAGGCGCTCAATCTCGGGATACTTCATTATGCTCGGCACCTCCCCGGTCTCATGGAAAACAAAGAAGCAACCCACCGTCTCTCGGTCCTCAGCTGAGGCCGAATACCGATCCATGGCAGCTGCGTGTTGTGAGGTGCTTTGGCTTCGATCCTTGCTTCGATCACTTGGCGTCACTTCTCTGTCTCCGGTTCGCTTGTATTGTGACAGTCAAGCCGCCTTACACATCTCCTCCAATCCGGTGTTCCACGAGCGCACTAAGCACATTGAGATAGATTGTCACTTTGTGCGGGATCTTGTTCTCAACGGCACCATAGTCACGTCTCACATCTCCACTGTCCATCAGCCAGCTGATGTGTTCACTAAAGCCTTGGCCAAATCCCAATTCACATACTTAACCTCCAAGTTGGGCATAATTGATCCTCATGCTCCAACTTGAGGGGGAGTATTAGAAGATAAAATAATTATGTATAGGCTAGATATATTCTTTCCATATGTATATCTTTTGTATATCTTTTTGCCTTAGATAAGATCTTCTTGTTGTATATATTCAGCCTTGGTGGCTCGTTCAATACAGAAAATCTTTTCCCAAATTCCATTCTTTCACAATTCGCCCTTCCTTCGACTTTTCTTCCCATCTTCGGTCTTCGGCTCGTTTCGCCTTCTTCGTGCCTAATGGAATCGGTCTCCATGCTCAAGATGGTTACCGTACTCTTTTTGCTAATTATTCACACCTCGATCATGCATACCACATTAGGAGTTTCGTATGTCATCCATACGTCAGCAAATTCCAGAACCTTCACAATCCCTCCAATGAAAAGCAAAAACCAACTATGAAATTCCCTATCGTCCTCTTCTATCCAGCTTCTTATTGCCTTACTTGCCCAGCCACCCAAATCCTTTTCACAGAGAACCAGTGTGGGGTGCCATTAGGGGACAGAATTTAATAAAAAAAATCACACACCACACCCCCACAAAAAAAAAAAAAAATTACATCAATCGATCCTTCTATCTAGAATGTTCCACCCAATATCACCATCTTCCCTCTTTAATCCCTTCAACTCCTTTCTTTCACACCTTCTACCCTAAAAAAAAAACAGAGTAAATCAGAGCTTCATTTTCCCCATCAAAGATTCAAACTTTCTCCGAATTTCATACATAACGCCACCCTTTAACCAACTTGGGTCAGTCCAATTCTTCTTATAATCCATGGATCCTTGGCGTCCGATAAAAAAGGAGGCAGCTTCCGACCCGACGTCATTTTCCGGCGAGGCTCCGGCGAGGTTTCCGGCGCCTCGGCCGATGGAGGGGATTCATGAGGTGGGTCCACCTCCGTTCTTGAGCAAGACTTATGAGATTGTGGAAAACCCTGCAACCGATGAGATAATCTCTTGGAACAGAGGTGGGCAGAGCTTTGTTGTTTGGGATCCTCATGCTTTCTCCATTGATCTCCTCCCAAGATACTTTAAGCACAACAATTTCTCCAGCTTTGTCAGGCAGCTCAATACTTATGTAAGTTTGTTTTATGATCCAACTCTGATTTTTTTTAGCCAATTAGGGCTTTTGATCTTAATTCATATTAGCCTCTAGCTTAGCTGTTGTTTCCAAAAATATGAGACTTCAATTAGTTTGGATTTGCAAACATGTTTTGATGTTTCTTGCAAAGTCCAGGTGTTTTCTGTTGTTGCAAAAATGTGGGCATACTTTTAGTACTTCTTCAGTTCACTAAAGATTGTTAATTTATACAATTAATCACCCACTTCATTTGTGGTCAAAATATAAAGAGAATTTGCATTAAAAAAAATCATTTTGTAGGCAAATTTGCATTATTAGTTCATACCTATAAGGTTTACCTGGAGTTAAACCAAATTTCTTTTCCAAAAAAAAAAATACATGGACATAGTAAAGAAGGTGTATCATGTATGGCAAAAAAAAAAGATTTTTCTATAATGTGCCTAAGGGCACACTATAATAGTATAATCATCTACTAATTGAAATATTTGAATTTGATAAATCTTGAATTTTTTGTTTTTTAATTTTGTTTTGAAATGGGTTTACTATTTTTTTAATTTCTATGTTTAGTACATTTATAGAAAAAAAAAAAAAAATAAGAAATTGTACCATGTGGTTTCTTCTTGGCCTCAAGAATTCATGTGCAATTTTTGATCACATAAATTTCTGTAGGGATTCAGAAAAATTGACCCAGACAAGTGGGAGTTTGCCAATGAAGAGTTCCTCAGAGGCCAAAGGCACCTTCTCAAGAACATCAAAAGAAGAAGAGCTCCATCCACAACACCATACCAATCACTCCCTTTTCAACAAGGCTCATCAGACCCATGCGTGGAGCTCGGCCTATTCGGAGTGGGCCAAGAAATCGACCGGCTAAAGCGCGACAAGCAAGTCCTCATGACCAAGCTCGTGAAGCTAAGGCAACACCAGCAGACGACGCGGGCTTACCTCCAATCCATGGAGGAGAGGCTTCACATCGCCGAAACAAAGCAGCAAGAGATGATGAGGTTTCTTGCAAGAGCAATGCAGAACCCGGGTTTCATGCAACACTTGACTCGACAAACGGAGAAAAGGAAGGAGCTTCACGAGGCGTTGAGCAAGAAAAGACGACGGAAGATTGATCACGTAAAGGATGAGGGTTTAGAGCGGGTTTCGGAGCTTGAGGCTCTCGCGTTGGAGATGCAAGGGTTCGGGAGACCCGAAAAGGAGGACCCGGACCCGGATCCTGACCCGGGTCCGGACCAGGGTGATAAGGAGATCGACGCGGAGTTTTGGGAGGAGTTATTGAATGAAGGCCATGATGATCAAATTCCTGATGCTTGATTCAGGGAAATTCTTTCTTTCTTCTAACATTTAAAGACTAAGTCATTTGTTGTTGTAGTTGTTGTTGTTGTTATTATATATTCCTAACATATGTATTGCAGATGTTAGTAGGATTTGCAGGAGTTCTTCTCAGCAACAACTCCAAGTCTTTCTGACTGAAGTTTGGTCTTTGAAGGTCTATTGATTCCTCCATATTATTCAGTAATTATTGTTGGTGGGAAGTTTTTTGAGCTCTGTATAGTGTCCTTTGCCTTATTGCAGTTTGTAGATCCTTGAGAAGAATGGCGGACTTCGGAATTTCAGTGTGTGTATACTATGTTGATGTAAATCTGTGGTGTAGAAGATTTTGTCGGTTAGATTCTCCTTTTTCCTCCATTTTTTTTTGGCTCTTAGCTTTCTGATTGGAGGATATTTTGTTGGCCTCCAATTAGAGGTGGCAAATTCTGACCCGATCCGAATTAACCGACCGAATTATCCGTTTCGAGAACCGACCGAGACCCGAAATTTGTTTTTATCAAATCAAATCCGAAACCGACTCAATCCGACCGAACTTGACCCGGAGGTATAAGCAACCCGATTAAGAATTACCCGAAACCCGATTACATCCGAAAATCTCAATCCGGTTTCAAACCGAAACCTGAATAACCCGACCCGAAAATACCCGACCGAGTTATATCCGAGACCCGAAACAATCCGAACCCGATTCTACCCGACATCCGAAACAACCCGAACCCGATTGTACCCGATAATTATATATGATATCCGAAACAATCCGAACTTAGTACGATATTTTATATAATAGGATATAAAACATAATATATTATTAGTATAAAGTGTAATACAAAATTGCAAATGTAAGAAATTGTATAACCATGTTTATGTGAAGTGTGATCTCTTTTTTATGTTATTTTAAAACTATTGATCGTAATTTGACAAGTACTTATAATTTAATATTATCATTTATTACTAAAGATATATTTGTTTGACAAAATATAAGATCTTATTTATTGATATATGAATCTGATCATGAGAATGAATATGATTTTGAGAACGTACAAGATCTCGTAGATAATAATATCATTATATTGGTACATGCTTATGTTGTACACTTGAAATATAAAAAAAACATTATTCAAAATATAGTTACAAATCAAAATTATATTGATTCACTGTTCCAACTATCAAAACCTAATTATACAAACACATTTTTACTCTAATCCAATTCAATCAAAAATTGATTTAAAAAAAGCTGATTCAACCGAATCCGATTCAACCGAAACCGATTCAGCCGAAACCGATTCAACCGAAAACCGCTTTAACCGAAATCCGATTCAACCGAAAATTGAAAAAACCGACTCAACCCGAAACCGACTCAACCGAAAGCCGAATTAAATTAACCGATTATAACCCGCTAACCCGACTTATCCGACAATGTGAATCTCCGACCCGATCTGAACCGACCCGAATGCACCCGATTTTCCGTTTATATCCGATACTGTTCACATCCGAATAACCCGAAACCGATTTATCCGACCGAAACCCGACCGATTATCCGAATTGCCACCCCTACCTCCAATCAGGATGTTTCCATCAAGTGGGGCTGAGAAAAATCTGAACAAAACACTGACAGTTGATAACCAGATTTGTAACAGAATTTCAACCCGGTTTGACCCGGGTTTTACTTAAATAAATAACAAACCGATTTAGCTCATTCCGCTCTGTCTATGGGTTTAGTTCATTCCGAAACGGATTCCTTATACTCATAGACGGACCTAGGGGGGGTCATGAGTGGGCCCGTGCCCCCCCTCCCGTCGGGTTAATTATCGGTATATTTATGTAATTTTTGATCAAATATGAATATATTTTAGGGAAATTTGCATTAAACCACCCCTTATTTTACAATTGTTGCATATAACCACCCTTTATATTTTTTTGTACACTTAACCACCCCTTATTTGTAAATAGTTGCATTTAACCACCCATTTGACAAAAATGGTATTCTCCCACAAATAAATGACATATTTGCCCTTATTTTTAATTTTTGATTTATAAAAATAAAAAAAACTATTAAGCTCATATAGTATCTCCCAACTGAAAAAATTAGTTTTGGATCCTAAAACTCCTCTAAACTTGTATAGTTGGTTCTCGAATTGTATCTCTTAACTAAAAAAATATTTTCGAATCCTAACACTCCTCTAACGTTGTACAATTTTTTGTGTTAAGACCCGATCTGAAATCAATGGGTCAAAGAGAGACCCGGCTAGGTCATTTGTTGGATAAAACTTGAAACTCAAGATCTGATGCGTCTACCCGAAACACTGTTTTGTAAAAATAGTATATCATTCGTAATTGAATAATCTAAATACTTTATTATTAAGATGGATGCATGAATGATATTTTTTTTACTTTATTATAATAATTAAAAATTGGGCAATTTGCGAAAATGCCCCAACCAGAAAAACGGTTTGCAAAAATGCCCCTTAAAACAAAAAAATAGCGAAGAATGCTGTTTTGGGCGTTTTTGCAATAAAATTTACAATGTTTTGTATTTTGTTTTAAATAGAAGTTTATTAAAAAATCATTATAATTACTATAATAATATTTAGCCATAAATTCTGGAAATTCTTTTTAAATACAAATTAAAAAAGAGGAATTAGTACCAAATGCCCCTATTTGATAATCCGTTTACAAATATGACCTTTTTTTTTCCGATTTGCAAAAATGCCTAAAAATATTGCGATTATGCCTAAAAATATTACATTCATGCCCAAAATGACTAATTTTTATCAAAATATATAATAAACGAAATACTTTTTAAAAAATCGAAAATTATTATTTTTATTAATATTTTATTTGAGAAATAAAATATTTTAAGAAACTTTATTTTTTATCCAAATTTGAAAAATATATAAATAAAAAGATTTTATAAATATTTTTAATGTTAAAAAATATTTCGTTTTTTATCTATCCTTTTTAAAAAATTAAAGAAAAATTGAAAATCTTACCGAAATCCTCTCCATGGGCCGAACAAAAAATCTTACATAAACAAGAAAATCTTGCCTAAAAACAAACAAAAAACAAAATCAATCAAATTCCTCTCGCTCGCCGAAGTCCTGTCGCTCACTTGCCAAGATTTTCATTACAAATGGGTGACAGGTAGAGGTGTCAAACAGGTCGGGTCGGGTGGATTCGGGTTCGGTCTTTTCGGGTTCGGGTTGAGTGCGGGTTCGGGTCAATCGGGTTACAGGTCAAGCCGGGTCGGGTCTTGACAGGTTATCGTGCGGGTTCGGGTCGACCTAACAGGTCAAGAATTTGAATTTTTAATGATTATTAAAATAATATTATGATTAAATAATAATATTTGATAATAATATATTATTTTAAATATATTTTTATAATAATATTTTATTTATAATAGGTTTTTTGATAAAATATAGTATAGTATTTACAATATAATATATTTATTCTTCATATATATAATATATCGGGTCGGTCGGGTCGGTCTCGGGTTTCAACCTAATCGGGTTCGGGTTAATCGGGTTCGGTTTTTTTCTTTGCTCGCTACTATTCGGGTCGGGTTTAAACCCAAAAATTTTCGGTCGGTTCGGGTCGATTTTTCGGGTCGGGTCAGGTTTTGACAGCTCTAGTGACAGGATATTTCGTTGTGTATGACAAGATTTTCTTTGAGGGTGACAGGATGAGTATCACCCTACTTTGAGATGAAACGAATACAATAACGAAAATAATAACGTTCAATGTTAAAACGGAAATAATAATGATCCACATTTATTTATGTTTTATATTTTCAAAAAATATATTCCAACATATCTTCTACAATATGTCATTGTTTCCAAAAATTCTTAATGTTTCAAAACTATTTTAGAAGATGAGAAAAAGGGTGACAGGATATTTCTTTGTGTATGACAAGATGTTTAATGAGGGTGACAGGATGAATTTTACCCTACTTTGTGATGAAACGAAGATAATTACGAAGAATGTTGAAACGAAGATAATAATATCTTCAAAAATTAATTATCCACGTTTATTTACGTTTTATATTTTCAAAAAATATCTTCAACAATATCTTCCACCATGTCTTCTACAATATCTCATTGTTTCCAAAAAAATTTAATGTTTCAAAACTATTTTCTTTTTTTCTTTTTCTATTTTTCAATTCTGTATTTAAAATTAATTTCCATAATTTATGGCTAAATATTTTTTTATTGAAATTATAATGATTTTTTAAAAAACTTATATTTAAAAGAAAATACAAAATAATGTAAATTTAATTGCAAAAACGCCCAAAACAGCATTATTCGCTATTTTTTTGTTTTAAGGGGCGTTTTTGCAAACCGTTTTTCTAGGTGGGGCATTTTCGCAAATCGCCCATTAAAAAATAGAAAAAGAAAAAAAATATAAAATAAGAAAATAGTTTTAGAACATTAAGATTTTTTGGAAACATAGAGATATTGTAGAATATATGGTGGAAGATATTGTTGAAGATATTTTTTGAAAATATAAAACGTAAATAAACGTGGAAGATTTTTTTGTTGAATATTATCTTCGTTTAACCTTCTTCGTTATTATCATTGTTTCATCACAAAGCAGGGTAAAATTCATCTTGTCACCCTGAGTAAACATCTTGTCATACACAATGAAATATCCAGTCACAATAAAAAGATTTTTTTTCGGCGAGCGAGAGAAATTTGGTTGATTTTGTTTTTTGTTTGTTTTTTAGGTAAGATTTTCTTCTTTAGGTAAGATTTTTTGTTCGGCCCACCGAGAGGATTTCGGTAAGATTTTCATTTTTCCTTTAATTTTTGAAAAATCATAGATAAAAAACGAAATCTTTTTTAACATTAAAATATTTATGAAATCTTTTTATTTATATATTTTTTCAAATTTGGATAAAAATAAAGTTTGTTAAAATATTTTATTTCTAAAATAAAATATTAATAAAAATAATAATTTTCGATTTTTTAAAAAGTATTTCGTTTATTATTTATTTTGATAAAAATTAGTCATTTTGGGCATGAATGTAATATTTTTAGGCATAATCGCAATATTTTTAGGCATTTTTGCAAATCGAAAGAAAAAAGGTCATATTTGCAAACGGATTATCAAATAGGGGCATTTGGTACTAATTCCCCTTAAAAATTTAACTTCTATTAATAGTTACGTCAGTCCAAATTCATACGAACTTGAAGTGAACCAACCCGAAATGAACTAACCGGAACATGTAATAGAGAATAATATTTTTATATAAACTATGGGTGGTTAAGTGCAACTATTTATAAATAAGGGGTGGTTAAGTGTAGGAAATAATATAAAGGGTGGTTAAATGCAACAATTTGTAGATAAGGGGTGGTTAAATGCAAAATAAAATATAAGGGGTGGTTAAATGCAATTTCCCCTATATTTTAAATAAATTTGTATTAATATGACATGAAAATGAGCTATTCTAGATGGTTTGTTGCTTAGTTTTATTTTAATTCCACCAAGGTTCAATTCCCCATAGCACCATTTTGCTTTTTTTATTCACATTTAATGCATTCCTCTCCAATTTTTGTTTATAAACGAACTATTTATTGCATAAATTAGATTTCATACATATTGTAATTTTTTTTTAGAAATAAGTACCTATTTTTTTTACTATTTAAGAGTATTGAGTAACGAAATTTATCGATTATTCTTGAATCATTCGATCTCGTACAAGAGCTGTGCCCCCCTTTAAATCCGTTCTGCGTCCGTCACTGCTTATACTGTTGTGTTGGCATACTACATCTAAGATCACGTCCATCAACTTGTTCCGACCCAAACATAGATCCCGAGTATGGTAACTGTTAGACTATATTAGGGCATAATTGTCATTATGTATATTACTACCTTGTTATCCAAGTCTCATGTAATCTCTATACATGTCAAAATATGGCAATGAGAAGATCAAGATTTGATCTGCCAAACTCTAACCTTCTCAACGCCGCCGCGTCCTCGTCGATTTTGCCGGTAAGTGTTCCGTCTCCACTTTCAACTGGCTTCTTCTTCAATGGCAAAAGTTACGGATTAGGTTTTAATTAGATGAATCTTAATCTAGCCTTATTAGATTCTGAATTTCAGTTTTAAGGTTTGGATGAGCTTGCTTATTGCTTCTCTATGTGCTCGATGATTGATACCACCCTACGTGTTCGATGAAACTCCCATGAGAGGGTTTATAAATTCAGCTTTTGATTTGAATAATACATAAGTTACGGTTAACAAGTTGAAGGTTTGTGTTTGTTGACTCTTTTGATCATTACAAATTTTCTTAACAAAAGATCAATCAAGGAATCACGAAGCACAAAATTTGCAACATTAAGTTTCACATTCATAGATAGTTTTCAAGGCAAATATATTTTCCAGTTGATTCGAAACTGGTTTTAACAAGGATTCCTGGGAAGAACATCGGATTCAGGGCATTCGAGTTTGCTATCTGAACTTAAAATTCATCAAAGACGTACTAGAGTTTAGATTAGCTTAATCCTTGCTGTCTGATGCTGTTTAGAATCATAGAAAAGTAAGGACTTTCGAAAATGTCTTAAGTGGCTCGAAGAAAAAAGTGGCTTGACTATATACAACTTCTTCATAAACTTCTTATGTAATAAGCAAGTGATGTAATTATATCATGTCCTTGAGAATTCAGAGAGATTAAGAAATACTCCGTATACAACAAATCAACAAAATACCTTGGTAGTGGCTGTTATTGTATCTATTGGTCAGATTAATTGGCTGCTTAACTGATTTTAAGAGTTGATTTTTGAGATTGCCTGATCATAGCATGAATGAATATCTCTGCTTTGGGTTTTTAGTTTGCATCAAGTCTTCAAACGGGATCATAAATATTGGCTATGTGAATGACATGCTCAGCTCTTGATTGATTTCATTTGAGTTTGTTGCTGTTCTTCTTTGATTTCCTCTGTCAGTTGTCTTTAGTTTGGTGTGGGTCTGTGTTATTTGGTTTTCTTCTGTAACATCTTATCTCCAATAGTAAAGCTTCCTATGTTTACTGACATTATATGCATCACAACAAGTATTGGTTTTCTATAATACTTTTGTGTAAATAAGTGCTCCATGACTTTGCTGTTTCACAATGCTCTAGCATCTACCCAAACTGTATATGCATTATAAATTACTGGTGACTGAATTGTCTTGTTGAAATCCATGAATTTGCTATAGGTAGTTTTTGAGTTGGGTGCAACACAAGTACAACAATGGCAGATCACAAACCTGTTGGTGAGCCCTTGATTAATTTCTCCTTAATTCCATCTTTCTTTGGTTGAAATGTATTTTTATTTTTTTGTTAAAGATAATCCGAAAGGCTTTGATGGTGAGCCTCAGCCAAGGTTTCTGCAAATTGGTAGCATTGTACTTGAATACACCAGTAAAGCACTAAAAGAGGAGTACCAGCACATCAAAGAAGTAGAGAAAGCTATTCCCCAAGACAAATCCCTCACCGAGAAGGCGCAGGAGTCGCAGAAGCTCAAGATCCACACGTCCCTTAAGAAGTGTTTGCGCATAGGTACAGCCGATGAAAATCTTTATTGTCCATTCAAGGTATCGTACTCACATGTCTTGTATATTGTAATAAGGAAAACAATTAGTTTGTGATTGGAAGAGTTTATTATATCCTGGTTTTCAGCTCTCTACTGCATTTTAGTACCAACAAATTGGGCTCTGATGTTGAATTTGAGCTAACATATCAGAAGAAATGGGTTAGTTCGGTTTCCTTATGTAGTCATTTATGGTATCACTTTAAGTAATTTCAAGGCTTAATCTTCCATAAATTAGCAGACCAATTTTGGGTATTAATTTTAGCCAAATGTATTTATGGTACTGATGACAAGGTGATGCATATTTGAGTTTTTTACATGATGGTTTTCATTTGGTAGCTGCTGGCTGAAACGTGTGTCAAGGCAATTGTTTGTCTTATGTTCTGTATGTCATATTTTGGGTTCGGGTCAACGGTCAACCCAACAAGTTTTTATGCTTTTCTAAATGGTTGCAAACAGGCGTGAGCTTGAATGTTTGTCTTTGATATGAGTTGTCACACCATGCTCAAAGTTGTGTCACTATTGATGACAAGAGTATCTTTGGCATGAAGTGGCTCTTCTCTTTCTCAGCTGCATTGTGCTGGTGTCTGGCTGAACTGCTGTCTGAGGCCAATTAGGCCTATAACCTTCAGCAGTAGTTAATTCAGACACCAAGCCATATATCAACATGGCTACAGATCTAGCTACTATTTTCACCAAGAAAACCCGCCTCGTCTGACCGGTATCAGCTTAACAAGGCTGCCAATCGGCCATGTGAACGCTGCGATAACCAAACAAACACTCCACTGTAACGCCGTCAGCCTCTCCGTCTTGGCAAACTTCTTCAGAAACTCAACCATCATGATCTGAAGAACAATCGTTACGGCCACTATCCCAACGAACAACGGGTTCTTATGTATACCTTCGAATATATTGAACGATTCCAGCCTCCTCGCGTTGAACTCGTTAAACACTGGCAGAGGACAAACGTGTTAAAGATCAGCGTATCCTTCACCTCCTTGGTGACATTGAAGATGGACTGGCCTTTAAACTGTAAGACCAAGAGGATTGTGATCTGAAACACAGCTTGGGACAAGAGATTCCTCCACATGACGACCGTTATCAAAGGATCCTTCCTTCCAACAGGAGGCCTATGGAGCAGATCATTTGTGGGACGCTCGGTAGCAAGAGCCAACGCGCCGAGCGTGTCCATGATGAGGTTCACCCATAACATTTGGACAGCGGTTAAGGGAACGTCTCCGGCTGATACCGCCGCGATGAAGTTGATGACAAGAGCTGCAACATTCACAGTGAGCTGAAACTGGATGAACTTCTGGATGTTTATGTACACACACCTTCCCCACTTCATAACCGTGACCACCGTGTTGAAGTTGTCGTCTAGTATCACGATATCCGAGCTCTCCTTGGCGACCTCTGTCCCTTGGATCCCCATCGAAAGCCCGATATCAGCCTCTTTCAACGCAGGGGCGTCGTTCGTTCCGTCTCCAGTGACCGCCACCACATGACCCTTCTGCTTTAAGCATTGGACCATTAGAAACTTATCCATAGGGGAAGACCGTGCCATCACTCGAATGCCATCAACTCTCCGCATCCTCTCTTCGTGTGTGTAGTTTCGAAACTCGACACCCTCCACCACTTGGTTCAACGTAGTCTGCTCCTGTTGATCAAACTCTAGGATGCCACATTCCGTCGCAATGGCTCTCGCCGTGAAAACATTGTCGCCGGTGATCATCTTGATGTCCACTCCTGCATCTCTGCAAACTCCGACCGCTTTCTTCACCTCTGGCCTACAAGGATCCTTGATCCCTGCAATGGCTAGCAAAGTGAAGCCTTCCTCCTCTAACTTTACATCATCAGCATGATTTCTGACATGCTTGTGTGCAAACGCAATGCAACGTAGGCTACGCGCAGCCATACTTTCGATTATAGACTCGAATTTTCCTCTCGCGTCTTCGTCCATGGGCTTGACCTCTCCACCTACACCATAATAGCTACAACACAATGATAGGACTATCTCCGCAGCTCCTTTCCAATGCATGTGTATAGTGTTAAGAGCAATTTCCTTCACCAACACTCCACTCCTCTTCTTCTCTGAGTTGAAGCTTTCGGCATGGAGGACAGTACAACTCTGCTTCAGCTCAGTGAAGTCCATCCCCAAATCTTGAACCGCCCAAGACAGTATCGCCTTCTCCGTCGGGCTTCCAGTGATCTCCGGAACCGCCCCTGAAGACCCGGGTGGTGTATAGACACTTCCGGTTGTATTCAACCCGATCCCTTGCCAGAGAAAGTTGATTACTCTCAAATCATCACTTGAACTTCCTCTAAAGGCGCTTCCTGAGCTTTCTTCCTCTCCAAGCCAATACTTTGTGACCTTCATTTGGTTCAAGGTCAAGGTCCCGGTCTTGTCGGTACAGATGACCGTTGCAGAGCCCATGGTCTCACAGGCAGAGAGCTTCCTCACCATTGCCTGATCAGCCATCATTCTCTTCATGGAGTAGGCGAGAGTGAGCGTGACGGCCAATGGTAGACCTTCTGGTATAGCAACGACCACAATTGTAACCGCAGCTGCGACAATACGAACTATCGAGTTAATCATAGCATCCGTGCTCATTTTCCCGCCTTGATACTCCTTGTTTCCTTCCTCGTCCTTCGTGTTACCCGTGAAATACCGGGCTAACAGGACACCAAGGACTAGAAAAGCGACGGTAAGACCGACTTTTCCGATTGTTGAGGTCAAACCATTGAGCCTCACTTGAAGTGGGGTCTGCTCATTTGTATCCCTCCCTATGGAACTCATCATCTCTCCCCATGATGTGTTCATCCCCACGGAAGTCACAAGCATGTGACAGTGCCCTTCCACGACTTTCGAACCCGAGTGCAAGAACGGGTTGTTTAGCGAATCCACCTCCACTTGATCACTCTCCCCGGTCATGCTAGACTCGTCCAGCTCCATCGAGTAACCTCCTACGAAGACTCCGTCCGCTGGGACCTGATCTCCTATTTTCAAATGAACGACGTCGCCAACCACTACTTCGAAGATGGAGACATGTTGCCTCCTCCCTCCTCGCACGACATCAATCCTGATGTCGTCGCTTATCTTCGAAAGCTTATCGAACTGCCTCTCTTGGCGATAGTTACTAATGGCTGAAACGAACACCACGAGAAACACGGCAAGAAAGATGCTCCCGCCTTCGTACCATCCTTCCTTCACGCCGTGCTCTTTGATGCCAAACCCGAGAGCAAGGGCGGCGCACACGAGAAGGATGATGAGGGTGGGATCATTGAATGCTGACCAGAAGAAATGGAAAAAGCCTTTTGAAGGTGGCCTGGTGTGTGTGTTAGAGCCATACCTTTCTTTCCTCTCATTGATGTCATCGTCGTCGAGAATCCCTGTCTCTACGTCGGTTTTAAGGGCGGTAGCGATCCCCTTGACGCCTCCAAGCTCCAAGAGAAGACCGAGACTCCGCTCTCTCACCATCTCGGCTAGCTTTGTTTGATCAGGGTGATGTGTAGATGGTTCGATTTCGTGAATCGGGTTATAAGGCGATTGATGATGGTGATCTAGCTTGGCTATATGTGAGTTGATGATGGAGAGGAAAGCGCGGTACGAGTAGATGGCTACGCACGCGAACCGCCACCTTCGCCTCGCCGTTGTGAGGCCGGTGGTGGCATGGAACAAAAGTGTGGTGGTGTTATCAGACTGAGATAGAAGTTTGGTAAACATCCTTAGGAAAAGGCTAAGGCTAAGGCAAGGTGGTTTTTTTTTGAGCTATTGCTCTCAATTTCTTCTGTACAAGATTTGGCTTCTTGACAAAAAGTGTAGGATCATGCTTTATATAGGCGCCATAAAGCTTTGATCATGTCAATTTATTTGCTTAATAAAATAACTCGCTATTGGATAGGTTTGAAGTCATCAGAAAAGCTTGGTCTTAATTAATCATCCCTGGTTTTGGTTTGATAGGAAGTTTATGTTTCCTGGCCTATTGCTGTATTTTTTCTTATAGATTTGGAAGATTTTGATATTGAAGTCGGAATCATCATATATACTCATGATTTCATATGCAACGAACTTTAGTCGGCAATGGAACGTGGATCCTCTTGTTACTTATCCAGGATTGTTGGGGGAGCTTGCTAGTTTTAGAGTCCCTTAATTTTGATCATAGGAATAGGAACCCTTCACAGTTCACACTGCTTTTGTAAGAATTATTTTACCTTGTATAAATACTCTATATCAAAAATGTTACACAACACTTTAACTGTTTGTTCATCTAACAATGTGCAAGTCCATAATTCTGAGTAGCACTTTGTGGGCTTGTTTTCTAATTTCTATGGACTTTATTTCTTCATATTGCATTATCCTCTATCTTTAAAGGTGTAGGTTTATTCATAATATACCGTTCTCATTTTGTGTATGAAAAGTAATACATTTTTCTAGGTCATTAAATTATGACCCAACATGAACACTATTATTAGTTGCTTATTAAAGTGTTTATAGTGTGCTCTTAGGGCATATAGTAGAAAAATCCGTATAGCTATGTTTTTTTATCCTAATCCATATAGCTATTTAGGTATGATTTTTCTGAAATATAATGTGCCCTAACGGCGTATTATAAGATTGTATAATTGAAAAAAATTGTTTAAATTTAGTATTTATGATTAATTAAGGTTTTCTTAGATGGGATTATTATTTCCCGGTTTGGTTTCTAAGTCCAGGATGTTTATAATGTGACATTATGACACACTATTAGAGGTGTCAAACAGGTCGGGTCGGGTGGATTCGGGTTCGGTCTTTTCGGGTTCGGGTTGAGTACAGGTTCGGGTCAATCGGGTTACAGGTTAAGCCGGGTCGGGTCTTGACAGGTTATCGGGCGGGTTCGGGTCGACCTAACAGGTCAAGAATTTGAATTTTTAATGATTATTAAAATAATATTATGATTAAATAATAATATTTAATAATAAAATATTATTTTTAATAGATTTTTATAATAATATTTTATTTATAATAGGTTTTATGATAAAATATTTACAATATAATATATTTATTCTACATATATATAATATATCGGGTCGGTCGGGTCGGTCTCGGGTTTCAACCCAATCGGGTTCGGGTTAATCGGGTTCGGTTTTTTTCTTTGCTCGCTACTATTCGGGTCGGGTCTCAACCCAAAAATTTTCGGTCGGTTCGGGTCGATTTTTCGGGTCGGGTCAGGTTTTGACAGCTCTACACACTATAGAAAAACAAATATAGTTATTTTTCATGCTTATTTTTCATGCACATTTATTCGTCTCTCAATCTTATCGGTCTCTCTATACATTGTATATTTGTATATATGTTTGGTAAATCGAATCAATAACATAGAAGTACATAGTACAAGCACAACCTTCCTTTGAAATTTCCTTTGCTTAACCAATTTGATTCCGTCTAACTTGTTGCCAACAAACACCTTAATTAGAATGTGGAAATTGACACACTTGTTTGCCAACAACAAGATTTAAAAAAAAAAAAAGGGTGTTCATCATGTTGTGAAGACAAAGACGACCAAATGCACACAACTCTACAAAGACATTAACAAATAACAAAGACCATCTCTTGTGACCAGTGTTCTAAACATTTCTTTTAGGCCCGCCTAGGTCCCGTCTAGGCATTAGTCGGTCCTTGTCCGCCTAGCTTTTTAACCCGCGTAGACGGTGCTTAGGTGTCCGTCTAGGTCGCCTAGACAACCATATTGGCCGTCTAAACACTAAGTGGTTCTTCTCCTCGGCCACTTAGCGTTTTTGACAACACTGCTTGTGAGTTGTGACCACATTACACGATGTACCCTGCTATAGATCCATTTTACCTATCTAGTGTACATTACATACCAAACTTGGATGCCACGTTTCTTCAAATCTCACATTTTACTCTTTTAAAATGGTAAATTCGAGTTCCATGCGTGAAGAACTACACTTTCAAGTTTCAATCATGGAAATATACTTGTATAACGTCGACAATGTCGTCTTTTTCAACTCCTTTTCTTTCATATACGATAAAATTCGTCAGCATCCCATTTGGCATACGCGGAATGCACACGGATTTTGATCCGTCCAAGTTAAAACTTTCTAAAAAAGATAGAATAATTAAAACACCATGTTGTATCGTATACATATTTCCTTGGATGTGAAGCTTCGTAGCAACTTCTTAAGGAGAAAAAGACGTATAAAATGAACTATTTGCAAGGTCTTTGGTTTACTGTTCTTTGTTTATTAGTTATAAGTTATGGGTTGTTAGCAACTTCCGTGCAACATCCCTTGTCCACATCGAAAAACAAGAAGTCTTGGTCATGCATTAAGTGATGGCAATTGATTGAAGGAAAACAACGGTTTCTTACTTTCATAATGTGTTTGAAGTCGTAAAAATAAAGACTTCCCACATGGGAACGAGAAGTATGTAAATATTCTACTAACTAGTCTAACCCCCGTACCATATACGGGTAATGTTGGGATGCTATCAAGGACGCTTGCGTACTTGTTAGTGTACCACACAACCGTCCCTTAGTTTTGATATGACAAACTCACTGTGATTCTAATAAAGTTGTTCAAGTGTTCAGGAACGTCAGTGACAAAAGGACAACAAGTGTGTGGAGCGTTCCCTAGGCTTAGGGACGCTAGCTAACAGGAAGTAAGGACCAGCAAGAGATTACTTGAGCAAGGACGGAGTCCCAAGCAAGTAGGAATGCAAGAAGAGCGTCCTTACTCACTAGCCGACAGGATAACATCACTCGACAACATTTGATCATCCAAGGACACGTGGAGACCGATCTTGTAGCAGAGTTCATCAACACGTGGCGGCAGATCCTGTAGCGGAGTCCATCACACACAGCTGGATACAAGAAGCTTCCTCATCACCGCCATACTACGTGGAGGAAGATCTTGTAGCCACGTTCATGAAGGGTATGATCGTTAGAAGAGGAAAGACGTCCTTCCCCAAGTCCTATAAATAGCCCAAGGCATTTATTGTGACGTTAACGCTTTTAGAGAATATTCAGAGAGAATCAGAGGAAAGCGACTCACTCAAGAACACGAAGAACAAGCTCAAGAACACTCAAGAACAGTTCTAGGCTTGTGATAGATCGAGTGAGAATTGTAACCCAAAACCACAAACTGTTTGTATTCAGAAAAACCCAAAAAGAAAGAGAGAGTCCTACGAAGTACTGTAGGACGTAGGGATAGAAGTCCTTTAGAAGATTAAACTCGCTTAAGTTGTAGGTTTAGATGAGTCCTTTACTAGTGGACTTAGGAAGAACGCTAAGTGTCAGAGAACTGTAAAGACTCGCCAGTACAACTGTAAGGACGTTTAATATAAAGGAAAAAGCTATTCAAAAATCCTCTAAGGGGGTAGAGGTTTACACTCAAGTACTACTTGGTCTTGAGTGGTTCCTCTATAATTCACTGCGTTCACTTTTACTTGTTTAGTACTTAATTCCGCTGCACAACCAAAGGACGCCCCTACACCTCGTAGGAACGCCAGACCAAAGGACGCCTTTACCAAAGTAAAGGACGTCCCAAGTTTTACTAACGATCCAACAGGTAATGCGATCATAAACTCAATTTAATTAGATATGTAACGTCAATGATCACGTTAAAAATATAGGACCATATATATATATATATTTGTATTATGATTAGTGTTTTTTACCAATAGTAAATCAACTCATAATATATATAAGCTGGATTTGTTTAAAAATCACTTTACGATAAATATTATGTTTTATTAAATAATAATATTTATCTGAAAATTAAAACTAAATCTTGGTAAGGGATAATTCATAATTTTCCTGGATAATTTATAATTTTCGGCAATTTTTACAAGATAAGATTATATGAGATTCTAACTACCTAATTTATATAGAGGAGGGCCAACTGATTATTTTTATCAAACCATATATATTTATCTTTCTATTGTGATTAATATTTTTTAATATACATAAGGGCCCGGTTGATTATTTTATTAAAAATATGGCACGTGGCGCAATATTTTGTGAAGACTTTGTCTCCGCTTTATAGTATAGACAATATAGATAAAGAATTTAGAATACTCCTTCCGGTCGAAAATGCATAGAATTTGAAATACTCCATCCGTTTCGAAAATACATGTCGACCGAATCGAGACGAAATCGATGGAGTTCGGTTCAGCCTCGGTTCAATAAATTTTATAATTTCGGTTTTGGTTATTTTCGGTTCGGTTCAAATTTTTTGAAGAAAAACCTTATATTTAGAGAAAACCGGAAAAACCAAACTAAACCAATTTTTTTGTTCACTGGATTCACGAATTTAGTTTCGGTTCGCTTTCGATCTGATGCTCAACCCTAGTTGTAGCCTTATTTGCTTGTTTAAAAATACCTGTCATTTAACATATATTGCCATACTTATCTTCAATATTATTCTTATTGATTATGAATTATAGAAATTTATAATAAAATATAAAAGATGTTTACAAGATTGTGGGTAATTGTCTAAATATACATGTCTTTTTAATTTCTTAAGACAAATCTTATAGCATGTATTTCCCTACGGAGAGAATATCAAATAAGTTTGAGAGGAAGAGAGAACACAACAATAATAGCTAGCAACTAATGAAACAAGTTTAGGCGCAACTAATGAAATTACGACCTGAATTGATACAAGATGTGGTTTGGCAAGTTCCAGACGGAGATACAATAAATTTCTGGACAGATATATGGGCGATCAATGAACCAATGAAGAGTCGTGCTTTAGAACTAAACAACATAAACGAGGAACAATGGTGCACAATTTCATAAATGATGACAATAAAGGAAATGGTGATGTGTCGTACTCACCCAAATACTTCCACATGATATAATAGATAAAGCCATTCTAATCCAAATACCTAAAAATCTTTTGCGTGACCGGCGTTATTGGGCCCCAAGAAAAAATGGCTGGTTTTCGACAGTCTCAATTGCTAATTTGGTAGCAAAAACAAACTCACTTAACTTGAGCCAAAATAGTTGGATTTGGAAACTAGACACATTTTTAAAAGTTAAGAAACTTTCTATGGAGAATAGACAAGAATGGCCTACCAACTAAGGATAGATTACGAGAAAAACCAGTGGCGGTTCCCAAAGGTTTTGTAATGTGTAATGGAGCTAATAAAGATTTTGGAAACCTTCTCATAATGTGCCCATATATGTAGAGTATTGTCCAACAAATTAACCCAATAACAACGGAAGTAATTCTAAATTTTGACATTACAGACAAAACACCTAAAGATATAATAAAAGATACATCGATCAACTGATTGGCTTAAACATGTTCATGGAGCTTGTCGTTGCATGGTGGTGCATGTGGAATCGAAGGAACTTAAAATTTTCCCATCAAGATCCAAGTGATCTGATCATAGACCTTCGCCCAACACGTACATCCGGGCCCAAATCACTACCTGGAAAAGGTCAAGGAAATATACAGAAAGCGAGAAAATTGAGGTGAGAAAACCAAGCAAACTAAAACGAAAGAACCCAAATGCAATATGGGAAAAACCAGAGAACGATTTCATTAAACTCAACTTTGATGGCTCAAAACTCAACGATGAGTCAACCTCATTTGGTTTTGTACTAAGAAATCACAAAGCAGAAGTGATTTTCATGGGGGCTAAGAGGTACGGACATAATTCGATCTTGATGACCGAGGCTCTCAGCTTCGAGACGGTGCTAAGAAAGCCTAACAACTAGGTTATAAAAAGATCGAAATAGGAGGTGATAACTTGATGGTCATCGAAGCTACTAAGGGTACAAGAAAATATCTTTGGTAGATTGACCTACTGATCTCGGACATTTGTGGTTTTCTCCGAGGGTTTGAGTCCGTCAAGATCATGCATGTAAATAAGGCTCTTAATGTTATGGCAGATAAAATCGCAGAATTAGGCCACGAACTCCCTATTGATCACATTGCGAACCACCAAGGACTCAATGTTCTCATCCGTAAAGATGCTCTAGGTCGTCCCTCGTAAGTGGGAACCCTAATTATTACCTTATCAAAAAAATGTACATATGAAAAAGTTTTTCATAAGCTTCCTTCAACTCCATAAACTTTGGGATAAAACTTAAATTTTGAACAATAGTTCAACTACATTCAATGCGCGTAAACTTTGATAAACTTCCATCAACTACGCATGCCGAACACTTACCCGAAAACTTATTCTCTTACGTAAATCTTGAATAAGCTTCTTAAGCTCAATTTAAACTTTGTGGAACAGGCTCTACATCTTGTGTAATTTTTCTTCTTCAAATTAAAGTCTTCTTGTAAGTGTTCATATTGTTTGATCCTCGAGTTTTGGTCTCCTTCAACGCCTTTGTTGTTTACTCTTCTTTACGGGAAAAATGACTTAGAATACTATCAACTATCAACTATGAACCAAAAATAATACTCCCTCTGTCCCAATAAGTTAGTCCAGAATTTGAAATTGCACTGTATTTTATGCAATGTTTGGTTGTGTCAGCAGGAAAGAGAAAAGCACAAAGCAAAACCAAAAAAAAAGAGAAAAGCATAAAAAGCAAACACAGATCCAGCAAAAAAAACGAGAGTTTGAACCAAACAAGAATGACCAGTTGTAAAAAGGAAGCAAGAAATGAGAGATTGAAGAACCACAAAACACAGATCCAGCAAAAAATGAAGGCCAAATACCAGATCCAGCCAAAAATAAGGCCAAGCGTACCAAAAAACCAAGAAACAGGAAGCAACGAGGGCGAGGCAAGATACCATCTTCAAACAAGCAAGAAACGAGAGAGTGAAGCACCAGAGAAGATAGATCAAGCAAAAAAACAGAGCTGGAAGCCAGATCCAGCCAAAAAACGAGGCCAACCAAACAAAAAAAACCAAGAAACAACAAGCAACAAAGACGAAAAACCAACTCAGAAAAGAGCACCAAAACCAAATTCAAACAAACTCAAAAACGAGATTCACAAAACAAAAACAGAAACGAAAGGAGATTGATGAAACATAAACGAGATCAAAAAACGAATTTGTTGGGCTCGAGTGATAGAAATGAGAGAGGCAAGAAATGGGGGTGAGTGAAATGAAGAGTTAGGGTTTTCACTTGTGAAGAGAGTAAAAGTTTTGTTCATATGCACATGGGTCATACCCAAAAATGGCCTTCTCACTCTGGCAGTCCACCATGGACGAAATTGTGGAGGTCCAAATATCACCCAATTGAGCTAGCAGCCTGGAGGTCCAATCGAGCCCAACAAATTTTGTCCAAATCCCATTAAATCGGGTTTCATTTTATTCAAAAAAAAAAGAAAATTTTTGATAATTTTATTTTGTTTTAATTTTGTGGTTTTTTAAACTTATGAAATGTTTAAGTGTAATGAATTTGTTGATTAGATTGATGGAGAGAGAATAGTTGGGTAGAAGAAGTTGGTAAGTATAGGTAGGATGAATGATTGTGTTGGGATAAAAGTGTGAAAAAGTATGAAAAAGTGTGGATGAAAATGGAAAGAATATAAAGGTGGACAAACTTTTCGGGACGCCCGATTAGGAAATATGGACAAACTTATTGGGACGGAGGGAGTACCATATTTAAAAATAACAATTAGGTATCAAACTATCACAAAATAAATCGAAAATAGTGCAGAGCCGAATATGTTTATTCTCGAATACGAAGATATCAAATGGGAGAAGATTCCGATTGAAGTGAGGACATGGACACCGAAAATCTGATTAGGCTCCACGTGCTAAAAAAATATGTGATGTGTCTCTCTTGAATAAGCCATATGTAGAATGGGAATTATATTATATCATGGTTAAAACAAAAAAAAAACATCATCTTGTATCCCTCTTGAAGGTTGCACGACGGTGGTGGATCTAGATCGATTAAGGATGTCGTTTGATGGCGGGCGGTCTTCTTCACGATACCTTTTTTTCATTCCAAACCTAGTTTCCTCTTAATCAATTAAAGAATCGTTCACTCCGTTTTTGAGCTAATCCCTAAATTAATAATCTCATTAATGAATAATTCCATGAAATTAACTTAACATCACAAATCGTTTTGTTTCAATTTCTCTAACAATATAGAGCTTGAAATCGTAAGTATAGAACTTGAAATCCTAGCTTCCACTAACAGTATAGAGCTTTTTTTCACAAGAGAAAGGGAATTTTATGAGGATCATTTGCTTAACCCCTTGAATGATGTTTATTGCGAAATGTGGGGGAAGCAAACATGGGCATCAAGTTTTGATGCTTTTCCCCAACATGCTCCTTGCATTCCTCTTCTGATGTACAATAGAATCTCCATTAATTAATACTCGATAAATTAATAAACACGGTAAATTAATATTTTTCTCCGGTCCCGACTTGGGCTAGTGTAAAATTTGACGATTTTCGATAAGATAATAAGATAATAAATTTTCGAAAAAAAACTATAAAATATAAGGTCCCAATAAAATCATAAATTAATAATTATATGAAAATTTATAGATATATAACTAAAAGAACTTTCAAAACTTAGTAAAATATGATTCTATTGTAGTTGGTATTATTTTTTGTTCAATACTTGGTATTATTTTGAATTAACTTTCCTAAATTCAATTTAGTTACATAAGATAATATTAAATTGGAATATTTCTATCGCTAAGATCTCTATAAATTAATAAATATTAATTTATCAATGAATTAATATCTCTATAATATAATAAAACAATCCGGTTCCAACCCTATTAATTTATAGAGGTTTAAATGTAGTGCAAACAAATTTCTTTTTGCATGCCTTTCATTAAAATCAAACAAATTATGCATCAAAAAAAGAACATGGTGTATATATAACTCCAACAAAAATTTCGTAACAACTCAATTCTACCTCAAAAGTCTCCTCAAAAGTCTCCCTCCTAGCCGAATTACAGATTGCAACTTGTATATCAATATTGTTGATCATACTATCAAACCATAGTTCGACAAACTATATAAAAAACAATATTCTCATCAGTTTTTTACAACCCAGACGTGATTGAATAGCTAATTGTATAGATATAATTAGACAAACCTAAAATGACGTCGTTCAGAAGGTCTAGGTCGTCTCTGAAGAAGAAGCCGTTTGGTTTGCGTGCTGATATCCCTCTAGTCTCTGGTAAGAAATTTATGTCTCAAAAAGCCAAAGAGATATCGGATATTCCAAAGGAGACTCTCTTAAGGACGCTAGCTACACTTTCCATCCGGCAAGGAACTACTATGTGAACTATCAATTATCTGTTACTCATATTACTTGAGGCATGCAGCAGGCTTCCAAATGGGGACATAGTCATGCAATTGGAACGCATGAGGAGACAATAACAAGGAGACAGATCCTCAAGCCATTAAAATAACGGTGGATCTGTATTCTCTTATAACTTTTATTCAACTGAAATGACAAATCAGATGGTAGGTTAGTGCATGGCTATATATCCTCTGTAGCCCCTCCCAATAATGACGAACGAGAAAATAACAAACAACGTATATTTACATTGACCTTGCTATACTTGTACTTAAAAAGTACTTTTTGTTTAAAAGTGTAGTTTTTTGTCTTGCAATTTGTGCAATTCAATAGTGTTTTGTGAATTTGGAGTCAGAACAATATAATTCCTAATAAAAAGTACTTTTTACAAACAAATAACAAAGTGTAGTATATCCATTGTATCCATAATACACATATAAATGAACATTGTTTGGTTCATCGTTGATAGTTGTTATTATTGTAAGTTATTGTTCTCTACCTTATATATGTATATTTTGTGATACGATTTCCTAATCTTTTTTGACATCTAGGTATAGCAAATATTCTTTCGACATTTAGGTGCAGCAAATATCTACTAAATATAGAAACTATAACCCTAAAATGAAAATAGTAAACCCTCCACAAAATAAAATTAAAAAAATCAAAAATTTAAGAGTACTAGGTGGTGGACTGAGAAGACGCGAAGTGTGAAAACAAGGGCTCGTCTCTCTCGTTCTTCCGCTCACTCTCCCTGTAAGTATTCGTCTCTCACCCTAGATTTTCACTGCTTGCGCGAGTTTCCATCTTTGAGCTAGAATCAAAGGTACATAACCCCATGGTTATCTTTTTCCCAACCCTCTGTCAAATTAGTCGTTTCGTTTGCTATACCTAGATCTAGGGATTTACATTTGTCCGGTTAGCATTATCAGTTTGCATTCCTCTCTCTTTTTGATGTGTGTTTGGGGTGTACAGAATGATGAATTGGGGTTCAAAATGGCTGCTCGAGCGGAGATTTCAAGGTTCAACTGGAAATTTAGGGTTTAGGGTTTAGGGTTTAGGGTGTTTGTTGATATGCCTGTTTTTACATGTTAAACTTTTGGCCTTGTTATGAAATGCTCTTCCCCTTGTGCTCTACGCGGTTCTGTTAGCTGTGTGAACTACGAATTGGTTTTGCAAGGGTATGAGAACAAGCCTTGCATTTCGAGTGGCCATTGTGGAAGTCTGGTTGGTCATTGAAGTCGTACTAAGTTTGGTCAAAAACTCAATTTGATTTCAACTTTGATGCTGAAAATTTGAAAATTGATAGCCCAGATATTGTTATTTATGTTATTCATTTGCCTTGAACAACACAAGTGTTATGCATGGCTGTGTGAACGACATCGGAAGTTCAATAGGTTGAATGTGTTAAAACTGAAAATTGCTCACCATTAAGCAAATGAATGAATGACTCCTATTGTTTCTCTGACACAAATTACTTAGTAACTTATGTCTCCATTCTTCAATTTCAATATAGCTCGACATTTTACTTTTGAAATCAAGTGAAGCATTGTTTTGATTGACTGCTGAGACGGTTTAGTTTGGTCAGATCTGCAGTCTGAAGTGGAGATGGCTAAGAAAAAGAACCCTCTCGTGTTTTTTGATTTGTCTATTGCTGGCCAACCTTCTGAGAGAATCACTTTTGAGGTAATTGTTAATCTTCACCTTCTAGTTAATCTTGTTCATGTTTTGTCTTTTTTCATGTCATCTTGGAACTGATATCTTATAATTTTGTGTTTAATCATCTTGTGTTTTGCTTTATGTATTGCAGCTTTTTGCTGATGTCGTTCCTAAGACAGCAGAAAATTTCCGGGCACTCTGTACAGGTACAAAGTTTAAGATTATTAGAGTTCTTTGTAGGGTAGTCTTATTCCATCTATTTCTGACAATTTTTGTGTATCGACTGGAATCTGTTGTAGTTAAGCAAGTGAGCTAGAATTCTTTACTATCAGACATTCATACTATTGTCTAGAAATATTTTTAGATTCATTCTTTAACCTTTACTGACCTGGCACAGGTGAGAAGGGAGTTGGAGCCACAACTGGAAAATCATTGCACTACAAAGGAACAAGCTTTCATCGTATAATCAAAGGATTTATGGCACAAGTATCTTACTATCCTTTCTAGATTAAGAAGTTCTATGCTGTTTTATTAAATGTGTTGGTGGAATCATGCACAACCAATGTTTTATTAAATTTGTTGGTGAACAGCACTCTGTCATTATATATGTTGAATTTTTCTTAGCCAGTGTTTAGAGGCACCAATTTACTATGACATTTGTTTGTCATTTCTAACTGCAACTTATTAGTCATTTTATTCTAGTTAACCAACATAAAAATGGCTTTTGTAGGTCCTTAGTCTTTACTTTTTAAGAATGGTATATGTCAATAATGTCTTAAAGATGTACAACAGATAACCACATAGTAGTGATATGTACATTCTTGATTTAGGGAACTTTGCCTTGGTTGATGCTTTCAAAAATTTGTCATTAATCCCTTATTTGAGAAGCTCCTCTCTCACCCACTGGGACATCATTCATATGTTTCTTGGGTACAGGGTTTATTCTCCACAACTCCTTTTTTTTATACAGGATTATGTGTTTTTTTTTCCCCATCTTATTGCTCTGTTTTTCAGTTGAACACTTTATCTGCCATTCCCTAGTGACTTTAATCTTTGTACTTCTTTCTTTCAGGGTGGTGATTTTTCAAAGGGAAATGGTATGTTGTTACTACAATAGAGCCCTTTTGTTGAACATTGCCTGTCTATGCTTAACTAGTATGTTCACAGGGACTTGTAAAGGAATGTAATTTTGCCACTTTGCAGGCACTGGTGGGGAAAGTATATATGGAGGCAAGTTTCCAGGTCAGAATTTACCTCAGTTCGCACCATTTCATGTTATTATGGTAATTTTAACTCAAGCATTTAATTCATGAGGGGTGATTATTGCAGATGAAAACTTCAAATTAGAGCATAATGGTCCTGGTCTTTTGTCTATGGCGAATAGTGGTCCTGGCACCAATGGGTCTCAGTTCTTCCTCACATTCAAGCGTCAACCTCATCTTGATGGGTAAGGCTCCAATCTGTTTTTTCTCATGGTATTAAGTGTGATTCTGTATGGATTAAGTCATCTTATTTCATTTTCATCTTTTATTATTGGTATACAGGAAGCATGTGGTGTTTGGAAAGCTAGTGACAGGGATGGACATTTTGAAGAAAATTGAACAAGTGGGCTCAAACAATGGCGAACCTGCTGAACCTGTCAAAATCGTGGATTGTGGTGAAGTGCCTGTTACTAAGAGTCAATCCGAGGTTAAGCTAAAGAAAGGTAAGAGCTGGAAGTGAAGTATGACAATAGATTCAAACGAATTGTTGCCAACATATACGTTTTTCTAATTTTATTCTTTCAGGAAATAAAAAGAACAGATCTAGTAAAGCCCTTAGTTCCGATGATAGCTCTGATGGAAAAGCTGGAAGAAGACGTAAATCACTTAAAGACAGACGAAAGAAGAGGAAACGATACTCTTCATCTGATTCATACAGTAGCTCTGCGAGTGATGTTGACTCTAGCTCCCATACCTCAGATTCTGATAGTTCTTCTGACTCTGATTCAGACTCCTATTCTTCTTCATCTGAGTCTAGTGATGGGAAGCGATGGAAGAGGAAGACGTCCTCTAAAGGTGACAAGAGCAAACGTGGGTCAAAAAGAGGGGCTGGACAGAGGGGAAGTAGGAGAAAGATTTCTGACCGCAGATCAAAAAGGAAATCAAAACGGTCTGCTTTTTTTTTCTCTCTATTGATGCTTTTTTTTAGTTAGCACCAGTTTTTCGCTGATTGTGCCTTTTATTCAAATATGTATGTTTTTCCTCCCGCTTTCAGGGCCTCTGAGAGTTCTAGTGGTTCTGAGAGTGATACCAGTAGCAGAAGTAGCTCCGATGATGACGTTGCTCGTAAGAAGGGGAAGTCCTCACAGTCTGTGAAAAAGCCAAGAAGTCTTGGTATGGGTCCTTTGTTATGTTTTATGCATGATGACTTAATTTTAAAAAGCTTACACTAGAGATATTTATGTCTTGTTGGCTGTGTGACTGATACAGACATGGACATCAAATCTGCGTCACTTGCAAAAGCAGAAAAAGATGAAACAAAGAAAATGGTAGACAGGTCAATGCACGACGGAGGAAGTAAATCCAAGAAAGTGTCTGATTCACCTCCCTCATACGCATCCGACAAATCAAGGTTTCTGTTACTGTCATTAATTCTTTTCCTTGAATTCTCTCTTTTTTGCAATCTGTTTCAATTCTTGTAACAAGCAATGTTTATCCATCAGGAGTATGACTCCAGCTGACAGACGTGATAAGGAACCGAGTCCAGCTAGAAGTCCAAGCATCCCTCAAAGGAGTCCTCTAGATGAGCCCCTCAATAAAAGCCCTGCTC
The DNA here is from genome assembly GCA_934048045.1 of Polygonum aviculare. Lineage (NCBI taxonomy): Eukaryota > Viridiplantae > Streptophyta > Magnoliopsida > Caryophyllales > Polygonaceae > Polygonum > Polygonum aviculare. The sequence continues at coordinate 31,245,786 of OW204028.1, read as the reverse complement.
CAGAGTTACATGAACCTCCTGCCCTGTCTCACGGTAAAGATGCACCTGGAAGTCCACCTCAAAATGGTGGGCCCACACGTGTAAGAAAAGGCCGTGGCTTTACTGAGCGCTTCTCTTTTGCACGTCGCTACCGAACACCTTCTCCAGAGCGCTCCCCTCGCCGGTCCTACAATTATGGGAGAAGTTTCTACGACAGGAATCGTGATAGGTATAATTTTATCATCGGTTTTACTTACCCATGCCTAAAGGCATACAATATTGGTAGAAAGATATTCCTAAATTTGCTGATTTAGAATTTCTATATAGGGTACAGAAAGACCGGTTTATCATTTAGTGTCTACAAAAATCATGTTTCTCAGTCAAGCTTGCTATTTGATTTCTGAATTACAGGTATCCAAGCCACCGAGATTATGCAGATCGCTTTCCACATCGTCGTAATAGGAGCCCTCCGAGAGCCAGATCACCGAGGTACTCTTTTATCAATGTTAACTCTGTTTGATGAATGTTGTCTCTATGCCTTGAGAATTCGTTTTTGGAGACAAATACCCTAAATAATAAACTATATACCTTGTAAAGAAGACTTAGAAAAATCCTATAATAGAAATTCTAGATAATCTATTTCAGTCTGGATAGAAAAGCGTTTTGTATTGAGTTCTGTGGCTAATTCTTTTTTTTTTTTAAAACAGGAGACATCGGAGTCGTAGCCCAAGGCGATCTCGAAGCCCATACAGCCGTAACAATGGCAGAAACCGAAGCCGAAGCCCGAACCGTAGTCGTAGTCCAGATCGAAACCGGCCTGCAATGAGTGATCGGTTGAAGTCTCGTCTGGGTGCACGAATTGAAGACCGGCCTTCTTCTGGCAAAGGCCGGACGAGAAGATCTAGGACCCGAAGCTCGTCTCCCTCAAGGTCCCCCGTGAATTCTCCACCCAAGCGTCATGAGAAGAAGCGGTCAGCATCTCCAAACAAGTCAACATCAAACTCTCCGGCGGCTCAAAGGGGTTTGGTTTCGTATGGAGATCTTAGTCCGGATGCTGGTTCGAGGTAATGCTTTCTTGTGGCCTCTAAAACTTCACCCATGCTCGGTTTTGTCTAATGGAACCTCACTTTCGAGCATTATGTTTTTGCCATGGGAACCGTTTCGTTGTTCTTGACAATGTGTTCTTAAAGAGTTTGTTTTGTATGACTTTCTTATAGACATGCCTGAATTCCTAGACGTTGGATCAAGCTATATATAATGTTGCATTTATGGACATATATGGTTTATCGTCGTCGTAGTCGGTTTCTTCCGAATGAGCGAGCATGTTCTTGTTTATAATGTCACACAACAGGTTCAGCCCCATCGCATGGAGCGTGGTTTATTCAAAGTTATGCTCGGCAATCAACTTTTTTAGAACCCTCCAAATTTTCAATGGTGGTGTTGAAACTAAGATATCATCATGAGAGGTTATAATATGGCTTAGCTATCGATATCTCGTGTAACAAACATGAAGTGTCAATTTGCTATCGTTATTAAGATGTACCAAACACCAAGCGTTATTAAGATATACCAAACATCAAGCATGAATATGATTCATACTCGAAAACATTATGGTTATCAAGATATTCCAAACATTAGGTATGAATATGATTCAATACTCATAAACATTACTGATATCTTAATATGAGTACCGAGTGAACCCTTAGCTTCAGATACTAATATATTCCAAAATGAACACACATGATATCTTAATATGGGTACCGAGTAGTGCTGTTTCCGGTTCGGTTTGAGCCGGCGAACCGGACCGGTCAAAACCGGAACCTTAACCTAAACCGCCAAACCGGCCAGGCTAGGTTTAGGTTAAGGTTCGGGGCTAGGCCAAACCGGTGAACCGATGGTTCAAACCGAAATGGAACCGGGTAAAAACCGCGGTTTACGAGTTTTTTTTAAAATAAATTATATATTTTTAGTTTTAGTAGCCGTGAACCGGCCAAACCGCGGGCGCGGTAACCTGAACCGCGACCGCAGTTCCTATATGGATGAGAACCGCTGTCACAGAATGTGGGCCGCGCCCGTGGGCTCTCAGAAAAATAAAAAAAATCGGAACCGGAACCGGAACCGGTCAAAACCGGGAGGAAACCAGTCAAGACTAAATCGTTGATTCCGAACCGGAACCGACAGTTCGATTAACCGAACAAAGCACTAGTACTGAGTGAACCCATAACTTCGGATACTAAGATATATCAAATATTTTATCACGATGAAAAAGGAACTAAGACAAACATTATGAGACAGAGAGGTTAATCGAATAGACACTCTGAAATCTGTATAAACAAATAAAGAGGAAATTGTTTGTCTTACGCCGGTGTCATGACAACCTTATTAAAATAATAATAAAGTGTAGTTAGTGGGTGATAGCTTCTATAAAGTGCTTTTGAATTTATCTTTATCACAATAATTCACAATTCTGGTGGGTAACCGAAGCTAAAGGGTCGGGCGGGTCCCACATAGGTTTGTGTACAAGAGACTTAATGGGCCTTCAATTTGGGCTGAAATTTATGGATCAACTTCACATTTTTTTGTGAACTTTGGGTTTTAATTTATTTTAGCCCATAAACATACCTGATAGTTTTAAGCCCTAGACCAATTTAAGTGGTATTTTAACTTAACAAAATTTCCACCCTTAGAGCATTTTTATTGCTGATTGAAGGCAACGAATTAAGAGAGTACTTAACCTCCATTATAAGTATTGATCTCTATTGATTGAAGACAACTGTTTTAGTGCGATTTATAACATAATTTTTTTTTTCGTAAAAGTTAATTTAAAATTGCCTGAGTTATTAACCTCCATTATAATTGTTTTAAGTACGATTTATATTTCTCTTTGATTTTAAACGTTATAAGTGTTTAAGTCCCTCGATTTATGCATGATACGTAATCTTATGCCAAAAAAAATGCAAGTAATAATATGACATTTATTTTTTTCGAAATGATATATATTTTATCTAAAGTAGCATACTTTTCATATCTTAGACACTTATTCTTCATATATCATACTTTGTGCATAATTAATCCTTTGGGCCAATGGGCTTGGTAGTTGGGCCTTATATTTGGGCCGATTATTTGCCTCCATACAGTTAGAATTATAACCATGGTGGTTAATTCTAAGCGGTTACAATTTTCCTTATTGATTATAAACGTGATCTTTTGGTATCTTTTGACATCCAACGTTTTTTACTTCAACATAATAAAACAACTATGTCGATGGATGACTCATGGCATGATGTGAATGACTCACATATAGAAGAAGTCGAGGGTCCGTTGCTACCGTATATTTTCTACGAAACACTTGATGAATCATATGTGGAGATGCAAATGCATCAACAACAAGTGGAAGGTTTGATAACCAAGTTCCCTAGCCAAGGGTTCTTACAAAAGGAAGTTCCACGGCAGGATGTCCTCACCATTGGCGATGACATGCTTGTTAGAAGGTTTTGTGGATTTTCGGACCAAGTAGAAGTCATGTATCCCGTCCATTATGAAGAGAGATCCGAAGGTTTCCATCCGGGCTGGATATGTTTGCCACTATATGCCTTTTCTATGGGATTTCATTTTCCTTTTCCACAGTTGACTAGGGATTTCTTGAAAGTTTTTCGTCTATCTCCCGCTCAACTTAAGCCTCAAACATGGCGTATGCTATACTGCATAGAATATGTGACTAACCGTATGCATGAGGGTTATGAGATTGCCGATCTCATGAGTTGTTATGATATTGAGTATGCCAACCATGGTAGAATATCACTCGTATGTAAACCGGGAAAGGCTCCTCTATTTCATGGTACTAGTTATCGTATTCCACCGAATTGGTGCTCCAAATATTTTTTCGTTCGCATATCTTCTCTAGGTATGCATGAGGATTGGAGTTGGCTGCACAATAGATGGAGTATAGATGGTAATGTCTATTTCACTTTTAATGCTAAGTATTATTCACGCTTGTTATTGTGTACTTGCTAATGCATGAGATCGTATTCTAGATCGGTTCGGTAATGTAAATGTGGTAATGAATGATATCGTGTTGTATATTGCAGTTGCACTTTCAAAACGTGTGGAAATGTTGGAGGATTGTGGCGCTGTAACGTCGAGGATCCTTGCCACGACCCAAGGCGAAAAGACGTTTCCCATGCAGCCCATGAATGAACTTGCTCTATTGAATGATTTTTAACTTTGGTTGTGTTTTTCGTATAGTTTGAACATTTGGTCGGTTTGTTGTTGTGTTTGGATATTGGGTGTTTGGATATTTAGTCTTTGTATATTTGATGTTTTCAGTTGGAATGCATGATATGTTGTGTGGATATATCGTATATTGATTTAGGGCAAAGTCAGTATAAATTGCTACGTTAAATCCTAAATTGCAGCATATGTTATCATAGTGCTGCATGCGGGCTTTATATTTATCGTGGGCTAGGCCCAATACTTAATCTGAAGCCTTTGTGTTTACCAATGGCCTAATATTGTTATTTAGCACGACTTCTTTTTTTAATATCATAAATTCATTGTATTTGTTTGTTTATCATTCATTGATTGTATCTTTACCTCATTAATCAAATGCCACTAGTTTTTTCATTTGGATGGGTTTTGTATCTTATTTCTTTTTTTTCGATCAAGATATTATTTCATTTTATAGATGTCTTGGCTAAATTTTATTTTAATTTATAGATTAGTTCACACATTGAAATAACTATAACCTAGAAATAAGCATAGTAAAGGTTAGGATAACATACATTAAACTTAAATAAAATGAAGCATAGTATAACATCCATTAAACTTAGATAAAATGATCCATTATGGATAACATACATTAAACTTAGATAAAAAGAAACTTGCAATACAAAACGATCCATTATGGATTACATGAGCATCTTCATTTAACTTAGCATAATGATTAATAAAATAAAATACAAGACAAATGATACTTGAACTATTCTATGCACAAAGGAGGTTAGCTCCTTCAGATCACGCTTAATAGCTTGGAGATCATCTCGGTAAGCACCAAAGTGTTAGGCCTCGTCTATATCGTCGGATCCATCTAACCATTTGAAGAACCCACAATGGTCACATTTAAAGAACAAACGATTCGGGTTTTTAGGTGACTCGGATATGCGAATTGTAGCTTTAGTTGGTGGATTGCACTTACAATACACATTCTTTGGTCTAAATGGAGATCTGGTACTTGATGATGATCCTTGATGATCCATCCTCGACATAGCTCGAGCAAAATCTACACAAATTGGAAAGATTAGAACACCGATTAAGAAAAAAGAAAGAGGGATTGAAGAAATTACAGATTGTATTTTTTGGTTGAAAGAAGAAATTACAGATTTATTTGAGGAAGGGTTTACAGACTAAATGAAATGAAAGATACCTTATAAACAAAAGGGATTGAAGGATCGATTTTTGGCTTGAGAGGCAATTGAAAGTTTGAAATTTTGGTTTGAGAGGCAATTGAAATTTAGAAAATTTGGCTTGAGAGGCAATTGAAAATTTGAAATTTTGGCTTGAGAGAGAAGTGAAATTTTGAGCTGAAGGATTGATTTGATGAATACTCGAAATCTCTTTGAGTGTTTTAGAAGGAATTGATTTTTATTGCTTATTATGACTCCCGCCAATGCATGTCTCCCGCCAATGCATGGCTTCATTTTCCCAACATAAAGTAACATTGAATGCACCAAGATTATTTACAAACAATATTGTATATTTGATTTCGTTTTTGGCTTTTAGATAGTTTATGTCCTGCATAAATCCATTTATAAACAATATTGAACTAATACTGTATTTTTGTGATTGCCATTTATAAACAATATATAGGCCTTTTTTTGTGAGGAGTATTTAAGCCTTTTTGAGTATTATTTATAAACAATATTGTATTTATGATTTCGCTTTAGGTTTTAGAGTTTACAACCAACGTGAATCCAATTTCAACATATATTAACCAACATAGATCGGATCGTACAATCGATTGTAAGGGGAAATAACCAACATAGATCGGATTGTACAATCGATTTATGACTCTTGGGTCGTACAATCGTTGGAATCGGAGGATCGAGTCGGGCTTCGGATAACATCGTTTACAAGGACACGTGACATATATATGTACATACTTTACGTCTTTGAGTAAGCTTTCTAGTGATTAAAGTTGACAATATCAATATATAAGCAAGTATAACTTGAAACAAACTTTTACCTAAAGTATTGTATAATCGTATTAAGCCATTTCACCTAAACTAAGCCCTAAACCCTAAAAACATTAAACCCTAAACCCTAGGCCCTAAACCCTACATGTGTAATGTAAAACCCTATATGGTAAAGTATTTATTATATATTTTTTTTGGTCAAAGGGTAAAGTATTTATTATATAGTCCTAATATATGTACAATTTCCTTATGCAATATATAGAAACTTATGTACATATGTGAAGTAATATTTGAGGTGAGGTACCCTTGTAAGCAATATTGTGATTCCATATGGTAATACTCCGTATGAATTTAATCACTAGAACATTACAAACTCGAATGAGTATTTAAGTCATTTATGCATTAAGGAAATATGAAATGATAACTCAAACTAAGTGAGATTGAGTCATTTGTGCATTAGAAAATATGGCTTCATGAATTATTGTATACAAGGATGAATGACTAATTAATTTGAAAATGGTAATTAATAAGATTACTCCTCCATTCGTATATGGTTACAACTTAGAATAAGGCTACAACATTTGTACATAGATATATTGCATAAGGAATCATATGTTAGGACTATATGAGGTCGATATTTTTTTTTATTTTTTTTATGATCAAACAAATACATTCATTAACTTAAAACAAGCTAAACTTCGAGTACATGATAAAATTGAAGCGGACACTAAAAGGCTATAATGTACATCCATCCGTTGTATATTTAATTATTTAAATGGTCAGCTTCATTTGCCTTCATTGGAAAAAAGGTTAATCATTGCACTGATATGATGATTACACTCTTGGAAACCTGCGCTGGTTAATTAAAGATTGTCAGCCGCCCAATGTAATTAACTTTATTTGTCATTGTATTTTCAAATTATTAACAAATGCAAATAAAACATCTTTCCTTCTATACAAAGATACGAAATTACAAATATTTGTGAACTTTACTTTTTCAATGTTCGAATGGATCGGGTTTTGGTTGGATCGGGTTTTGGTAGAATCGGTTTTCGGTTGAATTGGTTTTCGGGTAACCAACTTATGATAACTACCATAGATCGAATTGTTAGAACCGACCAACATATGAGAACCAACATAGATCGGATCGTAGAATCGAATGAACATATGATAATCAACATAGATCGGATCGTTGAATCGAAACAACATATGATAACCAACATAGATCGGATCATTGAATCGAATCAACATATGATAACCAACATAGATCGGATCGTAGAATCGAATCAACATATGATAACCAACATAGATCGGATCGTTGAATCAAAACAACATATGATAACCAACATAGATCGGATCGTAGAATCAAATCAACATATGATAACCAACATAGATCGGATCGTAGAATCGAATCAACAAATGATAACCAACATAGTTCGGATCGTTGAATCGAAACAACATATGATAACCAACATAGATCGGATCGTTGAATCGAGTCGTTAGAATCGTAGGGTCCCATATTATAACTAAACAATATATGATAAACCTTAGTGTTTAGACTTTACAACAACATAAATCCAATTACAACATATGCTAACCAACATATGTAATATTTTGATTATTTACAAAAAATTTGGTACTATTTCCTCTTTAAAAACAAAAAGACATTATAATCGATCGGTTACTTTAATTCCTCTTTTAAAAAAAGACATACACGAAATTGTGAAAAAATCTTATAATAGTGACATTATACGTAGTGACATTATAATCGATCAGTTACTTTAATTCGTGTTTGGTTGAGTCGATTTTTTAAATGTCCGATTGAATCTGATTTTGGTTGAAATGATTTTCAGTTGAATGATAATATCGACTTATGTACAACATAAATCGGAACCCAAGTCTTTGTTAAAATTTGCGGCACATCTTAACCCTTTAATTCGTGTTTCGATTGAGTCGGTTTCGGTCGGTTCTCGAAACCGATTATTCCGTCGGTCTAGAAACATAATAACATATAAGAATGAATTACAGTGGGCAAATAATGCCAAAAATCAAACTTTAGTATTTGGTTAGATTAGATTGCATAGATTGATCACTCAAAAATCCATTTTTCATTGTTAACGTGCATTTCCGGCAAAATATTTTAAAAAATGTATGTTCACTTGCATTTACAATGTACCACTTAAAATGAATTGATCACTCTAACTATATTAATTATGTTTACATTTCAAATGAGATTATATTTTTTCGGCCAAAATAAAACCCATTTACAATGTACCACAAATTTGTCCGTTTAATTAACTTCTCTAGAAATTACTGAAAAATAAAACCCATTGACCCTGAAATTTCTCTCACACTCATCCATTGAAAACACTCTGACTCCCAATTTCTTGAACCTTCTTCCCAATTTCTTCCTCTGAAATCTCTTGGGCTCGTCCGAATCCGCTCACGAATATCACCGCCGGTGAGTTTTTCTGTAAAGTAATCCGATCACCCTAAAGCCGCCTCAAGGTTTAATTTGTATAAAATCATTATTTTCCTTGAAGTTAACGCACAATACCCTGTTCTTTGATGCTAGGGTTTCAAGAACAATGGAGTACTATACAGAGACAGATGTGTTCAAAAATTCAGCCACCGAAGATGGTAAGTGATATCGTTGTTGTTTACTGTTTAATGATCTGTGAGTAAGGCTAATTAAACCCTAATTAAGCCCTAATATGTTAACGGCAGATTCAGGGAGCGATGGTAGTAGTTGGTCATCGTGGACGGACTCGTCCGACGATGGCCAGTCGTCAGACGATTATTCCGTCGGGTATCCTCTTCAAGATTCACCGAGAAGTTGCTCAACAGATGAGGACGACTCCGATGTCAATCCCTCCGATTCCGACGTAACTGACGGAATATCATACTCTAGCGGTGATGAAGAGAGTACAAGGGACTCTGAAGACTCCACATCCCTCATATACAACCCACCACACTTCAGAGTCAGAGTCGAAAGCCGACATCTTGTTCGGAACAATGGAATTGTAAGGTTTTTCAAACTCAGTGTATAGTAATCCATTGTTAGATTCTTGTTTAACTAACTTTATGCACTTTTTTGCAGCGTGTACCTTCAGAGTTTGCAAGAAAATTCTTGCCTGGTAAGTCGACAATGGCCAAAAACATGATTCTGAAAATGGAACATGGATCGTTTCGCGTTGAGTACCGGTTCCACAAGAGGTTTAAAGGCTGGGCTGCGGAACTCGGATTGGGATGGGAAAGGTTTGCTCAAACAAACAAGCTTCATGTTAACGATATATTGGATTTCGAGTTGGACAATCTCTTCAAACAAATCTACCGAGTGCAAATCCTAAGTTTTTTTTTACTATACAACATATTGATCATCTTTAGCTAATGTTGTTATGAAATGTGGAATTACTCTAATTTTTATTTCATTTGTGGTAACTTAGGTGAAATGGGAATGGTGGAATGGTGGATGGTGCCAAGGTGGTTCTCTCACATTGCTCTCCATGCATATGAGCATTCTGCATTGTTTTGTTTTAATTTGAAGTACTTTTCAAGTGGTTTTTTGTTTGTAACATCATGGTGGATTTGCTGTGTTTGGATTTGGTGCGTTTTGTGGCTGGTTTGTTATGACATTAATGGTGGTTTTTTGGTTTATAGTTTGTTATCATTTACCATGGTCCCTTTTGTGGATGTAAGGACATGGTTGTGATTTGTGAACAAGTGATGACAGTAATGGTGGTTTTTTGGATATGGATTCTTAGGTCAAAATTAAATGCATTTGTTACATACACTATATTAAATTATGAAATCTTAGGTCAAAATTGAATGCATTTGTTATTGTAAAACACCCGAGTACAAACTTAGGACTTATAATAGCTTATGGTCAAAATGATGAAACTTATAGTGTAAGTTTAAGTTTAAGTTGTACTACTTGTGGTACAAAAACAATTACAAAAAAAAACACAAAATATATTTGCACTAGTGGAGTAATGATAACACCTACAATCATAGTTGTTTTGGAAACCGGCTGTAATTAATGCATGAATTGTGAATTGGGCAAAGCTTGCAGACACTTGATACTCAGATTTCGGTAATTAATAACAAGTTCAAATTTTGGTAAAGTAATTTGGCCAATTTAATTCAAATTTGGGTAATTCTAATTTTGGTGGAAAGCTTGGTAATTCAAATTTGGGCAATCTTAATTCAAAATTTTCGCTCAAAATAAATATTCAAGTATTGGTAAGTGCATGTACTGAAAAATGACAAGTTTGGTAATTAAAAGAAACCAAATACTACAACAAATGCCTTTTATAGAGTTAATGAGTACATTTAGATTTTTTTAGGCAAAATGGAGGTTTTGGTTTTGACATTGGGCCGCCCGTTAATGATGACAGTTGCAGTAAGATTTCTTCTATTGTAGTAAGTGCATTTGTTTTTTTCTTTTATTTTTATATTAGCTAATCATAAATTGTTGTTGAGGTCCGGCAAAAACATTAAAAATAGTCCTATCCGGCTTAAACAATTCAAAGACAAACAAGTAAAAAAGTTTTGGTATATGGTGAGGGAAAAAAAAAAGACATGGAGATTCATACCTTACAAATATGTCATTGGTGTTGGTGTATTGATTATATAGTAAAATATGACTTAGGTCCAAATGCACTTACCACAACTTAAACAATACAAAGACAAAGATATGCAAACTATGACTTAGGTCCAAATGCATGTCTTATGGTTTATGTTCTTAGGTCCAAATGCATTTTATATTTATATTTTTACCTTTTGGAGTATAAATTAGTTTAATTTAAAAGATATGGTCACAAATGACAAGTAAAACCAAAGATAGGCAAATAGAATTGACTTCTAATTGTATTCTTCTTTTAGGGTGAATATAACCATCGTTAGAATCGTAACGAACATAGATCGCATTGTAGAATCGTAAACAACATATGTTAACCAACATTGATCAGATCGTACATTCGAATCAACACATGAATGTAATTTTTCGATTTTTTTAAAAATATTTCGTTATTTATTTTATCAAATATGGGCAATTGGTACTAATTCCTTTTAAAAAAATATAAGACATTATCATTCTCCAATGATCACCCTCCCAATAAATGCTTGTCAGGCCAATTATTCCATTGTTCATTGTCTTTCCTTTTTTAGTAAAATGAAATCAACTTCTTCCAAGCCACCTTCAACCCAAAAAAGAATCATGTGCACGACATGAATCCAACCCCTAAACCCTAAATTAACACTAAGCCTTAAACCCGAAATTAACCCTAAACCCTAAATGAATCCTAAGCACTTGAACCCTAAACCCCTTAACATTATGAAATGCATAACAAATACGTAAGACAATATCACTTAGCAAAATGCATTTCATCAAAACTAGATTATACACGAAATTGTGAAAAGAATCTTATAATAGTGGCATTATAATTTAATTTTGAGATAGTGAATCAATATAATTTTGAGTTTACTATATTATATTTGAAAATTTTGAGATAGTGAATCAATCTAATTTTGAGTTAACTATATTATATTTGAAATAACATAATTTTTTTCTCTATGCTTAAGTCGTACAACATAAGCATATACCAATGTAATGATATTAATATATATGAGATCTTATACATTCTCAAAAATAGCATAGGTTTATTCATTCAAATTTATGTGTGGATTGTGCTGGCCAAATATCAAATACTAAGTTTTCAATTCATTTTCACTGTTCTATCAATCAATGCTAATAAAAAAACGTTTGTTACATACACTACATTACATTATGAATTATTAGGTCAAAGTTGAGTGCATTTCTGATTGTAAACAACCCGAGTATATACATTACGGTTTAGGGTTTAGAATAACTTGTGGTCAAAAAGTTGAAACTTATAGTGTAAGTTTAAGTTGAAGTTTAACAACTTGTGTTACAAAAGTAATTACCAAAAAAAAAACAAAAAAAAGTAGTAGTAGCTAGTAATGATAGCAACATTTGGAAAAAGCTTTCACATGCGGGACTTTAGCATTTGGGTATTTAAAAAGTTAAAATTTTGGTAATGCTTGAGTGGGCAATTTAATTCAAATTTGGGTAATTCAAGTTTGGCTAATTTAATTCAAAATTTTTGCTCAAAATACACAATCAAGTTTGGTAAATCAAATTTATTACAAATTCTATATGTTTTCATGCTTATATCAGAAATTAGGAAGCATGAGTGAGTATACAATTCAATTAATAGAAAGCATGAGTGAGTATCTACATATACACTAGTGTTAGACTGAATGACTCCATGATAATTAAGTCTTATGTAATTGTGGTCTTTTTCACCTATTGTCTATCTTTTTCACCTATTTGCTAAGAAATTTCTTTTGTAAATCAACATTATCTAAAAATATTCATTTATAAATTTAATTCTTTTGCTACGAAATTTCTTTTGTAAATGAACATTATAATTATTTTGTTAAACTTATTAGTCACTTTGACTTACTTTGGATTGTATATATGTAAATATATTCATTTACAAATTTAATTTGACGTAACACCATATTGTATTTCTTGTAAAGTTGTGCAAATATAAGGTTAGGACTTACCACAAAAAAAATTCTAAACCAACATATTAATTGTCAACCATAACGTGGACGGTAATTTTGAACATGAAGAATAAAGAGGGATTCCAAAAAATAATTGCCAACTGCTCCTTTAGTCCCACCAGATTAAAAAAAATTAAATAAGTATAATCTTCCCTCTCCTCCCTTCACTTCACATTTCAGTAAATTCAATGCCCTCTTGAAGCTCTAGAGAAAAAGGGAAGAAGAAGTTTTTGAGGAAGCTATCGCCCATCCAATTCAACCCAAAGGTGAGTATTATTTCTTAATCCAAACCTGAAGTCCTCATAACACGGAGGATTACATGCTACACGTGATTGCAAAGGACTAAAATATGGTTTGTTCTTCAGTTTTAGATCTAATGGATTTGGGCTCTGTTTGAAACTAGGATTTGTAGTTTAGGGCTAGGATTTCGTAGGTTTAGGGGTTTATGACTCTGTTTGACGAATGTTCTTGGAAAATAACTATGAATGCTTTATGCTTGTACTTGTGGTTTAGTAAGATAGGAAATTAGGGATTTGGTTTAGGGATTTGTGGTTTGTGATTGTAATTGTGGTTTAAATCACAGGAAACATGAGAACAAGTTCGTGGGAGAGCATGATGGGATTGTTGGCTGGCAGTGATGATGGTAAGTGCTTAAGTTTTCGATCACCATTACTGATTTCTCTTAGGGTGACACAATCAACTCATGTGAAATTTGTTTAAATCGCAGGTTCATCTTCAAACAGGAGTGACGGGAATGTGGATGGCCGATTTGAAGAAGATTCCGAGAACGAAGGACTCTTCGGACGGAGTGACAACCTATATTTCAGCGATGATTCTATGGACATGCCCGGCTACTAGGGCTCTGATCGTCGACGTGGTCGTCGCCATAATCGTCGCCGTGAAGAATCAGAGGATGAAGAGGATTCCGAAGATGAAGAGTCCGATGAAGAGGATCCCGAAGATGAAGAGGATGAGGATGAAGGTAATGAAGACTCGGTTGAGGTGTTGGAGCCCCAACACAATGTTGATGTCATTCAGCTCGATGATTCCTCTGAGGAGCAGCCCCAAGGATCATCAGAGGATGAGTACCAAGAATCGTCTGAGGAGTACAAAGGATCGTCTGAGGAGGAGGAGGATTCAAAAGCTGAAGTCATTGAGCTTTCAACAAATGAGGAACCGGACAGGCCGCATTTCACGGTGGAAGTCAAGAGGCGCAACATTGGAACCAACAATGGTGTGGTAAGGAATCATATTCTGCATAGCTATGTAGCACTATGTTGTATTCTAGTATGGTTTTTATTGTTGCTCACATCATACTTCTTGTTGCAGCGGGTTCCTGCGGCATTTGCGAGGAAGTACATTCCTCGCGGCACCTCCAGGATTAAAACCATGACGCTCCGCACTAACCTGCCAGAAGCTGGACCACGAGAGTACACTGTGGACTACAAGTTTGAGAAATACAAGAAATGTCGGGTCGAGCTCGGACATGGCTGGCATAGGTTCCAGATCGTTAACGATCTCGAAGTTGGCGCTCGACTCACTTTCATCCTTCAAGATCAGAAGCGACAGCGGTATGATGTGGATATTGAAAGGTAAACCCTAGTTAAACATTACATTTCTTAATTAAGGATGAATGTAACTATAATGCCTCGTTCCGTTATGCTAATGTAGGCCGGACAACTCTGCCGAGATCTAAGGTTTCTTCATGCCTCGGGACATGGTTTCTTCAAGGTTTTGTTGTTGTGTGAAGGTTTTGTTGTTGTTGTGTGTATCCATAAGGTGTTGGTGGTGACTTTTGGATTTGCTAAGGACCTCTTGTTGTGGCTTGCCATAATTTACAATTTGTTTAATGTTGTCCTAGTAAGGACATGCTTGTGGTTATTTGGATTTGGTTAGTCTGGATTTGGAGTAATATGTTTCTTCTACAAATGAAGTCATTAATTTTGTTTATAGTTGTTCATATTTATTCATAATTGCTGTTCTTTAATTTGCAAAAAAAATTATATGCGTACAATAGCAAGTTGATATTATTCTTTCTTTTTTCGACCAAAATACTACAACATTCTTTCTTTAAAAAAGTAAACAATAGGAAAAAAATATAAATTTGACCCAATACAAATGCTCAATATTGAACAACAAAATTTCATTCTTTTATTCAGTGGCCACTAGCACGGGACTTACGGCTACAGATTATAAGGATTCAATACATAAGTTTTGTAAGGCAATTTAAATTAGATTAGAAGAATTTGAAGAAGTTGAAACTTATTGTGTAAGTTTAAGTTGAAAATAATTACCATAAAAAATTAGCAAAAAAAGTAGTACTCCGTACTAGGTAATAATGATAACACCTACAATGGTAAGTGCTTTGGAAACCTGCTATAATTAATGCATGAATTGTGCATTTGGAAAAGCTTTCACACGCGGGATTACCCATTTGGAATGCTTGAGTGGGCAATTTAATTCAAATTTGGGTAATACAATTTTGGCTAATTTAATTTTGGCTAATTTAATTTGGGTAACACAATCAAGTTTGGTATTTCAAATTTTGGTAATTCAATTTTGGCTAATTTAATTCAAAATGTTTGCTCAAAATACACAATCAAGTTTATAGCAGAAATTAGGAAAAAGACACCAAATCCGACAACAAAGGCCTTTTAATCCTTTTATAGACTTAATGATTACATCAAGATGTTTAGGTCAAAAAATCCAAAGACAAAGAATTAACAAAAAAATCTATCGTCATGTAAAATTACTTAATTCTTTGCATATATTATTTGGTATATGGTGAGGGAAAAAAATAGGACATGGTGATTTTTGACTTAAGTCCAAATGCATGGCCTATGGTTTTATTTTCTATTTTTGGTATTAGGGTTTTAGTTTCTATTTTTGGTATGCTTATTATGGGCCCTTAGGACACACAATATTCAATAGACGATCTCGAATTCGAGCTCGAACTCGATAGAGCTCAATATTTTGTTTGGGCTCGGTTCGTTTAAGTGATCATCGGGCTCGAGCTTGGGTCACATACGAACACTCGGACGATCTTGTAAACGAACATGCATTTTAATGTAGTCATTATAGTGCATCCTCGGCGTAACATATGAATAGACGGTTACAACAATGAATCGATCAATCGACCTCGTTACTATAATCTACCTCATACTATACAATTCAAGTAATAGAAAGCATGAGTGAGTATCTATATATACACTAGTGTTTGCATGAATGACTCCATGATAATTAAGTCTTTTTCACCTATTGTATATCTTTTTCACCTATTTGCTAAGAAATTTCTTTGTAAATCAACATTATGTAAATATATCCATTTATAAATTTATTTTGACGTAACACCATATTGTATTTCTTATAAAGTTAGGACTTACCAACAAAAAATTACTAAACCAACATATTAATTGTGAACCATAGTCCTAGCAGATTAAAAAAATGAGGGATTCAATGCCCTGTTGAAAGAGGGATTCCAACTTGCCAACTGCTCCGGCAATAGTCCTAGCAGATAATTTTTTTTTAAATAAGTATAATCTTCCCTCTCCTCCCTTCACTTCACATTTCATAAAATTCAATACCCTCTTGAAGCTCAGAGAAAAAGGGAAGAAGAAGTTTTTGAGGAAGCTATCGCCCATCCAATTCAACCCAAAGGTGAGTATTATTTCTTAATCCAAACCTGAAGTCCTCATAACACGGAAGATTACATGCTACAAGTGATTTCAAAGGACTAAAATATGATTTGTTCTTCAGTTTTAGATCTAATGGATTTGGGCTCTGTTTGAAACTAGGGTTTGTAGTTTAGGGCTAGGATTTCGTAGGTTTAGGGGTTTATGACTCTGTTTGACGATTGTTCTTGGAAAATAACTATGAATGCTTTGTGCTTGTACTTGTGGTTTAGTAAGATAGGAAATTAGGGATTTGGTTTAGGGATTTGTGGTTTGTGGTTGTAATTGTGGTTTAAATCACAGGAAACATTAGGACAAATTCGTGGGAGACCATGATGTCCGGCAGTGATGATGGTAAGTGCTTAAGTTTTCTATCACCATTACTGATGTCTATTAGGATGACACATTCAACTCGTGTGAAATTTGTTTATATCATAGGTTCATCTTCAATCAGGAGTGACGGGAGTGTGGATGACCGATTTTTTGGAGCCTCGGACTCCCAACCTCACTTCGGACCTCATGACAACCTATATTTCAGCGATGAGTCCATGGACATGCCCGACTACTGGGGCTCTGATCGTCGCCGTGGTCGTCGCCGTAATCATCGCCGTGAAGAATCAGAGGATGAAGAGGATACCGAAGATGAAGAGGAGGATGAAGAGGATTCCGAAGATGAAGAGTCCGATGAAGAGGATTCCGAAGATGAAGAGGATTCCGAAGATGAAGAGTCCGATGAAGAGAAGGAGGATGAAGCTAATGAAGACTCGGTGTTGGAGGATTCAAAAGGACAAGTCGTTGAGCATTCTGCAGAAACGTCGGAACCGGCCGAGCCGCATTTCACGGTGGAAGTCAAGAGGCGCAACATTGGAACCAACAATGGTGTGGTAAAGAATCATATTCTGCATAGCTATGTAGCACTATGTCGTATTCTAAGTATGGTTTTTATTGTTGCTCACATCATACTTCTTGTTGCAGCGGGTTCCTGCAGCGTTTGCGAGGGAGTACATTCCTCGCGGCACCTTCACGATCCAAACCATGACGCTCCGCACTCTCCGCCCAAGAGGACCACTGGAGTACACTGTGGCATACAAGTTTGAGGAAAACAAGAAAGGCCGGGTCGAGCTCTTAACTGGCTGGCACATCTTCCAGGACGATAACAAGCTGGAAGTTGGCACTCGCCTCACTTTCATCCTTAAAGATCAGCAGCGACAGCGGTATGATGTGGAGATTGCAAGGTAAACCATTGTCTTCGACGGAATGAAGGTTGTTTGTTGTTGGGGCGGTTCTTTGTTGATGGTACTTGGGAGTTGGTGGTTGGACGTGAAAACTGTTCTTAGTGTTGTGGTTTATGTTTTTTTTTCTTGGTCAGATGTTGTGGTTTATGTTGTTGGCATGGAACATGTTGTTGGACGTCAGGTGTTGTGGTGGTCTTTTTGTTGATCAGATGTTGTGGTGTTGGTGTTAGGATGAAACTTTGGTTGGACGTGAACGATCGGTTGGACGTGAACGATCGGTTTTATGATCAAACTTAAGTTCGTTATTTTGTAATGTTATAATGTTCTGCTTACACCCTTTATTTCATGTTCATATGTTTTGCTTCCATTTATTCTAATAGATTTGTCTAACTCTATCCTTATACTTGTGTCAATCCTTATAAATAGTAGTAAAAGAACTAGTGACCAAAATAAAAAGATAGCAAACAAAGCTAAGTTATACTTCCTCCAAGTCTTAATGTCTTATAATATAATACAAAACTTTCGACCAAAATAAGAAGATACCGAGTAGCAAACAAAGCTAAGTTATACTTCCTCCAAATCTTCCAAACAAAATTATTCAATTCCAAAGTGAACTCATAATATGTTTTTTTATTTCCCTTTTTAATCATCCGTCTGGTATGTTTTTAGTTAATTAAATGTCTAACTTAATATATTAAATAATTCATAAATTAAGTAATTTGAACCTTTCTTCATATATACGGTATTAAGCAATTGGTAACCTCCTCGTTTCCTTCAAATGCCTTTAAAAGTGAAATGATTACAAATTTCTTAAACCAAGAAAATCAAAGTAATTGGAAAAAGTTAGTAGTTGGATTGTTATTTACCTTAAATGTATTGTCTCCAACCATAACAATAACTTCGGTGTTACCACAACATCCACTTGCTAACATAAATCCATCTAACATAGCATTTCTACAAATATAGTATAACAAAAAAAAAAAATTGTAAACAACATGTACCCTAATATATACGATAAAAAAAAGAGCATGTAATTTTATTATTCTCATTTTTTTCGCCTACAATTTCTAATATCTAAATAAGACATGAAAATATTAACCATATTAATCCAAGATTAAATTTTCCCTCAATCTACTTTTCAAAAGCCTCCTCGTTACCTTCACACCCTATGCATAGATGCTCATCATGATTACGAATTCCAATCGGTAATAAAATTAAACATTAAAGTAGAATAATAAATATAATGGTTGGAATGCTAATGACTTTAATGGATTGTATTGAATATAAAACCCTAAACGTACCCTAAATATAATTAACTTGGCACCTCCAAACTTTAAACTAGCATTATTTTAAATGGAATATGTTATATATAGATCATAGGCACAATATGAAAAGTTAAAGCCCTAAACATTTAAACAAAAAAAAATAAAAAACTTAGGTCTTGTCTACAAACAAAATAAAAAAACTTAGGTGTTGTATACAAACAAAACAAAAAAACTTAGGTTATAACTCCATTTAACCTAACATAAATCGATTTAACATTGATCGTTTTAACATTTCAAATTTCGTACAACACTTTTTTGTGTTATGGTAATGTGCCTATTCATGCAAGTGTTTTGACATTTGTGAAGGTATTAATGTTGCTTTTCGACCAAAAAGGTATTAATGTTGCTTACATTAAATAAGAGCCAAATAAAGATAAAATTGTATCATGTCCAAACCCTAGACAACCCTAAACACCACTAAACCTCATCTATAAATAAGAACCACTAGCTTCACATCTCCTTCACTTCTCCTTCACTTCTCCTGCTCTTATCTACAAAAACCATTTTCTTATCTACAAAAACCTTCTCTTCTCTACAAAAATGTCCCAAATCTCAAAAAGCCCCAAAACTCCCCTTACCAAGTTCGAAGTGGAAAGCGTGGCAACAACGCCGGTGTCGGACTCGGGGCTCCTGAAGATGTACGAAAAAGCCCAACTCACGGCCAACGACGTTTCCGTCCAGGCAAGGCTGTTTTTCACCCGTGCCCTTGAGAAAGGCATGGGTGCGGTCGTGAGGGGAGTGTTGGCTGAGGATCCACCCTTGGTGGATCTTATAATGATATTTTCTGCCGAGCAGAGCATCTGCTCGGCAAATACCACGCCCAAACGGCCGATCCCATTCTCCACTGAGGGCACACCGACCCCGACCAACACTCCTACGAGTGCAACCAAGACCACCAAGAGGGTCTGCGCCCGTAAGAAGACGAAGAAGGCGGATGATGTGGTGGAAGAAAACGAGATCATTGACCTGGAGGAGTAGGTTATGCTTTTGTGTTTGTGTTTTTGTAGTTTCAGTGCATGCACTTTCTTGTTCTTCATGTTCTTGTTTTTCTTTTTTCGGCGGGCTAATTACAGATTATAAATCTGTAATCTTTTGTACTACTATTCTGCTACTATTACAGATTATAAATCTGTAATCTTTTGTATTCCTATTCTACTACTACTAATGAATTACAGCTTTCCCTAACCATGGATCTAATATTTATTCATGCATTTGTTTTGGGTTGCAATATTTATTCACACATATCATATTTACTATAAATCGAACCACCTAATTAATTAATTAAATGATGTAATATGTAAATGGTTGAAAGTTGATTAATATATGATGTATCCACACAATAAATCCCCTAAAGCCAATTAATCAACCAAACTTCTGTAATCAAGTACGAATCTCAGTTACTCCCAAAAAAATAAAAAGGAAAAGGATATGGATGAAGATTTGCTCAACAATACTTGCTCAAGACTTGTTCAACAATAACAAACAATTACGTAGTTGCTCAAAAATTGCTTTTAAGTTGATTTTCATTATTACGTATATTATTTTTGACATACGGAATATAAATTTAAAAAATGTTTATAAATCTCTTTGAAGTTAAATCCTAACCCTAATCCTATAGAATATCCGAATTTATGTTTTTTTTTTACTTCAACTCCTGTCATCTTTGTTTTGGTCGAATTAGCTTGCACAAATGAAGTTATTAACCCTAACCCTAATCGTGACGGATTTACACTATATGGTAATACCACCCTTTAAGCATTACTTTGCTTGTTTTTTGAATAAAATGGTTAATTCTATTATAAAAAAGGGGCTGTTACAAAAATGCTTTGCTAGATATCTACCAAAAAAAATTGCACTGATATGATGATTACACTTTTGGAAACCTGCGCTGGTTAATTAAAGATTGTCAGCCGCCCAATGTAATTAACTTTATTTGTCAGTGTAATTTCAAACTATTAACAAAAGCAAATGAAACATATTTCCTTCTATCCAAAGATACGAAATTACAAATATATGTGAACTAGACTTTTTCAATGTTCGAATGAATCGGGTTTTGGTTGAATCGGTTTTCGGGTAACCACCCTATGATAACCAACATAGATCGGATTGTAGGATCGAATCAACATATGATGATAACCAAGATAGATCGAATCGTACAATCGAGTCGTTAGAATTGTAGGATCCCACATTATAACTAAAGAATATATGATAAACTTTAGGGTTTAGACTTTACAACACCGTAAATCCAATTACAACATATGTTAACCTAATACGAAATAACAAATATTTGTGAACTAGACTTTTATAATGTTCGAATAAATCGGGTTTCGGTTGAATCGGTTTTCGGTTGAATCGGTTTTGAGGTGCCCAACTTATGATAACCAACATAGATCGGATTTCTAATGAATCGGTTTTCGGTTTCGATTGAGTTGGTCTTGGGTTGAGACGAGTTTTTAAATTTTCTAATGAATCGGATTTCTGTTGAATATGGAAATTATATATCCTTATACGAATAAGGATCGTAAAGTAATTCAAGTGATTTTCGATGGAAATTATATACTCGACTTTGGATTGTTTCGGGTTTCGGATATAAATCGTAACCAATTTTCGGATCGGGTTATTGAGGCTTCGGTTTGAAACCGGTTGTTTATACATGCATCCGGTTTATATTGGGTCGGAATGAGTCGGTTTCGGTCGGTTCTCGAAACGGATAATTCTGTCGGTCTAGAAACATAATACTCCGTAACATATAAGAATGAATTGTAGTGGCCAAATAATGCCAAAATTCAAACTTTTTTTTTTGACTTCATCCAAAATTCAAACTTTATTAATAGGTTATAAGATTAGATTCCATAGATTGATCACTCAATTCCATTTTGTTATTGTTAACATGCATTTCCGGCAAAAAATTCACAAAATTTATGTTCACTTGCATTTACAATGTACAACTTAAAATGAATTGATCACTCTAACAATATTAATTATGTTTACATTTCATAAGAAATTATCTTTTTTCGGCCAAAATATATAATGCCCCCTATTTCGGCCAAAACATATGTAACCTTGCACTGAAAACGCTCTGACTCCCCAATTTCTTGTACTTTCTTCCCAATTTCTTCGTCTGAAATCTCTTGGGCTCGTCCGAATCCGATCACCAATATCACCGCCGGTGAGTTTTTCTATAAAGTAATCCGATCACCCTAAAGCCACCTCAAGGGTAAATTTGTATAAAATCATTATTTTCCTGTAAGTTAACGCACAATACCCTGTTCTTTGATGCTAGGGTTTCAAGAACAATGGAGTACTATACAAAGACAGATGTGTTCAAAAATTCAGCCACCGAAGATGGTAAGTGATATCGTTGTTGTTTACTGTTTAATGATCTGTGAGTAAGGCTAATTAAACCCTAATTAAGCCCTAATATGTTAACGGCAGATTCAGGGAGCGATGGTAGTAGTTGGTCATCATGGTCGGACTCGTCCGATGCAGATTCCGTCGGGTCTCTTCTTCAAGATTCCCCAAGAAGTTGCTCAACAGATGAGGACTTTGATGACATTCCCTCCGATTCCGACCAATCTGACAGAATCTCGTACTCTAGCGGTGACGATGAGAGTACATGGGACTCCGACGACTCCACATCCTTCATCTACAACCTACCGCACTTCATCGTGAGAGTCGAAAGCCGACATCTCGTTCGGAACAATGGAATTGTAAGGTTTATCATTCTCAGTATATTGTAATCCATTGTTAGCATCTTGTTCAACTAACTTTATACATTTTTTTGCAGCGTGTACCTTCCGATTTTGCAAGAAAGTTCTTGCCTGCTAAGTCCAGCAGGGCCAAGAACATGATACTGAAGACGGAACATGGATCGTTTGTCGTTCAATACCGGTTCCACAAGATGTTTAAAGGTTGGGCTGCAGAATTGGGACTTGGATGGGAAAGGTTTGCTAAAACCAACAATCTTCATGTTAACGATGGATTGGATTTCGAGTTGGAAAATCCATTCAAGCAGATCTACCGAGTGAAAATCATAAGGTTTTTTCACTATACAACATATTGATCATCCTTTTAATTATTCAAGCTAATGTTGTTATGAAATGTGGAAATACTCAAATAAATATTTCATTTGTGGTAACTTAGGTGAAATGGGAATGGTGGATGGTGCCAAGGTGGTTCTCTGCTCTGGATGGATATGAGGATTTTGAAGGGTTTTTTTCTTTGCGGATTGCTTTGTTTAGCTTCGTTTAGCTTGGTTTGCTTCATTTGACTTTAGGTTGCATTTGCGTTTTGTGGCATGTGGTGGTGGTGCTTTGCTTGAATTGACAATGAATACTGTGGTTGTAAGGACATGGTTTTGATGACATGAATGGTGGTTTTTTGGATATGGTTTGTTATCATTTACTATGTTTTTTATACAAAGTCATTAATTTGGTTTATAGTTGTTCATATTTATATTTGTACCAGGATTGTGATGTTGTTCATATTACCCGGTTTAAACCCTTGACCAAAAAATTCAAATTAATGTGTGGATTTTGCTGGCCAAATCTGAAATACTATTTTTTCAATTCATTTTCAATGTTCTATCAGTGGCAATGCTAAGTAAAAAACGTTTGTTATATACACTATATTAAATTATGAATTCTTAGGTAAAAATTAAATGCATTTGTTATTGTAAAACACCCGAGTACAAACTTAGGACTTATAGTAGCTTATGGTCAAAATGATGAAACTTATAGTGTAAGTTTAAGTTCAAGTTGACTATAAGTTTAAGTTGTACAACTTGTGGTACAAAACAATTACAAAAAAAAAACAAATTGAATAATGATAACACCTACAATCATAGTTGCTTTGGAAACCTGTTGTAATTAATGCATGACTTAAATTTGGGCAATCTTAATTCAAATTTGGGTAATTCAAATGGTAATTCAAATTTGAAATTTTGAATTAAGATTGCACAAATTTGGGTAATTGAAATGGTAATTCAAATTTGGGCAATCTTAATTCAAAATTTTTGCTCAAAATAAATATTCAAATATTGGTAATGCATGTCCTGAAATTCTAAATGTTTTCATGCTTATAACAGGTTTGGTAAAATTTACTAGACATTCTAAATGTTTTCAAGCTTATATAGCCGAAATTGAAGAAACCAAATACTACAACAAAAGCCTTTTATAGAGTTAATGAGTATGTCTAGATTTTTAGCCTTTTATAGAGTTCATGAGTACATTGACATTGGGCCGCCCGTTAGTGATGACAGTTGCAGTAAGATTATTTCTATTTTAAGTGCATTTAGTTTTTTCTTTATATTAGCTAATCACAAAACTGATGTTGAGGTCCGGCAATAAATAATAAAAAAATAGTAAAATATGACTTAAACAATCCAAAGACAAACAAGTGCATGTCCTATGTTTTTAATAAAACAACTTAGTTTAACTTAAAAGATATGGTGACCAAATGCATGTCTTATGTAGGACCAAATGCATGTCCTATGTTTTTAATAAAACAACTTAATAAGTAATACCCTAAACCCTAAACCCTAAACCCTAAACCCTAAACCCTAAAGCCTAAATTAACCCTAAGACCTTAACATTATGAAATGCATAACAAATACCTAGGACAATTTCACTTAGCAAAATGCATTTCATCAAATAAATGGATTTAACCTAGAATGTTTCACCTTAATTATGAAATTGCTATTCAAAACTAGATCATACACGAAATTGTGAAAAGAATCTTATAATAGTGGCATTATAATCTAATTTTGAGATAGTGAATCAATCTAATTTTGAGATAGTGACTCAATCTAATTTTTCTCCATGCTTAAGTCTTACAACATAAGCATATACCAATGTCATGATATTAATATATATGAAATCTTATGAAATCTTGTACAACATAAGCATATACCAATGTAATTTTTTCCTCCATTCTCGAAACATAATAATAACATATAAGAATGAATTCAAGTGGGCAATTAATGCAAAGAAAACAAAACTTTACAAGTTATGCTTAGATTACATTAGATTTCATTAACATTGATCACTCAAACTCTATTAAATATAGTTTACTTGCATTTTCGGCCAAAAAATGATAATGTATGTTCACTTGCATATATAATGTAGCACTTAAAATGAAATCATCACTCAAAACTATCTTAAGAGCATGGTTAATATACTAGTTATAATGACATTAACATATACGGAGTTAAGAAATGTATATTTTGACATTAACATTGACTCCTCAAAGTAGGCTCCCCTTGCCGTCAAAACACTCAAAACACCCAATTCCTTCCTCCTCCTTCCCAATTTCTTCATACTCCTTCAAAAGTTCTTCCAAATTTCTTCATCCGTGACCCGAATCGAATTTTGATTACACCGCCGGTGAGTTTTAGATTTGTGATGACTTTAATTTCGTTATCGTTTAATATTCTGTGACAAATGGCTTTAATTTCTTTACCCTGTTCTTTGATATACGGTAGGTTTCAAGGAAAAATGGAGAACAATAGGGAGGTGCTCAATCACTCTGAAACGGTCCCCGGTTAGTGATTAAGTATTGTTTAAGGTTTAGGGTTTCTTGATTTTGATTAGGGTTTATTGATTTTGTTTGGGTTTCTTGATTTTGGAGTTAAGATAATCCTAAAGTGTTGTGTGTTTATCGTTGTTGTTAACGACAGATTCAAGTCATAATAGTCAGCCGTCGGCACAACTGGAGTCATCTCTTTCGTGTTATTCATTCATGCGAGGCCTGGATCCCGAATTTGGCGGATATGATACAGAGGATTCAGTCGAGTGGGTAGGATATGGATCTAACAAAAGTTCCTCTGATTCGGCCACTGATGCTGAAGAAGAAGGAGAAGGAGATTCGGCCACTGATGATGAAGAAGAAGGAGAAGGAGATTCGGCCACTGATGATGAAGAAGGAGATTCGGCAACTGATGATGAAGAAGGAGAGTCCGATGGACGTGATGTGATCTCCTACTGCAGTTCTCAAGATTATGGAGCCTCCGAGTCTGACGCCTCGAAATCCGACGTCGATAACAGACCAAAATTCACCGTTACAGTCCGATCCAACAATCTTATCGGCCACTATGGAATTGTAAGTGATGTGGTAGTCATTAATTCAGTACATATAATCCAAACACATAACTAATATGCGAGTTTGATTTGTGTTGGCAACTCCTCGTTGCAGAATATCCCGACGGATTTTGCAAGACGATTCATACCTGGGAACAGATTCGGAAGCATGAGCATGGAACTGAGAACATGGTCTGGATCTTTTGAAGTTTATTACCGGTTCATGAGGTATAGGGGCGGGTATCAGCTGGGATACGGATGGAAAGGGTTTGTTGCAAAGAACAGCCTTCGAGTGAACGATCGATTGGAGTTCATCTTGGATAATCCCGCCAGACAGATATACCATGTGCAAATCAAAAGGGTTTAAATTTGAATGGTGCTATGGTGGTGATTTTGAGTGTGGTGATTTTGAAGGGTTTAATTTGATTGTCTTGTTTAAGTGTGAAGTACTTTTGAATGGTTTTTGTGTTTGTAACTTCATTGACAATGCTTGTGATGACATTAGTGTTTAATTTTGCCCTTGTAAGGACATGCTTGTGATGACATTATTGTTTTTGGTATAAGCTTGTTCATATGAAGTCATTAATTTGGTTTATAGTATGGTGATATTTATTTGTAAATCCCTTGACCAAAAATTGCATAGGTTTATTCATTCAAATTTATGTGTATATTGTGCTGGACAAATATCAAATACTATGGTTTAAATCAATGCTAATACAAAAACGTTTGCATCATACACTACATTACATTATGAATTATTAGGTCAAAATTAAGTGCATCTCTTATTGTAAAAAACCAGATTATATATTTTAGGGTTTAGGGTATAGGGTTTAGGGTTTAGGGTTTAGGGTTTAGGGTTTAGAATAACTTCTGGTCAAAAATTTGAAACTTATAATGTAAGTTGAAGTTGAAGTTTAACAACTTGTGGTACACAAATAATTACCAAAAAAAATAAAAAAAATAGTACTAGCTAGTAATGATAACAACTTGTATTTTGGAAACCTGCTGTAATTAATGCATGCCTTGTGCATTTGGAAAAGCTTTCACACGCGGATTAGACATTTGGGTTAATTCAAATTTCGCAAATTTAATTCAACATGTTTGCTCAAAATGTTTGCTCAAAATACACAATCAAGTTTGGTAGATCAAATTTAGGCGAAAATGTTTGCTCAAAATACACAATCAAGAAAATGTCTTCTCTTTCAAGTGCGCCATGCATGGAAATTTAGGGTTTTTTATAATTCGGCCATGCATGGTGATTTTCACATGCAAATACCGTTTTAAATGGTGCGGGAAAAAAAAGGACATTAATGGTGATTTTAACTCTTTTATAAATCGGGTTAACTTAAGTAAAAACCAAGAATATATTTCGGGCTCAAAATGAAAAAGATATGGTATTAAATATGGTCATTTTGATGACAATACCTGACCCGACCTGAAAAATCGACCCGAAACCCGAGACCGACCTTACCGACCCGATTTATTATATATGTAGATTAAATATATTATATTGTAAATAAATATTATGATAAAAATCTATTCAAAGTAAAATATAATGATAAAAATCGATAATAAATAACATTTTAGTATTAAATATTATTATGCAAACATAATAGTATTTTGTTTGGGCTCGGTTCGTTTACGTGATCATCGAGCTCGTCAAGACCCGCACGATAACTTGTCAAGACCCGACCCGAATTGACCTATAACCCGATTGACCCGAACCCGCACTCAATTCGAGCTCGAACTCGATCGAGGTCAATATTTTGTTTGGGCTTGGTTCGTTTAAGTGATCATCGAGCTCGAGCTTGATTCACAAACCAAGCTCGAGCTCAATATTAATGTAGTGATTATAGTGCAACCTCGGCTTAACATATTTCCACCATATGTTAGGAATAATTTTATTTATTTATAGTGTACAACAGTTTGGTCTCAATTTTATTTAGTGTAAAACTAGTGTTTGAATGAATGACTCCATGATGAGTCTTATGTAATTTCTATCTTTTTCACCTATTGTCTATCTTTTTCACCTAATTGCTAAGAAATTTATGTCGTAACTCAACATTATAATTATTTTGTTAAACTGATGACTTACTTTGGATTGTATTTATGTAAATATATTCATTTATAAATTTAATTTGACGTAACACCATATTGTATTTCTTATAAAGTTGTGCAAATATAAAGTTAGGACTTACCACAAAAAAAATTCTAAACCAACATATTAATTGTCAACCATAACGTGAAAGGTAATTATGAACATGAAGATGGATTCCAAATTGCCAACTGCTCCTTTAATAGTCCTAGTTGATAAAAAAAATTAAAACACTATAATCTTCCCTCTTCTCCCTTCACATCACATTTCAGAGCGATCAATGCCCTATTGAAAGCTCCAGAGCAAAAGGGAAGAAGAAGTTTTGAGGAAGCTATCGCCCATCGCCGAGTTACCATCCACTTTAACCCAAAGGTGAGTCTTACTTCCTATAATCCAAACTCGAAATCCTCATAACACGGGATTACATGCTACACGTGTTTTCGAAGGCCTAAAATATGGTTTGTTATTCAGTTTTAGATCTAATGGATTTGGGCTCTGTTTGAAACTAGGATTTGTGGTTTAGGGCTAGGATTTCGTAGGTTTAGGGGTTTATGACTCTGTTTGTCGACTGTTCTTGGAAAATAACTATGATTGCTTTGTGCTTGTACTTGTGGTTTAGTAAGATAGGAAAGTAGGGATTTGGTTTAGGGATTTGTGGTTTGTGGTTGTAATTGTGGTTTAAATCACAGGAAACATGAGGACAAATTCGTGGGAGAGCATGATGGCCGGCAGTGATGATGGTAAGTGCTTAAGTTTTCGATCACCATTACTGATTTCTCTTAGGGTGACACATTCAACTCATGTGAAATTTGTTTAAATCACAGGTTCATCTTCAAACATGAGTGACGGTAGTGTGGATGGCTGTTTTTTTGGAGATTCGGACTCTGAAGCTCTCTTCGGACCGAATGACAACCTATATTTCAGCGATGATTCCATGGACATGCCCGGCTACTGGGGCTCTGATCGTCGACGTGGTCGTCGCCATAATCGTCGCCGTGAAGAATCAGAGGATGAAGAGGATTCCGAAGATGAAGAGTCCGATGAAGAGGAGGATGAAGAGGATGAGGAGGATGAGGAGGATGAAGCTAATGAAGACTCGGTTGAGGTGTTCGAGCCCCAAAACAATGTTGAGGTCATTCAGCTGGATGATTCTGATGAGGAGGAGAAGGGGGATTCAAAAGGACAAGTCGTTAAGCAGTCTTCGGAAACGTCGGGACCGGTCGAGCCGCATTTCACGGTGGAAGTCAAGAAGCGCAGCATTGGAACCAACAATGGTGTGGTAAGGAATCATATTCTGCATAGCTATGTAGCACTATGTTGTATTCTAAGTATGGTTTTTATTGTTGCTCACATCATACTTCTTGTTGCAGCGGGTTCCTGCGGCGTTTGCGAGGGTGTACATTCCTCGCGGCACCTCCAGCATTCAAACCATGACGCTCCGCACAAAAAGGCCAAGAGGACCACGGGAGTTCATTGTGGAATACAAGTTTGAGAAAAACAGGCCATGCCGGGTCGAGCTCGTATATGGCTGGCAGAGGTTCCAGACCATTAACGATCTGGAAGTTGGCACTCGCCTCACTTTCATCCTTAAAGATCAGCAGCGACAGCGGTACGATGTGGAGATTGAAAGGTAAACCCTAGTTAAACATTACATTCCTTAACTATGGATGAATATAACTATAATGCCTGGTTCCTTTATGCTAATGTAGGCCGGGCTGTGTACCCATGCCATAAGGGTTTAGTGGTGACTTTTCTCTAGCTTGTCTTTGCCGGAAGGAAGGTTGTTTGTTGTTGGGGCGGGTCTTTGTTGATGAATGATGGTACATGGTAGTTGGTAGTGGCTGGACGTGAAAACTGTTGTTAGTGTTGTGGTTTATGTTTTTTTTTCTTGATCAGATGTTGTGGTTTATGGTGTTGGCATGGAACATGTTGTTGTTGTTGGACGTCAGCTGTTGTGGTGGTTTTTTTGTTGATCAGATGTTGTCGTGTTGGTGTTAGGATCGAACTTGTGTTGGAAATTAGGGACTTTAGGATCAAACTTTTGTTGGACGTGAACGATCGGTTGGACGTGAACGATCGGTTTTATGATCAAAGTTAAGGTCGTTATTTTGTCATGTTATAATGTATGTTCTGCTTACACCCTTTATTTCATGTTCATATGTTTTGCTTCCATTGTCTAACTCTATCATTGTACAATTGTGTCAGTCCTTGTAAATAGTAGTTGCTCAACACAATACTTGCTCAACAATAACAAACAATTACGTAGTTGCTCCAAAAGGAAAAAGATATAAATCTGTTTGAATTTAAATCCTAACCCTAATCCTATAGAATTAATTTTGTTTTTTATACGTAAACTACTGTCATCTTTGTTTTGGTCGAATTTATAAATTATTAGCTTGCACAAATGAATTTAAAATACGATACAATCTCTTTCTAAGTTAATTCCTAACCATAACCCTAACCCTAAATCCCTAATCGTGACGGGTATACACTATATGGTAATACCACGCTTTAATGCATTATAAGTCCATTAAAAAATTTTCATAATGAACTACATAATGTGATCAACTTGTCCTCCAAAACAACTTAGGCTACAATGCCAAAGCAAACTAAATCCGCAACAATTCACTTACCAAATAGTTGAGCTGACTTACACTTTGCGTAACAATGATTGACACAATGAAAACACAAAAGAAGTGTGCTTGTCCAAATTAGTGGTACAACTCACAATAAAAGTCGAGCAAAACCTTACATTAATTTTGTTGATATGTGTAGTAAAGAGGTGGACGTGGATTACTTGGTCCTCCATGATGGACAACTTGAAAAGGTGGTAATATGTATCGGAATGGCACTTGTTGTGGTGGTGTCATGTGGTATGGGCTTGGCACTTGTTGTGGCTGAGAACCTTTGCGATGATTCCAATAGCCAGGTTTGTCATTTCCATGTCCTTTTCGACGAGCAGCCAGTCGGCCCTTGCCCCTTTTATCGACTGGATCATGCACGGGCTCACCACTGTTGGATGCATTGCCAGTGTTGGATGCATTGCCAGTGTCGTTCACAACATTTGTATCGGAACGTCGTCCACGCCCATAAACTCTCCCTGTTTTGGATAGCGAGTGATAAGGTAGGCCAAGACATTGAGATATGGCCTGGACCTTTGTGCTCAACTCTTTCAATTCTCCTTTGACCATAGAAAACATCTCCTCGTTTGTCATCGAGAGAGTAGAAATGGCCTCAAAGTCTGACTTCATTGACTCATACCTCTCCATCTCTTTCGGCTTAAATTTGTCGAGAGTGTAGTATGGAACCCTAATCTTCATGTGCTCTCTTGGCAAGTCCTTCCTCCAACGATCGAGGATGTACTTTTGAGGGACTATTCTGACTGCCTCCATATTGTATACAGCCAGTGTGTGGCAACACATAATTCCAGTGAACTCGAACATTTGACAAGCGCACCTAACGTCGTGATTTTCTGGATCATAATACACCTTAAATGTCCTGCTTTTATGTACCTCACCATACCACCACCTCACGACGATATCATGAACTCTGATTTTGCCAATAACTTCTACCCTGTCTGAATTAGTATGTGTCAAATTTTTGACTTCTGCTTGGAATTGTCTGAACTTCTTGCTTGTATAAAGCATTTGGAAGGGAGCCTCAAACGCATGCTTTGTGGCACATAGATAAGGCTTGTTTATCGAATCAAATTGGTCCTTATCCTCGGCCATTGCACGCTTGGCCATTGCAGTTCCATATTGCTTGACAAACTCTTGTAGGGATGTGTTGCCATTAACAAACCCTTTGAAGAAATAATTCATGCCCTCACTCCTTTGTGTAGTAGACATTCCAGCCCAGAAATCACTTTTGAAGTAGATTGGCACCCACTTGGTTCTGGATTGGTACATGAAACTGCACCAGTTGCTTCTTTCAAGTCCACACTCGGATATCCATTGCTCCCATTTCACCTCAAATTCGTCCACTGAGTATGAGAAATGCAACACCTTGTGCATTCCATTTGCGATGTCATTCCATGGTGCAGCGTCGTTGAGTTTCTCCATGTGTTTCTTAGCATTCCTCATAACGTGCCATAAACACCACCTGTGTGTTGTGTTTGGAAACACCTCAAGGATAGCGTTCTCTGAATACAAACATAGAGATAATTAACGTACGTGTCAGATTTTCATTATGTATATATTTAAAATATATCTAAATTCGGCCAAAGACATGTATATGGTTAGGATACATACGTTAATAAGATTACACGAAATCCTATGAATAACAACCTAATATTTTCTACGTCAACAATATTTTAAACGACGTATATACGTGAACGTATGGAGTAAATAACAAGTCTAACAAAGCTTAGAAACATAATATGGTTAGACAACTTACCCATTGCTTTGCATTGATCCGTTATAATGCCCTTTGGTGCTTTGTTATCCATACATGTCAGCCACGTTATGAACAACCAGATGTAGTTAACGGCATCTTCACTTCCCAACAATGCAGCCCCTAGCACTATTGATTGACCGTGGTGGTTGACTCCAATGAAAGGAGCAAACGGCATTCTATATCGGTTTTTTACATATGTGGCGTCGAATGATATAATGTCACCAAAGTCCTTGTATGCAGCCCGAGCACGTCCATCGGACCAAAATACATTCTTCAATTCGCCTTTGTCCGTTGTATCGAAACTGTAGAAGAAGTTTGAGGACTTTGTCATCATTGTTTCGAAGTAGTCCCTCATCGCTACAAAATCTCCCTTCTGGAGTTTCAATCTTCTGTCCAAGCTGATTGCATTGCGACAATCCCTCTCGGAGAATGGTACTTTATCGTGGCCTCCGTACCGAGCTACGAAAGAGTTGAAATTCTTCGCCACTGGAATACCAGCCCTATCGTTGTCCAACAATATGATCCGATTGCCTCCACTGATTTGTCTATAGCTAGACAAAAACTTCGAGTTGTCCGGCTTAAGATCATGGTTGTGATTGAGTGTTAGTGACTTGATATACCAAGAGGTCCTGTCGCCACACACGTGAGCATTCACCGAAAACTTGCAATTACATCGAGCACTTGATGGTGTCCTCGAAGGGTTCCTAGCTTGTGATTGGAGTTCACCTTCTTTTGTACAAACAATCCGGAAGCTGATGAGCCCATGATAAGGATCTTGTTGAGATGAATTTGCATCGGTTTCCCTCTCGGTTTCCTTTTCCTTTCTCCTTTTTGAGCTTCGAATCCGGATCTGGAATCCCTTCAACTGACCATAGTCATGAAGAAATTGGAACAAATCTCCAGCCGATTCGAACATCATATCCACCATTGGCTCACGCACCTCTTCCGTTTCAACCTGCTCTGGTGCTTCAAGGGTTTCGTCGTTCGCAATTTCCTCACCATCATCAACGTTTTGAACTGAATCATTGTTCGTCTCATCATTTTCAAACTCATCATCCTCGTCATCTAAGGCCATCACCTCAAATACATCCTCATTATAACCACCACATTCATCCTCATTCACATCCGAATTCAAATCAAACATCAAGGGTTTCTTGGAATCCATTCGAACTAAATCCCAAAAATAAATTTACAAAATCATTACAATTAGGGTAAGAAAATCGGCACTTGTTATTCATGAACAAAGAATATCGAAGTACTTACCTGCACTTAGTTGAGTTTTGAATCCTTATGCTCAGGCAATACAACAGTGTTTTGGGGAGCTTAGAGACAACGGTCAGTCAAATGGATTTGGGGAGGAGCAACGTTCAAATGGAGTTAATTTATGTGGCTTAGTTAAAGGAAATTCAGATATAAATGGTGCATTATTGGGCTTAAGTGTACTTTACAATGGTGCATTATATAAGTATTGGGCTTAAGTGTTATTTAAATTGAAACATATAAGATAAATAAAATAGGTCCAATCGTCAGGCCCAAAAAAATTTAAAAAGCCCGATCAAAAATCGGCCCGATTCGAAGGCCCAGTCCAATTTCAACACAAAGCTAAAATGTGGGACCATCCGAACCTATAGCTTCGTTAGTGGTTCGGATATGTATTTAAGTAAGAAAAGATAAAAGAAACACCACCTTTATTGGGACTCTACTCCACTTAATTACACTTAATATTATTTTATTCTAATTGTCATGACACTGGCGTAAGTGTATCATGGTCCAAATAAAGATCAAATAAGGGTGAGAGTGAGCTAGCATATGTGGCAGAACCAGGTTGGTTGAAGGTGACTGAAGAAATACGTTGGACGTGCAGGCTGTGAGTGTGAGGGTGTGAGTGAGCGAGTGGGTTTCACTTTCATCAATGCCCAAACCACTGCAACACTGCATCTGAGTTTGTGAGCTTTGTTTACTTCATCATTCTCCATGCCACTCACTGACTGACTGACTGACACAAAGCACCCACATCATTCATTATTCTCAATTCACCATTTGACTACACAAATCCATGCATTAAGCTTGTGATTTAAATAATGATCAACATCATTAACTAAACAACACTCTTATTCCTCTACCTATGTTTTTTTTTCGTTTCAACGTCAGTATTGGGTACTTAGAGCATCTCAAATATCAGTACTTTAGTTTTTAATTATGATAAAAAAAGAGACAAAAAAATCTAATAATCAATCATGGAATGATGAAAATGAAACTGCTATCCAAAAATTTCAATGTAAAATCATTCTATTCACTTTATCTAAGCGTTCAATCCGATAAATTGTCCATTTTAGATAACCTAGTCATTTTAGATTATTTAGTATGCTTATAATGTGCTAGCTCTTAGTTTTTCGGATTATATATATAGTATGCTTATATAAAAAAAGGATAGAATATCTTACCAAATTCAAAAATTTTAACATATCTCTTATATAAATAGATAGTAAGGAATTTAATCATATAAATTGAAATGACATAAATAAAATTCTTTATCGAATATGCGGTGGAGTCAGAATCAACGTGGTAGTTTCGAAAACGGTCGGATTTTATAATATATATTGATTTACGGAAGTTGTATGTTTTTTCTCCCTCTTTCTTCATTTTAGAGAATATGACAGGGAAAGTGTTGGAATATTTTTTAGGTCAGCTTTCTTCATTGTATGTTTTCACTTCAAATATAAGGCGTTTGCAATATTTTTTAGGTAGATTTACACTACATGTAGTTAGATTTTGGAATCTTTACAACTAAATGTTAAGGCAACCCTATCAAAATTTATGTTCCTAACAACATTTAGTACATGGTACTATCTTTTAGTAATAGTAAATGGCATCTCATATCTTTTTTTGCTTTCGCGTTTGGTTCGGCTCGTCCCAATGGGTCGAGGCCCAAGGGTCAGACTTCTAGCATCGCTAGCGCAACGGGCCTACGTCCAAACTGGGGGTGTGAGTGAAATTACGGTAGCCCCCTCCCAACGACGTTGCGGGGAATCGAACCCTGCACCTTGTACAGGGGCCGTCCTACCAAGCGTAGCTCCACGCCACTACGCCAACGCACCGTTGGTAATGGCATCTCATATCTACATAGTACACAAGATGCTTATCAAAAAAGAAAAAAAAAAAGGGTGCGGATTCAGAAAAATGGGCAGAAGGCACAGAGGTCCTAGAACTAAAAACAGGGCAGGTGGAAGTGGGAGTATGGATGAAGGGCATGACATGTTCCCTACAATATAATCATGCAAGTTCCCCCAAGGCATGGATTGGTGAGACTGAACGTAGTGATTAAGTTGGCATGTGAAAACCTGAATATAAATTGAAGGGCATCGATTCATGTGAAACCACCATCATCCATCACCTACTCTTTCACTCCAACTTTATACTACTATTGAGTACCATTTTTTACTTTCACCCTCCCTCAACACACTATAATATTACATACTACATACCATGTTAGTTTTAATAATGGTAGTGCATTGTAAAATACTATTGTCACTGTTGTAACGAAAGTTCGAACGAGAACAATAAACAGAATCGACACAAAGATTTACGTGGTTCGGTACGTAACAGTGAGTTACCTACATCCATGGGCAGAGAAACAATATATTATTATGGATGACAGAATTCGGATTACAGACTCTATGTATTTCGTGAGTTTATATAGAGACTCAAGAAACTGTAGTTATAAGTATAGACTGCAAGCTCAAACAGATATATTGCGATAGGCCCATAAAACAGTTAACATAGTTTGAGACCCCAACTACTTGTTGCAGTGTGTGTTTCAGATTCAAGGCACGTTAACAATCACTCTTCATTCATGAATGTCTGTGGGTGATGGTTTGGCTTAGAATACCCGGCCAACTATGAGAGACATAAGAACTTTCGTAGATTGTCCTATCTCTCGAAAAAAAATAACAGTAAAGATCGCACGCTAATTACATTTGAAAGTTTCAAACTACCGAATTATAGAGAACAGTCTGTGGGTAATGGTTTGGCTTAGAATACCCGGCCGGCTATGAGAGACATAAGAACTTTCGTAGATTGTCTTATCTCTCGAAAAAATTAACAATAAAGATCGCGCGCTAATTACATTCGAAAGTTTCAAACTACAGAATATGGTCTGGCTTAGAATACCCGGCCGGCTATGAGAGACATAAGAACTTTCGTAGATTGTCCTATCTCTCGAAAAATCAAGTAATCAACAGTAAAGACCGTGCTAATTACATTCGTAAGTTTCAAACTATCGAATTTTACGAGGAAAACTTAAAATGTACGTACGTTATAATTGATCGAGCTTGTATAATCTTGAACCCAAAAAACCTGAAATTAATGTGATAGTGGTATATAGTTACGTAAGTTGCAGGGCTCTCAAGCCTGCATGCTTTCTGATTCTGAAATGTGAAGGTGGTATATCATGGCAAGTCATGTGCAAGCCTTGTACACACATTAAATCTATTACATTGCATGATTTGAGGTCTATATATATGTGTTTGTGAATGTGAACGTTACGTGTATATCTTCTTCTTCTTCTTTTTGAACTGGTGAGAATTAGGGTAGCCCGAGTACTACTCGATCTAGCCTAGAGCACCTGCGAACAGGTGAGAGCGAAAATTAAAATTTGTGACTTCGTCACCTGTGAGGATCGAACCGGGGACCTCGGGTTCTCCCCATTAAGGTCTCACCGCTAGACCAAGTGCCCTTTGACTTCCGTGTATATTTTCTGATATGATTCTTCTTCAACCTAACGTACGCAAGTTACATAACGAAAGTGATCCACGTGTCGTTTTTCTGTAAGCAAATAGTGTTGGTTATAAAGTTAGTTAAAATTCACCATTGATATGACTTGTGCTTATCATACATGTATGCTGAAAATCCCATGTGCAAGCATGTATATATATGCGTAGGCAGAAATCATTCACCCATTTATAAGTTTGATTGATTAGGCTTTTGATGCAACAAGAGCAACTATATAGTTCAGACAATACATGCACAATATAACTAGTAGAATTGTACATACAATTGGACAAAGTGTGCTCGGCTTTTTACTGCTAGAGTCACGTGTGTGTCCACCAAAACATTGCCATCTTTGACTACTAATTAATCATAGTACTTGCTGAGATTAAGCGTTTTGTTTGTGGTGATTAATTTGTGAAAATTATGCAACCAAAAGTGATTCAACTTGGCAAAGTTCCTCCATGATTAAAGTCGATCTAAACAAGCATTCGTACATGTATGTTCGTAAATTGTTTGGTAAATGTCTTAGCACTAAGGTTAAAGAGCTAAAAAAATGGACCTAAATGGGCTAAAATATCTATTCATTCAAAAGTAATTTTAATATTCTTTAATAAAATTTATACAGTATTTTTCAAGAGGCACAAAACAGTTATTTTCCTTAGAAATCCTTTCACATGACAAATAAAACAAACCCCATATGTATCTCTTGCACTCGCTAAGGAAATAAAATTCTATCACTTAAAGCCAAATGTTCATGATAAATGAAATTGCAACCCGACAACATAGCCCAATTTGCTCTACATCTTAATAGAGATTAACCTACTAATTAGTTTAACCCCCATAATATTTAGACAAGCTTATGCGCTTGACGCATCAGTTTACTGGCTGAGCACTCATGTTAATACTATGAGGTATCGGGTTCGAGACTCCAGGACGACAGAATGTCATATTCTCTTAAGGGCTGGTTAGTAACCAGTTCATGAACTTTGTGAAGAATTACATCTAGACAAGCTTATATTTGGCGGAGAATTTGAACTTTTTTACCGAGGGAAATTATATTCCCATTTGTGATGGCATAGATATAGAATGTGTAAGAGAATGTATTCACAAAAATGTTGTAGGATTTGCTCAAAAGAATAACAAGATGGCGTAAGAGATGAGACAACATATATGGGAGCTTATTTTCACCACATTCATGAATGTTGCATATTTATGTACCTAGGATTACAATATCATACAGTAGTGTTTTGGATATCAATTCAACCGACTTAGCAAAACCAGGTGAAAACTTGAACAACAGGGATAAGTAAACTATTTGATTCGTCGATCTGATAAAAAAAATATGAAAACTGCTAGATAATTATTCATAACCAATATTATTTGCTTAAATTTTTTCTGGAATAGATAAATGTTTTTCTTCTTGGTAAAAAATATAACATTTTTTTAGATCTTGTGACTGAGTTTTTCTCCATTTGTTTCCTGATCATGGAAAATGCATAATGATATATGGGTCCGGATCCGGTAGGAATGATTATTATGGTAGGAAATAGGAATGAATCTCGGTCGTTCATCAAGCGGGGGGAAAAAACCCATACACACGCGCGCCCATAATCTCGGCCGAATTATTCGCGTATTATACGCGTTTTTAATTCGCGTATTATACGCGTATTATACGCGAATTATACGCGTATTATACGCGAATTATACGCGTTTTTTTTTTCGTTTTCGTTTTTTCCCGATTTTTTCCCGATTTTTTTTTTATTATTTTTCGTTTGTGCAACTCAATGGTCACGTTTGTGCAACTCGATGGTTACGTTTGTGCAACTCAGTGGTCAATTTGTTCTTCAACTCTATTGTCAATGTGTTGAATTCTATTTGTGCAACTCAATGGTCACGTTTGTGCAACTCAATGTTCACGTTTGTGCAACTCGATGATCACGTTTGTGCAACTCAGTGGTCAATTTGTTCTTCAACTCTATTGCCAATGTGTTGAATTTTATTTGTGCAACTCAATGGTCACGTTTGTGCAACTCAATGTTCACGTTTGTGCAACTCGATGGTCACGTTTGTGCAACTCAGTGGTCAATTTGTTCTTCAACTCTATTGCCAATGTGTTGAATTCTATTTGTGCAACTCAATGGTCACGTTTGTGCAACTCAATGTTCACGTTTGTGCAACTCAATGGTCACGTTTGTGCAACTCAGTGGTCAATTTGTGCAACTCAATGTTCACGTTTGTGTAACTCAATGGTCACGTTTGTGCAACTCGATGGTTACGTTTGTGCAACTCAGTGGTCAATTTGTTCTTCAACTCTATTGCCAATGTGTTGAATTCTATTTGTGCAACTCAATGGTCACGTTTGTGCAACTCAATGTTCACGTTTGTGCAACTCGATGGTCACGTTTGTGCAACTCAGTGGTCACGTTTGTGCAACTCAATGGTCACGTTTGTACAACCAATGAAAATTTGTTCTTCAACTCTATTGTCAATGTGTTGAATTCTATTTGTGCAACTCAATGGTCACGTTTGTGCAACTCAATGGTCACATTTGTGCAACTCAATGGTCAAATTTATGCAACTCAATGGTCAAAAAATAAAGTTCATTCTCCACCCCAAACTTCATCGGTTCCCCAACTGAATCAAATCGTATTATTTTACTAAATCAGATCAAGCACTAATCCATCATTTTTCCAATAGTATAATCTTGCTACATTTAGCAATTAGGCTCACACAAGATTTCAACTTCCTAAAGCAACTGAGTCTCCAATCTCACAAATAACGAAAATGCAAAACAAATTAAACAACAAAAGCCAACACAAACTTCTATTCCAAATCATTACTCATAATTCCACACAGCTCCACAGATCAAGCCATGGCCGCTCAAAATCATAAACCATGAAATATATACATACATACCATACACGTTAAGATAAGCCATAGCCTCTTTCCTCCTCCACTTCCATCACCGGCGCCGGAACTGCCGGCATCATCTACTCTCTTGAGGTACCAATCAAGAACGGGATAAGGACGGAGGGTGCCCTTCCAGTAATTGAGGTCTAACAAACCAGCAGCATTCCTCAACCAATCAGGTCTTGACACATCTACAATGACACTTGTGATCCCATAGCCTTCCAATATAGCTTGTAGCTTTAGGTAATCTCCAGAATTGTTCCCTAATCCCTATCATCAGTCAATAATATTTAAAACATACAACTGAATTGCTGATGGCAGAAAGAACAGAAAGGATAATGTAATGCTAGAGAATGTGAGGAGATATACAGGGAGTATAATGCCTCGTTCTACACTCGACACTACAAAAGCCTTGATCTCCCCTGCACAAAATTCAAATTCAATTGAAAATCAACTTCTAGAAGTCAATCGACTCCAGATCTCAACTAATTTTGACCAATCGGATCTCAGATCAACGAATTCCCCCAAATTACTTACATGTACATGTAGACGTCCTCGCCGGATTTGAGCGGCCTCCTGCACAAGGTGCACGAGGTCAGAAAGCACCCGAGCTCTTCCGATTTGCTTCAGAGATCCGAGGCGGAGGATTGCTCGCCAGCGAGCAAGAAGCGGAACATCCAGAGATCTGCGGTGGAGGTAGGAAGGAAGGACGGCGGAGGAAGACGCCGTCGTCGTCTTCGGAGGCGGAGATGAACGAATTGGAGGCGGTCGCCGACATCGAAAACCAAATCGAGAAGCCGATCCGAAATCGAATTCCTACCGTTCGGAGGCGGACTAGCCAGATCTGACATCGAAACGCTCCC
The DNA here is from genome assembly GCA_934048045.1 of Polygonum aviculare. NCBI lineage: Eukaryota > Viridiplantae > Streptophyta > Magnoliopsida > Caryophyllales > Polygonaceae > Polygonum > Polygonum aviculare. Next base: position 31,204,685 of record OW204028.1, on the reverse strand, counting down.
TAAGTTCGTTTACTCCGACGTGAGAAGGCTCAAGATCGGGAAACGAGATCTGGAATGTGCGATTTGTCTCGCCGAGTTCGTCGGCGGCTTGAGTTTCACCACCGCCACAGCCTCCGAATCCGAGCTCCGCAGGTGGATCTTCCGAATTAGGTCTTCCACGGCCTGGATCTAGATGCCGGAGATCGAACCGAGGCGAGCGGAGGAGAAGATCTAAGCCGTACACGTCTTTCGGAGCGAGCGCCATCGCGGACTGTAGGCGGAGGTGACGAGGCTCGGGGATCTCGCCGGTGAGGAGGCGGGGGCGGACGGGGACGAGAACGAGGGGCCGAGGGAGAGGGGGAGGCGATGGAGGGAGTGGCGGACGGGGCGAGAGAGGAGGTGGGGCGGCTGATTAGCGGGAGGGAGAACGAAGGGGACCAGAGAAACGGGAACAAGAAGAGTAATTTGTAATTTTATTTTATTTTTTATTTTTTAGAATAAACGGGATTAATCTTAACCATTGGATGTGTTAGATCAAATGTCCACAATTCATTCCTATTTCCTACCGTAACAATCCTTCCTACATGACTCTTTCTCATGATATATTTATATATGTTTTTGTGTGGTGTATTATTATGAGAACAAATTAAATAGAGACAAACAACCTATATATACGAGCCAAATATTGAAACGTTCCATTCTTTGAAAACATATTTCTTGCAAAAATATTAAAGGAAAAATAAATACTAAAGCCGATATGACACATGAGAGGTCAAGTTCGCAATTGAAACCTATGACCTTCCAAATATTGAGAGGTTGCAAATAATGACCTGATTAAAAAAAAATGATAATGAACGATGTTTAATATGAAAAAAAAATACCGAATAGCAAAGGATGTACATACATTTAAGCCACAACTCAATAGTTGAAAAATAAAATAAATTACTAAAACAAAAAAAGCTAACAAAAAGAGAATTTCAAAGGTTACATTAGTAAAATCAACTAATTTTTTTAATGGATTCTTAAAATTTGGAAAACAAAACCCAAAAAAACCTTTAAAATTATAAAATAAAATTTAAAAACGACATTTATTTCACCTTGAGGAGAAATTTACAAGTTGTAAGGAATTAATTTAAAATAATTAAATTTTAAATATAGTCTAGATTATTAATTTAGACTATATTTATATTTCCTAATTTCTCACCTACGAGATTTAAATTTCCTATCTTTTCAAAACAAGAAATCAAAAAGATAATATCATGAAATACTTGTTAAAGTTATATCAATATCTATATCTATAAGATTTTTCTATCTAACAATATATCTACATTATTTCTTATCTAAGAAGTCCATGAAATATATCTATATAAACCTAAGAGGTAAATATTAATATATTATTAAAAATAGCAAAATATCATCACAATAAAGATTTATAAGTTATAACGGTAGGTGAATTTCATAGATAATTGATTTTCATGATTTTAAAGATTTTATATCTAATAAAATTTATTAGGTAAAAAATCTATTAGGATTGTCCGTACATGGTACTTGGTTAAATTAGTTCAGCTAATAATAAAGTGTTGAAATTTTCCGAAGGAAAAAAATAACAAACCGAATATATGTATCCTATCCACTCAAATGCATTTTAATCTTACTCTTAATTTTTAATCACGACTCTAAACTGCATGTTTCATGAAGGCTTAAAATGTCTCCTTTCCAAGCGCTTTATGGCCGAGAAAAAAAAAACTCGGGATTTTTTAATCTTTTTCGCGATGGGTTCACTATTTCTCTTTAGAGTTTAGTTTCTTTGTTTAATTAGTATGCTTATAGTATATCCTTAGGACACGTAATAGAAAAATCGTTCTTTTTTTAACATGTTTTATAGCAATTCATAAGAAATTTAAACCCAGAATGATGATTTGAACTTCAATAAATAAATAAAAAGTTGATAAATTCAGCGACCAACAGATCTTTTTAAATGATTTATGCACGCTGTAAATTTTGTGCTTGATAAAATTGATTTCAACCTCAATAAACTGTTAACAAAATAATTAAATATACAATTTTAAGTTTTTTAACAGACTGTAAAACAGAGCTATAAATAGCTGATTGCTCAATTAGAAAAGATCAGTCATGAATTGGGAAAAAATTGGCTACCACCCAGTTGATGGTATTTTGTGTTCAGTGAATTCAGTTTCTAAATCAGTGGCCTGTAAGAGCATCCACTACAGAGAAATCTTAGGGATTTCTTAACTTAAAAAGAAAAGGATAAAAATAAAAAAATCTAACAAAATCAGAGTTTTACAGAGAAATGTACAGAGAGACTCCCTACTGCAAGAAATAAAATAGGAGAGAGAAGAAGGAATTCTCTGATTTCCCTGACACAAATCCTCAAATTTTTGATTTAAGCTTTAATTAATTTCTAAGAAATGGGGAGAAATTTCTCCATTGTGGATGCTCTAAACACCACATAATTAGATACGTTTTAATGTGTACAAATGTCAATTTCAACAGTTTTTACCGCACAATTTGACCAATTCACTGCTTTGCACACTACACATGCACGTTTTTGGTAATGGTCATTTTTGTTGTTTTACTTAATTATCGGTAACAGATTGGAAACTTGTAAAAAATCGGATGATGCGACTTCTCAAGGCTAATAATTCTGAACTATCCGAATGTACAGTGAGTACATACATTTAGATAACGTAAATTTAATACTAGTTAAATCTAAATTATACAGTATTCTTTAATTTTGACAAAATGGGGCAGTCACAATTCATGAATTTTCTTTGATTTTTTTCTTTCAAATTTTCTAATATGAGTGTATTCTAAATAACTAAAAGTAAAAATTATTTTCAACCTATTTTAACGGGGAAAAAAATAAATTAATAAAAAATGAATAATTTTTTACGATTGTTAATTAATGCTTGCCAATTACATAGGCGAAAGGTGATTGTGACTACGTAACTTTGAGTTCCCTGAAAGATGAAGAGCAAAGGAACCATTCTATGGTCTAATCCGGATTCGCGATCAAGTGAGAACGGCCCATACGGTGTAAAATGAGAACACCTTATGGCCGTTGGATCTGTGCAAATCAACGGACTGATTTTAACACGCAGCTCCCCCTGCTTCTAACTGGGGAAGGGCATTTTTGTCTTTTTGCGCTGTTATACTGTTCATCTATCTTCATTCTCCTCTACGCTCACACATAGCGTTTGTTTTGGTGAATTGTTCATTGATCTCTTCGACTCTCTTCTCCAACACAATTGGATTGTTTTTCAACTGTATTTTCGTCCTTTGACTCTTGTTCAATTGTTTCTATGGATATAGGTAACGATTTGGGATTTTTGAAAGTGAGAATTTATGCTTTGCTAGTTTTAGGGTTTCCTTGAGCAAGATAACTGAGAACTTGTGAATTTGACATAAGATTTGGGTGTATGATTGGTGTTTACATGATTTGATTGCATTAGAAAGTGATTTTGAAGTTTTCGATTGACCATAGAAGCTGATTATGTACGTTTGCCCGATTGCCTACCATGTGTTCGACAAAATGCCTCAACCAACGTGCTTAAATTTACATGAACCGTTCAATGGATTTCAATGAACCTTTACTTGAGAGTTTATGAACCATACCGATACTCTTTGTGAACCAGGATCAACTAATCGGTTCTCTTTGAGGATGGCATACTTTGTGTTCGCTTAAATGTTTTATTGCAACTACCTTGTATTCAAATCAGTAAACTGACGGGACAAGTTGATTTTCCATAGGTTTTATATTTGTGTTCTATTGAGTCATTTATGTCTTATGTCAATACAAATGACATGAACTGCATTGGTGGAGCCCCATTGGATGATGATGAGCACGATAACGATGCTTGTCTAAGACTCATGAACCGAAAAATTAAATAGAGAGGTTGAAAGTGTATGCTTGTCTGGTTGCCCACCATGTGTTCGACAAAATGCCTCAGCACATGTGTCTTAATTTACATGAACCGTTTCATGGTTTTAATGAACCTTTCCTTAAAAATTTATGAACCATAATGACATTCTTTGTGAGACAAAAGAAGAATTGTATTTGCACATTTGTAGTACTCATTATGTGTTTCAAGTCACTTTACACATAGCTTAACATTTTTTTGTTAATTGCTCATCAAGCTCTGGTCATTCTAATATGTCTCATTCAAATGGTGATGCTAGTATTGATGGAGTTTAGTTTTAGGATTTTCATAATAAAACTAGTACCATTGGTGGAGCCCCATTGGATGATGATGAGCACGATAACGATGCCTACATTCTTTACTTATCACAAGATTGTTCTTATTTCATTACTACTTGTACGGTTGAATATAAACTTCAAACAATGTTTTGTTATGTGTGTTTGAGGATTCGGTTATCTTCTATGCACTTTAACATTAAATGAACTGTATATTTACACGACATGAACCTACAAGTGGAACACAATGAACCAAATTCTTTTATTTTACACAATTTACGCATTTCATATATGAACCGAGTGATTCAAATTCATGAACCATTACGTCGAATTCAATGAACCAAATAATTAAACTTCATGAACTTAAAAACAATGAACCTACAAGTGGAACACAATGAACCTATAAGTGGAGTACAATGAACCTTTTTGGTGAAAATCAATTTATTTACAAGTTTGCCACCGTTTTTTCCGTTTTCCTTATATCCTCCTTTAATCTCTACCGTCAGATCCGAAAGATCTGACGGTAGAGATTGTTTCTCATTTTACACTAATAAGGGTTATTCTTACCTGAACCAAACTCGTCTAATCCGTGGGTTTTTGGCCTTCAATTTGTTTAATTTGTTCATGTCTCGGATTCAAGTCAATGTTCACTATCGGATCTCTTCATGCTCAAAGTCCACACTTGGCTGCTTTGCGATCATTCTCTACTTTCTCTAAAGAGAAGAAGGCAAACCACCGTCTTTTAATCTCGAACCCAAAACTTTATGAGTAATCAACTAGTAAGCTGATGCGCCGAACGCCTATAAGTTTCTCGCAATGAGTTTATGTGAAAGAGGTTAAAAACTCTAAAATGTAGCGCAGAAAATGTGAGGGCTTGATTCTTGAAGACGTACAAGTTGAAACAGGCTTTACAAAGTTTTACTGTATAATGCAAGATGGCATTTAAAAAAGCACTCGTCGATCTTGTCAATTAAATTTCACAACAGTAAAAAAAACAGCACTCAGAGAAACAAACCAATGATGTATAGCCAACACCCATCGCCTTCTGAAACCTGAAATGCATAACTTTCACCTCAATTAACTATCACCATATGTAATTGCTTCCTCTCCAGCCAACATTTGCACCAGTCCTACCAACACCATTGCTCTTTTGTTTATTTGGTTACAAAATGATACAATAAGTAAATAAATCTAATGCTAATAATTGGCCGTAAGTATAAAATAACTAGCAAAAAATAGTGTTCCGCCTGGTGGGCACATACAACACTTTAATCACTAATTATCGGGGTGTTACAATCTCTCATATTTAAGCATTTGACGACCTCGTCAAGGTCTAAGAACCACCCCTTAGGTCGAGTGTCCGTCTCTCCGAGTCAAGCCAACTTGCAATCCAGAGTGGACTCTGATACCATTTGTAAGGTCCGAGACCCTAAAAACGCTATTTCATGTCAACCCGAGAACTTCACAAGAGGTCACCCATCTTGGTATACTCTCGTCTTAGCATGCGTAACTTCATATTTACTTTGTCCTCTCAAACCATGAAAAAACAAGAACTCTTGGTAGTATGTGAAGCACCTCAATCACTTATAAATTATCGAAATATTGCTGGTGAATAAAAAAAGCCATAAATGTATGATTAATGTATGAGACTTTTGTTATATAAGTGACATGTCCAAATCTAAAGTGTACACAATTGTTTCTCTCATGCTCATTTAGTGATTTTTTCCTATCAAGTTCATGTCCTCTCGACTCTTCTCATGGCACTCCGCACAAATTGTTTTTCATGTTACTTTTTTGTTTAGATTTAACATTTATCCACACTTTGGTGTTTGTTTGTCTTTTTTCACTCATCTCCTAATCGTCAAGTTCTCTCAATCTCGCGGTAGTTGATATTCCGTCCATTTGATGCGTCAATTTATTTCCTCAAAAAATAATAACAAACTAAGAATGGTAAATTATAGTAAAAGGAATGTTGGGGAAAAAACCTGCGGAAGCCCCTGATCGTTCCTGCAAATTGATGGATAGTAAGCGAACCAAGACAAAGACACGAGCAATTGTTGACCCAGTTCGTCACAAGGACTACGTCTGGGGGCACTACCAAGCCAGGGAATCTCCACTAGAAACTTTGAGGACTCAAGGATTACAAGGACACTGATCTTCAGATCTACCCTGATCAAGATCTTCCTAACCTAACCTCTCAATCTCTCTTTTCAGGATTTTCCCTCTGTAGGAAAGCACACCAATTACAATATCAAAGCTGAGTATAAATAGAGGACTAGAGCCATACAATATCTTTTTCTCCAAGGAAACAATAATATTCCGAAAAATATGGAAACCCTAGTCGAATCCCGCGGACGTCTCGAAACTCGGTCACACCCTCCAAAAACGCGCCCGCGTTTTAAGGTCCTCTGCCCGCGTTTCAGCCGCCGAGAACGAATCAGCCGCGAAGCCCTTCCGACCCGCGGTCGAGGGGCACCAAGCCGCGGTCGCGGCTGCCGCGCTTCACCCGCGGTTGCGGGTTCACTACCCGCGGTCGCGGGTCTCCACTTGTGGTTGTGGGTTCCCTTCCCGCGGTCGCGGGTCCTAGTGACTCCGCGAATCCTCTTCACGATCGCCTGGTCTTCGCTCTTTCGTCCGATTTGCCTCCTTCGACTTCTCTTCCTCGTCTTCGGTCCTTGACTCGTTCCGTCTTCTCCCGCCCAATCCGAATCAGGCTCCATACTCAACAATCTCCCACCTGGAGACTGATTCCATGTAATTGAATCTTCCAACGCTCAACAAACTCCCACCTGAAGAATGCTTCAGAGCGCCTACATCGTCTGCCTAGCGATCCTCCCTTTTGGTAGTGGTAGTGCCAACCTTCAAGATTACGTGCTCAGGCCATCAGAAGCCCCGCCTGACTTTCATTCTTCCAGCCTATCAGCAAGGTTTTCTCCCACCATACTCGACACATGTCGTACGGTCTTCTCCTTGCAAGCCAGATCCTTTTCACTCCCACCGGATCTCAAGACACCTGGATGATCATCAAATCTCCACATCACATACTCTGCGACTGTATCTCCTGACTCATCCTTCGTCTTCTCTCTGATCGTGTGGTGCACAACGTCTCTGGACAACGATGCGCTCATCGTTACTTTGTCCAACGTCTTCCGCTCGTTGTCCTCCATGCCTCCTCCTCTCCATAAGTTCACACCTTTGAACTTCTCAATGAAGAACTTACTGACATCAATCTTTCAATCTCAGGAACCCTAAGCTCTGATACCAGTTGTTGGGGAAAAAACCTGCGGAAGCCCCTGATCGTTCCTGCAAATTGATGGATAGTAAGCGAACCAAGACAAAGACACGAGCAATTGTTGACCCAGTTCGTCACAAGGACTACGTCTGGGGGCACTACCAAGCCAGGGAATCTCCACTAGAAACTTTGAGGACTCAAGGATTACAAGGACACTGATCTTCAGATCTACCCTGATCAAGATCTTCCTAACCTAACCTCTCAATCTCTCTTTTCAGGATTTTCCCTCTGTAGGAAAGCACACCAATTACAATATCAAAGCTGAGTATAAATAGAGGACTAGAGCCATACAATATCTTTTTCTCCAAGGAAACAATAATATTCCGAAAAATATGGAAACCCTAGTCGAATCCCGCGGACGTCTCGAAACTCGGTCACACCCTCCAAAAACGCGCCCGCGTTTTAAGGTCCTCTGCCCGCGTTTCAGCCGCCGAGAACGAATCAGCCGCGAAGCCCTTCCGACCCGCGGTCGCGGGGCACCAAGCCGCGGTCGCGGCTGCCGCGCTTCACCCGCGGTTGCAGGTTCACTACCCGCGGTCGCGGGTCTCCACCCGCGGTTGCGGGTTCCTTTCCCGCATCGCGGGTCCTGGCGACTCCGCGAATCTTCTTCGCGATCGCCTGGTCTTCGCTCTTTCGTCCGATTTGCCTCCTTCGACTTCTCTTCCTCGTCTTTGGTCCTTGACTCGTTCCGTCTTCTCCCGCCCAATCCGAATCAGACTCCATACTAAACAAGGAATTGCAGTAATTAACAATTAGGTTGTCATTTCTAAATTTATTGTATTAAGAAATGGCCTCATCCAATCGAAAATTATGAAAATCTAAAAAGTGGAAGGGGATAACTTCTCACTAATTGATTCCATTTTGGTCATTCTTTTCACTAAGAAGCATGCCTAATCTTCCCAAGTAGGAGTATATATAAAACAATATTGTAGCAAATTAAAGGCCTTAAAATGGGAGCAACATAAAGGTAACAAGAATATCTCGAGCTCCATGCACCAAAAAGATAATCTAAGCTTTCCAACTAGGAAATCATTAGCTCAAACAAGAAGCCTATTAAAGCTAGTAATTGGATTTAATCATGATTACACTCCACAAGAAGCTAACAACACAGAATATATAATATTTGAGATTAAATCATAAGTACATTGTAAGGCCCAAGAGTACAAGTAAAAATCATTGACCTCACATGGTAAGTTGTACGCATGAGCAACTTACTATGCAAACTACAAGCAATGCAAGTGCAACTAGTATATCATACTAATAATAAATAAAACATAATTGAGTAACTAATTTAAAAAATTATCAATTTTGGCGAGAAATGCAACAGTACCGTTACTGGGGAAGATAAATCCGGAATAAAAAAATGCAAATTTTCCAGTTAACGTTTGAGTGTTCCCATAAGATCTGGCCTAGCAATTTTTAAAACGATTTTTCTATTGTGGGCCCTAAGGGCACACAATAAGCAGCTAATAATGGAAATATTTGGTGAATTTTATATTTTTTGTTCTTTAATCTTTTTTGTGACGGGTTCACTCTTTTCCTTTTAGGGTTTTAGTTTCTGTTTTTGATATGTTTATCATGTGCCCTTAGGGCACACAATAGAAAAACCGTTTTTAAAACTATATATTAATTAGCTAGTATTAGTGGTGGAAGCACATCATTGATATTCATGAACCATGTAGATACACTGTTTTTTTTTTGCCATTTTTGATGTGTGATTATGCATAATTAGGTTGCTTAAAATACAAGTTGTTACGTTGCTGAAATTTATGGGTATTTGTGTTTGCATTGGGTGAATCTCAAGTAACCTAATTAGTGGATGATAGTAGTACACAAATTAAACAAAGACTATATATTAATTTAAATCCGTGATCTTATGTTATGTATGTACGGGAAATGCTATATATATATATATGTATATATATATATGTGTGTGAAATGGTCGACAAAGCTTGTCGATCCCTTTAACTTGGTCTATTTTCATGAACACAACATGTACCACAAAGTGTGATAAATTAAATGATTAATCAATCAAAGCTTGATTGATCATTAATTTAAATGATGTGTACAAAAACTACCTTCTTGATCCCCCCTTCTTTGTATTTTAGGTTAAGATATGAAATCTCACATTCAAAAAAATCATTTTTAGAAGTAACATATGTTCAGATATGCTTGTTCGAAATTTGCTTCTTCATGTTTTACAGTTTTAATTATCTTACCATTAATCAAGTCTTTATTACTGTTAATATGTTTTGAATCTTAATCACACACTATGACAGGTAGCACGCGCGGGGGTCTCGAGAAGGCATGCAACTCGTATTTGTAACTAGGGTTTCTTGAGTCTTTATATAAACTCTCGAAATAACTAGAGCTTTGTAATCCGAATTCTGTCTTCCATAATGATATATTGTTTCTCTACCCGTGGACGTAGGTAACACACCGTTACCAAACCACGCAAATCTATGTGTCGATTCGATCTATTCATTATTCTCGTTCGATCTCTCGTTACAACAATTACATTATCCAAGCCAATAAGTAAAAGAGTTTAGGAGAAAACAATGTACATAACCAACATCGATTTAATAACATTTTTAATTTACTCATAATTAAATTTGACCTCTTAAGTACGTATGTAGACATGAAATAGAATTATTAATATACGTATGATATGATCCATCTTAATTGATCCGAAATTTGATGGAGGTTGAGTACGTAGTTGGGAAGGCGAGCAAAAGGGCGTCGTTTATTTACCGTTGTCCACGTTTCATGATCAAGCTTACCTCACGGCCAACACCTTCTTGATATTTGATACTATAACATGACGCACTCTGTCCTTTGCCCCACGTGATTATGCATCAAACCTTGTTATCGGGTTTGGATTCAACTTGGGACGATTAAACGGGTCTCATGTCGAGTAGATTCAAGTAACTCAACCATCTGCATAGGATATAAGGTTGGAATTCACGTTCTAATAAGAACGCTTACGTCAATAGGTTAGGGGTTTTACATTACTTATAAGCTAGTGGTAGGCCCGTCAAACGGGTCGGTTTGGTAAGGTGCGGTTGAGCACGGGTTCGGGTTGATTGGATTATGAGTCAAGTCTGGTCGGATCATTACAGGTTATCAGACTATACGATTGGTCTAATATCTGTCTCAATAATTTTATGATAAAATTATACTTATAGTTAATAATATTATATTATACTATAGTTATAGTTTTTTATAATAAAATATACGTATTATATTTAGAATAAGTAAAATAAATTGGGTCAATCCAACGGGTTGGAGTTTCAACCCAATTGAGTTCGAATCAATTTGGATCGATTTCTCGACTTATTGATTTTTGGTTTTAATCATAAAATTCTCGATCAATTTGGGTTGGCCTTTCACGTCGAGTTGAGTTTTGACAATTCAACCGGTGGTTTTTTGGTTCATATTATCAATTTCAATATAGTTGACACTTGTAAAGTAGTCTAGTATCTCAATTTCATTATAGTCAACTCAACCCAAGTATGTGTGGGTAGCTCATATCGATCAATCCAAGCCCTAAATAGCCAAGAAGAAACAGACGTCCTACACCAAGTTAGATCTTGACGGACCTAGAGAAACAAATAACATATCGGATAAATTTAATCACTATACATATATAAGGTCAGGATTTACTTTCTAACTATAAAGTGTAAACTAATAAGTAAGATTTTAACCTTACAGACTCGTAGGTCAAGTATTTCTTCCACACCAAATACACCAAAGTTTGGAAAGGTCTCCTCCATTTTAAAAAATAGGGTGATAAATAAATTAGTTTATAAATTATTTTGCTTATTATGTCGTTTTATAATGAAATTCCACAAGAGTTATCTACTCACTAATACATGGTGCACGACTTCAAGTTTGTCGATCTACCAAAACATGCTAATTTGTATACGATACATATTTTTATGTCCAATAACCATATCTCCCTTGCCTACGATACATAATTGTCACTAATCCAAGATAATTATTGCACATTAGGCAAATCGGACACATGCTCTCCCAAAAGATACTTCATTTAAGTATGAAGTCAGGATTGTTCGAAAACTTAAAATCATGTTTTCTTTCAATTCTTGTCTCTACAAAATAGTGGATCAGGGGAGTGGACCATAAAAGTGGATCAGAAGATCCCAATTGATGTGAGGGTGTCACCCTTGCTCACACCCCGGCCCTTGATCCACCCATGCCTACATTTCTCCCTACACCAACCTATTTGGGTCAAATGCTTCAACTATAGAAATAAAATTAATAGCCTTCTCTAAACATAAAATCTATATCTCATGATTAGGCTTCTCCATATATATAGGTCATATATGGAGTATGATTTAACAATATTACTTAAGTGAGATGTATAAATTTCATGCCACTTATTCATTTCCTATCTCACCGTTCGATTATGTCTAATCAGATACGAGCACTTTACTTATACTCTTCTCAAAAAACAAAAAGACTAAGTGAAGTAATTTGTTTCCTTCATTAGTGGTATTTAGAGGTGTCAAATAGGTCGGGTCGGGTGGATTCGGGTGCGGTCTTTTCGGGTTGCGTGCGGGTTCGGGTCAATCTGGTTACAGGTCAAGTCAGGTCGGGTCTTGACAGGTTATCGTCCGGGTCGACCTAACAGGTCATGAATTTGAAATTTTAATGATTATTAAAATAATATTATGATTAAATTAATATATTTTTATAATAATATTCTATTTATAATAGGTTTTATGATAAAATATATTATAATATTTACAATATAATATATTTATTGATTCTACATGTATATTAATATATCGGGTCGGTCGGATCGATCTCGGGTTTCAACCCAATCGGGTTCGGGTTAATCGGGTTCGGTTTTTTCTTTACTCGCTACTATTCGTGTCGGGTTTCAACCCAAAATTTTTTGATCGGGTCGGGTGGATTTTTCGGGTCGGGTCAGATTTTGACAACTCTAGTGGTATTACATTGTAGGCCTGTACCGTTACATAAACACCAAACATGTTGCAACAGTGCGAGTGCATGTGCATTGAAGCAAACTTACGTTCCACTACGAAACAAGGCGCGAGCACACCGAATCAGACAGCCCAATTCAACCGTCTCTTTCCCATGCCCCAATTCTCCGAATAGAGATCGAAACTCAGGGCACAGTAAATACGTCCTCCTCCAAGGGGCAAAATCGGAAACCTCCTCTCTGTAAAGCGCTGAAAAAAAAAAGCTGGGTCATCGTTCAAAGCTTTCGGAAACCAAGGGCGGTGGGCCCCTCTGACACGTAGCGCAATCCCACGGACTCCTCCATCCCTTAATTGGCTACAAACTTCCAAGTCTACCCCCCAATCACCTTTCGCCTTCTCACTTGCCCAGCCCCGCCTCGCCAGCTTGTCACCCGAGCCGGACCCAGCCAACCACGAGGCTATTTCGGTCATTTTGCTGAAGCAGTGTTGTAATGACCATTTTGCCCCTCTAAACTACCCTCGAGTCTCCTCCACTTTAAAAGGCCAGAAAAGCGGGAGCTTACAATAAAGCCGTGTTGCAGAAACTTAATACAGTGTTGGATGAGGAAATCCATGGCGGTTCTGAGCTCTTCTTCTTAAACATTCCGCGAGTGTGACTGTGTGAGAGAGAGAGAGACGAATTGGAGAGAGAAAAGATGACGACGGGGATAGTCCATGAGCAGAACATGGAGCAACAGATCGACAGGCACATGCGAGGATGTATGTCCGGATTCTTCAACATCTTCGATCGGAACCACGCGCTCTCCGGCAAGCGCCTCTATCCGAAACGGCTACCTTCATCGATTGTGAGTTTTTTTGTTTTCTGTCTGCGCATTATTCTGATTTCGTTTTGTTTGTTTGTTAGTCAGTTGCATCTAATCTGTTACGGTTGTTTTTTCTCCAGTCTACCGAATCTGCGTCCGGATCCGCCTCTTCAATCGGATCTCCGGCGCGATCCGGAGAGTTCGAGAGACCAAAACTTCCAGAACACACCAAATCGACGGCCTCTGACGACCGTCCGATCACGCCAGTCCCTAAAACGCCTCCACCGACGAAATCGCCGGCGACGATGTCGAGTTTTGAGTCGAAGGACGGAGTCAAGTCGCCGTGGAAGTTTAATAGGGAGACGCCGAGGCTGTCGTTGGACAGCCAGCTCCATCCGAGGGGGATCAAAACGACGTCGTCGCCGGTTGGAGGCGCCTGCGAAGACGAGAGCGAGAGGCAGAGACGGTCGCCTAGCGTGGTGGCGAGGCTGATGGGACTCGGATCGCTGCCTTCTTCCAACTCCGGCGGAGGCGATTCGCCGGAGAAGAAGGCTGAGCTCCGGAGATCCGCCTCCGAGTCCAGATCGCGAGATCTATTGCATTGCCGATTCAGCGACGGGAGCGTGTTCAACAGAACGGCCTCGGGATTCGCAACAACTAACACGAGAGAGAATAGCAATGGCGGACGAGATTTGAGTAACGGCAACAGCATTGACGGTTTCAACAGAATGAACGGGAGAGCGTTCTCGAATCCGGAGAAGCCACGGAGGACGTCCATTGGACAGCAGCAGATGCGCAAGGGAATGTACGATTTCGGCGATTTCTTCCCGGAGCCGAAGCCGGAGGTCTCGTCGATCTACGACGACATAGAGAAGAGGCTGAAGATGAGAGGAATCGACGAGCCGTCGAAGGATCTGGAGACTCTCAAGCACATTCTCGAAGCTCTGCAACTCAAAGGCCTCCTCCACCACAACTCCAAGCCACAGCCGGTTCCGGTGTCGCAAATTGGAAGGCGAAACTTCGTCTACGAGCAACGCTTTCCCTACGAGGAGTCTCCGATTGTCGTGATGAGGCCGGCGAGATCGCCGAGGAGGCTGCCGACGAGTCCTCGCTCTGTCTCCGGCGGCGAGTCGCTCTCGTCGCGGAGTCCGAGGAGGGAGCGGACGCTGAGAAGCCTGACTCCGACCTCGCCAGGTCGGAGTGATGGCCGGAGCACGAGTCCGGCGACGACGAGGAGGAAGCCGAATCAGAGCCTCAGAGCGAGAGAAATCACAACGACGGAGCCACGAAGAGTCTCCCCTGTTCGCTCGCCGAGATTGGCGAATCGGAGGATCGATCAGACGGCGATCCAATCGCAATCGCAGTCGCCGAGGAGGCAAAGATCGACGGCCGGGATTCGTTCCCGGAGAGCGGAGGACGAATCGTCCACCGTTTCCGAGAGCAGCTTTAGCACCTCCTCCTACACCGATACAGAGGTAGATCTACTATTTAATCCATTAATCGTAGTTGCTTTCTAACAAAACGCTACGACTCCTAAAATAACCGGATTGAGTCTCTCTATCAGTCGTCATATTCAATGTTCTTATCAATGTTCGTTAATTGGGGAATTAAATGGGAAATTATGCAGAGGTCGAAAATGGAGGACTGCTACAACCACAACGGGAAGAGCTTGCTAGAGAGATGCGATAAGCTGCTTCACAGCATTGCAGAGATGACGTCAACAACCAGCAATAGCAGCACTGAGTTACAACCGAGTCCTGTCTCGGTTCTCGACTCGTCCTTCTACAAGGAGGACTCGTCTCCATCCCCTGTTATGAAGCGTACCATTGATTTCAAAGGTATTGTTTCACGCCCATTCCGTTTGGTTTTCGGTTGTTGCTACTTGTCTTTTTCCTTCTTTTTGGGTATGTTTCTATTTTCACTTTAGTAGCTTGCCATTTGCCATACACATTGGAGAGAAAGTTATAGAATCTACTACTACTAATCAAATTGTATAGCCATGACTGATTTTCACTAGTAAACAATTGTTTGGGTGAAAGCTAGGCTTAGCATTTATCCTTATTGTAATTGCCAACCATATTTGCAATAGAATGATAACAATTGGTCAATTTGTTTAGGGCATTGTTTTTGTACTGACAACATTAACTAAAGCTTCAGTGGGCAGACTTATCTAATCTAAATCCAGCCAATGAGAGATGGAGAGGGAGGGGGATTTCATTTTCAACAAATTGAAAAGTCATTGCCTGAACTTGTATTATAAAAAAAATCCCTATATGGATTTGTGTGTTAGGCTGATGGCATCACGTGGGATGTTATTTCCCATTGTGCCCACCACAACACAATGCTTTTACATGAGATCAATCATCAACCTAGTAGTAAAACTAGTATCCCCCTCCATCCCCATTTGCAAAATATGCAACCGCTGTAAAATACTTACTTTAGAAAAAACACTACACTATATGAAATTCCAATGCTTAACTCAGTGGCTAGCTAGCTTGTATTGGTAGTGTTGTACTAATGTACTATACTGACTGGGTTGAAATTTGCATCAAGATTATGGGCCAAATGCAGTACAATTAGTAGATTTTATATTTTCTGCACAAGAAATACATATAAGAGGTATGAAATCCGCTAGGGATCTACAAGGACATAGCCACAGAGGGTGGTCCCTGACCCCTCTTTCATTCTGGGTTAAGATTCTCTGTTTGCAAAGATGAAGACTTTCTTTCTTATGCAGGTGATGGTAACCTCATTGTGCTTGATTTTCCTTGGGAAACAATTGTCAGAGCTCTAGAGTAAATTGTCTAATGCCAAACTTTCTGAGTACTCACTCTAGTAAATTGGCATCTTAGAATATATGGAATACAGTAGTGGCCCATATATGATAACAAGTGGTTCTGTCATAAATGCCATCCATTATTACTATCTCTGATTTTTTTCTTCCTTATTGTGGATTAAAACAAACAGTGAAATGCGGATTTAATTTCCTCAGTTTCTAAAATTTGTTTCCATTACATTCTCAGACCTTGATGATGAGATATGGAGCCCATCAAGCTCAGCAGAGGCATCAATCCAGCTGAAGTCATCCGACACCGAAGACAGCACCAACGACGACCAACAACTCGACCCAGACTTCGCCTATGTCGCAGACATCATCAGAGCATCATCATCGTCAAACTACGACTCCGACGACGTCTTCCTGTTGCTGGAGAGACAGCAATCCATCAAGGGGAGGGACGCCTCCACGTCGTCAAGGCTCCAGAGGCGGCTCATTTTCGACACGATCACCGAGATCCTCGATCAGAACAGGAATCTGCTGCCGTGGAAATCCGCCTCTCCCGGATCGAACCTACGAGAGGTCTGGTCCGAGCTACAGAAGATTCAAAAGAGGGACGAATCCGAGGACATTTTCGAGGTAATCTGTGGGGTGATGAAGAGAGATCTGACCCGGGACTCGATCAACGGCTGGGGCGAGTGTCAATTGGAAACCTCAGAGGCCGTGCTCGACATCGAACGGATGATATTCAAGGATTTGATCGGAGAAACCATCGGCGATCTCGCAAGATTCGCCGGGAAAACCGCCCCTCGTCGGAAGTTGGTATTTTAAAAAATCGGTTGCTTTTGGCGCGCTTTTTTCTTCTTCCACTCTACATATGTCGGTAACAATTAGGGTTGATTTTCTTAAGTGTTTATTTTAATTTAATTTTTTTCTGGTGGGTGGGGCCAAAATCTGTGGCTTTGAGGACTACTAAGATAAGATTGGAGAATGTAGCTAGGCTGAGCTGAAGAAACCCAGGCAAATCTAACGGTCACTTGTGAGCCTATCTTTTTTTTTTTTTTTTTTGATGAGAATCTTTTTTTTTTGGTTTTACTATTAGGGAGGTAAAGATGTGGGGTACTTTTGAATTAAATAACACCAAGTGAAGTGGTCATGTGAGAGAGAAGATCTTCTACTCCTCTCCCTACTCCCCTTCATGCTCCACTCTCTTAATTATATAGTAAAATTATAATAAAAAAATTTATAAAAAAATTTATATGATGTAAATGATTATTCTTATATACTATTAAAATTTTATGACATAAATTCCTAGTCAATATTTTTTAAATATAAAAAATGTGGTTTATTCCATTATTTTAATGTAAAACAATATTAATTATAATTTTCTATGATAAAAATGTGCAAATATATTTGACTAAGCATTTTTAACATGAAAATGTATTTAGAAAATTTTATTATTATTATTTTATTGCATAATTAAGAGAGTGGAGCATGGAAGGGAGTAGGGAGAGGAGTAGAAGATCTTCACTCGTCATGTGACTATGTGAAGAAGATTGCATGTGTATGAGCAGAAAAGATGAGCACAAAAAGCGAGCTTGTGCTCATATGGGTCATGTTCAGTTGATGTGTGTAGTTAGTACTATTGTATGTGAATTGAATAATGAAAAGTGCCCTTCAGAAGAAAAAAAAAGCAAAAGAAGGAGCCAATGAAAACTGCGCTTGTCGCATTTTGAGCATTCATGGGGTCTCGGGTTCGAGACTCCAGGACGGTGGTTTGCCCTATTTACTTTAGAGTTGGTTAGTAATCAGTTCTCATTCCTTGTGGATGCTTTAGGCGAGTTTTAAATAGTACTTGCGATATCCTTTCCTTATTAAAAAAAAAAAAAAAGGAGCCAATGAAAACTGACCCAATTATTAAAAAACAAAGAGGGAAAAATTGGGTGTTTGGTTTGGCGTAATTGCATGTGTTTTTGTTTGTCTCTAAGTGAGGGCAGATTGTTTGTTAATCATATTGATAACAACATGGGTTGTCGAAAAAGTGGTGAAGAGGGCAGCTGGTTTGCACCTTTGCTCTGCTCATGCAACAGTGACATTGCTGGATTTGTTGGCTGTCTTTTGTTAATTGTATGCACTTTGCAGCCCCACTTTTGGGTTTAGGCCTCGTGAAAGAATTTTTCTATGGCTATTTTTTTTTATTTTATGTTTTCTTTCTCGGTGGTCTATAGGTAGGTGTTAGGGAATTTCGTGAGATTGTTGTAGGTTTAGATATTGAAACTAGTACTTAGATTAGGGAATATATTGAGCTAATTATAGATTGATGTAGAGTGTGGATTGTTTAGAGGTATAAATTAGGTGTTTAGGGTCATAATACAGAATTATAATAGATTTTTCCAATTCTTTATACATTCCTAGAATAATGCAAGTTGGAGTTTTTTTTTTTCTCTTTTAGATACGAAGTGTATGCTCACTAGTACCGATAAATTGATTATACATTATAAAAAAATGATGCTAAATTAGGCTAAATCTAGTACGGAGTAATTATTAAATGTATTGGAATATAAATTTCAAAGTTGTGATTAGTATATTTATCCAAATTCTCTCATTATGGCCAAATTAATTCCAATAACTACCTTTTTTTTCGGTTGAGGATATTGTCCATGCAAGTCAAACTCATGACCTCTTAGAATTAACATTGCACATGATAACAGAAGGCATAACTCAACCTTTTTGTGTGGGTAATAATTAAATAAGTCGTTTTTCTAACCTGTGCCTTAAAAGACATACGTTAAAAGTCTAATTTTAAAGATAAATTATGATTTTAGTTATTGTTTATTAATCCTTTTAATGACATGTTTATAATTTTCATTTTTAGCGTTTTAGTTTCTAAATATAGACTCTTATCATATACTTGGTAGAAAAACCAAAACTAGTTAGATTAGAAAAAAAAATTAGTGTTCTTTTGACAAACCCCAAAATTAGTCAGAACTATATTTCAAATATTTAGAAGCTACTCTCTCCGTCCTGGAAAGTTTGTCCATAAAGCATATTTGCACACGGATTAATGAAAAGTGAAAATGTTTAATAAGTGATGGGAAAATGTGTTAAAGTAGATAGAAAGGGTATAAAAAGGAGTAATTTGTAAAATTGATTGTGGATAATTTTGTAATTTTATAGAAAAAAGTGATAAAGTTGAGAGTAAAGTTGGATAATGGAAGTAATATATGAGATTGTACGAGGGTAAGATTGTAAAAGCATAGTGATGTAAATGGAAATAAAATAGAGATGGACAAACTTTTCAAGACGCCCGAAAAGAAAAGACATACAAACTTTTGGGGACGGTTGAGTTATTTATTTACCACCGGAAGATTAGCTTATTTAAATTAATTTTTATTTTAACTGTTTTTTATGCAAGGAATCATAAATGTAATCCTAAATCCTCATGTCGATCGAAATGCTAAAATAATTAAGAAGAGGTATAATGTAAGTCATCTGACTCAATCATGTGCAATGTTAATTCTTTTATTTCTGAAAAAAAATGTACTTGTCATATATACATGAATCATATGATATAGTGCACATGATATCCTAACATTCAGGACTAAAGATAAGGTCTTCAAAATATTATTCAGTTTTTAAAGAAAACGCTCTCAATGAAACCCCTCCCATTTGGCCCCCGACTCTTTATCCAGCCCCAAATTCGAAACCCTAGAATTGATCTAGTAGACAAATCTGGCTTAATCTCGTGCTTGTATATCTTCCTCTTAGGCTATATCGATCTTGAAAGAAGATTAAAGGATGAAAGTGGCACCACGGCGCTCGAAACCCCCGATCTGTCTCGCGGTGTCGAAGGAGGCGCCGCGCATATCTGGCATCACATCGGGACCTTAGGGACGGCTGGGATGGTTGGATTCGTCTCCACGGCGCGTAGAAGAGTGTTAACGAGGAAGATTGGGCTATATATCAAGGAACCAAAGTCAAATCGGAGCCTTGAGTCGGTAACGTTTAAACTAGAGGGGATGGTGCAGCGGCTTTCTTCTCTATCGGTTTCCCAATCTCTATCTTCTGCTAAAGACAACAGGAGGGCTCTCTCTCCTTCTCTAGAGACATACAAAGGGCAACGAAATCTGATCGATAGCAGGTTGTTTCTCTCTAATCTGCGTCTTTTAGATGTTAATAGTGGTAGATTTGCTATTATGAGTTGGAAATCTATATGTAAATCGAATCATGTAGCTGAGTCTTTCGTTACTTGCTCATATCACCTCCATTTTCAGATTCATTAAGTTTAATTTCTGAGATGATTGAGAAAGAAAATTGCACCTTTATGAAGGACCTTTGTGTTGATGTCCTCTTCTTTGAAGAACAAACCCTCATATCTTGAGGATAAGCCTAAAGAAATTTCTGATGAAACATCTACCATGGCCTTTGAGGCCTTAAAGGGTAGTTCATCCAATGTGTCTATTGAGGATGTTAATTCAGGCTTAAGAAAGAAAATGGAAAAAATAAGGCAAACTTGATAGTTGTAAGAACAAATAAGCATTTTGTTTATAAGAGCATCCTATGGTGGTTTAGCAAATTATATGGTTGCTCTATGATCAGCTCCCTAGATGAAGTTTGCTTGTGTCTGTGTATGCTAACTAATGTGTTTTTCATTACTGAAGTGTGGAGATTTTGTTTGATCCATGGATGGATAGTGGTTTATTGTGTTGACCCGAAGTGTTGGCCAGTGCAAAACCTAGAGTTGAAAAATATATGGTTTGCTAGATTGTGAGGCTAATATTGAACCTTGTCAAGAAGAACCAATATTGAACCTAGGCATACTTCTAGACATGCTAGTTGCCTGAGCACTAATACTAATGAGGTAATTAGCACAAAAATATGTAATAAAAAATTGTCGTGGACTTTTGAATGCTGCTATAATAGGCATGCCGTGAAAAAAACTAGCATGACTAGTTAATAAGAGAAGTGCTCTTTCCTTGCTTGACAAGGGAGATGTGGGCCGCAGTCCGTAGCTTGGTGGGCAAGTGTCTGCTCTTTCCTTGCTTGCCAAGGATGTTTTTTTTTTCTTTTATTAGTTTTGTTTTTTTTAATAAGTTTTTTGTCAGGTAGGATGGATCTCACTTCTCTCTCGTACTTTTGTCTGGAAAGTCGGATCTGAGTTTGGTTGGAGTTCGAGATAATGTTTCCGGATGTTGTCCGGGTGGTGTGTTTCCTTTTCAGGCGTCTTGTCACACCTCCTCAAGTTGGCTTCTTGCTGTCTTGCTCTCCGGCGGCTCTACACGCCTGTGTTAGATTCTCATCTAACCCGCGGAATTGCCTTTCTCCGACTCTGCCCCTACCTATTGTTCTGTCTTTCTAGGCTCTTGTACTCTTTTTTTATCATTCCGGCTTGTGTTTGTTTGAATCTGTTAGCCATTTTTGGCTGCCGTTAACGGCCTCTCGGATCACCAAGTCTGTTTGGTTTTCCGAATTCTCACCTGTTTCAAAAAAAAATAAAAAAATAAGGTCTTCAAAATAATTAACCCTTACTTACTGAGCAAAACATATTAATGCAATCCCATAAGCAAAACATAATTGTACTCTAATTAAGGTCGTACGTACAAAATTCCAGCTTAAAATACTCTTATCACCTGCAAAAACCTATGTGGAGTTATGGATCATATTCAGTCAGTCTTTGCTTGCTTAGACAAGCAAGAATCAAATGTTGAGATGGGATCTTGCACATACATTAGCTCTGATGCAAAGATTTGCTGATCCAACAAAGACAGACCATATCTTCATTGCTATAAACTTAGCATGTGGCCATCGACACTAGTTAAGGAAATTGTACCTTACATTGTCCCAAACCAAAGTGTTAAATTCTGGTGGACCGAGAGAACTGGGTGGCGTGTCGGGTAAATTTTTCCACTTAGACATACAAGGTTGGGATCTATCTTTTAACCCAAAAGTTTAAGACAATGTGTTGTAACGAGAGATCGAACGAGAACAATAAAACAAGAACGACACATAGATGTACGTGGTTCGGTAACAGTGTGTTACCTACGTCCACGGGCAGAGAAACCGTATATTGTTATGGAAGACTGAATTCGAATTACAACTTTAATTATTTCGAGAGCTTATATAGTGACTCAAGAAACCCTAGTTACAATTATGGGCCGCAGACCCAAAACGGATTACGACAAGCTCAGAAACAAAATACATAGTGTACCGTTTGGCGAGACCCCCGTGCTACCTGTCGCAGTGTGTGATTAGGATTCAAGGCACATTAACACAATGGATAGGGGATTTACCATTCCTTATATACTAGTGGGTTTTGATTTTGTTTTCCACATGTGGAATTATCCTCCAACACAAAGCATTCCTCAACACTGTTCACCCGTTTTTTTTTAATCTTTGAACTTAATTGCTTGTGGTCCGTGTGTTAGAAAAAGATGGATGAGGAAATGTGAGGATGTGGCTATCAAAATGATAATAGATACTTGGCTTATTAGAAGGCAATCATTTGTGGTTTTCGACCTCTTATTGCCTGTCGATTTTGTGCTAGATAATTTAGCTGAAAACCACATGCTCTCAAGCTCAATTGTTTTGCTCCATGTTAGAATACTTACCAAGAAAGTGTAACCAACACCTGTTGAATTGCTTACAAGGCAATTAGTCTAAGACTTTGCGTGTCACAATTTGCAAAGTTATCCATATGAAAATTTTATGTTAAAGCTAGATGAATGACGGAAATGTTTTCCTTTGCACCAAAATGTACTTCCATGTGTTTGGGGCTTGAGGTTTAGGGCACGTTAAGTGTTTTGTACGCTTTTTGGTGTGTTGTGTGTGGTCTCTCTATGATTTTGTTTACATGTTTGTCCCTTGTTGCTCTTTGATTATGCTTTATCTAGGTCTATTTGACTCTCTTCAAAAATAAGGGTGCATACAGCTTGACCCCACCAGGTCCTGCTCTTGCGGAATACATTGAATGGATGTTCTTGTTGGTGTTTGTTGTCCCACGTTACGCTCTTATATGATTTCTCCGAGGCTTTAGTTTGGCCATGTTGACACGATGAAATTAAATAGTCATGATTGGTTGAAGTTCCTAATAGCAACGTGAGGATCAAAAGGCAATGAAAGTATGATATGTTTCCTTCATCCCACTAATCATAAGGGACATCCATGTGTCTAAATAGTGCACTTCCTTGGCATTGCTCATATGTGTAGCTTTCCTACCTTGAACACAATAGATAGAGTAACGTGTGTGAAATTGCACCTCTCCTTTTCATGATTCTCTCATCTCATGTTAATTATAACATGTGTTTTGGTATACTTCAACTATTGTAATACTATTAGGCACTAAACTTTCGGCATAAATGTGACAAGTTTGATTCAGAGCTAAAAACAAGCTAAGCCCCACATTTTGAACTCCCAATGTCTCATGGAAGATGAATTTAGCCAAACTATTATTTTCTAGGCAATAGTTGACCACATCCTTTATCCTTATCCTATAAACATAGTTGATTATGTAAAGGAAACAAAATCATGGGGTCAAGCAAATTCCCAAACATGAGACATGGGCCTCAATCATTGCAAGTTGTGTGACATTTACATGTTCCTAGAGTGCCATATGATGGGCCCTTTGTCACCCATTCCAATTCATTCTCTTTTCCCCCTCTCTTAATCATCTTGATAAGCATGGTCATCTAACAATTTGCATGTGCTACATCATATGTACAGTATGTGCAACTCTCATCAACTTCTATTTGAAATTATTGTTCCCTTCCAAATAGAAAAGTAGGGACAAATGGTGGGAAAAAAAAACATCACTCCTTCAATTATTAATTCAGGACCTATGGCTTTCATTTAATGTAATATATTGTATGCATTTAGTAAATAACTAATATTCGTCATTTTTTTATGACGAGAAATCCACCTTTGGTGGTAAACCCCAGACACGTGGTCTAGCGGATAAGGATCACGAACCAGGTAAACCTAATTTGCGTCGACTTACTCGGTTCGATGATAAGAGGAATTATGAGACTTTGTTTTTCACCCAAGTGAAGAGACGAAGACAACAATCGAATCCGAGACGTTTCAATACGCCCATGCATCTAACCACTATGCTATCCTAAGTGGGCGTCTTTCTTGGTCATCTTGATAACATGAATCGCTTTTGGCAAAAAGCAAACAAAGGAAAGAATACCGGTGTCTAGCTTATAGCTGGCCTAACATTAGAAGGATTCCAGCCCAAGGAAAAGCCCACTTCCGTGAAGGAATTGACCCATGGGCCTAACAGCCCACTTGTCTTTCTACGAAGTTATTCAATTGACAAATCTGATTACATTTGTTTCTCCTGCAAGTAGTGCTCAACTGCTGATGTTGGAGAACAAGGTCAAAAAATATTATGTGCTCTCATTTTTGTTAACTTCCATGAAAATAGCGTCCGATTAAGCATGTGATTATATGTTAATGTGTCTTAAGTCTGAATCACGCACTCCGATAAGTAGTATGGGCGTCTCGCTGGCCGGGGATCCGGGGAGCGGAGTAACCTCATGCCAAATGGTATACAATACTTTTTGTTTCTAGGTCCGTCGCAATCTATTTGGACCTACGACCCATTATTATAATTTGGATTTCCTGAGTTTGTGTATAAACTCTCAAAATCACCTTGAACTCTAATCCGAATTCCGTCTCCCAAAAATATTGTTTCTCTTCCCATAGATGTAGGTAACACACTGTTGCCAGACCACGTAAATCTCTGTGCCGATTCTGTTTTTTTGTTCGTTCGATCTCTCGTTACAACGAAATATAATTTCTTGTAACCACAGTTATGTCATTTACATGGTAAACAGTAATATAAATGCTTGGGGCACAAATCGATCCAGGTGATTGGGATTGTATGATAAATAGAAGTACAACCATGTTATTGGTAATGTAAATAGCAAATACTAGTTGAAGACCCGTACCATGTACGGGTAATGATCATTTTTTTCATTAATTTGTGTATCGATCTACTAAAATCTATACTATATATTTATTCTTATATATATAAATAGAGTAAAATGGGAATTGAAAAGTTAAGTTAATTACTATGTATGTTTTATAGAAGAAAATTTTAAAGATGGATAATATTGTTTCAAAGATAGATATTAATGAGTAAGAAAAAGGATAAAAATTAAAGATTAGATAATTTAAGAAATTGAAAAGATAAATAATAGTATGTCTTTAAAGATAGATATTTGATGGGTAAGAAAAAAGATAAAGTTAAAGATTAGATAATTAGGAAAAATAAAACATATAAAATTGTTAATAAAGTGGGGCCAGAATTAACGTGGAGGCTCGAAATTCTCCGGCTTTAATATATAGTATAGATTATGGTCGCAATTTTACACATGTTGGTAGTTGGGCATTGGGCAGATGTAATTGCTAAGCACAAAATAAAATGATAGTTTGATGCGATTTGACAAGAGTTGGTCAACAAACAACATTTGGCAATGGTTCTTGGATAACCTTAACCTCGAATCTTGTTGGGACAATCACACTATTTATCTTTTAATATCTTCGTTTCCTTCTATTCAAGTCAAACCGGTTTCCTCAGGAAATATGTGCATTTGCCTAAGTCTTTTGGGTCTTCTCTTTCTATTTCTTTTTACCAGGAAAGATATATCATTTTGAAGCAAGGTAGCTCGAGAAACCGAAACAATTTAAAACCTGATAAATTGATCGATAAGAGACCCACGGAGAAAAAAAAAAGTGAGAGAAACTTTCTAAATAAGTTAAAAAGAAACTTTAAACAGCGATGAAAAAAATAACAAAAATATATGCAAAGTGAGCTATGCAATATAAAAAGTAATACAATCAGGGGCGTAGTCAGAATAAAAGTATTGAGGGGGCCGACTACATTGAGAGGGCCGACTATGTTAATTAAACATAGTAAACTTATAACTTATACTAAGTAAATGACTTAAAATTGGTTTACAAATGTTCAATCTTCAAATATTCATAATTTTTTGTTTAGATATCGAATTAAGGTATATAATATATCAAATCGAAGCCCCGAAAGAGAGGAACAATATAAGATAAAAAAAATTGGATTGAGAGGCCATAGCCCCCACCGGCCCCAATATAGCTCCGCCCTTGAATACAACCTCTACAATGGATCAACTCGACCAAATTAAGAGATTTTAAAAACCTCTAGCTTAACCACGACTATGATCAAACACATAACTAAAGTCATACCCATATGTGAGAAGAGCTCTTTCCCACTTTCAGAAGGAGTGGGCTAAATCCCACTAGTATATAACGGAATGTGAAACCCTAACCATTGGATTAAGCTTTTGGGTTAAAAACTAAATCAACTGTGTACATCTAAATGGTCACATTTATTCGACACGTCATCTAGTTTTCTCGTCACACCAATGTGAGCTCTAGTCGCACTAAAATGATGCAATATATATTTGTCTTTCAGAAAAACGATCTATTGGCCCAATAGCATCTAACTTTTCTTTCTTTCCTTATAGTGCTAAAGTTGTTTTGTTCCACTACTGATCTTGTCTTGTCCTTTGTGTCTGTTTGGTTTGTTGTACGAGCTTAAGAAAAGACGCCTATCTTACATTAACAATCATTGTCCTCCCTCAAACATCACTGTCCTACATTTCTTCACCTTCCTCCAAAAGCAATCTTTTTCTTTCCTATCTCGTTTGACAATAAGCTCACAAACAAACACAAACAAACAGAATTCCGTTACCTTTCCCCTTTTATTCTGTTACAACAACGCAGCCCATTTCCCGCCACCTCCCCTCTCCATTTGGTAGAAGTTTGTTGAACTCTAGATCTCTCATGGACGCCCATTTCCCAACTCCCTCCATTAATACTTTCTCCAAAACACATTAACCATCATCATCATCATCAACATTCATCTCTATTAGCTTCTTCCGATCCTCGATCGACGATGGAGGCTCTCTTATCGGCTCGAAACTTGCTCGCCAAGGCACTAAACCGCTCCGAATCCGTCTCGTCCGCCTTGGAAGCCTCTTCTCGCAATCTCCACAAGGCAAGCTCCAACCTTTCGGAGTCCTCGGACCGCCTCCGGTCCCTTCGACAACGACTCTCGACTCTCTCCGCCATCGGCCTCCACGCGGACCATGCCTCGGGGCCCGTGTCGGCCCACTCGTCGGTCGTCCTCCTCCAACGCTCTCTCTTGAATTCCGAACCCGCCACCGACCTCCTCGGCTACCTCGACTCGGTCCGTCGCCTCGAGCAGGCCCTCTCTTTCCTATCCGAAAACTGCGCCCTCGCCATCCACTGGCTCAACGACGTCGGGTCCCACCTCGACGAGTCGTCGACCATGGACGAGGGGTACGTTTCGAACGTGAAGCAGTCGCTGGCGGTGTTGGAGGAGCTCAAGGCCATGGAGGCCCGGGATAGGCGCCCGGGCGGCGTCCTCTGCCTCGCCCTCGACAAGCTCGAGCTCGAGCTTCGCAGAATGTTGCTCGAGACCCCTCTAGACGACGTCGTCACGAGTGTCGTGGACAGGCTGAGGCTCAACGGGCGAGGAGACAGGGTGGCGCCTTTGTACGTGGACGCCAGGGTCACGGTGGCCCGGTCCAGACTCGTGTCCGTTTCGGGTTCGGGTTCGGATGAGGAGGTTGACGTGGCAGAGTGGGCGAGGCGGGTCGAGCTGGCGGTCGTGGAGGTGGTCCAACTCGAGCACGATTTGTGCAGGGCGATTTGCGACGGCGGTGGTGGATCGGTTTCGATGGACTGCTACGCGGAGATCGTGGCTCTGTCCGGGTTCCTAGAGCTGCTCGCGGCGTTCGGGAGCGAGGTGGTGGGTTCGAAGAAGGACGCGGCGAAGCTGTTGAGACTCTTGGAGGTGTTCGGTGCGTTGGACGCGCTGAGGCCGGACTTCAACCGGCTTTTTGGCGGGAAAGAGTGTGCCAGGGTCCAAGGGGTGATCCGGGACCTTGTTGGGAGAGTCGTCGAGGGGGCGGTCGAGATCTTCAATCAGCTCGCGCTCGAGGTGGAGCGCGTCAAGGCTGGTTCCGTGGTCGATGGTGGAGCTGGTGTCCCGCGCCTGGTGGTCTTCGTGACCGAATACTGCCAGGTGCTGTTCGACGACGAGATGTACAAGAGGGCTCTGCTCCAGGTGTTGTCGATTCACCGGATATGGCACAGGGGCGAACGCGATGCACCGCCTCCCCCTGAACGGGTGCTGGTGGAGGCGGTGTGTCGGATCATGGGAGCCTTGGAGGCTAAGCTCGAAAAGTGGGCGAACCGGTTGGGTGATCATGATCTTGCTTGCACTTTCCTCGTAAACAACTACCGGTATCTCCACCGCCATTTGGGAGACACCGAGTTGGGGCGTCTGTTGGGGGATGAGTACCGCGTCAAGATGGAGGCGTATGCAGCCGCCGCGCATCCCAATCAGTGCGCTTGCCGGAAGACTCCCGACAGTGTTGTTAATGATGATGGGCTTGCACTCGGGAGGAGGAAGATGAGGGCTTACACTTAGATGTATATCAAACTATTTGGACATTATTGATTGTAAGTTCGTTCTCAATGTAATGAACTTTTATTGAAAAAATGTACAGAAAGAGGAACAGGTGACCCCTGGGTACTACCCTTGGAGGCTTAAACGATTGATTAAATGTCTAAGGCAACCAAACAATGTTCATTCATACATAGCCTTTTGATAACAAAACAGAACACAAATAAACAGAAGCTCATTAGTAGCTCTGAATGATCTCATAAATTGAAGAATAAGTTCCAAATACCGCGACAACGATGCCCACAGCAGCCACAGTATAGCAAGTTCCAATCTACACACAAAACCGAAATCAGGTAAGCTATCCATGCCATTTTACGTCGCTTGTTTCACTATATAATACAAAGTCACTTTCGTTAAGCTGTGTTACCTGTGACCAGGTTGGATTGCCTGTGATCCTTAAGAAGCATAGAGAAGGCATAATGATGGACTGTTGCATGAAACATAAGAAGATCTTATGAGACCAATCAAAAAACATTATGAACATGATGAGTTGTTTAGAAAGTGTACAATTGTACTTACTGCAAGCATACACAGAAGGGATCCAGCCAATGCCATCACAAGACCTGAGATTGTCAGAAATCAGAGAAAGTGAGTGCATAATACAAGTTACAGAGTTGTGTACTACCTAGCTTGATAGAGATGATAGTTTACACACCGAAAAAGGGCACAAGGAACGCGACGCAAACACTTGACAGGACGAGGGTGGTCCTCAGAGGAATTACAAACCCATAATTGTTGGATTGTCCTGATGGCAGCAACTCCTCTAAACAACTAGCCAAGGGGTTCAGCAACAACGGATACGTAACGAAAGTTAAGGACAACACATTTGAACTATTGCCGAAGCAAAACTGAGTCAAGTTGTATCAAATCTATAACTTAATGCAACTTAATGTAAGATGTGATTCTCACAAAAGGATATTTGAACAACGGAGTGATAACCTGAAAGAATAGGGACAAGTATAAATAAATGTTAAGTTTCAGATTAAAGACTAGGAAAATGTATGAAAGCTTCTTCAGTATCTGATACTTACAGTGACCCACAAAGCTATTTTGGAAGCAACAGCCTGGTCAGGCAGATTTAGAGTGATTTGAGAGTCTGTATCTTCGCCGAACAAGAGAAAACCTAGTACGCCAATGGAGAGATACACCGAAGTAGACAGAGTGAAGCTGTATGGAGTTTCATTAGATACAAATAGATGGCAGGGGAAAATGAAGAACAGATTGTGTTGCTTTTCTTACATCAAGATGAGTGCCTTGTTGAACTTTGTCTTGTCGGCCATCGAGTTGTAGAGGTTTGGAAGCACAGAATGACCCGAGTAGCAAAACCCAAAGACGCCGAAAGAGTAAGGAAGGCCACTCCATTTTATAATAGGACCCGTTTGGTTGAACCCAATGTCCTCCATTGTGCCAACTAGAATCAGTGAAACAACTATAAAGAAGGCTCCCAAAACACCACCAGCTGCACATCATACATCCATTATTAGAATGTTAGCTGAGCAGTGTTTACCTGATTGGAAGACAACAACCAAACAAACCTGAAAAGAAGGATATTATTGTGTAGTCCTTCAGATAGCACGTCGGCAGAACAATGAGAGTAGCAACGATCCCGAGTAAGTGCACAGGGCTAACGTAAAGTCCTCCTAGCGTTAAGGAGGCGTTTGGGAATAGCTTCGCAAGATTATCCGCTTCGAGTATGATGAATTCCACACAGCAGAACTGCATATATACCAAGGAATTGGTAAGTAAATATTGCAATGAGCCTGAAAACATATGTAGAGGTAACTTGTGACCATATTGTACTCACTTACATATAGCTCTATGTAGAAGACAACCTGCAAAAACATCCAAAACATAAAACAATCAGACAAAGATTGATTGTTACAAGGATGTCTTTTGATTTTCTTTGTTATGAGATACACTTACAGATAGAAATACGCGGCCATATCTGCCAAATGCTGCTTGTCCTAGATCAGGAAAAGTGATGATGTTCTTGTCTTGATCCATGCACCGTCTCAAAAGCGAACCAGTATAGAAGCAGAGCGCGGAATAAAGTAGGAGAAACACCGCACTTGACCAACCGCCCTCTTGTATGGTAGACGGCATGGAAAGAAGCCCAATCCCTACGAATAAGTTAAAGCCTGTGTACATAGGAACGGCATGGATAGTAAACTGTCAATGAGAAGATATGTTAGAAGGAAATCATCCATAAAATGATCTGATTTTGAGGTTACCATTGAAGACGGTTTGGGTAACACTGCATTGTCCTGAAGTGGTAGTAGGCGCAGAGAAGGAAGCCTTGTCAACAGATAACAAGGAATGTATGCTGAAGAATTTGCTCAAGTTGGATTTCTCAGGCTGTAGCAATGGAATCTTGGATTCCTCTAAGTCGTTTTCACTCGGATATGGGGAGAAGACGCGAAGAATGTCGAGGCTTGGTGACGCAGCAATGGTGAAGGAGTCCGTAGTCTCTCTACAGAAAACAGAAAAACAATCATGGAGTCACATTTTTTGAAACAAGAGACACCTTGAATCAGAAGGGTCAGCAAAGGTCCTTAGACGTCGACATTATCATCAAGTTACCGGTAACTTTGAGGCCAATGACCAGAATAAGGAGAGGTTGACATGAAAGTGTCATCATCAGCATCCACATGATTGCCACTCTCAAATCTTCTAGGAAGCTCATGTATGACGTCGTCGTCCTCAGTGTCTGTAGTGATCATCTCACCCCTTCGAGGTGTACGTATGCTCGCCTCGTCTCCTTCGTCGTCCACCCTGAACATATCAGATACATTGCGCCTCATCCCTTTCAATTCTGAGACTTGTTTTGTGATGTTCACTTACATTCCACATGCACAAATATATACACATATGCCTATCAAAGAATGTATATACAACTTGAGCATATACGTAAGCAAGCACTCTCAGACTTTCAGGTTGGTTATGTTCATGCTACCCAATACCTCTGCAATTTCAACGCCAGAGGAATGAGAAATTAATTGTTATTTTTTTCCATTGGAGGATACAGCAAACTTCCAACCAAGCATAGACCTCAAATTGGAAAGGTGGATCAATTCTAAGTGGGGGTCCATAGCCCATGAAGGAATCAAAAGATCTTGTTAAGACTTACTCAACCATCTGTTTGATTCTCAGGTTATGTATTGTATTCATTGATTTTGTTCCAGGAGCCAATATCTCTTTATTTTGAGACACCTTTCCCATATAATTGAAAAGGTCAAGCAAATGAGATTTTTTCAAAATTCAATTTATTTCCATAATTCATCCTCCACAACTTTAAGCTACATTTGTTGGCAAGTGCTTCAATCCAAAATATAAAAAAGGAGGAAGTACACAATACAATGGCTCAAACAAGTGCAGACTTCAAGGACTTGGTGAGCAACTCAAGCTCCTTCAATCCTTCCTCCGGCGACTTTGCATCGCCTAATAGTTTCACCATTGCACTACCAACAATCACTCCATCAGCTCCCCATCCCACCAACTTGCAATTGAAAGCAACAGCACAGAGTTAGCATTACTCACAAGCCTAGATACATAAATTTAGTGGACTAGGTATTATATATATGCTATATAGTAACGGATCCGGAAACAAAACGGGCATTGGAAACGTATTGCCCCTAGAATTTTATACTAGATATAAGTTTTTGAGGTTCGGCATGAAGCGGAAATGCTATCCTATTAGAGTTCCGAAGTCATATTGGATGTTGTAGATAGTAACCTGTGCTACATGTTCCGGTTTTGATATGCCAAAGCCAACCGCCACGGGCTTCTTTGTTGCCTGCAATCAAAGAAAAGTAATTGCTCAGACCCTTCATCTTAAATTGCAGGGAGTATGGAGGCAACAATTTAAAAAAAAAAAAATATAAAACTTGACTAGGATTAAACCATTAAACACTTGAAAAATAAAATGAACTACATGGGTTCCTGTTGGAATTTGGCCCCTGATAAATTGAACCTCTATGGTGCAGCAAATAGAAATGATGCAAAAGTCTAAGGTGACGAACCTCTTTAATTTCTTTTAGAAGATTTTGAACTTTATTGCTCACAGATGCACGCGCGCCAGTAACTCCAACTGTGCTCACCTGTTCAGATGACATGTGATTAGGTTCCTTCTGTATGGTAAAAGTCTTCAAGTGATCACACTTATGGTAATTCACAGAATCATTCTCACTTCAGTGGTAGAGTGGTTAGAGCACAAACAAATATAGGTTTTTTCATTAACCATAATACTAATTTTTCGGAGCTTCAGAAGATAACCATAAGAATATATGCAATACTACTGACACAACACTTTGCTACTGTTCCGAGAATCCAATTTCCAAAGGGTACAGCTCGAGATCTTACGAGATAGACAAAACCTTCCGAGGCTTCAACAATAGCTTTCATTCGAGCAACAGGGGTAGTGGGAGTTGTGAGCAGCACCTAGACCACACAGAAGAAAAAAAGTGTCAGATTGTCACTGATGTTAAAGGCAACTTACTCCTCCCAGCTTCTTTGTCACCTCAACCCATTCCTAGATTATATGCCAACCAAGTCATTACACTCCCTCTGTTCGATAATAAACGTCATTCTAGCTCTGGACACAAGTTTTAGAGTGTCATTGTATTAAAAGAGTAATATTTTTAGTTATAATACTATCACATGCCTCTTTTAAACCAATGAGCTAGAAAGATGTGAAAGAAAATTGGCCAAAATTCAGTTTCCAAGAGCAAAATTTGTAAAAACCATCAATAATTTTTTCACCTATAAAATTGTCTAAAATGACAACTATTGATCAACAAAATTTTAAGGCTATGATGATACCTACTGAACAGAGAGAGTTAGAAAAAAAAATTGGGATAGAGAAACCTACCAATTCAATGTTGTTCTTAAGGGCTTCTTTTCTCAAGATTTCAGTCTCCTCCAAAGGAACGTCAGGAACCACAAGTCCTGAAACAGGATGGTTTAGAAGATTACTTGATAGCATTTAGAAAGCCAAGGGGAAGGCAGCCAACTTAAATAATAAAAATACATAACCCATACACATCATTTTCCAAGCTAAACAGAAGTTTTTAAAATGAAAACGTGCAAGAAATAACTAAGGGCATGCAATTGAACAAAAACAAATTTAGGACAAAGACTCAAAGTTACCTTGTACACCAGCATCCCTTATTGTATACATGAAGTTTTCAACTCCACGCTTCAGTATTGGGTTGTAATAAGAAAACAATGCTATTGGGCTTGACAGCTCTGGCACAACCTATTAAAAGAGAAAGTAATCTAAATTAATGATGGAAAGCAAAGAAGACGGAAGCTTAAATACAATGTCCAGATGGAAATGCATAAAAACTTAAGCTTTTTACCTTCCTCAGCATTGCAAGGACAGAATTGAAGTCGGTCCCTCTAGCCAGTGCCCGTGTAGCAGCAGCCTACAATGATCGGAAAACAATAAAATTATCAACGGAATATTTTCTTCGGAAAAAGCAAATCATGGTTAAAATATTCGTACCTGGATAACAGGACCATCGGCAAGTGGATCAGAGTATGGTAGACCAAGTTCAATGATATCAGAACCACAAGTGTCAAGCACCTTCAAAGCTTCTGCTGTTACAGAAAGATCGGGATCACCGGCTGTGATATAGGGGATAAACGCCACCTTCTCAGTACAAAGTTCACTGAATCAGATTCATATAACAGCACTTGTTCGATGCGAAATATGAAATGCTAATAGCACTTTTCAGACACAACAAAGAGCTATACTATAGTTGATGCACAAGAAACTCATTTCATTGAGGAAAGAATATAGCAAGGAGATGATCGAGCCGTGGCCGAATTACGAATCGAATCGACAAGAACTTATTCAAATAACTACACAACAATCCCACAATACTAATTGAAACAAAAATAAATCAGTTCAGACCACAAGACAAGCATCTAAATCAGCTCAACATTCCAACAGTTCATCGAGTCTCTGAAGCATTTCATCAAACACATAGCAGTCATGCAAAAACATTTATCTAAAGATCCAATCTTTGAATTGAAAACTGACCCACAAAGCCCAAATGGATTATAAAACTGAGCCAAATAGGGTTTGCCCAGAAGATTGCATTACAGAGAGAAAAGAAGCTTACTTTGTTCTGCTCTTTCAATCGAGCAAATGTATCAGAGAGACCAAGAGTCTTTGAAGTAGCAAGAGAGGCCATAATCTTGGTAGATCTGAAACCGATTGTCGATTGCTTCTGAGAAGAAGGAGAGGCGGTGGTGAGAGGCTGCTGGCGGAAACATTTCTGGTGCTGAAGAAAGCAAGTTGATTTCAAGGAGACAGCCATTACAGGAAACTATACGATGTCGATATCTTCTCCAAAGAGGGTTTTTCTGACGAGGCAAAATACAATGAGAAAATTGAGGGGTTAAGGCCCCGTTTGGATGTATTAAAACATCACTTTTGCATTATAAGGTTGCGTTTGGATGTCAAAATTTAAAATGCAAGGAACACAATGTATTATTTTCTAACGTTCACTAGAAAGTAGAAACAATGGTCACTTCTCTCTTAGGTCTTTTTTGGGTAGTATGTTATATAATTTAAATTTACATTATGAAGCATTTTGCTTGATTATCTGAAATAATATTAGTTTTTGCCCATTAACTAATATACTAATCGGCCATATCAATATTATCTACTATAATATAGTATAAAGCAGAATTCAAGTCTTTGTTAAAATATACGTGATTCGTGTAATAACATATTCTCAATCAATTATTTAACATTAATATTCTATTTAAGTATTTATTATACATCCAAAAATAAATTTAAAAATAGAAACGGATTTTTCCGTTATCATTGCTCTAAATTTTACACAAATCAAATTAGAGATTTACAAAATATACGCAGTAAGTCATTTTAAGTAGAAGTAACTCACAAACATTGCTAATATGCTATTGGTGCGACTATTCTACCCAAATTGAGTGATCTGTTTTTGCTTTGAAAATTTGACTTGCAATTATGCTAGAGAGTGAAGTTGGTGAACTTTTGATATTTTAATCATGGCTTATTCAGATTAGCATGTACTTCTAGATTAATCAATTTAAGTACCAAGAAATTAAAGGAGTAGATGCGTGTTCTTACTTTCAAATTGCATTAGGTGGGGGAGGAGAATCAATCCGTATCCTTCGTCTCATAAATCCGTCCCCAAACCCGTCCTATTGATTTTAATTGGTCCAAATATGATATATTGAAACATTAAAAAACATAAAAATGGCCTAATTCTAAATTTAGACCAATCAAAATCAATGGGACGGGTTTGGGGACGGGTTTATGAGACGGAAGACACGGATCGGGAGGGGATGACTTGTTTTGCAACTACGGTCCAATGTAAAAAAGATTGAGATCAGATATCTATCCTTAATTTATATAAAATTCACAACTTTAGAAACGAGAGGATTAGATATTTAGTGTGTGTTCGGCAAAAGCTTATTGGAGCTTACTGGAGCTTATGATAGCTTATTGAAAAAAATAAGCTTGCAAGGAGGTGTTCGACAATGATAGATTATGATAACTTATTCTAGCTTATAGTAGCTTAGTTTTTGCTATAAATTTAAGTTCCTCATGTGTAGATTATCCAGCTTATGGTAGCTTATTCCCATTTTCTCCAAATTTATATAGGTGGGTCCATACCCCTCATCTTACTGTTTTCTCCCTCCTCAATACCCTTTTCGTCATTTTACCCTCTACTTTTATCAACAATCAGCTTGTTTTACCGAACACCCGTTAACTTACTAAAAATTGTCAGTCTTTAAAATCAGTTACGAATTTCAGCTAGAAATATAAGTTTCAGCTACAAAAAGCTTCAGTTACCATTTCAGCTTGATTTCAGTTAGTTTTACCGAACAGAGCCTTAGATCCCTATTTGATTTCATCTTTCACTTTCTACTAAGTATAATTTAGTTCACTTTATGTGTTTGTGTTCCTAATAATGACTAGGGATTTTACACGTACAAAAGTTGCACTTACCTTACCTAAATAGGCAGGACACAATTTTCATTTATTGTTAAATGATAAAATTCTAGATTTTCTCTTACAAAATTAAGAATTTAGAGTATCAAATTAATTTGGTAGTTGGGGAATTCTTGATAAGGATAGGACAAGTCAACAAAGGTGCCACATACAAGGTGAACATAATTGACTAAGGATACTATGAATCCATGAAAATTACTAGGGGTGTTCAACAGGTCGACTCTCATCTGCCAAAAAAATAAATAAAGTGACTCGCGACCCAACCCGTGGGTTTGCAATTTTGCATGTCGGGTCGCGGGTCGACCCGATCTGACCCGTTGAACACCCTTAGTAATTGTCATTCATCAATCATTGTCTATCGCACCAACGGTTCTTCCGCACCCACCAACCGTATGCAACCACCACCAGTCCGCATCCACCCTTGGTTGTAGACAGTTAGTGGGTGGCCTGTTTGACTTAATTAAATCGGTATATTTTATACAATTCAAAAATAAATTGTAGATCGACCCCAAAAAAGGTAAAATTTTCAATTGTAAAAAATAGTAAAAATATATATTCTTAAACATTCATTTTAATACTAATAAAATTATAAAAGTATGCATATTCTTAAAGTTTATTTTAATATTAATAAAATAATAAATATTTTTTAGATATAACGGATAATCTTTAGGGGATAGTTTCTTATAGAGGGCCTTTCCAAAGATTGTAGTTACACTTTTCATCATCATCAACAACAAGTACCTAGTGAATCCCGCGTATGCAGGGTCTGGGGGGTTAAGATGGGGGCATTCCAAACCTAGATGGAAAGCGCCCGAGAAAACCCAAGATTCGTGAAACCACCAGCTTTACAAAATACAAGAGACAAAAATCAATACATAAAATAAAAGAATACAAAAATGAAGACCAACTCTCTCAACTGGATGCCTCGTTGTCTACCACTCTGATCTTTCCCTTCCAACTCTTCTTGCACTGAGCCAAGTCCACTAAAATCCCTAACTATCTAATATCCTGCTTGATGCTATTCATCCAACGTTTCTTCGGCCGATCCCTATCCCTCCGACAGACCCCAAAGTCTAAGCACTCACGCCTCCTAATTGCGGCGTCAGGGTTCTGTCTCCGACTTTTCATCATCAGTGGATTAATATTTGCTTCATTATCCGACTTGCAATTTAACATTTTCAACTAGTTTAACCCCCGTACCATGTACGGGTAATGTGATTATAAATCCAATTTATTATAGATATGTAATGTCAATGATCACCGTTAAAATTATAGGATCATATATATTTATCTTCGTATTGTGATTAGTGTTTTTTTACCAATAGTAAATCAACTCATAATATAAATCAGTTAGATTTGTTTAAAAATTACTCCACTTTACATTAAATATCACGTTTTATTAAATTGTACTCCCTCCGATCGGAAATATAAATCATTTTAGCTTTTATCACACTTTTTAAGAAAATCATTATTTACCTTTCAAAAGGTATACTTTTTCTCAATTTTATCTCTAATTATTTATTTACCATCCCTTTTAACCAATAAGTGAAAACTTGTAGTCAATGAAAACAAATTCCAATGACACTTTTCACATCTCACTCATTATTATTTACCTAGAAAACCTAAAACGACATATAAAGTTGATCAAATTTTAAAGTCTAAAACGACTTATAATTCCGATCGGAGGGAGTAATACTTATCAAAAGATTATAACTAACTCTTGGTAAGTAATAATTCATAATTTTTGGGATAATTCATAATTTTTGATAAATTTTAAGTAATTTTTATGGGATAAGATTATATGAGATTCCAACTACCTAATTTTTATAAAGGAGGACCCGACTAATTATTTTATTATAGAAATGACACGTGGTACAAATTTTTATGAAGACATTGTCTCCACTTTATAGTATATGTAGCATAGATTTTGCTTTTGCTTTTTACGTAGTTATTTTTTGCATAAGAGAATACCAATATTCACATAAATGAAAGGGCACATTCCGAACTCGTACAAAAACTCACGGCGCATGATTAATAATTCTTTTCTTAGGACACAATTCATAAAAACCAAAATACAGGGCATCATCCGAATTTTCCACAATTTAGTAATGCCAATTTGGTCTTCCACGTGGGACCCACCTGAAAATTTGGTCACAGAGTGCGAAAGAACTCCACCCTACTCCACTAGCAATTGCAATCTTCAAAGCCTCTCTCTGTCTCTTCAACCAATAAAATAACAAAAAAGTCTCAACTCTGAGCATCATAAACCGTTCCATTGATTATTTAAATCAAAACCCACTTCCTATCTTGGCCTGATCCTTGTTGTTTCTCCCATTTTGCTCTACAATTTCTTCAAAGTTGAAGGCCATGGATGATGAGAGAATCTAGGGTTTGACAGAAAAGAGGGACAAAGTCACAAAAAGGGTCTGTTCTCTTCTCTTTATTTACTGTCTTGGGTTAATCTCTTTCTGGGTATCTCCCACTTTTGATCTTTATTTCTGCATTTGAATCTCATCTTATGGGTCTCATTATGCTAATTGAAAGGTTAAAAAGATGGGATTTTTCCAGTCTGTTTTCTCAAAGTGTCTAGAGAGGAGTTCTTGAGTTCTGGTTCTGGCCATTCATTCTCTGGCAATAGAAAAAGAAAGAAAGCGCCCTTTCTTTTATTCTCTGTGGGGAATTTGATTTATGGGCCCTTTTTCAAAAACCTACTATTTGTGATGCTTTGACAACCAAGGCCTCAAGGAGTAGTATTTTTGTAGGGTTGATAGTTGCTAGAAAGGATTAATTTTGAGGGAGATGGAGGGGGTTGAACAAGCTCACAAAGCAGCTATTGAAAGCTGCCATGGTGTGCTTAATCTGTTGTCTCAGCCACATGATGAAGCTCAGCAAAGAAGCTTAGTAGCAAAAACTGACCAATCAGTGACCAAGTTCAAGAGAGTTGTGTCCCTTCTTAGCAATGGGATTGGTAAGGGGAATGCAAGATTCAGGTCTGGGAAATCACTGAACCCTAACTTTCCCCATAGGGTTTTCCTAGAGAGCCCGGTTTGTCGAAATTCTGATGAGCCAGCCAAAAATGAGGGCAATCTTTCTTTGTGTTTGGGGAAATCCCCGAATCTGGCTTTGTCGTTAGCTCGGCATCAGGTGCTGCAAAAACAGCAGGAGATTGCTGTTTTTCAGCAACAGATGCAACAGAGGATCCAGCTTCAGCATCAGCAGTTGAACAATCCGTCCGAGATTTGGTACAGGAAGAGCGGCAGTGGGATGAATCTGAGCTTCGACACCTCTAATTGCACGCCAACGATGTCGTCCTCTAGGTCTTTTATATCATCACTGAGCCTGGATGGGAGTGTTGCAAATGCTAGCGGAAGCGGGTTCAGTTTAGTTGGAGCGGCGTCTGATCAGAATTCGAGTCAGCATAGAAAGCGGTGTCATGGAAGAGGGCAAGACGGGTCATTGAGATGTAGTAGCAGTGGAAGGTGCCATTGCTCTAAGAAGAGGTTACACTTTAATCTTTTGAAATTTGTTGTTTGATTGGATTGTATATCTTGCAGCTTAGTGAAGGTTTTATCTTCTATTGGCGCAGGAAACATAGAGTGAAGAGATCGATTAAGGTGCCTGCTATAAGTAACAAGGTTGCGGATATCCCACCGGATGAGTATTCATGGAGAAAGTACGGACAGAAGCCGATTAAGGGCTCACCTTACCCAAGGTAATTTCTTAGTTTTATCTTAATTTGATGCTATTATACTTGACCTTGATTTGTAGCTTGAGTTTGATAGTTCCATAAAGTTTTTGGTGCATTTTGTCCCTTTGAACTGAGATTCCTGGCCTTTGCCAACTCTGTGGTGACATTTTCGGCCGGAATAAATTCTTGGTGGATAAAGTGGGAAATTTTCTTTGGCTTAAAAGGAAACGTTGTGATTGATTCTAAATTGGTGGTGTTGCTAATTCCTATATACAAGACAACTGTAAGGGATATTTTTATAGCTCTGTTACATCAACAACTTTAATGGATTGTGCTTATCCTATTACCTTCTTCTACCAACTACAATTGCCTTCAGCAGGTCAACATTCTATTAACAAGTGACCCTTGTATACAACTTAACATATTGTTCTTACTGGTTCTGGAATTACTTTTTTTAGCTTGCATAATGCTGAATTGCTACTGGTTGTCTGAGCTCAAGTTCATTAAGTCTGAAACTGATATCATGGTAGCTATATTGTGCAATTTTTTTCGGTGATTTGTTATACCGACGTGATGAATTTGCAGGGGTTACTATAAGTGCAGCAGCATGAGGGGTTGCCCTGCAAGAAAGCACGTCGAAAGATGTCCAGATGATCCTTCAATGCTCATTGTTACGTATGAAGGTGATCACAATCATCCTCGTTTGCCCTCACAATCAACCGATGCATGATTTTGTCACTGAATTGAACTCCTTGGTTCCTTCCCCTTTGAGTTTGATCTTAGCGTCGAAAGAATTCTAGCGGTACTAGGAATGAATGGAACCGTTCCTGTGCATAGTTTTCGTGGAATGTCGGTGCTTGAAAAGGCGAATAGATGTTAGTCATTTTCGGGTTCGGTTTCTTTTTCGGGTTCGGGTTCGGGAGTCAGGACAGTAGTACACAGTCCAAGAAATACTTGAAGGGGAAATTGGGTGGTTTTGTAATGTATTTAAGCATCGACTGTTTTCCTGCCTTGTGCTAATGGTGGAAATGGTAGAATGTGTTAAATTTGTGATTATGTCTTATGAATGTGGCATGGCCATTCAAATGCACCTTAAGCTTTGCATGTTTTGCTTGCATTGGGTTTCTCAATTCGACCCTAACATCAACGTAAGATGCGATGATACTTTAGGCTAGTAATTGCAACTTAGCTCTAGTCGGGGCTATTTATGACAACTTCAGAAGTCCAGGCTAGGCTATTATTCGCAAATACCCCAAATACATTGGATTTACCGCCTTATGTTACAATAGATAGTCCATATTATTTTATTTTATTTTTAAATTAAAAGAAACTATTTTTATTTTTATTATTTTTGATTTATTTTCATTTCAAAAAAAAAACGAATAATATAAAAAATGAGTTTTATAGTAAAAAAAATGAATATGTAAGTAAAATCGAGTAAATATTTTTTGATTTATTTTCCAAAACCTATATATATTACGTATTTTTTGATTTCTTTTAAATACGTAAATAAAAAAAATTTAAACTGCCAACTATTTTACCACCTTCCATATACAGGATATATATAGCAAATCTAAAATATCTACCAATCTCTCTCTCCCTATCTATTCATCTATCTATATACATGCATAGGGGTCGGTCAAATTTATGTAATTGCTCGAGAGTCTAGACAGGAGATCGAGACCGTCATCACCGTCACCGTGTTCATCTTTACAAGTACGTACAAAAAAATCCGGTAATTTAATTCTTCCATGTTATACATAGATTAGACTTGTCCTAATATGTCGTGGTTGGGTGAAAAACAGGAGAGGTTGAAGATGGCAAGTGAGGAGAATTTAGGGTTTGCATACAACGATAGTTTTTTCTCAGATCGAATCATCCGTCTGGAAACCCTAAACCGTAATTTTGGGATCGTGAAAATCACAACTTTGCATATAAGTTCCGTCGTCCTAGCTTCAAAAAGTCCTTTTTTCTACAAGGTAAATTAACTTCTTACATTATTTGCTCCGTTTTCCCGGTATAATGAGTATCTTTTTGTACATTGATGTTTATTCCTACTTTACAAATTTAGTTGTTCAAACATGGCATGAGAGAGTCGCTCAACGGAAACGAGGTGACCGTCGCATTCTTGCATCGGATGAAGCGGCTTTCATGGACCTCATAAAGTTCATGTACGACGAGACTTTGATGACCGCGACTTCAACGTCGGATTTGCTAGATGTGTCCATGCTCGCAAACACGTTTGGAGTGACTTCATGTATCAAGTATTGTGTTGAGTTGCTACTGAAGATGCCCATGTCCCTTGAATCTGCACTTCAGTATGTTGAGCTAATTCCTACAACTACTGAGCTTCCTTCAACTAAGATGTTCGTGCGCGGAGCGTTTCAGCCGCTAATAGATTCAGCAAAGCGGTACTTGGCTACTCGCTACAAGGATTTTACCAAGTAAGTACTCTCACCGTGGGATTGTTACAACTTCTATCATTCAACCTTTTATATGCAATTGCAATTGCTTCTGTTTTTGGTTGTGGGCACTGCCCATGAGAGTCGAACCGGTGACTTTTGAGTATTGCCCTTGAAGGCTTAACCGTTTGACTAAATTCCCGAAGGCAATTGCAATTGCTTCTTTAAACATATCATCATCATCATTATTATTATTATTATTATTATTATTATTATTATTATTATTATTATTATTATTGATTTCATGTACTTGTTGATGATCTTGAAGGTTTAAGCAGGCCGAGGCGATGACCTTGCCTCTTTCTGCAATCAAAGTTGTTCTTGGGAGTGACAATCTCCAAGTGGACACAGAAGATGATTTGTTCGAATTTGTCTTGGAGTGGGTCCGGTCACATTATCCCCACTTGTCCCAACGCCAAGAGATAATCAAAAAGCACTTTGCACGGCTCATACATTTCCCATACTTGAGTTCGGTCAAGTTGAAGAAAGCCCTAATTTGCCCTGAGTTTGCGCATACACAAGTGTCGAGAATTGTGCACGAGGCCCTCTTCGTTAAGATTGAAGCTGCAAAAGGCCTAGCGACCACCACATCCGGACATCTCTACAACCACCGGCCTATTAAGGTGGTGCCATTTGAATTTTCTCAGCCTCGTTGCGTTGTCTACTTTGACCTAAAGCAGCAAGAGTGCACAAATCTAATAATCCCATCAAAAGTACTGTCTTCTGAGTCATTCAAGCTAGGAGGAAAATGGTTTTACCTCGCAGCGCAACGGAGCTCGGTCGACCACTTTCGTCTATCGTTGCACAGGACAGCACGTTCAGAAACTTGCACTATAGATTTTGAATTTTCCGTGATGCGGAAAACGTCGCAAGAGTTTCAATACGTTGTTAAGGGAAAAAGTTACACTCTTACGGATGTAGCCGGCCCAGGGCCGTTGATATCATGGATTGACTTCATAAAGGACGACAATGAGTATTTCATCAACGGGATACTTCATGTGCGACTCGATCTTACTATCAAGAACTTCCTTAGCTAAATGATGACATGTGATACATGTACATATAAATACAAGTTATGAGGTATTTTAGCCTACTAGGTAGGCGGGGAAAATTTGAATGTTGCAAATTTTAGCTTGCTAAGTAGTGTTGAAGTTCTTTGTTTACTGACAATGAGGGATGACATTATAGTTGGAGCTTTTTCTAGCTGGAGCTTTTTCTAGCGTTTTTTTGCCAAAAAAGCTATTCTTAAGGGGTAGGAGCTTTTGAAAATGCTAAAAGAAGCTAGTGGGAGCTTTTATTTAGCATTTTCAAAAAGCTCCTACCTCCTAGGGGTAGCTTTTTTGGCAAAAAAACGCTAGAAAAAGCTCCAGCTAGCTTTTTTTATTGACCAGCCGAACGGAGTCTGTGTGTGTGACATGCTTTTGGGTTTTATTCCTATTGTTTTTTTTCCATGCAACGTTTGATTTGTTCATAAAGTAAGTGTGCGTGACATGATTTTTTTAGATAACTTTTTTTAAGATTTGGATAGATTTGTTTCAAGATTTTGATAATTATTTTTAATGATAAGGAAATATCTAAATATTTTTTAAAAAAATTATTAACAATGGGTGATATATAACATATTAGATAGACTCTACAACTTTAGTATAAAAACTTTGTATAAAATCAGTAATGAAAATTATGCCCGATCAATCTATACTACTATATTATAAAGCGGAGACAATGTTTTCACAAAACTTTGCATCACGTCTAATTT
Source organism: Polygonum aviculare (assembly GCA_934048045.1). Classification (NCBI taxonomy): domain Eukaryota; kingdom Viridiplantae; phylum Streptophyta; class Magnoliopsida; order Caryophyllales; family Polygonaceae; genus Polygonum; species Polygonum aviculare. Next base: position 31,160,206 of record OW204028.1, on the reverse strand, counting down.
TTATAATAAAATAATTAGTTAGGTCTTCCTTTATAGAAATCAAGTAGTTAGAATCTCATATAATTTTATTCCGTAAAAAAATACTTAAAATTATGAATTATTCCAAAAATTATGAATTATTCCAAAAATTATGAATTATTCCTTACCAAGAATTAGTTATAATCTTCTAATAAATATTATTGTTTAATAAAATGTGATATTTATCATAAAGTAATTTTTGAACAAATCCAACTTATTTATATTATGAGTTGATTTACCATCATGGTAAAAAAGCACTAATCACAATAGGAAATTTAAATTTAGTAGGTAGGAAATTAGGAAATATAGATGTTGATACCCGTATCTGTCACCGCGTTGGTTACGCCACTCGCAGCTGCTTAAAGCCTTAAAACATCAAAACTCCACAATTATCGTTAAGGCAAATCGCCGAGCTGAGCTCGAGGTTTGGCCCGCGTTGAACGCGAGGACGCGCTCGAGTTAACTTCATCGCTCGTAGTCGCGATAAAACCAAATATCCAAATTCTATAAGGCAAATCGCCGAGCTGAGCTCGGGGTTTGGCCCGCGTTGAACGCGAGGGCGCGCTCGAGTTGACTTCATCGCTCGTAGTCGCGATAAATTCAAAAATCCAAATTCTATAAGGCAAACCGCCGAGCTGAGCTCGGGGTTTGGCCCGCGTTGAACGCGAGGGCGCGCTCGAGTCGACTTCATTGCTCGTAGTCGCGATAAATCCAAACATCCAATTATTATATAAGACAAACTGCCGAGCTAGGTTCGGGGTTTGACCCGCGCGATGCGCGTTCGCGTGCTCGGGTCGGTTACAGTAACGCGTTGACCGAGATTATGTACATCAAGTGAGTGCCTCGTTTGTCCTCGAAAAGACTAAGGACATCCGAGTCACGGGGTTGTGTTGATACCCGTATCTATCACCGCGTTGGTGCACGAGATAAATAATATTGACACAAAAAAATTAACGCGCTAAGTACATTTTAACGCGCTAATCAAATTAGCTAAAATAATAATTACCCACTAACTAACTACACTAGACTAAAACTCACGTGAGTACTCTCTACACAATTCACTCACTAGCTAGCCACATCACCCAAACTTTGGTCCTCCCATTAAGTCCACCAATGCCACCTCATCTCATTTCATCTCAAAAATACTATGTTTTGCATCCCACATCGGAGCTTGGAAAGCCAAGCAAGCACCTCCCCTTTCTATATATAGGAAGGAGGGGGTATGAGGTGAGGGATCGAAAAAGGCCGGTCCCGAGACATGTTCTCGAAGGACGGGCTCCGACGTGTTTGAGTCTCCGAGGAGCTCGCACTATTTTTACGGGAAAGACCTTAAAAAGTCTTATAAGCCTCCGAAAAGAGAATAAAATAATACGCGGGGGATGGGAGAGCTCGAAGCAAGATAAGCCGGTTTTTAGCGCGCCGAAAGGCCCGAGAGTTTAATAATTTTGTCCCGTATTTAGTTCGAGATTTTCAGACTTCAACATTGGCGCCGTCCGTGGGGATCTTCTCATCCTTGGACTGTCATGCTCTCGGGTCGTCGGATAAGAATCGCGCGGGTTAGTATATTTTCTTGCTTATTTAATTAGTATGCATTTTTAATTGGCATTGATCGCGATGGATGCGCGGCCCCATCGCGCTGCCGTGGCCTTGGCTCTCAGCCTTGGCCCGCGGCCCCATCGCGGCTCATGGCCTGGGCTCGCGGCCTTGGCCCGTGGCCCCATCGCGACCCGTGGCCTTGGCCCGCGACCCCATAATAATATCTCCGAAAAGAGAATAAACTAACAACCCTCCGAAACGAGAATAAACTAACAAGCCTCCGCCGTGTCTTCACCAGCCCGCCACCGCGTTCTTCCGACCTCTTGCCGTCACGCTTATCTCTCTAGCGTGGTTAGTTGCCGTGGCTTGTGGCCCCCTTCTGGACATCGCATTGCCGGAGACGCGGGGGCTCGTGACTGGAGTACGTAGCAAGCTTCACTGATCCTGTTGCACGTTGTCAAACGCGCTAAGTGCAAAAACTGACGTGTATGTAACTCCGATCGAATTCGGGTTGCTCGTGTTGTTCTTGTTGTCAAGATTTCTTGTTTTTAGGTTTTGTGAATTTGTAAAATCTCTTGTGGTGCACTTGCTTGGCATGTCATGAACGCTAATGAAAAAATCTCTCTTTTGGTTTGGGGGAAGAGGCTCGGGGTTTTATTTTGCCCGGCTCTTCCTCTGGTGTATGGTGTTGTGCCTTCTTACGCGCTACTCTCACTTTTTGCATTCCAGCGCCCGACGAACGCCATTAATGAACCTTGAGATATTAGCAATTGACTAATACAGGTTTGTTGTACACAAGTACAAACACCAAACTAAATAATGCCTCCGAAACGAGAATAAACTAAATAAGCCTCATAGGGCCCGCGACCCCATTTAGACGACGGCTGTTTTTGAGCTTTGCTTACAGTTACCTTCAACGCGCTAATCACATTCTATAAAGCAAAATGTGCGCGATGCGCATAGGCGCATTCGAGACGGTTACGCCGCTCGCAGCTGCTTAAAGCCTTAAAACATCAAAACTCCAGTCGTTAGGGAAAACCCGAGTTGCCGTCCTCGCTTTGGGTTGTCCGCTAACGCGCGCGATGCGCATAGGCGCACTCGAGACGGTTACGCCGCTCGCAGCTGCTTAAAGCCTTAAAACATCAAAACTCCACAGTCGTTAGGAAAAACCCGAGTTGCCGTCCTCGCTTGGGGTTGTCCGCTAACGCGCGCGATGCGCATAGGCGCACTCGAGACGGTTACGCCGCTCGCAGCTGCTTAAAGCCTTAAAACATCAAAACTCCACAGTCGTTAGGGAAAACCCGAGTTGCCGTCCTCGCTTGGGGTTGTCCGCTAACACGCGCGATGCGCATAGGCGCACTCGAGACGGTTACGCCGCTCGCAGCTGCTTAAAGCCTTAAAACATCAAAACTCCACAGTCGTTAGGGAAAACCCGAGTTGTCGTCATCGCTTGGGGTTGTCCGCTAACGCGCGCGATGCGCATAGGCGCACTCGAGACGGTTACGCCGCTCGCAGCTGCTTAAAGCCTTAAAACATCAAAACTCCACAATTATCGTTAAGGCAAATCGCCGAGCTGAGCTCGGGGTTTGGCCCGCGTTGAACGCGAGGACGCGCTCGAGTTAACTTCATCGCTCGTAGTCGCGATAAAACCAAATATCCAAATTCTATAAGGCAAATCGCCGAGCTGAGCTCGGGGTTTGGCCCGCGTTGAACGCGAGGGCACGCTCGAGTTAACTTCATCGCTCGTAGTCGCGATAAAACCAAATATCCAAATTCTATAAGGCAAATCAACGCGAGGGCGCGCTCGAGTTGACTTCATCGCTCGTAGTCGCGATAAATTCAAAAATCCAAATTCTATAAGGCAAACCGCCGAGCTGAGCTCGGGGTTTGGCCCGCGTTGAACGCGAGGGCGCGCTCGAGTCGACTTCATTGCTCGTAGTCGCGATAAATCCAAACATCCAATTATTATATAAGACAAACTGCCGAGCTAGGTTCGGGGATTGACCCGCGCGATGCGCGTTCGCGTGCTCGGGTCGGTTACAGTAACGCGTTGACCGAGATTATGTACATCAAGTGAGTGTCTCGTTTGTCCTCGAAAAGACTAAGGACATCCGAGTCACGGGGTTGTGTTGATACCCGTATCTATCACCGCGTTGGTGCACGAGATAAATAATATTGACACAAAAAAATTAACGCGCTAAGTACATTTTAACGCGCTAATCAAATTAGCTAAAATAATAATTACCCACTAACTAACTACACTAGACTAAAACTCACGTGAGTACTCTCTACACAATTCACTCACTAGCTAGCCACATCACCCAAACTTTGGTCCTCCCATTAAGTCCACCAATGCCACCTCATCTCATTTCATCTCAAAAATACTATGTTTTGCATCTCACATCGGAGCTTGGAAAGCCAAGCAAGCACCTCCCCTTTCTATATATAGGAAGGAGGGGGTATGAGGTGAGGGATCGAAAAAGGCCGGTCCTGAGACGTGTTCTCGAAGGACGGGCTCCGACGTGTTTGAGTCTTCGAGGAGCTCGCACTATTTTTACGGGAAAGACCTTAAAAAGTCTTATAAGCCTCCGAAAAGAGAATAAAGTAATACGCGGGGGATGGGAGAGCTCGAAGCAAGATGAGCCGGTTTTTAGCGCGCCGAAAGGCCCGAGAGTTTAATAATTTTGTCCCGTATTTAGTTCGAGATTTTCAGACTTCAACAATAGATATAGTCTAATTAATTTTTTTAAATCCGAATTTCATTTCAAAATTATAAAGATTAAGATAAATTCGGAAAATACAACTATGGGATTATTTTTTCGGGCTTTTTTATAATTTTGAACAAAAAATCGATCGGATTTTTAGAAAAATAAATAATTAAACTGTATCTATATTTCATAATTTCCTACTTGCTAAGTTTAAATTTCTTGTCTTTTAAAACAACCATTGAAGATAAAATCATGTAATAATCTTTAAAGTCATATCTATATCTTTCTATATCTAAAGGATTAATTTCTATTCAACAATATACCTATACTATTTCCTATCGAAGAAGTTCATGAAACATATCTATATTAAATCGGGTTTATACATGGTACATACGGGGGTTAAACTAGTTATCTATGAAATCGGTAACACGGGGGTATTAATCAGGATATTACGCCCGATCAATAACTTTGTTTGTTGATCTAATTTATACGAGAACTAACAATGAAAAATTACGTATAAGAATTGAAAGTTTATTTTTTTGTAGAATTAAATTATAAGGGAACTAACAATGAAAAGTTGTTTGTTGAGTTATAATGTGTTCGACCAAAACAAAAAATTCCAATGTGGGGTCTACAATGAAATTTCAACCAATTAAACAAATTAGATTATTTTAATAAAGATGGGTGATGTGGTCCAATGAGAAGTTGACATGTGTCTTGCTAACTTTTATTTTTAACCTCCGCTTTAGTATATAGTTATGATGGGTCAATCAATCAATATATATTATAAAAGCCGACCGTTTTTTGAGGCACCACATTGATTTTTGTCCCACTTTATTAACAACTTTAATTGAAGCTATATATGCCTTCGGGCATTTAGTCAAAACGGTTAAGCCTCCAAGGGTAGTACCCAGAGGTCACCGGTTCGACTCTCATGGGCAGTGCCTTCAACCAAAAATTGAAGCTATATATATCTAAAATTACCTTTGAAAAATACCTTAAAAATATATAAACTAAATTTGTGTTATAATATTCGTTTATAAATAATATTGATCTATAATCCTATTATTATTATTCAATTAGTTACTAATTTATAAGATCTATTAAAATATTCATTTTATTTTAAAAATTATTATTACCAATACAAGTCTATTTTTCTAAAATATTTTTTTAAATAAGTCATCATTAACTTAAATTTTGATTTCTATCATCGTATAAAAATATGATTAATTATAAAAATATATATATTGATAAAAGATTTCACTTGAGATTTCATATCGTATCACATATGATTTTTTAGATTAATCAAATACATTTTGAAATAATATGCTTGTGTTTTATCTATACTTTTTATTTAGTTCATAATAGCAAATGACCCGCACCTTGTACGGGGGTATTTTTTTCTTTTATTATCTTATATATAAATTCACTATAATAATTATAAATATTATCATATGTCTAATTTCTTTTATAATGCTACATATATTTTAGATTATAAAATAACATAATTCTCATATATCATCAAATATTTATATAAAAATATTGTATTTTTATATTAATTATTTTTATACATTCATAAACATATATATCGAGGAAGAATGCAATAAGATGAGGATGCATTATCAAATTTTATAAAAATATTGATAAAAGTATTTTGAAATTTAAATTAAAAATTTATAAACTAATCTATATAAATAAATAAATTATTTAGATTAAAATTTGGATTAATACAGTACTATATTTTAAATTGTAGATAATAAGATTAACCAACTCTCCATTATCAATCAACTCTCCATGTACGAATTATGCAGGTGGTGTTTTGTAATTTGTACCATATAATAATAAGATTGATATTAATATGTTAGGATACAAAGCAACTTAAAATTTAAGATAGAACTAATATTTTAATTAAATATGTATAAGAATAATCTTAAAACTAAGATTGATAAGATAATTTTTGTAATAAGGGGTGATGTGGCATAATATGGTGGCGATCAAAATTTGATTCCGCTTTAGTATAGAGTTAGATATAGATGATAAAATCAAATAAATTATAAATAACTTAACTAATGATAATATAGTACGTACATGCTTTTGGATCATATATGATAAATTTACATGTAATAAGTAGGGAGTAGAAAGATAAAATTTCCAATTCAATAGATAACAAAAGATAAAACTTTTAAGTAGGAAGTAGAAAGATAAAATTTCCAATTTAATAGATGATAACAAAATTTATATAAAATATATTATTTTAATAAAAGAGGTGATGTGGCGGAATATGGTGGCGGAATTTGCTTCCGCTTTAGTATATAGTAATAGATTATGTAAAATTTAAATTTAAGTTTAAGTTTATTCTTAACATCAAATCACGATCTTGGATTAAGAAACTATTGTAATGATTTTGGATAAAAAAGACGATATCAATATTTAATTTTTAATAATATTATTGTACATTCCTTTATTAATTAAATAATACATCAACAAATTATTATCTATCGTGTCCCGTACAGGATACGGGCAATAATCTAGTAAAATTTTTAAACCGCGAACTATTATACCTCCTTCCATATACCGGATATATCAAATCTAAACTATATACTACCAATCTCTCTCTCCTTTTTAAACGGCGAACTATTTATGCATAGGGGTCGGTAACTTATGTACAAATCTAAACTATCTACTAATCTCTCTCTCCTCTTTAAATCACCGTCACCGTGTTCATCATTACACGTACGTACCAAAAAATTCAGTATAATTCGGGTAATTTATTGTTCCATGTTATACATAGATTAGACTTGCCCTAATGCATGTTGTCGTTGGGTGAAAACAGGAGAGATTGAAGATGGCAGATCTCAATATGTACATGTTAGGAGGTGCGAGAGCAAGTGAGAAGAATTTCGGGTTTGCATATAACGATAGTGCTTTCTCAGATCAAATCATCCATCTGGAAACCCTAAACAGTAGTAATGGGAAAGTGAAACTCACAACTTTGCATATAAGTTCTGTCGTCCTAGCTTCAAAAAGTCCTTTTTCTACAAGGTAAATTAACTTTTTTGCATTATTGCTTTGCTTTTCGTATAGTTCTAGTAGTAGTTGTAGGTTGCCTTGTTGTAATCGGGGTTTTTCTGTTTAGTTTTTCGAGTGTTTTGGTTTCGTTTTTGCTTGGGTTGTATTGGGCGCATTCCATATATCTAGGTCTGGATTGTCCCCATCTTGACCCCCCAGATCCTGCGGAAGCGGGATTTCCCTGGGTAATTGTTGTTGTTGTTGCTTTGTTTTTCCTATATAATATGTTTTCGTACATTGATGTTTATTCCTACTTTACAATTTAGTTGTTCAAAAATGGCATGAGAGAGTCACTTAACAGAAACGAGGTGACCTTGAGCATTGATGCATCAGAGGAAGTGGCTTTGATGGACCTCGTAAAATTTATGTACGACAATACTTTGAGTGCGACTTCAACATCGGATCTGCTAGATGTGTTGATGCTTGCAGACAAGTATGAAGTTACTTCATGTATCAAGTATTGTGTTGAGTTGCTACTAAAGTTGCCCATGTCCCTTGAATCTGCGCTTCGCTATGTCGAGCTTGCTTCAACTATGTTTGTGGGCGGAGCGTTTCAGCCGCTAATAGATTCAGCAAAGCAGTACTTGGTTACTCGTTACAAGGATTTTACCAAGTAAGTTATATGCAATTGCGATTGCTTCTTTAAACATATCATTATTATTATTCTTGATTTCATGTGCTTGTTGATGATCTTGAAGGTTTCAGCAGGCCGAGGCGATGACCTTGCCTCTTTCTGCAATAGAAGTTGTTCTTGGGAGCGACGAACTCCAAGTGGATACAGAAGATGATTTGTTCGAATTTGTCTTGGAGTGGGTCCGATCACATTATCCCTACATGCACCAACGCCAAGAAATAATCAACAAGCACTTTGCACGGCTCATACATTTCCCATACTTGAGTTCGGTCAAGTTGAAGAAAGCCCTAATTTGCCGTGAGTTTGCGCATGAACAAGTGTCGAGAATCGTGCACGAGGCCCTCTTCGTTAAGATTGAAGCTGCAAAAGGCCTAGCGACAACCACATCCGGACATCTCTACAACCGCCGGCCTATTAAGGTGGTGCCATTTGAATTTTCTCAGCCTCGTTGCGTTGTCTACTTTGACCTAAAGCAGCAAGAGTGCACAAATCTAATCCCATCAAAAACACTGCCTTCTGAGTCATTCAAGCTAGGAGGAAAATGTTTTTACCTCGCAGCGCGACGGAGCTCGGTCGACCACTTTGGTCTATCGTTGCACGGGACAGCACATTCAGAAACTTGCACTATAGATTATGAAATTTCCGTGATGAAGAAGACGTCGCAAGAGTTTCAATACATTTGTAAGGAAAAGAATTACACTCTTACGGATGTAGTCGGCCCAGGGAGGTTGATATCATGGATTGACATCATAAAGGACGACAATGAGTATTTCATCGACGGGATACTTCATGTGCAACTCGATCTTACTATAAAAAATTCCCTTAGCTAAATAATGACATGTGATACATGTACATATACATATTAGGTAGGGTGGGGAAATTTTTTAATGTTGCAAATTTTAGCTTGCTAAGTAGTGTTGAAGTTTCTTTGTTTACTGACAATGAGGGATGACATTATAAAATTGTAACTAAAATGTGATCTTATTGACTATTTATATTAGTAAGGTCGTTGAAAAATCTACAATCCGCATGACGAATAATTTGACCAAATCATCTATACATGTAATTAATCACGGAGAAGCAATCAAGAAAGGCGCATAAGTGAATATATAACCTATGAAGGAGTGTGGTTTCTTCTGAGATTTTACCATCGATCTCACTCACCCGATTCATATATACAAATTAAAAGCACCATAAATAATTAGCTTGTGTGTATAACTTATGGATATTGCTTTTAAAATTCATGTTCTGCTCCAACATCCTCATCAATGTATCGACCTAGAAAAAACTAATTCTATTCTCAATTTTAGGCTTTGGTTAAACTCTACTATACTGATGACACCTTAATTACTAAAGGGAAGTTCTCAAGGAAAAATAATTAGAACCACTCATTCTTATTACTTCATTCAATATGAAAGACTAAAAATAAAAATAAAAAGCAACATCTTATTTAGTCAAAATTTGAATTATGGTATTGGCATCCCATCTCTCACATTTCACACTCATTGTTAAAATTTTAAACACGAACCGGGATTGCACACAAGGGAGTAGCCTTCTTTAGGGACATCCCAAACTTGTCATCCATATCCATGTCTTTAGGTGACACTCCATCTTCAAGCTTCCACTCGAAGAAATTTATCATATTTCCTAGTATCAACGGTAACATCCTGATCCCCAAGGACAATCCCACACAAACCCTACGACCGCTGCCAAATGGGACGAGCTCAAAGTGGTTCCCCTTGACATCAACCTCGGAATTCATGAACCTCTCCGGTTCGAACACATCAGGGTTCTTCCAAAGGCTAGGATCTCTTCCCATAGCCCACACGTTCACAAGCACTTGTGAGCCTTTTGTGACCTTGAAGGCGCTAACCTCGGTATCACAATCTGCTCTTCTTGGTATCAAGAGCGGCACGGCTGGATGTAGCCTAAAAATCTCCTTGATCACCGCTTGCAAGTATGGCAACCGAGTAAAATCCGCTTCCTTGACGAAGTTTCCCTTCCCTACTACTCGATGGAGCTCTTCTTGAGCCGCTTCGAACTTGGTTGGTTGACGAAGCAACTCTGCCATCGCCGATGTTGTATCGGTCCCCGCTCCAAAAAGATCCTACGTATATAACAATATTGAGTACCAGCTAGAGCTGTCAAAACCTAATACGACTCGAAAAATCGACCAAAAATTTTAGAGTTGAAACCCGGTTTGACTAGTAGCGAGAAAAAAAAATCGACCTGATTGGGTTGAAACTCGAACCCGACCCAACCAACCCGATTTTTTTTATATACGCAGAATAAATATTTTTTAAAAAAATATTGTAATATATTTTATTTTAAAACATGTTATAAATAATATATTATTATAAAAATCTATTAAAAAAATATTTTATTATAAAGTATTATTATTTTACTATTATATTATTTTAATAGTCATTAAAAAATCAAATTCTTGACATGTTAGGTCGACCCGAACCCGCACAATGATCTTTCAAGACCCAACCCGACTTGACATGTATATAACCCAATTGACCCGAACCCGAAAAGATCGAACCTGAATCCACCCGACACATTCGACACCTCTGGTACCAACCCATCCATTTACCATGTATTAGTAATTATCTTTGACTTTAAGATTGAAGAAGATCAAGTAGTAAGGTAGTAATCACGAACCATAAGCATATGGCGAATGTGATGAAGCTCAAAATCCTCGCTCTTGTCGCGACAAATCTTGAGAAGAGCATCCAACACATCGTTGCTTTCGGGCTCCCCATCATTCCGCGAAGCCAGCCTCTTGTTGACAATATTGTCAAACATGCCCAACAACTTCTTTAAATGAGTCGCGGTGCGTCTCTTGAGTCCCTGTGGATCGACACTCTTGAGGAAGGGGAAGAAGTCGGAGAGGTTTGGACTTCCCGAGTTCCTCGAGATGGAAGAGTTGAGTGCCTTGAACTCGCGGGAAAGTTGTGATTCGGGATCAGCCAAGTCCATGGAGAAGAAGGTGTTGGAGAGAAGGTTGAGGCTCGTGTCGTGGGCTACTTGGCCTATATTCACCGCGACTCCAGCTCGGCTGCAATTGGTAATGTAGGAAACAAGATCCTCGATCTTCTTCATTCTTATGTCTTGATTCGCATCTAGACTTTTGCTTGAAAACAACTGCATATATAGTTGAGTCGTACATTATTATTGAGTGAAACATGAACCATCAAAATTTATTCGCTAACTTTGAAGATTAGTACACAAATAAGTAGTTCGGTAAACCACAATTTATATTACCGGGTCTAATTTTGAGCTAACACATGCACTTGTACTTTAGTATATGCAGGTATAAAGTCTGTAGTAAGCATATTATCAAAATCTACTCCCTCTTGCTCAAACAAAAATCTACTCCCTCTATTCGGTTTTGTTTTTTCTCGTATTCTATTTTAGGTACCCTTTAAATTCTTCACATATCTAAACTCTTCCATTTTAGAAGTATAATTTTTTGGAAGAGGGAAGGGGGCGGTGGGGGTGCTTTTCTCACATTTACACACAAACTAGACTCCTCTAAAAATAAAATTACTAACTAATCGGTATAAATGGGATAAAAACCCTAAACTTTCCAGAACTTTCTCTTTCTTCTCTCTTTCCTCTCACTTTCCTCTCGCTCTCCCCATCGAGGCAGATCCAAGATCCTCCGAATCCGATCATCCAGATCTGCGCCCGACTACAAAAATCCCGCGAATTCCCCCTGAAATCACCCTCTTTCTTGCATCTCAACCTCTCTCCTGCCATTCAAATCGAATGGAGTTTCTCAAGAAGATCGGCGGAATTCTAGGATTAGGGAAAGACGAACACCACCACAGAACCAGAGACCACGGAAAACGCCACGATTCAGACTCCGACGATGCAATTCGCAATTCTCATGGCGATCGGAGGAGATTGTGCTGTTTTGTCGGTGATGGGAGCTATGACAAGATGGAGGGATCCGACGGTTTCGGAGAAGGCGATGATGGCGGAGGCAAGAGCCATGGCGGTAGCCGTCTGTGAGGATCTGGCGCCTAGAGCGGAGAGCTCTACAGGGGCTCCATGATTGAGTGCGAAGACAACTGGAATTGCCAGCTTGAGAGCATCACCTACACTTCTAAGGTCCGCTCTATTTCTTTCTCAATCTTTCGAATTCTAGGGTTTCAACTGAGTTTCTGATCTTTTAGTTTCATTTGTTCTTGATTTTTGGGGTTAATCTAATTCGTTAAAGTGTTAGGGGACTCTTCATTGTTCTCATCCGCGAATGTTGACTCTCTTCTAGATCTAGTGTTAGGAACTCATGTTTGAGGTTACTTACGCCTGCCTTGTGCTTGTTGTTGGTGGGGTTGTCATTGCCTGTGGGGTATGTGCTGAACTCATGTTTTTCGTCTTGTTAGGGTAGATCTGCCTTGTCCCTGCAGAAGCTTCGAGAACTATCATGGAGTTCTGCTCCGCTGGCACCCTCTCTATGCTCAGCCACGATGGTTGGCCTCTAGGCATTGGCGCCCGCTTTGCCGTCGATAGCGAAGGCACTCCCGTTTTGTGCTTGAATGCCTCTAACAGGATTTTGTCTGTCGATAGAAGGTCTAGCCTCCACGTTCAGGTATTGGAATCTCAAATTCAACTTTCCTTATCCAGAATTTGGATTTTTTTAACACTGTTTGACTGCGCCTGAACTTGTGTTGTTTTGTCTAATTTTCTACCGATTACTTGCTCAAATGTGCTGAGTTGATTTTCTTACCTAGATGATTGTGTTGATCATGAGCCAAATGTGGTGTGTTTGTGTGAACATACCTCACTTTGTATGTTTCATAGTGGTTGATCTTGAGCTACGTTGGAAATATGACTTATTTTATACATCACATTAATTAATCCAATTTTGACAATAGTATATGGATTAAGACTAAATTTGTTCTTGGAGTTGAAAAGGACTAAATTCGTGTAGTGCACTATGGTTTAGTTGATTGCCTGGTTTTTATTTTAGTTAGGGTTTTAAGGTTTATAAGTTGGGTTTTCGGGTTTCTTGATGACAAGTTGGTTTTACGTTTTTTAGTGATGACAAGTTGAGTTTATGGGTTTCTTGATGACAAGTTGAATTTATTTTACATTGTTAAATTTGTCTATATATTACTTTTAACTATGGTCTATTAGCTCAAATGGTAGAGCAACGTGCTTAACGCACAATAATGTGGGTTCAAATCCCACATAGGCATACTAATAAATTCTGATGACAAGTTACATACGTGATGACAAGTTAGGGTAATGACAAGTTTTGTACGTGATGATAAGTTTTTTGTAATTGACTATAGGTTGAGTGATGACAAGTTTTTGTACGCGACGACATGTTTTTGTACGTCATGACAAGTTTTTTGTACTTTATGACAAATTTTTTGTACGCTATGACAAGTTTTTTTATAAGCGATGACAAGTTTTCTACGCGATGACAAGTTTTTCTACGCAATGACAAGTTTTTTGTAAGGGATGACAAGATTTCTACGCAATGACAAGTTTTTCTAAGCGATGACAAGTTTTTATGCATGGTGACAAGTTGTTTTCAATCTTCCGGTGACAGGAGTTTCGGATGACAGGATTTCCGATGACAGGTTTCCGATGACAGGATTTCCGATGACAGGTTTCCGATGACAGGATTTCAGGTGGAACGCGGTGGCACGCGTGTAATTTTTTTTTTACCAGGGGTATTTTCGGAAAACCGACTAGATAGCTCCTTTATTTTTGTTCCCGCCTATCCCCTCCACAAATCTCCCCAAATAGGCTATATACCAAATTTTCTCTTTTTGGAATTACCCTCGTTAAACCTTCTAAATTACCCTCATTAAACCTTCTACATTACCATCTCTCTCTCTTTCTCTCTCTCTCACACACACACGCACGTTTACCATATTATCTTCATCGAATTCTTTAAATTATCATAAAATTTAAACCCTTTCTCCTATCCTTTTATCATATCATCCCTATATCAAAATCTTAAATGTGTATCCTCTTTTATACATCTATCCTCTCCTTTTATTATATCATATCCTCATCATGAGAAAACCATCTAAATTACTAGCTTTTCATGTTCTTTTTAAATTCCCATAAAAAAAGAGTCAAACAAGAAAAAGATAATGGGTAGGCGGGAGTATTAGCTAGAATGAAGTTTACAAGTTTGACTTTCCAACCATACTCTTTATCAATACAAAAAAAAAAATAGCATTGAATCAAATACCACGCTTTTGCTTAAAAAACAATATTGTTAATTGAGTGAAAGACTGGGTCTCTAATTTCAGATTGGGATCTGGGATTGAGTCTTTATGAAGCGTGATCAAACCCGATTGAATTACATTACTAATCTTCTTACTTACTATTCAAGTGCATTTTTCTTATTCTATATCCTAGGAGCTATATATATAAATATATATATATATATATATAATACTAATGAAAAAAACCTCTAAATTAAAAATGTTAGGAGCAGTAAAACTTAATGGATTAAGCCTTCATAAGATTATTAATCAGAATTTACCGAGTCAACTCTTATGGGCGAGGTAAATTATGGAGTGCGAGATAAATAAAATGTTAGGACCAAATGACACCCATACCAGAGAGGTGGCGATCTTGCGAAACGTCCGCCACCGATCGGCGGCGGGCATCATGATGATGGAGAGCTCGGGCACACTATTCGAGCTGACGGCGTCCGGCACCGTCCTGCCGGAGAAACGGGCGTCCTTCTTCTGGAGAACCTCGCGGGCCAACGCCGGCGAGGAGACGACGACGGTCTCGAGGAGCCCGAGCCGGAGGAAGACGATGGGCCCGTGACTCTTGGCGAGCTCGGCCAAGGCCTTGTGGGGCTTGGCGGTCAGGTTGTGTAGGTTTCCGATGACCGGCAACGGCGTCGGCCCCGGCGGAAGCCGCCTTCTCGGCCTCAGCAGCTTCTCAGCCACCAGCCATTGGATTGTTGTGCATAGGAAGAGAGCCCATGCTATTGAGTGTAGAGTTGGGATCATGTTTTCCATCATGGTGCTCTAAGATCGTTGGCTTTACAATTTCCGGCCTCTTGAATTATTGAATTTTGTGTTATATGGGTTTATAAACTAATTAAGAAGATATTTCAACCAAAAAAAACTAATTAAGAAGATATTATGAATTTTAATAATAATAATAATAATGGGATGTATGGTGAGATTTTCCGGTCGGTGGACATGCATGTGATTCATGTATTATATAGTATGGACTATATGTTATATAGAGTATTATAATAAATAACATAGTGTGTGGATCATACAAATTACATAATACATTGATATGTAGATTTTTTTAATTCGATAAAGTTTTGAATAACTTAAGTACATTATTTGAGGTTAGATTAGAGCAAAGATCAAAACTTTTGGCCACCAAATTATAAAAGTATTTACTCATCACGTCATTAAATTTGATTAATTGAGAGCGAAGAAAAAAGCAACACTACTTTGACACTTGTTCAAGGAAAGATGAAAATAAAGTTTGGTCATAACCAAGGCCAAACAAAGACCCTATTCACTCCACTTTCTCTCATTTTATTATAGTAACTTTTAATATTTTTCTCGAAGTCAAAATTTAACCAACTATTGGTCATGCTGTTAGAATATTCATGAACGGTAAAAGCTCAAATTTGATGATCAACTTTGTTGTTTTTCTCCAATTTTCATGGGAAAAACACAATCAATATTCTTGAAACCATAGATAGATTGTTTTTTTTTTAATTATCAAAAGTTGCTAGTCCTAAGGAAAAGGAAAAGCCTACCATAAATATCGTTCAAATTGAAGGGAACTTACTTTTTATATTTTGACGTGTGTCATGTAATGACCCGCATAGAGTAAAAGACGAGATCAATTGACCACAATCTTACGACATTATAAATAGATGTTACAAATCAATAAGAATCATTACAACATAAAAATATACTAGTAAAAGAAAGAAGATTTTTAGGAAATAAAGACATACACAAGACAATGAACAATTCTCAAGGCGCAAGCTACAAGGCAGGAGAAGCCAAGAGCCATGCCCAGGTTCTAATCTTTCACTTGCCCATATATTTTATTAGAACATGTTCAATGAAGACAATGATATGATGAACTTATAAAGTTCTTAAATGTCTAGATAAAAAAAAAATTGAAAAAAAAATTTGAAAATGTCAGAATTTTAAGAACTTGTGTTATGTGAAGTACCTTATAGGGAATATAGAAGATACTTAAAGTTTTTCTATATATACTTTACTTTACTTTATAACCCAGTAGAGTTCCCCTTCCGGGGAATCTGGGGGGTCAAGATGGGGGCACCCCTGGCTTACGCAAAGTTTTTCTATATATAATAACCCAATAAAAGTTTTGTATCTGACGTATCTCTCTCACTATTTTCTTTTTCTTTTTTTTCTTTCACTTGTAAACTTTAAGCGAAAAAAGATACTTGAGATGACAAAGTTTCTCCACCATGACCCAATGAAAGTACTTAAGTGTCTAGATAATATATATATACATATATAAATTAGGAAATGTCAAAAATTAAAGAATTTGTGTCAGGTGAAGTATCTTGCACAAGATTACTTGAAATGACAAAGTTTCTCCACCATGATCCAATAAAAATTTTGTACATGACATATCTCCCTCACTAGTTCCATTTTTCTCTCTTTTTTCACTTCTAAATTTCAAGTGGGGACGGTTTAAGAAACTTATCAAAATTCATGAATGTGGGATAAAAAAGCTTGTGTCAAAAAGAAAAAATATAAAAAGTAGAATAAAATAATTTAACCCAAAACTCATTATTTATGCAACCACATTGAAAATCAACTATTGTGAACTAGACATGTCAGTAGAAGTTGACTTGTATTTTATGGGTTAAGAGTTGAGACCAACCAAAGCCCGATTATGTTAGGATGTCCAACTCGTTGATAATGGTTAACCTAACTCGATATTTCACATGTATTATATTACTTATATTACGTACTAGCCTGTAATATATATTACTAAAATATAAAAATAATACTACATTGTCAAAAAAAAAAAATTATAATCATTTTTATAAGCAAAACTTTTTTTCTTTGAAAAAATTGACATTAATTCTTGACTTGTTAGATCGGTCAAACCCACAACGCCTCGAGTTTGGTTGATTCAAAACAACATATGATCCATTGGACAACTCTATTGTATATAGTTTCAAACAATATTACTAAGATTGAGTTGATCCATGAGTAATGCTTTATTTTATAGCAATCCGGAAGTCAGATGTCTGACAAAGCAACCTCAATGGCTCAATCTGCCAAGGAAACAATGCAAGAGGTATTAGTTTATTTTTCATTTTTTCTCATGTAGTATGATGCATAGCATATAAGTATATCGTTATGATCTTCTTATTATGAATGTAAAAATTGGCAGGCTGGTGGACAGATTCAGGCCAAGGCACATGGAGCTGCAGATGCAGTGAAGGATGCTACTGGCATGAACAAATAAGCTACTTGAATCAATTCTTATTCAATAAAAAAAATACTCTTGTAATTTACCTTAATTTTCTTGTAATTCTCTCTTCTAATGAAGATAATTGCATTTTGATACATTGTTGACCTACATTCTAGTGCTACCCTTCTACTTGCATCTATGTCGAATTATTTAGAGAACTTGCAAACAACATGATAATGATTTAAAGCATGTTGCGTGCATTTTGTGAAAGCTTGAAGTCTATGGAAAACTAGAAGCATTTGCAAATTATATACTAATCAATTAATTGGTTTTTCATCGCAATAACCTAATAAAGCTCGTTCATGACAATTAGTGACGGCGACAGGATTTTACGAAAGTGGGGCACAACTTATGCTTTGTCGATTTAGAATTGTTGTTGGTCAACGATGATGTTATCGTTTATTGGTGCTTATTTGTTTAATTTACATTTTCTTATTAATAACGAGTGTTGAATCTTTTACCTAATTACATTTTATGATTTGTTAAAAAATATTCTTTGTTATCTATAGTGTACCCTTTAATATTAAATCATCAATATAATAGAGAATACATATGTAAGTTCTTAATCCTATATTATTAAGCAGAATTAGTACCCATATGCCCCTATTTGATAACCACTTTGCAAATATATCCTCGTTTTTTTATTTGTAAAAATGTCCAAAACTATTGTAAAAATGCGTAAATAAGATAGCTAGAAATATTGGCCATAAATTATGTTAAAAGTATTCAACCATAAATTCTGAAAAATGGCCAAATATATCCTCTTGTATTTTTCAGCTTTCATAAGTTGTTAAGTTCATTGGCGTTAATTGATTTCATCACTAGATGAAAAGTGACTAGGTTGGGGATAATTTACTAGATTATGGGTTTGTTAGCTAGAATTCCAATGATATATTTCTTTCATAATCTAAGTATATGTATATTCGGGGTTTACAATCGAATTTTAACCAATCAAATAGTTTCAATAAACATGTGTAATGTGGTTCAATGTAAAATTGACATGTGTCATTTAATTATTACTGTAAGTAGAGCTGAGCACGGTTCGGTCAGAACCGAAAAATTAGACCAACCAGGCCAAGTGAACTAAAACGAATGGTGTTCGGTTCGGTCCTTGGTTCAATAAATTTCAGAATTTCGATTCAGGTTATTTTTGAACTCGGTTCAAAATACTAAAAAAAACATATATTTATCAAAAACCAAAAAACTGAAGTGAAACCGAACCAAACGGGATCTTTTCGGTTCGGCTTTCATCTCACCGAATTCAAGAATTTCGGCTCGAATTCAAGAATTTTTTTTTATCACACATTATAAAGGTGCTTTGAAAATTAAAACCGTAAAGTATAAATAATTAAACCGTAAAAAAAAAGTTCAAATTTTCAATTGTTGTAAGAGCCTAACATAACATGGGCCGCCTGCCGTTTTACAGGCCCAAGTTCCTGCCTCGTCGGATCGCGGATAAGGCTCGAGAGAGAGCCCTTTTGATCGCCGGCAAATCGTCTCAGCCTCGCCGTCAAAGTCGACCAATTCGTCTCCAAAATTGGTAGGTTCGAATTCGCCCTTCTCAATTGAATTTTGAATCTTCTGTGAAAGAATTTGGTATAGATATGGAAGCAGTCGGTGGAGATATAGGAAAACGATAGCATTTCTCTGTTTGAATGTGTGTTTGGGCGAGTATTTTGGGATGCTGAGGTTTTAGAAATGTTTAATCATCACTTGCAATTGGAAATTACATCTGATTGTCACTCAAATTTGGCACAAGTACCAGCCGGATTTCCAAATTAGAGTAAGAAGCTTTCTGCAGACCTCTATGTGGCTCAACTTTGAGTGTTGAGCAGAGCTTCTATGGTTCAGTTGATTGTTTTTATCACACTCTGGCTCTCCTTTGTATTTTGAGGCCTTGAGGATTGCATTTCTGTTTCTGGATTTGTTGCTTAATCACCATATCAACCTTGTATAGGTGTAAGTTAGTACCAAATAGGTGTTGTCAGAAAATTTCCATATTGAATTTTGCATCTTCTAGTGAGTCTTTCATTATGTGTGGTCACTGATTTCATGTGAAAGAATTTGGAATAGATATGCTCCGAGCAGTCGGTGGAGATATAGGAAAACGATAGTATTTTGGGATGGTGAGGTTTCAGAAGTGTTTAGGTATCACTTGCAATTGGAAATTACACCTGATTGTCACTCAAATTTGGCACAAGTACCAGCCGGAATTCCAAATTAGGGCAAGAAGCTTTCTGCAGACCTCTATATGGCTAAACTTTGAGTTTTGAGCAGAGCTTCTATGGCTCAATTGATTATTTTCACCACACTCTGGCTCTCATTTGTATTATGAGGCCTTGAGGATTGCATTTCTGTTTCTGGATTTATTGCTTAATCACCATATTAACCTTATATAGGTGTAAATTAGTATCAAATAGAGGCAGTGTCATCAGAAATGAATCTAATCTACTTGGCTCTTCAGCCTATTTAGGGTCCATTTGGTTTCATCTAGGCAATGTCATCAGAAAAGAAATGAATCTAATCTACTTGGCGACATGATACAGTCACGAAAAAACTTTCATTCGGCTGACGACACCTTAGCTGAGATAAGAACCCCTACACTAAAATAGAGGCAGCCTCCTTGGCCAATTACCTTTATGACAAAAAAATCAATTGTCCTTGTCTAGCTATAACTACCATCCTTCTTCTGATTTTGGCCATAAGATTTGTGGAGTTCCCTTCATTGTCTTCTGCCACTGGCAGAGGCTTGCTCCAGAGTATGAGAAGCTTGTTTGAGCTTGAAGAAAGCAAAATCGGTTTTGATCGGAAAGGTTGATTGTTTGTAGAACTGTTCTACATTCTTATTCTATTGTCTTATTGCATTTATGTTAAATCTGAAGTTTTTTTGATGCTGGAAGGAAAATGAGAGCTGGCTTATTTGCGCATGTCACTTTTGCTTTTTTTTTTTTTTACCTGGTCTTAGTTTTTGACTTCAGCTTGATCTGATAGATAGATATATGTTTGCTTTTCTTATGGCTTAATGAAATTTCCATATTGCACATATTATTTCTTAAGTGTAGAATAACATATTTCGTTTACATACAACTTGCAGAATTCATATTTCTCCATTTCACTTGTATTGCTACACCTATTGTCTGGAAGTCGTCTTCCCTATTTATTTGGAATCTGCCAGGTGCAAGTCAGCATGTTTTTTTCTTACTTTCATTGTGTATCATATTTTGAATTAATATTGCTTCATTAATCTCATGTGCCTACACCCTTGTTTCTCTCTGTTGTTGTTCTCATACTCATCAGTACGTTATATTAACTTTTCTACGTCCTTATCCATTTTCTCTTCTGAATCTGTATTCCTTTCTTTGCAGGTGCTCCACTCATTTATTTGTCTTTGGGTCAGATTTCCGTGTTTACTGTGATTGAGCAATAGGTTAACATTCTGCCTTTCTGTGTTTTGAGCCTTAAAACCTCGTCTTCTATACGAGTCTGAAATTGCCTACTGTCTTTGAATTTTTATCTGAAGTTTCAGGATACTTGTAAAGCTGTCGTAGAAGATGGCGTGCATCTCTTCATCAGCGTTCCTTGTATCTCCTAACTCGTTTCAACCTCATGGACACAAGCGCGGTTCTTCATTATCATCATCATCTTCGTTTCCAAAGCTCAATATTTCAATTCCTTCAATCAGAGCGCCATACGCTCCCGTGCCTAAGAAGGTTTTGTTTATCGTACGCTGCATCTCAGGGTTGCTGTAAAATGTACGTTTTTTCAAGGCAATCAATTGAGCCGTCTGTTACCAAAAATTCCTATGCAGAACTTTGTAGTTGAAGCTGCATGGACGAGGAGATCACGGGGGGAGGCAGCGAAAAGACCGAGCAGAAAATCATTCAAGCAAAGAACGGACATGTACATGAGGCCGTTCCTGCTCAACGTATTCTTCTCAAAGCGCTTCATCCATGCAAAGGTCATGCACCGTGGAACGAGCAAGGTGATATCCGTTGCCACCACAAACGCAAAGGATTTGAGGACTTCATTGCCGTCTCTAACAGACGACAACGCCTGCAAGATAATAGGCAAGCTCATAGCTGAGCGGTCAAAAGAAGCTGACGTTTACGCCATTGCTTATGAGACTAGGAAGAACGAGCGTGTTGAAGGTAAGCTCGCTATTGTTCTGGACACGATCCAGGAAAACGGGATTATGTTTGTCTGAAAGTGGTTTTCTATGTATTCCTTTGGTTTTTCCTATGAGTCTTGTGCTTGCTATCATAGATATCTTTTTGCCTCTCCCACTTGGATGAAGATGAATGTGTTACAAAAGAAGCAAGAACCATGCATAAAGCTGTGTATTCATAATAGAAGATTTGAAAACTCTCTTGTATCACCAAAATGACCACAAAATATCCCGGTTAAGAAGCTAATGTGAGAGGCATGAGGCATTGGGCCGGCTCAAAACAAATGGGCCTGTTTTTCTTGTTTAAACTCGGCCCAATTTAAATAATAATAATACTCCCCTTCCTTATTGAGGAATTTCGAAACTAATTTAACCCCTTAAAATATACGAGTAATGTGATTATAAATTCAATTTAATATAGTTTTGATTTAATAAATATTATTATTTAATAAAGATTAAGATAATATTGAAAAATACAATTATGAGTTTTCGTTTTATTTAACATTTTGAAAAAGTCCAAATTTTAAAAAATAAATAATTAGATTATATCTATATTTTTTTTTATAATAAAGATCAAGTTTTGTTAAATAATAATATATATATATGTATATATTAGATAGATCTTACTCCTAGGTGTTATATCTTAAATTATATATTTCTATAAATATCTTCCTATATGTTTTTTAAAATTATCAAATCATATATAGTTATCTTTCTATCGTGATTAATGGTTTTTTTTATATACGCAAGGGCTCAATTGATTATTTTAATAAAAATATAACATGTGACGCAATTTTTTGTGAAGACGTTGTCCGCTACAATATAGATTCCATCATTTTATAAATTAAAAAATGAAAGGGGCAATAATAATTAATTGAATCACGAGGTCGGCACTTGGCAACGTGACTCGTACTACATCCTATCACTGTACGCAGTCCACCTTCTCCTCGTGTTACAAAACAAAAACAATTAAATTCGAAATCGCATTTCAATTTCAAATAAGGACAACAAAAAATTGATTAAACATAAAACGGAAATATCCAAACCCTAATTCCCAGATCTTCATCACTCTCGTCAAATCAACGGAAATACCTGAATCCCCGCTGAAATTCGTCTCCTCCCCAAGCGAAATTCAAACCTCTCTTCCTCAGATTCCTCAATTTACCAGCCAACAAGTCAGATTGTTCTTGTCGAGTCGTTTCTCCGTTCGATTTCAGCGATTTCCAGCCACAATCGGATCGTAAATTAGCTTCAATGGTGGAACAATTGTGGCTGAATGACGGGGAGAAGGCTATGGCGGAGGCCGTTTTAGGCGCCGAGGCCGCTAATTTACTCGGATCTTCGGCTTCCGAGAACTCCCTGTCGGAATTTGACACCTCCGACGACGATTCGAGTGTTCAAGAACGTCTGTGCAAGGTTGTGGAGGGATCTTGTTGGAGCTACGCGATCTATTGGCAAGTTGCCAGCTCCAAGAACGGGGCTCCGGCCTTGATTTGGGGCGGTGGCCGTTGCCGGGATCAAACGGCTGAGGTCAGCCATGAAAGCGGAGAGAAAGATAAGGAAGATGAAAAAAGGAAGGTTCTTGAGAGATTGAATGCTTGTTTTGGTGGTTTGAAAGATGATAGTTTTGCTGCCAAATTGGATAGGGTTACAAATCTTGAGATGTTGTATGTGACATCTATGTACTATCGGTTTCGGTTGGACTCGTCGTCGTTGGGTCCTGCATTGGCGTTGGCTAGCCGGAGGCCGGTTTGGGCACACTGTTTGGATAAGTATGAGTCTAGGGCTTACTTGGCGAAGCTAGCTGAGCTCGAAACGGTTGTGTTTGTGCCGGTGAAGGGTGGTGTTGTCGAATTGGGGTCGGTTGAATCGGTTGGTGAAGAACAGAGCACTTTAGAGTTGGTTAAGGGTGTGTTTGGTGAGTTGGAGTTGCGGACCGGACATTCGAAGGGGTTAGCGAAGATTTTCGGGCATGATATTAGTCTCGGTGCGTGCTCGGTTAACATAAGTTTTGCTCCGAAGGTGGAAACTGATCCGGAATCGTATGAGCAGAAGGGGAAAGGCTCGGCCGCTGAAATGGTAGGCACTTCAAATGGTGGGCAGAGCGAAGAAAAGGACGGAAAGTTGGTTCAAGAGCTCAATTTCGGTTTGGAGAGGGCGAATGAAGACGTACTGATGAACCCTGATGAGCCTAAGCCGAGGAAGAGAGGCAGGAAGCCGGCCAACGGAAGAGAGGAGCCGTTGAACCATGTGGAAGCCGAGAGACAGAGACGCGAGAAGCTCAACCAACGGTTCTACGCACTAAGGGCAGTCGTCCCGAACATCTCCAAGATGGACAAGGCGTCTTTGTTGGGAGACGCGATATCTTACATAACCGACTTGCAGGCGAAGATCAAGACGCTGGAGACGGAGAAGGAGATGAAGGAGAAGCAAGTGGACCCCATGGACATCGAGTTCCAGAGCAGGCAAGACGGTGCAGTCGTGCAAGTGGGCTGCCCTTTGGAGTCCCACCCGGTTTCCAAGATTGTGATGGCGATGAGGGAACACCAGATCTCGGCCCAGGAGGCGACGGTCTCTGCGACGGGGGATAAGGTCGTTCATACGTTCTCCGTGAGGACGCAGAGCGCTGCTGCTGCTGAGCATTTGAAAGAGCAGCTTCTGGCTTCACTATCATTGTGATTCTTTTGGTTTATGAATGTATGAATGTATCTCCTTGTAGCTTATGTGGAATGAAAGGCAGTTCCATTATTTCTTTCTAGTTCATGCTTAACAAAGAGTTGTTGTGTGATCAGTGATGGCTATTTGCAAGTTTTGTGCATCCATATATGGATTCAACATTTCTTGTTTCGTTGGGCTGCCCTGGGCGCACATATGAGCGACGCGAGTACTATTGGACTTGTCTGCGCGCAAATGTGAGCGACAAGAGTAAGGTTGGACTCGTCTGCGCGCAAACATGAGCGACGTGAGAATTTTTATGATGTCCCAACCCATTTCCATATGTGACCCAAACCTACTAACTGCTTGGGTTCGTGAACCTAAGCCAAGTCCGGTCCGGGTCCGCCTTTGATCTAGTCTACTTCTAGACACTGCTGAGTTTGGCACATAACCAGCAGAAATATCAGCAGGAAGCCATAGAATGAAAGCATACCGACATCAGTAAAAAGTATGCAAAGCAGGTAGTAAAGATACCAAGTAAAGTAACAATTTCTAATATTGTGTGCCTCAGAATTCCCAAAATTTAGGGGCTACGACTATATAAAATATGAGTTACATAACTAATTTCACGTTTATCATATGACTTAAAAGATAATACCCACTTTTTCAACGTAAACAATTATAATTAATCAAAAAACATGGCTAGTTGTTCAGCTAAACTTGTTGGATTATTCTACGATGTGCTTTAAGAGAGCACACTATAAGAGGTTAATAAAGAAAAGATTTTTTAAATCTTAAATTTTGGATTTTTTAAATTTTATGACAGATTCACTATTTTCTTTTTATGGTTTTAGTTTCTATTATTGATATGTTTATCATGTGTCCTTAGAACACCTAATAGAAAAACCGAAACTTGTTTTTGTAAAACTAATAAGGTCTATGCTAAAAATCATTACTAGCTACTTACCTATGTCCACTTATAAAGGCATAGGATCACTGAAATAAGATTATGAGAATGATTTTTTTTGGTCGGAAGATTATGAGGATGATTGTATAATGTATATGAACACACAAAGCAAGAAGGTGAGCCAACAATGTGATATATCCGCTCCCTCCTTTCATGACTTGATCCACAATGTTACATTTTTCCAAAGATGGGAATTTAAGGTTCAAATTAACCGTGTTTAATTTTGACCTCCTCCAACTTCAAAACATTTTTTTTTAATTAATCAGTCAAGCTATTGCAAAATAATCTTACAAAAATAAGTCAACACTGCAACCTAAACTTCATATATATAGACCTCTGGCCTGATTCAATCTTCACCACCACCCTTCCATTTTCAATCTTTTAGATTAATTACATTTTTGGGTTTTAAAGATTGATCTATGGAAATGTTGGGGTTTGTCAAGAATAGGAAAAATGCAAGTTTTTTGGGCATTTTTTGCATACTAATGATATTGACCCAACAACTTGTGCAACCACTAGAAGCCACAAGAACACTAGATGAAGATCAATGGGTTCAAGCCAATGAGGGTTTGTTGCTAGGGTCCTTGCCTCGAAAGACGACACCATCATCGAGGGCGAGCCCTTGTACATGGACCCAGGGGAGCCAGAAAGGAGGAACATGTGCCATGAGGCTTCGGGAGATGAACGCGGATGGACCGGGATTCGGTCGTGGCCAAATGGTGGCTTCTTTGGATCCTACTCAAAGTGATATTTCATCAAGATCTTGATCTCTTGATTGTCTTTTGTGTAAACTCGAAAGTTTATAAAGTCCTTGTGGTACTTTAACTTGGGGTTTTCTTTTCTTTGGAATGGAGTGATGAAATCATAATAACTTGCTATTGGTAAAAACAATAGAATATAGGGGTGTAACATTTACAATGGGTGTAACTAGATTAGGGGCATAACATTAACAAATGGATACTTATTGATTAAAAATATTAGTGATGATGCTTGAGCTACTTACGCGGTTAAAACTTTCATATGAATATGTTGGTGTGTATGTTAGGATAACAACGCATATAACGAAATCTCAATTTTAATCTTGTTAAGATTTCGTATCCTACGTAATCTTGGCGCAAATATCATATTTTTATTCAACGTTGATGAGGTGATGCAATTTTTAACAAAGACATAGGTTCTGCTTTATACTATATTGCTGTTTACCAAGGAGGAAGTCAAGAAGGCAGTGTGGGACATGGGTATAAACAAGTCTCCGAGGCTAGATGGATTCAGTTCTGGACTCTTTCAAAAAGCTTGGACAGTGGTTGGCGATGATGTTTCTGAAGCAACCCTTGACTTTTTGAAGCACGGTAGATTTCTCAAGGAAATCAGTAGCACTGTCATTTCTTTAGTTCCTAAGAAAGACCAGCCAGAGACAATCCATGACTATAGGCCAATTTCTTGTTGCTCAGTCCTCAATAAAATTATTTCCAAGTTAAGTGTGATGAGAATCCAAGAAGCTCCCAAATCTGGTGGAAAGAAATCAAGGTGCGGAGTATTAGGTATATTGTGGCAGTGTGTCAAGAGCTAGTGAAAGGGTATGCTAGGGAATACATTGGTCCTAGATGCGCCTTAAAGATTGACTTGAAAAAAGCATATGACTTGGTCAATTGAGAGTTCCTTTTCCAAGTGCTCAATGGCTTAGGCTTTCATCCAACTATGATACACTGGATAAAGGAATGCATCTCATAGTTACTTTTCAGTGAACAGGGGTGAATTGTGTGGTTACTTCAAAGCAGAAAAGGGGTTAAGAGTTAAGACAGGGAGATTTTTTGTTCCTGTATTTATTAAATCTAGATGAGCGTGCAGAGAAATACTCCGTACCTCTGATTCTTGACTTCCACATATTCGTATTCAAATATTCCGTCCCACTAGCACGTCCCCTTCCCGTGTCCCGCCGTTTCTATTAGTCGAAACTATGGGACCCCCCCTACATTTTCCCTTTAATTCTACCGAAATAAATAAATTCAGCCAATAGGAATGGAGGGACACGGGAAGGGGACGTGCTAGTGGGACGGAAGATTTGCGTCCCACATATTCTTATACGGAGTATATTAGGTTCTGTACCGAAACGAACCAATTTTACATAGCAATTTATAGTAAACGAGTGTGCAAAGAAGGCAAATCTACTATATTTGTAGTAAGTGTACAATTTAATTTGTTAATAATTATTAAAATAAAACATTATTTTATTAAGTCTAGATTTCTACTTCTTCTCTAAGCAAATCTTCTCCCCAACATTTCGGTTTTGTATTGAACCGTTATGAACCGAAACACTTCGATTCGAATCGAGTTTCGATCCAACAAGTATCAAAAATCGAATTTCGATTCGGTTCGGTTTCGAATTAATGCACATCCTAAACCAATTTATGGAGCAAGGAGGGTCGACCCGACAATCCCTTAAAAGAAGTCTACCATAGTTTTGATTTTTTTGAATTCCTTGTTTCCTCTTTGCTCGACGAGGCAGACTGGTCGAGTGTCCGATTACTGATTTCTCCTTTCGGATCAACTAGGTCTCTCTCCATCTTACATACTGAAAACTGAAAGACACAAAATCTGCAGGTTTGGCCAAACGAAACACCAATCAGATTCAAAACCCGAAACATGAAGCTGAAGCAACTCGAAGGCCTCCTCGGAACCCTAGACCAGTTCTCCTCTCCAAAGGTCCTCTCTTTCACCCACCCCTGTAATTTCCATTTACCCTCTCATTTCCAATTCATCACGCGATCTCTCTTTTCCAGATCGAGCTCGAGCAGTACCCAACTGGCCCCCACATCGCCTCTCGTATGCTCTTCACTGTCAGTTTCACAATTTCTCCAAATTTCCCCAAATTTCTGCATTTCTAGTATTTATGTGAAATCTTATACTTATGAGAAATTGGGCAGGCGGAGAACTCGTTTGGGGATGTGAGTGATAAGGTGGTTGCGGATTTCGGATGTGGGTGTGGCACCTTGGGCTTGGCTGCTGCCCTCTTGGGTGCTCAGTGAGTTTTTCTTTGCCCTAATTTTTTTTTGTTACAGATTTTGCATTCAGCTCAGTTTGATCACTTAGTACAAAATCACCCTAAAATTTTGCATTCAGCTTCAATTTCCTACAGTTTAGTATTCACATTTCATTGTGGGTTTGTTGTTATTCACAGGCATGTTGTGGGTTTTGATGTCGATTCGGATTCGATCGAGATTGCGTCCGTCAATGCAGAGGATTTGGAGGTACTATTTAGTATTTACCCTCTGTGATTTCCAAGTGTTTGTCAAACATTTTGCTTTAATAAATAGGTTGATCTGCCTTTGCAGTTGGATGTAAGTTTTGTCCAGTGTGATATCCGGGAATTGAAATTGAGAGGTAAGAAAGATCGTGCTTTGTCGATTGGAGAGTTGGCTCGTATGGGTTTGTTTTGGGTACTTGCTTCTACTGTATATTAGTGTTTATTCCTTTTCATCTTTAAATTTGTTGGTTATACAGGTAAAACAGTCGACACGGTTGTCATGAATCCTCCATTTGGCACCCGGAAGAAAGGCGCTGACATGGATTTTCTCTCGATTGCATTGCAGGTAATATATGGCTGCAATACTAACTGAACCTCATTGCTGATACATTACATTCCCTCCTTTTGATTAAATTTTTATACTATTTTCGAGCCAGGTTGCTTCTGGAGCGGTTTATTCGCTGCATAAGACATCAACCAGAGATGTAAGTTTTCCATCCTCATTGATATGCATTATTCGCATATTAAAGATAAATTTCTGTTAGTTTTACTGTAATCTCCAACTAATGGAGTCATCTCAAGGAGTTTTGCTCTTGGTACGTTCTTATATAGGTTCGCGTTGCTCTGTAGCTATGAATTGTTGGAAATTGAACTTGATTTATAAATAGTTAAACAGAGAGTTAGTTATATAACTGTCATTATAGGCAATAGTTACTTGTTAGTTTATGACAGTTATTATTATCTCATATAAATAGTTGTATGAGCGAAGTAAAATCCGGTCGAGGCGAAGGTATTGTCCCGAGTGTGGGGGACGATGATAATGTCTCCTGAGTAGCTATGGGCGAATGTAATGCTCGTGTAAACCTACATAAAGGCAATTTGTGTGTTGTATGAGAAAAAACGAGTGTGGGAATGGAATTTCATAATCAGTTGTCATTAGCTTCTGGTAAAAATCCATCTTTTTATCCCTTCAACCAGCTAGTGTGTTGAAATAACACTTGTTATGATCTTTTCAAAGAATTTGAGCTAAGAAAACCGCCGTTACTGTTTTTAAGCAACTGATGCTTATAGTAAGGCTCCTACATTTTAGTAAAAAAAGACAAACAGGAAATGCAAAAGTAGGCCTATTACATAAGATCAAGTGATGAATTGGTCGGTTTGTTTTTTCTTGTAGCATATCAAGAGGGTTGCATTACGAGATCTCAATGCCGTCAGCGCAGAGGTATTGTGCGAGGTAGGCTAACGGCAGATCTTTGTTATCCATTCCAAAAAATCTATCTCATGTTTTCCCTTGTATTGTATTCATTCTATTCGCCTCCTTTGCAGCTCCGTTACGACGTTCCACAGCTCTACAAGTTTCATAAGAAAAAGGAAGTCGATATAGCGGTGGATCTGTGGCGTTTCGTACCCGGGAAATGAGGCCTTTCGTCTTAGTAATTTCATCATGATCATCACCAGAAATCCTGAAACTGTACATTATGACTATGCTGATAAGTAGAATTGTGATGAATTCTTTTTGGCTCAAAGAATGGTAAATCTGGCTTTTGTCCCATTTCTGTAGATTTTCGTCAAAATCCTCCTTGTCCCCATTTCTGTTTTGAGGAACTGACGTCTGAGCTCCATGCTGATAGGTGTGGAATTTCCTGATTTGGAAAATTAGAGAAGATATGATTTTTGGATGCTTTGAAAGTAGATAGGGTGTTAAATAGATCAGAGATCTCAACAATCCACGATTTGCACTTATCCAATAGTCTGAGAATCCCTCTTCTGTTAAGACAGTCGAACAAATTTTTTTTAACTAAATCGATGGGTAGTCCCCATGTTTTCGGAATTTAAAATGTGGTGAAAACCGAGAAGTTATGAAAGAATTACGATAAATTGATCCACAACCCAAAACCGAAAAAAATTATCCGAACCGATGGAAAAAACTTATATTTATCGAAAACCAAAAAAACTCAACCTGAAATTTTTCGGTTCACTAAATTACCGAATTTCGGTTTGGTTTTTTCCGGTTCGGTTCGGTTTTGAATCAATGCTCTAGCCCCTATCATCCTAGGATTTTGTAGGAGGCATATTTTTGGGTCGTTGAGTTGAATCGAGTAAAGGTTTATGGGAGGACTGCTCGTTGGTGGCCAAAGAGTGTCGATGAGGGATGCTAGCTGTTTGTATGGGACTTTCGCAGGTTTTGCCTTCATGATCGTCTTGTTCTTTGCTATAGGTATCATTTACGTAAATTCGAAATTCGATTGGAATTTGGATGCGATTAACGAATATTCAAGGGTTGATATGTTAATTTGATTAAGTCTGGCAATGGAAAAAGTTGATGAGTCTTAGATCAGAATTCTCAAAAGGACTAAATCTAAAGGAGTAAAGGATATGTTAAAAGAGATGGAAAAAATTGATGAGTCATAGATCAGAATTCTCAAAAGGACTGATATGGCAAGTAGGAGATGGAAAAACAATAAATTTCTGGAGCGACAATTGGGCATTACAAGAACCATTACGAAACTATGCAAAAAACCGGGATATCATTGAGGAAAATAGGAAAGTAGAGGATTTTATTACAGAAGAGAGAACTTGGAAATCAGACGAACTAAAACAACTACTTCCCCAAAACGTAGTAGAAAAAATAGAAACAATCCCAATTCCCGAAAATATTATCTGGGACCGACTGTTCTGGCCACCAAGTAAAAACGGATGGTTCCTTACTGCCTCGGCAGCAGACTTTGTGGATAAAACAGAGATACAGGCTCCGAACATAAACAAATGGATTTGGAAAATAGACATACCTCCAAAAATCAAGATTTTTCTTTGGAAAATTGATGCTAACGGGCTACCCACAAAAGAAAGACTTATAGAAAAACATGTCTCAACTACAACGGGGTACGTAATGTGCACCTCTACCAATGAGGATACAGGACACTTGCTAGTTCAGTGTCCCCATA
This sequence comes from Polygonum aviculare, assembly GCA_934048045.1. Lineage (NCBI taxonomy): Eukaryota > Viridiplantae > Streptophyta > Magnoliopsida > Caryophyllales > Polygonaceae > Polygonum > Polygonum aviculare. Next base: position 31,128,779 of record OW204028.1, on the reverse strand, counting down.
CCCGGAGAATAATAGCACAAACATTCCCACATCTCGAAGAAGGACTAAAGGATTATGATGTTATGGGGAAAAATGGGAAAACTATACTAAACGAAATCGGAAAAATGGTAGGAGTAAAGGAATTTACCAACTTAGCGCTAATTTGGTGGAGTATTTGTTTCAGAGAAACAAGTTGATTTTCCAACAAGTGCAAGAGGATGTGATCCAAGACCTACCTCAATTTATTCAAACTCAAATACAAAACTAGAGACGAGCAAAAAACTGGAAAGAAGACGAGGAAACGCCACTAGGAGGAAATGCATGCGAGTTTGAAAAAGAAGAAACCCAAACAAGGAAAATGGAAGTGCCCACAACCAAGGCTTCTATAAACTTAATTTTGATGGATCTAAACTGAGTAATGGTCAAGCAGCAGGTGGCTCAATAATACGAAATAATAGGGGCCAGATGGTAGCAATCACAACGAGAATGTATGGTCCAATCTCGATTTTAAGAGCGGAAGCGCTAGCATTACAACAAGGGCTAAAAGAAGCAAAGAAGCGGACAATCCGAGAAATTGAAATTGAAGGAAACAACTTGGTTGTCATAAAGGTCATCCAAGGACACTTGAACTGTCCATGAGAGATTGAAATGATTATCTCGGATATCATTGTCTCGCTTCGAGAATTCGAGATAGTGCGACTATGTCACGTTGATCGTGTCTATAATGTTGTGGGTAATAAAATTGCAAAGTTGAGTCACAGTCTCCCACTTAACACCATTCAGAATTACCCAGAACTTTTAGTTCTCATCCGAAAGGATGCTCTAGGACGCCCTCCTTGAGAGGAGAGTGACCTAATTCTCACCTAATCAAAAAATATATATATAAAAAAGATTTACCGGAGGTGGACTTGAGTCTTTGGGTTACTTAGGTGGAGAGTATTTAATTTGGGAGTCTTTGAAAAAGATGTATAGTTTTAAAGTTGTAATATATCATTTTATACTGCAAATTTAATTTATTTTCATAAAAAATATAGTATAATATTTAATCGAGTGAAGACAAATTAATCGAATGATGACACTGGTCGGGCGATGATATAATGATCAGTCAACCAATCAACGGTTGGTCAACACTCATCAACAATGAAATGGACTAATGAAAAAGGAAGGTGGTGAGAGGTTTTTTTTTTTTTTTTTGAGCAAGGTGAGAGGGTTTTTACTATACCAAGCAAGGAGGCCTTGGACTTGCTTTCACGTATTAAGTCACTCTCTATTAGTCATTCTAACAATGTTAAGAGTGAAGCTTTTGTATTTCATAGATTGAGTTTCTGCATTCAAAAAGGTGTAGGAGCTCAACTTGTTTCTAGGCTCCCATCTAGTTTCATGTAATTCCTTTAGGATTTTGAATTATTTGCTATGAATACTTGATATAAAGCTTGATTGTAGGAAAAAAAGAAGAAGAAGCAAAGTTTATATATTGGGTCAATTGGAATATTCCTTCTATACTTAATTCCTTCTGTTAAAATAAATTTGTAGGACCCACTTAAATTGAAGATTATTATGAGGAATAACTTTTTTTTTTTTTTTTGAAGGAAAGAGGAATAACTTTTATTCAGGGCATAATAAAAACGAGATTTTCCCCAAAAAATACTTATTTATCGACTTTAATATTTTTAACTTTTACCCCATCTTTTAGGCACACAGCCAACAATAACAGTTCGCAAGTGCACGCTGAGCGAGTGCAGAGAAAAAGATGTCGATGAACCCTCAGAACCAGAAGCCATGGAAGGTCGAGTATGCCAAGTCGTCTCGCTCTTCTTGCCGAACATGCAAGTCCCCAATCGCCAAGGAAAAGCTTCGCCTCGGCAAGATGGTTCAGTCTTCCCACTTCGACGGCCTTATGCCTGTAAAAACCCTTCCTCCTTTCCGAAACTCTTTCCTCTGCAATGTCGGTTCATTTCGTAAATTGCGCTCTTCATTCTTCTCTGTTGATGATGAAAACGGCCTTTTGACGACGTGTTTTGCTCCAATTTTGTTGATCATTGTGAAATTTCGACGATCTTTGGCCGGTAATTCCGAGTCGGAAATATAGGTTTACGGAAAAGAACATTGTCAATAATGCCTGAAGTAGATCAGTGGATTTGGCTGTGTGTGTGGATTTGTTCTTGATTACTTTGTGTAATTTTCAAGTGAGGGAATGAATTTGATACATTGTATACAATTGGAGACTATTACTAGCTGATTGCTTAAATTTTGTATAGAAAATTCACGTTGATTATGTATGAAAGCTCAAAACTCTATTCAATGTCATGATTAAGTATGAAAACTAGCTGACTGTGCCTTTTCCCTTAATCAGATGTGGAGCCATGCTGACTGCATCATGCGGAAAGCAAACCAGATTAAGTCGTAAGCACTGACATGCTCATGTTCTTATTGTAGTTGTTGAGTTTGGAAACCACTGTCTTGAACTTTCTAGTAATCTCTTATCGAGTAATGCAGTGGGTTGTTAAACTTTTTTTGTAGCTTTTGCTTGACTTAACTTGTTTAATTGGTACATTCAGCCTTGATGATGTTGGAGGGACCGAGTCACTACGATGGGAGGATCAAGAGAAGATGAGAAAATATATAGAGGGCAGTGGAGCCACTGCTGGAGTACCTAGTCTTGGTAAAACTCCCACAAAGGCACAGCCTATGGCCTTTGGAGTTGAGGTTTCCAAATCTTCTCGTGCTGCTTGCAAGAAGTGTTCTGAAAAGATAATGAAAGGAGAGGTAACTGTTGAAATCTGCAAAGAGTATCTTGTCATGTTAACCCTAATCTATTAAGACAATAATCTCAAAGTATGCTTTCTTATCCTATTTTTGTTTGTCCAGTATGGATGCCTCTCATCTGATAATTCATTCACACTTTCCCATGGATAGATTTACAGGTCTTATGGTTGACTGTTTAACTTACAGCTGGTTATTTTGCTGGCAGGTACGTCTATCTGCCAAACCTGAGGGTCAAGGAGCCAGAGGATTGGCATGGCATCATGCAAATTGTTTCATGGAGTTGTTCCCTTCAGTTGAAGTGGAAAAGTTATCTGGGTGGTCTGATCTTTCAGCTTCTGAACAAATCACTATCCATTCTCTTGCTAAAGGAAAAGCTACGGCAGGAAGTGGTAAAGTTTGTCTTATGACATTGTCATTTTTGGAAATTGCATGATAATCACAAGTGTAGCAAATTCGTATCGTTGACCAAATTTCCCATTTTTTTGGATGTTAAGTGGTAACACTCTACCATGCACATGGTCCATCCTGTAACCCTCTATCAGACTAGCTGTTGTTATGGTGTAATTGCTTTCTCAAAAAAAGATAGCAACGACGAGAAAGAATGGAGAAGTGCCATAGAAACAATTTTAGTATTAGTCTTCTGAGTTCTTTTCTAGAACCTTTCACCTCTTATGAAAAAGGAGATAAAGCACTCCATCTAGTGATGATAGAGAAATAGACACGGTGCTAACAATGGTTAGAACAGCTAACAGCATCTGTGAGGTTCTTTTCCTTTTTGTTTCCTTTGGTAGCTTTTAACTTAGTCAAAGTACCTTTTTCACTGACAATGATGTTGCTATCCTTTGCTCATACGCCATGGTTATGTCTTCTTTCTTCTTGCTATCCTTGTTACGTATGTCTCTCTCTTCAAACTTTATGAAAGATTATGGTACTAGAGATACAGAGGATTCAGGGTTATGATATGAGGATGATCTTCATCTTGTTTTTTTTTGTGAAAAACAAATCCTCCCATTTTTAGTTCTTTTTTGACTAGAAATTTGTTGCAATTATATAATTAAAGCTTGACTGGTAGTTTAATGAAGATTTAGAGTGAAGAATAGGCACTAGAACGCACAAGGAAAAATGCAAAACTTGGTTCACCAAGTGGAATTTGCAGAAACATGGAGTTACCATGCAGAACTTCCCTATTAATCTTGGTGCAAGGATTTCTTTCTGGCATTGACCCAATTCTACACTTGCTTTTTATTACAGGTCCTCAAAATAAGCTCCAGGAACCCATGAGTGCTTGCAAGCGCAAAAAGGATGTTGATTCTGATCAAAACTCCAAGATTGCAAAAACTGAATCTGATATTTCAGTGAGGAACTCAGGGCTTGATCACTCAGAAGATGTTGAGTTCAAACGCAACCTAGAGGCACAAACTAAGGAATTGTGGGATCTAAAAGACAATCTCAAGAAGCATGTTGGAACAGCTGAATTGCGAAAAATGCTTGAAGCTAATGATCAGGATTCCACAGGAGGAGAGGCTGCCTTGAGGGATTCCTGGTAAGTTGAACCTGTTGCATTGGATGTATAAAGTTTGCAAATAATTTAGATATTTTTCTTTTCTTATCCTCTCTGTTATCATTTTAATCTTATACATCCTTTTTTTTCGCCATATTGAGTATTCTTCTCCCTTAATATGAATATGTTTTCTTGTTCTTCTGCAAAAGTTAGTTGGCTGCTGTTGAAGAGACAGTTTCATTAATAATATGGGGCTCTAACACATGTCATACTTTTGTTTAAGTGCTGATGGGATGCTGTTTGGAGCTCTCGAGAAATGTCCGGTCTGTTCTGGTCGTCTCCGCTACACCAACTCTGGAGGTGTCTACTATTGCCGTGACTATCTGTCAGAATGGAGCAAATGTTCTTACACTACTACTCAACCTGAACGTGTAAAAGGCAAGTGGAAGATCCCGGAAGGGACAGAAAATCAGTACCTTTGCAAGGTATTCTTAAGCTGGATTACCAAGAGAAAAGTAGTGCACTGTTGCTTATTTATGTGGGTCATAACTGAATTTAAACTGTTTGATTGACAGTGGTACAAGTCACAAAAGATTTCTAAACCAGTTCGGATAGTACCAGTTGCAAGTTCCAGTGTGACTCCTGGAAGTCAAGTTGCGAGTAGGCGAAGCCAGCCTGCTAATGATGACAACTTAGGAGATCTAAGAGTTGCTATTTCTGGTTCTAAAAAAGAGTCAGTGGTATGTTTTTCTCACTATCTGTCTTTAATTGGTACCATCACTTCTGTAATTGGTTTGAATCACTGGTTATTATAGTTTGTTTAGTCATGACATGTCTTGTTTTCAACAGAAAGAGTACAAGAACCAAATTGAGGCAGCAGGTGGTCAAGTTTATGCCAAGATCAAAAAAGGTCCTGTAACATTCGACATTAAGCTTGATACTTTTCCCTTCACATAAAGAGCCACATGATATAGATGTGGATATATAAACATGTTTTGCTTGTTTCTATGCAGAAACTAATTGCTTGGTTGTACTTGGGGACGGAGAACTGGCTGAGCCAGATGCAGAAATTAGGAAGGCAAGGTAAAGCAGGCGATACATCTTTCTTATATCCTTTTTAATGTCATTTTTTTTCTACTAAACATAGTTCTATCCATGTTGCCAGGAAAATGAAAATACCTATTGTGAGAGAAGATTATCTAGTTAACTGTATCTCAAAACAGAAAAAACTTCCTTTTGACCTGTACAAAATTGAAGCAATCGGTGAATCTGCCAGCATGGCCACCATCAAAGTGAAAGGCCGAAGTGCTGTCCATGAAGCTTCTGGACTGCAAGATCATGGTCATATTCTTGAGGATGGTCCAAACATTTATAACACGACCTTGAACATGTCTGATCTTTCCACTGGTGTTAACAGGTAATCCTGCTCCCAAAATCATTTTCATAGCCCATTCTAATCTTTTAGGGACTGATGTAAAGATGGTGTTCAGTCAGTGGTTACAGTGCTTAGCTTTAGCATTAACTTATTTTCTGTAGCCTTTCACCTTCATTTTCCGCTTTTATCTAGTACTTGCATCTTTTCTTGTGTTTGTCAAAATATGATGCTTGATTTTGCTGCACGATGCTACTTTTTTGTATTTTGACCTATTCTTCTGCCGTGATCGATTAACTTTCCAATACTTCGTTCACTCAACATCCTTTTGTGCCCTATATTGCTGTTTGCTAATGAACTGTGATTTCTTGGTCTGTTAAGTTACTACATCCTTCAAATAATCGAAGAAGATAAAGGGACAGAGTGTTATGTCTTCCGTAAGTGGGGTCGTGTTGGTGATAATAGAGTAAAAGGAGAGAAAATTGAGGAGATGTCAAAATCAGATGCAATTGAAGAATTTAAAAGGTTGTTCTTTGAAAAGACTGGAAATCAATGGGAGGCATGGGTGAATCGACAGAACTTTCAAAAGCGACCTCGGAAATACTTTCCGCTGGACATTGTACCTCTCATTCCTATACCTTCAGTTTTATCTGCTTGTCCACAGTTTGCTTCTACTCAATTCTCAACTTGTCTGTATCTTTTATTTTTGAAAGGATTATGGGGCCAGCAAGCAGCTCACCAAGAAAAAGGCAAGTGATGAAAATTGCCAACTTGCTCCTGCATTAGCAGAGTTGATTAAGATGCTCTTCAATGTGGAGGCATACAGGTTGAATGCATATTATTTCTTTGCGAATCGATCATAACTAATTGTAAGTCATCCTGCTTGCATTAAATTTTTGATGGAACTTTGCAGAGCTGCTATGATGGAATTTCAGATAAACTTGTCAGAGATGCCACTTGGAAAGCTGAGTAAAAGCAACATAGAGAGAGGTAACCATATAGACTTATAAGCTTCTGTTATCTCTTAGAACCAATGGATTTGTATTATCATTTCCAGTGCCTTAATTTTAAATCTGAAGGCATAAACATTCTGGAAATTTTCTTGCTTTCCTAATACGCCAGTTAAAATTTACAGGTTATGAAGCTTTGACCCAGTTACAGAATTTATTGAGCAATGATGCTCTTGATCCATCTATAAAAGAAAGTCTAATTGTTGATGCCAGCAATAGGTTCTTCACCATGATACCATCCATTCATCCACATATAATTCGAGATGAGGATGATTTCAAGTCTAAGGTAAATGCCATTTTCTGGTTGTTCGCTTTTCCTTTGGCTAAGTTCATTAGTTTTCGTACCAATAAAATATCTTTATTGAGAAGTTAGACTTTGATTAAAATGCTCGTGGAATCTGATAGAGCTTTATGTAGGCTGATTATATTTCGTTGATTTTGTGTACAAGTGGTAAATAAGCCCCAGCTAGTTTATATGATATAATTGCCAAACTCTTGTGAATTTTTAGAGATTGACCATTTTTACAATGTTTGTGAGCTGTGATAGGTGAAAATGCTGGAAGCTCTCCAGGATATTGAAATAGCTTCCAAACTTGTGGGCTTTGACTCCAATAACGATGACTCCCTTGATGAGAATTACAAGAAGCTCCGTTGTGATATATCTCCACTGTCCCATGATAGTGAAGAATATAGATTGGTTGAGAAGTATCTTATGACCACTCATGCCCCTACTCACACGGTGGGTTAATCTTCAAAGAACCAATTTTCTTTTTTCGTCTTGATACTATTATGCAAGTATTTCTGCACATGAGGTCATTTTCTAAGATTGTTATTGGAAAACATCATTAGGACTGGTCACTCGAGCTGGAAGAAGTTTTCTCCCTTGAGAGAGCCGGGGAGTCGGATAAGTATGCTCCGTTCCGTGAGAAACTTGGCAACAGAATGCTCCTTTGGCATGGTATATTGCAAAGCATGCTTCAGTGTCTCTTTCATATCGCTGCAGGGATTATCCTAGATAGACACATACAGTTTTTCTTAGTCAGCTTTGTTGATATATTGCTGAAATTGATTTTTCCTCCTCTTGCCAAGGTTCTCGGATGACAAATTTTGTGGGTATTATAAGAGAAGGATTGAGAATAGCTCCTCCTGAAGCTCCAGTCACTGGATATATGGTCTTTTTCCTTACCCTTTTCATGTTTGTTGTTGCCTCATGTCATGTTTTAAACTTAATTGTTAGTTTGGTAACATGGATCATTCATGATCATTAGTGATGCTTCTCCTTGCAGTTTGGAAAGGGGGTTTACTTTGCAGATCTGGTCAGTAAAAGTGCTCAGTATTGTTACACCGACAAGAAAAATCCCGTGGGTTTGATGCTTTTGAGTGAAGTTGCACTTGGTGAAGCTTATGAGCTGAAGCAGGCCAAGGTAAATCGTTAAATTGGTATCTCTATTCATTAGATATCAGGTTCAAATTTATTATGGATTGTGCTGTAATCATAATGCTTTATTTTGGCAGGTGATTGTATATTAATATGACCTTAGACCTATCATTTTTTTTTCATAAGTTTATCCTGCTTTAGCTTAAGTTATGCAAATTGCTATGCATTGTTTTCAGTACATGGACAAGCCTCCCAGGGGGAAGCATTCTACCAAAGGGCTTGGCAAGAAGATACCTCTAGAGTCAGAATATGCTCAGTGGAGGGATGGAGTAGTTGTTCCATGTGGTAAACCTGTTGATTCAAAAGTGAAAGCTTCAGAGCTCATGTACAACGAGTACATCGTCTATAACACTGCTCAAGTAAGTCTTCACTTACCACTATATTCCACATAGTTCCTCTAATATAGTTATTCTGTTGGCGTTTTGCTTTCAAATCCCCCAGACCCTGCTAATGCGCGGGTTACACTGGATTGATGCTGTAGTATTTTGCTTTCGTCTGTATTTCTTCTTGCACATATATAGCTGACAACACTCGTTAAAATAATTGAAATATGCTGGATGGAGAGTGTCAAAAGATTGTTACCCTTTACATAACAAGGGCTTCTTTTGGCTTTTTGAACAGGTAAAGCTGCAATTCTTGCTGAAGGTCAGGTTTCAGCACAAGAGATGATGCCTTGATCCGGTAGATAGCGGTATAACATTGCACAAGCTTTGGTTGTTTTCTGGTAGGAGTGTATAATATCTAGGTCTGATCCGTGTAGCTGAATTGTGTCTTTTGGCTCAAACTCTATCTTCATAAATGGTTTGTTTCTAGCATTGTGCATTTGCATCTTCTTTTGAACATGCTGATTAAGTAACACTTGGACTCGTGATCTCATTTTGGGGTTGGATGGAGGTCATCCTAGATGTGAATGCTCAGATTCTGCTAGTAATAAAATGATGTTATGCTTCTTGCAAAGGACAATGCTTGCAACTTTGTTACAATTAACCAATCTAGACATGTCAATTTGCCTATCTATACGCTATGTTTCAATTTACCACTAACATATACATGCAAAACTTGGTTAATAATTTGCACAATTTCGATTTTACATACAACTCGTATTTGATCTTACAAACAATTTGGCCAAGTACAATTCTATAAAGGGTTCATCTCTCATTCAATTTGTGATCGTCGTAACACATTTGATTCTTTGACATGCACAATAGCATGATGTGATTCAATGCCCGCTTAAGCAAGAAAGAACAAAGAAGCAAATAAAAATATAGAACCCAGAAAAGTATAGCAAAAACACACTCAAATCTTGGTTAGCAAACCTCTCAAAACTGACAAAACAATCCACAAAGTTGGAAGCTGCCAAAAGGAACACAAAGGGGCAGCAAATTTAGGCTTTTAAGCCCTTCCCACTATCCTCTCTTTCCATTCTTTCAAGAGAGGTGGGGAAGTAAGAAAACAAGCAAAACTTTACCAAGAAACACTCAAAAATATAAGCACTCCACACAATCTGGTTGCCCCCAAGAGAATACAAGCAACTCACACAATGTACAACACAAAGCACATACAACTTGCTCGGAAACCAGTAGCCACCACCATATCTTAGACAGCAGTTTCCGTTTGCAATATCTGCACAAGTGACCACAACACATCCATCCTGTGCAACTTTCTGTTGTTTTGACCCTGTAATATTATGCCATCATATCCATATTAAGTATCTTTCACTATGTGCTTTTCATAACTTATAGACGATAATAATGGAAACTTTGTATGTCAATAGGAACACAAGATTTACAATATAGGAAGGCATGTCAAGCAACAAAAAGATATAATTAATCTCCAAAGTGAGGTTACCTCGACCACAAAGCGCATCCATGTTTTGTCTCCATGGCCCTCGGTTATGCCTTTCAAAATAGTTAGGCCTAGGCCCCTGATAGCCTCTGCTATTTGAAGAAAATGGTCAGCATCCTCACATAACATCTGCACACATAGACGGGAAAATGGATGGTTGAGATTTCATAATTCTTGGAGTTCTATTGAATCGTTCATTTGCAATATCGTTGTTTGTTTATATCAAAGATCGTGTAATGCAGAAAAAGGATTTGTTCGGATGTGAGTTTATGCATTATCGGGCATTTAAATTCAAGATACAGTAGTATTGATTTAATATGCATTAAAGTTTTTTGGCGGGCAAATATATATCAATGCATCATAAAGTATGCATTATATTTGCGCTTACCAAACAAAACATACAATCTTTTTTAGCTTTTATAGCATAAAACATGCTGAATAATGCAAGGGTTGTGCATCCAAACAGGGGCGAAGTCATACCTCAATCATCATTTGCCCATTCATATTGAGATTTTCCACCACAACTGGACAAATCTTCATATGGCCCCCCACCTCCACTGCCCAGCTTGCACCTTGGTCATGACTGGAGCACCCCTCTTTGTTGACCTACAAACAAAGACATGAGATATGGTTAAATAGCTGTTCAGGGATAATTTTGTTGAAAATTTTGAGGTGAAACGTGGGTTTAAAACTCTACATCATCACTAAAAGCAATCATAAACACAACAACTGGATCTTACCTTGGATCTAGCACAGCTATCAAGCTTGTCAGCGTGTTTGGAAATGCTTTGGAGAAAGAGCATATGCTTGATAGTCCGCTCGAGCAATGAATCAATACTGCACTGCAAAACCCAACCAGCAAAAATCTAAGGACACACAGTCTAAACTAGATATCAACACAAATACACCTACAAAACAGCAAAAGATTACCTTTGATCCACTCGGCACTAGTTCTCTCAATTCCTTGATACGATCCTGAATTAGTTGCCTGTCCCTTGGCCGAGGGCGACAGCTTTCACCAGGTCTTGCTCTTTTCTTATTTCCTTTCACTTGCTCAGGTGGACCCAGGGATTGTCCTTTGCGCAAACCGGGACCCGAGGACGAAAGGCCATTTGAAGTCCTCATGCCATAGGAATCTGATGAGCTCAAGCAGTGCTGAATACTTTTCTCAAGAAGTGAAGAGCAGTCCATTGAGTAAGATGCTGAACCAACTGTATGGCTAGTATTGCTTGAAGGCTCAGGCGTCTTTTCAGTTGTCAGTAAAGAGTCGGCAGATGTAGCAAATGACTTTACACGTTTGAAAGTGCTGTCTTTGTTGCAAAAATTAGCGACTACAGCATCTAGAAGATGATCCGTGCCTGTGTCTGATGTAAGCATGCTGTGTTCCACTCCATCTGCTACTTCCGAAACCGATACAGGTTCTGATTTCTCAGCTTCCCACCATGTAGGATAGTTTTGTTTCAGAAAAGCTGGTCCAAGAGCTTCATGTAGCTCATAACCAGCGGAAGGCTTACAAGATGAAATCAGAACATCAAGAAAGTTATCATCTGCTGGGAATTCCAGGTTATTTCCATCATCCCTTTGTAATTTTTTACCGAAAGATGGTGACAATGATGAACAGTTGCACATGACACCATACTTATTAGTAGAGTGTATAGCATCACATAAACTTTGGCTTTCAGCAATATTGGACTTAGAAATTGAAGTAGCCTTCTGAACGCTGTTGTCACTTACTGTTTCTGGTTCTTGCTTTGTACATACTGAGCGGACCATTTTGTCATTCTCAACATCCTCTGGAATGGATGAATCTAATCCGCGGCTCCTCGCTAATTTAACAGTCTCACAGACACGTGGAGGTAACATAACACTTTTACAGCAATCATCTACTTTTTGTAAAGGCACAAATGTGCTTTGCACAGTTGGGGCTTTTGCAGGGTGAAGTAGACATTGATGTAGAATATCTGGCTGGAGAAGGATGGAATAAGAGTTAATTTCTACATATGCATGTACACAGAAATCATAAATGATGAAAACATACCATATCTAACTTTGTTTGGAGGCTTTTTTGCATCGAGTTAGAGACATGATTTGCCGGGAAATCTTGTATCGTTGAAAATAAGTCTCTGATACGGGCCACCAACTTCAAATCCTCATTCACCTACAGCAACATGGAGGAAGAATTTAAAATCCAAACAAAATGAATAACAGACCACTGACTTGCCAGCATCATTATTATTAAATCCCAAGGCAGGACCTAAACAGATAATGATTCTCAAAGTATGATTTCTTTCTAGAGGAGCACAAAGACTCCAAATTCATTATTAGTTTTTTTTACCAATGATTAATTAGTATCAACCCGGTTTACTGCTTAGAATTCAAGATATTAGTGTCTAATAAACTTGTGATGTTTTCACTTTTATACGTAATAAGTTTAACATAAATTAGGCTGATATTCTATCATATTTTGTTGTATTGAAAAATCTGACAATGCTTCAATCTGATCTTATGCTACTTCCCGAAGCCCTCAACAATCAGATCCTAATCCAGATCACATTGGCCAGCATCCCCCTTTGTATGTGTATGGTTCATATGCCAATATATTCATCCTCAAGCTAAGCTTCCTGAGTATGACATAAACAATTTGGTTTCTCCTTCTTTTACCTTGTTCAAGATCTGATGATTAGTTCGACTGTGACAATCTGAGTAATCTCATCCTATGATATAGTTAAATGTGCTTGTTTGATTCTTAAGAGGAGATTGATAATGTTCAGTCACCTCATCACTATTTCTATTGGGAATGCTTAAACATGGAATAGTATAACCAAGAAAATCAATAAGGGACAACACATTGAGAAGCTCTAGCACCACCAAGTGAATTCACTATATCGGAAGGTTAGAAGCTTAATTCTCTGGTTTCTGCTTCCATAATACCCTCTCACATAATCAAACAAGCATAAGGAAGTGGATGCATTGCAAACTCAAGCATACTGAGAATCGTCTATGTTAAATCTGTAATTTATTTTAGTGTAACAATAGAATTTATCAAGGAATTCACAAATAGGCAATCAAATATAATTGTTCGAAGACCGCTTTGAAATAATAAGACAATCTCCTCTATTAGGTACAAAAAACATCTAATATCTCATTCCAGAATGAAGATTTGAGTGGATGTATAATAATTTACCCGTTCTCCCTTTCCAAGTAGTTTCACTAAAAACTACAAAACTTATGCAAAAGTAACCACAAAATGTATTCACCAAAGCATAGCTTACTTTACTCATGGAGCCAAGCTGCACAACACCATGGGGAACTACAGCTGCAAAAACAATGGTCTGACAAGAAAGACAAAAATTTATCAAAGGAGACTTCAATCAAATAACACAATAATTATAAATGCCAGCAGTAAGCCAGTAACTCTTCAAAACCACTAATCTAGACAGAATATCTCCACTATAGGCATATACAACTTTGATATAAAATGTCAAGATGCAGATAAAACTTTATGTGTAAAGCCAGTACCTGAACTCCGGCTAAAAACTGTGCTTGCCATCCATCAAAGTGCTGAAAAGCAGAAGATTACCCAATGAAAACCTTATCAGGAAAATAAAACTATCATAGTGCGTGCAATATAATCAAAATGTCCTTTTTCCCTTGAAGGATTAGGCGGAGGTGTCACCTCAGATGATGACAAGGAATCCACTACATGTTGATGTTCATCCGAAAAAATCCATTGATGTTTTCCAGTAACAGCGACCTGCCCAATAATCCTGTCAACCATTATAAGAGTTTAGTCCACCCTACTTTGGTATGTTTAAGCCCCACTAATATTTTCATGTCCAAAACCCTGAATATCCTTTAGGGCCAGTATCACATAGATTTGGACATAAAAAAAGAAGCGATAGGAAGTGCGAGGCAATCGCCACCACTACATCAGGAATCTCAGGTAACAACAGACTAAATAACTCATGCCATACGAAACTCCATAGTCCATATAATACAAATGTCAAAGTGAAAAAAGTCAAATATTCACGGATGGAATCATACCCCTCTCCTAATGAATATACATGATATGACATCTTTGCCACCGCCAACCCAAGAGCGTCCTGAGAGAAATGACCATCATGCAGGCTTCCAAGTTGTGCTTCAGTGCCCGTGCTCTCACAGAGACCATGCTTTGGAGGATGACTCTGGTAGTATGCATCTGCCCAGGTCAGGACCCTGCGTTACACAAACTGAAGCACATGAACCGAATGATTTCTACATCTATCAAAGCTAAGGCTTAAGCACATAGAGCACACAGAGGAAGACTGAAAGCTGCAATCCTCCTTCTGGTTATAAGCTATAACTAAATTTGCTAGAAACAACTCCTCAACCTACAGCACAATCATAACCTACCTGCCTCTAAAATGGCAAGCACAGTTAATTATTTTCATGTTCAAATCAAGGAACAGATCTGAATTTTCAATTAAACAAATACCATTATGTAAATGAATTATGCAATATAATAATCAGAAATTATCATAATTCAATACTCCTCACAGTTCACAAGACAATCCATCCCAAGTTATGAACCTAACATAAATATGCAACAATTTACATCCATACATTATACCTAAGAGAAACACTTACATCCGAGCACGGTGTTCGAGCTTCCAAAGAACGGCGTAATTCCATTCTGTGTTCAAGCAAAGGCTCCGGAGTAGTTGTTGCAAGTGAATAGCCATGATCACCAAGTTTAGCAAATGCAAAAAGGAAGAGAAAAAAAAAGTCCAAAAACCTTCCCACCCCAAAAGCTAAAAGAAACAAACTTCTCAAAGCCCCCTTTGGTGGTTTTATTAGTCAAATTCAAGGATCTAGAAAACAGAACAACCCCAAATTATCTCCAAACCCCAAACCTAGCTTCCTCTGTATGATCCTCTGCCTGCCTGTTTCCTCCTTAACCCCGCTCTTCGTTTGATTGGTGGATCTCCTGTTAGAAACAGCAAGCAATCTATCCCCATTTGTACTCTGAAACCCTCCAAACACCCCCCCCCCAAAAAAAAGTAACAACTCCCCTTAACAAACTCAGCAAGAGAAAAACAAAAACCCACTCAACACACTTGCAGAAAACAGAAACTTCTCACTTGCGCATTTCATCAAACACCTTGCCATCATTTCACACCCAACTCAAAAATCCCACCTAAACCCTCAAAAAAGTTTCACTACCCACTTCCGGGAAGAACAAAAAATTGCCTTTTCAAAGTTTAACTAATATCCGACGACATCGATATTGCAAAGCAATTCACAAATTAGGGTTTTGATGCAAATAATCTCCAGCTTTCCTTTGCCCAAGTAGCCTGGCGAAATGATTTGGACCAGAAACCAAAGGGGAGTTGAATTCCGTTTGCTTTAACCTCAATTGGAAGGCAATTTGACACAAAAAACTCCCAAATTTAGAGAAAAAGAGAAGCTTTTGAAGAATTCAATGAACAACCCTGTTCTCCTCTGGTTGGTGTAAGAATTTTGGGGTTTTTTTCTCTTTGGATCAATCTCTTACTATGTGGGAAGGAGAAAGAAAGACGAGTATAAAAAAAGGAGCAGCCTTTTTAGCAATCTCTCTGCTTTTACGTTTTTTTCCTTGTAGTGTGGAGTGTGAAGTGGTCGAGTCTATTGTGCGCCGAGTGCGCATTCCCTCGCCTTGTTTATCATACGCAGCCTGCGCATTTTAGCACGCACCATGTCTTGTGTGATTAATTTAGGGATTGTTCAATATTTGTATGGATGTGATTTGGGGAGGTGGAAGAGGAAATGGGTTGGCTTAGATTATATAAATGAAAATTTGATGAAATCTGTAAAGATTGCAATGAGTAGTACAAATAGTTAGGTGATTTGTGCTTTATTTTTTGTATAAAAGTTTTGAAACAGTAAAAAATCATTTGGTTTATGGAATTGTTAAATGGCCAACAAAATCATGGCATAGTGAAAAGAATGAATGGCTTCATATCTATCCTTGCATCACTCTTTCTTACAACTGTCAATCATTTTAAAGCACACCATGACACCCCATACAAAACAAAATAACATCACTAAATAAAGTTGTTAAACTTCTTCATTATAAGGCTTTTTTATCATTATTTTTGTAAATGATTCTACTCTAAGAAAGAAAGTGTGGCATCCTAAATATATACAAGACCTTATAAAGTAAATGGTCACTACATTTGAATATCCCATTGGGATTTCTCAACATATATGATTTATTTTCCATGTGCTAATGTACCCTAATTGTCCTAAAAATTTGAGGTTTAATAAATATATAAGCAAGGAAATTTGAAAAGGCCAAAATAATTCAATTCTATTTTGTTGAAAATTAATTTTAAAACAATTCTCAAAAACTACATATTTTATGCTTTAAAACCTTTTTATATAATCTTATTTATCACATTATATTTTTAGGTAAACTAATTATATTTGGCGTTAACTCAAAATCTCAAATAATTTTAGTAACTTTTTTAGTCTCTAGAAAATTGGCTCGTAAATTATTCACATTATAAAATCACTTTTGCAAATCAATCCTTTTTTCGGTTTTAAAATTAAAATGTCGGTGAAAGTATGCATTACATTGATATCTCTATCGATGTCAGCGAATAATATAATTATCAAATTTTAAAAATTATATCTCATGTAAAACATTGGTAAATTAAACTAGTTTATCTCAAAACCGTTACTTTTACAAGGTTTCGCTCATAATAATTTCTCAAAATATGTATTTTCAAGGATTTTTTATGAGAATTTTTTGAAAGGGTTAGCTGAAATTCAACTCCTCAATATTGGAGTGCTTGTCTAATCCATGTATATAAGAGGAATCTATTAATGGAGAAATGATGATGATGATTGTCTTTGCTATGGCTCTACTTCAATCTATATGTTTTTCACATGGAATTGTTTGTTCTATGTTGATGACATTGGACATCAAGAATTCACCATGTTGTACCATACCTACTTAACATCATCCTTTAAATACCATGATTTTCCCTCCCCTAGTGAGATCTCTTGTCATAATTAAAATTGAGTTGTAATCATTTCTTTCATATCTTTCACTTTTTTTTTACCCTTCCCCCTATCTTTTCAATAGCCATTAATGTATAAGAAATTAATAAATTGCAATGAAGGAGTAAAAAACAAAATACTACTCCCTCCGTTTCACAATAAGTGTCGTTTTAGCACTTAAAATTTGTTTCATAATATGTGTCGTTTTAGGTTTTCAAAGTGATTTATTAGGGGTGAATCATGATAATTTTTATTGGAATGTGTATTTGTTGACTAAAGTTGTTCATTCATTGGCCAAAAAAATGTAATGAGTGGTAAAATTAAGAAAAAGTTGTAAGTTTTAAAGTGAATGATTGTTTTTCTTAAAAACTGTGTTGAGAGCTAAAACGACACTTATTGTGAAACGGAGGGAGTAATAGATAAGGTAAAAAGGAAAAGGAATGATTACCTTTCATATAATTACCTAACAAATGTGTGCTTTAATCAAGGAGGTTTAATTTGTCGGAAGTAATACGATGTCATTCACCTTTATTATAAGCATACTAGTAAACATCAATTATGATAAATCACTTTGAACCAAGTCCTTACTTTTTTATAGTAGAAGAAGTTCAATTGATCCAAAAATTATTACATAGTAAAATTTTGACTCGTAGTAGTGTATTTGAATTAACATTACTGCCTATATTTCTGTAAAATAGGGTGAAATTGCTAAACTATACCCCTTCCACACCTATTAGGTTTTCACAGTAATATGCGCGCTCACTTAATTAGTAAATTAATATATTTTGAGGAATTTATAAATAAAAAATGTCTTTATAAAGACATACAAGAACAAACTATTATCTAAATGCAGGAAATACATGTATATTTTTGTATATTACTTTCTCACCCTTTCTCTTTTCTTATTTTCTCGTTTTTTACCGTCCTTTCTTTTTCTATCAATTCCCCAATTGCCAACATAGGTTGTTATTGTTAGTCATTTGCAATTCCCGTTATAAAGGGAAAAATTGAAAGGGTAAACTGTTCAAACTTACGAAGTAAACTGTTCTTGAACATAAAAGAAAAGATACATATATCAACATAATAATTGGTATGAAACAACATGACTTCTTGATCATGATCATATGTCTTTTACCATAGGTCAACCATGATCAAACTTTATATGAGTCTTGACAGCAGATGGCATGTTTGTTTATTAATTTATACTCTTACTACTTTTATGTATCCTATAGATACATTTTTTATTTTTTTTAATGATAGCTAGTTTCTAGAGAGGCCAAAAAGAATAAATGACCTTGGAGGTTTCTTAATGGGCAATTTCTAGCCATGCTGAGTTATTCATGAATAAGCAACCCCAGGCAGGCTGGTTTAAATTATACTTAAGTGGGTTTATAATCAATAAAGTGTCCACAACATTGATTCTCTCTCTTTTTTAATTCCTTAATTTCTTACTAATAATTACTTAGGGGAGGTTTGTTCATAAGTGCATATATGTATAGGCAAGAATATACTTAAGTCCTATGAGGTTTGATTCAAAGTTAATTAATTGGCTATAGTATGAGTAATTTTTATGCTTATTTATAGGTAATGTATTTTAAAATTATTATTATATGTTTCTTTTATTTCCACAGGTACCCTATAAACAACTTATGTAGTTCGAGTGGCAATCAACGTCGATCATCATTTCGGAAGGACCAACGTAATCATGTCTTAAGATTGACAAGGCCAATCAACCAAAAGTTGGGCTCGATCAGACTGAACTAGCGTTCAATAATACCATGTTAAAGCCCGACGAGCAATCTTATAAAGAAATGCCTTAAATGGGTTCGTTTAGGTGTAACTCGACTCATAAGTTATCAGAAAACTATCGGACAAAAGCTCAATAACAGAAGACGAAGAAATAAGATAACACAATGATAGGCTTGAACTTAATCAATTCGAGTCGAAGTAGAGCAACAATACAAAAAAAAACCCAAACATTTGGAATATCTAAGGAAAAAGAATTAAACTTAGGTCAGGTAAGTTAATTAAGTGTTAACAACCAAATCTTTTATGTTCTAATATATATATGATGTAATTGTTACGTAAGGGTAAGGCTGCCCATGTAAGTAGTTAATTAAGATTCCAAGTCCACCAAACCCATCCTATATCAAAGAAAGAAAGAAGTTGGAAACCAAGATCATCCTAACTAGATTTGCAGCCTTGCTTTTTGGCAACAATGTAACTTGTTAGTCTCCTATTGCAATGAGTAATTGTCCAAGCTAGCTTCATGCCAAAGTAGTCAACATAGGCAGCCAAGAATAATGGCCCTTTAAAATTAGGGCATATATATTAGATTTGTGTATGGAATTTGAAATGTTAGCTAGGGTTCTAGATATGTAGTCTTTATTTTATAACTTTGAAAGGTATATGCCACTAGCTAGCCATCTTAATTAATGGCTTGATGAATACTACATGTCCTAAGACCATTAGTGTGTGTAACTATCACAGAAATTCCCTTTGAAGATTTTGGTGATGAGAGCATATACAATATAGTCAACCCATTATTCCAAATTGCTAATTTTAATTCTAAATGTCATACGAATTAGCATAGAATAATACTTTAAGAAGAAAAAATGGCACCCTCTTTTCACTCCCTTGATTTTATTAATTTTACTTTGGCGAAAGAGCATTTTGCACCTCTATATTATATGCCTCATTTTCCTTTGAATATTCTTGTTCCATTCACACGTTTAATTAAACGTAAATACTTTATTTGAAAATAAATATAAACTAATTAGAGGCTAGAGAATAGAGAGATGCTTAAAACTCTCTTAATTATATATATATATATATATATATATATTCAATTATCTATGCGTTTAATGCATGTACTTATGTATATAAATTAACTAGTGATTGTTTCAAAAAGGACCACCACCATACAAATCTACTTGATAGAGGAATCCAATGACATTAAGAAGTGAAAAAAATCCGGTTCCTACATATCCCTCAAATCTCATTGATTAATATGTAATAAAATTAATTGGAAATTACTTTTATGTTAATAAAATAATTTGTATTGACCAATCAAATTAAAGGGACATGTAAACGAGACATGTAAATGGGACAGAGGATCTCCTCCACCGGTGAAAATATAGCTAAATACCCTTTCAGATTACATGCATATTCTGATACTTTATTAATTGGCTTAATACATCGGAAGACCCTTGTACTTTAACGTTTTTTCCCAACAGACCCCTTTACTTAAAAATGTTCTATTAGGCCCCTCTACTAATATGGATTTGTTCTATTGAATCCCTCATCACTAATCATTTGTTACGTAAAACAATCGAACACTGACTTGACTCTCTTAATTAATGACTAATCATTATATTACCCAATTTTATATTTCATACGACTTCACTAGCTAGCTGTATAAACCACGTATGATAACATTATATATCAGATACGGTGGTTCATTTTCTATATTGAGCTTATCTTATTGTCCTAATTGTGACTAACAGAGTCTGATGTGGCTTAAAATTAGATTACAGGACGATTACTCATCAATTATGGGAGTCAAGTCAGCATGTGTTTGTTTTATATAACGAAAGATCAATAATGGGGGGTTTAATAGAACAAAATTACCTGAGTAGAAGGTTCTAATAAAATAATTTTATGTAGATGGGTCTGTTGGGAAAAAACGTTAAAGTACAGGGGTCTCATGATGGTTTGATTGATGAAATAATAATCAGTGATTAATTTTTTTGGCCGAAGATAATTAATCTGATAAATAGTGGCTCGTATGGAAAGTTATAAAAGGGCGGCACTAGCCCTATTACTTGTGTATAGCTCTATGTTAACTTGAAAATGAAATATAATTTGTACGGAGCGATAAGCATTAGCTCATTAAGTACTCTCAGATTTTCTTTTCCCAATTTTTTTAGAAAAGACAATTGAGTAATGCTGTATTTTCATTGGATAAGATCATTTTCGATTACCCGGACAAAAACTCTTTTTTTTTTATCAGAAGAAGAGACGATACTCATGTTTAGATCGATATTAACCCTATAGTAGTAACGTACTATTTCATATTTCGTGAGCTTATCTATCAAATCGATCAATGAATTTGACATATGCTATGTTTTTATGTTGCTTGGATTTATATTAATAGAGCCAAAGTACTTGCCAAATCTCACTCTAGTTCATTACAATCACTATGAATCTCGTGGGCTACCAAGGTCCAACAACATGGGCGTGTATGGATAATACATCAAGCCTACATCCATGTTTAGATTCGGGTCCGGGTCGGGTCCGGATCAGGATAAATGGATAAGGTCTTATATTAAGCATGTCCCTATCTCATATGTAGGTCTAATACTCTAATTCACGTTTTTTTCCAAATAAAATTCGACTGTACATAATTTTAAAAATTTTCGTTTTCATTTATCAAAATATTGATAGAGGCTATTAATTGTTATAAATATGTGTGATCATTGGATTCTCGATTCTAACTTCAACATCTATTTCACCAGACCTAATCTCTTTTTACTTAAAAAGCTTATAAATGTGTAAAAATTACTACTTATGTGAACGCCTTTTAAATAAAAATGTATTTATAATTAATAATGAGAACTAGTAAAAACCCCGTACCATGTAAGGGTAACGTAAATATAAAATCAAATTAACCGATTTGAGATCGAATTTCGATACGAATACGCTTTTAACGCTTTTAACTTGAAAACTTTAAACTTATAATCCGAACCCGACAGACCAAAGTTCGAACCTATTAACCTATATATGTACTTTTATTCATACAAAATTAATTTTAAAATAGTTCAATTCACATTTTCATATTTATATTATTAATTAATATACTATTGACACATGTGAATTTTTTTCACTATTCTTCAAGATTTAATAATGATAAAAATGTATACTAATTAATAAGGAAAATTTATAAAGATGTAAAAGAAAATCACTTGAATTTTCTTTATTCGTATAAGGATATAATTGAGTAAGATATTAAGTGTATATAAGGAAATTGCTTAAGATATCAAGAAGATATATAAGATTTATTTGAAAATCAATGTAAAAATAAAATCATTATTTTATTCAGAGTTGATGACATGGCGCAAATTTTAACAAAGACTTGAGTTCTGCTTTATACTGTATTATAGTAGATACATATCAGTAACATTTTCTCAAAACTGGTATGTTTTTAATAATACACAAAAATGATCAAATTTGGATGAGTAATCGAGTATACAATGTAAGTTTAATGGAGACGGTAACATGTAGCGAGTAGGTGGTTGATCAGTAAACTATCAAGCACGTACTTATCAACATTACAATATGATGATCATAGTTATGTTCAGTAGGTAGCATACACAATTACACATCAACTCGAAATTAAAATGGACCATTAATTAAGAAAAAGATCAAAACAGTGATTTGAAGTTTTTAATTGTGGTGAGCACCCCATCAGTCAACTGTGAAAATTGAAACCTAAACTAGAAGCTTCTCAAGTTGGACCACTTAATTACCAATCATAATCTGGTCATTTTCAAGGGTTAAATAACCTTAACTATATTCATCAATCACGAATTTGCTTGTTCTAACCTCCAATGGAATGTTACAAATAAAATGTTTTCCTTTTTCTTAATAGGATATAAATTAGGAGGGATTAACATCCTGATAATTTGGGATACATAATAATCTGACAACATACTTCAACCAAAAAAAACTAAACTGACAACATAAAAAGAATGATTATTACAAAAAAATAGAGATGAAGTAGAGAACCCACAATCAATGTTTCAATCTTTGATGGATACAAATTATAGATACAATCCTAAGCCTTCTAAAGTTCTAATGTATTAATAACCTGATCAATATTATCACTCTTAGACCCCGTTTGATTGTAAATTATGGAAGTATAAACGGAATAGAAATGAGCTTAGTCTATTTTGGTGTCATGATATATTGACAAAAAAATATCTTTTTCAAAATGTGGAATAAGAATCTCCATTTTAGTTTTATCGACCATGAGCCTTTTTCATGTCCAAATTGAACACCCCCACCCCTCTATGCCAGAAAGTATGTAATATTTTGTATGCTATCGATACAATACATGACCCCTCAAGTATGATGAAATATCTAAGATGGTGAGACCCGACTTTATATCTCCATCCCAACTCTTCTTCAATCTATCCCTTCCCTCGTGAGAATTGCTAGAAAAAAACATGACCTTACCTTCATGGAGCCTTTGGGGACCTCCTCTTTATGTGCCCAAACTAAGTCTCAATTTCCACGTTTCTCTTCTATATCGGTTAAACCGACCTTGCTCCTAATCAATTCGTTCCTAATCTAGTCCATTCTCAAGAGCAAAGTGATTAGGGCCAATTGAGTCAACCCAATGGATTTCGGATTTCAATACAATGAAGTTCAGTCCCATAGAGCCTTTCTTTGACTCACTGGTTTTCAAGTGGAATTTCAACCTTGAATCCGAGTTGGGTCGAAATTAGATCCCTATTGCGGTACCTATCCGGTCTGATGGTTCAAACCAAACCGGTCACACCTCTATACATGACCATTGGTTGCTTGAATTCCATCATCCATTATGTTTATCTAAATTCCAAAGCCTATACAAACCTCTTAATTGCCATGCATTAGATAACCAAAACAAAAGTGGCTAGCTTTTGGTCAAACTTTT
This sequence comes from Polygonum aviculare, assembly GCA_934048045.1. NCBI lineage: Eukaryota > Viridiplantae > Streptophyta > Magnoliopsida > Caryophyllales > Polygonaceae > Polygonum > Polygonum aviculare. Next base: position 31,105,145 of record OW204028.1, on the reverse strand, counting down.
GTAATCAAGGCTATAGGTTCACTTGTAATATTCTTTCGCAACAGACCCAATGTCGAAGTTCGTCATGTGTGTTATTTTGCTAGCTCATTAATCCCATTCATAACAAAAACTTGCATAGTTTTTCTCAACACCCAACTCACCCAACTTGATTGAGAGAAACATGGGCTAAACCAATATTAAATACAATCTTGTACGTGTCCAAAAACTGGGTTGTGGCCCATGCTAGCTAACTTCTTGCAAGCCCAACTGACCTGATTAGTCCTAGCCAAACCAAGATAAAAGAAAATTCAGATTGGAAGGCATGAAATTGACAATGAAATTGACACATCCTGGTTATATACAATGCTAAAGCTTGCAATATAGAGCTATACCCTAAAAAGTTATCTACATGTACAAACTGGGAAATTGAATGGGAAGTTAATCAGTCATATCAAAGCAAAGCTTGCATTATGCATCACTAATTCTTTAGCACAAATTAATTAAACTGATGTGGAATTGACAAGCATGCAAAAGAAGGTACGGAATTATGCTTCTAGTACAGGGATGCCAAAATGCACAAGTCTTGTTGTGTAGAATTTGACGTCTGCACTAGTCCACGTCTGAAAATTAGATTGAAACTGATAATATAAAGAAATGAGTAAGGAATAATAAGATAGAAAAAGCAGCAGATGAGGTGAACCACAGAATAAAATTTAGCTTACATACAGAGAATAAAGCATTTAAAATATGCTACATACATTATCAAGCAATAAGCATAAAGGGTTAGTCTGGCACCTTTTTTCTTCTGCCTCTCACATTAAATTAGTGTTCATGGCTAGAGATTGATTCTGGCACCATAACTGCCGTATAACCAATCAGAATTTTGGGCAAAATTCCTACAGAAGATAATATTCATTATAAGAAATCTGATTTCATTTGCCTTCTTCATGTAAGTATGGAATAAATTACCTGAGTTGGTGTTATATAATGCTTCATAGTAGGCAAGTATCATATCCTTACAAGATCTTTGACAGTTCAATTTTTGTAGAGTAGCCTTCCATTTCAAAGATGATGGTCAGTGTCAGGGTTCTTATTCTCTTCTATTCTACAGAAATTTGGATGCTGCTGAAGCCGATCACCGAAACAAATCAAATAATGGGAAGTGCCGGTTCCAGAAGCGTTGTTCAATCAGATGAAAGTTGTATATAAAATAATGTTGAACTAGCTTCAAGTTTGGCAAAGACAACAAACATATTCCCAAAAAAGAAATGACTGTATAAAAAGCTAAAAGACATTCCAGCTGAAAACCAATTTGGCACAACTTTTGACCAATGAAACAGTAAATTAAAGTGTGAATGGTGTTGTGCTGTTACTTTCAATTCTACTGGTGTAAAGGTGGGTTGTTTCATTTCTCGGACTATGATGAAATTATGGTACTACACATATGTTCAATAAGCTAGGATCTCAACGGCGAATTGTTATAGACTTATAGCACAGTGCTTGAACAATTAACCGAAATTCGGTTTTGAACCTATGAACAGAGCCCTATTGCCACCATTCTACATAACTCAATACATCTTTTAATTCTTTTTATTCGCCTTGCGCTTTCACAAGTCATAGACATTGCACTTTTACAAATAATGTATAATCTATCAACATTCGACGAAAAGGAGGGAAATAAGAATATATCTCTTTTTGGATTTTATATGTTTTCCTCTGCACATTTTCCTTAATGATAGTCCCATGGAAAAACTTTTAGAAACTGTTCACTTTTTCCTGATGGCAAATGGTAGATAGAACATGATACTTTGCAAGATGACCAAGAGAATCACACGATGCTATAAGACTATGCTAGATCAGCCAACAAGAGGAGAAGGGTTGGAGAGAGCACTTATACAAAGAAGGAAGAGAGAAAGAGACTTACAAGAGGGAAAAGCTGATGTTTCACCAGGTAGTGGTATTTGTGGCTACTTGTAAGAGGCTGAAGCCACACCTTCTCATGATCGTGGTTCAAGTTGCATCGGCTTTCCTTTACTTCATAACTGAAGCTGCTTTCAACGATGGAATGAACCCTCATGTTTATGTTACATATCGCCATATTGTAGGTGCGGTAGTGGTGCTCCCGTTTGCCTATATTCTTGAAAGGTATCTTTTCCTTTTAATCAGCTTCCTGGTCATTGTCAAGAATATAAGAAATTAAACAAACTGGCAATTGGAATGCACAAAATGGTGGTTCGGGACTTCGTAAATAAACCTAAGTAGACTCTAGCTACTCAACTTCGCTATGGATTTAATTCACGGCAATGTACTCAGCAACTTAGATGGAAGTATAGATCACAAAGAGCAAAAAAACTTTCATATGCCATTCTTTTGATGGTTGTTTTCCTGAGTGCAGAAAAACAAGGCCAAAGCTGACCTTAAGGATGTTTGCTGAGTTGTTTGTGTTTGCTCTACTTGGGTAAGGAAAACTCTTTCTCTCTTCATTTTTTTTTAAAAAATATCTACATTACTTGCAAGAAATGACCAACAAATAACCTTTCAATTTTACTTTACCCTCTTCCCGTATCTAATTGTATCAGGGTTGGATTGACAACAAACATGTACTTCGCAAGCTTGAAGTACACTTCACCAACATTTGTCTCGGCAACAGTAAACACTATTCCAACACTGACTTTTATACTTTCGGTTGCATTCAGGTGAGGCTATTGACTTCTTCTAATCCATCTATATTAATCTTGATCAACTACGAACTCAATTGGGTTCTTTCCTCAACTCCAATGCAGGATAGAAGCCCTCAGTATTAGACACCGTTATGGGCTAGGAAAAGTCATAGGATCTACAGTATCATTAGCAGGAGTCATGACACTGGCATTATACAGAGGACACCAAGTTAAGAGTTTGTGGAACTCCCCTCTCCACTTTTCAGCAAGCACTTTTCATCATGACTGGATTAAAGGTTCGGTTCTTTGTGTGGCTAGCTGCATCTCATGGTCTATATGGTTCACAATGCAGGTATGTGACTAACAACTCTTAAGGATCTTTACTAGCTAACCTTATCTTAGGATCCATAAGTCAAAAGTAATTACCTAATGCTGTTCTCCAAGCTACTTTCATAACTGATTGATTGCTACCTGATAGAAGTTAAGAATTCACCATACCTGCTACACCATTTCAAGTATGTATTGAAAACACATAGAAGATACCTATCAACATATTTAGCATCAGATCAAATGACTCCTAAGAAACAACATCTTTCTGTTTTCTGCAAATCTGAGAGAACGGTTGTTAACATACTGTGAAAACACATCATAGGGGTTTCTTCTGAAGAAATATCCTGCACAACTTTCATTAGCAACATGGGCTAACTTGCTTGGAGCTGCACAATCTGCCGTCTTCACTACATTCATCACCCGACATGAACCGGCTGCTTGGTCTGTCACTTCCTACATTGACATTACGGCCATCCTGTTTGGTGTTAGTAACTTCCAATCACCTATTCCACGCATGTGTTCTGTATAAATTAATTTCAGTTCTAATCATAATGAAGTTCTAAAAGGCAAAGACACTGACCAATGGCAGGGACTGGTATCATCAGCTTTAAATTCAATAATGTTGATCTGGTGTACAAAAGAGAAAGGGCCGGTTTTTGTGACCATGTTTTGTCCTCTTCAGACACTTCTAGTGGTTGTCTTTGCCTATTTCATCCTCAGTGAAAGCCTATACATGGGAAGGTAATTCATGCCTTACATTCTCAAGCTTCCAACATACTTCAAATTCCAAATTGTCCTAACAAATATTTCAATGGTGGTTTCACAGCATTGTGGGAGGATTTATAATCATAACAGGCCTATACCTATTCCTATGGGGCAAAGCAGGGGATACAAAAGTATGCATTAGGACCCGTGACGAATCTCTTCCGACATTCAACGAACAGGACAAGTGCAAACTGCAGATCATAGCTGTAACAGAGAGCAAAGAAGCTGTAGAGCATTCTCAGAGTTAAGGCAAATTGTGCATGAGATGGTGAATGACAATCCTTGAAGTATGCCACTACAGAAATCCAGTTCATGTCAATTCTTAATGTCTCAATCTCTCTTGATATAGGTGCTAGTCACAAAGTTCAATAGTTTGTAAAACAAGCCCAAAGAATATTAGCACTTTGGGCATTCTAACTCTTCTTTTCCAGTAAATCAAATGAAGAATTTGGACATTTTTCACAGCATCACTTTCAATTGATTCACATCTACACGGAATCTATTCAGAAGAAAAATCATTTGACTGAAATGGGAGTACTATAACGAACAAAGCAGATTCAAAACAAATTCCATTCATAATTCAATCCTAATCAAACGATATCCATCAACCTAGATCTTTTAATTCACAGGATAACATATCAGGTCCCGCATCTCAAATCGGCAATCGCCATTGTTGAAATTCTAGACTGATTTTCAAATTTAGGCTGATTTATGTATATTGAAGCTTCATACCTTGTAATTCGTGTACGTCGTCGACTAGAACTCCGGCCGAACCTCCGGCGACAACTTCGCCGGCTACCTGAGGGTTGTTGGATGGATCGGCGAATTCTTCAACTGCAGAAACAGTCTTCGGAAGGAGGAGTTGGGCGGGAAACCTGACGTGTTAAGTCGGTCAACTTAGCAAGTTTTTGGTCAAAAGCTAGGGTTTTTGGTCAACTTAGCAAGTTTTTAGCAAGTTAGCATCGTTCGAGAAGCTTCTGGTGTCCCAAAGCTAGGGTTTTTTTCTTCAATCATGATGGGCTTTAGTTATGAGCCTAACCCGGCCCATCATTTGAATATATCCGGCCCAGTTAACTTCCACACCCAAAAGCTAGGGTTAATTGTTTGATTATTCAAGGTTTTAATTATACTAGTTGAAGACCCGTACCATGTACGGGTAATGATCATTTTTTTCGTTAATTTGTGTATCTACTATAATCTATAATTCTATACTATATATTAACTCTTATATATAATTAGATTAAAATGGGAATTGAAAAGTTAAGTTAATTAATATGTATCTTTTATAAAAGAAAATTTTAAAGATAGATAATATTGTTTCAAAGATAGATATTAGATGGGTAAGAAAAAGGATAAAATTAAAGGTTAGATAATTTAAGAAATTTTAAAGATAAATAATATGTCTTTAAAGATAGATATTTGATGGGTAACAAAAAAGATAAAGATAAAGATTAGATAATTAGGAAAAATAAAACATATAAAATTGTTAATCAAGTGGGACCAGAATTAACGTGGAGGCTCGAAATTCTCCGGCTTTAATATATAGTATAGATAATATACAAACGAGTTTAATATATATTACTTAGGTAAGAGTACTCTTACCCGTTGGCCAACTTTTGGCCAAAGGAAGAGAAAAATAATAAAATATTAACAAATGAATTAAATAAGTGGGGTTTCGGTGAGGGCCGGCCTTGGCGAAGGCCAAAGTTTATTTCGGTCTTTCCTGCACAACGTGTCACGTATCATAAAGTGCCATTAAAAAATGCATTGCCATATAGTGCAATATAATATACATTGTTGTATTGTACAATTAATATCATTATAATATCATGACCGGTCGACCGCTCTCATTGCTCTAATACAAACTTACAAAGTATATACATTTTATACATAGGTTAAGGACAAAGACTTACATGTTTATCAAAAAGGTATAGATGATTCAAAAAATTATTAACGCATATCTAAGTTCAATATATTATGTAAATTTATTTAGAATTTATTAGATTAAATATATATAAAATGTAATGTCATACATATAATTTGACAATTAATAAAGTGAGAGTGTGCATAGAACGGACATCTTGATTGTTTATGTATGTGTAAAAAGTTAATGTATAAATAAAATATATTTTTACATAAGTATTTGATGTTATACGAGAATTACGTTTTTTATAATCTTAAAGTTAAACACTAATTTATATTTACATTAATGTAGTAATGTAAAAAAAAAATTATTATATTAATTTAGTGTATAAAAACAACCACTTGAATATTTGTACAAACTAAATAAAAAAAAATATAATAATTTATACCATTTAATGAATTCTTTTTAGAAAGACTCAACACTAATTTATATTTACATTTCAAACAACAATTTTGTTAAATTATTACTTAGCAACTTTTCCAATATTTAAGTAGGTGTTCTCAATTATTTTTTTTATATACAAGGATATGAAAATTTTAAGTCTCTAAATATATTATTTTTCTATAATTTATGTAATTTAATTATGCAAAATAATAACATGATTCGAAAAAAAAATACAATTCGAAAATATTATTGATTAGAGACCAAATTACCACACATAATAAAGTATAATAAAGCACAATAACACAAACTCAAATATCATTTTGCCTTTTTACATGATAAAGGGTACTTTCATTTGATTTGAAATTCAAAACTTTTATGTTAAAAAAATGGGTTTAGGAGGTGGGTGAACCAATTATTCTCGAAGGGACCAAACTCAAATATCCATCTCTCTTTATTTCCGATGTGGGACCCAAACTTATAAAAAATACTATATTTTCTCACAAATCTGCATTTGTCCGCCGTCTTCGTCTCCTTCACTTTCCCAGGTTGCTCTTCCCTCTTCGACGAACTAGTGCTTGCAATCCGCCATTACCAACAGGTACTACTAACCCTACTTCAATTACTCCTCTTCGCTCTGTCGAACTGATCCGATTTTCTCCTTTTAATGATGCAATCGCCACCAATTTGAACTTGTGATCCACATCGGCTTGTTCGAATCCCTAATTTCTTTTTTTTTGTGATGATTGCTTCGTCCCGAAATTCTGTCTCCGGCGTTTGATTTTGCTTCTAGATATAAGGGAGAGAAGAAGCAAACGGTGAGCCAAATTTATGGCGAAGCCATTGTTTGAAGTTTTCGCGGACTCGCTCCCAAATTACACTCCTCGATCTTCAGAATCCGCGAATCAGGTATCTCAGTTCTTGCATTTGCCATCTAGGGCACCTTAGCCTGTTTTTAAGTTCAATTTGCTCATCTATTGGCTTCGTTTGCCCAAATTAGTGTACCTGGAGTTTCGGTTTTCATTACGTTTGGGTGATCTTGCTCTGGTGGCGCTCAACTAGGGTTTATGAGTCTATTGGAAGTGTGCTTTGAAAGATTTTCACCCCTTTGTTGATGAATATTGTTTGTTTAAGATGCTGTAATGTTTGCTGATTTGGTTCCAACCATTTCTATAAACTGAAGTTTTAGAAGATTATTACTTGGCAATTTTACATCAGTAGCTCCTGTGTACTTGGAAGAGACTAATTGTGAGAATAATTAGGGTTTAGTGGACAATTATCAATCTACAACCTTGAAAGCCTTATGCCCTTGGCTTTGAGACGAGAATGAGAATGGGAAAAAGAGAGAGTTCGATAATTTTAAGTTTTACTACTTGAATGAGTTTCTTTCCTTTAGTTTAAATTACTGCCCAAACTCAAAAGTAGCAGAGATGCAAATGCTTAGATTTGTAGCTTATTAGATAACATAGCAATCGGTTTTTGCTGAATAATTGATTCTGGCGAATGGGTAATGCTCCTCCAACACTTACTCAATATGACATTGAAGCTGTTCAGGAACATTGCAACCATTTATGTGAGTACCTCTTTGATATTACTAATATGCAGAGCAGTAGAGGTGCAGATATAACAAGTTCCATCCTAGCTAAAATCTCATTTCGCATCAATTCTTATTTTTCTGTTTGGTGGTATTGAATGACCCATCATCTTGGAACTTTCATTGTACCAAGTTCCATAGCAATCATCTTGTTCACTGTTCTCGTCCAGATTTGCAACAGGATCTAGTATCTTTGTAGTGCTAGCAATATCTACCTATCTAGCGATTTTAATGCCTTCCTAGCTATCTTTGTTACAGGATGACTTGCTTTTCAAAGTTTTTAGTAAATCATCCCATCTTCATTTCAAATATGGCCTCCGGTTTAAAATATTCATCAAACTTGCTTTTCTTTTGCAACCTTCTTCAATATCATCAATAATGTTCCCTAAAAAGAAAAGATTAACATTTTTTTCACTTTTTCTGTCCCAATTTTTTCTAGTTTGGCAGGTCTTTCTTCTCATCGCATGTTGATTTTGTTCAGTGTATCTAATATAGACCATGTAATTCAAGCCGGATAGGATTTCTTACTTGCTACTGAGCAAGAACTAATTATTTCCGGTCTTTTGGCATGCTTTCCCACAAAATGGCAACGTAAACGTATATATTTCCACGATATTTATTGGGAGTCCAGGTTTCTTATAAGTCACTTCCTGCCTTTCCAATCCAGGAGGGAAATTGGAAACATGGAATTGATTAGTACTGCTTTATGTTGTCTCTCCAAATCTAATCATCAACTTAAATATTTGTGCTTTGAATTCTACATTTGTAAAGTAACTTCACATTTCATATTTTTTACATCTGTATTGTACATACACTTACATGTGGACCGTCATTCTGTTATGTTCCTTTTTCATTGTCAGCAACATTTTTTTGATGCAAATTTCTACAATATTTACATTTACCAACTTGCCTTATTGATATTGCCTCTATAGTAGACTGCTAGCTCATTCTAATTGAATATATATTGCCTATTTGTCCTTTGCGCTATTGCAGAATCTAATGGCTCTTTCTATACTTGTCGACGATTCATACAAAAACAAGGGGTAGGAAAATACTTACTTTAGCTCCTACATATCCGATGCTATTTGGCATCATAGCTGATTTAGGTCCTCTATTTCTGGCAGGCCTTCTTTAGCTGATTTCTACAAAACAAACCCTTGTGAGGATGAAAATAAAGACAGCAGTGAAACCGAAGATGACACCGACGATGATGATGACGACCAAGATGACGATGATTTTGATGAAGACGACAGCGATGGGTCTTCAGGAGAGGACGGTACCGACTCCTCCGATGATTCGGATGACGATGACGGGGAAAGCAGCAGTAGTGACGATGAAGATGGTGATAGCGATGGTGAAGATGATGACACTGATGACGACGATGAAGAAGATGACGATGAAGAAGAAGACGATGAGGGTGACGAGGACGCTGATGCACATCAACCACCGTCCAAGAAAATAAATTGATGATTTGACTACTTCATGGTTGTTTCCTCCATCTTCCCTTTATTTTTTCATTGCTACAAGTTAGTCGGTTAGTAACTCAATCAAAACACCTAGGCACGTAGCAACTTTGAACCCAGGAAAAAGCTTAATGCTTCAGTTTTTTGCCACAAGGCCTTAGTTGTGTTGGATAAAAATCATCGACCATTCTCAACTGCCTCTGTGCATGTTGATAAAAAAAATCAGATTCAACCATTCATGTCATAATGTTAATCATTTAAATAAGCAAACATGCAAAGGCATAGATCGATCGAGCTTTTATATCGAGAACATATAATTTGATGATTAAAAAAATCAGTATAATATTAAAAAAAATAATAAAATCAATTCACTTGTAAATTAATAAAGTATTTCATCTAGGTTTGAAATGCCCCCGTCCTGACCCCAGATCCTGCTTTTGCGGGAGACACTGGGTATATGTTGTTGTGTTGTAAATTAATAAAGTAGATGTCATAGAATGTTAAAAAAATCAATAAAATAAATTCCACTGTATTTTTCTAGGTGATGGGAGAAACGGAGGAGCATTTATGTAGAGAACATGCTCAATTAACTTGTCTCCAGATTGACACCAATATAATATTCAAGTTTTTGAAATCTGAAATTGTTGCTTGTTGTAATGTCTTCTTCCACATGATCAAAACTCACATATTCAGGGAAACTCACTCACCTTTGTCTATTGTTATATTTCTCTTGGAAGCAACATTTGTCCCTTTTTCAATTGTCAATTTAGGAAGGACAAATAGACATTACCATTTATTTTAACAAGAAAATACCACTTTCATACTATTGTTAGCCTACCAAGTTGCATTGGCCAGTGGTTAAAAATGGGGTTGGGGAGGGTCTTCCTTAATCCCTGACAGTACCCGGTCCGGACGTGGATTAGCTCCAGCTAATCGAACCGGACTAAAGATAAAAAAAAAATACTATTGTTAGCCTAGCTAGTTCCTCGTATGATGTACAAATTTTGGCTCAATAATTCGGCAAAAATTATAGAGACAAAAAAAAAAAAAAAGCCTGTGTGGGATGTGGGGTTTAGTTCTTCATCACAAAAACAGCAATCATTTTCCATTTGTGAAGAAGAAGAAGAAGAAGCCAAATGAAATGAACGCTCCAAAACTCAATGATTTTGCAATGCCCACGCCTGCATTTATACCAATATTAATTCCCTTTGAGATCATGTACTACTTACTTTAAAGTTTAAACTAAATGAACAAAAAATGTACTAAGAATCAATTAAGAAACACAAAATTCATAGATCATCATCATCAGATTGAATAGGCAAGATTGCATTCTTGGAGCCTTGCCCATGCCCGAACGAAAAGAACGATCGCCTACTCGATCTCCCATTACTCGAACCCGCGCCTTCGTTCACAACACGCCTGTTTTGCCTTATGATCCGCTGAACCTCCAACAGAAGCCGCTGATCTATGGCGGAGTCCATGGAGAACGATCTCCGGATCGCCTGGCTCGTATCGAACAACGAGCCCTGCCGCCCCCCTGAATGATCACCACCACCGATCTCGACCACCATAAAATCATCACTACTCCGCTGAGGAGGATCCGAAGGACGAGCATTCGAATTCGAGACGATGGTCTCCTGAGGAGACGAGCTCGGGGCCAGGATGCGGTCCGATGGGGCGGCCCCTGCCCCCGAAATGCTCGACCGACAAAGCGGGCAGTTGGCGTTGCTCACGAGCCAAATGTCGATGCAGTCGAGATGGAAGAGGTGGCCGCATCGCGGGAGGACTCGGACCATCTCTTGATCCTCGTACGAGCTCAAGCAAACCGCGCACCCTCGAAAGCTCGTCTCTCCAAGACTAGTACTACCACTCCTTGGTTTGTTGTTGGTTGTTTTGTACTTGAAGGTGGGGATGTCTCGTAGGACGAGGTCGTCAACGCCTCCTCGACGGTTCGGGTGCTCCGGGGAGGCGAAGGCGAGCCACGACTCGTTGGCGTGGGGCCCGCGGTTGCGGTGGAGGTGTGGGAAGTTGAGGCAGCATTTGATGACGAAGATGTAGTAGCTGACGAGTAACAAGGCTGTCACCATTATGGCTAGCAAGGCTACGGCTAGGATTGGGAAGTTGGTGAAGCTTGATGACGATGGTGGTGCTGGGTTGAGATCCATTGCATTTGCAGAGCAAAAGCTAAGTAAGTTGGGAGGTGTTTTTGGTTCCTCAAGTGTGTTACAAGGTGAGATCTTGAGAAATACAAGATGAATCTCAAAGTTCCTTTGATGGAGTTTATTATAATACAAGGAGGAGAATTTACATACAATGACTATATTTTTGAGAAAGGTCTCATGAAAGAGTCCAAAGTTTTGAAGTTGAGAATAATACCCTCGGTTATAAGATGGTTTGTACTCGTTGTTACATCTAAAAAGCGCTAGACGACCTCTAGATGGAGTGGGACCTCCTAGCGTCTAGACGGGTTAAAAAGTTAGACGGACAAGGACCGAGTAGTGCCTAAACGGGGCCTAATTAAAAGAGATTTTTAGAACGCTGGTTGTGATCACTATTCTACATATTAGACATGTATGATAATTTTCAATCGGTTACAACATGATGATATATGCTATAGTAATCACAGATTAATATATTATAGTTGAGATTATTTGTCGCGGTTTTAATAGTTTGCACTTTGCACTACTATTTTCTACAAACCTTGCTTAATAGGGGTTGTTTTCTGTAATTTTGCCTATATACGGAGTATAATTTATAAAAAGAACGGAAGGTGATTAATGGGTCAATAATGTGAAAGCGTTTGCATTAATGGGTTACCCGAATTTTCATGGGGTTAATTAAATATTTATGGATTTTAAAAAAAGAAACGCTTAAGAAAGTCAACAATTAGAAGAGAAGACTTTACAGTGATTGGTTGTTTATGATGATTATCATACATTAAAACATGGAGTTAAGGAGGTCAGAGTCAGGGACAAATAAAACTGAAAAAAAGTCAGAGACAGATGGGTTTGGATCAAAGTATAAAAAATAATGATGGGAAACAAGTGCACTAGATCATTTTATTAAATACATACAATTTTTGGCTGTTTTTTTTGGGAAAATTAATTCAATAACTCAAACTTTTGATGGGTGTTAAATGAATAACCCAAAATATTTATAGTAAGTAAAATAACCCAAACTCGTAAGATGTGTCAAAAAAATATATCCGAGGTAAATTTCACGGTCATTATCGATGAGTTGACACCAAATAAATGACATGGCGTTGTTCGGTGCAAACTTTAACTCCGGATGCCAATTCACCAATGGCGGAAATGGCCTCTCTTACCACAACCTCTCCGACTCGTTCTACGCCGCTATGGAGAAGGTGGGCGGTGGCGACATCAGGCTCGTTCGTGGTCTCCGAGAGTGGCTGGCCGTTTCAAGGGACGAACGCGGTCACGTACGTACGCCAACGCGGTCACGTACTACAAGAACTTGATACGACACGTGGCCGGTAGGACCCCCAAGAGGTAGGAGATCCCATGGAGACGAATTTGTTTCAGATATATGATGAGAGTCGAAAACGGGGCGATGAGGCGGAGAGACATTTTGGTGTCAAGTCATCGATAATGGTCGAATAGCGCCATGTCAATATTAATTCAATTGCCATGTGAATAATCTGATACCAAGTCATTGATAATGGCCGAAAAATTTACCTCGAAGATATTTTTTTTAACACATCTTACAAGTTTTGGTTATTTTACTTAATATCAATATTTTGGGTTATTCATTTAACACTCCTCAAAAGTTTGGGTTATTTAAATTAATTTTCCCTTTTTTTATAAGGATTTTTTATACATACAAGGACTTAAGGACATTACAACAATTATTTTTAAAAGTAAATCAAATCATTATTCATTAATTAATTTACAGCCTCAAGAGTTAATTACTATTAGTTCTCGTGCCTCGAAGATACGATTTTAATTTAACTAAAGCTTAATTAAAGTTTACATGAAGTTATTCAAAAGAATAGTTTGATATAAAATCTTGTATTATTTTATTTAATTTGCTTTTTAAGGGATTTATTTTATTGATACTGTTGATACCCGGAATTGTCACCGCGTTGGTGCACGAGATGGATAATATTAACATAAAAGATTAAAGCGCTAAGCATGCTTTTAACGTGCTAAGTACGCGAATAACTGAAATGAATAAATGTACGCGTATGGCAGCATGTATGTACGTAACGTCCCACATCGAACATACGGAGGCGGAGTTGTAACGGAGGAAATTTTGTGCACCTCACCGCGATAAGGCCATGGCTGTTTGGCTAATAACGTGCTTAATTAAGTAATAAGTAGCTTGTGAGCTACTTGGCAAATTTGCACCTTTGCCACGTCACCACATCACCAGCTTGCATTCTTTTCATTGTTTGGGCGGAATTCTCACATCCCACATCGACCATGGTGGACATAGCAAGCAGCTTGCTTAACATATATATAGGAGGTGCCAGGCATAGGTTGATGGATCGGAAAAGTCCTGTCCCGAGATGTGTTCTCGAAGGACGGGCCCCGACGTGTTTGAGTCTTCGAGGAGCTCGCACTATTTTACGGGAAAGACCTTAAAAAGTCTTATAAGCCTCCGAAAAGAGAATAAAATAATACGCGGGGGGTGGGAGAGCTCGAAGCAAGACGATCCGGTTTCTAGCGCGCCGAAAGGCCCGAGAGTCTAATAATTTTGTCCCGTAGTTAGTTCGAGATTTTCGGACGCCAACGCGCTAAGTGCAAAAACTGACGTGTATGTAACTCCAATCGAATTCGGGTTGCTCGTGTTGTTCTTGTTGTCAGGATTTGTTGTTTTTAGGTTTTGTGAATTTGTAAAATCTCTTGTGGTGCGCTTGCTTGGCATGTCATGAACGCTAATGAAAAGATCTCTCTTTTTGGTTTGGGGGAAGAGGCTCGGGGTTTTATTTTGCCCGGCTCTTCCTCTGGTGTATGGTGTTGTGTCTTCTTACGCGCTACTCTCACTTTTTGCATTCCAGCGCCCAACGAACGCCATTAATGAACCTTGAGATATTAGCAATTGACTAATACAGGTTTGTTGTACACAAGTTTAACATTAAACTAAATAACGCCTCCGAAACGAGAATAAACTAAATAAGCCTCATATGGCCCGCAACCCCATTTAGACGACGACTGTTTTTGAAGCTTTGGTCACAGTTACCGTCGACGCGCTAATCACATTCTATAAAGCAAAACGCGCGCGATGCACATAGGCGCACTCGAGACGGTTACACCGCTCGCAGCTGCTTAAAGCCTTAAAACATCAAAACTCCACAGTCGTTAGGGAAAACCCGAGTTGTCGTCCTCGCTTGGGGTTGTCCGCTAACACGCGCGATGCGCATAGGCGCGCTCGAGTTGGGTTATGCCCCTCGTAGTTTCGCATAAAGCCTTAAAACATCAAAACTCCACAGTCGTTATGGAAAACCCGAGTTGCCGTCCTCGCTTGGGGTTGTCCGCTAACGCGCGCGATGCGCATAGGCGCGCTCGAGTTGGGTTATGCCCCTCGTAGTTTCGCATAAAGCCTTAAAACATCAAAACTCCACAGTCGTTATGGAAAACCCGAGTTGCCGTCCTCGCTTGGGGTTGTCCGCTAACGCGCGCGATGCGCATAGGCGCGCTCGAGTTGGGTTATGCCCCTCGTAGTTTCGCATAAAGCCTTAAAACATCAAAACTCCACAATCGTTAGGGAAAACCCGAGTTGCCGTCCTCGCTTGGGGTTGTCCGCTAACGCGCGCGATGCGCATAAGCGCGCTCGAGTTGGGTTATGCCCCTCGTAGTTTCGCATAAAGCCTTAAAACATCAAAACTCCACAATCGTTAGGGAAAACCAGAGTTGCCGTCCTCGCTTGGGGTTGTCCGCTAACGCGCGCGATGCGCATAGGCGCGCTCGAGTTGGGTTATGCCCCTCGTAGTTTCGCATAAAGCCTTAAAACATCAAAACTCCACAATTATCGTTAAGGCAAATCGCCGAGCTGAGCTCGGGGTTTGGCCTGCGTTGAACGCGAGGGCGCGCTCGAGTTGACTTCATCGCTCGTAGTCGCGATAAACCCAAAAATCTAAATTCTATAAGGCAAATCGCCGAGTTGTGCTCGGGGTTTGGCCCGCGTTGAACGCGAGGGCGCGCTCGAGTTGACTTCATCGATCGTAGTCGCGATAAACCCAAAAATCCAAATTCTATAAGGCAAACCGCCGAGCTGAGCTTGGAGTTTGGCCCGCGTTGAACGCGAGGGCGCGCTCGAGTTGACTTCATCGCTCGTAGTCGCGATAAACCCAAAAATCCAAATTCTATAAGGCAAATCGCCGAGCTGAGCTCGGGGTTTGGCCCGCGTTGAACGCGAGGGCGCGCTCGAGTTGACTTTATCGCTCGTAGTCGCGATAAACCCAAAAATCCAAATTCTATAAGGCAAACCGCCGAGCTGAGCTCGGAGTTTGGCCCGCGTTGAACGCGAGAGCGCGCTCGAGTTAACTTCATCGCTCATAGTCGCAACAAACTCAAAACATCCCATCGCACTCTAACGGCCAGCCGCCGAGCTGTGCTCAGGGTTTGACCCGCGCACGATGCATTTAGGCGCGCTCGAGTTGTGTTACGCCCCTCGCGGTCGTTTGAAGCCTTAAAAACATTAAGTACCAAAACCATCGTTAGGGAACCTGCCAAGCTATCGCTTGGGGTTGTCCACTAACACACGCGACGCGCGTAGGCGTGCTCGAGTTGGTTACACAGCTCGGGCCGGTTACAACAACGCGTTGACCATAAGTATGTGCATCAAGTGAATGCCTCGTTTGTCCTTGAAATACTAAGGACATCCGAGTCACGGGGTTGTGTTGATACCCGGAATTGTCACCGCGTTGGTGCACGAGATGGATAATATTAACATAAAAGATTAAAGCGCTAAGCATGCTTTTAACGTGCTAAGTACGCGAATAACTGAAATGAATAAATGTACGCGTATGGCAGCATGTATGTACGTAACGTCCCACATCGAACATACGGAGGCGGAGTTGTTACGGAGGGAATTTTGTGCACCTCACCGCGATAAGGCCATGGCTGTTTGGCTAATAACGTGCTTAATTAAGTAATAAGTAGCTTGTGAGCTACTTGGCAAATTTGCACCTTTGCCACGTCACCACATCACCAGCTTGCATTCTTTTCATTGTTTGGGCAGAATTCTCACATCCCACATCGACCATGGTGGACATAGCAAGCAGCTTGCTTAACATATATATAGGAGGTGCCAGGCATAGGTTGATGGATCGGAAAAGTCCTGTCCCGAGATGTGTTCTCGAAGGACGGGCCCCGACGTGTTTGAGTCTTCGAGGAGCTCGCACTATTTTACGGGAAAGACCTTAAAAAGTCTTATAAGCCTCCGAAAAGAGAATAAAATAATACGCGGGGGGTGGGAGAGCTCGAAGCAAGACGATCCGGTTTCTAGCGCGCCGAAAGGCCCGAGAGTCTAATAATTTTGTCCCGTAGTTAGTTCGCCATTTTCGGACTTCAACAGATACATTATATCTGTTGTAATATATTCTTATACTCGAATAAAGATATGTAGGATTATAATTTTTGTATAAGGATTGAATACTTGTTTTTATTAATAAGTTTCTTTATATTATAATTTTATAGTACTTTTGGAAAAAAAAAATCAAGTATAAATCATATATGTACATATATAATATTTATATATGTAGAAACTACAATATAATTTTAACCAATAAAAAAGTCAGTTAAATGTCAATTAATCAAATGGATTTAATAAAATGGTTATGTGGTTCATTGTATCTTTAACATACTACTATTAGTTTAATTATATATTTATTTGAAGTTGACATATGTTTTTCTATATTATTATTGTAGTATCCAATTTAGTACATAGTAAGATTAATTAATTATATCTCTAAGTAAACCTTATAAATATAATTTCAATGATATATATATTCTTTCATATTTTACATACATGTGGTGTCTATAATCAAATTTTAACCAATTAAATTATTTTAATAAAGATGAGTGATGTGGTTCAAAATGAAGTTGACACATGTAATGATAATTATTATTTTTAACCTCCGCTTTAGTATATAGTTACGATAGATTGAGAGAAAAAACAATCAATACAATCAATTTTAATATATTGAGTACTTCTCATAATATTCTTATAAAAAGTAGTATAGATTAATCATATTGTATTAATATAAAACGGATTCAATGTTTTCACAAAATATTTTTCCATGTGACGTGTATATAATAAAACAATTCATTAGACTTTCATTTATACAATAAGTTGTATCTTCTAATAAATATCTTTATTTAATAAAAATTATCTTTTCATTCAAACAAAAAATTACGATAGAATCAAAAATAATTTCTGAAATATATTTTTGATATTATTTTTCGAATTTTTTTATAATTTTGAAATATAATTCAGATTTTTTTTAAAAAATAATCTAGACTACATATATATTTCCTAGTTATCTACCTACTAGATTTATATATCTTATCTTTTCAAACAACTAATTTGAATAAAATCATGAAATAATCTTTAACCCCATAACTATATCTATATCTATAGGATTTTCTATCTAAAAATATATTTATATTATCTCCTAGCTAAGAATGTTGAAGCCCGAAAATCTCGAACCAAATACGGGATAAAATTATTAAACTCTCGGGTCTTTCGGCGCGCTAGAAACCGGCTCGTCTTGCTTTGAGCTCTCCCACCCCCCGCGTATTATTTTATTCTCTTTTCGGAGGCTTATCAGACCTTTTAAGGTCTTTCCCGTAAAATAGTGCGAGCTCCTCGGAGACTCAAACACGTCGGAGCCCGTCCTTCGAGAACACGTCTCGAGACTCGGTTTTTTTCCGATTTTTTTCCTCATACCCCCTCCTTCCTATATATAGAATGGAGAGGTGCTAGCTTACCTCCCAAGGTTCCGATGTGGGATAGAAGCAATTTAGACCCTAATCGCGATGATGGCCCTCCAATGGGCATTAATCGCGATATGGGCCCTTAAAAGGGGTCATTACGATGTTGTAGATTCATGTTTTAATCGCACACCAACGCTTGCTTAGCGCGTTTGAAACGTGCTTTAGCGCTTTAATCTTTGTTCTTACTGTTTATTCGTCTCGTGCATCAACGCGATGACAGATCCGGGTATCAACACAACCCCGTGACTCGGATGTCCTTGGTCTTTTCGAGGACAAACGAGGCACCAACTTGATGCGCGTAATTTTGGTCAACGCGTTGTTTGTAACCGGGCATCAGCACGCCTACGCGCATTGCGCGGGCCAAACCCCGAGCTCAGCTCAGCGGTTTGCATTATAGAATTTGGATATTTGAATTTATCGCGACTACGAGCGATGAAGTCAACTCGAGCGCCCTCGCGTTCAACGCGGGCCAAACCCCGAGCTCGGCTCGGCGATTTGCCTTATATAATAATTAGATTTTTGGGTTTATCGCGGCTACGAGCGATGAAGTCGACTCGAGCACGCCCTTGTGTTCAACGCGGGCCAAACCCCGAGCTTAGCTCGGCCTCTTGCCTTATAGAATAATTGGATATTTGGGTTTATCGCGGCTAAGAGCGATGAAGTCAACTCGAGCGCGCCCTCGCGTCCAACGCGGGCCAAACCCCGAGCTCGGCTCGGCGATTTGCCTTATATAATAATTAGATTTTTGGGTTTATCGCGGCTACGAGCGATGAAGTCGACTCGAGCACGCCCTTGTGTTCAACGCGGGCCAAACCCCGAGCTTAGCTCGGCGGCTTGCCTTATAGAATAATTGGATATTTGGGTTTATCGCGGCTAAGAGCGATGAAGTCAACTCGAGCGCGCCCTCGCGTCCAACGCGGGACAAACCCCGAGCTCAGCCCGGCGGTTTGCCTTATAAAGTAATTGGATATTTGGGTTTATCGCGACTACGAGCGATGAAGTCAACTCGAGCGCGCCCTCGCGTTCAACGCGGGCCAAACCCCGAGCGAGGACGGCAACTCGGGTTTTCCCTAACGACTGTGGAGTTTGATGTTTTAAGGCTTTAAGCAGCTGCGAGCGGCGTAGCCGTAAGTCTCGAGTGCGCCTATGCGCATCGCGCGCGTTAGCGGACAACCCCGAGCGAGGAAGGCAACTCGGGTTTTCCCTAACGACTGTGGAGTTTGATGTTTTAAGGCTTTAAGCAGCTGTGAGCGGCGTAGCCGTAAGTCTCGAGTGCGCCTATGCGCATCGCGCGCGTTAGCGGACAACCCCGAGCGAGGAAGGCAACTCGGGTTTTCCCTAACGATTGTGGAGTTTGATGTTTTAAGGCTTTAAGCAGCTGCGAGCGGCGTAGCCGTAAGTCTCGAGTGCGCCTATGCGCATCGCGCGCGTTAGCGGACAACCCCGAGCGAGGACGGCAACTCGGGTTTTCCCTAACGACTGTGGAGTTTTGATGTTTTAAGGCTTTAAGCAGCTGCGAGCGGCGTAGCCGTAAGTCTCGAGTGCGCCTATGCGCATCGCGCGCGTTAGCGGACAACCCCGAGCGAGGACGGCAACTCGGGTTTTCCCTAACGAGTGTGGAGTTTTGATGTTTTAAGGCTTTAAGCAGCTGCGAGCGGCGTAGCCGTAAGTCTCGAGTGCGCCTATGCGCATCGCGCGCGTTAGCGGACAACCCCGAGCGAGGACGGCAACTCGGGTTTTCCCTAACGAGTGTGGAGTTTTGATGTTTTAAGGCTTTAAGCAGCTGCGAGCGGCGTAGCCGTAAGTCTCGAGTGCGCCTATGCGCATCGCGCGCGTTAGCGGACAACACCGAGCGAGGACGGCAACTCGGGTTTTCCGTAACGACTGTGGAGTTTTGATGTTTTAAGGCTTTAAGCAGCTGCGAGCGGCGTAGCCGTAAGTCTCGAGTGCGCCTATGCGCATCGCGCGCGTTAGCGGACAACCCCGAGCGAGGACGGCAACTCGGGTTTTCCGTAACGACTGTGGAGTTTGATGTTTTAAGGCTTTAAGCAGCTGCGAGCGGCGTAACCGACTCGAGTGCGCCTATGCGCATCGCGCGCGTTTTGCTTTACAGAATGTGATTAGCGCGTTGACGGTAACTGTGAGCAAAGCTCAAAAACAGCCGTTGTCTAAATGGGGTCGCGGGCCATATGAGGCTTATTTAGTTTATTCTCGTTTCAGAGGCGTTATTTAGTTTGATTTTAAACTTGTGTATAACAAACCTGTATTAGTCAATTGCTAATATCTCGAGGTTCATTAATGGCTTTCGCTAGGCGCTGGAATGCAAAAAGTGAGAGTAGCGCGTAAGCAGACACCACACCATAATCAACACCGCGCACCAGAGGAAGAGCCGGGCAAAATAAAACCCCGAGCCTCTTCCCCCAAACCAAAAAGAGAGATCTTTTGATTAGTGCTTATGACCTGCCAAGCAAGCGCGTTACAAGAGATTTGACAAATTCACAAAACCCTAAAACAACAAATCCTGACAACAAGAACAACACGAGTAACCCGAACTCGATCGGAGTTACATACACGTCAATTTTTGCACTTGGCGCGTTGGCAACGTGCAACAGAATCAGTGAAGCTTGCCACGCACTCCAGTCACGAACCCCCGCGTCTCTGGCAACGCGATGTCCCGAAGGGAGCCACAGGCCATGGCAACGGACCACGCCAGAGAGATAAGCGTGACAGCAGGAGGCCGGAAGAGCGCGGTGGCGGGCCGGTGAAGACACGGCGGAGGCTTGTTAGCTTATTCTCTTTTCGGAGGGTTGTTAGTTTATTCTCTTTTCGGAGATGTTATTATGGGGTCGCGGGCCAAGGCCGTGATGGGGCCACGGGCCAAGGCCGCGAGCCCAGGCCATGAGCCGCGATGGGGCCGCAGGCCAAGGCCGAGAGCCAAGGCCACGGCAGCGCGATGGGGCCGCGCGTCCATCGCGATCAATGCTAATTAAAAATGCATACTAATTAAATAAGCAAGAAAATATACTAACCCGTGCGATTCTTAACCGACGACCCGAGAGCATGACATTCCAAGGATGAGAAGATCCCCACAGACGGCGCCAATGTTGAAGCCCGAAAATCTCGAACCAAATACGGGATAAAATTATTAAACTCTCGGGTCTTTCGGCGCGCTAGAAACCGGCTCGTCTTGCTTTGAGCTCTCCCACCCCCCCGCGTATTATTTTATTCTCTTTTCGGAGGCTTATCAGACCTTTTAAGGTCTTTCTCGTAAAATAGTGCGAGCTCCTCGGAGACTCAAACACGTCGGAGCCCGTCCTTCGAGAACACGTCTCGAGACTCGGTTTTTTTCCGATCTTTTTCCTCATACCCCCTCCTTCCTATATATATAGAATGGAGAGGTGCTAGCTTACCTCCCAAGGTTCCGATGTGGGATAAAGCAATTTAGACCCTAATCGCGATGATGGCCCTCCAATGGGCATTAATCGCGATATGGGCCCTTAAAAGGGGCTTAATTACGATATTGTAGATTCATGTTTTAATCACACACCAACGCTTGCTTAGCGCGTTTGAAACGTGCTTTAGCGCTTTAATCTTTGTTCTCACTGTTTATTCGTCTCGTGCATCAACGCGATGACAGATCCGGGTATCAACAAAGAAGTCCATAGATAATTTATTTTAATGATTTAAAAGATTTTACAACTAATAAGAATTATTAGGTAAATTTTTTATTTATTTATTTTGAGAGTTTATACATTAGATTATATAAAAATCTTTATATTTTAGAAATTATTTTAATAAAACTTTGTCTAATAAATGAACTTTTTAGATAGAATATTTTTCTTAGAGTTGTCCGTGTATGGTACGGGGATTAATTATTTTTTAAAGATAAAAATATTTATGAACAAAATTTTGAGGTTAAGATGACAGCTAAAAACATGCACTAGGTTAGTGCGTAATCGTATTGATAAGGTTTATACTACTATATATAATATATGTATGTATGCAGTGGCGGAGGCAGGGGGGTGCGGGTGGGGGCGGCCGCCCCCACCGTCGCCCGGGAGAGCGGGACTATATACGGAGTCGCCCCCAGGAATGGGGTTAGGTCGGGGGCGGAGTCCCTGAGTTTTTGAACGCGGAGGCAGAGGATGTCGTCGCCGAAACGCCGGTGGCCGAGCCCGTGAAATCCGATCGGAGGTCGCCGGTTGTAAGCTCGAAGGCGGAGGCGGATCTCTGCAGATTATACGTATGTAATTTGGTTTGGGTGATTGCATGTGTGATTGTATAATGGGCCTTAAATTTAAGTGCATAGATTTGGTTTGTAAAGCCCATAAATTTGTGAAGCCCATAATTTGCTTTAGGTGTTGTATAATGGGCTGGGTCTTAAATACTAGTTAAATGGGATTTTGAACAATTTAAGTTCGGTGAAGTGTGTAATTGAACGGGTAATTAAGTAACTGAACGGGTACAATTGTATAATCTACTTGTTTTTAATGTTTAGTTTATTGTGGTTATTTAAGTAAAACGGAGTTTGAATTGAGGATTAGTTGAAGTCGATTTGAACAACAAACATGAATTGAGTTGGCTTTAATTAAGGTTGGAAGTTGGAACAAATTAATTGTGTATATACATACTATATATTTGAATAATTGAATTGATTGGTTATTTGTTGATTGAATTAGAATGGAAAAGTTTTTCACTTCAGTTGCTTGCTTCGCAAAGCGTTGAGCAACCGCCATGAACTTCCGATGGTGATATTTTGAATTCGAATGTTGAGTTGGAGGTTAATTCAACCCCCCTACCGAACATTAATTGTCGAAGTCCGCCCCCCCCCCCCCCACCGAACATTCCTGGCTCCGCCACTGTATGTATGTATGTATAGTAAAACACTGGTGCATCAATCATAAATTTATAATCGACATGTAATCCGTATTAGTGGTTTGACTAAATGGACATCATGGGCTGTTGACGTACAGAGACATGGAAGTGCTACTTGTTGAGATATACGAGTAGTATTTTATACGTACTTCAATAATTATTCATCCATGTTTGCCTTGTAATTCTATAATTTATGTTGGAAGTGTTAAACTATATTTGATGTTTAGAGCAGGTAGAGAGCGTGGAATGAGATTTTTTAAGTTATTTTTTATTCTTTTTTTTCCGTTATATTAGAGTTTGTAGGAGAAATTATCAGAATGGTATTCTTGCAGGAGAAATATTTTTCTACCATATAATATGACATTACTGACTTTTTTTTTAATGTTAAGAAATGAAGCTAATCTCCCTTGTGGATACTCTTACGGCCTGTTTGGCAATTAGGAATTGAGGGGAAAGGAAAGGGTGGTCAAAGATGAGAAAGGAAGAGAAGAGAAAGTGTTGGAAAGTAAGATATATGTCTTGTGTTTGGATAATTGTGGGTTCTGATGGGAAATTGTAAATAAAATTTTCTTTTTCTTTTTTCTTTCGAGAGTGTTTATTTTATTTTCCCATCAAATCACACCAAATTGGTGGGATTCATTTTCCCATCCTTTCCACTCTAATTTTCCAACGGAATCCCACTCAATCCTATGAAAGAGTTAAAACAAACACTGGAAAATGGTTCTCATCATTTCCCTCATATTAAAATCCCATCAATTCCCACCAACCAAACATACTGTTAGGGTTTCAGTTTACAATCCTCAAATTCTACGTTTCTTCCCGTGGAGTGGAGCGCAAAAATGAGAATACTTAAAGACACGCGTAAACCCCTGGGAAAATCCAATTTTTTTTATTTTTATCTGATTAAGATGTATAAGTGGACAATTAATTACAAACACTAAACTTTTATATTTGTGTGAAAAGAGATTTTACAGAACCTAAATGACTATTTATAGGCTTTGAATGTCGGTTTACAAGTCCTAGAATCATCTACCGACATTCACCAGTGTCAATGCTGATATTTGTTAGAAACTTTATTTATAATTCTAAAATAACCCACATAATTCTACTAATTAATTTTTCTACACTAATCTAGATTATTCTAAATATCAACCCCAATTTATTTCATTTTGAGCTAAAGAGCACCAACGCATTTTAATTTGGGCTAAGGAGGGAACTAACGATTTACCCCCTTCCCAACTTAGCTTGAAGGTATGATTTCGATATGAACCTTGACAACAATCTTTAAACTTATTAGGGCCCTTTTCCGGTATAAAGTATCGAGTGAGGAATCACCCAAATCGATTCCCCGTGTTTGGTTTGATAAATGGGTTGGGAATGATTCGTTCCTTGGAATAACTCATACCTTGTAATATGCTTAGTTTCATACCCTCCTTGAGTCTTGGGTTTGAACCATTCCTTGTTTCTCATTGAGCTTCTTCTTCCACCTCCCGCTCCATGCTCTATCTTACATCCCTCTTTAGTCCCTAATTTTGTTGATTCTTCCTCCTCTCTTGTGCCTAATCTAACAACTACTTAATTTCAATTCATTTAGCATTATTGTGTTTAGGTGTTCCTCTCACTCTGTTAATTTTTCTTAGGCATTAAATATTCTTTTGTAGTAGTACAAATGCACCGTTTAGATAATACAACTATTTTTTTGTACCATGATAGAGGATGAGCAAAAGAGGAAGCCTCGGTGGTTAACTGGTTATATTGGCCACTACTTCAAAATTCAACTCTAAGACTAAAATCTCATTCCCTCCCTAAATTTAAGCAAACAATAGAGTTTGAAGTATGGCTCATTCCTATTCTCTATTCCATCCTTGTACAAACCCCATTCCGATTCCACATATGGTACTAACCGAGCCCTTAGTCGGTATCACCTTGGTCATGATGTCTGATCAGTTCTCATCTGTGTGCACCTTGTCAACGTGTAGTAGCTTTTCTTCAAGAACATCTCGAATTCAACGATGTCGTATATCAATGTGTTTCGAGCGAGACTATACGTGCTTGAGTACAAGATTCTTTATCCACAACATCCCTTGCATGCTTTAATGACTGTTATATAATCTACTTTGATGGTAGACAAAGCAACGATTGCTAGGAAACAACTCCCCTTGCAAAGATAGTTAGGTAGAATGATGTTGATTTCGTAGAGTCATGGTCACCGGCTCAGTCTACGTCTGTGTTGTAAGGCCTGAGACCCTAGAAGGGCTATCCCATGCCAACCCGGGAGCTTCCCAAGAGGTTACCCATCCTTGAACTACTCTCGCCCTAGCACCCTTAACTTCATAGTTTTTTTTACCACTCGAACCATGAAAAGGAAGAGTTCTTGTTGAGCTGAGGAGCACCTCAATTCCTTATATATTATCGAGGTGTTACAATCTCCCCCACTTAAGCACTTGACGTCCTCATCAAGGCCCAAGGACCACCCTCCGGGTCGAGTGACCGCCCATCGGGCTAAGCCAACTCGTAACCAGAGTCGGCTTTGATATCATTTGTAAAGCCCGAAGCCCCAGAAGCGCTATCCCATGCTAACCCGAGAGCTTCCCGGGAGGTCACTCATCATGGTACTACTCTCGCCCTAGCACGCTTAACTTCATAGTTCTTTTGACCACTTGAATCATGAAAAGGAAGAGCTCTTGTTGACATGGGAAGCACCTCAATTCCTTATGAATTATTGGGGTGTTACGTGTGCAACCTTATAACTCTAGCTTTCCATATTCGAAGTATAAACATCTCTTAATTGTACCTTGTAGGTGACAAGTTAATAGAACTATATATATAAATGTCTTAAGCCTCCAAATATAGTATTTAGAGAATTAGAGGTGACAAGTCACAAGTTCCAATTGACCTCTCCCCTTCACCAAAACAAAAGTACATATTGCATTTATAGAATTCATCGATTGTATTTGGTTGTAAACCCTACTCAAAAAATGAATCCGAACTGACCTATAATCTTATGGTTCAAACACGATCCAAAAACCAACGAACAAAGGAAAAACCGAACACGATTGAGTTGAAATACTAACCTGACCCGCACGCGTTGAGTTGACATGATTGGTTGTACATGTAGAATAAATAATGTTTATTCTATATACTATAATATAATATGTTTTTATTATAAAAATGTATAAAATAATGCTTTAATTAAATATTAATATTATCAATATACTCATAAAAAAAAAGTCAAAATCCTTGACCCGCTAGACCGACCCGAACCGCCTAATAACCTACCATGACTCAACTTGACCCGTGACCCGATTGACCTGAACTTGTACTCAATCCGAACCCAAAATCATCGAATCTGAACCCGACTAAATCGACTTGTTTGACAACTTTCATTTTAATCATGAAATTAAAAAGGTTAGATAAAATTTTCTGATTTTGAGAGCAACTAGGATGTGTTAGTTACATAAATTCATGCATTATAATGAATTCTATTGAATTAAAAAAATCTTATTCTCAAGATTAAGTTTAGATTATTTTAGCATTGATTTTTCTATTGTGTGCCCTAGGGTACACTCTAAGCGTACTAAATATAAGAAATATAATCCGAAAGGCAAAAATAAAAATAGTGAACACATCATAAAAAAAAATTGCAAAAACCCAAAATTTTAAGGTTTTCAATTTTTTTTCAATATTAGCTAGTTATAGTGTGCTCTTAGGGTAAAAAAATAATCTTTTACTGTAGTATTTTTAGAATTTGAAATAAATATCTATTCTTAAAGAAGTTTCTAGTTGTGTCTTCGTCTTTTTTGTACACGTGAATGAAAACCAACATCAATTATCAAACATCACATCAAGCATTAAAATTATAAACTACACAAAAAAAAGGCCTAATTAACGTTTTAAGTTTTAACGCATTGAAAATAATTATAATAAAGGCCTGATTTTGTGTGATATCCAGTTTCTGATTTCGAGATCTTCTTCTCCCATGGCTGCCCGACTGCGCATTACCCGAAGCCTGAACACGCCCCCCACAAAACACCACTCAACACTAAAAAACACCGTCCACTCATTCATCAGTCAAATCCTGTTTTCCGATCTCCGATCTAGCGCCGTGTATTCTAATCCCTAATCATCAAAATCGCACATACATTCGGATCGAAAGTTTGGGACTTTAATCGATTTTGCTGTGGTTTTCCGCTGGCTTTCGGTGGAGCCACTTCCAAACAGCTCGCAGCTGACTTGGTGAGTTTGTTGTGCGCGTTTCTGTTTTGTTTTCCTTTGGGATTGAGTGCTTTAGGTTTTCAAGTTGTGTAGTTTCTTGAGCGTTGAGTTGGTATGGTTACAGATTGGTTATTGGAGATTAGCTGTTTTAGGTTTCCGATCTGGTGAAGAGTTGGAAAAGAGGAAAGTTGACTTTTTGATGTGTTTGTTTCTGTAATTGCTTGGATTGCTGTTTAGGTTGCATTGTTTATAGCTTAGATTTTAGGGGGTGCTTAACTGCTTATGGCTAACCTTATGAAATGATCAGCTGACCTTATGAAACCCAAGCAATTGACATGATACTCAACTTACACACACAGCATAGGCTGTCAACATCATGCATAAATGTGTGACTCCTGAGTAGTATTTCATTTAGATTTGCTACAAGTTTGTCTTTGCCTCTGTTTCTGGCATGTCCAATTGCCTTGTTAGAAGGGTTGAAGTCCCCACACAAACTTCTCAGCTTCCGTAGCCGTCCCTAACATTGCGCCCTCACCCCTCTCACATCCGAGCCCTAGCCGCCGGTCATGCCTCCTCGTCTTCGCCGACAGAAAACTCATCCTTGCCTCCTGATTTCAGTATGTAGTTGAGACTGTGCAGTAGTTCGTTTGTTACTTTCAAGTCTTTCATCAGTTTCATGTTGCAAAAATTAGGAATTATTGAATTAAGAAATATTGAGGGCTATGTTGAACTATTGGATTTGTGGGGGTTTTCAAGTCTGCAGCTGGGTTCATGTTAGAAGGACTGCAAATAGAGCAGCCAATTTTCTTGCTACTTCATCTTTAGAATTGTTTGCTATTGATTGTTGCTCTCATTTAGTTTCGGATGTTTTCAAGGAAGTTTGCTGGCAGACATATCTAATTAATAGAGTTATTGTTTTGGGCTCAAAGAAAAATAAAATCAGTATGCAGTTCAGTTGTTCGTATCATACTTTTTTTTGGTACTTGTTTAATATGGGATTAGGAATTATTGAATTTGTTGTTCAGTTCTAAGTTCGGTTAACCGAAGTTAGGAACCATATAAAGTTCGGGTTCGGTTATTATGGTTCCTCACTAAAATTCGTGGGAACCGAACCGAAATTAAATAAACAAAATTACCCTGCGGGTAGGCTGAAAAATAGCCATGAACCGAAGTATCCCAGCCCTATGTTTGTCACAAACCAAACATGTAATCCCATAGGTCTGTGTTTCTGGCCCTGTGTGTATTATGTTCCTAGATTTTGAAGTTTGCATTGGGATACAATTAAGGACATCTAAGAGGTGGTGCTTTCACCTGTGAAGTGTAACTACTTGGTTGCTATTGCTCTGGTTTAACTAAATAATTTGCTGTAATTAGTGTTAGGTTGAAATATAAGATTCTTAGCTGGAAATCGGAAGTCCAGTAAATATCATCCAAGCTGTCACAAACTGTGAGTGGTTGATTGTTTCTTGATTTTATTTGCTGGTTTCATGGAATTTCTGTGTAGACGGAGTTCCGTATGACATGGCCTTCTGCTTCCTTTTTTCAGATAAAATAAGAGCAAATGAGAATGGGTTATCTGATTGTCTTTCCCTTGCTTCTGTTTCAGAGTATATAGGCATTGTGATTTTCGCCCGTGTGAGAGATGGGGGAGGATAGCAGTAGTACCACAAATTGGATGGTAACTAAGTTGGGAGACGCCATGCGGAACTCCTTATTCGCCATCCTTTCTGTGGGGCCTATCCCAGATCACATAGCATTCATCATGGACGGAAACCGAAGATACGCCAAGAAACACAAAATCAGTGAAGGTATGGGCCATAGGCTAGGCTTTAAAGCTCTCATGTCCATGCTCAAATACTGTTACGAGCTCGGTGTCAAGTACATCACCATATACGCCTTCAGCATTGACAATTTCAAAAGAAGCCCAGAAGAAGTAGAGTCTCTAATGGAACTCTTACAAGAGAAAATGGAAGCTTTGCTCAAACAAGATAGCATTGTGAATAAATACGGTATCCGGGTTCACTTTGCCGGTGACCTGACCCTCCTAAACAAATCCGTAAGCATGGAAGCTCAGAAGGTAATGGACTCCACATCTAAGAACACTAAAGCCGTTCTATCCGTTTGCATTGCTTACACTTCCACCAACGAGATTGTCCGTGCAGCTGAAAGCGCTCTCCAAGATAAGAGCTCTGTGAGTTTGGAGGATATTGAGAGGTCTTTGGATCTCTCGGTTGCTCCGGATCCGGATATTGTGATCCGGACTTCAGGCGAGACCCGGATGAGCAACTTTCTGTTGTGGCAAACCGCGCATAGTCTTCTGTATAGCCCGTCGGCGCTGTGGCCTGAGATCGGTCTCTGGCATTTGGTGTGGGCGGTGCTGAGCTTTCAGAGACTGAATTCTTATCTTGAGAAGAAAAAGAAGCAACTATAGCTCACTTCTTGCAGATGTACACTATTACAGTATACACGCGGGTTTTCGATCGGATTGAAATCTATGAACCCTTGTTTTATAGTTAGGAAGACGTTTGCCTCATGAAAGAGGGTTTCTTTCTTTTTGATCTTGGTACATGAGATCCTTGAGTTGTATTGCATTGCTAATGCTAGGGGAAGGCTGAACTCTAGCTTTGAAGATACAGCTACATAAATAAAAATCAGCTCTCATCAATTTCGGATGAGATCAGTTTTGCGTCATAGGGCATTAGACTTTTTATGAGTTAACTTGATTTGTTCAATCTAGTCATATATATATATGCATGCTGCATTTCATGGAAATTGGTGTGGGCAAATAAGAGGCCCAAAATTTAGTGGACAAGGCTTGTAGTTCTCTAATCTTTTTCCAAGCACATAACAATAAAAAAACTTCATTATTCAAATTTTTTTAGTAAATTTCACTGATATTGGAAACTGTTCTAAATATTAGTTTTGTTGTATTTATGCTACAACTATTTTTTAATTTGTGTATTCGAAATTAAACTAATACTATAACAACTTTATGATATTTTTCCCTCTACTCAAAGGTTGTCATTGACGTTGCAAAAAATCTAGTCTCTTGCCAAACCCTTATATATGCAATAGATAGGAAGTAGAGTTGTCCAAAGATGATCGAATCCGAAAGGCTGACCGGTTAACACACCCTAAACCTTAGTTGACCGACCCGAAACCAATATTAACCCAAATCTGATTTTGACTCGAGAAAGTATGATTCGAACTCGTGAATGAAATCTAAAAATAGAAGTTATAAAATAGAAAGTATGATTCGAAACCAATATTTCCGACTATATATGATCAATGGGATTGAAGTTATAAAATCTAAAGACTTATGCGTGAATGAAATCGAACAGTATTGTCCCAACATTGTTCCTATTACGATCCTATTAGAATTTTAAAAATTCATGAAAAATATACATCTATTACTAAAAATAGATATATTTTAAATATTTTAAAAAAAATGTGTTAAAAAGCAACGTTCGTACAAGTATGGTCCCAACATTGTTCATAGTATAGTCCACTTAATTATTAACAGTTAATCTTTCGTACACGACATTTAAACATCACATTGTGTATAGAAAAGTATTAACAACACCATATTGAAACTGATGATCATTATAGTTGATTTCGCCTTTTCTTTTGTTGAATTTTCGAGCCATATAGTTATTAACAACATTTTGTACAAAATAAAACTAAAACCTTCTAGGAAAAATTTTACAGGCTCTATAACGAGAACGGATCCATTGACAAAAAAAATACAAATACACGCAAACATCAATATTTTATTTTTTTTGGTCGAAAATCAATATTTTCTTTTGTCATACTTGTTTTTTATAAGAAAAGGTATTCAATTAATGTAATATACAAGCTTAATATATCGAGAAATTGAAAAAATAACGGTCAAACAAACTGATGTGAGAAAAAACAAATTAATTTTTTGAGCACAAAAATGTTAGGGTATATACTTGCCTTATAATTAATCGTGATAATCCAAACAAATCCCATTAGCCTAATAAATGCGTCTCTAATTAGTACGAGCCCACAAGATTTAACGGAGCAGGCATAAAAGTCTTTAGCATTAAAGATGTAGCTAGTGGCTTAGCAGTTGGCATAACAAAATTGTATTCAACCTGTCCATTTTGGGTCTCGATGTCATTCCTTTTGGCAGCACACTGAGACAAAGATGGGTGCAAATTCAAACTAAATTTCCGTTGAGTCCTGAATCCTGATGAATGCTTCTGAATTTAAAAATATATGGGAAATTCTTTTAGTACCCATATAGTTTTGATAATTCTTTTTGATATCTTAGGAAAAAAGTTATTTTTTTTGGTATTCCTATGGTTTATACATTTTTCTTTTCATATCCAAAACTCTATTTAAACCCATTTTTCATCCAAAAAAATCATTTTTCATTTAAAATTTAAATAAAAACGAATTTATTTGTAGACTATATAATAGTATACAATTGGGTGAATTTTTTTAACAACCTTAATGTTTTGGGGATTAATTTGGATCATTCTCAATTTAATAAATCATAGAAAATACTACTAAGCAAATTCAAAAATCTCAAAACTCAATATATTTTTGGACCATTCTCAATATATTTTTGATAATGTTTATATGTGATATTAATAAATTACAAATCCCATAACTCATTAGTTTGAAATATTCAAAGTTGACAAGTTAATTTTTTGATGGAAAATATTTTTATTTAAATTTTAAATATACAAATATTTTCATAGCAAATCCGTTTTTATTTAAAATTTAAATGAAAGTTAATTTTTTGGGATGAAAATGGATTTAAATAGAGTTTTGTCTATGAAAAGGAAAATATATAAAACATAGGGGTACCAAAAGGAATAATTTTTTTCCTACGACACTAAAAGGAATTGTCAAAACCCCAAGGGTACCAAAAGGAATTTCCCAAAATATATTTATAGATCTATTTTTAACTAATACATCTACGCCCGGTACTATCCGGATCGGTAGTTTTACACTAGTTCGTTTTTCCTCCATTGAATGGTTATGTTTATAGTGTTGTCGGTTTTTATATTTCAACAATATCTTAAAATATAAATATGTAGAATGTCTTGCTTTAATACAGAGTAATTCATAAGGCATTGTTATCTGCAGGTGTATTTCATAACAGGGATTGTTCAAATTCAAATCACTACAATTGTAAAAAAGACTTTTATTTAATTGTACTGAGATTATATAATTCAATCAAACAATTAACATAATATATATTAATATACCAACAATTAATAGTGTAGAAATAATGACATGTCAATGGTTTGATCATCAATCAGATACATTTATTCTAAAAAAATACAAAATTACATGTGGATAAAAAGGTCGGGAATTAAGTTTGTATTGATTTACAAGGAACGTTTGTAATTGTAGGGCAGGCGAGCATGATGTATTGGGTCAATGTTGCTTAAGCGAAAGATTATATGACATCCATTTAGACCTGGTAAAATATGACCCAAACCGAAAAATCGACTCGAACCGCCCGAAATTGTCTGGTCATAACCCGAAAAATAAACCCGAAACTCGATTTTAACCGAACCCGATGACCTGAGAAATCTCTGGGTCAAAACTCGTTAACTTGTTGGGTCGAACGAAAAACGGGAATGGTGAAAAAATGACACACCTTGTTGGGTTCGGTTTTATTTTATTTTATTAATTTCTTATGAGAACTATTTTGATAATATGGCTTTTCTATTATAATTAATTATTATAGCCAAATGAACATGTGTAGGGATTACTCTTTATAATTTTGAAAACATTTTGGAGGAAATTTAAATCGAAAGCATATGGTTAGCCCTTTAGGCTTTACATTCTCGCTCAAAAAAGAAAAAATGATAAGGTTTTGAATTCAAGTTACAATATTATTACATGATATATGTATGTAAAAAATAAGACATAGTAGCATGCATTCATAATCAATTACAAATAAAGAACAAATAAAAAAGCAAAACAAAAAAAAAGAAAAGTATAAACACATGCATTTATTTGACAAGGAAAAGAAAAATAAGAGTTGTAGAGATAGATATTTCACTCAAAAAAAAAACAATTAGAGAGAAGTCATTAATGTAACAAGAGAGGGAGAATTTTAAGTGTTGTATAGATAGATAGAAGATAGATAGATAGAAGATTAATAGGTTAAAAATTTGAGTCTATGTCGTATCTGTTTATTATTCTCGTTCGATCTCTCGTTACAACATTAATTAAATTTAAGCTCATCATTTTGTTCCTCACCCTCAAATTTTTAGTAAGTACATTATCTCACTAGACCAACTAATAAATGATATTTGTTTCACCTTTCTCAACTCTCTAATACTCCCTCCGTTTCAAAATACATGACTGTTGAGGTCCGAAAACACCGAATGAGTGTAACGCGATGAGAGCAGATTGTTTGGTCTCAACCGAGTCAACAGACGAAGAGAGAACGTGTTAGGACGCTTGTGGTGTTTAACGCGATGAGAGTAGTGTGAAGGATGTTTTTGTATTAGCTGGGAGGTTACAAGGGTAGACAGAGATTCTCTATCGCGTTTTGGGTGTATCGGGCTACAACAATGATCTTAGCTCGAGATCTAGTGCATGTGATTCGCGAGGTTTTTTGATCCCTTACTTTGGTGCACGGAGCTCGCTATTTATAGGCGAAGTCCGGGCTGAGATCGATCGAGATGTCGATGTGGGACGAGCGCCGCCCAAGTACGTGTCGCTTTCGGGTTGGCTCTTGGGGTGGTGGCCGCGGAACCGGCCAATCGAAAGCCCGGATGGGACGTTGCCGCCCACCGCTCGCCCGATGGGACGTTACTGCCCACTGCTCACCTGATGGGACGTTGCCGCCCGCCCACTTGCATGGATGGGACGGGCTCCTCTCCTCGCGGTCGTGAGGCGATGTACGCGATGCGTACATCGCCAATCAGGCTTTTTGTCCTCCGGACTCCGCTTTAGTAGGGGATCACTGTTCTGGACCGGGACGCATGCTGATCGCGATGGTAGTAGGGCTTAGGGCTTGACGCCACTTTGAGAGGTTTATACTTAGTAATATTTTGTTTTGGTGGGGTGCTTTACCGCGTTGACGGTTCCTGGTATCAACACAACCCTATGGACCGGGCCTCGATGCCCTTTTGAGGACGGGTCCAAAAAAGTACCTTGAACCCGAAACGCGGTGATCGGAACGAGTTGGACAGTGAGGGCGAGCAAACGGGGAGAGTGGCGATGAGGGCAGTTGGGCCGTATCGTCTAATGGGCCGCTTGCGAGGCTCGACCCATAATCCCGCGGCCCGGCATGAATCGACATAAGAAAGAGCGGAAACCGCTCCGTCTTCCCCACTTCGTCATTTTCAAACACGATAACGCTGAATCCTCCATTTTCGCTCTCAACTGCCTCAGCCTTCCACCGCCGGACAACGCCGAATCCTCAATGCCGTCAGCGCAATATCCTCCGTCGCCTTCCCCCTTTTCCGGTACGTTCTTTCTCCTCGCCCTCTCTCTTTTTTCACCTTCCGCCTTTTTCTGGGTTTTCGGACTAGCCCTAGGCCCAGCGACGACGGCGCCGCTGGCGCCTGCGGCTTCGGGTGCGGAACTCCCCGAGGGCCGCCCCGCCCTGGGTAGGTTTTTCTGTGTTCTGGGCGGCGGTGGCCGTCACTACGCCACTGCCCTAAAAAAAACGTGGGCCAGGCTAGGGTTGCGCGTCGCTCCGATAGCCGTGGTGTGCTGGTGGCGACGCCGCGCCTGGCCCCAAGGGTCTTGTCGGGGAGACGAAAAGCCGTGGGTAGGGGAAACGGCGCGGGTAGGCAAAACGACGCGGGTGGGGGGATGACGTCTTCCTCTCGATGTCTTGTCCCATCAACGTCGTATTGCCGCGTTTTGACTTCCGGAGATGTGCGCTGGGAGCGGTGGAAAGTTTCTTGACACAGCGTGCGCGCCCCCAAGCCCTTTGTTCTGACAGGGCTTCCAGCCCTATCGCGAAATGACACCTGCCCGCGGTTGGGGTACCGCGCTTTTGTCTTTATCTGTTCTCTTCACTTTGTTGTTTATCGCGCTGTATGCTTCTCTTTTGCTTGTCTTTTCTTTCCCATACATATTATCCTTCTTTTTTCTTCCTCCAGGAGCCTCTTTGCTTCCGTGCCTTGGATTTGGGGTTTTCCAGCGATACCTGCCCTTCAGGCGTGGATCGCGGTGATCGTATAGTGAATTTGGACGAGTTCTACGCGCCAGACCCCTCGTTGGAGTACCTGGAGATGTCCGCGAGCGACTCCCAAAACAACTTTCGCGAGCCTGCCGGTTTGAGCCAGAGCGACCCGACCACCGTCTCTGCTGCCCGCACAAAGAGCGAGTCGTCCTCGCGTTCAATGGCCCGCTGCCGGCCCTTCGACCCTCATGACGAGGTCCTCGACGAGGCGTCTACCTCAGGGAACGCGAGGAGTTTCCCCTCGCGATATATTACAAGTTTCAGGGCAGAAGTACCTCGCTTCCGTCAGACGAGGCCCGGACGCCTGACCGAGTATGAAAACCCAACGACGCTGGCGAAGGGCAGTGCCACCATCCTTACTCTCGAGGAGCTGGATGTCATCGCGTCGGAATACCCCTGGCCGGCCGGGGTGGAGCTCTTACTGCCGCACGACGGGGGAAATAGCCTCGCTGTTTACGACGCGGGTGCCGTTATGTATGCGGCGAACCTTGTCGCGGGTTTTCGGGCCCCGCTACCGCGCTATGGCTCGGATTTTTTGTTTCACCACGAACTGGCCCCGGCCTTCATGGTGCCCAACTGCTGGAGCGTTATCGCGGCCTATCATATGCGGTGCCTTGAGCTAAATCATCCTCCCTCCGTGGGGCACATGCTACAGATCGTGACGGTGAAGTCGGACAAGAGGGGCATCGTGAATTTTAGCGTCACGCACTGCAACCTGCTGATCACTTCTTCCAACGTCGGCCCGCGATGGAAAGAGAAGTGGTTTATCATATACGACCCCTCGGGCAACGACATGCTTTGCCCGATTGTCCCCGACCAGTTCCGCCCCCATAAGCGTAAACGCGGTGAGACGAAAAGGGCCGCCGCAGCGAAGAAAGCCTTGGCCGCGCCTCGTAAAAGGGAGCAAAGTGTTTGGATAACACAAGAGCGTCTTGAACGCGCTGGGCTCAGTCTGAGGCCGGCACCTCCCCGGGAGAACGTGGTGCCTTCATCAGAACCCCCGTCCCCGGTGCCCGAGGGCGAGGGTATTCTTATCTTTCTTGCATTAGTCTTATTTTATTGCATGCCTCGTTATTGCTTTGAACGCGTTTAATCTAAACGTTTGTGACTTGTTTTTGCAGATATGGACGTATTTGAGGCTCTCACTGCCCCTTCTAACGCGACAGCCGCCGGCGCGCTCACTACTGCTAAGGCCGGGGGCCAGAAGGGCGTAACCGCGAAAGGCACGCCCGGCCCATCGGGGAAAGACCTCCCCGCAGACAAGGGCAAACGTGCGATGGGGGACGCCCCGAAGCGCAAGGGCCTGGAGGACGCGGGCCACGCCGAGGGCGCGGTCGCTAAGAAGTCCAAGAAGGGACTGGCCCGCGTCGGGGACCAAGCTCTCGAGGCCGTCGCGAAAGGTCCCGCCCAGATTAAGACGGGCACCGGGAGTCGCCGCCATTGGTCCCGAAGTGCCGAGGTGGCGGGTTTCGCCTGCGCCGGGCCGGCCTGGGGTACCTTCGACGCGGGCCAGTACTCCTATGAGGAGGAGAAGGAGTGGTTCGGGACCCTCAACGCGGAGGAGGTCGGAGGGGAGTGTATGAAGTACGGCCACATGGTATGTGGCCCCTTTATTTTTTAGTATCGACCCTTTGTAGCTTTTACCCGGGCTAACGATATGTTTTCATTTGCAGGTCAACGCGTGGATGAACTACCTCCCCGAACGTTTGAGCGTGGCGGAGACCCAGCTGGGAGAGGTGACCAAGGCCAAGGAGGCGGCCGAAGCGAGCCTCGCGGAGGCGCACGCACGGGCTGAGCAGGACGCAGAAGAGCTCAAGGCGGTCAAGGCCCAGCTCACGGTGGCCAGAAAGGAGGTGGCGGGGCTCAAGGCAACGTCTACAAAGCAGCATCGGCAACTGGAGGAGGCCCAGGCCAAGGCTTTGAACGCGGTGCCCGAGTTCCTCAAGTCGCGAGAGTACATGGACCGTCGCGTTGAGGATGCGAGAGCGGTCCAAGCTCTTAGTGCAGTCACCGCGGCTTTGCAGTACGTTGAGAGGTACAAGGTCAAGTACTTCGCCCCCGACCTCCAGCGCAAGATGGGAGTTGTTTGGGAGAACGGAGTGGCGAAGCCGCCGGCGGGGGTCGAGGAGGATAACGCGGAGGGAACTGATGCCTCGAATGCCAACCCTGAACCCCCAGCCGCTGAGGTCGACAAGGAAACAACCCCCGAGGACCCTCCTGCCTCCGAGACCGCGGTCAATGCTCCTGAGGCCTGAAGCCCTTCTCTGCCAAGCTTGAAGATCTGCTGCTTGTTTATTTTTTTTGTTTTTTGCTGAACTGGTGTTTTGTTTGGCCCTTGGGGCCCAAACAATATTTATTGCCGCGATGCGGCTGTAATTGTGCTTGACCTTGACGCGACGTAGGCGTCCTAACATCTTTTGCCACAACGCGGCCTTGTGATTAATTATTCTTCGTTTGTTTCCTCTTAACCTTTGATTTATGTTTTTGGAAACTATCCGTACCCAACCCCATGCCAAGCTAGGTGCTCGGACCGCGTTTGACAGTAGGTTAATGTAACTTTGTTTTTGCGAAAGCTTGCCGTACCCAACCCCATGCCAAGCTAGGTGCTAGGACCGCGCTTGACACTAGGTTAGTAAAGATAGATTTTGCGAAAACTCGCCATACCCAACGCCATGCCAAGCTAGGTGCTAGGACCGCGCTTGACACTAGGTTAGTAAAGATAGATTTTGCGAAAACTCGCCATACCCAACCCCATGCCAAGCTAGGTGCTAGGACCGCGCTTGACACTAGGTTAGTAAAGATAGATTTTGCGAAAACTCGCCATACCCAACCCCATGCCAAGCTAGGTGCTAGGACCGCGCTTGACACTAGGTTAGTAAAGATAGATTTTGCGAACTCGCCATACCCAACCCCATGCCAAGCTAGGTGCTAGGACCGCGCTTGACACTAGGTTAGTAAAGATAGTTTTTGCGCGCATTAGCAGAAAACCACAAGTGAGGATGGCAACTTTGGAGTTTTTGATGTTTTAAGGCTAAATGCGACTGCGAGGGGTGGAACCCAACTCGAGTGCGCCTAAGCGCATCGCGCGCGTTAGCGGACAATCCCGAGCGAGGACGGAAACTCGGGTTTCCCTAACGACTGTGGAGTTTTTGATGTTTTAAGGATTTATGCAACTTCGAGGGGTGGAACCCAACTCGAGTGCGCCTAAGCGCATCGCGCGCGTTAGCGGACAACCCCGAGCGAGGACGGCAACTCGGGTTTCCCTAACGACTGTGGAGTTTTTGATGTTTTAAGGCTTTATGCAACTGCGAGGGGTGGAACCCAACTCGAGTGCGCCTAAGCGCATCGCGCGCGTTAGCGGACAACCCCGAGCGAGGACGGCAACTCGGGTTTCCCTAACGACTGTGGAGTTTTTGATGTTTTAAGGCTTTATGCAACTGTAAGGGGTGGAACCCAACTCGAGTGCGCCTAAGCGCATCGCGCGCGTTAGCGGACGACCCCGAGCGAGGACGGCAACTCGGGTTTCCCTAACGACTGTGGAGTTTTTGATGTTTTAAGGCTTTATGCAACTGCGAGGGGTGGAACCCAACTCGAGTGCGCCTAAGAGCATCGCGCGCGTTAGCGGACAACCCCGAGCGAGGACGGCAACTCGGGTTTCCCTAACGACTGTGGAGTTTTTGATGTTTTAAGGCTTTATGCAACTGCGAGGGGTGGAACCCAACTCGAGTGCGCCTAAGCGCATCGCGCGTGTTAGCGGACGACCCCGAGCGAGGATGGCAACTCGGGTTTCCCTAACGACTGTGGAGTTTTTGATGTTTTAAGGCTTTATGCAACTGCAAGGGGTGGAACCCAACTCGAGTGCGCCTAAGCGCATCGCGTGCGTTAGCGGACAACCCCGAGCGAGGACGGCAACTCGGGTTTTCCGTAACGATAGGTTCATTATTTGGACAGTGCACGATAGTTGTCTCGTTTCATTCACATAAAAGCAGGTAGGATCAGGACATTACAACCGACCGCCACGCGGTGACAACACTAGCTTATTTACACATAGTATTTCTTGAGGCGTGCCTCATTCCACGTCTTGGCGAGAGTTTGCCTCGTCGTCGGATCTGTGAGTTTGAAGGCCCCCGGGACAACTTCCTTGGAGAGGCGGTAAGGGCCCTCCCATTTCGCGTCAAGCTTGCCCCCGTCGGTTCTTCGGAGGGCTAAATCGCCCTCCTTGAGGCCGCGGGGCTTGACCCTCTTGTTGTAGTACGCCGCGGTCCTTCTCTTGTATTCAGCCGACCGCAGCTCCGCCGCCTCTCGGCGCTCATCGCGAAGGTACATTTCCACCTTGAGAGCCTCGTCGTTGGTGAACTGGTCGTACCCCGCGACTCGCTCTGTGGGCAGCATGGACTCGATGGGCACGACGACATCACTGCCGTAAGCCATCGCGAAGGGTGTTTCTCCCGTTGCTCTGCGCGGCGTAGTGCGGTTTGTCCATAAAACAAGAGGCAACAGCTCTGCCCACCGGCCCTGTACGCCGTCCAGCCTGCGGCGGAGGTCGTCGAGTATTCTCGCGTTCGCATTTTCCACGAGTCCGTTGGACTGAGGGTGTGCAACCGAAGAAAACTTCAACTATATGCTCAAACTTGCGCAAAAGTCTCGCGTCTCCTCACTGTCGAACTAAGGGCCGTGGTCTGTCATTATCGCGATGGGGACGCCGAAACGACAAACCACATTTTTCCAGAGAAAGCCGCATACCTTCGCGCTTGTGATTCGTGCCATGGCCT
Source organism: Polygonum aviculare (assembly GCA_934048045.1). Taxonomy (NCBI): domain Eukaryota; kingdom Viridiplantae; phylum Streptophyta; class Magnoliopsida; order Caryophyllales; family Polygonaceae; genus Polygonum; species Polygonum aviculare. The sequence goes on along the minus strand of OW204028.1, from coordinate 31,065,033 downwards.
CGGCCTCCACCCACTTGGTGTAGTAATCGACCAGGACCAGGATGAACTGTACCTGCCCAGCGGCTTTAGGGAAGGGGCCTAGGATGTCCATGCCCCACATCGCGAACGGATAGGCAGGCTGGATGCCGCGCAGTTCTCGCGCTGGAGCGTGTTGAACGTTTTCGTAGCGCTGACACTTGTCACACTTTTGTACGTATGCCGCCGCATCGCGGCGCAGGGTAGGCCAATAGATCCCCATCCGGACTATCTTGTGGACCAGAGTCCGCCAACCCGGGTGACCTCCGCATATGCCCTCATGCACCTCCTCGAGGACCTCGAAGACGGTGGCCTCGTCTACGCAGAGCAGGTTGGGCTCCGCGTAGCCGCGGCGATTCAACTTGTCGCCTTCAATGCAGAACCGCGCGGCTTTGAGCTTGAGTTTGCGCGCGCTCATGGCATCGTCCTGGGGCAACTCCCCGGTTTGGATGTATCGGACTATGGGAGCCATCCACCCCTCCGTGGCCAGCGCGAACACCGTGTTGGTCACACCGCGTTGCATCTTCCTCTCGATTACGACCTTGTTGCCGACCTCAGGCGGGAGGGCTGAACCCAACTTGGCCAGTGCGTCAGCCTTGGCATTTGCCGCACGCGGTATGGACTCAATGGCAAAAGTCTCGAGGCAGGTGATCAACGCTTTGACCTTGGCGCGATATTGGGGCAGAAACCCCGTGGTGCACTCGTACTGGCCGCCGACCTGCCGCGCGACTAGCTCAGAATCTGTGAAAACCCTTATCCTCCGCGCGCCCACCACTAAGGCCATCTCAATTCCCGCGATCACCGCCTCATATTCGGCCTCGTTGTTGGTGGCCTCGAAACCGAAATTGAGGGCATGCTCGGATGCGTAGGAGGGTCCCTCAAGGACCACTCCCGCACCCGACCCCAGGTCGCAATGCAAGCCGTCAACAAAGACCCTCCACTCGTCGGGGCTCTCGTCCGTGTCGGGGAAGGTGACCTCTACCACGAAGTCGGCAAGGGCCTGCGCCTTGATCGCGGTCCTAGGGTGGTAGGAGATGTCAAATTCTGACAACTCGACCGCCCACTTGGTCATTCTTCCCGACAGCGCGGGCTGATGCAGGATTTGGCGCAGAGGGAGGTCCGAGAGGACCTGTATGGGGTGCGCTTGGAAGTAGGGGCGCAACTTCCTGGCCGCCACCACAACGGCCAGAGACATCTTCTCCGCGGGTGAGTATCTCTGTTCTGCCGGCTGGAGCACCCTGCTGGTGAAGTACACCGGGTAGCTGAAGTCGCGAGTGAGGACCGCGCTGACCGTATGCTGGCTTACGGCTATGTACAGCTGTAGATCCTCACCCGGGATGGGCGGGGAAAGCGTTGGAAGATTGGCGAGGTAGACCTTCAGAGCCTGGAACGCGCCCTCCATCTCCTCCGTCCATTTGAAGGTGGTGGTGCTCTTGAGACAGGAGAAGAAAGGCAGGGCGCGGTCCGATAACCTGGAGCAAAAACGCCCAAGATAATTTACAGCGCCCGCCAGTCGCTGGACCTCGTTGCGCGAGGCCGGCGAACGCAGTTCCAACACCGCGACGACTTTGGCAGGATTGACGTCTATACCCCTCGCGCTAATCATGAATCCGAGGAACTTTCCCGATTTCACCCCGAAGACGCACTTTTCCGGGTTTAGGCTCATGCGGTGGGCACGCAAGGTTTGGAAAACCTCGGCCAGATCGGCCAGGTGCTCCTGCGCGTTGTGGCTCTTGACCACAATGTCGTCGACGTAGGCCGAGACGCTGCGCTTCAGCTGTTTCCGGAAGACATGGTCCACCAGGCGCTGGAAAGTAGCCCCCGCGTTCTTCAAACCGAAGGGCATCACCTTGTAACAGAAAGTCCCGCGTTGAGTGATGAACGCGGTGGACTCCTGATCCAGGGGATCCATGGCTATTTGATTGTAGCCGGAATAGGCGTCGAGGAAGCTCAGCGCGATATGACCGGCGGTGGAGTCGACCAGATCATCGATGGAGGGCAGGGGGTAACTGTCCTTAGGGCAGGCTTTGTTGAGGTCCTTGAAGTCGACACACATCCGCCACCTCCCGTTGGACTTCTTCACCAGGACGACATTGGAGAGCCAAGTAGGATACTTGACCTCGCGGATGAGGTTGACGCGCAGGAGCTTCTCAACTTCCTCATTTGCCGCGCTGGCGCGCTCCTCATTGGTTTTCCGGCGCCTTTGACAAACGGGCCGGGAACCCGGGCTCACGCGAAGTGAATGGAGTGCCACCTCGGGGGGGACGCCTTTTAGGTCCGTCGCCGTCCACGCGAACACATCGCGAGAACGGGCCAGGAGATTTTGCAGGCCCTCGGCGTCCGCTCCGGTCATGCAGTCCCCGACAAACAGTTTCTCGGCAGCGTCGGGAAAAGGGGTGATGGCGACCTTCTCGAAGTGACCGAGGGGCTCGCGCTCACGCTCCTGCTGTACATCCAACTCCGCGCTGGCACCGCCCGTGATAACATACGCGGCAGGGCGAGCGCGGGTTGACGCCTCATAGCACTTTCGTGCCTCAATCTGTTGGCCTTGGGCGACTCCGACCCGGTCCTCCACGGGGAACTTCAAAACCAAGTGGTAGATGGACGCGACGGCTTGGAACTTCATCAACGAAGTCCGCCCCATTATCGCGTTGTAGATGGAGGGGAGCCGGACGACAGTGAACTCGATGGGCTCTGTCCGGCGGGCGTCTTTGCTATCCCCCAGGGTCATGTCCAGAGTGACCAACCCCGCGACGTCGACCTCGTTGCCGGAAAAACATGTGAGCTTCCCGGCGTAAGGAAGGAGCATGGAGGGGGAGATGCCCAGCTGTGCGAACGCGTCGTAGTACAGGATGTCCACCGACGCTCCCGTGTCCACCATGATTCTCTTGACAATCTTGGTGGCGATAACCGCGTGCACAACCAGAGGATCTGTGTGCAGAGTGATGAGCTCGCGGGAATCACCGGGTCGGAAGGTGATGTCAGCATGAGGGATTCCCGACGCGCCCAAACTGTTGATGGAGCCACCGGAGGTAGAGGCGCGAGCATAACGCTTCCTTTCCCCGCCACTAGACCCCGCGAGGGTGGAACCCCCAGCGATGGTGTTGATGTAGAGGTTGGGATCGTTTTGGTTGACCTCCCCTCTCGCGGGCGCGGAGCCGGCCAAAGTATTTGCCTGCGCCGGTTGCCCACCGTCGTTGCGGGGTCCGAGAGCCGTGGTGTTAGCCCCGGTGTACGGGTCGTTGTTGTACGGCCCGTTGCCACCGCGGTTATTGCGTGGCCCGCGGTATCCCTGATACCCGCGACCACGACGGCCTCCACCACGGTTATGGCCACCGCGCTGCCCACCCTGAGGCTTTGTTGGTGTGGTGGATACGGTGAGGGCCTCCGGGGTGGTTTTGGCCTTTCCCCTCCCGCGATCCTGCGTGGGCTTTCCTGCCGCGTCCTCCGCGAAGACGCGCTTGGTGATGGCGTCGCAGGCGTCCTCATAGGTGTGCAGGGTTTTCCCGCACATTTTGACCTTGAAAGCTCCATCACGGAGGTTGTGGATTAACATATCGCGGGCGGAGGTGTCGTTGAGTTGAGGCACCTCCGACGCCGCGTTGACAAACCGGGTGAAGAAGGCTGCCAATGTCTCCTCCTCGCCCTGTGTCACGCTCATGAGGTCCTTCGTCGTCTTCATGCGCGTCCGAGACCCGCTAAAGTGGGACATGAACCGACGTGTTAGATCCTTGAAAGACGTGATGGAGCCCACAGGGAGGTTGGTGAACCACCTCATCCCGGCGGTTTTAAGGGTGGAGGGGAAGACCCGACAGTACATGGCGTCATTGTAGGTGTTGAACGTCATGTGAGCGAAAAACTGCCTGACGTGCTCCCCCGGGTCTTTCGTGCCGTCGAACTGTAGCGCTGCCGACGGCCTCTGGAACCCCTTTGGCATGGGCTCCTCTTGGATGAAGTCAGCGAAGGGGCTGCCGTAGGCGGTGCCGCGATCGTCCACCAGCATGTTACTCCGGGAGCCGGAGCGTGTGGACTGGGGACGAGAGGTAGAGCGCCCCCGCGATATGCTCATGTCCTCACTCGAGCTCCCCGGAGGCGGGGTGTGGTATGCCTGGCCTGGCCCGTAGCCCGCGGCGTAAGCGGGTACATACGGCTGGTGGGGCATTGGGTAAGCACCCTGGCCATGCTGCATGGGATACGCACCCTGGCCGTAGTGGTACGCAGGGGCGTAGCCTTGGAAGTGAGGGTTGGGAGGTGACAACGCGTTGGGAGCGTCCTGCTCCACCTCTTGCCCCGTCGAACTCCCGTTGGTCGTGGAGTACTCCTCAACGTAGGGCTCCTGCGCGGGTGCGTACTCTTGGAAGTACTGCGCGTGGACATACCCCTGGAACGGGGCTTGCGGCTGGAAACCCTGTTGGAAACCCGGGTTCCACCCTGGCACGGCCTGTGGTTGCTGCACGGGCGGTGACCCGTAATACCACGGAGGTGGCGGCTGCATCCCGAAGGCCGCACCGTCGGCGTAGTAAGCGTTGTTGCTGTTAGCGTCCATCACTCTGCGTCGGTTGAAGCGGTGCCTGCTTAGTTTGAGGAGGGTCCCCACGGACGGCGCCAATGTTGAGGTCCGAAAACACCGAATGAGTGTAACGCGATGAGAGCAGATTGTTTGGTCTCAACAGACGAAGAGAGAACGTGTTAGGACGCTTGTGGTGTTTAACGCGATGAGAGTAGTGTGAAGGATGTTTTTGTATTAGCTGGGAGGTTACAAGGGTAGACAGAGATTCTCTATCGCGTTTTGGGTGTATCGGGCTACAACAATGATCTTAGCTCGAGATCTAGTGCATGTGATTCGCGAGGTTTTTTTGATCCCTTACTTTGGTGCACGGAGCTCGCTATTTATAGGCGAAGTCCGGGCTGAGATCGATCGAGATGTCGATGTGGGACGAGCGCCGCCCAAGTACGTGTCGCTTTCGGGTTGGCTCTTGGGGTGGTGGCCGCGGAACCGGCCAATCGAAAGCCCGGATGGGACGTTGCCGCCCACCGCTCGCCCGATGGGACGTTACTGCCCACTGCTCACCTGATGGGACGTTGCCGCCCGCCCACTTGCATGGATGGGACGGGCTCCTCTCCTCGCGGTCGTGAGGCGATTTACGCGATGCGTACATCGCCAATCAGGCTTTTTGTCCTCCGGACTCCGCTTTAGTAGGGGATCACTGTTCTGGACCGGGGCGCATGCTGATCGCGATGGTAGTAGGGCTTAGGGCTTGACGCCACTTCGAGAGGTTTATACTTAGTAATATTTTGTTTTGGTGGGGTGCTTTACCGCGTTGACGGTTCCTGGTATCAACAATGACCATTTGGACATTGCACATATATTAAGAAAAAAATGTTATTCCTATATTACCCCTATCAAATGTAGAGTTAATCATTTGTTTAGAGAAATATGAAAAAGTGTAATGATTATGATAAAGATAATTATTAGGGGTATAAATGGAAAGAGATGGGTAAAAAATGTGAAATGGACAAGTATTATGAAACAAGAAAAAGTGTCCAAATAGTCATGTATTTTGAAACGGAGGGAGTATTATTTTTTTATTAGTCATTATACACTTTTTGTATTTGTTTATTATAGTAGTCACATTTTCTTAAAAAATGTGATTACAAAAAATATTCTAAAAAAGGTCAAGTGTTTAAGGTGTATGAAAAAGAACTATCTGTTTAATTAGGCGGTCTAAACAATTATCTAACTGAATAATACAAATATTTAGGCGGCTTAAAAGATTAGACAAACTAAAATTTTTAACTTCTAAACATAGTTTAAATAGTATTTCAATTGAATTTTTAAAATCATATATGATTACTTTTTGAGGGAAAACCCCAATAAGAGTCACTTAAAAACCACTTAAATACAATATTAATTCAAAACTAACTACTTGCTATAACATCACATCATCCTTTTATTCTTGAGGTTTGTTTTCAAACTTTCAAAAAGCAAAAAAGACATTGACTTTATCAGAAGTAGCTAAGAAGCCTAAGATCAAGTCAATCGTTTGACCGTTTGACCAACAACCCTCAATCAAAGAAGTGTCATAATCTTACTTGGGTTTCACTAGCGATTGTAACCGTCAAAGTTGTCCAAGCTCCGTTTTCCTTCGTCTACTACAATACACCATCTCAATCAAAAGAATTTCAAATAAACTAATACAAAAATTATTTAGAGCATCTCCAAGAGATGCTCCAAAATCTTGAAAATTGTATTTTTTGAGAATTTTGGCTTATTTTTAGCCCCAACAACATCCCCATATGAATCTCCAAAATGGAGAAAATCTCCAAACTTAGAGAAGGTTTCCCCAAATTTGGAGACATCCCCATATTGCTTTTTGCATTTAATCCTATTTTCTTTTTATTTTATTTTTAGTAGATTAAATGTTGATTGGTTTGTACTTGTGATCATTGTTAGAAGAAAAAAGAATAATAAATTCTAATTCTCCATTTTAGATAATCTGTTGGAGTTGGAATAATTTTTTTTTGGAGAATATAGGTCTTATTACCCCATTATAGAGAAAACTTTGGAGCATCTCTTGAAGATGCCCTTAGGACTAGTTTATTAACATTATTTTTTGACTATGTGCGCACCACGCAAGATCGTGGCGGATAATTCACATGAAATTTAGTAACATAGACATTAAACCTAAACCGGATCACCCACCATACGAAAATATCCGTTCGAGGAGTCGGTTGCATGGACCATACAAGCCATATTGATCCGCATATCTCTACTAAGCGTAGCTACGTGGACATCCACTCAACGTTGTGGCATGGACCTCTGCACAATAGGAATTACAATACGGTAATGAAAATCACGAATGATCTACCACATCATGAAGAATTTGGTATCTATATGACTATTAAAAAGAAACCTTCCATGGTTGTTTGAAAATTTTCTAAAATTATTTAAACTCCACGCTAACAAGTTGTGTGGGTGTCCACGCCAAGATGTTGTGTGGACTTCCACGTAACTACGTTTAATAGATATACACAATACTATATGGCATGTATGGTTCATACAACGACTCGAACACATATTTCGTGGTGGGTGATCCGTTTTAATCCATGCTACTATGGTTGCACGCCACGAAGTTGTGATGCAAATAGTGAAAAACCAATGTGCAAATAGTCCCCTTGGATAATTTTATCACTATATTCTATATTAGAAAAATAGATAAATTATACCAAATCTATTTTTGTATGGAAGATGAGGCATCTTGAATCAAAAATGAATTTGCTGTTTATCTATTATGATACCAATAAGAATTAATTTTTTTGCATCTACATTTTCTCAATTGGAAATTGAATGGATTGTTATAAATTATGTAGTTTAACCTCAAGGGGATGGTCTAGTGGAGCATGACATGACATCGGTGATGTCTCTCATTTTGGAGGTGTTTTAGTGGTTAATTTCCTTTGTAAATATGTGTTTTTCATTCTCTTCCTTATAGTTTCGATCCCTTTTTAGCCTAGTTCCCGGTTTTCTTCAAGAGTCGGAGACTATGCGAGTTTTGTGTGTTTTTGTAGGTAAAATGGCAAGAATGAGAGCGATTTCAAGGAGATAAGGAAGGAGCCAAGTCAAGGAGGAAAGAGCCAAGCCAAGAATGAAGTGGAACCAAGAGAAACCAAGAGAAGAAAGCAAGGATCGAGGCCCAGGATCGAGTTCCACCATGTCGGGCCCGAGATCGAGCGACCAGCGAACGGGACCGAGGTTGGACAACGTCGGGCCCGAGGTCACCCGTGTCGGTCCAAAGTCGGCAGAATTTTGGATTGCTCCCCAAGGCATATTTTTAGCAACTTTCCACATTTGCCCCTTTCTAAATTGGGATTCCTTGGTCCCCAATCCTTAGAAGGCTATAAATAGAGGTGATTAGAGAGCATCAAAGGCATGTTTTTGGGGATAGACCACAACCAAATCACTCTCTAAAGGCTCAAAGGAAGAATTTGGAGGGCAAGGAGAAGAAGGAGGAAGGAAGAGGAGAGAGGCCGGTGGAGAGAGAGAGAGGTCTAGTGAGTTTTTGTGCTTTGTTTTGCTTTGATCTAGTAGAATTGAACTTGGATTTTGTAGAGACCTTTTGAATTTGAATGAAATTGGAGTTTGGTTTGATGTTGATGATTGAGATTTGTTTGATTTCCCTTTTGATTTCGTTTTTCTCTTACTTGATGGAGTAGATTCCATAGTCTTGGGCTATGGGGGAAGCCCTTAGTTAGATTTGGGTAGAAAACCCCAATTCCATAGCCTTGAGTGCTTGATTTGTGAATCCTCTCTACACTAAGCTTCAATTCTCTTGTGAAAACAAGGGGCTTAGGGCTTGTGATTGGTAAGAGCAAAGCGAAAGCATCTCGAACCCAATTGCTAGACCTAACATCGAAGGAGAGTGAAAACTCCCTTGGGTCGAAGTGTAGATTGGAGAGATTTGGGGCGATCAACCTCGATCTCATTAAGATCAAACTCTTATTGGCTGAATTGGGGAAGAATATCCAAGTCTAGCTAGGTGTGGAACCCAAAAACCCAAGACCGATCTACTAATTTTGCTTAAATCGAGTTACCCAGTACATCGGGCCCGACTTGCATCAACGTCGGTCCCGGCCAAATCGACCTCGATCCACCCTCGGACCGAAGTGACCAGTGTCGGTCCGAGGTGATCTCTCTTTGCTTTTCTTTCGCTTTTACCTTGTTTTCATCCCTTTTTAAGTATTTCCGGGTACACTCGACACACGAACTCCCGTGTGTTCGACACCCTACCTCTTTACTACAATCTTGAGGTTCGGTTTTATAAATTTAAATTGTGAGACCTCCGATCCCGGACCGATCAGAATTTTGGCGCCGTTGCCGGGGAGTTCTACTTGTTCGAGGTACCCATTTTTGTTGAGTCTTTGATTTTGTAGTGATTTGGGTAAGGGATTAGCCCGAGCCCCTTGTTTTGTTTTGATTCGGTTTTTGTTTGTGTCTTTGGTTGTAGGTGCATGCGAGCTAGTTCCGTCCGAGGAACTCCTGAGCTCGACTTTGTGATTGACCCGGAGAGTATTCTAAGGCAAGCCCGCAAGAAGAAGAGGATGGCGGACCAAGCCCGAGATGAGGAGTTCGAGAGGTTGAGAGCCGAAATGGCTCGAATGCAAATTGAGATGGCAAACCGAGATGCCGAGGCCCGTAGGGAGAGGGAGCAAAGGATAAGATTGGAGGCCCAAATCAACACTCAACCCCGGAATGCTAGACAATACATGCATCCGGAGTTGAAGGTCCCGGAGCCGGCCATAGTCTTACCGGAGGTGTCGAGGAATTTTGAGATCAAAACTCAATTTATCTCGCTCATCAAGAGAGAGCAATTCCAAGGGAGGCCGAACGAGTGTCCGATCGAGCATGTCAAGCAATTCAAGGACCTTTGCGAGACCATTTCCACGGATGATGAGACACTTGAGTATGTGCTACTCAAAGCCTTCAAGTGGTCTTTGGGAGGAAAGGCTTTGCATTGGTTGGAGAGTCAAGCACCTCGATCTATCACCTCATGGAGAGCCCTAAATGAAGCATTCTTGATGAAGTTCTTCCCACCCACCAAGACGATGGAGCTTAGGCGGAAGATTGCTAGTTTTCAACAAGGAGCTTATGAGCCACTTTTTGAGGCGTGGGACCGGTTCAAAGAGATGTTGAGAGCATGCCCGACACATGGTCAACAACCTTATGTCCTACAAGACATCTTTTTCCAAGGGATCAACACCGCCACGAAGGACAAATTGAACCTCCATACCGATTGTGGGTTCATTGACTTGCCACCGGAGCAAGCGTGGGAGTTGTTGGACAAACTCTCGGATTATGAGGCGATGTATGGCACTAGCAACGTGGCCAAGGAGGGAAGAGTCCATGGAGAAGGCCCGAAGAAGCTCTACGACCCCAAGAGTGAAGAGGTGGACAAGGATGTGAAGATCCAATTCTTGGAGGACGAGTTGAACAAGATGAGGAGGAAGATGAGTTATGCCCAAACCACAAGAGCATGTGAAGAGTGTGGTTCCTTGAAGCATGGAGCTCAAGAGTGCCCAAATGAGCGCCAAGTCCGATTGGCAGAGCAAATTGAGGAGGCTCATTATGTTCAAAGGAATTTCGGAGGGAGAACCAACTTCAACAACAATGGAGGAAGGTGGAATCAAGGGCAAGCAAGTGGCTACAACAACAACTTCAACCAAAACGAGCCAAGAGCCCAACAACAACCATACCGACCTCCCGGTTTCTATGAGAAAACTCCACCATGGGCTCAAGATTTGAAGAACCAAGTTACCAACATGGAGAGGAAGTTTGATGATCAATTCAAGGAGTTGGGTGTATGGAGAAGGCAAGTGGACAACCAATTTGTTCACATGGCGAATCAACTTCCAAGAGAGGAAGGGAGACTCCCGGGCCGACCCGAGGAGAATCCCCGTGCCCCACAACAACAAAACGAAGTTCGAGCCATAGGATTGCGGAGTGGACGAAGTTTGCCCGAGCCACAAGAGCCAAAACCAAAAGAAGAGGAGCCAGCAACTCGGAACGAGTTACCCAGCAACTCGGGCCCGAGGTCCTCTGAAGTCGAACCAGAAGATGGAGGAAGTTCCCTGAGTTGGACCGAGTTACCCAGCAACTCGGGCCCGACTTGCTCTGAAGTTGGCCCGATGTCCTCTGAAGATGGCCCGACTTGTCCGGAAGACTTTTGCCCTGGGACCGAGGTTCCAGAAGTCGGTCCCGAGGTACCTCCAACGTCGATCCAAGGTGATTTTGTCGAGAAGAGTCGATCCAAGGAGGATGATCCAAGCAAGAAGCAAGGTGGCACTACTCTTCCTTATCCTATGAAGAAGCCCAAGGAGATTGTTGAGGGCAAGTTCAAGCGGTTCTTAAAGCTTTTGCAAGGCTTGAACATCACTATTCCTTTCACCGATGCTCTAAGCGAGATGCCGTCTTATGCAAAGTTTTTGAGAGAGATCTTGAGCAAGAAGAGGTCGATCATTGAGATGCAAGACGAGGTGAAGATATTGGAGCTACCTCAAAAACTTGGAGATCCCGGAAGATTTGCCATCACCATAGGGATTGGTTCTCAACAATTCAAAGCTCTTTGTGATCTAGGAGCGAGTATTTCGGTTATGCCCATGAGCATATGGAGGAGGGCTAACCTTGGAGAGTTGGAGCCGGTCGATATGAGTCTCACCATGGCCGATGGTTCTTCAACAAAGGCTACCGGAATACTTGATGATGTCCCGGTTCGTGTGGGAAGATATTTTGTGCCCGATGACTTCGTGATCCTAGACATGAAAGAAGATCCAATGGTGCCCATTATTCTCGGAAGACCATTTCTAGCCACGGCGGGTGCCAAGTTTGATGTGAGGAATGGGAAAGTCACCTTCGAGATTGGAGAAGAGAAGGTTGAGTTCCATTTCAACAAGGCCCTAAACGAACCGGATGCATTGGCAATCTTGAAGCTTGAAGAAAGTGCCAAGTGCAAGAGAGAGAAGTTGGAGTCCACAAGAGAAGAAGCACCATTGAGAGACCATGACATGGTCAATGTTCAAATTCATGATGAGGCAAGAGATGGAGATGGAGCCAACCCACCAAACCATGAAGAGTATCCTAATCTATATCCTTTTGATGTGGGAGACTCTTTTATGAGTTTAGATGATTTGAAAGAAAATTTAGGAGATGACTATCTTTGCTTAGATGACTTGCAAAATGACTTGAGTTATGATGTTATAGAGTCTCCTAGAAATTCTTTAGACTTTTGTGATGTAGGTGACAAGATGCAAGATGAGTTGATGCAAGAGGTGCAAAGCTACACTTTGGAGGATAAGGATGATGGAGGCCACATTTTCATCAAACATAAATGGTGGCATTTTGGCTATGATGATTGCGGAGATGTCTATGGCAAGGAGGACCAATTCACGGTTTTTCACCCTCCTTGAAGGGTAGAGGTTAGACGTCAAGCTAATGACGTAAAAAAAAAGCGCTTCTCGGGAGGCAACCCGGGTTTGGTAGATTCATTTTCGTAGTTTCTAGCTTGTTTCTTTTTGCCTTAGCTTAGATTAGTCCTAATCTTTTCTCTAGCTTGTATTTTGTGGAAATGTGTGTTATGTGAGCTTCATTAGCATGTGTGGTATTTGTGGAAATGATGCAAACGGTTGTTGATGGGAGTAACCAAAGTGTGGGATTTTTAGGAGCCAAAATCGGGTAGGACCGAGGTACCCAGTACCTCGGGCCCGAGGTGTCCAACATCGGTCCAAGCTAGCCGACTCACCTTAGCCTTGATTTTGTAAGAAATTCCTACTATACCCTCTTGACCCACCTTTGTCTTCTTCCCCATTTAAAGACCCATTTCCCTTACCTAACATCACCATCACCATAACTACTTTCCCAAAATACCAAATTCTCTCTCAAAAGCCAAAATCGATCCAACCTTCCCTCCATACTCGATCCTCAAGCTACCTCACCACAAGATCTCGATCCATCCCCTAGTTCACCCAAGCATTGAACCAAAAGCCAAAAATCCTACCTAAAACCTATAGATCTTCATCATTCTTCTAGATCTAGAAAAGAAAATTTTGAGTTTTAAGGATTTGCTTGCTAGGAGTTCTTGTTTGCTTCATATTTGGTATGTGAATCTCGATCTCTACTTGATTCCTTGTGAATTTCATGATTTCATTGCTAAATTTGAGAGGTGCCATGATTGAGTAAGCTTGAACTTTGCACATCAATGGTGATTTGCATGTCTTATGAAATTTGTGCTTAATTGTTGCTAAATTCCACTTAGAACTTCGATTGATGATGATTGATGGTAGAATTTGGATTTTAGAGGCATGAATAGTTGTTGCATGATTGAATCTAGAGTGAAAAGTCGGATTAGACTCGGTCCGAGGTACCCAGTACCTCGGGACCGACGTTCCATATCGGTCCAATGACTCGGACCAAGGTCCCCAACCTCGGGCCCGACGTCACTTGCAAGTCGATCCAGTGCTTTTCGAGTTTCTCTTGCGTGATATTAAGATTTCTTGCACATGAATATTGGTTATAGCATGCTATTCATGATATTATTTGAAGCTTGACCATTGATATGAAAATCTTATTTCCTGCATGATTGACTTTTGTGGATTGAGTGTGCTAAGTTCAAGTATGGGGTTGTCTCCTTGAATGACAAGTTGTTGATAATGGAAGCTTGTGTTTGTGTTGGATTTTACCTTGTAGTTTCTTTGGTTTTTGATTGTATGTAGGTGCCATGTCTACCCGAGCATCTTCTTCAAGGATGGAGAAAGCCACTAAGAAGTCCAAGAAATCGTCCAAGAGAGTCCAACGGATGGACGATGTTCGTATTGAGGATAAGGACGAGGCTAGAGAGTATGAGCGTCTCATGGGTCTATCCCACCACACCCGGTGGTTAGATTGGGAATCAATCCGTAAGATGTGCATGGATGAGGCTCTTACTCGATGCTACTCCACCATAGGGCTTAATGTCTTGCTAAGGTGCAACAACACTCACTTTCCCGCCTTGACGTCCGAGTTCATGGCGACTTTCAAATGCACTTATGAGGGAGTTGAGAGTGATGGCATTATTTCCTTCCAATTGGGCAACGAGTTGCAAGAACTCTCACTTCGGAATTTGGCGGTTTATCTTGGATTTCCTTTTCCAAGAGATGAAGCTTTTGTTGACAATGAGAAGGTCGACTATCTTTGGAAGTACATAGCCGGGAGAAGTGAGATGAGGAAAGGCGCTTCAACAAATGAGATAGCAAACCCACTTTTCCGAGTGATGATCCGAGCCTTGGGTTGTTCTATCTTTGCAAGACATGAGCTAAGCAAGCCGATGAAGGAGGAGGCTATGCTACTCTACGAGATGTTGTTTGAGCATGAGAAGTCAATGAACCTCACGTGGGAATGGGTGAAGATGGTGAGGGACTTTCAAAGTTCTTCATGGATATACTTTGGAGGTATGATTGCCCGGTTAGCTCATAGTCTCGAGGTGGATTTGTCTACCTACACGCCGGCGGCAAATGGCGTGGAGTTCATGGACCTCAAGTATTTCAAGAAGGCCAACATTATCAAGGAGAAGGTTGTCCCCGGTTTCATGGACCGACTCATGCCCCATTCAAACTTTGGCAAGGTACAAGTCCCATTGGGAGTTCGACTCTTTGACCTTACTTCTTACTATAATTGGTATCAAGTATGGGCGGGGAACGACAATCCCTATGGAGAGCCGGAGGGGACACTCGAGGTTAGGAGACGTGCACGACATATACGTTTCACTACACCTCAAGCTTCCCCGGACACCGAAGAAGAGGAGGCCAATCAATTCGAGTTTGTAAGAAGAGATGATATGGAGGTGGATGCACCAAGAAATGAAGAAGAAGAAGAAGGAGGAGGTGGCTACCAACACTTGTTCACCGACCACTCCCCCACTCTCTTGGACCGAGGTACATCCGATGTCGGGCCCGACGTTCATCAACGTCGGTCCGATGTGTTTTTGCCCGATCCGGTCCCTAGTCACTTCGAGAGGGGCGAGGGAAGTGGAGCACACCAAGCGCCGCCTAGCTTCGGAGGATATGAGGGGTATGCCCAATGGTATGGCCCCGGAATGGTCTTCCCCGAGCCGAGCCAAACGGTGGACATGAACTTCTTAGCAAACCAAATGGCACATCTCCAACTTCAACTACAATCAATGTTTCAAGAAGCCCACCAACTCAATTACCAACAACAACAACTTTTCCAACACCAAGAGAACTTCCAAGAGAGATTTGATGAGGTGAACCGAAACCTCGCATACACAAGGCGCGAGGTGGAGGAATTGAGGGCGGCCGATGATCAAAGGTGGTCCATGCAAGCTAGTTTCAACGAGTGGATGTCCGGGAATTTTGCGACCCGTGAAGACCAATGGACACCTCCTGCACCACCAATCCAACCATCAAGCCATGACCTTTTCCAAGACCATGTGCATGAGCGAGAGCGGCACGCCCGGATTCAAAGGAGGCAACGCCGTGGTCATCCTCCGAATTAAGCCTCATCAAGCCATTTGCAAATAAGGAATTGTGAGTCTTCTTTACTCTTTTCTCTTTACTTTTGAGTTTTGATGGGGACATCAAAAGTTTTAAGTATGGGGTGGGTTAGTTGCTCATTAGTTCCATGTTTAGGTTGCTTTGTTTGTTTCTTGGTTATGGGATGTTTCATTTTGGATTGTGGCATGATGCATGAGAATGATGATTGATTTTATGGCATGTATGGATGAGTTTGTTTTGAGTTTGTTTGTGTTTTTGAGAAATTTTCGAAAAAATCCATAAAAATGTGAAAAATTTCGGTTGAAATGTCAAAAAGATTTTGTTTTTGGACTAGGAATTCCCATCTTAGATGTCCATATGAAGGCTAATGATGATGTGAGCATGTAAAGTCCTTTGCATATTTTTGGATAGTTTAGCCTCTAATTGGATGTTGTTTTTGATGTGATATGATATCTTGCATGTTTTTATTGAGCACATGAGTTTTTGGAAAAGTTTTGATGCGACCAAGCTAGAGTGAACCTTGTGAGATTATTTTTGGCCATTTTAGGGATGTTTGTTCGATATTGCATATCCCTCATTTTCGTGTGTGATTAGCTCAAGCATGCTAAGTAATACTTGCTATTGAGGTGTTTATCTATTTTCCAAGACCAATATGAGATTTGTTCTATGCTTTGTCACATTGATTTGAACTTTATTTCATTTAGTCACAAAATGTTCCATATCCTACCTTGAAGATAAACCGTTGTTTGTAGCCCCGTTTTAGCCTTAGACCCTTGTTTGAAACTCCTCAAAAACATATTCCTAGCCGATGAAAGCTTGACCCTTATGGGATTGGATTTTAGTGAGAGGTTTGGAAGAATATTTGGAGAGTTGAGATTCTCTTTGGTGAAGGGCAAAGAAATGGTGTTATAAACTAAGTGGGTAGTGCATCTTTGTGTGAAAAGAAAGAAAGAAAAGTTGGAAAAATAGTGGATCGAAAAGAAGCAAAAAGCTTAAGTGTGGAAAATGAGTCGGACCGAGTTCAAAGTAACCTCGGGCCCGATATCTAGTCAAAGTCGGTCCAGTGCAAAAATAAGTGAAAAAGTGAGAAAAATCCAACAAAAAGTGTAGTGCAAAGATTAGGTGGAATGTTTAGTGAAAAGTGTGGGTTGAAAGAAGAAAAGAAAAAGAGAAAATCAAAGTCTTTTGGGAGTGTGAAGTGAAAGTGGAATAATTTGGTGAGTTTGGTGAGAGACTAGAAAAGTTCAATCCCCATTGTAAGCACCACAAGACCAAAATGATTCCCACCTTGAGAATTACCAAAAGCCCCGTTACAACCCGGCCGAATGGAACCTCTTTGAGGACCTCCATTGAGCCAAGTTCATATTCTTTGTGTGCATTGTAATAGGCATCTCTAGGTGGAAGAATTGGTGATATTAGCTTCAATTGTAAAGTCTTTACTTGCATGATTTTGAGTATGAGTGTTCATTTTCAAGCCTAAACACATGATGAGTGATACACATTTCTACATACCTAAAGTGAGGCTTTGTTGCATTAGACTTCATTCCTTGAACACTTGATCATGTGTGATGACATAATCTTGCTAGCATATCTATCACTTGTGCTTACTTGATTTTTCGTATGAGGCTTTACTTGAAGATTGTGCTTCGGTCTTGCTTATATTGTGATTGCTTGAGGACAAGCAAGTTTAAGTATGGGGTATTCTGATGTCTCTCATTTTGGAGGTGTTTTAGTGGTTAATTTCCTTTGTAAATATGTGTTTTTCATTCTCTTCCTTATAGTTTCGATCCCTTTTTAGCCTAGTTCCCGGTTTTCTTCAAGAGTCGGAGACTATGCGAGTTTTGTGTGTTTTTGTAGGTAAAATGGCAAGAATGAGAGCGATTTCAAGGAGATAAGGAAGGAGCCAAGTCAAGGAGGAAAGAGCCAAGCCAAGAATGAAGTGGAACCAAGAGAAACCAAGAGAAGAAAGCAAGGATCGCGGCCCAGGATCGAGTTCCACCATGTCGGGCCCGAGATCGAGCGACCAGCGAACGGGACCGAGGTTGGACAACGTCGGGCCCGAGGTCACCCGTGTCGGTCCAAAGTCGGCAGAATTTTGGATTGCTCCCCAAGGCATATTTTTAGCAACTTTCCACATTTGCCCCTTTCTAAATTGGGATTCCTTGGTCCCCAATCCTTAGAAGGCTATAAATAGAGGTGATTAGAGAGCATCAAAGGCATGTTTTTGGGGATAGACCACAACCAAATCACTCTCTAAAGGCTCAAAGGAAGAATTTGGAGGGCAAGGAGAAGAAGGAGGAAGGAAGAGGAGAGAGGCCGGTGGAGAGAGAGAGAGGTCTAGTGAGTTTTTGTGCTTTGTTTTGCTTTGATCTAGTAGAATTGAACTTGGATTTTGTAGAGACCTTTTGAATTTGAATGAAATTGGAGTTTGGTTTGATGTTGATGATTGAGATTTGTTTGATTTCCCTTTTGATTTCGTTTTTCTCTTACTTGATGGAGTAGATTCCATAGTCTTGGGCTATGGGGGAAGCCCTTAGTTAGATTTGGGTAGAAAACCCCAATTCCATAGCCTTGAGTGCTTGATTTGTGAATCCTCTCTACACTAAGCTTCAATTCTCTTGTGAAAACAAGGGGCTTAGGGCTTGTGATTGGTAAGAGAAAAGCGAAAGCATCTCGAACCCAATTGCTAGACCTAACATCGAAGGAGAGTGAAAACTCCCTTGGGTCGAAGTGTAGATTGGAGAGATTTGGGGCGATCAACCTCGATCTCATTAAGATCAAACTCTTATTGGCTGAATTGGGGAAGAATATCCAAGTCTAGCTAGGTGTGGAACCCAAAAACCCAAGACCGATCTACTAATTTTGCTTAAATCGAGTTACCCAGTACATCGGGCCCGACTTGCATCAACGTCGGTCCCGGCCAAATCGACCTCGATCCACCCTCGGACCGAAGTGACCAGTGTCGGTCCGAGGTGATCTCTCTTTGCTTTTCTTTCGCTTTTACCTTGTTTTCATCCCTTTTTAAGTATTTCCGGGTACACTCGACACACGAACTCCCGTGTGTTCGACACCCTACCTCTGTACTACAAGCTGAAAAGTGCCTTAGGACCGAGGTACCCAGCATGTCGGGCCCGAGGTACAATGGTGGCCCGAGGTGGTGGACCGAGGTGTGGCATGTCGGGCCCGAGGTACCCAGAACGTATGCCCTTGGACCGAGGTTGAAGCAAGTCGGGCCCGAGGTTCCTCCGTGTCGATCCATGTCGGTCGTAGCTTTGGATTCCTTTCTTTTTGGGATTTTCTTGTTAATTCCCATAATTGTACTTGCCTTGGAGCCCAAGGAGTTCTAGAAGCCTTGGGGATCAAGGAGTTCTAGAAGCCTTGGAGGTCAAGGACTTGCCTTGGAGCCCAAGGAGTTTAGAGGGGTAATCTAGTCTTTGTAATAAGGGGAAAAATCTCTATTTAAGGCCTTGTAATCTCTCATTCTAGGGGGATTGGAGAAGAACTTTGGAGAGTGAGTAGAGAGGGACGTTTGAGAGTAGAAGAAAGAAGGGGGTGGACTCTTCTCCAAGGGAGGGAAAGAACCCAAGATCTAGAGGAGGATTTGGGTGAATTCCTTTCCTTGGAGAAGAAAGAAACCCTTAAGCTTGGAGCGGGAGTAGAGATTGTAAGAATTCCTCTTCTTAGTTTAATTCAAGTTTGATTTGGCTTTGATTTGGTGTTTGAATCGTTGATTGTGGATTTGCTTGCATGATTCATGATTTGCTTAGGGTGTTTGATGATTGCTAGCTTGAATTCCATGATTAGCGAGTAGTTATCTTGATCTTAGGGTAGGGGGTGAAAACCCCAACTCAATTGCATGTGCTTGAACCAATTTCATGACTTGATTGCCTTGATCCATGTCTATTTACCCTATGATTCTTAGATTGACAACCTAGGAGTAGGAGTAGATAGAGAGTCGTTTGGCTTGAATGAATGCGTGAGCCTAGTTCCATGAGATTAATGGCATGATTTGATTGGATTTGTTGATCTATGTCTAAGGCGAAAGTCTCTAGCTCATTGATCTATATGATAGCATGTGAAGTTGATGTTGGCATGAACCCCTAGCCCTAGGATCCCCTTAGCCTAGCTTATTTCTTCCTTTGATTGTTGAGTCGTGCCCGAGTCCCCTAGCCTCGAGCCCGACTTTGTTTGTGCCTAGCTACCTCGGTCCCGAGATTGACAACCTCGGTCCCGAGTTGCTTCGTGTGTTCTCTCTCCCATTGTGTTTGTGTTAGACAAATCGACCGTTCAAACGCGCATGAAATAATTCTCTGTGATCGACCTCGACCACCGTACTACAACGGGGTCTTGATACAAATTTTTCTTGTTGATTGACCCGGGGCCCTATCCTTAGAATTGGTATAGCACATCGGGCCTGTCATCAGAATGGCGCCGTTGCCGGGGAATTATTGTGATTGTGCGTTTGTTTGGTTGATTTGTTTTGGGTAAGGGACTAGCCCGAACCCTCTTGTGTTATTTGATTTGTTTCTTTTTGTCTTTTTTGTAGGTTATTCCATCAAAAACAAAAAAATGGATTTTTATGATAGTGATGATGAGTGGGAGTTTTTCTACCTTCAAGTGAAGACGTCAAGTCTAAAAAGAAAACTCCACGAGTTAGATGAGCAATTGGAAAGAGAAAGGAGAGGTCGGATTCGAGCTCAAGAGGAACTTGATGCCCGGATTAGAATGCAACAAGAGATAGAAATGAGAGCCTATGAGGAGGAGTGTTACATGAGAGAGGCGTATGGGAACCTAGACCACTATGATGGACGAGGTGGTGCTCAATCTTATTGGGGAAATCCCACTTACACTCAAATGCAAGGAGTACCTCCATATCAACCTCCGAGCTACGAAGAAACTCCTCCATGGGAATATATGTTGCAAGAGGAAATTGATGAGGAACCACCATGGGCTCATGATTTGAAGAACCAAGTTATCAACATGGAGAGGAAGTTTGATGATCAATTCAATGAGTTTGGTGCGTGGAGGAGGCAAGTCGATGCCCAACTCGTCTATTATTGGGCATCTCTCTCGAGTTCTCAAGAGCAACTTCCGAGCTATCATGATGAAGAGAGCTATGATGAGTTCCGAGTCGAGCCGCCACAAGCCGAGGAGAGTGAGCAAGCCCGGACCGACTTACCCAGTGTGTCGGGCCCGAGTTGCTCACAAGTCGGTCCGACTCTACAATCCAGGACCGAGTTGGAGGACGTGTCGGGCCCGAGGTGCCCAGACATCGGTCCGATTCCCTTGCCTCCACTCTGCCCCGGGACCGAGATGCCGGAAGTCGGGCCTGAAGTGGCACCAACATCGGTCCACTCTGAAAAGGTTGCTAGTGAGATGGTGACGATGGAGGAAAACTATCTCATGGCTCTTGAGCGTGCAAAGATTGAAGTGAAGGAAAGCTTTCCCTCTCTTATGATTGAAAAAGTCGAGTCTCGGTTCAAACGAGCTTTGGAGGAGATGCCGGAAGTCGGGTCCGATGTAGCTCCTATGTTGATCCAACCCGAGAATCAAGCCTCCAAGATCATGTGTGAGACTCGTTTGCCCTATCTCCTTTGCTCTTTTGTGAAGGTTTCGTATGAGTCATATGGTGGAGATGAACCATACTCGGTGGATATGATTTCCGATTATTCTTGGTCTAAGTATGGGGTCCCCCGCCATTATGACGAGGCCGAGGCGCATGTTTGGTTGAACTATAGAGAATGGCCTCAATTCTTCTTGAGTGATGAGATGGTGATTGGGGAATTCATGGACCCCGAGCCTTATTTTCCACCCTAACGGAGATTAGGTGGCACGTCAAGCTAATGACGTTAAAAGAGCGCTTTTCGGGAGGCAACCCGACGTATCCTTCGTATCCTTTGTTTTCTTTTGATTTGTTTTCTTATTTTTAGGATTTGAGCTTATTGTGCTAACCCTTTCTCTAAACTCCCTTGAATGCAAGTATTTTGGGATGTATCTTTGGTGTGATCTTGTAGATGCTTCTTGATTCAAATGATGAGCTCAAAGGGTCAAGGTGTATGATGCAAATGGACGAGCAACTAGGATGTGAGACGAGCAAGCGGACTCGACCACCTCTCAAGAAGTTCGACAAAGTGCTCCACCTTCCCCTCCCCATGTGCCGATGTCAACAATTCACCATTCTTCCTAGCTTCAAACGCCTTGTCTAGTGAGTTTCCCATTTCATTTTCCCTTTTGGCTTTACTTGGATGCAATGAGGACATTGCATATTTTAAGTATGGGGTATGGGAAAAGGAAACTCTCTTGTGCCTAGTGTTTGTACATATGTGTGTGTGTGTGTCTTTTGTTTTGTTTGAGAAAATTTTTGGAAAAATCCATAAAAATTTGAAAAATTGTGTTGAAAATAACAAAAAGATTTTGTGTTTTGTAGTTTTTGGACTAAGAAATCCCCATCTTAAGTGTCCTATGAAGTGGCTTGTGTTCATGTAATTCCTTTCCATGCTTTGGATGGTTTAGCTTAGTCTTATGATGTTGCTTTTATACATGATCCATGATTTGCACTCTATATTGAGCATGTGTGCTAAAAGATGACTTGTTTGCTACCTAGTATTGAGTGTACCTTGTGAGATTTGATTTTGGCCTTTTGGGATTTTTCTTTGCATATCCCTCTCTTGTTTTGTGAGTGTACTCTCTTGTGTCATAGTCTCTTTGTTATTGAGGTGTATATTTATTTCTTGAAGCCGCTATGAGAATTGATCATGCATGCTAGTATTAAGATTGAACTTGTATGTTTTTAGCCACATAAATATCCTTATTCCTACCTTGCATTAATCCTTGATTTGTAGCCCCGTTATAGCCTATTAGCCTTTGTTTGTAGCTCCTCAAAAACATATTCCTAGCCGATGAAAGCTTGACCCTTATGGGATTCGAACATAGTTGAGTGGTTGTGGAAATGATTTTGTGGAAATACTTTGGGTGAAGGCAAGAGTGTGGGAAACACATTTTGGTAGTGCATCTCCTAAGGAGAAAGTTGATGGGTTTTTGAGAATTTTGCAAAAGGCAAAAATTGAAAGGAAAAGTGAGCAAAATGCAAGTATGGGGTCAATAAAGCCGTGATCGAGTCTAGTAGACTCGGGCCCGACCTCCATATAAAGAAAAAAAAAGAAGAGAAAACAAAGAAAAAAAAAGAAAGAAAAGTGCAATCAAAAATCCAAGTGTAGAGATGTAAAATAAGGAAAGTGTGGGTGAAATGATGGGTAAGTGCCTTTGATTGTTGAGAGTTGTTTGGAGGAGTAGTGAGATGTGGAATCTTTGGAGATGTTGGTGAGTATTTTAGGTTGTTCGAGTCCCATTGTGAGCACCACATAGCCAAATGAATCCTTCCCTTATGAAACACCAAAAGCCCCATTACAACCCGGCCGAATGGAATTCTCTATGAGGATCTCCATTGAGCCCAAGTTCATCTTGTATTGGTATTGTTTTGACATCTCTAGGTAGAGAGATTGGTGATATTATCTTCAATGGTAAAAGTAGACTTTGCACAAGGCATGAGTGGAGAGATGCATCACTTTTATGCATTAAGCCAAACACACTTGAGAGTTGTGCTTTGATTACATTTCCCTAAAGTGAGGCTAGGTGGTAGCATTTCATACTTGAAGCATGCATACACATGTGATGACGTTTGATTGCTTATCTTTGGATTCATACGTGCTTGAAAATGGTTTTGACTTAGAGCTTTACTTGAAAATCATGTTGAGGTTTTGAATCCAAGTTATTGCTTGAGGACAAGCAAGTTTAAGTATGGGGTATTCTGATGTCTCTCATTTTGGTAGTGTTTTATAGGTCTTTTTCCTTTGTAAATATGTGTCTTTAGTCCCTTTTCTTGTGTGTTTTATCCCTTTTTAGCTTAGTTCCCGCATTTCTATGAGATTCGGAGACTATGCGTGTTTTGTGCGTTTTGTAGGCATTTTGGAGCAAGAATCATGGAGATTGGAGCATGGCATGATGGAGGAATTCAAGGATGAAAAAGGAGCCAAAATGGAGCTAACAATGCATGGAAAGAAGCCTCAAGTGAAGACGAAGAGAATGGCGAAAGAATCGAGTCAATCGGAGCTAAAACGAGAGAGAACGGACCGAAACAAGCTGAAAAGTGCCTTAGGACCGAGGTACCCAACATGTCGGGCCCGAGGTACAATGGTGGCCCGAGGTGGTGGACCGAGGTGTGGCATGTCGGGCCCGAGGTACCCATAACGTATGCCCTTGGACCGAGGTTGAAGCAAGTCGGGCCCGAGGTTCCTCCGTGTCGATCCATGTCGGTCGTAGCTTTGGATTCCTTTCTTTTTGGGATTTTCTTGTTAATTCCCATAATTGTACTTGCCTTGGAGCCCAAGGAGTTCTAGAAGCCTTGGGGATCAAGGAGTTCTAGAAGCCTTGGAGGTCAAGGACTTGCCTTGGAGCCCAAGGAGTTTAGAGGGGTAATCTAGTCTTTGTAATAAGGGGAAAAATCTCTATTTAAGGCCTTGTAATCTCTCATTCTAGGGGGATTGGAGAAGAACTTTGGAGAGTGAGTAGAGAGGGACGTTTGAGAGTAGAAGAAAGAAGGGGGTGGACTCTTCTCCAAGGGAGGGAAAGAACCCAAGATCTAGAGGAGGATTTGGGTGAATTCCTTTCCTTGGAGAAGAAAGAAACCCTTAAGCTTGGAGCGGGAGTAGAGATTGTAAGAATTCCTCTTCTTAGTTTAATTCAAGTTTGATTTGGCTTTGATTTGGTGTTTGAATCGTTGATTGTGGATTTGCTTGCATGATTCATGATTTGCTTAGGGTGTTTGATGATTGCTAGCTTGAATTCCATGATTAGCGAGTAGTTATCTTGATCTTAGGGTAGGGGGTGAAAACCCCAACTCAATTGCATGTGCTTGAACCAATTTCATGACTTGATTGCCTTGATCCATGTCTATTTACCCTATGATTCTTAGATTGACAACCTAGGAGTAGGAGTAGATAGAGAGTCGTTTGGCTTGAATGAATGCGTGAGCCTAGTTCCATGAGATTAATGGCATGATTTGATTGGATTTGTTGATCTATGTCTAAGGCGAAAGTCTCTAGCTCATTGATCTATATGATAGCATGTGAAGTTGATGTTGGCATGAACCCCTAGCCCTAGGATCCCCTTAGCCTAGCTTATTTCTTCCTTTGATTGTTGAGTCGTGCCCGAGTCCCCTAGCCTCGAGCCCGACTTTGTTTGTGCCTAGCTACCTCGGTCCCGAGATTGACAACCTCGGTCCCGAGTTGCTTCGTGTGTTCTCTCTCCCATTGTGTTTGTGTTAGACAAATCGACCGTTCAAACGCGCATGAAATAATTCCCTGTGATCGACCTCGACCACCGTACTACAACGGGGTCTTGATACAAATTTTTCTTGTTGATTGACCCGGGGCCCTATCCTTAGAATTGGTATAGCACATCGGGCCTGTCATCAATCGGTCTGACAGATTGCAGGTTCGATCCTCCACTAGTCTCCTTGAGATGAGACATATATAAATCCCTTTATAAGAGCTCTTTGAGCCATTGGATCTTCCCTGACCTTGGATTACGGCACCATGACACCATCCCTCACCCTAAATTTTATGCACCAAAAAAAAGTATTATACAATTTATTTTTGAATTTTTTTGAGCTCCTTATTTTTGGATTCTATTGTAAATCCTAGTCTGTCAAACAATCCACAATAAGATTCAATTTTTCTCCTCCTAATGCCATTGAGGAAATATATCATCATATATCCCATTAAAAACCGTTGCCTGACTTTGCTTCTAAGAAAATACTAGCTTTTTGCTCAATGAAAAGAAAATACTAGCTTTTTTCATTTTTTTTTTTTGGTCAAGATTTATGATGGCTTTTCAGTTTTCTAACTTCGTTACTTTTAGTTTTTCTCTTGTGTCATATAGCTAAGCTGACTAATTAGAAAGGGAAACTTTTACGCATGTACTCTTTGTTTTTCCTGAGTACATGCATATCAATACTTGTGCTACATTGTTTTGAATTCAACGAAGAATCGAATTATTACTTCAAATAGTTTCATTACAAAGTTCTTCCTTTACGAACATTTTTTTTTTGAGCACAATACGAACATTTTCTATTAGGGAAGCATGAATCTCACTTTTCAAATTAACCCTCACACTTTATGTTAATGTTTGTAATAAATTTAATTAACACGTGAATGTGTAACATAATATATCAGTGCATCAACGTAACTTCAATGACATACGATAACGTTTTAATTTTTTGATGTTAGATACTAAAGCCCTAAAAGTAAAAATATAAACCCATCGTAATAAAATTTAAATCCTTGGAAAAATAAATACAATAAATTTTTCTATCTTTAAATACTTATCGTATATGACATAGATTTAAGTGCAAATGCACATTCATGTTAAGTGACAATACACAATCATATTATTTGAAAAGGACACAATCATTCATCAGTTACTCATCCTACTATATCTTTAAAGCAGAACCCATTCAAGCCCTCTCCTTCTGCCACGTGTCCCTTAATTTACTTTTTTTTTCAGCAAAAAAAAAATTCAGCCCACTTCTCAATACTTCAGCAAAAAAAAACTTCCATATTCACTCTCCCTTTAACTTCCATACACCACTTCTTTTTTAACTTCCACATTCACTATCCCTTTAACTTCCACACACCACTTCTTTTTTAACCTCTCTCACACACCACTTCTTTTTTAACCTCTCTTTAATTCATTTTTTAGCCCTTCTCTTTTGTTCTTAACTTTTGAAAACTATCACTTCTTTTTTAACCTCTCTTTAATTCATTTTTTTAGCCATTCTCTTTTGTTCTTAACTTTTGAAAACTTTGCCTCAAAAAAAAACTTTTGAAAACTATCACGCTCAGATTTTAGATGGTTTAATTTTCTCAACTTTTGGTAATTACCATTCAGTCTTATCCCGTGCTAAGCACGGGAGTAATGTAGGCTAGTTTATATGAAAATTGAAAACACACATATATAATAATATAAGTGAGCATGCACACTCATTTTATACGAAGATACACAATCATGTCATTTACAAAAGACGAGTTCATGTTAAGTGGAAATGAACGATCATTCTCTTCACATTTTTCATATACTCATTAAACACTCAAATGAAAAAATCACACAGAATATAGAGCATGTACATTCATATTAATCAAAAAATGCACATTCATGTTACTTGAAAGACACAAACAAGTAAAGTGAAAATACACAATCATTGTTGTCACATTTTGCACACTCATATGATCACATAAAATGCAATACAAAGTTCGTACTAATCGAAAATACACAATCATGTTATTTGAAAAGATACAGTTGGGTAAAGTGAAAATGCATACACAATCGACCATTCTCGTCACATTTTGTACACTCAATACATACTCATATGAAAAAAAATCACACATAATACAATACAAAGTATGCACATTCATATTGATCGAATATATATTATCATGTTATTTGAAAAAGTATAGTCATTTATTACATTTTTTCCGCATATGCGCAGGATCTTATCCTTTGATATAACGCGTTCAGACGGACGAGGTTCATTCTCATTTCTCTCATTACATAGCATTCTCACCAGATTCATTCCCCGAATAAAATTGATCCAATAAAACAAAAAATAGCACAAACCCTTAAAGAAACTATAACCCTAACTTGGCCGTTCATTCATTGTGCCAATTTAAAGACCTCAAAGTAATTTTTTCCTTGTTTTGGCATGGTAAATTTCAAGCTTATTTTATAGTATACGGTGTATGCCTTACTAAGCATTGATGATTGCTCCAGACCTTTTTGAGATGTCTGATCGAAACTTGATACAAAATTGTGAAGGAAAAGCCCCTACGATTGCTCATCATATCGATTATCGGGTATATATTTAACATGCAACCGTAATACATTTAATCCTAACCTATTACATTTTCCTAGCAAACAACATAACAGCTTCTCTCTCGAGTAAGTTAGTGCTTTGACTTGTCCTTGTGGCTCTCAAGCATCATTTCCTCCAACAAATTATCATCCATGCACTCAAACTCAATCACTTGCTCTCCTCCGCCACTCGAGGTCGATCCACCCGTCTCGAAACTATGTCTTCCGAGGCTAAAGGACCCGCTCGAGCCCCCTTCGCCTCCGCTCGCGTGGTAATGCTGCTCGTTCGGGAAATTTAGGATCGCTTGGTGCCCACGCAAGGCAAACGCGGCCCTATCATAAGCCCTAGCGGCCTCTTCGGCAGTATCGTACGTTCCTAGCCAAAGTCGAGCCCCGTTCTTTTTCGGGTCTCGAATCTCGGCCGCGTACTTCCCCCACGGCCTCCTCCGAACCCCTCTGAACTTCGATCCCGCCTCCCCCGATCCCCTCCCTCTCCCACCGCCTTCCATGGTGGTTACTAAGCTTATTTTTGCAGAGTGCACGCTCGTGTAAGCTAAGTTAATTTTATGAATGTGATGGCCAAGAGTAATGGGCAACGATGAAATATGAGCCTCAAAGTGTATGGATGGTTTTGGTCTTTTATACATGCATGTGGCCCAGGTAAGAAATTGAAGGCTGTGGATGCATGAAATAGTCAAAAGAGGCGGTTTCGGACGATTTGATTTGTTGACCATCGAATTAAATGTCTTCGTTTGTATGTTTGGTGGTGGGTGATGGATTTCAACGGTATAAACCTGAGGTTGGTATTTTATATATGGAGGCTGTGTCTGCTTAGATTCGGACTGCTTCTTATCATTTTTATGACCATATGAACACATATAACTTACGAGAAGCTATAATGACTAAATCCGTTCATGTTTGATTAATTAAGATATAATCCACGTCTTCATACACATTGTAGTGATCACGTAGATCATTGAAAACAGGTATATATAGTTCCATACTTATGGACTTGCATTAATTTACACAATTTAGACTTATCGAAATATTGAGATCGAATCATTCAATGGTTTTTTGTCTTTTAATCAATGAAATTGATCACGTGTGGTGTGGGAGTATTTTGTTTTGATTAAGTTAAAAAACCAGAAAGTGTGCCGAAATTTTTTATTTTTTTTATTTGACCCACCCAAAACCTATTCAAATCGGAGATCTATCCCTCATCCTAATTTACACAATTTTTTATTTTTTTTTATTTGACCCACCCAAAACCTATTCAAATCGGAGATCTATCCCTCACCCAAACCCTAGTTCCATAATTATGGGCCTATCGCAATCTGTTTTGGGCCTGCGGCCCATAATTGTAACTAGGGTTTCTTGAGTCACTATATAAGCTCTTGAAATACCTAGACCTCTGTATTCCGAATTCTGTCTTCCATAATAATATACGGTTTCTCTGCCCGTGGACGTAGGTAACACATCGTTACCGAACCACGTAAATCTGTGTGTCGTTCTTGCTTTATTGTTCTCGTTCGATCTCTCGTTACAACACTGGATAAAACAATACCTTTATTATTTTAGTAGTATCCTCTAAAACTAATCTTTATATCCGCTTAATATTTTACCTAATTTTGATATCTTTAAAAAATATAATTTTAATTTAAACAATTGAAATAGTTTTATTTTAAGTAAAAGAGATTTTTATTTTTTAGTCATCTCTTTTATGAAGATTCTAGATAATTAATTATTATAATGGTTCATAATTAAAATGGTTGTATTTTATTTTCTTATGGATAAGTACAAATAGACATATTATTATATACAATTGATAACTTTAAAAATTAATACTAAAAGAATTATTTCAATAAGTATTACTTGGAAAACAAATCTTGCACAATAATCTTAATCAAATTGATTGAATTTATTTATATTTTATAGTAAAAGTATAAAAATATGTATTGTCAAATATGAATAGAAATATTCATAAACTATTTTAATAAAACTGATAATTCTTGAAAACATTTAATCTACTAAGATATTCGACGTGTTAATTGGGTCGGTTTAATCTATTTGGGCTCAATCGTTTGAGGCTTGGTTGAATATGTGGTCAAGTGAATCGAACTATGATTTAAACCAAAGCAAGTAATAGAAGGTCCTTGTTGTTGAAGTCCGAAAACGCCGAGTAGTAGTAGTAAACGCGATAAGAGCACAAGGTTTGAACTCAACCGGGTCAACGGACGGAGAGATGGAAAGTATGCGGTTGCTAGTAGTGTGCAGCGCGATGAGGGTAGTGTGAGTGATATTTTGTATTTAGCTGTAGGATTACGACAAAACAGAGATTCTCTATCGCGTTTAGGTGTATCGGGTTGCAACAATGATCTTAGCTCGAGATCTAATGTGTGTGATTCGCGAGGTTTTTCGATCCCCGTTCTGGCGCATTGAGCCCGCTATTTATAGTGGAGGTTTGGGCTGGGTTGGAGCGAGATGCCGATGTGGGACGGGAGCCGCCCAGGTACGTGTCGCTATGTGGCTGGCTCCCGGAGGGGCAGCCGCGGAGCTGGCCAATAAGGGGTCGGGATGGGACGTTGCCGCCCACCGCTTGCGCGGATGGGACGCTGCCGCCCACCGCCCGCCTGATGGGACGTTGCCGCCCACCCACTTGCGTGGATGGGGCGTGGTGGTGAGCGCGGTGAGCGCAACCCCCGGGGCCGGACCTCCATTTTGTTGGGAGTCGACCCTGTAAGAATTACTGACCTGGTCAGCGAGATATATGATCGGGATGGCCGCATAGTCTAGGGTTTTGACGCCATCTCGAGAAATCTACCCTTGGTCATATTTTGTTTTGGTGGGGTGCTTTACCGCGTTGACGGTTCCTGGTATCAACACAACCCCATGGACCGGGCCTTGATGCCTTTTCGAGGACGGGTCCAAAAAAGTACCTTGAACCCGAAACGCGATGGACGGAACGAGTTTGGACAGTGAGGGCGAGCAGACGGGGAGGGTGGCAATGAGGGCAGCTGGGCCGTATCCTCTAATGGGCCGCTTGCGAGGCTCGGCCCATAATCCCGCGGCCCGGCATGAATTGACATAAGAACGAGCGGAAACCGCTCCGTCTTCCCCACTTCATCACTTTCAAACTCAAGAACCCGGATCCTCCATTTTCGCTCTCAACTGTCTCCGCCCTCCACCGCCGGACAACGCCGAATCCTCAATGTCGTCAGCGCACCCTCCCCCGTCGGCATCTCTTCCTTCCGGTACGTTTCCTCTCCTCGCCCTCTCTTCTTTCCCCTTCTGCATTTTTCTGGGTTTTTTGGGTTAGCCCTAGGCCCAGCGACGACAGCGGCGTTGGCGCCCGTGGCTTTGGGGTGCGAAACTCCCCGAGGGCCGCCTCGCCCTGGGTGGGTTTTTCTGAGTTCAGGGCGGCGGTGGCTGCCAGCACGCCACCGCCCTAAAGAAAACGTGGGCTGGGTTAGGGCTGTGGGTTACTCCGATAGCCGTGATGCGCTGGTGGTGGCGCTTCGTCGTGGTTTCTTCGTTGGGGGGAGCGTCTCGCTAAGTGGGGGCTCGGGGTTGGAACGATTTTGGGGAAGCGTAGGGCGGCGGACGTCTCCATTGGAGAGGCGAAACGTCGCCGGGGGAGCGCAAGGGTTTTAGGGGAGGCGAAACGTCGCCGGGGGAGCGCAAGGGTTTTAGGGGAGGCGAAACGTCATGCCTGCGGGGTGAAGGGAGATGACGTTCCTAGCGCGGTCACCCGTCCCATCAGGCCCCGTCGTCTTGGACGACCCTTCGGGAAGCGTGTCGAGAACGGCGGAATGTTCTCCTGACACAGCGCGCGCGCCCCTAGGCTTTCTGTTTTGATGGGACTCCTCGCCCTGTTGCGAAATGACATCTGCCCGTGCTAGGGTACCGCGTGCCTTGTTTCCACTAGTCTTCTGTGTTTCTCTTATTGACCCTATTGCTTTCTGTGTACTTATCGCGTTATATACTTCTCCGTGATTGTTTCTTCCTATGCACATCATTTTTCTTTTCCTTCCTCCAGGAGCCTCTTTGCTTCCGTGCCCTAGATTTGGGGTTTTCCAACGACTCCTGCCCTTCAGGCGTGGATCGCGGTCATAGAATAACGAGTTGGGACGACTTCTACGCCCCCGATCCCTCGCCTGAGTACCGGGACATGTCCGCCAGTGATTCACAGAACAACTTCCGCGAGCCCGTTGGTCTGAGCCAGAGCGATCCTACTACGGTGTCCGCGGCTCGTACAAAAAGTGATTCCTCATTGCGATCAATGGCCCGCTGCAGGCCTTACGACCCTCACGATGAGGCCCCTGATGACGAGGCGTCCACGTCTGGGATTGCGAGGAGCTTTCCCTCGCGGTACCTACCACGCGGTAGGGCGGCCGTCCCTCGCTTTCGTCAAACCAGGCCTGAGCGCCTGCCTGACTATGAGAACCCGGAGTCACTGGCCAAGGGTTGCGCGTCCATCCTTACCCTCGAGGAGTTGGACGAGATCGCGGTGGGGTACCCTTGGCCAGAAGGGGTGGAGCTCTTGTTACCTTCGGACGGGGGTAACAGCTATGCCGCCTACGAGGCGGGGCACGTGGTGTACGCGGCGAGCCTTACCGCGGGCTTTAGGATTCCGCTGCCGCCCTACGTGTCCCAATTTTTATTCGATCTTGAGCTCGCTCCTGCCTCGATGGCTCCTAACTGCTGGAGCTATATCGCGGCGTACCACATAAGGTGTTTGGAGCTGAAGTTCCCCCCTTCCGCGGGGCATCTGCAACAGATCCTCACTATAAAAGCAGATAAAAGAGGCCTTGTTAACTTCAGCCTTACCAATTGCAATCTCATTATCACTCCCTCCAACGTTGGACCGCGGTGGAGGGAAAAATGGTTTATTGTGCACGACTTCGAGGGCGACGTTATGCTCTGCCCCCTCATTGCTGATAGGTTCCGCCCCTACAAGCGTAGGCGCGGTGCCACGCAAATAGCCGCCGCGGCTAAGAAAGCCTTTGCTGCGCCCCACAAGAGGGAGCAACAGGCGTGGTTGACCCAGGAGCGCCTTGAGCGCGCGGGGCTCAGCCTGAGGCCCGAGCCTCCTCGGGAAGTTGAAGCGCCCTCGTCAGGCGCCGCGTCTCCGGCGCATACGGGCGAGGGTATTTTTTGTTTTCCGGGGCTTTTTCTCGTTTTTGTTATTCTTTTGTTTTGACCGCGTTGGTTGTGATTACTGATGGTTTGTTTTGCAGATATGGACGTGTTTGCCGCCCTAACCTCGGGTAAGTCGGCCCCTGCCACCTCCGGGGCTCCCTCCACCGCCAAGACTGGAGGCCTTAAGGGAAAAAACGCGAAAACGGGGGATGAGGCCACCGCGAAGGGCCATGCCGATGCCAAAGGCAAACGGGTGCAGGCGGAGGCTCTGAAGCGTAAGACCGTGGAAGACGTTGCCCGCGATGAAGGGGTGCTGGCCAAGAGGTCCAGGCGGGACGTGTCCGCGACTGGGCATCGACCTCCTTCCCCCTCGAAGGGACCCGCCCAGATTACCACAGGCGCCGGGAGCCGACGACATTGGTCGCGGAGGGCGGAGGTGGCGGGTTTTGCGTGCCCGGGGCCCGCTTGGGGTACCTTTGAGGCCGGCCAATATGGGTATGAGGAGGAGAGGGAATGGTTCCAGACCCTCAACGCGAAGGAGGTCAGGGGGGAGTGTCAGAAGTACGGCCATATGGTACGCGATCTTTTCCTCTTTTCGTGTTAACCTGCCCTGGTTTCTATCTTTGAATCTGTAACTTATGCTTTGATTCGTAGGTCAACGCGTGGGTAAACTACCTCCCTGATCGTTTGGTGGAGGAGGAGGAGCGAGCGGAGGCGGCGGTTAAAGCCAAGGAGGAGGCGGAAGCGGCACTCCAGGAGCTGCGCGCGCAGGCGGAAAAAGACGCCGCGGCGCTTAAGTCCGCCAGGTCCCAGGTCGCGGCGCTGAAGAAGGAGGTCGGGGGCTATAAAGCGCGAAACGAGGAGCTGAGTTCACAGCTGGAAGTAACCAGCAAAAAGCTGGAGAGCGCGATACCTGACTTTCTCAACTCGTCGGAGTACCTGGAGAAACGTGTCGACGATGCGCGGATCGTCCAAGCCCTCAGCGCGGTTACGGCCGCTCTCCAGTACTGCGAAAGATATCAGGTGAAGTATTTTGCCCCCGACCTTCATCGCCAAATGGGAGTGGTCTGGGAAGACGGGGTGGCGAAACCGCCGGCGGGGGTCGAGAAGGACAACGCAGAGGGAACTGATGCCTCGAATGCCAACCCCGAACTCCCAGCCGCTGAGGTCGACAAGGAAACAGCCCCTGAGGACCCTCCTGCCTCCGAAACCGCGGTCAATGCTCCCGAGGCCTGAAGCCCTTCTCTGCCAAGCTTGAAGATCTGCTGCTTGTTTGTTATTATTATTACTCTCTTTTTTTTGTTTTTTTCTTTTTTGAACTGGTTTCGTCTGGCCCGTGAGGCCCAAACAATATTTGTCGCCGCGATGCGGCTGTAATTGTTTTTAACTTTGACGCGAAGTAAGCGTCAAAAACCTATTCGCCGCAGCGCGGCCTTGTGATTAATTTACCGCGAATTTTGTTTCCCTTTTATCTTTGATTTGTTGAATTTTGTTTCCCTTTTATCTTTGATTTGTTTTTGGGCACTCGCCATACCCAACCCCATGTCAAGCTAGGTGCTAGGACCGCGCTCAACACCAGGCGAGTAAAAATAGGTTTTGCGAAAACTCGCCGTACTCAACCCCATGCCAAGCTAGGTGCTAGGACCGCGCTTGACACCAGGCGAGTAGAACTAGGTTTTGCCTATGCGCATCGCGCGCGTTAGCGGACAACCCCGAGCGAGGACGGCAACTCCCCTAACGACTGTGGAGTTTTTGATGTTTTAAGGCTTTATGCAACTGCGAGCGGCGTAGCCGTAAGTCTCGAGTGCGCCTATGCGCATCGCGCGCGTTAGCGGACAACCCCGAGCGAGGACGGCAACTCGGGTTTCCCTAACGACTGTGGAGTTTTTGATGTTTTAAGGCTTTATGCAACTGCGAGCGGCGTAGCCGTAAGTCTCGAGTGCGCCTATGCGCATCGCGCGCGTTAGCGGACAACCCCGAGCGAGGACGGCAACTCGGGTTTCCCGAACGACTGTGGAGTTTTTGATGTTTTAAGGCTTTATGCAACTGCGAGCGGCGTAGCCGTAAGTCTCGAGTGCGCCTATGCGCATCGCGCGCGTTAGCGGACAACCCCGAGCGAGGACGGCAACTCGGGTTTCCCGAACGACTGTGGAGTTTTTGATGTTTTAAGGCTTTATGCAACTGCGAGCGGCGTAGCCGTAAGTCTCGAGTGCGCCTATGCGCATCGCGCGCGTTAGCGGACAACCCCGAGCGAGGACGGCAACTCGGGTTTCCCTAACGACTGTGGAGTTTTTGATGTTTTAAGGCTTTATGCAACTGCGAGCGGCGTAGCCGTAAGCCTCGAGTGCACCTATGCGCATCGCGCGCGTTAGCGGACAGACCTCGAGTGAGGACGGCAACTCGGGCTTTCCGTAACGATAGATTCATTATTTGGACAGTGTACGATAGTTGTCTCGTTTTATTCATATGAAAACAACATGTGGGATCAGGACATTACAACCGACCGCTACGCGGTGACGGCACTAGCTTATTTACACATAGTATTTCTTGAGGCGTGCCTCATTCCATGTCTTGGCGAGAGTTTGCCTCGTCGTCGGGTCTGTGAGTTTGAAGGCCCCCGGGACGACTTCCTTGGAGAGGCGGTACGGGCCCTCCCATTTCGCGTCAAGCTTGCCCCCGTCGGTCCTTCGGAGGGCCAAATCGCCCTCCTTGAGGCCGCGGGGCTTGACCCTCCTGTTGTAGTACGCCGCGGTCCTTCTTTTGTACTCAGCTGACCGCAGCTCCGCCGCCTCTCGGCGCTCATCGCACAGGTACATTTCCACTTTGAGAGCCTCGTCGTTGGTGAACTGATCGTACCCCGCGACACGCTCTGTGGGCAGCATGGACTCGACGGGTACGACGGCATCACTGTCGTAAGCCATCGCGAAAGGTGTCTCGCCTGTTGCTCGGCGCGGTGTGGTGCGGTTTGTCCATAAAACTAGGGGCAACAGCTCTGCCCACCGGCCCTGCACGCCGTCCAGCCTGCGGCGGAGGTCGTCGAGTATCCTTGCGTTCACATTTTCCACGAGTCCGTTGGACTGAGGGTGTGCAACCGAAGAAAACTTCAACTCTATGCTCAAACTGGCGCAAAAGTCACGTGTTTCCTCGCTGTCGAACTGAGGGCCGTGGTCTGTCATTATCGCGATGGGGACGCCGAAACGACAAACCACATTTTTCCAGAGGAACCCGCATACCTTTGCGCTTGTGATTCGTGCCATGGCCTCGGCCTCCACCCACTTGGTGTAGTAATCGACCAGGACCAGGATGAACTGCACCTGCCCGACGGCCTTAGGGAAAGGGCCAAGGATGTCCATGCCCCACATCGCGAACGGGTAGGCCGGCTGGATGCCGCGTAGCTCTCGCGCCGGAGCGTGCTGGATGTTCTCATAGCGCTGACACTTGTCACACTTTTGCACGTATGCCGCCGCATCGCGGCGCAGGGTAGGTCAATAGATCCCCATCCGGACTATCTTGTGGACCAAAGTCCGCCAACCCGGGTGACCTCCGCATATGCCTTCGTGTACCTCCTCGAGGACCTCGAAGACTGTGGCCTCGTCTACGCAGAGCAGGTTGGGCTCCGCGTAGCCGCGGCGATACAACTTGTCGCCCTCGATGCAGTACCGTGCCGCCTTGAGCTTGAGCTTGCGCGCGCTTATGGCATCGTCTTGGGGCAACTCCCCGGTTTGGATATATCGGATTATGGGAGCCATCCATCCGTCCGTGGCCAGCGCGAACACCGCGCTGGTCACACCGCGTTGCATCTTCCTTTCGACCATGACCTTGTTTCCGACCTCAGGCGGGAGGGCGGAACCCAACTTGGCCAGTGCGTCGGCCTTGGCATTTGCCGCACGCGGTATGGATTCAATGGCGAAAGTCTCGAGGCAGGCGATCAACGCCTTGACCTTGGCGCGATATTGGGGCAGAAACCCCGTGGTGCACTCGTATTGGCCCCCGACCTGGCGCGCGACTAGCTCAGAATCTGTGAAAACCCTTATTCTCCGCGCGCCCACCAGTAGGGCCATCTCAATTCCTGCGATCACTGCCTCATACTCGGCCTCGTTGTTGGTTGCTTCAAAGCCGAAGTTGAGGGCATGCTCGGACGCGTAGGAGGGTCCCTCAAGGACCACCCCCGCACCTGACCCCAGGTCGCAGTGTGAGCCGTCAACAAAGACCTTCCACTCGTCGGGGCTCTCGTCCGTGTCGGGGAAGGTGACCTCCACCACGAAATCCGCAAGGGCCTGCGCCTTGATCGCGGTCCTCGGGTGGTACGAGATGTCGAACTCTGACAACTCGACCGCCCACTTGGTCATTCTTCCCGACAGCGCTGGTTGATGCAGGATTTGGCGCAGAGGGAGGTCCGAGAGGACCTGGATGGGGTGCGCTTGGAAGTAGGGGCGCAACTTTCTTGCCGCCACCACAACGGCCAGAGACATCTTCTCCGCAGGTGAGTATCGTTGTTCTGCCGGCTGAAGCACCCTGCTGGTGAAATACACCGGGTAACTGAAGTCGCGGGTGAGGACCGCGCTGACAGTATGCTGGCTTACGGCAATATAAAACTGTAAATCCTCTCCCGGGACGGGAGGGGAGAGCGTCGGAAGATTGGCGAGGTAGACCTTCAGAGCCTGGAACGCGCTCTCCATCTCGTCTGTCCAGGTGAAGGTGGTGGTACTCTTGAGACAAGAAAAGAAAGGGAGAGCGCGGTCCGACAACCTGGAGCAGAAACGGCCTAGATAATTTACCGCGCCCGCCAGTCGCTGGACTTCGTTTCGCGAAGCCGGTGAGCGCAGCTCCAACACCGCGGCGACCTTGGCGGGGTTGACGTCTATGCCCCTAGCGCTGATCATGAATCCGAGGAGATCCTTTGTCGTCTTCATGCGCGTTCGTGACCCACTGAAATGGGACATGAAGCGCCTCGTCAGATCCTTAAAAGACCTGATGGAACCCACCGGGAGGTTAGTGAACCATCTCATCCCGGCAGCCTTGAGGGTGGAGGGAAAAACCCGACAGTACATGGCGTCATTATAAGTGTTAAACGTCATGTGCACGAAGAACTGCTTGACATGTTCTCCCGGGTCCTTCGTGCCGTCGAATTGTAGTGTTGTTGACGGCTTCTGGAACCCCTTGGGCATGGGCTCCTCTTGTATGAAGTCGGCGAAGGGGCTTCCATAAGAGGTGCCGCGGTCGTCCACCAGCGTGTTGCTCCGGAAGCCGGAGCGTGTGGACAGGGAACGAGAGGTAGAGCGCCCTCGCGATATGCTCATGTCCTCACTCGAGCTTCCTGGAGGCGGGGTGTGGTATGCCTGACCCGGCCCGTAACCCGCGGCGTAAGCGGGCACGTACGGCTGGTGGGGCATTGGGTAAGCGCCCTGTCCGTGCTGCATGGGATACGCCCCTTGGCCGTAATGGTACGCGGGAACGTAGCCTTGGAGGTTGGGGTTTGGAGGCGATAACGCGTTGGGAGCGTCCTGGTCCACCTCCTGGCCGGTCGGGCTCCCGTTGTGGTGGCGTATTCCTCCACATAGGGCTCCTGCGCGGGTGCGTACTCTTGAAAGTACTGCGCGTGGACATACCCCTGGAATGGGGCCTGCGGCTGGAAACCCTGCTGAAAGCCCGGGTTCCACCCTGGCACGGCCTGTGGTTGCGGTATGGGCGGCGACCCGTAATACCACGGAGGTGGCGGCTGCATCCCGAAGGCTGCGCCGTCAGCGTAGTAAGCGTTGTTGCTGTTAGCGTCCATCACTCTGCGTCGGTTGAAACGGTGCCTGCTTAGTTTGATGAGGGTCCCCACAGACGGCGCCAATGTTGAAGTCCGAAAACGCCGAGTAGTAGTAGTAAACGCGATAAGAGCACAAGGTTTGAACTCAACCGGGTCAACGGACGGAGAGATGGAAAGTATGCGGTTGCTAGTAGTGTGCAGCGCGATGAGGGTAGTGTGAGTGATATTTTGTATTTAGCTGTAGGATTACGACAAAACAGAGATTCTCTATCGCGTTTAGGTGTATCGGGTTGCAACAATGATCTTGGCTCGAGATCTAATGTGTGTGATTCGCGAGGTTTTTCGATCCCCGTTCTGGCGCATTGAGCCCGCTATTTATAGTGGAGGTTTGGGCTGGGTTGGAGCGAGATGCCGATGTGGGACGGGAGCCGCCCAGGTACGTGTCGCTGTGTGGCTGGCTCCCGGGGGGGCAGCCGCGGAGCTGGCCAATAAGGGGTCGGGATGGGACGTTGCCGCCCACCGCTTGCGCGGATGGGACGCTGCCGCCCACCGCCCGCCTGATGGGACGTTGCCGCCCACCCACTTGCGTGGATGGGGCGTGGTGGTGAGCGCGGTGAGCGCAACCCCCGGGGCCGGACCTCCGTTTTGTTGGGAGTCGACCCTGTAAGAATTACTGACCTGGTCAGCGAGATATATGATCGCGATGGCCGCATAGTCTAGGGTTTTGACGCCATCTCGAGAAATCTACCCTTGGTCATATTTTGTTTTGGTGGGGTGCTTTACCGCGTTGACGGTTCCTGGTATCAACACTTGTGCGAGGTCAGTTTTTACCAACATTTTAACATTATTCTTGTTATATTTATTATTAAATTATAAAAAAATAATATACATATGAAGATTGAACCAAATTATTTTAAAATTGGAATATATGAATAAAAAGTAAATATATAGGTCAACAAGTTCGGACTCGAATCTGTCGAGTTTTGGGTTGTACATTCTCGAGTCAAAAGCATGTTCGGGTCAAAATTCGTTCTCAAATCTGTTAAGTTGTATTTATATAGACATTACTTGTATATGGTAAGAGATTTATATTAGGTATAGGCTACTTATTATTCCTTCCAAGGGAAATTTCCACACTTAAATTAAATTTAATAAGCTAACTAGTAGTAAACTGGTAATACCCATGTCTCGAAGGCACGGTTTTATATTGATGTAAAAAACTATTTTACATTTTGTATAAATTTGTCCAAAAATAGTAGAAAGATATAAATCTTATATTATTTAATTTAATTTATTTCTTATAATATTTATCTTTATGATGTATCATTTTTATCACAACATAATATTTTACCCAAACAAAACAACGGTCGGAAACTTCTAACAAAAAGTTACGGTATGAAAATAGCTGCATATAAAGTATGTTAGCATTTTTTTTTAACCAAGGATTAAATTAGCACTTTTCCGAAAGAAAAACGAATCAATTGCCTTTAGACATTCAACTAAACTAATGTTTTTTACCTGAAGGGAAACGTGTATAGTGAATGTTGATACGTGGTTTTTCAGCATACTAGACGGTAAGAAAAGTGATGTCAAAACAAACATTCTATCGACATGAATGTTTCTTGAACAACTCGGTGTCTCCCGGAATTATCATCTCCCATCAAAACTAAACATACTTCAAACAGTGGGCTCACGTTCCCTCAAATCGTGGTGTGTTCTGCTAGCAGGCCGACCCAAGTCTCGATCCCATCGTGCGAATTAGGTTTCACTCGGCGACAGTGGCGGATCCAGAACCGAACGGATGGGTGGGCGAACTTTAAACAAGTTTAATAACACAAAATTTACAACGACAAAGTAAACTAGTTAAAAGATCACAATAGTGCATAAAAGTTACATTATAAATAGTTTGAAATAAACAAAAGACTATATATGTCTATCAAACTACATGAGACTCCTTGGTGCGAGATAATTGACACCTACGAGTATCTAAACTTTGAAAGCGATTCAAAATAGGTTCGTTTTCAATAGTTGCAAACACTTCTCTCTCAATAAATACCACCAAACTATCATTTAACCATTCATCTCCCATTCTGTTTCTCAAATCACTCTTCACATATTTCATGCCTGAAAACACCCTCTCAACAGATCCTGTAGCAACCGGTAGGATTAAAGCTAATTCAACCAAACGATAGATGAGTGGAAAGATTCTATCTTTTGCAGTTTCCTTCATTTTCTTTGCAAGACTTCCGAGGTCCTCCACATCAGAAAATCTTTCATCCCTTCTTATATCAACCAGAAATGATTCGAATTGTTGTGGCATCAATGAACAATCTATACTTGAGAAATCACTTGGATAAAAATGAGCAAGATGAACGAGCTTCTCCTCATCAAAATTAGAGAATCCATTCTTCGGATCAAGACATGCAAAACCATTAAGTAAATCTGTGCTTGCTTCAGAGAACCGGTGATCAAACTCAGTTAGAATTGAATCAACAACCTAGTATTTAAAGAATAATTGTAAAATTAGTAAGCACCCAACTTTAAGTAAGATATATGCAATAAAACTATAATAATTGTTAATTACCTCGGAAAAGACTTCAACCTTGTAATGGTGATAATTGGTGATGATTTGTCCATCTCTCTTCACACGAACCAACCTTGGAACTGTCTGTTTCATATCAATGAGCTCGATATCATTTTCTTGACAAAATGCCTCCACTTCTTGCACTAAGCCTTCCCATCCATTATTTCTATAATTTCGCAACTCGTTCTTCACAGCTCTAATCTGATTAATAGCATTTAACATGTTTTGGTCTCTTTCTTGCAAAGCCATAGATAATGCATTTGTCAGACCCAACAAACGCTTCATCAAAAACATAGGAAAGACAAACTCATAGCTTTGCATTTGGCGAAGCACACCTCTAACTTGGGCCCGAGATTCACGTTCAGTGCCATCTACAAACACAGCTTCAAGAACTTCTGCAACTGAAGACCACATCTCTTTGAGGCGAACTATAGTAATGAAATGTGATCCCCATCGTGT
This sequence comes from Polygonum aviculare, assembly GCA_934048045.1. Lineage (NCBI taxonomy): Eukaryota > Viridiplantae > Streptophyta > Magnoliopsida > Caryophyllales > Polygonaceae > Polygonum > Polygonum aviculare. The sequence continues at coordinate 31,024,135 of OW204028.1, read as the reverse complement.
ATCACCAGGCCTCTTTAAAGAAGTTTCTTGATTTTTTCCAGTCCCAGATGAAATTTTTCCATTTTCAAGCTCTGTTACCTTTCTAGCATGCTCCAATTGTTGAAGATTATCAGCTCTCTTACATGAAGATCCACATACATTCACAATTATTCCAAGATAATTGAAGAAGTCACAAACATATCGATTCACCTTGCATACAGCAACAATTACCAATTGGAGTTGATGTGCAAAACAATGCACATACCAAGCACTAGGATTTTCCTTCAAAATAAGAGTCTTCAAGCCATTAAACTCACCTCTCATATTCGATGCGCCATCATATCCCTGACCTCTTAATCTCGATAAAGATAACCCATTTTTTGCAAATAGAGAATCAATACCCTCCTTCAAACATTTTGATGTTGTCTCCTTTACATGAACCAAACCTAGAAGTCGTTCAACCACTAGCCCATGTTTGTTTACATATCTAATCAGAATTGTCATTTGTTCCTTTAAAGAGCAATCGCGAGACTCATCAACTAGAATAGAAAATAATCTATCACCAAGGTCAGTCAATATTGCAAAAGTGGTCTCAACTGCACAAGAATGAACCATGTCTTTTTGCACTGACGGCGCTATCATTTGGTTATTTCCAGGTGCATTCTTCAAAACAACCTTACCAATCTCATGATTTCGTAGGCTATACCATGTTAACAACTCTAAGAAAATACCCCGATTTAAGGACGTAGCTGATTCATCATGTCCTCTCATAGGCAAACCTTGACACAGAATAAATCGAATGACATCAAGAGTAGCCGTCAGACGAATGCGATAGGCTTCTTCTCTTCTCAAATTACTTCCTTGAACAATATAACTCAGACTCTGTTTTTGATTTTTAAAATTATCCAACTCAATTCTCGCTTTGTTATGTGGACTACCAGCTGAACCAACATGTTCTCTGAATTTTTGCATTGCATTTTTCCAGTTATCAAACCCATTCTTCGTAAATACTTCATTCCCCGGGTTGTAAACTTTGGACTTGAAAAGAAAGCACCAAAAACAAAATGCGGCATCTTTCTGAACACTATACTCCAACCAATCGAAATCATTAAACCAAATATCTCTAAAAGCTCTCTTATCTTTCCCATATGTCTTTCTAGGAAAATCATGACCTTTGGGTTGACAAGGACCTTTGGCTACGTATTCTCTTCGTATACGATCTCTAATATTAATATCAAAACTCTCAATAGGCTTACGTAGTCCAGGATCAGCAACAATATCAGTCTCGTCAATCTCAACTTCATCGATTTCAATATCATCTAAATTAGCTTCCAATTCAACATTCGTACTTAAAATATTGGCATTCGAACTTTGCGGTTGCTCAGAAACTCTAGGTCTTTTTGAAAAATATCTCTCCATTATAATCAACACACAAACCTATGAATTTAAAAAAATCATAAGTATTATTCTAACTAAATTTAATATAGTAATATCATCATGGCATCCACTAACACATAATACTATATAATTAAAAAATCTAATGAAGTATAATTCATAATCAACAAAACTCCACATATTCGTATATCAATAATATTTAACAAATTAAATTAAGTAGTTAACTATCTAATTAATCTAATTGACCAAATACATACCGATTTGCAACTGTCAATTGATCAAATCTGCCCCCAACCCCCGTTGCCGAATGCCGAACGAAATTGTTAACTTGCATAATTGGTTTGCACAATTGAATGGGGAAAATCATTAAATAGGAGGTTGATTTGGGCCTTCTATCTTTTATCCTGATGGGCCTATCTAATTTTTATTTTCTTATTGAAAAAAAGCCCAAAACTCATCTTCTGCATCCTCCAATATGACGATTGACGAATCCATCGACGGCTGCCCGGACTCCGACTGCAATTTCGCATCGCTCCCGACTCCCGGCCACAGTCCCACTACTCCTCTGGCTATTCCGCCCTGCTCCGCCCCGCTCCCGCCCCGATATGCCCAGCCACGTCGCCCCGCTCCCACTACACCCTACTACTATTCCGGCGCCGATGGGGGGGCGGCCGCCCACCCCCGCCATCCCCTGGATCCGCCACTGTCGGCGATCAACACCTACGCCAAAGTATCTTAGTCATTCATCGGCTCGCGTGCGACAAAGAAAATATGGGCCACGTGCTAACCTCCTAGTGACACCAATAAGTGAGCGTTACGTAGGATCATGTTCATCAATTCCACATTGAAAAATTCCCTAAATTTGTCTTCAATTATTGTATACATATATCGATTAAACCTGAAGAGAAAGAGGGTCGAAAAACGATAGAAAACCATCACACTTGTACTAAAGAATAGAAAATATTAAGTAGATTGTGCATAATCTAAAGTAGAGTTATAAAATGTTGTGTGACCCTGTGCGGAATTATCTTCAAAATCCTCTTCTTTCCTCACGAAAGAAGGACCATATGGAAAATATTTCACCTTATATCGTCAGAATAAAATAATACTTCTTTTCTTTATGAGCTCCTACTACTTTCGAGTTTCAACAATTAGTAAATAATAAGTATAAAGCACCCTTAAATAACTTCAACTAAGGCCTAAAACATACGCAGACACCCGAACTTGTGCGTTTTGGTCACTTAGATACCTGATCTTTGAAACGGACCTATTGAACACTTGTACTTGACAAACCCTACCTATTGGACACCTATACTTACCAAATCCTACCTATTAAACACATGGGATCAGATGTGGCAATGGGCGTGTAATTAAGTCCCTTTTGAGAGAGTGGGACACTTGAAACATTTATGATGGGCTCGGAGGTCGGGGATGCGGATCTGATCGAGGCCTCGGTGGATCTGGTCGGAGATCCGGGATATGGAGGCGAGCTCGGAGATCGGGGATGTGGATCTGGTCGGAGGTCGAGGTCGCACATGGCCTCGGGTTGTCAGATCGAGACCGGTCTGGGCGAAGGTGGGCCGGATCTGATCGGCGGCGAGCGGCACAACACCCCAACAACAAGATCTGGTGGAGATTGAAGGGGAAGGCGCCGGATCTAGGCTTAGGTGGCGCGGATCAAGACGGAAAGCGACGCCGACGACTTCTGGTGGTCGGATCGGTTCTCCAAGCGGCGGATCTAGGCTGGAGAAGCACCGGCAAACCTAGATCTGAGTTGGGCTCCCCGACGACTAGGGAGAGGCGAGGTCGGGAGTCTCCGGAGAAGAGTACGACGGCGCAAGAGGCTGGTAGGAGGGAGAGCGAGATTTGGGGAGTCGGAAACAGTGCAGAGAAGAGAGGAAGACTAGGAACGCATGTGGCGCCATGTGTCACCAGCTAGTATCTACGTGGCATACATGTGGCGCCACGTGGAACACATTTTCACACGTAAGCGCGAGTGCAATGCACTCAACGTTGTTATACTTGACCAGGTGTTTAATAGGAATAAATTGCAAATTTAGGTGTTGAATAGGTCCGTTGCAAAGGTCAGATGTCTAAGTGACTAAAACGCACAAGTTCAGGGGTCTGTACATCTTTTAAGCCCTTCAACTAATTATTATCAATCCATAGCATATGAGAGTCGAATCATAGACAATATATAAGAGTAGAAACTAAAGATCTTTAAATACTACCTGAAAGACTTAATCAGTTGACTAAATGACTAAAAATTTAGAATTTTTTCTACAATTACACGATAAACATTTGTTATACAAAAATTATATACCATAACAACCGTGTGCTTTTCTAGTGAACAAAACTTGTAGTTAAATATATTGGTGCTTAATGATATACACTTATATATTAAAATGATTATAGAGATTAAGTCTCAATATAACATTATGGAATCCATAGCCCAAGAGAAATAAGATGTGCGGAATTTAATAGACGTTTAATATATATAAGATCGGATCCACCTTCTAACTCAAAATTTTAAATTTAAGCACTTGAGTGGATCCGGAAATCTCACCCATTTATATGTTAGTGCGATTTTATATCTTAAAACTGCATAACTTGATTTCTCTCTTTCATTAATTTTATCCGTAGAAAAATCCCATCAATGTAGAGGTGTCAAACAGGTTGGGTCGGATGCATTCGGGTTAGGTCTTTTCAGGTTCGCGTTGAGTGCGACTTCGGGTCTATCGGGTTACAAGTCAAGCCGGGTCGGGTCTTGACAGGTTATCATGCGGGTTCGGGTCGACCTAAAAAGTCAAGAATTTGAATTTTTAATAATTATTAAAATAATATTTGAGTAAATAATATTATTTAATAATAAAATACATTTTTAGTAGATTTTTATAATAATATTTTATTTATAATAGGTTTTATGATAAAATATTTATAATATAAAATATTTATTCTACATATATATAATATATCGGGTCGGTCTCGGGTTTCAGCCCAATCGGGTTCGGGTTAATTGGGTTCGGTTTTTTTCGTTACTCGTTACTATTCGGATCGGGTTTCAACCCAAAAATTTTCGGTCAATTCGGATCGGGTGAGATTTTGACAGCTCTACATCAATGTGATGGAATAAGTGTAATATGTAGCCACGGCCCACGACCATTACAAATGCATCTGAAGACATGCCTAGCTCTAGAGGAAACACTCATATAGTCATGTTCAAAATGCATGTGAAGGAAGATAGGTTAAAGAACACTCCTTTTATCATAACTTATTTAATTAATTTTATCGCATTTATTTTTACTCATTAATTCTCCGTACTTTACACTAGTAAAATCTAAATGACCTTTATTTTAAAACAAATAACTTAGTAAATCCATATATTAAAAACATTGCCTTCCACATAACTTGAAATCGCACTTTGAGAAATTCAAGCTGCAGAGTGCAGACTGATCCTTTAATGTATAACACAGGGAAGTAGTAAATGAAAATGAGGAGGAATTTGGTCTTCATTCTTCATTGGCAGCTTCCTTGGTTAGTACGTAGAAGTATTCATTTTGGAATTTCAGAAAGAAGGGGAAATAATTAATAAATACGTTGGATTCACGTGCTTACACGTCATATTTTACTTGATTTTGTGGATGCAAAACTGCAAATTCCAATTTCCGGTTCTTGACTGCTTTCTTCTCTCATTTTTGTTCGGGTCTCAATATTCTTTCTTATGTTCAATCCTGACCTCATTGTTTAGCAACTACGGGTACATTTTTTGCCAAACAAAACAGTGTAAGGCTCTGTTCGTTTACACTGACTGGAACTGGAACCCGAACTGGAATTAGTAACTGGAACTGGAACTGGAACTGGATTACTAACTGGAACTGGAATCGATAAGAGAGCTGGATTAGTGAATATGTGTTCGGTTGACCGAGCTGGATAAAATTTTTAACATGAGTAAAATGACCAAAATGGGCATTTGTATAATAATAAATTACAAATTTGCCACAAAATTTTTTGCCCTAATTTGCCTATTGCCTGTGACATGTGCTAGTCACGTGTTCGATTTTGAGATCTTTACAAGTTGAGTTTTGAAGAAATAATGGCCAAACCCGATACCCCCCATCTGCACCCCCACATGCGAAGTGTTTGAGGCTCGAGGGCGATTGCGCGACTGGCGACGGCCGACGAGCGACGGCGACGAGCGGGTGGCGACTCCGAGTAGTAGCAGTCCGGCTGGTAAGTGAAGCCCCTGTCTTTCGTCTTCTTGGCCCGTTTCAGTATTTTGACCTACTTTTCGCGCGACAGTACCTCCATTGACGACTGAGGAAGATGAAGCTGTGGTCTTGTGCGTCGTGTTGAAGGCGAAGGGTCGACGAGAACGACGGGGGTATTAAGGTACGTGGTTGGCGGTGTCGCGTTTTTGACCTAGCTGCTCTTTAACAAATCGATTTCGTTTAGATTCATGATTTAGGGTTCTTCAAAATTGGGGGTTTTTGCATGTAATGATTAGTAATAGCAATATTAGTCAAAGTTGAACCAAAAATTGAACAATAGGACTCGTACTGATTTAGGGTGTTGTCCGTGACTAGTTTTTTGTAGGATTTTGCATCAAATGATTAGTAATATGGACATAAGTGGAAATTTAGGTCTTTGGTGTGAATTGGATGTTGATTATTTGGTATTCGAAATGGATGTATATTGGTTCTCACTTCTGAGGCTGTGGAAATTTGTGAATGAATTTTATAAGGTGGTCAGGCTTTCATTATTGTATCGTTTTGTCATTGTTAACTAGTAGGCTGACGACATTAGGCTCTCAAATGTGATCCATTGTTAGCTACTTTGACTGGTTTACTGTTATTTGTTGTTATGCTTTGTTGTTGTCCTTGAAAGTAGGTCTGATGTTTGTATGGATACGTATGTCATGTAGTTGCATTGTATGGTCCTGTGAGTCTGAAATTCTGATAAAGTTTGGAAAGAATTTGGAGAAAAACTAGAAGATGAGTTCTGAAGAACCTAAGGAAAACAAATCTAAGCCATGTAAGGAAAAGAAGTTCCAGTGGAGCGACAAGGAAATGAAACGCTTGCTTATAATATGCCGTGAGTATCACAAGAAGAATGGTTACACCACACACTTCAATTGGAATGAAATCGCAGAGAAGTTCTCGGGACAAGGTGGAAGAAAAGTGACGGGAAGAGAGGCAAAAAATAAATTTGATTACATGAAGCCGATATGGAGGGCTTGGTCAGATTTGCGTTTCAAGGAAACAGGGGCTGGTTGGGAGCCATCGACACATACCATTGGGGCGAGTGACGAGTGGTGGGATATAAAGCTTGCGGTAGGTCTTCGTTCCCATTCTTTAATTTGAATATTATGAATTGTGTTACTTAAACATTTGGTTGTGACCTAACTCTTTGTTTGTGTTGTGTAGGAAAGTGATAAATACAGAAGATTCCGCAACAAACCTCCCGACCCTGAGCTTAGTGAGCTGTGGGATGCGGTATACGGCAGCATTTGTGCGACCGGTCAGTACGCTATGTCTGCAAACATGGACAAGGCCCCGTCTCAGCCGTTGCTGACTAACGGTGAAAACAACGACTCTCAGTTCTATGTTGGATCTCAAGAGGAGACTGCCTATGAACAATTTGGGGAGCAAGTGGACCCAACAGATGCACAACAAACTCCTACTGAACAGGGCCAGACCCCTACAACTTCCGCTGCGCAGAAGACATCCTTCTCCACTCGTGCTTCAGGTTCAGGTCAAAAAAGGAAGAAAACGCGTGATTCGGCGGCCACTGTGTACGATAATCAGATGGATACTATAGTGAGTGCGAACAACAAGGTGGTAAATCTGCTTGAGGGGGAATTGGGTTGCACCGGAAGCACGACGAAGGCGGTCGAATACCAACTGCACGAGGCAATAGCCACTGTAGATCGGATGGTCAGCAATGGAGATTTGGAGGTGGGTAAACCTTATTGGTGCTACGCAGTGGATGAGACGACGAAGGAGGCAGTTCGCGACCTTTTCATGACTTTCAAGACGGACGATCAAAGGCTTGCTTGGTTGAAGTACAAAGTGGACAAATGAGGTTCACATGTTATGCTGAAGTGTTGGGGTGTCGAAGTAGTGAAACTCATTTCTTTTCTTTTATGCTGTTGTTATGGATATTTGAGGGTGTTGAGTCCCATTAGACATTTCATTGTGTTGTAATTTCTAGATGTGGTTGTTTGACTGTTGGAGCACTTGTACTCATAAACCGTTTCCGTTTTATTTATGGTTGTGTTTGTTTACATGCTTTGCTGTTGTAGTGGAATGCTAATAGGTTTGCATTCTTCCTTGTTTAAGGTCTAGGTGTGATGGCTCGGAAGCCATTGAAGAGGCGTGTCAAGATATTAGTCTTTTGCCATATGTTGCTAGTCAATAATGCTTGGGCCATGTCTGCCTACTACAATAGGTAAATGCAACTAGTATGAGGTTAGGAAGTTTGGTGATTTCTATTTCCTAAGTTTCAAGATTTCGGATTATTGTAGTTTTATTTGGTGGTATTCAGATTATATATATACTTGATGACATATAACATGATCGTTAATTGTGGGGGTTATTTCGGATTATATATATACTGAAATATGCGTGACTACTGCAAGGCAATTTTGGTAGTTGCATTTGTTCTGCTACATGTGAAACGGGGTGCATGAATAAGAAGAGTGATATGGACAACTGAATTGTTGGCCCTCTGTTTTGCCAAATTCAAGTTGTGAATTAATGGACACTTGTGAAATAGAGGGTGATGCTTTTGCCTCCAATAAGATATAACATTAGAGATGAACATCTCATATATAGACATGGCAAACAAGCATCCTATGGTTGCATTTGATGGTCCAACTGAGTTGTCGGTAGTAAGATGACAATACTACGATGAATATTCTGTGTTTGTTAGCTGCATTATTTCGGTCTATAATGAGGATAGGAAGTCTATGGTATGTATTTCCTTAGTTTAAAGAGTTCGGATTATATATATGGACTACCCGAGATTCGAAAGAGGAGTCCGCAATAATTAAAAACAATAAATTCTAACTTGCATTTGTTTTTTACACCTACGAATGTAGGTTCTTAAGAAGAACTCCTTGCTTCAACTCTGCTTTTACCGGGATTATATGGATGCGGCAAATAATGGATTCGGGGTCGGAAGTAAGGTGTATAAATGCCTTTCGTATGGAGAGACACGTCCTCCGACGTCTTTGTGGAGAGCTACAAGAACACCATGGACTACGACCATCGAAGAACATGTCCGTATTAGAGAAAGTGGGAATACTTCTCCACACAATTGCACATGCATCGTCTAATAGAGCAACGTGTGAGAGGTTTCAACGGTCCGGAGACACCGTCAGTCGTGTCCTGCATGAGGTGCTTGATGCATTCATCGGCACCAAGCCAGGAATCGAGGGGCTCGCTAGCCGATTGCTTAGGCCTCGCGATCCAAGTTTCCTTGAGATTCCTGAAAGGGTGGCACTTGATGAGCGATACCGAGTCTTTCAGGTATGGTGAACGATACCTTTCGTAGCAGTTATGGGTAAAAAATGAACTCTATATACTTGTCCACTGATCCTTATGGGCTATGCAATTTCATCCGTTCAACAAGGGTTTTTAGTACTTTTTTTGGGTTCACAGGGGGCTATCGGTTGCATTGACGGCACACACATCGCAGCTTGTGTACCACGAGGCGAACAACAACCCTTTAGGAACCGCAAGCAAGTCTGCTCATTCAACGTCATGGCGGTATGTGACTTTGATATGTTTTTCACCTACGTAGCTGCTGGCTGGGAGGGTAGTGCACACGACGCATGCGTCTTTGACCATTCATTGAGCGAGCCCTCGTTGAACTTTCCACATCCACCGCAAGGTAATAGTATCCCTTGCACTATTTTCCCAATTGTTTAAGATCTGATGTGTGTTAATAAGTAGTTGTTTGGATTCTAGGTCGATACTATTTGGTGGACAAGGGATATCCAGACAAGGAAGGGTACATGGTCCCGTATTCGAGAGTGATTTACCATCAATCCCAGTTCCAGAATAGGATTCCGAATACTGCCCAACAAGCTTTTAACAAGGTACATTCGTCGCTACGTTCTTGCATTGAAAGGTGTTTCGGAGTGTTGAAGAAACGTTTTCGTGTCTTGAGCTACATGACGAGCTATCCGATTCATATTCAAATCGCCTTGATTGTCACTTGCTTTTGCATCCACAATCACATCTTAAAGGAGAAATTGAACGATCGGTATTTGGATGAGGAGTACGACGACCCTGACCTTCCTCCCCCCGAAGTGCCAGAAGAAGGGGAAGACGATGAACCGGGCGGAATGAGGGAGTTAAGAGATTCCATAGCGACCCATATATGGAATACGCGTAGGTTCTAAGGAGAACGATCGCCATTTTTGTAACTAATTATAAAAAACTGTTGTGACTATATCACTTTTTGTAAGTAATTAGGGGATTGAAAATTTACCGGGGAGTTTGGTGGTAACACTTTTGTAAGTTAAGTAGAAATGGGTACTTGGTAGTCTTTTTGGGTAACTAATTTGCATCATTTTTTAGTCGGGTAGGCACAAACCTTATTACTTGTACACATCTTTCTGGAGTACCCAGAAATCCTTAGCACTTGGTACAATTGAAAGGTATATCGCCAGTAATTAGTTGAAAGGATTTATTTCATGGTTTTTTTAACATTTGTGTTACCAGAAACTGCCTACATTTGTGTTTTATTTGAAGTAAAAACCATATGAACAACGATTAGTAGAAGTGGTGGGTAAAGTATAAACACAATTTCAGGCAAAACATTGAACACAACATCATTACATAAAATTGGAAATGGTACTTGTTCATATGCCAAAGTACCCCATACACAACATCAAATGAAACACAAGGTCAGGTACTCGAGACCTGAGATGTAGCGAGTTCAAAACGGATTACACAACTACCTTACACATCACAAACGATCATCACATAAAAAAAACAACCGAAACGACAAATCTACTTAAATGCAAAGCTGATGAAAAGATAGCATGCCGATAGAGAGGAAAACTTTATCGTAACGGATCATAGGCCCGAAACTCCCGGTTCCTACCCTCCGAACCCATACACGATGGCATTGAGCACCTCCCCGTCCTCCATACAGAGCTGCAGTTTGAGGGAATAAATTACAAGCATTCAATAAGTAAAGAATAGTCATCAGACATGTGTGTTCGAAGCATAAGTGTAACTTCACTTACGCTGTTCGGTGTGGCCCTGCGGTCGTTGTTCGAGATACCTTTCCCGTTGAGCACGAAACTTGCCGATCCATACGTTAGCTTCTTTGCACTGCAGTAGTATGCCATGAGATTGACGATTGGAGTGTTCCTAGCAATCCGGAAATGTATAGTCTGCCCTTCCTGCATCAATAAAATGTATACAACTGAGTTTGACAAAAACAGAAAATGAAACACTTAAAAAGGCATGTGAAGGTTATACATGATCAACAACGGAAACCCGGATAGTGTTAGGAGGAACCGGTGGCTGTGAAAATGCAGGCAAATTGCTTGACATGCTTGAACCCGAAGCCATCTCAAGTGTGGTGAACAAAGTGTTGCACAACTGAGTTGTTAAAGTTCTGGTAAATGCAAAGCAAAGGAAGTGAGTGTGTGAGTGAACTGGATGAGAGATATGAGCTGCTATTAAAGGCCAGCATGCATGGGAATGGTTGAATAAACTGGGCCCCACAAACAAATGCAAGTTGCCAAAAAAAAAAGGCATCTCTTTGGGTAAAAGATTCGGCTGGCTTCATTTCCAAAATCAGCCAAACAGTGCCTTGAAATACAGGGGTGAGTGCAGTGAGTTATCACCTTTTTAGAAAAGCAAAGGTTGACAACTGCATTTCCAAATTCAGCCAAACAGTGGCTTTGAGGACTGCACAATGCAGTGGGTAACACAACAGTGACATTAAATGTAAGAGATGCAATGCCTAATTTGTATAATAGTTAAGAGATGCAGTGCCTAATTTGTATAATAGTTAAGAGATGCAATGCCTAATTTTTACCCACCTAACACGCCTACAATAAATGCATTCAACAACACAATGCAGTGGAACACTGAATACAGTAATTCATAAGAAAAGCCTGAAGCTATGCAATTGCAGAGGTTTTTTTAGAGGCTTGACTGTGTCATGGTGTTCAATTGTCATTTGAAAGAGCAAGGGTGTGCCAGAAGAGTGACCAATGGTCTTTATACACAAAAAAACAAATATTAATGGAGATGATGCTCTATTTGAAGTTATATGCAGCCAGTGTAATATGTTCTGGAGATCTTGAGAAAAAAACTATTGTGACTACTCTCACTCCACGTGGAAAACATAAGACCAAAAGTGACAATTTATAGATGAAGGTGAATCCTTTAGATGGTATTTTTTTGTATTTCAAAAACTTGATCTTGAATCTTCACTAGTTAAATGTTGTTGTCCAATATAATCAGATATTGAGGATTCAAATTTTACACATATAAAAAAGATGAGCTGCTACCATGAAAAAATTCCAGATTTCGAAGTATTCACACTCAATGACATATTTCACTTCAATAGTAGTAAGTAGTGAACACTTACTTTATGGTCATTCAATTATGGAGTGTGAGACCCCTCAGCTATGCCTCATGATAGCAATCCCCTAGTTGCTCAGCCCTGAGATTTTTCAGTGATGAGACTCCTCACTCCATGTGAGCTTCCAAACTTTGTCCACAATATTCATGTCGGCCAGAATAGAGGGTGATGCTCATAATGCAAAACAAAAACCCATGAAGCTTATTAGTTTAGTTTGCTAATTAATTTGTGTAGTAAAGAATATGACAAATATTAAATAAGAAATCTAGTTGAAGGAAGTGAGGGACAGACCTGGCTTTTGAAACTTTGCCAATCTGTCCTGGGGCACCTACATTAACACATGGTAAAAAAAATGAGTTGCTTGATAAGATCTTCAAAAACACAAACACATACACATACACAAACACAAACACGATTTTTATTCCAACAAACACCTTACATGACATAAACAGGAACCTCCTAGCATGAGAGCCTAGGTAAAAAAGAAACTGAAAACAAAGCAACAAACAGACCCACAAGCTACATGAACTGAAAGGGAAATTACAGAAACATCGACACACTTAAAAAACTTCTCAAACGCACCCCGTCGTCTCTCCTAATCGTCTGCACCGGATTCTCCGTCGGATGGCCCCGAATCATTCATAGTTGTGACACTTGCTGAAGCAGAGGCACTTGCTGAAGTAGAAACTAAGGGCAGCCCATACAACCTTGATCTTGATCCCTCCCCATGTCCAAAACATTGGTCCCAAACAACAGTTGTGTCCAAGTCGACCCCATTCGTCCTGAACCGCTTGAATCTTGGATTAGCCTGTATGTCATCGAGCAAGGAACGACAAATATTAATTTTTTGTAATATCAAAATGTTCATTGCAATCCATAATTGGAAAGTACCTGGATCATCATGCTCCACCACGCATCGTCACCAACAACGGTACCCAGGGCTTGGTCGAATTGTACGGGCCCGACACATTGTGCTGTTCGGACAAAGCTTAGCCACATACGCCACTGCAACTTGTTGTAGTCGACTATATTCTTCACAGATTTCCCGAGCATGGCATCACCGGTGGCTGCGACGTACGCATCTGCTACTTGTTGGTAGTTTACGTGTATCTCGGGATATGCGAGACGCTGCGCATCTCGGTAGAGCCGCATGACGGTCTTGTTTCGGTCATCGTTCCATGGTTCGCGTGGGTTCATCTGTGTAATACGCATAAAAAGTCAGCTAGCAGTTATAAGAAAACATCCACTGCAGAGATGGATGTGCACACAAAATGGAAACGACAATAGTTCATAGTACCTCACCTTGCCAACCACAGGTTATGGAAATGTTTTTGATAAGAGGAGATGAGGGGATCACCTTGCTTATAAACATGTTATTTATAGACTACAGGACATAAAAATATGCTTACACACATACAATTAAAATATTGAATCATCACAACAATGGGGCCATGTTCAATTACAAAAGTGGGGCCATGTTGAATTACAAAAGTTCACCAAAATATCATGCATGGTACCAGTGACAAACCCTAAGAAGTTTATATTACAAAAGTGGGGTCATGTTGAATCATCACATCAATGTACCAACATTAGAGAACTAAATAATAACACACATAATAAGCAACTGTTTTCAGTTTAAACATACCACATAGCATTTCAAATTAAGGATTTCAGATTCATGGATAAAAGAGACAAACATAGACGACAAACCCGAGGATGCACGCCATTACTTTCCAGCGTCGCGCCAACTTCCTCGCTTCGTCTCGCTCCATGGAGACATTGACTACATACATCGCCATCTCCGAGATTTGATGCGCATGTTGCTCCGCATCGGACTCCAAATTTGCGACATCAGCCCTCGCTAAGTCCAAGTCCAGAAGCAGTTCCCTGCAACGTCGCTTGTGGCGTAGGGCGACGCGTTGCAGCCTTCTAATTGTGGGACACCCGGAAGGCTCAGTCATGAGCTTCTCATCAGAATTTGAATCTCCCTGCACCACAAAAAACAAACGTTGTTACTTATCATTGCACTGAATTCGAAAGAGGAGTCCAAATCCTAAACACTAACCTCATCAGAAGAAGGTTGGGGTGTACACGGCCCATCCGAATCCCACACATGAGCTGCCATTGTCTCTTACACTGTAATCCAAACGAGATAACATATATTATACAACAGTTCGGTCAGCTCAATGTAATAAAGTAGTAGTTGGCAAAAATAAAACACTAGAATGCATGTAGCTCATAATTCCTACTACCACCTAATCCCAGCTAATATCACAGCATCACTTTCTCAACAAACACAATCCAATGGCAGCTCAAATTGATGCTTCAAAACAATGAGGTCCATGAAAAAAATTTGACCAGATGTTATTCATTCTATCCTTTTTTTTGCAGATCCATAGCAACCTCTTGTTAAATATGTGTGCAGGTCCATAAAATACAGTATGTAAAATCCCCTGCATTTTAATCCATGGAGATTGAAGGATATTTTCATGCTTTTCTATGTAAATACAAATGCAAATCTTACTTATATGTGACTTCTATGTATATAAAAATATTTTCTCAGATTATTATATGACTTTTATGTGCATCAAGGAGGTGAAATAAATGGTGCAAGATATGTCATGGTATTTCGTGGAGATTATAGTTAAAATGCCAGTCCTGCATTGTTTAGTGACATAAAGAAAAATGTCATGTTTCATATGTGACTGGAATTATGTCTTGATAGAAATGTCATGGAATTTGTGTTCAGTTTAATGAGTTTTTGATTCAGATTGCAGGGATTGTTTAGTTCAAATGGCAGTTGTCCTGGATTACAAATTCCAGATGGTTTTCATGCTACAATTCACAAGAGAAAAACAGAAGAATATGCCATTAAAGATTGAATACATTCCAGCATGCAATTGTTGCAAACAACATATGTAAATTTCCAGAAATCCTAAATATTATAAGGAACATATGCAAAAAACCTATTAACAAGTTAGGTGCAAACAATTTTCCCAAACAGAATGGTATAGTTAGGCAGATTTGTTTACAAGTGAGAGCAAGTCTACAATTCAGATAAATAGACCAAAATAAATTGCCACACGCATTCATCCACAACTCACATTTGTAGTTTGGAAAGGAACTATAATATACAACAAATTGCCAGACCAAGAGTAGAAACCTACCTGTTCCCTCTTTAGCAGCTTTGCCTAGCTGTCAATTCTTTCTCTTTCTTTTTCAGATCCTATATATTACAAAGTATATGCAATCAGTTAGGAGATTTGTTTCCAACAGAGAGCAGTAATGAGATTTGTTTACAAGTAATAAGCAAGCAGTATAAGCAATCAGATCCTATATTACAATTTGTAAACATTTACAAAAGGTCAGCAACAATAAGGAAACAGTATCATACAATTTATCAACATTCTAAAAAGGACATCAACAATAAGCAAACAGTATAAAGCAATCAAATACTACTATCATATCATTATTCCAGAGGTTTGTTGGTTGGAAAAAATGCATCATGATCTAGTTATGAATAATAAGTAATAACCCTTATCATATGTATTCCAGATGTTGTAATCTTAAGGTCAATATATCATTCAAATGGCTTTCACTAATGAATTCTACTTGTTTGGGTGTTCTTTTACCATATGCAAAACACCAGTGAAGATGACAATAATATGTCAAGTTCTTCGACACCTTATATATGTCAAGTTCTTCCCTGTGAAACCACAAACCCACAACCACAAGGCAATCACTGTGAATTGTCAAGTTCACCAACAACAACAACAACAATGGTAAGGAATACTACCTACTGTCAAGCTCATCATCATCAACAACAGCAAGAACAATGGTACTACCTATTGTCAAGTTCATCCTCATAAATCACAACAACAATGGTAAATACACAAGAAGAAGACAAGTACTACATACAATCAAGTTCAGAGAAGGGTGAGGACGGATTCATACCTTCAAATCACAAGAACTACACTCTCAGATCTGACCTTCCTGGAAGTCTTCAACTACCCTGAAAACACAAATCTCAACAACAATGGTGTAGTTAGGGTTTCTCGGAACAAGGGGATTCTCAAATCTGAGGAAAATTAGGGTGATCGATAAGGGGGAGAGGACGGAGCCATACCTGTAGCCTCTCAGATCTCGCCTCCAAGACCAATGGAAATCAGATCTGGGGATGGCCCCAACTTCCCTGAAAACGCAAAGCCCATGAGCAAAAATTAGGGTTTCTCGGATCGACTCCTCTCAAATCCGAGGAACACAAGGGTGATGGAGAAGGGGAATGAGATGGGGATGGATCCATACCTGCGAAGGGGATGCTTTCGCCTTTCGTGCCTCTTGAGTTCCTTTGCTTCGCGAAAGAGGACAAAGAAGAAGAGGGTCGAGGGGTATCGGGAAGGGGTATCGAGATAATTTTTCATGAGCTTCTTGAAGAAAAGCTTGGGGGAGGAGCTTGGGAAAAACCGGCTTGTTTACGCGTTTTCCAGCCACGGCCAGCCACCCCAGCTCCGAGACCAGCGGCGCCACCGAACGCCATTCGGGAAGCTTGATACCCTAACTCAAGCCCCGTCTAGCTCTTACAAGCTGCAAACGAACGGGCCTAAGTTTTATCTTTCATATGAAAATTTCCATATGATAAAATCTATTGTCATTTTATGGTGCAGTTTTTCCAACCCATATCCTCTTACAATATTGATAGGGTCGGTATGTTTGCTTTCATGTGCTAATACTTTCTTTCATTATTTGCAGTTTAAATTTAATTTTTTCACACATTTTAAAAAATTTATTCAAAATATAAAATTATCTTGAAAAACCTAAATTCATCTAAATCTAATTATTAATTGATTACTCACCGATAGAGTTGGTAAAACTCAACCCGACTCGAAAAACCAACCGAAGATTGTAGGGTTGAAACCCGATCTAAACATCTATAGGCAAATGAAAAAGCCAAACCCCAATGACCTGAACTTAATAGGTTTGAAACTCGAACCCGGCCCATACCTATGAGTTGACCCGATTTATTATATAGGTAGAAACGCCCGGTAACCTAGCTACTATGACCCAACCCGACTTGACCCATAATCCAATTGATCGACCCGAACTCTAAATAACCAAACCCAAACCAGACCGAACCTCTCTGTTTGTCAACGTACTCTACTTACCGGTCACTGCCCTTTACATATTCAAATGATTGTAGATTTGTAGTCAATATAAGAATTGTATTAATCTTTTCATAATTCATTAGGCTTCTAAAATCCATATTCTCACTGGCGGATCTAGGGGGGCGTGGGTGGGCGGCCGCCCCCCATTCACAATATTACTAGTGTAGTAGGCTTAAAGTATCACAAGAGCGAAGCTGCCCCAGTGGCTTGCCCGCCCCCTCCTATTCAGTTTACAACTCAGCCATTGTGGGCCTATTTTATTTTTCCCTCCGTCAGTCCGTTAGTTATACTCCAACCCATTTCACAAACTTGGCATACTACAAACCATTTCACAAGCTAAGTTTGTAATATGGAGGATACCATATTATATTTTTTACAATTTTGGGTGGCTCATTTATTCATCTACCTAGAAGTTTTTCCTTGTATAAAAAGATTGATAATCAATTTTTTAAATTGTTACAACTAATAAATCAATTAGGTGTATATCTAAATAGAATATAAAATGGTGAATCTTAGTTTATGTTGAGTTTTAGTTAGTAACTAGTGAAAGAAATTAAAAAATGTCAATTTACTCATACTTAAGTGCCAATTTTTAAAATAATATAAATATCTTACTTTTAATTTTTAGTTTTAATATAATAAGATATATTTATCACAAATAATCATAAAATTATTTGAACGATCTTGTTCTTTTTCCTCCAATGAACCGGGAATTGATGCCCCTTGACTTCTCTAATGAAAGGTTAGCTAATTGTTTTTTTTCCCGTGAGTAACCCGAATTTCTGAGTTTTTTTGCCCCCCCATTCCAATGGTTCTGGATCCGCCACTGCATATTCTGTTAAGTTGTACATAAAATCTAAAAGGGCCTTACAAGAAATCACTCTTCCAACACAGCATAAAAGAAATGGTCTTTTATAATTTAACGAAAAATCTGGACGGAAATCGGGTTTGGTGGTATTGAGGATACAGAATACTTATTATGGATAATTTACGATAATTAGTCGTTAAAAGAGTAGTTTTGTGAACTATAAAGTATATATTGAATGCATGGTTTCCAATAAAAGACAAGATTATAATGAACAAGAAGCCTTGTTAAAACTTATGCAAATAAATAAACTCTACCATATTTATATGTGTTCAGTGTCTATAGTTAATGGAAGTTTATCAAAATTAAATAAAGTTGAAGGTAGTTGATTGATTATTCAAGCTTAAACTGATCAGATTGTCATTTCACTTTATCTACGTGCAAAGATGTGAACTATTGATTTCTTAGGCTTTCAACGTGTTTTACCAAGTGTAATCTTTTTTTTTTTTTTGGTCGACACCAAGTGTAATCTTTTTACGTAGTGGATAAACAGCTTAATTATAGTGACCATGACTTCGGATAGCAACATCACTAAAGGATAAAGTAGATCATTGACAATGGTGATCACAATACTTCAACTTTTATACTTAGCAAACAAAAAGTTGCTCATAGAATGAAACATGTTTTGAAATTAAGTAGTCTGAGGATAAGTAGTCGTATTTCTTGTTTCAAGATTTTATGCATGTCATGTAGACCTGTCAATCGGGTCGGGTCGGGCGGGTTCGGGTCGGATCGTTCCGGGTTTGGGTTGAGTTCGGGTTCGGTTCAATCGGGTTACAGGTCAAACTGGGTCGGGTCGCTTCGGGTTTTCGGGTCGGATCAACCCAACGGGTCAAGAGTATCAAATTTTTGACCAAAATTTAAATAAAATATTATTTAAATAATAAAATATTATAACAAAATATTATTTTTAAATATTTTAATAATAAATATATCATAATTTTCTAAAATAAATTTTGTATATTGTAATATAATTAAAACCTTTGGGTGTACAATTGACCGTCAATCTTTCGTTTTATTATATTAGAGTGTATTCTAAAATAAGTTTTCCGCCTTATAGATTTCTTGACCCAGCGGGTTTGACCCGACCCTAGCCCAGATGTTTTCAGGTTTACCGGGTTCGGGTTGAAACTGGGTTTCGGGTTCAAATTTCGGGTTGAAACCCAGAAATTTCGGATCGGGTCAGATCGGGTCATCTTTTGACAGGTCTAATGTCATGTGCATGGGCGAACTTTCTTTTGTGAAGAAAAAATGAGTATCAAAAAGTATTTTTGTGAAAATGATGGCAAATCTTTCATAAAAACTCTAGAGTTTTAATCTGCAAATATTCGAATATATTTTCCTTTGTTTTGGGTCCACTATAGAGTACGAATAGACTTTTCAATTTTCAAGCTTGATTTTGAAGTTTGAAAATCAAGCTACAGTTGTAGTGGAGATTGCTGGCTTACAAAACGAAGGAAATAGAAAGCTGAAATGTAATGGATCAAGCCCAAAGACATAACAATAATGAAAAGGCCCAATAGTTATTGCAACTACGGAATTCACCTAATATTATATTAACAACCAACAACTATTGCATGCCGGATGCCTATGAAGCTTTGTGAGTCTGCAAATATCTTAACTGCAATAAGCTTTCAACAGTTTTATCTTTTGCAGCTTCAACCTCCAAACTATTTGTGTTTGATTGTCATTCTGATGATACTGAAGAGAGCATAAGAGCTATGCAGATAGGAGCAGAGTCTTGTTTTTTAACTAAAGTTACCCAACTGTTCCTCTGAAGCCATATCCCATGCGGATCCATATCTTCTGTCCCGCTCCCGTGTCCGTAGAACGTCCCTTTGTTTCTCATTGATCGGAATTGCCAAATTGCCTGTGTTTTTTTAAGTCAAAATTTAACATTCCAACCAATGAGATACAAGGGGACGTTCTACGTGACACGGGAGCGGGACAGAAGATTTGGATCCATCACATGCTGCCACATTGTTTGCCATATTCTCAGATGATCCATTAATTACCCCCTGGTAAAATTCTTTGGCTGCATCAAGAGCACTTCAGCATGCAAGAACTCTCCATATCACACAGCAGCATTCCCTACAATAAATCACAGATCAGCAATGAAGAAAACAAGAGTCAATCAATTTTGAAAAGAGCCAAGGCTAACCTGTGCAGCCTGAATCCAAGTCCTTCTGGATTAGCTCAATCAAACCCTCAATAGCTTTAGCACAGGCATTCAAAACCTCAGGTCCATTTTCCAAAACAGCTCAAGCCATTATCAATTCACATGAGCTAAATCTCATAAACAAGAGAGAGTAGCACAATTAATCAGCTGACACTAGCTATTTAACCCAGAAGGTTACACATCATGTAAGCAACAAACCGCATCATCTGATGCTACAAATCTCGAACAAAATCAAGTTCTGGTAATATGTATATTTCTTCGTGTTAGACCTAATGAAACAAAGCATACCACAGAATATATTACAGCAATGACAAAAGAGAGAAACCATAAAGGTGCAATGGTACTAACTCATTATACATAGGAGCTCAACATACACACAATTTAAGCTGAATTAAACACTAGGCTCTACTGCCAATTCAGTAACAGAATCATTAGCATAACAAGGTACTACTCTCATCATAGATAAGCATTTAATTGCAACTATTTTGCAGAGATGAACTGGAAGTTCATAACTTCATAATCTACATTGAACGCCAAGTCAAGGGGCAGTGCTCACTTTATCTTTCTGATGCTGCAACAAGAAATCCTGAAACTGCTGTGATCTTTCCTGTATATCTTGAACGACCTGTTCAGACTCAGCACGTATCTGCTTAGGCAACAGCCGCTCCAAATAATCAAGCCACTCTCCTAGTGTCATTTTGTTCAAGTCTGGAGCATTTTCAGTCCCGTCATCGTCGTCTGCAATATTACATTCTGGATCTCTCGCATCATCTTGATTTGAAGTGGCGGCCAATTCCTCTCTAGTCTCATGTTCAAAACTCAGCTCGCAAACCACATCTCCGTCCTTCTCAACAACCTCACTTATTGACTCCTTAGAAGGATGCTCTCCTTTAGAAACAATTCCATCAATGTTAGATTGTGGCTCTGGCTTAATCACGGCAATCTCCAACGCCGGACAGGTCTCTTGTTCAGAAACCCGTCCACTAGCTTCTCGTTCATCCTCTTCAACAATATTATGCTCCTCCTCGCTCCCCTTGTCTTCCACTGTCACACTTTGAGCAGAGTCCACTTCGACTTGCTTTTTCTTTCTTCCTCGTCCTGTCGGTTTTCCTGCAGGTGCGAGGTTCTCTAGCCCTTCTGAGTCCATAGCGCCTTCCAATTGAGACGCTTCCGGAATCCTTTCCAGAGCTGAATTGTCTATGTTCTTCATACCTCTGCTTCTAGTCGTCCTCCCTAAACTGATACTAGTGTTCTGTGAACTTTCACACTCATTCTTTGAGCTCCTAGTCCTCCTCTTACTCACCGGCCCGCCTTGTTCAGCGACACCCTCCGCATTCTCAGAACCCTCTGCGTTCACTTCTGGTTTTTGAGGCACAGTTTTACCTTTCCTTTGGGTTCTTCCTCTTCGAGCCCCTGCCTCGGGAACAAAGGTTTCCGTATTCACCTCTGCATTCACATCCGCAATTGAATCCGGGACCTCGAATACAGTTTCCATATTCGATTTAGCATCCTCTTTGCCTCCACGTCGACCTCGACCTCGACCTCGACCACGGCTTCTTCCTTTTCCATTTTCTTCTTCTTCTCGCACATTCCCCTCCTTATGAACCTCTAATTCCCCCACAAGCGCAACTAAATCTGGAATCTTCGCTCCCAAACCCTCATCTCCGACATTAGCATCTCCCTTACCACGACCTCGGCCCTTTCCTCTCCGATTCCCTTTCTCAACAACACCATCCTCACCCCCCGCCCCCAAAACCCTAGCTCCACTCCTAAGATTCCTCCCAACAGGCTTAAAATCAGAAACATGCGAAATCCGAACCCTAATAGAAGTAACCTCACCGATTTTGAGCACGTCGCCGTCGTGGAGGTCGTGGACGGTGAGAGGCGGGAGCAGGAGCGTGTTGAGGAAGGTTCCATTGGAGGAATCGAGGTCCTTGACCGTCCATTTGCCCTGGTTGTCCCACTCGATTGTGAGGTGTTTGGACGAGATCCCGTTGTCCTTGATAGCGAACGTGTTTCCGCGTACGATCCTTCCGATTCGAACGGAGAAGCCAGGCTTGGAGTTGAACTCGAGAGTCTCGCCCTCCCGAGGGCCCTTCTCGAGGACTAGCTCCAGAGTGGTGGTGAGATCCATGGCGGAGATTTGGGGAAGGAGCCGATTTGAAAAATGTTTTGGAATTTCAGCGCTTTTCTGGATAGCGAGCAAAACGCCGCGTTTTAACACGGCGTGGAATTGGGCTGTTTAGTTATGGGCCACTGAATTTTAACACGGCCCAAATTTCTTCAATAACCTCTCATAGTCTCATGCCCCTTTCTCAATATGTCTTCTTCTTAATCTTAATCAACCTTTTTTTAAAAAAAATGGGAGGAATAGAAGGATTATTAGAGCAACTTTTTGGTCCACAGAGAAGTCGAGTTCTCCTTAGGTTGACAGTTGATGAGCATGATCGACACTGGCCACCTCCCGATTGCCCACCCACTTGCTCAATCTCGTAGTGATGAGCATGATCGACGCCGAGTTTATGTTGACTATCCATGACGAAGGAATTGTATGGAATGGAAAGAGTTGTGCTTTCTTTTAGTCGACAATGGTGGTGAAGATGAGGAGGTAACAGCTAGCGTCAATAATGTGTTTCTACACAACAATGAAGTTTGTTTCTTTCACTCGTTCGGTGAGTACATGTATAAAATATTGGAGAACTAGTGCAATAAAAACCTTAAGGCGCTGGATTGCAAGGTGGTCAGTAATAATTTGACATGAAACTAACAACTTTGCGTTCCCGAATGTCGCTTAAGGTCCAACATCCATCATTTTTCATGCCGTTTCAACATTTTTGTTAATAATTAATGTTGACACACTTTCCCTCATTGGTTGAAATTTCAAATTTTGACTTACAAAAACACAAAAAAGAGTGTAATTTAAAAAACTCGACCAATGAGGGTTAAAGGGACGTGTTTGGGGGCGTGCTGCGAAAACGATCCGAATCCTCTGTCCAGTAGCACGTCCCTCAAACACGTCCCCTTAACCCTCATTGGTCGAAATTTCAATTTTTGACTTTAAAAAACACAAAAAGAGTACAATTTTAAAATTTCGACCAATGTGGCCTAAGGGGACGTGTTTCAGGAACGTGCTGCGGGAGAAGTTTATAATCTCTACTTGAAGTAACAACAAGTTTTTGGGCTTATGCACTTTCAACATGTATAAAATAATGGAGAACTAGTACAATAAAAACCGTAAGTCGTTGGATTGCAAGGTGGCCCAAAATAATTTGACATAAAACCAACAACTTTGTGTTTCCGCATGTAGCTCCAAGTCCAACATCTATCATTTTCCCGGTCGCTTCAACATTTTTGTTAACAGCTAATATTGACACATTGTCTCTCATTGGTCAAAATTACAAATTTTTACTTAAAAACACACAAAAAAGAGTGCAATTTTAAAATTTCGACCAATGAGGGTTAAGGGGAACGGCTCATCAAACAGGGCCTTAATTTGATGCGTATATAATTTTTATGTTTTTACTACTGATCTAGGGTCTTATTTTGATTTTTAAATAGAGCCTCTCAAAATTGGACGACTATGCTCATCCATAGGAAACAGAGCAAGTGGCGGCCAATCGGGAGGTGGCCGGCGTCGACCATGTTCATCAAACAGAGCAGGTGGCGGGCAATCGGGAGGTGTCCCACGGACAGGAACAATAGCAGGTCCTTGACATCAACCATTCTCCAAATGCACATTCACCTGAGTTAAACCCTTCAGCTTTACAAATCTCTCCACAGTTATGCTCGGACAAGAATATATCACCATGCCTCTGGCTTAAAGTGGTGCACTTCCACAACATACTAAGAGCTGCAAACAAAACCATAAAAAAAACGCCACTTGCTCAATCTCAAAATTGGATGACTATCCATGGCGAAGGAATTGTATGCAATGGAAAGAGTTGTGTTTTTTTTAAGTCGACAGTGGTGGTGAAGAGGAGGAGCTAACAACTAGCGTCCTTAAATAATGTGTTTCTACCCAACAATGAAGTTGTTCCTTTCACTCATTAGGGGAATACATGTATAAAATATTGGAGAACTAGTGCAATAAAAACCTCAAGTCTTTAGATTGCAAGGTGATCCGGAATAATTTGACATGAAACCAATAACTTTGCGTTCCCTCATGTCGCTTCAGGTCCAACATCCATCATTTTTCCTGCATCTTCAACATTTTTGTTAATAATTAATGTTGTCACAATGTCCCTCATTAGTCGAAAGTTCAAAATTTGACTTAAAAAAAACAAAAAAAGAGTGCAATTTTAAAATCTCGACCAATGAGGGTTAAGGGGACGTGTTTGGGGGACGTGCTGCGAAAACGATCCGAATCCTCTATCTCGCAGCACGTCCCCCAAACACATCCCCTTAACCCTCATTGGTCGAAATTTCAAATTTTGACTTTAAAAACACAAAAAAGAGTGCAATTTTAAAATTTCGACCAATGTGAGCTAAGGGGACGTGTTTCTGGAACGTGCTGCGGTAGGAGTTTCTAATCTCTACTTGAAGTAACAACAAGTTTTTGGGCTTATGCACTTGCAAGGTGGCCCAGAATAATTTGACATAAAACCAACAACTTTATCTTTGATCAAATTTGGTCTACCACCAAGGCTGATGTAAATGTATTGAACTTGTGTTTTGATATCTGTTTTTGCAAGTAAATCAAATGTTGATCTAGTATTTGTTGGGGCACTCGAGCTTGATGGAATTGAATGCGTAATGCAATACATGAAACATCACAATAGACTACTTTTGACGCCAACATTACAAGAACTAGAACCTTAAAGTGCTACTAGAGATACACGCACAAATAAACTAACCGCTTAAAATCCAAATACATAAAATTAAACAAAAAACTATAACATACTCAAATTATAAGCAAATCATATTGAGGTGAAATACGCCAGAATCATCCGCAACAAAGGCGTTTGTGCCATTCTTTCCTCCCAGATTGAGGACGAATGGGCAGACAACTGAGACATGATAATGCCCACTTGTGGCGTACCCTTATGCCATTCTACTCTAGCCTTGTAATACAATGTGAGAGGGACGAGTCCATCCTCCTAAACTGATTTGACTAGTAATAGTGTATCAGCAGGAGAGATGGCGCCCATGTATAGGCAGTGGCGGAGCCAGAGATTTTCGAGAGAGAAGGAACAAACTAGTAATAAACCGATCGGATCAAAGCAATAGTATATTATCATCATCATCATCATCATCATCATCATCATCATCATCATCATCATCATCATCATCATTATTATTATTATTATTATATTATATTATATTATATACCTTTTGTTATTAAAGAAAATATAAATTCTATCTTTTTAATGACCACAAATAATCTTAGTGAAACTTTTACAAAGTTAAGTGGTATTTGGTAGAATGAGGGAATAAAACATAATTAGTGAAATTTTTACACAGTTATGTAGAATTTGGTAAGAGGAGGGAATAAAACAAAAAAAATGCAGAACATGAGATTCAAACCTGGGGTGGGGAGACACATGATGAAAGCTAAGTGCATAAACCACCTAAGCTACACTTGTTTTGTGTCTCCAAGATACACTAAAATCTTATAACTACAAATCAGAGGGGGGGGGGGCACGGAACCACAAAGGACCACCCCACGCTCCGTCCCTATTCAGTATAGGTGGAGTCTCCAAGGAGCGTTGGACTCCCCAACCAGGGAATCGGGCACTTGGGCTGGGATGCTTCAAGATGACTCGAAAACGAGCCATGTTCTGCCTCCTATAACCTTATAGGTGGTTGAGTGGGATATTGGAATTGGGCGAAGTATGGCTTGGATGCTCATTTTGGTGTTGTTGACACCGAAATTTAACTCGTTGAGAGTTTGGAGCTGAATTAGAGGGTGCTCTGACTTTTCCTTTAGGTGAACCGTTGGGTAGGCCACGGCAAAAGCCAAACTCAAGGCTACTAAGACAAAGATTCCTAAGGAAACCCAAACTACTTTGTTTGTGAGGGTTTTGTGATCGGCCTTAAAAAAACTAGCGCATTTACCTATATCGTTTATCTCCTTGTCCTGATCGACGTAAACCACGTGATCGTTGGTAGGGATGAGCATGAACCGACCGAAACCGAATTTTTAGACCGAACCAACTCGAACCGAACCTAAACAGAATACTTTCGGTTCGGTTATTGGTTCCCTAATTTTGGAAATTTCAGTTTTCGGTTCGGTGCGGTTATTTTCGGTTCGGTGCGGTTATTTTCGGTTCGGTTCGGTTTAAACCGAATTAAATTAAAAAAAACGTTTTGAAATTGTCATGTTACCAGCTAATAAAATTGCCCTTTTTTGGGCTAAAAAACAAGAAATGGGCCTTTGTTAAATTTCTTTCTTTACTGACCGAAGCCTCCCACTCTCAACCAGTCAACCCTCATCTCCCATTTCAGCGTGAAAATTGAAAACCCCAATCTCCCACAACCGCCACTGAGTCGCCGGACGCAGTTTTCTCCTCTGAGTCCTCTCGCTGAATCGTTGTCGTTCACGCCGTCGTCAAGGGACTCGAGGGAGTCGAGTCTCATCTAGGTCGAAGTCGAGATGGTGGGCTGGTCGTTCTTACTCTCTTTGCCTCTTCTTCGGACTTTCTTTGTTCTTACACTCCCAGAGTCGCCGTCGAGTGGGTGTCACCGTCGATTGTCGAACGTTGCTCGTAGAGTTGTCGTCGATCGTCGAACGCAAGCCCTATGTAACTTCCAATGTATTTTTTTGATTTTTTTGTCAAAATCTGTATTGTTTTCTACTGATTTAGACTATTTAGTGGTAGATCCGCACTTGAACAGAAGTGAAAGTGTATTGTATTTGAACAAACTTGAGATTTGCACTTGAGAGGAAAATCCAATTAGGACTAATTAGGTTTGGTCTTGCTCGGTTTGTATGAAAACCGACCCGTCCAAAGCCGAAACCGAACCGAACCGACAATTTTCAGTTCGGTTTTCGGCTCACAATTTTCCAAAATTTTGGTTTCGGTTCGGTTTTGATCGGTTCAGTTCGGTTTCAAACCGATGCTCACCCGTAATCGTTGGCCACCTCCCGATTGCCCGCCGCTTGGTCTGTTTGATGAGCATGGTCGACACGGGCCATCTCCTGATTGCCCGCCACTTTCTTTGTTTCATGAGCATGGTCGATGCCGGCCACCTCCCAATTGGCCGCCACTTGCTCCGTTTCTTGTGGATGAGCATCGTCGTCCAATTTTTAGAGGCCCTGTTCGAAAATCAAAATAAGACCCTAGATCAGTAGTAAATCATACAAATTATAATCGCATACAAATATGTGTTGTATTTTTTTTGGGGGGGGTATATAAATAATAACCTACTAATAATGATATTGAAAATATTTTTAATCACCCTGTGTAAAACTTATCTTCATCCAATTGAAAAGCAACGGGTTCTTGAAACTTTTTCATTTGGTAGTAGAATTAGCAACAAAAAAAATAGAAGAAAAAAATCCAAGATCAGGATTGCAAGGTATTGGGATGGGAAGTTGGTTTCATAACTTTGAACGTTGGGAGAAACAAAATTTACGTGGAGAAGATTAAATATTGTACGTTCTATTGAGACAATTAATGCAACTGATGCAGAAATTAAATGGGATTAAAGGAAAAAAAGAAAAAATCGTAATACATATAACACTGGTGTTTGTCACTTGTAAGAGCACCCTCATTAGGGGCTCTACATCGGTCCCTAAGCTAAAAAAGGGGAAATTGAAACAAAAGTTTAAATTGGTGAGGGATGTTCTCGTAGGAGGGACTTTGAGTCCTTAAGGGACGTACACATGGCGCACACTAATTTGCTTATATTTCACCCGTACGATGCACATCATGCACAACACTATTTACCTCTTTTGGAAATGAATCTCTGCACAAATACTATTCACCTCTTTTCAAAAGTAAGAAAAATCAAATCAAATTTAAAAAACGAATCTCTACACAAACACTATTCACCTCTTCTGAAAAGTAAGAAAAATCAAATCAAATTCAAAAAATGAATCTTTGCACAGACACTATTCACTTCTTCTGAAAAGTAAGATAAATCACATCAAATTCAAAAAACGAATCTCTACACAAACGCTATTCACTTCTTCTAAAAAGTAAGAAAAATCAAACCAAGTTCACAAAAAACTTCTACACAACACTATCTACATTGAGAAGAAACCTTCACCGGTATAAATGATATCATCTCTTTCCTCACTCATTGCATACAAATCCAACACTCCAAATATATTTTCTTACTAAAAATGTCAAATCCAATCCAAAATTCATTTGGATCTTCATTAAATCAAGAAACTTCCAACTATAGCAAACTCCTACTGTTTGGCATACTATTTTTATTTTTTCAAACTCATACCCTAAACTTACTAGATATGAGATTCTTCTGCTCACCTCCTATTAAAGTTATGAGATTTCATTTCCAAATTAAACCCACCCACTCTTCTCTTCTATCTTCCCTTCACTATAATTTCATTCCCAAATTTTAATCAAACACCCAATTTCAATAATGAGATTCCAACTCCATACCTTGTTCCATTCTCATACCCGAAATTATACTAAATACCCCCTTAAAGGTTGTGTTACTGATCCTATATATGCAACTCACTAACTGTGTACTAACCTTCTATCGAGAGAGTTGGTCTTAGTCAATACGAACTCGCTCTTCTTAGATCCATCAATCGCCTTAGGCAAACTGAGCCTTTTGAAATCACTTTAAGTGTCACATTAAATTTTTTTTATATGATTTTGGTAGAGAAAGTAGTAAATGAAGTGTAAGAAAAAAAAAATTCAATCTAAAGTATTATTATGAAATGGATTGCCATAAAATATAAAATTTTACCACAAACTAGATACAATGTAATTCACCAATATATCTATTACTATATACTAAAGCGGAAACAAATTCCGTCACCATATCGCGCCACATCACCCCTTTATTAAAATAATATGTTTTATATAAATTCTTTTATCATCTATTAAATTGGAAAACTTATCTTTCTACTCCCTACTTGGAAATTTTATCTTTTGTTATCTATTAAATTGGAAATTTTATGGATTTTTTTTATTACTATACATGATCCAAAAGCGCGTACACCATAACACTAGCATCAACGAATGACCTTACAACAATAGTATATATTAGTATATTAAAAACTTATCTTTTACATCTTGATTTTATCATAATCTTATACATACTTAGTTAAGATATTAGGTCTATCTTTAAATTTGAGTTTTTTAAATTAATAATTCTATCCAAATGTATAAATCTCAATCCTCTCATTATAGTATTCATTTAATAATAAATAATACATAGATCTATCATAATTTTTGTATTAGAAACATAGTTTTATTTAGTCATAATTTATAAATCATAATCTTAATGCTTTAGCCATTTAATTGAATATCATATTAATTATAAATTATTTTTCGTAATTTTATTATGCTATTTTTAAAAATTATCAATGGTAGAAAATTATACCACTATATATAAGCCAAATATTCATTCTATCAGAATAATATATTAAATTTATTTTTCACCATCATATCATATTAAAATTTCGATAAAATAATTAAGAGATATATTTACCATAAATATATCTCTAATATTACCTATTGGTTATGTTTTAGATAAAATATAATAGATTTCTTAATTAAAATAATGATTTGTTAATATTTTGTTAAATATAAATATTTCTTATTTAATTATGTTTTCACAGCATAATAACATATATACAAGATAATTTGGTTTCTTTTTTATCTTATTAAATATTCTCTATATCTTTAATATAATACTATACGTATCCGATTTTTTAAAAAAGTTAGTGATTTCATTATGTAAGTTAGTTTACGCACTTTATTTTAAATGCTAATTTGTTTTTATCAATTTTCACGAAAATTTGATAATACATCTTATTTTATGACATTCTTCATCGATTATTTAAATATATGTTTATGTATGTATAAACAAATTTTATCTAAATAAATTTTATGTTTATATAAATATTTGATGATATACGAGAATTATGTTATTTTATAATAAAAAAGATAAATATCATTTTAAAACAAAGTAGACATGATAATATTTGTAATTATTATAGTTGTTGATACCAGGAACCGTCAACGCGGTAAAGCACCCCACCAGAACAAAATATTGCAAAGTATAAAACTTCTCAAGGTGGCGTCAGGCCCAAGAGCCCTGCTCCCATCGCGATCCGAACAATAAACCCCTGCCAAAGCGTAGTCCGAAGAGCACAACCTGGTTGACAATGTACGCATCGCGTACATCGCCTCCCAACCGCGAGGAGAGGAGCCCGTCCCATCCATGCAAGTGGGCGGGCGGCAACGTCCCATCAGGCGAGCGGTGGGCGGCAACGTCCCATCAGGCGAGCGGTGGGCGGCAACGTCCCATCCGGGCTTCCGATTGGCCGATTCCGCGGCCACCACCCCAAGAGCCAATCCAAGGGCGACACGTACTCGGGCGGCGCTCGTCCCACATCGACGTCTCGGTCGATCTCGGTCCGAATTCGCCTATAAATAGCGGGCTCCGCGCACCAAGGGGAGGATCGAAAAACTCGCGAATCACACACTCACTGGATCTCGAGCTAAGATCATTGTTGTAACCCGATACACCTAAACGCGATAGAGAATCTCAGTCTATTGTAATCCAACGAGCTAAATACAAAATATCCTTCATATTACCCTCACCGCGTTGAACACCACTAGCGACCACATACTTTCTATCCCTACGTCTATTGATTCGGTTGAGTTCAAACATTGTGCTCTCATCGCGTTCAAGACATATCGGTGTTTTCGTACTTCAACATTGGCGCAGTCTGTGGGAAACACATTCAAACTAAGCAGGCACCGTTTCAACCGACGCAGTGATGGACGCTAACAGCAACAACGCTTACTACGCTGACGGCGCAGCCTTCGGGATGCAGCCGCCACCTCCGTGGTATTACGGGTCACCGCCCGTACCGCAACCACAGGCCATGCCAGGGTGGAACCCGGGCTTTCAGCAGGGTTTCCAGCCGCAGGTCCCATTCCAGGGGTACGTCCATGCGCAGTACTTTCAACAGTACGCACCCGCGCAGGAGCCTTACGTGGACGAATACGCCACCACCAACGGGAGTTCGACGGGGCAGGAGGTGGAGCAGGACGCTCCCAACGCGTTGTCGCCTCCCAACCCTCACTTTCAGGGCTACGCCCCTGCGTACCACTACGGCCAGGGCGCGTACCCCATGCCGCATGGGCAGGGTGCTTACCTAATGCCCCACCAGCCGTATGTGCCTGCTTACGCCGCGGGATACGGGCCGGGCCAGGCCCACCACACCCGCCTCCGGGGGGCTCGAGTGAGGACATGAGCATATCGCGAGGACGCTCTACCTCTCGCTCCCTGTCCACACGCTCCGGCTCCCGGAGCAACATGCTGGTGGACGATCGCGGCACCACCTACGGCAGCCCCTTCGCTGATTTCATCCAGGAGGAACCTATGCCGAAGGGATTCCAGAGGCCGTCAGCGGTACTACAGTTCGACAGCACGAAAGACCCGGGAGAGCACGTTAGGCAGTTCTTCGCCCACATGACGTTCAACACCTACAACGACGCCATGTACTGCCGGGTCTTCCCCTCCACCCTTAAGACCGCCGGGATGAGGTGGTTCACAAACCTCCCCGTGGGTTCCATCTCGTCTTTCAAAGATCTAACGCGGCGGTTCATGTCCCACTTTAGTGGGTCGCGAACGCGCATGAAGACGACGAAGGATCTCATGAGCGTGACACAAGGCGAGGAGGAGACCTTGGCAGCCTTCTTCACCCGGTTTGTGAACGCGGCGTCGGAGGTGCCTCAGCTCAACGACACATCCGCCCGCGACATGCTAATCCACAACCTCCGCGACGGGACCTTCAAGGTCAAGATGTGCGGGAAAACCCTGCACACCTATGAGGACGCTTGCAACGCCATCACCAAACGCGTCTTCGCGGAGGACGCGGCAGGAAGGCCCACACAGGATCGCGGGAAGGGAAAGGCCAAAACCACCCCGGAGGCCCTCACCGTATCCACCACGCCAACGAAGCCCCATGGTGGACAGCGCGGTGGCCATAACCGTGGTGGAGGGCGTCGTGGTCGCGGGTATCAGGGATACCGTGGACCACGCAACAACCGCGGCGGCAACGGGCCATACAACAACGACCCATACACCGGGGCCAACACCACCGCCCTCGGGCCCCGCACCGACAGTGGACGGCCGGCGCAGGCAAATACCTTGGCCGGCTCCGCACCCGCGAGGGGGGAGGTCAACCAGAACGATCCCAACCTCTACATCAACACCATCGCTGGGGGTTCCACCATCGCGGGGTTTAGTGGCGGGGAAAGGAAGCGCTATGCTCGCGCCTCGACCTCCGGGGCCTCCATCAATAGTTTGGGCGCGTCGGGAGTTCCTCACGCTGACATCACCTTCCGACCTGGCGATTCCCGCGAGCTCATCACTCCGCACACGGATCCGCTGGTGGTGCACGCGGTGATCGCCACGAAGATTGTCAAGAGAATCATGGTGGACACGGGAGCGTCGGTGGACATCCTGTACTACGACGCCTTCGCACAGCTCGGCATCTCCCCGTCCATGCTCCTGCCTTACGCCGGGAAGCTCACATGCTTTTCCGGCAATGAGGTCGACGTCGCGGGGTTGGTCACTCTGGACATGACCCTGGGGGACAGTAAGGGCGCCCGCCGAACTGAGCCCATCGAGTTCACCGTCGTCCGACTCCCTTCCATCTACAACGCGATAATGGGACGGACTTCGTTGATGAAGTTCCAGGCCGTCGCGTCCATTTACCACCTGGTCTTGAAGTTCCCCGTGGAGGACCGGGTCGGCGTCGCCCATGGCCAGCAAATTGAGGCCCGCAAGTGCTATGAGGCGTCAACCCGCGCTCGCCCCGCCGCGTATGTTATCGCGGGCGGTGCCGGCGCGGAGTTGGACGTGCGGCAGGAGCAGGAACGTGAGCCCCTCGGTGACTTTGAGAAGGTCGCCGTCACCCCCTTTTCCGCCACGGCCGAGAAACTTTACGTCGGGGATTGCATGACCGGGGCGGACGCCGAGAGCCTCCCAAATCTCCTGGCCCGTTCTCGCGACGTGTTCGCGTGGACGGCGACGGACCTGAAGGGCGTCCCCCCCGAGGTAGCGCTGCACTCGCTCCGAATAAGCCCGGGGTCCCGGCCCGTCTGTCAAAGGCGCCGGAAAACTAACGAGGAGCGCGCCATCGCGGCAAATGAGGAGGTTGAGAAGCTCCTGCGTGCCAACTTCATCCGCGAGGTCAAGTATCCTACTTGGCTCTCCAATGTCGTTTTGGTGAAGAAGTCCAACGGGAAGTGGCGGATGTGTGTCGACTTCAAGGACCTCAACAAAGCTTGCCCCAAGGACAGCTACCCCCTGCCCTCCATTGATGATCTGGTCGACTCCACCGCCGGCCATACCGCGCTGAGCTTCCTAGACGCTTACTCCGGCTACAACCAGACAGCCATGGATCCCCTGGATCAGGAGTCCACCGCGTTCATCACTCAACGCGGGACTTTCTGTTACAGGGTGATGCCCTTCGGTTTGAAGAACGCGGGGGCCACGTTTCAGCGCCTGGTAGACCATGTCTTCCGGAAGCAGCTGAGGCGCAGTGTCTCGGCTTACGTCGACGACATTGTGGTCAAGATCCATAGCGCGCAGGAGCACCTGGCCGACCTGACCGAGGTTTTCCAAACCCTGCGCGCCCACCGAATGAGCCTGGACCCGGAGAAGTGCGTCTTCGGGGTGAATTCTGGGAAGTTCCTCGGGTTCATGATAAGCGCGAGGGGCATAGACGTCAACCCCGCCAAGGTCAACGCGGTGTTGGAGCTGCGCTCACCGACTTCGCGAAACGAAGTCCAGCGACTGGCGGGCGCGGTGAATTATCTTGGCCGTTTCTGCTCCAGGTTGTCGGACCGCGCTCTCCCTTTCTTCCCTTGCCTCAAGAGCACCACCACCTTCAACTGGACAGGGGAGATGGAGAGCGCATTCCAGGCTCTGAAGGTCTACCTCGCCAATCTTCCAATGCTCTCCCCGCCCATCCCGGGAGAGGATTTGCAATTGTATATCGCCGTGAGCCAGCATACAGTCAGCGCGGTCATCACCCGCGATTTCAGTTACCCGGTATACTTCACCAGCAGGGTGCTTCAGCCGGCAGAACAGCGATACTCACCCGCGGAGAAGATGTCTCTGGCCGTGGTTGTGGCGGCGAGAAAATTGCGCCCCTACTTCCAAGCGCACCCCATACAGGTCCTCTCGGACCTCCCTCTGCGCCAAATCCTGCATCAGCCCGCGCTGTTGGGAAGAATGACCAAGTGGGCGGTCGAGTTGTCAGAATTTGACATCTCGTACCACCCGCGGACCGCGATCAAGGCGCAGGCCCTTGCGGACTTCGTGGTGGAGGTCACCTTCCCCGACACGGACGAGAGCCCCGACGAGTGGAAGGTCTTTGTTGACGGCTCGCACTGCGATCTGGGGTCGGGTGCGGGGGTGGTCCTTGAGGGACCCTCCTACGCGTCCGAGCACGCCCTCAACTTCGGCTTTGAAGCAACCAACAACGAGGCCGAGTATGAGGCAGTGATCGCGGGAATTGAGATGGCCCTACTAATAGGCGCGCGGAGAATAAGGGTTTTCACAGATTCAGAGCTTGTCGCGCGACAAGTCGGCGGGCAGTACGAGTGTACCACGGGTTTTCTGCCCCAATATCGCGCCAAGGTCAAGGCGTTGGTCGCGTGCCTGGAGACTTTCGCCATTGAATCCATACCGCGTGCGGCAAATGCCAAGGCTGACGCGCTGGCGCGGTTGGGTTCGGCCCTCCCGCCTGAGGTTGGCAACAAGGTCGTAGTCGAGAGAAAGATGCAACGCGGCGTGACCAACGCGGTGTTCGTGCTAGTCACAGAGGGGTGGATGGCCCCCATAATCCGGTATATCCAAACCGGGGAGTTGCCCGAGGACGATGTCGTGAGCGCGCGGAAACTCAAGCTCAAGGCGGCGCGGTACTGCATCGAAGGCGACAAATTGTATCGCCGCGGCTACGCGGAGCCCAACCTGCTCTGTGTAGACGGGGGCACGGTCTTCGAGGTCCTAGAGGAGGTGCACGAAGGCATATGCGGGGGCCACCCGGGCTGGCGGACTCTGGTCCACAAGATCGTCCGGATGGGTATCTACTGGCCTACCTTGCGCCGCGATGCGGCGGCATACGTGCAAAAGTGCGACAAGTGCCAACGCTTCGAAAACGTCCAACACGCTCCAACGCGAGAGCTGCGCGGCATCCATCCGGCCTACCCATTCGCGATGTGGGGTATGGACATCCTTGGTCCTTTCCCTAAGGCAGCCGGGCAGGTGCAGTTCATCCTGGTCCTGGTCGATTACTACACCAAGTGGGTGGAAGCCGAGGCCATGGCACGGATCACGAGCGCGAAGGTATGCGGCTTCCTCTGGAAGAACGTGGTCTGTCGTTTCGGCGTCCCCATCGCGATAATGACGGACCACGGCCCTCAGTTCGACAGTGAAGAAACGCGGGACTTTTGTGCGAGTTTGAGCATCGAGCTGAAATTTTCTTCGGTTGCACACCCTCAGTCCAACGGGCTCGTAGAAAATGTGAACGCGAGGATACTCGACGACCTTCGCCGCAGGCTGGACGGCGTACAGGGCCGGTGGGCAGAGCTGTTGCCCCTAGTTTTATGGACAAACCGCACCACACCGCGCAGAGCAACGGGCGAGACACCTTTCGCGATGGCGTACGGCAGTGATGCCGTCGTACCCGTCGAGTCCATGCTACCCACAGAGCGCGTCGCGGGGTACGATCAGTTCACCAACGACGAGGCTCTTAAGGTTGAAATGTACCTGCGCGATGAGCGCCGAGAGACGGCAGAGCTGCGGTCAGCTTGAGTACAAAAGAAGGACCGCGGCGTACTATAACAAGAGGGTCAAGCCCCGCGGCCTCAAGGAGGGCGATTTGGCCCTCCGAAGGACCGACGGGGGCAAGCTTGACGCGAAGTGGGAGGGCCCTTACCGCCTCTCCAAGGAAGTCGTCCCGGGGGCCTTCAAGCTCACGGATCCAACGACAAGACAAACTCTTGCCAAAACATGGAATGAAGCACGTCTCAAGAAATACTATGTGTAAATAAGCTAGTGTTATCACCGCGTAGCGGTCGGTTGTAATGTCTTGATCCCACCTGTTGTTTTTATATGAATAAAACAAGACAACCATCGTGCACTGGCCAAATAATGAATCTGTCGTTACGGGAGACCCGAGTTGCCGTCCTCACTCGTGGTTGACCGCTAACGCGCGCGATGCGCATGGGCGCACTCGAGACTTACGGTTACGCCGCTCGCAGTTGCATAAAGCCTTAAAACATCAAAACTCCACAGTCGTTAGGGAAACCCGAGTTGCCGTCCTCGCTCGTGGTTGACCGCTAACGCGCGCGATGCGCATGGGCGCACTCGAGACTTACGGCTACGCCGCTCGCAGTTGCATAAAGCCTTAAAACATCAAAACTCCACAGTCGTTAGGGAAACCCGAGTTGCCGTCCTCGCTCGTGGTTGAGCGCTAACGCGCGCGATGCGCATGGGCGTACTCGAGACTTACGGCTACGCCGCTCGCAGTTGCATAAAGCCTTAAAACATCAAAACTCCACAGTCGTTAGGGAAACCCGAGTTGCCGTCCTCGCTCGTGGTTGACAGCTAACGCGCGCGATGCGCATGGGCGCACTCGAGACTTACGGCTACGCCGCTCGCAGTTGCATAAAGCCTTAAAACATCAAAACTCCACAGTCGTTAGGGAAACCCGAGTTGCCGTCCTCGCTCGTGGTTGACCGCTAACGCGCGCGATGCGCATGGGCGCACTCGAGACTTACGGCTACGCCGCTCGCAGTTGCATAAAGCCTTAAAACATCAAAACTCAGTCGTTAGGGAAACCCGAGTTGCCGTCCTCGCTCGTGGTTGACCGCTAACGCGCGCGATGCGCATGGGCGCACTCGAGACACGGCCACGCCGCTCGCAGTTGCATAAAGCCTTAAAACATCAAAAACTCCACAGTCGTTAGGGAAACCCGAGTTGCCGTCCTCGCTTGGGGTTGTCCGCTAACGCGCGCGATGCGCATGGGCGCACTCGAGACTTACGGCTACGCCGCTCGCAGCTGCATAAAGCCTTAAAAACATCAAAAACCCCTCATGATTTTCTGCTAATGCGCACAACCCTATTCTACTTGCCTGGTGTCAAGCGCGGTCCTAGCACCTAGCGTGGCATGGGGTTGGGTATGGCGAGTTTTCGCAAAACCTATCTCTACTCGCCTGGTGTCAAACGCGGTCCTAACACCTAGCTTGGCATGGGGTTGGGTACGGCGAGCTTTCGCAAAAACGAAAAATCGCATCAGCTAAGTATCAAGCACGGTCCTAGCTTGGCATAGGGTTGGGTAAATAATCACAAAGCCGCGCGGCGGCGAAAGAGGATAGGACGCTTACTTCGCGTCAAGTACAATACAGCCGCATCGCGGCAAAGAGTTTTGTTTGGGCCCCAAGGGCCGGGTGGAGTACCAATTCATCAAAAACAAAAACAAAAAACAAGTAAACAAGCAAATCTTCAGACTTTTCAGAGAAGGCTTCAGGCCTTGGGAGCATCGGTCGCGGTCTCGGAGGCGGCAGGGTCCTCGGGGGCCTTGTCTTTCTCGGCCACGGCGGCGGGGAGTTCAGGGTTGGCATGCGGGGCATCGCTCCCCTCCGCGTTGGCCTCCTCGATCCCCGGGGGTGGCTTCGCCATTCCGTTCTCCCACACAACACCCATCTTGCGCTTGAGGTCGGGGGCAAAGTACTTCACCTTGTACCTCTCAACATATTGGAGGGCCGCGGTGACTGCGCTGAGGGCTTGGACCGTTCTTGCGTCGTCAACGCGGCGGTCCATATACTCCCGTGACTTGAGGAACTCGGGGACCGCGTTCTCTGCCTTCGCCTGGGCCTCCTCCATCTGTCGATGCTGCTTCGCAGAGGTCGCTTTAAGCCCCGCCACCTCCTGTCTGGCCGCCGTGAGCTGGGCCTTGGTCGCCTTGAGCTCTGCCGCATCTTGCTCAGCTCGCGTATGCGCCTCCGCAAGGCTGGCCTCGGCCGCCTCCTTGGCCTTGTTTGCTTCCTCCAGTTGGGCCTCCGCCGCGGACAGGCGATCCGGAAGGTAGTTCAGCCACGCGTTGACCTGCAAACAAAAGCACACGCTCAGCCCGGGTAAAAGTTACAAAGGGCCGACACAAAAATAAAGGGGCCACGTACCATGTGGCCATACTTCATGCACTCCCCTCCGACCTCCGCCGTGTTGAGGGTGCCGAACCACTCCCTTTCCTCTTCGTAGGAGTACTGGCCGTCATTGAAGGTGCCCCACGCCGGCCCGGGGCAGGCGAAGCCCGCCACCTCGGCCCTTCGGGACCAGTGGCGGCGATGCCCAGTGCCCGTCACGATCTGGGCGGGGCCCTTCGCGATGGCCTCAAGAGATTGGCCCTCGACGCGGGCCGGTTCCCACCTGGGCTTCTTGGCGTGCGCGCCCTCGGCGTGGGCCGCATCCTCGCCCCCCTTGCGCTTTGAGGCGTCCCCCTGCGCGCGCTTGCCCTTGTCAGTGAGGGGATCCTTCCCCTTTTGGCCGGGTGTGCCTTTCGCGGCGACCCCCTTCTGGGCCCCGGCCTTGGCGGTGGTGGCCGCGACGACGGCTGGCGCGGCGGATGTACCGGTGAGCTCGTCAAATACGTCCATATCTGCAAAAACAAAGTCACGAACGTTTAGACTAAACGCGTTCAAAGTAATAACAAATGCGTTAAGATAAAACTAATTCTCAAGAAAGGTAGGAATACCCTCGCCCACGGGCACCGGGGGCGAGAGTGCCGGTGATGGCACCACGTCTTCCCGGGGCGGCGGCGGCCTCAGGCTCAGCCCGGCGCGCTCGAGGTGCTCTTGCGTTATCCAAACACTCTGCTCCCTTTTGTAAGGCGCGGCAAAGGCTTTCTTCGCCGCGGCGGCCTTTTGGGAGTCACCGCGTCTGCGCTTATGGGGGCGGTACTGGTCGGGGACGATTGGGCACAATAGTTCGGTGCCCGTAAAATCGTGAATGATGAACCACTTCTCCTTCCAGCGCGGGCCGACATTGGAAGTAGTGATCAGCAGATTGCAGTGTGTAAGGCTGAAGTTCACAATGCCCTTGGTGTCCGACTTCACCGTCACTACCTGTAGCATATGAGCCACGGACGGAGGACGTTTGAGCTCAAGGCACCGCAGGTGGTATGCCGCGATGACACTCCAGCAGTTGGGCGCCATCGAGGCCGGGGCCAGGTCGTAATGGAACAAGAAGTCCGAGACATATCGCGGCAACGGGGCCCGAAAACCCGCGACGAGGCTGGCCACGTACATAACGGCACCCGCGTCGTAGACCGCCATATTGTTCCCTCCATCGTGCGGAAGCAGAAGTTCCACCCCGGCCGGCCAGGGATATTCCGACGCGATAACATCCAGTTCGTCGAGGGTGAGGATGGTGGCATAACCCTTTGCCAGCGTCGTCGGGTTTTCGTACTCGGCCAAGTGCCCGGGCCTCGTTTGACGAAAGCGAGGCCTTTCTGCCCTGACGCTGGTAATGTAACGCGAGGGGAAGCTCCTCGCGGTCCCGGAGGTGGACGCCTCGTCGTCTAGAGCCTCATCATGAGGGTCATAAGGCTTGCAGCGGGCCATTGATCGCGAGGACGACTCGCTCTTGGTACGGGCGGCAGAGATGGTGGTCGGGTCGCTCTGGCTCAAACCGACTACTTCGCGGAAGTTGTCCTGAGAATCACTCGCGGACATCTCCCGGTACTCTAGCGAGGGGTCTGGCGCGTAGAAGTCCTCCCAGTCCGCTATCCTATCACCGCGATCCACGCCTGAGGGGCAGGAGTCGCTGGAAAGCTCCAAATCCAGGGCACGGAAACAAAGAGGCTCCTGGAGGAAAGAAAAGAGAAATGATATGCACGGGGAAAGGCCAAAAAAGAGAAACATGTAGCGCGATAAATACACAATGAATAAACTCATAAGCAAGGAAGAGAAGTAAAGGTTAAAACGCGGTGCCCTAACCACGGACAGGTGTCACGACGCAATAAGGCGAGAAGTCCTGTCAAGGAGGGCCTGGGGGCGCGCGAGATGTGTGTCAGAGGAACATTCCGCCGTTCTCGACACGCTTCTCCGGGGTGACAGGACGTCGATGGGACGGGACATTGGTGGGACGTGGCGTTGCACTGAGCGCGCTTTCTTCGCCTCCCATGGCGTTTCACCTCCCACGGCGTTTCGCCTCCCACGGCGTTTTGCCTTCCCAGAGGGTCTTCCTCGGCCACTCCGCCACGGCCAGGCCCGAGCCGGGACTAGGGCGGAAGCGTCCTCCGCTTTCCGCATCCGTACCCCCGCAGCGGTTCCGCCGCTGAAGCGACAGCGCCACCACCCAAAACTAGGGCGTTCTTCCCCCCAGAAAAATCCCGAAAAACCCCGGAAGCGAGAAAAGAGAAAGGAAAAAGAGAGGGAGAGAAGGAGAAGGGGCGTACCTCGTGGTCGGAAGGAGGCGGAGGCAAGCTTGGGGCGAGCGGCGTCGCTGGCGTGAGAGCAGTTTCCGGTCGACGAGGGCAGCGGGCCGGTTCGAGAGCGAAAGAGAGTTTTCGAAGTGAGAGTGGCGGAATGAGGAAGACGAAGGGAGCAACCGCTCCTTTTGTTCGAAATCTCGACGGGCCAGCGACGAAATGGGCTTCGTCTCGCATCGGCCCATAAAAATGACAGCCCAGCGACTTCCTTCGCCACTTCTCGTCCCAAACGCCTTCGTTTGCTCGTCCATCTCCGAAACAATAGCGCGTTCCACGCATCACGTTTCCGGTTCGGGGTACTTTTTTGGACCCGTCCTCAAAAGGGCATTGAGTCCCGGCCCATGGGGTTGTGTTGATACCAGGAACCGTCAACGCGGTAAAGCACCCCACCAGAACAAAATATTGCAAAGTATAAAACTTCTCAAGGTGGCGTCAGGCCCAAGAGCCCTGCTCCCATCGCGATCCGAACAATAAACCCCTGCCAAAGCGTAGTCCGAAGAGCACAACCTGGTTGACAATGTACGCATCGCGTACATCGCCTCCCAACCGCGAGGAGAGGAGCCCGCCCCATCCATGCAAGTGGGCGGGCGGCAACGTCCCATCAGGCGAGCGGTGGGCGGCAACGTCCCATCAGGCGAGCGGTGGGCGGCAACGTCCCATCCGGGCTTCCGATTGGCCGATTCCGCGGCCACCACCCCAAGAGCCAATCCAAGGGCGACACGTACTCGGGCGGCGCTCGTCCCACATCGACGTCTCGGTCGATCTCGGCCCGAATTCGCCTATAAATAGCGGGCTCCGCGCACCAAGGGGAGGATCGAAAAACTCGCGAATCACACACTCACTGGATCTCGAGCTAAGATCATTGTTGTAACCCGATACACCTAAACGCGATAGAGAATCTCAGTCTATTGTAATCCAACGAGCTAAATACAAAATATCCTTCATATTACCCTCACCGCGTTGAACACCACTAGCGACCACATACTTTCTATCCCTACGTCTATTGATTCGGTTGAGTTCAAACATTGTGCTCTCATCGCGTTCAAGACATATCGGTGTTTTCGTGCTTCAACAATAGTAAATTCATATACAATCTTAAAAATAAATAAACAACTTTCCCGTACAAGGTACGGGTCATTTACTAGTATAGTCTAAACTAATAATAAGAGTATAAAAAATTATAAAATAATCAAATATAATCTTTATTTTTAGGCCACATCATTTAATCGAAAGTGTATTCAATAAGATAATATATAAGATATATGTTACGAAGTTGTCAATAACAATAACATTTTTCAATAACAATAACAATAACATTTAATGCCATAAAAATAAATTTACCTTGACACAGCGATGGGCGATGGGCGATGGCCGCTGATTTTCCGATTTCGTTGGTCAATTTGCTCCTGGGGTTTTTGGCGCCCTTGTGCTCGGCTTGTCTTCTCATTGTCACTTTCTATCTGAACTACACTCGAGTTTCTGTAAGCCTGGAAAATAATGGCGAATTCCGATCCTACAACGAGCGATTCTTCTTCTCGGCCATGGGAGTCGTACCACACCGTCTATACCAACGCCAAAGCAGGTAACTTTTACCCTACCATCATCACAATCAATCGCCACCGTTGCTAGGGTTTCGTTTTTTGAAAAATCGATCTTCAAGAATGACGAAAAAATGAAATCCGAAAAGAAAATATCCATTTCTTCTGCAAAAGCACTTGTTACAACGAAATTAAGAAGCACTAGTTGTTAATCTTATCCAAATGGCGTAGATTCAATCAAATTATACAAGTGGTTTCCTCAACGGATTCACAGAACGTTGCCCTAAAAAAACGGCTAATGTGTCAATTTGAGGCTTCCTTTGTGAGCATGATACATTCTTCTGTTTGTTTCTCCTATGTAGGAATGGAAGGAGTTGACAAGGAAAAGGTGCAAAGAGTTGTTTATGAAATGAGCAAAGGTTCGAAGTACTTTGAACACGAGGAGCGTCAGGAGGCCTATTTGAGGCAAAAGATTGAAAATATGCAGTCTCACTTTGGGTTACTTTCTACTGAAGATATATCAAATTATCAAAAGGTTCAGTACTGATGAACCTAGTTCACATGGACCCATTGTCATTGTTCTTTCATTTGCTTGATGTGCTTGTGCTCACAATGTCGCAGATTGCTGAAAAAAGGATTACTGAGTTAGAGGCTACCCGTGATCTTTCAAGAATCTGGCTTCATGTAGATATGGATGCATTCTATGCAGCTGTTGAAACCTTAAGTAACCCTTCACTGAAGGAAAAGCCGATGGCTGTTGGTAGTATGTCTATGATCTCGACTGCTAATTATGAGGTCTGGTTATGTTCTATGTTGGATCTGTACTCTGCTAATTTCTATTAAATAGATGGTTTTTGATATGGCTTTGATTGTTAGGCTCGTAAATATGGAGTGCGTGCGGCGATGCCTGGCTTTATTGCTTGCAAATTATGCCCGGAGTTGGTTTTTGTAC
Source organism: Polygonum aviculare (assembly GCA_934048045.1). Classification (NCBI taxonomy): domain Eukaryota; kingdom Viridiplantae; phylum Streptophyta; class Magnoliopsida; order Caryophyllales; family Polygonaceae; genus Polygonum; species Polygonum aviculare. The sequence continues at coordinate 30,980,792 of OW204028.1, read as the reverse complement.
CAACAGATTTTGAGAAGTATACTTATTATAGTTCCTTAACAAGAAAAGGTTAGGCATATACAATGGCTTTAAAATGGCCCTTTACATGCTCTTCACTCCCCTGATTTCTGCCTTTTCTTTTCTGCAGTATACCAGAGATATGATGACAACTTTATGGCAGCTAGTTTGGATGAAGCATACCTTGATATAACTGAGATATGCAAAGAAAAAGGCTTAACTGGTGCACAAGTAAGTTTCTGGTAGATTTATGTTGCTCTAGATGATTTAGTTGTTCAAGATCTGGTAACAGTAACGGAATATTGGAATGAACTATTGTATCATCTCTGACATGGACTGACAAATTTTACCCACTAACTATTGATAACATTCCCTCACTGCAAGATTGCGGAAGAGCTAAGAAGAAGTGTGTTTGAAGAGACTGGTCTGACCTGCAGTGCAGGAGTTGCACCAAATAGGCTACTTGCAAAGGTGCTTTATGAGTTTATGTTACTTCATGTGTCCCCTTAAGTACATTTTTTTTCTTCTTTAGGAATATAATGAACGTTCTTAGGGCCCGCCTAAGCATTGATAGACCCCCAATTTGCAGAGTAAAAATTATGAAGTTCATCTGTTCATGAGAAGTTTATAGGCCGTTGTTCCTCTTCTTCAAAATCCATTCCACCTTCATATCCTATATTCTGTCTTATCTGTTTCTTATGCACCTGGGTTCCAGATCTATGTATATCTGAGTATGCAAGCCCAAAAGTGTGACTTGTACATTAATAGCTAATACGGTATGCAAACATATAGTCAGCTATTTTGGTAGCAAATTTCAACTATTTCAACTATCTTGGTAACAAAGCCCACTTAACTAGACGAGTCTTGAGTCCTGACCTAGGAGATAAAAATCCCCAGGATAACTGCACGGTTTCCATTAGCTCCTTAATCTGGTAGTGGATATTTTTTATTTCTATCTTGGACAAAGTTTTATTAAATATCTAACTACTCAATGTTCTTGTAAGTTGTAAGAACAGCTGATTGACTGAAGATGGATGCATATGACACACAGATCATTCCACTTTCTAGCTTCTTCTTAAGTTCTTGTAAACTGACAACACTAGGCTTTTCTGAGGAACCAAAATTGAGATTAATAATAGGGAGTTGGTAGATGTCCTCTGGTGAATGTGAAGGCATGGATTGCTTTCTGTATGAACGTGCTGTGTGGTATGAGGAGGATAATAATAAGCGATGTCTTTCTTGAAAAATAATACTAATAAGCATTTGGCTGAAACAACTTGAAAACTGGTGCCAATGATATTAAGGTTAGTGGTGCCAATTGCCTCAGATTGTAGCTTTCCCTGGAACACTGCTGGTGGATATTTTCAATTCTCAAAGAGTGAATTGCCAATTTCAGCTAAGTAGGATGGTGCTGTTCATTGTATTTTGTTGCAGCTTCTTATTCCTGCATAACATAGTCGGAGATTGTTCTGCATTTGTATTAGTTTTCCCTGTTGAGAAATGAGAATATTTATATGTTAAGAACATTTTTTTTGTCAAAATAAAAACATAATTTGACTTTGGCAAATGGTAGTAGTATACAAACTAAATTTGATGGAAATGATCACTTCTCTTCATTACTAATGCAGGTTTGCTCGGATATAAACAAACCAAATGGACAGTTTGTTTTACCAAATGACAAAAGCGCCGTTATGACATTTATATCTTCTCTTCCTGTGCGAAAGGTAGTTCTTTTTTTGTGGATTATAATGAAAAAAGTTTATGATATAATTATTTTGTTGGCTTTAGAAGTCTGAGGAGGTTAATAGACGGTGATGATTTTTCACCTTTCATTTTCTTCCTATGACTATCATTTGTTTTTTCAATTCCTTCTTATTTTCACCTTGGTGGGATTAAATGCTAATTCCTTGATGCAATTTATTCAAAGATTGGGGGTATTGGCAAGGTGACAGAACGAATTTTGAAGGATGTTCTTGGAATTAGCTCATGTGAAGACATGCTTCAGAAGAGAAGTTTCCTCTATGCATTATTTTCTTACTCTTCTGCAGGTTCAGGCTAATCAGAATCTCTTGCTCTTATACAACGAACTATCTTTCATCATGCAAGTTATTAATAATTATTTGAGGCATTAGCTTCATAATGACCTGAATGATAGTTTGTTTCAGACTTTTTCCTTTCTGTTGGGTTGGGACTTGGGAGGACAGACATGCCAGAAACAAGATCACGAAAAAGTATGAGCAGTGAAAGGACATTTTCTGCTACCAACAATGAAGGATTGCTGTATCAGAAACTAGGTTAGTTGAATTGTCTATTGTTTGCATTTCTAGTTCAGGGCCATCTCAATTGGAATTTATTCTTTCTATACAAATTAATCACGCTTTCTTTCACTTTTCTTTATGTTGTCTCATTCTAACTTTTTCCTATTATCAATCATGTACTGCTGATATATATGTGCAGAGGTTTTGGTTGATTGACTATCATTCAGTGCTGTGGTTCTACACTTTTTCATACGTCAGTTTGTTAGGAATATGACTTGCATATAGTTGGTTAAGAATCTGCCTTCATGAGTCATTGTTTTAGCATCTCTTGTTGAACTAAAGCATAAGTTTAAGAAAGGTGAATGAAATGGGAATTTCTATGACATTTCAGTGCCACATGCAGGGTTTCTTGCTTTTTATTTATTTATTTATTTATTTTGATGTTAAATATTCCTCACTTCACATTACTGGTGCAAGAAATATGATGCTATTCTGACCTTTGTAAGCATCTGCAGTAATTTTTTTTATTTCGGGTTTTCATTTGTAGCAAAAAGCACCCAAGTATGGGGGAACATTTTATTTATAATCTTGTAAAGCTTCGACTTCTTATGGATAACTTTGCAAAATGGTACTTCTGTAGCTTTTAGACTACTACAAGTCTTGCAGTATTAGTATGGCTAGAACTTACAAACCTGCATGTATTGCCAATATGCTTTAAGCAAGCTGCTGACAGTTCATTTGCAAAAGATATACTTTTTACCTCAACTGCGAGCCAATGATTAGCTTGTGATATTCTGCTTGATCATGTAACCGTGAGAAGATACAGAATCCAGCTTTGGAAAGATGTTTATGTAAACTTGATTGGTTGAATTGATGAAACCTCTTTGACGTACACGTGTTGCTTCAATTGTCTTTGCAGCTGAACTTGCAGATATGCTGTCTTCTGATTTGCAAAAGGAAGGCCTTTCTGGCCGTACATTGACTCTTAAACTGAAAAGTGCTTCTTTTGAGGTGCATTACACATTCTCTCCACTGTTCAACCACTGCAACTCTGTGGATTTAGTCTTGGCTTTTTTTCATTTGTTTGGAATGGTTTACCTTTCTTTTACACTTGGCATTTTATAAGCTATCTATACAATTAATTGATTACTTGTTATCTATTTCATGTGGGTAATTCAGGTCCGTAACAGAGCACTCACTCTGCCAAATCACATTAATACTAGGGAGGATATTCTGAGGCATGCTTCAACGTTGTTGAAGGCTGAACTTCCTCTTTCGGTGCGGCTGATAGGTATTTGAGCAATCTGTTTTCTTTTTCCTTTTCCATTAATGTTAACAATAATATGAATATGGAAGCCACCATGAGCATCTGATTGTTATTCTGGCTCTTTCTACTTGAAAATCAATGAAACTTGTGCTTTCTTGCTAGGATTTTTTGTGGTTGTAACACAACCTTATACTACATGTACCCGCTTTCTAAGCCAATATATTCTCATTAGAACTTTATATTCATTTTTCCCAGGTCTGCGAATCTCTCACTTTAATGAAGGAAAGGATGGTCCACCTGATCCTACTCAAAAGTCCATCAAGAACTTTATGATACCTGGGGCTGCTATGAGAAACAACATTGCTGAAACTAGTAGCATGGCAACTGGGGCCAATCACACTCTAGTTGATGCTGAAGATAATTGCACTAATGGCAATGATATTCAAGCCTGCTCTATGAAAGGTGTATTGGATACATGTCGACATACAGATTCAGGTCAAAACCAGTGCGGTGTGAAAGATGTCATGGAAACAAACAAAGATAAAGCACCTCTAGAAGTGTGTAGTACTACCGAAGTACGTATTTGGACTTCTTTTCTGTTCTGTGTCATGTAAATACAACTACTGACTAGCCATTTGTTTCTTTGAACTTGACTTTAGAAAACGGAACCCGTTCTGCTTGAACCGATTACTCAACAAGTTGAGACGAGCCTCTCTCCCGGAAAGAGTGATGATAAAACGACGAACCTTCTGCACGATGCGACCTCTGCACCAAATCAGCAGGATCAGACATTGTTATGGGTCGATGAATACAAGTGTTCCGTTTGTGGATTTGAGCTGCCGCCTAGCTTTGTTGAGGAGAGGCAGGAACATTCTGACTTCCACCATGCCGAAAGATTGCAGCGGCAATGGGAGTTCCCTTGCAACGATTTGCCGAATCAAGTTTCTTCTAAACGAAGGTATAACCCGTACGAACCTACATTCTTCTGATCGAGTTACTTTCGGATGAGACTAGTTGAATTCATGTGCCAAATTTGCTTTGCTTGTGAATTTTCAGCATTAAAAATGGGGACCAAAGCCAAAGCAGAAGGAAACGGCAGAAATCAACACCAGGAAAAGGGAAAGGTCAATATGTTCCCATTGATTTGTTTTTTCGTTAAAGGGTGATTCAAGACATGTATGTGTGTGTATATATTCAAATTATACAAGATGTATGATAGTTCAAAAGTTTTGTTTCTTTCCATGTAACTTTGTAAAGATGTAAGAGAATACTGAAGGAATAAAAAGCTGATTTGAAATGGGATTTTAAGCAGATGCCATCTTCTGTTGTTGCTGATCACTGATAAGTTGCTACCTCTATTAACTTATCAGTGATCACCAAAACCCTCTATTAACTTATTTTTTTTGGTATGAATTTCATAAAAGGACATTATAATGAGACAAAATAAGAGCAACAGATCAAAGGTAGCAACAGTCAAATCACCAAAAGTTGTTAATGCATCTTGAAGTATGGTTAAACTTCACATGTATTCCATTTTTGGCATTTATATCATCTAACTTCTATCAAAAAAATTAAGAAGTTGAGATAAACTTCACAAAGTTCTTTATTTTATGGAGGCCTTATTTAGTAAGATTATCTATTCTAAAAGATAAACTTGAAAAAATGTTTATTAAGTATCAATTAGATGCACAACACCAACTCTTTTTATCCCAAAATTTATTCACTTTCCTTGAAAATGCAATCCAAGTACATTCATATAAGAAAGGGTATGTTTGAGCCTAACATAAGTTTTCATCCTACCAAGGCTTGAAAATTAAGAACTTGGATATAATATTATTTTGTTACACAAAAATGTACTAATGATGTACTACACTTTATACTAGCCAAAAAAAATCAGTTATAGAAAGAGCTTTGAAACGACGCCGTTTTGCGACAAGCTTCAGACATACCTTCTGAGATTGTTCAAAAAACCCTCTAGTCTGTAGCAAATTTCATCTGTGCTTTATCCCCTTCCAGTTCTCTACTCTCTTCTTCTTCATTCTCCATGAACTTGCTGGTATATTGTGCTAATCCAATTCCTCTTATTCTCCATCTTTCCAAAATTTCCCTTCTCATATTGGATGATTATCCTCAAATTCTATTCAGGAGAAGATCAAGATGAACAAGGAGCCCGAAAAGAAGGCGCCACCCCCCGAAGCCCCCATTTGGTGGGTCGAGAAATCCGAATCCGTTTCCTGCCGGTTTCAGTTCGACCCACATGGTCAACTCTCTGTAAGTTCCTCCTCTCCCCTTCAAATTCTTCATTTCCTCCTTTTGTTTAGAAATGATATTTTAATTCTGAATTTTTTTCAACCTGTTTTATAGCTTGAGAGTTGTTGGAATTTGGTTGGGAAATGCTACAATTTCATGTACAAAACCCAAAATTCCTTTTTTTTTTTCCCTAATTAAGGCATTTGTTCTATGTAATTAACAGAAAGGTTGTACCTTGAATTTGGGATTGATTTGTTCTATGTAATTTTTCCTGTTTTAATTCTGAATTTTTTCAACTGTTTTATAGCTTGAGAGTGGCTGAAATTTGGTTGGGAAATGCTACAATTTCATGTAGAAAACCCAAAATACCCTTTTTAAAATAAATTAAGGCATTTGTTCTATGTAATTAACAGAAAGGTTGTACCTTGAATGTTGGATTGATTTGCTCTATGTAATTTTTCCTGTTTTAATTCTGAGTTTTTAAAACTGTTTTATAGCTTGAGAGTGGTTGAAATTTGGTTGGGAAATGCTACAATTTCATCTGGAAAACCCAAAATTCCTTTTTTCTTTCCTAATTAAGGCATTTGTTCTATGTAATTAACAGAAAGGTTGTACCTTGAATGCTGGATTGATTTGCTCCTATATGGGGAATGCCCTTGAATTTTTCCTGTTTAAATTACAATTTTAATTACTTTGCCTGCACCTAGTTCATATATTGATTGTCTTGAAGGTAGCAGTATTGACTATTGAGTGAGTACTTGGGTTTGTGCTCCTATCATGTTAAAGGGGAAGTCTAATGATGTTTCTGAGCTGCTATTTCATGTCTTTGTTAATCTTCTCCAGTCCATTTGTGCAATACACCCTCCATTGGTATGATATTTGTATGATTGTTGTAGGCCAAGGTGCTCAAGGATGTAAGACCAGCATACGATAGAGTGGTTGAGTCGTTCCTTGGTAAATTTTTCCCAACTGGGTATCCATATAGGTGAGACAGGCTAGTATTTAAGCTCCATATTATCTCTGTCCATTGCTATATGGTGTTATGAAGTCACATTTTTCTTTCACTGAGAAAATTTGTATTGTTCTGCTTGTGCAGTGTCAATGAGGGCTATCTGAGATATACGCAATTCCGGGCGCTTCAACATTTTACCAGTGCTGCGTTGTCCGTGCTTTCCACTCAGGTCATTGTTTGATAATCTTAAACAATACACTTGAATGAGTGCTGTAAGAAATTTGGTTTGTTAATCTTAAAGAAGATAATGTATGTAAGATGTTTTAGTATTGAGAAGAATTTCGAGGTGAAAATTCGTTTAATTTTATCGTTAAGACAAACTTGATAATCGTTGAGGTGTCAGGTTGATATCTCAATATCCTTACTATTCTGCAGTCACTGCTATTTGCTGCAGGCTTAAGACCCACTCCTGCACAGGCAACAGTTGTTAGCTGGGTAAGCTTTCTTCGATAAAATGAATTCTAGAATTAAGCACATTTCTTGTGTGGTTTGAGTATGGCGTCACTTTTGCCTATGCAGATTCTGAAAGATGGTATGCAACATGCTGGAAAGCTTATTTGCAGCAATTTGGGGTCAGTGATGGATTCCGAGCCCAAGTGTTGGAGAATTCTGGGTATGGGAAGAAAATTCTTGCTCTTTGAGAAATTTTATCTCGATTCATGCACTCATTGATCTTTCTCTTAAACTCTTGTGCTTTGTTATACTTCTTGATTCTTGATCGCGCTTTTATGTTATGCTCAGCTGATGTGCTGTATGATTTGGGTACTGGCTTGGAAGTTGTCTCCCCTCTTTGCCCACAATTGTTTCTTGAGATGGCGGGTCTTGGAAATTTTGCTAAGGTATGTTGTGGCAAATTTTAGTATATTCTTGGACTTGTTCATAAATGAAACTTATGCTTAATATTACCTTACCTGGTTATAGGGAATGGCTACTGTTGCAGCTAGGGCAACAAGATTGCCCATATATTCTTCTTTTGCAAAAGAAGGAAATCTCAGTGATCTGTTTGCTAAAGGGGAAGCCATCTCTACACTTTTTAATGTCGCTGGCTTGGGAGTGGGAATTCAGTTGGCTTCAACTGTATGTTCGTCGACCCAAGGAAAGGTAAACACTTGCCTCTTTGATACCTTCTCTCCAATAAGCTAGCTTATAATAAGCCAGTTCTTTCCCTTGTTAATCCTGCAGATGATTGTTGGACCACTTCTTTCGGTTTTACATATATACAGTGTCGTGGAAGAGATGCGAGCTGTACCCGTCAACACTCTAAATGCACGGAGAATGGGAATGGTTGTTGCCAACTTCATAAGGGTTGGTTTCCACTGCTTAGACTTGAACCCTGTTTTTTTGCCTTTTGTTCTCTTTGCTCTTCGTTTTGTTTTTTGTTTTCCGCTCTCATCCTTTGCTCATCGATTACGCTTGTTGGGTCTTGTGGAAACAATGTGTACTTTGTAGCAATTTACTAGTTTTGAGAAAGAACTCTCTAATGCAGAAAGGGAAAATATCAAGCCCAGCTGATCTAAGATACCAAGAAGACCTTGTCCCCGGGCGGCTCATAGAAGAAGCAGGAAATGTTCGAGTAGGCCGAGCTCTTCACAAGGTGGTCCCGCCTTCTAGAATCCGGGAATGGAAAGAGATGTTTCCTGATGAGAAGTTCCTGTTGAGTCCAGGAAACAAACAGATGGACATGGTTCTAGAACACGATGCCACTGCAGAAGACGCTCTCCGAGGCTGGCTTGTGGCTGCCTATGCTACGAAAGCGTCGGGTTCGGCTAATAACGCGCTCGGGCCCAGTGATCTGTTCCTAGCGTACGAGCAGATGGAGGGCGTGTATCCTGAGCTAGTATCGGAGCTTCAGAAGAAAGGCTGGCACACTGATCGGTTCCTTGATGGGATGGGGAAGCGATTCGCGTGGCAGAATTCCGAGTTCAGGTGATACTTTTTTGTAAACTATTCAGGTAGACACACTCCATTTTCATATTTGAACTTTACATTGTCCAGGATTAGGATAAGCTCTTTCTTGACCTGACATCTTCACTAATCTCTTTGGTGCAAAGTGCACAAGTTAGATTACATGTTTGCCAAATTGATTTCAGCTTCTTTATTAGTTGGAATAGAGTTGAGCACACTAGCTGAAATGGCCCCTTTATTCTCTTCTCCTTTCCTATTTTTTTTTTGTGTGAATCCATTTGTATTTATGAATAGCAACTGTCCCACAACTTGTATGTTCCATGGCTTATGTTATTGCAAGCATGTTATTGTTTTCTCTGAAGATTTTGGCCCATGTATGTTGAATGTTCAAACTTGATTTTTATTGAGTCCTTGGCTTATGTCATTGCTTGTTTGTCATGCCCAGACTTTTATTGAGTCCTTGGAATTTCATAGTACAAGAATCAAACATACATTGTTAGGAGTCATTTATATCTACTTCTTGCATCAATTTTTTTTACCGTCATCTGGGTTAGCAATGTTACAGTGATCAAACACTAGGCTATATGGTTGTAATAACTAATAAGGCCAACAAACAGGTTGATTAGTGACAGTTTCATTATTCACACCGGTTAAATAACAAAGCTTTTCTATAGTTCCAAATAAAACACCAAAAAAGATAAGAATAACTGATGTTAGAATTAGAGTGAAAATAATTTACCATAAATATGATAAAAAGAGTGAGTTTGAGAAACAAAGCTAGGAAGAGAAGAGGGTAAACCAGAGTCTCAGAGTCTCAAAACTCAATATCCTTAGAGCATATTTAACGGTTAACCAAAAATTTTGGTCATCCCATTGTAAAACTATCATTCTTTCTAGTATTTTATTTGGTTAATTAAAGACAAAAGTTAAATATTAGTATTTGACTTTACACTAGTCAAAATACTATGCAAAGATCAAATGAAAGTTTAGTCACGATGATGACCAAATTGTTGGTCAATCCTATTATTTTATATAGATTAAAATATTTTTTACTCCATGACCAACCAAATGGCCAGCCCCTACACATTCTCTATAGTTTCAAACTCGAGACTTCGTAATACACCCATGGGTCGAGATCTCATAATACATCCATGAACGCTCAATCAATGAACAATAATACAAGGCTCAGAGTCTCAAACTCAAAACCTCATAATAGTACGTAACTTCTAGTACGTAACTTCTAAACACAAGATTATTTGTAAAACCAGTAAGCTATAGTACGTTTATGAGTGCACATAAACGTAACAATTATTTGTAAAACCAATTGCTCTTGAGTTTCTAACAAGTGTATAAAGCATGCGTGATGATGTGCTCTGTCAATCTGGCATACAAAAAAAATGTTACAATATAATGACAATACATGTCATTCTAGCCTCCACTATTTCCCATTGCATGCAAATTTGTCATTTTTCCATCAGAAGCCTCTTGGCAAATGTAGCCCAAGATACAACCCTAATTCCTCTACAAACCAACACCACACCACTCTCTTCTTCATCCACTCTCCACGTACAAACTCTGCATGCCACCAAATCATTTTTCTAAAAAGCCCACAAAAACTTCCACTCAAAACCCATATAAATAAGCCACCAAGGCTCCAAACGAAACATAACTTAACCCACAAACAACACAATGAAGGGCTCTTCTAAGTTGCTTCTTGGGGCTGTGTTATGCATCATGGTCTCCCTGGGCGCCTGCGACAGCAGGCGCGCCAGGGGACCCGGCATGAGGGCGACGATGAGGGCTAGGCAATGCCGGCTTGAGCAGCTGAGCTTGAGCCAGCCTAACGACCGGATCGAGGCCGAAGGCGGGATGATCGAGATGTGGGACGATCAGGATGATCAGTTCCAGTGTGCCGGCGTCTCGGCCATGAAGATCACCGTTCAGCAAAACGCGCTCTCCCAGCCTAACTACCACTCGTCCCCTGGCCTCGTCTACGTCGAGCAAGGTCTCGCTTAAATCTCTCCATACCTTGTTTACGCATGTATTACTTCGTCCAGTCCTGTGATAAAACAGGACTATCACAGGACTGGACAAAGGGTTGGATTCGGAAATTTCGGTTCGGTCCTCGGTCCAACGTATGCATGCATGCATGTGGGTGTTTCTTGTTGGACTAATAGAAGAAAGATGTGTGATGAAACAGGGCAAGGTGTGATGGGCATATCTTTGCCAGGATGCCCTGAGACTTTCCAGTCCCATGGCATGCAAAGGAGAGGAGAAGAAGAAGAAGGCGACGAAAGCGAAAGCGGAAGGCAGAGGAGAGACATGCACCAGCCTACGCGCCGTATTCGCAAGGGCGATATCGTAGCCATCCCCCACGGAACTGTCCACTGGTGCTTCAACGACGGAAACGAGGATTTGGTCGTCGTCGCCGTCCACAACCTCAACACCGACGCCAACCAGCTTGACCAGACTCTCAGGGTAACGACATTAATCTTGGCCCAAACCTTCATTAGTAATTATAATATCCTATAATGACCCTGTAAGACTTTTGTTTTGCATGTCATGTTAGTCAGATGAAAGGCTGATCAAATTGCATGTATTGTTTGCACTGTGCAGACTTTCTACTTGGCAGGTGGGATGCGAGGAGGATCGAAAGAGGGCCGAGGGCGCCACCAGAACATCCAGAGCATCCTGAGAGCGTTCGACCCCGAGTTGCTGGCCGAGGCCCTGGGCACGCGGGAGCAGACCGTGAGGCAGATCCAGGAGACCGATGAGCGCGGTCCCATAATCAAGGCCAAGGAGATGCGCCAAATGATCAGCCCACCGAGAGTCAGGAGACACGAGGACGAAGAAGACGAAAGGTACGAAGAGGACGAGAGGCAGCACAGCAGGAGAGAATCCAGAAGAGGAGGATCTTCCGCCTGCAGCAGGAGCAGGTCAGGCTGCAGAGACGAATCCGACAACGAAAACGGCTTCGAGGAGTCCTTCTGCAACATGAGGATTCGCCACAACATCGATACCAGGATGGAGGCCGATATCTTCTCCAGGGAAGCCGGAAGGATCAACGTCGTCAGCCAGAACAAGCTCCCCATCCTCGGGTTCCTCGACATGAGCGCCGAGAAGGGCCACCTCCTCCCGGTACACTCGCGGTTTCTTGCACTAAATTGCATTAAATGGTGAAATCCTAACGGCTTTTTCTCCCATGCAGAACGCAATCTACGCGCCACACTGGTCGATCAACGGGCACAACGTGGTGTACGTGACGCGGGGCGAGGGCCAGATTCAGGCCGTGGACGACAGCGGGGAGACGGTGCTGGACGAGACCATGAAGGAAGGAGACATGGTTGTGATCCCACAGTTCTATGTCTCGACGTGCAGGGCTGGAAGAGACGGGCTCGAGTACGTGTCATTCAAGACTACATCGAACCCAATGAGGAGCCCGTTGAACGGATACGCATCCGTTTTCAACGCAATGCCAGTGCCGGTGCTCAGCAACTCGTACCAGATCTCGCACTCAGACGCGTTCCAGCTGAAGCAGACCAGGGGGCACCAGCAGGCGCTCTTCTCTCCTTTCGGAAGGAGGTCTTAAGATGGGTTGTTATGCTTGGCCCTAGTAATAAGTGTATGAAGTTAAGCTAGTACTGAGAAATGGCTTCTTTTATGGTGTTGAGTAAAAGAGGCAAAGGATGTAAAGAGTTGCCGTCCAAATAAAAGCTTTGTGGGTTTTGTTTTTCCAAGGAGTTGAGGTTTTATACCTCCCTGTTTCTCTGCAAATAATGCAATTTTTGCTTTCTAGTATGCAATGAAGATCCCTGTAATGAATTAACCCTAAAAAAAAGAGTAATTTTGAACAAAACACTCTTGCAACGAAGATCTAACTAATAAATTAACTCAACAAGCAGGGATATATGAAATGAGCACAAATATGAAGATAAGATTTAAACATCAATTAGTATAGCTCAACGAGTGGTGATATATGAAGATTTGCCTACGTTCAACCAAACGAGCACTAATATAAGATAAAAGCCAGTTCGAGTACAATCTCAACAATTAGGAGTATACAAAGATTTGAGATTCACACCTGGAAACAACAGATGAAGGTTGCAAACCAAACTCATTACAACTTAAAGGTTACAGCTGGTTTCGTCTTCAGAGAAGAGCAGGAGGATCAGGCTTAGTCGGCTTACTCTCGGCATTTGACGATCCGGTTTCTTCATTTCCACTTTTAGTTTGTTTCTCAGTGTGTAAATCCAGGTCAGTGGATTGCGATTCTTGAGGGAGTTGTGCAACAGATGACTCAGAAACTTGCAAGCTTTGTTGAGGGAGTTGTGCTACAGAAACTTCGAAGCTTTCTTGGGGGAGTTGTGCTATAGTTGGCTCGGAAACAGAAACTTCCAAGCTTGAAAATTTCGAAACCACTTGTTGAAGCTCGTCGTGGAGGCTGAGAGCCTCAAAGAGCAAAGACTCGTCCTCTGTTGTGGTCTCTATGATTCTCTGGAGAACAGGCTGTGAATCCTTGCACTTGTCCAACATGCTCGTTGTCAGGTCATCCTGCAACACCAAGAACATATGTTATGCTTCCGGGATTTACTAGCCACAGTCAGCAGGTACAAGACCTAGAAACTCCGTTGGGGTTCTGGGTTTTACCGGCAACAGTTTCGGTAATAAACACTAACAAAGTGAATCTAAGATTAAATGTAACAAGACTCCAAAACATTCTTGTAGGGGCAGGATGTAACTGATGTGCCAAATATTCCACAATCATACCAGGACATGACATATCAGAATTGGGTAATCTCAGTAAGCTCATTATGATAAATTCCACTCAACCTAGTACGATTTCTGTATTGGAAACTTGCCTTACTTGTTACAACTTACAACTTACAACTTACAGCTGAGCTAGCAAGGCTTGACACTACAGTTTATGTTTGAAGGGAATACAAAATGAAGAGAAATACATGTTGATGTGAAAAAGGCCGTTTAAAAAATTGCTTCTAAAATAATCATGATGAATAATTTGTATATGCATAGTGGCTAGCTTAGCTTGAATAGGCAGAATGATTAAGAATTTGCAACTTCTGAAGGAAATCATGTAAAAATTCAGTTGTCTTAAGAAACTCTAAATATCATAATACAAGCATTCTGTCATTAAAGTAATATTTATTATGAATATTTCCTAAAGCCAAGCACTTTTCGATTGCACGCACACAACAGCTCATAATTGGAAAACACAACATCTATTCGTCTGATCTATCAACCATACCCTGTTGAATAAACTTACCAACACATGTAGAAACATCAATCTGAAGAGCTGGAACGAAAGAGATTGTTATGATCATACATTAATCTATTCCACTTCTTGCAACACATGTAGAAACATAAATCTCTTTTAGCAGGTACTAACACGAAGCACTACATTACCTTTGGCAGAGCAGGCTCTGACTCTGAAGCTGAATTGACGATGCTCGAAAGCACCTCAAGACTATTGCGGGTAATCTCAAGGAATTCCTTCTTTTCTTCCACAGAGAGGCTGACATAGTTGTACGACAGCTCGTTTCCTAAAGAACCATTCAACTGGCCGTCGGATACGGGGTAGTTAGGAGGCGGCGTTAGGGACTCGTCTTCCATGTACGCCTCCAACGAATGCTGCATCGACGGGAAGTCCCCGTCCTGTTGTACGCCTGAAGGCATCCCTCTTTGTTTCATGTTCTGTTGTTTGCATCATACACCATACATACATACACAATTTCAGGCAGGCTTTCAAAATTTCATGTGAAAATGTGGCTTCAGTGATAAAATGGTGCAGACAGCAGTTCTTGAACTCAACAAGTTTCTCATGGATGATCAGATCCAGACTCATCAAAGCAACAATCATACATACACAATTTCAGGCAGAATTTCGAAATTTTATGTGAAAATGTGGTTTCAGTGATAAAATAGTGCAGACAGCAGTTCTTGAACTCAACAGGTTTCTCATGGATGATCAAATCCAAACTCATCAAAGCAACAATCATACATACACAATTTCAGGCAGGCTTTCAAAATCTTAAGTGAAAATGTGGTTTCAGTGATAAAATGGTGCAGACAGCACTCATCAAAGCAACAATCAGACACAAAAGACGATACAGAAGAGATTCTCACCTCGTAAGTTTGTCGAAAGACAGGCAAGTAGATCAAGTCCTCAGACTCACCCCAAGCCCTAATCATCTCCATCGCTCTCACACTACACTCCCTATCCGAATGGGGGCTCTCAATCATCCTCACCATCTCCTCCAACACTTTCTCCGAAGCAATCTCCGAGAACACCTTCTCGCAGTTCATCGCACACGTCTCCAGAAGCTCTAGCCCTAGCCTCTGGCTATGCACGTCGTCGGCGCCGGCGCTGACCTTCCTCTTCACCGCCCTCACCACCTCGGTTCCGCTAAGCTCCTCGCCGTTGACCATCGCGCATATCCGGAGGTTCAGCCCCCAGTCCGGCGACTCCATTGCCGGCGACGTCGCCTGGTCGACGATCTTCGACTCCGGCGTGGGGGATTGAAGCATTTCCTTCACCTGAGCCATCTTTAAGCTCACTATTCGCCCCATCTGTGCTCCCCCCGACTTCAGGCGCTCCCCGATCGAGGCCAGCTTCGACTTCTCCATTGCGAGGTGTGGAATTCGTCGACGATTTGGGATTTCTGGAGGCTTTTCAGCTCATTGATGAAATTAGGGATTTGAATTTCTTGCACGACCTAGTTTAAGAGGTGAGAATGACAGTGAAAGGGACACGTGGATTTAATGTGTTTTTTCCGATTTCCCGGTTTTCAGTTCATTACTACAAGGGCTGTGCATCCGGTCCGACCCGGTGGACCGGGGACCGGACCGGACCCGGAATTCAGATCCCGGTCTGGTTTCATTTTTTAATGAGATATATTTTATTTTATTTTTTGATTTTTATCTTCAAAAATTATCTTTAAATAGATTTTATTTTTTAATAGGTTTACATGTAATTTAAATACATTTTATAAATAAAATTTATTAAAGATAATTTATCTTAATATATATATTTTTATAAATGATAATATATTTTGGTTCATTTCGGTCCGGACCGGAAAATTCTGGGTTTAGACCGGACTGGACCGGAACCCGAAATCCGAGAAAATGAAGGACCGGAACTGGACAGGAAGTATCCGGTCCGGTCCAGTCCGGTTTCCCGGACCGGTCTAATATTGCACAGGCCATTAGTCTACTACTACTCGTACAACAATTCGCCGCCTCTCCATTGACGCCGGTTTCACAAAACTACATCTATGGGGAAGAAAAGTGGGGGGAGATTTCATCTCCTCTCTGGACTAGCATGGAGAAGCGACGAAACGTAAGTTTTAACTGGACATATGTTTCCACCTATTTCTATGGCCAATGTATAATGAGGGATTTGGTTGATGTTCACTGGGGTGTTGCTTATAAACTGAATAAAATCTCTAGAAAACAATGTGAAAATTGGAACCATTATGACCAACCTGAAGGAATTACTACCATGGTCTATGAGACCTTAAAGGGTAGTGTATGTTCTAAGCCTATTGGGGCTAGACCCTCGGGGTCCTTGATAGAAAGCGGCATATGGAAGCCCAAAACGAACGTAGCCACCTTCGTGGAGAGGCTGTCAAGAGCCAAAGAAATTATGCTCCATATTAAAGAAATTTCACTGTACGATTTGGTCTGGGAAAATATTAGAGAAAGGACTGAGTATGAATGTTCTATGGAAGCCAACAAAATTAACCTCAAGCCTAGGAAATATGCTTTGAAAGATTTTCTAAAGTCTGTGATGATATCATGTGATGCTACCTGGCCAAGTTCCTCCTTTAATCCTAGATCTAGGGATTATGAAACTCTTGAGGCTGATCATAATCATAAGAGGCATGTAAAGAAAAGTTGGCACTTGTGGGTTTGTGGTTTTGCGAAGGTTTTGGGCACATATTCAGCAACCTTTTGGAGTAAGTGGTTTAGCCAATTTTTTGTAAAAATGCTTACTAGTGATCAATTAAAGTTAATAGCTATGGTTCTTAGGCTTAATTCAACTTTAAAAGCTTGTACACGCATGTCCTGGAGAATAGCTAGTGATATGCTCTGTTGTCTTTACTCTTGTGTTAGGCGATGCTACTGTTGGGCTGCAATTAACACTAAGGAATTCACAACTCATTGTGTAATCATGATGTTTAATTTATGTTGCAAAGTTGGTGTTTATTTTAATATGCAAAGCTGTCATTATAAGCATTTAGTATGTAATGCAGCCCTAAGAGAAAAAATGATGTATGATGGAGCTATGAATATAATGATGATACTATCTTCCTTGTTTCCACACTATGACATGTTGTATAGCAGCCTCTGCTCAATGATTTATGACTTAAATTTGATGTATCTCATGTATAAAATGAAATGCATGAAAATAATGAATGGTGATGAATATTGGTCAATGGTGCATTGGTACCCTGTAAACAAATGTTGGTGCTTCTATGGGCTGGACATGCAAGAAACGGACAGCTGCTGGCCATCTCAGTGGCTGCTGGGAGAATGGATTTGCACAAAGGCTAGTGAAGTTGTTGGAAAGGCCACTGTAATAATAGGAAATGCTAGCTTATGTATTTGGCAATTCGAGCAACATGTAAGAGTATGTTGTGGTTATAAGGCTTATTATCGTTATCTTATTAATTGTAAATGGCTTAATTATCTACAGGACCACAAAGTCAGATTATGGAATGTAATTTGTCAAGGATTGCCGCCCAGAATTTTACATAGGCCAGATCTTGATACAGCAAATGTCGAGACGGAGAAAGAGTGTGGAAACAAGGAAAAACCCAAGAAATCAAGACGTGGTAATTTGTTAGATGCAGAAAAGAGTGCACTGCAGACAAGGTGCTGCAAGAAACTAATCTGCATTGTGGATAAAGTAACCTCACTCAAAGGAGGTGGTAAATGTGAGGGTGATGATATGAACAATAAGTCAATGTCTAGACAAGATAACTGGTGTAATATGAATGACAATTGTCAATGGAGTTTTGCTATGCAAAAATATCAGTGGAGTGACTTGTATACAAATGAAGCGGTGAGTGCGATATTAAGACTAACTCATTTTCACAGCTATTGGCGCTCAGCCTCTAAACCTGAAAAAGAATTTTGTCAGTCTTGTTTAATGCAGAATCAATGTAGGAAAGTTGAGGTGGTGTTTGCGGGAAGAGATCAACTTGAAGGGATTTGGGACCTTCTTGGTGGATATGGAAAAAAAAGGATATACAAGGAGATAAAGACCCTAGGTCCATATTGTGATGGAGACGCTGCTTGCTGTCAATTAATAAAGAGCTATGTATTAATGAGTACAAATATTAGCAATTATGTTGTCAACTATATTAGGTATTTAAGACAAGACGACACCCAACTCATTGGAGTTGTAAGACCATGGATAAATATTAGAGCCAAATGAAAGTCGCATTTTGGAATAGTAGAGGGATAGGTAGGAGATCGTTTTGGCCAGAAATTGACTCATTTTGCAAAATTGAGCGTATCCAGATATTAGCAATTGCAGAAACTAAAACCGATAAATTGCCAAGTGATCAAACATGGAGACGTGCAGGATTCGATAATATTGTGTGGTCCCCTGCTGAAGGAAGGGCAGGCGGTATTTGTGTATTGTGGAAAGAACATCAATTCAACAGTGAATATGTAGAAGTCTTGGTTCACAAGCCTAGGTACATTATATTGAAATATGTAAACCACCTCACAGGATATTCTTTGGCGTTGTGTTTTGTATATGCACCCCCACATGAAAACCAGAAGGATGAATTCTGGCTTGAATTTTCTAATTGCCTTATTGACACTCACCTCCCAATTATTGTGTTAGGTGACCTGAACGAAATCCAAGAGTACGCAGATAAAATGGGTGGTAATGCCCCTACGACCACTAGGTTCGAACGTATAAGAAAATTTAAAGACGATTGCGATTTGCGAGATATACCAACAACGGGAAATAAGTTGACTTGGAGAAAGAACAAGACTGAGGTTGATAACATATATGAAAAGTTGGACAGAGTTCTTGTAAGTGAGAACATTCTTCAATGGTTTCCGGACATCCAAACACATAATCATGCATTTACAACATCTGATCACTGTAAAATATCGATAGAACTTATGAACGGGCACTTATTTAAGGCAGCTCCATTTAAGATGGAGAAAATGTGGTTAATGAGAAAAGACTACCGGAATGTAGTTAAACAAGCATGGAGGGCGAACTTTCAAGGGTCCTTCATGTTCCAACTTATGAAAAAAACTCGGATACTAAAAGAACATACAAAACAATGGAAACGCAGGACTTTTGGAAACACCTTTGAACAACTTAAGCAAATTGAGGACACTCTGCTTGATCTGCAAAAGCAAATAATTGCATCTCCACAACCAGCTCTTATCCAAAGGCAACTTCGGTTCCTCAAGAAAAAAGAATGTATTCTTCAGTTTCACAAAACTTATTGGAAACAAAGGGCAAAGACGAAGCATGTCAAATTGTCTGACTCTAACTCGGGATATTTTCACAAGATAGCTACAGGAAGGCGCAACCATAAGGTCATTAAGAGTATTGTCACAAGTGATGGAACTCAAATAGTGGGTGAAGAAAACATCTGCCGAGAAATCAGAAATGAATTTCGGAAACGATATACTAAGGAACAAATTAATAACTCAATTCTCGAGCAATATCTCTCCCTCATAGATAGCGAAATAACAACTGAAGACAATGTGCACCTCACCAAACAGGTAACTAATGAAGAGATAAAGAATGCAGTCTTTCAGATTGGTTCGGATAAGTCCCCAGGACCGGATGGCATGACAGCGGAGTTCTATAAAAAATACTGGGACATTGTGGGCCCAACTGTAATCAAGGCAATAAAAGGGTTTTTCCATTCTGGAAAATTGTTGAAACAAAGCAACCACACATTTATTTCACTTCTCCCAAAAACTGACAACCCTTCGACAACAAATGAATATCGCCCCATCAGCTTGTGCACAACGATCTATAAAACAATAGCAAAAATATTGACAGAGAGATTAGAAAGGGTAATGCCTAAAATCATTCACCCCTTGCAAGGAGCGTTTGTGGCAGGGCGTGCAATACAAGATAATGTTCTCATTGCGCATGAAATTTTTCACTCATTTAGAGGAAGCCAGGCAAAAGATGGTTGGATGGCTGTTAAACTAGATATGGAAAAAGCGTATGATAAAGTAGACTGGTCTTATCTATTCCAGGTGCTCATGAGGTTTGGTTTTGATGAGAAATTTGTAGAATGGATTCGTCAGTGTGTATGTACAATATCATTCTCAGTATTGGTTAACAGTGGACCCACCGTCCCATTTACTCCCGAGCGAGGCATTAGACAAGGCGACCCACTGTCGCCGTATCTCTTTGTGATCGGAGCAGAAATTCTGGCACGAAAACTGCAAAAGGTGAGCGAAAGCCCGAAACCATTAATTGGATTCCCAGTATCTAGAGGAGGAACGAGGATTCCGTTCTTAGCCTTTGCGGATGACATGATAATATTTGCAAAAGGGACCCAGAATGCTTGTAACTTAATGAAAAGCATCGTCGAGGAATATTGTGCAGCTACAGGTCAAAAAGTGAACTACCACAAATCAGCATTTCACACCTCGAAGAAAGTTGGAAATCAACAGAAACAAAGTATTAAGCAGGCATTAGGAATTAACACGATGACAAATCTAGAAAAGTATCTCGGATGTCCGATCATTAATGGTAAAGTCAATAAGGAAATATTCCATGATATAATAGGTAATGCACAACGACAATTATCAAAATGGAAAGCTAACACACTATCCCAAGAAGGTAGGTCGGTCCTAATAAGATCGAACCTTGCCACAAAGCCAAACTACCTAATGCAAAGCTTTATGTTGCCTAAAGATGTGCACGATGAAATTGATGCGATCAACAGAACTTTCTTCTGGAATAAGGATAGACAACATAAACCCCTGATAGGATGGGACAGAATATGTAAACCGAAAGCATATGGCGGTCTAGGGATAAGGAAAGCTGTGGATATGAACAAGGCATTACAAATGAAGCTGTTGTGGAAAATACTGAAAGAGCATGACAATGTATGGGTCAAGGTTGTGAAAGAAAAATACCTAAGAGGGAACACACTAGCAGAATATAGGAGTAAATCTAACGCATCATGGCAATGGAAGCAATTGATCAAACTCAGAGGGGAATTTGAAAAAGGACTCAAGTGGCAAATAGGAAATGGAAAGTCGGTAAACTTTTGGACAGATAATTGGGTAATGCAAGAACCATTGGAAAAGTTTATGAACAGAAATGATATTGAAAATGTTACTGCCAAAGTGGAACAATTTATTTCAACGAGTAGAGAATGGAAAATAGATGAATTACGCAAAACCATCCCTATGGACTTAGTGGAAAAGATAACATCGATACCTATACCGCATAATGAGATAGATGATAGGCTTATATGGGCACCGAGCAAAAATGGATGGTTCTCAACAGCGTCAGCAGTGAGCTTAGTTACGAAAGAAGATGTGATGACTCCGAGTATGAATGATTGGATATGGAAATTAGACATCTATCCAAAAGTGAAAAATTTCCTATGGAAAATTGATATGAATGGACTTCCAACGAAACAAAGACTGTATGAAAAACATATTGCAATTCCACAAGGATGTCTCATGTGTAATGGAACCCACGAAGACTCAATACACTTGATGATTAGTTGCCCACACACATTACGGGTGATCAAAAGCATAAATGTAAATACTGAGCGAATCATTAGGACGTATGTATCTCCACAACATAACCCAAGGAATGTTTTATACGACATCAAGAGCAAATTAGGAAAAGTAGAGTTCATTGAACTTGCAGTAACATGGTGGAGCATATGGTATCAAAGGAATAAGCTAGCATTCAAAACAACGACTAATGATGTTATACAAGACCTAAGCCAACATATTCGAGCTCAGTTGAGGCAATGGGAACAAGCCAAGAAGTGGCAAGAGGATGAAGAAAAGGCACAAGATAGTATGGCTCGAAGACGGCCAACTACACGACAAAAGTTGAGCCACTGGAAAAGGCCGAAACCTCAATTTGTAAAGCTAAATTTTGATGGCTCTAAGATAAGTAATGGAAACACTTCAGGCGGATCGATTATTAGGGATGTAGATGGAAATCCGTTAACTGGAACTGTAAGAATATTTGGCAACGTATCTGTCCTGATGGCTGAAGCTCTGGCATTGTGGGATGGAATATTAAAGGTCAAACAAAGCAATATCAGGAGAATTGAGATAGAAGGGGATAATATAACGATTATCAAAGCTATCAAGGGTCAAATTAGTTGTCCATGGGAAATTGAAAGGATTGTAGCTGATATTCTCGCATTCCTTCGCGGATTCGAGTCAGTCCGAATTTCACATGAGAATAGGCAGTGCAATGCTGTGGCCGATAAAATTGCAAATCTGGGCCACAGTCACTCATGGGAAACAATCTGGAACCATCACGAGCTGTTAGCTCTCATCCATCAGGATGCTCTAGGATTTCCGCCTTAATGTCGGAATCCTAATGCTCACCAAGTCAAAAAAAAAAAAAAAAAAAAAAAAATCGCCGCCTCTCCATAGAGATATTTTCAGGAAAATGTAATATTGCAGAAAGTTTTTTTTGCTGTTCACAAATAATTCATTTTATTATTTATGTATTTAAAAATAAGCCGTTTCATTTCGGCGCACCCCCTATATTTCATCTCAGCGCACCCTACGGCCGTTATGGCAAACCAACATCCAGCCGTTACGGCTCCAACACTACGAGCCGTTACGGCTAAAGCACTCCTGGCCGTTACGGCCCAGTCCCTCTCGGCCGTTACGGCCCATTGCTTCTCGGCCGTTATGGCCCAGTTCTTTACCAACAAACGACATTTAATACCATGCAACCACTTTCTATCGTCTATTACCCCCCTATTACCCCTCATTACTACCTATTATAATTTATTACTACCTATTTTCACTCATATCCTACTCTTCCTCTTTCACTATCTCCACCAATTTCACACAACCTTCCTACTCCATCTTCACCCTTCTTCGTCCTCTTAATGGATAACAATGATGCTTTTCCACACTATAATGGAACATGTGGAAGCGTAAATGTGACAACGAGGTACTTTTGATGGGATGTGAAGCACATGATCCTTCAAAAATGTTCAAAGGAGATGGTAATCATGATTGAGGGACGCTATCGAATTAGGCCAAACTTGTCGTTGTATTTTGTTTTTGTTGCGCTTGCGCTTTGTTAAATCAGACATTTTGACTTAGTTTTTATGTTTTTTACAACAAACATCAGTGACTAATCAAATTTTTAGGTATTCAATCGATCATAATATTCCAACAAACATAGTAATGTGTCAACGGAAATAAACAACATCATCCAACATAATCCAACATAATCAAAACATATATCATCCAACATAATCATAACATAATCTCATACACAACATCATGCAACATGATTCTAGTCATCTGCATCATCATCGTTATGCACATGTCGACTCACTAACTCGTAAGCCTTCATGATGTCCTGCTGGCAACTCGGTGGCATAACATTTGCATATGTCGTCCACGGAGATAGATAACCCAAAGCCGAATAGAGGTCCTATCGTTATAGCAACAAATAAGTTATTATGAGTTTGTCTAATTTGGACATGGTAAAAACATCAACATTATACCTGTTGTAGAGTGGCGGTGAGTGGACTAACATATCGATGAGTACATGGAATGAACCACCCCATATAGCCTTCTACACATACGGATGGGTCGTCGGTCACTGGTGGTCCCATCATCGGTCTGTGGTGGGTGGACAGGAGGTGCAGCAACCGCATGTGAATTGCTCCCCACCTCAAACTGTGATTGTGATGTCGTAGTAGTCTACCGACGCCTCCTCCGCTCGTAACGTACATTCGTGGAAGCGGCAGGAGCTGGATGAGATGATTTGGCCTATTGCCTAAGCTCGGCACGGCGAATCCTACGAGCAAATCTATCCAACATCTATAATACCAAAACCAAACAATCTAACTAAAACAAATAATCAAAAGACGAAAAGGTTCAAGTGGAAACAGAGACGCCTCGGCCGTAACGGCCCGGGACGCCTCGGCCGTAACGGCCCGGGACGCCTCGGCCGTAACGGCCCGGGACGCCTCGGCCGTAACGGCCGAGTCGTCTTCAACCTCGAGTCGTGAATTCGCCGGAGGTCTGGGAGCACAGATTTCGCCCATTTTTTTTGCATACAAATGTTAAATCTAGTGATATTGCACTATTATAGAATGAATTTGTTAAGATTCGAGTGGTATTATGGAGCAATTTTTGATTTTACACATAAACCCTAAAAACTAACTAAACAAGTTCGAAATGGAGATTCATCCATATATAGCACGTTTTTAGCAAATTCAAAGGGCAACTCGATAAGAATTCATAACTTGTTGTTAGATTTGATGTGAATTTCGTTCTTGAAGAAGCTTGAATGGAGAAATTGATGTTATGGAAGAAGAGGAGTAGGAGGAGGAAGAGGAGAAGAAGAGAGTGTTTGGAGGAGAGGAAGAGAATGAAATGTGGTTTGAGAAGTAATTTTGATTCAATTTTAATTTATACTACTATAGGGTGTTCTAGGATGAAATTTAGGGGGTGCTCCAAAATGAAAGGGCCTAAAAATAATGATAGGGCAAAGCTGATGAAACTGAAACCTCTCTTTTCCGGTTACAAGGCAATATTTGACTATTATCTTGTTCAGCGCTCACAATCTCTCTCCTCGTTTCCTTCTCGCCCATCTCCGGCGGGTAAGCTCCGGGATTTCGCCGGCGCCGCATCTCCAAACAGGTAGTCCGGTCGGAGAAGGCTCTCCTAAATTTAATCCCGTGCTTGGTTTCTATGGCCCAATTATCGAATTTCTTGTCTTGAATGCATCGTTTTCATCAATTGGATTCGCCGAAGAGAATTAGGGTTGTTTTCGCTCGAAATAGGTGATTGATTCGGTTTTCGTTTTCGTTTCTCACGGACAGCGAAGCTTATTGATTTCTTGTTGAAAGCGACAAGAAAATCCGTAGTGGTAGCTCTTTGAGGTGTTGCAATGGCGTCGGCATCGGCGTTTATGGTGGCCGGGGTTTCTCAGATTAATCCTCCGAAGCTGAACGTGGATGATTGTTCAAGAAGCAGGAGAAATCTGGTGGCTGCTCATCTTCCGCGTAGCAGTTTAGGTTCTTCCAGAATTCTTGTTAGGCGGCCTCCGCCTTTGGCCTTTTCTGCTCCCAGGTACCGAGCCTTTTGTTCTTCTGATTGGTTCTTGAATGATTGCTACTGATAAACATAAAGTAAATTATTCAAGAATGATAATCTTTAAACGGATTCTGAATATGGATTAGAAGATTTGACTGGTTAGGGAATCACTTGCAGGGTATTAGGGTATTAGCTACTTGAAATATGAAATTCAGCTTAGCTTATCTCACCAGATGTTGAATGGTAACTTAGTTAACCAGTGTACGGATGCTTGGAATATCACATTTCTCTTTCTCTTGAAAGCGACTACAGGGCACTAGTCCCATTTCGTTGTTCTTTGATTCCTTCAAATGCTTAAATTCCAACTTTGAAAAAGTGAGGTTTTGGTTTTGCTTAAATGTTTCTTTGGTTTTGACTTGGTGCAATGGATGTTGCTTTGTCAGTTGTTGAGAAACCATTCAAAGCTTTGTCTTTGTTTTTCCTTTGTCGAAATGTGTTTGAGTTAGCTTGCCATCAGAAAACTACTCAAAAAATAAACATGATACACAATTGGCAGTTGGCACATAACCCTTGACCTATTTTGTTTTCCATTCAAATTCAGCTCAACCATACTATGTAATTTGGGGTCTAGAGAGTTTATGGACGAATGGAAGGCCAGCTATATGATACTGTAATCACAAGTGATGATCAAGATGATATTTTATCTACTGTTATC
This sequence comes from Polygonum aviculare, assembly GCA_934048045.1. Lineage (NCBI taxonomy): Eukaryota > Viridiplantae > Streptophyta > Magnoliopsida > Caryophyllales > Polygonaceae > Polygonum > Polygonum aviculare. Next base: position 30,955,095 of record OW204028.1, on the reverse strand, counting down.
AGCATTACTTGATTTATGAAGATGAAAAATGGTCAAGCTTGCTTGTTCTTGTCATGCAATTATGCAAAACATATTCTACTTGGATCCTAAAATGAAGCAAGAGCCTTTTTATTCTACTGGGCTTATCAGTTATTTCTTCCTGAATTATGTGTTCATCTTCTGATTTCCGGGATGTGTGGATGTTTAGGTGGTCACATGATGGGAGATATGTGGTAGCTCGTCCTCCTAAGATGAAAAGTAATTTGTGCAAACAAAGAGCACTTCTGTTAACGAGGAGTCTTCCTCAACAGGCTCTAGCTGGTGATAGCAAGCTAATGTGCTGTAAACACACTAGTAGAAGAAGGGGAATTTATGGAAAAGGACTTAAAGCAAGATTTTCAATTGCAACTCAGAAGGCGCCTTTTCATTCTTCAAAGTGTTCTTTTGGGAGTATGTTTGTAAGTAAGCTCCTTTGATTGATAAACAGAATCTCTTACCTAAAATCTTTAAGATTTATCAGCATGAATCAACATAGTTTGAATATTAGTGTATCTGAAACTATGGATACTATTTTGGTAGTTGTTATAATTTATTCTCATTTGCTTTGTTTGATGATGTAATGTATAGAGTTTAGTAGCGTTCTGATAAAAAACAATGTAGGATTAAAGAGCAAGCTGGCATCAATTGTTGTAGTTTATGGCCAATGGTGAAAACTTTAGCTGTTCCCATATTTCTTATGAAAGTACATGTTTTTTCGCTTTTGCTATCCTTATATTAGGTCCTTAGGGTTAGCCGTCCAGATTCATGATACTGAATTGTGATGTTTAATTGTTAATAATTGTTCTTTTCTTGGGTGGAGAACTCTGAATTGGACTTGTCGTAGGCTAGTTTACATGAATCCTGGAACCAGGAAAGGGTAGGATATTTTATATAATTTTTTATACAGGATGAAGCACCCTTGTTGGCTGAATTATACATATTCTTTCTTAAAGACTTTTCCTAAATGGCCTAATATAAACCAAGCTTAGAATAACACATTCAATTCTAGCTGTACTAAATCTAATTAGAATGATTTTTGAAGTGGATCACATTGAGCATCTATGCATTACAGTGTGTCTGAGAACAATTGAGCAATCTAAGGTTTAAAATTTTGTTATTCCTCTTCAACTGGTTGCTGCATCAGCTTCAGCCTTGACCTTTTCTGGTACACTCCTCTGCCTTCCCCAAGCCCTCATGGGAAGCAAAGGGATCCTGATGAGTTGTCACGATAGTTATAGAGATGGCGCTTCAGCTGATATTCAATATATGGCATGACAATTATATTGAGTGGTCATCTGCCATCACCATTGTTATGCAATCTAGCCTCAGAATTGGCTTCAGTAATCTTACGAATTATTTTTCTACCAGTAATACATATAGTTATGTGTCTCTTTTGTCCAAAGTCAGAGTTTTTTTGATGTGACATCTTATAAATTCTGAATCCTTTCTTTTCTGATTGGCTGTATGGCACTTTTAGGAGAAACAGCGCCTGGTCCGATGTGCAGCTGTTGGACCTGATGAACCTCATGCAGTAAGCATATCATGTCCAGACGGCACTTTAGAGAAACAGTCTGTGGATTATCTGGAGCCTGAGGGAACCATTCCAGATTTTGCAGGATTTTTGCGCTCTGAACTTCCATCTCACCCCAAGTTATACAAAGGGCAGTTGAAGAATGGTCTCCAGTACATTATTTTGCCCAATAAAGTCCCGCCTAATAGGTATGTCTGTGTTGATCTAGTTAAGGTGTTTGCTTTTGACAGCATCAGAATCTAAAAAAGTAGGTGGTTATTGTTAATGACATGATAGTAGTAATGATTATATAGAATAGGCAGCTTTCAGCCTTTTTTTTTGTCTGTGAATAACAGCTTTTAGTTTTCTACCCGACTTTGTCTAGGTTTGAAGCACACATGGAGGTTCATGTTGGATCTATTGACGAGGAGGAGGACGAGCAAGGAATTGCACATATGATAGAACATGTTGCATTTCTTGGAAGTAAGAAGCGTGAAAAATTACTGGGAACTGGTGCTCGATCAAATGCTTATACAGATTTCCACCACACAGTATTTCATATTCATTCGCCAACTTCTACAAAGGTTTGCTTTTCTGGTCACTTGATAAAATTCTTAGTGAATTATATATCTAGGTGTTATCTGCTCCTATGTCTCAACCAATTTGCTGTCTTCCTTGATCAAATCATCAACGTGCATTATCTGACATGCTCCATCTCCTTACAAACATATGACCAGTTGTAGCTAATGATCTGAAATTGACTTAATAACAGTTCGTACAAATGAATCCTTTCAAGTAGTATCATGAAAAATGAGTTTCTTCCTCTTATTGTTGGGGTATGTGATTATTGTTATTGTTGAGCCATCGTTGATTGCCTGTGTAGTGTGAACTTCACAATACAATACTATGATTGACCACACTTTTTCAACAAAAAACTTTTCGCAACTTGTAGATTATTGAAATTCACATCAACCAATCTTTATCCAACCATGCCCTCCAGTATGTGCTTGACATGAGCCCCCTTCTGACACCTAATGAAATGCTAGCTTATACAATTGATTTTCTAATTGGTTTATGTTATGCTTATTTTTATGGATATTGGTATAACAGTATTAATGACATGGCACTATTCGTATCTGCTTGGATGTTTGGTATCTTGCTTGACACTCTTTAGTAATATTACTGATTCTGAATCGTTCTGTTTATCAGGAATCTGATGGTGATCTACTCCCTTATGTCCTTGATGCACTAGATGAGGTATTCTGCAGATCTATCTGCTTCCTGAATCTTATGAGTGTGTATTTGGTTCCACCTGTAAGCTGTCTACAAAACTTGTCTAACTATAATAATAAATGTATGTGTAGATAGCATTCTGTCCAAAATTCTTGGCTTCTCGTGTTGAGAAGGAAAGAAGGGCGATATTATCAGAACTTCAAATGATGAACACTATAGAGTATCGTGTTGACTGCCAGGTATGTTGATAATGATCCATAGACTTGCATTAGCTAATTCGCTTTCATTTGCTGCCTGATTTTGAAACATTGAATGGCTTACCTCTGTCATCAAATCAGCTGCTACAATATTTGCATTCTGAGAACAAGCTAAGCAGAAGGTTTCCAATTGGATTGGAAGAGCAAATTAAGAAATGGGACGTTGACAAAATCAGGAAATTTCATGAGCGGTGGTATTTCCCTGCAAATGCCACGCTATACATTGTTGGGGATATTGATAATATTTCAAAGACCATTTTCCAAATTGAGGTACGTCATATGTTTTCTTAGTTTGGCAAACATATAACTATCTGTTCTAGAAGTTTGAACTTTATTTTTTATGATCATACCAATAATTCATTGGAGTTACTATGTATTGGGTGTCAGGCTGTGTTTGGATCAACTGGGATGGAAAATGAAGTTGTTACCCCACCACCTGGTACGATGAACGCATTTGGTGCAATGGCCAGCTTTCTTGTTCCTAAGCTCTCTGTTGGCCGAAATGGAACTCCATCTCCTGAGAAGACGTCTGTTGCTGATCAATCAAAAGTTGCTAGAAAAGAAAGGCATGCTATTCGTCCTCCTGTCACGCATAATTGGTCGCTTTCCGATAGTCATAAAATTGCAGAGCCTCCACAAATATTTCAGCATGAGCTGCTTCAAAGTTTCTCTTTTAACATGTTCTGTAAGGTAAGAAAACCTTAACTTCAACCTTCCGTTATTCCATATTTTTGTCCTTTATCTCTTGGCCTCTATCAGTCTATCTGATAGGCGGGGTTGATGGCAAGGTCTATACAGGAATATTAGCAAATATATTGCTGCAGATTTGATTTACATATTCACAATTAGTTCCCACCCTTTACTTTCTCGTATCTAATGAAGTTGCGCTCTAGTTAAAGAGTTAAGAGGAGGCCATAGAGGTGTTTGTGCATGACTGAACCGTTAATGCAACTTTTTGTTAGGTCCTTACGAGTACTTGTAGATTCCCATTCGTTTCGACAAATGATTGTGGAAATGAAACTTGCAGTAGTATGTTCTGATCAGCTTTGATGCTGCTGCATTTTCTAAATTGTTGTGTACCTTGTCTTGATATTTTTTTGTGTGTTTGTTTAAGTAATATGCGTCATATATATTTGGGATACCTTTCATTTTCAATATGTTTTATATATTTTCTTTTGTGCTTATATAGTTCCTCCAATTTAATTGCAGATTCCTGTAAGCAAAGTTACTACATACGGCGATTTACGGGATGTGCTTATGAAGAGGATAGTACTATCTGCTTTACATTTCAGGATTAACACAAGATATAAGGTGCAAGCTTAACTAATTTCTTTTGCATGAAATGTAACAATTTTCTGTGCTGCCAATGTATTCTATATGTTTTTGGCATATGTAATGATAGATATCTCTGCTATCCATCCTGTCCCCTTCCATTGCTGTACCAACTAACCTTTTGGGAACTATGCAGAGCTCAGATCCCCCATTCACTTCGATCGAATTAGATCACAGTGACTCTGGAAGAGAAGGATGCACTGTGACCACCCTTACGGTCACTGCGGAACCAAAAAACTGGCAAAGTGCTATCAAAGTAGCTGTTCATGAGGTGACTAGTCTATTTGTTCTTTAAATTACATTGTTTTTTTGGCTTGATCGGTTTTGTATCATATATTTAGTTGGTTTGTTTTCTAACTAGGATGAAAAACAGTATTCAATTTTTCTGCAATCGTAATTTGTAACCTCCTCTTCATTCCATTGACACGGTTTTGTCTGTTTTCTATTGCCGCAGGTCAGAAGGCTAAAGGAGTTTGGGGTGACAAATGGTGAATTAGCTCGCTACCGAGATGCACTCTTGAAAGATAGCGAGCATTTGGCTGCTATGATTGATAATGTTCCATCTGTGGATAATTTGGACTTCATTATGGAAAGTTGTGCACTAGGCCATCAAGTCATGGATCAACAGCAGGGACACAAGAGTTTAGTTGCTGTTGCAGGCACTGTTACACGCGAAGAAGTATGGTTCATTTTGGTTTAATACATTTAAATATTAAACTTCCCTTATGAAGTCGTTTTTCTTGGAAGAGGCAATAAAATATTAACCTGTTCATGTATTTTAGTCACTGCATATCTCATGTTTTAGACATGGATAAGCTGCAGGTTTATATGCTTGAAATTACACTGAGAAATAGGGGAAAAAGAGATCTGGGTGTATCTATTTCACCTGATCTATGAATTTATGAAATTTGTAATGAAAAATGCAGTAAGTTGTATTATGTGAACTGGATTGTATGATAAGTTACTTAATGTGGTATTTTGAAATTATGATGCACACATAACTTGTTATTATGTGAAGGTCAATGTTATTGCTGCGGAGGTGCTGGAGTTCATCTCTGATTTTGGTGAACCAACTGCCCCTCCTCCTGCTGCTATTGTTGCATGTGTCCCCAAGCGAGTTCATATTGATGGTATCGGTGAAACTGAATTTCAAATATCTCCAATTGAGATATCATCAGCTATAAGATCTGGCTTAGAGGAACCAATAGAACCTGAACCAGAGGTATTATTCATAAAACTCCTCCTGTGAGTTACTTTGAGATCTTTTGCGTGGTTGTGACGAATGATTATGATTTAATGGGTGGTTTATTTTGTTGTCTATTCCTGCAGCTTGAGGTGCCAAAAAACCTCATCACTGTCCCACAGCTCCAAGAATTGATATCACAATGCAAGCCATCATTTGTTCCTGTGGATCCGAAGCTCAATATCACTAAGCTTTATGATGAAGAGACAGGGATTACTCAATGCAGGCTTTCAAATGGAATTCCTGTCAATTACAAGGTAGAGTTGAACAGTCCCTACAGCTATTTCATTATGAGCAAAAGCAAGCAACTGTAATATGAAACCATTGCTTCTTCCTGCCATTCAACCCGCAAGAGGCATTGTTAGCAACTTGGCATGCTTCTTCCTGCCATGCTCTACTCTTCTGGGTTGCATGGCAAGTTGCTTTTATGATGTGTTGTTATTACTTATTATCATTGTGATGTTTCTTCTCTTAGAAATTTTGCTGTCAAAAAATTGTTATACACACTTGTGGAAATTAATTTCTTGGAGCAGAAGATAGCACATTAGGTGCTTTTTCTGGAAAAGTTTTGGTAGGTGTGTATTTTCACTCGCATGAAATATTGTTTACTATAACTCTCCTCCTGTTGCACATGTTGTGTTTTCCAAATTCCTTGTCACTATCACATTGAGCTATTGCCTTTTGTGTTGCTTGAATGTTTTGGACATCTCTTTAGATATCAAGGCATGAGAACCAGAGTGGTGTCATGAGGCTTATAGTGGGTGGTGGCCGTGTGGTAGAGAGTTCTGATGCAAAAGGATCTGTTGTAGTGGGAGTTCGAACACTCAGTGAAGGAGGGCGTGTTGGAAACTTCTCAAGAGAGCAGGTAATCATATCTTTCTTGCTCATTTTCATGTATTTGCTTGAGGAAAGTGTTGATTGGAGCACTAAATGCTTTAGTGGTAGCCTCCCATGAGATAGATAGGAAATGAAGCCACCATCTCTTCATCTGCATTGTTGTTGTCCATGGCTGTTATGGTAGCCTGATACAGGTGTTTTAGACTTTTAGAGATTTACAAATTGAATATAAAATACTCTTCCAAGACTTCACAATGCAACATTACAAAGAGACGTGCATTTCAGTAAATGAGCAAGTTGATATGAAAAATTAATTGCCAAAACCTAAAGTTGCAAACCAGTAATAAAGATACTCTGGTTTTGGTAGGCTATGATGCATTCAGTTCTTTGTTCTCGTGGAGTAAGATCTCAAGTTGTAAGCTATACATACATACTATGGATTCATAACACTCTAGATTTTAGCTATAGCTACCACTTTGGTGGCTGAGCACTGTGTCATGATTTCATGCTCTTATGGGTGCAGCAAAAGGTATGTGCTGCAAATGGCCTCACATCTCTAGGTTTTGTTGCATTCTGTCCATGTGCTGGGACTGGCATCCAGCCTCATATTTCTAGATATAGCTCTTGCGTTCTGTCCTTTTGTTGGGACATGTATCCACCTTCAGTCATGAACAGCTCAATGTGTAACGTCTTGCTTTGCATCTTGTCAGTATTGGAAGTTAGAATATATTTCTATCTAGATATAAAATAACAACAAGATGATGTTTTGCTTTTACATTGGCCGCTTCACACCCTAAAAACTCGGACTGACCAATGATTCTGCAGGTTGAACTCTTCTGTGTAAATCATCTGGTAAATTGTTCCCTAGAATCCACTGAAGAGTTTATATGCATGGACTTCCGTTTTACATTGAGAGACAATGGGATGCGTGCAGCTTTCCAGTTACTACATATGGTTCTCGAGGTAAAATTTTGTCATTGGTTCTACTTCTGCATCCCACCTTGTTTATTTTAGATTGGTCTTTCAGTTGGTCATTCATTGTAACACCATGAGCAATTTATTTGTGGATCAGACTCATTACATTTCTGAATGTCAGTAATTGTTAGTGCTCTACTTTCAACTTTTCATCCTTGTCAAATGTAATAAGAGAAGAAAGTTATGACCTCAATTGGCCTTCAAGCAATTATACAAGGACTTAGTGTGTAAGATTTTTGAAATTTGGTCTGCATGGTCTTCTGTGGCAATCGGGTGGTATAACTTCCACAGGAGGATGTTTTTGTCTTATTTATGAAGACCTTTATTCTAAGAGATCTAGCCTGAATGAGATAAACACACATCAGCTGTAAGATGTTGCTGGGTCCACTTGGCTCAGCAGAATCTAAACAGGCATTAGCCCAGAAGTCCAAACGAGGCTCCATTCTAAAATTAATCAATACTTGCCTGAGTAACATTTACAATCATAGACTAAACCTCTTGTATAGTTTGCTGCATTAATAGCTGCGCTTTAATTGTCAGGTTGACATGATCTTCCTATTGGTCATGAATTAGTTATTTCCAAAGGAATTATGCTTGTCATCATTTTTAAACTGCTTGATTGGTTTCTCATTTATTCTACTCGGTTTCCCAAACTAGTATACAAGGAAGTTATCCTTTTGGACCTTGCTTCTTATTTCTTGATTTGTTTTGGTCTTCTGGCACTAATTCTTATTCATTTGTAACATGCAGCATAGTGTGTGGCTCGATGATGCTTTTGATAGAGCAAGGCAATTGTATTTGTCGTATTATCGGTCAATTCCCAAAAGCTTGGAGCGTTCAACTGCTCACAAGCTAATGCTGGCAATGTTGAATGGGGATGAACGATTTGTAGAGCCAACACCCCACTCATTGGAAAATCTAACTCTCCAATCTGTAAAAGATGCTGTGATGAATCAATTTTTGGGGTCAAATATGGAGGTATGTAAACTTGAGAATGTTTTATAAACTTGAATTTCAAGCAAAAATTATAATCCCTTTTTTTCCTATATAGGTTAGCATTGTTGGGGACTTCTCTCAGGAGGAGATAGAGTCCTGTATTCTTGACTATCTTGGAACAGTGAAGGCAGGTGGTCATTCCAAGAACAATGATGTCTATGACCCAATCATATTCCGTCCATCACCATCAAATTTGCTGGCTCAGCAGGTGAGTTGTGCACAATATTCACTTGGTCTGGGAAGTGATTTTCTCTCACGTGAAGCTTCACCATGTCATCGGATATATTTGCTTAGGGCGGATGTCTTCTTTGTATAAATTCATTGGCAACTTTGCAGGTTTTCTTAAAGGATACTGATGAGAGAGCTTGTGCCTACATTGCTGGTCCTGCTCCAAATAGATGGGGTCTTACTGTGGATGGAAATGACCTTTTTGATTCCACTAAAACTATTTTGTCCGAGAATGGTGAGCAGCATGTATATCCATAAGAATAGTAAATTGCTTTGTTTTTGGTCAAAGAATAATAAATTGTTGCATACTCAATTCTGGAGCAAGATAAACATAGATACTAATGTTGAAGTCCAATATTGTACCCTGCTTGAGGTTTATAAATCAAACATGAACTCAGATTTACAGAGAGTTAACAACTCGATACTGATTTGCAGATGCGAACTCAAATATGACAAATGATGAAAGTGAGAAGGTGGTGCAGAGCAAAATTCGCAACCATCCACTTTTCTTTGGCATCACAATGGGCATTTTGGCTGAGATCATAAATTCCAGGTGACGCACAATTGCAACTAACAAATGCAAATATAGATTGTTTCATTTCCTTGGTGAATTTGCTCGAGTATCCTAGAAATCTAGAATTGCATATACTCTCTAATTTAAATCTTACTTTGAGACACGTCCACTTATATTCTAAACCATTCATTTGGTGAATTCCTCTTCTTAGCTGAATTTGTGTAACTTCACTGCTTTACAGGCTTTTCACAACAGTTAGGGACTCCCTGGGATTAACATACGACGTATCGTTCGAATTAAACTTGTTTGATCGGATAAATCTTGGTTGGTATGTGATATCCGTAACATCAACCCCAGAAAAGGTATGCAATCATTGGGGTATAATTTTGCATTATGTGCATGTATTTCTTGATGGTGGAATCCTAATGCAGTTGACTTCCAGGTACACAAAGCAGTTGATGCATGCAAGAATGTCCTTAGAGGCTTACATAGCAACAAAATTGCAGCAAGGGAGCTTGAAAGGGTCAGTATATTTATTCACTTCATTTTTCCTTGCTTAAGTTCTTATGAAATTAAAATAAAGAGGAAAGATAAAGGCAATCTAAGATCAGTAGGAAAATAGAGGGTATTCCAAGGGAAATTTTATGGCGTTGGGGATATTTTTAAATATTGTTGATGAAAAATCTTGCAGAGTTTTTTTTTGCATATAATGCCAGAATGTATTTATTTATGTGATATATTATGCAATGATAGGCAAAGAGGACCCTGTTGATGAGGCATGAAGCTGAGATCAAGACAAATGCCTATTGGCTTGGATTGTTGGCTCATTTGCAAGCATCTTCTGTTCCAAGAAAGGTAAATATAGTAGTCATGCTCTATTATATGATTTTTATCTAGCTTACAACAACATTGGCCCAGTAACATAAGCCACTTTACTCATAAATGTTTTATGTAAGTTTTTTTTGAAAATAAATTTGTGTAATCCCTTTGGTTTGCTGTCCCTCCCCTGTTTTTATTTTTCAGGACATTTCGTGCATAAAAGACTTGACCCACTTGTACGAAGCTGCCACCATTGAAGACGTATATGTCGCATATGATCAGCTGAAGATAGACGAAAATTCCTTGTATTCATGCATAGGAATAGCTGGTGCTCAGGCTGGAGAAGAAATCTCAGGTAAAGACTTAAAATTGGTCATTCTTCTTTATAACATTTTGGTTCAAACATTGAAGATTTCTTTTATTCTTGCATCAGCCGTAGCATCTGTTGTGGAGGAGGAAGATTCCTACGAACAACAACAAGGACTTCCTCCCATGGGAGGACGTGGCTTGTCAACCATGACTCGACCCACCACATGAACCACCACCACCACCACCACCTTCAGATGAATTGTGCAGCATCCCATATTGAATGTCATAAGGTTAGTACTATGTTGTCCGGTTTCTGTTTCGCGTCAGAAACCCGGAAACTGGAAATCTTGAAAACATAAATAAAAGTACTCGTGTCGCGTCTGCTCCTCGCTTTTGTGCTCGTTTCCTCGTTCCAAACCCGAACAATGCCTTGTTTCAGGTGTGCAATAGAACTCTCCATGCTGTGGCATTACACGTACCAGCGACGATCCTTTTGACATAATAATGTATGAAAAATCAATGAGCTTGAAAGAAGAGTAGATTTGCTTCTTCATAGTGTACAAGCCATGATAAGAGAAGGAAGCAGTCTCGCCTAGCAAATCTGATAATGACAAGGCAAGCAACAGCAAGTGCAAATTTTATTTTGTATACTTTTTTTTTTGTGGAAATCAGTCTCTTGTAGAAATGTACTTGTATTCATCTTCTTATTCGTGTATCAATATATTTCCGTCACGGGGGAATAAAACAAATAATAATATTTATATATTCATAAAAATAGTTTTTAGTGGCATCGCTTTTGTTAGTAAAAAACCCTTAATGTTTATTATGGGTACAATGCCACGGTTATACAATTGCAAGAAGGCTACACGAGTGCCTTTTCGGTTTAAAGAATTTAAATGCAAATATACTTCAGAATTATAAATCAATATAAAAAATTGAAAATTAATCATAAAGAAAACGAGTGTAAAAATTTGTACAAAATTCCATACATTTTGAAAACGGCCTAAAACATATCCAGACACCTGAACTTGTCCATTTTGGTCATTTTGAAACCTGACCTTTGAAACGGACCTATTGAGCACCCCAACTTGTAAAAACCTACTTATTAAACACCTCAACTTATAAAAACCTACCTATTAAACACCTCAACTTGTTAAAATCTACCTATTGAACACCTCGTCGGGTGACAATTGATTAAACATGGAGGCATTATCTAACATTACATGACCGTTTTTTCGCTTAATCATGTTCACGTAATAGCGCGTGCGTATTACAATACTCTGTAATCAAGGACGAGGTGTTTAATAGGTAGGATTTGACAAGGTAAGGTGCTCAATAGGTCCGTTTCAAAGGTCAGGTGTCCAAATGACCAAAATGGACAAGTTCAAGTGTCTGGATATGTTTTAAGCCTTTTGAAAACTGTGACATGATTTTTTGGAAATTTAGATTGATTATGGTTGAATAACATGGATCTAGAAAAATGTTTAATGTAGGTCATGTAGAGATCAAAGATAGTGAAAAATGGGCTAAAAAACACCTCAAAATGACCAACAAAATTTGCCAAGGTCAAGCCTTTTAAAAGGGGATTTCTAAACAACACCCACCCACCTTTTCTTCTCAACACCCACCCTATACCCTATATCATATATATATAATTTTGTGTAAAATTACACCCATTGCCACCTTCATTTTTCTTTCTTGTCATCTCCTTCCTCTTCTCCTCTTCTCTCTTTCTCCTCCATTATCTCATCTTTCAATGTACAAAATACAAACTTTTATCCATCAATCTTTCCACAAATCAAAATTACAACTACTTGAGGTATGTTTTATATCCATGATTCACATATTTCATTCACCATACTTATCTTTTTCAACCTTGTTGGATTGGATTTAAGGTTCTTAATAGTTAGAGTTTTTAGGGTTTAGGATTGTAAAATCTAAATGGGTCTATGAATCTAAATGGATCTTTATTGTATTGGAAGCAATTGATGTCGGGTTTTTTTTCGTATGAATCGTTTGGTTCGATCGGTATTTTGCATGTCGGGATTTTTGGGGAAGACGAACCAGCGCAACCTTTACGGCAGAAGGGCCGCTGGCCGTAAAGGCTGGTGTGCCCCTTGCCGTTAAGGCAAAAGGGTCGCCAGCCGTTAAGGCAGAAGGGTCGCCAGCCGTAAAGGCTAGCGTGCCCTCTGCCGTTAAGGCAGACGAGGCACTGGCCTTTACGGCTGACCTCTTTCAATTAGTGTCGATTGATTTCGTTATTTGATTTTATATTGTTTTTTTTTAGATGTCGACTCGCGAAGAGACGAGTAGATCATTTCGTCATCGTCATCGTGAAACATGTAAGGATCAGGATGTAGCTCAGGCTCCACAAACGAACATTAAGACTTATCGTAGGAAACATCGTCGGACTGTCATGTTCAGTAACACATTGCCCGCAACGGTGGACAACTCAGAACACGAGGTTCAGACATCATCTTATGAGACACCGTTGATCATCGTTAAAATCATACTTGTATCCACACGTTTTCAAAAATAATTGTACGTTGTTGTTGCCTCCATTGTGGGAAGAGAGGTGGCAATGGACAATCTTGAGTAAAAAACACCTACAATCTATCTAATCTACATATATGTAAAGTTTGAACGTTTTGTCATTAATTGTCCTCATTTTAATTCATTTTTTTATATTATGTGATTATATATTATCTATCCTATCCAACTTACATGTAAGTTTGTATTTTTTGCCATTAGATGCATTCAATTAAAGTCCATTATATACATCATCATTATTACTGCACCATGTATTATATAATATATCATTTATTAATTGTATTATATGATAAAACATGTCAAACGGATCAATCGAGTTGGGTTGAAAAATGGTTTGGTTATTCAGTTGTTAAAATTTACGGATTCGGTCGTTTTGGGTTTAGTCAAGTCAACCTAATGGGTTGAGAAAATTAAATTTTAAAACTATTTTAAAAGTTATTAAAATGATACTAATATTTTTAATGATATAATATTAATTTGTATATTTGAATAATAAAAATAAAATATATTATTTAACATCTTATATATATTTATATGTTAAACAATATTTCGAATCGATCAAATGCCTCCCGAGTTTCAACACATTAGTGTTTGAGTCGAACAGGTCGAGTCGCAGTTTGACCCGTAAATTTCAAATCAGGTTTCAACCCATAAAGTTTTTGATAGGCCGGATTGTCGGATTGAGTTAAGTTTTGAGGGGTGTTGTTGCAATCCAATAAAAGCATTTCATTTTGATTGTAGTATTTTTCATTAAATTGCATTCAAACGACCTCTTTTATCGTCATTTAAATACTACCCATATAAACATACAAATCAATGTTAAACTAACTGCCCGGACAACGTTGGGCGTATATGTCTAGTAACGAATATATATATACATGCATTAAAAGTTAAAGAAGTAAGCAACTTTAAATGAGTGTGAGATTTACTGATTCAAAGTGTGCACCAATGTTATCGAAGAAAATGATGATAGTTTCATTCTCCAAGACCTTGTCCCAATTGGCGGGAACTACCATAGGAAGATAGGTTTGGTTATGACCTCCCAAAACCCCAAAAGAACAATCAAATGCAATAAGCAGCCAACATGCCCATATTAGAAAGTGTGAACTCAGAGTTGGTAGGGGCAAAAGAAGATGCAAACTAATCAAACTTCTTACGTATATTATCGATCGCATAACATACGAAACTACGTGCAAAGACATCTGAATATTCAACAAGTGTGTCCATCATACTTTTTCGAACGGTTTTACATGACTTTCTATGCCAAAAACAATGAAATATATTGAGATAATTTGGAAAGAACAAACTTACCTCGTTGTGTATTATTGTAAAAGAGTTATCTTCCACATTGAAATTTTCATTCCAATCTTCTTGATCATCCATTGTGAAGATGATTTTTTTTATGAAAAGAGAAGAAAAATGGTTTGGGGGTTGTTTAAGGTTGGACATATATTTTAAGAGGTAAATGAGTACAATCAATATTGTTAGATGAATAGATTTAATGCATTAAATGCAATAAATTAAAATTATGCTCAACCGTTAAGGCAGATGGACCATCTGCCTTTAAGGCAAATGGACCGTCAGCCGTTACGGCCAGTGGACCACCAGCCGTTACGACCAGCGGACCGTCAGCCGTTATGGCATAGGTGGGCGTTGCGTAGGTCGTAGACCCTATTAGTAGGGTGGGCGTTGTTTAAACAACCCGTTTTAAAAAGAGAGAGATTTAGGTCAAGTTCATCTATTTCTTCCACTTATCTGGTATATATATATATATAGATACTACTGTATTGTTTAAGGTTGAACTTTATTTCTTACAGTTATAATACTCTTAAATTTTGGTTAATTCCGGACATAAGAATTGCAAGTTCATTATATATGTAAAGATACTACAATACCTACAGAAACGTACATAGAGTCCCATAATTAACCATGTTCTCATTAATTGGCCAATGGCAAGACATATCATCTTGATAGAGTAACAAAAATGTAATCAAAAGGAATTTTATGTATTCATTAATTAACTTGTTTCCTAAATTACCCTTTGATCATTGGAGTGTAATAAAGGTACTTAAAACAGTAGAGAAAATGCTTCTGGTGGTTTCTTGCCTGTATTACTTTTGCATGAACCAAATCTTGTCATGTAAACTCTTGTGGTGTGTAGTGTTTTGACCATTTCAAATTTGACCAACTTTTTTAAGCTCACTTTTACCCCACTTTTTGTTTTCAAACTTTTGTTGTTTGTTTTTTGTGTGTGAAAGAAAGTCTTGCACACGCAAAAATATTTCAATGCAGTAAAAGACAAAATTGAATTGGGGAAAAAAACATAATTCACCCCTCATAAAAATAGTCTAGAGGGGGTAAAAGTTGTCGAACAAAGTGAAGTAATACTCATCTTTTTTACTCAAATAATAAAAACAAAATTACATTAATGAGTAGTTAATTAGGCGAAATTATACCCTACTCAACAACTCTAGTCATTACCACTTTTGTCATACTCTTAATTTGTTTGTTTAGTTTATCTTGCAATAAAGGGCTTGTGATCCCTTTTTGTTTCCCTTTCTGTGATAGAAATGATTTTTTGGTGAATAATAAAATAGAAACAAGCGAGCATGTGATGACTTAATTCAATGAATTTATGATTGAAAAGCTTTCCTAACAACAAACCACTTATAGAAGAAGCTTATCATAGCGCTCGCTAGGTAGACCTACCCATTTAGTATTGTATTTATTTAATCTTGTTTTGGGGTAAAACCTCAACCCTTTTCACCCCTAATCATGATTTAATCTTACGTTGTGTTTGGAGTAGGTGCAAAATTATATCACCCACTAGTATGAAAACTGGAAAGGGGTTGTCTTCTCTTCATGTGGCAATCAATCTTTTCTGTATTGAAAGGGAAAGAAAACCAAACCAAGATTATTAATGGCTTATATTAATCCTCTTTAAAGATAACCTTCATTTTTTTTTAGCCTTAACCAAAATAAATGATTTCTTCTTCTTTTTTTTTCTCTTTTGGGGTTTTTTGGTGGGGACCCAAAAATGCACTATTTTTTCCTTGAGGCCTTGGGTATTCTTTCTTTCTTCTTTCCTGGCACCTGAGATTTCCATGGCGTGTTTCAAACAAGTTAGGTTCTTTGGGGTTGTGTTTGCTCAAACCATGAGAATTTTGGGGTTTTCAAGCTCTGGGTTTGCAACTCTCTTGGGCTGCTCTTCTGCTCGTTGAAGTTTGGAATTCAATTTTGCATCAATAAAGGTAAAAATGGTCTCCTGATTTTTGCTGTTTAGTGATCAAGGTGCTTTCTTTAATTAGTGGGTTTCCTTCTAGGTTTTGGAAAACTTGATATGATGCTTTCTTTTTCTGGGTTTTTGTTGTAGCTTGTAAGAGCTTGGTTTGGGGTGAAATTTGAGATGATAGTTAAAGAACGTTGCAATTGACAAGTGCTGAGAATGAATTAAGAAGGTAGGAGGAATTTGGGGTTTTGTAAAACATCTGACAGTTTTGCTTCATTTATTCCTCTGTCTGTTGTTACCTTCTTGGGCTTGCTGGTGTTGGTGTGATGAAAACTAATCAGATGGGTTAGGGTTTTGAGATTCTAACAAGAGCCATTTGTTGGAAAAAAAAAACAAGAGAGCAAACTAACACTAAACCACCCCAAATTTGGGTCACTATACACAAAGTGGGTTTATAAACAAGATTCTGTTTTTGCCCTGATTTATCTGTGTTTTGTTAATGATCATCATTAAAAAATTGTGAACTGTCCAAACTACCCCTTTGTTAATATACACTTGTATGTTATACCTGGTGTGAAGGGCATTAGACATTTTGTAAATCTGTATTCACAATGTGAGTGTTGTTTAGCTAGCAAAAAAATGGATGGAGTGTTGTTTAGCTAGTCAATGGTTGCCATGTCAAGAACCTGTTTGCTGCCCTAGATAGTAAGTAACAGAATCATTGTACACATACTTGGATCTGATAGAAATGATAGTGAGTGATAGAGATTGACACCTCTTGTGTAGCTGCCCAAGTTGTCTGCAAACAAAATCCTTGATTTTGGTAGCCACTTTGGTTTCTTGTTAGCTTTTGCCAGCATTTGGTAATTGTATTACACTTTCTAATATATGTAGGCTTTCCTGTTTTTTTGGCGCCCCTCTAATCCAGATTCCATTGAAAGAGATTGTGTCTCTGTTGCGAGTAGCCGTTCAGTTCAGAAAGGATTGTTGTAGTGTGTACATTTGAGAGCAAGTCATGTAACCTTGTCCTTGTATTCTCTCCTTGTTAAGGGTTTTTTTCCCCTTAATCTTTTATTCTTACCATATTTGAACCCAGTGTTTACATTGGATCTTCTTAATCTATCTTATCTAGATGAGGCATCTAATACATCTTTACATGCTGAAAAAATCAATACTCTTATGATTCTATTTTTGTAACATTAACAAGCTTATTCTTTGAAACAGGGTTCATGGAGTTCAAACCTACAAAATGTTTAAGCAACAGTATATCTCGGTTTATACACCTAGTTTCATGCCCGACAATGAAGTTAATAGCTACTCATGGAGATTTCGAGAGTATGGCTGTGTTAATGAAACATTTGAAGCCATTTCTTGATGAAATTGTCAATGAAAAGACAAGTCCTGATCAAACTTTGCTCAAGGAGTGCGAGAAGCTAGATACTGACATTAATGAGATTAGAGAATCCATGGAGAGGCGGTCCGCCAACGCAAGTGTGATTTTATCCGTGAGTAGCTCTCAAGTATTTTGTCAAATAATTTTCTTCTCAATAAGTTCTCTTATTGATGATCTCATGATCTTGATCACATTTTCAGGTTTGGAAGATTGAACTACTCATGACCAGAATAAGAAGCTCTTCACTTGAGATATGCCGTATCCTATGTAGATTGCTACGAGCATCACCATCTTCATCTACTTTGGATGGTGTGCAACTATGCACAGACCTCATGGTATTGTTAGACATAAACTTCCTCTTTTAAATTCTCTTTTCTGTTGTACTTTTATATTGGTTTCTCTAAAGTCTAACCTATTTTGGTCTTTTCTCTTGTAATTTTATATAGGCTCAGTATGTTGCTTTTTTGACACTGAAATCATAGAAGGAAATAACTAAAAACTACAAAATAAAACTACAAATTCAACCAAAGATTTCCATTTCAAGGTTCTTATTTGGGGTATGGGTTAGAAAAATCATTTTCATATCGCTTTATCAAGTGTGACTAATTACCTGTAAACATTTTTAGAAGTTCATGCAGGAACTTCGAAACTGGAAACCGAATGGAATCTCAAGACACATTGAACAGGCTTTGAAGGATCAAAGCGACAACTCAGACTTGTTAGAAATCATAGAGTCTCTTGGTCTGAAGTCAAACCAAGAGTTGCTTAAGGAGAGAATTTTCATTGAAAAGGAGAGGACTAAAGCTCAAGCAAACATGAATAAGGAAGAAGCAGATCATATCAATACAGCTACCAATCTCATTTCTCTTATTTATGATTACTTGCTGACAAGTGGGTGCTTTGATTCTAGCTATGATTTCTCCATCCCGTCATACTTCCGTTGCCCCTTATCATTGGAGCTCATGTCAGATCCGGTGATCGTAGCCTCAGGTCAAACGTTTGAGAGGGCTTCCTTTCAGAAATGGATTGATCATGGCTTGACTATTTGCCCCAAGACGGGTGAACCTCTGACAGACACCAAGGTCATAACAAATCACACCATGAAAGCTATGATAATAAGCTGGTTCAAGGAAAACAACCGCGGGATTCTGAGTAAATCCGAGGATTCACATTCGTCTACTGATGAACAACTGATCAGATGCCAGAGCAGTGAGATTAAGATGGCGAATTCCCCGGAGCATTCGTTTTCACACAGCAGGACTCAGTCGGTTTCGAGCGTTGAAATCAAGTCAGAGTGCTTCAGCCCACAGAACATGGGATCAAGCACAGAGATGTCAGAAAGTCAAAACAGTAACTACCCTCGTACCGACTCGTTTCGGTCATCCGAAGTGGGATCTGACGAGACAGCAACGCGTTCATATGTTGAGAAACTAGTTGAAGATCTGAAGAGTAATTCAGTTGAAGCTCAAACATCAGCTGCGTTCGAGTTTCGCCTACTTGCGAAAAATAACATGGAGAACCGAGTCATCATCAGAAAATGCGGTGCCATTGGTCCGTTGATTTCACTCATGTACTCCAGCACAAAGACGACCCAAGAACATGCGGTTACAGCGATCCTGAATTTATCAATTAATGAAGAAAACAAAGCCGAGATTGCTGAATCCCGGGGTATTGAGTCTTTAATACACGTGCTGAAGTCAGGGAACGATACAGCTAAGGAAAATGCTGCAGCTGCTCTGTTCAGCCTAGCTGGTCTTGAAGAACACAAGGTCCAGATTGGACGGTCAGGAGCGGTCAAAGCGTTAGTCAACCTCTTGGGAACAGGGAGTATTAGAGGTAAAAAGGATGCAACAGCGGCTCTTTTTAATCTTTCAATCTGCCATGAAAATAAAGCTCGTATCGTCCAAGCTGGTGCAGTGAAGTATCTGGTTGAGCTGTTGGATCAGGAATCGGGTTTGGTTGACAAGGCTATTGCCCTCCTTACGAATCTGGCAACTGTTTCAGAGGGACGATTAGCTGTAGTGAGAGAAGGCGGGATCCCATTAATCATTGAGATTCTTGATTGTGGGTCTAGAAGGGGAAAGGAGAATGCTGCGTCGACTTTGTTGCAATTGTGCCTTTATAGTCACAAGTTTTGTACCATGGTTCTTGAAGAAGGAGCCGTCCCGCCTCTTGTTGCGCTTTCTCAGACTGGAACTCCAAGAGCAAGGGAGAAAGTATGCTTTTATAACTTTACATAGTATATGATATATATGGCTTATTCTACAGTATAGAAGTAGTAAGGCTGGAATGTGCCATTTCATGCATTATCTTATATTAAACACAGGATTTAATACAAGATAATGCATTAAAAGTGTCAAGTTTATTAAATCTAGTTAATTGCTTAGTAATTTTGTTGATTGACCCATTCTAATTTAGTGTATAGTTTGGAGATAGTTTCCAACTGTAACATATGCTCATGGGTACACTGCCTTTGCATTCACTTTTCTACCCGCCTAACTTATTTTTCGTATGATTTTGCAGGCGCAGCAGTTGCTGAGTCACTTCCGTAGCCAGCGCGAAATCGCTACCAATGGTAAGAGAAAGATCATCAAGTACTAAATAGTTTTCCTTAGTAGGTTTCATTGTGGATTTTGTATGTCCAATCTCTCCACATTTACACTCTCTTTGATTCGCCCCTCGCCACGAACTCAGTAGATTTTGAAGTAAATTTTGGTGTACAGTCTGCACAGTTTTTAGGTTGTGGACAAACTTTTGATTTTGATTGTTTCAGCTACAAGCAGTCAATGTGGTAGTTAGTGCATATAATTGTTAGTAGTTTATTGTTTTACTATTATCATGAATCAAATCATTCCATTTAAGCTACTTCAGCTTGAGTTGTGCATTTTTGTAGCGTGTGTTTCTTTCTGTCACTGCCATTTTCAAGATTGGGCCTTTTTTGGTTTGTGTCTGGTGGAGTTACAGTGTCTATTATTATCTTGTTAGATTTGCTTGGGATTTGAGGACATGATCTTGTGTTAAATTTTCACATAAATTTTCATGTGAAAATGTTTTGGTAGGATGATAATGATGTTTTGATTTGATAACTGTATATACATGTAATTGGGCTTCAAAGGTCAATAAGTCCAGTAAATGGGCCAAACCATAGCCCATGGACCTATTAGTTACATTTTGGGCCTCCGGTCTTTTCTTGGGCCCAAGTGGTGTAAATATTGACTTAGAAGAAACTCCACGGTTGGTACTTGATATATGAGAGTAAATCAAATTTAATTCAACAATCAATCATTTGATTACTCTATTGTGGTTTTCCTTTCTCTCTTTTGTTGTGTGTTGTGTTTAGCTCTTTGATCATGCTTCTTTTGGGTCTTTCCGAATTACACTCTTGAATTGTTCAGGGTATGCATACTTGTGCGCTAGACAATATCTCCTCCTTCATTAACCGTATCACATTATGCACCCTAAACTAGGGTTGTGCAAACATGGACCGGACCCTAATGTTGGAACTAGAATGATAAAAAACACAACAAATATAGATATTGAAACAGTAAATATATTATGGATAATGATTTCGATTATAAATGATGGGGTATTTCAAGAGCTTATATAAAGACTTATGAGACACTAATCAAGCGTATGGGTCACAAGTTCAAACAAATAACGATAGGCCTAATAATTTAAAATATTGCATCCTATTTTGGAATGGTGTGCTACACCCCTGCCCACCTCGAAACCCCGCATGGGATGCGTCGGCCCTAGGATCCCCGACTCGTTGATCAGTCATTGAGACCACTGATGCCCCCAGCTAAACCTTTGATGAGTTTCGATCAATGACAGATACAAACTACATGTTTTCTTATTGATGAGTCATAAGCTAGATCTTGACTAAATACACCCTTACCCATTTCATTTCCTTTTCAAGTACTAAATGAACCCTTAATTCATTTGAAATAACCTACTTAACTAGTGTAAATAGATGATTTACGTCGTTAGACTATGAAAAAAATGTCGTGCCAAACAAATATTAGGGCACTAAACTAGGGATGAACATCGGTTTTCAAGGATGAAGTGCTAATTAGTTAGATGCAGACATCTAGGAAAACTTGCCTGCAAATATTAGGGCACTAAACTAGGGATGAACATCGGTTTGAAACCGAAACGAAGCGAAACCGAAATTCATGAATTTGGTGAGCTAAGGACTGAACCGGAGCGATCTTATCAGTTTAGGTTTTTCGTTTTTCAATAAATATAAGGTTTTTATTGAAAATTTGGAACCGAACCGAAAAAAAGCCAAAACCAAATCGAACTGAAACCAAAAATTTGAAATTTATCGAATCGAGGACCGAACCGAACATCATCGGTTTCAGTTCAGTCTAATTTATCGATTCCGGCCAAACCGTGCTCAGCCCATACACTAAACATGGGTTCTTCGTAGTAAAGCCAATATGAACAATTGAGATCATTTTTGTAATCAAAGCATTGTCAATCTTCAGTCCTACAAATTACAATCCTAGACTCTTTTTGTACATTTAGGATCTAAAGGATTTCCTAAAAAAAAAAAAGGATCTAAAGGATTATATATCGATGGTGATAGTCCACTTTAAGACTTTTGGTTCCCTAGTTTAGGACTTTTTGAATCCTTCATTTGATTTAATGGTACTATGTATTCATGGATAAAATGCAAGCTTGATTGGATGATTTCTCTAGTGAAGAGTGTTCTAACATTGTGATTAGCCATTTGCGAAATTGTGTTAAAGCTAGATGGAGTATAGGAGTTGGTGCTCTAAGATAGGAGTTTGAAAACCCTGATTTCTTCTAGGTTACCTAGAAGTTTTTTGTAACTAGTTTTACCCATATATATTAATGAATTACCTTTTCATTCAAAAAAAATGCAAGCTTGATTTTTTTACCAAAAAATGTGACAAGACTTCATTTGTGTCAATTCAAAGCTGAAATTTGTTGCTCTAAGGCAACATCATTTCTTGCTTTAAATGATTTTGGATAAAAAACTATTCCCTTTGTCCCCTTCAAGTGGAACCTATAGATTTCCCATATATGATACTCATGATTATTTTCTTAAAATTAATACTCCGTAGTATTAATTTTTTGTAAATTTTTGTTGAAAGAAGAAAAACAGAGATTATAACTGAAGGAGAAAACAAACTCCAAAATTCATAATCTAACTTCATAGAAGAAACATATGCTGCATTTGCATCCACCAAGTAGACTCAAACTCAATACTTTGATATACTAATACGTATAAGTCAAATTTATATTTACATTATCCGTACATGAAATGGGATTTATACTAATTAGCATTTTATAGTATGCCCTTAAGATAAGTAATAGAAAAATCCATCACTAATTAAATAATTCAATGAGGATTATGAGTTATCTGACAAAACATATCCAACAAAAGGGGATTTTGTCGGCCAAAATGACTATAAAACAAATGATTGGTGGACTGGAGATAATTAATTGTAATTGTAATCAATTATTGTGTTATTTACTATTCACATCTCGACATGACTTACTACAGAAATATGATCATCTTTCAGCCAGCATAAAATATGTAGCAAACATATGTATAACTTTTTTTAAAAGATATCTCAATATAGTGCTAGCTAGGAAATCACATCACAATCTAAAAGCATTCAAATTCATGATGAGCTAGCGTACTATATATACTACACAAGTCGGTAATTACCTTTTTTTAGAGGGTAATTTTAGGGCAACTTTGGCTACAAAATTCCATAGGGCCATAACTTGAAAAGGGTAACCTTTCATATTTCACATTTTAATTAAGGTAACTTCTAGGTGGTTAAAGCCGTTTAGTTCACACCACTTACATAACTGTTACTTCAAAAACTTGCTATTGAATTCAAACTTCCACCAAATTAGTACTAGTCGTACTAGTACAAATATAGTAGTTACTAGAGGTTTTCTTCCTAAAGCGGATATCGGTTTTTCGTCCATGGTTAACTCTAGCAAGTACAATATTCACATGCACACTACTTAATTAACTTGTGCTAGGCACGTCACAAATTAAAGTAGGTTTACTTAATTAACTTGTACTACCATACCACTAAGCTACGCACACACTTGAGCGCAACAACATGGGAAAATACATCATTGTACAATATTGAAAATCGAGTTTTCCACACGAATGGAAATAGAAAACGCTATCCTATACCCCTTACGGGGGGCGTCCTAAAGCATCATTTCGGATGAGAGCGAGAAATTCTAGAAGTGTAGAAATGATACTGATTGGGAGACTATGCCCTATTTTTGCTATCCTATGGTCTATGAGTAAACATAGCTTTACTATACATTCCCCAGCATTAATTGTTAACATTATCACAATATACAGGCTTGATCCGTTATCAACACTCAATTTTCAATAGGCCGGTTCTAAAAGCTAGCTAGGGCTCAGCTCCATAAATCACTCAAAAGTTTTGTTTTTGTTATAGTGGGTGTGATAATGATGTTTATTAATCAGCAAAATATAAAGTGATGGAATCAAGAGAAATTAAGGACGGGAAGATCTAGCAATTATGATCAATTCAGGATCGGACAAAATTAACCCTTTTGCTAATAATGTCTTGCAGAAAACCTTAGAGGATTTTTCAGGCTCTAAACCACATACTCCTAAATTATTTCTCGTTCAGACTCCCGTGCTCCCTTTCCCTTCTCTCAGAACAGTCCACCCCTTCTTCATCTCAAACATGAACCCCAATAATCGAACCCTTGCTCAAATCGGCCTTATTTTCTGGCTTTCTCTGTCACAAATTGCTTATGGAAGCAACAAAGCCTTGACCCTCTATACAACCCGACGAATTTCGACCCAAAACCCCAAAAGTGTGAAAAATCGATCGAGTTTCAATCGGCGATTCTCTCACCGCAAAGAGTCGAATAAACCCAATTGGAACGACGGGCTGCCTAATTCCGCCAAGAAAAGGCGACAACATAAACGGCGAGGGCTATTTCTTCATGACACAAAATCAATTTCGAATCTAGGGTTCATGCTTCAACTTCTTAAGTTGGGAAGTAATCTGCGGGAAAAGTCTGGAGCGGCAATCAAGGGCGTCAAGAAGCGGATTTTCCGGAGGGGCTGCCATGAGGATGACAAGAAGGGGACGGTGAGATCCCCGCCCTGTAGCCATGGGCTGAACCGGCAATCGTCCACTGTAAGTTTTTCTCAGTACGAACGACTAAGGGTGTGTTTGATAGTTGCCCATAATATGAGAAGATACTATGTGATGTTTTCCTACTGTCAAATTTCTGATCTGTTTTGCTCCTGGGAGAGTATCACAGTGAAGAACCAACGAAATCTTTTGCTCAAGCTAATGTTGTGTCCTGACAAGAAACTCTCTCATGACCAATCCTTTGAACAAATACCCCATGAACAACTTGAACCCGAACCCATCATGGTTGAGGAAACCAATAATGGTGGCGTTTTCTTGAACAAGTCCTCTCGAGGCTATTATATGACTATTGCTGTCTCTAAGGAAATTGACCCTTGGCTTGAAAATCTTTGCTTTGTAATGCAAGTAAGGGGCATATGCAGAATTTTTTGGTTATTAGGGAATTCTTATACTCTTGAACTCAAACCTGAAAACTGTAGAATGATCTTTGTTTGGAGACTTAGGAGAACCTATGAGTATGTTAATTTACACGAAATCCCGATGAAAAACTATGATCAGGTGTTTGGGATTGTAATCCAATTATATACCTGTGTGAGAGAACATGATTTGGTTAAATCCTCTTTAACAAGTGACCAAGCAACAATGGAAACAGTGAGGTTTAAGCTCAATTGGATGTTGGTGAATCTGTTATCAGTGAATATGGTCCTGAGGCCTTGTAATTTTGATTTTTCATATGCCAGTTGTGATATAGTTATAATCGATGCATGTAATGGCAAATTAGATGAAGGATTGTTATGTTCGATTCTCTTTATGTGTTGGCAATCGAGATTAATGTACCGTTATGAAACCTATAATTATGCGTGCTGGCCTCCCTTGAAAATGTTATTCCAAAACCAAATTCAGAACTCTTATAATGACAATATGTTGCACATTTTCAGTCATTTACTTCTTTTTCGCATAAGCCTTGACAAAAATAAAGAGAAATTGATATGGAACTCTAAACAATTTATACTAGATAGCATACAAGCTAACAAAAAGCACAACTATAACAATCCTCTAATGGACACCATTGACAATAGCAAACTAACTAACACTAAAAAGGGGATATATAGAACCAAAATATACCACCCCAAGTTTGTTTTATTATGAAGATAAGTATATGGAATAGTAGAGGGATTGGCCGGAAGTCATTCTGGCCTGAACTAGACTCATTTTGTAAATTAGAGAAGATTCAACTAATGGCGATCGTTGAAACGAAAGCGGAACAACCACCATCGGATCAAACATGGCGAAGAGCTGGCTTTGATAACTTTGTCTGGTCCCCGGCCGTTAGACGTGCTGGTGGAATTTGTGCTCTCTGGAAATCGTACCAACTCATTAATGAAACCATTGAAATGATTCTTCATGAAAGTAGATTTATAATCCTTAAATACACAAACCTAGCAACAAAGTATACAATTGCAATTTGCTTAGTCTATGCACCCCCCCAAGAAAAAGATAAACAGGCGTTTTGGGAGCATTTCACTTGGGTGGTGCAAAATCTTCAGATGCCTACGATCGTAATGGGAGATTTGAACGAAATTGAAGAACCAAACGATAAAAAGGGTGGTGCTCATCCGAACAGCTCTAGATTTGAGAGACTAACTAATTTTAAAGAAGCTTGTGAACTAATGGACATCCCTATCGTTGGAAACAAATACACCTGGAGAAAAAACAAGACAGAAATTGACAATATCTATGAGAAGCTTGATAGAACCCTTGTTAGCAACCAAGTGATCCAATGGTTTCCGAATCTATATACAAAACACTATGCATTTTCATCCTCCGACCACTGTAAGATAGCAATTGAACTTAGCAATGGCCAAACCTTTAAAGCCCAACCATTCAAATTCGAGAAAATGTGGATGCACAGAAAAGATTTTAGGAATGTAGTTAAACAAGCATGGAGAGGGAATTTTGAAGGATCAAACATGTACAAACTAGTTAAGAAAACTCAACTTCTTAAAACACAAGCCAAACAATGGAACAAAAGAACTTTTGGCAACACCTTTGAACAACTGCAAAACATTGAAGACGAACTTCAAGTTCTTCAAGAACAAATCCACCAATCTCCACAACCAGGAATCATTCAAAAACAACTTCGTCTAATAAGGAAAAAAGAATGTATACTGAATTTTCACAAAACCTACTGGAAGCAGCGAGCAAAAACTAAACACATAAAATTAACTGATTCAAACTCAAGTTATTTCCACAAGATGGCTAGTGGCCGAAGAAATAGGAAAATAATCAAAGAAATCAGAACTGATGAAGGGACCCAAATAGTTGGAGAGAACAACATTAGAGAAGAAATTAGAATGGACTTCCGAAAACGATATATGAGGGAACCCATAAATCTCACACTCCTACAAAAGTACCTCAACTTAATTACCAATGAGATAACAATTGATGACAATATCAAACTCACTAAAAATGTCACTAATGAAGAGATTAAGAAAACTATCATGTCCCTAGGAACAGATAAGTCGCCTGGTCCAGATGGAATGACGGCGGAATTCTATAAAAATTATTGGGATATTGTAGGTCCTACAGTAATTAAGGCTGTCAAAAGTTTTTTCCACTCGGGCAGACTCTTAAAGCAAACAAACCATACATTTATCTCCTTACTCCCAAAAAAAGAGGATCCAAAGTCAACAAACCATTACCGACCCATTAGTTTGTGCACCACAATCTACAAAGTCATATCAAAAATAATTACTGAAAGAATCAAACAAGTTATTGGAAAAATTATTCATCCTCTTCAAGGGGCCTTTGTTGCTCAGAGATCCATTCAAGACAATGTACTCATTGCACATGAAATCCTCCACTCATTTAGAGGAAGAAAGAATAAAGATGGTTGGGTAGCTATAAAACTTGACATGGATATGATCGAATGGATTGGGAATTTTTACTTCTAGTAATGGAAAAGTTTGGATTTGATGCTAAATTTCTAGGATGGATCCGCGAATGTATGAAGACAGTCTCGTACTCTATATTAGTTAACAATGGACCCACAGAACCCTTTCTTCCTGAACGGGGCTTAAGACAAGGAGACCCTTTATCTCCTTATTTATTTATCATTGGTGCAGAAATCCTAGCAAGACGACTCCAACAAGAGACTAACACCTCATCCAAAACAATTGGTTTTGCCTTAACAAGAGCTGGACCCAAAATCCCCTTCCTATCTTTTGCAGATGATATCGTTATTTTCGCTAGAGCCACCCACAATGCTTGTGAAGTAGTCAAAAGTATTGTTAGTGATTATTGTGCCATTTCTGGACAAAAAGTGAACTATCACAAATCTGCCTTCCAAACTTCGAAATTGGTTTCTAACCACCAAAAACAGCAAATCCAACAAGTTCTAAGCATCCCTACCATGACAAACATAGAAAAGTATCTAGGATGCCCGATCATTAATGGGAAAGTGAACAAGGAAACCTTTAGCGACGTAATTGGAAAATCGAAGGCTCAGTTGACAAAATGGAAAGCAAATACATTGTCACAAGAAGGGCGCACAATCCTCATCCGATCAAACCTGTCCTCTAAACCGAATTATATAATGCAAAGCTTTATGCTACCCTCTAACGTCCATGAAGAGCTCGATAGACTAAATAGGAATTTTTTCTGGAACAAAGGTGAAAACTATAGACCTCTCATAGGATGGGATAGAATATGTAAACCTAAAGCCTATGGAGGTTTAGGTCTAAGAAAAGCAGAACACATGAATAAAGCACTCCAAATGAAATTATTGTGGAAAATTATAGCAGAACCATGCAATATTTGGGTACAAATAATTAAGGAAAAATACCTCAAACAAGAAAGTCTCTTTTCATACAAGATAAAATCCAACACCTCATGGCAATGGAAAAAACTAATAAAATTGAGGAATGACTTTGAACAGGGACTTATTTGGCAAATAGGTGATGGTAAGACGATTAAGTTCTGGACAGATCGATGGGTGGGAAATCAACCACTGGAAAAGTATGCTCTTAGGCCTCATGAAATAGACAAGAATTGTACAGCCTATGCATATATCTCAGGAGCAGGCAAATGGAAAACTGATGAACTAAGACAACATCTACCGATCGAGAAAGTCGAACAAATAGTCAATATCCCCATATCTGAAAATGCCATCACAGACCGATTATATTGGGCACCTAGTAAGCATGGTTGGTTCACAACCTCTTCAGCAGTTGATCATATCACCAAAATTACAAATTACAACCGCACACCGAATTCATGGATATGGAAACTAGATACGTCTCCGAAAGTTAAAAATTTTTTATGGAAAATCGACAACAACGGCCTTCCAACAAAAGCCAACCTGAGGGGAAAGAATGTTGTAGTGCCAGATGGATGCCTTATGTGCAACTGTCCTCAAGAGGATGTAGAACACCTTCTTGTTAGGTGTGTTCACACCCGCAACATAATCCAAAAAATCAATCCACGAATTGCCCGTGCCCTACAGAGCTACAACTCATCAAATAAAACGCCAAGACAAATCATTTCTGAAATTGGTCAAACAATTGGAACAAAAGATTTTGCGGAACTAGCATTTTCGTGGTGGGGAATCTGGTACCAACGAAATAAGCTTGTATTCCAACAATCAGATAATGATTTAATAACTGATCTATTTCAATTCATAAAACTACAAATGCATAGTTGGGAAAAAGCAAAAAACTGGACAGAACAAGAAGATGATCAATTACAAACACGACCGATGAGACATAATTATTGTAGGAAAGAGGCCACTTGGCAAAAACCAAGCCCAGGGTTCGTCAAGTTAAACTTTGACGGATCTAAGTTATCTAACGGGTCATCAGCTACTGGTGTAGTGATCCGTGATCCGAATGCAAAAGTGCTACAAATTAGATCTAATCAATATGGAAATATTTCAGTACCTAAGATTGAAACAATGGCATTGAGAGATGGGATCAAACTAGCCAAAGAACTGGGAATAAGAAAATTAGAAATAGAAGGTGATAATCTTGAAGTAATCAAGGCAGTTAACAAAGAAGGACAAAGCCCATGGGATATTGAAATAATAATTGCAGACATCCTAGTCTCGTTAAGATGGTTCGAGACTGTTCGAATTAATCACGTAAGTAGAGTGTGTAATGCTGTGGCCGATAAAATTGCTAAAATGGGCCATAGCCTCCCTACTGATGACATTGCGAATCTTCCAGAACTTCAAGTTCTCGTCCGAAAGGACGCTCTAGGACGTCCCCCTTGAGGGAATTTCCTAATCCTTACCTTTTCAAAAAAAAAAAAAAAAACATACTCCTAAATTGGTTGGGTAATTTTCCTGAGACTAGAGTTAAATAAATGCAAGAAAACAGGAAAGAATGAGCTGAATTCCAAACTGAAATGGTAGACAAACAACTGAGACTAGCAAGCTAGTATAGTACTCCCTCCGTCCCGGAAAGTTTGTCCATAAAACACATTTGCACGCGGATTAACGAAAATTGTAAAAGTTTGATAAGTGATGGAGAAAAGTGTTAAAGTTGATGGAAAGGGTATAAAAAGGAGTAATTTATAAGATTGGTTGGGGATAATTTTATAATTTTATAGGAAAAAGTGATAAAGTTGAGAGGAAAATTGGATAATGGGGGTAATATATGAAATTGTATGAGGGTAAGATTGTAAAAGCATAGTGATATAAATGGAAATAAAGTAGAGATGGACAAACTTTCCGGGACGCTCGAAAAGGAAAGACGGACAAACTTTCAGGGACGGAGGGAGTACACTATTTAAGCACAAGAAAGTTACAGATCGATCCTGAATATGTGTACATGTGCATGTAGCTTTCTCTGTAGCCTATAACTTTGGCCTTATTGCTAACACCCTAACACAGACATTTTTGACCAAACAACACAAGAAAACTTTCCCCTTTTCTTTATTTTTAAATACTATTCCCTCCGTCCCTGAAAGTTTGTCCGCCTTTCCTTTTCGGGCGTCCCGGAAAGTTTGTCCATCTCTACTTTATTTCCATTTATATCACTATGCTTTTACAATCTTACCCTCATACAATTTCACATATTACCCCTATTATCCAATTTTCCTATCAACTTTATCACTTTTTCCTAGAAAATTACAAAATTATCCTCAACCAATCTTATAAATTACTCATTTTTATACCTTTTCTATCAATTTTAACACTTTTTCCCATCACTTATCAAACTTTTCCAATTTTCATTAATCCGCGTGCAAATCCGCTTTATGGACAAACTTTCCGGGACGGAGGGAGTATAGTATAGACTACTACTACTATCAAAATAAAAAGATCGATAAGCAAACACGTACACACGAGTATGCAAGAAACTCCAGATTACATTCAGTTGTCAAATTCCACAGATCGTGTCTCATCCAATTTCCACAAATACCAACATCACACTTACTCCACATACAACTAACCCTAATTTGTTTTTTATATATGGGAGGCCGGGTAAATCGTCGCTTTGGAGTCTCGAACCTGAAATCTCCTGATACACACATAACTGCTCAACTAGAGTGAGCTGATGCGTCAAGGGCAGAACCAACTCTAATAATAACATTATTCGATAAACCGAGAGACTGAAAATAAACATTAATAAGTAAACGCACACATATAAAAAAAAAGAGAGAGAGAGAAAAACCCTAATTAGTGGTAACAATAACAACACAAATTAAACACGCCAATAATTGACATTGATATTATATTACCCTCACTCACACCGGAGAAACCCAATTTCAACCCGACCCAGAACCCGACGACCCGGGCGGAAACGAGGGCACAGAAGAGGGC
The DNA here is from genome assembly GCA_934048045.1 of Polygonum aviculare. Lineage (NCBI taxonomy): Eukaryota > Viridiplantae > Streptophyta > Magnoliopsida > Caryophyllales > Polygonaceae > Polygonum > Polygonum aviculare. Next base: position 30,923,690 of record OW204028.1, on the reverse strand, counting down.
TTCGCGGGCAGCTTGCGCTTCTTCTTCTCGTAACTTACCCCACGCGCCTTGGATTGCGAATCCCTGACCTCCCTAAGATACAGCCTTACGGCGCGTGCGCCAAACGGGTTGTTCTCGGGCTTGCCACCGTTCTCCTCGAATGCGGCCCGAAGGCGACCGATGAGCGCGTCGAGGCTGCCCCAGGCCTGGCGGAGCGGGCACGGGCAGGGCGCGGGCGGGCTCGGGTGCCCGTAGAAGGGGCACGCGGGCGCGTGGACCTTGGTCTTGCCGAATTGGTCGAGGTATCGGAGGAACTCGAGCACGTGGGCGCCGCTACAACGGGAGAGCGTGAGGGGCGGCTTGTGGTTCTTTAGGGTATTGCCCGAACGTGGTCCAGTCTCGCCTTTTTTGGTTCTCGTAACGGCTACTGGTCGTCGTCGTTGTCGTCGTCGAAGAAGAAGAAGAAGGGTTTTGTGGTGGGAATTGTGGGTTCATCATGAAAACCCTAGAAAGTGGGCGGGCCGGGTCGGGCCGGGTATGAAAGTGGGAGTTTGGGAATTTCTAATTGTGGAGTGATTTTGAGCTAGCTGAGCTACGGATCGAAAGAAAGTGGGAGGAGGAAAGATGTGTTGTGTTGGGTGTGGAATTGTTGATGTTGACCTATTTAATTGTGTTTTTATTTCTTGTTTTTTTGCTTAAAATAGGTAGGTAGGCAACTATAGTAGTGTGTGGTTTTTCAGCAGTGGCAGATCGGTTATATGTTTCAGTGTTTCGGTATAATGATATTCAGTGTCATAACACAGGAAGAACCAATTATTACCTGTATAATTAATGACCAAATAATATGAAAAAAACATTACTAACTCGTTAAAAGTTTTGTGCTAGGTATCATATATGTTTCGGTGGGGATCGAGAGTGACAATCTAGTAGTCATTGCGGTCATTCAAGGACTCAAGAATTGTCCTTAGGAAATAGAAAGTGTAATCTAGGATGTACTTGGTTTTATACAAGGATTCGAGATGGTTCGAATATCTTATGTTGGTAGAGAATATAACATTGTGGCGGATAAAATTACGAAAACGAGCCACAATCTCCCGTATGAGACATTTTTAAATCATCCAGAACTTAATGTTCTCATCCTTATGGATGCTCTAGGGTGCCCTCCTGAATAGGAGAAACCCTACTTCTCACCTAATCAAAAAAATATATATGTATCCAAATTGGCTCTTTCTTTCTTTCTTTCTAAAATGCGTCGGTATATGATCTTTTCTTTCCATCTTACTATTGAATAAATTTACTTATTTAATGAATTATAAATGAATTTATATTGTCAATACATTTTGAAATGAAGAATACAGTACAAGGTAAAATGAATGGATTATTTTTACCTTACCTTGTTTATTAGTGATACTTTTTCCTATAATGTTAATGGGGGATTTCAATTTGAACAAGTTTCATCAGGTAGTTGGTAACTGAAGTGGCCTGATTAGCACTCTAATAATTTAACTTTTAGACATGTCTATCATCAAATTCTCTTTGTAGTTAGCACTCATATTTTGGTCTAATTTTTTTTATCGAGTTACTAGCATCTTATTCCCTATTCCGCTTAATCCATTTTTTATTCCGCTTAATCCATTTTTTAGTTTTTACCAAGGTAATTGAACGAAAACCAAACCTGACTCTAATATATACTCCGTATCATGTAGAAATCTAGTGGGATGATGTTGTGCCAACGTTAAAAGAGTGATATGCCCAGGGGTGGACGTACGTAGTGCCTAGTGGGGGCTACGACCCCCGTTGGGATTTTTTTTTTAATTTACTAGATTTGAACTATCTTTTACTCGCAAACTTTCTTCTATCCGTAAACTCATCTCAACACATATAATCCTCCTCTTTTTAGATCTTAACTTTCTTGAGTGAATTAGCGGTCACTTCCGCAATTCCTCCCACCACCTTCATGTCAGTAACGCAGTCCGACCGTCCGACCACCTATGTTGTTGCTCCAACCCTGTTGAGCCACCTGCATACCTACGCCGGCTCCATAGCAAATCAGGACGAGAGTAAAGTCACAAAACGAGTGAACGACGTACTCGAAAGAAAGAGTTTTTCGCCTCCAACCACCAACTACCGATTCCAAAATTAAGGCCCATCGGGGTATAAGTCCGCCACTGAATGTGCCGGTTTATTTAATCATTCTTAATACATTCCAAGCCTAAAAGTTTCAACATCTTTATCACTAATGTCATAAAGTACTGTTTCTCTCCAACGTGATTTATATATATAGCCCTAAAGGTGGCGTTAAGGTACATGGAATTGCTTAGATTCCCATTAATTCCAGTTACGTTGGGACGTTAGTTACTTGTTAGAATTAGAATGAGTTAGTAAATGGCAGGGGCAATTTGGGAATTGAAGATTAGGTGGCATGTGTAACATGTGTTTGAGAAATCAACAAAATTTGAAGAGTTCCTTTCTTTTTGACAAACTCTAGCTATTTTTATGCTGTCCGGCCAACTCCAAATCCTCGGTTGTAAAACTATTTTTTCCTTCAATATTCACCTATTATTTTAAGTATCACTTTAATATATATTTTTTTAAATATTCGTTTTGTAAACAACAATATGCATGTGTATAAATTTGTGCCTTAAACAATGTAATGTCTTTCTATTTTATTAGGCAAGGTTTTAGACAAGATGGAATGTGATTTATTTCAGAGGAAATAGTAGTTCACACTCCTCTTTAAAAACTAATTTGTAAAAATATTAATACTCAAAAATATATCAAAAAAACCTAAAAATATTGGAACAATGTCCAAAACAAATAATTAGTGTTTTTTCAAATGGAAAAAATAGAACATGGGAAAAATCGAAAATAATTTTTTACTTGTATTTTTTTAAAGAACATATTTTAGAAAAATAAAATAAAACTTATAAAATGGAATAATCTAAAAAAATATAGAACAAAATCGAAATTGTCATTATCCAATTCTCATATCGAGCATTTCAGCCCCACCTCCGTCAATTTCGGCAACATCAAACACAATCTTTTATAGAAGAATGGTGGCACGATTTTATAGAAGAACGATGCCATGATTTTAGTTGAGGTCGATAAGATGGAGCTTAGCCACGATATAAAACTTCAACAATCTTCGAAGACGAACTTAGAGCGACGAGTTTGTGATTAACGCATGCAAATCCACATCATATACCATAAAATCTTTAATAAACTTCAATATCTTAACTTTCTATAATTTAACAATATTATTGAAAAAAATCTTTGACAATATCTTAGTTTAAAAAATATCTTAATTTTCCAAAAATATTTTTTTATCTTCTTTTTTCTTTCTTAGTTTTGTATTTACATATAAATTCTCAAAATTAACATGAAACACGAGCAATCAAAACCCAATTACCGCGGTCACATGTCAAGTCAGTTAATCTTTCACGAGAGTAATGAGATTTTTGTCGGGTTTCAATCTCGTTTTTTGTAACTAATGGTCGGGAACCAATCGATAAGTAACGAGTTTGTCTAATTTTATGCACTTTTTTCACGTACGTTTGTAAGAAGTTTTTTCCGGCCTTCTTTTAGCTTGCATCAAATTAAGACCGGGTATAAAAAAATGAGTGAATAATATGTATTAGCAATAACATCTATATTTATTGATTCTTCATCTAACATATTTGTATTCTTCTTAGTTGTGTGATATACACTTTTGAGCCTACAAAAAGCGTGTTACATTTCGTTTCTAGAAGAAAATGACATTCATTATCGACTTTGAAAGTGCCTAACTAAATCTCTAGCCACAAGCGTAGAGGCATCAATTCATCGTTCTTTGGATTGATTGCTAAACATTTGGGATCAGAGAACTTCATTGACAAGTCTCAAGAATAAGATGCTATCCAATATCTTCGCACGATAAATATGTTTCCTCATGTACCCCAGTAAGTGATTGGGACTTCTAACTAAAACTCCAATTAAATCAATCCCGTGGTGGCGGTCTAATAGAATGCTTTCTCCTTCGACCAAAAAATATAGAACGCTAGCTTTCTCCTAAAATATAGGGACTTTGTATGTAAAGCATACATCTTTTTTTTTTCTTTTTCAATTTACCCAGACTATATATATATATATATATATATATATGGTCGATCAATGTGAATTTTCAATTTACCCACTTAGATGATTAATAAAATTTAGTCAGCCCTAATTGTATTACCAACTAGTTTGCCGTCTCTCAATGAAACAGTCAAGTTTTACCGATAGAGGCAGAACTGTACCGATTTTTATAATGTGTCCCAATAAATTTAGTAATAAAATTTGGTAAATCTTTACTTTAGGATGTATTAAACTTTTTTCGATGAATTTATTATTTCTTCTTTAGGGTTTAGTTTCTTGATTTAGTACTCAAATAATGTGCCCTTGAGACATAGTATAAAAAAACTATAGCGTAATTGTATTACTAGTTTGTAGTTGTGTATTAATCTGGATTACTAGTTTGTAGACATACTTTCCACACGTACTCCTTAATTCATTTAGCTTGAGAAGCTGAACTAGGAAAACGTAGGTGTAACTTAATTGACATCCTACTACATCTTTAAAGCAAAACCCATTCAAGTCCCCTTTAGTCACGAGTCTCTTAATTTAACCTGTTTATTCAACCAAAAAATAAAATTCAGCTCACTAGCTTCTCCATTTGTCAGCTAAGAAAACTTCCACACTCACTCTCTTTTAACTTCCACACACCACCCCTTTTTTAACCTCTCTCTAATTTATTTATTTAGCCATTCTTTTTTGTATAAGATATATATAATAACAATATAAAAAATAAATTCAAGTTGGAAAAATAATATGTAAGATAGAAATTTATCAAAATTAGTTCCGATTTATATACTCATCTAAAGATAAATATTTTCAAATATAAATTAAAAAATAATGTTATTGTACGTGGTCTCAAATAAATTATTTTTAATTATCTTCAATTAATCAAAGTATTCCATCTAATTCCGTACTTAGCATGGGAGTAACGTAGGATAATTAGGATTTAAATCCAAACGTCTCATCACACTAATGGCTATAGCTAGATTTTCAAACACCCAAATCTGAAATGCCTCAATTGATTGATTTGGTAATTTATAGTTATATTAATGTAATGGATTAGATACATTGTACATGTACACTTTTGGATCATGCCGTCCAATAAAAAGGAGCAAATTACATATAGTTCCCTCTAGATTTAGGACCTCATCCGCATTATATAGGACTACTATTATTGCCCTTTCACTGCAGTATCCTATTTTTTATACTAAATTAAGGATACCATATACTTTTATATCAATAACAATATTAATACCAACAAAAATAATAAAACTTCAAGATGTACTGTCGTTATAAGATCCGAAGGGGTTTCGGACAAGAGGGTTAAGATGTACGTATCCTTACCTTGTACACATTGATGATGTTACTGATAGAGTCGGGAGTAGAATTACGTTAAGTTAAAATGTCGTATTTTAACCATTGAGAGATATAAAGTAGATATTTATCTTCTGACGTAAAACGTTAAGTCATCGTGTAAGTGTTTTACTATTTATATTGTTGATCGACATGGGAATCGATGACTTGTTTGGCCGAAACGAAGAAAATATACAAACTCTAATGACACAATCAATAAACATACAAATTTCCAAATCTAAACTCATACAAATACCAAGCACAAATAAAAAAGAAATAGGAAAAATCTCTTAACAACAACATTCATAACTAAAACTAAAACTTAAAGGCGACAATTAATTAACATAGTAAAACCCTTCCCAGTTATCCCATTTCAACCGATTTTGAAAATATATTAATTCTAACAGTTTTTTAGGGTGTGCCCTAAGGGCACATTACAAACGTATTATATATAGAAACTAAAATTCTAAAAAAAAAATAGTAAATATTAAAAAATCCAAAAATTTAAAATTTATGAAATATTTACATTATTAACTTTTTATAGTTGGTCCTAGAATACATAATAAAAAAATCCTTACTGTAATATTAAAGGGGATATGTTTTTTTTGTACATCTATTTATTGGTAGGTAAATGCTTGGTTATTTCACTTATTTGTAATGATACAACAACATTCCCCACATGCATCTCCAATAATTGGAGTATTGTATTATAATAAGATAATCAATTACACCAATAATTAAGAACTAAATTTCATGGATGTGCGCATTAATTTGTTGCATGTGATATTGTGTAGTATTAAAAAATGGAAATAAACAACATTCTCAAAACTTGTATAATTTGTAAAAAAGCCAATTCAGTCAAGCTAGGCAGTGGACGTGATCCCACAACTCATACTACTCATGATACTGATACATGACATGACAAGTCCCTACACACACACACATCAATTGCACATATTTAATATGCTATTCTACTATGCTAGCTAACATGTACTAGTAGACTATTCGTTTTATCCCAAAGTGATTTAATAGCCCTATCTAACTTTATAATCAATATTCAATTCTAAAACTTGTAATCCCTCAGTCCCATTAAGTTTGTCCACAAAATCAATTGACACAGTAATTAACAAAAAGTTGAAAAATTATAATTTAATAGGGTTAAAATAAATTGATAAAGTGGATGAGAAAGGTGGATAATTTGGGTAATATATAAGATTGGGTAGAGATAATTTTATAATTTTAAAGAAAAAAATGATAAAGTTGATAGAAAAATTGGATAATAAATGTAATATATGAGATTGAATAAGAAAAGTGTAAAAATATATAGATAAAAATAGAAAGATTTTAGAAGTAAGTATGACACTCAAAATAGAAAAACGAACAAACTTAATGGGACGGTAATACAAATGGAACAGTTTTGTCCGTACACATAAATAAAAGTCCAATTTCACTGTGCTTATAGTAAATTACTAGCCCTTGATAGCCCCACGAGATTGATCATTAATTCTCGATAGGGTTAATTTGACTCCACCAGTAACACTAACTGTTTCGACCCAAAAAAAAAAAGTAACAGTAATTGTGTTGATCGATAGTAGTACAATTTAGCGGTAAATTAATCCCTTAAAAATTTGCATTTAAAAAATTTTAATCAGTTCAATTATCATTTTCATTTTAATGCGTCTTTTTTTTGTTTTTGTTACCGATTTTCAACATTAATTTAAAAAACTAAACAGCTTAGTAAAAATTAATTGTACTATTTTTGTTGTAGTTAAATTAATCAATTAGGGTTATATTTTGACAAAATATACTTAAGATTTATTATTGATGTGTTTATATAGAGTATAAATAATTGAAGAAATAATTATCTAAAATAATATATAAACTAGTCTAATACAGTATAAAGATATCTTATATATGGACTATAAGAGAATAATATGAATATAAAGATAATATTTTTATCCTAATAATATAAAGAAAATATTTCCTCTAATTAGTTGATTTTGATATTTTAAGATTGTATATAAATATATATAATAACAAAATATTATGATTCTTCAAAAGGGAGAATTCATTGAGTTAAACTATAAATTTTTAAGAGAATATGAGATTTCATTCTCTATTTTGGAGAAAATTATAAATTATTTATTTGAGATGTTCAAACATATCTCTTTTATATGAGGTTAATTCCGGTGAAAATATCTCTTATCTTGTAAATTATAAGCGTGAACAACAAGAATAACCATTTGAACAACAAAAACAAATATGCAAACATTAAGGGGTATTTTCATTTGATTTAAATCCGTTGAATTAATGCATGTAACAACACACTTCCAAAACAATCATACTAGTTAGGTATTAAATTACTACACATGATAACAAATTTTCATTTATATCATAATACTCTTACCATATATTACCTTTATTAAATCTCATATACTATAACCATTATCTAAATTTCTCATCAATTTCATCATTTTTTTCTACAAAATTACAAAATTATTCTCATTTAGTTTTATATATTACCTCTATTAACCAATTTTCTTATCAACTTTTCTTTTTTAATTTTTTACCTCCATAAGATTACAAAATCGACCTTATTCAATCTCATATATTATCCAAATTATTTAAATTTTATTAGATCATGTGAAAACCGTCATTTATAGATAAATCTTGTGGGACGAAGGTGGTATATATTCCATCCGTTTCACAATAGTTATCTATAGGACCACTAATTCTTGTTTTATATTACTGATATTTCTGTACATTAATAATTAATTTTACATTTAATAGGGATAATATAAGAATGGATTTGAGACCGGTTAAGAAAATGTGCGATATTAAAAAACGGAAAAAAGAAAAGAGAAAGAAAAAAAAGGGGGAAAGAAGAAAACTATAGCCGACATGGGTGGCAGGCATGCACGTGGAGGGTAGGCGTAGTATCAATCAAACGTCTCATCCCCCTCACTGTACACCCCCCGGATTCTCGTACACTCTCTCCTTTTTCAGTTTTTCTCCTCTTTTCTTTTATTTCATTTTTATTATTATTACTAGTAAGTATTATCATCATTATTAATACTAGTGGTATCCGGATTTAAGTTTCACATTTTAAAATTTATTTTTTATTATTAATATACTTCATTCGTTTCATAAAAGGTGTCATTTTAACTCTAAAATTTGTTTCAAAATACATGTCTTTTTACATTTTTTGCATTTACTTTACATATTTACCCTTATAATCATTAGCAGTTTATTAGTAGTGATTTTCAATAAAGTAAAAAAGTGAGGAAATAATTAGGGGTATAATAGTACATTTAATAGTTTCCTTAATATATGTGCAAATTGCTAAAATGACACATTCAATGAAACAGAGGCAGTAATATCAATAAGTTAAAATATATAGTGTAAATTTTAACATATGATTTTGTTATTTTTCAAGATAAAAAAAGAGGTAGTTTTCCAGATTTATACTATCACTTATATCAAATTATAAAAAATATAAAATTATAAAATAATTTAGTAAATAAAATTCACTTAAGTCCGGATACGTAATATTTACTAAATTCTCTTATGACCACTTATATCAGATTTTAGAAGCAATTTGGTGGCACGAAAACGACCGCGCTTTATAATATGTATTGATTGATTAATTATTATACAAATTTTTTTAATGTGATAGTCATACTAGCAACTTCCACTAATATACGTATATATACTGGGGTTATATAGTATAGGCAATCCAGATTCAATCGATTAGTTATGAAATCCAGACTAATAAGTTAAATTATCATGTGAATTAAATCTGAGCTTTGCTGATTCTTTGGGTTAGGAGTTGGGACCAAACAATCTCTCTAGCTCTACTACTAGATATGTTGAACAGTACCTACATTTATGAATTATGAGATGTCCACCCAAAATTTCTACATCCATATTTATATTTAAAATGTGCTGTATATTTAATTGGTTACACTGTCTTATCGAATTTTCATTTTTTGTCAGCATTTACTACAATATTAATTAATACAGTATAGATTAAGCAGAATTAAGTCTTTGTTAAAATTTACGCCACGTCATCAATCTTGAATAAAATAGTGATTTTAGTTTTCTACATTGATTTTCTAAAAATAGCTCATATATCTCTTTGATATCTTATCCAATTTGCTTATATCTAATTAATATCTTATCCAGTTTTTTATATCTTAAGATTTTTTCCTAATATGATTTTTTAAAAATTATATCCTTATATGAATAAAAAATTGAAGTGATTTTTTTTATATCTTAGCAATTTTTTTGATTAATTAGTATATATTTTTATCATTATTAAATCTCGAAGAATAATGAAAAACTTTAACATATGTCAACAATGTATTAAATAATAATATAAATATGAAAAATTGAATAGAATTCTTTTAAAATTGACATTGTGTTAATAAAAGTGTATACATAGGTCTATAGGTTCGGACTTCGGTCTATCGGGTTTGGATTATAAATTCTCGAGTTAAAAGCGGATTCGTATCAAAATTCGATCTCGAATCAGTTAATTCGGGTTTATATTTACATTACCCGTACATGCTACGGGATAGAGATATAGAATAACTAAAAATGTGCGGATCAAATGCATACATTTTTGCTTATATATATATATGATAAGAAAAGGAATTAGGGTCGCCACAAGTACTACTTGGGCTCGCAGAGAGCATCCACAAGGAATGAGAATCTGGTTATTAACCAACTCTAAAGAGAATAGGGCAAACCATCATCCTGAAGTCTCGAATCCGAGTGCTCAACAAGTGAGCTGATGCGCCAAACGCATACATTTTTACTTATATAACTGCATATAAGTCGGTTTAAAAATGCTTATTGCCTCTTTATCGGACGTGTAACACTTGTAATTAAGATTTGTGCATGGTTTCTAGACTTTAATGGAACTGGATAAATGACTATAGGTCTATAGCCATCTACTATAATTTACTATAAAGCAGACCCCAAGTATTTGGTAAAATTTGCGCCACGTTATCCACCCTAAATAAAATAATAATTTTATTTTTTTAATTATATCATTTAGCAATTCTCTATATCCACCTCATATCTTATCCAATTTTAATATTTTTGGTATCTTAAGAAAATATAATTTTCATTTAAATTATTAAAGCATTTTCATTTTAGGTAAAAGATATTTTGTAATTTTTTACTAAGATTCTAAATAATTAATTAAACTCATAGATTCCTTAATTTAAATTATAAAAAAATAACATATGTATATAGTTCAATAGGTTCATACCGAGTTTGGGTTATGTATACATTATCTAGGACAAAAACAGACTCGAAGTCAAAATTCGATCTCGAATCAATTAAGTCAGATATCACATCACTCGTATATGATACAAGATTTGTACTAGTTAGTCTTAAAGGACCTACATAATTAACATTTGCAACAAGGGATGTATGCTTATTTATACCCAAAATAAAATTTTGTTCCTCGTGTTTTTTTTCTCTCCCAAATATACAAATTCATCAAAATAAAACATGATATTGCTGAGTTTTCTCAAAAAGGTATCCTCATAATTAATTTTACCAAAAAATTTCAAATTTCTCATGTACTCGCCGCATATAGAAGAGTGCAGTTCATGTGAGTATGAGTCCGATGACTTACATTTAGAGCATGTTTAGAATGCATATTAGAACATATTTTGGTTTAGTTTAGACTCATCCTTAGCTTATATGGAAAAAAATCACACGCAATAAGATAAAATCACACACAATTAGAATTTAATTTAATTCAGATTCAACTTCATTTGGAATGCATTTTCATTCGTCACGTACACATTTATATGGAAAAAAATCACACACAATAAGATAAAAGAGCATTCACAATCATTTTATATGAAATGACAATTATGTTGTTTTCAAAAGTACAGTCATATTAAGTGAAAATGCACAATCATTCTCGTCACATTTTGCACATTCATTATACACTCACATGAAAATATCACACACAATGCGATAATGCGAAAGCATTCACATTCATATTAATCATAAATGCGCATTAATATTATTTGAAAACACACAATTAAGTTAAGTGAAAATATACAGTCATTGTCATCATATTTTGCACACTCATTATACACATAAAAAATCAAATACAATGCAAATTAGAGCATGCACTTTCATATTGATCAAACATGCACAATCATGTTATTTGAAAGGGCATATCTAAGTTAAGAGAAAATAGATAGTCATGTTTTACACACGCGCACGTGATCTTAACCATTGATATAATGTGATCAAACGGATAAGGATCATTCTCATTTCTCTCCTTAGATATCATTCTCACATTATTAATCCTTATATATATATAGGGTTGGGATGACGATTAATCCCAATATACTTTAATGATGATAACACGTGAAGTATTTAATTTGTTTGCTAATTGTTCAAAGAATAAATAAATAAATAAAGGAACAAAAGCAAGGATCAACCATAGGAAATTTTAAGGAAACAACGGAATAGCCATGTACTTTTTGATTCTAGAAGGACACTCTAAGGGATCAACGCAAATGTCAGAAACTATTTATGGAAACCTAGAACAAGCATGCACGCGTCTGAAGGGAACCTTCCATATTTGCTAATGCGTGTTTGATAGGCGATTGGAGAAGATATTCTTAAGCTTTAATGTATCTTGTTTTAGGATATTTATTTATGTCTTAGGATAAAATAAAATGTATATAATTTCTATCTTATATTTATGGATAGGCTCACCCCTATTATAAGTATAAATAAGAATCAGGTTAGGAAAAATACCTATGAGTTGAGCTTTATTGTGAAGTTGCGAAAGCTTTGTGCATTCGTGATAGAGAATGGAGACACATAAATAAGCTTTGATCTAGTTGTGCACTTAGTTGAATTGTGTGAGTCGAATCTGCAAGGTTCAAGTTAGATAAGAAGTAGTCGATGCCGAGGGACCAAGGTTAGATTAACAAGGAGTCGCGATTCGAATTTGTAGATTAAGAAGCGCAGCCACACAATGTAGATTAACAACCCCAATTGTGTGACCGCGCTTTCACCTCCCATCCCAAGCTTGTACTGATAACATCTTGTCATCAAAACGTGGTTTGTGTCGAGTTTATTGATTGTCCTGACCATGTGTACCGGTTGGACAAGGCATTGTTTGGATCAAAACAAGATCCCAAAGCTTAGTACGAGAGATTCACTCAATTCCTCTTGGACAATGGGTATAGATGTGGTGCACTCGACAACATATTGTTTCTTTTGGAACAAAGAGGTGAGATTCTTGTAGCTCAAGTTCATGTTGATGCTATAGTTTTTTTGATTATTAGTCATAACCTTCTCTAGAAGTTAAAAAATCTTATGAGTAGCGAGTTTGAGATAAGCATGATAGGAGAACTTTTGTTCTTCTTGGATTTGCAAATCACTCAAACTAAAGAGGGAACAAGGATTCATCAACAAAAATACATCAAAGACATGCCAAAGAAATTTGGTATGGAAACTGCTAAACCAATTGATATTCCCATTTCTCCTAACACTTGTTTGGATGCAGATGAAGGAGAGATCAATATTGCTCAAAAGACGTATCGATGAATAATTGGTTCCCTACCATATCTAATGGCAAGTGAGCTAGATATTATGGTTAGTGTATGTTTATGTGCTAGATTTCAAGCAAATCCTAAGGAGTCTCATCTAAAGGTAGTGAAAAAGATCTTCAATATCTTAAGGGGACCGACAATCTCTTTCTTTTGTATCTTAGGATCTTCGACTTTGATTTTGAAGGATATCCAGATGTCGATTATGCTAGACACTTGGTAGATCGCAAAAACACCCCGACTATGGCTCAATTCATTGGTTTGTTCTTGTTTCTTGGGGATCTAGGTAACAAAATTTGGTAGATCTCAATGGAAAAAGATGAGTATGCAACGGTCACATATTGTTTTTCCTAAGTACTTTGGTTAAAGCAACAACTTGAGGATTATGACATGTCTTTTGGAATCATTAGAATTCGTTCTGATAACACTAGTGCAATATATATTTCCAAAAATCTTGTACAACACTCGTATTAAACATATTGATATTCATCATCATTTTTTACGAGACAATGTTGCTAAAGTTTATGTCAAGATGGATCATTATAGGACCAAAAACCCAATGGCAAATATTTTTTTCAAGCCATTGGATTGAAAGCCTTATGAGATTTTGAGGATTCTCTTAGGCATGATTACCGTGAACTAATCAAGTCCTAGTCCACTATTCCCTCGGTGATTGGCTAGAATAACTCTTTGATGTAGGGGGAACAACGTTCATTAGTGATTACCTTCATTTAATTATAATGGTTCATGATGATATGATTTTTCTATTCATGATTCTTAGCGTTTTACATTGAAAATTGAGGTATCATTTTGTGAAGCATGTAAACTCTCTCTGTGCAGTCCAAAATGACTAATTGATCTTATTATTCCATATTACAAGCCGAAATGATAGTTAGTTATCAAACTGTCCCACTACTTGATCCAGGTAAAAGTTTCCTATGAACCCACTTTGTTGATATCTTATTTTATGAGATTTATTTGTCTGGATTAATTGATTTTCTTATTTGTGTGATCAATCATGTTTTGGATATGTTTGTGAGTTTATTTTTATATCTTTTATATGCTATCCAAAACCTTCCCTTTATTTCACTCAAGAGGAGGATGAGGGAGCAATCGTCTCTAAGAAGGATCATTGAGTTTTATGGGAATTTATTGATACTATAGGATCAGTGTTAACGACAGAGCATGTGCACTGCTTAGTAAATGAGCAACGGGCAAAAATGTACTGTTACTAGGTGAAGAGGTTTGCATGCAAGTAGCAGTTGCCATCGTTATTGTTCTTTAGAGAGGGTAATTTTGAAAAAGGAATGTTGTTGAAAATTTTTGAACCCTGGAGGATTAGTTTCTGATTGGCAAGGGATATTGAGCCGTTGAGGTAAATCTTCCAGATTTTATCCTTATCATAGTTTCATCTATCTTTATCTATAAATAGCTTTACCCAATCTTGCCCAAAATCCTTCACGCACAATTGTCTTATAAACATTCGTGCTCTCTAAATTCTCTTACTTTCACTAATTCAAAAACTTCCAATCCACGCCTTAATTTTCTTCAAATCCCAAGAAAAGAAACACCAATGGCCTTATCAAGCAGTGCTTACGATGTTGAGATCGTTGCCCTCCAAGCCAAACTAGCCACACTTTCCAAACAAAAGAAAAAGGTTGAGTCTGACTCAAAGACTACTCAAGGGGTGATTTTGTGTAATATTCAGGAAGATTTTGACATTTTTTCGGTTTCTCAAAATTCATGCCCGGGCTTCTTAAGTGAAGGAAATGGAGGAGAAAGGAAAGAAATTGACACCTATATAGGAGGAAGCGCTAGAAGAGTCCATATCAGAGGATCAAAAAGGACAGGAAAATTGTTGCCCCGCTTATAATATCGGAGGAGTTCCTTAGGTGCAAGAATCTAGAGCTACTATGGGAGTTAATCTAGTTTTAAGGTTGGGAGAGCCTCGTTACCTGAAAATATAACCATTGATCTTAATCTTGTATGTGGTTTCTACTCTGATTGTACTGTTGCCTCTACTACTCAAGTCGTCATGGGATCAACCAGAATTGGGAAGAAGTCTATCGTCTTCTCAAGTGATGAAATTGTTGAGTGACTCGACATTCTCATTGTCGGGAACAACACCTTACCTACAATTGGCACCTGGCCAGGGAACAACCGCGAGATTATACACAATATCTTCGGTGATCCTGATGCCAAGCTATCTACAACCAAGATGCCACTAGTCCTTGGGGTGACACGTGGTATCTTGCCAAGGTAAGATGACGATTGGTCCCAATACAGTTTTGATGATAACACTTGTGAAGTATTTAAGTTGTTTCATGAGTGTTTTAAGAACAAATAAATAAATGGACAAAAGCAAGGATCAACCGCAAGAAAAGCTTAAGGAGCTAATGAAATAGTTATATGCTCGTTGATTCCATAAGGACACTTTCTATATTTGGCACTGCATGCTTGATAAGCGGTTGGAGAAGATATTCTTAGTCCTTAAGATATCTTGTTTTAGGATAGATTTCATTTTAGGATATTTATTTATATCTTAGAATAAAATAACATCCATACAATTTCTATCTTGTAGGCTCGTCTCTATTGTAAGTATAAATAGGAATTAGGTTAGGAAAATACCTAAGAGCTTTATTGTGAAGCTGCAAAAGCTTTGTGCATTTGTGATAAAGAAAAGGGACACATGAAGAAGCTCGATCTAGTTGTGTACTTTAGTTGAAGCGTGTGGGTTGAGTTTGCAAGGTTTGAATTAGATAAAAAAAAGTGTTGGACGCCGACGAATCGAAGTTAGTTCAATTAGGAGTTGTGTACACCTACAGCTAAGGTTCGTATTTGTATGTTCATACTTATGTAATAAGATTGCAAGTTTGATATGAAATTCCTTATATCAAAGTTACTTGTTTGATTTTATTTAATTCCACTACTGGTATCAACGTCTGTATTCTAATTCACTTACATCAGACATATAGAATATGGTGTATCGTGGGCATGTTCAACTTTAAAGTAAATAAATAAGAGAAAAATCCCACAATAATCCTCTTTTCAATTATCAATTCCAAAAATATACCCCTATCTAATACTATTTCCAAAACTATATCTTTTTATTGGAAATACCAAAACACCCCTAATCAAGAAACAATAATACCCATTAATTTCTCCCCTCATTCAAAATACGTATTCAGCCTTGAGCCCGTCTCCGCCGTTTGTCCCTGGTGTGCAAGCTGATCCTAACAAATATTATGTAACAGAATCTTAACAACTTTAATTTACATAAAATCTACTCTACATAAAATTAATGTAACACATACACAAAATTAATCAACATAAATTAATGTAATACTAAAATTAACTAGACTAAATCTACATAAATCTTATCTACATACATTTAATGTAACAATTTAACTTACATAAATTATTCTACATAAAATTTAATGTAACAAGATCCTAGCAAATATTATGCAACAAAATCTTAACAACTTTCATTTACATAAAATCTACTCTACATAATTTTTAATGTAACACATACACAAAATTAATCTACATAAATTAATGTAATACTTAAATTAACTAGACTAAATCTACATAAATCTTATCTACATACATTTAATGTAAAAATTTAACTTACATAAATTATTCTACATAATTTTTAATGTAACAAGATCCTAGCAAATATTATGCAACAAAATGTTAACAACTTTCATTTACATAACATCTACTCTACATAATTTTTAATGTAACACATACACAAAATTAATCTACATAAATTAATGTAGTACTTAAATAAACTAGACTAAATCTACATAAATCTTATCTACATACATTTAATGTAATAATTTAACTTACATAAATTATTCTACATAAAATTTAGACGAAAATGGGTATATGGGCTATGGGCAACCAAAAATGAAGCAAATAGGCTACAAGGAAAAAAAATGTGCCTCCATAGGCTTTTTTCCAATTTTGCCCCTACCTTTTTTTAAAATTTACAACATGACGTCATCAGTGGCATATGATGACGTCATCACCCCTTACCACTATCGGCGTTGACCGGCGTTGACCAGTCGTTGACCGGCGTTGATCAGTCGTTGACCGGCGTTGACCAGTGTTGACCGCCTTGTCGTTAGTGATGGCAAGTAACTTGTCATCAGATGACAAGTTACTTGTCATCTGTCCACGCGTAGAAAACTTGTCATCTAATGACAAGTTACTTGTCATCAGTCCACGCGTAGAAAACTGGTCATCTGATGACAAGTCGAGGTAAAACCCATCATTCACACAAAAAACGTGTCATCAGTGATGACCAGTTACGAAATTGACCTATGTGGGATTTGAACCCACATTATTGTGCATCAAGCACATTGCTCTACCATTTGAGCTAATAGGCCATAATTATAAGTAATATATATACAAATATAACATACCCAAACCCATAAAATCATCCAAAAAACATTAAAACAGACCTGTCATCACCCCATAGATTCGTAAAACAACTTGTCATCACCAAAACACATTAAAAAAAGGACTTGTCATCGCCAAAACCCATAAAAACGAACTTGTCATCACCCCGAAACACAAAGTTGTCATCCAAAAAATCCAAAAACATATCCAAACCCATAAAATCATACAAAAAACCTTAAAACAAACATGTCATCACCCCAGAACCGTAAAACAACATGTCATCACCAAAACTCATTAAAAACGGACTTGTCATCGCCAAAACCCATAAAAACGAACTTGTCATCACCCAGAACCATATAAAACAACTTGTCATCACCCAGAAACTTAAAACGCACTTGTCATCAGTTTGTTTTAAATTGCTCAAAACTCATAAAAAACCACTTGTCATCACCCCAAAACATAAAATCATTTCAAAAACCCTAAAATCAACTTGTCATCCAAAAAACCCACAAACTCAAAAACCCTAAACCCACAAAAAAACTTGTCATCATTTAAATCCGAAAAACACACTTGTCATCCAAAAAACCCACAAACTCAAAAACCCTAAACCCACAAAAAAACTTGTCATCACTTAAATCCGAAAAACACACTTGTCATCCAAAAACACAAAGAACCTCAAAATCCAAAAACCCAAAAACCCAACCGGTTGGATCCGGCTCGTACGAGCCCAAACCCGGCTAGATCCCGCTCGTACGAGCCCGGATCCGGCTAGATCCCGCTCGTACGAGCCCGGATCCGGCTAGATCCGGGTAGTACGAGCCCAGATCGGGCTAGATCCGGCTAGATCCGGCTCATACGAGCCCAAATCCGGGAGAGAGGGAGGAGAGGGAGAGAAGGAGAGGGCGACGAACCTGAAATTGACGGCGGGCGTTGGCGGAGACGGCGTTGGCGGAGACGGCGTTGGCGGCGGGTGGTGGCGGTGGTCGGAGAAATTGGAAGAGGAAGAAGAAAGAAAATGGAGAGGAGAGGGAGGGAGAGATGGAGAGGGAGAAGGAGAGAGGGGAGAGAGGAGAGAGGAAGGAAAGAGAAAAAATGAGGAGAAGTAGAGAGAAAAGGGAGAGAGGGGGGGTTTTTATATTGGGGGAAAAACCTATGTAGTTCATTAATTTTTTGGGGAGGTTAGCCTCTTCAAATTCACCCCAAAACAACCCCCCCACCCCAATCCCTCTAAAATTTAATGTAACAAGATCCTAGCAAATATTATGCAACAAAATCTTAACAACTTTCATTTACATAAAATCTACTCTACATAATTTTTAATGTAAGACATACACAAAATTAATCTACATAAATTAATGTTATACTTAAATAAACTAGACTAAATCTACATAAATCTTATCTACATACATTTAATGTAACAATTTAACTTACATAAATTATTCTACATAAAATTTAATGTAACAAGATCCTAACAAATATTATGCATCAGAATCTTAACAATTTTCATTTACATAAAATCTACTCTACATAATTTTTAATGTAACAAACCCTAGAAAAATTAATGTAACATACCAAAGTTACGAATTGCAAGTCTACGCAATTCGACCTAGGAGGTGGAGGGGTGGCCGGCGGGGGGCTGGTGCGGCCGGCGGGAGGATGGTGGCCGGCGTAGATGCGTAGATCTGGGCAAGGCTATGGCGGCGGTAAGGATGCAACGGTAGGGTGGCGGGCGGCGGCCGTCGGGAAGATGGTGGCCGGCAGATGGAAGGTGGCCGACGGGAGGAAGATTGCAGGACTGAGAATTACGTAAAAACTGTAGAAGGGAGGTTTCTAAATTTACGTAAATTGGTTTTAGAGGGCAATTTTGTCCAATTTTATGTAATAGGTTATTATTGTCCAATCTATTATCTAGGGGTATATTATTGGAATTTATTAATGAAAATAGGCTATTGGCGTCTTTAACCCAATAAATAATAGGACTACGAAGATCAACTATAGCCCAATTATATTAAATAATGTTCGTTCAATTCTTTGAAGTGGCAAAGTTTCGGAAAGAAAATTAAAGCAACATATGAAGAGTACTTGCATGCAGGAAAAAAAGTTACGAGAAAGGGTAAAAAACAATAATGGAGGTACATCTATGATGTGCCATATCGATGGATGGGTCAATCAGAAAGAATCTTTGAAAGAAATAAAAAAGACAAGCAATTGAAGAGACAAGTCTCTTCACAAATTCTCCACCGTGCATGATCGATATATGGAGTGACCTACCATTGCCATTATAACTCATATTTCATCCCACTTGTTTTCTTTCAATTTTATTCCCTAAGTCGTATTCGGAATTTTCGTGGACAAAATTTGTCCTTTTAACACCTGGTATGTGTACAAAACCACAAGGCATTCACATTATGTAGTTAGGATCAGTTGTTGCCTTGTTGCTGTGTAACTAGCTAGTGACATGATTTAACTTGTGATAACAACGGATTGTATTGGCTAGGTCTTAAGAAAAAACACAAGATATATACAAATATATGATTTTTTGATTTTATCATATCTTCACAAGTTAAGACCCTCTTTGCATTTAGAATTTACAAGATCAAAATCCAAGCATGATACAATCAACAAAATGATCATATGCCCATATCTGTTTTGAATTCTCAATGTAACCAGTTGCACTCAATTGATTGCTCCATCAATCAGCCACAACCATATATCCTCGACATTAAGGATTACGCATTGACGCGCGTTGTGCATTTATTTCGTAAAACTCAAGGCGAACATGATGTCTTATCCGTTTCTTACTCGTATCGTAAATGAACTCAATTGATTGAGAGCTTTAGTAGAGAATGCCATAGGTAGTACGATATTTGTTGTTGAGAAATGAATATGAATTTACATTTGAAATTCACCTACAGTATTTCATGAGCAACGGAACAAAAACATGATAAGGTAATTAAGCATATAAGTATCCTAATAAGTCCATCAACATTTCTAGGATAATACCTTATAAAACATTTTGTAGCTATTTGGAAAATATTTAGACCATTTTATAAGCTACTTCTTTATTAATGAATAAATTTCAATACATTTTCTATAAAAATAATGAAGTTGATAATTTAGAGCATTAGAGGGCTCAATGATTCCTCTAAACTAATAAGAATTGTTTCATTTCTAATAACATCCTTCATTACTTTTGAATTTGACAATTTACATAATCAAAGACAAATTCAGATAAACATGTTTCTCCTTAAATTATAGGGACTCATCCAACCTTTTGTAAGACCCTAAATTTTCCATCATGTATTCTCATTGGAAATGTTCTTATACCCGTATTCTTGTTATGCTTGTTCTTGCCCTTAACAATCATAACTTCATTTCGTTCTCAGTTTTCTCACTATGCTAGTATGCTTACTCTGGTTGAAACTTTGAATCAACCGTGTACAACCATGGATCTCAACAAGAAAGGACACCGTCTTTAGTCGTGGACGAGTAACCCCCCCCCTCTCTCTCTCTCTCTCTCTCAACTAGGTCAAATGAAGCTATCCAAACACCACGTTCCACTTAATTCACCTTTTATACAAGATGTGGGCGTGAACAATTTGGGGCGCCTCTTGTTTTATCTAGTCTAAATTCAGGAAACAAGCATAATCAATCCAAGTTGAGCTACCTCCAAATCTATTTGACCTAAAAAAGTTGTTCATGATGATTCAGGGTTCTACAAGGCTTGAACCCCTGTTTGAACCTGGTTCCTTATTCCCAATTTACTCCTATAGAATGTCACTAGGCCTTATATATGTTTTATACATTACACCTTGTAAACTCTTGGATAATCGAGATTCTATTCAAAACCTCAAAATAAACTTTAGACTTAATATTTGTTAGATCAATACACCATAAGCTCATGACTAATAATATCCCTCTAGTTGATCTCATGGTAGCTAGGGATCCTAGATAGTGCAATTTGTTCAGCATAACATCATATTGTGTCAATCTTGAGGAACGTAACCACTATACTATAAAAAGCTTAAAGATAATGTATATATATATACTTAATGTAAGCACCTAACCAATAAAGCAAAACAAAGGCTTAATACATAAATTACATGTCCTTGTACTTAAACGTTGTAATTAATGACAAATCTTCACGTTATTCAATTTTACTCCACATAATCAAGCCTCTATTACCCACAATGACAACAACTACATAGGTTTAATACACATATATACCACTATACTTGGTATATTACACTAATATCTTGCTTATGTGACTAATGGAGTCTTGACAACCCTTCATCTGCATGCATTAGTAGTACTCTAATTGCCATCTTTCATTCGAAAAACAAGATTACTAAATAGTACTCCAAAGGAAAAGGGACAATCATTTAAGAAGAGAGGGAGTATACAACCACATACAACTTCACATAAGTGTGTCGACAACATAAACACCAATCACATACATATATAACGTACGTACGTAGTTGGCATTAAAGCTGTTTGTTCGGCATACGAGTCAACTTTGGAGCAGTGAGCAGTGAGCACCACTACAAGTTCACACACACACCCGAGAATGAGACTTGAACTCCATGACCCATTTAATTGTTACCCATTTATTAAACAGTGAAACTGCATTCATTTTAGGTGTCTCATCTGTTTCCCAATTCTAGCGGCTACAACTCTGAATCTGCCAGAAAAAACTCCGCAGATTTGGAAGATGAATAAATACAACGCAATCTAGCTAACTATAAGTGCAAAGAGAACAATAATTCCAACGTACGTAAACAATACCTAGGTTTATAATTAATTAATTAATGGTCTATTTCGATGAAACTAATCAGCCCATAAATTAACCCTAAAATGACCATCGACCCAGATCATACAAACATAGTAATAACAATTATTAGACAATGAAATAATCAACTTATATTTTGATTGGACATGAAACGGCGCCCTAGATCGACCAAGAACGATCATCAAATTAAATCCAACATATATCATATATATATAAGCACAAATTTAGAGACCGATCGAGAAGAGGACGGACCAATGAAATACCATTGCATATAGTTTCACTATCGTGATCCCACTCCTAATTATTATTATAAAAAAACCTAATTAAATAAACAATTAATTAAGAACTACTAGTTGCCGGCGCCGCCGAAGCCGCGGAGGTGATCGGGGATCCCAAAGGCCGACGCTGACGACGTCGTAGTTGGAGGGGGAGGCGGGCGTTTCCGCTTCTTCTTCTCATAACTAATCCCACGCGCCTTGGATTGCAAGTCCCTGACCTCCCTCAAGTAGAGCCGGACGGCGCGTGCGCCAAACGGGTTGTTCTCGGGCTTGCCACCGTTCTCCTCGAATGCGGCCCGAAGGCGACCGACGAGCGCGTCGAGGCTGCCCCAGGCCTGGCGGAGCGGGCACGGGCAGGGGGCGGGCGGGTTCGGGTACCCGTAGAAGGGGCACGTGGGCGCGTGGACCTTGGTCTTGCCGAACTGGTCGAGGTATCGGAGGAACTCGAGCACGTGGGCGCCGCTACAACGAGACAAGTTGAGGGGTGGCTTGTGGTTCTTTAGGTATTGGCCGAAGGTGTTCCAATCGCGTCGTTTTTGGTTCTCGTATCGGCTGCTAGAGGCCGGGGGAGGGGGCGGTGGCGGCGCGTGGGTGGTGGGGGTGGTGAAGGATGCTATGGACTCCATGTTCATGGTTTGGGGCTTGGTGTTTTGGTTGTTGTTGTTGTTGGCTTTGTTGTGCTCAATGGAATTAGGCTTTGTGTTTGGTTTTAGGGGTAGATGGCTCTTCTCTTTCTTCTCATCTTTAAGAAGGTGCAAGTGCACAACCCTAGTAAGCTAAGGGGAGGGTATTAATTATTAGAAGAGGGGAGCTAGGGAAGTGGGGTTGGGGAGGGGAGACAAAGAGAGGTGTGTTATGAAAATGAACCCTAAAGTTTGGCTACATCAACAAGTTAGAGGTGGGGTTGGGATTGGGATTGGGATTGGGAGGGGGTAAATCAATGAGGGGTGTTGCATTTTATTTTAGGTATTACCGTGACGGAATTATCCATATCTCTTCTCTTTTTGATACGGTAAGATAGGGGCGTTATCATTTTATTTTATGTTATTTCAACCGAGCAATTATCGTGATCGAATGGTTCATGTCTCTTCTCTTTTCCATAGGGTAAGAATTCGATATATCAGGCAAATTTAGTACATGAAGAGGAAGATCGACAGATAGGTGAGTTCGGCAAGTGGACAAACCGGTTTAAACTTAAGCATACAATACCTAAGAAACAAATACAAATACCAAAAGTTACAACAATAACAGCAGCAGCAACAACAATAATGCATTATGACCATGTTCTTTTTATCGAAAAAAAATACTTTCAAACCTAAAAATATTTTTAATCATATTAAAATTCGTACAATTCTCTCTACTTTTTACATTTTCCCATACAATAAAAATAAATTTTCTCTCCAAAAACTACTTTCTCAACCAAACTGAAAATAAGTTATCAATGTATGTATTTTCCACATCCACCATTTCATATCTCGAAATAATTGACCATAATATGTTCTTATACCAAGAAAGTACGTGAAAATGAGAAGGAAAGAATGTCATTTTTTACCTAATTAATTATCCATAATTAAATAGAATGATTCAACCAAAAAAAATAATTAAATAGAATGATGTGTAGTGATAACATTATAAAGAGTAATATCATTAAAAAAATACCACAATAACACTATAGCCTAAATAAGTTTGTAGTAGCTAGGAGACAAGTGCTATGAGTATTAATAAATTAATAGTAAAGTTCAACTTCATCGAATAATCATCAACTAATAAAAACAAATATCTATAAATATACAAGTTTATGAAATAAGTAACAAAATTAACTTTTATAATAATTCCGCCTACAATGAAAACAAGAGGAAGAATGAAAGAGAAGGGGATTGGACAAATGGACATTTAAAAAAGATTTAAATTAAAAATATGATATAACTTATATATTTTTTCCTTTTTAAAAAATATTAGTTTAGAATGGGCTAGTGAGTAACCATATTTTAACCATTTAAATGGGCCTAAATAACCTAAAATATAAGAATTGTACTCTACAACTCGTATTTATGGGATCTTACGATCCTACTTGCGATCCTACGATCCTACGATCCCACCGATCCTATACGATCCTACCTACGAAAATCGATCCGAATCGTTTAGTCAAATTTGAATCGTAGGATCGTACGATCCGAGTCGCGATCCTAACAACCTTGGGCCTAATACATTATGAGTTTATTAGGCAAACCCTTAACTTGCGTGATCAACTGAAATAGTTGTACCGTATGTGGAGTCTAATGTAGGGTCGCTTTACATACGTTATCTCTTTATTTTTTTGGGTCAAGTACATACGTTATCTCTTTATTTTTTTGGGTCAAGTACATACGTTATCTCTTATTGACTAGGTATACATGCATTTGTATTATGAACCCATTCGGTGATAGTAAAAACACTATTAATAAAGTCCATGTGAGTCTTTGATACAAGGATTGTGTCCAATTAGGAACTTTGAAATCTTATTTTAAGGAACTACTAGTTGGTAAAATAGAGAAATAGTTGAAATGTTCATGTGAGAATCATGGTCAGCAAGCACAATTGAAGGAAACAACTCTATGAAAAGACATAAAAAGGAAACTTACATACTGTATATGTCTCATGGATTTATTAAAAGTGATCATCAAGCACCTGAAGCCGGACTCAAATCTTCCGTCCAATGAAGCCGTTCCTAAACCCGTCCCATGAATTTTAATTGGTCCAATTCTCAATTTGCAACTATAGAAAACTCAAAAAAAAGCCTAATTTGCAACTTTGGACCAATCAAAACTCATGAGACGGGTTTGGGGATGGGTTTATGGGACGGAAGATATGGATCCCCTGAAGCCACAACATTCAACTGAATTTTCATACTGTATTAATTTTTTTTAAAAGAAAAGATAAGAGTAGTCCTATTTATGTAAACAAACCAATGAGAAGGGGAAAAAAGGATTTTAAATTCAGGCAATTGGGTAATTGATTAAATTTGATTGTGAAGGAAGAGAAAAGGAGTGATCTTGAATGATGTTGCAAATCGGTTAAGTCAGTGTGAAGAGATGGGAGTGACAAGATTGATGGAACAATGCATCCATTTAAATTTACATTTTTTTTTGTTTAATTTCTCTGCCCTTCTTTTTGAATGGCTTGTTGGAGCAACGTGCTAGAAAAGCACAAGCAATTAAGCAAATATGGTGAAAAGGGGTAATTTTTTTTGTGCATTTTTTTCCCTGGCAATTCATAGGCTTTTGAGGGTAGTTTTTTTGTATGCCAGGCAGAAATCATATGAGTTTTTTTAGAAGAGATTTGATTAGGATTTTTCCAGAAATGGGTGTAGGCAATTCATGTCTTTCTTTTGATGGGTTTGTTGGTATTTATGGTTTCTTGCAAAGCCCCTATAAGGTTGATAGCAAGCTAGGGAGAGAATTGAAGATTCAACTAAATAAATGAATGTAAGATTATACTTATAATGTATAGTTATGATAGATAGGGGGGCATTATAGTTTGTGGGAAGAGAGGAAAAAAGAGTTACGTTGCATTGTTTTTAATTCATGCTTGTATAGTCATAGGCACATAGTATTGCAACATAAAGTAAAAAAGGCTAGTACTTTTACTGTGCTAGTCAGTTTACACGTAAAAAAGATTATAAATAAGTAGTACAGACAGTATAAAGCAGAACCCAAGTCTTTGTTAAAATTTACGCCACGTCATCAACCCTGAATAAAATAATGATTTTATTTTTTGCATTGATTTTCAAAAAATAACTTATATATCTTTTTGATATCTTATCCAATTTCGTTTTGTATAATTAATATCTTACTCAATTATATATACTTATACGAATAAGGAAATTGAAGTGATTTTCTTTTATATTCCTTACAATTTTTTCTTATTAATTAGTATACATTTTTGTCATTATTGAATCTTGAAGAATAGTGAAAAAATTTCACATGTGTCAATAGTATATTCATTAATAATATGAATTTGAATAGAACTATTTTAGAATTAAAATTGTATGAATAAAAGTACATATATAGGTCAATAGGTTTGGACTTTGATCTATCGGATTTGGATTATAAGTTCCCGAGTTAAAAGCGTATTCGTATCAAAATTCGATCTCAAATCGATTAATTCGGTTTTATATTTACATTACCCGTACATGGTACGGGGTTTGTACTAGTTAGTTTTAAAGTCAATTATACTGTACATCCTATTCACTTTTTTTTACTTAATTTTATTTTAGGGTTCGTATTGAATTTTAATTTCGTTTTTTCTACCTTAACTTCTTTCGATTTAGCTAACTCTATCTAGGGTTGGGCAAAAAAGACCGTAACCATTAAACCGGTATCCGAAAGCTTTTTCCAGTTAACTGTGACGAGAAAAACCGGAAAACCGGTTATGTTTAACCGACCGGTTTTTTAAACGGTTTAACGGTTCGGTAGTGGTTAATCATATTTTTTCAATCGGTTAACCGATAAACCGATTAATAAAATACTAATATATATTGTTAGAAAAAAATATAATAAATAAGCTGATCGATTTGATAGTATTAGGGTTTTTTAATAAGAAATTTATTCTATAATTCAAATACAATTAATTACAACTGCTTAACATTAATATCTTTCAAAATAGTTAGTGTCTTAAATGAATAACTAGTTATAACTTATTAACTTATAGGTTGCAATTGTACACTTGCACCCGTTAGTTTCTTGATATTCTATCTTTCTTTGTTTGAGAAGGTTAATAAGCCTAAAATTCTATCCTTTTTTTGGTCAGTCTAAAATTCTATCTTTTAACCTAGCTAGTTAGCATACACTGTTTTGCAACAGCATAGAAGCACGACCCTCATAAACGGCGCATCCACTCACCATGTTCGATCGATCCAATCCGCACCAATCGACTACGTGTTTTGATTATATATTTCGATATTTATCGGTCAAAATCCATGTATTTAAAATGAATAATTTCGCTTTCAAATAATGGTTAACCGATTAACCATACAGGTTTTCATGGTTAACCGATATCGGTTAACCGTTACTTAACGGTTCGGTAATGGTTATCATAATTTAGTAACCAAATATCCGGTTAACCGATATCCGATTAACCGAACTTCCAGTTTCCCGTCCGTGCCCACCCTACCCATAGAATTAATTAAAACATCTATATTGTTGTTGTTGAGCCTGGGATGCGATATGCTATCTTGTGCATGTTTTTAGCTTAAATTGGCTAATTTATCGATGCCTTGAACGAAAATTCCAAAATTTATACAATGCTTTATTATTTACAAATGCTATATTAACTGTGTATATCAGTATATGTTGTATTTATTTTCACCCATAACTTTTTTGGTGATAATGCTTTATATAAGTGTGGAACGAAAATCTTTGAGTATTACCTTTGAGTAGTGATGGTTTGCCTTTAGTGCATGTCTAGGTTGTATCTTAGATCATGTTTAATTGTAATTTTACTTCGCTTTTCTCTAGTTTGGGAGAGTTTTTTTTTTTGTTTTTAGTTTAGTCGTCAATCTATGCCTTGTTTATGTGCTTTTCAGGTGAAAATCGAGGAGAATTTGGTGGTGGAGATTAAGAGGAGTTCAAAAGCATGGATCATGGAGCTAAGGAGTCAAGGAGATGTTTTAAAGAAGGACCCAAGGAGGAACCACAAGAACCGAGCCAATAGTCAAGTTAAAGGAGCCAAAACAAGAGCAATCGAGCAACATCCAGCCTGCTACCCGGCCAGGTTCTTGGCCGGGCAGTAGCCAGTGTAATCCCGCGTGCCAAGCAGCTCAGCCCGGCCACTCCTGGGGGTTACCCGGCCGGGTACCTGCCCGGGTACTCGCCTGGGTAATGCCCCGTGCCCACTTCCCTCTTCACGCAAGCTCTAGTGAGCTACCAGGCCGGGTAGTGGCCCGGATAGCTCGGCAGCGTAACTTCTTTCCTCTTCTAGGTTTTCTTTCCTTTTGGAGGAGCTTTAAATACCCTTAGTTGTATCTAGAGAAGACAAGCCTCTTTTTGGGGGGTCTTCCCCACACACTCATTTTCTAGAAATACTCTTTGCTTGGTGAATAAGACTTGGAGAAAGTGATTGCGGATCTTGCCTCTTTTATCTATTGATGAACTTTGGTATGGATCTTCCCTTGTTTTCTCCATTTGTTTTGATTTCCATGTTTAGGTTTGATTCAATACTAGGATTGATGCTTGAGAGTTCCTTGAGATGAAAATTGATTTGGATTCCTCTCAAGAGGAGCAATTGCCAATAGAGGTTTTGAGTTGGATTGATCACTCAAGCCACGAAAGTGGATGGGGGTTCAACCTAACCCCAAATTCTACAATGCCCAAAGGGCCTTGTCCCGGGTTTACATGCCACGAAAGTGCATGCTAGATCGCATTCTAGGTACATTATATTTGCTTAGTCCCACAAAGATTAGGCATTGATTGCCCCAAACCGAAACCTATTTGAAAGTCACGCATGCTATCATTGTTTGGCTAGAGATCATTGTGTTAGTACCCTAGCCTTAGGATTGCTTTCCTTCATTGATTTTACCTCATCATTTGCTAGTTCTTTCTAGATTGTTAGTTGCTAGTTTCAAATCCAATCATCACTTCTTATTTTCTCTTTTTAGACCTATCTACAAGTTTGTTGGTACAATCTCTACTACGTAGTCCTTGAGATCAACACCTTGGTACTACAACCGATACCGTATTCTTGCGGTGTAGGTTTTGGCCTATCAAGTAGATGTCGAAAGACTACTTTTACATATAACTTATGATGTATGTGTTGATTCTGTGATCATAAAAGGAAGAAAAAATACATACTATAGACTCCCCTTAAGATAACGCCCATTTTGAATACTCATATAGAGCAGAAACAGAAATCAAACCACATCTTCCAACCACTCTACTCAATACCAATGGCAACTTTTGGCCAGACTTTATGGGGGTTGGGTGTTAGGGTGGAAACACAACTTCAAATTATACCCCTTAAAGCTTTCAATCGCAGGAGATGGGGACTTGGGATAGCTGGCTTGCTTTGTTTGCTCAGCTTGGGCATTTCTTTTATAGATCTCTACCTCAACCCTCTTAAGCCTAAACCCAAAGTTGGTCTGATTTATATTTTTGTCTCCACCCTCTCACCAACAATGATCATCAATGCCCCTTGTTTCATCTTCCTCACTGCCATCAAGAATTCACAACCGAAAACCAAAAAGAGCATAGCTTGTTACATAATAAGTTATGTGGTTTCCGCCGCCCTTTCTTATTTCAACATCAAAGGTGGGACTCCCAAATAGTTCTCCCTTATCGACTCATGCTTGTTCATCATCTGGGCATGGTTGACCGATAGCTCGCTGGGGTTGGCCACCCCTCTAGGGTCAGTTGGCACTTGTACTGCCATGGCTTCAACTTTCGCAATGAATTTTGCCAAGGCTAAGCATGGGTTGTACTGGCTGAATATTGTTATCCCAGTTGCAATCCATTTTAGCCTCTATGCCTTTTCTGAAAGGTTTGGGGAGGACTTATTTCCGGATAAAAACCCTCCAACTCCCCAAGCCAAGGAAGCATTGAAGTCAGCTGAAGAACTGGTGACCATCTCTTCCAACCTAACCAAAGCAAGAAGATGCTACTCATCTGCGGCCAAGCGTCTCGAGAAGATCCGGGTCACGCAATCTGACATGAGCCAAACAGCTGCCCAAGCGGAAAATATTGTAAGGAAGTCTGCTAGGAATCTAACCACCTTGTGTCAAGTAGTGAATGAAAGACGGGTTGTGCTTATGGGCCAAGGCCACCTTGACCAAAGTCGAGTACCGCCTCCCTCCACAACTGATGTCGTCCTCGACATTCATGCCCTCGAGCGAACGACCACACAACGCCGTCTCAATTCTGCTCAAGAAGAGGTGAATGATGTTAAGCGGAAGCTCGAAGCCGTGTCTAAAGATATCGACGATGTGTGGGTGCTTATTACTAACGCCTCAGCCTTTGCCTCAACATGCCCTTTGGAGCTTTCACTGTAACAAGGATTAATTACACTGAAACAGGTCATAATTACCAACATGCCATTTCGAGTAACTCTTCCAAGTATTAATTACACTTGTGCATAATATATGTTTAATTTATAAATCAATGTTACAGTGAAAGCTTCAATATTTATAACATATATTTCAGCTCTGAGCTCCCTATAGTGAAAGCTTCAAATAAAAGAGCATGTATGTTTTCCCTCTGATTCCTAGCATTGTCTCTCTACATATATATAAAATGACACAATATTCTTAGTAACTTTCATCTTGAAATGAAAACAACAGACAAAAGATAACAATAACATACCTCAAAACCAAACATGGTCCTTAACCAATCAAAAAGATCTAAGTCATTTGTCCAAGCTACTGTCCAAGCTTATGAGATGCTACTGTCCAAGCTACACCACTGGTGTTTTGAAGTGCAGATACATCAACGCTTTTGAGGTGCTACTGTCCAAGCTACAGGAGGACTCATCCAAATAACAACAAGGCCGATTGACCGAAAACCACCCATATAATAGGCCATATTGCCCTAAACCACCCCTTATATACCTATTTACCGAAAACCACCCTTATACCCCCTTCCGTCAAAAAACAACCACCCCACCAGGGATCCCCGTTAAAAATCCGTTAACTCGCGCGTGAGACGCGTCTTAAAACTTCTATATCCAATTTTTTTCACTTTTTTTTTTAATCTTTTCACAATTAATCCCCCACAACCCTCCTTCCTCCCCCACAACCCTCCTTCCTTCCCCAAACCCTCAGATCTGAGATCTGGGTGCTTGCCCGGCCACGCTCGCCGGCAATTTCCACCGGTGACCCAGCACCCGCAATGAACTTGCTTTCCCCCACTCTCCCTCCGCTTTCTCTCGCCCTCGCATCTTTTCTTCGTCTTCGTCTGGATCGCCGTTAGACCCGTCGGCCTCTCCCCCGACGAGATCCAAGCCCTCCCAGGTTCAAATTCCGGCACCAGGGCTCTTAGGTTCTTGCACAATGAGTGTGACCCTCCTGTGATTCATGGTGATGTCAAGCCTAGCAATGTGTTGCTTGATTGGGATTACAGGGCTAAGATTTCTGATTTTGGATTGTCCAGGCTTAAGTTAGAGGGAGGGGATCAATTCGGGGTTGAGATGTTTAGTAAGGATTTGGGTTTGGGTAAGAGTCAGGAGTTGCTATGGAATAATACCTGTATGGTTGGCGCAATTTGATGATGATGAGAGGATGAAGAAGGAGTATGAGATCTGGATATGGTTTGAAGAACAACTTTTGTGTATTGATGAGATCTGGAGTGCGGGCATTGATCTGGATAGGGTATGAAGAACAATTGAAATTGTGTGTATTTAATTTGTTTCAATTGGTGCTAAAAAAATTGTTTTAATTATGTGAATGTGTATTGATGAGATTAAGTGTAAAGATAAAAAGAAAAAGGTAAAAAAAAATTCAAGATGGAAGTTTTAAGACGCGTCTCACGCGCGAGTTAACGGATTTTTAACGGGGATCCCTAGTGGGGTGGTTGTTTTTTGACGGAAGGGGGTATAAGGGTGGTTTTCGGTAAATAGGTATATAAGGGGTGGTTTAGGGCAATATGGCCTATTATATGGGTGGTTTTCGGTCAATCGGCCTAACAACAATGGAGCAAATCTGATAAGTGATGTTATGCAAAAAAGAATTGAATTAGGGCAGATGAGTTGCTTAATGAGGCCATTAGTTTACTTCTGTTCCCATGGTATACAGTTTATTCTCATGCATGTATCACAACAAAATCATTAATAAGTTTTGGCGATAATGAAGTCATAGTCAAATTAGACCGAATACCTTATTTAAACTTAGAGAATAATATTGATCACGTCTTCCTGATTGCAAACAATGTTTCATGTCTACGTGATTGCACAAAATGTTAATCCGCCAAACTTCTGTATAAGTAGATATTATGCATATGAATACTTTACAAAAATTACATTAAACTTTCAAGCAGTAAATATGATTTCCTTGAAAAGAAGAATAAGAAAATGTTTTGAGTAAAACATTACTTTAACGGACGAATGTAAAGTTTTGGTGCAAGTGATGCCGTGTCTTTTTTTTTTTTTTTGCCCCCAATAGGAAGAAGAATGAGATATTAACGCCAGGCCACTTCAGCCTTACTCCTCCCTTTCTCTCCCCTGGTCCATTGATGAAAAAAGACAACATCAAAGTTGCTATATTTTATCCTCCATGCTTCAATCCCTTATCCACCTATATACGATTTGAATTCAAAACACTAGAAGATCGCATAGGAGCAAAGAACCAAGGGAATATATCATCCATCTTTAGAGACGATATTAAGGGTTTGCTTGACATGTACAAAAGAAATCAGTTTCATGGGAGGATTTTTGAGGGCATACTAATCGTATACAAAGGTGAAAGGAGATTTCTTCCATGTATGGAAAGTGAAGTAAACTAAGTGGGATATGTGGCTGAGTCTAAAGGATTAGGTGAGTCTCTCAAAGAGAGACGTGAAACTTACAATTGGGGATTAGGGGCGCGAGTACTCCCCAACAGTGGATGAGCCCTCCAATGTTGCTCCAAAGGTTGGAACTGCCTCATAAAAAGCCGATCCTTTGTCCAACAACTGTGTAGTAGATTGAATTCAGTAAAGTCGGGTCTGAGTCTTCTTGTATTATTAGACCGACAGTCATTGCGCTTTGAAAATAATGACGTCTTCTCACTTGTTAGACCCAGGTGAGAAACTAGTGATCAGAGACCTGAAATTCCCATTTAAGGTCCATACAACCTGGATGAGACTACTCGGCTGTATTAATGGACTGGTTTACTTCAATATCCGCTACGATTTAGCAACTACACGTCTCTGCTCCAAAGGGCATGTTGAGGCTGAGGCTGAGACGTTGGTAATAAGCACCCACACATCGGCGATATCTTTAGACACGGCTTCGAGCTTTCGCTTAGCATCATTCACCTCTTCTTGAGCAGAATTGAGACGGCGTTGTGTGGTCGCTCGCTCGAGGGCGTGAATGTCGAGGACGACATCAGTTGTGGAGGGAGACGGTACTCGAATTTGGTCAAGGTGGCCTTGGGCCATAAGCACATCCCGCCTTTCATTCACTACTTGACACAAGGTGGTTAGATTCATGGCAGACTTCCTTACAACATTTTCCGCTTGAGCAACTGTTTGGCTCATGTCAGATTGCATGACCCGGATCTTCTCGAGACGCTTGGCCGCGGATGAGTAGCATCTTCTTGCTTTGGTTTGGTTGGAAGAGATGGTCACCAGTTCTTCAGCTGGCTTCAATGCTTCCTTGGCTTGGGGAGTTGGAGGGTTTTCATCCGGAAACAAGGCCTCCTCAAGCCTTTCAGAAAAGGCATAAAGGCTAAAATGGATTGCAATCGGGATAACAATATTCAAACAGTATAGCCCATGCTTAGCCTTGGCAAAATCCATTGCGAAAGTTGAAGCCATGGCAGTACAAGTGCCCGCCAACCCTAGAGGGGTGGCCAACCCCAACGAGCTATCGGTCAACTAGGCCTAGATGTTGAACAAACATCAATCGATAAGGGAGAACCAGTTGGAAGTCTACCTTTGTTGTTGAAATAAGAAAGGGCAGCGGAAACAACATAGCTTATTATGTAACAAGTTATGCTCTTTTTGGTTTTCAGTTGTGAATTCTTGATGACAGTGAGGAAGATGAAACAAGGGGCATTGATAATCACTGTTGGTGAGAGGGTGGAGACAAAAATATAAATCAGACCAACTTTTGGTTTAGGTTTAAGATAGTCGAGGTCAAGATCTATAAAACAAATGCTCATGCTAAGCAAACAAAGCAAGCCAGCTATCCCAAGTCCCCATCTCCTACGATTGAAAGCTTCAAGGGATATAATTTGAAGTTGTATTTCCACCCTAACACCCAACCCCCTTAAAGTCTGGTCAAAAGTTGCCATTGGTATTGAGTAGAGTGGTTGGAAGATGTTGTTTGATTTCTAGTTTTGCTCTATATGAGTATTGAAAATGGGCGTTATCTTAAGGAGAGGCTATAGTATGTATTATTTGTTCCATGCACTAGGTCAAAGCTGTTGAATTAGATACCTGTTTTGTTGTCCATGCATGGTCATTTGAACTATAGATGTGAACTTGTGCCTCTGATATGGCTGACTCATGTTCACGATGCACCACTCGTACGATCTTGTAAGAGTCTGAGCTCATATCATATGCAAACCCACCACAAACTTGTTCCTTCGTCTTCAGTTATGGCTCTGGATGTTGGATGATCATAAGTTTGTGCATTGCTGGATCATTCAATTCTATCTTGGATTGACACTTACCAATGGAGCAACATTGGAGGGCGCATCCATTGTTTCTTCGATGGAACACTAACTCAACATGCAAATAGCGGTTTATTGATAATACCATAATGTATTGTTGTTGTAACATTGGTAAGAAAATTAAATAGAGGAGGTTATAACTGATATAGAAAATTTATGAAGAGAATATACTTAATTATTTATTCAAATGCTCAAGAATGTCGTACAAAACTAGAGAATAATTATCAGCCAATGATATCAGATTCACTTTCCTAACTCTATTGCTTTGGAAAGTACCTGGGTTATCAAATCCATAGCTTTATTTGAAAATCGTCGAAGGGAGGTTGGGATGCACCCGCTCCATTACTTGCATCATCTTCTCTGGAAGTAGCTCAATAGCATCCAACTCTATGCCTTTATTCACAATATCCAAAAGCCTTTTGACGTGCTTTGGCGATACCGCTTTCATATTGGATGCTAAGTTCACCCGTGAATATAATTTAAATTCTTTTCCTTCAATAGATCGTCAAAAGATAACGCCAACTTTCCTTCCAACATCACTTTTTCCCTTATGCTGATCATATACTATCATCATCAACGCTAGGTGGTATGTTCCAACATATACTCAATTACTCCATTTTCATTCAAGACAAAATTCAAATACTTTTCGCCATATATTTGCAAGAAACGTAGAGATAATTATGGTTTGATCACTAGAGTGTTGTTATCCATTCTACCAAATTGTTGACTATCGTCGTTTCTGATATTTTCACCTTCAACACTTTTTTGTCAAAACTTCTACAATTGAATGGTTTATTGATCAATTAATCTAAAAAGAGGCTTGAGTCCATAACGTGTGCTCTTTATCATGAAATCATGTAGTAGGTTTTAAGGGAATTGGCTACATTATTAAAGAAAGGGGAAGACGATATCATGTACGATTTGCTAAATTCAACTTCACAATCTCACAATCGTTTCAAACCTTATGAACTAAATTGGCCATTATATAAACCTTGAAAAGATTCAGTCCGTGTAAATTAGGATCAATCAATGAAACAATCCAAAGAGTGATAGACTCATTAGACACCTATAGTAAACCATATATGTCTATTAAACAATTGATCGTTTATGTGGTACCATAAACGTGTAAATGAGGTTCAAATTGGAGAGTGAGGATACAAATCTCACAAACATGGGCATGATGTGAAAATAAAAATTGCAAATTTATAAACCACCACATAAATAGTTGTTTTTCCTTATTTCTTTCTTCTATCTTCTTTGATGTCTCTTCGGATCAACGTGCCAAGATCTGACGCCACTGTTGAGCATCCATTGATGTTGTGTTCCCGTCATCCCTATGCCCTCTTCAAGACCTCCAAACGCAACTCTTTCTCTCCCCTCATCACTCTAATAAAAAAAGATGAGTTCTGTTTAATACGGTATAATATAGTAGATAAAGAATCCTAAAAAAACAAACTCGGGTATAAGCTTTCTAAATAAGAGTTTTAACATATATATAAGGGTATATATCTATATATACTATAAACTTAGAAGGCGCACTCATTCAATGCTAAATTAACTTCTATTGCAATCTTTCTTATATAATTCAACAATATGCAATCATAATCAAAATAACAACAATAGCGTAGTGGTAAACCCTTCCTTTAATAACCCCAAAGGTTTGGGGTTCAAACCTCTTTAGCAACATTTTTGTATTGTGTGTTTATTTTTTTCCATCTCAAACGTGTATATCATAAAATATATGTCCTGTTATACTATAACTTAGCATACCATTAATTCTAAGAATAAAACATATACATGCTTAATTAATGTGATTCTTGAAAGTGTAAACGACTAAATCAAAATGAATTATATGATTAATCTCTAAAGAAGATGAGGGGTCACAATATAAAATGTTTTTTATGTGAGTGTAATGACATGACTAATTAAATATGATGATGCTTTTCAAATTTATTGTTTTCATCCCAATGATATTTGATAAATAAAAGGAATTAAAATATTTTTTATAGTGTATGGAGCCCAAGAATTATGATCTTTGAGTTATGATTTAGTCTTTGATCATTTTTGAATTTAAAGTTATGATTTGAGAAAATGATCTGAGTTATGATTTAAAGTTATATTTCACAGACTTTTCAATTAAAGTTGATTAATAAAGCTTAAAAATAACTTTTTAACATATGTGTAGCACAAGAAATGACTTCTAGTTTTAGCTATACTAGCAAATGACCCGTACCTTGTACGGAGATGTTATTTATTTCTTTTTTTGTTTTGTGTATGAATTTAATATAAAAATTACAAATATATATTATCATATGCATACTTTATTTTTAAACGACGCATTTTTTGGATTATAAAATGACATAATAAATATATATTATTTTATATTTACTTTTTATACATACATAAATATATATTTAAATAATTGAGGAAGAATGAAATAAGATAAGATGCATTATCACATTTTATTAACAATTCATACAACTCTTTGGCGTTTAAATTAAATTACGTAAACTAACTTATATAATAAAATAATAAGTCTAAATAAAATTTGGATTAATATATTCTATATTAAATATGTAGATAATATTTAATAAGTTAAATATAAAACCAATTTATCTCGTATATATGTTATTGTTTTCTGAAAAAATAATTAAATAATAAATATATAAATATGTAATGAAAATGTGAACAAATTATTATCTTAATTAAGAAATATATCTTTTTTTTTCTAAAGTGTAATCAATATGCAATATTAGTGATATATATGTTAAATATAACATCTACTTTTTTTTATTAATATTTTAATATGATATGATAGTAAAATGTATTTAATATATTATTTTAATAGAATGAATATTTGTCTTAAATATAGTGGTAGAATTTGCTACCTTTGATTATTTAGAAACATAATAAAATTAAGAAAAATAATTTAAATTTAGTATGAAATTTAATTAAATGGGTAAAATATTATGATTATGATTTATAGATTGTGATATAAAAATACTTTTTTAAATAAAAGGTTTATGATAGATCTATGTATTAATTAAATGTGTATGATGATAAGATAGAGATTTATATATTTGGATAAAGTTATTAATTAAACAACACAAATTCTAATATAGAGCTAACATTTTAATTAAGTATCTATAAGATTATGATAAAGTCAAGATTTAATAAGATAGATTTTTAAAAAGGGGGTGATGCGGCGCAATATGGTTACAGAATTTGCTTCCGCTTTAGTATATAGTAACTAGTAATAGTGCCCGTGCCCGGAAGGGCACGACTTATATATAAAAAATTTCCTATGTTTCCTCAATTGTTACTAACTTACTATGGAGTATAATTATTTTATTTTTAATTAGTTATGTGCAAATTCAATTTCAATTAGATAGGTCTAATAATATAATTTGCATTTTAAAGGAATTAAAAGTCTTTGGTCATTTATCAATAAATTTAATGTTTTATATCTTATAAATTTAATACTTTAATTGGACATATTATATTATAGTATTTCAATCAGATATATTATCGCATAGTTAAAAATATAATATTTTACAAAGATAAAAGATTTAGTAAGTTTTTTAAAATACTCAAAAAAAAATTTCTAGAGTATTTTAAATACATATTAATCAAATTTAAACAAAAAAACTCAATGTAAGATTTGTTATTTACTAAATCAATAATTTCTGGTATTTTATTTTAATTATTTTAGTACATATTAAGATGTTTATATAAATAGTTTAATAAATTACAAAATTGATAAAGGAAAAAAATATTGATCAAACTAGCAAATGACCCGTACCTTGTACGGGAGTGTTACTTATTTATTTCTTTATGTATGAATTTACTATAAAAATTACAAATATTATCATATGTATACTTTATTTTAAAACAACGCTTATTTTTTGGATTATAAAATGACATAAACATATATTTAAATATTATGAAAGAATAACACAAGATAAGATGCATTATCACATTTTATTAACAATTGATACAAACGTTTTGGCAATTAAAATAAAATTACTTAAACTAACTTATATAGTAAAATCAATAAGTTTAAATAAACTTTAAGATTAATATACTATAATATTAAATATATGGATAATATTTAATAAGTTAAATAGAAAATCAAATTATCACGTACATATGTTATTGTTTTTTGAAAAAATGATTAAATAATAAATATATAAATATGTAATGAAAATATTAACGGATTATTATCTTAATTAAGAAATCTATCTATTTTTAAAACGTAATCAATATGCAATATTAGTGATATATATGGTAAATATAACATCTACTCTTTTTTATTGATATTTTAATATGACACGATAGTAGAAATGTATTTAATATATTATTTTAATATAATGCATATTTGTCTTAAATATAGTGGTAGAATTTGCTACCATTGATGTTTAAAAAAATACCACAATAAAATTACGAAAAATAATTTAAAGTTAATATGATATTAATTAAATGGATAAAATCTTATGATTATGATTTATAAATTATGGCGAAACAAATATTTTTTTAAAAAAAGATTTATGATAGATCTATGTATTAATTAAATGTGTATAATGATAGAATAGAGATTTATATATTTGGATAGAATTATTAATTAAACAACTCAAATTCTAAGATAGAACTAATATCTTAATTAAGTATTTATAAGATTAGAATAAAATCAAGATTTAATAAGATGGTTTTTTAAATAAGGGGGTGATGTGGCGCAATATGGTGGCAGTATCTGCTTCCGCTTTAGTATATAGTAATAGATAGAATATTGATTTATGATAGAATATTGTTTTGCCAGTCGTTAATTGTGTTCAATCAATATTGTTGTTAATTGTGTTAATGTTTTTGATATTATTCTGATAGATATCAAAAAAATATTTTGATAGATTATGAATATAGATATTATTCTGATATGTCAATATATGGTAAATAGATAGATACATATGAGAATAGATAATTGATTTATAATGAATTTAACATGTGGTAGGATCAGAATTAACGTGGAGGCTCGAAATTCTCCGACTTTAATATATAGTATAGATTATGCATATGTAAAAGAAATACCAAATCATGCATAGGTTGGTATGTACGTAACTTTTTCATTTTTTTGGATAGATTTTGATAGATTTTTTTGAAGAAAGTAATTAAAATGGAAATCAGTAGATAAGATGAAATCTAATGTGGGGTCTATACCGAAGTTTCAACTAATTAAACAAATTGAATTATTTTAATAAAGATCGGTGATGCGACCCATTGAGGAGGTGACACATGTCGGGCTAAATATTATTTATAACCTCCGCTTTATTATATAGTTACGATGATAGATAATTAGAATTTTTAAAATGTGATTCCTCTAACCTGTAGAGATACATGGGCAAATCTCAAACAAAATTTACATGAATGTGACCGTTGAAGATATCATCTTCATTCAATGGATTTGATCACCGGGCATTAATCCGTTTTTACCTGTTTAATTTGGATGAAAACAAAGCAGGCCTGGGCCAGAGTCCGTGACAGAGTGCGCGAAAGCCCAAGGTCCATACATTTGATATACTTGTATAGATTTGGACATTTAATTATAGTATTGAAGTAAACATGAATAATAAAATTTAAAATAAGACTTATATGACTTCATGTTAATTTGTGTTATATAATTTAACCTAAAAATACAAAATAGAAATAAACCAAAATTTTAACTTTTTATATGATCATATTGAAATAACGATTTATTAGTTTTAATATTTCTAAAATATTTAATGGCATTATTTGCTCTTAAATTTCATTCAAAAAATTGGGTAAAATAATTATAATTTATTATACAATTTATTAGTTAATAATACAGTAGTATGCATAAAATCAAACAAGTCAAATCTTAAATGGATAATGCATGAATCAATTTTTTAAGGACTTATAGGTGGGCAGTTAGGTGACGATACACGTATGCGAAATCAATCACAACTCGACATAGGTAAAATAAGCCACATCTTGACATGTGTTAATGAGATTTCTTCTTTAATATATAGATTTGATGGGATAAAGTACACGAGACAATATTTTGGTTCCTTATGCTTTGTCATATCTCAAGCTATAAAACTATTGAAAATGTAAGATCGTGGTCTCGTTTTAGATCGGTAAGGATCTTATGATCGGTAAGGATCTTATGCATTAGTATGTTGTCCAAATATGGTCTGTGGGGATGGAATTTATGGACTGAAAATTAATATATATATATATATATATATAGGTTTTGGTTCCGGTAGGGACCAATCTTATGGTAAGGAGAGGTGCTTATAGTAGAGACTCATCTTAGCCCTTGATTTTATTAAATAAACGGTCCAGATTATAAGGATAGTCCAAAGAGAAACTTGTTGCTGCACCAACGCGCGTTTCTTTCGTGCGCTCCAAGCCAGACGAAATCGAGAGATTGCTTCAACTCCAACAACGAAATCCACACGAAATCCAGACGAAATCCATGACGAATTCCAGAGATTAGGGCCGAAATTGATCGTTTTTCTTCAAATCCAGACGAAATCTAGAGATTAGGGCCGAAATTGATCGATTTTCCTCAATTAAGTGTGCTGATTGTGTTGATTTTGTGCTGATTGTTCTGATCGATTTTTTCCTGATTGTGTGATTTCGATTGTGGTGATTTTTCGAAATTCCTCTTGATTAAGTGTGTTGATTCTCTTCACAGTAAATTGTGTTGATTCTCTTGATTGTGTTGATTAAGTGTGCTGATTGTGTGATTTTTTCCTCCTGATTGTGTGATTTTGATTTTGACAGCAAATTGTGTTGAATTTCTCTTCACAGTAGTTTAAGTGTGTTGTTGATGTTGGTATTCTACTTTGTCATTCTGTAACAAATTGATTTCGATTTAGGCTTGGGATCCTGTTCTGAGATTGGATTCAATGAGTTTTTCACCAACTGTGGCCTATTTTAAAGGGTTGGAGGCTCTAAACTTCAGTTTAAACAAGATTTCCTGCCTTAGATCTCTTGACAAGCTTAGAATACCTGGACTTGTCCCGTAATATCTTGTCAGGGGTGGTTGGGGAGTCTTTGAATGGTCTGATCATGCTCAAGAATATAAGCCTTGGCAATAATCAGTTGAGTGGTCCAATCCCAAGTCACCTTGCTGAATGCAAGAACTTGACACTCATTGATTTGAGCTCAAATCACTTCAATGGGAACTTATCTTCTAGGATAGGAGAGCTGTCCATGTTACAGACTTTAATAGTGTCCTCCAACAACCTCACTGGTCCTATACCAGGAAATCTAGCCAATATCACGTCGCTCTCACGGTTTGCAGCAAATCAAAACCAGTTTTCTGGTGCAATCCCATATGGGATTTCAAAACACCTAACAAAATTAGACCTGAGTTATAATCTACTAAGTGGGTCAATACCAGGTGATTCCATGACTAACATTATCCTAACCATAACAAGCAGACACTAGATTTAACCCCTAAACTGCCAAAAACCTAAGCATCTCACACAGGAATCAATAGCAATTTTTTGAACTTCCATCCATAAAATTTTGAACTACTCACATAAAAAGTTGAACAAGAGCAAGAGAAAGAAAGAAAATAGTCCTAGGACAAATTTCACAGCAGAAAAATGAAGATCTCACAAATTTCACAAGAGTCCGCAACTGAAGGTAGTAAGAGTTCTCACCATCTCTGATTAGTTTACCTCAACTGTTTGAATTTAACTCGTTAGATTAGGAAGCTAACTCATGACCAACAAATTAGATATTTGGAGGCAATGGAATGGTGTGAAAAGACATTTACAAGCTATACCTCTTGTGCAATTTTCTAATGCAGATGAAGAATGTGAAAAGACTGGTGAAGATGTTGCTGAGAGTGAAGAGTTGAGGAAGGCTTTTGAAAAATGGAAGTCTAAGACATTTTCTTTGACAGTGCCTCTTAGTATTGTTTCCTTACGTGACTTCACAGCAGAAAAATGAAGATCTCACAAATTTCACAAGAGTCCGCAACTGAAGGTAGTAAGAGTTCTCACCATCTCTGATTAGTTTACCTCAATTGTTTGAATTTAACTCGTTAGATTAGGAAGCTAACTCATGACCAACAAATTAGATATTTGGAGGCAATGGAATGGTGTGAAAAGACATTTACAAGCTATACCTCTTGTGCAATTTTCTAATGCAGATGAAGAATGTGAAAAGACTGGTGAAGATGTTGCTAAGAGTGAAGAGTTGAGGAAGGCTTTTGAAAAATGGAAGTCTAAGACATTTTCTTTGACAGTGCCTCTTAGTATTGTTTCCTTACGTGGCTTTGTACCAGTGTTCTAAAAAACGCTAGGCGGAAGCTGGGCGGTGGGATGGGGCCTAGCGCCTAGGCGGCTAGGCGGGGGCCTAGGCGGAGCCTAGGTGGATTTGTAAGTTATTGGAAATATAAGATTATTATTCTTATTTGGTGAGAATATAGATAAAAGAACAATCTCATCTTAATATTTATGTATAAATTGGCACCTTGATCCCCATCTAGCCATAACTTAGACCCGCCCATCCCGCCTAGGAGGTCGTCTAAGCTGCCTAGGGGCCCGCCTAGACCACCTAACTAACTAGCCCAGCCGCCTAGGGGCCCGCTAGACCACCTAACTAACTAGCCCGACCGCCTAGGGGCTCGCCTAGACCGCCTAACCAACTAGCCCAACCGCCTAGGCGCCCGCCTACACTACCTAGACGCCCGTTTAGACCGCCTAGGTGCTCGCCTAACCCACTTAGCCGCCCAGCCAACCGCCTAGGGCCTAGTCGGGACGGTGGGGCACCGCCTAGCGCCTAGGCGGGGCCTAGGCGGGCGCCTAGACCGATTTTTAGAACACTGCTTTGTACCTCCCTCTTGGATCAAGGTCTGTTCTATGGCCTTGAATGTAAATTATCCAGGTGTTATACAACTATTTCTGTATTCTGATTGTGCCAATTTCGCGTATGTTGAGCAAAAATGTACACAAAATTGCAAAACATATAATAATTATTTTTATTTTAGTTCGACCCTCTCTTTTGACTCTTTTGATTAAAAGTAATATCGATACAAAGTATTTAATGGTTTTTATGATTTGGGCTGCACCCAATTTTATGGGTTGCCTACGTATCTCTTTTCTAGAGAATCAAGCCTTACGTAGTTCAAAATGTATTATTTTTTTACTTGTTTTGTTTTGTTGTTTATGTTTGATTTTCATGCATCAGCGGAATAAACTCGAACCCACCTTCTAGGAAGGGTTGCTCGGATTCGAACCAACTATCATCTGCGTGATGTGAATAAGATCAAACCCACCTTCTAGGAAGGGTTGTCTAATCTCTTCAC
The DNA here is from genome assembly GCA_934048045.1 of Polygonum aviculare. Lineage (NCBI taxonomy): Eukaryota > Viridiplantae > Streptophyta > Magnoliopsida > Caryophyllales > Polygonaceae > Polygonum > Polygonum aviculare. The sequence continues at coordinate 30,879,520 of OW204028.1, read as the reverse complement.
TATCAAACATAAGGCTAAAGGATTTTTATATATTTTTAATTTAATTTGATTTAATTTGATTTGCGACTGAATACAACATAATCATATTTTATGTCGTATTTCCTACGTATCCATTTATGTGATATGGAATCAAGTCAAACGTAGTTCTTAAAGACATTAGAATTTGATTGAAGGTTTGTGATTGAACTTAACGTGTGCATACGTTAAATTTCCTACGTACCCGTACGTAACGGGATCAAATCATACGTAGTTCTATAGATTAAACTTAATCAATCATTTTTTATTTAACGATTGACAAAATTAAATTTAAAAACTCACGCTAGGTTTACACGTGGGCATTTTACTTTATAATCTTAATTAATAGCTATATAAGCAAAAGGTTAACCACGTACATAAGGGGCTATATGTTCATGCCTTTTGTATGTAACCTGATCAACACAATAGTATATATATTTTTGATACACATACTATATTTCGAGTATCTTAATTAATTAACCAAATCTCAATCAGATTTCTTCTCTCCTCCTTAAACCACGTTTGAATTCAAGTTTTAAATGCAAATTTGGAACTTTAGGCCCACTTAATTCATGCATTTCAATTGGGCCATAAAAAAAATTAACCAACGTATGTGTATTGTCTTTTGATCAAACGTATGAGTATTCTTATCTTCGAATAAAGATATTTTTTGATTTCTTAATTAATATCATATTTCTCACGTTTAGGGTTCATTCAAGCAAATCAAATAACTTCAACAATTTGCTTCGACTCCTTGACTTGAGAGTTCAGAGATCCCAAAACAGGTCAGAATCTCCATTGACTACAATTTTTCTTAGCCAGCAAGTTGTTTTAAAACGTGGATTATTCAATGTTTAAAGTCCAAAACCTAAATTTTCAATCTACTGCAACTTTTGCCAACAGAGAAGAGGATCTAGTTTTGTATCCGTATTTCGGTCGCACAGTACATCGTCAAATTGTACCAAGTGCATGTCCACGTACACATAACTGTGAAGTTCTATAATCTCTCCTTGTCTTTTTAAAGCGACATGGCTGATTCTATTTGATTATTTATTAAGTCACGTAATTTTATAGTATGAAAATTGTCATATGAACAAGTGTTCGCCGGCACTATGTACGGCAAATTTCCGAGGCAATTTCGGCATTATAACGGCATAGAAAAAGGCTAATTGGTGTGGTGTTCGGATCCATTCGGTTCCTCCCACGCCACAAGTTAACGTACATGGTGTTCGGATCCATTCGGTTCCTCCCAGGCCATGACGTTAACCCATTTTCAAATATGTTTTAAAACGAAATCAATTTTCGGTGTGGCGTTCGGATCCACTCGGTTCCTCCCGGGCCACAAAATTGGTTTTAAAAAAACATTTAGAGGGATTAGAACGCATGTAAACATATACATGCACTACCTTTCTCAACGTTGAATGAATGGTAGACCGATGTACTGTGTGCACGTACACTTTGGTTTTGTTAATAACTTCTCTTTGTTTGTTTGCAGGAAAGAAGATTGAGAATTTGGTCTTGGTAACCGGCCAACGTGTGGAACCCCTCCCATATTTATATGAGAGAGTTTGTAAGTGGTTAATTAACTTCTTTTCTTAACTTCTTCTTTTAACTTCTTTTCTTTAAATTGAACAAAGTTTTTTTTGTTTACAGATTAGTCTTCGATTTAACCGAGCCCCCATTTTAAGATTAAATAGCATGATGCCCATGTAATATTTCATGGTATTTTGGACAGAGGAAGAAGCTAATTGATCCACTTTTTTTATCCATTTGTTGAGTTTTTTTTATATATGTATATATATCACATATAATATACTCCAAAGGGTTTATTTTATCATGCACTTCACGTATTAATATTTGTGCATTTAATTTGAAATTTATGGCAAACAGCGTAAAACAAATAGATTTTTTTGAACTTTCATCTATAAAATTTTGAACTACTCACATAAAAAATTGAACAAGATCAAGAGAAAGAAATAAAATAATCCTAGGACAAATTTCACAACAAAAAAATGACGATCTCACAAATTTCACAGGACGATAGAGCTAAGAGCAAGAGAAAATGAACAAGAGAAATCACAAAATCAGAAGTACTACTCTAATGAACAAGAAGTTCATAAGAGAAATCAGTAACAAAATCAGAGCAAAATGAACAGACAACTATAGATTATAACAAAATCAGAGCAATTTAGTCTTCGAAGGAATCAAGATCCACAAAGAACCAATATACATCAAATCAAAGAAAAAACTAGAATACACGTAGTCAGCTCATATCTAAACCTCAGATCAGCTCCTAATAAAAGACAACTACAGCACAAATCCTAAATTTGAAGGACGACACCCCCATGAAAGATGGGATCTTCTTCATCATCTGAGCTGCTTTCATCATCCTTTTCTTCAGCATCATTATCGCCATCTACAATAGCATCTTCAAGCTCCTCATCTTCATCCCCATATGAACTAGAATCTGTAGAGTTTTCTGGTTGAGACTCTTGCTTTTTGATTCTCTTTTTGGGAATCATCTCAGCCAATGTTGTGTCATCTACATTAGTTAAAAAAATTGAACAATCAGATAATTGAACGTTTTTAGATATATTCTGAACTAGTCAAGCTTTACCTACATTTTTACATACTCACCTTCATCAGCAGATTGCCTTTTCCTTGGAGGCATTTTTTCTTTTTTAGTGTACACCTGTTCAAGTAAACACATTAGGTTTTAAATAAATCCAATAGAAAATCGTTAAAGAAAAATTTAAACTACTTACACAAAAAATTGAACTATCAGTACAAAAAATTGAACTATCAGCACAAAACATTGAACTATCAGTACAAAAATTAAACAATCATGATGCCAGTTTGAAAGCATAAAAACATTTAATCAAGATCTCAGAATAGTCATCTAGAAGGCGCATATGTCACTAACGGATTCCACCACAACTCTAGGAGATGGAATATACATTGACTACTGGAGATGTTAATCAAGATCAGTCATCATGTTATTCATAAGCAGGCACTAAGCATGAAAATCAAAATCAAAACATACAGCAGTTGAGAAGTTTTTGTTTTATGTTCTCTCAGCAACACACTCTTCCAGCTCACAAAGGTCAATAACACAGATTGAATCTCTCCGGTGCAAGCTAATAGTAAGATCCAAAAACTTGCAATTGAAATAGCAAAATGCTAGATTTTCTCCATTCCCCCTATCTCCTGAGCTACAATTCAAGATCCAGATTCAAACACCAGCTCAAGCAAATCTTGAGACACAAAAACATAACAAGCAAGCGCTAGATTTAACCCCTAAACTGCCAAAAACCTAACTGGCTTCAGCATCCCACACAGGAATCAATAGAAAATTTTTGAACTTCAATCTATAAAAATTTGAACTACTCACATAAAAATTTGAACTAAAGAATCTAAAGGGAAACAATAGCAAATGCAGGAATCAAACATGCTCGAATCCATCCTTAGCAAACAGAGAAGTACAAGAACTCGATTTTTAAGGTCTTCACAAATCAAAGTTTTCGTACATCAAAACCCTAGCAACATGCACCAATTCACAAATCATAACCCTAGGACACAATAAACAAATCAGCGATTTCAAACCTGTTCAAACGCTAACCTGTTCAAACGCAATAACACTAACCTGTTCAAACATGCACCAATGGACTTCTTCACAGATGGTCAGAAGTAAAAAACACTAACCTGTTCAAACGCAAAATCAACGATTTCAAACCAGCGACTTCAAATCAGGAGACAAGACACCAGCGGCTTTAAATCAGGAGTCAGGACACTAGCGCAAACAAGAGAAGTGCTCGAGAAATAAACCCTAACCTGTTCGAAATCGAAGAAATCGAAGCAATCAACCCTAGGTCAGAAGTAATCAACCCTAACCTGTTCGAAATCGAAGAAATCAACCCTAACCTGTTAGAAATCAGCGCAAGAGAAGTGCTCGAGGGTGACTCGAAGTTGACGGACACCAGCGAAAATCAGCGCAAATCGACGAATGGAGAGCGATTGGACACCATCGATTAATCAACGTCGACGGACACCAGCGATTTGGAGAGCGATTGGAGTCGTGGAGAGGAGTTGTGGTTGTCCGGGAGAGCAGCAGTCGGGGAGAGCTCCAAACAAATGGAGAGAGAGAAATGCCAAGCAAGGGAAGAGGGAAGGGTTTTGTGTACACCAGCGAAAATTACAATTATACCCTCAAATTTTTATGTAAAAGTGCGCGCCTCTAGCCTGTAAGAGTTAATCTGGTTCTTTTATTTATTTAAATGGACGGATGGGATTAGTCCTTACTATAAGGATAGTCCTTACTATAAGATAGTCCCTACCGGAACCCGACTCCAACTCTATATATATATATATAAGTCGTAAGGATTGGAGCCACCACGTTGTACCACCTCAGTTTTTTCCACATGTTGATCCCACATTACGCCACCGAGGATTTTTCCACATGTCAACATATTGTTAAGCCACATCATATAATTTTTAGTTACTAATTAAGCCATGTCATATAAATTATTTACAAAACACTTAGATCCTTTCCGAATTTACTCTCTCTCTCTCTCTCTCTCTCTCTCTCTCTCAATAATAAAATAATCCCTATTATTTTGAATATGGTAGTGAAGATTATTAGACAAAATTATCTATTTTATTTTTAATTCTAAATTATTTTACAATATTTTATTCATCTCAATTTGATACGATTACATAATATTAAATTACTATCAACTAATTGTGATGTTTTTATATTATTTTATTCTAAATTCAATTACAAATATAAAAATAGTTATTTTGTTCGATTTTAATGTTTATGTATTAATAAAACTTAATGTAATTTAATTTTGTATCATCTTAATATTTGTGATGTTGCTATTTTATTTTATAATTTTGACAAATGGAATATACTTAAAAATATTTATATTTAAATTTTGATCAAATCTCTACTGCCAAAATTTTTATTCAATTCTACATTATCTATTATTATATTCCAAAACAAAATGCCATATGTTACTTAAAAATAAAAACCTTTTTAATCTTATATTATCAAAATTTATCAAGTCTTTCATCAAAGATCCTTAATAAAAATTCAAATCTTTTATCGAGGAAATAATTTTTTTCATTCAAGTACTATTTCTTTAAATAAACGTGTTTAATTTTTATTTTTATTAAGAAATTTCTTAAATGAAAGATTTGATAAAGATTAATTAAATCCCTATTACCCAACCAATATAGATCCAATCTCTTGATCATATCAAATCTCTTCATTTATCTCCTTAAATTAAACTAAAATGTACACATTAAATCTTTAGCGAATCAAGAGATTTGATTAAAATAAAATTATACAGGTTTATCAAATCTTTTATCTAAAAGTCTGTTGATTTATTTAAAAAAATATATATTCGATGGTTCATTTTAGGTTTCTACTTCCTAATTTACTATGAAACAGGTTTTCTCTTTTTCGTTATTAATATACTTCCCTTTGATTATGTATTATGTACGTACATAGGAATTTTATATCGTTGTATAGAACTATATACATATTTGTATAAATATGATCAATTTACTATAACATAACCCGCTTCAATTTTATTATTTATTGAAAGTAAAAAGTGGTTGATGTTAAATAAATATATTATAATATTTTAGGAAATATCTTATAATTTTTTTGAGAGATGTATCATAATTCATAATTGAACCATACTATATTTCAATATAGATAAACTTTAAAAAGTGTATTTGTCTCTTTTCATTCATATAAGGAAACAAAGCATCAATAGTTATTTAAAGATAAATATTGATGATTAAATATTTTATCTAAGCATGAAAAATCATATTATTATTTTTTTAATAAATAATTTGTAAGCAGTAGGATTTAATGAGAATAGACTAATATACAATTACACAAGTTTTACCATTTTAACGTGACTAATTAATATATAAAATGTATATCCACATATATATTTATTTATTGACATAAAAAAACATGCATCATGTAAAATGATATAAATAAAATTTTAATAAAGTCTGCGCAGGGTGCGGGTAAATACGCTAGTATGTCTAATATTTCTATTGAATCGATATAGGTTTATTTTTTCATGTTTCCTCACAAATTCTAAGATTTACCAAAATTTTCTAATATTAACATCTTACAATGTAGTCTTAGCCTCTTATGACAAATAGTAGAAAAATCCTTCTCAATTTGATGATGGTTCACCAATGCATGTGCTTTGAGTTGGGCTTAATTTTGGGCCACTGCACCATTGGGCTACTTTAAGCTCAATTTATTTGAATTTGGTATGAAGTTTTCATGTCCAATTCTTCCAACTTCAGTTTATTTATTTCAGTCCGATTCAATATGATTCCAATTTAGGCAATTGTTTTTCTTAAATTAAAAAAAGAAGAAATTTTGTTGGATTTTAATTGTATTAAGAGCTTAAATTATTTTTAACGGGTTATCTCATGTTAATTTGACGACTTCTTAAATGGTCATCCCATTCTAGTTTTACTCTTGCTTCCATAAACTTAACTTTAGGATTCTTTGTCATCACTCAAACCTTGAAAAAAAAGAGTTTTTGTTGTCATGAGGAGCCTCTTAGTGCATTCTAAACTATTGGGGTGTTACAATCCCCACACTATCACCGAGGCCCAACGCAACAAGGATGTCTTCTGGGTTGAGTGACCGCCCTCCGAGCCCAACCAACTCGTAACTCAAAATTGAATCTAATAACATTCGTATGGTTCGAGACCTTAAAAGTGTCATCTCATGCCAACCTAAGGACTTTCAAGGAAGTCATTTATCCCGGTACTACTCTCACCTTTGCACTCTTAATTTCAAGGGTAAATTGAAGAAACACGTCTAGAATTCAAAATTGCTTAAACCACCCGCAAAGTAGGACTTCGTGCCCAAAATTAGAGTTGAGCATTCAAAATCGAAACGAATCGATAAAAACCAAACCAAATCAAAATTAAGTGATGAGAAGACTATTGTTAACATTTTCAAGAGAGCATTACCCTAGGATAGTCATTTGAGAGAAGACTTTGAGCTCGGAATGCAAACAAGCATGGCAAAGTTACAAGGCAAGTCATACACTTCACCAAACTTGAGGAAGATTCGGGACTAAGAATGAGGGACCGATCGCTTACAATGCCATAATGCATAATTCACAATGAAGGGAGACATACCTCAAAAAGAACATCATGACACATGATGATGGTCCATATTGTTTTTAACACACCTATCTACCTCATCTTGCCTCGCATCAAGCATGAATCGTACATCCGAAGGTCGGTGACATGTTTCCTTCAAGTAGACAAAGAGAAGAGTCTAGAGTTTTACTTGTAACACAAAATCCAAGGGCACTTGATCGATCATTGTGATGAGTACACATAATTTCTAAAAGATCTAGTGAGGTAGTGGCATCTACAAAGAAGATCCAACATCACGAAATGAATAGTCTCCCAAGGAAGATCTACAAAGAAGATCGAAGTGGTTCAATCCATAGAATTTGGTCACAAGAATGATGATATGAAAATAAGAAGTAAGCACATGAAGGCTTACCATAAGTTAGAAGTTATGAGAGTTCAACGAGCCACCCAAAACCCACAGTCAACAAAGGGGCAAGACATCACCTTTAGAGGTGCACGACCTAGTATGTTGGTTCCCCATAATGACAATATAGTTTTGACAATTAATATGAATGAACAAGATTTATAAAAGGCCATAGTCAATCTAGGAGGATACTCGAATTGTCCATACAACTTAACAACTTATAAGGATACTCGAACTTCCCACTAGGATACTTGCACAAGTGGATCTAGCTAGGAAAGAAATGTTGTTGAATTTTTGTTCGTATACCCTATAGTATGCTATCGAGGCATGTCCAGGATTCATGCTATGAAAGCAATACCTTCAACACTTTATCGATCGGATGATTTAATTCCCTAAAAGGGGAGGCCATGATTTGAGACACCGACCAAGAGATGAAGTGCCATGAATATAAAGGATGATGCGCTTTAATGCAGCGAGATGCCCATCGTGAGGATCATGCATAAACAAGCATACATGTTGTACTACAACAATGTCAGACCGAGTGAATGTGAGGTATTATAAGGCACCGATCAAGCTGTGTTACAAAATAGGATTAGACATTAGAGGACCCATCATTTGTAGACAACTTTACACTAAAGTCAACAGGAGTGACAACAAGCTTACAATTAGACATAGTAGCATGATCCACAATTTCACAAGCGTATTTGTCTTGAGTGAAAAATAGACTACCTGATGATAGCTTCTTGGTAGAGATTCCCAAGAAGTATGAGAGATGACCAAGGTTAGTCATAGCAAACTCAGCACAAAGCAGCTGAAAAATCTAAGTGCGAAGCAAATCCGAGGAAAGTGTGAGAATTATATCATCAACATACAACAATAGGTATGCCATAGTTTGTGCACGTCGGAAAATGAATAAGAATGAATTAGACCGACTAAAGTGGAAACCAATGTGATAAAGATTAGAGGCAGACAGATGAAATCAAGCCTTAGGAGCCCATATAGAGATTTCTTGAGCAATTAGACATGTTTAGGTTTACAATTGTCAACAAAACCTGGAGGTTGAAACACGTATACGGTTTCCTGTTAGTGACCATGTAAGAAATCATTATTAACATCCAGTTGACGAATAGATCACACCCAAAAGACAGTATATATCGTAGTAGGGAAAACCATAAGACTAAAGATCTCATAAAAATTCACACCAACTTCCTCAGATTGACCATTAGCAACTAAAAGAGCTTTGTATCGCTTAAGACTACCATCTGAATGAAACTTATGACGAAATAGCCACATACAACAGACCACATTAGCGCTAGTGGGATGAGGTATAAGAACCCATGTACTATTACTAATAAGAGCTTGATATGCATTATGCATACCAACAGGCCAATTAGGGTACAAAGGGCTTGTTTGTGGGATGTGGGTAGTGGGGATAAGGTTGGGGATGGAGATGAGAGGTTAAAATGTTGGCGAGGTTTATGAATTTCAGCTTTGCCCCAAGTTGTCATGGTGTGGGTGTTGTTTGGGGGAGGTGAAGAGGCCGGAGAATTTGGCGCGGTCTATGGCGAAGACTCGGGCTAGGAGTGGGGAGACATGGTCGCATCATGGGGAGGTGAGGCCGCGTCTTAATTAGCTACAAACGGGCATATTCGATGACATGGGCAGGGTAGGCAAAGACGCGATCGTGGTTTACGGTGGAGTGCTCGCGTTTTGAGGAGAGAAGTTTTGATTCGAGGACGCAGGGTGGACGATGAGTGAAGACGTGAGCGGGTCATAGGCGGGTGTGCCCGCGTTATGGGGACAAAAGGTCTGGTTCGAAGATGCCGACGGGATTGGTGAAGATGTGGGCGCATTTTGGGTGATTGTACCCGTGTTTTGACGTCAAAATGCCAGGTTTGGATATGCGGGCTGGTGAGGTGGAGACGCATGCGCATTTAGGGTGGGTTAGGATGTGATGTTAGGGTAAGGAGGTAGAGATGATGGCCTTGATGAGCCTTGGAAGTGATGAACAATGTTAGGCGATGAAGGGTCATTAAGATGATAAAATTCGTGCGAAATGTAATTTTGAAGAGATGGTTACTCAACGAATGAAATGAGTTCTCATCAAAGGTGACATGTCGAGATATAATAACACGTCGAGAAGAAAGGTTAAGGCTTATGTATCCCCAATGATCAACCGAATACCCAAGGAAGACACATGAGGAGGATCGAGGATTAAGTTTGTGAGGACAAATGGCTTATAGTTTGGGATAGAAGAGGTACCCGAAAACCCGAAGGTGAGAATAGGAGGGAGTTTTATTATAGAGATTTTGTGTTGGACACCGGATGGACAAGGTTTTGGTGGGTAAAGTACATGTTAAGGAGATAAGCAACGAGGTGAAGGGTATAGACCCAAAGCTCAATGGAAAGAGAGGCATGGATGAGAAGAGTACAAATAGTGTTGTTGATGCTCCTAATGATGTATTCGGCTTTGCCATTTTGGGAAGAAGTATGAGGGCGGGAGAAACGAAAGTTGATGCCATTTGTTTTAAAGAATTTGTGGAACTCAGAGTTATTGTATTCCCGACCATTGTCACATTGGAACAATTTAATGTCATGATTGAATTGAGTTTAATTTGATAATTTGTGAAACTTGACAAATATGTTGAAAACTTGAGACTTGTATGTGATTGGAAATACCCAAATGAAGTGAATGAAGTCATCAAGAAACACAAGATAGTAGTTTGAACCACATATTCTTGGAATAGAAGATCGATGTCCACAAATTCAATAGAAACATGGTTATTTTTATTAAACCGACGAACATACACAAGATTTTTGATTATATGAGGACGGCTTTGAGGTGTAAAGGACAACTTTTTGAGGGTAGAGCGGTTGTTTCAAGACGTGAAGTTGGTATCCACTTTCCATTGTTGATAATAACGGAATGAGGATTGTTTGTCATTAGGGACGATCCTCTAGTGTACATGTACTAGTTTTGTTCAAGTTAATAGAGGAATATGGTGTTGAAATTCTGAGAGAGGTCCGAACTAGAGAGAGTCCCATATGCATAATCCGAGAACATGAACTGTTGTTGATTTTCCAAAGGACGGGGTGGTGCACCAAGTATGCCAGCGGTGTTCGACGGAAACAGGCATGGTGGTTGATTCCAAGCATAATAAGGCCACTTTCCTTGATGCAAGTTGTTGTTTTGCTGAACAGGAACCCAGCCATATAGAGTGCATTGCAACAAGACGGTGTTGTCGTTGTTACCAAGTCGACGACCGCATCCATGACCTCGACCAAAGTTGTTACCATGATTAATGTACTAGACTCATAGGCGGAACCAGAACAAAAGTAATGCGGGGGCCAAATTTTTTTCCACTAAACATAATCAAAGTACAACTTATAGTCATTATAGAAAAAGTACAACCTCTACTAGAAACATAACAATTACTTAAATTGAACTCTACGCTCTTTCAAAGAGACAAAGTCATCAAGTATGTCATCAGAATTAAAACTCTTAGCAATCTCCTTCTCAATATAAATGCTCATATTGTCAGCCAAAAAATCATCCTCCATCCTATTTCTAAGCCGTGTTTTAAGGATCTTCATCGCTGAAAATGCTCTTTCACCAGTTGCTGTAGACACAGGAAGAGTCAATACAAGTCTAATCAATCTATCAATAAGATAATACCTACTTCTCCTCTCAGTCTCCACTAGTCTCCGACATAGTTGAGAAATTGACGACAATGATTGCAATTTTGGGTGGTTGTGCACATCAACTTCAAATGACCTCAATTGGTATCTCAGATTAACTTTCTCTTGATCAGTAAAATCAATTGGATAATATTTCTCAGCTAACATACATATGTTATCAACATTGTATGATTTGTATCCATTTTTAGGATCCAAAGCACTGCTGAGAGTTAAGAGCTCCATAGTAGACTCACAAAACCTACAATTCAGCTCCTCAAGTTGGACATCAATAGCAACATAAAATATATCAGCCTCAAAATGATGCTTCACTGTCACATCTCTTTTGCGTCGACGACTCCGACCTTCAAAATAAGGAGCACTCAAATCAGGTATTTCTATTTCATATTTGCTACAAAATGAAATGACTTCATTAAGAAAACCTTCCCAGCCAGCATCTCTAAGTTTTTGGATCAATTCCTTTGTATCTGAAACCAAATGCATCGCATTTAAAATGTCTTGGTTTTTCTTTTGCAAAGCTTGACAAAGATCATTTGTGATGCCCATGACCTCTTTCATCAAATGTAGAAGAAACACAAATTCAAATGAAGTAACCATTTTGTAAGCAGCATTAGCATCCCCGCGTTGAGAATAAACAAGACTGTCTTTCTCAATTTTCTCAAGCACTACAAGTGTTGGACCATATAATCTCAATAGGCTGCATAGAGAATGGAAGTGTGAACTCCACCGAGTATCTCCTACTCTTGTCAAACTACCTATCTGATTTGCTCCCTTTCTAGTTTCAAGTTCATCAATAGATAACAAATATGCAATTTCTTCCATTTGAGCATCTTGCAATTGATCATGACGTTTACTAGAAGAAGAAACCCCATTAATAACAAAGCTTAGATTTGTGAAAAATTGATGAACTGGGATTACCTCTCTAGCAGCAGCAACTAGAGTCAATTGCAACCTATGTGCAAAGCAATGCACATAATATGCGTATGGACAATCATTGATAAATAATGCTTGCAACCCTTTCCACTCACCGCGCATATTGCTTGCTCCATCATACCCTTGCCCGCGAATATTCTGAATATCAAGTGAATGACGAGACAGAATGTTACATATTTCATCCTTTAATGTTCTAGCAGTAGTGTCTGGAACATGAGAGACATCAAAGAACCGCTCTTGTACAAACCCATCTTTATCGACAAATCTCAATACAAGAGCCATTTGTTCTCTTTTAGATTCATCTCGGGCCTCATCAACAATAATACAGAACTTAGAATCCCCTATGTCATCTCTGATCCTACTTCTTACTTTGCTAGCAATTACTTGTAGAAGCTCCTTTTGAATGAGAGGTGATATATACTTGGCATTTTTTGGAGCATTATCTAGAACCGTACGAGCAACTTTTTCATCATAAGAAGCCAAAAGCTTAATCAACTCAATAAAATTACCCTGATTACGTGACTCTTCAGTTTCATCATGACCCCTGAAAGCACAACCCTGAGCTGAAAGGAAAAGAACTGCATCAATAGAAGTCTTCACTCTCAATCGGTTACTTAGAATCTGCTCGCGACTTTGTGCATTGATTACTTTGTCTATATGCTTTGATTGGTTCAATAAGTCCTCACAAGCTTGCACTGCTTTATTATGAGGCGATAAAGAATCATCTCCAATGTGCATCAGAAAAGCACAACACTTTCCATTATTCACTTTCTTCCAACTTTTGAATCCCTTCACACTAAACACATCCCAACCAGGTCTGCCAACTGGTTTCGTAGTAAATAGATAACATGGCAAGCAATATGCAACATCTTCAGAAGGAGAATACTCAAGCCAAGAAGAAAATTGTGTGTACCAGGATTCCTGAAACCGACGAAGATGCTTCTTTCCAGACTTAGGATATTCAGAAAGACGAATCTGATATGGGCCTAGATTCAAATAAGCTCGTCTGATCTCATCCCGCTTGTTGGGTGGATACTCCCAAATCTTTGGACGTTTTCCTGGATCCCGCTCAATACCAGAAGTATCAACTTTATTGTCATTGACTTCACATCGTATAGTTTCCAACTCAGTTTCTTCAACAATTGGAGGATTTGAAGACGGACGGTCTGTAGGATTGACACTGGAAGTTGCACTACCATCCAATTCTTTTCTTTTGAAGAATGAGTGAATTGTTTTCATTTTAGACTCCTTACCCATGATTCTACAATCAAATAAACAAAGTCAACTAGTCAATTAAAAAACAGAATGATAGCAAACTTAACATTACAGCACACAATAAAATAATTTTTTTTTACATAGCTTTTACAAATTTCACAGACATTGAGTTGCTTAATTGTTTGATTTGAAATTAAGCAGTGTAATTAAAAACTTATGATGAAGACAAACATAATTAATCCTAACCAAAAGAAGAAAAATAATTAATTTGACAATGTTTCGTGTAATTGGAGAATTCACAATACATACGGTACAATGGTACTGTACAATGGAACAATATACAAACCAAAAGGTAAAAGTTACGGAGTACCTTTAATCTTTGATGATAAACAGTAAGTTGTAGGCAATTGCAATGGGGGAAGAGTTTGGAAGGATGGGACAAGACAAGACTTCAATAGTTGAATTAGGGAGAATTGAAGAAACCCTACGCCACTTTTCTGACGTCTCTCAACTTTTTCAATTACTCTTTTTTTTTTATGGTTTCCTTGTGGGACCCCTTTTCTAATTTCCCCCATTTTTAGTTAATAAAAGTTTCTTATTTTCTTTGTGGGGGTCAAGTATAGTACAAAACTCCTTATTTTATGTATATATCTTTTTCTCTTAGCTATATACTACTAAAAAAAAAATTTTTTTGGGGGGGCCATGGCCCCCACTGGCCATACAATAGTTCCGCCAATGACTAGACTTACATGTGCACCTAGCTAGTGTTGTAGTTTGTTTTCGTCTTTTCCATGAAGGAGTAATCGTTCATGATAAAAAAAAAACTTGCATATAATATAGACATTGAAAACTTATATTAAGTTACATGATCATATTGATTTGGTAGTACAACAGTATTACATCATAATCGGCAAATGATTCAACAATTCCTAATACAATCAAGCACAATAGAAAAAAAAAAAGAAGCAAATCTTCTACATAAAGTATATAAGCATTTTGTCTTGCACCCTATAGCTAAGATTCTACATATTCTTCTTAAATATTCAATTCAATAAATTGTGTCCTTACACTAATTAATAATCACACTATGTGCACACAACATACAAAATTAATTAGATGAGGTTATACTCGATATGTATCATATTTAATTTTACGAGGTTGGCCGGGTCAATCACTTAAATATATTGAAGTACAAAAGCACTATACCATTAATTGCCATGATGATCAATTGACCCCATATATATGATCTCCCAATTGATCATAGTGGTGATGAAGATGATGACTATGAGACGTTGCTCCATGCCCTAAGTTGTTGATCTCTTGAAAGCCCACGTCCCACAAGAGCCCATAATCATCCAAGCCCTCATCATCATCAAACTTTGATGGTTGATCATCATCCATCATGATCACATCATTGAAGGAGCAATTGATCATTGCACTAATGGGATTAACTCCATCCTTGAGGATTTGCATCAAAGGGCTAGGGCTTAGCATGGTTGAGTTGCATAAGGAATTCGGGTCTTCGGTTCGGGTATAGTTTTGCGCTTGAGGACTCGGGTTCAGGTTGAACGGGTCGGATCTTTGGTAGCCATAAGCGATGGCGTTTCCTTGAGCATCGGGTGGAGGGGGCGAAGCTAGCGTTGGTGGCGGAGAGGTGGTGGTGGTGGTTGAAGAGGAGTCAAACAAGTGAGGACTATTGTGGCTCTCCCCTTTGCTCTTGTAGAAGACTCTACATAGAACCCAATCTTCCTACAAAATCATATGGAGAATATTCCCATTTCGCAATCAATGAATTATACAAGAAAAATTAAAGTTCATCAATTGAAAAGTATTCCATCATTCAACCAAAAAAGAAGAAGAAGTATTCAATCATGTATTCAATCATTTGTGTTATGAAAGAATAGTAGTTTTAAGGGTTTGTCTATAATTAATTCGGTAAGCTACATTCTGATTTCTAAACACCCTTCATACATTCTGATTGATTATCGTCAAAAGCATTTTGGGAAAAATAAAATAAAATAAATAAATAATAAATAAATAAATAAACGTTTTAATAAAATTATCTCATATGCACTAATGCACATAGGTTGTAAAATACAGTTTTTGAATATTAGACGCTAAAAATGTACAAATCTAATAAAATAATTTTAGAAAGGAAAACTTAAGGACATAAATGAAAAATAAGGATCAATTAATATATACAAATCTAAGAAAATACCCATACATTCTGATTAATTATCGTCAAAAGCATTTTCAAAACAAGAAAATGAATTAAATGAATTAATAAATAAATAAATATACGATCTTTTAAAATTATCTCATATGCACTAATGCACATAGGTTTTAAAATACAATTTTTGAATATTAGACGCTAAAAAATGTACAAATCTAATCTAATAAAATAATTTTAGAAAGGAAAACTTAAGGACATAAGCTAAAAAGAAGGAACAATTAATATATACCTTTGGTGGCGTATGAGGAGCTTCCAAGCGAAACTCGTGCATGATCCAACCCGTTTTGAACCCGTTAGGAGCCCGACTCCTATAGAAAACAAGCGTCTTCCTCATCCCCACGACTTGTCGGGTATTCGGGTCGGATACTATCCGATCCTTACCCGTCGCTTTCCAGTATCCGCTTGCCGTCGCCCGGTTCGTCCTGAATCCCGTTGCGTACTTACGGTCCCGGAAGCTAAAGAAGTACCACTCGCTCCCGTTCAGTTTTGCCACGTCTGCATTTAATTATTATATATGAAAAATAAATAATTAAAATCGAATTAAAAAAAAAAAGAAAAGAGAGCAAGCAAGCGATCAATTGTGAAAGCGTATACGTACGTCTAGCTTAATACAGCTGCAAATATTCCATACATAGAAATGCCCAGCAATGATTGGGCATCAATCTTGTTGTTATTAGTCTAATGGCTTGTGCTATAAGTTAACTAGTTAATTTTTTCACTATAGTCTTTGGTTTGTTTTATTTATTTTTTCCCTAATTTTGTAGTGGAAAACTGAAAATATATATTCACCGATTTTCATGGGTTTTTTTATTTTATTTTATATAACGTTTAAGGTTTAGTGCGTGTTTGATAAGATTAGAAACAAAAGTAAGATAGATAACGTTATATGTCGACCAAAAAAAAAAGTATACGTGTTATATGGATAAGTAATTAAATTCACATTGATGTGTTTTTGAAAAAGAATTCTTGCGTACTAGGGTTTAATTAGAAAGTTTGGAGGATAAGAAACCCTAATTAAGTGGACTGATGTTGACGTGAATGAATCGTCTTTGGCAATTCTCTATGTATAGTAACTTCCCCACCAAGTAAAAAAAAAAAAAGAATAATTAATTAATTAAATTACAAGAAAAAAATCTCAGGCTCCGGCCAAATGAAGAATTGATTTGAGATTACGGATGATCATAATTAGCAAGCTAACAGATCGAGCCTTACAAATTAATAACCTATAGCTTGAAGTAGCATTTTGAAGCTTTTAAGCAAACTTAATTGCATTTGTTTACTCTATACCAAAAATAGATGGCATAAATACATATATCTTTAATGTATTAAATCACACAAAGACAGTAATTTTTATTCTCCAAATTAAATAGAAACAACAAACTGCAATTAATGCCTTAATTGAAGGCGTTCTTTCTATGTAGCATGAGGTCCCTCGATCTAATTATTAGCACCTAATTTATTCCTCTAAGAAAGTGAGTGAAAGGTGAACCACAACTACATTCATAAAGGAGACAAGGAGAATAAGAATCAAAGAAATTTAGCACCCCTCAAAAAATAAAACTTAGGATCTTAATTAGCATGTGACACAGCTATAAGCACTAATTTGCTCGATACATAAATTGACGAAAAGAGTAAAGGAATATATGAAAAGGTGAAGATTAAAATAGTAGTATATGTCAAACTCATTAAGGGTCCGTTTGGATCGATCAATATTTCGAAAATTGGGCGATCCAAACAGACCCGCGAACAGACCCACGTAACCAAGATAACAAGAAGATATATGAAAGATGAAGAAGAGAGAGATATATGGAAGACGAACCGGGAAGTTGCCAAGGCTCGCAAGTATGCAAGTCGATTTCCACCAGAGTTCCCTTCAAGGCCGCTTCGTTTGCGATCTTCTTGTGGAGATAATGACACACCAATTCCTCGTCGCTCGGGTAGAACCGGAAACCGGGTGGAAGTGTTTCTCCTATATCCTTCAAACCCATCTCCTTTCAAGTTGTTAGCTAGTATTGATCAACCAAGATTGAGTTGAAGAAGAACAAGCTAGCTATAGTGTATTAGGAGTAAATAATATTATAAGCTAATATATGAGCTCGAGGAATATTGGGTACGTTGTAGAAAAGGGAGAGATATCAAGATCAAGTAATATTATACCATAAGAAATTAGTAGAATTGCAAGATTGGTTTTTGAATGGGGAGATGGAGAGTATCGATCAATTTATAAAGAAATGAGAGGAAGTATGTGTCAAATTGGGCCCCTAAATGTTGAAATTTTGTTTACTTTTAAAGGTGCTTTTTGGAGCTAAAATGATAGAAGAATGCTTGTGTGGGTAGTTAAGTTATACTATATGTGTGGTGAACTTCTCGGAAAAAGCCCGATCTCACAAATAAATTGCCTTTACATCTTCTAAAGGAGTGAGGTGAATAGGGAGTTAAGGAGAGTGGGCCCACGTAGGAGTAATTAGCCACATATATGAACAACCTTCCAATAGAATTTATTAGGGCAATTTATGGAACCTTTGTTTTTGTTTAATCTTTAGCTACGTTGCTAAAAAAAAAAAATCTTTAGCTACGTGGCCCATTTTAAAAGTATGACTTGGTGACAAGAATCACCAATATTTTAAACAAGTCTAAAATATTAAATTGTCATGTCAGACATCCGATCGATACATCGCCGATTTCACATAAAAATTGTCGGAAAATGATTTTGGATCGTTTTGGTTAATATTGCGATAGTTCATATCGTTGACAATGATTTTCAAACTTCAGATCATTTTTTTACTGAAAGTTGATACTTTAGATTATTTTGAGTTATTTTTTCATTTAGTTATTATCATTGGCAAAAAAGTTTAGTTCTTTAAATCGATCTCTATGCTTTATCTATTTTCACTCATGGGGTTCTATAATGCCAACTCGAGCTTGTATTCAATTTTCTCTCATATGGTATTAGAGCATTTTGTTTAACGACGGGACAATCCTACGAGTTCTCAATGATTGCTATTGAATAAGATCATCACCAACGACTGCCTTGCCAACGACTGACACCACCAATGAACCATCTTCTACCACCATGGTCCATATATGACCAATAGCCACAAAACTGAGCCAGATATGCTCTACTCGACTCTAACAAACTGAGATCGCCTTTGGGTTGTCCCTTCTTAAAAAAGATAAAACGTAACCCAATCGTATTTGGCAAAAAAAAAATCGAATAACATCAACTACTATAACAAGCTATCCGCTCTTGCAAACCTCCCAACAAAACCAAGATCTGTTCTGCTTGATCTCTAACAAAACCAAAGATTAGCATTGTTCAACTAGAACAAAAGCTAGACAAGCTTAGTGGGGCTCAACATCGGCCCCAAGTTTAAGAAATGAACTCCAAGCAAAGGCTTTATCTTCAACTAGAGTTTCTTATATTTGGTTTAAGATAGTTTAGTTTTATTCCAATCTCTAAACTTGAGTGATGTGTTCTGTATATACACAAAATCTTGAGGTGTACAAGTTTCCACTTCTTCTTTACTTCTCCTTCCTCAAACGTTGTTGGGGCAAGGGTCCTCTTAATTCACCTCTGATGCATGTGTATTTATGATAGAAGGAGGAGTAGGGTCAAGACCGAAAATCACCCCTAGGACTGTCCAAGTCGAGTTCCCTGACCCAAACAAGTTGATTACTTGCTACCCAATATATCCACTAGAATATTCTATCTTAGTTTAAGATAGAATATTCCATAATAAATAAACCTAATCTAGAATATCTACCTTATTAAATAATCACAAGACTAAGAAATAGCGTTTAAGGTGCATGTCATTAATAAAGAGATAAAAAGATCATAAATAAAATCACATAGGATAGCAAGGATATTAAAAGATAATATCTCCTAATTTAATAAAGAAAAATAATCGAGATTACCTACGGAATTTACCCGCTCACATATTCAATGATGAACCTCTTTATTTTAGAATTAGTACTAAGTTTTTTTGTTGTAACGAGAGATCGAACGAGAACAATAAAGTAAGAGCGACACACAGATTTACGTAGTTTGGTAACGGTGTTTTACCTACGTCCACGGGCAGAGAAACCGTATATTATGATGGAAGACTGAATTCGGATTACAGAGATCTAGGTATTTCGAGAGCTTATATAGTAACTCGAGAAACCCTAGTTACAATTATGGGCCGCAGGCCTAAAACAGATTACGACAGGCCCAGAAATAGAATACATAGTATACTGTTTGGCCCGGGGGCTACTCCACCCCCTGGACCCCATACTCGCTGACCGGTCAGCAAGACCCCCGTGCTACCTGTCGCAGTGTGTTTCAGATTCAAGGCACATTAACAATTTTGCTCAAAAGCCAACAATAGTTGTAGGCTATTTAGTACGCGTTTTATGTTCAATTCGAGAATCCATGATCTTTGAAAAATAAAGTAAAAGTTTAGATCATAAAGTCTAAGGACATAGGGTTATGAGATGCTTTGGGAATACGATCGAGAGTGTTTGGAAGATACGTAGGAAAGTTCACAGGTACTACATATGCTACGTACCAAATGTCACCCATAAATACATCCAATCAATTACCTAAATTATGTGTTTGTGTGTGTGATAAGAAAAAGTGTGTAAGTTTATAAAGGTTGGTCCATTGATGATCCTTTTGCCAACTTACACCTTTTACCATATCTATGGATGTGAAATTTTAAAGGGATATGAGTTTGTCATCTCTATCTGTAAATTAGAGAATAATATTTGAGTGGAAAATTCAAGATAATTGGTTCTCTAATTTCTACTATCCCTTCGATTTGATGATCGAGCTTCGAAGAAATGTGAGAATATTTGAGATCAATTAATGGACCACCTTACGGGGCCACCACCTCATCATATGACCAAAAACATTATCCAATTCAAGCTAGTATATCATTTTGGCTTCCATTTTTAATTTTAAAAATACTTTAGAAAATCAATATAAAATCTGGCTTACGAAAAATTTGTAGGAATTGACAGATTGCAAATAAGTATGAAAGCAAGGACTATATTCTTCATAGTTCTCATTTGTTTTTCCTAAGTAACAATGAGGAAATTTCTATCCTAATGCTCATTATCGATAGAACTAACAAACGTATCATTCGGATCGGATTTATTCGACTCAAATATCTAATTCAGGTTATATTCGGATCGGATCAGATTGGATTCGGATGTTGTTCACTTTTAGGTTTAGTTTAGTTCAGGTCCTTTTCGGATCGTAATACTTCAGATTGTTTCGAATCAGATTGAACCTGATTCAGATGTTGTTCGGCTTCGATTCTAGTTAGGATCGGGTCCTTTTTCAGATTGTAAGACTTCAAATTGCTTCGAATCGGATCATTTCGAATAGGCTCAATTCGAATTTGGGGGTTATTTGGATTCAAGTTTTTTTCGGATATACTTCAGGTCATTTCGGATTGGGTCTATTCAAGTTTAGGTGATATTTGAATTTAGACCCTTTTTTTTTCCTGATTCTCATAGCGTGCATAGTTTTGTTTTATGGATTCACCGTATAAACTATTTACTATATTCTCTTGCAACAGTGGAAACATTACTTCTGAGGTGGATTGAAACAAATATAGTTGATGCTTCGTTCGCACTAGGATCAATCATTAGTACTATAGTTGATGCTTTTGAGGTGGATTTATAGACATTATTTCTAATATTTGTAGTAATTTATATATTTTTAATTATTATAATATTAAAATAAAAATTTATAAATATATGATAAGAATTTATCTAAAATTAACTTAATCACATGTTTTAATTCAGAATAAAAGAAATAAGACTTTTTGAAAGTTATATAATATAAATATATTAATCCTAATAAAAATTAATCAATACATAAATTTTTATAAATAAGATTCATTGAAAATATACCATAATAATACACTAATTAATTAATAATCAAGAAAATTAAATTAAAATTTATCAAAAATAGAACGGGCTCCATAATTATTAATTATATTTAGCATTAAATTGAGAATATTCTTTCACTAAACCAACTTGTAATTCATGTATTTACTTCACTATTTTATTGATAATATATTTTTTAAAAAATTGGATCCCTTTAAAATCAAGAGTCTTGAGCTTGTGCCCACTCTACACTCATTTTTGTGTCGTGTTGAAGCCATTTACAAAAATACTTTATTTATAAATAAAAGAAGATGTGAAACCAGTTTTTATGATAATAATTTTAAGACTATGTGCCCATAAAAAGATAATTAGAGGAAAAAATGCTTGTTTGATTTGAAGTGGGGTAGTAATTCATGTGAAATAACTTCACTATTTTGATAATAATATATTTTCAAAAAAATTGGATCCTTTTAAAATCAAGAACCTTGAGCTTGTGCCCACTCTGCCCTTATTTTTGTGTTGTGATGAAACCAACTACAAAAATACTTTGTTTATAAATAAAAGAAGATGTGAAATCGGTTTTTACAACAATAATTTTAAGACTATATGCCACAGAAAGATAATTAGAGAAATAAATGCTTATTTGATTTGACGTGGGGAGTACATGTCACATGAATTTAATTCATGTGAAATAACTTCACTATTATATTAAAAATATATTTTAACAAAAATTGGATGCCTTTAAAATTAAGAGCCTTAAGCTTGTGCCCACTCTGCCCTTATTTCTATGTCATGTTGAAACTAACTAAAAAACACTTTGTTTACAAATAAAACAAGATGTGAAACCGTTTTTTACAACAATAATTTTAAGACTATGTGACAATAGAAAGATAATTAGAGAAACAAATGCTTGTTTGGTTTGACGTGGGGAGTACAATTGACATGAATTAAATTCATGTGAAATAACTTCACTATTATACTAATAATATATTTTAACAAAAACTGGATCCCTTTAAAATTAAGAGCCTTGAGCTTGTGCCCACTCTACACTTATTTCTATCTCAGCAGGAAACCAAGGCTCACCTTTGGTTTGAATGTTGCTACTCCAAGCAGGTTCTTGCTAAGGTCTTGAGCTGGGCTAGGATTGACCGACGTTGCACTCACTTTGATGATTGGATAGACCAAAATCAAGGTCTCAAATGGAAGATCTTCTTTCAAATACAACCTGTGGAATCACTGCATTAGTGTTGTTGTTTACTTTGTTTGGAGAGTTAGGAACTTGAAGTTGTTTATTCAACAGATCATTGATGTTTAAGAGTGTAGCATCATGTGCCAAAGACACATTAGGAATGATTGTAATGCAAGATGGAGTAGTAGATCGAAAGATCTTAGAAAGTTTTTGGAGCGTTTAGAGAGTGGAGACCATGTAAATAGCTAGCGTTCGCTAGCTAATTTTGTTACCGTCCTTCTTAATACAATTAACCGTTTACTTCAAAAAAAATCACTTTGTTTATAAATAAAAGAAGACTTGAAACCGTTTTTTACAACAATAATTTTAAGACTATGTGCCCATAGAAAGATCATTAGAGAAACAAATGCTTGTTTGATTTGACGTGGGGAGTACAATTCACCTGAATTAAATTCATGTGAAATAACTTCCTTGGAATTATAATTCATGAGAAATAGAAAAACATGTTTGATTATTATTGAATTCATAGGAATTCAAATACTGCATTTTGGTTGGTTAGATGTGATAAGTTTGTAGGTATTTAAATAGAATTACAATTATAACCGTACAACTAAAATTCACGAAATATTGTGAGAAGATACACCGAGATTCTATAAAAAAAAATGGAGGAGGAAAATCTAATCCACCCCTCCCTAGGTATTTGCAATTCCTATGATATGGAAAGTTGAAAATCATGGGTTTTTAAACCAAAACTTTTTTAAGCAGACACATATAATTAATGTGAAATCATGGGAATGTTTGATTCCTAAGAATTTGAAGAGTAACCAAACAAGCGCTAGAATGAATATTGTGTCACTATTTTACGAAGGGCTTAAGATAGGCTTTAGGAAAACTAATATAGTGCTCATATTCTATCGGGCTTATTGGAGAAAGCAATTCAATATATATTAATGCTAGAAAAAAAAATTGTCAGTCGGACAAACCGATAAAAAAAAAAAAAAATTACGAAAATATGTGACTTTATTTGAAGGGTAATTTCTCTAAGGGTGTTCCATTCGATTGAATATTAAATAATTTTATGCATGATTTTATTGACCTAATTTCCCATTTCATTATTTATATATAACACATGGATATTATATTTTATTTATCCATTTTATGATTTGAATTTTATATTTTTTAATGTAATTTGATGATGACTTTTAAATTTGTTGTTGGTAGTGATAAATTTGATAATGATAATATTTTTAATTATTTCAAAATTACAAATTCAGATAATGAGTGAATGAATAAAAATAAGTATACAATAAAAAGATTATTGTTTAATTGAAATGAATATTTTTCGTTGATAATATATAAATGAAAATAAACTCTGAGGAAGTTAAGGAGGAAAGTGGATGGTTTTTTCTAGAACGAGGTTGGTTAGTTTTTTTTCATTTAAGAAAATTAGACTATAACTGTCAATTTGAGAATATGTCATTTTGCTCATTTTTTATGAAGTACTTTAAAAAATTATAAATAGGAAGATTGGGAATGTACCAGATATACATATTTTCAGTAAACTAAACACTTCCTCTGTTTTTTTTTTTTTTTTGTATTTGTATTTGTCTAAACAAGCACAATTTGACCAACATTAAATGATGGTCTAATGAAATCATAAACTTAGTATACATGTCAAACTTGAGTGGTGCATGCTCAAGCTTAGATTCTATGACAATTATTTTTAATATATGTACTTTCAAATCATTACTAGCTTCGAAATATTGCACCAATCATGACTAGGGACCCTTTGCTTACATTAACTTATTGGAGCTTCTCGAATAATTAAATGAAGAATGTGACACAAAAACAATTTAGGATCTCACAAGTGTAATTTTGACCCCTATATATATGATTGTTAATAATTCAGGCGAATGTGTGTACGAGTATTTAATCTCATAATAAATAAATAAATCCATGTATATAATATAAGTATATAACCCTTCGTGGCATCATTTGCATCATTCTTTGCTTGTTCTGACTAGTGGATACAAAACAAGTAGACATAAGTAATGATCGTGATTGAGCATCAATATTCAAAGAATCTGTCGATGTTAATAGTGAAATGAACTGTTAATGTTGAGATTAAAAGCCTCTGATTCATTTTACCTTGATATAGAATCAATTTAATCCATCCTTGATATAGAATCAATTAGTTGTTAATGTTGAAATTATAAATCAATTTAATCCATCCTGATATAGAATCAGAGGCTTCCTTTACTCTTTCTGATTCTATTTCAAGGATGGATTAAATTGATTTATAATTTTTTTTGATGTTTCGGTTTGTCATCACTTTGTATATAGTTCTTACATATGTAAATCTTGAAAAAAAGATTATAATTGTTCCAAACTTAAGTGTATAGTCTCCAATCAATTATGGCGGTCGTTTGATGTATATGAAAGTCGTGGTGAGGCATAAAAATACTCGATTATTTTTTTTGTTAATATCGTATCAAATTAGCTCATAAAAATAAGCTATTTATTGCTATATTGTTGTTAATTGCTATATATTAATGGAAGGATTTGGAAGATATGCAAATATTATACCTTCCATTAAGAATGAAATTTAAACTTGTTTGTCATCAATCATACGAGAAACTGCCTTCTAAGCAGATGGAGGAAGCATAATAGAGACTCTGGGGAGATGGTTTGTCAAGTTGGGCATTGAAATGTAATGAATAGCTTTGTTGTGGCCGGAATTATCCAGGTTTTTCTAGAATTTTGTACCTATCTTATTTTAAACAATAGAACGAATCACCCTTCTATTTAAAAAAAAATATTAACTTGATTGGAGTGTAAGTAATCGTCTTGCATGGACAGATTATGCATAATGCACTCGTCCGCTAGCCCTAACTTGACTCCCTTTCCTCTTTCGCTCTTCTATAAATACATATGGACTCGTCATATGATGTTGATTATTTGCTCCTTTCTCGTTTTACATCGACGGACTATCGACATTATGCCCTTTCTAACTTAGACATCTGAGGTGGATTAAGAAGACTCATGCACCTGTCTCCATTCTTTTGCAAGTCAAGAAGGAGAAGACGATTCATACTCAATGAGAGAGATCAGAGCATTCGTTAGTGGAAGAAGTTTGACTTTTGTGTATTAAAAATTTGGGCCATCAGTCGGGAATGCATAATCGCTCTGTGAATATCCAGTTGAAGCTAAGAAGATGGTTCTCGAAACAATCCCAGAGGATCAAGAACCGACCTTCCTTAGCGATGAAGCAACACGAAATCAACAAACCCTAAGAGAAACCAAGTCGCAAGCCGACGAGTGACTTGAGCAATTCGATGCAACGCTGCCCACGATCGTTGTTCGTGAAGACGTGCCCCCCACCACAGCCCTTGTCGCATCGAGCGACATCATGGCTCGCCCAAGCATGGGATCACATGGGCCAGGACACATTGTTTCCCGAGTACTTTATACCTTGTCGTGTCAAGTTACATCAAGGCTCACCTAACCGATCAGTCGCATGAATCATGGTGTGACACCGGGCAATATTCCAACTGGAGACGACACGACTTGATGCACGGTACCGGGTCCGCGTACGATGATGCCAAACTCAAGAACGAGAGTGTCAGCATTGCAAATGTTGAAGATCGGCACGAGCCCGGCGAGATCGCAACATTCATTACACATCGCGATCGCTGCTTGCAACCGGACTCAATCGCATTCCACAATCGTTAGACTACGCCTATGAGCATGACCAATCGAGCCGAGTGGGGCCGACTCCAACTATGATGGCGCGCGTGATTTCGATGCCCGTGAACCTAACGCTGACTATCACATGATGGGGCCCAATAGTGGAAACGGCGCATCAACCACCACCGAAAACAACGAGTTAGCCCGAAAACCCAATGGTGTTGAAAGTGCATTTCTAATTTGAATGCATACTTTATATTGTGTCGTAACAATATTATTTATGAATGTACTTTTGATACTCTACGATGCACCTCCTATTAGTACATATTTTAGAGAACATTTACTCTGAACAAGAGTTATAACTTTTTTTAGTTATTTCTTGCTTCATACTAATTAAGTTGGACCAATCGGATCAAACTTTTAGATCTATAGTGACTGACAACACATGTCTACATTGAGCTTGTGAAAAACAAAAGTGGATCATTTTGGGTGTCTTAAGTCTTGAGGGAATCTTTAATGCACAAAAGTCCAACAAACTTTATATCCATCTAGGATATTTGATAGTAATGTTTGTTGCCAAAACAGAAGCAATTGATCTTTGAAAAGCCACATATTATGGACACCCCAACAACAATAACAGATCCCTACTGTGTCTTTTTAGTTTTTGCTGTGCATGACACACCAGAATCTTGAAGTTATAGGCCACCATTATCAAATCAATGGAAAAAAGGGCAGGAAATCACCCAGAAATTCAATACATGAAGGAATGTTTTTATTTGGCTCTAGGGAGACACATTCTTACACACTGTGCACAAAATAACGGTTTTATTTTACAAAAAAAAACTATATTAATTACCTGGAAAATAATTTTCAGCTAGAAAATAGTTTATTGCAAATGGGCTTTTTTGGGCCGGCCCAATTCTAATGGGCCAGGTGGTCAGACTAACGGGAGGAGACTTCGGGCGAATATCACTCTTAGCTTCACAACTCACAAGTAAGAATTATTTTACATTTTTGCTTCTAAGAAAATATATTTCATTTTTCTTTATTTTGGTTTTTTGGTTTTGTTTCTACCAACTTGCTTGATTTTGGGAATCATACTTTGATTAGTAATCAGATCAGACACAAACCCATCTTTATTGCATCCTAATTTCATTTGGTTTCTGGGTTTTTAGGACAATGAATCTCAACATTGGGGCTTTTTAGCACTTTTATAGGATTTGGAGGGAGGCCATTTGTTAAGCTTCCCATGTTCTACAACGTAGTTATAAACTGAAGAAAAAAGGGGGAGAAATTAAAGGAAACAGGTTTGTTTGTTTTGGCACTCATTAAAAAGATGACAAGGGCTAGAACAGATGGATATCACAAGGTACAAGGGATGATCTTCATCGTTCTAATTGTAGTCAGCATCTGGTTGATCTTGATCATCTTCTCTCCGGACGACGACCCCATTTCCGACGATGTTATCGAATCGCGGAAGATGCTAGTCTCGGTGAATGCGAGTGAGAACTCATCCTCTTCCTCCATAATCGCGTCTGTTGATGACAAAGACCATCACGCCATTGTATTAAAGTCGATTCCAGTGAGTCTATGTTTGTCTTTCTCGTGACACGACCGACTTGTTAGCTATGTTGATTTGTCAAAGGATGTCTAACACAAAATTGTTGTATGGATCAAAAGGTTTGTGATGATCGATACTCGGAGCTCATCCCTTGCTTGGATCGAAACTTCATCTACCAAACAAGGCTGAAGTTGGACTTGGTACTTATGGAGCATTACGAGCGGCATTGCCCGCCTTCCGAGAGGCGTTTCAATTGCCTCATTCCCCCTCCACCGGGTTACAAGGTAGGTACGACTCCCTCCTTCTATGAAAATGATTTAAACTTGGAGTTCTCATCCGTAAGGATATAGAGAGACTGAAAGACTTATTACTTTTCTTTGTTCTTATTTATGATTGCTTTATTGCAACATATGTTGTTAACAAAGAAGAAGCATGTGTTTGTATTAGCAGATCCCAATCAAGTGGCCTAAAAGCAGAGATGAAGTATGGAGAGTGAACATACCTCACACCCATCTCGCGACGGAGAAATCCGATCAAAATTGGATGACCGTTAGAGGCGAGAAGATCCATTTCCCGGGAGGAGGAACTCATTTCCCTTATGGAGCCACAAAGTACATCAAAGCGATGGCGAGTGTACGTATCGATCTCCCCCTCTTCATCATCTTCACATTGTTCCATCCTTTCTTTGTAATCCTGTAAAAACATCCGGCAGATGCTCGGCTTTCCAGACGACAAGATAAACAACAAAGGGAGGATCCGAACAGCACTAGACGTCGGCTGTGGGGTTGCAAGCTTTGGAGCATACCTTCTCAAATTCGACGTCCTCACAATGTCGCTAGCCCCAAACGACGTCCATCAAAACCAAATACAATTCGCCTTAGAGAGAGGAGTCCCGGCTTACCTAGGTGTTCTAGGCACAAAACGTCTTCCTTACCCGAGCCGCTCGTTTGAGCTTGCACATTGCTCTCGTTGTAGGATCGATTGGCTTCAGAGAGACGGGATCCTCCTTCTCGAGCTCGATAGAGTACTCAGACCCGGAGGCTACTTTGCATACTCGTCGCCTGAGGCGTACGCTCTTGACGATGAGGATCTTAGAATTTGGAAGAAAATGAGCGCCCTTGCTGAGAAAATGTGCTGGAAAATAGCTGCCAAGAGAAACCAAACCGTCGTCTGGGTTAAACCATTAACGAACGATTGCTATATGGAGAGGCCCGTCGGTACTCAACCGTCTCTTTGTAGGCCAGAAGACGACCCAGACACCGTCTCAGGCGTCAGTATGAAAGCTTGCATTACTCCTTATTCTGACCGTAAGTTCTTACATTCTTGTGCTACTCAATAAAACACACGAAATTTCGTATTGTCGGTTTTGACATTCGCTTAACCAGATGATCATAGAGCCGGTGGAAGCGGACTAGCAGCTTGGCCCAAACGACTAACCACCCCTTCACCGCGAATAGATGATTTCGGCGTAACTCCTGAAATGTTTAACAAGGATCTGGTAAGTACAAAGGAGATAAACATCTCCTAAATGTATTCTTGATTTGAATGAAAGTAATGTGTGCAAACTAATGGATATATACCTATAGGCAATATGGCGTCGAAGAGTGGATGAATACTGGAAGGTTTTGAATCCGAAGCTCGACAAGGACACCCTCAGAAACTTGATGGATATGAAAGCAAACATGGGATCATTTGCGGCTGCTCTCAAGGATAAGCTTGTATGGGTGATGAACGTAGTGTCCGACGAAGGACCCAACACACTCAAGCTGATCTATGACAGAGGCCTGGTTGGCACCAATCACAATTGGTAAGCTAAATCCATATTTAGCAAGCTTATGTCCACATCTACACAAAGGACCAATGTTATCAGAATCCCGACTCGATCCTACGATTCTAACGATTCTACGACCCAAAAGTCATAAATCGATCCACGATCCTAAGTAGGATCTTATTAAACTAGGATCTTAAATGATTTAACATATAATTCTAATTGGATTTTGATTTTACACACGACTCTAACGATTCTACAACGACTCTAACGATCCTACAAACGATTCTTGCGATCTCAAACAATCACTATTATATTTATATATTATTACTAAGCTCAAAATTTATGTCTCTTTTCCATTAAATTATTAACCCGATTCATCTTAAAATATTTTTACTCATCAAATTAATTATGTTTATAAAATTTCAGAGTTTATATATAAGAAAGTATACAATATATTAGGTTATCTTATATTCTTTAGTTATAATATAGGATCCTACGATCCTAACGATCCGATTCTACGATCCGATCCTACTACCCCCTTCCGATCCGATCCAAGGATCCCGATTCTGACAACTATGCAAAGGACTGGTTTTCTCATACTCCCTCCATTAAGAAAAATATATCGTTTTAGATTTTGTCTTCTTTTATTTTCTATTATTGATTTAGGTAATTACTTATAATTAGTAAGGATAATATAGGAAAAAATGTGCTAAAATATCTAACATGACAAGTATTTCTTAACAACTCAATGAGGCTAAAACGACAAGTATTTCTTAACGGAGGGAGTACCATTTTGCAGGTGCGAATCGTATTCGACGTATCCACGAACATATGATCTACTTCATGCATGGATGCTACTATCCGAGATTGAAAGCAAAGGGTGCAGTGTAGAGGATCTTCTGATCGAGATGGACCGGATCCTCAGGCAACAAGGCTTCGTAATAATCCGAGACAAGAAATCGATGGTGGAGCATGTGAAGAGAGTCTTGCCAGCATTGCACTGGGAAGCAGTGGGCACAGTTCAATCCGTTCCTGATGCCGACGAAGAGGATGATACTAGTGCCATTGTTATACAGAAGAAAATCTGGTTCAGTGTTCCAGAATTCGAATAGAAGAAGACTTTTCTTTTTACCAAGATTCCTCATTTTCTTATGAGAGTAAATTGGTGATTCTATAGAAACAAAGACCTATGTTACACGGAAACGGAAACGGGATCACAAGATTTCGGTATTTTTAGTGTAAAAACGAGTTTTCGAGTTTCCATGTTCCATCCCAAACGGGAAATGCCACCTCGTTGGAGTTTCCGGGTAACATAGACAAAGACTAGTTTTTCTATGAAACATTAGCAACAAAAATGAGAAGAATTTTTCAAGCTTATTTTGCCCATCAATTATCAACCATAGATTATAGTTTATGAGCATGGACTCGTTTGGTGAATCTCAGATTTTGTTGTTGCAATAAGCAAGATGAAGATTACAGCTTAAAAGTAGTTGAAATTTGATTCAACTAGTTGAAGACCCGTACCATGTACGGATAATGGTCATTTTTTTCGTAATTTGTGTACTACTATAATCTATACTATATATTAACTCTTATATATAAATAGATTAAAATGGGAATTGAAAAGTTAAGTTAATTGATATGTATCTTTTATAGAATGAAATTTTAAAGATAGATAATATTGTTTCAAAGATAGATATTCGATGAGTATAAAAAAAAGGATAAAATTAAAGATTAGATAATTAAAGAAATTTTATAGATAAATAATATGCCTTTCAAGGTAGATATTTGATGGGTAAGAAAAAAGATAAAGTTAAAGATTAGATAATTAAGAAAAAAACATATAAAATTGTTAATAAAGTGGGGCCAGAATTAACATGGAGGCTCGAAATTCTCCGGCTTTAATATATAGCACAGATTATTTGAGTATTTTTGGAACTCATTGCAAGTCGGACAACTAATCACATTTAGCAACGATTTGGAGCAATCAGAACCACCATTTACACAAATCAAGTACTCAAATCCGAAATCCATAAAGAATTCCAATCTGAGAATTAATCATAAAGTGGGGGAAATCTTATCTTCAACTTCAACCTAAAGCAACAAACTGAGCGGAGGGATTTGAAGAGGAGGGTTTGGTCGAAGGATTCTTATTCCTCTTCACACGACGTCGTTTTGGTAGTGTCGTTGGTTCCGTTGGTTTAGAAGATGATTAAAACTTAAAAAATTGTACAAGTTTTGGGAGGAAATTTGCCTTTAACCCCATCTTTTTTTTTTATAAGGTAAGAATTAGGACTCTCACCTAAGGAGGATGACCAAGAGCATCATTTTGGATAATAACAATAAGTTTTGGGGAATTGCTTTTGGTACTTTTATGGTTTTGACAATTCCTTTTGGTGTCTTAGGAAAAAAGTTATTCCTTTTGGTACCCCTATAATTTATATATTTTCCTTTTCATAGCCAAAACTCTATGTAACCCATTTTTCATCCAAAAGAATTAATTTTAATTTAAACTTTAAATAAAAACGGATTTTCTATGAAAATATTTGAATATTTAAGTTTTAAATAAAGATATTTTCCATCAAAAAATTAACTTGTGACCTTTGAAAATTTAAAACTAACGAGTTATGGGATTTGTAATGTATTAATATCACATATACACATTATCAAAAATATATTGAGAATGGTCCAAAAATATATTGAGTTATGGGATTTGTAAATTTGCTTAGTAGTATTTTTTATGATTTATTAAATTGAGAATGGTCCAAATTAATCCCCAAAAATTAAGGTTGTTGAAAATTTTCATTTAAAATTTTCATCCAATTGAATATTATATAGTCTACAAATTGTATACTTTGCAAGCAAAAGTAAATTCGTTTTTATTTAAATTTTTTAATTAAAAATATTTTTTTTGAATGAAAAATGGGTTTAAATAGGGTTTTGGCTATGAAAAGGAAAATATATAAACCATAGGGGTACCAAAAGGAATAACTTTTTTCCTAGGACACCAAAAAGAATTGTCAAAACCACAAGGGTACCAAAAGGAATTTCCCATAAGTTTTTGGTGGTTCGCAATGTGATCAATAGGGAGTTCGTGACCCAATTTAGCGATTTTAATAGCCACAAAGTTAAAATCCCTACTCATATGCTTGATCCTGACTAACTCGAAACTTTGGAGAAAGGTCCGGATACCCGAGATCCGTAAATCAATCTGCCAAGGGCATTTTCTCGTTCCCTTGGTGGCTTCAATGACAATCAAATTATCACCTTTTATTTCAATCTTTTTATAGCCTAGTTGCTTAGCTCTTTCGACTCCGTCTAGAAGGCTGAGAGCCTTGGTTATCGAAATCGAATTATGCCCATATTTTTTTGCCCCTACACAGACTTTTGCTTTGTGATTTTTTAAGACAAATTTGCCTGAGGTTGACTCGTCGTTGAGTTTCGAGCCATCAAAATTAATCTTGATGGGTCCATTTGCTGGTTTTTCCCATGTTACGTTTTGTTTCATTCGGTTGGTTTGCTTGGTTTTTCACCTCCATTTCCTCATCTTGTATCCATTTCTTTGACCTTTTCTAGTTATTGTTTTGCGCTCGAATGTGGTGCACGAGGTCTACAATACCATCATTTGGTGCTTGTTGGAAGACCATTTTATTCATTTAGTGTTAAATGCACCACCATGCTACGACAAGCTATGTGAGCATATTTGTGCGAATCAATTGACATTGCTTTGTTAGGATATTCCTTGGTGTTTTCTATGTAGTGTCAAAACTTAGTATCACTCAGTTGTTACAAGCTAGGTTTATTTGCTGGATAATGTTAACCATGTAAGGGCATTCTATGAGCAGGTAACCGATATCCTCATTCGCACCGTTGCACATAGTACAGTTTTGGGGGATTGCTACGTGTTTAGCTTGTAGTCTATCTTTTGTTAGTAATCCATTCTTATCTATTTTCCATAGGAAGTTCTTGACTTTGGGGAATGTTTTTAGTTTCCAAATCTAGTTGTTTTGGCTCACATTAAGCGTGTTTGTTTTGGCTACGAGCTAGGTTCATAGCTGAGACTGTTGTAAACCACCCATTTTTGCTTGGAACCCAATACAAACGGCGCTGTAATGGATTTTCAGGTATTTGGATTGATGTGTTTTTGTCAACTATATCCTGTAGGAGTATTTGAGTGAGCTCTTCGTAGTTCCATTCTTTGTTGTTAATTGTGGAGCTATTCACCTTCCTTTCCTCATTAATATTTGTCCAAAAATTTATTGACTCTCCATCACCCACTTACCAAATCGGACCTTTTATGAATTCAGGTCGTAGTTTCACCAGTTGTGACTAGTGCCACGACGTGTTCGCTTGTTTCTTGTATGTGAGAATGAAGTTTCCTTTGCGGTACTTTTCTGTACCCAGTCGCAGCCAGATGTTGTTTGGTTCAACAAGTATTTTCCATAATAACGTCATCTGTAGGGCTTTATTCGTATGCTAGGATTTTCTTATTCTTAGGCCTCTGTATTCCTTTTGTTTGCAAATTCGATCCCAACCAATCAGGGGTTTATGTTTTGGTCCTTGCTCCTTAAAAAACATCGGTTTATTTGGTCAAGTTCGTTGTGGATACTCGTGGATAACATGAGCTTTGCATCATGTAATTTGGTTTAGTGGTTAGGTTTGAGCAGATTAAGGTAGTTAGTCCCTCCTGGGACAGACCAGAGGGAGAAAAGAATCTCTTGATCTAGGGGTTGAAAAGGTTGCATAGGATATAAGGTTTCCAAGCTAGGGGCCAGAGGGAGAAAAAAAAGTTTCATAAAAACTTCAATATCCACTTGAGATAATTCTTGTTCAAATTCTTAAGCCTTGTATGGGGTTACAGCTTAAAACTAATTGAAAATAAGACACTAAACTCATGCAATTATATACTAAGGCTATTTCATCTTTACTTTAGATGTCGGATGAAGTTATTCTCAACATATTGGTAAAACTTTGACCACCTATGCCCTTTGTAGTACTTGACAATCATTTTCACTTGATCTCTTATTTCTTCTCGCACTTGTTTTTGAAAAACTTATATGAGCATTCGTCTTATTTCCACTCTCACTATTACATTCTTTATCTCTATTTTCATATTTTAGAGTTTTGTAGTGGTTTTCATAACAACTCATTTCATCGGTTATCTAATTTTCTTCCTATATTTGTCTTTGATTTTTCCAAATTTAGTCGTCTTCTTAATTTTCACTCCCGCATTTTTCTCTTGGGTTTCTAATGTGCGCTCATTAATTAATGAATGATTGTTGGACTTTTTCTTTTTGTTCCTTGCATTTTCAACCCCGTCAAGTGTTTGCATTGTTTTTCCTCGCGAGATTGAGGTAATTTTCTTACTTGAATACTCGAGTCTTGGAATTTTGGTTTGGTGTTTTATCGAAATCGAAAATTTTGACGTAATGTTGTTCATGTTTCTTTTATTGTAATTTGAATGACAATTGGTATCTTTTTATATTCATATGTGTGTGAAAATGGTTACACACTTTGATTGCATTTGGTTGTAGAAACAAGTTTATTTTTTTGTTAGTTATGCCTTTACTACATTGAATTGTGAGCCAATATTTTTAATAGTTGCTTATATCTTTTTTGGTACAGAAATCTCGCAAATTTGGATGTTGTATCTTAGGATTGGTTCAATTGTTTGGTCATATTTAATATGATCAAAAGTAAATAGGGGAATGTTGCACCCTGCTTAGTATTGTGGAGGTTGAATTTTCTTTCTACATTTGAATTCTAACAAGGAGGTGAGGGAAAAATAATGGATTCAGCAAGGGGTTGGTTGCAGAAGCTTCAACCACGTGATAAATTAAGGGGTGATAAATTGAGGGGTTCAGCTAGGAAAAATGATTCTACGGTTTCAAGTACTGAATCGGATTTAGCTTTTGAAGATGATGATGCATCCAATGTTACAAAGCAAAGAGTTGAAGCAGCAAAGCAATATATTGAAAACCATTACAAGGAACAAATGAAGAATTTGCAAGAGAGGAAAGAGAGGTATGTTTTATGGATCAAAATATTATAAATGATCATCTTAAATATTTTTTGGGCCTCCCCCTACATATTTCATCTGCACTTGTAAGTACTTTCTTTACATGCAATTTTACAACAACAACAATAACCCAGTGCAATTTTCCTTTTGGGGAATTTGGGGGGTCAGGATAGAGGCCCCTGACCAACACAAAGGGGAGCGTCTAAAAGACCCAACAGAGGAGCTTATAAGCCTAGCAAAATACAAAGCGGAAACAAAAACAAAACAAAAGAAAACAAAGCACACAACACAGAAATTGGAAAAAAAACAGAGCACATAACAAAACGTCAAACAAAACCAAAACTAAAAACTAAATCTTGCCGGTTAGGGTCTAACCCTCCAACACTCAAATCTCCTCCCTTCACTAGTCCGTGCACAATGCTAGCTCTATCGAAATCCCCAAGCGGCTGACATCTTGTCTTATACTATCCTTTTAACGTTTTCTCAGTCTACCTCTCCATTTGCTAATAACTCCCAAGTCCAAACTTTCACACCTTCGGACTGGCTCCTCGGGGCCCCGCCTTTGGATATGCCCAAACCACCATAGTCTCGACTCATTAAGCTTGTCCTCTAAGTTGGTCACTCCCACACTGCTCCTGATCACTTCATTTTTGATTCTGTCCAACAGCGTGTGACCGATCATCCATCTCAACATCCTCATCTCGACCACTAATAGTCTTTGTAAACATGTAATTTGGAATGTTTACATATTATAGCAAAATTTTGATATGAAGATATGCATATTATGGACACACTGGTTGCTTATGTTAATGCAACTTCAATTTGGTAATTGTTGCTTGTTGTACCCATTCCTTCTTGTTGAATAGGCGAAGTGTGTTGGAGAAGAAGCTGGCTGATGCTGACGTCTCTGAAGAAGATCAAAATAATCTATTAAAGTTTTTAGAGAAGAAGGAAACAGAATATATGAGACTACAAAGGCATAAAATGGGTGTTGATGATTTTGAGCTATTGACAATGATTGGGAAGGGTGCATTTGGTGAGGTATATATGACTTTTCATTGTTTGAAATTTATTTTTGCCACTCCTTTATCAATATTCATCTACAACTTTTCCTGCAAATTAAATGAAATTTTGATCTCTTTACTCATTGTTTCAAGTAAAATAAAATTGCTTGAAAAATACACATGATGTGGTCCATGTGGCAAATGACTATTTTCTTAAGTTTCTCCAACTTTTCCGTAATATAAACAAATGTTTAGGTACTCCATTTACCTCTTAGTACGTTGATCCTTTACTATACCATTTTGTATATATATTTAGCCTATAAACTAGCATTGTTCGTGGGTTACATTAAGAAGAAATGTTATATTCCAGGTTCGAGTTTGTAGGGAGAAGAAATCGAGTCATGTATATGCTATGAAAAAGTTGAAGAAATCAGAGATGCTTCGTCGTGGGCAGGTATATATTTATCTCCTTTATACTTGATGACTTTCCCACTTCTTCCCTAGAGTATCATGTTTAATATATAATGTCATAATCGTAACATCCCGAGAATTTATAAGTGATTGAGGTGTTTTCCATGTCAACAAGAGTACTGGGTGACCTCCTAGGAAGTCCTTGGTTGACATGGGATAGCGCTTCTAAAGCCTCGGACCTTACGATCAAACTTATTTCACATTTTTCATGCATCTTTTTTAAATGGAATCAGGTGGAGCATGTAAAAGCTGAAAGAAACCTACTTGCTGAAGTTGATAGCAATTGCATTGTGAAACTTTATTGCTCTTTTCAAGATGAGGAGTATCTATACCTTATAATGGAATATCTCCCTGGTGGTGATATGATGACCTTACTTATGAGGAAAGATACGTTGACAGAGGATGAAGCAAGATTTTATGTTGCAGAAACAATTCTAGCTATCGAATCTATTCATAAACATAACTATGTTCATAGGTAATACAACTAACTTTCCAAATTTGGTTTATGGCTTAAAACATATACATACACCTGAACTTGTCCATTTTGGTCATTTGGACATCTGACCTTTGAAACGGACCTATTGAGCACGCCAACTTGTCAAAGCCTACCTATTAAACACTTTGTCCCTAACGTGGCATTGTGCATGTGATGTATATTTGAGAGTGTTTATATTAAAAGCTAGTTATTTTTAAGCTTAAGAGAAATTTGCACACTAATGTAGTATAGTGACGGGTTAATTTAGGTGACAATTAACTAAACGAGGAGGCCTTATCTGGCATTACATGGCCGTTTTTTTTCCCATAATCATGTTCACGATTATGGCACTCCGTAATCAGGGATGAGGTGTTTAATAGGTAGGTTTTGACAAGTTAGGGTGCTTAATAAGTCGATCCATTTCAAAGATAAGGTGTTCAAATGACCAAAATGACCAAGTTCAAGTGTCTATATATGTTTAAATTATTTGGTTTATCTACCATGGGTTCATGTTAATACAATGTTTTTATGTGTGTGTTGTAGAGATATCAAACCAGATAATTTGCTACTTGATAAATACGGTCACGTGAGGTTATCAGATTTTGGACTATGTAAACCGTTGGATTGTAGTGTACTTGAAGAGAAGGATTTTACTAATCCTGACAACTCTCCCCCTTCTGAATCTTCTAAACCAAAACGTACTCAACAGGAGCAGTTACAACACTGGCAACAAAATCGGAGGATGCTTGTAAATCTCCTATTCTATAAAACCTTTTGTCACCCTTTGTTAGGAGAGTTAAAATGATGCTATCTTTGAATTAAAATATTATTCATGCTTAATTTATAATTCAATAAAGTCAGCACCGATTTTAGTTTATTTAAGCACTACTTGTACTATTTATTTTGTAGGCTTATTCAACCGTTGGAACACCTGATTACATTGCCCCAGAAGTTCTTCTAAAGAAGGGATATGGACTAGAATGTGACTGGTAAATCTAATATATGGATATCTAGTATTCTAAGGGCCCGTTTGGTATCCAACAGTGGAACGAAAACGGAATGGAAATGAACCTAGTCCAATTATGGGTCACTTTACATTAATTGAAAAAAATAATTTAATTTGAAAGTTTGAAATTTGTGTGTCTAGAGAAGGGACGAAGGGAATGATTGAGGTGTTTTGTTACCCCAGCCTTAGATTAGGGAAACAAATTGAGTGCCGCGAGGGGGCTTACGGTAGTTTTTGAATGAAAATTGAGGTGACTCATCATGTATCATGATGCTAAAGTGGTCTAAGTTCGTTTCCATTCCATTCCGTTACCGCCGTTGGATACCAAACGCGCCCTAAATGTTGATATTTTCTCACTTGATGTAACTTGTTTCTTATTGTAATTTTTGATTTGCAAGCTAGATTTTGCAAATATTATTAAAAACAAGTGATTCATTTCTGATCTTGATGATAAATGTGGTATCAATTAACATGCATAAAACTTCTATTAAAATGTTGTGTTGTCTATTATCTTTAGGTGGTCACTTGGTGCAATAATGTATGAAATGCTTGTGGGTTACCCTCCCTTCTATTCAGATGATCCCATGTCCACATGTAGAAAGGTAAATAATCACTTTATCTTGTTTTTTACTTATTTCTTGATCAATTGTAAGAGTTTATTTTTTACCTCTAGTTAAGAGAGCTTTGTAATTATAAATGGTCTCCTAGTTGTGGTGATGCACTATTATAAATGGTCTCATGTTTTCAACATTTACCAAGTTTAAAAGTTTCTCATTTGCAGATTGTAAATTGGAAGAGTCATTTAAAGTTTCCTGAAGAAGCCACATTATCTGTTCATGCAAAAGATCTCGTTAATAAATTGTTGTGTAACGTTAACCAGAGACTCGGAT
This sequence comes from Polygonum aviculare, assembly GCA_934048045.1. Classification (NCBI taxonomy): domain Eukaryota; kingdom Viridiplantae; phylum Streptophyta; class Magnoliopsida; order Caryophyllales; family Polygonaceae; genus Polygonum; species Polygonum aviculare. The sequence goes on along the minus strand of OW204028.1, from coordinate 30,839,923 downwards.
CTAACGGTGCAAATGAAATTAAGGTGTTGCATGTCATATCTCATTCTCATTGAATTTACTGCATTCAATGTTCTAAAAAACGCTAGGCGGCTTCTAGGCGGCCGGAGAAGAACCGCCTAGCGCCTAGGCGGTCCAGACGGACACTTAGACACCGCCTAGACGGACGGAGATTGCGTAGCGCCTAGACGGGGCCGGGGCCTAGAAGGAGTTTTTAGAACACTAATTGCATGTTTCAAGACCTTAATTCGTTTTTTTGCTTTCATTCACAGGTTCATCCTTGGTTTGATGGTATCGATTGGGAGAGAATCTATCATACTGATGCTGCCTTCATTCCTGAGGTTAAGGATGAATTAGACACTCAAAATTTTGAGCAGTTTGATGAGGTACAACATTACGAGTATTCACTAAGGGCTTGTTTCACTTTTGAGTGTAAAGAATCTTTTGTTTAAAAAGTGATATTTTGCCTGAAGTAATTTGTATTGAAAACCGTAAAAGTAGAAATAAGGTAGGATGTCAGTAAAAGGCAAAATAAATTTTTTAAACAAAAAAATTGTTTGGGGTTAAAAAAGAACAAGCCCTAAGTCAGTAGAAAAGCATCATTTATAGTACTTGATGTAATCTTATTCTTATAATACGCAGTCTGATAGTTCGGGTCATTCGAGTTCGAGTTCTGGTCCTTGGAGAAAGGTAATGAATATTGCTTTAGAAGCCCAGGTTTTTATGTATGTTTTTGAATGTGGTAGAATTGTGTATTTTTGTATAACTTGTTTAATTTTTAAAAATTTACAGAAGCTTTCAACCAAGGATCTTAATTTTGTCGGCTATACATATAAAAACTTTGAGATTGTGAATCGTCATCAAGTCCCTGGGATGAGTATCTCTCTTACCCTCTTTTCTTTTGTATTTTTTTCATTTGTATTGAATTTGATCATTTTGAATAATGTGATATTTTTCTAGCTTTATTGAGTTCTTATGGATTGCATCATTGCAATTATTTGTCTAAATTATCAAATTACAAGAGAAAGTATTTATGAAAACAAAAATCATTTGACATTCTTAAGATGGCTTTTGAAATCTGAAAATGTTCTTCTCTTCTCTTAAGTTACCTCTTCTCTTAAGTTATCTCTTCTCTAGTTATCTCTGTGTATTATAAAAAAATCACTATTCATCTCTACAATCTTTCAAAAAGGCATGATTTGACCTTCTGAATGATGCTACTTTTTGCTCCTTGTAGCTGAGTTGAAGAAGAAAGAAACAAAGCCCAAAAGGCCAACAATCAAGTCAATCTTTGGTATGTTCATGTCGTTTATGACATATATTCAACTTGACTTAAGTCTCTATTCTTTCATTTGGCTTTTCTGATAAATGTTTGTAATGTACAATCTATCCACCCTACCCCAACCCCTCCCCCAAAATAACTCATTTAACATGCTTGATCAAGTCAAAGGGATCAAACAGGTCAACCCATAACCCGTAATACGGGTATGAGTCGGGTCACGGGTCAAGATTTTTTCAATTACGGGTCATCGGGTCGGGTCGACCCATTGAGCAACCCTAAGTATAAGGATGCACAAATAGCGTTGGATACACGTAACTCTAAGTAATCTTTTTTTTTACATTGGGAAAATCTTGTCATAGAGGAAGAACCAGAGGACGCCTCGGATCCAATGTCAAGCAATCAATCTGATCAAGGGGAGCTTCTTGAAGATTGAAGTCGATTTCTCCTAAACTAAGTCAATTTGTTCGAAAATGCCTTAAATTGAACCCTTAGACTTCTTCATCCTTTGGTACAATTAACAGTGCTAACTTTACATGTCAATTGTTAGCTGTTCAAAAGGGTATAGAAAAAAATACTGACCAACTATTATCCATCCCTCCTGAGAACCGATCCTCTCTTAATCAAATGAAGACCAAACAATTGTGAAAAAAATAAATGCAAGTACATAAATACTAATTCCTAAGTTTTTTGTGTAGATACTATGTTACATGTTATCAAGTTCTCTTGGGCAAAATGTAATTATATTGGTAGGCATGTATTTGTATAATATAACTATAAGGCTACACTTTGACACTTTCAATTCAACTGTTGTTGCATTGATTTTATTTATACAAAACTTGCACTTTCATATGATAAATCTTCTTCAAGTTGCATAAGATATGGCCTAAAGAAACTTTTAAATAAAAAGTAAAATAAAATGGACTTCGTTCTTGGTTGAAAGTAAAATGGACTTTTGTAGGAGTAGGATCAACTAGGTGGGAAAAATAGAAGATAAAAAGAGAAGGCTCACCCAACTAGTGGATTTTGCTCCCTGTGCTCTACACTTTTAATTTTTAACTCTTACATTATAAATTTGATGAGACCTAAATTATTATTTCTATATTGTTTTTTTAAATAATTGTTATCTTTATTTTATAAGGAAATCATATGAAATTGTATTAGTCCCGACATGTTTCGCCCTTTTAGCTAGAGTTATCATATTAATTAGAGATTATACTTAATTACCATTTTATTAAATCAAATCAAACTTTTAACAGTGGAACAATATAGTGCTCATTTATTTTTTTGTTTTAACCTGCTTGAGTACTACTTTACCTATTTTAAAATTTTAATAAAATGCTCCCTTGAGGAGCCGGAGAGTGCCGTCTCTTCTTCGACCAAAACAAATGAATAAATAATTAATTCTACAATATATAACCATAACCATTCATGTACCTATATAACATGACCTCAAAATGTATTTAATTAAAAAATTATTTAATCTATTAAGTAGTAACAATGATCAAAACTGAGAGATAAAAATGCATCTTATGAATGGTTCCCTCTAGTCTTGAGAACCTCTTGGTGGGTAAGTGAACATTGCTTTCACAAGCTAGTAGTTGGTCAAAATATCCTATTACGTACTAGATTGTAGAAGGGATGATTTGAATTTGATATTAAATCATATTAAATCATACGTTTATGGATATCTACTTTTTTGGGGTTGAGGGCACTGCACATAAGAGTCGAATCGGTGACCTCTGAATACTACTCTTGGAGGCTTAACCGTTTGATTAAATGCCCGAAGGCTTTTATGGATATCTATTCGGTCGAAGACAATCTCAAACATAGTATGAATTGAACATCCTTAGTGTTTGAATGTTTGATAGACACAATGTGTTAAACTGAAGTTCGCAGTAGAACAAATTAAAGTTAAAGCGTTAAAATGATAACTTCATACAAGTTTAAGGGTCGTGTATATTTTTAATCTATATTTTTTTCACTCATAATAATTTTTCCCCACATAATTAATTTATTACAAACTTGTTCCATATTTACTTGGAAAATAATATCTGTAATAATGTTTGTATATGATTCCCCAACGCAATTAATTTTTTCAAACTTCATACAAGTTTAAGGATCGAGTGATTTTGACTTGTTCCCACATAATTTTTTTTTTTCACTCATAATAATGTTTGTATATCTTTTGTCTTCTTTTAGTCATTAATTGACATTTCTATGATTCTTACTGGCCTCAAGATTCCATATAACTTTAAAGCACATTCTTTCAGAAGTTTGTGCATATATAATATCACCTATAATATTCAAAATTGCTATAAACCACCTTGAAATAACTTTGTGAACGTATAAGCACCCATAAAAATAAGCGAATGTACAAAACAATTCTTTCATTTGTATATGTTTTAATTCCATCTTCACACTCATACTCGACGTTGATTGATACCTCCATGACTTTTTGGTAGTATATTTTCGCTTTTTACATCTTTGGTGTCAGATTTCATTGACATCTTTAACTACCATAAACGGAGTTTGAGATTTATGGGTGATTATACATTGACGGAGATAATTTGTGGGTGATTTAAAACAATTTTGAATTTTATGGGTGGTTTAATGCACACACATCCATTTCACCAGTAGTTTTATACAATTTTGAATTTAATGGGTGATTTTGTGTACAAACTTCTATGTCGTGGCCAGTTTGTCGCTGTTTCAAATTTATGGATATTTTTGTATAAAGAACCTGATTTCGCTAGTGGTTTTGTGCAATTTACCTTATAGTTACAAGGTGTAGTTTATGTGAGAATGAGTCTCTATTATAGAAATAAGAATGAATCTCAACCACTAGGTACGCGTGGGAGTTGCGCAGGTAAAAGAAAGTTTTTTTTAACCTTTGGAGTGCAAGTTTCGAAACATGATTGTGTAGTCTCATACAACATTACTATGCATCTTCATACATAATGAGTGTGTATGCATTTTCACTACTTGTACATTATATTCCATGTGAAAAAGTCATACACAATTCGATATATGCATGCATAGTTATGCTAAGTGCAAATGTACATTCACGGTAAATGAAAAATACACAATCATCTTATTTGAGAAAAGCACTGTCATTTGTCAATTACATACTTATATGAAAAAAAGCATACACAATCTGATATAGAGCATACATATTCATATCATTCGAAAATACACAATAGTGTTATTTGAAAAGATACAATCAAGTTAAGTGAAAATGCATAGTCTTTCCCATCACATTTTGCACACTCATTACACACTCACATGAAAAATCACATACAATGTGATTAGAAGCATACATATTCATAATAATCGAAAATGCACAAGCATGTTATGTATAACTATACAGTCAATTTAAGTGAAAAGACACGGTCATTTGTTACATTTTACGTCCGTTAAAGTATTTTGGCATGCGTGTGATCATCTCAACCCTTTATATAACGCAATCAAACGGACGAGATTTATTCTTATTTTTCTCTTTAGATATCATTCTCATATGATCTATTTTCATATTTATACTAATATAATATATCTACATGAATGAAAAATGGGTAAATCACTCAATAATTTCAGCTTTTAAATAAGCATATTTTTTTCATAATGAAAATTTGGGTTCGTAAGTTTTTATTAATTTTTGTTTTTATTTTTATAAAGCTTATAAATAATCGATGCAAATCTTCTTTCTCACTTCTATGTCCCATTTTCATGTCCTCTACATTCTAATTGGTCTATATATATAATTTTATCTAGAATTTAAAATTTTATATTCATTTTTTTCTATATATCGACTAATTACAATTAAGGTACACGGAGGTGAAACTATATACGGGACATAAGATTTTTGTACCAGTAAAAATCTCCGTATGAATGGTCAAAAGTCAAAACATATGAGCAAGCACGTTTGTCTTACTTGTCTTTTTCCGTCCGTCTGTAAGTAAAAACCTGTTAGTCCTCCAACAAGCAAATTCCTTCACCAACGGTGCGTTGGCGTAGTGGCGTGGAGCTATGCTTGGTAGGACGGTGCAGGGTTTGATTCCCCGCAACGTCGTTGGGAGGGGGCTACCGTAATTCCACTCACATCCCCGGTTTGGACGTAGGCCCGTTGTGCTAGCGATGCTAGAAGTCTGACCCTTGGGCCTCGACCCATTGGGACGAGCCGAACCAAACGCGAAAGCAAAAAAACAAGCAAAATCCTTCCTTTTGGTACTTCAATTTCCCTTTTTTTTTCGATTTCCCTTTATTGTTACTTATTTGTACAAAATAATTCTTTATAAATTTTTTTGCAAAAACCACCCTTTACTATAAATTAGTTACAGAAATCACCATTATAAAAAGCATTAGACAAAACCACCCACTATTATAAATTAGTTGCATAAAATCACCCATTATATATGCTTATTTACAATTAAACATCCACAACTACTAATTAGTTGCACAAAATCATCTCTTGTTTATAATTATTTACAATTAACCACCCACTATTAATAGTTAGTTGCACAAAATTACCCCTTATTGATAATTATTTGGAATTAACCACCCAAAATCAACTTGCCAAATATATCCGAGTACATCATAAAATTGATAAAGATAATGACAAAACCTATTATCGATAAAAAAAAATCCCTAAGTTTATTTGATGATTGGTAATTGGTTTTAATCTTGTTGTAGCCTTGTAGGTGATTCCATACCCAACTAAAAGTAATACAATAATACAAGAAATTTAACTTTATTGTTTGATTAAAAAATATTAACCTCTTCAATTTTAAAATATTTAATTGATACTTTAGCTGTTCGATTATGATTTAATTTTTTTGTTAGTGAATAATTTAATATAAATGTAATCATATTAATATATTTTGGTTTAGTATTTTTTTTGAACTTAAAAATATTGATCTATCATCCATAATTGATTTTTATGTTTGAATAAGTGTACCCCAAAATAATAATGAAATATTATAAAAACATAAGGACATTTTGTTTTTTGTATATTCAATTTAGTTAAAATTAATTAGCAATATAAAATGTGGGTAGTTGCTCTCAAATATTTGTGATGACCTATGATTTTATGCAAATATTTTTTATAAAGGGTCATTTAGTACAAGCAAATACCAATAACGGGTGGTTTTGTGTAAAAACATTTATAAAAAATGGTTATGTATATACAAATACGTTATAAAGGGTAGTTTTATGCTTTTTTTTTGGTTAATAAATCTAACAAACAATGTTTTTTAACAACAAAAAAAAAGAACAATATGGAGCCGTAATGGGTAATTTCAAGTAACATACTGTATTTCGTTGGAAAAAAAATCAATTTAATTAAATACTAGCAGATAACCCGTACCTTGTACGGGGACGTTATTTATTTATTTATTGTTTTGTGTATGAATTTACTATAACAATTACAAATATTATCATATGTATACTTTGTTTTATAAAGATGCTTATTTTTTGGATTATAAAATGACATAATTCTTGTATATCATCATATATATATAAATAAATTTTAATTATGTTTTTACTGTTTATAGATACATAAACATATATTTAAATAATTGAGGAAGAATGAAATAAGATAAGATGCACAATCACATTTTATTAAAAATTAATACAAATCTTTTGGCATTTAAATTAAATTACGTAAACTAACTTATATAATAAAATGAATAAGTTTAAATAAAATTCGGATTAATATATTATAGTATTAACAATATAGAATAATATTTAATAAGTTAAATAGAAAACTAAATTATCTTGTATATATATGTTATTTTTTCTGGAAAAATAATTAAATAATAAGTATATAAAAATGTAAGGAAAATGTGAGCGAATTATTATCTTAATTAAGAAATCTTTCTTTTTTTCTAAAGTGTAATCAATATGCAATATTAGTGATATATATGTTAAATATAACATATACTTTTTTTATTGATATTTTAATATGATATGATAGTAAAAATGTATTTAGTATATTATTTTGATAGAATGAATATTTGCCTTAAATAAGTGGCAGAATTTTCTACCATTGATGATTTAAAAAAATACCATAATAAAATTACGAAAATAATTTATAAATAAAATGTGTATAATGATAAGATAAAGATTTATATATTTGGATAGAGTTATTAGTTAAACAACACAAATTCTAATATAGAACTAATATTTTAGTTAAGTATCTGTAAGATTATGATAAAATAAAATTTTAATAAGATAGATTTTTAAAAAGGGGGTGATGTGGCGCAATATGGTGACAAAATTTGTTTCCGCTTTAGTATATAGTAATATATATATTGATTATTGTTCTAGCAAAAAAAACTATATATTGATTATTGAAAAATAACAAATCGAATATATCTTATGGATAGGTTTAATGTTTGGTATATAGAATTGGCTAAAAGGACCTTGATAAGGAAAACCAAACATTAATCACGTAATCATTTAGGAAAAAATCAAAAGTAACCTCAATACAAAACATAAGACTATGATCGGATCGTAAGTTTGTAACCAACCGTTAATTTGCATAAAATTATTTGATTGGTTTTGGCTAAAAAATCAGTTTGTTATCGAGATAGGAAAAAAGGTGGGTTTAAAATTGAGGATTAGATAATTAAAGAAAATATAAGATATAAAGTTGTTATTATCTATTTGAGTTGACAAAAAAAATTAAAATCGAGCGGGACCAGAATTAACGTGGAGGCTCGAAATTCTCCGGCTTTAATATATAGTATAGATGTTTGGTGTTAATTTTGTTGGGAAAACTTCAATTTGTCCTTTGTTCCCAATTCCCATCTCTCTCTTTGTTGTTCATTGCAAGCTTCTCCTTCTTTTCCTCTTCCTTGTCTCTCTCCTCCCTATCACAAATTCCGTTATTCTCTCCCTCAATATCTATCTCGTTCATCCCCCAGAGATTCGTCGATGTAATCATCCGAATTTAATACGCATTTCGGATGATCCTGATCGGTGTCACAATCAAATGCCGTTGAAATCCGCGTTCCCCATTCCCAGAGCCGTTCGTATAAGACCTAGGGTTCCAGTTTTCTCTCAACTCCTTCCTGATTTTGGTGGCGGATGAGGTCAATCGATTGAGCAATTGCATTGCGTTCTTAATTGTTGAGTTTGAGAGTTTAGGGAGAGGCAATTGTCGGATTCAGGAGGTTTATGGTGTTCGATTGGGGGCCTAGATCAAGTGATTTTGGCTGATTGGCGTGAATCTGAATCCAATTTGGCGATTTCTTCTGCTATGGATCGTGTAGTCGGTGGCAAGTTCAAGATTGGGAGGAAAATCGGGAGCGGATCGTTTGGGGAGCTTCATTTAGGTTATATTCTGCTTAGTGTTTTTTTGTCCTTTTGCTTTCCTAGATTTTGTTCTTCTCATCAAGGTTTAGTTTTGAAGTGTTTCTACTTTGGTGATCTGATTTGACTTCAGGTATCAATATACAGACTGGCGAGGAAGTGGCTATCAAGTTGGTGAGTTGCAAATTTGCTGAATATATTTTTATTGTATGTTCTAAGAATGATTTAGCAAGTTTTTTTATCATAAGGAGGGGTTTAGCAAATGTCAATGGAAACTTGCCTTTAGGATTTTTTTTAAGGTTCTTTTCTGAGTGGCTCTTTCTGCTTGGATGAGTGTTCAGAAAAGTAAATCATATGAGATTCCTAGAATCTTCTGCCATTATGTTGTCCTTGGAACCTGGGAGATATTCTGTGCTAGATTAAATGTTAGCATGATACTAAAATCACATCCTTACATTTTGGTGCTTTATTTTTCCAGGAATCTGTGAAGACTAGGCACCCACAACTTCATTATGAATCAAAATTGTACATGATTCTTCAAGGAGGAAGTAAGTTGCTGGTTATATTGAAATCTCATCTGTAGTGGTGTCATCTACAGCATTGGGTTCTTACTTTTTTCTATAACTTTGCATTGTCAATTTGGCATTTATATATATTGTCAACCTTCCAAGTGAAAGCTAAGCTCATTCAGTACTGATTATAAATTTGAAAATTTCGTCTTTTGGTTTAAAGATGCATGCCATTTAGTCTCTATAGTGCTAACGACCTTTCCCTCTCAATGGCTCAACGTTTTTATGACCTTTTTATCTCTTGTTGTAAAGTATTTTTTTCTGACCTGGTTGCTTTTATGCTATGTTGAAGCTGGGATTCCACACATAAAATGGTTCGGTGTTGAAGGTGAATACAATGCCATGGTCATTGACCTGCTAGGGCCAAGCTTGGAAGATTTATTCAACTACTGTAACAGAAAGTTTTCTTTGAAAACTGTACTGATGCTTGCAGATCAATTAGTAAGTAAATTTAGCAATTGTAGTAATGACTTTGCTTTGAAGGCTTGAATGATGTTTATTGGAATGTGATTGCAGATTAACAGGGTTGAATACATGCACACTAAAGGTTTTCTTCACCGAGATATAAAGCCCGACAACTTCTTAATGGGTCTTGGTCGCAAAGCAAACCAGGTATCACCTTTATTCTGTAACCTCCAAAGAATTAGTAATGACTTGATGTTTTAAAGCTTGATGCTATATGTATCTCAACATAGGTATATGCTATTGACTTTGGCCTAGCAAAGAAATACAGGGATCTTCAAACTCATAAGCACATCCCGTACAGGCAAGTAGTGCCATACTGTGGTGTTTTTTGCTCTTGTTTTCTCATTGCTCCTGTTGTTTAATTGAACTTGCCATTGCTTACTAAATTAAATGATGCTTTGATAGTGTGCTCTACTTTGGCTTCAGTCATACTCATAATAGTAACATTCTATATCCGCTTTTGCAGAGAGAATAAGAGTCTCACTGGCACAGCACGATATGCAAGTGTCAATACTCACCTCGGAATTGGTGAATACATCAAACTTCCTTCATATCTCGTCGTATTTTCCTTTATGTTTGATTGATGAGAGCCAGCTAATAAATGGTATCACGTGCAGAACAAAGTAGAAGGGATGATTTGGAGTCCCTTGGATACGTGCTTATGTATTTCCTAAGAGGAAGGTTGATCTCTATATTGATTACTTACATTATTTCTCAATACAAAGAGACCATTTTTACTGACAATCATAATTTTTCATTGGGGTGTGCTTTGTATCTCGCTCTAGTCTTCCTTGGCAGGGACTAAAAGCCAACACTAAAAAACAGAAATATGATAGGATCAGTGAGAAGAAGATGATGACTCCTATTGAGGTATAATCGCCTTGTTCATGTACCATATTAGCCTTACGGTCCTTACTTGTTTACTGCATTTAATTATATCTAAAGACATGAGCATATAGTAGACTTCCAATGCTAACCTACTAATCTGGCTGCAAGGTTGTCCCTTCTGGTCATGTCATTCTCAGATATACCCTTTCATATTTCATAACTATTAAATGCTGGTGATTCATCTATATTGATTTATTGAGGCAATCTGAAGCTAATCTATTTGGTGGAAATGTGTCCCGCAGGTTCTATGCAAATCATACCCACCGGAGTTTGTATCATATTTTCACTATTGTAGAGCATTGCGCTTTGAAGATAAGCCAGATTATTCGTATTTAAAGCGGCTTTTCAGGGATCTATTTATCCGAGAAGGTAAATCACCTTAAGAAAGCACCAACTTCCAAGTTCAGTTTCGAATTCTAATCTTTTTTTCATGTTAATAAAAAACAATGTGGACTTTTGTTTTCTCCATTATATCTCGTCAATGTTTTTTTTATTGGACACAGGTTATCAGTTTGATTATGTGTTTGACTGGACCAAACTGAAGTATCCTCAGGCTGGCAGCAGCTCAAGATCACGGGTTTGCTCTCCCTCGATCTGTTCCTTGGATTTGTATTTATTTTTACATCAGCTCAACAGAAGTGTATACTAACTGTATCATCTTTTCACACTGTTTCCCTGTGGCATTTAGGTTGCTGCTGCTAAACCAGGTGTAACTTCAGGACCTTCTGCAAGTAGGCCAGAAAGGACATCAGGTCTATTCTCCTATCTTAAACTTTATCAATCTGGCGAGCCTGTTTTGATTTCTAAGGATAGTCTAAAAGTGCAGTCTGTTATAACTTTGACACTTGACATTAAAAAGTGCAATCTATAATTCTTTTTTGTTCCTTTTTTGTTTCTTATACCTTGGTAATTCTCGTATCAGTGGGGCGAGAGCTGCGAGATAGGCTCTCGGGTGCAGTAGAAAGCATTTCTAGAAGAAATGCTTTGACGTCTGCTGACCATTCAAAACACAGAAGTCCACAACATCTACAAGCATCAAAAGAAGGGGTAATAGCAAATAATTTTCTCCATCCATTTTCCTGCATTATTTAATAGCAAATAGTTTTCTCCATTGATTTGCCTACATTATTGTTATGTGTAATAGTAGATCATTGCTTGCTTTTCAAATTGGAGGGTCATTTTGGAATCGATCTCTCTGCATTTACAATTGCAAGGATGTTGTTGCATATATACTTTTGTCCCTTAATAATAACCAAGTTTGCTGCAAAGAATATGCTCCATTCTCATTGCATTAGTATGTACTAGTTTAGTCACTAAACACATTAACTCCTACATAGATAAGTTGTCATGTTGAGAATTTGACGCTCAAAATAAGATGTCAACGTATGTTAAGCACTTTCTCATTTCGTTGTCACATCTATTAAGTATTAGAAATGAAGGTGATATTTAGGTCTTGACTAGAAGATTTCGTATTTTCAGCAACGTGATTCAGAAAAGGTGAATATTTCCAGAGTCAGTAGCTCCTCCAGAAGAGCCCCATTCTCAGGGAGCCGGCCAACATCCTCAGGTGATCCTGCCAGTAATCCTCGTACGAGCAGGATCAACTCAACCAGTAACCACCTTTCTACAACAGTCAGTCAGAGACTCCAACAAGGGGCTGAATCCCGACCCACTTCAAGAACTCGTGCTTCAGCTACATCCACACGAAGCAACCGAAATGACCAAATCCGTAGCTTTGAGCTCCTCTCACTCCGAAAGTAAATAACAAAGGGTCGCTACTCGGTAAAAGTAAAGACATTCTCTTTCACTTTATTGGGTCAAAGCTTTTCCCAATTACATATAGGGGGAAGGCATCGACCCGTTTTTGAGCTATATCAAGCCTCTGTCATCTTATTTCTTGCTATTGCTCCATCTTGCATCTGGTTACTATAATTTTTGACTATTGTAACTTATGTTTGATGACGAATATTCGCCTACTACATTCCATTGTAACACCATATCTTTTATAACTTCTGTATTGGCCTACGGCTGATCAATTCTTTTGGCCTGTGGATGATATCTCATTTGTCCAGGGTAGGCCTTGTTTGCTTAATCTTGCTAAACTTTCTACTAGCAACCATAACATTTTTGTGTGTTCTTCTTCATTTCAATTACTACAAAGTCCTTTCGGAGGAACAAGTTACAAGAGCTAGTCTTCGAATTTCTATTTGGAATGAGGTGTGTGCTTTTTATGGTTGAAAGCATTTAAGATTAAAAAAACAACCAAGTGAACGTAGAATCTAACACTTTAGTGCTTCTGACATATGATCACGAAACAAGCCAATGGTGTGACAAATCTTGGCTTTGTCCTATTGATTAGAGCAAGGCACATACAATCGTTTTTCATGCTTCAGCTTGTAGAAAAATTGGCAAGGCAATTGTGCCTTATTTGTACACGATGCCTCTTTTAATATCAACATGTTTCTTAGATTTTTTTTTTAAATATCAAATGTCTCGCATGGGTCATAAAAAATGTTTTTTTTGTCCTTTTGGCTTAATAATAATAGTAGCTTACATCTTATATAAAACAAAAAAATATGCTCACTCATAAAAATATCAATCTCTCGATGGGAACAAGTTCATATAAAAATTAAACTTTTATAATTTCATCAATTCACAACCCTGCTACCTCCTAAACCCCATTTTGTCGAGAGAATATCGTCCTAATCTAATTTTTATGCTTTATAAGTTATATTTCATTTAAAAATCCCATTTTGCGTTCTATATAAATCCAAGCATGTTTTTATATGTGCTCAGTTATTATTTTTCTTCGAATGTAGTAATAAAATCTAACTTTAAGCTAAATACTAGTGTTTTTCAAAATAAATTTGGGTGCCGAATGGAATTCTTGAAAAAAGGGGGATACCAGAGTAATTTACTAATTTTGGTGCGGGTGAGGAAACTGAAATAACGTGGAGTTATAGCCGCCGTCTCTCGAACCCACACTCGCCATCGCCACCGGATCCGAAAGCGCAAAACCTCTCAAGGTTCTTCTTCTTCTTCTCCCCCCTCCGTCTATATTGCTCCCTCTGTGTCGCCTTCTCGTTTATTAGGGTTTAAGTGCTGTAATTCCGATTTGTGTCCTAGATATGCATATGCATTTGATTTCTCCTTAAAGATCAGATCTTTACAGCGAATTGCAATCCTAGTTGTTGCTAGTTGAACGTTTTAGTCGTTGATTCTTAGTTTCCGTTGTGATTGCTCTGGAAATGTGTCGATTTGGCCCTTGGAATGGGGTTTTGCTAAACCCCCCACCAACTGTTCGATGAAAGTCCTCAATGACAGTTGATCTTTGTCGAGCTTGCTGATTTGAGTAGAGCTTTCTTTTGTGCTATTTGGAAACAGAAAGGGTATAGGAAGAGAGAATGAAGCAGCTTATAGGAGTGGTGGTTTCGAATAAGATGCAAAAATCGGTGGTTGTTGCGGTTGACCGTCTCTTCCACAACAAGGTCTATAATCGGTACGTCAAGAGAACCAGCAAGTTCATGGCTCACGATGAGAATAACGATTGCAACATCGGTGATCGGGTAATCTCTACCTCTCAAATCCGGTATTTGTTGCTTGAGTTACAATGTGGTTCTGTTTATTACAAGTATTTCCATGCCTTTTGAGTTACTAGTAGCATTAATTAGCAAAACCAAAAGAAGAAAGAAGTTAGATCAGTGGGAAAGTCCCATTGTCCTAAAACTTTGGGTTCTGTTACTCTTTCTGTTAAACGCTTGAGTTTTTATCTTCGATAAGGAAGATTTAGGCTAGCCTCGAACACTATCTGAAGCCCGGCTTAAAGCATTCTTTCACATGAGAACCTTAAGTTTTGGGTCGTTTAAAATGGCCTCTTGTGAGAGTCTAAGGGTAGCAAGATGAAGAGATATTAGGCCCTGAAGTGCCTTGTCTCATATCGAATTATTTCTTGATGCGTGTTGCCTATCATATCTGTTGGTGGTGATTTTTAAGTGCGCTAAAAGGTTTGGATTTGTTTACCCTAGGTTCGGTTGGATCCGTCTAGACCATTGAGCAAGAAGAAGCGTTGGGTCGTTGCTGATATTCTAAAGAAAGCAAGGATATACCAACCGCCTTCAGCTGAGACCACAGCTCAAGCAAACATTATCGCCAATGCTTCGGCCCCTTTGCCCTCTTGAGCTCTTGGTTCGCCGTTTTCTATGCTCTTTTTTCTTTTCATCTGCTGAAGGCTCTTGCTTTTGTAGTTCCCCTGGAGACCTTTTGATTTATGGAGCTCTCTCTCTAATCTCTGTCATTCAAGTGCTTTTCAACTGCTTGATTGTTACATCAAATAATATGATGCTTCACTTTGTGACAAGTTTTGGTGTTTGATCTGTAAATTGAGAAGCCCTAGTTCTTGTTTATTTAGCATATAAAATCTGCTCAAGTTAGTCATTTTGATCATAAACTCTAGATTATTTTACTCTTATAACATTTAATTGGCCTTAACTTTAAACTGATGAGGCTTTAGTTATGTAACAAGCGGAACAAGGTGCAAAAACAATGTCAGCATGGTACTCAGTCATATAGTCAAACGGTTAACTCTCCGAATATAATGTAATTAGAGTGTTCTAAAAATAGGGAAATGGCCTGTTTCTCAATATTGGTTTATAAAAAATGACACACATTCTATGAGTGTTCTAAAAATCTCGCGTAGGCGCTAGTCGGTCCATATTAGCCTACTAGCCTTTTAACCCGTTTAGGTCGCCTAGAGGCCGTCTAACGTTTTTTAGAACGTTGCATTGTATTAAACCTACGTATGCATAGTGAGTGAGAGAATGAAGGTAAGTACCCATGTAAACAAGGACAAGAATGAGGGCCAATTTGAGGAGATTAGCGATGCAGAAATTCTCAATGTAGCACGTTAGGTCCCATGTTGGAGCACATACGGAGCTGAAATATTTGAGAAAGATAAAGTTGTGAACTCGTACACTCACAAGTTATACATTGAGATTTTCATAGTCCTTGATGTACGTTAAGCATACTAGAGTGATGGAAAACAATATAATGTACGATCGGAGTTTGCTTAGTCAGTTAATAAGTTAACCTGCAAGATTTCCCGGCGAGAAAATCGACAGGGGCATGGAAGATGCTGCCGATCGCTTTACCCAGACCCGAAGCCAATGATTCGAAAAGATTCCCCATTCTTCGACCAAAAAAAATCCTGGTCATTCTCTCAAAAAAAAAATTGTAAATCACTAGTAAACCTAATAACTAATCCTAAATTATACAAATACACAAATGATTAAATCATTAAGCTCAACCGAACCGAACCGAAACCAAAATTCGGGAATTTGATGAACCGAACTGAAACCGAAATTCGGGAATTTGGTGAACCGAAAACCGAACTGAAATTCGGGAATTTGGTGAACCGAAAACCGAACCAAAAAAATTCGGTTTGATTTCAGTTCGGTTGTTTCGGTTTTTGATAAATATAAGGAACCGAAACTGAAAGATAACCGAAAAAACCGAACCGAAACCGAAATTTGGTGAACCGAAAAATTCTGTTTGATTTCAGTTCAGTTATTTCGGTTTTTGATAAATATAAGGAACCGAAACTGAAAGATAACCGAAAAAACCGAACCGAAACCGTAATTCGGGAATTTGGTGAACTGAAGCCGAACCGAAAAAATTCGGTTTGGTTTTTCTGGTTTTTGATAAATAAGAGGAACCGAAACCGAAAAATAAAACCGAACAAACCGAAATTCTTGAAATTTCTTGAACCATAAACCGAACCGAACACCATCGGTTTCGGCTTCGATTTCGGTTCGATTTGGTCATTTTTTTCGGTTTCGGTCTCAAAAAAAAAAATCTGAATAGCAAAACACAAACCAAAATACACAAATCTGATTTTACAAACCGGTAGGTCTGGATGGTCGGCGCCTCGTCGGTCGGCGGGTTGAAGGGTCGACGGAGCGGACGGGCCGGAATGGCGGATGGAGAGACTGAGGGAGGGAGGGATTGATGGAGCGTAGATCTGAGCGCAGATGATGTGCGACGAGAATCCTCTGTTTCAGATCTGGCTTATAAAAACAGCGGTTGAGTAGTAAGTAACCGCCTTTCATAAACATTCACCAGAGAAATACGAAAACAGTACTTCCATTTTACACGAATCTGAGTATCGGTGCCCAAGCCAGACAGACCTTGCTCCCGCTCGTTGTTCAATGTAAGAACACTATCTCTGTTCGGTTGGATTTCGATTCATTTTACGCGAATCTGCGATTGCGATCCGCAATCTTTGAAATTGATTTCGTATGATCTGATAGTACGATGGATTCATCTGTTCAGCGTTTGATTATTTCGTTGTCTGTAAAATGATTTCCACTTTCAATCCTCTTGTTCGCTCGTTGCTAGTTGCGATTTCAGACTCAACGACTGATGATTGGCTGCCAAGTGATGAATTAGACTGTTTGCGCAAGGGCTTTGATGAATTGGAGTGAGCAGAAAAGCTAGGGTTAGCAGGAGTTTGGCTATATGCTTGTTCTTACTTGGAAATTTATTTGTGCGATTTTATGATTGAGTTGTTCTGTCTGGTTATAGAGATGATTTTGGAGTCAATTCAGCTTGCAACGCACAAATTGGAATGCTAATTTGGTACTTTATTGCAAACCTGAGAGCTTACTGTTGGAATTTTCACATCACTCACAACTCACTAGAGAGATTGGAATGTAGCCAGTATTCTGTTCTGATTTGTATTCAATTTTTCCAGGCATTTTTTCACTATTAACTTCCAAGGCAATTAGAAGATGAGCATTCTCGCCTTTCGCCAAAGTACTGCTCAAGTGAACAAACGGCAGACATCTCTGAGCCGATAGCACGAATAAGTAAAATTCTGATGTCTTGTCCCAAGTCTGGACTTTATACCTTGTTAGACCAAAGTGGAGCGAGAGTCACGCCTGAAATTGTCGAAGACGTTCTCAGGAGATTTGAGAATGCCGGTATGGTTGCGTTTTGGTTCTTTAAATGGGCAGCTAAGCAAAGGAACTATATCCAGAGCTTACCATGCAATGATCGGTTCTCTGGCCAAAATAAGACAGTATGAGATTATGTGGGATCTGGTGGATTCCATGAGGAAGAAAGAGCTGCTGAACATCGGAACGTTTTGTATCCTTATGAGAAAGTATGCTCGTGCGCAGAAGATAGACGAAGGCGATCTACACTTACAATGTGATGGGAAAATACGGCGTTCAGCCTAACTTAGCAGCGTTTAATGGGTTGTTGAGTACTCTTTGCAAGTCCAAGAATGTAAGAAAGGCTCAAGAAATCTTTGATAAGATGAAGGATCAGTTTGTTCCGGTCCTGAAAATAGTAGTCGTGGTGGCATGCCTTTTCGTCCTGGAGCTCTCCCTACACTAGGGCTATCCACAGGTGGACAAACAATTTAATGCATACGTGATCGCACCAGCATTATGGCTCGACACTTGTTTGCTGATAAGAGCGAAGATTTCGTCCATGCACAGGTAAGACATTTAGTCAAGGTGTCACTGGCCATCTTTCAGTACAAAGTTTTGCAACCTTTCTCTCTCTGCCTTGCTTCATTTTGATTTATCTCCTATCTTTGGAATTCCATCACATAATTGTCTGTGTATTCTAGGTAGAATCCATGTTAAGCTCTCTGGATATTGATAAAGATGCTCAAATGAAAATGCCTCTTTCCTGGGAGATTTAGGGAGATGGAGGACTACTGGAATGAGTCACAACGTGCGCTTGCTCCTGTACCTCCTTCTGCAGATGGTTGGATTTCTGAGTTTGGGCAATATAGAGCACAGGCCCTATATCTGTTGCTTGCTTTATTAGTCCGAATGCTCTACCAATAGCATGATATGTATGTTGGGAAGGATTTTGGTATTTAAAACATACTGCATATTGCAAGTTCAGCAGTCTGATGGTTGTATCTATGTATCAGCAGTCTGATGGTTGAAGTGAATATGGACTGGGATTGTGATTCAGGAACTCCACTTAATCATTATTTGTTTGCTCTTCCCAACGATAGGGAGTATGTTTTTGATCCATTCAGGTCTACATCTCTCTATCACTTAGGTGGAATTTCTCCTTCAAACGTGAACCTCTTGATCAGGTTTATCAACTTCGATCTGGACCTTCACGTGCCTAAAGTGCATTTAGATCGGGACGATTGTTTGAGTGTTGCAAAACTTGTTCAAGTGACTTGAGGAAAGTTTCCTGCCTTAGACAGAGGAACCTTTCAGAAAAGCAACAGCAAAAATGCTGGCACTGATAGGCAACATGGTGATGGTTTTCTGCTGTCATCTGATTAAACCTTCACTATAAGAAAACAATCTCCTAAGGCTGATCCTGCAAGATTATTTAGATTTGATTTCATCTAGCAATTGATGGAACCATGGATGAACCTGAAGAGGGTACTCGTCATTTTATGGTTAATGTTGTAGAGCCACAGTTTAAGAAGAATCCAATGTAAGTTCAGCTTTAGTTTTGAAATTTCCACTGGATATCTATACTGTTTGATATATATATATCTCAATTGTTATCTATTGAAATGTTTGTATTTACTTTGCTCAAAGAAGGCTTGACTTCGCCTCAATGTTCTAAAAAATGCTAGGCGACTTCAGAAGTCGGAGAGGGGCCTCTTAGCGCCTAGACGGCCTAAAAGGTTGTCTAGGCGGCTCAAGTTTGAACTCTGTATACAGATTCGATCAGCAACTTCGAAAATTAAGTACAAAATGTCAATTACTGTATGTCATTATTATTAGCTCTCGTGCATCTCAAGTCTGAACTCTGAACCACCATTTCACTTGCCATATGTTTATAGATTCAATCAGTATCTTCCAAGAAAAAACATGAGCATGCCTGATTATTCTTCTTCTGTGCTAGATTTAAAAGTCCCTGCATTCCTAATATTTATTAATACTGTTTTTTAAAGTACTCTGCTAATCAGATGCCTCTACAATGGCGTTTATTATTAATTAATCGTCATTCCTCTGACCAAGTTCAAGCTGTAAACACTTGTACACCCAGAAAAATAATAGCTTTGAAAAGAAAAGGTCAATCTGGTGACAGACTTCAACGTGAAGTAACCAGAGTTTTTCAGAAGAAAACTTCACAAAACCAGAGCTAAACTGTCATTAATCCCTTAATTTAATACAAAAGTAAAAAGAATCTTTTTTTAAAAAAAAAATTTGTTGTCATGGCTACTCTTCTTATATAACATCCAAACCCCTTCCAAAACCTTCACTCTGATTTTCCTCCCTTCTTCAGGAAAGCAATCCACAAAAATATGAGTGGATTCGGGTATCCGGGGCATGGTTCGGATATCCGGAGAGGGGGTGTCGGAGTCGTGAGCGGAAGGAGGGTGTTCGGGTCATCGACAACGAGCCAAGTGCACGCTAGTCGGGTCAGATTGCCCGACCCGTTGCCTTCGTCGTCATACGCAGCCTACAGCAATACGGGTATCCGATCCGGGTCGACATCGAAGCCGTGGGGTCTCAAGGATCCGGAGTCCAAGAGGAAGAAGAGGGTCGCCAAGTATAAAGTGTATGCAGCTGAAGGCAAAGTCAAGGCTTCTTTGAGAAGAGGGATTCGTTGGATTAAGAACAAGTGTTCGGTCATTGTCAATGGTTGTTGATTCGTTTGAAATGGGTAATGTAAGAGTTTATAATGTTTTTTTTTATATAAAAGAAAGGTGCGTTTTGTAATTTTTAGTTTAATATTTAATACTCCGTTTAGCTTAATTATTTTGTTAAATAATATTTGTCATTTGACACTTCTTACATTATCTTCTTCCATTAAAACTAAATTACATAAATATATAATAGATTTCTTCAAAAAAAAGTATATATGATAGAAGGTGACAGATCTTAGAAAAGATTAAGGTAGGCAAGTCAATTCGTATAGTTTCTTGGGTAAATTCTATTTCCATGTAAAAGGACATCCATTTCTTTCTACCAAAAAAAAATGACATCCCATTTCTACAAGTCTTTAAAATGCTTTAAAATTTAAATCAAATTTATCTTTACATACCCATTTTTCATCAATTTAACATCATCCATTTCTACGTACAAAACATAAGCTCCTTTTACTTTTTTTTCAATAGCTTATTTTAAAATATCACCTTTTGTAAATTTTAGCTACAAGCTCCCACTACAATTTCAGCTAATTTTAGCTAACGCATCCTAAATCAAATTGTTTTTCTAATAATAAAAAAGTAAAAACACAAAATCCCTCATCTCTAAGGACAAAATTAAATAAATCAAGATGCATGTAAAAAGGACTATAACATCAAATATTATAATATATGAGGCCGGTTAAACGGTGATCAAGGACCAATGTTACAAAATTTATCCTTACAAAACTGTGTTGGACAAATTTACAAGCCCTAAACCTTCTACGTACACCCATAACAAATTATCATCCGTTCGAGTTGACTCAAGAACAATCAAATCTTGACGACCACAAAGCATGAATGCATTATGCATGCATTCAAAATCCAAGAGCTAGTTTCACAGACCTAATTTGAGTTTTAATTGGAGGGAAAATTCAATTAATTGGACCCTCAAAAATTAGTTAATTAAGTTGATTCTTCGGCATGGCCAATGGAGTTGAGGGCCTGAGCCCGAATCTTCTGGTAAAAAGCTCCGATCATCATCGCCGAAGTACCACTAATCACCACCTCTTCCTCCTCTCGAATGGCGTCGTTTTCGGGTTCATCGAGCTCGAAGGCTTTGTCCGCGAAGTCGGCGGAGGTGTAGCTGGTCTTGGTTCCGGTGAGGGTCGAGGCGACCGATGGGGAGTTGGGGGTGAGCGTCGGTCGCGATGGGGGTGGAGGCGGAGGAGGGGGAGGCGATTGGACGCCTCCATCGGCGGCGTGGAGTGGGCGGATGGAGCTTACGATCTTAGAGAAGGTGCCCCCATGGGAGGACTTGGTCGGGGTCTTGGGCGTCTCGGGCCTTTTGGTGGCGTGGGAGTGGCCGGAGCCGAAGAAGGCCGCGTATAGGGAGTGCATGAGGCCGCGCTTCTTCTTCTTGGGCGTGGTGGAGCCACCGTGTACTCCGGTCATGGTGGCGGCCCCGTCTATTAATTGATTGATTGGTTGATTAATTAGCTAGATTAATTAGATGTGTTCGTGGTTCATCAATCGATCTTGCTCGCCCTACGAGAAAGTTGCAGGGCGATTGATCGATTGATAGAGTTTGGGATCGAGCGAAGATATATGGATGCGCGTTTTATGTTTGAGTGATTATTTTTGGGGTGGTGATTATTGGTGGTGAGAATAATTCTTGGTTTAGTTATTGAGGGTTAAAATCAAATGGAGATTTGAGATTGTTGAGATCGTTCATTTTTAACATGAGGGAGGGAATTGGTTTTCAAAAGGGTTTTCCGGAATTAGTTTTTCCGCCCCTTTCTCTTGGTTATTTAATTGATTTTCATAGCTCTAAATAATCTTGAAGCTAAATTTAGTAGAGTATATTGAAGAATTAATTTACTAGATTAGAAATTGGTTTTATAATGGAATCATGCTAGGCTTGTATATTAGCTAGGTTTATTTTTTGGATGAAAATATATATAGGATTTAAGTGTGCATGTGTGCTCTTAGGAACATGTCTTCAATCTACATAATACCTACTAGTTAATCTTGCAAATGTAACCATTGTCTACTTTTGTTGTAACGAGAGATCGAACGAGAACAATAAAGCAAGAACGACACACAGATTTACGTGGTTCGGTAACGGTGTGTTACCTACGTCCACGGGCAGAGAAACCGTATATTATTATGGAAGACAGAATTCGGAATACAGAGGTCTAGGTATTTCGAGAGCTTATATAGTGACTCAAGAAACCCTAGTTACAATTATGGGTCGCAGGCCCAAAACAGATTGCGATAGGCCCACAAACAGAAAACATAGTGTTACCTGTCGCAGTGTGTGATTCAGATTCAAGACATATTAACAACTTTGATCGAGCGGGCTTAGTGAGTTCTCGTCGTCTTCATCGTTCCATCGTAACCATTCGTCCTTCGCATCGTTCCATCGCATCATCCTCTAGATTCCTAAGAGTAGTACAGCGTGGCTGCCAAAGTTCGATATATAACTAAAACCTGCTATAATAACAAAGGCTCCGTGGATCTGACTACCTGAGTGCCCGTGGGTTGTAGCCTGACCTGTCAATCGGGTCGGGCGGGTCGGGTTTGGGTTTCGGTAATCGGGTTCGGGTCAAACACCAGGTCGGGTCATTTCGGGTCACAATTTTAACGGGTCCAAACGGGTCGGGTCACTACGGGTTTGTTGCGGGTTCAGGTCAACCCAACGGGTTAAAGAACCTGATTTTTCAAATTTATCTATTATTCTTTTGTTGATATTAATTTATAACTCTCTTATTTACTTATAAAGTTATAATATAATTTAATTGACACCTATATGTAAGGATTTAGATTTTTAATACAAGAGTTACACTTCGTCTTTGTACTCACTATTACAAATTATTAATCATAATGTGATATCTACCTATTTTAACAAGATTTTTGTAATCAATCATGTGCTAGACTAAGTGGGATGAGTAACACAAAGACAACAAAAACAAGTTTCAATTTCACATTCATGGTGTTTTCTAGAAGAATTTCAATAAGAAATGATTAACCTTAAAGTTCAAATCCTAGAGATTCAAAATTGATTATGAAGAAAAAAAAAACACGTTAGATAAAAAGTAATTTGTATGAAAACTTAAATCCTAGAGTTCTTGTATGCATATATCATACTAGAAGAAGAAGCTTGTAATTTACATATTTTAAAAGTATAATATTTCTCATCGTTTACATATTTTAACTTTGATAAAACTATAAACATTAATGTAACCTAGAACAACTTTACAAATCAATTCAGAACTTAGATTCTAGTTCAACAAAGCAAAAAAACATTCAAACCTTGAGAAGTATACATCAATTTAAGAGACACTAACTTAGTACATCTTTAATCAATTGGTATATTTCATGATCAATTACTCGAGTCGATTTTCTTTATAAAGAATCATCTTTTAATCAATCAATTGGAGATGAGTTCGGCTAGGAAGACAAATCATTACAATCGAACCCAACAATGTGTGAATTTTTTTCACCATTCCCGTTTTTCGTTCGACCCAACGGGTTAACCAAAACCAAACGGGTTTGACCCAGAAATTTCCCGGGTCATCGGGTTCGGGTAAAATCGGGTTTCGGGTTTACTTTTCCGGGTTATGACCCAGACAATTTCGGGCGGGTCGGGTCGGTTTTTCGGGTCGGGTCAGATTTTGCCAGGTCTAGTTGTAGGGCATTTGGCCCCTTCGAGAGCAATTGGGTTCACTCACCTCCTAAACCCATTTTTTTGTATGAACTGTATTATTTAATTGAATTTATTGCTTAAGAAATTATTAAACTAACTAACAAATTAAATTTTTCAGAATTAAGATCAATTTTAAATCGTCTTATTATTATTATTATTATTATTATTATTATTATTTTCTCATCCATTCTTTACAATCATTATTTTCGGGAAAATTTAAATTTCAAATTTTTATATAAAGAATCATTGAACTAATTAACAGATCACATTTTTCAAGAACTATGATCAATTTTAAATCCATTAAATTATTTCATTTACACTCAAGTACTCAACTAAGACAAATCATTGTTGGACTAAATATTAAATATTTATTTAATAATTTTTTTTTCATTTTATCTATAAGTAAATAAAATTCATCCACCACTATAATGATAGTCACAAATTTGATTGATTAGTTTTCCATGTAATGTATTAAAAGTTGATTTATTATGGTGCTCATTTGTATTTAATATTATGAAAATATACATATTGATTTAATTATCACTTATCATTCAATATGAAATAAATATCATAGTAGGGCCTATTAAAATAAATAACTTAAAACTAATTTAGACTTTCTATTCGTGTATTTTATATAAATAATTTATTTATATATTTAAAATTGGTCCTTTGTAATTTAATCAGAAATCTCTATATTACAATTATATTTAAGTTATATTAAAAATTAAATCTAGAAACTTCAAGTTTAATATAGTAACTTTACGTATAAAATTATAAATATATATATCCACATACACATACTCCAAGCACACGTCGCATAACATTAATAACGACTTTTAATTAGTTACACGTAGACGAGTATGAACTCGCAATACTTCAGTGACACTCATGATTTGATCAAGCTGTCTAGCTGTTGATCAATCACTCTTTATGCTGCTTGACAAGCTTATTTATATATCGGTCTCAATTCATTGTAATATATTGCACGTAACACATCAAACATAGGCATTGGGGTTGGACATGAGATACTCTTCAACCTTCTTGAACATCTCGGTGACCTTGACTTGACCCGTCTTGAGCCCCTCCTCGTCGAGGGGTGCACCTCCCTTGGGATAGTAGTGCCAAGACATGGTGCACACGGTTCCGGTGCCAGAGGGCGAGAATTTGACCTCATGGACAACATTCTCCAACTTGTCCCCAAGCACGTCGCCTTCTGGGGTCGAGTACTTGCAATACAAGTTCTGTACATCCAGCTCCTCGAACCTATGTTTCACATATTTGTTGGGGCTCCCTACATTTCGAAGGGACTCCACATTTTAGCAATTACACATACATGCTCACATATATCTTTTTACAATGCCAAATGAAACCAAACAGAATTAACAAATTGTAAAAAGAGAGAGTTGAACTCCCAACCTCACTGTTTTGTGGTGGTCTTATACCATCTACACTAGATATTGTTCTTGACAATTAATAATACTAGTTGTTTTTTATTATTTTAAGGTATAGCACAACCCAACGCACCCCTACCTCTGTGCCTGGGTACGTGTATGAAATGAATCGATGATAATAGCTAAAGCGTGCAAACCTTGGGGGAAATTGAGTTGTTGGATAGCGCCAACAGCTGCATGATCACCCTTAACAAACTCGATGCTCTTGAAGGCGTCAGGCATGAGCTTGGGCAAGAGGTTGTGACAATCAAGGGTGATCGCCCTGAACAGCCTAACCGGCGCAACTGGGCTCGAAAGCTCTTGGGAGCTCGATGTCACTGCCATTTCGTATAGCTTTAAGGAAGATGTTTTCTTTGGTTGTATACTTGTTGAGATAGAATGTGTTGTGGTGCAAAAAATATGGAAATATTGTTGTGCATTTATAGGGTTGAGGGAGGTAGTTAATTGGTGCATCTAAGGGGCTTGCTTAGGTTTGAAGGGGCAAATAATGCCTTCTCAAGATTGAGTTAGGTTTTCTTCTTTATGGTCAACATAAACAATTTGTTGCTTGTAAAGTGAATTTTCCCATCTTCTTTAAATGTTATATTGTTCGACCTAAGCCTCCTACAACTAGTCATCCAGGTCCGTACATGATGATTAGGATTCATTCATAACAAAGATTACAATCGCTAAGTAATCAAACAAGTTCATGAACATACCATAGCTTAACAAAGGCCCCTAAAGGAGTAAGCACACACATTCACCAAATGCTAATTGATTGTTTTTGTCATGAAGTTTTTTATTTTATGAAAGCTTAGACAATAGGGTTCAGTTCTAGCAGGGTTGAAGAAAATTAACTTGTGTATAATTCACACACATTAATAAATTTGGAAGATTTTGTTGACCGTATATTAAGTGAATTTGGAAGATTAGTTGTGGCAATCTATACTATATATTAAAGCCGGAGAATTTCGAGCCTCCACGTTAATTATGACCCCACTTGATTAACGATTTTATATGTTTTATTTTTTCTAATTATCTAATCTTTACCTTTATCTTTTTTCTTACTCATCAAATATCTATCTTTAAAGGCATATTATTTATCTTTGAAATTTCTTTAATTATCTAACCTTTAATTTTAACCTTTTTCTTACCCATCTAATATCTATCTTTGAAACAAGATTATCTATCTTTAAAATTTCCTTCTATAAAAGATACATATTAATTAACTTAACTTTTCAATTCCCATTTTAATCTATTTATATATAAGAATTAATATATAGTATAGATTATAGTAGATACACAAATTAACGAAAAAAATGTTCATTACCCGTACATGGTACGGGTCTTCAACTAGTTAATTGCCAAATGGACAACCAAATCAACATTTTGGTGCCAATTGACTTTCAAATGACATCATCCGCATGCTAAGTTGTGTTTGTATGGTTGAAATTTTGGGCCGATGAAATAAATTACTGTCCGGTGTTACCATGTACTCTACTATAAAGTTTTGAGTTATTTATTTACCTTTTAAAAAAGTTGTAATACTAAAGTTCTATATTCATAACTCTATGAATACGTTTTATAAAGGCCAAAATTTTATCAACTAAATTCATTAATCTAGTGGAATTACTTTTCCCAATAAAACTTGGATCTTTCTATTATGTTTTCTAAGGACACAGTGACACACTATAAACAACCATTAATAAAAAGATTTGATGAACCTTAAATTTTGGTTTTTTTAATTTTTTTCGTTGATGGGTTAACTATTTTTATTTTAGGGTTTTAGTTTCTATATTTACCCTACACAATAGAAAAACCGATGAAACTTTAGTCAAAAAAGGCACTTCTCTCAGGATAGTGTATTTAGGGTGACTTTTACTCCAACATATTTTTCACACAATTCTCCAAAATGAAGAAGGATGATAAAAAAAAATGAAAAATGTTCGTAAATGTAGATAATTCTACAAATAAATTGAGGATTCTCCAAAATAGTGAAATTGTAAGATTAGATGGTCCGCTAAACTAAAAGGTAGGATTTTTGAAACTCCATTATAAAGAACTTTTTTTTGTACAAAAGAGGAAAACACTGGACTTTCTAATTAGGTTGGAACAACCTAAATCATCCGTCTAGATGATCTGTAAGAAGCCGCTAGCTTCACGAATTCTTCCTTCACTTAATCCAAGAGTCGTTCTCAAGCATTCTTCCCAAAACTGCGGTTCACACTTTGTCATTATGTAGGCAAATAAAAGTTGTGGGTCAGCATTCCTGGCCGCTAAGTAATCTACTGCTCTATTACTTTCCCTGTAGCAATAAAACACACGAACCTCCTCAAAGAGAGAGAGGAGGCCTTATATATTACCAATAATTGTCTGGATTTCCCAAGGGCATGTCCATACCCCCGTGATGCTATTAATTACACATAGGTTATCACCTTCAACCACTAGCTTTGTTATATTAAGGGACATCGCCCTCCTAACCCCATCCAGAGCCGCCAGAGCTTCTGCCTGGAGTATGGACGAGGCGGCCAACTTCCGTCAATCCAAGGCAAGAATTGTGGAGTTGCCATCTCTCAGGATGTATCCCCCATACGTGGAGGAGTTAGCTCTTCGGGGTCCATCAAAGTTTAGTTTTATCCAATGTCAATCAGGTTTCTTCCATGATGGGGTTCTCGGTCTCTGCCACCTTGTTATTGACTTGTGCTCTTGTTGCTCCGCTATCTGCCATTGCGAGTAAAGAGAAAGGGTAAGGTTTGAGGGTTTCTCATCTCTTGGTGAAACAGTAGAACATGCTCTAACCGCTTTTAAATGAGAAAGTCCGGATTTTAATTAGATATTTGGAGTGTTTTTCAAAAATCTGGAAATTAGTGGGGAAATGGATAATTTTTTAAATGTAGGAATTTTTTTAATAAAATAAGAATTTTGTAAAATTGAAAAGTTGTTCGATGAAATCTTAAATAAAGTAAAAAAGTATGGTTTTAATTCTCTTTGGCTAAAGTTTTGACAATTTGGAGAAAGTAGAACCTTAAAACATAATTTTAAGTAGAAGTAGAATTGAAGAAAGTAGTTTAGCAGCTGTGCATTGAAGTAATTGACTAAAGGATGAGGATTTTGATGAAATACAACCAACAACAACTTAATTTGAAGTAAACATTCTGAATTGCATTTAAGAAAATTGGTCTTCCTAACCTATACCCCTAGGACATAAGATAAATTTTTTCGACTTTGGAAACTATAACTTTAAAAGTAAATTTATAAACCCGTTATAAAAAGGACTTAAAATCTTAAATAAATGAAAACAACACAATTTTCTATTTTAAGATTTGTATCCTATGCCCTTAGGGCATAAATTAGAAAATATATAGGAAAAAATATGTATATATCCTAATATAATATAAAACATAACTTAAATCTTATATCCATATGGAATCTTCCCACATTATTGCAAGGTCAGCTAGTTGCGTGTGAGGGGGCATGTAGAAGAAATCATTCACATATTGAAAATTAAAAGAGAAACTTATCCATCGTGAAGTAAAAGATAAATTTCTTCTATGGTCCCTAACCTATCACGTACCCGTACTAACTATCAATCCCTAGCATTTACAAATGACTTTTTAGGTCCCTAACCATTATTGCAGGGCCAAGCAGTTGCGTGAGTGGTTTCTAAATTTTAAATTTATTTTCATCATGATACGAATATTTATATTTTTATAAAACATGCCTTAATCAAATATTCTGAAAGAAAGTAATACAATCACATCATTTTTCAAAAATAAAAGGAGACAGTTATATATTTATCTCACTTTCACTCAAGTTAATAGCTCTTGGATTATTCTATTTACTTTTAAAAAACATGATATCCTTTTTTGCCCCTTATCTGAATTTTTTATAAACCATTCTTTTATATTCTACAATATTTTGTTATAAACTCTAGAAAAACTCCTTAATATCACCTTTCAAAAAAAGCATTGTTGGGTTGACAAAACTAACCCGATCCGATTCGAAATTCTAGGGTTGAAACCCAAAAATTTAAACCAGAAACTAAAGACCCAAATAAATCCAACCCAATTAGTTGAAACCCGAAACTCGGTGGGTTGAGAAATTTAGTATGTTATAACTATATAAATTTGTTTTGGAAATTATAACATGTTTTTATTCTTGGAATAACTAAAAATATTATGTTATTATTTTATATCATTATTTAGTCAAAATACTGTTTAATAATAATGGTCAATTTTATTTCTAAGTTTGCCAAAAACACAAAAGGACTCAACATGAAATCTGAAGTCGACTTGGTTGACAAGATTCATCATTTTCTAAATATATTTTTTATATAGAAAGTATTATTTTTGTAAAAAAAGCATAAGTATATTATGTTATTGTACTATTTTCTCCCAAAATGTCTAATTAAGGTATGTTTATATAAATATTTTTATTAGCATTGTAAAATGAAAATGGATCAAATTAAATAGTGACACTTTATAAAGTTAGGGACATAGAAAAGCCTATGTAAATGTTAGAGACCAATAGTGACTAGTGCATTAAGTTAAAGATCATAGAAACAACTTACCTTAGACGTACATGGATTACACATCTTCTTTTGTCAATTAATTTTAGAATGGAATCACATAAGTTTATATGTTGGACATATCGCGCATGTATGGACCGATGTGTGGATCCCAAGTCACATATATGATAGATAAGTAACTTAATAAATAATTGTATCCTATTTATTAGTGGAAAATATTAGCATAAATTATTATCATAAAACGACCAAGTGTGTGCTCAGTGGCGGAACCAGGATTTCGACTCAGTGGGGGCTAAATATATAAAATACCGCTTTTTTTTTAGTTTCTATAATGACATTAATCTATTTTTCATTTCCTAAAAGAGTACAATAGAATCTATAATTTCAATACACTTAACTAGAGAACCTGAAAGTTGAACATACCCTAACTACTGTTTTTACCAATTACACACCCAAAAGAACAATCCCAAAGAAAATCTACTCTCTAACTAGTTCAGGATAGTAGGAAGCTAGGTACCTCAGTTTACCACTTTACATACCATGATACAGCAATGAAAGAACTTGCCCAAAGTGCATAGCCCCCAATTCATTCTTATTTGTTGATGCTTGAAGTTGAGCCAAAATTAGTTAAAGGCTTGCCCAAAGTGCAACCTTAAACTTCCAGTTCATGTTCTTCAAAAGTACATTCAACCTTAAACTGCAAATTAGTTCGTAATACAAAATTTTCTAACATCAATACCTAATACAAAAATTTTGGGCATGCTGTAGTTCCGCCACTGTGTGTGCTGATTTTAATTATCGGGCACTCACACTAGCAAATTTAGCAATCCGCGGTATGACCGTATGAGCGACTTGTTTAACTTGTCAACACGCGTTTGTTAACCAATTAATCAACCTATCTTGTACTTCAGATTTTAAAATAAGACTTCAGCCTTAAAGTTTCTCATCTACTTTCGTCATTTTAAATTTGTATATAGTTTTTCTAAACAAAACTGTAAAATCATTGTACAATCAACCAACAAAAAAAAAGTGCTACTCCATGGGCTCTCTTTCTGAATATGTATATTTTTCAGTAATATTTATGTTCACGTATTTCTATTTCATTTTCATGATTTTTAGTTTATAGGCTAAGAAAAAATTTCATTTGACTCAAATCCTAATACTAAAATAATTTATCTGAGTTGCGAGTAGATATAGCCTGTCATAGTGTCATTTTAAAGAACCGTATATATGTTCAACATTTTTATTAAGAGGTGTTACAATTAAAGAATTTGAATCCATTACGCCATGCATATAGAGTTTACTAAAATAAGAACATAATTTGATTAATTTCAACTTGGTTGCCCTAGATTTCGGATGACACAGCTAGCTAACAACCACTTACATTTTAACTTTGATGGGTCAAACATGCAATAATTCATTCGTTGTATATACGAGTACTATAGTACATATTCTATACTTGTTGCATAAGAATCTAAGCCCGTAATTTGGGCGCACGAAAGCTATCATACAAAGCAATAAGAAGAGTCAAAATGTACAGCACTTAATCAAATCATTAACTAATCAAACATAAGTTGAACTTGTACTAAACAAGGATACACAACTGTCAGTTCAATGAATCTCCGACCCCAATCATTAGGCATCCCCCAGATTTGGAGATTAATTTCAAAAGCTTGGGTGGAGAATTGTTATCCCACATCGGAAATAAAGAAAGAAATTGCCTAGTATATAAACCCTTGGGTTACTCCCCCTATTGCCAATTGGTTTTAGGGTGGAATCCCATAGGCTTATCTGTTAGGCCCATACACACATGTGTGGTCGTACCGACACGTACCATTCTACCTTTCTACCGGGCCCACAGACTTTCTTCATGGTATCAGAGCGGGTTTGGTCTTGGGCCCATTATCTACCTTACTATCTATTTTGGTTGGACAGTTGCACTTGAGGGGGCGTGTGGAGAATTGCTATCCCACATCGGAAACAAAGAAAGAAATTGCCTAGTATATAAACCCTTGGGTTACTCCCCCTATTGCCAATTGGTTTTAGGGTGGAACCCCATGGGCTTATCTGTTAGGCCCATACACACATGTGTGGTCGTACCGACACGTCCCATTCTACCTTTCTACCGGGCCCACAAACTTTCTTCAGCTTGTTTGCTTTACGGCCTGTTCACATTCAAAAACAATAAGATGAAAGATGCAAGCTTGTAATTGCAAGGGGTTTTCAAGGCAACTTCCTTTGAAAAGGCTTCAACATTAAGCTGATTGATTGTGTTGATTAGTGGTAATCATGGCTCAACCAACTCACGCTTTTTTGTCCCCACAAACCCGGCCTAGATTTACAAAAGCATCCTTTCCATTTTCTCTTAAGACAATTGATTCAAAGTGAGATTTGGGTAATTGCAAACTTGACACTTTAGTAAATGGTTTAACACATAAACAAACTCATGTATTTGTATGTTTTTTTACAGATAGATCACTCTACTTAAAAATGTTCTATTAAACCCGTTTGCTGCGATAAATTTGTTCAACTAAACTCCTCGTCGTTAACCCTTCATTACGTGAAACAAACGTGTGACATGGTTCCTATAAATGATGACTAATCACCGCACTATTCAATTTTACGTCACAAAAGACTCCCTGAGCCACATAAGCCACATAGTATTACAAAATATACCAAGTACGGTGTACATTTATGTATTAAGTCTATGTCATTTCCATAATTATGACTAGTGAAGTCTTATGCGACGTAAAATTAGATAATTTAACGATTAATCATCAATTACGGAAGCCAAATCGGGTTTGTTTCACGTAACGAAGGATTAATGATTAGGTGTTTCATAGAACAATTTCATCTGAGTAGGGGAGTCTAATATAACATTAAAAACGTTTAAGTGTAAGAATTTGTTTATGTATTAAGCCTTAATTAAATTGATGTTTCTAGCTTTGACATTTCACATATGGCCGTACACATTATAAGTTGGTGTCAGTTCATATATCTAAGGTAGAATTTGGTCTCGCTTTTGAAATTTAAAATGACTTCTAGCATATAACATACTACATTTCACATATGGACGCACACATTGTAGTCTATGCATCCTATAGACTACATTAATAAACGTTCAACATAACTTTAGCTTTGTGTGAATCCATTAATAAATATTCAACATAACTTTAGCTCTTTGTGTTATAATTTCGTGTTCAGCATTACACTCTACAGTCTCTACTCATGACTCTTATCTTAGTCTAAATACAAACACATTAGGCCTTGTTACACTTTTGAATGAAAGTATACTTTCTTCTCAGAGGTATACTTTCATCAATGAAATATAGTTCATTTTCATTAATTCCAAGACAATAAAAATATAAATATACTTCCATACAAAAGTGTAGCAAAGTTTAGCCATCTCATAAAAGGGACACCAACGAATTAATAATAGGGATAGATAAGGTATACACGAGTAAATAAAGCCCCAGCGAGGGGCAAAATTGGAAAAACAAGAGCCACGTATGAAGAGCTGTCAATCACTCACCCGCGTTGTAGCTGGGCCCTACGCCTATTCTGTAGTTTAACGCTTAGCCCCACACACACAAACCGCGTAAACCCGCTTACATTTTTATTTATATAAAAAAAAACCGGTCCAGTTTTTTGTTTTTTCGTAGGAAAACACCGGTCCACTTTCATTCGCCTGTTATATAAATCACATAACAGCCTCATTCCAACAACTCACAAACCAACCCACAAGAAAAAAACGTTCCACTCTG
The DNA here is from genome assembly GCA_934048045.1 of Polygonum aviculare. NCBI lineage: Eukaryota > Viridiplantae > Streptophyta > Magnoliopsida > Caryophyllales > Polygonaceae > Polygonum > Polygonum aviculare. Next base: position 30,806,367 of record OW204028.1, on the reverse strand, counting down.
TTCCTCAAGTGCCTAACATAACGATCAAAAATGGGGCACCAGAGGAGCATGGCAACGAGCCGAGCATGGCGCCTGGTCCGGATCGCGCTCCTGTGGGCCCGGAAAGGCGGGAGCCTGAAATGCCGGCTCATGGCCGAGCTCCGCCACGTCAACAAGCACCTCAAGGCCCTCCACCGCCACTCCTCCTCCTCCCGCCGCCTCGATTCCGGAGCCTTCTACCGCGAGCGCGAGCTCTCCTTCGACGAAACCCCGATCCTCAGGCTCGGGATGAGCCGCCCCAGCTCGCTCCGGTTCAAGCTGCCTAACATCCCCTGCATCAGACCGTCCGTGGCGGACTTCGACTACGAGTTCGACGATGAGATCTTCGCGAGGAAGGCGAGTGAGGTTGCGGATGAGGACGAATCGGAGGATTCGTACTCGGGAGACGAAGACGAAGACGAAGAGGAAGGGATTGATGAGAAGGCGGATGAGTTTATTGAGAGGTTTTATAGCCAAATGAAGATGCAACGCCAAGTTTCGTATATTGAGTACAAGGAGATGCTCATTAGAGGAACTAGTTGTTGATTCGTATATGGATTGGATCGGAGATTAGTGAAAATTTACGTACAAGTTTTGGATTCGGTTTTGAGTTTTTTTAAAACTTTTTGTATATGGAGGTTTCATTGATTCTTTTTTCTGATATACTACCACGATGGTTTTGCATTGTGAGCAAGTTTGTGTTACCAAATTTTCACATGGTCTATTTGATTGTGCCTGATCCTGTCCACTGATTTATAATGTAAAATGGAAAAAGTTTTGTTTCTTGAAGTTGATGATCGGGCATTGTGATAAGACTCTATTGGGTTGATAATTGGGTTTGGGATCTTATATGTCACAAACCCATAAAACATCTAAAGGGAGAATAGGAGGCTTGATTTTTTATTAATTTTAAAAAAGATAAAATCAGATTTGTTAGAAAAAATTAGAGAAATGGTTCTCTCTTTTCTCCTTACTAGATTATTGCACGTACCTTGTACGGGACATGATCGATAAGAATCATTTGATGTATAGTTCAATTAATAAAACAATGCATAAAAGTATTATTAAAAATTAGATATTGATATCATCTTTTTTATCCTAAATTGTTACAATATATTGTTAATCCAAAATCATGATTTGATGTTAAGAATAAACTTAATTTTTTTATGTAATAGAATATGACTTAAATAAAAAGTATAGATAAAATACTATCATTTTATTTCAAAATATATCTGATTAGTTAGGAAAGTCATATATGATATGATATGAAATCTCAAATGAAATATTTTATCAACATATATTTTTACAATTAAATATTTTTCATATGTCTTTATCTAATTATCATATACTAATATATCATAATAATATCTATATCGATAATCTATCAAAATAATATCTATAATTATAATCTATCCAAATAATATCTATCTTAAAATAATATCTACATTTATAATCCATCCAAATAATATCTATCTATACAATTTATGAATAATTAAGATGACATTTAGATTTACACTAAAAGAAATTATATATATTAGCACATGAATGGATTTATCTACATGAAATATATAACTTTATATATTTATCTATAAAACATATGATTTGAGGTTATATGGTAAAGTTATATATTTAGAAAAATATGATCTACTAGGACATCAATATTATGTTTATTTGTGTAAAGTTTGATAAGAAAACATGATCTACTAGAACATCGGTATTATAATTATTTATGTTTTATATTTTAGGTTGGTTTATAAGACAAATCTAGTATTGATATTAGGAGAAATTTATAAATAAGAAAATATAATATGATCAAAATTTATATGACAAAAACAAGTTAATTCTAATTAAATATTATAGTATTATCATGATTTATTTTGTTAGTAAGTGATATTACTTGTGCATAGCTTCCATAATGTAATGTATACAAAATAGTTTTAACATTTAAGATATGGTCATACATGGTACGACTAACTAAGCTAGTGTAGATCATTATCCCTATTATCACAATTTTGAGATATTATAAGTCAATATAGTGCAAAATGAGATGTCATAGTTGGTTTATTTGGTTTGATCTTCTATTTTTATTTTGATAATATAATTTATTAATATGAGATATAATTACTATGGAGTGTTATTTGATTAAAACTTTTAAAATATAAAATGTGTCCAACATGATTCTAACGTTTTTAATTTGAAATAAATACAATAGATAATAATAGTTATTTTATTATGGAAGATAAAAGCTAAATTGTTATGAGCGTGATAAATATATAAGTTAAGTAAAAGATAATAAATATAAATTGCTTTAGTATCAAATATAAGAATAATAATTTAATTGTAAAAAAGGGCTTCCATTTTTAGATTATTTTTTATTCAAAATTTTTAAATTACTTCTTACATAAAGAGATTAAAAGAAATTTTAAAAAATTACTATTATATAAAAAGGATAGAATATTTTTTCAATTTTTAAAATATTCAAAATATCTTTTACATAAATTAATAATAAAGAATGTAATTAGATTAATTAAAATGAAATAAATAAAATTTGATTGTTTAAATATGAGAGACAAAAGTTAAGTTATTATGAACATGATAATAGATAAGTTAATTAAAAGTTAATAAATATAAATTGATTTAATACCAAAGGTAAACATAATAATATTGAGCTTTTCTGGCCCGTGGAGGATGCTAGAAGTTTGGTAGGGAGTGGGGAGGGTGTTTTCCCTTTGAACATCTCTCGCCCACACAACGGGGTCAAACTCCTTAGTGAGTCGGTCAGCTTGGATGAGGGTTTCAGCCGGGACTTGGCCCTGAGGAGAGTCTCTAAATCTATTGCATTAATGGAGGCGGTCAACCGGCTAAATGACCCCCAATGTGAGCTCCTTCTCCTTCGTAAGTGCACCGGGGTTGCTAAGTTGTCCTATGCCTTTAGAACTTGCTCTCCTGTGTCTTTTAAGGATGCTCAGGTTCAATTTGATTATGTTTTTTAAGGATGCTTAGGTTCAATTTGATCATGCCTTTGAATAACAAAGTCTCTACTGTTAGCTTGTGTTAAATATTTTTGTTTGAAATGACTTAGATTGATCATAAGATCACCAAAGATTTTGTATGATCTTGAGAGTCTATTTTGAAGTGTTATATAGAAATCTTATGTAGGCTTAAATCTTGTACCGTAGTATAAAATAGATTGATAAATTTTGGGGATGTATTTTTCATAGGATAAAGATCTTGTAATATTTAGATTTTATTTGAGATCTTGTTCATTATTTTTAGAACGCTATCTTATGTTTTTTGAACAAATTTTTGGAAAAAAAGATAATTTTTTAGAGACTTTTGTAAGAGTGTAACATAAATCATAGGCAAATAAATCTAAAAATTTGATAACATAAATAAACGTTCTATTTTTTCACGAATATGCGGTGGATTCAGAATTAACGTGGAGGCTCGAAATTCCTCGGCTTTAATATATAGTATGGATATTTCTCTGATTGTTTCAAATTTTTATTCCTTTTTTCTTTTCTTTTGGAGTTAAGAAATTCTCCCAATTTCTCGATTGTAGATGCTATAACGAGTTTCATGACGATTCAATACAAATTCATACGATAATAAATTAAAAGACAGTAGGACACGAATCTATACTGAATCCTAATATACCACCACGATAAAGTCCGTTGAGCCAATAAGCTAGGGGATTGTGTATGCAACAAGCCCAAATTACAAGTTCAATGAAACTCCGATCCAACACAAAATCATATGATAATGAGAGGATTAACTCATGGAATGAGCATTTACATCCATTTTTTTCGCTCTTAATCAAAACATTTTGTTCAAAAATTCGATATATAAATACTTTCTATAAGAAATGGCGATATCATATTTATTTATACGGCCTAAATCAGCTATGGAAAAGCCATGAACCAAAAATCGAACCGGATATATAGTATTTAGCTATTTCGGTTAAATTCGACTCAATTTTTTAGTTCGAACCGACCCGTGTGCTCTAGACATCTCGAGGGATTCTAGTTTGTTTAGCGGCCAGTGCAGCTGCTTAGCCGATCCATTCGACGGTTTCCTCTTCAATAGAATCGAAACGTTCATTTGAATCAATAGGCACAAAACATAGCTTTCAAGTAAAGGATTAGTTTGTTCACTCGATCTCACTCCTCCCAGCCTGCGTTGAGCTCATTGACGTTGATTTTGTTACAATAATTGTAATCAACCGTAGTATGAACGAATGGTTTAACTTGTCAACACGCTTTTCTTAACCACTTACTTAACTTGTACATTATGTCATAATGTACTTTAAACAATGTTCTTCTCGCGTTTAGGGCGTGTGTCATTATGCTAACAACATTTTTATAGAGAGATGTATATAGACGTGCTATTACGTGCATTTTTGAGTCGCCAACTGTTCCTCAGTTTTGTTCTATAACAATTGTCTAAACTTGTTCACATTTGCAGCTGGCCCGTTGATTTCAAGTATCCATCTGCCATTCAATTAAGACCCTGTTTGGTTTGATTCCTGATAATGAGGAATGGGAATCATGAATGGATGATTCCAGTATGATGTTTGATAGAAAAAATTCTGGAATCGATACTCATTCCAAAACTGCAGGCTAATTTGATTCTAGTAAAAAATGGCAGGTGTCATACATTTGAAGAATTATAATTGTTCATCTTGAATCCTAAAACTCCACAACCTTATATTATAATTTAAAGTCATAAATCCTTAACATTATGAATGGAATTCATTCCGACAACATACCAAACAACATGATGGTTCATTCCGATTCCTGATTTCAATCCGATTCCAACAATGTTACCAAATGGGGCATAAGTTGGATAGCTACCTTGTTTTAAATGAAAATTAAAAGTATTGCATCTGAAATTTTAATCAAAATGTCTATTATCAACCTCGTTAATTACTTTCTTTTTTTATCAATTGATTTGAAAATAAACCGCAATCATTTTAATTATGCGTTGAGCAATCAATATGTGCATGCGTTGAGTATAAAATTTATCATGTCCAATTATTGCAACTTAACTAATTCCGCCCAGGTGCTAATCGAGTTCTTTCTCAATAATAATCACCTATTTGCATTATGTTTAGTACAGTACATTAATAAACTAACAATAATGTTGGGTATACAGAACGTGATCGGAAATACGCGGAACCAAGGCAAAACGAGACTAAAGACATCGAACGCTAAGGAGCAAAGTAAGTCGCATGGTTTATAGTTTGTCCAAAAAATATTAATTAATCTTGCTAAAATCTATCTATTACTATATACTAAAGCGGAAGCAAATTCTGCCACCGTATTGCGCCACATCATCCCCTTATTTAAAAATTTATCTTATTGAATATTTATTTTATCATAATCTTATACATACATATATAAGATAGAAGGATTTGGCTATATGGCATTTTCCAAATGCCATATAGCATGAAAATATCACAATATTTTAAATTTGCACACATAGCATAACCCCTCTCTCCACTAGTTGACCGACCGTTGACCGGCGTTGACCGACCGTTGACCGGCGTTGACCGACCGTTGACCGACGTTGACTGAGCGTTGACCGGCGTTGACTGTCACCACAAAGTGACAATATTCACACATAATTGTCACCACAAAGTGACAATATTCACACTTAATTGTCACCACAAAGTGACAATATTCACAGCTAATTGTCACCACAAAGTGACAATATTCACAGCTAATTGTCACCACAAAGTGACAATATTCACACCTAATTGTCACTACTAGTGACAATATTCAGATTAATTGTCAACAAAAGTGACAATATTCACACCTAATTGTCAACACAAATGACAATATTCACACCTAATTGTCAAATACAAGTGACAATATTCACACCTAATTGTCACCATAAGTGACAGTATTCACACCTAATTGTCACCACAAAGTGACAATATTCATACCTAATTGTCACCACAAGTGACAATATTCACACCTAATTGTCAACACATGACAATATTCACACTAACTGTCACCACAAGTGACAATATTCACACCTAATTGTCAACAAAGTGACAATATTCACACCTAATTGTCCTCACAAGTGACAATATTCACACCTAATTGTCATCATAAGTGACAATATTCACACCCTAATTGTTACCACAAGTGACACCTAATTGTCATCACAAGTGACACTTTTCAACAATTAACTAAAGATTATAATAATCACATCGAATAATTATAGCTAAAACAAGACTTATGAACACAAATCCAAATTATCACACAAGTGACACATTATATATCATCACCAATGTTATTAAAAGATTCTTGATAACACTTAATTGTCATTTGCAAGTGACAATATTCACCAGGTATATTGGTACAATTTGTTTAAGTATCATCACGAATGTTTGAAAAAGTCTCACTAACAATTAGCAAGTACGGAGTGATCCAGATACACTTGTGAGATTTGATTAAACACGTTTTCTCATCTTCTAGCCATGCAAATATGTTTTCTAAGCACTTTCATGCCAAAAAAAAAGAATTAACTAGATCTTAGGAGCTTAACTACACTACGGTTGCCATTGGTGCCAGTGAGCATGTTTTCACAAGATCATGATTGCTGACCTGTATTCTATGGTATGAATTTGATTGGTTTTCCTTATAATTTATAGCCAGCACAATTACTTTTTTCATTAGATAGAAATGAAAAAACTACGTATAATTTCCCTATTTGCTAGACCAAATAAGAAAATGATCGACAATGGGAGAAGGAGAAGCTATAAACAGACAGACAGAGACAAATTGCAAGCCAATTCCTTACTACAGCAAGTTGAAGAATTTACATTGCGGTAAGCATCACCTATTTGAGCCCATCCTCATCCACATCAACTGATTGCACACTAAATTGATAACACAAAAAGAAAAAAAAACAGCTTATGAATAAGAGTTTAAACCTAGGGGCAATTTATCAAACACCTTCCGTGCAAACTCAACAATGATAACATTTCAATGAGCTTTTTTTACCTCTCAGATAGTGAATCATCAATGGAGAGATAAACTATGCTCCTGTACAATCCTTCGTTCTGGTTCAACTCCTGGACACCAAATCCGTGAGAAATAATCCTCAACTCCATCTTTGGAAGTACCAAGCGAACTTCAAATTGGTTCGTCCTGACCTTTTGTTTGCGCTGAAAAGCTAGACTATCGGTTCGGCCTATGCACGAAAATCCACGATCGAATCAAAATCAACCTAGAACCAAACATAAAGCGGAAGGTTCGGGGAGGAGTTCGCCGGTGAGAAACAGCGGCATTCTTCTCGCCGGCGGGGAACAACAAGACGAAGCCGGCGAGAGTCTCGCCGATGACTCGGAGGCCGGTGAACTTCTCTGACGGGGAGAGGTCGAACTCGTTCGTCGGGACGGAGGAGTACGTAACGCCGGAGATGGTCCACGGCGAGGGGCACGAGTTCGCCGTCGACTGGTGTGCCCTCGGAGTCCTCGCCAACGAGATGCTCTACGGGAAGACGCCGTTTCGGGGAAGGAATAGGAAGGAGACGTTTCGAAATGTCTTGGAGAAGAAGCCGGAGGTCGTTTGGAAACGGACGGCCCTCATGATTTTTTTTTATTCTGCGTATATACATGGCCATGGATGCAAAATTGGGAGGAACGGGCCTAAATAAAAAAACGAGCCCAAAAGGGTGCCGCCTGACCCAATTCTCTCTATAAGATATTAGTTCTATCTTAGAATTTCAATTGATTAATTAATAATTCTATCTAAATGTATAAATCTCTATCTTATTATTATATCCATTTAATTAATACATAGATCTATCATAGACTTTTTATTTTAGTCGTAATGTATAAATCATAAATATTTTACCCATTTCATTAAATAGCATATTTATTATAAATTATTTTCGTAATTTTATTAAGGTATATATTTTAAATCATCAATGGTAGCAAATTCTATCACTATATTTACAACAAATACTCATTCTATTAAATAATATATTAAATACATTTTTTACTATCGTATCGTACATAAAAATCTCAATAAAAAGAATAGATATTATATTTACCATAATTATATCTCTAATATTACATATTGGTTACACTTTAGAAAAAAAAGATAGATTTGTTAATTAAGATAATGCTTTGAGATCATTTTTAATAAGTACTTATATATTTCTTATTTAATAAATGTTTTAGAAAATAATAACATACATACGAGATAATTTGTATTTCTATTTTATCTTATTAAATATTATCGATATCTTTAATGTAATAACATATTAATCCGTATAAGTTAGTTACGTAATTTACTTTAAATACCAAACGACTTTTATCAATTTTTAATAAAATTTGATAATGCATCTTATCTTATGTCATTTTTCTTCAATTACTTAAATATATGTTTAGGTATGTATAAAAAGTAAATATATAACTAAAGTGTATATGTTGATACCAGGAACCGTCAACGCGGTAAAGCACTCCACCGAAACAAAATATTACTAAGTATAAACCTCTCAAAGTGGCGTCAAGCCCTACTACCATCACGATCAGCATACGCCCCGGTCCAGAACAGTGATCCCCTGCTAAAGCGGAGTCCGGAAGACAAAAAGCCTGATTGGCAATGTACGCATCGCGTACATCACCTCACAACCGCGAAGAGAGGAGCCCGTCCCATCCATGCAAGTGGGCGGGCGGCAACGTCCCATCGGGCGAGCGGTGGGTGGTAACGTCCCATCCGGGCTTCCGATTGGCCGGTTCCGCGGCCACCACCCCAAGAGCCAACCCGAAAGCGACACGTACTTGGGCGGCGCTCGTCCCACATCGACATCTCGATCGATCTCAGCCCGGACTTCGCCTATAAATAGCGAGCTCCGTGCACCAAAGTGGGGGATCGAAAAACCTCGCAAACTACATATACTAGATCTCGAGCTAAGATCATTATTGTAATCCGATACACTTAAACGCGATAGAGATTATCTGTTCACTATTACATTCCCAGTCAATACAAAAGCGTTCTCAATACTGCCTCCATCGCGCTAAGCGTTTCAAGCGACCAAACACTTTCATCCCTCCGTCCGTTGATTCGTTTGAGTCCCAATCCCTTTCTCTCAGCACGTTATACTACAAAAGGCGTTTTCGGACCTCAACATTGGCGCCGTCCGTGGAGAACCTCCTCAAACTAAGAAGGCACCGTTTAACCGACGCTGAGTAATGGACGCTAACAGCAACAACGCTTACTACGCGGATGGCACGGCCTTCGGGATGCAGCCACCACCTCCGTGGTATTACGGGTCACCACCCGCGATGCCCCAGGCCGCACCTATGCCCGGCTGGGGCCCGCCCGCGCAGCAACCACCGGCTGCGCCCGGCTGGAACCCCGGCTTCCAGCAGGGTTTCCAGCCACAAGCCCCGTTCCAGGGGTATGTGCACGCGCAATACTACCAAGAGTACGCGCCCGCGCAGGAGCCCTACGTAGAAGAGTACTCAACCACCAACGGGAGCTCGGCCGGCCAGGAGGTGGACCAAGACGCTCCCAACGCGTTGTCACCTCCAAACCCCAACTTCCAAGGCTACGCTCCCGCGTGCCACTACGGCCAAGGGGCATATCCCATGCAGCACGGCCAGGGCGCTTACCCGATGCCCCACCAGCCATATGTACCCGCTTACGCCGCGGGCTATGGGCCGGGCCAGGCATACCACACACCCCCTCCAGGGAGCTCGAGCGAGGACATGAGCATATCACGAGGGCGTTCCAGCTCTCGACCTCAGTCCACGCGCTCCGGCTCTCGAGGCAACTTGATGGTGGACGATCGCGGTACCACCTACGGCAGCCCCTTCGCTGACTTCATCCAGGAGGAGCCCATGCCAAAGGGGTTCCAGAAACCATCAGCCGCGCTACAGTTCGACGGCACAAAGGACCCGGGAGAGCACGTGCGGCAATTTTTCGCCCACATGACTTTCAACACCTACAACGACGCTATGTACTGCCGGGTCTTCCCCTCCACCCTTAAGACCGCCGGAATGAGGTGGTTCACAAACCTCCCCGTGGGCTCCATCACGTCTTTCAAAGATCTAACGCGGCGGTTCATGTCCCACTTTAGCGGGTCGCGAACGCGCATGAAGACGACGAAGGATCTCATGGGCGTGACACAAGGCGAGGAGGAGACCCTGGCGGCCTTCTTCACCCGGTTCGTCAACGCGGCGTCGGAGGTGCCTCACCTCAACGACACCTCCGCCCGCGATATGTTGATCCACAACCTCCGCGACGGAACCTTCAAGGTCAAGATGTGCGGGAAAACCCTGCACACCTACGAGGACGCCTGTAACGCCATCACCAAGCGCGTCTTCGTGGAGGACGCGGCAGGAAGACCCACACAGGATCGCGGAAAGGGAAAGGCCAAAACCACCCCGGAGGCCCTCACCGTATCCACCACACCAACAAAGCCTCAGGGTGGGTAGCGCGGTGGCCATAACCGTTGTGGAGGCCGTCGTGGTCGCGGGTATCAGGGATACCGCGGGCCACGCAATAACCGCGGTGGCAACGGGTCGTACAGCAATGACCCGTACACCGGGGCTAACACCACGGCTCTCGGACCCCGCAACGACAGTGGGCAGCCGGCGCAGGCAAATACTTTGGCCGGCTCCGCGCCCGCAAGTGGGGAGGTCAACCGAAACGATCCCAACCTCTACATCAACACCATCGCTGGGGGTTCCACCCTCGCAGGGTCTAGTGGCAGGGAAAGGAAGCGTTATGCTCGCGCCTCGACCTCCGGTGGCTCCATCAACAGTTTGGGCGCGTCGGGAATACCTCATGCTGACATCACCTTCCGACCCGGTGATTCCCGCGAGCTCATCACTCCGCACACAGACCCTCTGGTTGTGCACGCGGTTATCGCCACCAAGATTGTCAAGAGAATCATGGTAGACACGGGAGCGTCGGTGGACATCCTGTACTACGACGCGTTCGCACAGCTGGGCATCTCCCCTTCCATGCTCCTTCCTTACGCCGGGAAGCTCACATGCTTTTCCGGCAACGAGGTCGACGTCGCGGGGTTGGTCACTCTAGACATGACCCTGGGGGACAGCAAAGACGCCCACCGGACAGAGCCCATCGAGTTCACTATCGTCCGGCTCCCCTCCATCTACAACGCGATAATGGGGCGGACTTCGCTGATAAAGTTCTAGGCCGTCGCGTCCATCTATCACTTGGTTTTGAAGTTCCCCGTGAAGGACCGGGTCGGAGTCGCCCAAGGCCAACAGATTGAGGCACGAAAGTGCTATGAGGCGTCAACCCGCGCTCGCCCTGCCGCGTATGTTATCACGGGCGGTGCCAGCGCGGAGTTGGACGTACGGCAGGAGCGTGAGCGCGAGCCCCTCGGTGACTTTGAGAAGATTGCCATCGTCCCTTTCCCCGACGAGACCGAGAAGCTGTTTGTCGGGGACTGCATGACCGGAGCGGACGCCGAAAGCCTGCAACATCTCCTGGCCCGTTCTCGCGATGTATTCGCGTAGACGGCGACGGACCTGAAGGGCGTCCCTCCCGAGGTGGCGCTCCACTCGCTCCGCGTGATCCCGGGGTCCCGACCCGTCTGCCAAAGGCGGCGAAAAACCAACGAGGAACGCCCCACCGCGGCGAATGAGGAGGTTGAGAAGCTCCTGCGCGCCAACTTCATCCGCGAGGTCAAGTATCCTACTTGGCTCTCCAATGTCGTCCTGGTGAAGAAGTCCAACGGGAGGTGGCGGATGTGTGTCGACTTCAAGGACCTCAACAAAGCCTGCCCTAAGGACAGTTACCCCCTGCCCTCCATCGATGATCTGGTCGACTCCACCGCCGGTCATACCGCGCTGAGCTTCCTCGACGCCTATTCCGGCTACAATCAGATAGCCATGGATCCCCTGGATCAGGAGTCCACCGCGTTCATCACTCAACGCGGAACTTTCTGTTACAAGGTGATGCCCTTCGGTTTGAAGAACGCGGGGGCTACTTTCCAGCGCCTGGTGGACCGTGTCTTCCGGAAGCAGCTGAAGCGCAGCGTCTCGGCCTACGTCGACGACATTGTGGTCAAGAGCCACAGCGCGCAGGAGCACTTGGCCGATCTGGCCGATGTCTTCCAAACCCTGCGTGCCCACCGCATGAGCCTAAACCCGGAAAAGTGCGTCTTCGGAGTGAAGTCGGGAAAGTTCCTCGGATTCATGATTAGCGCGAGGGGTATAGACGTCAATCCGGCCAAAGTCATCGCGGTGTTGGAACTGCGTTCGCCGGCCTCACGCAACGAGGTCCAGCGACTGGCGGGCGCCGTAAATTATCTTGGGCGATTTTGCTCCAGGTTATCAGACCGCGCCCTACCTTTCTTCTCCTGTCTCAAGAGTACCACAACCTTCAAGTGGACGGAGGAGATGGAGGGCGTGTTCCAGGCTCTGAAGATCTACCTCACCAATCTTCCAACGCTTTCCCCGCCCATCCCGGGTGAGGATCTACAACTGTACATAGCCGTAAGCCAGCATACGGTCAGCGCGGTCCTCACTCGCGACTTCAGCTACCCGGTGTACTTCACCAGCAGGGTGCTCCAGCCGGCAGAACAGAGATACTCACCCACGGAGAAGATGTCTCTGGCCGTTGTGGTAGCGGCCAGGAAGTTGCGCCCCTACTTCCAAGCGCACCCCATACAGGTCCTCTCGGACCTCCCTCTGCGCCAAATCCTGCATCAGCCCGCGCTGTCGGGAAGAATGACTAAGTGGGCGGTCGAGTTGTCAGAATTTGACATCTCCTACCACCCTAGGACCGCGATCAAGGCGCAGGCCCTTGCCGACTTCGTGGTGGAGGTCACCTTCCCCGACACGGACGAGAGCCCCGATGAGTGGAGGGTCTTTGTTGACGGCTCGCATTGCGACCTGGGGTCGGGTGCGGGAGTGGTCCTTGAGGGACCCTCCTACGCATCCGAGCATGCCCTCAATTTCGGTTTCGAGGCCACTAACAACGAGGCCGAATATGAGGCGGTGATCGCGGGAATTGAGATGGCCTTACTGGTGGGTGCGCGGAGGATAAGGGTTTTCACAGATTCTGAGCTAGTCGCGCGGCAGGTCGGCGGCCAGTACGAGTGCACCACTGGGTTTCTGCCCCAATATCGCGCCAAGGTCAAAGCGTTGATCACCTGCCTCGAGACTTTTGCCATTGAGTTCATACCGCGTGCGGCAAATGCCAAGGCTGACGCACTGGCCAAGTTGGGTTCAGCCCTCCCGCCTGAGGTCGGCAACAAGGTCATAATCGAGAGGAAGATGCAACGCGGTGTGACCAACGCGGTGTTCGCGCTGGCCACGGAGGGGTGGATGGCTCCCATAGTCCGATATATCCAAACCGGGGAGTTGCCCCAGGACGATGCCATGAGCGCGCGCAAACTCAAGCTCAAAGCCGCACGATTCTACATTGAAGGCGACAAGTTGTATCGCCGCGGCTACGCGGAGCCCAACCTGCTCTGCGTAGACGAGGCCACCGCCTTCGAGGTCCTCGAGGAGGTGCATGAGGGCATATGCGGAGGTCACCCGGGCTGGCGGACTCTGGTCCACAAGATAGTCCGGATGGGGATCTATTGGCCTACCCTGCGCCGCGATGCGGCGCCATACGTACAAAAGTGTGACAAGTTTCAGCGCTACGAAAACGTTCAACACGCTCCAGCGCGAGAACTGCGCGGGATCCAGCCTGCCTATCCGTTCGCGATGTGGGGCGTGGACATCCTAGGCCCCTTCCCTAAAGCAGCCGGGCAGGTACAGTTCATCCTGGTCTTGGTCGATTACTACACCAAGTGGGTGGAGGCCGAGGCCATGGCACGAATCACAAGCGCGAAGGTATGCGGCTTCCTCTAGAAAAATGTGGTTTGTCGTTTCGGCGTCCCCATTGCGATAATGACAGACCATGGCCCTCAGTTCGACAGTGAGGAGACGCGAGACTTTTGCGCAAGTTTGAGCATAAAGTTGAAGTTTTCTTCGGTTGCACACCCTCAGTCCAACGGACTCGTGGAAAATACGAACGCGAGAATACTCGACGACCTCCGCCGCAGGCTGGACGGCGTACAGGGCCGGTGGGCGGAGCTGTTGCCTCTTGTTTTATGGACAAACCGCACTACGCCGCGCAGAGCAACGGGAGAAACACCCTTCGCGATGGCTTACGGCAGTGATGCCGTCGTGCCCATCGAGTCCATGCTGCCCACAAAGCGAGTCGCGGAGTACGACCAGTTCACCAACGACGAGGCTCTCAAGGTGGAAATGTACCTTCGCGATGAGCGCCGAGAGGCGGCGGAGCTACGGTCGGCTGAATACAAGAGAAGGACCGCGGCGTACTACAACAAGAGGGTCAAGCCCCGCGGCCTCAAGGAGGGCGATTTAGCCCTCCGAAGAGCCGACGGGGGCAAGCTTGACGCGAAATGGGAGGGCCCTTACCGCCTCTCCAAGGAAGTTGTCCCGGGGGCCTTCAAACTCACAGATCCGACGACAAGGCAAACTCTCGCCAAGACATGGAATGAGGCACGCCTCAAGAAATACTATGTGTAAATAAGCTAGTGTTGTCACCGCGTGGCGGTCGGTTGTAATGTCCTGATCCTACCTGTTTTTATGTGAATAAAACGAGACAACTACCGTGCACTGTCCAAATCATAAACCTATCGTTACGGAAAACCCGAGTTGCCATCCTCGCTCGGGGTTGTCCGCTAACGCGCGCGATGCGCTTAGGCGCACTCGAGTTGGGTTCCACCCCTCGCAGTTGCATAAGGCCTTAAAACATCAAAAACCCCACAGTCGTTAGGGAAACCCGAGTTGCCATCCTCGCTCGGCGTTGTCCGCTAACGCGCGCGATGCGCTTAGGCGCACTCGAGTTGGGTTCCACCCCTCGCAGTTGCATAAAACCTTAAAACATCAAAAACCCCACAGTCGTTAGGGAAACCCGAGTCGTCGTACTCGCTCAGGGTTGTCCGCTAACGCGCGCGATGCGCTTAGGCACACTCGAGTTGAGTTCCACCCCTCGAAGTTGCACAATGCCTTAAAACATCAAAAACCTATCGTTACGGAAAACCCGAGTTGCCGTCCTCGCTCGGGGTTGTCCGCTAACGCGCATGATGCGCTTAGGCGCACTCGAGTTGGGTTCCACCCCTCGAGGTTGCATAATACCTTAAAACATCAAAAACTCCAAAATTGCCATCCTCACTTGTGGTTTTTTGCTAATACACGCAAAATCTATCTTTACTAACCTAGTGTCAAGCGCGGTCCTAGCACCTAGCTTGGCATGGGGTTGGGTACGGCGAGTCTTCGCGGCGAGTCTTCGCAAAATCTATCTTTACTAAACTAGTACCAAGCGCGGTCCTAGCACCTAGCTTGGCATGGGGTTGGGTACGCCAAGTCTTCGCGGCGAGTCTTCGCAAAATCTATCTTTACTAACCTAGTGTCAAGCACGGTCCTAGCACCTAGCTTGGCATGGGGTTGGGTACGGCAAGTGGTCGCAAAAACAAAGCTACATTAACCTGCTGTCAAAACGCGGTCCTAGCACCTAGCTTGGCATGGGGTTGGGTACGGATAGTTCCCAAAAAACATAAATCAAAGGATAAGAGGAAACAAACGAAGAATAATTAAATCACAAAGCCGCGTTGCGGCAAAAGATGTTAGGACGCCTACGTCGCGTCAAAGTCAAGCACAATTACAGCCGCATCGCGGCAATAAATATTGTTTGAGCCCCAAGGGCCAGACAAAGCACCAGTTCAACAAAAAACAAAAAAAATACAAACAAGCAGTAGATCTTCAAGCTTGGCAGAGAAGGGCCTCAGGCCTCGGGAGCATTGACCGCGGTCTCGGAGGCAGGAGGGTCCTCGGGGGCTGTTTCCTTGTCAACCTCAGCAGCTGGGGGTTCAGGGTTGGCATTCGAGGGATCAGTTCCCTCCGCGTTGTCCACCTCGACCCCCGCCGGCGGCTTCGCCACTCCGTTCTCCCGGCCCAAACAACTCCCATCTTGCGCTGGAGGTCAGGGGCGAAGTACTTGACCTTGTACCTCTCAACGTACTGCAAAGCCACGGTGACTGCACTAAGAGCTTGGACCGCTCTCGCATCCTCAACGCGACGGTCCATATACTCTCGCGACTTGAGGAACTCGAGCACCGCGTTCAAAGCCTGGGCCTGGGCCTCCTCCAGTTGCCGATGCTGCTTTGCAGACGTTGCCTTGAGCCCCGCCACCTCCTTTCTGGCTGCCGCGAGCTGGGCCTTGACCGCCTTGAGCTCTTCTGCGTCCTGCTCAGCCCGTGCGTGCGCCTCCGCGAGGCTCGCTTCGGCCGCCTCCTTGGCCTTTGTCACCTCTCCCAGCTGGGTCTCCGCCGCGCTCAAACATTCGGGGAGGTAGTTCATCCACGCGTTGACCTGCGAATGAAAACATATCGTTAGCCCGGGTAAAAACTACAAAGGGTCGATACTAAAAAAAAAATAGAAGGGCCACATACCATATGACCGTACTTCATACACTCCCCTCCGACCTCCTCCGCGTTGAGGGTCCCGAACCACTCCTTCTCCTCCTCGTAGGAGTACTGGCCCGCGTCGAAGGTACCCCAGGCCGGCCCGGCGCAGGCGAAACCCGCCACCTCGGCCCTTCGGGACCAATGGCAGCGACTCCCGGTGCCCGTCTTAATCTGGGCAGGACCTTCCACGACGGCCTCGAGAGGTTGGTCCCCGACGCGGGCCAGTCCCTTCTTGGCCTTCTTAGCGACCACGCCCTCGGCATGGACCGCGCCCTCCAGGCCCTTGCGCTTCGGGGCGTCCCCCATCGCGCGTTTGCCCTTGTCTGCGGGGAGGTCTTTCCCCGCTGGGCCGGGCGTGCCTTTCGCGGTTGCGCCCTTCTGGCCCCCGGCTTTAGCTGTAGTGGGCGTGCTGGCGGCTGTCGCGTTAGAAGGGGCAGTGAGAGGCTCAAATACGTCCATATCTGCAAAAACAAATCACAAACGTTTAGACCAAACGCGTTCAAAGCAATAACGAGGCATGCAACAAAAATAGGACTAAAGCAAGAAAGATAAGAATACCCTCGCCCTCGGGCACCGGGGAGGGGGTTCTGATGAAGGCACCACGCTCTCCCGGGGCGGTGCCGGCCTCAGACTGAGCCCAGCGCGTTCAAGGAGCTCTTGTGTTATCCAAACACTTTGCTCCCTTTTACGAGGTGCAGCGAAGGCTTTCTTCGCTACGGCGGCCCTTTTCGTCTCACCGCGTTTACGCTTATGGGGGCGGAACTGGTCGGGGACAATCGGGCAAAGCAGGTCGTTGCCCGAGGGGTCGTATATGATAAACCACTTCTCTTTCCATCGCGGGCCAACGTTGGAAGGAGTGATCAGCAGGATGCAGTGCGTGAGGCTAAAATTCACGATGCCCCTTTTGTCCGACTTCACCGTCACGACCTGTAGCATGTGCCCCACGGAGGGAGGATGATTTAGCTCAAGGCACCGCATATGATAGGCCGCGATAACGCTCCAGCAGTTGGGCGCCATGGAGGCCGGGGCCAGTTCGTGGTGAAACAAAAAATCCGAAACATAGCGCGGTAGCGGGGCCCGAAAACCCGCGACAAGGCTCGCCGCATACATAACGGCACCCGCATCGTAAACAGCGAAGCTATTTCCCCCGCCGTGCGGCAACAAGAGCTCCACCCCGGCCGGCCAGGGGTATTCCGACGCGATGACATCCAGCTCCTCGAGAGTAAGGATGGTGGCACTACCCTTCGCCAACGTCGTTGGGTTTTCGTACTCGACCAGGCGTCCGGGCCTCGTCTGACGGAAGCGAGGTACTTCTGCCCTGACACTCGTAATATATCGCGAGGGGAAGCTCCTCGCGTTCCCTGAGGTAGACGCCTCGTCGGCGAGGACCTCGTCATGAGGGTCGAAGGGCCGGCAGCGGGCCATTGAACGCGAGGACGACGCGCTCTTTGTGCGGGCAGCAGAGACGGTGGTCGGGTCGCTCTGGCTCAAACCGGCGGACTCGCGATAGTTGTTCTGGGAGTCGCTCACGGACATCTCCAGGTACTCCAACGAGGGGTCTGGCGCGTAGAACTCGTCCAAATTCACTATACGATCACCGCGATCCACGCCTGAAGGGCAGGTATCGCTGGAAAACCCCAAATCCAGGGCACGGAAGCAAAGAGGCTCCTGGAGGAAGAAAAAAGAAGGATAATATGTATGGGAAAGAAAAGACAAGCAAAAGAGAAGCATAAAGCGCGATAAACAACGAAGTGAAGAGAACAGATAAAGACAAAAGCGCGGTACCCCAACCACGGGCAGGTGTCATTTCGCGATAGGGCTGGAAGCCCTGTCGGAACAAAGGGCCTGGGGGCACGCACGCAGTGTCAATAAACTTTCCACCGCTCCCAGCGCACATCTCCAGAAGTCAAAACGCGGCGATACGACGTCGATGGGACAAGACGTCGAGAGGACGACGTCATCCCCCCCCCCCCCCGCGTCGTTTCGCCTACCCGCGTCGTTTCGCCTACCCGTGCCGTTTCCCCTACCCACGGCTTTTCGTCTCCCCGACAGGACCCTTGGGGCCAGGCGCGGCGTCGCCACCAGCACACCATGGCTATCGGAGCTACGCGCAACCCTAGCCTGGCCCACATTTTTTTTAGGGCAGTGGCGTAATGACGGCCACCGCCGCCCAGAACACAGAAAAACCTACCCAAGGCGGGGCGGCCCTCGGGGATTTCCGCACCCGAAGCCGCAGGCGCTAGCGGCGCCGTCGTCGCTGAGCCTAGGGCTAGCCCGAAAACCCAGAAAAAGGCAGAAGAAAAAAAAGAGAGAGGGCGAGGAGAAGGAACGTACCGGAGAAAGGGGAAGGCGACGGAGGATATTGCGCTGACGACACTGAGGGTTCGGCGTTGTCCGGCGGTGGAAGGCTGAGGCAGTTGGGGGCAAAAATGGAGGATTCAACGTTATCGTGTTTGAGAATGACGAAGTGGGGAAGACGGAGCGGTTTCCGCTCTTTCTTTTATCGATTCATGCCGGGCCGCGGAATTATGGGCCGAGCCTCGCAAACGGCCCATTAAACGATACGGCCCAAACTGCCCTCATCGCCACTCTCCCCGCTTGCTCGCCCTCACTGTCCAACTCGTCCCGATCACCGCGTTTCGGGCTCAAGGTACTTTTTTGGACCCGTCCTCAAAAAGGGCATCGAGAACCGGTCCATGGGGTTGTGTTGATACCAGGAACCGTCAACGCGGTAAAGCACTCCACCGAAACAAAATATTACTAAGTATAAACCTCTCAAAGTGGCGTCAAGCCCTACTACCATCGCGATCAGCATACGCCCCGGTCCAGAACAGTGATCCCCTGCTAAAGCGGAGTCCGGAAGACAAAAAGCCTGATTGGCAATGTACGCATCGCGTACATCACCTCACAACCGCGAAGAGAGGAGCCCGTCCCATCCATGCAAGTGGGCGGGCGGCAACGTCCCATCGGGCGAGCGGTGGGCGGCAACGTCCCATCCGGGCTTCCGATTGGCCGGTTCCGCGGCCACCACCCCAAGAGCCAACCCGAAAGCGACACGTACTTGGGCGGCGCTCGTCCCACATCGACATCTCGATCGATCTCAGCCCGGACTTCACCTATAAATAGCGAGCTCCGTGCACCAAAGTGGGGGATCGAAAAACCTCGCAAACTACATATACTAGATCTCGAGCTAAGATCATTATTGTAATCCGATACACTTAAACGCGATAGAGATTATCTGTTCACTATTACATTCCCAGTCAATACAAAAGCGTTCTCAATACTGCCTCCATCGCGCTAAGCGTTTCAAGCGACCAAACACTTTCATCCCTCCGTCCGTTGATTCGTTTGAGTCCCAATCCCTTTCTCTCAGCGCGTTATACTACAAAAGGCGTTTTCGGACCTCAACAGTATATATATATATATATATATATATATATATATATGATATACACGAGTTATATCATTTTATAATCCAAAAAATAAACATCTTTTAAAACAAAGTATGGATAATAATTGTAATTGTTATAGTAAATTCATATACAAAGTAATAAATAAATAACACTCTAATATACTATTTTCATTATATATTAAGATCATTATTTTCAATTAATAAGAATAATACTATAGAAAAAATGTATAAAAGATTTAAAATGATATGTATTTCTTAACAAACTAATGAAGTTAAAATAACGAGTACATTAATTAATAGATGGAGTAAATTTTATATAGGTTATTGTTGGGTAGTAAATTAACAATGCCAACTTGGAGGTTTCCCTAGATTTCCGATGAGAGATCAATTAAGCAAACAAACAAACACGCAAAATTTAATGGGTCAAAACATGCAATAATTCACATATACCTTCTAGCATAAGAATGCACCTAATGATAGTATAATAACGGTTATGAAAGAGACCTAGTATTATGATTTGATGATATTAGAATAGTTTATTTAGTATTACTATGAAATAGTATAAGCTAATAAACATTCATTGGCCAATGGGCACAGGCGACCCATCCCAACGTTAAGTATTATTTCCAAAATACACAATTGAGATCCGTGATTCAGGGTCACGATAGCAATCAAGAGTTACTTAGAAGTGAGCATGAGGTTTGAGACTCTATGACGACGATTTATCCTATTATCTTTAGAGATAGTTAGTAACTTCATAACTCGTTCTCATTCAAGTAGTTGCTTAGCAGTTAGCACTCGATTGGTTCATTGTTATTGTTTTTGGAAGTAAATATCTTATAAAATGCTTTTAATTTCTGTATTTGGTTTATAATGTAAATTCTCAAATTAAATTTACAGAAATTTCTTTTATCTCCACAACATAGGAATTGTGCTTACCATAATACATAGGTTGCCTAAGATTTACTATACTTCTTAGGATTTTAAATAGAAATATTTAAATTCCTACATTAATTAAAAATGAAATCAAATATAATTTATAATTTTAACTATTGGAGATGAAATCTTAACTATTTATTTGTTTTTATTTTTACATGACGAATATGAGGAATTTGTTTTTATTTATAGTCAATATACATAATTAACTTATATGAAAATGATGAGTTTTTAACGAACTCATTTTTAAAACACATATTAAATTAATTGTTTATCTTTTAAATAGTTTTTTTAAAAATTAATAAGATAGTACACTTTATTTAAAATTAATTTTTTATTAATAAAATTACATATATAGGTCAATAGGTTCGAAATCAAATCTATCCGTTTTGAATTATAAATTTTCGAGTTAAAAGCGGATTCATCTCAAAAATCAATCTCAAATCGGTTGATGCGGATTTGTATTTTACATTACACGTACGTGATAGTGAATTTATACTAGTTTATCTTTGAAATCTGTATACTTGTACATCGTAGAACTTGGCTTTGATAAGTGTTCAACACAAGCATATATTTCCGTAACCAAAAAGCCACCCGAGTCTAACTAGGACAACATATAATTGACAAATTTTACAAATAAAACATATACTTTTTGTAACATATCTATCCATTTTCCACCCTTTAGAGATGGGATTTGTCCAAATTTATCAAGTACATATGACATGTTGTATCTACACACATTAGGCCTTACTACACTTCCCCTCAAAAGTATACTTTTCTCAAAAAAAACTATTTTTAACTCTTGAAATGTGTGCAATAAGTTTGTCCATCTTCTAAAATTTCCATTTATATAATATTTTTCTTACTATATTACCTCTATCCAACCTCATATATTACTTTTATTATCCAACTTTTTCATCAATTTTATCACTTTTTCCTACAAAATTACACAATTATCATCATTCAATCTTATATATTACCCCCCATTATCCAACTATCTCATCAACTTTATCACTTTTTAACTTTTTACTTATATTAAGTTACAAAATTATTCACATTCAATCTCGTAAATTATTTATTAAATACCATGCAAACTGTCCTTTATAGACAAACTTTATGGAACGGATAGAGTACTTTTTACGTTTTTCAAGAAAAAAACATTATTTTCTTCCAAAAACTATTTTCTTCGAACAAGTGTAGGAAGGCCTTAGTGTTTCGTTATTGGCCAAAAAAATGGATCACAAGAGAGGTCAGGGGAGTAAATAAATCTTCACCCAAAATGACCAAAACCATACATCCAATCCATATGTACGTGCATTTCACCCCAAAAAAATCCATATGTACGTGCAATCTCACAACATGTTATTCTATCTACACCGGCTATAATACGCTATTGATTCCAAAATGACCAAAACCATACATCCAATCCATATGTACGTGCAATCCATATGTACTCTTGATTTCCACCTGCCAATTACACTTGCTTCTCCAATCCGGCCGCCATAATCCCCAGCGTCTCCTTTCTTCGATTCCGCTTTGAAATGCGCAAGCTCCTCTTCAATCGCCTTCCTGCTCTCCCACTCAGCATAGTACCTATGTTCAAACGCATTTGCCTGCACAAATAGGGAAAAACAAATCCAAAATCGATCGCATGCCTCATCAGAAAGCCAAAATCTCGCAGAAATCAGTACTCGTGTTGTATAACTCACCTTCTCAATCTGGTCGCGGAGATCATTCTCCGCGAATCGCCTTCGTTCTTCCGCATCCTGCATCCTTTCGACGGCGATAACCCTATCCTGCTCCGATTCCGTCAATTTCTTCAGCAGATCCTCAATCGTGCTCGCGTATTCTTTCCGTTCCTACACCACCGATCGAATCAAAATGTCAATTATACATCATTATATTCTACAAAATCAGCTAATTTCTTTCAAATCCCTAATGATTTCGTTCACTCGATCTCCTTTGCGATTTCTCAAGTCAAGAGAAAGACAGAGAGACAAAGAAGAAGACGAATTGCGGAATTAGAGAGATTGATTGAGACTAACCTCAACGAAAGGATCCTCCATCTTCGATCGGCGATCAATGTTGGAATATGATCGAGTCGTCAAATTGTTCGAAATCATCTGAATTACCACCTTTTTATCTCTCTCTTCCCTCCTTTTAGCATATTACCCTCACTAAATCTTTTAAATTACACTATTTTTATCTCTCTCTTATTCTTTTACCATATTATCCTCACCAAACTATCTAAATTACCCACTTTTCAAATTTTTCTTAAAAATTGTGCAAATGTTCAAATGAGCCTTATATAAGGGGACAGAGGAGGTAGTATAAACATTCATTGACCAATGGGCACAGGCGACCCATCCCAAGGTTAAGTATTATTCCCAAAATACACAATTGAGATCCGTGATTCAGGGTCACGACAACAATCAAGAGTTACTTAGCATTTAGCATGAGTACTCATGGTAGTACCATGAGGTCTCGGGTTCGAGACTCTAGGACGACGGTTTGCCCTATTATCTTTAGAGCTGGTTAGTAATCCGTTCTCATCCAAGTAATACTTGGCGACCCTAATCACTTTCCTCATACAAAAAATAGAGTTACTTAGCAGTTAGCATTCGATTGGTTCATTGTTATTGTTTTTGGAAGTAAATATCTTATAAAATGTTTTTTATTTGTGTATTTGGTTTATAATGTAAATTCTCAAATTAAGTTTACAGAAATTTCTATTTTCTCCACAACATAGGAATTGTGCTTACCATAATATAACATAGGTTGCCTAAGATTTTTATTGTACTTCTTTTGATTTTAAATAGAAATATTTAAATTCCTATATTAATTAAAAATGAAATCAAATACAATTTATATTTAACTGATTTAGACGAAATCTTAACTATTTGTTTGCTTTTATTTTTACATGACGAGTATGAGGAATTTTCTTATTTATAGTCAATATACATAATTAATTTATATGAAAATAATGAGTTTTTAACAAACTCATTTTTAAAACACATATTAAATCCAATTGTTTAGCTTTTAAAAAGCTTTTTTTCAAAATTAACAAGATAATACCCACTTTATTTTAAAATTAATTTTTTATTAATAAAACTACATATATATGTCAATAGGTTCAAAATCAAATCTATCGGTTTTAGACCTGTCAATCGGGTCGGGTCGGGCGGGTTCGGGTCGGGTCGTTCCGAGTTCGGGTTCGGGTCAACCGGGTTACGGGTCAAACTGGGTCGGGTCGCTTCGGGTTTTTGGGTCGGGTCGGATCAACCCAACGGGTCAATAGTATTAATATTTTGACCAAAATTTAAATAAATGTTATTTAAATAGTAAAATATAATTACAAAATATTATTTTTAAATATTTTAATAATAAATATTTCATAATTTTCTAAAATAAATTTTATATATTGTAATATAATTAAAACCTTTGGGTGCACAATTATCCGTCAATCTGTCATTTCATTATATTAGAGTGTATTCTAAAATAAGTTTTCCGCCGTATAGATTTCTTGACCCAGCGGGTTTGACCCGACCCTAACCCAGAAATTTTTGGGTTTACCGGGTTCGGGTTCAAACTGGGTTTCGGTTTCAACTTTTCGGGTTAAAACCCAGAAATTTTGGGTTGGGTCGGGTTTACAGGTCGGGTCAGCTTTTGACAAGTCTAATCGGTTTTGAATCATAAATTATCGAGTTAAAAGCGGATTCATGTCAAAATTATATCTCAAACCGGTTAATGCGGATTTGTATTTTACATTACACGTACGTGACAGTGAATTTATACTAGTTTATCTTTGAAATCTGTATACTTGTACATATCGTAGAAGTTGGCTTTGATCAAGTGTTCAAAAAGCCACCCGATTCGGGCTCACCAAAAAAAAAAGCCACCCGATTCTAACTAGGACAACATATAATTGACATATACTTTTTGTAACATATCTATCCATTTCCCACCCTCTAGAGATGAGATTTGTCCAAATCTATATTGTCTATAGTATAAAGCGGAGACAAAGTCTTCATAAAAAATTGCGTCACGTGTTATATGTTTAATAAAATAATCAATCGGGCCCTTGCATATATAAAAAAAAACACTAATTACAATAGAAAGATAAATGTATATGAATTGATAAAAATAATCAACTGGGCCCTCTTGTATATAAATTAGGTAGTTAGAATCTCATATAATCGTATCCCGTAAAAATTGCCGAAAATTATGAATTATCCTGAAAATTATGAATTATCCCTTACTAAGAATTAGTTGTAATTTTCAGATACATATTATTTAATAAAACGTGATATTTATCACAAAATAATTTTTGAACAAATCCAACTTATTTATATTATAAGTTGATTGCCTATTGGTAAAAAAGCACTAATCATAATACGAAGATACATATATATGATCCTATATTTTTAACGTGATCATTGACGTTACATATCTAATTAAATTACCCGTACATGGTACAGGGGTTAAACTAGTTTATCAAGTATATATAACATGTTGTATCTGATCACAAAACATGTTTGTATCTACCCATATTATGCCTTACTACACTCCCCTCAAAAGTATACTTTTCTCAAAAAACTATTTTTAAAACTCTTGAAATGCGTGCAATAAGTTTGTCCATCTTCTAAAATTTGCATTTATATTATATTTTTCTTACCATATTACTCCTATCCAATCTCATATATTACTCTTATTATCCAACTTTTTCATCAACTTTATCACTTTTTTCCTACAAAATCACACAATTATCATCATTCAATCTTATATATCACCCCCCATTATCCAACTATCACATCAACTTTATCACTTTTTAACTTTTTACTTATATTAAATTACACAATTATTCACGTTCAATCTCGTAAAGTTTTTATTAAATACCGTGCAAACCGTCATTTATAAACAAACTTTATGGACGGATGGAATACTTTTTACAAGAAAACAAATACTCCCTCTGTCCCGGAATGTTCTTCCCATGCCACTGTACACACGTTTTTTAAGGGAGGAAAAAGTGGATTTTTTGGTTGCAGTTGTGTCAGAAGGTGTGCTCATTAATTTGGGTTAATTTTTTTGAATTGGGGGATTATGGCGCCAGAAAACAATGGAAAAACACCAAACATTAACTTTACAAATTCAGCAACCAATAGGAAGTGGCCATTCAAACCACACGGATCCCCCATGCCCCCTCCCTTACATTAAAGTCCTTACATGAGCAGAATTACAGTCAGTCCCTTACAAACATTCCATTTGCCTTCATTGATGCACAAAACAAAGATAAACAGTGAAAAAAAAACAGAGCATTTACTTTCAGATCACACAGAAAAGGTAAAGGGGGAGAAAGTCTGCATCATTGCCTTGTTGTGATGGCCTCAGCATTAAACTTAAATGAAGACCCTTTTCTAGAGGAATATACTCACAGCTCCCAGCATGGTCCCCACAGCTTTGATCTTAATGAGGACGTGGGGGATGAAGAAGGAGATGCAGAGGCATCTCAGGAAAGTGAACAAGCAGGTGGGGACCAAGCAGAAGAAGCAGAAGGGAATAACACAGCAACACATTTACCTCATCAGCGTTTCACAACAAGGCTCAGCAGTGAGAGAAAAATGCAAATAATAATGAGACTCTTGCACATAGCAAAAGGGGGATATCTACCACCAAACAGCATTAAACTACTGGTCAGTGAGTTCAACCTATCAAGGAAAACCATAGGTAAGTTATGGAAGACAGCAAAGGGCTCAGAGAATGGCCTTCATATGCCAAATGTGACTACAAAGTACACCAACTGTGGGAGAAAGAGGATTCAGGTGGTTGCTACACAAATCACAGATCTCAATATGGGGGAAAGATCATGCATACGTGATTTAGCAAGCAAGCTGGAAATCTCAAAGAGCACAGTGCACAGAATGATCAAGAGAAAGTCAATAAGGGCACACACAAACCCACTGCATCCAGGCTTGAAGCCAGCAAACATGAAGACAAGGTTGGAATGGATCTTAAGTCTACTTCAAGGCAGTGATGCACAGAGCAAGCAACAATATTACAGCATGTATGATTTCATACACATAGATGAAAAATGGTTTCATCTTAGCAAGAAAACACAGAGGGTGTATCTAGCAGCCAATGAAAGGGGGAAGTACAGGGCAGCATCATCAAGCAAATTTATTCCAAAAGTAATGTTTACAGCTGCTGTAGCAAGGCCTAGATTCAATTCAGAGGGGGATTGCACTTTTGATGGGAAAATAGGAATTTTTCCCTTTACATATCAAGAAGCAGCCAAGAGAAAATCAAAGAACAGAGACAAGGGGACTCTAGTCACAAAGTTGGTTGAATCAGTGAACAAAACAATAACAAGGAGGATGCTCATTGACCAGATAGTGCCAGCAATCAAGGAGAAATGGCCACAGCAAGAAGGTCACAAGGTAAAATTCATACAACAGGACAATGCTAAAGCACACATCACTCAAGAAGATGAAGAATGGCAGCAAGTATACAGACAGGATGATTTTACTTTCATTCTAATTCAACAGCCCCCCAACAGCCCAGATTTAAACATACTAGACCTTGGCTTTTTTAGAAGCATTCAATCACTCATGCACAAGAAGATGCCAAAGGATATTGATCACATGTTGGATGCAGTTCATGAAGCATTTTATGAGCTTGACCCAACTACTTTGGGAAATGTATGGCATTCTTTGCAATATGTAATGAATGAGGTGTTAATTGCAAAAGGTAGCAATGATTATGATGTGCCACATGTGAACAAGAGAAGATTGGCAAGTCAAGGCAATCTACCTATACAAGTTCAAGCACCAAACTGGGCAGTTTGTCAAGCATGGGACATTGTTCATGGGGATGCAAATGCTTTGGATACAGAACAAGCAACTCAGGATGCAAGGGGAGACACACAAGCAACTCAAAATGCAGGGGGAGACACACAAGCAACTCAGGATGCAGGGGAGGAAACACAAGCAACTCAGGGAGAATATGAAGATGAAGATAATAACCATGAAGTTTATGATGAAGACATGTAAGTATATATAGGGGGATATTGAACAGTTTACAACTTTTGTGTAGTGCACTAGTAGTTTTTGGTGGGGGAAAACTTTTAGCCAGTTTAAAACTTTTGTTGAAGTGCACCAGTTTTTGTAAGATGCAAGATCCTCTTGGAACTTATTTAAAAAGTGGTTGCTCTCAGGATCCCCCTTATCATCACAGATGCAGCCTCAACCCCAAAACTTGAGCACCCAATGGCCTCCAAAGCCCCAATTAGGGGCGGTGGCCTAGTGAATGTGAAGTTCAGAGGCTTGAAATGAGACTGGATCTCAGCTCAGTAAGATAGGTCTCATCATTGAGCAAAAAAAAAGAAAAATAAATCTCAGAATCCCCCTTAGTATCATTGATGCAAACTCAACCCAAAACCATCAACTAACAAACTGCCTCCAAAGCCACAAATAAGGGCGGTGGCCATATGCTAGTTAAGGTAAGAGGCTTGTAAGAGTTGACATCTCAGGCATAAAAGAGATCATCATAGATTAAAAGGAAAAAAAACAGTTTTAAAATCAAAACAAAGTCCTTATTGAGGTTAGCTAATTTCATTAGGTAAAAATGGTGTCAGTGAGTCCCAATTCAACCAAGTCATTGAGCTGACCCAAATTTGGGTCAGCTCAATGTTCAGGACTTGGTTGAATTGAGACTCACTCACACCATCCCTACATCACAGATTTTTCAAAGCATGAAGAAGTACTCATGAAGCACTACAGACATGAAGCATTCAATACAAAACCATGAATCAGTTTTAAAAATATACAAAGCCATGAAACAGTTTTAAAGTCATGAGTGATCACTTCATACAGCAACTCATGAATCAAAATTAAGTAGAAATAGAAGCATACAGAATTAAAATTCAAGAAAATAAAACATTTTTATTCATGCATTTATATTTCAAATGAAAGACAAATATGCAAAAGAACTCATGAATGACAACTAAGTACAAAAACAAGCATACAAACATGCACATGTTAAAGCACTACAGCTCTTTGCTCTGAGCTATGAGAGTCTCAGAGTAAGAGTAACACAGAAATCTCTTTGCAGAGATAATGTAAGATTCGACAGTGGTTGTTTTAGCACATGCTAATCACCAAATCTGTGCATGAATCTACAAGCAAGTATACAGGCTAATCACAACTAACATAGGGCCACACTGAATCACACAAACTTTCTCAAATAATTACAGTGATGCATACAGGTTTATTGAGTCAACACTGACATGTACAAGTACTTCAGTAAGCATACAACTAGTCATGAATCCACACAGATATGAAATGAAATTCAGGAATGAACATTGACTTGACACAGAATCATACAAACATGCCCAAATACTCACATTCATGCATACATGTTTTGTTTATCAACACAGATATCAAAATAAAGCCAGTTCAAACAACATCATGTTCACACAGAAGGATTAAACACAACATCAACAACATCATGTTCACACAGAAGGATTAAACACAACATCAACAACATCAAGTTTAGTTCAGGGGGATACACATCAACACAACATCAACAACCAGGATCTGAAATCAAGGGGATACACATCATCAATAGCCACGATCTCAGTTCAGGGGATACACAACATCAACATGGCAGCATTCCAACATTCCAGAAAATTTAGAGACACGCAAGCATACAACCATGCGAAAACAGAGCATCACAAGACCACAAATCTCATCAAAAATCAACATCAGTTCATGGATTTTTTGGATTAAGAAGACATCAAACACCAACAAGAAAAGGACGCATGCATCTCAGTAAACATGAACATAACCCAAGACAGAATCACAAACAGAAGGAGGCATGCATGAAAAGAACAAGGGGGACTTAGCTAGGATTCCTCTTCGGAATCGGGGACAACGAGGCCGTCCTGATATTCGGGGGATGTGGACGCCTCTTGCAGCCCCTCCTTCCCATCCGGCGCAGGTTCAAGAGCCTCCAAATCCATCTCAGCGGCGGCCTTCTCAGCAGCGGCCTCCTCAGCGGCGGCCTCCTCAGCGGCGGCCTTATTTTTGGCCCTCAACCAATTGAGCACAGGGGTCTCAAAGCGGCGGGGGCTATAGGTGTGGTTCCCACCGCAACTCCCCTCGCACTCCGGATGCATGGAACAAACACTGTCGTCGGATTCTTGTGAGAAATCCGAGCTATCGTCCCCAAAGTCGCTCTCCCCGAACTCATGACTCTGATCAATGGGACCGTCGTGTGCCATCTCCAAAGAACAAGGCCAACCCCGCAAGCAAGCGACAGATCTAGGGTTTAGGGGGATAGATCTTGCGAGATTCAAGCTTATCTCGAGGGTTAATTAGGAGAAGATGAAGGATTGATGAAGAGATATCGGCACAAAGCAACGAAGCAAAGGGAGGAGTCGAGAGAGTTCTCAGAGGGAGAGAGATTGAGAGCGGCGCAAGGGTACACAAGAATGGGGGCGTGAGTCTCTCATTTTAGGGTTAGGGGTTTTATTCAGGGGAAGCATCCAGCTGATGGATCAACGCCATGGGCTAGCCCAATTTCAAAGCTTAAACATGTTTAAAGGCCCAATGTCACACTTAATCCCACATTAACGCCACTTATTTGCTTAATTTCAATTTTAAGCGTAAGCTTTATTTTTTGTAATGTTAAATTGTTGTGAATTTTTATGTAAAGAAGATAATGAATAGTGTTTTAATGGAGGTTTTTAGGTGAAATGTAGTGGGTAAAAAGTTGATGGTGATAGGAGGAAAGAGAAATAAAGATGATGAAAAAGTTGATTGATTAGGTAAAAAAGTGATAAAGTGTAGTGGATAAAAATAGAAAGTAGGGGGGGATGGGAACAACATTTTGGGACGGAAAAACCGGGATGGGAAGAACATTATGGGACGGAGGGAGTACTATTTTCTTCGAACAAAGTGTAAGAAGGCCTTAGAGCATTAGCAATGGTAGGCCAAATTTTGTCCTTAAGGAGAGAGAAGTATTAAAAAATAATAGAATGAGGGAAAGTGGGGTGAATAGTAGCTTTGTTTGGCCTTGACTATGACCAAACTTAGTTTTGGTCTTTACTTGAACATTTGACAAGTGTCAAATAGTGCTATTTTTTTTCTTCACTCTCAATTAATCAAATTTAATAATGTAATGAGTGTATACTTTTTTAATTTGGTGGCCAAAAGTTTTGGTCTACCGTTAATTGTGCTCTTAGTGTTTCGTTATTGGCAAAAAAAAATGCATCACAAGAGAGGTCAGAGGAGTAAATAAATCTTCAGCGAGGGGTAAAATCGGAAAATGACAGAATCCAAAGTTGCCACATGAAAAGGCACTGTCACCCGCGTACCACCTGGGCCCCGCAACGTAAAACGTTTAGTCCCACACAGAAATCGCAGACACATCAACCGCGTAAACCCGTCTTTTTATTTTATTTTTTAAAAAACATTCCACTTCATTCTTTTTTTGGTTGAACATTCCACTTCATTCTTGTGTATATAAATTGTGTGCCCAAACCAACTCATAAACTCACAAACCTTTCTTTCAAACTCTCAAACACAAAAACCCTTACCAACAACAACAACAAAAACCAAAATGGGGCACAAGAGGACCATGGCAACGAGCCGAGCATGGCGCCTGGTCCGGATCGCGATCCTGTGGGCCCGGAAAGGGGGGATCCTCAAGTGTCGGCTCATGGCCGAGCTCCGCCACGTCAACAAGCACCTCAAGGCCCTGCACCGCCACTCCTCCTCGTCCCGGCGCCTCGATTCCCGCGCCTTCTACCGCGAGCGCGAGCTCTCCTTCGACGAAACCCCCATCCTCCGGATCGGGATGATCCGACCCGGCTCGCTCCGGTTCAAGCTGCCTAACATCATCCCCTGCATCAAACCGTCCGTGGTCGACTTCGACTACGAATTCGACGACGACGACGAGGTTGATGAGGTAACGGATGAGGACGGAGAGAATCGGGAGTACGAATCGGAGGATTCGGTGGAGGAAGACGAAGAAGAAGGGATCGACGAAAAGGCCGATGAGTTTATTGCGCGATTTTACCGGCAGATGAGGATGCAACGCCAGGTTTCGTACATTGAGTACAAGGAGATGCTAGGCAGGGGAACTAATTAATTCGCTGATTAGTAAAAACTTTGGATATTGATTTTCTTTGTATAGGGAGATTTCATTGATTCTTTTATACTATGATTTTATGTAACAAAATTTTCCCAGGGTCCTGCTGGAACTTGATCTTTTGTATATTGTATAAGTAAAACGATACATTTTTGTTTTGTTGAAAAAAATATAGAAATGAAAGCATCGCGTGCAAAACATTCGAGTTATGATTATTTAAGACGTTATTATCAAGATTTAAGGTAATGGGGGCACTTTGGAGCATGATTAGGGGTTTCTTATGTAATTCTTTTAATCCAAAAATATATGTCAGAATCAAGAGCTAGAAATAAAACTAGTAACTCAAAATAAAAAAATTGAAATTATTAAATATGAAAAAGAAATTAAATAACCATGCTGAAAAAAAATGAGTTTTCTACTTCTAATATGTTTATTGTCTTAAGATCTTGCGAGTGTCTTGCAAAAGTAAGGTTAAAAATGCTCTTATTGTGTGTTGGTTGAGGTTGATTTGAGTTAAAAACTCCATAGGAAGATTTACAAACTCTTTGATAAAACTAATTAATCCGTCAAAAAAATATAAAAAAGAAAAAGATTTAGAGAGATAATAAGGTTGTGTTCAAGAATCAAGAGTACTTAAATGATACTTATGGAAGCTTATCGGAGTCGAGCTTGTCGAAAAAAACAAGGTCGTGCATTTTTGTTCGGCAAAACTAGTTTATCATAGCTTATACATGCTTATAAAAGCTTATATCCATCAAAAAAAATAATGAGCATATGTAACATCATGAGAGTTTAGCGAAGCTTTTTTTCATCATTTATCTTTTTCCTATTTCAAACACTAAATGTAAAATAATTTCAGCTTTAATATCAATTACAGTACTATAATTTCAACTTGAACATCAACTATTATAATTTCAGCTTCAACTCATATATAAGTGTATAGTTTGTCGAAGTCTCAATGAATCTCAATCTTTTATTATCCGTTACTCATCAAACCCTGTGTAAAGTAACTTAATTCACCTTAACCAAATTGGTATATAATTTCCTAACAAAACACAACATTAGGGAATTGAATCATCCGAGCTAACTAAAAAACAAAAAATTGTTATGAATACAGCTTTTGAGCAGTGTGATTCTATAATTGATTTGCAAACCGTTATTTGAACAATTGATATGACAACTGCAAACAATTGAAAGTTGGTAAACAACTGTTTATAGGCACTAACAATTGTCACAATGGATGCCTTAGCTTTCAAAAATATATACAATAATAAGTTGTTGCTTAGCTTGCAAGAAGTGTACGATTCCAGTTGCTAAAATGACAAGAAAGTAAACGGCATTGATCAACCACCTTTGACCTTTTCCGATGATCGCGTTTCAAGGGTTGATAGCGTATTCCGGGTGGAATCTTGCAGACTTTAGTGTTATGTTTTGGACGTATATATATGAATCCTTAATTTGATCTACGTAAGGCAGCTAATACATGTGGCTCAATACGTACTTCATGTGCTTTGTACCATTATGATTTAGCGCCCTAAACTGAGTTAATGTTGTTGT
Source organism: Polygonum aviculare (assembly GCA_934048045.1). Lineage (NCBI taxonomy): Eukaryota > Viridiplantae > Streptophyta > Magnoliopsida > Caryophyllales > Polygonaceae > Polygonum > Polygonum aviculare. The sequence goes on along the minus strand of OW204028.1, from coordinate 30,772,811 downwards.
ATTTTTAAAAAATTTGATTTATGATAACCTTATAATAATGCAATTAATAGTCACAGATGTCTCTGCCAATTGGATACACTTAACCCATTTGGTATATTTTCGGATATGGGAATGGAACAAAGTATAAGGTTGAACTCGGCCGATAATGTCTTCCTTCATTTTATTGGGCGCCAAGATCTATAGGGGTTTGAAAATTTCAAAATAGCAAACCAAATATTAGGCATCGGGTTTCCATTCCCAAACCCTATACCTTCATTCATCGAACCCTTATAAAATCGCATACCAAATATTAGGTAAAGATTTGGCGTAGGTATGTATGTAATCCTTCCGTCCATAATGTCTGTCCATCTTTCCATTTCGGTTGTCCCAAAAAATTTGTCCATCTTTCCAAACTTTCCATTTATATCACATTTTTCTTACCATATTACCCTTATTCAATCTCATATATTACCCTCATTACCCAACTTTTTCATCACCTTTATCACTTTTTCCTATAAAATTTCAAAACTACCCTCATCCAATCTTATATATTACCCTTAATTATCCACCTTTCTCATCAACTTTATCACTTTTTTTAACTTTTATACTTATATATTACCCTAATTATTCAACTTTTCAGCTTCGTATTAATTAACGTGCCAATTGTCTTTTATGGACAAACGTTTTGGGACGGAGGGAGTAGTTACTAAAGGTTTTCGGTTTGAGTCCTTTCAACAATGGATAATATGCACTGCCTTTCGGGAATTTGAATGAGTTGTATCACACTTATTTAGTATATTTTCACTTATAACATTAATTACGATAGTGAATTAATTATGGGCCCTTCAATAGTTGTGGCCACATAACCACATTAGGCTTCCCTGCATACACTTGGAGTTGAAGGGGTGGAGGAAAGATGCAATTTGAAGAGCAAAGCGCAACTGCACAATATACTCCAAAGTATTGACCACCTGAATGAGCTAAGACCCGGTACTCGGTGGATTATTAGGTCCAATAAATATGGGCCTGAGGCCCAATACAATGCTTGCTCACGACCCACTAATTTCTCCCAACCAAACCCAGTGCTTATCTGCTCCACTAATTCTTTTTTCCCCTTCAATTAATTGTCACGCATGTTCTCTGATGTTCGTTGATTTGAACTCTTACAACAGGAACAACAACAACAATCTTTGCTCAGTATATTCCACAAAATGCAGATCTGAGGGATCAAAATAGAGATATTTCAGACCTAGATGAAATAGGTCCGATAAAAGATAATCTAGGCATTCCAGACCTAGATTGAACTCCTACGTGAAAATAAAAAAACGTGATGCGTACGTACGTGGAGGGACGAAAATCTTTTGTCCCCCCGCACGTCCCATTCCTTCCTATTGGAAGATGTTATTTATTTCGGTAGAATTATTGGGAAAATATAAGGGCGGACCCATAATTTCGACCAATAGGAAGGGAGGGACACCGAAGCGGGACGTGCTAAGGGGACAGAAGATTTGAATCTTACGTGGAGGGAGGTCCCCACTGTAAAAAAAGCAGACAGACAGTCTGGCCGAAAGAAAAGGGATTGTACTGCACACGTGGAATTGCCTTCATATCCATCTACCACTCGCCTACGTGGCGGGTCCATCCATTCCTGTATATAGAAAAAAGATTCCTCCCACGCGCCCAATATCTCGTCTGCACCACACGCGCCACTCAAACCTGCGCTTCTGCTTAATGTAACATAACATCGTTTAGTTTCAACGAAAAGTCAGACACCCCCAAATTCCAGGACCAAAAATCCTTCCTTCCTTCCTTCCTTATAAGTAAGCAATTCATAATTTATTCATCTCCGATTTCCTTTTCCGGGCTTGTTTACACGTTCATATTCATACATACATACCCGATTAGGCGGTCAAATAAATTACCGTAATCAAGACGAAGCTCTGGTGAACCAGTGGAGAATCGGAAAAAAATAATCTAAACACCGATAGTAGATGGACAGCTTGTATTTGAGAGCATCCATTTCCGTCGCCAGCAATCTGGAGGCGCGTCCAACCACATCCCAATTCTCCGGCAACAGGCCGGTGGCGGTGTCGGCGGCGGGCGGCGCCCTGAGGACGGCGTTGTCGAGGTTTTCGTTCAGGTCTCTGTTTCCGGGGGCTAAGCAGGGGCTGGGGATAAAAGGGGTTGCTCTGGACGACGCCGTTTCGGCTAAGGCGAAGGAGAGCAACACCAAGGGGCAAGAGAATGGTCAGGTGGGTGATTTGGAGGAGCCTCAGGGGAAAAATGGGAATTGGGTCATGAAGGTTCTTCACGTCAAGTCTGCCATGAGGTCAGAGCAAGACATGGCTTCTGATTTTGATGCTTGTTCTTCTAGATGTGAAGAATTTGAAGCTTGTGGTTGTGAGTATGATGATGATGAAGAGGAGGAGGAGATTGTTTTTGATAAGAGCTCTTTCTCTGAGTTGCTCAAGAAGGTGCCTCTTGCTCAAGCTCAATTCTATGCTCTCATGTCTAATTTGGGGGGCTTGGCTTATGACATTCCCAACATTAAGGTAATCCTTTCAATCTCGTCGTTTCTTTGATTTGGGTTCTTGGGTTTGTGTAATTTAGTTCCTTTTTTGTGGAGATTTGGAGTTCATGTCCTGTTTTGGGTTTGTTTCTTGAGATTGGTTGTGTACATTGATACCAATCATGACTTCAAAAGATAACATCTTGATGCTATTGTAGCCAAGAAATCTCCTAAGAAGACATGGCCTACGCTACGTGACCTCTTCTGTCGAAAAGAGAGAGCAAACCGCAAATGCTGACCCGGATCAGCCGTCGAAGAAAGCGCAAGAACGGAAAACTGATCCTCTTGAATCGGACAAGGATCAAGGGCCTCGAATAAGCGCTTCAACCGCGTTTCACACTGTAGCTTCTGCCGCTGCCTACTTAAACTCCCGTACGCGCAGCATATTCGTCTCATCAAAATCCGATTCGGGTCAGGAGACGCTTAGGGACGACTTAGACATAGATAATATTGGTGATATGGCTTCCTTCATGGCCACGACTGATTCGGTCACGGCTGTTGTTGCTGCGAAAGAGGAAGTCAAGCAAGCCGTTGCTGACGATCTCAACTCTGCTAGCTCGACGCCTTGCGAGTGGTACATTTGCGATGATGACCAAACCGCAACTCGATTCTTTGTCATTCAGGTAAGTCCGATGCATACCCACGCCTTTTTGGACTCCGGTTTCTCATCTTTTCTACTAAAGGTTATCGAAATCGAGATTCTAGGACCAGATGTCACCAGTCAAATATAGGGTCAACTTAGATCATCCATACAAAGTTTGCTAGTCATGGCCTTATATGCACTTTTTTTTCCGCAGGGATCAGAAACATTGGCTTCATGGCAGGCAAACCTACTCTTTGAGCCAATCCAATTCGAGGGAACCGAGATCATGGTACACCGAGGGATCTACGAAGCGGCCAAAGGAATGTACCTACAAATGTTGCCCGAGATCCGTGCTCATACGAAAGCCCATGGCACACACGCAAAGCTTCGGTTCACAGGCCATTCGCTAGGCGGAAGCTTGTCACTCTTGATCAATCTAATGCTCTTGATAAGAGACGAAGCGCCACTTCCTTCGTTGCTTCCGGTGATCACATTTGGCGCTCCTACTGTCATGTGTGGAGGAGACGAGCTGCTTCGCAAGCTCGGCTTGCCCAAAAGCCACGTCCAGGCAGTCACGATGCACCGGGACATCGTGCCACGCGCCTTCTCTTGTAACTACCCTAACCATGTTGCCAAGATCCTTAAGGCTGTTAACGGGAGCTTCCGCAACCACCATTGTCTCAACAACCTGGTAAACTTTGCAATCCTTGTGCTACAAAATCTAGTCATCAATGAATTATATCTCTTTTAATTTCTAGCAAGATTTTTTAGTAGGAAATTCTCCATTCGATTGGTAGATTTTTTAGTTTTGAACAATTTAATATTCCCATTCCAATTCTTAATCATTTTGTTAGATAGTTTATTAAGAAAACAATTAGGGTCATAGCAAGTATAACTTGAGTACAACTTGCTACTCGTGCTCGTTGGTTACTAACCAGCTATAAGGAGAAAAGGGTAAACTGTCAGCTTGAAGTTTCGAGTTCGTGACTTCATGGTAATCTCATGAGTACTCAACTAGTGAGCTGATGCGCCAAGCATTGTTGTATCGTCTCGGGGCGTTCCATCTTTCACTGTGGAGTCCGATCTGGTTCTCAAAACTTTATCCACAAGGATGCTCTAGATACTATCTTGTTTGATAGGTCTATCTTATTTCTTTGCTTATAAAACAATTAGTTAAACAAGATATTAACAATTGCAACTGGCCTAACTAATTAATTATGCGTGCAGAAATTGTTATTCGCACCCATGGGAGAGCTGATAATTCTGCAGCCAGACAACAAGTTCTCTCCACAACACCACCTCCTCCCCTCCGGCAGCGGCCTCTACCACCTCACCACCGCCGCCGCCAGCCCTCGGCTGCTCCGGTCCGCCAAGCTAGCCTTCCTCAACTCCCCACACCCTCTCCAAATCCTGGCCGACCGCTCGGCCTACGGCAGCTCCGGCACCATCCAGCGGGACCACGACATGAGCTCGTACCTCCGCTGCGTCCGCTCCGTCATCCGCCGTGACCTCGCCCAGCTCAGGCAGCGCCGTAGGGAGAAGAGGCGCGACGCATGGCAGACCGCCCTCGTGCCACGTGTCGGAGTCGTGGTTGGTGAGTCGGTTAAGAGGTTTAGTAGGCACGTGCATTTGTTTGTGGTGTTGCTTTTCCCAGCTCGGTGGTTGCTCGTCGGAGCCTACGGCGTCGTTGACGGTTTCCTATTCCGGTAGAATTTAAATTTATTCTTTGATACGTAATTTGGGTGTGAACATTCATTACTAATGTTAGTCGAAAATCGTGTTAGGTATAAAAAAATTAAAATTATTGTATCCGACATCTAGTCAAGCGGTTAAAACTATAAAAGTAATATAAGAAGTCACGGGCTTGACTCTCCCGTACAGGTATTGTCATCGAAAATGGGAAAAAGAAAATTGAAATTGACTCTTCGAAGAGTGTAAGTTAATGTCAGGAAAAAAAGAAGATATGTTATAACGAGAGATCGAATGAGAACAATAAACAAGAACGACACATAGATATACGCGGTTCAGTAATGGTGTGTTACCTACGTCCACGGGCAGAGAAACAGTAACAAGATACGGTGGCGACCCTTAGAACAACACAAAGACCGAACAAGACCCCGTGCTACCTGTCGCAGTGTGTGATTCAATTTCAAGACACATTAACAAGATACAGTGACGATCCAAAAAAGACGCCACTAACACCTATCCTTATCCAAAAAAAAAGAAGATAAGGTGTCAAATTTCACTAAGCAATCATGTGAAATTACAACTAATGAATTGATCATTCGAAGCCAATTCTATATCATATGAATACAAGGCTCGTATCACGTTTTCACTAATTTATGCAAGTGACAAATGTGTCAGCATCATTTATCATTCATCTACTACGTATGTTTAATTGGATGAAAATCCATGATATACATGTGTACTAATGTAGGTTAATTATTTGTACAAAAGGGTGAAATTAAACAATTTCAAACTTGATGTAACGAATCATCTTGTAAAGTCTACATTTTCGAATCAAGTTGGCCGGTGTGTATATATTGACGGAAAAAGTTCTTAAGATAGTGATGATGGATATATATGGCATATCGCTAGAAACAAAAGTTGGATATAATGACGGATACATATATAAAGGAATGAAAGATAAATCTAGTCCCAACAAGCAACGTGGATAAAGTGATAAACATATGTTTCTGGATGACACAAAATGGGACCAATAAACGGTGGTGAGCTGGGCAGGGCCCCGCCCATCTATGAAACTTCAACGTTGTTACACACATGTTATCAATTGTTGGAAGTAACTTATACTACACCTGAAATGTGATGAAAAATCGTATAATGTACACATATATGAGCCACTTCTTTTATTATCAGTTGATTTTAGGATGAACTCCAATGAGTTTATGTGCTAAAACTCATACACGCATGTGCGCACGTACTGATATGTACGCATTTACGCTTTATGCGAATATGAGAGAATAGAGATACAAATTGATCAAGTAGATTTTATACATAAACTCCTGAAGCCGGCAACAGATAAAACTATAAAAGTACCTACAAACTTTCATATACCCTCGTATTATTTAACATGTCATTATGACTTCTCTTGAACTTTCATATACCTAAAGTGCACACAACATATCATATCATAAGCCTATCGCTTTTGGAAGTTCAACCTTCCTATGCAAAAGGTGAAGGTGAAAGCGAATAGAACCGCAAATCCAACGACGACCCCTACAACTGGCCTCAAGAAATCGTGATCATAACCGTAATAATCTCTAAGAAATTGTTTCACCGTCAAACCATTGTCCATGACATCCTCAACATCGCCAAATTGCGAGACAACCATTCCATATAGAGTCCACGCGATTGGACAACACCAGTAATACCATCTCCACCATATCGGAATTCTCTATTGTAAGGCAAACAAAAATTATAAGCGAAAACGATAAGCCTTTTTCGCCACATGTCAATCTATTATTCACTTAACTAATGTATAAATATTAAATACTATAGCACGAGAATTTTACTAGTTTTTTAGTGAACGAGAACTTACCGGTCTTGGGACAATAAAGCCCGAGAAGAGGTTCCACAATGCATAAAAGAAGGCCGCAACCACAGCAGCCATATTGTGGTTCGTTGTGAGCGCCACCGTCATCATTCCGTAAAAGGTGAAGTATAACAAAGTGAAGAACATGACGAGCAAATACAACAAGAGTTTCGTAGTAGTCCATTCGAATCCTATCATTGCATAGACTATGATACCATACACTATGGTTTGTACCATAATATATGGTATCTCAATCACAGCCTGTAACAAGACATGATTGAACAAAACATTTACTTCAAAATCAACAAGATTAAAGGAATCAAACGTCTTAGAAAGAGAATGAATAGGAGGCTGGCCTGAGCAAGAGCATAGGGCAAAGCGGAGTACAATCCTGCAGCTCGTTCTCTATAGAACGGCATCCTTTCGATAGCCACTATAGGTTGCACACTCGCAGCGTTCTGGATGCCAATGAAGAGAACGGCTGCATACATTGAGCCCATGGAGTTGAACAAATCTTGTGATGTCTTCCTGTTATGAAAAGTTCTAATCATGATCCTTATTTTTATAGTTAAAGCTAAGAATATATAGATTCTTGTCTAGATCTCTTTCTAGCTTTCAAACTAGAAGTAATTAGATGACTCTTGTATTGTGACAGATTCTAAAACAAATACCTCTAGAACGCGATTCGAACCATATGTCACCTTCAAGATCCAGATCATATACGTACCTTTTGGTTCCTAGGTCCCAAAACATTGTTCCAAACACGAGTGATATTAACAGTGTGAAGAGAAGTCTGACTGCAGTATATTGCGGGTTGCGCCAATATGACCAATGTTGCTTCCATAGACAAGCCAAGAGCTGAATGTGAAAAGGTTGTGCATATTTTGTAGGGAAGGAGAGCTCTTTTGTACTATGTCTTGGTATGCTTAGTTGTTGAATTAACACTTTATTCCTCCTGCAATATATATCATAGAACAAAAGAATCCATAACTATCTTGACTAATAATCAGTAACATTTACTTTTTTAGTCATAGTGTGTGGGTACCTATAAAGGTCAGAGCTTTTATAAACTTCAGCAAAATCAATTCCCATGGACAGTTCTTGTTCTGGACTACTAATATCCAACATCCAACTAGCTGGGTTGCAACCTTCTTCAATTCTGTTGACCCCTTGAATCCCCTATAGCCATAAAATTTGAACAAAGCTTTCACCTACTTCAAGTGAAAATGGCTTTTCAAATCTCATCCTAACCTCAAAGTATTCAATCAGGTGGCAAGAATGGCGTCCAAGGGGTCCGACGTAAATCTCTTGGCCTCCATGCTTCATAAGATATAACTGCAAGCCATTTCATTTTCAAAACCTTCCTAACAGGCTAAAACTTGAAATAGAACTTTTTTTGGTAAGAAACTAACCTCATCAAAGGCTTCAAATATGTCAAGGCTAGGCTGATGGATAGTGCACACAACCGTCCGTCCAGTGTCCACCGTGTTCCTTACCGTTCGCATCACAATCGCTGCAGCTCTAGCATCTAACCCGGAAGTTGGTTCGTCCATGAATATGATAGAGGGGTTTGCTACCAGCTCAACGGCAATCGTAAGCCTTTTTCGTTGCTCAGTTGATAGGCCATTTACACCAGATAGCCCAACAAGTGCCTTTGTAATAGGTGTTAGCTCCAGAAGCTCCATCACCTCTTCTACAAACATCTACACACATAACTCTGATCTATGATTCAACATAAGATATGTAAATTTGCATATCAAGAGAGTCCATATATGAATTGAGAATAATTATTGAGAACCTTTTTGGTGTTCTGATCAATGTCAGGAGATAACCTCAGCCAAGCAGAGTAAACAAGAGACTCATGAACTGTGATATGTGGTGAGTGGATATCATTCTGCTCACAATAGCCCGAAACCCGAGAAAACGTTTCTTGTTTCTTAAGGTAGCCAGAAATCCTTATCTCTCCAGTGATGTATCCACCTGTTTTCCTCCCAGCCAAAACATCCATCAATGTGGTTTTTCCTGCGCCGCTAACGCCCATCAGAGCAGTAAGAACACCGGGCTTGAAGACACCACTCACACCTCTCAAAAGCTCTAGCCTATCGCCAACAACTCCTTGTCGCTTCATTTCCTGTGAGTTATCATGAACTGATTGTTGGTAACTTGAAAACATATGCAAAGATTCATCATGCATGAGACATTGGAAATGCTCACCTGTGGCATGTCAATGTGGTATTTTACTTCATCAAAGGTCATTATTTGCTTATCAAAAGGAAGAACCATGCCTCTTCTCTTCTCATGTGTAGCCTCCACTATATAATCTATACTTGTGCAATCAAAATGAATTGAGAAGTTAGTATAAGATTCTATATTGTATGCAAAATCAGCACACTAGTGAGCCAATTAACCTTTAGGTTGTAATTGACCTCCATGATTGCTCTCTTCTGGCATACTAGCTTGTGGCTTTCCCGGTGCTGTAAAATTTTCCAAATAATGAGGGTAGAAGTTCCTTATAGTGTAATTATAGAAGGTAAACTAGAAAGAGTTACTGACGGTCAAGTAAGGCAAGGGCTAATGGGCAAAGCATGTTGAACAGGATTACGAATCCGAGTAATGCTCCAACACTCAACCAATACCAATATGCTTGCGAAAAGAATCCTCGAGATCTTAGAACTGAAGTGCCCAATGATTCTGTTGAATTTGGAAGTACCTAACATGAAAACGGAAGATGATAGTTGGTTGGTATCATAATGCTTGCATGAAGAAAGTATGTTGTAACTAACACGAGACCTACACTCATCCAATCATGTCCAAGAAACTCATTTACAGCTACGCCATTTTGTGCATACATCAAGGGTGAAATCCAATAAGCCCATGTCCAACCTTTTGCTAGATCCTCTGTCATGAAAGAAATCAGAAAAAAGAAACAAGGAGAAAGGCATCAGTTGTGTTTTCAAACCCCCTCACATGCTCACTACTCTTGTGTTGTCAGTGAATTTTTTTTTAAAAAAGAAACTTTTGCTTAAGCAAATGAATACTTGTAACACATACCTCTCGACAATACAAAACCACTTAAGGAGAAAACTATTATCACTACAAATGCCCCGAGAGCGTTTGCAACGATCATAGTCCTAGAAATCGCCCCGACGAAACGAAAGAGCCCAGAAGCCATCTGATTGACAAGTATAAGTATCAAGTACTGCTTGAACAACCTGTACAAATAAATATAGATGGTTACTGCACTAATGGTTTCATGACTGAAACTATAAGTAATTAAACTACATTTTGATTAGGAGTACTACCTTCCAACATTTGGGTCATATCCAATGATGTAGTATGACATAAATACCCACACACCAACTTCAATGAAGGTGATTGGGACTTTTAGAATCCAATTAGGCAGAGAATACGCCCATGCGGAGTAGAACAAGAGGTCTCTTTGCTTGAAGAAGACCGGAAGCTTTGCGATTGTCATGGATAGTTCTGCATATCCATTGAACATCATCATGACGACGGTGTAGAATAAAGCACCCATGAAAATTGTACCATCAGTTTCTGAGTCCTTATGCATCTTGGAATGGAAGAAGGTTGTCATTGCGACAGATGCTGATACGGTGAGCTAGAGACAAAAAAACAAATGTGGTGATTGTAATACAATACCTTGTGTAACATTAAGCAAAGGTACTAAATAATCAACCTTGGACCATAACAAGATGTAAATAAGAAACTCACTTGAAAGAGCTTAAAGATGTAAAAGAACGAATTTCGTTTCATCAATAAGTACTCTCTTGATGTGCAAGCCTTGAATATCTCCATCAATCCCGCGCCATATTTCCGTGATGATAAAGCCGCAGGGTGATTCTTGCTTTTATCAAATGGGATTTCAAGCTCTTGTGCTATGGTCTGTCCAACATGAAAAGATTGAAATGCTTCCAAGAACTCTCTTGCTGTAACAAAACGGTAAGGCGCCTCTTCATGCATCCAATATTGTTCTTGATCCTTCCTTGATGTAACCTATTTGTATAACCAAATGTGAAGCTCTTACATACTAATAATTTACTAAGTACAACTTAAGGATAAAGATCATTTGAATGTAGAATAGTACTTCCTGTAGAAACTCTGTTGTTCCTTTCCTCTCTGGACATTTAAACCCCACAAATTCAAAAAACTCAAGAACATTAGCACAAGGACCCTGGTATATAATGTATCCATCCGAAAGGAGGATGATGTCATCAAAGAGGTTGTAGGACTCCGGATCCGGTTGTAGGAGGGAGACGACGACTGTTCCATCGAGAATATGCACGTATTGTCTTAGCGCGTTGACGATTTGAAAAGTTGTAGAGCTGTCCAAACCATTTGAGATCTCATCCATGAGTAGTACTCTTGCTGGTCCAACTAGCATCTCACCTAAAGTTTTGAACAAGCACAACTTTCAACAGCCAGAAAAAGAATGTTGAACAGATTTTTGAAGTCTTTTTTGATTCTAACAGTTTGGTAAATACTATTTTTACCTATAGTTACTCTCTTTCTCTGCCCTCCAGAGATTCCCCTGATCATTTCATCTCCCACCAAGGTATCTGCACAACTCTCTAGGCCCAAGACCTGCATATTTTTGAGTTGGGTAAGGTTCATTAACATCAGTTTAGGAAGATTCAAAATAGTAGCTTCATATTAACATACCTTTATGATATAATCAACCACTATGCTCTCAATCTGCTCTTCAGATGCAATAGCCTAGTCATATATACAAGGAAAAGGTATTAGTCCATGTAAATTGGATCATGTAACATATAAGAAAACAAGCAATAGTAAGAGTCTACAAAACTACATCCATGGAGATGTTAGTATCTGGATCAAGTTCTAGCTCGGCGTCTTTCTCCTTCCGACACAGCTCAGCCAACATTTCTAGAAATTACAAGAGGGTTAGTTACTACAGTCAATTCAGGATGGCTAAAGTTACAATCTGAGCATAATACACAAAGTTTGAATGCAAGAAATGTACCATAGCGAGATCCAACTCCCTGACACCTTGCAGAGAACGCGAGCGTCTCCTTCACAGAGAGCTCGCCAATGTGAAGATCATGCTGGCTTATATATGCAGCAGTTCTTTGTGGGACAAACTCATGCATTTCGTGACCGTTATACATTACCGTCCCAGACACCTAAAAGGAGCATTGCCCATTAGAAGTTCTTTACTCCTAAGTTGAATGTCAAAAAAATGTAATTACCTTTAGACCATGGCCAAGCTTTCCAGCCAAGGCCAACAACAGTGTTGTCTTTCCTGAACTCGGAGGACCCAATAGTAGTGTCATCCTACAACAATTACAAAAATTTGTGTATTGAGATGTATTATGTATAAGGTACAATAAAATGAATTCTATGATATAGTAGGAATTTCCCTTGAAGTTACCACCTTCCTGGCTTGATGATGCCACTAACACTATCAAGGATTGTTAGCTTTCGCTTTCGGTTCGAAAGGATATTGATATAGGCCAATGCATCCTAGAAAAGGATAGTCAATTTGACATAGTCCATGAAAAGTACATGAAAATGAGCTTACACTGATTGCAATACTCTTATTTTACTTGCCTCAACAATGTTGGTGAAGAAATTAACAAATGTAGGCAAAGCTCTACTTCCGGCATAGGCTTCGGCTTCTACGTTCAGGCCTTGGAATCGTAGTTCAACCGTCGGAATCTCAATTCCTACCCTGCAAATATTCAGACAAGAACATTATATGAATAAATTCCATTGACAAAACAAACACATGTAGAAAACACAAATGAATGATTTTAAAGTGCACAAATAATAGGCCTAGATAGTGAAAGGCGAAAGCAATGCCTCTGGATTCGGCTTTTCAGGTTTAACAGAAACTTCTCATGATCTTCCATGTTATGCACCAAGCTTTGCACCAAAAACTTGTAAGGAACCCGAAAGAACTCAAGGTTTTCCTTTGAAACCCATGATCAAGCAAATGCAATGGGTTTTAATATCAAAATCAAGCACTCAAAAGTATGTGCAGGACCAACATCCATTAAGGGAAACAATCCCTAAGATTGTATAGACGTATGGACCCATCTCAAATACTTGTATGGGAAAACTATACCAATAAGTTAAACCAAATACTAGGCATCCAATTGGTACCACAGATAATAACTCTACATAAATGATGATCTATGTAGAGTTGCAATTATAACGAGATTTTGGGCCATTTTAACCAGCTATCGCCGGTGAAGAAAGATTGTAGCTAGCAGTAGCTGTGAAAATAGAATCTGATGGGAGTTATTGTGATGCCCACTTCTTGGGATAGACGAAACTTCCCGCCATTGGCAATGCTAGGTGCTAACTAACACTTGCAAAATTATGTGGTTTTGGTAACCTCGATATTATGAAGCTAACTGGGCCGTATTTTTGGGCCTTGAGGCCCAAAGGCCCACAAAAAAGAGATTTAGAAAAAAATTGCACCTTGTTATATAATAAAGAATTAGGAGAAGATTGTTGGAACTTTACTTAAGAACTTTTACTTAAGTAAGTCACTTTAGAATGATAATGACATTAGAAGAGAGGGAGAAAGAGTAAGCACCTTATAGGTTGTATTCTTACTCTTTGTTGGTGCAAGTTTTACAATGGATGATGCCTCTATTTATAGGACCAAAGTTAGGCAAGAGTTACCACAAAGTCAAGATTAGGAGGTGAATAATTCACACCTTTCTACCTAGGGTAATTAGTCATACACACACGTGTTTCTTATGCATCTTCTAGATGATCATAAATGTGTTCATAACACATAGCTCAATGTGTATTCATAACACTCCCCCTTGAATATTCACCTTCGTTCTTGCTTTGGGACGCAAATGTATGTTGCCTTGTTGAACCCATTATACGCTTTGATGCTGCCTCATTAAAAACCTTGCCAGGAAAAACCCAGTGGGATAAAAACCTGGTCGAAGGGAAAAAGAGTGCAACGCGTATGATGCTCCCCCTGACTTCAACGTAGCTCTCGGAGCTTACACATTCCAATCCTGTGCACTAGTTCTCCAAATTTCTTAGGAATCAAGGACTTCGTGAACAGGTCGGCCAAGTTGTCATTTGACCGAATTTGTTGGATATCCGCTTCACCGGTTTCTTCGAGATCTCGAGTAGAAAAGAATTTTGGAGATATGTGCTTTGTGCGGTCTCCTCTGATGTAGCCTTTCTTCATCTGAGCAACGCATGCTGAGTTGTCTTCATATAGTATCGTTGGATTGTCAGTGATCGGCTTCATTCCACTTTCCTTTTGGATGAATTGAATAATTGATCATAGAGACACACATTCTCTTCCAGCTTCATACAAAGCGATTAATTCTGCTTGATTTGATGATGTGGCAGTTACGGTCTGCTTTGTTGATCTCCATGAAATGGTTGTGCCTCCATATGTAAATACATAGCCATTTTGTGATTTGACTTTGTGTGGGTCGGACAAGTATCCTGCATCTGCATATCCGACTAGAGTTGCATTGCTTTGGTTGCGGTAGAACAACCCCAAATCATGTGTTCCTCGGAGGTAGCGAAATACATGTTTGATCCCATTCCAATGCCTCCTTGTAGGAGCAGTGCTGTACCTGGATAACAAGTTTACTGCAAAAGCAATATCTGGTCTTGTATTGTTAGTCAAGTACATTAGTGCACCGATTGCACTTAAATATGGAATATCAGGTCCTAGAACCTCCTCGTCCTCTTCTCGAGGGCGAAATTGATCCTTTTCAATATTGAGGGAACGAACTTCCATAGGAGAAGTCAGGGGATGAGCTTTGTCCATATAAAATCTCTTTAAAACTTTCTCAGTATAGTTGGACTGATGGATAAATATTCCATCCTTTAGATGCTCAATTTGTAAGCCAAGACAAAGCTTTGTTTTCCCCAAATCTTTCATCTCAAATTCTTTCATCAAGTATTTCGCAGTATGTTCCACCTCATTGGGAGTTCCAACTATGTTTAAATCATCAACATAGACTGCGATAATAGCAAATCCCTCATTGGACCTTTTGATAAAAACACATGGGCAAACAATATCGTTTTTATATCCTCTTTTCATGAGGTATTCGCTCAGACGGTTATACCACATCCGTCCTGATTGTTTTAACCCATACAACGACCTTCTCAATTTTATTGAGAACATTTCTCGAGGTCCTTTGTTTTCAGCCTTAGGCAATTTTAGTCCTTCTGGGACTTTCATATATATGTCTGTATCTAGTGACCCATATAAGTATGCGGTCACGACATCCATAAGGCGCATTTGCAGTTTTTCAAATACTGTCATGCCAATTAGGAATCTTAGTGTAGTTGCATCGACTACAGGAGAGTATGTCTCATCATAATCAATTCCTTGAATTTGAGAGAAACCTTGGGCTACTAGCCTTGCCTTATATCTAACGATTTCATTTCTCTCATTTCGTTTTCATACAAACACCCATTTGAAGCCAACAGGCCTTACATTCTTTGGTGTACGAACAACAGGTCCAAAGACCTCTCGCTTTTCAAGCGATTGTAATTCTGTTTGGATGGCATCTCTCCATTTTGGCCAATCCTTTCTTTGACGACATTCGTCTACGGATTTTGGCTCAAAATCATCATCTTCAGTCACAATATCAATAGCCACTGAGTAGGCAAATATATCATCAGTAATGATATCCTTTCTATTCCATTGTATGCCTGTGCATACATAATTTATTGATACCTCAAGATTATCAATATTCTCATTATCATTGAGTGTATCAACTTCTCTTAGGATATTTTCATTTTCCATCTTATTGCCTTGGTCATTATTCTCATGACTCAGTTTGGCTTCTTTTGTCATACCCTTTTGGTTATTTGGTTTCCTTGGTTTCAAATCTTTTGAACCTGGAGGCCTACCACGTTTTCGACGTGTCGTAGACTCATTTGCAATGGACGTATTAGGTTGTCCAATGGGTATATCAATCCTAGCAGGAGCATTCGCTGCAGGAATATGTGACTTTGTTACCTTCTTTGTATCAGTGAATGCATCAGGTAACTGATTTGCAACATTTTGCAAATGTATGATCCGTTGAACTTCTTGTTCACACATTTTTGTTTTCGGATCAAGATGAGATAATGATATTGCATTCCATGTAATCTCTTTTACATGTGGGTCCATCTTTTTCTTATCTCCCCCTAAGTTTGGGAATGTACTTTCATCAAAGTGACAATCAGCAAATCTTGCTGTGAATAAGTCACCCGTTGTTGGTTCGAGATATCGAATGATTGAGGGAAATTCGAAACCAACATAGATTCCCATTCTCCTTTGTGGACCCATCTTTGTACGTTGTGGCGGAGCAATGGGTACATAAACTGCACATCCAAATATTTTTAGATGTGAGATATTTGGCTCCTTGCCAGATACTAATTGCATTGGAGAATGCTCATTGTTTGCACTTGGCCTCAATCGAATCAAAGTTGCAGCTTGTAATATAGCATGTCCCCATGCAGATGATGGCAACTTTGAGTTCATCAACAATGGTCTAGCGATTAATTGTAATCGCTTTATTAATGATTCGGCAAGACCATTTTGTGTGTGAACATGAGGCACTGGATGCTCTATATCAATCCCTATTGACATGCAATAATCATTGAAGGTTTGGGATGTAAATTCTCCGGCATTATCAAGTCGGATTTTCTTGATTGCATAATCCGGGAATTGAGCTCTCAGCCTTATTATTTGAGCAAGAAGTTTGGCAAAGGCTGCATTCCTGGTCGACAGTAAACTTACATGTGACCAACGTGTAGATGCATCAATTAGGACCATAAAATATCGAAATGGTCCACATGGTGGAGCAATTGGTCCGCATATATCTCCTTGTATCCTTTCTAGGAATGCAGGATTTTCACTTGCAATTTTATTCTTAGAAGGCCTGATAATTAGCTTTCCAAGTGAACATGCAGTGCAATGGAGATCACTGGATGGGAGAACCTTAACGTTCTTCAATGGATGTCCAAGTGAGTTCTTTATGATTTTATGCATCATTATTGATCCTGGGTGACCCAAGCGATCATGCCACAATGTGTATGCAGTTCGGTCAATTGACCCTTTACTAGATGTCGCATTGGCCTCAAACGGACAAATGTATGTATGATATAGTCTGGAGGCTTGCGTGGGCATCTTCTCAAGAATCTGTCTATGACCAGATTCATATTTTATGATGCACAGATATTCACTGTCATTTTCATTCAAGGTTTCCATGTGAAACCCATTGTGGCGCACATCTTTGAAACTCAGTAAATTTCTTCGTGATTTACTTGAGTAGAGTGCTTCTTTTATTATTAACTTTGTTCCTCTTGGGAGTAGAACAAGTGCTCTTTCAGAGCCTTCGATTAGTTTCGACACACCAGATATCGTATTGACATTTCCTTCAAGAGGTTTTAATTCTGTGAAGAATTCTTTGTTTCTCAAGATGGTGTGTGTTGTTGCACTGTCTAGAAGACATTGCTCTTTCCCATCGAGTTTCACATTAGATGATTCCATGTTTTCTTATGGAAATAAAGAGAAACATTAATGCATTAATAATAAAGATGCATATTGATTACACGACGATATTCATATCACGCAAAGTCTATTAGACAAGAATCTTAGAAATGGTAATTAAGGCATCATACGACATGCGAATTTGAAAGACATGACAAATAACATGTGAGTAGTAAAGATAATTATGAATACATATGTAACTCATAAACATATATGGTATATGATGAGATTCAATAATTTAGTCATGGTGTATGTTATTATTATGTTAACATACATAAGCATGTAGTTAGTATGTGTATAACATATGAATGATAACATTATATATAAAGAATGCTTATAGGTTGTAAATAAGTGACAAGACTTAAAGAAGTAAATAAATGATAAGGATTAAGGAACTAAACAAATAGAATAAGCATCAAAGCGGTAAATAAATAATGCATGCATGAGATATATAAGATAAATGCGAAAGTATACTGAAACGTAAAATTAGCGGGAACAGTTATGAATCCGGTTTCCTTTTAATCCTTTTATCCGCATCCATCCATTTTCACTTTTACCACTTCCACCTTATCTCCTCCATCTCGTCTTCCTCCTCTCCATTTTCCATTTTCATGTCCATGGCCGACGACGACATTTTGCATCGTATTAAGGCCGGTAATGATCGGTTTTTAACCGAGCTTTTCATTTGTCTTGTTCTTATCGTGATTATCTATATTGCGCTCATAATCATTTGGGTAAGAAATTTCTCACAATCCACTTGGTGAAATCAAACATTTCCGAAAGGGGATTTGAGTACAAACGCCAAATAAGGTAAGTAAATCTTATATTTTGTTTGTATCTTAGTAGATCTAAGTAAACATGCTTCCATATTTAGTTTATAGCATTTCAGATCTAGAATTTTGAAAATGAGTTTCTGATGTAGAAGATCCTAAATTAGGCGACTACAGAGCATACTCCTCGAAACGATTTCATAAATTAACTCTTTGTATGAATTTAGTTAAGAAGAGATAAATTCGTACATTTAAAAAGGTAGAAGTGATTAAGTATAGTGTGTAAGAATTTACCAAATTTCTTTCGGTAAAACTCACAAACTTATACATATATCTTAAGTCAAGATTATATATATAGGTATGAACAAGATTAAGGAAATTTTATAACTTTAGTTTAATGAACGAAATTTTTGCAAAGCTACGAAAAACATATAATTTTAAATCATGATCCAATGTACATATGTGTATATATAGATAGCTCCATCATGTAGAATAAAACAAAATAATTTATTCTAATGAAAGCTATGTTTTCAAAAGCTACGAAAATTAAGTAAACATGTATATATAATTAAATAAAGATCAGTTGGTGATTAGAGACTCGTGCTGATAACGTGTTATATAATAAAGAATTAGGAGAAGATTGTTGGAACTTTACTTAAGAACTTTTACTTAAGTAAGCCACTTTAGAATGATAATGACATTAGAAGAGAGGGAGAAAGAGTAAGCACCTTATAGGTTGTATTCTTACTCTTTGTTGGTGCAAGTTTTACAATGGATGATGCCTCTATTTATAGGACCAAAGTTAGGCAAGAGTTACCACAAAGTCAAGATTAGGAGGTGAATAATTCACACCTTTCTACCTAGGGTAATTAGTCATACACACACGTGTTTCTTATGCATCTTCTAGATGATCATAAATGTGTTCATAACACATAGCTCAATGTGTATTCATAACACACCTTTTATATTTGAGATTATTAATAAAATTTGTAAGAACCATAAAGCTCAACTTTACACCTTGTGTTTGTTCTAATGAACTTGCGTTTGTTGTAAATCTGCTTAATAGAAGGTAGAGCTAAACTCAAGTCTAGGTTAAAATTTGTACCACGTCATTCTGTACGAAAAAATTTATTAATTTTATTTTTATACTTATATCCTACAAAAAAAATCTTTATTCTCACTTGATATATTATCCATTTTTTGACCCTATCGAATTTTATTATCTTAAGAAAATATAATTTCCATTTAAAAAGTAAAACAAATTTTTATTTAAGTTAAAAGAGATTTTTTAAATTATTGTTATGAAGATTCTAGATAATTAAGTAAAATAATGAATTCCATAATTGAAGTGATTATATTTTATATATTTATATATAAACTAATTTGGATTGATCTTGTGAATTTATTAGTAGACAAACTAATTTATTATAACTAAGTGAGACCCATACTACTGATAAAAAAAAAGTCAAAACTACCGCAAAATGACACATGAGCAAATTGAAAATAAAGATGATGTGGCTAAATCTTAGGTGGTTCAATATAAATCCTCCATCACTTTTATACTCCCTCCGTTTCATAATAAGTGTCGTTTTAGCACTTAAAATTTGTTTCATAATATGTGTCGTTTTAGGTTTTCAAAGTGATTTAATAGGGGTGAATGATGATAATTTTTATTGGAATGTGTATTTGTTGACTAAAGTTGTTCATGCATTGGCCAAAAAAATGTAATGAGTGGTAAGATTAAGAAAAAGTTGTAAGTTTTAAAGTGAATGATTGTTTTTCTTAAAAACCGTGTTAAGAGCTAAAACGACACTTATTATGAAACGGAGGGAGTATATGGTAATGTTGCATTTAGTTCACTATTGTTGGAAAAGAAAGTTGGTCTACTTTAATTTTCCCAAGGTTAGGGCTGTGTTTTTTGTGACTTTTTTTGTTCAAGGCTGTTGTCGTAATTTGTTATTTGTAGGGGGTTGTTGTCGTAATTTGTGTTGGGTTTTACTTTTTAGGTTGGGTGAGCAAAAATATCCGATCGGTCGATCAGATCCGCCAGTCCGGCCGATTCGATTTGATAAACTAATTTTCTTATTTTAAATAATATAATTTGAAAAAAAAAATCTAAAACGAATAATTTGGATATTCGAAATATCCAGTCTCGGATATCCGGTCCAAACATGACATTTTTAATCAGATATCTGACTAATAACGGATCGTATATAGATTACTATTTTTGACCCAAAAAAATTCAAATATTCGCTATTTCGGATCGAATCGGATTCCGTATGCTCACCCCGAATTAAGGCCCGTTTGGTATCCAACGGCGGAAACGGAAACGGAATGGAATGGAAACAAACTTAGTCCACATTAGCATCATGATACATAATTAGTCACCTCAATTTTTCATTCAAAAACTACCGCAACCCCCTTGCGGCACTCAATTTGTTTCCCTAATCAAAGGGTGGGGTAACAAAACACCTCAATCATTCCCTTCATCCCTTTTCTAAACACACATAATATATAGTGACCCATAATTGGTTCATTTTCATTCCATTTCCGCGGTTAGATACCAAACTAGCCCTTAGTTTTATTGACTCCGCTTGGACGGCTTTCAGCAGAAACTTGAACTCAGATCCAATAATGTGACAACTTGTTTTCCGGCTTGTTCTTCGTCCTCTCTCTGATCTGCCTCCGATCCCTCCCTAATTCAACCACCGCCGATGTCTGCGACGGAGATTCCGATTCCGCCGGCGGAAGTTGTTGGATCCGATCCCTCGCCGGTGTGCATCAACGAGGCCTTGAAAGACGACGAACTTCGACTGATCCTGTCAAAAATGGGGTCCGAGAAGGACAAGGAGGTGTTCGGCCTCGTCTGCAAGCGGTGGCTACGTCTGCAGAGCAACGAGAGGAGGAAAATCTGCGCCCGGGCTGGCCCTCTCATGCTCAAGAAGATGGCCGATCGCTTCACTTGCCTTTCCGAGCTCTATCTCTCCCAAAATCTCTCCCGATCGTACTATCCTGGCGTTTCCGATGCCGATCTCGCCGTTATCGCCAGTGGCTTCTCGCGATTGCGCCTTCTCAACCTCTCCAGTTGTAAAGGTATTGTGTGCATCTCTCTTGTTAGGGTTTGTGAAATTTTGTTGCAGGAATTCCTTATGGGAGACTTTCCAAATCATGAATTCCATTGTGTGGTATATCAGGGGATGTTTCCCACCCTAGCTTTTAGGGATTGGGAGAGTATATAAGCCGTAGGAGACCCAATCCCTAAAAATTAGCCAATAGGTGTGGAAAACTTCCCCTTATATACCACACACAATTATGATTCCAATGTGGGAATTCCCCCATAAGGGATTCCTGCAACAAATTTGATGTATTTGAGAAGTTTGTTTGCTCAATTGGTGGGGGTCTGGTGACTATTAGCAGTAGTTGAATTGAATTGCCAATTGATGTTCCTGTTTTTATTATGGATTTGTGAAAGTTGCTGTCTTTGAGAAGTTTGCTCAATTGGTGGTCTGGTGAATACGGCTGAGGATGCTTGGATCGAAACTGAAAAAACTAACCGAAACCGAGGAGTCGGTTCTCAATTCAAGAAATTTCAGGATTTCGTTTTTTTTAGGTTCGGTTCAATTTTTTGAAATAAAAACCTTATATTTATCGAAAACCGAAAAAACCGAACCGAAACCGGTGGTGAATTTTTTGATGTAAGCATCCGTCTTTGTATAGGTTGGGTTATATTGCCAGAAAGATGTAGGGATTAGTGATCGATAGGTAGGCTGTTGGAAGTGAACTAGCCCCTTGAGTCTCGGGTTTAGCTTTGCTACCAAAGTGGTATTGTGAGCTATGAATAAAGAAGGGGATAGGTGGTGGTACTATAGAGGTTTATTTTGTTTGTTTTCAATGTTCACAAGATGGGTGTTGATCAAACAAGTTTCTTGTTATCTGGCTTGACTAGCCCTATAGTGCTTTGATCATGAAAAGTTTGGCCCTTACACTGGAACTCGTGAGTTATGCGGTAAAAATGAACCATTGCCCTTTGATTTGTGCTAGTAAGCATCATTCTTAAATCCCAACAAAATGCACGGATGAATTGAATCTTGAGGACTGTAGTGTATTGTCATATTGGTAATCAGGGTTACTCTTTCTGTGATTTTAGGTATCAGTGATACTGGATTGAAAGCGATTGGAAGCAGTCTTTCTTCTCTGCAGTGGTTGGATGTATCTTATTGCCGAAAAGTGACGGACACTGGAGTTGCAGCTGTCGCAGAGGGCTGCAATGACCTCAGAAGCTTGCATCTTACTGGCTGTAGATTTATCACCGACGAAGCACTGCAATCTCTATCCAACAACTGTCATAGTTTAGAACAGTTAGTTCTACAGGGCTGCACGAACATAACCGACTCTGGACTGTCTACTCTTGTCTCTGGTTGTGGACGGATCAATTATTTAGACCTCAACAAATGCAACAGAATTGGAGATCCAGGGATTTCTAGTGTGTCAAAGTCATGTTCTTCCTTGAAGACCCTCAAATTGCTAGACTGTTCCAATGTCGGGGACGAGTCAGTCTTATCCGTGGCCAAATTCTGCAAAAATCTCGAGACTCTTATTGTTGGCGGATGCAAGAATGTCTCTGATGAATCCATTAGATTCCTAGCACGTTCTTGCAGTGACACCCTAGAGAATTTGAGGTTGGATTGGTGCCTTCAAATTACAGACTCCTCAGTGAATTGTGTTCTGTCTGAATGCAGAAATTTAGTGTGTCTTGATATTGGATGCTGTGAAGCCGTGACAGATGCAGCTTTTGAGAACTTAGCCGATTCAAATGATAACATGCCTTTGAGGGTCTTAAAAGCAAGCAATTGCCGCAAAATTACAGTTGCAGGGATAGCCATGTTGTTGGAATCATGCAAGTATCTGGAGTACCTTGACATAAGATCATGCCCGCTTGTTACTGAGGCACGTTGGGTTGCAGCTGGTCTTAAGTTCCGTGAAAGTTGTAGAGTGAACTTCACAGGGGGTCTCAATGAGAACGACATCTTTTGATCTGATTTCTACTTCTGTTGACGTTGAAGCTTCCCTGATCGGTTGACAAACACAGGTCAGGAGGTTTGGATTTCCATTGTCAATGTTGTTCTTTAATGTACTATTATTTGTGGGCTCATGAAATCTTTGTTTTTTTCCTGTTTAAACTCATGCTGTATAGTTCCAACCCGTCCTGCTTTGTACACTATCTCTGATACATCTCCAAGCTGTCATTGTAATCTAATAAGAAGATCTGCTATTGTATGTGGAAATAACAAGGAATTGGATGCTTGTGTTCATTGATTCCTGTTTGGCCTTGTTAGGCTTCTCCCTTAGATACTACAGTATATCAGTACTAGTATAGTTCAAGCCCTATTCCAAATACTTCCAACTAGCAGATTCTTATACGTCAGCATTACGTCGGAGCAAATGATTCATGACAAATTTGTAGACGAATTGGACAACAATGTTTACTCATCATCATACGCCATGGGCATCACGGCGATTGTGTTACATACATGATTTGAATGAAGCAACTGATCAGTTGGTCATGCATTCTGAAATCACAAAGAAAGAGAGCATCTCAAACCATAAATAGCAAACATTTTTCAATCCCCTTTTTCCATTCTATATAAAGCTCTTGCTAATTGATGTACTGAGACACCCACTTGAACCCATCTCCGTACCCCATCTTTCTCACAATACTGCACATGAAGATTTCAACAGGCCTCACATTTGAGTCAGCTAGGCTCACTTTACCCTTTCCAGTGGTGGAGTTTGCCAGACCCAGATGGTAACGGAGTTCATCCTCAGAAGCGGCGTAAGGGATGTCAATCTTGTTCCCTAGGATGAGGAACGGGACGTTGGCCAGGGCTTCATCAGAGAGCAGCGCATCCAATTCCTTCTTTGACTCGGCAAACCTCTCCTTGTCATACGCATCCACTAGGTACACCACAGCGTCCACCTACAAAACCCACATAACACGTTCCTCAAACATATGTTAAGAAGGTTTCCTATAGCTATCTCACTATCAGAAATGGGAAACGTATCGTCATGAAATGGAAACCAGAAACGTTACATCCTAAAGGAGTTTCTGGGTAACATAGCTCACTTGCACGATGTCTTGCAGTAAAGTGATTGTAATACAAGATAACTGAGCTATACCCAATTGATGATCTTTCTCCCAAAGATACCGCCAATCATTCATATACAACAATGTAGAATGAGCTCAACACTAAACTGATGTAGCAGTATCAGTGTTCTAAAATCCCTTCTAGGCCCGGCTAGGCGGTGCCTACATGTCCGTTTAGGCCGTCTAGACAACCATATAGTCCGTCTAGGTGCTAGGCGGCTCCTCTCTGCCTAGAAGCCGCCTAACGTTTTTTAGAACAGTGGTAGTATGTGCATGATATTTAACAAGATGACTAGCAATTTGGCATCTAATACTCAAGACTAACCTATTCATTTTAGATGATCATTCAAATACAACAATGTAGAAGCTAGTACCGATCCGAAAAAGCAGTGAACAGCATTACCTTGGCATAATAATCTTTCCAAACACGACGCGCAATCTGGTGGCCACCCAAGTCAAAGGCCTTGAACTTGATCTTGCCAATGCTCAGCTCTTCGGATGTCGGGTGCTGAGTCGGCTGGTGCTGAACCAATCTCTGCAACCCAACACAGCCATCAACATCACAATACCCAGATCACTCAAAATCCAAACAAATATCAGATGAATCAATCCAATCCAATCCAACCCACTACTATGCCTATGTCTGACCTAAAACAAGAACCCCAAACCCTCAATTTCAGTGGAAAGAGAGATTGGATGGATACCTCATCCTTGAGCATGTGGAGGAGAGTGGTTTTGCCGGCATTGTCGAGCCCTAGAAACAAGATCTTGGCCTCTTTCTGCCATAGGCCAAGGGAGGCTAGAACCCCATAGAACCAGTCCCAGAGAAACATCTTCTTCTTCTTCAATTGACGATTCTAGGTCGCCGATCTCACAACGAACAACGCAATCTCGCACACAGATCTTGCCTTTTGGACACGATTAACTAACTTGTACCGGAAAAGGGAAGAATTTTCATTTTCGGCTGGCGATTTGAGAGAGAGGAGCGAAAAGTCTACGGAATAGTAAGTTTTATGAGCTGAGGAATTTGGTTGGGGAGTGAGCTACTCCTGGCCTCTATTTTCTGCCTTCATTTATGGCAAAACGTTCCCAGCGACGTCGTTTCGAAGCAATCAAAGATTCGGTAGTCGGTGTTGTGGGTGGCTATATAATCTATGTATATCTCTGTGGCTCGGTCCCTAAAAAATTGTCTAGTATTCCATTTTTGAGTGTACCTCTTTGTTTGTCCATTTTTTAACAATTTTTCATTTATTTTACTATTTTTTTCCTTTTTATCCTCATTCAATCTCTTATATTATTTATTTATCCAACTTTTTCACCAACTTTATTACTTTTTCTCTACAAAAATACAAAACTACCCCTATCTAGTCTCACATACTACCCTCATATCCAATATTCTCATCAACGTTATCACTTTTTCATTTTTTCCCACCAGCTTTTCACATACTTTACACATTTTCTTAATAACCGCAAAAACCGTTCTTTTTGACGATCTTTTAGGGCGGAGGGATTACATTAAAAGATTGGGTGCGAAACGCATTTAATGCATTGGACAAATCTTATACTTATATTGTAGTAGATATATAATTTGTCAACAACATCACCATAGCATAGCGGTTAAGACCATTTTATTTGTCATATAGATCCCTAGTTCGAACTCCATTGTCATCCATTTCAATTTTTATATCCATGTTTGTGCGCTGATAAATGAACCCCATGAACGTTGCCAATTTATGCTATAGAGAATATTCATACATATCATGGATTTAATATTCATATCATAACGGTAGTACACACCAATCTTGGATTTATTTGGTTATTGCAGATACAGCGGAATATCTTAGGTTAAAATATATCTAGCCCCCAGAACTTACGCAAATTTGTCACTTAGACACCATATCTTTGATTTGGACCTATTGGATACCTGAACTTATATTTTTTAACCTAACCGTTGAAGTTGGGTTGAAATCTCATTTAACAAGCTTAGCTTTTGTAAATTTATACGTAAAGTGATTTTTGAGGTATAGCCATGAATCAGTGCGTTTATCCAAAGTAAACAACTAATGAAACTGAACCCACCATGTTTTGCAATCAAGATCCTCTACACCTCTCGGTGTAACCTTCGGTGCTCCACTTTATTATTTGCACTATGAAATAACAATAAAAAAAATTTAAAAATTGTATTCATATTGATAACGTTTATTCTTATGTAATTTATGAATTTTTGTGATATAAATTTCTAGTGAATTCTTTTATTAGCCAAAAAGATGATTAATTCATCATTTTTAATGTAAAAAGTAGTAATAATAACTTTTTTTACCATACAAATGTACAAATGTATGATACTTATCATTTATAATACAAATATAATTATTTTAAAAAATTAATATTAATTTATAGTATAAATAATAAAGTGGAGCACCGAAGGTCACACCGAGTGTCCTTACTGCAAATTTTGTGGGTTTGGCATCAATTTAGCTCAGAATTCTTTTCATATATGCAAAGTTGAACTTGCATTAGACATGCACCACTCCAACCCCACTAAGCTCACCCTTGATTCTTTTTGAGAACCACCCTTGATTCGGAATTGCCTAAAATTGAAACGATATAAAATTTCCACTCGTCTCTCAAAGATGCAATCGAGCCAATGTTAGAAACAAAATGGTATTTCATTTAGGTGTATTTGTAAGCAGATTATACATTTAGACCATGACAACTTGACATGCACACACGTTTATGATTTATTTGATTTGAAGGATATATTGGACCATTTTAACCAAAAAAATACATGTATACAAAGATCGATTAAACTTCTATACCTACCATTAACCTATTAAAATAATAATCATTTTGATTTAGCTATTGATATTTTTTATCTTTCCTTTGCTATAATATAAATTAATTACATATCTACATATAATATAATTATGTAGAGTAATTTTAATAAAATACCCATCAATAGTTGAACTGGTGAAAGAATTGGGCCAACTAAGTAATTTGGGATGGGTTGGACTCTCATGAAGTAGAAGCCCAATGCCTACTCGAAGAATCGGGATCAACAACCTGGATCCCATGGAAGTATCTGAATTGTCACCATTTCATTTGCTGGCCTTTCTAAAAGTAAACTTATTTGTAAAGTTTACCAAAAATTATGAACATTTTAATGAACCAGAAGAAACTAGGGATCTATTACTCGCAGTGTTAGGCAAAATTCGATTTGATCGGATTTTTGGACCGGATAGGACCGGCTGGCAACTTGGTTGGACCGAGGATACTTAGAAATTGGTTATGATCCAAAAAACGGTCTAGTCTTAGTCTAGTCAGATTCAACATTACCCAATCCTAATTACGCAAGTGCATTGACTAGATTAAACCAAGCAACTAATCATGTGTTATATGTACTAAATTAAATGCATGTCCAAATTTGTTCACAATAAAAGTTGTCAAGCATAACCAATCAATCAAGCAAACTAAGTGATGCTAGTACTATACAATGTACATGTGATACTAGTACTATACACTGTACAAGTACTATACATGTGATGCTAAACTATACAATGTACTACGCTCCTGGCTAGTACATTGTACTACGCTCCTAGCTAGTACACTGGACTATAAGTCTACAATCCTATGATATCACTTGCCTCGGCCTTACCTATAAATACACCAAGAAAGTTAAGAAGGATGTACAAACTATGATAGACCATTCACCAATGTTCAACATGAAGGCCCTCCTACTCGTTTTCTCTCTTGTAATCGCGACCATCAATGCTGAGAAGTTGATGTTGCAGTCCACATGGGTTCGAACGAAAGTCTACATCAAAAACGATCTCGAACATCCCCAGGACATGTTGGTGCATTGCAAGGACGCATATTTTGACTTCGGGCCTCACGTGGTTCCTCACGGGCAACCGTACAAGTTTGAGTTCCTTCGAGGTGGTGAGGGAACCGACTTCTATTGTAGCTTCATCTTCAATGGAGAGCTACATTGGTTCGACGTGTATATTTGGACGAGGGACCACCGTTATTGTGGTGTGTCTGGGTTTTGTGGTTGGTCTATTAAGGAGAATGGGCCTTGTGAAGTTAATGATCCTAATGAATGTTATTCTTGGAATCATAATGACCGTCGACCTTTGGCTTGATTATCGTATGTTTGCCTTGATCTATGTTTTTTATCGTAATAAAATTAGAAACATATGTTACTCAAGAGTTGACCGCTTTTTCGATCTAGCACTAATATTATGGTGTGCCATGGATGCGATAAACGATCATTTTGTAGCTCTTGACACGATTTCTACGAGGTTTCCCCTTTCGACCCAAAAAAAATGCAAATGAACGTCCTCGTTTTTTTTAATCCGATGTCCATGGATTTTGCTTCATGTGAAGAAGAACTGCAAGGCTAGTCTTTATTATACTGTTAAACCTCTATCATTTAATAGGGTTGGGAATGGACTATTTTGTTATATTATAAAAATGGATTATCTTATTATTTTATAAATATATTTATTCATTAAATTAATATTTATTAACTTATAGAGATTTTAATGATAGAAATATTCCAATTAAATATTATCTTATGTAAATAAATTAAAATTTTAGGAAAATTAGCTTAAAATAATACCAAGTCTTTTCATGACACCAAAAATAATACCTCTACAATAGAATCATATTTTACTAAGTTTTGAAAGTTCTCTTAGTGATATATACATGTAAATTTTCATATAATTATTAATTTATGATTTTTTTAAGACCTTATATTTCTATACTGTTTTTTTTGAAAATTTTATCTTATAAAAAATCATCAAATTTTACATCAGCCCAAGTCGAAACCGAAAAAAATTATTAATTTACCATATTTACTAATTTATGAAGTATTAATTTGTAGAGGTTATATTGTATCTATCCTTCTCAAAAATGTGTTTTTTTTTGGAATATAAGTAAACCAGACACAAGTAGTCATGGACATGGGCCGGGCTGGGCCGGGCTGGGCTGGGCCGCCACCGGGCTGGGCCAAGAAATTGTGGCCCAGGCCCGGCCCGACAAATCACCGGGCTGGGCCGGGCCGGACCCCGGGCTGGGCTGGGCCGGTCCACATTGGCCCGGACGGGCTGGGAGCGGGTTGGTGCCGGGCCGGGCTGGCCCACACATACCGGGCTGGGCCGGGCTGGGCCGGGCCGATAGTTTATTTTTAATAATTACTTATCAAATTTTTAATAATTAAGATGCATATGTAATTAATTTTAATAATTATAGTGCATATTAATTTTATTTTTGTACAAATATAATTTATAGGGTGCAAATAGTTTTATTTTTACAAATATACAACTAATACATTGCATATTAGTTTTATTTTTACAAAAAATAACACTATTATGCACCAGGTTGGTCCGGTCCGGGCCGGGCTGGGCTGGGCTGGGTCGGGCTGGGCTGGGCTCTTAGCCCGTTGACCAGCCCGGCCGGGCTGGGCTGGAAAACTCCGGCCCGGGCCCAGCCCATGGCCCGTCCGGGCTGAGCCCATCTGGCCCGCGGGCTGGCCGGGCCGGGCTTTTTTGGCCCATGACACGGGCTGGGCCGGGCTGGGCTGGGCCGGCCCGCACTGTTGGCCATCACTAGACACAAGACTAGACTCGTCCTAGCCAAAGAAAAAAACAAAATACAAACAAAAGCTAATAACCTCTGTCTGGTCTCCGCCACTAACATAGCCTGTCCCCGCCGCCCACGACGCCGACGTCGGCCAATTGACCTCCCACCGACGTTCTCTTCGACTCCATACCCCGGACAGAGAACCCGTTCACTTCTTACTCACTCGCAATTACCCCGGCTGATCTCTTCTTTGACTCTTGTAGGTTGCCTGCTACGTGTTCGACGAAATGTCTGAATGAATTTCCCTTTGGATTTCCTATATGGATTTTGTGTATGTTTAACACCCAATTCTCCTACTTGTTTGTAACAGGCTCTACAAGCTTGCCCGAAATGTTCAGGGTGAAATCAATGTCTTATCTTGTAAGTCTCTTGCACCCATCTATTCTAATTGGCCACAAATTTTGTGAACCTTGGCTGTTGAAATCTTTTTTGAAATTGTTAATTTATGGTGTTGCTTGTTCTAGACTGGCCGGATTGCTCGGCTCGGGATGGTGAGCTCTCAAGCCCCCAGATTGTGTTTTAGTACAGGGCTTGCAGAGAAGGTATACTTTTAATTTGGCTAAATCATCCAAGCATTGTTGTTATGTCACACTAAACTGTTAAATGGAGAGCTTATGCTTAGCACTGAAATGGAGAGCTTAAATTTGCAGGGCAAGAGTGTGAATGAAGGGGTGTCTCATGATCAGGGTCATGACGCTGAACAAACGCCTGAACGCCCGATAGGATGGAATATCACCAGAAAAGAGAAGATCAATTTTCTCACAAAAACTGTTGAGTTGTTTTCTTTACTCATAAAGATTTCTTCTGTTTCATGCGTATTTGTTTTATGTCATTAGTCTTACATTACTGCTCAAGTTAGTCCCTCCCCTTTTGTTATTACAACGGTTTAGTTAGAATGGAAATCCATGATCATCCTTGCGATGATTGTGATTCTTGTTGCTTCTGTTTTTGTACTTACCAGCAATTTCCTTTCTCTATATTTTCTCTATTTTTATTATGAGCTTTTCAAATTTGAATCCAACACTCTCAAAATGCTTTGAACTAATAAGATGAGCTTCAATTTTGCAGCTCTTGAATCTTGATGATAGCAAAGATGCTGTTTATGGAACGCTTGATTCTTGGGTTGCATGGGAACAGAACTTTCCAATTGCTGCACTGAAGAATGTTTTGATTACTCTTGAGAAGGAGCAGCAGTGGCATAGGGTTGTCCAGGTATCGTCTGGTCCTTTATCCATACATGTAATTATGCAAGCATACCTTGATCTACGCCCGATCCGGGTCGTTACTATATGGATAGTATTTCCCGTTTCTTTGTAAAGATGTTTCAATTTGGGGTATTGATTTGAGAAAGGACTTCAGCATGACAGAGAGTTTTGTATCAAGGTAGTTTATCTTTCACATTAGTTTTTTTTAGTGGTTCAAATTTCGGTTTTCAGGTCACAAAGTGGCTGCTAAGCAAAGGTCAGGGTAACACGATGGGGACATATAGGCAGCTAATTCGTGCTCTGGATATGGATCATAGAGCAGAAGAGGCTCACCGGTTTTGGGTCAGGAAGATTGGGCATGATCTCCATCCTGTGCCATGGCAAATATGCAGTCTCATGATCTCCATATATTACCGTAATGAAATGTTTGAGGAGTTAGTTAAGGTACAATTCTTTCTGCGCCCATTTTTAACAGGAATTGTGTGGTTTATAAAATCCTTACATTTTCCCACCTTGAATGTGATAAATGGTGGCACTTTTCTGTCATATTTGGAAGCTTTTCAAGAGCCTAGAGGCGTTTGGTCGTAAACCTCCAGAGAAGTCAATAGTGACGAAGGTGGTGAATGCATACGAAATGTTGGGGATGCTAGATGAGAAAGAGAGGGTGATGCAGAAATACAGCGACCTGCTAAGCCAGACAAGGAGAGAAATTGACGAGAAAAAGAAATTAAAGAAGTCCAAGTCTAGCAAGATCAAATCTTCGGGTAACGTTTGAAATGGCTTCTTTCTTAAGTATTCGGCTCTTGAATCATTTATATGAGAATGAATAATGGAAGGCGGCTTTGCTTGCAGGGGGTAAGACGAAGAATTCGATTTCAAGCAGTGCTGCTTCTGATGAGCAAAGCAATGAAACAGAATAGTCTTGTCCATTATTACGTTTTCTTACCTGCAAAAGTGAGTAGCACAAGAGACAGCTTATAGTTTAGGAAGAGACAGCTTGGTTGGGTACTTGGGTATGAATCTCTTGTATTGTTTGTTGCAGGGTAGGGATTTATGAGTATGTTATACTTGTCTTTGCCCTACAACAATAACAGCATAAGATTTCAGATTCATTGGCCTAAATATTCAGAGCCTTTGATCTAGTATTGGGCGACCTCAAAATGAAATCTCTCTTTGCAATCTTACTCCTTCTATAGAGTGACCGTTCCTTGATTCTACCATTCCAACCATAGTTTTTACTCATGTTTTTTACCAGGTTCTGCACCGTGAACTATCCAATGGAGTTCAATTACCTTCTAATTCTGTGTGTGTTTAACACTGTTACAAATTTTTACAGCATTACAATCTGAAAACTCTTTGTGCTCTATTTTGCTTAGGCTGACTGGCTGACCCAAAAGTTACGGGTTGGGTCAAGGGTCATACAAACTTTATGTATGGATTACGCGTCGACTCGGCGGGTTACGGATCAACCCGTAAAATTAAAGAAAATATATTTATGTTTACCTTTATTTTATTTGTTTGTTTGGACTATGGATTATATAATTTTTTTTATTTTGCTTCGTGAGACACTCGGTAAATTTATTGCATTGGATGATAATAAAATAGTAGT
Organism: Polygonum aviculare; assembly: GCA_934048045.1. Lineage (NCBI taxonomy): Eukaryota > Viridiplantae > Streptophyta > Magnoliopsida > Caryophyllales > Polygonaceae > Polygonum > Polygonum aviculare. The sequence continues at coordinate 30,740,236 of OW204028.1, read as the reverse complement.
CCACAATCACAAGTTTTTTTTTGAAGGGTGAAAAACGACGTTGTTATTCACAATTATATAATTGGGTCAAACGTGTGACCTGACCCGTAGAACCCGTCCGGGTCACATTTCATCAAATTACGAGTCAAAGGGTCGACCCATGACCCATAAACCGGGTTACAGGTCGGGTCGATCCGTTCGATTTTGCCTAATGCTCACCTTCTTAAAAATCCCGAGCAACCCCCTGCGCTCCTCACAAGAATTAACCCTACACCACCTTATCCTCCAATGGCGCCCCCTCCTTCCTACGCTCTCTCCGTCACCGACGACGACTACCACCGGAAAGCGGAGGAGGAGCAGGGCTTCGGCGACGGCAAGTTCGGATTCCTGGTGGTGGCTGCTTTCCCGTGTCTGGTCTGCTCCATCCTCCTCCTCATAGTCGTCTTCTTCGTTCTGATTTTCAGGTTCCACCTCCTCTGTCACACCCCTCTCCACTCTCTTCTCTACAAGACTCGCTGTTAGCTTCAATTCCCCTCGCCTCAAACCTTTTCGGATCTCGAATTTCTGATTTCTCGCACTTTGGGGGCGGCCGATTTGAAGATGGCGATGAAATGGTTCGAGTTGGTTCAATCGGTCAATAGTGCTGAAAAGGCTGAGGTTCATCGGATTTGCAAGGTAATCGAGGGATTGTTCGCTCTGGATAGGAACATGGAAGCTGTTCTTGATGAATGTGGGATCCAATTGACCTCTGATTTGGCTGTTAGGGTTTCAATACAAGATCTAAGCTTGTAAAGGAAGCTGAGCTGTTGTTTGAAAAGCTATAAGGCTAGGTAAAAAGCCGAGTCTGCAGACTTTTGGAATGAAATGGTGGAAACATTTGGAATGAAAGGGTGGAATTAGGGCTAGAGCCTGATGTTGTAACTCATAGCATAATGCTGCTTCAAGGTGAAGAAGAAATCCGACGCCATCGAGCTGTTTGATGTCACGAAGGCGAAAGGACTGACGTCTAATGTGCATAGCTACCCGATGTTGATACTGGATTTCTGTAAGCAAGGGAAGTTACCGCGTACTTTTATGACATTGCGGTGTACTTTGATGACATTGAAGAAGATGGGTAACGTCTCGGTTTGCTTATGGAGATGAAGGACGAGCTGTTAACGAATAGGAGGATGGCGGATGAGGCGATTGGCGTTTATCATAGGATTCGAGAGCGAGACTCAACCGACGATTGATACCTTTAAATTATGATTATAGAGAAGGGGTGCATTGCGACAGGGAAAAGCGAGACAGGGGTCAGGCGTTTTGAAACAAGATGAGAAGGTTCAGGTGTTGTCCGGACGAGAACTCGTATATGGTTTGTGGCGGATTTTGCGAGGCTTGGGCATCCGAATGTGCTTGAGGAGTTGGCTGAGAAGACGAGGGATCTTGGGAAGGTTGAAGTGGCTGAGATTGTAAAGAGAGGGATGAAGAGAAAGGATCATCATTTAAATCCTTTCGTGTATCAATAACTTGATGACTTTTCTCTGGACTCATTGTTTTTCACATCAATTAGTAGGAAAACAGCTTCACTTGTATGGTTTTTTTATCCCCCTATGAAATCAAGCCTGGCACAATTTTGAGCACAGCAAGAGCTACAAAATTATACTCCTTCCGTTTCAAAATACATGACCATTTGAGGATTGCACATATATTAAGAAAAATATGTTATTCCTATATTACCCCTATAGAATGTAGACTCAATTATTTACTTAGAGAAATATGAAAAAGTGTAATGATTATGATAAAGATAATTATTAGGGGTATAAATGGAAAGAGGAGGGAAAAAATATAAAATGGTCATGTATTTTGAAACAACCTAAATTGTCTAAAAGACCATGTTTTTTGAAACGGAGGGAGTAGATTTTAAACGAATCAGAAACAAAATGCTGAAGATTAGACCGTGTATATTCGCACATTAACATCAATTTTTCTATTGTGTGCCCTTAGGGCACACAATAAGCAACTAATAATGGAAATACTTGGTAAATTTTAAATTTTTTGTTTTAAAAATTCTCTTGTGACGGGTTTATTCTTTTCCTTTTAGGGTTTTAGTTTCTGTTTTTGGTATGCTTATTGTGTGCCCTTAGGGCACACAATAATAAGGGCACACAATAAAAAAACCGTATTAACATATGGCAGAATTCATATCATTGCATGGAATCATTTTTTTTTGATCTGAACCCAATCTAGTTCATAGTGACGACGTCTTTGACCATTATTTCAATTCGAAGATGAAAATGGGTAACTAGTTGAAATACAAATATAAATAGAAAGTTTTGATGCTGTCAAAAATTGATGCCTATCTCTCAACCAAAAAAATAAAATAATACACTATATAACTTTTTTCACACATTTATACTTACAATCAATTAAAAACGCATGATAACATCGCTCAATCTATCCTTTTTAACTATGGGAAAACATATTCAAATAGCTTAAACTTTGATCGGTGTTAAATTAATAATCCAAAATATTGATAATAAGTAAAATAATCCAAACTTGTAAGATATGTTAAAAAAAATATCTTTGAACTAAAGTTCTTGGCCATAGATAAATTAAATGACATAGCAATTGAAATAATAATAGCATGACGTTTTTCGACCATTATTGATGACTTAGCATCAAAATGTCTCTCCGCCTCGTTGTCCCATTTTCGACTCTAATCATACATCTCCAACAAATACGTCTCCAAGAGCTGCCTCTGCTTCTTGGGCGTCCTATCGGTCAGGCGTCGAATCAAGTTCTTATAGTACGTGGCCATGTTGGCGGTCATGAGTTCTTGTAGTACGTGTCCGTGTTGGCGTATGTGGCCGCGTCTGCCCCTTGAGATGGCCAACCACTCTAGGAGACCACGAGCCCGATACTGCCACCGCCAGCCTTCTCCATAGCGGCGTAGAACGAGTCGACGAGCGAGTCGAAGAGTTTGTGGTAAGAGAGGTCGTTTCCGTTGTTGGTGAATCGGTACTCGGAGCTAAAGTTTGCTCTGAATAACGCAATGCCATTTATTTGGTACCAAGTCATCGATAATGGCAAGAAAATTTACTTCAAAGATATTATTATAACACATTTTACAAGTTTGGGTTATTTTGCATACTGTGAATATTTTGGGTTATTCAATCAACACCCATCAAAAGTTTGGGTCATTTGAACTCGTTTAACCTTTAACTATTTGCTTAGACATTCCTTTTCATAATCATATATATTTGTCATATTTTTTATCCCATAAATTTTTAATTCAAGTAACAAATATCTAAAAATATTAGTGAGAAATATCTAAAAAATATATAAATTAAATTTGTATTATAATGTTCATTTATAAATTGTATTGATATATAACTCTAATATTATTAAAATAATAAAAAATTATAAGATCTATTAAAATATTCATGTTACTTAAAAATATTATTATTGATTAGATCTATTTTTCTATAAGATATATGTAGATAACTCAGAATTAAATTATTTTTTTTATTTTCATCACGATAAAAAAATCTTGTTAGTTATGAAAATATATACATTGACAAACTATTTCGATTGAGATTTCATATCATATCATATCACAGATAACTTTTTTAATTAATCAAATATATTTTAGAATAAAAGGATAGTATTTTATCTATGATTTTTATTTAATTCATATCATATAAATTTTAAATTTAAATTTATTCTTAATATCAAATCACGATTTTGTATCGACAAAATATTATAATGATTTCGAATAAAAAATAATATTAATATCTAATTCCTAATAATAAGTAAAAAAAATGTTATTGGTAGTGTTGTGTACGGGCAATAACCTAGTTAAGTTAAAAAGCTACGAAGCTATGTTCTATGAAAAGAAAATCTGACCTCGTGTCCTTGAGGTGAGACATGTAAATATCCTTGTAAGAGCTCTTTGGGCTCTTGGGTCTTCACTGCCTTAGACTCACTGGGACACCGTTCCCACACCCTATTTTTTTTTTTATCAAAAACAAAGGAAGGAAAATCTGAAATTGAATGAAAAGAGTAAAGAGACTAATAGTTTTTATAACTTGTAAACCCTCTTTATTCCTTAACTTTGTGTTATAGTATTTTTTTTTAATCAGATGTGTTACACAGTAGTATCTACTTTTGATGTTTTCTTAGACGATTACGTAATTAATGTTTGTTTTCCTTATCATGTTCTTTTTGGCCAAGTCGAAAATGGGATCTGATCCAGAGCCGGTCGGAGAAGGGTCACTGGTGGTCGGCGGACTTACGAGGTTAGGCTCGAGTCCAAGGTCGGGTGGCGCGCGCAAGTCATAGCGCCACGATCTAGAGGCTCTGTTGAAGGGCTTTTAGTCGAGTTGGCGTCGCGCAAGGGGTGCATCAACAATGAAGCACTGGTCGGGGCAACCATTTTCAGGCTTGACGATCGCGCAGGTTGGATTCGAATACACGATGAAGACGAAGACTGACTACGGTTGTTTTGACCCAGCGACGCTAGCGTGTAATGGCCAAGCGCGCTAGCTGGTAACGAGCCTGTGCTCCAATTAGCCACCGCAAGACCTCGTTTCGATCGTGTCTATAGTAGCGTGCAAGCTCGTGTTGCATAAATTGTGTGTACTTAAATAACCCGAATGGGCATGTAGGCCATGAATTGATCAAGAAGTCATGTAAACTTGTTGATTTCCTTGGTGTATAGTTAAAACATTATTTAAAATCTATTTATATCTATCAAAAACTGCACAATAATTCAATTTGTTTACATCTTTGACGTACAACTCATGTAACCCTAGCTAGATCACCAACGATCGACAATGTAACTAACTAATTAATAGACCCTGAAGCCTTGAGTTGCTCCATAATGTGATCGGTAGTCGTGTCATGAATGCTTGTCCTCTTCTTCCTTGAGGTGGTTGTGTTGTTCCTGGACTCCTTTAAGCGCAAGAAATACTTCTGAGCATGGCTCGCGAGTTGGATTGGGGATCTTGTCTTTACGAAGTCTTTCGAGATGCTCTCCCAATCCCCTCTGCCATGCACTATCATTCCCTTCAAGAAGAGCCTGCATACAATTCGATTCCATCCATATTTAGGTGCTATATTTTATCGATCAATCAAAAACCAATACTACTATACTACGAAATATCAAGTACATTTTAACGTGGAACAATTGTCTTAAGCATATCAAACTATATACGTAGTATGGCATGTATGAACAATATTTAAATATACGGGTCAGATTTTCTATACATTCTCTATTCTTTATAAATTAAAGCTAAATAGATAAAGCCTAAACCCCAGATTAAGAAGTATGTTTTTAAGAAAACCCTAAGTTGATAATTCTTACAAGGCATATAATGTACTTGCATGAGCTTACTTTATACTGCAATCTGGATCATGTGATTCATGTTAGAACAAAATTGGATTAAGGCTTACGTACAACTAACTAGTTTGATTATTAGACAACATCAAGTAAGCAACAAAACTCAGATAATCTTGTGTCAATTAGAAAACGAATGATCTATAGGATGAATTAGGGTTAGGGTTAGCTAGGTACTTACTCGTGCTCCTCCTTGGACCAGCGGTTGACTTTCTTCCTTTCGGGGCGCCGTCCACGGTTAAGGGCGGTGGCTGCAGGGGGAACCACCGGCGGGGGTTGCAAGGGAGGACCCGTGGCGGCGACGATGCTGTGGTCATCATGAGCTTCTCCGGTTGGACTAGGAGAACCCGCCATCAATGGAAGTTCAAGACCCTCAAGAAACTCTTGGTCCAAGTACACTTCTCCGGTGCCGACGGTGGACGTGGTGACAGTTGGTGGAACCTCGAGCGGTGTGGCAGCCAAGGCAACGTCGTCGTGAAGTCCTTCGGTGGACGGAGTAGCCGTGAGCGGATCGTGATCAAGAAGATTAAGAAACTCTTGAAAATCCAAGTAAACTTCTCCGGGATCTTCGGTGGGAGCACAAGTTTGCTTCTCCGTTGTAGTGTCGGTGAACGGCTCGTTCGGTGGTGGCAGGACGGCGGCATGGTTGGGCTCGGCCGGCGTTTGCTTCTCCGTCGACATAGGCTCGTCGCTAACGTTGGTGGAAGAGGGAGTTTGCATCGAATCTTTCTCGGTGAAACTAAATCCAAACTCAGCCAAAACCAAGTCCGTGTCCATGTTGAAGAAGTTGGGGTCTAGATCCGGTGGAAGAAGATCATGACCCATCCTAATTGAATGGTGGACGTACGTAAGTATGGTGTAACTAAACAAGTTGTTTCTTGATTGGCCGGTGTATGTAAACTGGAGGACTCTACTTGCAACGTGAAGAATTGTTGTTGTTCTAGCTTTATATAGAGCGAGCTAGGGCAACAATCTTCAAGTTTTCTTAGCTTGTACTTCAAGCTTAATTAACGATATTTATGTGAATCGCGATTATGTTTTAGATTCCACATGTTTTTCTATCTTTCGATTTAGTAAGATTGTGTCTCAACACTATCTATATCGTACTCCCTTGTAATTATATTTGTGGACTTAATTTATTTCACCTAAAATAAAAAAATCTAAGTAATCAATAATTAATAATATCAAAATACATCAATCCTTAAAATAATAACCCTAGCCATTTTTGAATGTAAGTTTATACCGTTTTTTTATTACCGGTATCTAAATAAAATATTATTTTTAAAAAAATTGAACATTTATATCGGTTTTTTAAAAAACCGGTATTTTCGTCCATCTTTTATGCCGTTGAATAACCGGTATTCGAAGCTTTATTAGGGCCGGTTGAGTTAATAAAGGATGAAAAACTAGTATCCCCTTCATAAAAAAAATAGCATTAACCTATGTTTTTGTACTAGTGTCATTCCATTATGAACGGAGGTGCTACCCTAATACATGTACAAATTAAAATTATGGTAAAGGCGTACCGGCTAACCGAATTGACGGTTATGTAAGCTAGCACACTCCGATTTCTTTCTGTTCCAGTTCCAGTTTATACTTTACGTACGCTAGAATAATAGATCGGTTTTGACTCGGTATAGCAAAATAGCTATCACGGCTAAGTTAGCCGCAATCGTGGCTAACTTAGCCATTTTACGCTAGAAAATCTCTTATTTATCTATATTTAAGAAGAGATTTTTTTTCTTACATGTGTGTTAGTAAAAGATAATTTATTTGGCATAGGTGCATGTCAAACTGAAGCTCATTAACATATAATCAGCCATCTTAAAAAATAACTCATGCACACCTATTACTTAATCGAAGATATTTTTATTTAGGATGTGTTATATAAGAGGTCAAAGATTAAATCCAACTCACTTTTTATTGCTTCTATCTAATATCTTAGGACCGGCGCCTTGCTCAAGGATAATTTTTTTCAATTAATTTTGTTGTTTACAATTATGATCAATAATAGTTATTAATTTAGTAACATTAATATCCAAATTGAATATTAAATTAGAAATTTTACACCAAAACTTGGATTTATTATTGAGATTATAAATAATTTAGACGTGACCACTAAAAAAAATAGAGTTATTCGTTTAGTCTCACACGTACAATCTTGAAATTATATAAAAAATATAGATATGAAAAGAGTTATCATAAAATTTATCACAAATCACCATACATAAATAAAATAAATTAATAGGGTCATATTATTTTTTTAAATATAAACGTTGAAGATTATAAATACTCAGGACTCTGTTACATGCCTAATGTGTTAGCCTAAGATGTGAATGTATATAAATAAGAGGTTGTTAGCAATTCTATTAGGCGTGAAACAGAATTGTACTATTCCTGTGTTGTAGCTGGCGTGTGGGATAAAATAAGCTCTCTGTGTAACAGAAGAATCATCCATGAATTAGTAAAGCTTCTCCCAATCTCTTCTCTCATCTTCTTCTCCAATTCTCTCTTCCTATCAACTCTTACCTGTCTCTTCTTTATCTCAACTCTGTTCGTGTTTGGAATTCAATCTTGTTACAGAACATAACAATTTGGTATCAGAGCCTACAAATCCGGGAATGGCCGATGGAACTAGATTCAAGGTGATTGAGAATCAAGTTCAACAGCTGCAACAATTTGCAGAAACAGCCAAAGCCTTCATCGATGAAGCGCGATCGAAGGAGGATAAGGTCCAGAAGTCAATTGACGAGACAAAACAACAGGTTTTGGATCTTAGAAAAGATTTGGCATCGATGATCCAAGGTTTGATGTCCCAACAGAGGTCGCCGGTGCAAAATTCCGACGCCGATCAAAGCGTGGAAGCTCGGGAAAGGGGAATTTTGGCTTCTGGCGGAGCTCCGTTGCCTGGAATGGAGGCTCGTGCGAAAGAAGTTTATCAGTTAGCGTCCAAACCTGGAAATCTTGATGGACAACGTACTTCAGGTCAGGCAATAAGGATGGAGGAATCAGTGGTGAGGGATCAACGATCGAATTTTGTTGTTTCCAAGAATGGTGGAATGGATCAGAAATCGCAAGGTTTGGATGATCATGGCTCCACATGACATATTTTTTTTGCAATGTAAGTAATTTTGGGGAACTTTCATAGCCAGTTGGAGGAGTGACTTGCACGCGCCCCGTCAGGTCAACAAAAGGGGCTCAATAGGAAAAAAATGTTAAGTTTGGGGGTTTAATAGGTAATGTTCAAAGTTGGAGGGTCTATTTACATAAAAACTACAAGTTGAAGGGTCTAAACATGTATTCTGCCCAAGATTAAATCCAACTCAATTTAGGGCATGTTTGGTTTGATTCCCTGGGAATGAGGAATGGGAATCAGGAATGAATGATTCCAGTATGCTGTTTGGTACAGAAAATTATGGAATCGATTTCATTCCCTGGAATGACTCATTCCAATGCTGCTGGCTAATTTGATTCCAGCTGAAAATGGGAGGTATCATCCATTCCAAAAATTATAATTGTCATCTTGAATCCTAAAACTCCACAACCTTAAATTACAATTTCTAAAAGTCATAAAACCTTTAAGTAATAGTAAAGAACTCTAAATCTTAAGAATTTTAAACCAAAATTATTATAAATGGTTCATTCCGACAACATACCAAACATCATGTCTTTGGAATGGTTCATTCCGATTCCTGATTCCATTCCGATTCCTGATTCCAATCCGATTCCGATAGTGTTACCAAACGGGGCCTTATTGCTTATATCTAATATCGACCTGTGCCTGGGGATGCACATTTGCCCCGTGGGGATGGGGATCCGTGGGGACCTGCCCCGAATGGGGCGAGGATTCCCCGACTTAGTGGGGAGTGGGGCGGGGATGGAGATCGGGTTTTAATTCCCCGACGGGGATGGGACGGGGATGGGGAATCCATTATCCGCCCCGTTTAGTACCCGACCCCGATATTAATAATATATTATTTTATATGACTATTTAATTTATACTCAAACTATAGTCTATATTTAAAATATTATAAATTTTATTTTTTATAATCTATATGTAAAATATTTTAAAAATCAAATTTTATAGTCTATATGTAAAATATTATAATTTTTTATATATAATTTTAAATATTATAATTTTGCTTAGAGTTTGAGGTAATTTTTGGAATCCTAGCAGTAAATAAGACTCCTTATAAAAAAATCGATAAATGGGGACCCATTAACATACCCAGACCCGATGGATATTCCCCGCCCCGCTCCCCGCAGGGATTAGACGGGGATGGGGCGGGGATGGGGAAACAAATAGGTGATGGGGATGGGGATGGGGATGGAGAATGCATTATCCGTCCCGCCCCGGACCCATGTGCATCCCTACCTGTGCTGTGCCTTACTCGGGGATCATATTTTTCAATTAAAGTTGTTGTTTTAGATTATGATCAGTAATAGAGATTAATTTAGTAACATCAATATAGAAATTGAACATTAATTTAGTAACTTTTGCACCAAAACTTGGGTTTATCATTGAGATTGTAAATACTTTTACATGTGACCACTAAAAAAAATAGATTTATTAGTTTAGTCTCACACATATATATTTAAAATCATATAAAAAATCTAGATATGAAAAGACTTATCAAAAAACTAATCACAAATCACCATTAATAAATAAATTAAATAAATTAATAGGGTCATATGCTTTTTTCAATATAAATGTAATACTTTAGTGGAATGATGAGTTTATTTGTAATCTATAGATATCTTAAAAAATAAATCTTATCTATCAAAAAAAAAAGTGCTAATCAATACTTCATCCGTTTCAAAAAACATGACCTTTTAGACAATTTACGTTGTTTTAAAATACATGACCATTTTTTATTTTTTCCCTCTTCTTTCCGGATATGTCCCTCATGATAACCTCAATTGTTGAAAAAGTAGAATGCTTTTTCTTTTTGATAAACAACATGCATGAGTTTTAGTTAGGATTGTTATTAAGGTACAAGGGTAGTTTAGGTAATATGAAAATTCCTTGATATGCGTGAATTGTCTAAAAGACCTTTTTTTGAAACGGAAAGAGTATATACTATAAAAGCCAGCCGATTTCGAGTCATCACGTTGATTCTGGTCCCGCTTGATTTTAATTTTTTTTCAACTCAAATAGATGATAACAACTCTGTATCTTTTATTTTCCTTAACTATCTAATCATCAATTTTATCTTTAAAGTCATACTATTTATCTTTAATTATATTATCTTAATTAATACATCTTTAATTTTCTTAAATTAAATTGATTACTACGCACGTACAAGTAATAAATTCTAGCGTCAAAGCATATCATATATAGGATTTGAATCAAATGAAATTTGTTCTTAACCTATAAACTAAAAACCATGAACATGAAATAGAAATACGTGAACATGCATGAAATATATATATACGTGAACACAAAATATGAAATACATGAACTCCAAAAACATTTATGATTTTGTGTTATTATGTTATTATGTATAGTAATTGATTCATAATACATGATTTTGAGAAATTTTGTTATTACAAATATTAATATGATCCATAATAAAAACATGATTTTGTTCAATATTTCTTCCTATTGTTCACATATTTATGTATTTTGTTCACGTTTTTAGTTTATAGGATAAGAAAAGTTTTCACCAGAATCAACCTTTCATATATATGCATACTATACGTAGTAGTACTAATCATAAACTATACTAATCAATAAATTTATCTTTAATTATACTACGTTGTCAATCTATACTATATATTAAAGCCGGAGAATTTCAAGCCTCCACGTTAATTCTGGACCCACTCCATTTAAGAAAACAAATTTTAGAAAAATAACTTCAAAGTGTTTCTAATTCTTATTAATTATCTATCATCTATCTCTTTCATCTTCTAATTTCTATCTTTTTTTCACCTAATTTTTATCTTTTTCAACTATTTGATTAGACATTCATTTTTATAAATCAAATTATTAGATCACGGTGAACTTAATTGATACGTGTTGCTTAACGAATCACAAGGAATTCATGAACCTCTCTTATATTGTTAATTCTTTTTTTGGTCGAAACTCTTATATTGTTAATCTAGCAATAAGCTACGTAAGTAATTGATTGAAAAAATTTCTACTCGGCCTGGTGTGTAATATCATTTTAAATTTAGAACTAAATTCAACCTATAGTATGAATACTATAGAATGTATTATTGACTTATTATCTATACTAGATTATTGCCCATATCTTGTATGAGATACGATAGATAATAATTTTGTGATATATTACTCAATTAATAAAGGAATGCATAATAATATTATTAATACTTAGAAATTGATATCGTCTTTTTTATATACAAAATCGTTACAATATTTTGTTAATCCAAGATCGTGAATTGAAGTTAAGAATAAACTTAAAATTTAAATTTTACATCACACCTAAAATTTATAATATTTAATTAATGTTATCACAATATATTATCTTAACACTTTACATATTTAATTAAAATATTAGTTATAGTTTAAATTTTGAGTTGTTTAAACAAGAATTTTATCCTTATATATAAATCTCAAGCTTATCATTATACATGCTTAATTAATTTTGAGCCTTCAAGTTAATTCTTGCCCCACCCATGTTAAATTCATTATAAATCAATTATCTATCCTTATTAATTTTACAAATAAAAATTCTCATATGTGTCCATCTATTTACTATACATTGATATATCATAATAATATCTATATCTTTAATCCTTATTAATTTTACAAATAAAAAATTATCATATGTATCTATCTAATTATCATATATTGGTATATCACAATAATATATATATATATATCTAATATATCAAAGTAATATCGTATATTTATAAACTATCCAAATTTTATCTATACCATTCATATATATTTATCTATACAATCTAAATTCATCCTAAGAGTCTATAAATATTACAACAAATGAATGGATTATAAATCCATAAAGAGAAGAAAAAAGACTAAAGAGAGAAAATGTATCAACTTTAATCCACTTAGTTTGTTTTTTTAGGATTACGAACACATACGTAGAAGTTATATGTGAATTGATCTATGAGCAAACTCAAATCCTTATTTTTCTAAATAATATCCACATTACGGAACACAAACTCAAATCCTTATTAATTTTACGTAGAGTTATGCAGGATACCAAAACATCTTATACAGTACTCAGGGACCTCGACGATGCATCATATAATTCTTATTAATGCACAACATCTACCCTTTCCTTAGCCTAATTAAGTTAAATGGTTATACTATTTTTAACATATTTCTTTTACATGCATACACATATATAGATGAGATTAGTTCTATTAAGTTTTCTTTTAATTTTTGTGTTGTTTGGAATGAGTAATAGTATCAAGAGCCTACTCTACTGTTTGATAAGATTACTCTACACTGCTTCTTTGTTAAAAGAAAAATGGTATGGACGAGAGTTGTACTTGATATGAATATAAATAATTATATCAAGGCTCACAAAGGTTTCGTATAAAAAACAATTCCATATATTAATCTTTTAGTATGTAAATAATTGAATAACATATTTTGACCAAAAAAATATTGATTAACATACGTTCGTATACACAATAATACGTAAACAGTCAAAAACCCGTACAGGGTACGGGTCTAAAACTAGTTGAAGGTTAATATTTTAACCGTAACTAATTTCAGTCAATAAAGTAAACGTTCATATTCACTTAATTAATTGGTTTTGTGTTGTAAAGGTTAATAGCCTAACACGCTAATTTTTTTTGCCCAAAGAGATATTGAATAAAAAAATGGAATTCGTTGCTAATATTTATTTAATTAATTTTGGAATTCATAAAACTTTTAAAAACCTTATTCCCACCCCACCTTATATTTTTTTATAAATTATTTTTGACAATTTTATTTATTTCCTAATATTTTGTATACTGGTTGTTTTTTAGATTTAGAATATCATGATCTCTGAAGTATATTATATTTTAATTAGATATTTTTTTGGTCTATTCATACATATAGAGTAATAGAGACAAAATACTATTCAGTAAATATTATGATTACAATAACTATATGTTTAATTTGGATATATCAAGATGGTGCTTTGCATACTAAAATATAAGTAAATACAAATTGAATAATAATGTATTTTATTGACTATAAAATATAAGTATGTGATTTGCATAATAACATATTCTCATCAATCATTTAACAATTAAAAGCTTCTAATATTCGATGAAGCCAAATAATGTTAAAACTTTTACTATACATTTCAAATTCATATTCTATTTATTATGTGTCCAAAAATTAGTTTAAAAATGCAATATGCACGACGGGTACAACTAATTATATGTTAAACTTCAAAAATAAATCTATACACACAAAATCTTATCCTAAAACTCAAGATTCACAAATAAATCGATTCCTTAGTTTCAGTTCTTCATCATGTTTGAATATCGTTTCGGTTTATGTTTTTACTCTTTCATGAACGTTGGCTTGGATCGAGAGTTCTATTCGGTTTGGGTCGTATTCGGCCTATTGGGCCAATCGGCCCAATTCGAGTTTAATTTTTTAGCTTCAGTTCTTTATCATGTTCGACTATCGTTTTGGTTTATGTTCTTACTCTTTCATGAACATTGTTTGGATCAAGAGTTCTATTCGGCTTGGATCGTATTGGGCCTAATGGGTCCATAGACCCAATTTGAGTTTGATTCCTTAGCTTTGGTTCTTCATCATGTTCGACTATTGTTTCGGTTTATGCTCTTACTCTTTCATGAACGTTGACTTGGATCGAGAGTTCTATTCGGTTTGGGTCGTATTGGGCCTAATAGGCCCATAGGCCCAATCTAAGTTCGTTTTCTTAGTTTCGATTCTTCATCATGTTTGAATATCATTTCGGTTTATGTTCTTACTCTTTCATGAACGTTGGCTTGGATCGAGAGTTCTATTCGGTTTGGATCGTATTCGGCCTAATGGGCCCATAGGCCCAATTCGAGTTCACATTCTTAGCTTCGGCTCTTTATCATGTTCGACTATCGTTTTGGTTTATGTTCTTACTCTTTCATGAACGTTGTTTGGATCGAGAGTTCTATTCGGCTTGGATTGTATTGGGCCTAATGGGTCCATAGGCCCAATTTGAGTTTGATTCCTTAGCTTTGGTTCTTCATCATGTTCGACTATTGTTTCGGTTTATGCTCTCACTCTTTCATGAACGTTGACTTGGATCGAGAGTTCTATTTGGTTTTGTCGTATTGGGCCTAATAGGCCCATTGGCCCAATCTAAGTTCGATTTCTTAGTTTCGATTCTTGATCATGTTCGACTATCGTTTCGGTTTATGTTTTTACTCATTAATGAACGTGGGCTTAGCTGTATTAGGGTTTAGGGTTAAACCATATAATCCAAGGTTGTTCATCGGCTCCAATGAACCGAAAACCAAACCGACCGAACCGAAACCGAGCTAGTTCGGGTCGGTCTTCGGTTCATATTTTGGACTACTTCGGTTTTCGGTTGGGGTCGATTTGGATCTAGGTTCGGTTCGGGTAAACCGAACAAAATTAAAACATACCCATTGTAGCTAAAAACACCTAATAGATTAATTTATATAAATTTAAATTATATAAATTCAATAGATTTTTAAAGCTATATAAATTTAATTTTTAAACTCATAATAAAACAATCAACTTAAACATTCCAAACCTTATATAATATCATTTAAAGCTTCTCACTTTGAAAATTGTCGATGTGGGATAGAAAATAGAGTGCAACACACATGAAAAGTGTCTCGATAGTGCTTCCCACATCAAAATTTTGGGGGAAATAAGGACTTGAGAAGTGTTATTAGTAGATATGCCTCAAGAGTGTTTTAGTATGTGGCCGGGATATTAAGTTGGGCTTCAATTTGAGGTCCATATTAGTCCATCAAGTAATAAATAACTTAATTTATTAAACAATGGGCTTTTAAACAACCACCCATCATGTCAATGTAATTTCGTCTTCCAGTCAAAAAAAATTGGTTCATTCAGTATAAAACCGAACCAAACACGAAAAAACCGAAAAAGACGGTTTTTGCGGTTCGGTCCGGTTGTTGTACCCTAGGAAGGCGCACCATGGAGGCGGTTGGTGCGCCCTAGGAAGGCGCACATTGCGCCCTAGGAAGGCACACAATGCGCCTTAGGTGGGCGCACAAGGCCACTTTCCGAGCCTTATGCGGCTATCGTAGGCGTATCAAATGGTGTGCCTATCTTAGGCGCACAAGTCTACCCCGGACGGTAATTTTTTCCCATTTTACCCCTGAACGCATAACTTAGGCGTACCAAACTGTACTTCTAAGATAGGCAGTTAGGCACGCCAAATAGTGTACATATAACTCAAAAACAGTGTACGAATAGCCATTGCGTTTTTTTATTCACTCAATGCCTCTCAGGTATTATATGGGCTTATTAATTGAAAAAGTATTTGAAACAGTAATCATCATAACTATATATTAAAGTAGATGTTAAAAATAATATTTAGCACGACATATGTAAACTTCTAATTGGATTACATCACACATCTTTATTAAATGAATTTAATTTGTTTAATCGGTTGAAATTGCACTATAGGGCTCATATTAAAACTCTAATTTTATCTATTGATTTCATTGTATTTTTTTTCTAAAAAAGAACTTTAAATATTATACAATATTTTTTAATCTACTGAACACATTAAAATCAATCTTAATTTTATACATAATAACTTAAAAAAAAACAAATTTCTCTAAATCTTCTTATCTACTAATTTCAATTTCAATCTTAATTTTTTTATATAACTTCAATCTAAATTTTCACATTAAAATATTTCTGTCTAAAAATCTTCTTATCTACTAATTTCTGTTTTTAATTATTTTTCTAAATATAAAATATTTGCACATTTTTTAAAAATAAAATTTTCCACAAAATGACAAAATTCCACTTAATATTACGTTAATTATTTTTTCTAAAAATAAGATATTCTTTTCAATAACATTATATAAAATTTAAAATAAGTTTTCAGTTATCAAAGTCGTGCCTTGAAGGCACCGGACTGTTACTAGTATAAGACTAAAGCTAGTTAATTTCTTAAATAAAAAAGGACGGATACATATAAACTCAAGCTCAATTCATTTTCACCAGTATGATTTAAATCATTAAAAGAATTGTAAGCCTTTTTATTTTGTTTTCCATAGCTTAAAGTTTCAATACTTTTACTAATTTTTCATTATATGGATAAAATATGTTTATTGTACTCCATCAGTCCATCCTACTAGTTTTTTTCCCATGATTTTACTAGTTTTTTTTATATCTTTCTACAAGTGTACATCATCACTACAACTTCAAAATTAATACTAATTAAGTGATTGCAATTTATGTTTCGACCCCAAAAAAATTGATTATAATTTATGATAGAGTAGCAAGTAGTAAGTAGTAACCGTAAAAATTAGAAAAATGGGTAGCAAATTCTATATGATCACTTTCTACAATTAAAAAAAATGTATAGGGTCTTCCGAAACCATTGGCCGGCCCTGCTAGAAGTTAAACGCTTTTCTTTATTAATATAATCAAAAGGAACATAACACTACCAATTTCAATATGTCACATCATCATTATTATATACTATGGAGGAGGTTATAAATAATATTTAGCCCAATACGTGTCACCTTCTCATTGAACCGCATCACCCATCTTTATTAAAACAATTCAATTTGTTTAAGTGGTTGAAATTTAATTGTAGACTCCACATTAGATTTCTTCTTATCTATTGATTTCCATTTTAATTACTTTCTTTAAAAAAACTCTATTCAAATCTATGCATAGAATAATATTAGGAGTAGTACGTAGATGATAATATTAGGAGGATAATATTAGAAGTAGTACGTATATTATACGTTATTTCCATTTTAAAGATTTATGGTGCATAGTAATCAATAACTCATACTGACAAATATCAACTTTGGGTATCAATAACGGCATATTAATTTGATATGTTGAAGGGAGACTTTTAATTGATGATTATGATATTAATCACCAAATGAGAAAAATATTAGATTGCACAACTAAGATAACGCTAAAATAATAATTGTCACGACATGTGTCAACTCCTCATTGGATTGCACAACCATTTTTCATAAAACAATTTAATTGGTTAAAATTTTATTGATGATCCCACATTAGATATTAATGATCCCACATTAGAAATATAAACTTTAAAATTTATACATAATTTTTCTAGAAATCTTCTTATCTACTAATTTTTATTTTATTTTTTTCTAAAGTAATTAAACTTCAAATTTGATACATAATTTTTCTAGAATTCTTCTTATCTACTAATTTTAACTTCAATTCAATCGTAATTAGTTTAATAAAATCGTACCTTGATCAAAATATTAATTTCAATTCAATGCCTTTTATTAGCCCTAATTAAATTATTTTAATAAAAAATCTTAATTTCCAACAAATCCAAACACATAACCATTTTATCAAATCAATTTTATTTGTTGAAAGTTAACTGACTTATTTTTTATTGATTAAAATTTTATTGTAGATTCTACATATAAACAAATTTTGCTTTATTTTTCCCAAAATAACTATAAAATAAAACTATTAAATTTAAAATAAAGAAACTTATTTTTAAAAACATGTATTTAGTTCTTATATGATAAAGTTATAATACTACAAACCTTTGTTCGATTAAAAGAATGTATTAACATAAATAATGTATCATTAAAATAAATATCAAGAAAAGCAAATTATATAAAATAATACAAGATTTTATATGAAACTATTATTTTGAATAACATTATATAAAATTTATATAAGTTTTTAGTTAAATCAAAACGTGTCTTCAAGACACGGAAACTTATACTAGTAAACAAACTAATCCTAACAACCGAATAATAAATTACAAAACCAAATAATATTTCAATCTTTCTTTTCATGATTCACCAATTTCTTACTACCGGAAGTTGTATGCCTCCTCTTTGTTTCCACTTTCATTTTCATTTAAACAAGGTAAGTTGTCCATTTTTTCTGTCATACACACTTTTTTATACATGTATGACAATATTATATTGATAGTTTAAATCTGTTTTAGAAGATTATGGACGAGGCATATAAATTAAAGTTCCCAAAATGGAAGCCAAACATTGGATCAGATCTTTATATAAACAACCTTTCAAACATCTCCCTAAAACCTTAGGGTACACGTACTAAAAAATCTCTCCAAAACCTTGACCTCCTCAGTTCATTATAACGTACTTTATCTTACATAATAGATCCTCGGGTACAATTAAAATCTTAGCGTCTGTTCGGTAGTAGCAAAATTTGCATCCCTTATTCTAATTCAAGTTTTTCTACATTCATCTAATTATCTTTTTCAGTTTAGCTAATTTTCTCAGCTTCAACTTTCAGTTTCAGCTGTCAGTTCCAGTTCCAGCTAGGATTGCCGAACAAAGCCTAATAGAACAGTGTTTCTAGTAGCGTTTCGAGGTAGCGGGAGAAAGCGATACGGTGACGACGAGACTAAAGTAAAGGCACGTGTAACAGGTAAATTGCTAGAGTTTCTTACTTGTATGCATTGTTCTTCCGTCTAATGAAAGAGCGGGTAAAAATTGAAATTGCATGGAGTTATCCTACTCGTATGAATTTGTTCTCTCGTTCGTTTGAGTTTAGTTGTGCCGTTTAGGCCGACTTTAATACATGAAACTACGCTACATGACATGAAACTACGCTCTTTGTTATTTTTTTTCTTGCGTGATTTGAAAATTAAAGTTGATATTTAATCATATTTATATGTAAATATGGTGTTACAAAGATATATATAGCTATTTTAAGCACCCATATGGCCATGTATAAAAAGTTAAAATAGATCTTGTAAGATATTGGTGAGTTTGTAAGGAAAGATTAACTAGATGATGAAAAGCCAATCTACATTTTCTAACCAAAATTATCTTACATGCATGGCCTAGCCCATCTTATCTGGAATAATAGTTTGGATTAGATACATTTTAATCTTATGTACATCAGTTACTTTGTTTTATATAAAATTCAAAACTATTATTGTTGTAGTAACTTTCTTCCAAAATGATATTGTCCTTACAATTTCTCAAGAAATTAAATTACATAATATGTACCTTAAATATCATAGCAGTTTTCAATTTCATACATTTT
Organism: Polygonum aviculare; assembly: GCA_934048045.1. Lineage (NCBI taxonomy): Eukaryota > Viridiplantae > Streptophyta > Magnoliopsida > Caryophyllales > Polygonaceae > Polygonum > Polygonum aviculare. Next base: position 30,720,674 of record OW204028.1, on the reverse strand, counting down.
CACTTTTCAGAGAAAATATTGATTTTTGAGTTTTTTTTTTGAATATTTGTTACATAGGTCTGATGTATTCAATAAACACTATAAGATTGACCACTAAAATGTGTGTTTCTTTTAATACTTTTTATTATGACAATTTTCATATTTTAAAACCATATATATGAGAAACATTTCTCATATATATGGGTAACCCACTATCGAATTTATCTATCTATATTGTATATTGAAGTCGAGACTTTTCGAGCATCTACGTTGATTCTGGCTCCGCTTTATTAACAACTTTATATGTTTTATTTTTCTTAATTATCTATTTTTAATTATATTTTTTTCTTACTTGTCTAATATCTATATTTGAAGTCATACTATTTATTTTTAAAGTTTTCTTAAGTATCCAATCTTTATTTTTTTTTTCTTATCCATCTAATATCTATCTTTGAAGCGATATTATCTATCTTTAAAATTTTGTTTTTTAACAGATACATGATAATTACCTTATCTTTTTAATTAAATTTTAAATCTATTTATGTGAGAATTATTTTAAGAAATTATAATTCCAAAATAATTTTAAAATGAAAGCCCTTTTTTTCAACCAATTCTTTTTATCTTCGATATTAAATCAATTTATATTTATTAATGTTTACTTAAGTAATATATTATCATGTATATAGTAACTTAGTTTTTATCTCTCATGTATAAATAATTAAATTTTATTCATCCTATTTTAATTAATTTGATTACATTCTTTATTATCAATTTATGTAAAGATATTTTGAAAATTTGAAAAGATATTTTATCCTTATTTATATATTACTTATCTTTTTAATCTCTTTATGTAAGAATTAATTTAAAAATTTTGAATTAAAAAATAACTTATCTTTTATCCTTCATAACTTATAATTAAACTATTATGCTTAATTAGCTTTGATATTAAATCAATTTATATTTATTATCTTTTACTTAACTTATATATTATCATGTTCAAAATAACTTAGCTTTTATCCTTCGTAATAATATATCTTTTAAAATAGCTCATTTTGTATTATACTTATATCTAAAAATAACTGTAAAAGTAGCTCATTTTATATTGTATTGACTTATAATATCTCAAAATTGTGATAACAAAGATAATGATATATATTAACTGTTAGATACAAATTTTGGAGGATGCAAATGTAAGTGAATTTTATTTACTAAATTATTTTATAATTACAATATTTTATATATTTTTATAATATGGTACGAGTGGTGCTACAAATCTGAAAATTTTATTTATAATAAATATAATTTTAAAATGTGAAGCATAAGTCATAGTCGTGGCACCACGGATACAGCTAGTTTCAATAAAAATAAATGGAATATGAGTATATGACAATCAAACATACGTACATAGTTACATACGTGAATATGTAAATTTGGAATAGATTCAACGTATTAAACAATGAATGAAAAGGAACGAATGATTAGCTGATCAAATTTTAAAATAATATTGGGCTCTTATGATATAAAAGATGTGAATATGAAATATGATGCTATAACTATAGGTTTGAGTTGCCCTAAACCCCAAGGGTATATGATAAGCATATCAAAAATAAAAAACTAAAATCCTAAAAATTAAGAAAATAGTGAACCCGTTATAAAAAATATAAAATAAATAAAATTTACGCATTCTTCCATTATTAGCCTCTTATAATATGCTCTTTGGGCACATGGTAGAAAAATACAAATATTTTTAGTAGTATTGGGCCTTTTATGTTAGAAAATCATACTTGCTCAAAAAAAAATTCATACTTGCAAATCATTTATGTTACGAATGATTATTATCTTTTTTTGGTCGAAACGAATGATTTTTATCTATAAAAGAGATTTTATTTTTTGCAACTTTACATAATTTATTTAGAATATTTATTATCTTTATAAGAGATTTTGCTAAGATTTTCATCACTTATTTTGATATCATGACATTTTTCTGCACGGATACTCTTGATTTTTTTCTATAAGACATTTTTATTAAGATCTATTTTTCCTTAAGAAGGTCTAGGCAAATCTTACATAATGTTATTCAGTAGGGAGTATTAAATACTAAGAAGATTGCAAGAGATTGTTTCATTTCCTTGACTCATTTCTACACCTTACATACATTTGCACATCGATCAGAATCTACGTTGGAGGTTTCTTGATTTCTAGAATCAGGTTTGTGATCACCTCACCTCTAATATTGTTTGATTTGTTTTCTTCGTCTATATATATTAGATTGTTATTCTCTTGCATGCATATAGGCGGACTCAAATGAACTGAATCAAAACTTTTCAAGTTCGATTCGAAAAACTCAAAAAGATATATACAAACACAAACAAAGAGCTTTGTAGAATTCTCCATTCTTGAACGTAAGCAATTCTCAGATAGTTAGAATGTCCATGTTCCAATTTCTTGCTTGTGAATAACAATAGTAGGTGTATGTTTCTACCAAGTTGTGAGTTGGTGAAGAGGAAGAAGAGGGTGGTTTGAGAGAGGTTTTTATTACCTTAACAAGATGTCTTGTCATTTTTTTAATGGATTTTATGTGCAATTTGGAAATGCTATTCATTACACCATATATATTATTAACCTTCACACTATTAAAATTACACTAATACCCTTCTAAGTTAAAATAAATAGGTAAAATCTTTGCTAGGACCTTTTATTAAACACATAAACACATACTCCCTCCGGCCTCCGGCCTCCGGCCCTTATAAGTTAGGAAAAAGGATAATCACATGCAATGTTTTCTAAGTATTACGTAATCTTGTAAAAAAAATTGTTTTTTTGGTCTGATCCTTTCTAACAATTGAAATAAGTTATTTTTTTGTGCAATCTTTTTTTAATTACGGGATCATATTTCCCAGAGCAATCTTTTAAATTAGAAATAAATAATTATGTGACAATATGAACTTATAAACTAAGGTAATTCATATTAATTGTGAAAAGAAATCTCTTTATCCTTTCCATAAGAAAATATTTTTTCATAATAATTGTCTAATATCTTTCTATTTTAAGTGTGAAAAACAACACTATACATCGGATTAGTAGTAAACATCCGTAGGATAGAGAAATAGAAATAAAAGAATTCAAAAATTATATTTGGAAGACAATATACAAAATCATTAATTTCCCTTTTTGAAATAACTAATAGTAATTACCTTGATTATAAGGATCTTGAATCTACAAGCCAAATTGATAAAACAAGAATACTACGTGGATAGAAATTGGAAACTAACACATGTTAATGGATCAATGTGTAGTTGGCTAGTTGTGTATGATTATCACACATTAGAGAAACCTGATTAATAATTAATTTTTATAATTTCAATTTTAGTACTCTAAATTATCAATCATTTTAGGACTTTGTTACTCTTTTTTTCCTAAGGTTCATATTTACCAAAATAAAATTTAGCATAGAAATTTGGGTAGAAAATCATAAAAAATACTTATAATTAAATGTAAATCTTATAGTTTAACTAATCTTTTTATTCAGTTTCAGACATATTTTCCTGCCATATTGCCCATTACTCCTTACCTTTGGCAATTTGATTTTAGACAAGGATTTATAAGCAAGATGAAGATTATTTCAACCATGGCAGCTCGACCATTAGCTTGGCTAACCCTTTTGGTAATGATATTGTTTTCACTACCTTCATTTCATAATTTGACATAAATCATATATATTGGATGCTCCCTCCGTTAAAAAATACTTGTCGTTTTAGCTTGATTGTGTTGTTAAGAAATACTTGTCATTTTAGATATTTTAACACAGATTTTCCAATATTATCCTCACTAATTCAAAACAATTACCTAAATCTATAATAGAAAATAAAAGATCTTCCTAAGATTGTGGGTATTTAAGTCAATTCATTTTGCTTCTTAATTTTTAAGACAAACACTAAAACGACATCTATTTCTTAACGGAGGGAGTACAACTCTAATTGAATGATTATATTTGTAACAATAACATGAATGCAGGGAGTTGTAGTCCTCTTTCTACCCGCTTTTACCCTTTCATATTGGTGCATCTCCAACACCAAGACCGACGACCAAATCAACATGGATCAACACCAAACTCGTATCAAGCTTGTGAATGATATTCAACATACAACAAAGTTCTTTGCAACTAATGAGTCAAGCATTGGACTAGCTAGACTCTTGGATGCAACTCTTAGAGGGAATGAAGTGAGCTCATCCATCCTTCAAACTAAGGTAATTCATGTCTTTCCATTTTACATGAACTTATAAACATACCAATAAAAAGTGAAAATGACTTATAGTAATAAGTGGCCATTGATGGCCATGCCAAACCCTTTTTTTTAGGTAAATAACAATTAGTTATTAAATTAATCATAGTTGTTAATTGTGTGTCACCAGTTTGAACAACATATGTTCATACTGTGTGACACGTTTTTTTTTAATCAAAATTCTCTGTCAAAACGACACCGTTTTCATTTACTTTTGTTTCAAAACGTGTCGTTTAGAACATTGTCTATGTACATATATTTCTCTCTTTACATTGGTTTTCTTGACATTATCTTTTTCATGAAAGAAAAAAAATACTATATTATATACTATAATATGGAAATAGATTATAGGATGTTTACTTATAAGCATACCAAATAACAAAAATAAAAATCATTAGTCTTTTATGTAAATAACAATTAACTATTGAATTAATCTTAGTCATTAGTTATGCACCACGCGTCACCAGTATGAGTACGCTCATACTTTATGACGTGTGTATTTTTTTTAATCAAAATTCTCAATCAAAACGACGACGTTTTGATTCAAAACGCACCGTCTTATAATCACCTAAACAAGGTATTTTGAAACTTCCAAACATTACCATTCATATAAATGGTAACTGAAGCTTATATTTCTATCTGAAACTCGAACTCATTTTAAAAGTTGACAATTTTTAGATTTTTAGTAAGCTAATGAGTGCCCGATAAGCTTATTGTTAATAAAAGTAGAAATTAAAATGATGAAAAGGGGTATTGAGGAGGGAGAAGGGGATAAGATGAGGGTTATACACCCACGTAAATTGGGAAAAAATAGGAAATAAATTACCATAAGCTGGATAATCTACATACGAAAAACTTACATTCATAAAAAAAAAAAGTTACTATCAGCTAGATTAAGCTATCATAATCTACTCTTACCGAACACCTCTTTATACGATTATTTATTTTCATAAGCTATCATAAACTCCAATAATCTTTTACCCACGAACTGACCAAATTGTGATAAACCATTTCTCTCTTTGCCTTAGTTTTTTCCAACATTGTCACTCTTTTTCTTCTTTTTCATATAAGAAATAACAACACTAAATGAGTTTTTTTTCCAGGTGGCCCCTATTCTATTCCAAGCATTCTCAACGCTCCCAAGTCTATCACAAATCTCCTTCATCGGAATCAATGGCCTCGTCTTCTCCTTCTCCGCCTCCGGCGAAAAAATCACCGCCATCTACACCAACTCAACCTCCGTATCCAAAAACCACTCCTCTCCCATCCACAATTACTACACTCAGCCGGTTTCCGACGCCGGAGAACTCATCGGACAAGCCAGATCCAAACCCCCACCGCTCGCCGGATTAAACTCAACGACTCTCCTCAAATCGCTCAACAGCACAATCTATGCAATCGTTGGAGCTCCATTGAGCGGTGGATCGGAACTCCTCTTTCTCAACACCGTCCCTATCGACAGATCGATCGGTGTCGTCTCCCTAGGGTTTCCGGTGAAGGCTTTCTCCGATTTCTTTGGTGATCGAGATCTCCATGGCGCCGGATTGTATGTCGCCACGAAGGATGGAGCGATTGTAACGGCTCAAGGCGTGCTTTCGAACATGAGCGAAATTGACTATCGGAACTTTCCGGATTCTGGCTCTCCGTTCGTTAGGGAGATCTCAGGGGAAAAGTATGAGCTCTATTACTCCACAATCAGCCTTGCCGGTGTGCCTTCGGTATGTTTTGGAATTGTTATGTGTTCTTCTTCAGCTTTTCAATATCTAGTTAGTCAAATATAGACAGATTGCAGCGAATTTGAACTTAGTTTAAGATTGACTGAGATTTGAAGGTTGAGAGCCAAGAATTTATCTCCATTGCTTAGTTCAAAGCTCTTCAAAGATACTCACATATACAGGTCTTCGTACAATCTTAACAAAATCTTAACATGTTCTTGGTTTCAGGTGTATATAGTAGCTTTCCCTTACAATGGACTACTGAAACTGATTCATGAGCACAGCAGGAATGTACTGATACTTCTGGTTGTGACACTCGTTGCTATGGCTGCCTTTGTTGGATCGTTCATGTTCTTGACAGTTAAATCTACGAGGGAGAAGATGAGATTGAGTGCACAGTTAATTGAACAAATGGAAATCACTCGACAAGCAGAAAGGAAGAGTAGTAACAAGAGCATGGCTATTGCCACAGCCAGCCATGACGTGCGTGCTGCCTTATCTGGCATTATTGGTTTGATTGATATTTGTTTTTATGAAGTTACTTCTAGTTCCGAGTCGAATGAGAGTCATTCTGAGTTGAAGCAGAGTCTTCAGCAAATGAGTTCTTGTGCCAATGACCTTTTAGGTATGAATGCTTATCTTATGCGAGCTTGCTAATTTTTTTTCCGTTCTGTCAATTATATTTAGAATAAAAAATTAACTCACTTATTTGTAACATCCGAATTCAGCATTATTGAACTCCATTCTGGACACGAGCAAGATTGAAGCAGGTAAGATGCAACTTCAGAAAACCGAATTTAACTTGACTCAGCTTCTTGAAGATCTAGCAGATTTGTACCACCCTGTTGGTATGAAGAAAGGTGTGGAGGTGGTGCTTGATCCTTGTGATGGTTCTGTCTATACATTCTCCAATGTCAGAGGTGATAGTGGCAAGGTCAAACAGATACTTTCCAACTTATTGAGCAATGCAGTAAAGTTCACTAAAGAAGGACATATATCAATCCGAGTTTGGGCTAGGAAATTCAGCTTTGAGAACTCAATTGTGGAGGATCCATGTGGGAGAACTACCACTTGTTGTGCTTCACTATGTTTCTGGCGAGAGAAGGTTAAGAGTGATGTTTCCGATCTTCAAGATTCAACAAAGATGATGAAAATGGATACAAATTGTATTGAATTTGTGTTTGAAGTTGATGATACGGGCGCCGGAATCCCAAAGGAAAAATACAAGACTGTGTTTGAGAATTTTGAGCAGGTTAAGGATGTTGCTGCTGAAGTTGGAGGGACAGGATTAGGACTTGGCATTGTCCGATCTTTGGTATGCAACTTTAAAAAATTTCCCCATGTTAATTTCCCTTACAATGTTAGGCTTTTCTGTGTAAACAAGTAGTTTTGTCATTAGTTTCACAATTCTTTTTTTTCTTTGTACACTTGCAGGTTCAGTTAATGGGTGGAGATATAAAAATCATGGATAAGTCTCCTTACAAGGGGACTTGCTTCAGGTTCAATATTTTCCTTCTTGCTTCTGATGATCAGATGAAAACATTTCCATGGCATAACAACATATGCAATGACAACATTGGAAGCTCAGGACGAGCCATGACTCCTCCCACCCCAAATAACTTTGATGGCTCCTTAGTTGTCCTGTTGATTCAAAATAAAGGGCGGAGAAAAATGATACATAATTTCTTGGAGACACAGGGGCAAAGAGTTATGGTAGCAAAGGAAGCGAGATTTCTACCCAGCATTTTGAAGGAGGTGAAGTCCAAGATAAATGGCTCCTCCTTTTGCAGCTCTGCGGATCTTAGCCCCCGTTCTTGCTTTAGCAGCTCCTCAAGTGCACGTAGAGAAGATAGCAGGTACGTGCCCTTGACTGCTCTTGAGGGAGTCAATGAGACAGCGTCAATATCGCAAAGGAGGCCTAACTTCTTGGGTATCAACTGTGTTTTGCTAATTATTGATGCCAATGCTGGAGATTTCGTTGATTTGAGCAAAAGAATTTCTGATTTTCGAAAAGATGTCAGCAAGAGTACAAGTTGCAAAGTAGTATGGCTGGACAGGCCTGAGACACGGAATCTCCATTTCCAGCAAAACAATTCTGCTCTGACAGATGACATTTTCATCAAACCGCTTCATGGGTCTCGCCTATTTCAGGTACATTGAATCATTGTTTTCAAATTCATATATTTCAAAACGTCACATTACGAAAGTTTAAGAAACTCTTTTTGATAATATGTATATATATATATATATATATTTTATCTATTTCTAGGTGATTGGGCATTTGCCGAAGTTTGGTGGGCAGCTACCAAAACGTTCGCCAAAGAGGAAGAGAAGTAACACAATGGAGGTTGGCAGTGTTTTGGACCCAGATACAAGTGATCAAAAGTCAAAGTCTAAAATATCTTCAGCTATTAGTGCAACTTACCAAGGAGAGATTGATGAGATTGGGAGTTCAAGTAGTGAAAGATCCTTAGTTAGACGGAGGAGTTCCATTTCTTCACTGACAGCAGACAAAGGACCAATTGTGAGTTCTATAGCAAGCAAGCAAATTGAAACTGATTTGGCTGAACCAAGAAGCAATGTCGCAGGTGCTAGCTCATCAAGTTCCCAAAAGCCCTTGTTTGGTAAGAAGATCTTGATTGTTGAGGATAATGAAGTGCAAAAACGCATATCTGCTAAGAATGTTAGTAGGATGGGCGCTTCATCAGTTGAAACGTGCAAAAATGGGAAAGAAGCACTAGACCTTGTGTGTAAACGCTTGAGTGATCAATCTCTTAGCGGATCTTTGGAGCTTCCTTATCACTGCATTCTCATGGATTGTCAGGTACGCTACTAGTGTGTTCCTTAACTACCCCTTTTTTCCACTTATTGAAACTTCTTATTCATGAAATCCTGACTTTTACTGAGTAGATGCCTGAGATGGATGGATTTGAAGCGACTAGGCGAATCCGGGAGGAAGAAGCAAAGTACGGTGTTCATATTCCGATCTTTGCATTGACTGCTCATGATAGTGGGGAGATAGTGGAGAGAATGTTCGAGGCGGGGATGGATGCACATTTGGAGAGGCCACTTAAAGAGGATCAACTTGTTGAAGCTATGAGGGCCTTACAATCCAAGAATGATGGTTAGTTTTGTTGTTTGTTGTTGCTGTAATAAATAGCTAACTTATAGCTTTTGGAGAAACAGACACTGATATGTTGTTGTCAAAGAATAAGTCTGTCTCCTTATCTTAAGACCTTGTGTTGTTGTTTTGCCGAATAAAAAGCTTTGTAACTTTGTATTGTAATAACTATATAGGATGTGTCGCCATATCTTATAACTTTGTAGTGTTGTTTTGCAGAATAAAAGCTTTGCATCTTTGTTTTGTAATAACTATATAGGATGTGTTATGAATGCAAGAAGAAAGGTGCACTCTACATCATCTAAAAATTACCCTTTTATACACAACTACAAGTTAACCATCTTATATGTCCATTGCAGGTAAGAATTAGATGATTGACTCTATTTGTATAATATATGATTGTAAGTAAATTGTATAAGGTGAATTAAACACCTTTTTCACCTCCTTACTCCCATGCATAAATGATTGAAGTTTTACCTCACAAGATTTACCTAGGTTTTTACCTCATATTTCTCCAACATCGTAAATGACCTCCTCCTCTCCAAACCTCCTCTCCACCTCCAGAAACTCGCCGAGCAAGGGTGAGTTCCTCCTAGAGTCGCCGACGATTGTGTTGCATACATTGTCTCTACAGATGCCCCTCTGCCACCTCCACTGCTTCGGCAGCCTCCTGCGGGCTGTGACAGTGATCGTCCTTGTGATCGTCCCCAGTGATCGTCCATTTCGTCTTCCCCTACATCATTGAAGACGAGGGATGCAGGAAATGCGACTCTCATAAGCGTCCCAAGCGTGGTTCTCCGATCGTGGAAGAACAATCCCGTCGACTGCTAAAAAATTCGAAACTGAAATTCGAATAGATCGTATTCGCCATTGTAGAAGAAGAATCGAGAGAATGAGAACGGAGAGATTGATAGTTTCCCGCACTCTCGAGATCGGACAAGGTTGGAGAGCAGGGCGGTGGCACAGGTTGGCTAGCTGGATCAAACATCACAGGTCAAATTCTTGCATATGGCAGGGCAAGAGGCTTAGGAAGTTAAGAGTGATGAGGAGTTTGAATTTTGTAGACGGAGATTAAGGTTCAATATGGCGATTTTGCCACTGCTTCGGGCAGTAATAGCCTGCATGGAACCAGCAGAGCAGTGCAAATTCTGAATTCGATATTTGAACATTCTAGACAGGGGTACCAAGAGGAATTTCCCTTTGTTTATTTTTTCTTACCTTTCCATCTTTAACCATATTTTGTTTGGGTCTCAATGGGTATAGCCGATTATTGTTATAGTAGCTCACTTCAGTCCGCCAACTATATAACTGTAACAATAATATTCCAAGGCAATGAAAAGAAACAAGATTACATTAATTTTAATGTCGGCTTGTTCCCAGCCCAGACTTTAGCAGAGCATTTGCAGGACGAGTCAAGGTAAACTATGAAATCTTGTTGCTCATCAGATGCTTACATTTTTGGTTGCAATTCTGAACCTAGGCATCAATAAATCGAATGTCAAAGGTGTTAGGATGGATCTGCCACACATTAAGGGCTGCATACTCTTCCAAACATTCTTTCAACTGAGCCTCGCTGTATCCCTGTTGAAACACAAGTGTCCAAGAATTAAGCTTTGGTCAACCTCAAGTTTTTAGTACATTTCCCTGGTTTTTGAATGCTCTAATTGAAGGGCGTGGTGTGATAAGGCAGCAATTTAATGTTAAGGAGGAAAAAATAACCTTTCTTGAGATCCAATTGAGGGCATGAGCATAGCTAATGTCAAGCTTGTTGGCCCTGGCAGCTTCATCTCTCAAGATTGAATAGATGTCAGAGATGGCATCAAGCCCGGATTTCTGCCGGTCTTCTGAGTACAGGGAGAACTTCGACATTTGCATCAATCTGAGCGATTCGTCCACGTCACTCTGAGCCACAGTGCTTGAAAACCGAAGCCTTGCCAGTGCCTGCGTGTGTTGTTTTACATGTTTATATTCATATGAACCAAGTATAATCCAATAGGTATGAACTTTTTAATGACCAAAAATAATAAAATCAATGGTAATTATGTGTAGTTTTACATGTTTATATTCATGAGCCAAGTACAATCCAATAGGTATGAACTTTTTAATGAGCCAAATAATAAAATCAATGGTTTTTATGGGATGAAGATTTTCTGCTGAAAAAATAGCGAACCGAGAATACAAGCAAGAAAGTAGAGACTTACAGCTGATATTCGGAGGATACTGAGGAGAGTTCTCACGGTTGTATACGAATGTGGCGAATCTGATCTAGCTTCTTCTTGCCGTATGCTGGAGTATGCACTGGCAATGTACTCCTCTAGCTCTCTGGGAACAGTAGGGGAAACTTTTCTTGCAGATCCAATGTATGCCCTGTAAATAACAAGGGATGTGATATGAATATGGCACTTCAATGAGCGACGACAAGAAAAACATGAAAACAGTATAAGTTGACGTCAAAAGCTGAAAATAGGAGTCGAGGTGGATAGGGTAACAAGGTAAAGAAAGATTATATGAACAGACAGGTGTCATGAAAACCAATTGAAAAAAACTCTATTGCATACGAATCTAAAGATTGCCAAGAGACCCTGGAATTTACCTAAGGATAGAAGGCTCCAAAGGAGTGAATCCAAGAGCAGGTGATTCTTTATGTTGGTGAACATAAACAACATGCCTAGCCAATTCAAGATCACTGTCCATGTCTGCCTTATCTAAAATTAACCATAGAAGATCAAATCTAGATAAAAGTGCTGGAGGCAGATTGATATTCTCAGCTGGAGTTCTCCGCAAATCGTATCTTCCCCTGCAAAACGAATTTGAAGTATTTATAATAAGATACATGCTCCATATAAATAGAAGTCTTCAGTACAACACATTTATATTGTATTCAAGCCAAAACCGGTAACCAATTGCTCCCATATGTGAAAGGTGAACTTATGACCAAAGGATTGATCATACCATGCTGGATTAGCAGCAGCTAGAACAGCGGTTCTTGCATTCAAAGATGTAGTGATTCCAGCCTTAGCAATACTGACAGTCTGCTGCTCCATCACTTCGTGTATTGATGTTCGATCAGATTCATCCATCTTATCAAACTCATCAATAGCACATATACCCATATCAGCTAGTACCTGAATAGGATTAAGCATTCAGTCAGTTTAGACAATCCAAAACAGCTACGTATCTGAGAGCAGCTACATGATTACATTCCTAATAGCAAGAAGGTAGCAGGTAGCTTTAGACATCAAGGAAACGCTTCAAATTACAAAAAACTACAGATATACTAGGCAAAATTACACAACCCCAAAAGACCATAGAACATTTTGTATGAGCACATAGCAGGGTACTTTCAATCCACAGAGTAGTGAGAAGTAGGATAGTTTAAGTTAGATTAGCTTGGGTTGTCTGCTTCAGTATTTGCAAGAACATGGCCAGCTTTCTAGGGAACAAATGCATTCATAAGACTTTTATACCATAATAAAGAAATCAAATGGAAACATAGCTTTAGCATCATTACCAGTGCTCCTCCTTCCAGGACCATCTCATTTGTAACTGGATCTTTCATGACAGCTGCAGTTAAACCAACCCCACTGCTCCCTTTACCAGTAGTATAGATCCCTCTTGGTGCCACACTGATTATATGCTTAAGGAGCTGACTTTTTGCGACACCAGGATCACCCATTAAGCATATATGTAAGTCCCCTCTAATCTGCAGTCAGAAAATACTTAAAATCATGATATCCACAAGCAAACATCCTCTCAAAGGCAGTAAATTCCAGATAACAGATATATAATGACGTAAAAACTATTAAAACACATCTAGTATATAAGTATCATATCAATATCAATAAGATCCATTCATAGCAAAGCAGCCAGGCCATTATCAAACACCCACTCTTTCCAACTTCATATTAAAAATAAAAACAAGGAACACCATACTTGTATAGCTCCAAGGAACACGAGATCTAATCATTTTAGCTGCTTAGAACTTGTTTAACAGCTTGGTGATGGTTATAATAAAATAGAACTACCATTTTACACACTCTTTCATATTCCAAAGTTTCCTACCTGCATTCCATCTTTTAATTTCCGATGAGGAGCCCCTACAAGAAGGAGAAGTAGAGCTTTCTTAACATCCTCGTGACCGTAGATTTCAGGAGCCAATGACCGCGACAACTTATTATAGATATCGCCATCTGCAGCTAATTCTGCAATTTTTTCTTCCTCGTCGCCTCTAAGCTCATACCTGTCAGAATCAATAATTAGATAGACTGCATGTCTTCTATTTTGTTCCTTGACATTTAAAAGCGTGAATATTGGGTTCTTGGGGTTTTCTCACCAATAAATGAGCAGTTTTTTTCAGTGAAAAGTGATGCTCAAATCTTTTCAAATGAGCATTGCATCTCACCCATTTTGTTTTTCATGTTGTCCTTTTTTTCTTTGAATGAGAACTTGCATGCGCATTAGCGCATTAGAGCAATAGCGCTCATGCTTTAAACTCCCTAAAATTTATGATATCAAGGCATTCAAAGAGAATTGATTTAAGGAGATACATCACTTAACTTGAAGCCATAGGTCCTTAATAAATGACAAGGATATACTATTAATTACAAATGGATATAAGAATACATCAAAAATGATACTTAAATCTTGACATATAAAAATGATGTGATGTATGGTAAATAGGTAGAATAGTGGTACAACATGTCCGTTATTCCATTAAGCAAATGGGAATAATTTATCATGTTGATTTATTTCAAAGGATATATGGTAAAAAGGTGGAAACTTGCTGCAGCATGTCACTTAAGTTTATGTCGTTAAGCAAATGGCAATGTTGATTGTAACAGAAGTAACTTACTCTTCATATTTTCTTTTAAAGTGAGTGACAGACATGGCTTCCAAATATGTATCAGCAACTAAGCCAGCCCGCATTGCTCTGAATCCTGTATAGGGGATGGGAAGAAAAATGCCCGATAGTTCTACAACATCACCTGGAGCTACCTAAATTGTCAGAAAACACAATACTCAGTTCCAAGCTTACTACTGACCAAGAACAAATTCATTGCGAAAAGCCATGTCGCATATGAAACACCACATGCCTTTCTGGTAAGTTCTCCCCTAAAATGAATAGTCATGCTCCTTGGTATATGACCTTTTGGGACATGCTCAGCTAACTCTTGCATTTTGGCCTACAAGAACACGAAAGCAGAAAAAGATTAGCTCACTGGAAACAGTCCATGCATAATAAATACAGAAAAAACAGTATACATATAATATTGAAGGAAGAGAAAACATAGCCTTATAAACATGTAATTCATATGAAAAGTGACAATCAGAAGTACCTCTTGAAACTTTAGGAACTTTGACGCTCTCAATTGGAGGATTAGATTTCCCTTACTGTTGTTTGTCCTACAGCGCTTGGATGGACACTCAAATAGGGGCATGAAGACTCTAGCAGTTACCTCCTGTTAAAGATATAATACATTTAGAACAGGATAAAAAAAACGTGACAAAATAATGCACATGGTAATGTGCCAATGGCACTATGGCAGCATACTGCATTGCCCCAAAAATGCAAAATAATAAGCGAATATTTAGTTTTTGTGCTCTAAATATCATGAAGATCATAAGTTCATAAGTTCATAAACAGCCTGTGATGCAATAAGCTGCTACGTTTAGGATCTATGGTCAACATGACATAGAGCACTTTCAACATGTGAAGAAAAACATTTTATAAACCTTGTCTCAAGCATTATGTTTTAGTATAATAGAGCAGTACATTTATATACATGTATGTTCTACATAATATTGGAACATAACCTGGTAGATTTCAAAGCCACAATCTTCACATGTATAGACAGCCACTTGCATCAACGGCTTAACATCTGAGCAGCGAGTCACAATACCAGATATCCGCACAAGTTGACCAATGTAGGTAGCTCTAACCTCCCTTATTGTAAAAGGTCTCTCCTTCGAAGAAGCTCTTATGTACACTTCACTGCATTGCAAAAATATTACATTCACTACGCTACACAGTACATAAAATGCAATCTTCAAAACAATAGACCATATTCAGCCTCTCAGGTCAAGCATGAATTGAATCAGAACCAAAACGCATGGTTTCAACACTAATCAAGAGCCAATCCAAACTAAGCTATTGTTGATATATGTTCAATTTATAATTTTGGTCAAAGTCAGAGTTTGTATTTTGCTCTTCTATTGTTCTAAACGTTGCGTTTTGCTTAGCTAGCTCATTTGTGTAGCTCGTATATAAGAGCACAAAGCTGTAACAGACTCTGACAAGTGCAATACAATAGCAACTTTCTTGCGCTTCAATCCACTTTTCTCTCCTTCTTCCTCAGCTCACCAAATCTCTCAATTGCAAATTCCAGATTGTATTACCTATTATAGACAACAAAATAAAATGTAGTAACAAACAGATAAGAAAACTCACTAATATCGCCTGATCTCTGGCGGCATTTGCTGGCGAGGATCAGATCCATCATTGTTCTCAGTGGCCTCCTCTGACCTCTGAGTCATCAGAATATCGTGGTCATCATCCGGAAAAGGCTCAGTCGGCTCCGGCAAAAGCTCGTCAATAGCATCCGCGAAAACCGCAATATACCTCTTCGTGTTCTCAGTAACTCTCCTTAGAAACTCATCATCCGAGTCCGTGTACTAAACTCCACCAGAAGAGGAAAAAAAACAACAGCAAGTTAGGGTTTAGGGAACTCCGACTACAAAACTCCTAAATCCCTAAAAATTGAACGTGTGTGTATAGAAACATTACATTGAATAGATCTTCAAGCTCTATTTCAATAGCACGAGTCTTCCGATTCGCGACGTCTTGCTGAGAAAAATCGACGGAAACCAGATAATTTCGTCAGATTGTATCAATTAAAAGCAGAAGAGGAATTGCAAAATGAATCAGCGAGTGGTTCAGAGAGAGAGGGAGTACGAGGATGGTCATGTATTTGGCTTCGCCATGGATGTCGGCGAAGTTCGACAAGAACTCCTTGGCGAGAGCTGCGAAGACGGCGAACAGAAAGTGTGTGAGAATGGAGAAGGAGGAGAGGAGAAGAGTAGAGGATTGATTGAGAGATCGGGATTACCTCTGTCCCGTTCGAAATCGAGGTCCTTGATGGCTTGCATTTTCTCTGTGCAGATGGTGTGTGCTTCGGGGAGGGAGGGGGATTAGGGCGAAGAGAAGATTATTTTAGTTGATTTGGCGGAGGAGCGTACAAGCCTGGTCTAAGGAATGGAGTTTTGGCGGGAAAGCGGGAACCGTGGGCGGGGAATTTGGGAGATAGGGCTGGGACTTCTTCGGACCGGACCGGACCGGACTCTACAATCCTGGTCGAAGGAAGGACTCTACCTTCTCTTTCAATTTTGGATTTGCTTTCGGGTTGAGTTTTTAAATGATGTAATTTTATAAACGGTTTTTTTAAGCGTAGTAAATATAGAAATTAAAACTCTAAAATGAAAATAGAAAATTCTTCATAAAAAAAAATTAAAAACCCTAAATTCAAGATTTATCAAATCTTTTCATTAGTAGTTGGTTATAGTCATAGTAGGCCACATTATAGAAGAATCAATTTTTAAATAATAAATAATAACCGTCAATTTGCTTAGAATAAACGGTTTTGACATGTTATCTTTGAGATCGACTTTCAGCGGTGAACTTGATTGACGACTTCGTTTTCCAATGTCAACTTTCTTCAACTTAGTTTCGCAATGTCAAGAATTTTTAAAAGAAATTACTACAATGTCTTCCTCGAGCAAATATAGTTGCTGATGCTCTAGCTAATCAGCTCAAGGTTGTGGTTGGATAACTTATAAAGAGTTTGGATGATTCTGTTTGTCGACAAGCGTGTTAGGAAAACGAGTATTTGTACGATTTGAAAATCCAATTTTGGTTGGAATCGTCTATAATTTATCTCTTTCGCCGTTTTGAAGTTTCCAACCTATTAAAAATGTGAAAATATTGGCCCATTTACAGAATTCATGTTGGGTTTTGATTAAGAAAAGCATATAACAAAAAGGGTTCAGAACTGATGATACATTGATAGTAAAGGTTTACGACCAAAACTGTAAAGATTATGGATTAGTGTTAACATAAATTGTATACCAGATAACTTCACTTAGTTCACTCATAGCAAGCGAACAGGAATAGATTGATGGCTCAAAGATAACATATAGCATTATCAATTTAGCAGTCCATTTTGTTGCAAGAAAAACGACCAGACGGCCACATCTGTCACCATGTACACAATACAGAATATAGAAAAACATTGTTTCACATTCTGACCAAAAAAAAACAACGATGTTTCACATGGGAATAGCTTGATCAGTTGCAATTATTAGAAATTTACTATAAGATTATAGTTCTCTATTGTCCAATGGACAGGTATAAATAATATATTCCTCTGCCTGTTCAAGAAAATGGAAATGTCTCCCTGTATGCAGTATCAATAGCCATGCTCATGTGATTTTGGCTCACAGACCATTTATTTCCAATGAGTTCCACTTATTTTCATATGGCATCTGTGCAAAGAGTCCTGAAATCTTACCATGTGAATTATCAAGATTGATTTTTCTTAGCACGGCCTTTCGAGGTTGAAGGCTCATCTTTTTTCGTCTTCTTGGGGTCTCGAGCCCACAGTGGCCCGGTGTTGCCGTAAGAATAGTCATAGAACAGCTCTTGTTTAGCTGCAATTCGCTCCTTGGCGAATATTCCAACACGATGTTCCCCTCCCACTCTCAGTACCTACAGTCAAACATAGAGATAAATTTTAATGGTTTTTCTAAGCCCAAATGGGAATCTAGTTTATTTATGTTAAGAACTCCCATCTATAGTGATAAAACATGTGTAAATAGGTTAAGAGCCCCTATTTAGAAAGTTTAAGTCGAATCAAGTTTATTTGGAGATATTTAATTATATATTTTAGTTTAGTTTTAGTTCCTAAAAACGGAAATGCTAACGTATGCCCTTGACAAAAACAGTAGATTTAAAGCAAGCTCCTGTTCTCATTCCACAGAATTTGTTTTCTTTGCTTGTCTTAGAAAAAATATAAGCAACTCTGAGTACCTGGCAATGACAGTTCGGATTGGATGAGTGATTTGCAAATTTCAGCTTATCTCCTTTACGGCAAGCATCAATGCACCACTGCAATCGAGGAATCTTGTTTTAGATCTATGGGCATGTTGAACTATTCATAACTCGTGAAGCATGGATACTTGCCTGATCATTAAGGTTGAACAGAAATGAAGAGTCAAGACGATCATATATTTTTCCACGCCTTTCAGCTTCATCTTGGGAAATCAATTCGCCTGTATATTCTCCGAGATAATCGTTTTTGTTGACAGCATTCTGCATTCGATTTTGCACCAATCACGTAAAAAAGTCCATAGTTGCTTAGGAAACAATAACACACTTGCAGGGCATTAGCATTTCTTACATGTGTAAAGGCTCCCCAACCAGTAACATCGGACCTCCCCAGAAGAATCTGGGAAAAAAATGTACACGAGTTTGTAAGGAGTAAGAACCTGTTAGGAAGTAGAAGACTAAAAAGATCCAACGACCAGTTTCCATATTTTACCCGTTGGTGCTGTCTTAACAGGATCCTCATGTTTCCACATTGCCCATCTCCTTGTTTTGGTGGTTCACCTAATGAACCACCCCCACAACTACAAAACAAGAGAATCATAATGACAGCTTTCTTTACAAGCTTCGACTACATTCATATACATAGATAATAAAAGTATAAAGAAGGCTTATGACATAACTCAAGAGCAAATACTAATTTTGTAACACATGGAACAGACTTGTGGGTTTTAGAATTGGGTTAGCCACATTGCTTTATCAGAAATATCCTTGGCGTTCACGAAACAATTCTATAATATTCCAAATAGATCGTATGTCTAAGAAAAATTTATATAAGAAAAACTAGATAATAGAAATATGTTCACACATTGGAATAAACTAGTCATTTGGAGACAGTGCTAACTCTAATAATCAAGAGACAGTGCTAACTCTAATAATCAAGGGACAGAAAGATAATTACTCTGAATTAAGTCAATGTGAGCAATTACCTAACCCAGCAATTCCGGCAAACATCCGGATCACATTCGCGGCCGGAAGCAAAGCAAGGGCATTTCTGGCTTCTACATTGACTCTTTGCACAGTGGCATCCTCTGAATCGATTTTTGCAACTCCTTGAGCACCTGGATTTTAATGATTCTTTAGACTAATCCTTCCTATCAGGAATAGGACAAGCAGCTCAAAGTGCTAACATATATTAGCAGATATTGTTCACTAGTTGTCTGAATTCTTCTCTACAAATATTCTCTACCTTAGCAATTCAGCATTAGTAACTACAGCAAAAGTCTGGAACTTTAGGTGTTCAAATAAGCCAAAGATAACAAAGAACAACCTCCTTTCTTAGTGAAAAAACATCTCCACATATGCATTTAATCATCTACCGGAATTTTTTATGTAATTATAAATGTTCAACATACCCACAATATTTCTCACAGCAGTTATCAATCTCTAGGCACGGACAATCCTTTCCACATGTTGGTTGACAGGAACATGGTGTATATTGTTTACGGTCCAGCCCATTATTATTCTTTTTCTTGGCAGCAGTTGATTTTAGTGAATATTTGTGCCTCTGTGCATTTCCCCTTCTACGAACTGGCCTTGATCTTGCGAACATCTCTTGGTCCTACAATATAAGGTATGTATGTGATGAAATCAGCAAATCATCAGCCACATAACGGCATGAAGATAATTCACTATCAACATAGTTCACAGACCTTATTTTGTGAAATGACTCCATGGTTGTCTTTGCAAGATGAATTTTCTACAGCATCCAATTCACAAGGTATCAAAGCTAGATTGCTATGCAAATAATCATTCACCTCCAGGCAAGTCTTTAAACCAGACAATACATTTCGTGCTATGAGGCAGCTACAAACACACATTTCAAGAAAAGCTTCAGTAAAAATTCATTGCATTCAGGCAAATAGATACACTAAAATCACAGAAATCAACGCACTGTAGAAATCATCAGTGTTTTCAAATAAAGAATATTCAGGCAGGTGCTCGCTGTTAAAGATGTACTGATTTGTTAGAACATGGGGAAAAATAAGAATGCAGAAAGAGAAGAGCGCGCCATACTAGCTTCTACAACCACAAAAACTCAAAATCCCAGCTGTATGTAAAGATGACAAATTATATGATCTCAACACCTGTTTTTTCCAAACATTTCCAGCCCTTTTAAGAGTAAATCCTTTTCAAGTGGCTTCCAGTCGCAGTCACCTTCTATTTCTTTCATTTGCTGCTGCAGAGAAATCACTTGTTACTTAACCATAACCAGAATAGAACACGCTCTGCCAAGAGACTTTGATGATTCAAAGCACTTTAATAGAGGTCAATTCAGTATATGCTAAAATTAAACAATAGAGTTTTATCAATATTAGGAACTCCTACAAAGTAAACTGATCATTAGGTCTCAACGTTTTTCCATGCTAGTCCTTAACAGTCATGATTAGCTCAACATCATGGAAGGTGGATAATTCTCCGAGTTACATGAAGAACATAAAATTAGATAGCCAAACAAAAGAAAATACCTTAAGATGGCATTTGTCACTACAAGGTGTGCTAGCAAATTCTGGTTCAGACCAAACATGCTGTTTGTCATTCTGGTGTATACAATAAGAATCAAAATTGTGAGTGAAGGATAAATCTTGAACACTACAAAAATATAAGTATGCACTATCCTTACAGGAAAAATAAGTGGTTGACTACAGCCATGCAGTCGGCAATCAAAAACCTGTGACAGATACATCAATAAAAGAAATGTAGGATCATGTTTTGTTGCGTAAAGATGATGTAAAAATGCATTCCTTGCAAATTCTATTGCTTAAATGTTGTACTTCACATACCAAGCAACGGCGACAAAAAAGTGTATCAAAAGAATCCAAAGCATCACTTAAGCGCTTCTCCAAGAACATGCCAGGGAAGTTTTTCGGATGCATCCCCTGGACCTTTTCTTTTAGTTCTCTGTATCTTTCCTGTACAACTCAGAAACATAGAAATTTTGAGATGATCTAACCAAACAGATGATCAGATGGTGAGTCTGGTTTCACACAAAATAATAGCTACAAACTTGCAATTTACCTGCATTTGCAAAGAGGTGCCACCTACAAATTCTTTGATTACTTCTATAACTTCATCATTCTCTCCATACTCCTCAAACGCCAACCTAAAGAAGAACATGATCTTCAATCTCAAACAATATTATCAACACGAGATCTGTAGCACATACTCTATATCAATACCCCAAATCAAATTCGCCAGGAGTACAAGTAACATAAAAATTTACTCCATGTAAACTTAGCACTTTACTAGTGTTTTTTTTATCAAGCATCAGGATCAGGCATTTATCTGGGAGAATTCAGATTTAATGTACCCACATAAAGAAGAAAAGAGAGCAACCTTTTATGGCGTACTAAATCTGGGAATGCTCATCAGTAAGATCATAGAGGAAAAAGTGGAGATAACTTTTATTATGAATAAGAAGCAGCTACCCTCTAGAAGTACTCGCTTACGCACACTACGGATAATGAGCTAATGCAACAAAGGAGAAGGGTCAGGCCTTAAGGAACAGAGAAAGGAGTCCAAATCTGACTAAATTTCCCCCCAAATTTTGGGGGAAAATTTAATTTATTATGGGGCCCAAAATAAATATATCACATTTTAGCTGCTTATATGTTTTCTCTACACCATTTGACTAGAAATCTTATGTATGAAAACAACAAATTTCACCCATAGCTTGAGTAGCAAGTGAAACTCTGTTTTTAGGATGATGCAAGCCAAAATGAAATATTTTAACAAAGCTGTAAGAACTATGAGGAAGCGAATGAAAATTTTGAGAAGGCTAAACAAGTGATTTTAATGACATACACAAAAAAGAGTTTTTCGTGTAAGATTTATGGAGCAGTTCACTGTTTGTTATTACATACCATAAAATACGATCTTCACCTTCAGAAAAGTGATACTTCCCCTCTTCCGGCTCTGAGTTATCTTCTTCGCTGTCACTGCAAACCAAAGCTTCATTTCCATGCTCCTCATAATAGATTCGTCTCTTTCCCATGACCGATTGGTCTTCAGCCATTCTT
The DNA here is from genome assembly GCA_934048045.1 of Polygonum aviculare. Classification (NCBI taxonomy): domain Eukaryota; kingdom Viridiplantae; phylum Streptophyta; class Magnoliopsida; order Caryophyllales; family Polygonaceae; genus Polygonum; species Polygonum aviculare. The sequence goes on along the minus strand of OW204028.1, from coordinate 30,698,400 downwards.
TGGTTTCTGTTACATACATGGAAATACCAGGATCGGGAGCTTAAAGCACAGGACAAGAATGAGGTGAAACAATAGAGTTCATAGAGCTATAATTTTATCAAATGTAATTAATGAGCCAATTAGGAATGCCACAAGCAGATATTTAACCAACAGCATAAATTATGGAAGTGATATGAATACTAAAGAGTACCAAGGTTATATATAGAGTAATATATTGGACACAGCATGTGTCAAATATTTTCTTCAAATTGATATAAGTTAATCAGGCATTCCAGCCAATAGAACATTTTGAAGAATGTCCATCAGACTCTGGATATCTAAGAAAGAAGACGTGAAGTAGAATATCAGATAGCAACAAACTTTACCCAGTGACAAATAGAGTAATCCATAGAAAAAAAGAAAGAAAGTGAAAAATAGAATAATAAAAAAAAGACAGAAAAAAGCAATGACTCTTTTTAGTATCACCAACAGCTCTGTTTTGAAATTATAACAAACACCTAGAAAAGCCAATTGTGAAAGCACTAAAGTTGCCCAAGTGACAACAGCATGCTAGCACGATATGACAGAATCTTCAAGATGACAATATCAATAGGACATGCCCTCTTTTTTAAAATCAGAAAATAAACATAGATTGAAATTAGTCCTATAAAATGCCCACCAGGGCTTGCAAGTCAGCATAAAATTTAAGTGAAGGAATAATAAAAATGATAGGGGACCAACTGATTGCTCATACCATCCATTTGTTATAAAACAGGATAATAAAGAAAATTAAAATACTTCCACACCTTTGAAGAAAAATCCAACTAATATAATGAGGGATCTTCTCAATATGCGGAAGCTTGGTACTTGATGAGAACACTTCCTCGAGGTTCTTTTCTCGATCTTTATCTGCTGGTCTCGCATCATATCCATTTATAACACATTTAGCATTTTCATTACTTAAACAAGTAACTTCACTAGTTTTGTAGTCAGATGGAGCAGAACCCCCAAGGGTTGTTGCAGATATAATGCCATCTATATGACTCCCAAGCTTCTTTGCATTATTCGCTACTCTTCCCTTGAAAGAAACAATAAATCTAGTCAGCAACAAGATAATAAGTTGCATACTTTGATACGATCCTACTGGTCAACAGATTTCTAGAAATTAGGATTTAATTATTTTTCTTATTTTGAATGTTATTTCCTACTTGTTCCTTAATTTCCTTAGTAGGTTAGAAGTTATTGCACTATCTCTTAGTGGGTTAGTGGTCAGTTATTTCTTAGAAGTAGTTATTTTATTTCCTTTAAATAGGCTGGAATTCTCTTGTTTAGGCAGACTTGATTATTGTATTGAAATATCAAAAGCGTTAAGAGATTCTCTTGACTATTTTCCTCTTGGTGAGATGCTTGCCTAGAGTGGTTTCCTCAAGTGAGATTCTCCTTGAGTGGTATCTATCATACTTACTATTACAGAGAACCAGTGTGGATAGATCTACACGTACACTCAGAAATATTGGCATCAGGTGATACTGTGGAAAGCATTGTACGATTTGGTAATGTGCACACATAAGTTACCTTAATGTCCATCATTCTTTCCTGTTGAATTTTGTCTTTGAGAGCACCGATACTGTAAATCAGGGAGCTTTGACGCTTGTATGTTGGTTCACCCTGCAACTCCATCAATGTGTAAGGATATTGATAAACATCAGTCACAAAACATTCCTCATTTTGAGGTCAATCTCATCATTTCCAGAAGGTACACGATTTAAGATCATCCAACCCTGCACATTCAGTCTATAATAAACACGATGCAAGACATATTTTCTCATCTATGACAGCTAATTACGCCCTATGCTCAAGCCTGATAAAAACAGAACTAGTTTTGTTGAACTAAGATCTATAGCCAAGCTTACTGTAAATCTTTACTTAAATCTAAAAAATAACCACTCCTGTGGTCCCTTTAAATGTCAGAAGCTTGGAACACCTTGTATGAAAATATAAGTAAAAAGGTATGCGATGCAACCATGTGATGCAATTCGATCATATTAAGCTCCAAGACAGGTAATTGTATCAGATGAAGCGGAAATCGGAAAGATCCACAATTTCAAAGATCATTGAGCAAATTATGGAGAGTTCAACTTCATTAGCAAACCCTAAACTCCGTCTCGTCTACAACTTTATCGGGTTGATTGGTTTCTACAAGTTCGAAATACATCTGAAAATTCCAACCAAAAAACAAATGTATCTGCACGCAACTTTTGAGTGACTATTCAATATATACAGCTGCTAACATATGAAAGTCAAAGAAAGAGTAACTAACTTGTGGTTCTGACGACGGATCGCTTGCACTAGATACCATCTTTCGTCTCTGCTCTACAAACCAAATCAAAATGATATTAGAGATATACAAGGGGAAAGGAATAGAGTGGCACATGCATGTAGAATGATGAATTTACCTGAACAGTGAATTATTGGCTTCAAGCCAGAGAGATAGGGATGATCTGAGACTTAAGAGACTATAGGTCAAGGCGGCGCGGATTCTCTAGTGTTTATCTCAGCTAGAGAAGGAACTTTAAATACTACCTTATAATTTTTGCACTCACAGCGATTTTTTGAAACCCCAAACCCTTACAATATTTTTCTGGATGTTCCAAAAATGGTCTGATTTTTCCAGTATATACAGATGTAGAAAATGTTCGCACTTTTAGTACCTGCACTTCCCATACTGAGCATTAACACACATACAAGCACATTGAAACATTTTTCCGCAAGGTATTAATTGTGTACATTGATTTGCATAAAGTGAAAAGAAAACACAATCAATTCATAGTTATCAAAATGAAATTGGTATCTAACTATAACTATTTACAGATTTGACAATTGGAACATACAAAATGTAGACTGACATTACAAAAGGATAGGCATGAATAAACCTAGGGGATTATGTTCTCAAACAAATATTTCTAACGATGCGCATCGCTCATATTTTATTCTTGAGATCACCAACAAAAAACCTCATTGGAGTTCCTAGAAGATCAATGATAATGGAAAGCACAAGTGAAACAAATTTCTCTTGTGGACCAGCCATTGTTTAGAAAAAGATGAACCAGCAGCAAACACAGTATTCACAATTTACAGGAATAGAAAAGGAACTAATTAACACGAACAGCATTACATGACAACTGTAAGTTTAAGTACAATTTTTCAAGATCCATTAAGTCAAGAATTGTGGTTTGGCTTAAGAAAGTTAGAAAGAAAGAAACATTTGTTTGACATATGATCTTCCCTTAGAGATCATGAAAAGGATTTTGATAGAGCCAATAAAACAGCACCTTCCATTGACGAAAGCAAAACAGCAAGATCAGCATGCACTTTCAACTCATATGTAACAATCTTCGATGTCTACATGAATACTTTTCTCATCCTGTTCACTAGAACCCCACATCCCCGCCCACACGATGGCCACAAAAAAGTTCAAAGAGAGTATCAACTAAAATATGTAGCGCAATTGCTTAAACTTTCATATATAAAAGGTTATGCAAAAACATAATCTATTAACAACAGTGCAGGACAGATACACACTACCAAACTTCTAGCATAACTGCTCAATGTACCTGTAGGCTAGCTATGAACTCATTTTCATACAAAAATGGAAATTCGCCAGTAGTAATGTTCAAGCGAGTATCAGACTTCTTCTGTCTATGAAAAGAAAAAGTAAGGTTTCGATATTTGGCAATACTAATGTTCAAGCAAGTATTAAGTTATTGCTGTTCAAGAAATAGCAATAACTCAATATGTATAGCAGTTTTTTTTCATCCACCAACCAGAGTAAGCCTCTTATCAGGTAAACACATAAATTTAAGTTGTTAATCATACCATAGGTAGCTAACAAAAGTCCTGGATACCTCCTCAATAGTCTTTCTTTGGAAGGCTTCAGGTGCAATAATAACAATATTAACTATAGCACTCAAAGGATTTGTAACGAAGTAATCAAAACGAATTAACTACATCCTCGTCTTATTGAGATTGTATAACAGCAGTCTACCAATATCTTAGCAAACTCATTCTTGTATCAGTTTAGATTTTCATTAGTCCGATTCTGTAACCGTATCATATCTCTATGGAACCCTATCTCTTCAAACAAACAATTTGAATGAAGCTGTTCTCCATGTAATCCACAATTTCATCAAAACGAGAGCCGTCTCTGAGAGGCAAATCCACACTCGAATCATCCAATTTCGTCTTTAGACTATGAACTACCAGTTTAATCACTCACTGTCATGAGAAACGAATAATCAAAACAGGAACTCGGAGTTTATACGATTTAGGAGTACATGGAAAAGGAAATAGTTGAAGAATCAACAAACACCATATCGATCGTACAGAATCGGACACCTGATTCCATCAAACCGGTCCACTGTTGGCGCCTAGGATCGAAATTCATCAAAAGAAACAGAACGGAAGGATCATCAATACGGTGAGAGGGAGCATAGAGAGGGACTAACTCTGGAATGGTACGGAGAATAAGCAGCTCTGATCATGACCATGGCTCCCTCTCTGCTCTGCGCTTCCAGGCGAGGGAGTGGAAATTGAGGCAAGTGACTGGAAAAAAGGGTGAGGGGCCTCTTACGTGGCCTCCGTGCAACGGTGAGAGGGAGAGATCTGATACGACGAAGTCCACGGGAGGAATTTATTTTCCTTTTTTATGCTTAAAACGAAAAGGAATTAGGGTAAAAACCACCGGAAAACGGGGTGAGGATCATGAGTAATCTTCATTGTGCCTTAAATTAACAGATTGATAAAGACACATCTACCGCCAAAGGGCACTTGGTCTAGCGGTAAAACCTCAATGGGGAGAACCAAGGTCCCCGGTTTGATCCTCACTGGTGACGAAGTCAAGTAGTACTCGAGTTACCCTAATCCTCACCCGTTCAAAAAAAAAAAATAGTAAAGACACACCTACCGGTTTGGCTGATGGCCCTCTCGTTCATTCAACCGCGTTGCTTACTTTTAGATCTCAAGTGCATTTTCAATGTCTAAGGCCTCGTCAAATGGTTAACACCTCTTTTACACCATGTGGTGCACAAATTTTAATATGTTATGTGCTTTTTCCGGTCTCTTTCTTTATGTCGATTATACATTGATTCGATTTAAACCGTGAAATTGAATTGAAACTTATACCGGCTCGATCTTTTTGACAAAGGTAAGAATTCGAAGTACCAAATAAGCTTGATAGTCCGAGAGACTGTTAAAAACGGCGTTGCTTACTTTTAGATCTCAAGTGCATTTTCAATGTCTAAGGCCTCGTCAAATGGTTAACACCTCTTTTACACCATGTGGTGCACAAATTTTAATATGTTATGTGCTTTTTCCGGTCTCTTTCTTTATGTCGATTATACATTGGTTCGATTTAAACCGTGAAATTGAATTGAAACTTATACCGTCTCGATCTTTTTGACAAAGGTAAGAATTCGAAGTACCAAATAAGCTTGATAGTCCGAGAGACTGTTAAAAACGGCAGTTGTAAACGGCTAAATGAGTTACATAAGAGTCACATTGACTAGCATAATCAACTAGAAATGGAACAAATCCTCAAAAAGAAAGGGTAAAATGAGAGTGGAACCGGAATGAGTAAAACACTAAAATTATTAGTCTCACAGGCAAAAGGTTAATCCATCTTAGGATGTGCGAAATGGACAACTGACGTTCCCTCTACCGAGATGAAGGATCTTCATAACCTCATAGCACTGAGTGACCTGCCCAAATTAACCCAGGTCGAATCCAATCACAACTTTATCTCTTCGAAAGATTCAAGCTTGCACCGCAAGTAACTTCATGCTTGTTTTGCAAGGACTCCTATTTTATTTTTAATCCACTTTATCTTCAAATTTTTGCCTTGCTTTTGCAAGGGTTTCAATCCCCCCCACCCCCCCACCCCTTTTCTACACAAAATTTCCTTGCCTCACAGGGACTCCTTTTCAAGGCTTGCAAGGCAAATAAATTGTTCTTTTAACTCTTTTTCCGTTGTAAGTTTTGATCGAGACGTCATCATTAACAATTAGAGATGGAACACTACAAATGGAGACATAGGAGTAGTCGACAACTATGGTTTAGTGGGACTAGAAAGGGTTCCACAAACCAATAGTCATCAACCTTGTACATGTTGGTCTCTAAGAAGTATACGAGAAAAATAGAACCAAAAAAGAACTCTTAAATGATTTATTCATGGAAAGAGCCAAACAAAGCAAATCATATGAAATGATTAATTTTGCACTTATTAATGACTTTCTCAATGGAAGGTAAAGATTTTCTCAACCAATAATCATGCATATCTCTACCGATAAAACATGACTTTTTTCACCAAGCGACCACTGAATAAGTGTTTGATTCTACTCTGGACAAAAGTAGACAACTCATGCGGTTATTAGCGGCTACGAGGAATCTCGCAACCAAGTATCATGATGAATAGGGATTGCCTTCTCCTATGGTGTTGGACGGGATAGGTAGTATGTTTGCACAAAATAGAGGGGTATCATTAGGAATTGTGTTTATACCAAAAGGTAATGTCAAAACTTAAAGGGTACTGAAAGGAATTTCTCAACATTTTGAATTTAGATTGAATCGTACACATGAAACATTGTCTATGATAAATGATATTTTTCTTCAACCGGAGAGGGCTATTCCAAAATCATTCATCATAGACAATGTTTTAAGTCTATGGTCCAAAATGATAGGGCTATTCCAAAACCGTTCATCATAGACAATGTTTCATGTCTAAGGGTCAGGAGGAAGTATTACAAATCAGCATTGCTAAATTCAAAGAAGGCACTATATATTATTTAAGAAAAAATCAATGAAAAAAAATAAATGATCTATATTCTTTTGTCACTAATGGAATATAAAATGATTTAATTTAGCTACGATAAAATTGCTTGATATAAGGTTCGTCGACGTATTGAAGTTTAAATGGAGTGAAATTGATATGAGCTTAAGTTGAAGTTCCAACTTATTTTGTTGTTGAAATTTAAAATTTATTTTTCGCTATTAATTTTATACGTATTTAGTACACAATGTTGATTGAAATTTATTCTAATAATAGAAATTACCAAAAAAATATTAAAATCAATAATTGTTTTTAAAATTTAAGAGCCATATGGGGAAAAAAAATTATAAGCTTCCTTTTGCTAATATAAGCTTGGGGGATATACCTTATATTTTAGAAAATATTCAATTACATTCGGTTTTAATAAGCTTCGATTAACTTCCATCAATCACATATGATGAACACTTGCACGGGAGCCATTTTATTTAGGTAAGTTTGGATAAATCGGGTTATAATATGGTGTGAGAATTTTTTTATGAAATCATATACTCCGTATATATATATATATATTCATGAGCTTATAAATTTAATTGCTTAAATAGGGTTTAAGATAAGCAGTTTAAAGTGAACAATTTTGAATACTATGTCAAAGTTTAAAAAATTGAGCCGCAAATAGTACTCTCGAGTGTGAGACATGATCAAGTGCTAGTAAAATAGCAAATTTTCATGGTGAGTAGAGCCTCCATAAATTAATACTCGATAAATAAATAAACACGGTAAATTAATATTTTTTCTGGTCTCGACTTGGGTTAGTGTAAAATTTGACGATTTTCAATAAGGTAATAAGATAATAAATTTTGAAAATAACATTATAGAAATATAAGGTCCCAACAAAATCATAAATTAATATTTATATATAATTATATAAATAAAACTAAGATAACTTTTCAAAACTTACTAAAGTATATATGATTCTATTGTTGATTATTTAAGTCTACTTGAAGCATATCTATAACTTTTCTCATGTATCTAACATTTCTGGTGCGTTTACTCTCGAACTATACCAAAAAGTTTTGAAGAGTCCTAGACGTGATAAGTGCTTCCTTTCGCGTAACTGACTCTAACTGTATCGTCTTCAATTTCATCATCAACATCAACACTTTCAAGGGTAGTAGTGAAAAATTCTTCCAAGCTTTGTAATTGCGAACATGCATCATTCTCACCCACAACCCAATAGGCTATTCATATCCATTTTATTACAATAGCTTGTATCAATAATCATGATCTTAAGTTCATGAACATCGTTTTCATAAGTGGGCTCACTTCACCTCTTGAATGAATTTTCAAGAGGTGTCAAAAACAATTTGCTATAGTCTGTTTTTGAACATTAATTGTCCAATCCGGAACTTCAAGATTGATAGCATCTAAAATTTGTTATTGCCTAGATCATATTGTCTCATCTCATAGCCTTCTATAACCGTGAGGTAGAATCTACAATAATGCACCTTGAAAGTCTTATTATTCCAACATCACAAGGTTAAACTTTTGATGTCATGTTGGGTGGCAAGAAGAATAACTCAACATGCCGTAAGCCTTTAATATTTCTTGGATGTGTTGGACAATTATCTACCACGAACAATATTCTTCGACCATGAATGCTTTTTTTATTATCAAACGAACGGATATATTCATCAATAAGCATACTTGTCATCCAAGCTCTTTTGTTGGCACGGTAGTTGCAATTCAAGCTATCCTTGTTGACATTCTTGAAGCATCATGGCTTCGCATATTTTACAATAATTCATAGAGAGACTTTCTCATAGCCATTCTCATTGTAACAAATACAACTTTTACTCTTTCTTTGTCTTGTTTTCTTCCTTCAAGTTGCTTTGTAGTGAGAGAAACGATCAACGTGTAACCTATAAAACAAACCGTTTCATCCATTTAATTATATCTTTCATAGGGAACTTATGTACTTTTTCCTTATAAATACCAATTGCTGCTCCATGTCTTGTATATAATTTGAACCACCCTTTCGACCAAAAAATAAAATAAATCGAGCCACTCTCTCCAAAACGGCGAAATGGCTTGATATCATGCCGTGTTTTGAATTTATCAAACCAACCTTCAGAAAATGTTTGCTCGGAAACTTGTTGAGGGTATAGAAGCTTCATTTTCTCTCTTGCTTTCTCCAAAATTAGCTCTTCGATCACTCATATTCACACGATCTTGGTATTGGAGAAACCATTCATAAACAACCTTCTCCATGTCCAAAAGTTCTGCTAGTTTATATCGCTTGATATCCCCTCCTCTTTCTAGGTTGGCCGAAGGAAACTCAGTTGATCGTTTGAGTATGTTTGAGATTGTACCTCGACTAATTTTCAACTTATACTTCTCGTTAAGCCACAATTGCAGATCTTTTTGAGTGCATGTTGAATGGATGATCTCTCTTGAACTCACATAATTCCTTATGTATTTGATCCGTCGTGGTGAATTTTCTAATACCTTTTAGATGAGAAGCCATTGTTGGTTGTTGGGTGTTATTTTGTTAAAGACGATTCATACGAGAAGAAGAATGAGACTAAAGCCCTAATGTCGTATGTAATTGGAGGCAAGTTAGTATGTACGAAAACATATATGAAATGTACAACATAATTTTAATCTAATATAATTATAGAAGATAATATTTAATTGGAGATATTTCTATCACTAAAATCTCTATCGATGGATTAATATCTTTATAAAATATATACTCCGGTCTCGATCCTATTAATTTATAAAGGTTTAACTGCATAGCACTGTAATCCACAACTGGCTTCTCTTAGGACGTTTGAGATACTCCAATTTCAAAAGTATCTTATCATGGATGAGTTCTAACAAGCTCGGTCTAGTCTTGGGCCCGGTTTAATTTGAACCGGTGAACCAAACCAAAATTGAACCATTAAAAACCGCCGATTTTAAAACTGAATCGGTCCTATTTGATAGAATGATGATGCGGGTTGTTGGAAGCTTTGTCATTAGGCTTGAGTTGGATTGAACTATTTTTGGAGCCTACTTGATATGGTATCTTGTTATATGTTGTGTAACTTTGGCTTATTGGTTGGTCGAAATTACTGTGCCCGAAAAGTCATGGAAACATCAACATGGGACTAAAGGAGTATTAAATAGAGACCCAATCCGAAACATATGATTGAAGGTCAAATACATATATTTCATCAATTTCAAGAGAATGAAGATACATTTTCGGAGAAAAAATATACTTTCATTTAAAAGTGTAGCAAGGCGAAGAAACCGTGTGAATGAGACTTTTGAAAGACGGTATGGCTAGACATAGAAATCAACGGAATAATGAATTAAAAAAGTACTCTTATATACTTAGCTAGTTCTTTGGCTTGACATATAAACCTTACACGCACAAATCATAACATACCTCGAATTGCCCCTATCTAACTTTATTTGAAAACTCATTTATTTTAAACAATACGTACTATATATGTAACTATAGAAAAAGTCAAAAATGTTGGGTACGTAAAATCCGTAGGCCGGGTCACATAATTACCCACCCGGCCTTACCATGCACCCTAGCTTCTTGTCCGGCCCTTTACGATCCCATATTTGCTTCCTCGTGCTTGTCATTGTCCTCCGTCTTGGCGTCCTTTAGCTCGTCCTTGACCTCGCTCGCCGCTTCGGGCGTCGCGGGGAAATATTTTGGCTCACCCAGCTCAACGGTTCCGGCCGCTTCGGGCGTAGCGGGGAAATATTTTGGCTCACCCAGCTGAGCGATTCCCGCTTCGGGCGTAGCGTTAGCCGCTGCTGCCGCCTCATCCGTCTGCCCTCCTTCTCCTACGATTTGCTCGCCACTTGGGGTCTTATCGAATCCGGCCTCCGAATCCTTACGCTCCTCACTCACGTCGTCGTTCTCCTTCTTCATGTCCCCCATCTCGTCCGCCTCCTCCATCCGTGCGTCCTTCACAATCTCTTTCCCCGCCTCGCCCTCGTCCAACCGCCTTGCTTCGGAAATGTTACAAAGACAGGGGCTTATAGCAAGGAAGGCCACAAGGGAGAACAATACGAGTGCATGAGGCTTGAAGTTCAAGAACGCCATTTTTCTCTCTTTTATTTTGTTTTTGTAAGACTTTTGAGGATTAGAAGTGTGCTTATTGTTGTAGAGATCAATCGAGATGTGTTGAGGAACGAAAGAGGAGTTGAGATGGATATATAGGCTTCTTAATTCCTATATATAGTTTGGTTCCTTCTTCTTCTTCATTTTTTGACGTACGTGCATGGTTGAAGAATAGTTGATAATCCTTGAAAAGAGGAGGTGTTTGTTTAATTCATCTCCGCGTGATAATGCTCGGTTTTTAATCCAAGTGTCCAGTATTACGATTGATAGGAAGGAAGTTTATTTATTGACTTAAAATGCTCGACATTCCTCAAATTAATCAGGTCTAAAGATAACATGGCAAACGTACCGTCACCCTGGAGTCTCTCACCCGAGACTTCATGATACTATCATGACTGATCAACTAGTGAGTTGATGCGCCAAGCGCAGTATTACTGTGCTTATGATTTTAAGAGACTACGTACCCATGCATGTGAGAATTTTTTTTATTAAAACAAACACTTGTAGGTCGTAGGCTTCAAAAGTTAAATTATGATTATTGAACCTTGAACGACCCATCTTAATTATAGTCATATGTATATATATATGCCTCATGGGTTCATTCAGCCGGGTTTGAGCTCGCGATGATTTTGGATCCGGGTATATCGGACTGCAAGTCAAGTTGGGTCGGTCATGACAAGTTATATATCGTACAAGCTAAGTTTGGATTGGTCAACGGGTCAAGAATGTCAATTTTTATGATTATTAACCTAATAATATGATTAAATAATAATATTTAATAATTCTTGAAGATTTTTATAAAATATAACATAATATTGAAAAAGAAATTTATTTAATCTGCTTATATAATAAATCAGATCAACCCAACCGATCGGGTTAGGTTCGGGTTTGAACCCAATCGCATTTAGGTTAATCTTGTTCGTTTTATTTCGGGTTTTAGGTCTAAATTTTCGAGTTCCAACCCTAAAACTTTAGGTCGAGTTAAGTTTTACTTAGTTGTAGTAATACACGGTGAATTTTGTTAATTTCTAATTTGGTGCATATAATTTCAAACAAATAGGTTATTGGAACAGTAGAAGAGGTAGTTGATATGCACAAGTATGTTGTGTAGACGGGGTTTTAGCATACTTTTAGTGATGTTTTAGGTGCAACTAGGGGAGTTGTGGATCACTGAAGAAGAAGATCCGATGTGCACTATGGACATCACGGAGTTGAAGTGAAAAGAAGATGGAGATGCACGTTATATGGCTGTGGCGACCGTTTTCAGTGCCCGAGAAGATTTCGCCTTTAAACGCGGCGTTTTGCCGTAATGTTATCTTAAACCTTTTGTTAATTCTGATTTTTTTGTTATTTGACGTATTTCTTTCCTTCAACTTAACGATGATTAAACCTTGTTTATAGACTTGGTTTGAGTTTTTGAGTTTTGGATAATGTGTTCTTATTCAAGAATTCTATGGAAAACTACATTTTTTTGGTTAGACAGACAATTGAAGCGTTAATTTGTTTTGATTAATTCATGAGATTTCTAATTCCTTATTTATTGTACGGATCTAATCTATTCTCTTGGTTGAATTATTATTGACTTATTTCAATAACTTCTAGCCTGATCATCTAGGGCTTGTTGTTATTAGGTTATAGCTAGATTTAGAATGTTTCAGGTTGATCATCTCTATTTTATAAGTAGTAACTACATCGTGCTAATATTTGGTTGTATTAGTTTTATGTAGAAGAGAATTGATTTGCAATCTAGGGTAAAAGCTGATTATTTTATCTTAGATTTGTATCCAATTATATTCATGTTCTTGAATGTTGCTATTAAGTTGAATCTTGATAGTTTCATTATTGTTTAGTTAGTTAGGTTTAATACTATTTGGTTGTGTTATTAATTATAGCTGGAAAGGAATTGGAATTTCCATTACATGAGATATTGAATTGAAATCAATGATCAAATTGTCGAGCGAATGTACGTGGATATTTGTGTTAGAAAGTTAATTCACACCAAAATCCCCCCTTTGTTACTTGAGTTTGACACAACTTTCACTTCAAAATATAATTTGTCTTCCGACACCCTTAATTGATAAAAACTATGATTTTAGGTTAGTTTGGATTCTTTGAATGTAATTATTTATAATGACTAAATCTCCGTTATCAGTAGTACTTATAATAATACTTAGGGGATATCCCCCTGCATACTACACGAGGATTTTCACATTCTCTTAATTCTCTTTTCAATTATGAATATTGAAAAAGTTAATTTAAATTTACCACAAGGAAGAGTAAATACAAAATTTGACTAACATTGCACAGTGACTTGGTTAATTACATTTGAAACATACACATAAATGAATATATAATTAACTATCTTAATTAAAACAAAATATGATTTATGATCACGATTAATGAACTATTTTTTACCATGAAGAATCTTACCTACTTGTAAACTTGGAACATTTTACATTAATTGTCATTCCAATTCATTCTTTCCTACACCATATGTATTTATTTATTTAATTTCTTGGAGCACCAAATTGATTGATTAATTTCAAGTATATAATCAGTCACGTATATAATCAATACTACGTATGACATGATGGCCCAAATTAATTAAACAAATTATCCTGCCAAACATTTAACCACCCCCTCAAAATCTAGGCTCTTCCCTCTTCCTTTTCAGTTTTCATCCAAACACGTTAAATAATCTCTTCAAATGCTTAAGCCAATCAAGGATCACAAATCCTTTTCAGTTTTCCTCCCCTCTCATTGAATTACAATTACACCAGGACTCTTCTTCTTCAAATGCCAACTCACTAAGCCAAATTGATTAAACAATCTCTTCAAATCCTTACCAATTAAATATAGAGGCAAACCATGTTCATAATAACCCTTTTAAATTGCAGCTCAAGAGGATTAGGTGAAGGTGCATCCAAGCAATCACAGCACGACTCAACATCTTTCTTTCCGTTCACATGGCGACCCATTCGACATCAACCTCGAACGCCCAAGCCGTTCCTACCTCGACTGCTCCGGTAATGTGTTTTCCCCCCTTAACCTCTTCTCCAACCTGCCAGAATGCATAAACAAAATTGGATGCAGCAAGACCGACAGTATATAACCCAAATTTGAATATGATTTTGTAGGGCCAAGATATTGGCGTCAAAAACATCCCACATCTGTACATTGGGATCCAATGTGAGCTACACATATTGGTATGTCGAATATGGGATGCAACGAGTCGATTTGGAAAATACCTGTCCACAGACTTCTTGGTTTCAGACAATGAGGTATATCTCATACCACATTCAAAATCTGCTTCCACTGCTGTCACTTTGATTCGTCCTCACGGTTTCAAATGTAGGGATTCATCATCCAATGCAGCGTTAAGAGCAACCTCTCCCACCGCTTTGTTCACAAGCTCCAAGAAGGGGCCATCTATAGTTTGAGGGCCTTCAAGGTTGTACCTAACACTGCGACATTCCAAGTATGCAAGGGAAACCATTTCATCATTGAATTGGAATCAACCACGCTTCTGACTAGGATTGAGGCTCCACTGGCCGGATTTGTACGCTACCCCTTCCAAATTACTGCTTTTGATGACATTGCCCTCAACGACAACAGGTTCCTGATTGGTGAGTCCATGTAGCCCTTATAACCCAGCGACTCCCTAAATAGTATTTCAACCCCCTACTAACTTGCATCCTCCTTACATGTTTATTCCCCAGATGTGATAGGGACTGTGACTAACGTCGGGCCCATCAAACCTCCCAAAACGGGTTCCCAACACATGGACTGCTACCTTATGAATCAAGAGTGAATTCATACCTTTCTCAGCTACTTCAGGCTTCTCCATTGACTCCAAAAACATACTAACTCTATTGTAAACTTCTGCAGGGGTACAATCATGAAAGCCACGTTATGGGGCGCTCTCTACAACCATCTGGTAACCCGCAGGAAAGCAACGGCCCCCATGTACAACATCATCCTAACATCCATGAATGTAAAAGAATTCCGGAGTACGCCCCCATTATTTATCATTAAGTTGTTATTTTATTCTGGCGTCCGATCCTTACTAACTTAGACATTTCACCCCTCAGCTGAAGTCTATCTATCCAGCACTTCTGCAACAGCTATCTTTGACATAGAAGACATCCCTCAGCTTGCTGAATTCAAGAAAACAATGCAGTATGTCAAAGATTTATCTAAAGGTGTCGTCTGTGAATATAAATAATATACCTTTGGTCCTTATTACTGCATGCTCTACAGGGCCATCGACTTGGAGGAGGCTGCAAAAAAACAATGGACCCTCTCACAACTCCTCGAATGGGTGAGATCTGGGAAAGACAGAATTGCAAAGGTACCCCCTCAATGCATTCCCCTGTACCACCCTACACTGTCCAAAAAAACTACCTCACCATTAAAACTTACCATGAATGTAGAGATCAGTCACATCAAACTGCAAAGTCAAGATCAATGGCCTTCGACCCAACAAGCTGTGGTACTACTTCTCCTGCAGCCAGAACAATTGCAAAAAAGGTGTCACCCGTTCTGGCCGTAGTTTCCTATGCTACTCATGCAACCAAATAATTGAGTACCCAAAGATTTGGTACTGTTTATACAAAATGGTTTTCCCTACATTATGAAAAAAACAGTGATAGCAAAGAAGATGGCGATACTCCACAAGATGTCGAAGATCTTTTGACGACTCCAATTCAAGGTCCGATTACAAGAAGTCGAGCCAAGAATATCATGAGAGGGACAACCTTGGCCCTTGAGTGTTTATCTTCGAGGCTTGAAGAGAGTTCCAAGAAGAAGCCGGTAATGTTGCTTGAAAGCCGGGGAAACGAAGCCGTCGTCAGCCAAGTAGGCTCCCAAGATCGACCCCCCCCAGGGTCGAGATCGACCCCCCCAGGGGTCGAGCCTGGATGAGCCAAATTCATCCTCTCAGGATCGACCCTAACATGGGTCGAGATCGACCCCCCCTTGGGTCGATCTCGAGATGCGGACGAGCCGAATCGACGGGCTTTCCTTATTTCGTTAATTTGGAAACTCTTATCTTGTATTTATCTTTATTTTAGGATAGTTATGAGGGAACCCTAGATACTATAAATTGCTTTAATTCTGCCTCTTTTATTTTCAGCGTATTTTGAGAAGAGAACAGAGTTCTCTTCCTGCGCCCTTTTGAAACCTTTGTTGTTTGGATTGAGTTGAATCAAGAGTTGTTGATTTGGTTTGCAATTGCCTTCATCCTTGTTCTCGTTCGTGTGTGTTCCGAATCAATTGTGCGAGTTCTTCAAGGATTGTACAAGACGAGCCTCGTCCAAAGCCTAGATCCTACAATCGCTTCCGAGGCCGACAATCTACCCGGGTTGTCGTGCATCAAGTGGTATCAAGAGTCATCCGACTTTGAGTACGAGTTAAGTCATATAAATCCTTGTTTCTTACTTCGCAATTTGCAACTTTTGGTTCAAATCCTCCACTAGTTTGCCGTTAGGTGTTGTTCGCAGGGAAGAAGTTCGAACCCTAACCCATAAGGTCGATCTCGACCCTACCTTGGTCGTGCTCGACCCTCCTCTGCCCATTGCCGATTTTGTTCTTGCTACTTTTGGGGTTCGAAACCTAGGTTTTACTACCTTGCGAGTGTGTGCCATTCCTTTGATATCAATTTGCATTGCATAAGTTTAATTTGGAATTTTTATTGCACTTGTTGTCGATTGAAAGTTCCATAGAGTAAATTTGACTTGTTTGCATTGCTTAATGTCGAACTTAATGGCTACAGTTTGCTTGTCTTCTCTTGCATCGTTTGTTTCATCCATTAGCTCCTAGTTAGTTTCATTGGTAGTTGTATTTTTTAAAAAAATAAAAATAAAAAAATCTGAGTTAGTAACCGGTACACATCTTAGTAATTTGTGTTGAACAAAAAAAAAAAAAAAAAAACGCACCTTTCTACCCTAGCTAGTCGAGCATCCACATTGTTACTTACTTTGGTTGTTCGATTACTTGCATATTTGTTTTGGCTTGTAGTTCAATTTTTGCTTTGCTTACTTGTCTTGTTGAAGGAATTCGATTCTTTTGATAAACATTTGCATATTCTTCATTTGCTTGTGTTTTCATTTTGATATCTCTTTCCTTACCTAACCTTGAGTGAAGCTTGCCTAGTCACCTATTTGAACTAAAACTTGTGAATTGTGATTAACAAAGAACAAGTTTTGGCTTAACTAGTTGCTCTAGTTGTTTACTCCTTGAACACTTTACTTGGGTATCTTGCTATCTTTGTAGGCATGTCGGACGACACGGCTAATTCTAAGACATCGGCTCTTGGTGTCTCTAAGGAGATTGCAGACTTTGTGGCTCGTGCCATAGAGGAGGGAATTGTTCGAAAGTACCCTCGCATTGCTCAGGTGGCGGAGGAACACCTTGAAGCTCGGTTCAAGACCATTGACCAACAATTTGAGGGCGTAAGAAGTGACATCGCTGGGCTGTCACAAAAGTTCGATCATGTAGGAGAGCAATTGACGGCTCTCACAAGTGCCTTGCTACCGGGGAAGCCTAATGCGGATCGGTCACCAAGCTCTCTCCATCACCAATCGAGAGCCATGACCGAGAGCTCATCTCAAGCTCTACCGCTTTTACCACCATTGGAGCAACAAGTTTCTACACCAACACCCATGGCGTCGCTTCCCTACGACTACAAGGGAAAGAATGTGATGATTGAGCATGAGCATCTACAAACGATTACATCATCATTGCCTCTTCTTCACATTGGCTCAACACCTTACCCTCAAGAGGCGAATCCAAAGTATGGGTACGTGTCTAACCAACAGTCCATACCTTTTTCTACTAACTCTTCGTTGCCTCGTGTGTCTACTTTTAGGAAACAGGTTCCCGAACAACAACACTACCAACAAGAGGGGACCTTCCCTAGGCAATACAGGAACGAGGAGGAGGAGATGGGCGATTGGGAAGCATTGCCACCCAATTGGCAAAACGCTTACCAAAGACCCGATGAGAACTTCTTTGGGGATGTGGACAAGGTGGAACACCTACCAAGGCCCATTTACACCGACCGGAGAGCTGCCCACAACAACAACCAAGCGGCGCAAGCAGGGCGCCAAAGTGTGAAGATCAAGATTGAGAAATTTGATGGGGAGCTCGAACCGGAGAAGTACTTGGAGTGGGAGCGAGACACCCACCATGTACTTGATCATCTCGGCTACTCTGAAACCGAGAAGGTTGATGTGGTGACGTTCCACCTCACCGGGCCAACTCGTTCTTGGTGGTATCGCCAAAAGGACGAGAGGATGAGGCGGAGATGGCCACCAATTGAGACATGGAACCAGCTTAAGTACATCATGAAGAAGAAGTATGTGCCCGAGGAACACGTCGAGCACATGAGGTTGCGTGTAGCTACATGCAAGCAAGGGTTGAAAACGCCTAAACAATACTTCAATGAGCTTGAAGACTTGAGTTCTAAAGCTGGAATCCACCATACCCAACAATCCATAAGGACACAATTCATGGCGGGCTTGAACCAAAACATTCGGGATGTATTGGAGATACAACAAATCAAGGATGTGCAAACCTTGGTCCATTCAGCCCAACTCTACTACAACCAACTCCAACGGAGGAAGAAGGAGGCGTGGAGTTCCACAACACCACGTAGGTATGGATCTAATCCTAATTCTTCTTTTCCTTCTAGCCCTTCCATGCAGCCTCGGGGAGTCTCCAACTCGCCGAAAACAGGCCAACAAGAGTCACGCAAGCCAACCGTTGGCAACTCCTCGGCGCAAAGAACAAGCGAGGTGAAATGCTTCAAGTGCCAAGGGAGAGGCCACATTGCTCGTGATTGTAGGAACACAAAGACCGTCGCATTTACCGCCCAAGGTTATGTGACCGATGAGGAGGAAGGTGAGGAGGCTCCACCACAAGTGGAGGAGGGACATGAGAGTGGAGAGCCATTAGTGGACGAGTACATACATCCGGAGGAAATGGAGCAAGCCTATTGCTACGTCAACCAACGTGTACTCACCATTAGGGAGGCTCCACGAGAGGACCAAAGAGAGAACATTTTCCATACAAGGTGTACGGTACGTAATCAATGCTTGAATATGATAATTGATAGTGGTAGTTGTTGCAATCTTATCAATGCTAGAGTTGTAGACCACCTTCAATTACCGACTACACCTAGGACCATTTCTTATGGCTTAAATGGAATTAATGATGCGGGATCTTCTAATCTTGTCACTCATACTTGCACCGTGCATATATCCATAGACTCTTATAATGATGTTATTGTTTGTGATGTCACTAGTATGGATTGCACTCATATCTTGTTAGGTAGACCATGACTTTTTGACAATAGAGTTATCTATGATGGGTACCTTAACACTTATGCTTTTAACCACAATGGGAGGAGACTTACTCTTCTACCCTTGAGTCCTCAACAAGTTTTGCAGGAACAGGTTCGTCGCAGCCAAGCTAGGGCGTTGGATGAGGCAAGACGCGCAAGCGAAGCGCAACATTCAACCACACTCGACGGCGAGCAACGAACCAACAAAGAGGACGGGCGTTCTAATAAGCAACTTGAGCAAGGGAGGCCTAAATCGGAGGAGCTTTCTAGCACTTCAAAGGCCTCACAACAAGAGAACAAACGCCCACAAAAGAAAAACCAAGCGGGCATTCAAGGGAAAGTAGAGCACCGCTCGTCATACCAAGGAAACCACCCGGTGCCACTCTCAGGTTCGACCCAACAGGGGTCGAGATCGACCCTAAGGGGGTCGGTCCTGACAACCTCCCTATTGCCATCCTTAGGATCGACCATGGGAGGGTCGAGCTCGACCTTAAATGGGTCGATCCTGAAGCAAGCGTCCCCTGTTTCCGGAAGTCCGAAGCCTCCCGATCGAGCCTGCTTCATACTCATTCAAAAGGAGCTTAGTGTCCTAAACGTGGTCAATATGATTGTTCCCAAGTGTGTGCTAGATGTTCTCCAGGACTTTCAAGATATCATGCCCGAAGAGCTACCAAAAGGGCTTCCACCGATTCGGGGCATCGAGCACCAAATTGACCTAGTGCCGGGCGCTTCACTACCCAACCGTGCAGCCTATAGAGCAAGTCCCGAGGAGACAAACGAGCTGCAACGACAAATCAGGGAATTGATGGACAAAGGCTATGTGCGGGAGTCCATTAGTCCATGTGCCGTACCGGTCATACTTGTGCCCAAGAAGGACGGTAGCTGGCGTATATGCGTTGATTGCCGGGCGATCAACCAAATCACAGTTAAGTATAGACATCCTATCCCTCGTCTTGATGATATGCTTGATGAATTGTATGGTGCTTGTTTCTTTTCAAAGATTGATTTAAGGAGCGGGTATCATCAAATTCGCATGAAAGAGGGGGATGAATGGAAAACTGCGTTTAAAACTAAGTATGGCTTATATGAATGGTTAGTTATGCCTTTTGGTCTTACAAATGCACCTAGTACTTTTATGAGGCTAATGAACCATGTGTTGAGAAAATACTTAGGGAAATTCGTAGTTGTCTACTTTGATGACATTCTTATCTATAGTAAAACCTTGGATGATCATGTAGAGCACTTGAGACATGTGTTAGAGTGTTTAAGAAGTGAACAATTATTTGTTAACTTTAAGAAATGCTCTTTTTGCTCGGAATCTACCGTTTTCCTTGGTTTTGTGCTTTCCAGGAGAGGTCTTCAAGTAGACGAGTCAAAGGTGAAAGCGATCATGGAGTGGCCACAGCCCACAACACCCACGATGGTGAGATCGTTCTTGGGATTGGCGGGTTTCTATAGGAGGTTTGTGAAGGGGTTTAGCTACATAGCCGCGCCCTTACATGAACTTACTAAGAAGAACGCTAGTTTCATTTGGACGGAGGAGCATGAGAGAGCTTTTCAAGCTCTCAAGGGGAGTCTCACCAACGCACCACTTCTTCAACTTCCGGACTTCATGAAGACATTTGAGGTGGAAGTAGACGCATACGGCCATGGCATTGGAGGCGTGTTGACGCAAGGAGGCAAACCCGTGGCTTACTTTAGTGAGAAATTGCACGGGGCCGAGCTCAACTATCCTACATACGACAAGGAACTCTTTGCCTTGATAAGGTGCCTCAAGACGTGGCAACATTATCTATGGCCCAAAGAGTTTGTCATCCATTCGGACCATGAGGCGTTGAAGTACCTCAAGAGCCAAGCAAGGTTGAACCGGAGGCATGCAAGATGGGTGGAGTTTATGGAAACCTTTCCATATGTGGTCAAGTACAAGAAGGGCAAGGATAACATCATCGCCGATGCCCTTTCAAGGAGGTATATCTTACTTTCTAGTTGTGATGCTAAGATACTTGGTTTTGCTTTGATTAAAGAATTGTATGCTAGCGATCCTTTCTTTGGTGACATATTTAATCAATGCATGACTAAGGGACCTTTCAATGCTTACTTTGTTGATGATGGATACTTGTTTAAAAGTGGGAAATTATGCATACCATTGTCTTCAATTCGTAGGCTTTTGACTAGAGAAGTGCATGAGAGTCGTGGACATAGGGGAGTTGATAAGACTTTAAGTGGATTAAAGGAACATTACTTTTGGCCTAACATGAGTAGATATGTGCAGAAATTTGTCAAAAGTTGTGTTGTTTGTGTTAAAGCAAAGTCTAGATTGAACCCCTTTGGATTGTATCAACCTTTGTCTATTCCTAGTGCACCTTGGCATGATATTTCTATGGACTTCATTGTTGGTTTGCCTAGGACAAGAAAAGGTAGGGATAGCATTTTTGTGGTAGTTGACCGATTTTCTAAGATGGCTCATTTCATACCTTGTCATACTACCGATGATGCTTCTATGATTGCGGATTTGTTCTTTAAGGAAGTTGTTCGTTTGCATGGTGTGCCATTGTCTATTGTGTCTGACCGTGATGCAAAATTCTTGAGCTACTTTTGGAAGTGTCTTTGGTGTAAGTTAGGTACAAGGTTACTTTTCTCCACCTCATGCCATCCTCAAACGGATGGGCAAACTGAGGTCACAAATCGTACCCTTGGTGCTTTACTTAGAACTATGATTAAGACTAACCTTAAACGTTGGGAAGAAGTTTTGCCTTTTGTGGAATTTGCTTACAACAGGTCAGTCCATTCCGCGACACAACGGACTCCTTTCGAGGTGGTGTATGGCCTCAACCCGACGACGCCAAGCGATATGGTGCCACGTCCTTACAAGGAGAAGCCAAGTGAGGATGCTTTGGATCGTGTTGCTTGGATCAAGCGGCTGCATGAGGATACTAGACGCCACTTGGAGAAGAAGTCTGAAAGGTACAAAGCATTGGCGGATCGTGGAAGAAAGGAGATGCTATTTGAGGAGGGTGATCTCGTATGGGTTCACCTAAGGAAGGATAGGTTTCCACATGCTAGGGACAACAAGCTTAAGCCAAGAGGAGATGGACCCTTCCGGGTCAAGAGGAAGATGGGGCCAAATGCATATGAGTTGGAGTTGCCCGACGACTACAATGTCCATCCTACGTTCAATGTTTCGGACTTGTCACCATACACCCCTGACGACGACTCCGACATCGAACCGAGGACGGTTCGACTTCAAGTGGAGGAGAATGATAGCAAAGAAGATGGCGATACTCCACAAGATGTCGAAGATCTTTTGACGACTCCAATTCAAGGTCCGATTACAAGAAGTCGAGCCAAGAAGATCATGAGAGGGACAACCTTGGCCCTTGAGTGTTTATCTTCGAGGCTTGAAGAGAGTTCCAAGAAGAAGCCGGTAATGTTGCTTGAAAGCCGGGGAAACGAAGCCGTCGTCAGCCAAGTAGGCTCCCAGGATCGACCCCCCCCAGGGTCGAGATCGACCCCCCCAGGGGTCGAGCCTGGAAGAGCCAAATTCATCCTCTCAGGATCGACCCTAACATGGGTCGAGATCGACCCCCCCCCCCCTTGGGTCGATCTCGAGATGCGGACGAGCTGAATCGACGGGCTTTCCTTATTTCTTTAATTTGAAAACTCTTATCTTGTATTTATCTTTATTTTAGGATAGTTATGAGGGAACCCTAGATACTATAAATTGCTTTAATTCTGCCTCTTTTATTTTCAGCGTATTTTGAGAAGAGAACAGAGTTCTCTTCCTGCGCCCTTTTGAAACCTTTGTTGTTTGGATTGAGTTGAATCAAGAGTTGTTGATTTGGTTTGCAATTGCCTTCATCCTTGTTCTCGTTCGTGTGTGTTCCGAATCAATTGTGCGAGTTCTTCAAGGATTGTACAAGACGAGCCTCGTCCAAAGCCTAGATCCTACAATCGCTTCCGAGGTCGACAATCTACCCGGGTTGTCGTGCATCAAACAGCAACGAACCAACTGTCGTAAAACTTACACTGTTCTTATTCTTTTCAAAGCTACAAGGTGCAGTTGGAGGTCCAGGATACAACTGCCTCAACTGTTGTAACACTATTTGATGAAGTCGCAGAGGCTTTGACAAAGACGCCAGCTGAGAAGTTACTACAACAGATTTCAGTGAGTGAAATTCCACCCACCTAACCAATGTGCAAATAGTATAATGCATGTGTACCTGAGAGGAGACTAATTTCACGTACCTTTATCCGCAGGACAACGACGACGAACCAACCATGCCCCAAGACTTGCAAAAGCTTATCAACAAAGAGGTCGTTCTGGAGTTGAAGACCTACACTTACTACAACCACGGAGAATTTGAAAGCTTCACTTGCAGCAACGTTGTTGGGTTCCATGAGGATGATGGTGCCAACCCAAGTAAACGGCCACGTGAAGAATCAGCTGTGGCAGACACCAAATCAGCAAACAACCAGGCTGCTAAGATTCTGTGAGTCAACTCCCACGTACCCCCATACTTATGCCTTTACAAACACAACTCTAATTTCAATCATTTCTCAATCCACAGTTGCCATGAAAATGGAAGGAACAAGATCAAATCCTAAATGCAAGGAGAAAAAGTGATCTATTAGTGTGGCAAGCATCCAACCTAGCTATAAAAGGAGTCAGATTTTCCATTAGGGCCTCTAATTATTTTTCAAGTTTAAATGTCTATGAATAATGAACCTCATCACCAACAAAGGTTCCTACTAGACTTAGCTACTACTAAGATGATGCTATGTTTGTCTTCTCTGTAAGTCTATCAAAATAAATAAAAATATGAGTGATGCCTTTTCTACTACATTGTTGATGCTATGCTTACATAAAAAAACACATGCACTCTCATACAATCCAGTTTCTACACCAAAAACGTTATTTACAAAAGTCTAAATGGATACTGCATAACGCTGAACAGTCTTTGCCAACAGCCTTCATAAGCATACCCAAAAGGAAAATCGAGATTCGTTGACAAAGTTATACAGACTTTATCACACTAAATACTAACAAAGAAAATCTGGCCCTAATATCCTATCAACTATAAGCCTAAATTTCTATGGTTAACATATTCACACGTTACAACTAAATTTCAAACCCATGATTTCGCATTAAGAATACATTCAGTGCCCGACACATTTACCTGGAAGTGCTACTTGAGATTTGGTGAATTCAATCTAGCTAATCCAGTTCCATGTAGCTTTCATGTTTGTTTTTGGATACTGGAAAAAAAAAAAAAAAAAAATTAAGCAAATGCAGAATTTTATCCGCACATCAGACTTCATGGGTGTAAGATATAGTTAGTATACAAGCATTTGGCTACACAACCATCATCAAGCAAATGAAGAATTATACATTACGAGGTCCCTCAATATTTTTTTTTCTAGGAAATTGCCTCATTGTTAAGACTTTATTAATCTTTACATTCTTTTCCTTCATCTTTTTGGTCTTTTATTTATCCACCTTAAGCACAGTGCCTACTATAGTCTCCATCAATACTTTTTCCTGCAAAGAACAAGATGACAGCAGCTGGAAGAAATCCAAAAGACATTAATCCAAAACTCTGTTAATCATTTGCTTCCCTATGACCACCCTAACACCTTCTTCCTTTTCTTATCCTAATAATAACTACATAAAAACTGCTAATCTTCATATATTAATTTCATACATTAATGTTTTTTACTATTACAAACTGAAATTATAATTTATTTCTTTTATTGATGCTTTAAACTACCGTCAGTTACATACTTCATCAATACCTTTTCGTATTCCAGATTAAATTCCAGGAGACAAAACCTATATTCTTACATGTCAAGCAGCGTCTGAATTCCCTGAGCATGCATACAACATGAGAACTCAATCAAAGACGACAGATGGAGGTATGATTACAATCCTCCAACAAATAGAACATTAGCATTATAATATATAATCGCCTAATCATGTTACATTCACTACCAGATATGCTGCCACAATTTGGACGTGTAGATGTGCCATGCCAAATCTGGTCACATACAAGGAGAAGGGTAGATCGGAAAATTCAAAGCATTTGCGCTCTTAAGCTGATCACTCCAGGTAATCAACACTCTACCAACAGTGACTATGGATTTGTTCTATACAAATTAACAACTCCCTCAATAACTTACCTGGATACTTTTTCACGATTGTCAGGGAATGAAGGTTACCCAAGAAATATTTCAGACATACCACACCAACAGTCAGAAGCCTCCTATGGTAAGCACCAGAAACCATATTTTAGTAATACAACATCCCAGAACATGAATGTAACACACCCACTACCCAATTCAGCTAATGGTCTTGCTTACTTCTTAGTACAAGAGCCCTAACCTAAGCACTTGCATATACACCATACAATTGCAGCTGCATTGCCCACATTTGGAGGATTAAATATGCCCTTACAATTGTGCCTACAAACAATGACAACGACAGATGGCAAAATCAGAAGCATGTGTGGTCTTAAATTGATGAATACAACAGGTAAACACTATTGAACCCACTACAGCAACATTATTCACTTGGTTCAGGACCCCAAATTGAATACCCTACCGATCAAAAATTATGTGATTTGTAGGAAGGAGCCATGAACCAGGTACACCACATCCCAAACACTTGCCAGCAGCATTCACATCAACCAGTGAGTTACTAAACTACCCTTCAATGCAATAAGGTCAAATATTTTGCAACTTAATGGTTTGATGCAAAACAGATGCAAACGTGGCCTACAACAAACTGAACTCAGAAATACGCAAATGTCGCTTTTGCGATGCATCAATGTGGTATGAAGAAAGAGCAAAGAAGAATGTAAGAGCTGAAAATATCACCTTCTCCTTATGTTGTCTAGAAGGCAAGGTCAGACTACCCAAACTGAGGGAAACACCGGAACCATTACAACAACTGTTGTCTGACAACACTGGTACCGGCGATACATTTAGGCAACAAATCAGGGTTTACAACAGCATGTTTTCATTCACATCTTTTGGGGCTAAGATTGATGATACAATTAATCACTCAAAAGGACCATATACCTTCAGAATATCTGGCCAGAACTACCACCGATTTGGCTCCCTTATTCCAGACGAAGGAAATCCCCCCAGATATGCACAGTTATACTTTCATGACACGGCGAATGAGGTCCACAATAGAATGACATGTTTTAACCAAGATAATGCCAACATTGACCAATCCATAGTTCAACGCTTGATTGACATGTTGGACCGCCATAGTTCTGTTGCCCGGGCTTTTAGAATGGCCAGAGATTGGGCCAGAGAACATGATATGTTCAACTTCAAGTTAAAGCTCATAGGACATAGGCAGCAAACACAAAGACAATATAATTCTCCTACCGTATCAGAAGTGGCAGCCTTGATTACAGGAGACTTAGGATAGTCTGATGCACCTAGAGATGTTTACATTGAAAGCAAAACAGGAGGACCTCAAAGAATTTCAGATTTGCACCCTCTTTACATGGCTCTTCAATATCCGCTCCTATTTCCTTATGGAGAGGACGGGTATCATGAAAACATCTCATATGAAAGCAACACCGGTAGGCGAAAGACGAAAAGAGGATGTGTAACAATGAAAGAGTTCTACGGGTACAGAATACAACAGCGAACCACTGAAGGCACAACAGTAATAAATGGCGGAAGATTGTTTCAACAATACCTGGTAGATGCCTATACTGCTATAGAAGAACTAAGACTGCGATGGGTGAATCTGAACCAAGATACATTGAGAGCAGATTTGTACCAAAACATTTGTGATGCAGTTACAAGAGGAGATACTGACGCAAAATCAATTGGGAAAAGAATCGTACTACCATCAAGCTTCACTGGCAGCCCCCGCTACATGATACAGAACTACCAGGATGCCATGGCACTATGTCGAGCACTAGGGAATCCGGCTTTGTTCATTACGTTCACGGCTAATCCAAAATGGGAAGAAATCGGCCAAATGCTTTCAGAAATGAGAGGGGAACACACAGCAGATCGGCCGGATATTATGACTCGCCTATTCAAACTCAAGCTAGCTCAACTAATGGAAGATATCAAAAAAGGCGGCATATTCGGGAAATGTGAAGGCTGTGAGTTTTAATATATGCATGATTTAACTGTTTTTTTAGTTGCACTGTTTATTTACATATTTAACTATTCTGACATGTGAAGGCTGTGAGTTTTAATATATGCATGATTTAACTGTTTTTTTAGTTGCACTGTTTATTTACATATTTAACTATTATGACACAAATAATCTCATAAAAAACAGGTGTGTACACAATTGAATTTCAAAAAAGAGGCCTCCCACATGTCCATATCTTAGTATGGCTAGATGAAGACAGCAAGGCAAAGGCGACAGAAAACATCGATGACATCATATCTGCAGAAATCCCATGTCAAAAAACAGACCCAATTGCATACAAGTTAGTCACTGATCACATGATGCATGGCCCATGTGGTGAGCAAAACCCTAAAGCTCCATGCATGAATGATGGTCAATGCAACAAAAAATTCCCAAAGCCATTTTACTCAGAAACAACAATAGATGCTGATGGGTTCCCAGTATACAGAAGAAGAAACAACGGTGTGAAGGTTAGGAAGGGGAGGGCAGAGCTTGATAACAGATATGTTGTCCCTTATAACCGTTACCTGTTGTTGAAATATCAATCACACATCAACGTTGAATGGTGTAACAGGGCTAGGGCAATCAAATATCTTTTCAAGTACATAACTAAAGGTCCGGATAGAGCTACCGCATTGTTCGTAACCAGCAGTTCATCGTCTGAAGAAGGACAGCAAACAAAGGTCATAGAAGTAGATGAAATTAAAAAATATTTGGATTGCAGATATCTCTCTTCATGTGAAGCTGTTTGGCGAATTTTCGGGTTTGACATTAACCATTGTACTCCATCCGTAATATGTTTAACCTTCCATCTACCAAACCAAAATGCTGTGACCCTTCATGATTCACAAACCCTACCAGCCCTACTACACAGAGAAAGGATAAAAACAACGATGTTTACTGAGTGGTTTACCTTGAACAGAACTGACCCTGATGCAAGACAATACACATATGCTGAGCTACCACAGAAATATGTGTGGGATGAAAAAGAAAAACACTGGAAACAGAGATCAAGGTGTAGAACAATCGGCCGGATAGTTTACTCCTACCCAGCATCTGGAGAACGGTACTTCTTGAGAATTCTTCTCAATATTATAAAAGGCCCCACGTCCTATGAAGATATAAGGACTGTAAATGGGCGCACCTACGAAACTTTCCGGCAAGCTTGTTATGTACGAGGAATGTTAAATGATGACAAGGAATGGACAGAAGCCATAGAAGAGGCCAAGTTATGGGCCACACCGGGTCAGTTGAGGGAGTTGTTTGTGACAATGATATTGTTTTGTGATGTTAGCAACCCTGGACAGCTGTGGGAGGCAAGCTGGGAAGCACTATCAGAAGACATTCTTTACCGAAAGAGAAAACAATTCAGATTCCCGAATTACCATTTATCAGAGGCTCAACTTAAGAACTATTTTCTGCTGCTTATTCAAGAAATATTGGAGCGAAATGGTAAATCATTATCAGATTTCTCTGATCTACCTAAACCAGATACGAGCCTGTTGACAACTATGGACAATCGACTAATACAAGAGGAACTGAATTACAGCTGCACAGAACTGGCTGCAGAACATGAAACCCTATTCAACTCCTTGAATAGTAAACAAAGACATATATATGAAAAAGTGCTCACTTCTGTAGGCAAGCAGGATGGTGGTTTCTACTTCGTCTATGGGGCAGGCGGCACAGGGAAAACATTCCTATACAGAACAATACTAGCTCGCTTAAGATCAGAAAGGAGCATTGTCCTTGCAGTGGCGTCATCAGGTAACGGACTATGAATTAAGATTCTGAAATTAAAGATTTTAACGGGAACACTATTTCTATGTCAGCATGAAACTAACGACCATTATATGCAACTAGGTATTGCTTCATTGCTACTCCCAGGCGGAAGAACCGCGCACAGTAGGTTCGTGATTCCGTTAGAATTATTAGAAAACAGTACTTGTGGAATCAATCAAAACACACACTTCGCTCAACTCATACACCAAGTCAAATTGATCATTTGGGACGAAGCCCCGATGACCCAGAGGTACGCGTTTGAAGCTCTAGATAGAACATTGAGAGATATACGAAGTATCAATGAAGACGAAAACAGCAGAAAATTATTTGGTAGGGTGCCAGTACTTTTAGGGGGGATTTCAAGCAGATCTTACCAGTCATACCAAAGGGGAGGAGACAAGACATTGTACAGGCATGTATAAATCGCTCTCCCTTATGGAAGCACTGTCATCTACTCAAACTAACACAAAGTATGAGGGTAGTCGAAAGAAATAGCAACGGTAACATTGATCATACAAAGCAAAACTTCAACAAGTGGCTACTACAGGTTGGGGATGGCCAACTCCCAGCCGTAGCCAAGCAAGGAGAAGATGAGCCTACATGGATCGAAATACCTAAACAATTCCTCCTTCAACCAGGAACAGAACCAATCCAGCGAATTGTGGATGAAATATACTTTGACTTTGAGACAAACCAAACTGATCCAGAATACCTACAGCAAAGAGCTATTCTCACTCCTCTAAATGAGGATGCTGATGAAATCAATGATCACATGTTCAGAAAAATAAAGGGCAAGGTAAAAATGTATGCCAGCTCAGATGAAATCTGCATGGCATCTACTGACACAGCTGACCAGGAGCACATGTTCCCCGTGGAATTTCTTAACAGTCTCACTTTTCCAGGTATATCACATGATGCCCCAAATTAAACAAACCTACATTACTAACGTGGAACGAATACATTAATCTCAACTCCAAATGCAGGAATGCCACCACACAACCTACAACTAAAGGAAGGGTTACCGGTCATGCTATTACGGAATTTAAACCCCAGTAAAGGACTATGCAATGGAACAAGACTGATCATTACACGTTTAGGTGAGTGGGTGGTGGAGGCAAAAATCATAACAGGAGATGAAAAAGGGACGAAGGTCATCATCCCAAAAAATAACACTTACGTCTACAAAATCAAAATGGCCTTTCATCATGAAGCGCAGGCAATTCCCGCTTAAAGCTTGCTTTGCCATGACAATAAACAAAAGTCAGGGCCAATCCCTAAAGCATGTCGGGATGTACTTGCCAAAACCGGTTTTCAGCCACGGCCAGCTATACGTAGGGATGTCTAGAGTCACAGATCCAAATGGCCTCAAGATCCTAATACTTCCAACAGGGAACCAAACCAGAAATATAGTCTTCAAGGAAGCCTTCAACAACTTACATGAACCCAACCAGGTAATACCCAACTCTTGCTATTCTACATACAATCTGCACTCTCAAACAACTACGCATTTTTCATAGTATCCCACTACTGCCCCTACTAAAATTTTAGACATTTTGAAACAGGAATAACAACTGTGGTGGCTGCAACCAGTTCTTCAATAAATGTCATGGCATGTATGCTCACGCCAAATAAATAGCAATAGCAATTTCAAGTATATAATTATAACATGGTTCTATGGAATTATCAATCAGGTGGTCACAAAAACTGATATGAAGCAAAGAGTCACACCTCATCTGCAGATCGACAGAGGAGAAATGTTGTTATCGCACACTGTACTGCCCCCTTCCATTGTTTTATGTTGGTTTCAATGCATCATACTTACACCGACACTGATCGGGAGCAAAAATTCATCAAAAACATCACTTTCGACCTGCACAAAACACATGACATCAACTCAGCTCTAGAGAGTTCATGTCAAACAGTAATTTTCGATCCCCAATTTCAAGAAATACATGTACAACTACCATTGTTTGACTTCTATCTCAATTGGAACTACATGCTGCTAGGTCAAAATACAAATAGTGAATTGGTGACTTAGATAATGTCAGGAGTTTAGAAAATGCTTGGGGAGAGGAAAAACCTAATGGGTAGTTTATCGTCACTTCAGGTTTCCAGCCAGTTCTTTGGCAGTAAACAAATTCCAACATCAGATTTGGAACCAAATCTGGCCAAGATCTATAATTATAGACAAGAAAACAGCATACTTCACACATAGGTTTGGAACCAAATTCAGCGGTGAAAGGCCGGTTGAAGGTCGTCGGTCGCGCCAGCGTTGGGATCGACAATGGTGATCTACAGGCGGCGACGGAGTTCAGGCGCGTCGTGGTCAACGCGCCCACCGCTAACACAATCGCCGCTGCTGCGCACGGGATCGCGTTACTTACCTCCATCGCCATCGATGGGATGATAACAACTGCCAGGCTAGACAGAGACTGAGGGACTGAGGGACAGCGAGACAGAGGGAGAGAGGAAACACGATAACAGGGAAAAAAAAGGAACCCACATAAGCTAAAAATAAAACAAAGAAATAAGGACATTACGGGAGAAAAAGAAAACTACAACCAACAGCGAGTAAAAATGCCGCCTAAATTACTAAAGAGACAAATAAATTATGACAGCATTATACTCAAAAAAAAAAAAACCAGCTTGGCTGTAACACCACATTCAAACTACGTGTAAAAATTACATGTATAATTTATGAATTTATAAATGTGATACTCCCTCCGTCCCTATATTTTTTTTATTTTTTTTGAAAAGGTAAAAATTCGGAGTACCAAATAAATTTGGTAGTCCGAGAGGCCGGAAGACGGCAGCCGTGAACGGCTTGGAAACTCAAAAAGAGCCACAAATGGCAAGCAAGATGGACGAAAAAAATGACAAATTTTCAAAAAGAAGGAACAAAGGAAGTTTGGAATCGGGGTGAGTAAAGCACTAAAATAGTGCCGCCGGCATCAAGTCGACCCATCCTTGGGTGTGCGAATGGACAGCTGACGTTCCCTCCACCAAGATGAAGGATCTTCAGAAGTCTCTAAACACCAAGCGACTTGGCCTAGACAAACTCGGTCCGAAAAGTTCCAAACGAAACTCCGACTTTTCAAAAATTTATACAGATTGGAACACAAGTCATCCTACTTTGAGTTAGTGTTGCGGGCATAAAAAATCCCACATGTTTCGATTTTCTCGTGTACTTGCTTGTCGTAATTTTGGTGCAAAACCATTCTTTATAGCCATTCAACCTGTTTAAACAGATTCTTATGAAGATCATCAAAGAGTTTTTACTTTTGTCTGATTCAAGTTCTTGTTCTTGTGTAATACAAATGACATAGTAACTAGATTTCATATTTGAGATTCTCAATTGATCATTCATCGGATAATCCGATGTAAGCACCCCATCTTGATTTCTCAATGTCCTTATGTTCATTTACCCAGTTTTCAGGGAGAGTTGCTCCATCTTTTTCATGTAGAGGAATTTGGAATATCCTCCAATTTGATGTTTATATTTAGTGGACTAACATGCATTTCTTTTAAATTGGACCATTTGATAATTTGCATTGCTGAGCCATAATTCACACACCCCATTAGTAGGTATTTTTCCATGCACTACAAAGCAAATAATTTTTAAATTTCCAGATGCATAGCTCGTTGCATACCATTTGACCCAAATTACTAGGTATCATCCTAGCATTCTTACACATAAACAAAGTGACATCATTGTAAGAATACAGGTGCCAGAAACATATACAACACAAGATTTCTTGATTATGATCATAATACATAATATATCCAAACCAAGTAACTTTTTCTTTGTTCAAATCAGCACCTCTATATGTGGTTTTCTCAACCATAGTGTGCTTTGGGTCAATTTGTTCAATAGCTGCTCCAAGAGAAGATTGTTCAAGAACTCCTTTGTCAGAACATTGTTCAATAAGTCATTGTTCATAAGAGGGTAGAGATGGCAGTACAGAAAAGTATGTTTGTCCATGACTACTTCCCACAAACACCACACAAAGGTGGTTGGATTTGTTCCCCTTGATTTGTCTTGGGCTTTGAGGCCGTGAAGGTTTTCTAGAGAAGGGTGCACTTTTCCCGACTCCCTCTTCCATCAGACGTTGTAGGCGGAGAAGAATCCGCACACTCGCTCTCCCCCTCTTGTCCCCTTGATGCCTCCATGGATCAGATCTAGTTGGATGTGCCTTGGAAATTGTCGCAGCCTTGGAGATTCACTCTTTCGCTTTCGATCGTATGACTTACGGTGTCTCGGTTCGGCGCTCTTTATTTTCGGCCAATTTTTGATGAAGAAGCCCAACCGATTCGGCTTCCAGTTGGTCTCACGCTTGGTTATAGAAGGGGCTAGATGGATTGTTGTTCCAATTAGGAGGAGATTGAGTAGGAGATTTGCAATTTTAGGGTTTAGAAATTGGGGGCGTAAGAAAATCGCCATTCTCAGGCTTGGGTTGGGGGTGGGGGGGTGAGAGGGCAGAGTTTTCTTTTCTCGGCTTCACGTGGATTGCTTTCCCTCCGTCCCTATATGTATGTCCATAAAGCATAATTTTGCGTAAATTAAGAAAATGTGTAAGAGATATTTGGTGGAGTAATATGAGTGGTTGAAATGAAGAAGGTGAATATGGGTTATGATTGAAAAATGGACCAAAATAGAGATTGAGAAATTTAGCTCAAAAAAATTAATCCAAATATACCTTAAATGGGTGTTTTCTTAATGGAAAAAATTCAATAAGTATGAATATTAAAAAAAATTATTGAAATGTTGTTTATTTTTGGGTTTATGAGAGTTTATTTGTAATGTATTTGATGGAGATGATTGGATGGAGAGAGTGATAGAGGTATTTTAGTCGCCTTAATACCTATCAAAGTAATCCGAACAACCCAACTAATGTAGTAAGGAAGTAAGGGTCGATCCCACAGAGACTCAGGTTTTCAATGTTTATTGCTATGCTACTCAGGAAAAAGGGGGGTTTGAATATGAATCTAAGAACTAAACTAATTAAACATGCAAACTAAGAATGATTTGTAAAGTATGAGAGAAGTATGCTCAACTAGTTAATATCCATTGCGAACTTGATTATTGATCATTGATTATCAAAATTCTCTTTTTACCTTGGCTAATCTATTGCGGAATGCTAATAACCCAACTTCATGGAATTACTAATCCTACTTCAATTCTAGTTACTAGTCCGACCGGTACTAACAACCCTAATTATCAAATAACCTAAGAGACCTCCTAGATTCAACTTGACAACAGCATTAAGATCCAAGCATCAATAGAAACATGCATTCAGAGCAACCAGACATCCAAATCACATGCGATTGAGTTCTCTTCTCTAACCAATTAGTCCTACCAGTCCTAGATTGATTAAAGGTTCTACTTATGATCTAATTAACACCGACCGGTTATTAAAAAGATCTAGTTGTAATTCAACCTAGAAATCATATTAGGTGATCAAGCTAATAAAACCCTAGACTGAAATTAATCAATTAAGCATAGAGAAAACAATCTAGTCAAGGAAAATTAAGAACAATCAAACCTCACAATAATACTTTGTTCACAACTTCAATTAACTAGTCAAGCAAAAGGAATTTAGCTACTGAAAGACATTGAAAAGCTTACAATTTTTTCAAAGTATTCTTGTTCTTCCCAAGCTCTCCAATAACCAAACAAAGATTCAAAAGATAATCAAACCCTAGAACTAAGGCTATCTATAAATAATAATGTCTCCAAAAATATATCTAAAAACATAACCCAAAAGGCCCAAAAATATCTCATAATAATCTCGGATAAATCGCAGACACGGGCGAAAACTCGGGATGGAACCCCGAAACGCGGTCGCGTTTTCGATGCCTTGCCCGCGCTTTCACGGCAGAGACTCAGGTCTTCAAACGCGGGATGAACCCTTAAAGCGCGGGCGCGCTTGGGCCTCCTGCCCGCGCTTTCAACACTGGTCGTCACGTATCACTTCAGAGGCTGTTTTGACCCACTTAGAGTTGGAATTTGGACTCTGAGTAAAAAGGTGAATTGTAGCTCTTCGAGTTAGCTTTCCAATGACACCAAAATCAGCTCGATCCGACCACCATAGCTCCAAATCCAGCCCTTACAAGAAAGAGGTGTCGAAACAACAACTCCAATACATATTCCGGAACCAAGTGTGCTTTTCCCATCACCTCTTGGGCTAATCTCATAGCTTGGCTCTCTTCTTGCCTCCTCCAAAGCTTCGGCTTCACCTCCTCTACACTTGTTGTCTTCACATCTACAATCAAAAACCACAACAAAGTGTAGATATCCGAATCTTTCTACAAACTAACAAAACTAACAAAACTAACTAAAACTAAACCAAAAACCATAAAAATCCTAAATAAACATGCCCTAAAACACTACCTAACATGTGTCTATCAGAGAGAAATGGGGAAGAAAAGTGAGTAAAAAGTAGAATGTATAAGGGTAAAAGTGTAAAAAAGTAGTGATATAAATGGAAAGAATAGAATTGTGGACAAACATTCCGGGACAACGAAAACGGAAAGATGGACAAACATAAAGGGACGGAGAGAGTATTACGTAGTGAGTTATAGTGTGTAGGTTATACTGTAGTATATAAAATGTGATATTTGTCGTATCATGCCGTCGACTTTTTCAACCAAGAATCCAAATTCTTAGTTCAACACGTTTATTGTTTTTTTTAGTTCATTGTAATTAAATGGTTCATCTAAGAACACTGCCTATTATGATTCAAGGGTGTAATTAGATAATTACAATAAAATATATCGTAACCCAAAATCCATTCATAACATCTAACACCCAAAAAACAATGAACTACAAAAAATATAACTATATAAAAAAAAATGTTACAATACATAATTCGATAAACCCAAACACACACCAAACAATGCACTCAAATGTGTGACATAATACCACGTATATAATCAATATATCCAGACTCCGACAACAATTTGACCCGGGCATCGCCCGGGGTAGCTGTCTAGTCTATATCTATATATATATAAAAGTTAGGTGGTGTGCACCATTTATTGCTCAATTAATTTCTATTGCAATCTTTCCTATATTATTCAACAATATGCAATTATTATCAAAAAATACATGTTGCTAGAGAGGTCTGCACTATGATATACTGTTTTTTTAATACTACTTCTGTTTTATGTTCAAAGCAAAATGTGATGCATTGTACAACGAAAAATGTTAGTTATTCATAGCACAATACACAACTCGCTAGCTATGCAAGCAAAGCTACTACACATTGAGTATGGTCAGATAGCGATGATCAGCACGAAGTGTACTCTCTGGCTATGCAAGACATAAAGAGGATCAACGTAACAACTTCTGAAGCAGCTTACTGTTTTTCGACACGAGCCGGCGATTGAAGAACGACTATATAAACGAAGGTAGCCTGCTGACGTATGCAAAGAGATTGAGGCATCAACAACGTAACAGCTTCGTGTAGGGAAGAAGCAAAGAGGAAAATGAAGGGGGAGCTTGAAGCCGGGCCAAAATTGAAAGGAAGTGCAACGAAGAGAGGAAGAATGTTGAATACACGATCTGAGTGCTTGGGTTTTTGACATATCAAATATTGCATCTGACAAGATGGAGTGACAGAATGGTAATAAACAACAAAACGTAATTTGAGTCTTTCATGTTCCATTAACAATTTCATTTTTTTGGTCGAAACAATTTCATTTAGTCAAGTGTTGCTTTGATAAATTAGGGGAGTTTTACATCTTATATACATATAAGAATGGGTTGTTGCCACCATTTATTGCCTTAATCTCTCTTCTTTCCCACCTTTTTATATATACACTTGGATGCAAAATAAATCAGCAAATCAATGCGGCTCAGATGGTATCTATGTCACGTCATATACACTTGGTCTAAGGTTCGAGTCTTAATACAATCAGTAAAAGAGGGTGTTACACACGACAATTACTGCCAGATTTGAATAGTGGGTGTTACGCACGACAATGAATGCGCATTTAAACAATCTCACTATATTGTCTAAATTAATCCCATTTCTCCAACTTCAATATCAAAATAATTACAATCAATTTAATGACAACAATGAAAGCTCTCAACTTATTCAAACAGAGGGTGTTGCACTGCAGAAAATGTTATTTAAGCAAAATTCGAGTGAAAAAATGAAAAAAGAGAGAAAAGAGTCTCAACTTATCCAAACAGAGGGTGTTGCGCTACAAAAATGCTATTTAAGCAAAATTCGAGTGAAAAAATGAAAAAAGTGATTATATAAAATCAACCGACAATCTTTTCAACTCCATTTGTAACATACATATTTATATAAAATCTTTGCCCCGTGCGTAGCACGGGCATCATCACTAGTTTGTTTATATAATTCACACTCTCAAATTTATTCTAATAAACCAAAAAACTACACAATAGGTATAATTCGGAAATTAATGTCTTTATTTGCCTTGCATCCAGCATGATCAACAACGACGAGTACCTAACAAAGGATTATATATTAAGTTCAAGAATAGGCAAATATATTAGAAACTATGAATTGTTCAAAGAAGGAACCGTAATACATAAGAAAACACATAAGTTCAGCAACCAAACATTATCTGCACAATTGTTTTTGAACAAAACGGTTAATTAGATTAATAAAAGGGTTACAAAAAGCTAGTTAACTAGCTATTTACATGCACATCTCTCTCAATTCTCTCCAAATACTTCCTAAGCTCTTTAGAGCTACTCTTCCATCTTGCTTTGCAACTATTTCTAATATGATTCATGCACATGCAAGTGCAATCCTCTACACTCATTCTCTGTTGGTTAAAAACCAACAAATTTCTAGTTTTCCACACGAAATACATGCTGACACAAATGCAATGGTTTCAAAGGTTAAAATGAAAATACTTCCTGCTCTTGAATGTGCTTGACATTCTAATCCAGTCTTCTATATTGGTGATTCTACGTCCAAGCTTAGCCCATGAAAGGACCCTATTGATTACTTTATTTGAGAAGCTGCATTCAAACCAAAGGTGGTTAGGAGTTTCTTGCTGACACAGGTCACACAAGGGGAAGTGGTCATCAGTTGAAAGGCCCATGAGTGAAGCTTGTCTCTTGTATAAACTCCCTTGATAATGATCTTCCAAGAGATGAAAGCCACCCTAGGAGAATTGATTTTGTTCCACACGAGGTCTGCCCAGGGGACCTTATCTCCTCTGTTCCTCCTACTATCATACAAGCTCCTGCCATCAAATCTTCCAAGTCTAGAATTCAGAATGCAGACATTAGCATTATCATTGAGAGAAGCTATCATGTCATCCCTCATTTTCATCACTGTCTTCCAGATTGCACTATTTGAATTTTTGCAAGGGATTTCCCAGATACTCTGACCTCGAGTATGGGTTTGCTCAACCCACCAAGACCAAATAGAACCATCATTTAAACAAGCATCATATAACAGCTCAGTGACATTCACTTTATTCCAGGCTCCAAGGTCCTTCAATCCAAGACCTCCTTCAGCTTTTGGTCTACAGACTTTCCTCCAAGCCACTGGAGCTCTAGTCCCATTACTTCCTCCACTCCACAGGAAGTTTCTCATCGTGCTAGTGAGATCATTGATCACAGTCTTGGGGAGAAGGAAGATCTTACTCCAATACTGAATCACACCATGAAAGATAGCTCTGATTATTTCCAATCTTCCAGCAAAGGATAAGTGCCTAGATGCCCAGGCATTGGCCTTGTTCCTGATGTTGGTGACAAGCTCAACAAAATCCTTGCATTCAGCACGAGAGCTGCAGAGAGGAACACCTAAATACTTAACAGGAAGCTCTCCAAGATTCATACCAAGAATGCCACAAATGTTGTCTTCCTGAGAGCTATTCAAACCAGCACAAAACACCTTTGATTTAGTAAGATTCATTTCAAGCCCTGAGCAATTGCCAAAGTCAGTGAGCACATTCTTGATGGTCTGTATAGAGCCAGGGCTGCCATGTGAGAAAATGAATAAGTCATCAGCAAAGCACACATTAATAACCTCAGCCTTCTTGCATCCTGGATGGTACTTAAACTGAGCATTTCTAGCACACTCCTTGAGAGCACGAGTGAGGTATTCCATGATCAGAGTAAAGAGATAGGGGGCCATGGGGTCTCCTTGTCTCAATCCTCTTCTTGCTTGAAAATGACCACAGTGTAGCATTTAAAATATCAAGACAGTTGTAGCAGTTATTTTCACAACTCTATAAAGCAGAGGAAAGCCTTCAACTCGATCAACTCTATTATGGATGACAGTGGCTCTAACATTACAAATGAGCATCAGATCAAGAATTACATTGTTCATCACTTCAAGAAGTTCCTTGGGACCCCTAGTCCAGCTTGCTCATTCAACAGCTCCCTCTTACAGAATGGCCCCCTTGTTGATCCTTCTGACAAGCTGAACATGATTGCAAGATTTAAGAAAGAAGATGTTAAGAGAGCCCTTTGGAGCATCAACAAAAACAAGGCCCCGGGACCTGATGGTTTTAATGCTCACTTCTTCAAGAGGTCTTGGGATATCATTGGAGATGATTTCTCTGATGTTGTGCTTGAGCTCTTTTCCAGTGGTAAAATTCTCAAAGAGCTTGGTAACACAGTTATAGCTCTAATTCCCAAGGTTAACAATGCCAATGCTATAAGTGACTTTCGTCCCATCTCATGCTGCAATGTTATATACAAAGTCATCTCAAAGATGATTGTGGCCAGAATTCAGGATGTGCTTCCTAAGATTGTTGATAAAAACCAAGGAGCTTTCATCAAAGGACGCAACATTAGACATAACATTGCTATGTGTCAAGAAGTTGTAAAGAGCTATGCTAGAAAGTATATAAGCCCAAGGTGTGCTCTTAAAATTGATCTCAAAAAGGCCTATGACACAGTGTCCTGGGATTTCCTCTTCAAGCTCCTTGAAAAGTTGAACTTCCACTCTATCATGATCAACGGGATAAAAGAATGCATCACATGCTGTCAATTCACCATCAAAATTGGTCTGCACAAAATATTTACAACAACCACAAGAACTCAAAAATAATTATGTAACTTACCAAAACTACTTCTTCATCAGCATGTTTTCCCATCACTGCAAATGACAGGAGCCAATAAAATAATAATTAGTAATTAGTATCAATAGGTATACTATTTCCACTAAGGAAGCAATGAAGCAGACATGGCATGTATAAACCATAAGCACTGCTACTTCCTTGTAATCCTCCATCTTTATTCTCTCGAGTTTTTGAATTCGGATCCGATCCAAAAAGGACAGTGTCAGGCCTATTGAGACCAGATATGTTGTGAAGATGCAACACTCAAGAATTAGTTTTAGTTCATGCATTAAACAATAACTTCAAAACCACACCATTTCTAAGAAAAACAAACAAACAAATTGTACCTTGCTTTCAAAGCTAATCTCAGAAGAAACCATGGTTGCACATACAGAGGTGACTATCCATGGTGGAAGACAATTACCTTTTACTTCAATGTTATAGTTGATGCCACCTGACAATTCACGAATAGATTTAAAATGAACCAAACTCTGCTAAAGTTTCCCAACTAAGCATTTGGTTGCCAAAATTTATTGCAAAAACCAGCCTTCTAATAGCTAAGTCTGACAGGCCCTTCCATCCAATTAAATAAGACACGATCTTTTTTCGTTCATAAGCTTGGTTATGGCTTCCCCCTCGTAGGCGTGGAGGAAGGTCGAAATTTCCGCAAAGTGAAGACAAACACGTGCCGAATTAAAGATCGAGGAAAATGCGAAGTCGAGAAAGAGAGATCGAAGAAGAGGAAGGAGAACGGACCAACGACATCGGGATGGGGGCTGTCGTCATAAAAGCCATTGTAGAAGAGAGAAACACTCCCCACATTGAAAATTAAGGTGGAATCCCATGAGCTATATGTGATGGGCCTACCGTGCACATGCGTATGAATCGACGTGTGAACTTCCACGTCAGATATGGCCCACTGAATTTAACAGTCACGGCCACCATCATGACCTTGGCCTTGAATCCGCCACCGCTTCTTGGAATTGCCATAAACTTATAGATTGGAGACGAAAATTGGGAATCCGCCGATTAGGTTTGCAATTTGTTGTATATATATATGGAGGGATACAATTCCTAACCAATGAAATTCTAAAACTCCTATTGCAGCTAAAAAAAACATTAGTAACTATCAAGATGTAAAGGACGGAATGTTTTGACTGCAATCTAGGATTAAACACAAAAGATATGGGTAGCTGTTAAGACAAAACATATCCCACATCGGGAATTAGAACTTAAACCACCCACCATATAAGTACATGGGCTACTCCCCCTATTGCCAATTGGTTTTAGGGTGGAACCTCATGTGCTTATGTGTCGGGCTTACCGCGCATATGCACACGAACCGACGTGTGACCCCTCATGTCATATATGGCCCACCGAGATTTAACATGGTATCAGAGCATGTTCGGTTTGGGTCCGACTATCCTGGTCTATTGGGCTGGCCGGCCTTAAGGCACGAGACGTCAAGTGCAACTGGCATATTGCGGGGCTAGGCAGTTGCACTTGAGGGGGCGTGTTAAGACTAAACCTATCCCACATCGGGAATTAGAACTTAAACCACCCACCATATAAGTACATGGGCTACTCCCCCTATTGCCAATTGGTTTTAGGGTGGAACCTCTTGTGCTTATGTGTCGGGCTTACCGCGCATATGCACACGAACCGACGTGTGACCCCCACGTCATATATGGTCCACCGAGATTTAACAGTAGCTTAACAAAAAAAACGCTTCAAACCCACTGATTTTGGCTGAATATGGAATTTTGAATGTAAAATTGGGATATGAAAAACTGTAAAGATTACATATTATGCGTAACATTGATTACGTAAAAAAAACATTTCTTTATAAGTTTATTGATAAGATATCAACAATTCAATACAATAGAACTTAATGCAAGCAACTAATAACAAATAATAATACCAATTTATATGTAAGTTAGATAGGATAGATAACATATGATCACATAATATAATATATATACAATAACATGAAAGAATGAATTGAAATGGGAGTAATTAATGACAAAAAAATTCAACTTTATTCCATTACCTTCAATTTCCCGTATCAAATCTCACTTATTGTTCATTTATATTAATCAATACTACATCTAAAAAAGTAAAAATATTTTTCTTAATGTAATAGGATCACTTAATTATTCTTAATCACGAATTCCGTGCTTCCACTCCTCGTACATTTATCTCATCGCAGGATCACCGTCTTATGGAGTAGAGTCATTGTTGGTTCCTTCTCCATCTCCTGTGGCATCGGTCTCTTCATCCATGTGCCTTTCTGGGACACTCATAGTCTCCCTCCCTTCGCTGCTTGGCTCATCAGTCGCCGCCGATGTGTCTTCATCCATGTGCCTTTGTGGGACACTCATGGTCTCCCTCCCTTCGTTGCTTGGCTCATCAGTCGCCGTTCCCTCGGTCTCTTCATCCATGTGCCTTTCTGGGACACTCATTGTCTCCCTCCCTTCGGTGTTTGCGTCATCCGTCGGCGTATCTTCGTCCATGTGCCTTTCTGGGACACTCATGGTCTCCCTCCCTTCGGTGTTTGCGTCATCCGTTTGTTGGTCAGACCCCTCCTCATCCAAGTGCCTCTCTTGGAAATCCATGAGCTTCCTAGAAGTTGGATTTTCATGGATATGACAAAAAGAGGGGCTTATAAGAAGGAAGGCCACAAGAGTGAAGAACACGAGTAGATGAGGTTTGAGCACCAAGATAGCCATTTTCTTTGATGTTCTTCTTGTTCTTCTTTTGTAAAATCAAGGCTTCGGATATTGATTGTACGTTGTAGAGATCGATCAAGATGTGTGAAGAAAGAAACATGATTTGACATATATATAGGGTTCTTAATTTCTATATTTAGCTTGATTTATTCTTAGCTTTTTACATGCATGGTTGAAGAAAATGTGGCAGTCCTTCGAAATAGGAATTGTTTGTTTAATGCAATAAATTAGACTATAAAAACGATATGCCACAAAATCACGCAATGTTGTGGTATTTGTAAAAAAAAGTAAAATATTAAATTCGACCAAA
Organism: Polygonum aviculare; assembly: GCA_934048045.1. Classification (NCBI taxonomy): domain Eukaryota; kingdom Viridiplantae; phylum Streptophyta; class Magnoliopsida; order Caryophyllales; family Polygonaceae; genus Polygonum; species Polygonum aviculare. The sequence continues at coordinate 30,655,085 of OW204028.1, read as the reverse complement.
AAAAAAAGTAAAATATTAAATAGGAATTAATGACAAGTAATTTAAGTATGAATACGAATTATTATTTTTGTAAACATGAATTAATAATATCAAAAAATAGTTGTAGTAAAGGCGTATAATTTGCGATGTTAAATTTGGTTTTTTAATCAATTTTTATATCAGCGTTCAATTTGTAAAAATATTATACATAAATCTTAAAAAGGAACAATAAAAACTATATCTATATTTTTAATAGAATTTTTTCTATCAAACATTTTGCTAAAACATAAATGGAGTAAAAAGCAATTAAAAAGATAATGTAATTCAAGCAAAGAACAATAAAAAAAAATCTTAATTAGTTATGCATAAGTAGATAAAAACAAAAATATTTAGTAATACTCATCACTTTTAAAAATCAAAGTATGAATTTAATAATTCTTTCACAAAAAATAAGGTGAAAAAGAAGATATAGTCAATACAATGGAAATGAAATAAAAACACTATTAGAGAGAAGAAATGTAAAAAAATCAAAATAAAGATAAAATAATTTATTTATTATTATTATTATCCAAATCAAAATTCGATAATAAGTTTTTTAAGAAAAAAAAGAATTTAAAATTGAGGAAATGAAATGACAAAATATTGTTTTTCCATATAAAATATAAGAAAAAATAATAAATAATTTTAAAGGAAATGGGTAAGTGGGCTCTATGGAGGATATATTGGAGATTATAGGTAGGACGGAAATTTAATTAGCCCACCTAGTCAAAATCACAAAAATGCCCCATAGGATTTGCGGAAATTACGACCGTGCCACCGTCAAACATGCATACGCGAGCTGGATCGAAAACCCTAGCCATCGGAGATGACATCGAGCGACAACGACAATCGAACGAAATCGGTAATTAAAAAAAACCGATTCTCGAGCGGCGACGATCAATGCAGTGATGAAGAGCTGCAAACTGATTGACTTCGGTCGGGGAAGACAATGACAAGTATGTAATCGATAGGGATCTGCAAGTCGGGAATCGCACGTATTACAACAAAAATCTGTAATACCCGCTATTTTTATAAGATATTATGTACTATATTCTATTAGAAGTGTAAGAGCAATTCTAATGAACTCGTTTTCGTAACGACAAACTAAAGCTTTCAAGAAAGCATATTAATCGTTAAATATAATTTTAAAATATAAACTAGAGATTTATAGTTTAAAGATAAAATTAAGTATTTTCACTCATAAATGTAATTTGAGAAGATTAATATTATTAATTAGCAATAATTAATTAAATTGGATTAATTGTTATAAAATCTAATGAAGTGCTAATCTAATTATAATGGGCCAAAATTAAAAATAAGAGGATGAAGGGGATTAGAACCCCTAACCTCTCCTACCCACTTCCCTTCCTTCTACCAACTGGGCTACAATAACTCCTTGTTAAACTAAGGAAACGCATTTAATTTAAACCCAATACCCCCAAATATTAATTTGCCGAATCGGTCAACTTGTGACCGGCGGAATTTCCGCCTCTTCACTCGTCCTTCTTCACTCGTACTAGCCTGACGCCCATCACTTTCCGTCTCATCCCGGGAGTTCAGCCGATTACCCTCGTTCACCATGTCCTATTCACTTCCCCTGTGTATGATTGAGGGCAAAGAAGTCTGCCTATAAACTGTGGGCTTTGGCACTCATCGAGGGCACACTGAAATCAACTCAACTCTCCCTTCCTCCTCTCAAACCCCCGAATAACCCAGCTCTTCATCTCATCAATCCCAGTCCGAAAATCTGTCCAAAACGCCCAAAATTCCAGTGTCAAAAATCTGATTTTTCAGCCCTTGTTTTGGACGGGAATTTCCGGCCACCGCCCGCCTCCTCGTCGCCGGAAGCCGCTGGCCGCCTCTGCTCGTTGTCGCCGGAGTCCGCCAGGAGCCGCGTCGCCGTCGGTCGCCGGTGTGCTGCGTTGTGTGGTCGTTGTTGGCTGCTGTCCGGTGTTGTGGTACTGCGCAAGAACAAGGAAGGGGGGGCTGCTACCAATTAAGCACAAGTTGGCTGCGTAAAATACAAAGGAAAGAGGTGGGCTTTCCCCTATTTTGTTTTTGTTAAGGGTTAATTAGGCCCACTAAATTATTTGTTAGTTAAAAAGGCCCAATTAGTCTAATTAATTAGAAGAAACATATCTAAATGGATCTCATGGTATTTTATACTAAGGAGTGGTGTTAAATAAATTTTAAAAAAAAACAATACCCGTTAAAATAATTATTTTTATAAAGTGATAAGATTTATTAAGTTGATTAAAGGTATTTTTGTACCCATGTAATTAAGTAAATCTCTTTATAAGATAAATTTGAACCCTTTTCTTAATTGAGATTTATAATTATAAAATACTATTTTATTATGAATAATAAATCTTAATTAAGTATTTATTTAATTTCTTTAAGAAGCTTTTTTATAAATAAATTTTATGAAGGGATATTCGTAAACCGATGATTTTATAAAAATCCTAAACTCGCTTCTAACATTCTTATAAGCCGATCGATAAACTAACAATTCGAGGAAGTTCCTAGACTAAGAAATAAATTAAATATTAATTTATTTCGTTATCCATTCCGTGCCTCGAATTAGGTTAAGCTTCTAGGAGCGCTCGTTCACCGATTTCGTCATCGTAGCGACTTAACTCTCAAAAACCGAAGGCAAGTGGATGGTTCTTTCTCCCTATTCTCTTGATATTCGATATATCGTAAATTCCTGTCTTGCTAGCCTCTCCATTTTGTTGGGAACGCCTTGTTTGCTAAATAAAATGAACCTAGGATTTATTTATTGTTTAGAGATAACGACCCTGTTGATATTTACTTTATCGTACTGCGCTAGCCCATGGACTTAGGACCGATGTTTGGCCTCTGTTTGTTCTAAGTCTCTTTTTGAGACTTTGTTGTGGACTAGTGTAGGAAACAGGGATGCGGGTTTGGCCCCTCAACATCTCTTTATAAACTGTATTGGGAGGTATAATAATTTATCGTCTCCTGATATTGGGTCATGACTCCACCTGCTCTCCGAATAGAGGGGTGTTGCACTCTAGCTAAGTGCAGGGACTCAGTCCCCGTAAGGCCACGCCTCATCCTTTGAGCGGCCAACTTAATTAAAGGTCATCACTGAAGTGTTATGTGTTACGACTTATGAAAGATAAGTGCCCAATGCACATTAATTAATTAATGGGACAAGGATGGTTAGTACTAGCTTGGACAAGCCATCCGGACTCCCGACTTTGAGTAGCTCTAGCTAATAGAGACTTTTGTTGTGTACGTGATGTGAATTAATAATGTTCCCAACAAAAGCTTAATCATCTTTCTTAGGAAATCATTTCATTGTGATTTCCTATCCTCGAAAGAAATCTCGTATTTCTTTTCTCACCGATTCTTCTTCATTCCATCATCGTCTGAGTTGCATTCAAATAAAGTCGTTACTACTTTTCTTTCTCTCACCGCCAAAGAACCCGATTTGTTGCGCATCGTTCAGTTTCCTTTTGGACTTTGATGCCGACAACGTGGCCTTTTTAAGAACCTAGTCGTATTCTACCACTTGCTTAGTCTCGCGTTAGACTAATACCACTTTCTTTTCTTCCCGACATTGGTCGGCTGGTATTTCTTGCTTCTATGGAAATATCAGGTAACAAGGCCAAGACTGTAGCAGATTAAAGCCGAAGACTCAAGGATCTGAAGGAAGGAAGGTTTCAAGCCTTTTGGACATTCTGGGTCCGCCAAGCTACTTGTATAATATTATTGTCTTAATTTCCGTTGCACTATTATCTAATGTCGTTTCCATTTCAAGCACTAGCGTTTTAGACCTTTGAACGCCCTTTCAAGTATGTGGTAAACGATGAACCACTTTAAATGTAATATAACTATCCTGTTTTATATTACTTTGAACCGTGTTGTGTTACCTACAGCCTCGGGTGGTCTTGGATGGTAAAATCTGAGATCACTGGCGGTAGCACCCTTGGGTTAAAATAAGGGTGTTACAAAATCACATGCTCGATCGAGGTAAAAACACACTAGAGAACTTACAAAATGGGGGATGAATGGATGATATGACCCATTGTGTAATGAAACTCGGGGATGAATACATGAATGTGATAATATGAATGTGATACGATGGATGAATAGATGAATGTGATTACAAGTTCTGGCAAGACCTAGTTGGTCAAGGTGGACATATGGTGACATGTCTTCTCTTACGAGTCTGATGAGAAAACTGATGACATGTTAATTTTGGAATCGATGACATATTGTCTGACATTAATTGATGAATGAATGACATGTTTGCTGATATTGATGACTTGAAAATAATGACCCGATTACTTGTTGTTTCCGATTTTTCTGAATTTTTGGGAATTGATGACTTGATCACATGTTGTTTCCATGTATTTTTGGGGAAACGGTCACCTAAGATGACATGTTTGCTGAATTCGATGACTTGTCTTTCATTAATGTAGTCTGTGATGGGATGGACAATTGATGACATGTTTGTTGGACTTGTTAACCTGATGACCTGTTTTATTAAATGATGTATGACTTGTTCGTTGAATTTGTTGAACTTGCTTTACATAATGTGATGGACAAATTGACGACCTGATGAGTGCTTTACAAAATCGAGCCTACCACACGAAATATGCAAAACTTGAAGATTACCATGTGGAATTCCAAAAAATCGGTGTACCACACAGAATTTACAAAATCTCGGCGTTATCATGCAAAATTTCCGTTTAATTTTTTTTCTCTTGGATTATAGGAAGGAACAACTACTTTACTGTGAGCTAATTTGAGTGAGAAAAAAATAACTCCTTGCGAATATTATCTTTAGCCACAAACGTAAGATACGTGGCCATAACTAATAATTTAAAGAATTTTTTTGATTAAAACGTTCTAATTACTAGTCGTCTTTCACGATGAAATAAAAAAGGGTTTGTGTACTACCTCATAATAATATTTAACGACCACTTTCTATTCTTGGCAACAAAAAATGTATACCTTTTGGTGAGAAAAATTACAGTCGTTGAATAATAACAACGACACAAATTGCAAAAAGTATTCTATAAGGAAATAACTTTTTCCTCGTTGAACCCTATCCTTGAAGAACGAACTGACGAGGGAATTTGTTTCCTTGCGAAAACCTTTGGCAAAGAAATTTTAACTTTCAACCAGGAAACTGATGTTTACCTCTATAAAAGAAAAACCTAAATTCATGCAATCAAAAACATTTTTTTCCTAACATACTAACTCAATATATACACTCTTTGATCTAAAATAAGTTTTTCTTATATATTGATACAAATTAACTTCAATAAGGCATTATTAAATTCAACGCTTTAATTTTACTACTCAATCCTAACACTTGGGCTAATTACATGGCCCAACAAAAAAAAGGAGCTCAATTAAATCGATCAATGATAAATAATTAGCTCAGTGGTAGACGAAAAATAGTTTTTTTTGGTTGAAAAGTGATGTTTTTGGTTATAAGTGAATATGTGAATGAATCGTGTCTTTCATTGATGACCCAATTGGGTTTATATAGTTGTACAAATACGAGTCAATCTTGGAGCCCAAGGAAACAATCTTATCCTATGCTAAAGATAAGTAAATACAAAGATATACAAAAGATACACCAAGATTTGATTCTATCCTAATACCCCCTACAAGCTCATGGCGGATTCCGAACATGAAGCTTGGAGCGAAGTTGGATGAACCGAGATGTCCCGATAGCTTTAGTGAAGATGTCAGCGGTTTGGTCTTGAGCACGAACATGTCTAACAATTAAAGAACCATCTTCAACTTGTTCACGAACAAAGTAGAAATCAATCTTAATGTACTTAGACCGCTGATGAAAGACGGGGTTAGCACTCATATATGTAGCACTGAGGTTGTCACACAGGATGATGGGAGGCCAAACGAGAGGGGCTTGAAGCTCTAACAAAAGTTGTTGTATCCAGATGAGTTCGGTGGCAGTGAATGCTATGGCCCTATATTCGGCCTCTATGCTTGATTTGGCGACAACTTGTTGCTTCTTAGAGGCCCAACTAATGAGATTACCACCATAGTAGATTGCAAAGCCATGTTGTGACCGGCAATCATCAAGATCAGACGCCCAACCCGCGTCACAAAAAGCGATGAGCCTATGATCACGAGAGGGACGAAGAACAAGTCCTGCAGTAATGGAACCCTTCAAGTAGCGAAGAATACGTTTGACAGCAGACCAGTGTGTTTCAGTCGGATTGTGCATGAATTGGCAAACCCGATTGACAGCATAAGAGATTTCTGGCCGAGTGATAATAGCATATTGAAGAGCGCCGACGATACTACGATAGAGTGAAGTATCGGAAAGAGGGTCACCCGTTTGAGCTAGGCGTGAACCCGGTTCCGCAGGAGATGATATCGGCTTTGCATCGCCCATCTTACTGCGATCAAGAAGGTCTCGAATGTATTTCTGTTGAGACAAGAGAATATGATCAGAGCCTCTATGAACTTCTAGGCCAAGAAAGTAATGCAATGATCCGAGATCTCTTAAAGCAAACGTGCGATTAAGCAGAGTGATGAAGTCGGTGATCTCTACTGCAGAAGAGCCAGTAATGAGAAGATCATCAACATAAACAAGTAGATAGAGCACGGAGGAGCCAGCACGCCGAACAAAGAGAGAGGTATCGGACTTGCAAGACAGAAAGCCGTGAGCAAGAAGAAATTGACGAAGCTTGGTGAACCAGGCCTTGGGAGCCTGTACAAAGCCTTCTTGAGGAGGCAAACATGAGAGGGGCGATTTGGATCAATAAACCCCGGTGGTTGAGCCATATAGACTTGCTCAGAAAGATCTCCATTGAGGAAGGCATTGTTGATGTCGACTTGTCTTATAGGCTAAGAGTGTTGTAGAGCTATAGTGAGGACAAGACGAATAGTGGTCGGTTTGACAACCGGACTGAAAGTGTCAAAATAATCAACGCCCTCTTCTTGATAGTAACCCTTTGCCACCAAACGAGCTTTGTAGCGTTCAATCGTCCATCTGCCTTTCGTTTTATCCTGTACACCCACTTAGAACCAACAATATGAGTATTACAAGGGCGCGGGACGATGTCCCAAGTCCCATTACGCAAAAGAGCATCATATTCAGTTTGCATGGCATGTTGCCATTCGGGTGATTTTGAGGCTTGAATGAATGTTTTGGGTTCAAGGTAAGGGTCATTGTAGGAGGGAAGAGGATGTTTTGTGGTGGTGAAGGTCTTAGGTTTGAGATTGTTGGTTTTAGATCGGGCAGTAATGGTATGGGTGGAAGATTCAGCTGGACGAAAATAAGAAGGTACATTAGTAGATGGTAAAGGAGGAGAGGGAGAAGAATTACCTGAGTCTTGCAAAGAGGCAGAAGCGAACTTCCCATCCAAGGACCGAGAGGCGGTGGTATCATCGTTGTCCAATGGGAGAATGGAGGGTGAGGTGGTGGCGGGAGAAGGCTGCATGGGAGCAGGCGGGGACGTTGGAGTGGTAGAGGGTGGTGTGGTGAGTGGTACGAGCGTGGTGCATGGCTGTTGGGGCGACGGGGCTGATGGTGGAGACCATGGTAAAGCCGCTTGTTGAAGCAAGGAGGGTGAAATAGCGGAAGGTGTGGAGTTTGTAGGAGATGAAGGCGAGGCATGCAATGGATAGGGAAAAGTGGTCTCATCGAATATAACATGGCGAGCAATGTATATCCTATGAGTCGGAACATGAAAACATATGTAGCCTTTATGCTTACTACTATAACCAAGAAAAACACAAGGTAGAGAACGATATTCAAGTTTGTTAGACACATAAGGTCGTAAAAAAGGATAACACAAGCAACCAAATGTTTTCAAGAAATCATAATCTGGAATTTTATCATAAAGGGATTCAAATGGAGATTTAAAATCTAAAATAGGAGTAAGAGTACGGTTATGTAAGTAAACCGATGTCTGAAAAGCATGTTCCCAAAAAATTGGAGGTAACTTAGCATGATGAAGTAAAGCAAGGCCTTTTTCAACAATAGTACGATGTCGTCGCTCAGCAGCTCCATTTTGAGATTGAGTGTGAGGACAAGAAACACGATGCAAAATGCCTTGCGATTGTAAATAAGTGGAAACATTTCGGTATTCACCACCCCAATCAGATTGAAATTGTCTTATAGTGGCATTGAATTGAGTTGACACCATCTTTTGAAACAATTGAAAATAATTCAAGACCTGCGATTTATGAGTAAGAAAATAGATCCAAACAAATTTAGTATAATCATCCACAAAGATAAGGAAATACGAATTACCATTAAAAGATTTAACAAGGGAAGGTCCCCAAACATCAGAATAAACTAGATCAAATGGAGATGAACTACGAACATGTTTATGAGGAGTAAATAACCTATGACTTTTGCCAAGCTGACAAGACTCACGGACTTGTTTTAAATTATTCAACGAAACAGGCAAATTAAACCTAGAAATTAAGCGACAGAAAACGGACTCATGAGGATGAGCAAGTCGCTCATGCCATATTTGAAGAGTTGTTCTTGCACCGAGAAAAGCTTGAGGGGGACGAGTGGAAGAGTCTGGCGGACGAAGATGATAAAGACCGTTTTCAACGATTCCTTTGAGGAGTGTTCGCTGATTCGGCCTATTTTGTATAGGTTAACTCTTGTATTTTAGGGCTATATTGAGAGTGTTTAGGTTAGAGTTGTGCGTAATTGTAATATCTAGGCCGAAGACACAAGAATGCAAGAATCAAGAGTTTTAAGACGTTTTGAGCTGTCTGCGCAGCACCACTTGCTTGCGAAGGCTATATCTGGAGCTATAGAGGTCGGATTGATCGGATTCCGGTGTCATTGGAAAGCTAACTTCAAGGGCTTCAATTCATCTTTTTACACCGAAGTCAGATTCCAAATCAAGCACTCAAGGCTATGGAATTGAGCTTCAATTCATCTTTTGTGAGCACACCCTTGAGAAAAATGAAAATAGTGGTTAGGTGAAAACCCGAAAGGGCGCCTAAGCAGAATTGAGCGGTAAAATTCGAGTGTTTAGGATCATTCTTGTTTGGGGACTTTGGGGCTTACATTATAGATTTGGGTAGATCCTAGGTTGTTTTACATTTTTTAGAGCTTGAGTGTTATATCTTGTTGTGAGGTGTGTGTTTGAGCTTCATTGTTTTATGTTCATGATTTCTCAATATTTTGGGTTCGGGTTGTGAGTTGAGTGTTTTTATCTTCCCTTGTATTTCCTGAGATCTTAGATGTGCTACCTTGCTATATTTGTTTAAGCTTACTCGAGGACGAGCAAGATCTAAGTATGGGGGAATTTGATTCGGCCTATTTTGTATAGGTTAACTCTTGTATTTTAGGGCTATATTGAGAGTGTTTAGGTTAGAGTTGTGCGTAATTGTGATATCTAGGCCGAAGACACAAGAATGCAAGAATCAAGAGTTTTAAGGCGTTTTGAGCTGTCTGCGCGACACCACTTGCTTGCGAAGGCTATATCTGGAGCTATAGAGGTCGGATTGAGCTGATTCCGGTGCCATTGGAAAGCTAACTTCAAGGGCTTCAATTCATCTTTTTACACCGAAGTCAGATTCCAAGTCGAAGATGGTCAAAACAGCCTCCGAAGTGACGCCAGAGGTTCTGTCCGAATACCGCGACCGCGGCCTGAGCGACGCGACCGCGGCGGCTGGCGAGACCTAGTTACTCTTCTCTGTTGTAAAAGCGCGGGCGCGGTGGGAGCGACGCGACCGCGGTGATGCCGAATCCGAAGCGGGCCGAAATCTTTCTATCTTATTTCCTTTTCTATCTTTTGCCTCTTTCCTTATCTATTTCGTGGAGCTTGTTCCTTGGGCTATATAAGGAGGAGCCAGCCTTAGGTTTTGAGTATCTTCTACCTTCTACCTTCTTCTTCAATTAATTCTTTAGCTTAGTTATGGAGAGCTAGTCTTCTTGGGTTTGTTCAAGGGAGAAGCTCTGGTGTATGAACTCGTGAGGTTTTGGTAATTGATTTCTATCCTTTGGTTGATATTGATTCTCTTGTGCTTCATCTTATGAATGTTTATTGTTTCTCTAGGACTCGCGACCCTATTGAATTGATTAGCTTTCTATTGTTTGATTAGGTTTGGACCGTGGACAAAACTAATCTGTGAAAACAACTTAACCTAGACCTGTTGTCTATGCAACTAGGATTAAGAAGAGAATTGATTGTTTTATCTTATAATTGACTCGTAGCTTGATTGTTTGATATTATATCCTGCATATCCTTGTTCTCTATGCTAATTCTAGGTTAAGCGTCCTTGCCTAGGGTTATAGAATTGCTTGGACCGTGGACTTGCGATTGTTAATGATCAGGATAGAAATTAACCATGGGTGTGAATGAAATCAATGGATAAATCTATGATCGAGGGATTATATCATGAGTGGATCTTTTGAATGAACTTGTCTCCTTATCAATTGTTTCCCCATATTTGCATGTTTGTTTATTTGTTTGTTTTGTTTTCTAGTTTAGATTAGTTTAGATCTCTTCTCTAAATCCCCCCTTTTCTTGGTTGATAATAATATTAATACTAGAAGCGTTTAGTTCTCTTGGGTTCGACCCCTTACTTACTATACTTAGTTTGTAGTTTGGGTTATTTTATCTTTGATCTTGGCACGACGACTTTAGCCGAGTCATTCGCCCCTGCTGGTCCTTGACAAAACAACAAGTGGGAAAGAAAATCATGTAAGCATTATTGTCTTTGGTTAATTGAGAAACACTAATGAGATTTTGCTTAATTTGAGGGACAAAAAGGATGTTGTTTAGTTGAACAAGGTTAGGGTTAGACGGTAAAGAAGACGAGCCCAGATGAGTAATGGGTAGAGACATACCGTTGCCTACTTGTAAACCATCATTGCCAGTGTAATCAGAGTGCATGCATAGAGAGATTACCAAAGTCAGAAGTGACATGATTGGTAGCGCCGGAGTCAAAGCACCAATTTGGATCGACAAGAGTTGATGGAGATTGAGAAATCTGGTATGCATGTTGTGGAGGAGCCGGCTGGAAAGGTGCCGAATAAGAGGCAGTGTTAGTCTGTTGCTACTGAGAGTTGCGACCTCCACCACGCCCTGACCCGCGACCGCCCCTGCCGGAGCTGCGTCCGCGGTTGTTGTAGTTAGGGTTTGTGGGGGGGAAGTCGTTGAAGTTCTGTCGTTGCCAACAATTGATGGCTTCATGACCAGGCCGAGAGCATAATTGACAATGCATACGAGTGGAGGAGTCACCAGATTCGGTGGACTGATCAGACCGAGAGAAAGAACGATTTGAGCGGGCACCCCTATTAGCAACATTAGCCGACGGAGAGAGATCGAGGGCCGGTTGTAGGGAAGCCGAGAGCCGTTCCTCCTCTTGTAATAATAGGCCGAGCAGCTCATCTGAAGAAATAGGTTCCCGTTGCATATTATAAGCTGTGAGAAAACCAGAATAACTTGCATCAAGACCACTGAGAACACATTCAACAAAGTCAGGATCCGAAACAACATAACCACATTCAGCAAGGGCATCAGAGAAAGAGCGTTTCTTTTCAACATATTCAAGCATAGTGAGAGAGCCTTTTTGAAGAGTTTGCATCTGCTGTTTGAGATACATATACCGAGCATGAGTCTGAGCAAAGAACATGCGCTCAAAGATAGACCACAACTCATGTGTGGTGTCAGTCCTAGTAGCTTGGGCAAGAAGAGAAGCAGATAAGGTGGATTGAATCCAGAGAAGAATAAACATATCTTTTTGCTTCCATTCATCATAGGCCGGATTGGGCAGTGGTGCCGCCGTCGAGCCAGAAGGAACCGGAAGTAGGGCTAGCTGGGCATTGACAGCGGAGAGAAACCCATCGAGCTTGAAGGCCATGAGAGACTTCCAAATGGTATGGCGCCAGACAGGATAGTTGGAGCGGTCCAACTTGATTTTGAGTTGCGGAAAGTGGAGACCGAAGGACGAGGCACCGGACGCTGCTTGAAGAAGATTGCCGGAATTCTTGGAGCCGTCACCGGTGAACGAACCGAGGGGAGTGTTCTCGGTGCCGTCCAAGGCAGACTTGTCGCTGGAGCCAGTCATCGTGAAAGAGTTCGCCTAGGATCGAGAGAAAACTGATACCATATAAGTGTTTATGTGAATGAATCGTGTCTTTCATTGATGACCCAATTGGGTTTATATAGTTGTACAAATACAAGTCAATCTTGAACCTAAGGAAACAATCTTATCCTATGCTAAAGATAAGGAAATAAAAAGATATACAAAAGATACACCAAGATTTGATTCTATCCTAATATTGGTGAAAATTTTATCTTGAAAAACATAAAAATAGAGACGTGATGTACTATATGTTATAAAAAAGTAAAATACAATTTTTAGAGAAAAAAAATTGTTTTGGCCGAAAGTGAATAAGGGGTGAAGTTAATTATTAAAGAAGTACTCTAATTTATTCATTTCATAAATCTTATTACATTCCGGATGTGCGCGTTAGACATAGAAATCAACCAATTTATAACGACGAATCAAAAAAGCACTCTTAATTAGGTACGTGGCTATAGCTAGTTGGTGTTGAGTTCTTAATTATAGCTAATTTATTCATTCCTTTTCTCCGCCGGCAAGCTCCTCCGGCGTGGCATCAGACGAATCCTGTTCTTGGCCGTCAGGAGCCACATCCGCGGCCTCCTCATCGCCGTTGTTGTCGTCGTCGTGGCTGTTGTAGTCGTCGTCGTTGGTCTCGTCATCGTTGTTGTTGTCGTCGTCGTCGTTGGTCTCACCATCGTCGCTGTTGTTGTCGGCCTCACCATCACCGCTGTCGTCGTTGTTGCTCTCGTCGCCGTCGCTGTTGTCGTCGTCGTAGCTGGCGTCGTGGTAATTGTCGTCGTAACCATCGTCGTCACCGCTCTCAGCGTCGGACGATTCTCCATCCCCATCCGAGCTGGCATCGTCGTTGTCGTCGTCGTCGTCGTTCACCTGCTGCTCGCTTTCTCTCTCGAGAGTTTCCAAGGCGGAGGCGTCGAGCCCCTCCCCGTCCCCGTCCCCGCTTTCCCCCTCGATGCTCGTGACGTCGTCGTCCGCCCCTTCGTCGCCGCTTGACGACTGATCACCCTCCGGAACTTCAACTACATAAACTTCCATCGGACTCGACGACGTCGTATCATCCCCCGTTTCTTCCTCATCCAACCGCCTCTCTTGGGAATCCGTAAGTTTCCTTGAAGCTGGATTTTCGTTTATATTACAAAAAGAGGGTCCTATAAGAAGGAACACCACAAGAGTGAAGAGCACAACCACATGAGGTTTAAACTTTAAGGACGACGACCTCATTTTTCTTTCTTTTGTTCTTTCCTCTTCTTATTGTTTTTGTGCAAAAATAAGGTTTAGTTTACTGATAATTAATTGTAGTGATCGATTGTGTGGTGTGTGAAGAAAGAATGGTGATTTGATACGTACATATAGCCTTCTTCATTCCTATATATAGTTTCATTTCTTCTTAGTTCCTGTATAAGTGCATGCATGCATGCATGCATGGCTGAAGAATGTTTGGTAGTCCTTCAAAATAGGAGGTGTTTGTTTGAAACATATAAACCTGTTCAAATCTTTTCATTAATTTACGTGCTATTGCTCGGTGTGTAATCTGAAGAGTAAGGATCTTCTACAACACTCGGTGTTACCTTCGGTGCTCCACTTTATTATTTATACCATAAGTTAATATTAAATTTTTTAAAAATACTTATATTTGTATTATAAATGATAAGTATTATATATTTGTACATTTTTATGATAAAAAAGTTATTAGTACTATTTTTTACATTAAAAATGATGAATTAGCCATCTTTTTGGATATTAAAAATATTCACTAGACATTTATATCACAAAAATTCATAAATTACATAAGAATAAACATTTACAATATAAATATAATTTTTTTATTTTTTTTATTGTTATTTCATGTGTAAATAATAAAGTGGAGCACCGAAGGTTACACGGGGAGGTGTAGAGGATCCTGATTCTAATCTAAAGTACCGATCCATCTAGTACTATTGATAGCAAGTTTCTTTCTTGACCTCGTGCTATGAGCCTATGACTTGAAAAAAAAAACACTCAAGAATGTGAGAAAAAAAAAACAATCTTACAAATGTTTTGTTTGTATTTAATTTTTTTTAATTTTTTTTAAAGGATAACATTATAATTTAGTTTTCTCTTTTTCTAAGTAATATGATTTCATATAAAAAATACTCCGTATTTTATAATGCATTAGAAGAGAAATGGATTGCACCCAAAAACCGTAATGCATTGGAAGAGAAAAGGACGATTATGACAAACTAGCAAAAAACGTAATACATTGGAAGAGGAAAAGATGACCAAAGGGTTGATTAATCATATATTCAAACATCCAATACTACTACACTATTTCTTACAACCAACACATCATAACTTTCAGAAACATAAAAAAAAAACACTAGAAAACAAACAAATTAATTTGCCTCAAAAACATTAGAAAACATATAAATTTTAAATCCGGACAAATCAAATTATCCGTCCATCGGAGAGGACAAGCCTTCTAGTTTATGTGAATATTAAATAATTTCACAACAAGATATTTGATCTATAAAATATTTATTCTATAATTTTACAAGTAGTTGTACAAATTACAAAGCTGATCGAGCTACCAAAATCGTGATACTTGTCTGCTTGGCGAGTACTTACCACATAACTATTAGAATTACTAGTGTAAATCTCATACTATGTACGGTAGACCTGTCTATCGGGTCGGGTCGGGCGGGTTCGGGTCGTTTCGGGTTTGGGTTCGGGTCAATCGGGTTACGGGTCAAACTGGGTCGGGTCGCTTCGGGTCGGGTCGGATCAACCCAACGAGTCAAGAGTATCAATTTTTTGACCAAAATTTAAATAAAATATTATTTAAATAATAAAATATAATAATAAAATATTAATTTTAAATATTTTAATGATAAATATATCATAATTTTCTAAAATAAATTTTATATATTGTAATATAATTAAAACCTTTGGGTGCACAATTACCCATCAATCTGTCATTTCATTATATTAGAGTGTATTCTAAAATAAGTTTTCCGCCTTATAGATTTTTTAACCCAACGGGCTTGACCCGACCCTAACCCAGGAATTCCCAGGTTTATCGGGTTCGGGTTCACATTGGGTTTCAGGTTCAAATTTTCGGGTTGAAACCCAGAAATTTCGGGTTGGGTCGGGTCGGGTTTACGGGTCGGGTCAGCTTTTGATGGGTATAATGTACAGATAATGTATATATAAACCGGAATTAATCGATTCGATATCGAATTTTCGATATCTTTAAGATTTAATGATGACAAAAACGTATACTAGTTAAAAAGAAAAAATTGTTAAGATATAAAAAAGACTTGAATTTTTGTTATTCATATTAGGATATAATTTTTTAAAAACTATATAAGAAAAAAAATTAAGGTATCAAAATTTGGGTAAGATATTAGGTACATATATAGAAATTGGATAAGATATCATGTAGATATATAAGTTATTTTTAGAAAATATAATGTAAGAAAATAAAATCATTATATTATTCAAAGTTGATGATGTGGCGCAAATTTTAACAAAAACTTAGATTCTACTTTATACTGTATTATAATAGATTGTGCTTAGAAAATATGTAAGATATTATTGGATTAATACATAAAACTCATTTTACATGCCTCAATTTTGAAAATATTTTGACTTGTATAAATTCTTACCACAAAGTCACCACATATTTATCCACTAACATGTCACATCATTATTGAATATACGTGATACACAAGGGAATACGTCTAACTCAAGGGATTCATGGAGAAAGACGAGCTTAAGAAGAAGGCCTAGACCTTACAAGAGATCCCGAGCATTCAAGTATAAGGAGGCTTTGAAGAAGCTACATGAAGTGCATCAACCTTTGTCAAGTAGACATTGGAAGATGAAGAAGACGAAGGAGATGGTCGGGCACGACCATGATGGGTCGGCCACGACCAACAAAACAAAAGGTCCTCTCAGGACCGACCCCCAGGGGGTCGTGCACTACCCACCTAGGGTCGATCATGACTCATATAGGGTCGGTCACGACCCTCCCAGGGTCGATCCTGAGGGTTATCATTCCGCGTCCGCCGGTTTCCTTGCTTAGCTTGTGTCCCAAGTCGTTTCCTTTTATTGTTATCAAACTATTTCCATATTTTGGTTTTCTAGATTTGTAATTATTATTATAAGATATTATTTATATCTTATGATAATAATTTAGGATTTCTTTTTCTAGGGTAGAATAAATACTAGAGTTTTTCCCTTATTTGTTTTTCAGCGTATTTTGAGAAGAGAATAAAGTTCTCTTCCTGCGCCCCTTTGAGACCTGCGTTCTTGTGACTTGCGTTGTTGATTTATACAAGCTTTGGTTTGATTCATCCTTGTGTGCGAGTTAAGAGTTCTTTCGTTCGGGTTTCCAATACGAGATGTTCGAGGCTTATACTTGGTGCAAGGTCTAGATCCGTTTACGTTCGCGATTGTGTGACGTCAAGGACCCCCCCTTTGTCATACATCAATACGGAAAAGTGTCGATGTTATTAGCGGAAGCAATGGCACTATGGGATGGTGTAAAGAAGGCCGGCCAAACAACTGAGCATTAGAAAATTCGAGGTAGAGGGGGATAACTTGATTGTTATCAAAGCTCTAACATGACAGAATCGCTGCCCATAAGAAATTGAAAAAATTATTATAGACATCCTCATCTCCCTCGGGGGTTTCGATTCAATCCGCAATATTTCATGGGAGTAGACATTGTAATTTTGTGGCCGATAAAATTGCTTTCTTGGGCCACAAGACCCACAATCTCTCATTGGAAACTATCAGGAACCATCTCGAGCTTCTTGCTCTCATCCGAAAGGATGCAGTATGAATCCCGCCCTAGAGTGAGATCCTAATCTTCACTAGTTCAAAAAAAATGTCACATCATTTTAAAAAAAAATAAAAGAAGAGAAAAAACAATAACAAGAGAAAAAAAATAAAGAATAAAAAACCCAACCGGTGACACAACCTACCAGACGGGCATAGGGAGTCCTGCGTGGGCAGCGCCTAATTTTAGGTTAAATAGGAATATAATTTATATAAACTTGTCTTAATAAATATGACAAGAAGATTAACTAGTCTAGATGGTTTGTTATTCAATTTTGTTTTCATCCCACTAAGGTTCAATTCTCCATACCATCATTTTACTTTTTCATTCACATTTAATGTATTCTTCTCCAATTTTTTCCTATAAAGCAGTCATTTTTTGCATAACTTAGATGTCATACATAATATAATTGTTTTGATAAATAAGTGACTTTTTATGCTATTTAAGTTATTAAGTAACTAAATTTGTCGGTTATTCTTAATTCGATTGAATCTCCTAGACAACAAGTTCCCCCCTCTTTGAATTCGTTCTGCGTCCGTCACTGGCTACCACTATAGCCACTGACCACCAAGTACCACACCAGTGACCTTGTGCGAGAATCAACGATCATGAATATGTGTGAGCACCATCGATCCACCCACGCTCGAATTGCTAAGATCGCAACACTATTGTTGGTGTTAAGGACTCTTTGCATGGCTATTCCCATCGAAGATCCTGAATTTGGAAGTGATTGATATTTTTCCCTTGGTAGCAGCGACTCTGCTAGAGTACGGCACAACGCTCTTCTGGTGTAGTAGAAATTCTCTTTCTAGATGTTGTTGAAGATGGAGATTCTTCGGTACAATCATATGTACTTGTACTTGATATAGATTTGGATCAAGTAAACAATTTCTGAAATAAATATTTCACCCCTACATAACATTTGGGAATCCATAAAATTTGAATTGAGATAAGATAAACTCTCTTATCTATAATAAGGCTCCCGAAATGGTCATGGCAATTTTGATAGCAAATCCTTGTATGATGGTCTTAGGAGGAAAGAGTTGCTTGTCCCCTGGCATGATATGGTGTGGCAAAGGCTGAACACTCCTCGCACTGCCTTCTATGCGTGGAAGATGATTAATGAAGGTTGCAAAACGAGAAGTAAACTGCACAAATGGGGATTGTCCGACACAGAGGAGTGTGTCTTGTGCTCTAACCATCAGGATGAAACCACCAATCACCTATGGTTTGAGTGTGATTTTTCTACTGATGTTTTGGACAATGTGCTGAATTGGGCTCGGATTGGCTGGAGAAGCAAGACTGTGGCTGCGTGGATCCAACAAACCTGCAATTTCAGGGGCACCAGGTCATTTTTGTATGATCTTTGGAACCTCTGTCACTACACTGTTATGAGTTTCATATGGAAGAATAGGAATGAAGCAATTTTTGGCAATCAAAGGAAGAGTGTGAAGGAGTGCTCGAATGCTAGCATTAGACACATTAGAAATTGTTGCAAGGCTAGAGCCAAGACAAAATCGAGAGCTACTAAGAAGTATTTGGAGAGAATTGAGAGTGTTGAGATTGTAAAATGGACTTAGACTCTATTTTGAAGTTCAATCATGGAGAAAGACGTTCTCCTAATGATTCTTGAACCAACCCCACACTATTCTCCCAAGAGCTCTTTTATAGAGACGCAAGAGCAATTTTAGGGAACAACTAATGGACGTTACCAGTGGTTAACGATGGTTACCAACAACCATATAGAAAATAATTTTAATATTCATGTCACCATTAAGTATCCACATTTTTTTTTTGTCGGAATTAAGTATCCACATATTAAGGAAATTACAAAGCAGTTTGTGCAATTACATCGTATCGACAAGATAGATGTAATTTAATTCTTATAAAATTGAATATTAATATGTAATTATTGATCCATGGTTTAGTAGAATATTCGAATACCTTTATTTCAAATTCTAACATTTATACGAATTAAAAGTGATTCATACCGTACTGAATTTAAATTGAAAACTTCTTGAATTAGGCATAATGAGGTACCCATAATGTTACACTCGAATCAATCTGGTCATGTATGGTATCAATTCCGAATTCAACCAGGACCAACTCCATTTGAAAAGTTGTCGACACTATTGAAAACGTATTCACTCCATTTGTTTGAACCAACTCTTACACTTATCAATTATCATGCATCAAACATAAAGTTAGACTCGTGGATTTAAATTACACAAATTTGAATATTCAAATCAAGTTAATGCATATTTAAATATTTTTCAATTTCGGTTCATGAATACTCACATAAAAGCAAAAAAAATAAAGGTAGTGCTTATTAATTAATTGAATTTAACATGTCTAGAATATGATATCAAATAAACGCCCCTCAAGAGTACAATGAGTGACGCCTCTCCTTCAACCAAAAAAAAAGAATATGATATCAAATTCAATGAGTATGTTCACATAACAATTGAATATGTACTCTATCGGGTTGGTTTAATATCATAAACTCCACGTCATAAATCATGAATATCAATTACACAAACCAGAATTTTCAATATCAAATCTTGCATATGCAATAAAAACGGCTAAATACATATACAAATCCCTAAACTTATGATGACTAGTCATTTTAGACCCTCAACTTTCAATCACTACAAAAAACTGTCAATTACCGAGACCCATAGTCGTCAGTAAGTTCTCGCTAACCGACAATTACCGAGAACTTACAGACGACCATGTGCTCTCGGCATTTGGCTTGTAGGTACTATTGAGTTGACAGCTTCAGAACCCTCATCAACTACCCTCATGAAGCCATAATCATCTAACTGTTGAAGTATTTCATTTCCTGATCGGTGTGGAGGAGGAGCAGACATCTCTACTTTATTGTTGCGGAAGCTTCTTTTGTTTCTTTTGTATGGAAGATTACGATGTGTGAACTTCCTGCTGTTATCAAACCAGCTGGTCTTGCGACCTTCCTTTAAGGTAAAGGCTTGCGAGTACTCCATGCAATTCGGACATGCGAGTTTCCCAAATGTAGTCCAACCTGACAGCATCGAATATGCAGGGAAGTCGCTAATTGTCCACATAAAAGTGTTGCTCGAAGTTGGAAGTTTTGCTTTTTCGACACATCGTATGTCTCAATCCCTACCTCCCATAAATCTTTTAGCTCCTCTATCAATGGTTGTAGATATACATCAATATTCTGTTTCGGATTTCGAGGGCCAGGCACAATTACGGCCAAGAACATATAAGGTTCCTTCATACACATCCATGGCGGCAATTTGTATGGAGTTAAAATTACAGGCCATGAGGAGTATTGTTGTCCTGACTGACCGAATGGCTGAAAACCATCTGTGCACAATCCTAACCTCACATTTCTAGATTCACAAGAAAAAAGTGAATGTGTTTCGTTGAATGTCTTCCATGCTTCTGAATCAGATGGGTGACACATCTCTCCATCTTTAGTATCATGTTCAACATGTCATCTCATGGATTCAACAGTTGTTGTAGATGCATACAGTCGTTGCAATCTGGGAGTAAGTGGGAAATAATACATCTTCTTATGTGCAACTCTTTTAGACTTATGTGCCCCTCCATGGCTTTGTACCTTTCACACCCACAAACTTTGCAACAAGTCAAGTCTTTCTCACCTCCCCAATATATCATGCAACCTTTCAAGCAACAGTCTATCTTCACAGCTGCCAACCCCAAAGCTCTTACTAGTTTTTTAGTTTCATAAAAGTTATCAACCATTCTATTTCTTTCGGGCAAAACCTCCTTCAGTAGCTGACATATGGCATCATAACATCTCTCGGACATATGATGTTCTGACTTGATATTTAGCAAATGAGCAACCACTGACATTTGAGAATGGTTCTCACAACTAGGCCATAATTCAATCTCAGTTGCCTCCAACATATTGAAGAATTCTTGTGCTTTAGGGTTCGGAGGTTCCTCCATATGAGCATCCCTATCATTAGAAAACTCATACATTTGCTCTAGATTTTGATTCACATATGAATGTTCTTCATGAGCAAATATTCTACCACCTGCATCAAACACCATCTGCCGGTATGAATTTACGAGATCATATTGTGCTGACTCATTCCAAGATGTACTCAATGAAGATGCCAATTCTCCATGAAACCTCCAATCTTCATCATCAACTATAAAACCCTTTTTAATAAGGTGCATCCTCACCACATCCTTCGACAAAATGCTGCATTCTTACATGTTTTACAAGAGCATCAGATATTTAAACCATCCATGAATGCAGGCTGACTAGAGGCAAAATTAAGAAATCTTTCTAAACCGACATAAAATGCAGGGTTGTACTCTCCTCGTTGAGTCTTTCGTTTATACATCCATGACCTATCTGAATGATCCATTCTTAGCAACCTATCATGCATCAAATATTTTAGTATCAATTATCCAGAAAGTTACACCAAATGAGAAACAAGCTAATTAAGTATAAACCTACAAGGATATGATGACTTATTAAAAAATATACACTAACACTTCTCTCATATTCTTCCTACTACAACACAAATACTTCCCACAAAATTCTCATGACTATAAACTCCTCATACTATTAAGAAATAGAGGCACCCACAAATCAAATGTGAAAAGGAAGACTTTAAACTCTTCACATGATTATACTAAATTCTCATATAATTAAACACAAATCCTTCCCACAAAATTATCATGTCTATAAACTCTTCATATTATTAAGAAATAAAGTCACCCACAAATCAGATGTGAAAAGCCATTAATTAAAAACACTCTAAACTCCTCACATTAACACCAAATTGCAATCTACAAATCTTAAATTAAAATTGAAAAGGTTCAAATTAAATTATAGCTAGCTATAGTGTGTAGAAATTTTACCTTCGTTTTTGCCTTTGGAATGGAGTTCTCGGTAAATTACCGAGAACTTACATTCTTGGTAACTTTGGGAGATTAAGGGTTTGCCGAGGACGATAGCTCTCGGTAATTTACCGAGAACCCATGTCCTCGGTAAATTTAGGCAATTCGGAATTTACCGAGGACTATGGTTCTCGGAAAATTACCGAGAATGTAAGTCCTCGGCAATTTTGAACTTTACCGAGGACATAGGTTCTCGGTAATTTGCCGAGAACCATAGTCCTCGGTAAATGGTGCTTTTACTGAGAATTGTGGTTCTCGGTAAATTACCGAGAACGGTCCCCTCGGGAAATTGTCGTTAACGTTAATCCGCCAAACTTTACCGACGACAATTTAGTTCTCGGTAAATACCTAAAAAATCTATATTTACCGACAATATGCCTTTTTGTTCTCGGTAAGTTCTCGCTTTTTAGCGAGAACCAGTGACGGACGCAGAGCTTTACGAGAGTGGGGGCACAATTTATAATTGTCGACCCATGTGAAATTGTCGTTGGTCGATAATAATTATATCGTATGTTAAATCTTATAAATTTTACAATTTGTTAAAATGGTCTTTAGTTTATAGCGTATCTTATAAAATTATATTAGTAACATGATAGGTATACATATACTAAACTTGAACACTAGAGATCCTAAAATTTAAATTAAACCCACTAGACTATAAGCTTTAATGTAACTAATTTACATTTGTTTAATTATATTAATAAAAAAATATTTAAAAGAAAAATAATAAATTACAACCCGGACGGGAGTGGGGGCACGTACCCCCACTGACCCCCGCCTCCGTCCGTCACTGACGAGAACCCCATGTTCTCGGTAAAAGTTGGTCGGTAATTGACAGTTTTTTTGTAATGAATTTTGCCGATTTGACACTTTAACCTATTGACCCTAATTGGTGATGTGGAAAGGAGCGTGTATTACAATCTTTTTGCCAATTATAGGTGATCTGGACTAAACTCATCAAGTCACCCTTCTCTCAATCTAACAAGCCATTTACAATAATAAGAAATAATTTCATACATTAAATGACGGTATAAACTGTTACACATATATATTATTGGAGCTAGCTCGATCTTTATATATAGTTTTATCTTACCATAACTCTCATTAATTTCATGCACCTAATTTGTAACTCAGACGTACGCATACTCATTATTTCAAGTCACTCCTCTTAGTCTAACAAGCCATTTACAGTAATAAGAAAACATAGGAGTACTCCCTCCGTTCCCCGTTTATTTGTAGAAAATGACTATTTTTACGGTTATTAAGAAAATGTGTAAAGTTGTGTTGGTAAATGTGAAAGTTAAATTATATGGATAAACTATAAGATTGACTATGAATTGTTTTGTAATGTAATGATGTAAAAAATTGAGAAGAGATAAAGAGGATATGCTGACTGGATAACAGGGGTAAAAAGTTAGATAAGATATGATAATTTAATAAGATTAATTAGTGATAAAATAGATATAATATGATATTGATTGATGGTAAAATAGTAAGAATAATGTAGATAGCAAAAAAAAGGAAGAAAGTACGACAAACAAAGGGAAATGCCCGTAAAGAAATACTGGACAAACGAATAGGATTCGAAGGGAGTAAAATATAAAAATAAGTGTTTGAAAAAATGTTGACTAACGAAAATCCAAAAAAAGACATATCAATTCATGAGGTACGAAGCTCATTATTTCAAGCTCATGGTGTTAGTTGCGAGCTTGAGGAGGACATCGTTGAGCTTGGCGAGCTTCGACGACGTGGCGCCGGCGATGCTGTCCTTGCACGTCTCGATGTTGGTGAGGGCGGCGCTGAGCTTCATGCCGGCCATGTACGAGTCCTTCTCCTTGCTCGCCTCCGTGCCTTCCCTGGACGCGTCCAACGCGTCTTTGTACGACTGCTTACAGGACGCGGCGACGTTGCTGCTCACTCCCATGCTCGGGTCCGAGGCCGCGGTCCTGGCCGTGTTGAGGGCGTGGCTCAGGGCGTTGGCCGAGGTCTCAAGGATGCCTGAAGGGTCGAGGCTCTTGACGTTCTTCCCGTGGGAGACCACGGTGCCTTCGCAGAGTTCGGGTGACTGCGCGATCTTGCAACCCTCCTTGACGTTCGGAGGGACGTTGGGGTTCTTCTTTAGCGCGTTTTGGAGGTCCAAGAGTGACTCGACGCTGTCGAACGGCCCTTTCTTCGCGTTCTTCTTCGCGCCCTGGCTCGCGGGTTTCGGTTTCTCGGCCACTTTGGCTTGAGGCTGAGCGGGTTTTGATGGACCCTTGTTGATGTCGGCCAGGTTTTTATCAAATTTTAGTGCATTTTGGTTTTGGGATGTTGATTGCCCTAGCAAGAGAAAGACAACCACGGAGAAGAATATGACAACATGAGGATTTTGTCTGAGACCCACCATTTGTACGTACGATCTTATATCCTTAGGGTAAATTTCAACCTTTTCTTGTCAAAGGGATAAAATGTAAGATCGGTTTGAGCCAGTGCAAATATATATTGATGTTTGATCCCTAGTTCTTCTCCTTCCTAGCTAATCAACTCTTGGCAATCCTTGAAAATAGTCACTGTCTTTTCCTAAATAGGAGATCAAGATTGACGCTAAAAAATTAAAAATAGGAGACCAAAATTGGATGGGAAACATATATACCACTGAAAATAGTCACTACATTTTCCCAAATAGTTATTATTACCTTAATAGTCTAAATATAGTGTTTGACATGTGTTTTAAAAAGTGGCCATCTCATCAAAAAGAAATACTCCACTAAGATTAAGATTACAATATTCAACTAAAAATAAAAAAATTTAAGAATACAATCGGTTTTCCTTTGGCTATTTCTTACCTAATTTTTGATATCTTAAAATTTTTCTCTAACTTGATTATTTCTAATTAGAAATTTCAAGTATTTTTTTTTAGTATTTTAACATTATTTAAAATTTTGTCATTATTTAATATTGAAGGCTTTGAAGCATAGTAAAAAAAATCTTTTTCAAATGTCAATAATATATTACATAATAATACAAATATAAAAATATAAAAATTGTTCTAAATACCTCAACCTTTAAACCAATTGCACACTCTACCCTAACCTATTCGAATTTCACAAGATTCCTATACTTTTAAGACCATCTACAACGGTTACTATTCAAGGTGCAAAATGCATAAATATAATATAAACAATAAAAAGTGGGGATGTCCCGAGGAAATGGAGTGCAAATTATGCTCCCCGTATGTGTCACCATGCTCCAGGTGCAAATCCGCATGCGCGCGTAGAGGGCATCAAAACACAGAGTTTTGAGGGAAAACAAAGCAAAACTCAGTGTTTCATAGACTGTTGAGGCAAAAAGATGAGCAAATGAACGCACCACGTGTCGCGCTATGAGCGGCCCGCGTCTGGCTAATGCCAGCGCGACACATGACACTTAAGAAATTAAGTTTTTGTAGGTTGGTTTTTTTAATATTTGGGCTATATATATATATTTAAGAAAAAATAAAAATTATACCACAATTCGTAATTTCCCCCCTCTATCCATAGACACCAATATTGCATATGTTTAGATAACTTTAAAATTTATTATATATAATTGGGTTGTACGTTGTGGAAATCAGGTTCTATCTTACGTAAAATGGGCGTTTTAAGCGGAAACGGGTATTATAATACCTTTCCGGGTAGGGAATTTGCTCACGAGTAAAACTCACCACTTCCTCGTGACCAAAGGTATTTTTTGGGCGTTTAAAGTCTTTTAAAGACTCAAAAGTACATTTTTATGTTTATCGAATTAATGTTTTTTTCAAAACTTAAAACCAACCGACATCGTTTAGGGTTTAAATTGAACATATTGTTTTCTTGATTCTATCTTGAATTTGAAGTTGTGATATTTTTTATTAAGTAATAGTAGTTAATTACATTATTTTATATAATTTATACTAGAAAATATATAAAATATAATATATGTGTAATTATGTATGGAGAGAAAAAAAAGTATTAAGAATGTGAAAAAATATGAATTAATGGGGTGCATGGATGTGGATAAAAATTGAAATGGGGTGCATAGATGATGTGGTAGAGAGAGAAATTAAAAATGTCAGGGTGTATGGTACTGTAGCGGGTGCATGGTTGCGGATAGTCTAAGGGTCATCGACTCATTGTTCACTCTATAGGTCTGTTTGGTGCAAGTAGCTTTTCAATTATAAGAGCTTTTTTTTGCATTGGGGTTTGTGTATAAGAGGGGGAGGGAATATTCTAGAAAGGGGAAATAAGAGCTTATTTTCAATAAGCTTAGGGAAACGAACAGACCTTATATATCCTCAAAGTATCCACATTTGAATAAACTTATGGATTAGCCCCACATATTTTTATTTTATGACAAAACTGACCAATCCATATACAAAGGAAGTATTCAAAATTTTAAACTTATAATTAATTAAAATAATAATAAATAACTATTGTTTATTGGGTAGTATTAATAACCTCTTGGGTAATGCCCAAATTAACAACAAACCTTATTTATTAATTATCTTATTTTATATGATTGTTCTTATCATTACTATTTGGTTAATATAAATTCTCAACTCTCAATTTACAAGTAGTTAAATTAACTCCATATTACTTTTTCACATTATTACTTATGAAATAATTTTTTACAAAAGTTAACAATACCTTTCATATAGCTTATTGTAAAAGTTTACAAACTTTAGGTTATTATGAAGAAAAATCATATTAATACTATAAATAGGGTTTAAAATTCTTATTAATTTTTGCGTAAATTATTTTTTTAGACAAAAGTATTTTGATGAACTGCTTGTAAGTTGGGACTTAATGATTAATTTTGATATTTATGAAATTTGGAGATTTATATTAACCAAATAATAAAGGTAATCAATATCTATACTACTATAGTACAAAACGGAGTCAATGACTTTACAAAAATAGTACCACACATGTTTATAATAAAATAATTCATTAGACCTTCTATAATATAATAAACTCTGATCTTCTAATAATTATTATTGTTTAATATTTATGAAATTATTTTTAACAAATATAACATATTTTTGAAATATGATTCGGATATTTTTATACTTTTGAAAAATAATTTGAATTGTTTTTAAAACAAACAATCTAAACTATTTATATAGGTATACGATATTCTATGTAATTTGATAAAACGTGATTTAACCCGTAACGAGCATCCCTGCTAGCCCAATAGCCAAATAAACCGGCCCGTACCCGTACGAAACGGATTCAATCACCGCCATCTTCCCCAAAGAACACAAACCCCAATCCCCGTCTCTTGCTGCGTTCTGTGCACTGAAGAGGAATCAATTCTAGGGTTAGGGCTTGCGGATTTGCGTTGGCTGGCAATCAGCGAGGGCAAAACCATGTCGAAGAGGAAATTCGGCTTCGAAGGCTTCGGAATCAACCGTCAGCAAAACTACACCTTCGAGCGATCCGAGCCTCCCCAACGCCTCTCCTTCGTCCCACCTTCCTCCTCCTCTCGACCTCACGACCACTTCGAGGACACGGATTTGGACCACATCGACTACGACGACGCCGACAACGATCCGCCGGAGGCCACGGCCGGCGACGGCGATGAGGAGATCGATCCTCTCGACGCCTTCATGGAAGGCATACACGAGGAGATGAAGGCCGCCCCGCCGCCTCAGCCGAAGGAGAAGCTGGACAAGTACAAGGACGACGAAGACGACGATCCGATGGAGAGCTTTCTCAAGGCGAAGAAGGATTTAGGGCTGACGTTGGCCTCCGATGCGCTAAACGCGGGATATGATTCCGATGAGGAGGTTTACGCCGCTGCCAAGGCGGTGGATGCTGGTTTACTTGAGTATGATGATGATGATAATCCGATTGTTCTTGATAGGAAGAAGATTGAGCCTATTCCGGCTTTGGATCATAGCGAGGTCGATTATGAGCCGTTTAACAAGGATTTTTATGAGGAAAAGGCTTCGATTTCAGGTTCGCCATCCGCAATGCTTGCTACTTTATTAACTAGTAGCAAAATTTGACTTTTGCCTGTATTTAACATGATATTGCCATGAGTTTAGTGGAGGGAGTTGCCATAGTAGTAGTAGGCTTTAAATTGCTTTGGATCATAGCGAGGTCGACTATGAGCGGTTTAGCAAGGATTTTTATGAGGAAAAGGCTTCGATTTCAGGTGCGGAATCTGCAATTCTTGCTAATTTGTTAACTAGCTAGGTTAATTGGAGTAGCTAGGTTAGTGGAGGGACTTGCCATAGTAGTAAGCTTTAAATTGCTTGCAGTTACAGTGCAAGTTTTGTCTGCAAAAGGGAAGTTGAGGTTGCATGAACATGAGGCCTAACTGGGAGGGTGTTTGTGGATATCCCTTCTCTATGCAATGAATCTCATATTTGCTAGGTTTATTTTTGTAAGTTCGGTAAAGAAAATCTGTCTCTAAGACCCCCACTGTTGATTACAACCTCACTTGGGCACCAACGGCGTATGACCGAGATAGGAGGTGTAATGTTCTAGGGTTTAGATAACCTATATTGGATTGGGAAGTTGGTGAACTGTGAAATATGTTGTGTTTGAGGATTAGTCATCGTCCAATCCATGAGAATTGAAGATGCATTTGGCGAGTGAAAATCCTAGAATGGACTGTTGAATGCTGTTTAAGATTTTTGCATGGCTCTGCTTGCAATGAATTTAATATGCTAGTACTTGAAGTTTGAGTACAATTAAATCTAGTTAGTATGGAAGCCCTCTGACCTTTCTCTGTCATCTGTTTTACTAAAGGTACACTTATTTTTCTGAGGTTCATCATAAAGTTTGACACCAAATTAATTGGCTTTTATGGGAACTCCATTGTTCAATTGGTTGCTTTCACTAATGAATGTTAAATGTGCTTTTCGATGTGATGTATTATACTATCAGAAATTTGTGGGTCTATATTCCTGCAATGAGTTTGCTCTCACCATGATGCTTGTGCTGTTTTTTTTTTCCCGGTTTCATGTAGTATGCAAATTGTGTGTCTGGGCTGATTACTATCTGCTTCCATTTGCAGGAATGAGTGAGCAAGATGTTGCTGATTATAGGAAAAGTTTGGGTATTCGTGTTTCAGGCTTTGATGTCCCGAGACCAGTGAAAACGTTTGAAGATTGTGGCTTTCCTACACAATTAATGAGTGCCATTGCAAAGCAAGGGTATGAGAAGCCCACCACAATACAATGCCAGGCCTTACCAATTGTGCTATCTGGTAGAGATGTAATCGCTATAGCAAAGACTGGGTCTGGGAAGACTGCCAGTTTTGTTCTTCCTATGATTGTTCACATCATGGATCAGCCTGAACTTGCCAAGGAAGAGGGTCCTATTGGAGTGATATGCGCACCAACCAGAGAATTGGCACATCAAATATACTTAGAGGCCAAGAAATTTGCAAAACCATTTAGTCTACGTGTTTCTGCAGTCTATGGTGGAATGTCCAAGCTGGAGCAGTTCAAAGAACTAAAGGCAGGGGTTGAAATTGTTGTTGCTACTCCTGGAAGACTGATTGATATGCTGAAGATGAAGGCATTGACAATGTCAAGAGCAACTTATCTTGTTCTTGATGAGGCTGATCGAATGTTTGATTTAGGATTTGAGCCACAGGTGCGGTCGATTGTTGGTCAAATAAGACCAGATCGTCAAACTTTGCTCTTTTCAGCTACAATGCCCCGCAAAGTTGAAAAGCTAGCCAGGGAAATTCTATCTGATCCTGTGAGGGTTACAGTGGGAGAGGTGGGCATGGCAAACGAAGATATCACTCAGATTGTTCATGTCATTCCTTCTGATGCTGAGAAATTACCTTGGCTTTTGGAAAAGCTACCAGGTATGATTGATGAAGGTGATGTGCTGATATTTGCTTCCAAAAAAGGAACAGTAGATGAGATTGAAGCCCAGCTCGCACAGAAAGCTTTCAGGGTTGCAGCACTTCATGGAGACAAGGATCAAGCCTCTCGTATGGAAATTTTGCAAAAATTTAAATCTGGGACTTATCACGTTCTTATTGCAACTGATGTTGCTGCCAGAGGTCTTGACATCAAATCAATCAAGTCGGTGGTGAATTTTGACA
This sequence comes from Polygonum aviculare, assembly GCA_934048045.1. Lineage (NCBI taxonomy): Eukaryota > Viridiplantae > Streptophyta > Magnoliopsida > Caryophyllales > Polygonaceae > Polygonum > Polygonum aviculare. The sequence continues at coordinate 30,625,171 of OW204028.1, read as the reverse complement.
TTGCTAAAGACATGGATATGCATGTGCACCGTATTGGTAGAACTGGTCGTGCTGGTGACAAAGATGGTGTTGCATACACCCTCGTGACACAAAAAGAAGCAAGGTTTGCTAGTGATTTGGTGAATAGCCTGATTGCTGCTGGCCAGAATGTACCCACGGAGCTGATGGATCTTGCAATGAAGGTAAACTGATCTCCATCTTATGCTTAGTTTGATAGAATAATTGTTTATAGGATTCCTTTTAGCTGCTGTGGGCCTCATCTATCTTCGAATTAACATTCCTGATTTCATGGATATTTGATTTAATCTTGCTTGAAATATGGTTTTCTTTCTAAATCCACCCTATAAGGTGCTCAATCACAAGTTTGAGCGCCATAGTAAGTTCGATTGCATCATTGAATATCACACGTGCCTGCACCTTTTACAAGACAGAAAATTCTCCACCCCACCTGCCGTTTGACAATAGAAGCTAGTTATGGTTATGAACTGATATAACTATGCCATATCAGATTGCTTATGAGAATATAATAGGATATTGCAGCTGTATATAGAATAGTAACAATCTAACTGTAGCAGAGTGAATGAATTGTATTCTAGCATAAGATGAATGAGATGCTTTTTTGCTTAGATTCTAAGATGAAAGAGTGTGACTCTTCTTGATGTTGCGTGCTTCCTATATGTTTTGTTTAGTGCTATTTAGATAATGGGTGTTTATTTGCCTAGTATGTGAAGACCATTGTTAACGTTTATGCTATTACTGTTTAGGATGGGAGATTCAGGTCTAAGCGTGATGCAAGAAAAGGAGGTATGACTTGGAATACTTTTTGCCTGGATCACTAGGATCCTTTTTTTTATATATATATATATAAGGCATCATTTTTAATGACAAAGTTTGTGAATAGTGGATAATTTTGAATATGGGTCTTGTAGGCTTAATCTGTATGATATCACTTTATTCTGCAATTGAATTTCTTACAAGCATTCAATTCTAATGCAGGTGCAGGTGGGAAGAAGGGGAAAGGCAGGGGTCGAGGTGTTCGTGGGGTGGATTTTGGTTTGGGCATTGGATATAATACAGAACCCAGTAGTACTCCATCTCAGGCAACTGGTCGATCAGCTGCCATAAGCTCAATCAAAACAGGAATGATGACTCAATTCAAAAGTAGCTTTGTAGCTGCTGCTTCTTCAAACTCCCAGAACACGACTGTTAATGTCAGCAGGAAACCAGCACTATCTGGCTTTGTAGCTGGTGGGACTATTGGTGGAGATGCACGCCGAGCTCAGCCGGCTAGTACAACTACTTATGCTCCAGCCGCGGGTCAGAATTCGGCAGGAAATGCTGGCAACACAACCGATGGAAGGTAATTTACAGACTTAGTTTAGACTACTGCAAAGCATATGTTGTCATAACTTCTGAATTATCTTTTTCCATAGTTCGGTTGAATGGAAGCTTCGATGTTATTTACCCGAAGTTTAATCAATTTGACTGAAGTGTTACTAACTACAATGTGATCTTTCTGGTGAAATAAATCTGCAGCTCTGGAGATAGGCCGAGAGAGAGAAAGAGACGTTCAGGTTGGGACCGGTAGAATGTATTCAGCAGGTAGTTGTTGCATGTTGTTGAGCCATATTTATGTGTTTCTGGGTTATTTTTATCATGTACCATTTCTACTGCTGCTGGTACCGTTACTTTCACCGCTGTAAAGCTACACTAATCTTATACCAGTTAGTGTCTTAGTGATGATGATGGCTGAGTTTTGCAATGTCAATTTTCAAACCCAAAAGACGAGCTGGAATACCAACTTCGTTAGGTGCAGTGATTTTGCCGTATACTTGTTTGTATGATATTGTTTTTTTTAGGTCCAAGTGTATGATATTGTTATCTTGCACTGGGCAATCCTCCATTCAATTGTAATATGCAATACATTTGAAAGAAATTCGGAACTGTTGATTGGCCATCTTGTCTTAGGTCTTGAGGCCACACCTTTGAATTTGCAACTTTTTTGCAACTTTTTTTATAGCTTTGATTAGTATGCCATTTACAAAGAAGTGATTGCAACTTTGTTATTTGTAAAGCAGGTTTGGTTAATTCAAAGCGGCAAGTTCTTCTAATCATTAGCTACGAAATCACAACCCGTCTAACTGTCTCGTTCATGGGCTAAAGTTTTGGGCCGAGTCCGGGCCAAACCCGGTTTGGGTCTAATGATATGTTATTCGTTTGGTCTAGTATAATCTAATTTGAAGCCATGTCTCTTTTAATAATACTCGGTATTTTATTGCTTAGATGAACTACAGAAACAACATTTTGAGTAGTGATCATGTAGTGGGCAATGTATCTCAAGACTAGGGAATCATAGTGATGACCAAAAAGAAGGATATTGCGTGATTGTGGTCATATTCTAGTGATCATTAGCAAGTCTAGGCACTTTCGTTTCGTTTCATTATTCATTTTCCAAAAAGCAAGTTATTCTGCATTGTTGCCCCAATAATTGGATGCTGAAGAGCTAATCCTCCCAAATCAATAATAATGATGATTATGCTTCGCGGCATCAGCTCACTGGTTGAACGCGACCGAGACTCCATGATGATGGCTTACCTAGACAAGCCCAGCTAGTACTTGTAACGACCCTACGAAGGATCCGTAGTGATAAGAAATCAAAACATCACCTTCTCATTTATGCAGTCAGTATGATAAGAAATCAAAACATCACCTTCTCATTTATGCAGTCAGTACCAATATTATCCTTTCTTATACCCACCGCCCTCCCTCTTTCAATGGTTAAGAAAACTACATGAACAAAAATTCAGACCCAAAATTGGAACTACTCCCAATGCCTAAACAAAGCACCGGAACCAGGGGAACAAAAAAAAAAAAAAAAGCAAAAGCCAGTGATCAATCAATCAACAAGGCATACGGAATCGGCAGAAAGGGCAAAAGTGCGTTCTATGGAGCCACTCCACAATGCAACCACAATGATACAGATGTCCACACGGCATCCTGGCCGCCTCCGCTCCAACACTCAACTCCTCCAAGCAGATCGCACACTCCCTCTCTCCACCGTCAATTCTCACCTTCTCCAACGCCTCAATCGCCGACCTCCTCGCCGGAACCGAACCTTCCTCCTCCTCCTCCCTCCTCCGCCTTGGCGGAGGCCCCACCGCCCTCGCCGACTCCATTCTTGACCGGATTCCGCCTGCAATCTCCGGCGAGAGCGCCTTCACGTCAAGTCGAACCGAGATCGGAATCTTGCCTCCACCGCCGAGAGCGGACCGCCAAGCGATCCGCTCGGTGACAAAACCGAAGTGCTCCGCCATCTGCTCGCCGATCCGAGACGGAACCTCGAAATCGAGCAAAATCCGACACATCGATTCACGGACTCCGTCGTCCGCGGAGAGATCGAGCGATCTCTCCGCCACCGCTACCGGCCGCCGGCTCGGGGCCTCGAACTTCCGGTACCGGATCACGACGCGGAAGGCGGCGTCCGGACGGGGATCGTAGTCGCCGGAATCGAAATCGCTGTCGCCTCTCTGTTCGACCGTGAATTCGTACAGAGTGTTGTCGTCTAGAAGTTTCATCGCCGGAATTCGAATTCGAGAGAGGCAAAATTAAAAAAAAAACGTTCCGATCGTTGCTAGAGATGATGATGATCGGCGATGGCGAGGGAGGAGGAGTTCATGGCGGCGGCCGGAGTGGTTTTTGATTGGGGTTTGGGATTGGTACATTATAGAACTAGGTCATATTGGTTTGGTTTAAATAACTGTTTTTTTTTCTCTTTCCTTTTTTAATTAATATTGTACTCCGGCTCCCTGTGATAAAAAGAGTATTCTATCTTTACTGAGAAAAACAAATTGTTACACATATTCTGCAATATTTTCGTGAATTCGTCTTATTTGTTAGATAGAAATATTCCATATATAATTGTGAGATTAAAATGTATAATATTTTTTCTTTGAAAAATTAACAATTTTTGTTAATTTGACATGAAAAAAATTATAAGAGTATATGATGACATATCTCGTGTTCAATACTAGTATTGGGATATCGATCCATAATATTCGACGATTTTGAAATAGTAATTTAATATGAGTACTAACTATCCCCCACATAGATTTTCTAATTTACTTGTTAACCAAACAAGCACTTAATAGTCTTATTTTTTTTTGAGCAAACTTAATAGTCTTATTATGTACTAAGCACGTACATTACAACATTATATATCTTTTTTTTTGTTCATTAAGTTTCAAATTTACCCTTTATCCTAAATTAATTTATTAATTGAAGTTTTATAGAATTAACTACATTAGTAACGATTATTAATCACGATTTAATAAGGTTATTTTAGTAAGGAAAAATTAATTCAAATAAGACCAAACTTTTAATAGGTGTTAAATGAATAATCTAAAATATTGATAATAAGTAAAATAATACATACTTGTAAGATATGTTAAAAAAATATCTTTGATGTAAATGTTTGGGCCATTATCGATGACTGGACACTAGATAAATGACATGACGCTCTTCGGAAAACCCCTTCGACTTGTTCGTCGACTCGTTCTACATTGCTATAGAGAAGGCGGGCAGTGGCGGCACAGGCTCATGGTCTCCGAGAGTGGCATGCAAAGGACGGACGCGGCCACGTACTATAATAAAATGATTCAACATGTAGCCGGTGGGACCCCTAAGAAGCAAGGGACAGCTTCTAGAGACGTATTTGTTTGAGATATACGATGAGAGTAGGAAAAGGGGCGACAAGACGGAGAGACATTTTGGTGTCAAGTCATCGATAATGGTCGAAGAGCGCCATGTCATTATTGTTTCAATTTCCATGTCATTTATCCGGTGTCAAGTCATTCGATAATGACCGGAAATTTTACGTTAAAGATATTTTTATAACACATCTTACAAATTTGGGTTATTTTGCTTACAATCAATATTTTGGATTATTCATTTAACATCCATCAAAAGTTTGGGTTATTTAAATTAATTTTCCCTTTTAGTAAAGATAGAATTGCCGTAATATTTGTATAAATTATTAAATGACTAAATAAAAATAAGCGAAGATCTCATGGCAAAAGTGGCACACATAACAACACGCCTAATGTTAGGGATTGAAGGCAACGTTTTTGGTATCTCTCGAAAGACTTTCCCAATTGGACTCACAATCTTGATTGAGATGCCATGGATTGATCGTAAGATTACAAACCAGACAAATTTCACAGTCAAGAAAAGCTGGATTATTTCTTTACAAAAATCTGTGGCATCTTAAGGTAATAGAATAAATAATCACTTAAAATTTAAAAATCTATGCTTCCTGTAATAATCAGTTCAAAACTGTCAACAATCAGTGTTCTGCTTAGACTTGAAGCTGATAGCTAAAAATGATTCTAAACAAGTAAACCCCAAAACAAAATAATGTAAATTTGGTAGATATTGAAAACAATCAACTGAAAACATTCTTTCTATTTCCACATTATGAACAATCCATTTGCTCAGGATGCAAAGTTGCCAGTTCACCTTTGTAAAATGTAAATTGGATCAGCAAATTCAGGAGGCGTTTTCCCCAGATCACCAGTTTTGCCAGGACAATTCACAAGTTTCATTCACATGCCTGGATAACTCACTTTGCTTATCGCCAGGCCAAACAATTTTTGCTGATGGGAAACTTGGTTTCCTTGTAATCAAGATCAGACATTAGGCTGTATGTTCCAGAGCCACGTCCAGAACTGATATCGGAGACTTCGGCTGATGGTGCTCATCTGTATCAACCTCTTCTATTTCCTGAGAACGCAGAAAAACACAAGGGTTCGTTTGAGAATTGTTAAGCGACCCACAGCAAAGAATTCTTGTAATCAGAAAAGGCTCAAGAGTTCGTTTGGATTGCACTCCATAATGTAGTAGTATAATACAATATATGTAAACCTCTTGTACTAAGGCTTAAGACTTAAAGCGAAATAATTCATTTTATGGGATGCAATCCGAACGGAACCTAAGATGTCCTTTTTTTTTCATCAAACCTGAACAACTTCTACTCCCTTGACAATTTGTCCAAACACAATGAGCTTTTCCTTTTGACCGAGAATGTCTGCAGTTGTTATGTAGAGTTCAAATCCTTCGGTTTCATGCTTTTTCTTGGAGGTCCCAAGCATGAAAGCCTCATGCTTCATACTGCACGTGAGAGGAATTTTCAATATGCTACACAAATCGAAAAAATTGTTGATCATTGAACTGTAAATATAATTAAGTTAGCTGACCTTTTTCCAACATCGCTGGACTGCTTTCCTCCGGAAGACCAGTCCACTGCACTTTCAAGGCTATGGGCATCCCCTACTTGTATGACAACGTTCTTTATTACACGGTGAAATTGCATACCCTTGAAATGTCCTCTTTCACTGCAATACAACATTAATGTAAGGAAAGCCCTTAGAAAATAATATAATGTGTAGAAGATCAATTATTTTCAGCCCTCCCTCATTTAAAGCTATTTAGCATATGCTCAATTTGAAGATATACCAACAGAAGCCAAACACAAATAAACTCATTTCAACAAAACATGAGTATCTCAATGGTTCACAAAGTAGACAGCAACCAGTAAAAAGCTTATAAGATATCACAAATATACATAAATCATCATCTAATACAGATGTAAAAAAGCTCTTGTACTTGAAGTGGTTTTGAACTCACCATAGATTGATGAATTCATACACTGTTTCAGGAGCTTTGTCTTTGAAGAGTTCTGCAGTTATCTTGCCCTTTGACGTTTTAATAATCTACAGACAAAAAGAATCACAGGTAGGTGTGTAAATCACCTCTATTCTTGTATTGAATTGGTAAATGAATCCGATTGATACAAACATGTTCCTGCCTAATTTACGTCTACTCCTTCATGAACTCAGTATAATGGTTAATTTTCTGAATAATCTCTCTTCTCTAATAGGCATCAAGCATCACTACAACAGTAGCCTGCTCCTCTTGAAAAGCATCAATATTGATCAAGTAAACCACAAATTGGCAGATGCAATACCCAATTAGTGGAAACTATTTTTCAAAGTTTTCGCAGAAAAATCACTACTCACCACGTATCTAGGTAAGCCTGGATGCTTCAGATTCCCAAGACCCTGCAAATATCAATGTATACAATGCTGCAGATTAGAAATAAACCCGCATAAACAAAACTTCATCAAACATTCTGCACACCGGAAAACTGACACCAGAAAACAAGAGCAAAGTAGATCTGTAGCTCTATATCAACTTGGTATCTAAAGTTACAATGAAAAATGTAACCAAGAAGACAAATCACCAACATATGAAGAGGAATAAGCTCAAACTGCATACAAACTAATTACCTTACGCCCAATATAGATGCCATGATCTCGTTGATTTACTGACCTACATAAAAAAGCAGACTGATGTCAAACAAGATACATCATAAGCCCTAAAATGATCTCTTCTCTCTTTTTCATTCACCAACAATACACCTCATATGTATGATGATTCTAAGCTTGCAAATCGAAATAGAGATATCTCCCCAAACAATTTTTCAAATAAACCTAATAAATAAAGGGGGAAAAAAGCACCAAAATATTGAAATCAGAGACCTGCTAGAGAAATATCTGAAGGTAGAGAACACGCAAAACAGAACCAGCAAAATAATTAAGCTGAAGAAGGCGATCGTTGTGAGACTGATACGATTGGGAGCCTTCTTCTTCTTGCTCTGTTGCAACAAAGCCTGGGGCTTGATTCTCGCCATCTCTCAGACGTGAAACATCCACAATTCGATCAACCTCGCCTGAGAAATCGCAAAACTGAGATGTGATTTGCTGAATTGGATTCAAATTGTAAGGAAAACTTCTCCCAAAGCTATAAAACACAAACTGCAATCAAATTATAGATAAAATCGTAGAAATTGGAATTGAATTAGAAGACATGGATGGAGAGAAAACCTTGAGTTCGTGAGTCTTTGAAATCTACAGTGTCATGTGTGTCGTCGTGGTAACGAAAAGTCTTCGCTCGCTCGTTCCTTCGTTAGGAAGACGCGACCGGAATCTCAAATCGGCCCTCTTTGTATCTTGTTTCGGATTCGGGTAACCGGTTTGGACAACGGGTTTTTCAATTTGGGGAAATTACACAAAATGGACACTAAGTTGTAAAAAATTACACAAAACCGCATACGAAAATCATAATCTCATGAGACAATCCATATGAAGGTAGTGCTAATAAAGAACCATGATAGATTTCATAGTAATGTCGTGTTTGAAGGCATGTAGATGCCCAAGATTTAGATATAGGTAACATGCTATTTAGAGTGATTGTCATCAATTTTTCTGACAAATTTGAATCGACATATACAACAATAACACGGTGTAATTCCCCTTACGAGAAATTTGGGGAGTCAAAATGGAAGTTCCCCGGGCTAAACACAGAGGGGGCGTCCAAAAAACCCAACAAAAGAGCACTCGCGCTCAAAACACACAAAGCACACACAGATTTGAATTGACATAGTGAATGAAATATAAGGCACTATTTTACATGCCCATCATACCAAATTTCTACAAATTGCCTTTAATTAAGTACTCCTCAAGAGTAAGACACTTCAGTCATATACACATGCATTCAGAGCTTTGAATCAGCAAACAGAATGAGGGGAAAAAAGCAAGTATATTGAAATCATTCCAACAATCATTCTAGAATCCTACCAACAAAATCATTTTGTGTCACTCAAGTGTGCAAGGACTCAGCTCAGCTAATAACATCATTTTTCTGTCCAGCAAGTATACAGTAATGTGGAAAGAATATATAGAAAGAAGAAAAGAAACTCCCAAGTGGATGAAACTAAACACGTGTTACAAGAATACAAGACTTTCCTACAGATTGTTCATGGGAGTAAAGGGAACACCAGAGTGTCTAGACACCCGCAGCCCTACAAAAACCGAGACGCAGAAGGCAACCACCGATAAGAGGAGGCTGAAGGCGACAGCAGCATCCCAGGGGCTTTTCTTGGTTACTACTGAAGAAAATAAAACACGCCCGCCCGAATTGAATTGGAGCGGTAGCCAATCACAGCTGACGGTGAAGTGGCTGGATCCGCCCCACGGGTTGCCATTCACTGGATACCAGAAAGCTGCTGAGAACTTACTCGACTCTCCAATCTTGAACTGAGCGTCCTGTGAGCATGGGGCAAGAAAACCGCTTTCACTAAACGGCCAGGAGGAATTTTTGTATTTTTTTTCACTAATGTTAAAAGTTTACATTTGTATGGAAATAGGTCTAATGCATAATTCAGATTCAGAATGTCAAATAATTATTACTCCTTCCGTTTCAAAATACATGACCATATACTAACTTTTTCTTGTTTCATAATACTTGACCATTTCACATTTTTTTCCATCTCTTTCCATCTATACCCTAATAATTATCTTTATCATAATCATTACACTTTTTCATATTTCTTTAAACAAATAATTAACTCTACATTTGATAGGGGTAATATAGGAAATCACATTTTTTTCTTAATATATGTGCAATGTCCAAATGGTCATGTATTTTGAAACGGAGGGAGTAGCAAATATCTTTGGGAATAGGATCAATACGGATAAGTATTTGCCATATCAAACACAATGACTTAATATACGAAAAGCAGAAGCTTGAAGTAAATCAAGAGGATCTTGTGCAAGTGGCAGCTTGCAAGGCAGAGTTCACTAACCTATAAAGACCGAAAAAATATATTTAGCTTGAACATAGAAGCTGAAATACCTGTTGAAAGCGATCCATTGTTCTCAAAGGTCTTGAAAATTCAAAATAATAGGTGCCCTTTGAGCCTTTTGATGAGTATGGGCTATCTCCCTCCACAAAGCCTGTCAGAGACGAGCCTCAAACGCCTTAGATAGTGGTTCAAGATGAGGAAAGTGTAGAAGCACCACATGTACATCAGACTGAACAAAAAACATCAGAGATCACACAAATACATGAATGATCATTACCTGAATGGTGAGATAGGCTGCTGTGCCACCATGCTCCTTTCCAGTCATTTTGTGCACCCGTATCATTTGCATTGTTTCCTAATAATATTCAGCATTCAGAAGTAAAGCCCCGAGATCAAAATCAAAAGACTTGAAAAAAAAGTCTCTTCCTTTCTAAATGATACATTAAACCCAAAACTGGTAACTACAGAAAAGGGTAACTCAAGTGTATGAACTAGCTCCAAGTCTCTAACCTGAAGGGCCACGGCCATCAAGATACCGACAATGAGGATTGTAGGAATAGAGATCAACTAAATGCCCAAACCTGCTCAATAACCAAAAAATAAAATAAAATACAGTCCTTACCAACTGATTTCATTATCCTGTAAATTACTTGGCATTTACAACTTTGAGATACAATTAATGTAAGTACCTATCACCTCCATATCCTACATCCAGAGGGTTACCGCCATAGAGCCGGCCTGGTATGGCATTCCCTAAGGAGAAGTGCATAAGATCAACTTCATAACCTTGACAGGTTTTGTTTGTACAAGAATTGGTTGATTCTTTGCAACCTCCCATCTTAGGAAACAAATAAATTCAAGTCAGAAAAAATATCACACAAAGCATGTAACGGTGCAAAGTGAGGTTGAGGTGAATCTTACATTGTGATAGGTAGCATTTTCACCAATCTGAAACATGAGAGCCAGTGAAGGGCATTTAGTATTTTCACTGCATTTGTAAATGCCATAATTAGACAAGCCCATAATTAAGGCAGCAACCAATAACATACACTAAGAACAATCTGGTTTGTTTTATAAACTAATACCAGAAACCAGACACCGTTAACAACAGATCACAGAGCACAAATCAATGAAGCCTTTTCATGACAGCACCACACTTGCTATTTCACATTACCAATCCAAAAATTACATCAATTGCACCATAGACAACAAGAACATCTACCCAGGTAAATCCGATCTGGGGGATCAGAATGAGGGGTATTTAGGTCTGGAATGCACCCAAAACAACACAAAGAGAGACCAGACCACTCAACAAACTAAACCGAAAAGCCTAGACACAACAACGCAAACTAACAGATTAATATACAGTCACAACTTAGTTGGTATAGCTGATCGATTTCCCTAAAAGAATTGCTTTCTACTCCGATCAAATAAAGAGCAAAAACAATAAAGATCCAATCGTAACATACCCTTTGGAGTAAGCATAGTCACCGTCAACTTGCAACAAGAAGAACACATCATTGCCATCGTGCAATGCCTACAAATCCATCAAACAAGCAATACTCCAATCAAATCATCACAATAAAAAAAAGACGGCAAGAGTTTGAAAAATCCGAGTCAAAACCTTGACGGTCATTTTTCCGCCCTTGTAGGCATCGTCTTCGTGGGGGTCAAGAGCAGGGAGGAGAGAGAATTCGAGCCCATCGACGTCCTTCCAATCGTCGGCGTGGCCATCGAGGGTTATAGTCCCCGGCCTGAACTCGGCGACGACCGGAGAGCCCGAGGGAGACTCGCAACTCCACTCGCCCGATTCGTTGTGCGATTCGACGTCGGTGAGGAGCAGAATCAGCGAAAAGGATGCGAAAAGGAGCTGAGAGAGGACAATTGAGCTCTTTTTCGCCATGGTTGTGGAGCGAATCTGGGCGGAGTTAAGTGCGAAGTTGCGTGCAGAGTCAGCGTTGTATTTGGTGGGTCGTCTTTGGGGGAAATGAGGGTGTAGAATTTTATATGACAATCGATATTAAGCCACCTTCAAATGGGACATTTGAAAATTCTGGTCTAAAGTCTAAACGTCTTTTTTTAAAGCCGCCCTTGATAGGGTTGGACACCGGTTCAAAATCGAAGATCGGGTTGGACACCGGGATTGGATTGCCCCAAACATATAGATCGAAGATCGGACCGGGAATCTCCATTTTCATGAACCGAGCCCCGGTCCGGTCCGGACCGAATTTTGCTCTACCCTATCCTTTGGGGTACAAAGGTGCTATTTTTCTGGAGGATTTCGCCCCCACTAGCGAAACACGCTGCATTACGCTACTGCGAACGGAGCCTAAGTGGATCAAAGTAAGTATCCTAGTTAGCTAGCATAGTCGACTAGAGATAGTACAAATCCTTTTTTGATCGAAGATAGTACAAATCCTTTAAAAAAAATAAAACGAGATAGAAATCATAGTGAGCAAAGTTCTAAAATTTCTAGCACGGGAAACCACAAATCAACCTATTTTGGGATATGCAAAATACATATCTTGATTTTCAAAAGCCTTACAACACCGAGTGATTTGGCTTGATACAAAATATGAAACCAACCACCATTCCAGCTCTTCAAAATATTTATACACAAATCAAGCACAGACAATCCTGCAAAAAGCAGGTTTCAAGCTTGCATCGCAAGTAAAGCATATTTATATCGCAAGAAAGCCATACTTGTTAAATGAGTAATGCTCAACTTACGAGGAAGAAACGTCCCTAGCTAAAGTAAGTAGTTTAGGCCAATATATACTTATGTTCGTTCAAAAGGCACAAACAGCAACTGATGGATTCAAATCTTCCGTCCCACTAGCACGTCCCCTTCCCGTGTTCCTCCCTTTCTATTGGTCGAAACTATGGGACCCCCCTTATATTTTCCCTTTAATTCTATCGAAATAAATAATTTCGGCCAATAGGAAGGGAGGGACACGGGAAGGGGACGTGCTAGTGGGACGGAGGATTTGCCTCGGCAACTGATGAGGCGACATTCCTCTAAGGAAACACTTATGATGCTCAAAATTATGCTTTATCGATAGAGTTCTCAAACAGGTCAGTTCGAGCGAGTTTTGGTCATTTCGGGTTCGGGTTAAGTGCGGATTTGGATCAATCAGGTTACAAGAAAATGTTTTTTATTATTTTTTATAATAAAATTCATTATAATGTTTAAAATGAAATATATCTAGTCTACATATATTTTAAAAATTGGGTCAATCCAACAGGTTCGATATTCAACTCAATTGGATTCGGGTCAATCGGGTTGAATTTTTTCCTTTGCCTGCTACTTTTCAGGTGCGATAAAATTTCAACCAATTAAATTTGTTTCTTAGTATAATTAGATTTTAGATAATTCACTCAAAAATCCCCCTTTTACTATAATAATATTAAATAGTTACAAGAAACTTGAGTCTTCGTGGTACGACCCTTGTTGTCAACGTACTTAAATTTGGAAGTTATGATTTTTCGTTAACAATGATTTTACCGCGACATAAAAGTGTTCGTGAGGAGGTGTGAGGATCTGAATTTAGGGGTCTTTAGAAGAGACAGAGGTCGGCCGAAGAAACGATGGATGGACAGTATAAAACAGGATATCGGCTTGTTAGGGATTTCTGTGGATCTAGCGCAGTGCAGAGAGAGTTGGAGAGAGAGGATCAGGGTTCTAGATAGTTGACCAGCCGTTGGTGGAGCCAGTATTCGGGTGTTTGTCTTCGTTTTTTTTTCTCTCATTGAGGCGACTAGTTTCTGTTAGATCTAGCCTTCTTGCCTCTTCTTGGTTTTCCTTTTCGTATAGTTCTAGTAGTAGTTGTAGGTTGTCCTGTTGTTTTTGGGTTTTTTCGGTTTAGTTTTTTGAGTGTTTTGGTTTCGTTTTCGCTTGGGTTATATTGGGCGCATTTCATCTAGGTCTGGATTGCCCCCATCTTGACCCCCCCAGATCCTGCGAAAGCGGAATTTCCCTAGGTAATTGTTGTTGTATAAAAGTGTTCGTGAATTATCTCAAAAAGGACACTGTAATAAAGCATATATTAGATTCATCTATGATCTATCCTTGCATGAATCTCTTGGCAATCTATCTGTACATATAAAAGCCATAAAAAATCACTATATTACATCACCTAAAATTTGGCCATATGTCATGCTATATTCAATTAGCTTATGTGTGATTTTTTTTTCTATCAATAATTAGGATCTTAAAGCAAAAACTTTTAAAACGCTGTTTAGAGTCATCCTTGTGGTGTTAATATTGGGTCATTTATTTTTCATAGGTTGTGTTTTACCTTGAATAAGGATATTGAAGCTCAATTGGTTATTACTTACTAGGCTCCCATCCAATTTTTTTTGTAAATGCTCCAATACAACTGGAATTAAAGTATCTCATATTCAACTTTTAATTTTTTTCTTCTATTTCTCTTCTCTCATCTAAATTCCAATCTCTCTACTTCCAAATTCTTCTTTTTCATATCCACCCCTTTCTTAAATTCCATAAGCTCCTCTTAATTTCTTTCCATAATATTATTTTACATTTTAACTTATATTTTTCTTTATTAAGTTGAGTATGTTATCTCATTAATCTTTTAAACTCACCAACAATGCTACAATTCCATTTTATATATATTATATTTCATCGAAAAATGTATATTAATTATTTACAATCAATCAAATTATTTAGTCTTATCCCGTGCTAAGTACGAGACTAACATAGGCTAGTTGTAATAAAAAAATAATCGTATTAATTAGAGAGTTTTTTTTGTATTCGATTATCCTAGACTATTCGAGTTTATTCTATCACAATTCACAATCGATGATATCCCTTTAATGACCCTTACCCACCATTATATCATGGAATATATCTCTAAATGTTTTTTTTGGTCGAACATATATGTCTAAATTATTTTTTTATTTTTTTTGGTCGATTGTCTAAATTATTAATTATACATACATGTAAGTTGTACACACACATTGCTAGGAAGTAGGACCTCATTTAATTTGGGAAAACCACAATATATCTAGGTCGATCAGCTTACGATTGCACAAGTGAGCAAGCCTTATTCTCATACGTACCCGTAGCATTAAGTAACGGGATTAAAGACGGACATTAGTCGTATATGTTTCAAGCACGAGGAGGTGGACGAACTGCACAACGACTATATACGGTGCAGCTTCGTCCTATGGGCGCGGGCGGTGCTCCGATGCAAGCTGAGTACCTCTCGCGTGAGCAAGCGGGTCCTCGATGAAAGGGGTCGAGCGCCGACGCCAACTGCCTTCTCATCGTACCATCCTGGTGTTCGACGTTGGCCTTCAAGCCTAGCAACGCATCCACAAACCACCTTCCGACCTGGACTGCTATGTCGCCTCCTGAATCCGCGTCGATACTTTTAGCCATCTTTCTTGACCCGCCCCGACTCCACCCCATCTACTCTCCTCCTCCTCCCGCTTCTTGTTATCTGCTATACATATGTATGTATGAACAAATTGAAATAAACTAATAAAACATATAGTATATGTTGAGTTTGTGAGTTGGACTTGGCAATTGGACCCGTCTCCCCTCTAACAGTATAAAAGAATCAAATGAAATGAATTAATTGAAACTATTACGTACTACGTACCATGAAGAGAAGGAACAAGAGCATCTCCAAGGAGGCAAAAACACAACAAAAGCACTGCTAAAGTTACAAGTTTTGGAGAATTCACCATGGTTTTACCTTTGCCAATAGTTGAGTAGCTTATTAGCTATATATGAAGCGATCGATATGTTGTTAATTTACTATGGATCGATGAGCTACGCACATATATATATATGCTTTTTATAGTGTAAATAATACTTATAATGTTCGTACCTGAAACGCTAGCCCTATGGCACTATAGGGTTGTTGAATTTTCACGCACAACGATCCAATATGGAAATTACCGCTATAATATGATATGGATGACTAACAAGCCTACGAAGCATATCAATTATGCTGTCAATTTTTACCTACTTTGTACGTGAGCGTGGAAACGCACCCCCACCAAGCTCAAGCCGCCACCACCACCATCACCAGTTTAGTGGGTACATGGAACCTTCGTTATAATTTTTTTGGGTCGAAAAAGGGGCAAAGCCGTAGAATTATACTTCCTTCGTCTCGTAATGTTTGTCCATTTTTCCATTTTGGTTTTCCTAATAAGTTTGTCCATCTTTCCAATTTTTCATTTATATCACATTTTTCTTACCATATTACCTTTATTCAATCTTATATATTACCCTCATTATCCAACTTTTTCATCACCTTTATCACTTTGTCCTATAAAATTACAAATTTACTCTCATCCAATCTTATATATTACCCCCAATTATCCACCTTTCACATCAACTTTATTATTTTTTAATTTTTTTATACCTTAATAATTCAACTTTTCAACTTTATATTAACTACCGTGTTAATTGTACTATATGGACAAACAATATGGGACGGAGGGAATAATAGCTTAAGAAATATCAATTACAGGCAAAATTTGGGTCTAAGAATGACCCCTAGAATCGTCTGAAAGAGAAATACAAATACTTCCAGGCGGAGAAGAAAGGATATGACTACCTAAAGAATAAGAATAGACAAGACTAGCAAGGGTGTAGGCAATAACATTCGCTTCCCTAAAGACATGTAAGAGATGAACGTACGGATAAATATGTTTCTAGAGTTTATATATGTCCCTTATCGTGTATGAAATATTACTTTATTTATATTTTCTACGCTATGAAAATCGAACTCAAAAGAAATATAGAAATTCCCACCAAACAAAAAAAAGAAGAGAGAGATCTCAAAAGAAAGGATTAATTGTGGAGACTCTTTTTAATTCCTCCAAGTGTAAATAGAAGTACTAAACGACTAATGAACCAAATTTTAAATTTTTAGGCACCATTTTTATTACCCACTAAATAACAAATATAAATTCAAACAATTTAGCTGGAATTTTTACCCACATCTCATGTTTGTAGATTTGAACCAGTAACACATGTATGTTTACACGAGCGTATAGAAAATAATGAAAAATATCATACTATTTGTCTTTTTAACCTTCTTTTCTTGTATCAAAATATTTTTCATTCTATACTTTTTATCACTTACTTTTCTTTTGTACTCTTGCAGTTATTATTACTTTTTAATAAACTAGTTGTACTCGTCATGTCATGCACGACTCGTGTTTTTGTAATTTTTTGAATATATCATAAATAGAATCGTAGTGTGATAACGTATAATAAAAAATTTGACATAATTTAAATTCATCGAATATTAGAAGTCTTTAATTGTTATATAATCGATTAAGAATATATATATTGCTATGCAAATCATGCACTTATATTTTATAGTCAATAATATACATTATTTTGCAAATTATATTTACTTATATTTCAGTATGCTAATCACCAACTTGATATAATCAAATTAAACATGTAGTTGTTTTATTCATAATATTTAATGAATAATTTGTTGCCTCTATATGCGTGAATAAACCAAGAAAATCCCTTATTAATATGTAATATATTTTCAACAATCAAGATATTCGATCAATTATAGAAATATCTAAATTAAAATTTGAATCTTATCTAATGTGATGACAATATAAAATATATTTTATATTAAAAAACTTAAAAACCATGTTGGACGATCAAGATAAATAGATAATATTTTTATCTAATCTTAAAAACCACCTTTCAAGATAAAAGTATATTGTTTACATTGAAATATAAAATATATTTTACCACAATTAATTCTTATCTAATGTTGGACCATGAAGTCATAGAAATTAAATATTATTGTTTACGTATTGTATTGTACGTGATACTTGTTTTTTTGAGTCCTATTGTGCATTTGTACGTGATACTATGAGTACCTTATAACGTAGAAGAAAATCAATCAATGGTATATGTGAACGCATATTGGCGGGTATCTTTTATAGAAGAAAATTGAAGATAAAATTATTTAAGGAATATAAAACTCTAGATAGATAGTATGACTTTAAAGATAAAATTGAAAATTAGATAATTAAGGAAAATAAAAAGATATAAGGTTGTTATTATCTATTTGAGTTGATAAAAAAAGTTAAAATCAAGTGGGACCAGAATTAACGTGGAGGCTCGAAATTCTCCGGCTTTAATATATAGTATAGATAGATTATATAGTAGAAAAGTTGATAGTGGTGGTATTGAAAAAAAATAGAACAATAAATAAGGGTATATAAGTATATTTGTTATTTTTCGTAAAAGTTGTGTAATTGTCTAAAATACAAATATTATAATATGGAGGAGTACTATTAAAATGGATGTAAACTAATTTATCATCAGTCACGCTACTGCCCCGTGATTAAGCCACATGTTTTATTTGGTCCTCTATTCTAGTTTTATTTGGTCCATACATGTCTCATTTTTTTGATTAGGCTACATGTTATTTATCTTGTTTAAGTTTTTTTTAATAAGTAATATACTTTTTGGCTGATACAATTATCAATGTTTAAGGGCAATTCCTCCTATTGAATTAACAAGTTCGGAGAAATCAAATTACCGTTTAACAACAAAAACTAACAATTACATGAATGTGAAAAAAAAATTGAAGAAGATTGACCTAGAGCTGATTTACAAATTGAGAGAAACAAAATCGCCCAAGATCACAACCAATTTGTATTTGATATTGATGTTGTCATCTACAAATTAAATTTGTAGGAATGGAAGCTTGATATGGGGGAATTGGAATTTTGGAGAGTACCTCAGAGAGGAGGAAGAGAAGGGAGTGATGGAGTCCGGAAAAAAAGTTGAGAAAAGGAGGGAGGAAAGAGGGGAAAGAGAGGGGAGAGAGAATGAGATAAGTAAAAGCATTTTTTTATATATTAAATACATATTGTCCAATTAAAAAATGAGACATGTATCTATACTACCTATAGTATAAAGCGGAGACAACGTCTTCACAAAAATTTGTGCCACGTGTCATTTCACTAATAAAATATTCAGTTGGGCCCTCCTTTTTACAAATTAGGTAATTAGAATCTTATATAATCTTATCCCGTAAAAATTGATTAACATTTACCAAAAATTATGAATTATCCTGAAAATTATAAATTATCACTTACTAAGAATTAGTTATAATCTTCCCATAAATATTACTATTTAATAAAACGTGATATTTATCATAAAGTAATTTTTAAACAAATCCAACTTATTTATATTATGAGATGATTTACTATTGATAAAAAAACTAATCATAATACGAAGATAAATATATATGATCCTATAACTTTAACATGATCATTGACATTACATATCTATATTAAATTGGATTTATAATCACATTACCCGTACATGGTACGGGGGTTAAACTAGTTGATTAGTAAAAGCTAGACTAGAGGATCTTCGCTCATAAAATACATATTGTTTCGATTAAATGTCATTTGCATATATCCATTGAATTCAGTCATTGGAGCATATGCAATTGATATTTTGTGATTTTATTTAAAATAAAAAGAGAAGTCAAAAAATAAAAAAATATATCGGATTCTTTTTAGAAAAACTCTCTTTGTTAAACCATTCCCCCTTTATTGATATTTTGTGATTTTTTTAAAAAATTGTTTAAGAAATTTAATTTGAGTATCACCATTGCAGATTCTCTTAATACATGCTGAGATTTTCCTTTTTTTTTTTGTGACCTATAAATTATCGACTAATAACGTACACTCCTTTGTAGTCGATATCAACTTTTCATTAAAAAAATCCCATATCTTCACGTTTTACTGGCATGTGTTAAACTTAAACTCTCATCATTTTTGCTTTATTTTTCGTCCATGCTTTTTTTTTTCCGGTTGTCAACTGGTTCTCCAGAGCTTCTGGCTACATCCAGCTCGATCCGGGTTGCATCACCTGGCGTTGATGGGTGAGTCTCCCAAAGGGGATTTTTTTGACATCCACTAGTAGAACCCCAAAGGGAAATTTTTCGTCCATGCTTCTTTTTTTTTTTTTTTTGGTTGAGGACGCTGGCCATGATAGTCGAACCGGTGACCTCTGGGTACTACCCTTGGAGGCTTAACCGTTTGACTAAATGCCCGTAGGCTTTCGTCCATGCTTCTGGTTTCCTCTCCCGTAGGCTTTCGCTTTCTCCACCTTTGGGGAATTGGGAAGTGATGCACTTGACTTTTTGTCCAGGGTCACACGGGCTGCTCAAAGTCATGCTTCTAGTGCTAATGTTCGGTCTTTTATTTTTCAGAGATTGTGTTTTATCTTGAATAAGGGGGTTGCAGCATAATTAGTTGCTAGGCTCCCATCCAATTTTTTTTAAATTGTTTCATGTAATGAAATGCATTGTTTCTCTTTTATTAACATTAAATTTGTTAAAAATTTCCCGATTCCCCACCAAGCTATTTCTAATAAACAAAAGAAAAAGAAATAAATGACAAACAAAACTCACCGAACCACAACTAGGAATAGGATAACCTTTTTTTTTGGTCGAAAGGAATAGGATAACCTTGATCACCATGGAATGTATCTCTAAATTAATAATTACACATACATGTAACTAATCCACGTTACATCATTGAGACGAAATCAATTACTTATAACAACAACCGTACACACACACACACACATTGCTATGACCTCATCTGGGAAACCACAATCTTGGCCAGCTTACGATTTCACAAGTGAGCAAGCCTTATTCTCGCACGTACCCGTAGCATTACGTAACGATATTCATCCCTTCAACATACACAAAATTAAAGATGGACATTGGCACGTGACCGATGCCTGCATATATGTATTTATAACGTTCCAGTGTGCGTACGTACGCACGTAAGTATTTGTTTTAAGCATGAGGAGGGCGGCCGCAAGCCTGATATGGCTTGCAAGGTTTGGGTGCGGACGGTCCTCCGATGCAAGATGAGTAAATCTTGTGTGAGCAGGCGGGTCCTCGATGAAGGGGGTCGAACCCCGACGCCAACTGCCTTCTCATCGTACCATCTTGGTGTTCGACGTTGGCCTTCAAGTCTAGCAACGCATTCACAAACCACCTTCCGACCTGAACTGCTATGTGGCCACCCGAATCCGCGTCGACACTTTTAGCCATCTTTCTTGACCCGCCCCGACTCCACCCCCGTCTACTCTCCTCCTCCTCCCCCTGCTTCTTATCTTATATATATATATATATGCACAAATTAATTAAAATACACTAAGAAAATGTATATATATAGTAGAAAAGAATCAAATGAAGTACGTGAACTGTTGTTACGAGAGATCGAACGAGAACAATAAAGTAAGAACGACACTGTTAATATGCCTTAAATCTGAATCACACACTGCGACAGGTAGCACGGGGGTCTCGCTGGGCCTGTCGCAATCCGTTTTGGGCCTGCGACCCATAATTGTAACTAGGGTTTCTTGAGTCACTATATAAGCTCTCGAAATACCTAGACCTCTGTATTCCGAATTCTGTCTTCCATAATAATATACGGTTTCTCTGCCCGTGGACGTAGGTAATACACCGTTACCGAACCACGTAAATCTGTGTGTCGTTCTTGCTTTATTGTGCTCGTTCGATCTCTCGTTACAACAGACACACAGATTTACGTGGTTCGGTAACGGTGTGTGATTCAGGTAAATTAACATGAACTGAGACTATTACGTTACACGTACGTACCTTGAAGAGAAGGAACAAGAGCATCTCCAAGGAGGCAAAAACACAACAAAAGCACTGCTACAGTTGCAAGTTTTGGAGAATTCACCATGGTTTTACCTTTGCTATATATGAAGTGGTCGATCTCTATATATGTTGTTAATTATGGATCGATGAGCTACATATATATATATATGGTTTTTATAGCGTAGATAATGCTTGTTCGAAATGTGCGTACCTGAAACCCTAGGCATATGGCACTGTAGGGTTGTTGAATATTCACACACAAGAATCCAATATGGATATTACCGCCATAATGATATGGACTTGAATGACTAATAATCCTGTGAAGTATATCATTTATGGTGTCAATTTTTATCTATTTTGTACGTGAGCGTAGAAACACCCCCCCACCAGGCCACCACCATCACCATTTTAGTGGATACATGTAACGTTCGTTATAATTAATGAACGTACGAATAAGTATGCTTCTATAATTTATATATTTCCCTTAATCCTTATCATGTATGGATATTACTTTATTATATCTATAGTATGATGATCGAACTAAAAAGAAATATAGAAAGTTCGACCAAACAAAAAAGAGCGATCTAAAAAGAGAGAATTATTTGTGGAGACTTTTTAATTCCTACCGGCCGGTGAAAACAAAAATAGGTGAATCATTTATGACTTTTTAATCTCTTTCGAAGGAATTATACATTATGAGACTACGAATTAGGCATATAAGTGTCGTCCCGTGTTATATGAGGTAAAATTTGGGCTGTTTGATGAACCAAATCCAAGCGTTCCCAATAATTCGTGATTTTTGATTCCTTTTTCGATTTTTTAGTTAATCCCACAGCGGCTTCGGGCGATCGTGTTAATAATTACAGACTTCATCTCTCTCGATCCTTTGTCTCTATCAGCTCTACTCTCTAGATTTGTCTCTTCGACCTTACATTCTCTTGTTTCAACCTTAAATCTATACAACATGCTCGAAATTGGTAAAGCGTCGTGGATCTCAAAACCTAATTATATGAATTGAGGAAATTGATGGTGAATTGACGAATAATTTGATGAACTGACAAAATAGAATAGAATTGTATGGATTGCACGAATGTTAACGGTGAAAGAAGGAGTTGGATTGCACGAATTGTATGGCTTTGGGTGAAAGTTAATGATGAAGAAAAGTATTGTAACTAGGGTTTCATCGCCCGAGACAAGGTTACACTTTTTACCGTTATGGTTGTACTTTTTCATTTTCTAGATTACATACTATGGATGCACGATTTCTATTTAAGGTTGCACTTTTTAATACTCCCTCCGTTTCAAAAAACATGACCTTTTAGACAATTTAGGTTGTTTCAAAATACATGACCATTTTATATTTTTTTTCCTCTTCTTTCCGGATATGCCCCTCATGATAACCTCAATTATTGAAAAAGTAGAACATGCAAGCATGCTTTTTCTTTTTGATAAACAACATGCATAACTTTTACAAGGGTAATTTAGGTAATATGAAAGTTCCTTAATATGCGTGCATTTTCTAAAAGGCCATGTATTTTGAAACGGAGGGAGTATTACCACTGCACTTTTGGATGTTACAGTTGCACTTTTAATTTTCAGTTTTTGTATGAAAAACTACGGATGCACAATTTCTTGCTAGACATGCAGATGTTATTAGAGGTGAGTCCGGTTCGGTTTGAACCGGCGAACCAAACCAGAACCTAAACCGCCAAACCGGCCCGTCTAGGTTTAGGTTAGGTTCGAGACTAACCCAAACCAGTGAATCGACTGTTCAAATCGGCCGGTTCAAACTGTAACCGTAATCAGATAAAAAACGGCGGTTTAGAAATCTTTTAAAAAATTAAAGTAAATTTTTTCTTGATTGTTGGGCCGGCTGAACCGGCCAAACTGCCAGTTCAACGGCTAGTAAAACGACGGTTAACTAGCTGTTGGGGGTCCCACAAGCACGACACCTAAAACCCTTTCGCGGTTTGATCATAGAAGAGCAATGATATTCTGTGATCAAACCACGATCGCGACAGTCAAAACCACGGTTGCGGAACGAAACCATGGTCATCACGATTTCTCCAACGACTAGTTTTCCAATTGTTAGTTTTCAATTTCCAATAGGTAAATATTTTTTACTCCTATAGATATTTAATTGCTCTTTAAGTTCAATCCACACCATCTCTCATCATCTCTCTAACTCTATAAGTCTCATACTCCCATACTCTCAAACTCTCAAATCAATCTCTCTAAGCTTACATTTTACAATTTTTGTGTTGGATTTTCGGTTTTATATTACATACCTTGTCTTTAAAACTAGTAATTCTTGATTCATTGTATTTAGTCTTCTTGATTAAAATTTTTGCTACAAAATGGATGGATTATATAATCACATTTTTGGCTCACAAGAGAGTGATGCTCATCATGCTCAAAATGTTTACGAGACTAGTATACAACATACGATGATGCCCACGACGATGATGCCCCCTCCCATCCCAAGACAAGGAAATGTGGGAGATGGAGAATCATCTCAAGCACACCAACCATCCTCTACCGCTCGAGAATTTACTTCTGATGTTTTTAAAAACATTTTCAAAATGGAGAGATGGATCAAGCTACTAAGAAATGTATTGTTTATTGCAACTACAAGAAATATCAATGGAAACATGGAGGAGGCTATGGAACAATGAGGACTCATTTGAAGAAGCATCACCCCCAGCAAGATGGGAATGATGCGAGGAAAAACGCAACTCGCCGGGTTTGCAACTTCTACTTCTCAGACTCCTAGTTTATTTACTTACGATCACAATGCTAGTATGTACGGTCTTGCCGAAGCCGTATGCATTGATCATTTATCATTTTAATTTGTCGAGAAAGCGGATTTTAATAAATGGATGTCTACTCTTGTGCAAGTCACATATAAAAAGACTACTAGATAATCAATTAGAAGTAATGTGCTCAAAGCATATAAAAAAAGGAAATTTGCCTTGGGCAAATTTTTTAGTGAAAATGATGTTGAAGTGTCTATTTGTATTGATATTTGGAGTGATTGTTATGGAATGCATGCATACATGGGTCTTACATGCCATTTTATTGATGATCATTTCACTATATGCAAAAACGAGTTTTGGCTTTTAGAATATTCGACATTGATCATACCGCCGTAGAAATTAATAACATTATTCGGACTATTTTGGAAGAATATAGATTGCTTCATAGGGATTTTTCCATTTCATTTGACAATGCATCTAACAACACCACTTCTATCTGAGAGTTGGTTCCTCTTTGTCAACCAAATCTTTGAACGGAATATTTTCATATACGATGTGCTTGCCATTTTTAAACTATGTGTGAAATGTGGTATGAATCTTTTAAAAGATTATATTGAGCCTCTTAGAAATATTATTAAAAGTATGTGGGCTAGCAATCGACTAACCGATTCGTGGAGAAGATTTTGTATGAGTAACGTTGCTCAATATCTTTTGAACTCTCCTAGTATATATTGTATAGTGTTGGGATTTTTGTTACAAAATCTTATAAGTTTTAAAAGTTTTTCAAGATGCAACTTTAACTTTTAGTCATGTTATCAACCTTGTTCTCATCTATTTTGTGTGGAAGTCGTGAATGCTGCGTGTGCTTTCTATGTGGAGCACAAAATCCCCGAATTGACTTTCGTTATTGATGCTATGAATTCAAAATGGTTGAGCTATTACAAAGTTATTCCCGAAATCTATCTTGTTGCTTGCGTTTTTTATCCTAGATGTAGAATTAGTGGTTTGGAAAATTTATTAGGAGATTATTATGAGACTTTGGAAATACCCTTGCGTGATAGTGATATTAATATTACGGAAATGACGATTAAAGTTAGAGTTGAGGATTTGTAAAAAGAGTATGATTGTAGCGGAGGTTCATCTTCATCTTCCTTATCATTACCTCCAACTTCTCGATCATCGGGTGGAGTATTTGGTCGTATTGGTAGGGGTTTGGGGAGAGGAAGTAGTTTCTTACGAAACCAAACCAAGAGACCAAGGCATTCGAGCTCGAGTGCGACTCTATTTAACAACTACTTTTGAGTATCCCGAAGAAGGTTTTGATATTTTAGATTTTTGGAGATGACAAAAGAAGAACTTCCGAACACTTTCAAGAATTGCGACTCAATCAACTTCTTGCCGTTCCTGCCTCAACGGTTGCGGTGGAACAAACTTTTAGCCAAGGTGGACACATTCTCAACCCGAAGAGAACTGACATGAAACCCGAAATATTGGAAGCTCAAGTATGTGTGGCCGATTAGTAAAGGGCGGAATTTATACAACAATCAACTTTCACAGTAGATTCTTCCTTCGAAGGCTTATGTGATGACGATGCCTCTCATAATACCGGCTCCGGAACCGAAGGGTCGTCTTAGGCGGTAAGTGGGGTTTCAAGTTAAAAGGTAAGAGAACTACATGGGCTTTGATTCCTCTAAAACCCAAGAGGATATGTAGGCAACTTATATTTAGTTCAAGCCCTTTAACTTCTCATACACTTTTTGTTTTAAATGATAGGATGAACAAAAACCGAAAATGGTAAAGGAGGCGCGGGGACAATCCTATATGTGGGGGTCACCCTCACAACCATGGGCGTGTTAGTGTGCCACGGCCGCGGTTGTCATCCAGAAGAATGATCATTTTTCCAAATCACAACTGCGGGCATGGTAGTGTTATTTGTGATCGCGGTTTCCTTCTAGATGAAAACCGCAGTCGCATTATTGTGGGCCGCGATCGTGGGCTCTAAGGAAAACAAAAAAAAACCGGAATCGGATCGGAACCGGAACCGACACCGAAACCAGGAGGAAACCGGTCATAGCCGGAACCGGCAAACCGGAACTTCTAAGGTTTAGGTTTACCCTAAACCCAAACCTTAACCGCCGGTTCGGAACCTGAATCGGCGGTTCGGTCAACCGGACCCAGGTCTAGATCTTATGGATGCACTTTTTCAATTCTTTATGAAATGCTTCGAATGCACAATTCTTAACTAAGGATGCATGGTTTCTTGCTAAGCATTCACTATTTAAAGTTACGAATGCACTTTATGATGTATGTATGTACATTTTGATGTTACCATTGTATTTTTTCAGTTCTATATGAAATGCTTCGGATGCACAATTTCTAACTAAGGATGCACGATTTCTTGTTAAACATGCACTTTTTGATGTTATGTATGCATCTTATGAGGTTACGATTGTAGTTTTTCAGTTTCTAGATGAAATACTATGGATGCACTATTTCTTGTTAAGGTTACACTATTTGATGATACCAATGCACATTTTAATGTTATGAATGCAAATTTTGACGTTATGGATGCACTTTCTAAGTTTCACGGGAAGGTTTTCTCACATGTGATCCAAAGCCTATTTTCTTATACTAAAAAACCTCATCCGGTCCGTTGAGTATGATATTATATGATTCATGCTATGAAAAAGATTAAGACAAGGGCACTCTAATCTTCTTACAAGAAACACTTAAATAAACTTTGAAAACACTTAGATCATTAGAAGGGAGAGAGAGAGAGAAAGAGTAAGAACGTTAGAGATGTATTTTTTGCTCTACTTTGGTGCAAGTTTTACAATAGTAGATGACCTCCATTTATAGAAAAAATATGAGGTAAAAACCTAGGTAAATTTCGATGATTTAAGCATGGAAATAAGTAGGTGAAGAAGGTGAATAATTCACCTTGTATAATTTACCTCCAATCATACATCATACAATAGTTCATGTTTAACTATCTACTCATACAAGCAATGGAGATTTAAGAAGATTAACTTGTAAATGTGTATAAAATTAAGGATAATTCATAGATAACGTAGATTATGGCTTTCATCATGCATTCATAACAATTCGATCACTTTCAAATCTCACCCATCGGGTAACATATTCCCTTACCTAATGAAGTGTATGTACCTACTTATGTTTAAACAAACTAATTTCAAATCATCACACATAAAATTACACGGGTGTGCTCGTGTACGTGTAGCATGCGCATGTACTCAATCAGACGATCAATTAACCCGATGTTTAAACTAACCCGAGTTCAAAATGCATGCCAAACGTCTTTATAGCTAGTGACCCCAATTAACTGTGCCCCGATCGTACGTGGTCTTGCACGATTTGCATTTCCCCCATGTGTAACGTCTTTCGAAACCCACTAACATTCGACGGTTGAGTTTCTTTCAAGGCCTATAAATTGCTCATGTTCAACTCACTCTATCGCTCAATTCAACCTTACTACAATCATACATCACACAACCCGCCACCCGAGATGTCGTCCACCCGCACCATCGAGATCGGGGACCTACGTCCGATCGAAACCAGTGTCGTCTCCACCCCGTCTGCGCTCAAATCGGACCTGCGCTCCCTGCTTTCAACCCTCAACTACGGTGCACTCACAAACCGCCTTGTCGGACTAGACATCGAACAAGCCGAGGGCGAAGTCGACCTCTTGAAGCTCGAAACCGACTCTAGGTGCGCTCCGGTTCCTCCAGCTCCCCGACGTTTCGTTCGTCGGTGTGGGAATCAAGTACTCGGTGGAGGCGCTCGAGAGGAAGTACGAGATTCGATGCAGGTACGCTTTCGACTTGGGATCGTTGGCGGCTTCGGTCGAGGACAACAAGAAGCTTCGGTTCTATGGTCTTCTCGATTTGGTCAGGTGGTACGGGATCCGCGACGTAAGTGTGAAGAGCCCGAGTGTGGCTTTCAGCGATTGGAACGCTGTCGTTTTGGACAACGAACAGATCAGGGCTGCCACTACTGATGCCTGTCTAGCTTGCGTCCTAGGCAACCGATTTCTTAGAGGGTCGGGTGTTGATGAATTTGATAAAATGTTAACTAAATTTGGATTGATGTAATAAAAAATAAGTTATGGTAATTAACTTTAGTTTATTTTTAAAAGGAAAAATGATTCAAAATATTCTCAAGTATCAACTTTCAACCAATAATAATCTCAAGTTCAAAAATCATCACCAACGATCCGAACTATCATGAAATTAACCAAAAACGATTCAGAACCTTTTTTTTGACGGGTTTTCCGGTGAAATAGATGATGCGGAGATAAAAAAATTGGCATAACAACTTAATATTTTACACTTGGTTGAAATATTTTCGATCGCCATATCATCGATTCCATCGGAAAACTTGTCAGAAAATGACTCCAAATCGTTTTTGTTTAATATTATAATAGTTCGGATCGTTAGTGATGATTTTCAAACTTGAGATTATTTTTGGTTGAAAGTTGATACTTGGGATTATCTTGAGTCATTTTTCCTTTTTAAAATGTTAATTTGTTGGGTAGCTTGCTTTGTGCTAGGTCCTTCCGTGCTTTCGAGTGTGTTTTGTTATGATAATTAACTTTAGTTATGCTAAATTCTATAAGGGGATTGCACTGGGTTTGTTGTTATGGTTGTTATTTTTAAAATGTGATAACATGAAAAGAAAGAAAGCGTTAAAAAATAACTTGACGTGGAATATATTGATATAAGATATACAATTGGATTATAAAAAAATGGTATACAATTGAAACATCTAAATGAGTAAAATAGTAGACCACATAACAAAAAGAAAGATATTTTAGATGTCAATGATAATTTTCATTTTTGAAAAAAATTCAACATGAAATATAATAAGAAAAAATAGCAATGAGGAATAAAGCAAGTAAGATGGATGAACTTGAAATTATTAAAGTATCTACATAAATTTCGAAATTTCGAAATGAAGAATCAAGCATACATATCCAATATTGTAAAAAAATAGACAAATTGTTTGCAATAGAATTAACGTCAACTAACCATGAATAAAATGTATGAGGAAATGATACATCCTGAGAGAGAAGAGATATGGAAAAAAAAAGTAGCAAATAGATTTTTTTATTCTATATATTCTTATAATTTTATTTTAACAAGGCTTAAAACATATCTAGACATCTGAACTTGTTCATTTTAATCGCTTAAACGCCTGATCTTTAAAACAGACCTATGTATATTTAACCGATTGAACACCTGATCGAAGACACTGGAATTGATTACACTGCACGCGCCTATGACTTGTCAAAGATTTGGTGCCACGTAATGCCACATATATGTCATGTGTATTATAATTTGAGCATGACGTAGTATAATTTGAACAAGACTTGAAAATACTGGAACATGAGCATGACATAGTATAATTGAAATACGACAAAATAATATTAGAATCTTTTACTTTATTGTGTGAATATGAAACATGTCATACTATCTTGATCAAAACATTCAGACAAGACAATGTACTATTCGAACATAGAAATACTAAAAGCTAAAATTTGTATATGACACATACAAATTCGTCACAGCCAATAGGAGAAATTAAAGACATTCGTACATGAACACGATGTAAAAGAATTGGAACATGCCGTTGTAAAATTTGAACACAACACGGAAATATTGAAGTATGAGCATGAAGTGATAGAATTAGAAAATGACATAGTACAATTTGAACACGAAATGGAAATATTCGAACATGAACATGACCTAATAGCATTAGAAGATGACGTAGTACAATTTGAAACACGACTTGGAAATACTAAAACCTGAACATGACATAGTAGAATTGGAATACAATAAAGTAATATTTTAATTTCTTTTTTTTGACGAAAATTTATTATAATGTTTCTACATAAAGTTGGATGGAAGCCTAGAAACAAGTTGAGCTCCCACACCCTTCTGAATACAAAAGCTCAATCTATGAGAGATAAAAGTACCACTTTTAACATTGTTAGAGTGGCTAATAGCGAGAGACTTAATACGCGCGAGCGTGTCTAAAGCCTCCCCCTCGAATTCCCCAAATGTAGAAAAAGCGAAGGGAATAAATTTGTATCCGTGCTCCTCACATTTGGACTCATACTTCCTCCTTTTCTTCTCAGCAGCATTGTGCAAGGCCAACCCGGGCGCCCAAGAACTCGCACCCATACCAGCAAAGGGAGAGACCCCGGTCACATCCACACACGCGTCTTTCCCCTGATGCCAACCAAAGAGTAAAAGGTCAGCGGGCCTAAGATCCTGCCCATTCTCCGAGAGGAAACCCATGGGAGCCTCCTTCCGCACCGCGATCCCAACTTTGGCACAAATATCAACAAGAATATCTCGCACAAGATTATGCCTGAACTTCACACCCACCTCACTAGAACAGTGGACAGCGTGATCCCCCCACTTGTCCATCCTGGGAGCGTTACAACTCGAGCAAATACTACCATCAGGAAATAGAGGAATCATAAGTCTGTAGCACAACACGGAACGAAACTGCCGATGGTTCATCCTCTGTCCCAAACCATCAATAGGGATAGTGAACAAAAAATCCTGAGCATGGGGAGCACGAATACTGCTAATAACAGCAACCTCCCTCGGGCCAAGCCTGTACCTATCAACGAGACTGTTCTCAACAACACCAAAGTAGCACCTTGCCAAAGTCTTCATGAATTGGGGGGCAGGAGAAACAGTGGTGAAGGAGGTAGCATCAACGTTGCAAAAGGTATTGAAATCATGAAGGACATGCTGAAACGAAGGGCCAGGAGATACTATACCCGTATTCAACAAAATCTTAGCTTGCAGATTGCTCGTCTGAAGCCGAGAAGCAAGAAAAGCATAACGGATAACATCCCCAGCAGCAAAGATACCAAGCCCACCTCTTTTGATGGGGAGAGTTGCCAAACGCCACTGCCAATCACCTAAACCCGGCCCAGCTGCAGTGACAACCTTCTCCAAAGAGAGTCGTAAAGCATGATCAAATTGAACTTGAGCCTCCCTGAAAGCTATAGGAGAGCAAGTTCTTAAAGCATAGGACAACTTAGCAACCCCAGCACAGCTACGGAGGAGAAGGAGCTCACATTGGGGGTCATTTAGCCGATTGACCGCCTCCATTAAAGCAACAGATTTAGAGACCCTCTTCAAAGCTAAGTCCCGGCTGAAACTTGCGTCTAAGCTAACCGACCCACCAAGAAGTTTGACTCCACTGCGTGGGCGAGAGATATTCGAAGGAAAAACACCCTCCACCCAACTTCTAGGATCCTCCACGGGCCAAAATAGCTCAGTTTTATCAACATTCAAGAACAAACCACGCGCAGGCCCAACATCCCTAATAATGTCAAGCGCCTTGGCCACCATAAGGGTATCCCCAATAATGGTGCCATCATCAAGATACCAAGCCTGAAGGGTGAGATTGCAAGCCAGATTAATGGACTGGATCAAAGGATGCAGAACTAGAGCGAAGAGCAAAGGCCCTAAAGGATCACCCTGCTGGACCCCCTGACAAGACC
Source organism: Polygonum aviculare (assembly GCA_934048045.1). NCBI lineage: Eukaryota > Viridiplantae > Streptophyta > Magnoliopsida > Caryophyllales > Polygonaceae > Polygonum > Polygonum aviculare. The sequence continues at coordinate 30,593,494 of OW204028.1, read as the reverse complement.
AAAGGATAGAATCTTCATAGTAGAGCCTAGCAGGTTGAGAGTAACAAAACTCAACCCAAGGAGCAATAGACGGACACCTCAACCTAGTTTCCTTAAGCATGACACTCCTATCAACAAGGTTGAAAGCGTTCCTAAAGTCCACCAGAAGCATAGAATGACCAACCTCCTCGCCCTTAGCCTCAACGAGCCTGTTCACAGAATGCAAAACAGCCTCACACCCCCCAGGAACACCCACTCCAAACTGAAAATCCTCCAAATAACGGTTCACAGAGGGGCCAACCATAGAGGAAGCAACCTTGGAAACAAGCCTTCTCCAAACCGTGCCAACAGCAATAGGGCGCACACCACCACCCGGCTTAACCAAGGCAGTCAAAGGAGCACTGGCAATGAACTCACCCAACTGGCTCGGACACTGACCTCGCAGGAACAAGTTAACAACCCCGGTGATAGATCCTAACACGTCATCAGACACTGCAGACGCAGCCCCTCCCAGAATATCAACAAAATGCTGAGCCCGAAGCCCATCACGCCCACAAGAAGTCCCTTTAGGGAAGCTGCGAATCCTGCCAAGGACCACGTCTTTGCTAACAGAGAGAGAATCCTCACCCAACGTGGAGGCCGGCAAAATTGGAGGGGGGGCATAGGGGTGCTTGGCCTCCAACTCACGAAGGGTATCAGGGCATAAAGGGGCAACTCCAGAAGATGTAAGAACCTTAATAGCAGCGGAGAAGTGCCCGTCCCCAATCTTACGCTTACACTGGGAAAGGTTAACTTCGTCAGGACTTCTTGATCTCGCCACCCCCCTAAAGGGAGACACCACCTCAGACACACGATCAAGCACCAAACCCAGTCTCTCACAAGGATCCCTCCACCGAATAAGGGCGCGAGAAATACAATTGAACTGACAACGCTCCCGCTCCCCCGACCGACGTTGAACCCTATTAGAAGGCACAAAAGCAGCCAAAATACAGCTAGGTAAAATAAGAAGTTGCACCCAAGCAGACACGTCACTCGGGCTAACCAGTACCTTGTCAAGAGCACTAAGGAAAACTCTAGCAAAGCCCAGACGCAACTTAGGGGGAATACACTTAACCGTTCGCAACTTTCTGGAAAAAACACGATTAAGGAGATGAATATCAAAACAAGCAGGAGCATCCCCAGGAGACGACAACTGAGAGGGAGCAATAGAAACGCTATCAAACTCACCAACCGCACCATTAGAAACCAACACAACAGACGAAGGAGGCTTGGAAATACCATGGATCGCAACATCATCAAAACTAGGGGCAGGGATCACAACACCGTCGGCGTGTTTACAATTCTTACTAAACGCATGGGTGCGCATACACACACCACAAAGCCAAATACCAGCCTGATGAAGTACGGTATCCAAAGCAGAAAAAAGGCTCAGATCACTCGCAACTCGCGCTTTGTGAGAAGCCGCCAAACTTTCCGAACAAAAATGACGCGCTCTCAAGTGGGCAATAAAATACTGCTTCGAAAGGCCCCTGTCACCCCCACTATTACACCCATCAAAGCCTTTAAATGGGCATATAAAACGGATGGAGGTAACAGTAGCCATGAAAACCACGAACAACAACAAAACAGCAGCAACACCAATCACAACCACAAATCAACACCAATCACAACACCAATCACAAAGCAACAGCAACAACCACAAAACAACAACACCACCAATCACAAAGCAACAGCAACAACCACAAACCAGCAGCAGCCAACCGAACAACCAAAACACAAAAGACGACTGCCAAAAACCAACAAAATCCGATCGAACAACAGGCGAAGACGAACAGCAGGCGGAAACTCCCGATCACCCAACAACAGCAAACGACACACACAGCAAACCAACGAACCTCCACACACAGGCCAACGCAAGCGAAACGCAGACCAACGGCGAAGACGATCGCCCGGCACAAAAACCAACGGCGAAGACGCAACGACACACACAGACGACGAGCCCCCAACCAGCGGCCCGGCAACCCCACCGGCCCGGCGAACACCCTAAACCTGCGAACGCCCTAGACCCCCCGGAAAACGCCCTAAGTAATATTAGAATATTTTACTTTATTATGTGGATATGAAACTTGTAGTACTATCTTGATCAAAATATTCAAACAAAGACAAATGTAATTCTCGACACAAAGCATGTAACTCCTCCAAAAAAATTCAGTATTCAATAGATCGAATGTAACAAGAATAAATACTTAACTCAAATTCATGAATTGATAGGGATAAGTTTGGCCGAATCTATAGTTTATAGGAGGTTCCAATAAAGTGAATAACTTTCCTTAATTGAATATATTCACTATTCAGCCCACAATTACTAATATGCTCCTTCAATCATAGTCCTTAATTTGTACTCTAGTGACTCTATTTCATAAACACATCTATTTCCGACCAAAAAAATAAACACATATATTAGCTTACAAGATTAGTAGGCCGGCCCACTAAATTAACAAGGCTTGTTTTGTCTAGTGTCGGCCTTTCTCATCTTTCCCCCGTTCTTCTCCTTTCAGAGCAACAAACTTAGGGCAGAAACATTTTCCCTCCTTTGAAAACTCCCATAATTCCATTTCCCTCAAAACTAATCGACCGATTGACCTGAGATCCGAGAAATTGGGGCTCCAACAAACCGGAGCTAGGGTTCTTATAGAACCAGGGGAAATGGCTACCGAGAGGAAGAGGAAGGTGAGCTTGTTCGACGTCGTTGAAGACACCTCCGCCTCTGCGAACGGCCTTGGAACGATGAATGTCAACAATGGTTCTGTCTCTTCCATGGTTAATAAATGGAATGGGAAGCCGTATTCGCAGAGATACTATGAAATCCTGGAGAAAAGGAAGAATTTGCCCGTTTGGCAACAGAAAGAGGACTTCTTTCAGGTCTTCAAGGACAATCAGATCGTCATTTTGGTCGGAGAAACTGGTAGTGGGAAAACTACTCAGGTTCGTGAATTGGGTTTTGTTTTTATGAATTGGGGATTGCATGAATTGGTTGTATTTTGCGCTTCTGGTTCTTATGAACCCAGAAATTGGATTTTCTGTGAATGATGATGGTTTGAATTAGTAGCTTAAATTGGATAAGAGAAGAACTGTGCATGAGGGTATAAAATAACAATTGAGTTATCCCCACCTTTGGCATTATGATTGTTATATATTGGAAATGGTTTGAGTAGCCTCTTGCCAACTTTAACAAATGGCAAACATCTTGATAAATGGCATTGGAATGTCTCTCTCAGGGCAGCTTTAGTATTCAACCTGTATGGAAATCAGTTTAGAAAGTATTCTTGATTTACATTTTTAACAGCTGTTGTGATTCATTTCCATCTGGTGTTTATGTTGTGATTGATTTCCGTAACCATTGATGATATGTGTTCATATTTCGTAATGGGAGTGAATGATGATGGCTTGAATTAGCTGCTTAAATTGGATTAGAGAAGAACTGTGCATGCGGGTATAAGATAATAAGTGTGGCACCTTTGGCATTATGATTGTTTTATATTGAAAATGGTTTGAGTAACCTCTACGAGCTTGCCAACTTTAACAAATGGCGAACATCTTGATAAATGGCATTGGAATGTCTCTCTCATGTCAGCTTTAGTAATCAACCTATAGACGAATTTGTTTAGAAAGTATTCTTGTTTTACATTTTTAACAGCTGTTGTGAGCCATTTCCATCCGGTCTTTATATTGTGATTGAGTTCTTTAAGATGATGATATGGGTTCATCTGATGGAACATGTGGGGCTGTTGTACAGATACCACAGTTTGTATTGGATGCTGTTGATTTGGAGACTCCAGATAAAAGACGGAAGATGATGGTTGCCTGCACACAGCCACGTAGAGTGGCAGCCATGTCCGTGGCTCGTAGGGTTTCAGAAGAGATGGATGTACCCCTTGGAGAAGAAGTGGGTTATACCATTCGATTTGAGGACTGTAGCAGTTCTAAAACTATTTTGAAGTAATTAGTTTGCTCCTTGGTTGTTTGTTTCGTGACTATGTTGATAATCTTGTAAATTTGATTTCAGTTTTCTTCTTGATGTTTAGGTATCAGACTGATGGTATGCTGTTGAGGGAGGCAATGACTGATCCTCTCTTGGAAAGGTATAAAGTCGTGATTCTTGATGAAGCTCATGAAAGAACCATGGCTACAGATGTTCTTTTTGGACTTCTTAAGGAAGTGCTGAGGAACAGACCTGATCTTAAGCTAGTCGTTATGAGTGCTACTCTTGAGGCCGAAAAGTTTCAGAACTATTTCAATGGTGCACCTCTTATGACGGTTCCTGGAAGACTTCATCCAGTAGAAATCTTTTATACCCAAGACCCTGAGAGGGACTACTTGGAGGCAGCCATTCGTACTATTGTACAAATACACATGGTTGAAGGCCCTGGTGACATTCTTGTTTTTCTCACTGGAGAGGAAGAAATAGAAGATGCATGCCGGAAATTAACGAAAGAAATTGGGAATCTTGGAGATCAAGCTGGCCCTGTTAAAGTGGTTCCCCTTTACTCCACTCTTCCTCCTGCCATGCAACAAAGGATATTTGACTCAGCACCTGATCCTTTAACTGAGGGTGGCCCTCCAGGAAGGAAAATTGTTGTGTCTACAAATATTGCTGAAACTTCACTGACTATAGATGGCATAGTTTACGTTATTGATCCTGGCTTCGCCAAGCAAAAAGTGTACAACCCAAGAATCCGTGTGGAATCATTATTGGTTTCCCCTATATCCAGGGCCAGTGCACATCAAAGGGCAGGTCGTGCAGGTAGAACGCAGCCTGGAAAATGTTTCAGGCTTTATACGGAGAAGAGTTTTGAGAACGATCTTCACCCTCAGACATATCCTGAGATTTTGAGGTCGAACCTTGCTAATACGGTTCTTACACTGAAAAAGCTTGGTATAGATGATCTTGTACATTTTGATTTCATGGATCCCCCAGCTCCTGAGACTCTTATGCGAGCGCTGGAAGTACTTAATTATCTGGGAGCGCTGGATGATGAGGGCAATTTGACAAAACTGGGAGAGATGATGAGTGAATTCCCACTGGATCCACAAATGGCCAAAATGCTTGTGATTAGTCCTGATTTCAATTGCTCAAACGAAATTCTGTCTCTCTCTGCGATGCTTTCAGGTATTTCTTTCCTGCCTCATGAAATTTAATGATTATAGTATAGCTTTCATTCCGTTATGTATGTTGTTGAAAATGGTTAGTATGTCATTCTTTGATGATAACATCGCCATAAGTGGTCACAGTGCACTGGTTGCATAGTTTAACGTCATATAAAACGATACTCAAACTTGCAAAGGCATCTATCCGTTCACATTTGAGTCCATAGGGTTGTCATCAGCAACTGTCTAGTCTAGTATAGGTTCCATGCTCCCGTTGGCATGCACCATAGAATTTCTAAGAAAGTGCTGATGCAGATAGATAATTTTCTCAGTATTCTCTCTCATGAAGCAAATGGTATCAACTCGCCTCTATGCATCTGCTGACCTTCCCCGTTGGGCCTCGTCTGTGGTAACAATTTCTTTATATAGTACCCAATTGCTTTGTGCGGCCTAGGGAGGCCCAGAAAGCCGCCGATGAAGCTAAAGCCAGGTTTGGACATGTTGATGGGGATCATCTCACACTCTTGAACGTCTACCATGCCTACAAGCAAAACAGTGAGTATTCTTTTCTTTTTGCCCATTCCTGTTTCTAGTCATCCTTTTTCTTATTTTTCCACCCAATTCTTACGAAAACGGTCTTGCAGATGAGGATCCTTCCTGGTGTTACGAGAACTTTGTCAATGCTAGAGCCATGAAGTCTGCTGATAATGTGAGGCAACAGCTTGTGCGTATTATGGCAAGGTTCCATCTGAAGTTGTGCAGCACAGATTTTAACAACAGGAGTTATTATGTCAACATTCGGAAGGCAATGTTGGCCGGCTATTTTATGCAAGTAGCTCATTTAGAACGAACTGGACATTACTTGACCGTTAAGGATAACCAGGTGAATAGGATGTTAAGCTTAATTCATTTCATGGAAATTTGATCCCATATTCACCTTTTTTCAATTAAATTTCGTATTTGCTGCCTTTTCTCAGGTTGTTTACTTGCACCCATCCAATTGCCTGGACCATAAACCAGAATGGGTGATATACAACGAGTATGTGCTCACTAGTAGAAATTTCATCCGTACAGTCACGGATATCCGAGGGGAATGGTAAATTAAAATAACGTCTTGTAATTACCGTTTCTATAACCTATGCTCTCAAGGCATATATTAAGAACATTGATGTTTGTTAGGAATTTTAATTAAAAGAAAGTTACGGAGTTTTCTTTTTCTTTTTAGGGTAATAGTTTCCAAAGTTGGGATTTTTAGCGACTCTAGTCCTAAACAATCATGCAGTAGCACATTCTGTTTTTTGCCTTATAGTTCCTCTTGTTCTGGTTTAAACAGGCTTATCGACATAGCAGAACCTTACTACGACCTTTCAAACTTCCCCAACTGTGAGGCAAAACGTGTTCTTGAAAGGCTTTACAAGAAACGGGACAGGGACAGGGAGGAGAGCAAGAGCAAGAGCAAGAACAAGGGCAAGAGATAGGAAAAATGCCCATCAGCATGGAACCATGATTGGCTTAGCCCTTTTCAATACAAAAGAGCCAGCATCGTCAGAATTTCCGTAAAATGCTTCAAAGCTCTTTCATGCCTTCTCAGATAATGGTAGTAGTAGAAGAAGTTTGGCGTACTTGGAGCAACGTTCTTGCCCAACACAGACTTTGTATGTATACTTGTTTTTCCTCCAAGTTCTTTTGTTTTTTTTCGAATCCATTGCCCTTGAGTTGCATTTAGGGCTACTTAGTAAAGGAAAAAGAAAAGAAAATAGGCTATGTTGTTATGTTGTTAAGTTAATCCCCTGTACGTTAGTTGTAGTAAACTCTGAATAATTGCTGTGTAGTCATGCGACTGACATCGGCTGTAGTATACTGTTATTCTAATAACACTCTCTTATAATAATTCTACACATTTTACCAATAAGCCCAGACCTTCAACAGGAAGTAGTGACTACCTTCTCAAACTTTGCTTCCAATTGAGCATGAAATGTGCACATTGCAACGCATACCTACAGACAGAGTCTGCATTGAAAGCAGAGCTAACATATTCTATGCTGGTCACATTATTGCCCGACGCAACTTTCTGATGGCGATAAACGATCCATCCTGATACTTTTCAGCCGGGTACGAAGAGAACTGCTTTAGGTTCCGTTGTGCCTAGGGGAGCTTCATAAGGCAGCATTGCTCAACTTTTCAACACGTGACAATTAACATGCCTGAGTGCAGGTTTGTTTTGTGCAGAGTCATGTTAGTTATAAGAATCTTATAAGGATTCATAAGAGCCTTACAACTGATAATGGCTTCTTGCCATACCAAACCTTACAGTATGTATGATAACGCCAGAGGATGTAATGACTAATCAAGTTTGTCAAAGATTAATCACAGATGTCAAATGAGTCTGGTGGATCTGTGTCTTCTTACATAGGATCATCCAGATTCTGCCTTCAACAATGAAGAAGGTGAATACATGTAAATTGAGCTCTAACTTATCCAACTACCAGCTTTTTGTTTCTTGGCTCGCCTCTCTTTCATCATACTCCTCAACTGAACAACATTGTTCCACATCTCCTTTTCCCCAAGCATCTTGAACAGAACCGAGTATATAGACGGATGATCCCTCTCTAGATTGCTAATAGCCTCTGCAGCAGATCGCCCAAGCTCAAAGTCCGAATGCAAGCCACAGGCTCCTAATAACGCCCCCCATACAACCACGTCGGGTTCACATGGCATTTCCCTTATCAATCTCTCTGCTTTCTCAAGTTGCCCTGCTCTACCATAAAGATCCACCATACAAGTGTAGTGTTCCACACCAGCTTTAACTCTGTACACTTCTTCCATACAACAAAAGATGTTTTCTCCCTTCTCAACAAACCCTCCATGGACACATGCAGAGAGCACATTCACTAATGTGATACTATCAGGCTTCACACCGTGCATCGTCATCTTCTCAAACTCGATTAAAGCTGTAGAGGCGAGCCCGTGTCTTGCATAACCGCCAATCATTGAATTCCACGATGACAAGCTTTTGTTTGATAGGGAACTGAACATGTGACCAGCCGCTTCAACGTCTCCACATTTAGCATACATATCGATTATGGAAGACGACAAGATTGCATCAATCGGTGTGCCATGTTTTATGATGCTGGCATGGACTTGTTCACCAGTAAGGATTGAAGAACACCCAGCACAAGCATCTAAAATGCTGGAAAATGTGAACTGGCTTGGCTGAGTCCCAGATTTCAGCATTAAGGAAAACAGTTCAAGGGCATCCGAATAGCGGCAACTCTGAACATACCCAGAGATCATTACAGTCCAAGAAACCACATTCCTCTCATCCATCTGGTTAAATACAGACCTAGCTTCTTTAATCTGTTGATTTGTCAAATACCCATTGACCATGGTGGTCCACGTCACCACATTCTTCTCAGGCATTTTAGTAAACACCTTCTGAGCCTCACCTGTTAGCCCCAACTCCATACAGCCCAAAACCAATGCATTCCAAGAGGTCACATCCTTGTCTACAATATCATCAAACACTCCATACAAGGCTGGAAAGTTGCGCAAGTTAGCGTACGCTCTCATTAACGCAGACCCGACAAACACACTGGAGCCGAGACCTATTCGAACGGACTGGCCGTGTAGCTGAGGAACCAAAACACTGAACTCACTGCCCAGAATTGTGGTGATCAGAATGGACAATGTATATTCAGTGGGCTGTAGCCTGGATTTCCTCAGCTTGAGATAGCAACGGTAGGCTTGTTCTGGGCACTGGCTCTTTTGAAACCCAGAAAGCAAGGTATTCCATGAAACAATATCTCTGACAGGCATTTCATCGAACACCTTGTGGGCGAGGTGAAACTGACTGGATTTCACGTACCCGCCAACGATTGCGTTCCATGATCGCACGTCCCGAGTCGCGGGATTCTCGTCGAACAGTCGGCGAGCGGCTTCTAGCTGCCCCCTTTGTATGGAGCCTTGGATCATGGTGTTCAGAGAGGCTGTAGAGAGAGTGCTCATGGGGCGAAAAACAGAGGAATGAATCCATCTGAGCATTTTGATGTAAACCTTGGATCATGGGGAACCCCTTTTTAATGGACGGAGGAGGTAATGCGCTATAACGAGATTTGGGTATGCGCTATTTCGGAAGACCCATATGTGAATGGTTGTTTCTTTGAACAGAATGCTATCCATTTGTCACTGTGACATGAATCTGACTTTGCATTTACACATTTCTGTGTGCACACTGTGCAATAACATCATATCAAGAAATGTGGTCTCTTTTCTTTTATATTACAAGCAGTAATGATCTTATTTGCTATCATCACATAAAAAAGACCCAAAATATAGTACAGTATAGTCTTGGACAATGTACATACAACTGGAAATGATTTTACAGAATCACTTCTGCAAACTCATGCCAAGATTACCACTATTCAAACCCAGATTTCCACTGCTGGTCCATGATTGTTGCACCTGAATTGAATACTGCGGGTACCAGAGAGCGTCCTCCATTGAAGGCCGCATGCTTGGATCTTTGTTAAGGCAGTTGATGGTGATCTCAACTGCCGTCCTCAACGACTGGTAAGCAAAAGTACCTCTAAGAGACGTGTCGACTGCCTGTTGTAGTACCGCTGCAGATTCACTTAAGCTTCCCTCAAGCTGCAAAACGATGGAAGATCTGTAAGTCAGTATCCTCCATAAAGCTTAAAGATTAGAAATAAAAAGAAGAGAAGCTTCCAGCATAAAAAAGTTACCTCTTGCTTGAGCTCGTGTAGCCCGGTTTCTGACAAGACTTGTTTCCCTGTTAGCAATGTAATCAGGATTGCCCCTAGCTTGTATATATCATCCTTCTCTGCATTGACATCATTTGAAGTGTTTTCTCCAGCCTCCTAGAAGATTAAATATAACAAGGAGGTGAATCAGTATGTTAGAATCCTATTACAAAAAACAAGAATCTCAACATTCATAATTGTCTTAGGCAAGGGGATTTTGTAGCTGCCCACTTCATCCAAGAGAATATTTTCAATCCTCAAGTCATTTCCAAAGACTCGGGGCGTCGTTCCAGTCTGCAAGAAGTGAACACCCCTTGCAATTCCCATGGAGATTGTCATTCTCTGAGGCCATTTCAAGGCTTCTTTCTTTCTCCAATCTGCCAAAGAAAGAAAACTGATAACTTCCACAAAATGTTTTGCATTTTTGAAACAGGACGCTTGTTGCTTGCATCTCTCTACCTGTGAGGTGATCCCTCAACGACCCATTCGGGATGTTTTCAAGCACAACAAAGATTGTGCTTCCCTTGTGCTTCTTATCCTGATACGTCACGATACAGTGGCCAATGACACTGACAAGGTTTTGGTGTCTTAGTTGTGATACTACTTGCATATGTTGCTTCAGACTTTTTGGTGAATGCTTCTGCTTCAGTTTTATGCTCTTGATCAACACTTCTGATCCACTCCTCAGCATTCCCTTGTAAATTTGTATACGTAAAACATAAATCAGTTTCTTGTATCCTTGTAACTCTAGTTTTTCAGTCAACTTTCACTAAAGTTGTACCTGTCCTTGTGAACCTTCATCCTTCACAAGACTTTCTGGCTCAAACCCATTTGTAGCTTCCAACTCTTCCAATGTGAAATCTTGGAAGGTTCGGAGGCTAAGAGCCGGCATCCTCAATGTCCTAGGCATATACTCCCTTCAATAGATTATATTCCCTTCAATAGATTTTTGTAAACACCTTTTTATGGAGTTCAAATTTTAGTTGTCAGTTTCGATAATTAAGGTGATTAGTAGGATATAACATATTTTGAAACACTTATTTGGGTATCTACAAGAAAATAAATATGTTTCAACACTAAAACTTGGAAACTCAAAGCTGAAACAAAAAGCTTGAATTTGAGTTGAAACTGAAAAATTCTCCTTACTCGAATTTATAAAGGGCGATGTGGTGCGAGTAGATGTGTTTGCTGAAGCAGACTTACTGATCATCTTACTCCGGTCCTCTGTTGGCTGTCTTCTCCTACAAATGATCCAGAACAGCAATCCAGTAACAACACCTCCAATGACAACAATGGCGGCTATCACAGCTATCACGATTCCTAGTTTGAGTGCTGAATCTGGCTGTTGATCCTTGCTCTATTTTCCATGTTTGCCAGGTGGCTTAGCAGCCAATGCTTGTGTTTGGCAATAAGACACAGCATGCTGTTGCTTAGCGCCTGAAAGACAATTCCATGAAGTCAACACATTCTTGTTTGAAAATTTCGATCATAAACAGCTAGGCAGATTTCCAATCAAGAGATTGTTTGATAAATCCACAATCCAAAGTTTGCCACCACAAGCTGTGCTCTTAAGAACTGCTCCACTGAGCTGATTTCCCGCCAACTTGAGGTACCATAATGCAGGCAGAGAGAAGAGGGAAGATGGGATTGGCCCGATAAGATGATTATTAGATGACACATCAAACCATTGGAGATCATAGAATTTCTTGAACTGAGAAGGAATCTTAACGAATTGTTCTGAAGTCTGATGTAAACCAGGTTGCTTCCTAGTGAGGGAAATTCGGGTCCGATTCGGTTGTTCCCAAGATCAATCTCTTGGAGTGAATTTAATCCACTAAGATCAGGAACACTCCCATTGATGAGATTACTAAAGAGAACAAGGCTCTTGAGGCTTTTTAATGATGTAATTGAAGGTGGGATGTTACCATAGATGAAATTTTAAGCTGATATTGAGCATCTCTAGTGAAGACAGCCTGCTTATTTTTGCAGGAAATGGGCCCCATATGCCCAATGACACAGGTGAGAGCTTCTTCAATCCAGAAAGCTTGTTAACATCAGTGAACAAAGAATCAATGGAGAAACTCTTAGAGAGAGATTGCTGTGAAACAGAAAAGGCTCCACCTTTTTTGAGGGTTTGTGAGGAGTTCTTGGTTCCAATGATGGTTAACTCAGATACATGATTATTTGAGCAAACCCCAGAAACTGAAGAGGAGGTAGAAAGGTAGCACAAGTTGGTCCATTTGTTCCAACCCTGGAGAGATTGTGGGTATTCAAGATGCTGTTGGATCTCAAGAAGAATTCTGGATTCAGCTGAGCTCAGCTGTGCATCTGATCACTTTATGCATTTTTACTGGCTTTTCTATTACCCTCGGAGATTGAGTAGCAAAAAACCCAGTTCAGAAATCCCAGGTTCTTCACAGAAGAGAAAGAACAGAGGGTCAGAGAGGGAAGAATGTCACCTGGGTATTTTAAAACGCAGAGCTTTGTCTTCTGGGCTCTGCTCAGCAAAGCAGAAAAACTTGTTATTCAAACTTTCCACGTCAACCTATAGAGCTCACAAGCAGCTGGCTTTTGCTGGGAGATGACATTAATTACAGAAGAACAAACGTTGTTTTCATGACACTGAGAAAATTGAGAGTGCCAGAGAAAAAAAACACAGAGGACTCAAATGGAGAGTAGGAAAATTAAGGTGCTGTATCAAGAAATCCCATACATTGATACTGATCAAAGATCCGAAAACACGGCAGGAATTTCTCTACATTTGCAGCTCAGAGATAGATCACAGATATCACATTACCATGGAGGTGTAAGATTCATGCTCACATGAAATTGGATAACGCGGACTTGCTCTTTTCTTGAATTGGAAAACGAAATTTCAATTGTCTGAACCATGCTAGTTAGTTAATAACGAATAAAATTTAAACAGAGAACTTGGCTTGCCTAGTTCAAACAAACACTTCATATTGCTTGCATAGTTCAACATGCATTCTTGGAGAGTAACTTTCTTCCTGATTTGTGATCACATAATCTTGCTAACACCACCTACAATCACAATAAGCTAAATCTAGCATCAAACATTACCCTGGTCTAGATCAGATACTGTGAATCAACACAAATACTCCTACACAGATACTAATAGTTAAGTAGCTTATATACATAGTAGTACTAATACCATACAGCCCAAACCTTCACCATGGCGCAATGACTACCTTCTCAAACTGTGCTTGATCAGCCTCAATTCCGCGCTTTACAGATTCCATTTCTGACTCCAACTCTTCAATCACACACTCAAGTTTCTCAGCCCGGGACACAGCCAATTCTCTCTTCATACTCAGCTTAGAAATCAACTTGTCTATCTTGTTTATTTCCTCATCAATGATCATTTTTTCTCCATGTTGCTCTTCAAGCTGCTTCTTTTTCTCATCAATTTTCATCTGGGAATTCTCATGCAGACCCTTAATAGAGATCAGCTCTTTTAGCCTCGCCCTTACCGGGTCTACATTGAATCCTAGTTGTTCCAAGTCAGAGAGCGTCTCCAGGCTGTCGTCGAAGATGTTCTTGGGGTCACTAAAGTGGAGCTTTGAGATCTTCTCTATCAAGCCCGAAAATGTGACCATGTAGCCTATGGCTAATCCCTCCCGACGATCCTGTTTTGTCTCGAACAAAGGTTGGAAGTGTGGATTCTGGGGAATCTGTCGAAACGCTTCCATTGACTCCACTACCCTCCACGCCGGAGAGGTCTTAGCGAACGGCAACATGTTCGTGGCATTCTCAAACGTATGGCCCGTATCCACATCATTCAGCACAGGAGTTTTAGGTGGAGCATGAGTTTCCTCCTCACCCTCTGCCAAAAACAATACATTTTCCTTTCAAATTCTACCTTGCTTGTGAATCAAATATAAACACACAGAACTCTATATGCCAAAAGCTACGAGCTTACGCGAAAGATCCACCATGGGAGGGGAGCGCGAATCAATAAGCTGGCTTGATAAGGGCTTATCAGTTTCAGAAATAGCATCAGGTTCATTATTGCAAACCAGATGAGAATCTGCTTTGTCTTTTGGACTGTCTTCATATTCTGCCAAGAAGCAAAACGACTACATTAAGGAAAGGATTGACATGCCTTGACGACACTCGAATAGAGAGCACCAGATATAAGATTCATAATCTATCTTAGTTTGAGAAGAGGCCTGGCCGAGCAACTTCAATTCGCATCTAAACACAAGCTCATTCACTCAAAATCTTCAATCTTAGATAAGGGCAAAGTACTAGTATTCCTAAACCACAATTCAGAATTTATCTCAGTGCCATTCACTCAAACTTGCAATGTTAGATAAGGCCAAAGTAATAGTATTCCTAAATCATGTTTACCTTGAGTAGGAGACAATGCCTCTGCTGTCATCCTCAGTTTCTTTCTATCAGGTTTAAGTGCAACCACAATTGATCCACACCCACTTCTCCTTTTCCTTGTGTACTTCCTAATTGTCTCAGTCCCACCCACAAGGAGATGCATTTCTTCACTATTGCCCACATTAGCCTTACTTGTGCCTCTCTTTCTACTTGGGCTAGCACTTTCACCTCTCAAACCCTAGGCAAACAAAGGGGGGTTAGCAATGAACGAGATAAACTGATAACAAACCACCCAAAATGTTGATAACACTCAACCCGGGCGCCCCTACCGAACCCTGCTCTGGGCCCTAGTAGAGGGGTTAAATCGCGAGGCACAGCGGTCAACAGAGGGACGAAAGAAACCGTCACGGAGACAGCCCTCAAAAATCCCCCCTCTGCTCTCACTCGGAATCGAACACGCCCCCACCACACTCCTACCCGTCACGCCAATGCCCCGGAGGCAAACCACCCAAAAATGTAGAATCAGTGTAAAGCCCTTATAATGTACCTGGTTTTGAGGGCGGACCCATTTGCCGTCCACCCAATCCTTGTGCACTCTCAAGCTAGAGCGCTCAAATTCCACCTCATCAGGCGGGTTGCTGAACAAAACCCGGTGCCTTCCTCCTCCCAACACCCTAATCACAACCCCAACCCACCACCCATCAAGATTGTAGGCCTCGACGACGTCGTTCACCTCGAAAGGTTTGGCCTGGTCTCCTTCCTCGGCGGGGAGCTCCGGCCGAACGAGCCGAGGATCCACGAGCTCAGTTAACAACTCCGACCCGTTTTCGTCGGTAAAGAGGCTTTTGTACTCCACAAGGTACTTGCTTTTGTTGAACTTTGATGGCGGAGAGACGACTTTGGCCGGGAACCAGATGTCCCGGAACCCTTCCTCGTCGGAGCTCACCTCGACGTCGGATCCGACGGCGAATTGGGCGTGTGGACGGAGTTGCAGCTTTTGTTTGTCGTCAGACGCCATTTTTTTTACTGTCGAATTGTGATGGTAAAAAAAGGTACTTACTTGACTGTAAAAAATTTCGTAGGGTTTTTGATCCAGTGGCGGGGTTTTTCCCTCTCCTTTTACTCGAAGTTTCTATATAACCAGCTAAATTTTGGATTATGATTATTTATTAATATGGTGTTTGTAAGCAGTTGAATGATTTTTCGATTTTGTAACTGAGGAAACTGGTACCTGTCCATTTATCTTCGATGGCTGTGGAAAAAAAAAACTAAAAATAGGAGATATTGAAGTAATTTCTTTTTTTCTTTTTGTATAAAATAAGCTACTAGGTTATCTACTAAGATACTATGTCTTTGTTAAAATTTATGTCACCTCATCAACGTTGAATAAAAAAAATGTTAGTTACGTCATATAATCAATGTTGAATAGAATAATAATTTTATTTTAGCAATGGTAATTACCATTTGTATCTATTACAATATCTTATCCAATTTTTGATAGGGCAATTTATTTTCCTAATATAAATCAATAGCAAATCTTGTTAGAATTAATAATAAAAAATTGGATATCTTTAATAGGTTCGAACTTGAGTACGCATATCGAGCTTGAATTGTAAATTCTCGAATTTAAAAAAAATGCTCGGATCAAAATTCAATCTTAGATCGATTAAGTCGGATTTACATTTACACTAGTACAGTTCCCCGCGCCTTGCGCGGATTTTATAATTTTTTTTATATATAATAACACCAATCAAATAATTTTATACTATATAATATGTATAATAAATAAACTGCCAATTAATTATTTTTTTCAAATATTATTATTAGAAATTGATATTTATTTTTTTGGTCGAAAGAAATTGATATATATATCAATACAATCTTTTATACATGTGTTACTTTTCATTTTGTATTATATAAAGATAACTATTATTATTTTTTTTATTTATTATTATTGTTATTATTATTATTATTATTATTATTATTATTATTATTATTAAGTATTAATGTAAATTGATATACTGATTGATTGTATTTAAGTTGTGATAGCTATAGCCAATTTTGTAATCATAACCAAATTTAACTAATATCCTAGCCAAAAGATATTGTTAAGAAAATTACGATTAATCAACTTAATTTTTATAGAAAAAATATATTGTTAAGATATTCAACTAACTTTTTAAGATAAATAGTGATTTTAATATTGTTGGAAATCTAAAAATGAATTTGTAATGAAATCTTGTTACAAAAAATCAAAGATTTGCTTGGGTGGTTAAAAGATTATTTGGTTATTCAAAATTCAGGATCTTCACCAAAGATGGTATATGGTAAACAATAAAACTTCTTGCTAAAAATATTGATTTAGTAAAAAATAAAACAAATTTGAAATGATTGAGATGGTTTAGTGGCCAGTGGTTATCCAAAACCGGCAATTGAGAATTTGATTAATAGTAATCAATTCATTTATAGTAACTTGTTCGAAAATATTTGATTTAAACCTAAAAGTTTCCAAAAGAAAAAAATTAGAGTCGATTTTTTTTTTGTCATCAAGGCACTTTTTATTCAAAGCCAATTCAAAATATTCTGTTATTGATTCAAATATATTGAGAAAAGAATTTGAAAATCAAAGATTTGTATCTAAGATCATATAGAAGATACTACAACAAAATTAAAGATTGTTTTCCATCATCATGGAAAAATTTAATCCAAAAAGTTATAATTCAAACAATCATAAAATGACTTAAGTAAATTCATAAACACAAATTACAAACGAAATTAAATATAAGAAATTACAATAGGATTATGGAGACAAATTGACTTAATTGTGCGTAAATTATGAAAAAATTTATCATGAAACTTTATAATGGAAAATTCACAATTTCAAATATCAATAATAAATTGTCAAAAAATAATAATAATGAAAAACTTATGGATGATCATAATCACAATGAAAAAAGGATATTTTAATCAAAAATTCATAATATTAAAATTTGTCAATAAAATCATAATGAAAAATTTATGGATAATCATAATCATAATAGGAAATGAAGATTATGAGTGAGATTTATAGATGATATGGATAAAGTGGTGTGATGTGGCTTAATTAAAAATAAGTACTTTTAATGGGGATTAATAAGAAAATGACATGTGTAAAAAATCCTAGGTGGCTAAATTTAGATTTGACATGTGGCAAATACTGATGTGGCCTAATGTGGTGGTTCTAATCCTTAGTGCTTTTAAATATATATAATAGATTATCCGTATATGGTACGGGATTTGTACTAGTTACAAGATCAATATTAGGATATCGAAAATTACAAGGTTATCCTAATTTATCGTAACGGATAATCTTGAAAAAATCACGAAACAAAAAGTCAGTAACTAATTTATCAGAATTTAAAACATAACTAATACGAAATCTTGCTATGATATGACGAAGCTACATGATATTGATATGTCTTTTAACCAAAAAGTCGGTTGTAGAATTACACTCCTTGAAACTATGGGAGAAACAAAGCGTTAGGAATACCCCCAACCCATTTCGGATATCCATCATAGTCACGTAAATTTTTCACGGTACTTATCAATTTTTTTTAAGGAGTTAATGGTAACCAATTTATCTCCTTTTGTGATAAGCTTAGTTATATTTGTTGATTTAGCATATTTGAGGCCTTCTAAAAGTGATTTCACTTCGGCTTTTAAAACAGACATTGGCTCAAGAACATGTCTATCACACCATAGGATTTGACTATGGTGATTTCGGATAATAAAACAGGCAAATGTAGACGATTTGTTTTGTTAAGAGGCATCCAAATTTAATTTAACCAATTAGGTGGTGCTTTAATTATAGTCACATTAGGCTTATGTTTTCGTTTGGACTCTTTAGTTATAACAAGATTTACCATTGACAAATATTCATTGGAGAAGTTGTGTAAACACATATCATAGAGACCCAAACCAACCCGATCCGACCCAGAAATTTCAGAATTAAAATCCAAAATCTAGTTTAAACCCGATCTAGTAAATCAGAAAAATTTTGGGTTGGGATCGGGTCAAACCCGGTAGGTCACAAAATTTATAAGGCGAAAAACTTATTTTAAAATGTACTCTAATATAATGAAATGACAAATTGGCAAGTAATTGAGAACCTAATCCTTAATGTGTCCAAAGTCAAATTCGACATGCCGCAAAAAAAAACTATATCAGACCATTTTTCGACTTTCGTCAACCTCTCCATCTTGCTTGCTCTATTTTGTAGGTAGTTTTAGAGCTTAAAGAGCAAATACGACGGTAAACTCACCTTTGCTAGTATCTTGGAGGAAGAAAACAAATAAATATTTTCTAGAGTCTAACTATCCTGGATAGAGAAGGAAAACGTTATATATAACGTACATAGGGTATATGTAATGGCTTGCTTTCAAACGGGGGATGACTTGAGATTAGTATTATAGAACTCTCAATAGAATTGAGAGCCAAGATTAATATGATTACATGGTACCTACACAGTTTATGTTGTTATAACTTATCTAAATATGTATAGTACGTGTACAAACGAAATTGTGTATCATCTCTTATCAATATGATTGATCATACTTTCTTATCTATATGAGTATTAAAGGCCACAAAATATGATAACTTTTGATTGAAGGGTAGCACATATTACCAAAAAAAAAACCCACTTCTTCGAGGTCTTGTTGCCAAGAAGGGAAAACTTCATATAATGATATGTTTTACAGTTAGAAAGTTAACTCATTTATTCAAAGAAAACCAACTATTTTCTATAATCTGTTTGTTTCCAAAAAATATTGTCCAAACCTTCGTTTTTCTTATATTTTATATAATTTAGTGCATGATTTTTGTAAATTATATTATTCACCCGTTATTCAACTCGAACCCGCCCGTTAGCCCGGTATAACCCATCCAGTTTGAGTCAAATGATTGACCAAAACCCGAACCCACAACGACATGGTCCGAACTCACCCGACTCAACCCGTTCGACGAACTAGTTTGGGTCTTCTACAACCTACCCACGGTACTCCACTCTTTCTATTGACCAATTTTACTCATTAATTAATTTCCAAAAATCTTAACAAAATATATTTTCTTTTCAGGTTTACTTTTCTTTCCAATTTACTTTTGACCTTTCATCTTCCACGTGGGTTTTCAACTTCTTCTTTGATCCCCTCTCTGAAAACGAGTTCTTCCATTTGTCTTCATTCATAAATCAACCAGGTTAAGTGTAGGTGGGTAATTTACCGCCATAAATAAGGATAATATCTTCGCCAGCCAGGTAAGTATATCTAATAAATATCTTTAAATCCTGGTAGTTATCCGGTAGTTGGAAGATTCTATCCTATTTAAGAGGATAGAATTATTAATTGGGCTCCAAGGAAGAAATCCTAGCCCTCTCTCTCCACTATAAATACATGGTCTGGCCATGTAGAAAGGATATACACAAACTACCCTAGAGGGGCTGATGATCGCTTGTCTCAGTCCTACCCTGCGCCTTTCTCTCTACAGTTACCCTGCGAATACTCTACTGACTTAGGCATCGGAGGTGGATTGGGGGGTCCCCGCCCCCTTTGTCCATTGTTTTGCAAGTCTAGGTCATTGAAGGAAGCTTGGAGAAGAAGGTCATTGAAGAAGGAATTGAGACTTGTACACCGACATATTTTGTGTACTAACATTTGGCGCCGTCCGTGGGGAACGACGAACTAGGTTTTCGACCTTCGTCTCTATCCTCCTACGAGAACCGATCTGAGGAGGCTACGGATCGCTTGTCCACGAGCCCGGATCGAGAAAGCCCCCAGGCAAATCGGCGCGACGGCCACAGCCTCTGGGAATCGCGTACGGCCAATGGCCGATCGACCTCGCCGCGCGGCGCGCGACCACGGCAGTCGACCCGGCACGAGCCGCGACCTGCAAATCCCCGAGTAGCCGCCCTCACGCCATCACCGGGGCAGAAACGGGGCCGGTCGGTCGGACCCTCCACCGAACAGGACGACCGACACGCCCCGACCGCGAAGATCGCCGAGCGATCTATCGCGAGGACGATACGACCCGCGGGCGCGGGTCAGGGAACCGCGGGCGCGGGTTCCTCGCGGAACCCTTCGCCCGATTCCTCTACGCAAGCCGCGGGCGCGGCTCGGGGGCCGCGGGCGCGGTTCATCCCCAGAGCGTTTTGCCCGAATCCGCCGAACTGCCCGCGGGCGCGGGTCGGGCATCCGCGGGCGCGGGAGGGTCACCGGGGCATCCGTTTACAAAACCCTAGAAAATCTGACACGTGAACCTGTGGGCGCGGTTCAAAGACCTGCGGGTGCGGTTCAAGGTCCTGCGAGCGCGGACCCGTGTCATGATGAACTCGGCGCGAGTTCAGACAAGGGTTTCGGGATCGGAGCCGATCCCGAGGCTTACGAGGGCTTGTCTTCGGATTTCCTCATCGGACCTTGGATTGCCAATCCAAGAGGTTGCCCTAATCAAAAATCATTGTTGATTATCGATCCAATGGAAACCCTAGGTTGGGGGCAACTCTAATCACAATCGCGTATGTAACGCAGGTATATACGTATGAGCATACGGATTCGATCGCTAGAGCCCGGGGCGGGCGAGCGGTCGATCCGATCCGTTACCCCGGCCGAGCCGGGGGCAGCCGTCGACGAAACCCTAAACGATTGGACGATTGGACCTGCGGGCGCGGTCCAGGGCCCGGCGAGCGCGGGCCCACGTCGTAACGAACTCGGCGAGAGTTCGAAAGAGGGTTTCAAGATCGGACACCTGGACTTGCGGGCGCGGTCCAGGGCCCTGCGAGCGCGGGCCCACGTCGTAACGAACTCGGCGCGAGTTCGGAAGAGAGTTTCGGGATCGGAGCCGATCCCACCACACAAGCCTTCACTCGTCCCCAAGAGTGAGCTGCACTATAACCGCGAGCGCGGCGGCAGACCCGCGAGCGCGGGCAAGGCGACGAGGGAGAGAATCGCAGTCTGGGGTAGAACCGCGGGCGCGGTAGCCCCTGTCGCGGGCGCGGTTTCGCTCCAGAGAACAAAACCTCTGTTCGGGAGTGAAACCGCGACCGCGGGTCCATCACCCGCGACCGCGGGTGAGCGTTTGACATGATTACCTATCGCGCTTCCGACTCACGTTTCGGGAGCTACGCTTATCGGATTTGGACGATCCACATATCGCCGGAAAGAGGAGGAGATAAGCTACAAATTATCTTCAGAAGTCGAAGCGAGAATTGATGTCCGTGTTTTTAGGTAGATTTTTAGGGTCTAGATAGGTTAGTTTGAGTTGTGTTTCGTGCTTGAGTCATGTGTTTTTGAGTCTTTTTGTATAAGTTTTCGTATTTCCTTTAGATTCGGAAACTACGCATATTTGTGTCATTTTGTAGGTATTTTGGAGCTTGAAAACGAGTTTGGAGTAATGCTAAGAGAGGTTGGACAAGCTAGGATGAAGATCTCAAGTGGAAGAGCTAAGGAGAAGAGCTAAGAGAAGCAAAATCAAGAGGAAAAGTGAAGAAATCGACCCCGGGATCGAGCTAGGAAGGGTCGAGCTCGAGCCAAGTGAAGAAGTTAGAAGAAGCTAAAAAAAGTGCTCTCAGGATCGACCCTGAGGGGGGTCGATCACGACCCCTAGGGGGGTCGATCCTAGGCACCGACTCTCCTTTATCCGGATTTCTTGTTGAAGTTTCCTAGTTTGTATTTTAGGAAGGTTGTTTCTTTGTATTTCCTAGTTAGATTAGGACTCCTTTTCTTCTATAAAAGGAGGTTGAACCTATAGTTTTTATTCATGCTTGGGGAGGAAATCAATTAATCATCAAGACTTGGAGAATTTGGGAGAAGACTTGGAGGACAAGTTTGAGGTTTGTAAGACTTGGAGAATCCTACTCAAAGTCAGTCGAAACTGGACACGGACAACGCAGTCCAGAGATTGAGCCAATGGGTTGGAGGATCGATCAATGTCCTTGACCATTGTGCAAATCATCAAGACACCGCTTCGAGATTTGGTAAGACCATTGACCTGCGCTTCCAATCTTGAATTCATATAGGTAGACTACGAACGTCTGCGCGGACGTTAGAGTGGTCAGGAGCAAGGCCCCCTTGCTGGGGCAAAGCGGCGACCGCGGTGCGCGGAGCCGTGACCGCACCCCTCAATCCGTGAGCACGGAATTGCGGCAGGGGCAGTGCGAGACAAAGATGATAAATCGTTACCGCGGCCCACGTTGGCATGATCGCGGTATCGATATTGCGCACTCTTCGTGAGGCCCTCGCGTGGATGTTGAGTTGTTTGAAAACCTTCGCTTTTTTGTGCTCTTTCGTTTTCTTAAACAAAACCCCGGCCGGGAAACTTTTCGTTTTATTCATCGCTTTGTTTTCTTGAAATCTCAACAAATGACGCGCTCAAGGGTAAACGCAACGTTAGTTCATCAAACTAACGGACTCCTGCGTATGCTAGCTACGTAGGGGGTTCCCGCGATATTCGCTCGCGGACCGTGGTTTCCCACGGAGTTCCCCATGATATTCGCTCATGGACCGTGAGCTTCGCTCACCGGAGTTTCCCGCGATATTCACTCGCGGACCGTGGTTTCCCACGGAGTTCCCCATGATATTCGCTCATGGACCGTGAGCTTCGCTCACCGGAGTTTCCCGCGATATTCGCTCGCGGACCGTGGTTTCCCACGGAGTTCCCCATGATATTCGCTCATGGACCGTGACAGTCAGTCACCGGAGTTTCCCGTGATATTCGCTCACGGACCGTGGTTTCCCACGGAGATCCCCATGATATTCGCTCATGGACCGTGACAGTCAGTCACCGGAGTTTCCCGTGATATTCGCTCACGGACCGTGGTTTCCCACGGAGATCCCCATGATATTCGCTCATGTACCGTGACATTCGCTCACCGGAGTTTGTTCGCGTCGCTCGCGCGGTGGTTTTCGCGTCGTTCGCGCGGTTGTTTCCGCGTCGCTCGCGCGGTAGTTCTCATGCATTTGCTCACGGACTATGGTTGGCCACCATAGAGTTCCCGTGATACTCGCTCACGGATGATCCCGTGATACTCGCTCACGGATGTTCCCGTGATACTCGCTCACGGATGATCCCGTGATACTCGCTCACGGATGTTCCCGTGGTACTCGCTCGCGGACCGCGATATTCGCTCGCAGAGCCCCCATGATATTCGCTCATGGGGGGGTGGGACCGTGATATTCGCTCACGGGGGTTCTCATGATACTCGCTCATGAACGTGCAAACGTGCCCGTCTCCTAATCCATATAAGTCACGCCAAGTCAATCCTAGAGTACCTACGTCTTAGTTACGCAACTAAGACGTAGGTGGGGCATTTGAAGGTGGGTAATTTACCGCCATAAATAAGGATAATATCTTCGCCAGCCAGGTAAGTATATCTAATAAATATCTTTAAATCCTGGTAGTTATCCGGTAGTTGGAAGATTCTATCCTATTTAAGAGGATAGAATTATTAATTGGGCTCCAAGGAAGAAACCCTAGCCCTCTCTCTCCACTATAAATACATGGTCTGGCCATGTAGAAAGGATATACACAAACTACCCTAGAGGGGCTGATGATCGCTTGTCTCAGTCCTACCCTGCGCCTTTCTCTCTACAGTTACCCTGCGAATACTCTACTGACTTAGGCATCGGAGGTGGATTGGGGGGTCCCCGCCCCCTTTGTCCATTGTTTTGCAAGTCTAGGTCATTGAAGGAAGCTTGGAGAAGAAGGTCATTGAAGAAGGAATTGAGACTTGTACACCGACATATTTTGTGTACTAACATTAAGCTATTGCAAATTTGTCTTCATTTCATCGAATACCATATATGCAAAGCATTCTATCAACAGAGCATTTCATCGAATACCAACCCGAAATCGTATGGATTTAGGTCTTCGAAGCTTCAGACTAGCTTGAGTAATCAAATGTCAGGGATTCTGTTTTTTTTTTCCCGATTTGGGGCTATTGAAGTCACCCAATTAGGGATTTAGATTGATCTCGCCACATCGCTCCGACGAATCGGAGAAGCTTAGCTCGCCTTCGTCCAAGAACGGCAGAGCTCTCGTCATCTCTAGGTAGTAATACTTTTCTGATTGGAGGGGGAGTAAATTATGTAGTATTTAGGAAAGAAATTTTTTTAATTGAGATAAATTTAATTTTTATTGAATTTTAATTTGTTTATTTAATTCGTAAAATCAGCCGATGAGAATAATGGAGTACCGTGAATTGTATACAGAGACATAGAAGATCCGGACTGTCGACGAACCTAGATACGGGTATGTATAATGCTTACACCCACTGTTTTTGCTTTAAAATTGAGGGTTGGAAACCGGAAATTTATCACTGCATGTACAACTTAAACATAAGAAATTAGTTAGGAAACAACTTTTTTTTTAAAAGAAGAAAAACTTTAGTGGGTTGAAATGATTTGTTCGTTATGTATTTAATTTAAAGTGTTTGATCCTAATCTTTAGATTTTTAGGTGGGTTAGTTAGCTATAATTTTGAACCACAAATATTTAAAAATAGGTAATATCATAAATTAAGTGAAAAATGGTGCGTATAGAGGCGTTGCATAAATTCAATCCAATTCCACATTCACACCATTTGCATTTTGGCATTGATCATACAAATTGCATAGCACCTCATTCTTGACGGAATGTTTTAAGGCGCAAACTTCTCACTTCCTTCCAAATTATATAAGTTTGAAAATATTATATAAACACAATTATTAAATACTAATCAACTAAAAGATTAGATCGTTTTCTTCTTCGATCCTTTTTTAAGCATCAAATAATATTACAAAAACATAATCAGCTATTTACGTAGCCGAACACGTTACATGCATTACGTGCATGTACGTACACAGGAACACGAGTTTATTGTACGTATTAGCTCTGATTCAATCGATAAGAAGTTACTTAGTTGGGAAGCCAAGAATCGCCCTCGATGTAGTAGGTCCCGATGAATGGCTCGGCCTCTTCGTCTGTCAGAGCCCGAGCCCAAGGCACCCTTCTGCTCATGTTGGCTCCTGGTCCGCTACACTTGTACTCCCCATAATACACAGTCCTACACAACCCCAACATCAAACACTACTTGATAACACGTAAACAACCCATGTTGTGAGAATATATGTGTAAGAACTTACCGATTACGCCTGCGATCGCCCCAATTGTTCCATCCTTGAGGAAGAACGAGACTGTCCATGAACGTGTACGAGAAGACGACTCTCGAGTACCGTCCCCACGCTCTCCCCAAGTACACACTCCCGCTTCCCGTCACCCTACAATCCTTGAACGAAAACCCGCTCCACATCGACCTCTTCGTCCTCTTCTGAGCCGTCAACGACGCCTTCTTCTTCGCCACCGAGTTCAACGTGCAATTCTTCATCATCACGTACATATCGAACCAAATTTCAATACAATTCTCATCACTTAAATCACGAAAACGACGAAACGGATCATTTCCAACACGAAACGGAAACGAAAAGGCTAATCTCCTATCGGAATTTCGGGTAACGTACTTAGCATAGCATACCTCATAGAGTGATCTTCCGTAGCCGAAGATGAAATCGACGGAACCTTGGATGAAACATCCGTTGAAGTAATGAAGTCCTTTGTGATCATAAAGTGTGTCCTGAGATCCATAGAAGCTACAATTATAAAACGAAGCTTTCGTCCCCGAAATCCTTAGTGCCACGGCTTGCTCTCCCTTCATCCCCGCTTCATGTTGGGCTGTGTTCTACAATTAGTTCCAATAACAAAAACTCATTTATAACGTAGTTGATAGGCTATATAATTGATTAAGTTAGGAGGTAGTTAAATGACTTAACTACCTCGAACTTGATGTTTTTAGCGACGAAATAGTCGCCATCAACGGCGACGGTGGCGCTCTGGAACGTCTTTAACGGCTTGCCGTCTTTCCCCATGACGGAAGCCGTGTCGTTCCCGGTAATCGTCGGAGGGTCATCGGGGTCGCCAAAGAGTGTAATGAACGGCACCGTCTTAGGAATATATATCTTTTCCCTACATTAATAACGTTACTTTAAGGCTAAAATGACGAATATTATGATCAGTGTTCTAAAAAACGCTATACGGTCTCTAGGCGGAGAGAGACCGCCTAGGCGGCCAATAGGGTTGCATAGGCGACCTCGACGAACACTTAGACACCGCCTAGGCGGATTAAAAAGCAAGGCAGACAAAGATTGACTAGCGTCTAGACGCTCCTATATATATAAGGGATTTTTAGAGCATGATACTAGTGTTTAGTTACCTGTAAATGCCGGGTTTGATGTCTAAAATGACCCTACGAGTGTTGTGATCAGGAATGGTAGCGAGGGCTTGGGCGATAGAAGGGAAATCCTCGACCGAGCCGTTTTGGTTGACGGTTAGCCTCGTGGCATTCAAGTCGGCGTCTCTGAGCTTGATATCGATGGCGCGGGTTGGTGGCAAAGAGTCGAGGATTCGACGACTCGTGGCGCGGTTTTGGACGTTGTGGGCAATCCATTCATCGAAGTCGTCGGACGATGAGGCTAAGGAAGAAAGGGAGTGGATGAGTAGGAGGAGAAAGAAGAGGAGAGGAAAATGGTGAGGTGATGATGCCATTGAGCAATAGAAGGTGTAGATAATAATGGGAGTAGTTATTCTACAAAATCTTAGCACGAATTTATTATGTGTTTGTACGTGCTACTTTGGATGCATGCTATAGTGTTTGTCATCTTTTATTTATTTTGTGGGTCGAGGAAAAATACATATTTTAATTTGGAAATATTCTTCTTTTTTGTTTTTTTTTTATGAGATGGTGATCTCACTATGAGGTCACTCCCGTAAATGAAAAATGATCGAACATATAAAAAGTGTGTATTTAAGCCTTGTTGTTAGGTGCACTGGATAATTTACATAAAGCAATAACTTTTATAATTAATTAAGACATATTATATAAAGTTGGCCAAGCCTTAGAGAGACTCAAAACGCTTATACAGACGGTCGGAATCTCAAGTTGAAATAAGATTAGAAATTTTCTATTATATAGTCTAATGATTTACTCCACGCATTGCCATATGATTTTGTGTTAAAGTTTCATTGATTTTATATGGTAGGTCATTTACCCACATGATCCCCAAACTATCGGCTCACCGAACTTTATCATGGTATCAAAACGGGGTGTGGGTTCATTTCTTAAAATCTTTGGGCTTGCTAGCTTCGTGGGCCTATTCAGACAGTCCGCCCAATAAAGGAGCAACTGAGCCTAAAAGTAGCGGTTGGACTTGAGAGGACGTGTTGAAGAATCCCACATTAGAACTCTTCTACTATATAACCCAGTAAGTTTCTCCACCCATTGTCATATGATTTTAGGTTGGAACTTCATTAGGTTTATAAGAGTAGGCCAATTTACTCACACAATCCCCGGACTATCGACTCGTCGAACTTTATTAGAGAAGTTTGGTCACACCGCATGGACATAGTACGCTTGTGTAAATTTAAGCTATATGAGATTAGATAGATGAAATACTATGAAAAGAATCAAAGAGAATAAAAGAATGTTGAGAAATTTTTATTTTTGTCCAGCATTTGTGGTATTTTATAAGGTTTAGAGGTTTTGGGTTGTTTGTTTTATAATCTTTGTTAGGAAAGGATATTTGTAATGCTCAAAATTGGCTCATTTTAACTCGTGTATTAATGGTTTGAGTATGTCTTCCCTCACAAGATGTCAAGTGACTTATTGGTGGGTGGCAACATGAAATCGGATAAAAAAGGCTTCAACATAGTTTCAAATGATTTTAATATCCCTTAAAATGGAAAGTTGTTATTGAAATTTATTAAAACGAGATCGAACAAGAATGATAAAAAACAAAAACAACATAAAGATTACAACAAAGTTTTATTACGGATATTGATTTCATATTATGAGTTACGAGGTATTTTGATAGTTTATATAAAAACTCAAGTAACTCTGATACAGATTATAGGTTGCATGTCCAAACTATAAATCAATGACCAACTTAGTTATATGGATAAAAAAAAGGACTAATAATATATCTTCATGTGAATAGATGATATGAATGAACAACTTGGTAATACAAATGAATGAGTTGGTCATATGAATGAATAAAAACCTTAGAACTCGTGAACAAGTGACCATTTATGATTGAACAACTGATGACCTTGACTTTGCAAATGAACAATGAACAATAATTTAAACACATAATTTGACTGATTCACTCCAAGATCTCATACAATTATTTGACTTAATTTTCTCAAAAATTAAACCAACCAAAATTCTTATAATTATGCTTGTTGTAAGTTTGATTTTGATGGTTTCAAAGTTTGGTTTTGCCATGAAAATCAACTAGTCTATATGGTCTATTGTTCAATTTTGTTTTATTCGACTAAGGTTCAAATTATCATAGCATCGTTCGACCAAAAAAAATTATTTTAGCATCATTTTGCTCTTTTATTCACATTTAATGTATTATTAATTTTATATAAAGTAGCCATTTTTTTTACATAAATTAGATGACATACATAATATAACTTTTTTTGATAAATATGTGACTTTTTTTTGTTTAAGAGTATTGAGTAACTAAGTTTTCTGGCATTCTTGATTCATTGAATCTCTTGGACAAGTTGTGTCCCCCTTTAGATTAGTCATGCGTCCATCATTGTATCAAGGGATTTATTCAATAACAAAAACAAATATCGGAAGCAACCAACAAAGAGGATAAGGACCAAGAAAAACAAAAACCTCGAAAACAAAGGGAGAGAAAAAAGAGGAAAAACGTAAAGTGGGACAACCCAATAGGCGGAAGATACAAGTTGAATTTTGATGGGTCCAGACGACAATGGAAAAGCAGGATATAAATGTATTATCTATGATGACGATGGTCAACCATTTTCATGGAGCCACAAGGGATGTGGATCATAACCAATCATTATTGCTAAAGTGCCTAGTCTCAGAGCTGCATACAAGATGCTATACTTCAATGGATCATTGATGATGAAATTGAAGGAGACAACTCCAGGTTGATTAACACCATCAAAGGTGTAAAAGAGTTGCCCGTGGATGTGTAAAATGCAACAAATTGATATCCAATACTTGCTTAGGGGTTTCAAAACGTACAACATTAGCCATATTTTTAAGGACATCATAAGATGACAGACTTTTTAGCAAAGACTTCACACTTTAATGATGACGTGACGGGCGCAACTAATAAGGATTTTAATGACCTCATCCAATTGTAATCTCTAGGATAGTCTTTTTCTCTTTTAAATTGACTCTCCCAATTCTTTTCGTAAAACAAAATAGGGAAATTTTGCATGGTAACCTCGAGGGTTTGCAAACTCTAACGTGGTACACAAGGTTTTCCGGAATTCCGCATAATAACCTCGAGGATTTGCAGATTCCGTGTGGTAACCTTCGGATGTTAAAAATATTTAAAATGTGACCACATTATTTGGTTTAATTGAATAAATGACCCATTGTTTTGTTTTTAACCTACCTAATCTATTTTATGAAATATTTAATAACAAGCATCACTTACACATACTTTTTATTAATTAGATTTTTATAACTTGGAGAAAACACATAACCTTATATGTTTTTGTAAGAAAACTTTATAAAATCTATTTTTTTTTACACAAATTTCATGACAAAATATATTATTATATTTATAAATCCTTGTTATTTTCATTTAAAAACCAACTTTTTTTATTAATGCATTAAAAAAATCTCTTAAATAAATATATATATTTTAAAACTTAGTCTCTCTGTTAAGAAATACTTGTCGTTTTAGCCTCATTAGGCTGTTAAGAAATACTTGTCATTTTAGATATTTTAGCACATTTTTTCCTATATTATAAATAATCACCTAAATCAATAATATAATATAAAAGATCTTTATAAGATTGAGAGTACTTAGGTCAAATCATTTGACTTCTTAATTTTTTAGACAAAACCTAAAGCAACGTGTTTTTCTTAACGGAAGGAGCACAAGTTTAAATGTTTATTAGAGAAATAAAAATGCTGAAATATATTTCGGAATTAAATGTGATTTTCATAACAAAAAAGGGTATTATTTTACCATAAAAAATTAAAATATATAGTTTCATTAAAAAATAAACTTTATATAACGTATAAGACATTTATATACAATATGCATCATTTATTCAATTATAGAAAATAATGCTCCTACATATTGATTAATTTTAATAATTTATAATAACTCGAGACTACCATATAAATATACAAAATCTCACAGTTAACAAGCGAAATTTCGAAAAAACATAACAATTTCCCAAAAAAGTAAAAATAAACTTCCATGTTTACATGAATAGGATTTCAAACGCATCATACCAAACGGTTAAAACCCAGTTCTTATTCAAACCACCCCACCCCACCAGCTGGCCGGCGTCCTCGACCTTTCCCGTTCTTCCAGCCACCACCTGTAAGTTGCTCACTCTCTTCTCTTCTCTCCTCTCTCATTTCATAATATTTATATCCTCCGTGGTTGACGAATCTCCAACTCAGCGCCCTTTTCCGGCGAATCGAACTCTGTCAGATTCGATTCAGGCTTTGCGCTTCTGGTTCTTGTTGTTTTTGTTGCCTTAACTATCGATTAGTATTCAGAACCCTAATTCCGGTGTTTCGTTGTTCGGTAGGGACCAAATTAGGGCCTTTCACTGGTCTGATTTAGCGAATTAGGGTTTATCAATCCCTTCTGGTTCTTGTTTCTGTCTCTCCTTCCCTTCTTCTGCATCCCGTCTTCTACTTTGTGTTGATCTGAATCTTGAATCTCA
The DNA here is from genome assembly GCA_934048045.1 of Polygonum aviculare. Lineage (NCBI taxonomy): Eukaryota > Viridiplantae > Streptophyta > Magnoliopsida > Caryophyllales > Polygonaceae > Polygonum > Polygonum aviculare. The sequence continues at coordinate 30,562,464 of OW204028.1, read as the reverse complement.
TGCATTGAATTGACGATTTGTTAACATATTATAAGATAGCTTGAAGCGGAATGCACTTGCTCAAGATCTCCTTCTCTGATTCTCTGAGTTGTCGTCCACTTGACTGTTTGGTTTTGAGTGGAAGTTTGTTGATTGACAATTGGTAATTTGGCATTATTAATCTCATATCTTAGGAAGCTGCTAGCAATGGCATGAGGTTTTTTTGACCTATTTTGTTAGTTTGCAAGATGGCAATGGAAGGCACACATCCAGAAGTAGCAAACTGGAGTGAGAAGTTGGAAGATCTTGTCGAAACTGGTGCCGTAGATGATGCCATCTCTTTCCTTGAAACCCTAATTCTGAAGCTCCAACAGATGAGCTCAACGGTGGAGCCCCAGTTGACCTCAGCACTCTTTGAATTAGCCAAACTTAATGACTCTAAAGGATTCTCTATTAGAGCTGATGAGACTCGGTCTCGTGCTCTTGCTATCAAGAGTCGTTCTCTATACCCTCTTCTTCCGCACCAAGCTCACTTGTAAGTACTCAGTGCACTCTAACCCCCATTTTTAGAAATGTTTGAGATAGAGTCAGTGTTGCTTAACATGTTATTTTCTTTCCTTCTTTTTGATTGAAAATTTGAAGGGATAGGGAGATAACAAGAGAAGCGTCTGAACAGATTAGGGTTTCTAGTGAAGATGAATTGCCAGCCAGTTCTTGTTCAATTAAGGATGTTTCAGTGAATGATGGTTTGTTTTCTTCTCTTGACATCCTGTTCTGTTATACTGCCATGTTTGTGCTGGAATTGTTTGATTGTCCTGTTGATTTGATGTAAATGCTTGTTTTACACAGGTAATATGGATACAAAGCCCAAATCGGCACTTGGTGATGGACAGACAGGCGAAGCTTTTTCAGATGATGGTAATTCCTAACGATATCTTGTTTGATTCAAATAAAACCCTTGAACTGTTTGACTAGTCTACAGATTGTAATAAGTAATTAGGTGCCACTCTGGTTAGAAGTGAAATCGATGCCTGTAATCAGTGTTGGTGGTTAGGGTGTTAGGATCAAATTATTGTGTTTATATAAGACTTCACATTCGGACCGCCAGCACCACCTCTTCCTCCATCTTCTTCTCCCCTCTCATCTTTTGCTTCGCTTGACACCTTAACTACCATGCTTTTTACCCTAACCTTTGACCTTGCACACTACCACCACTTGCATTCTCCTTCATTTTCTACCACATCCCTTCGTTTCTAAACCACTATCACGGTTGCACCGCTACCTTCATTCTTTTTCTCCATTTTTCCTGTATGGCAAGTCAGATCACCTCTTCCTCTTCTTGTTTGCAACAGTGCCGTCTTTAAGTATCTGTCCGAATCATTCCGAAAATAGTTGACTTCATTCCTTTGTTCATGTGTTCACTTTTCTGGGATTTATATCGATGCATTGATCTCTGAACGTATGTAGTTTTCTAAATTATTCATATCAGACGGATGAACTTCTTTTGTGCCCTTTTATGGTTTTTTTTGTTTAGGACAAGGCAAAACCATCAATCTTCTCTTTCACTGTCTAAATAGATATGTGTACTGTTTTATTCTGTTGTTTATGAAGTATCTTTTTTCAGTACGAATTAAGAAGCTAGTTAACTTTCTTGACAATTTAGTAAAAGTAACCTTTTCTCGTTGAAAGGGCAGATTGGGAAGCAAGAGCAGATGCACCACCAGATGAACTACTCCCTACACAACAGCTTCCTGAAGTGTCAAAAGTGTCTCTTGAGGATCCTGTGGAGGTTCCAAAGCGTCGTGGAAGAGGGACCTTTTCATACAAGAAAAAAGTTTTATATTCTGATCAGCTGGATGATGAATCTGTTGTTTCTGATTCTGAGCAGATGTCTGATGACACTGCCAAACAAGATTCAACAGTGAAAAAACGTAAGCTTTTTCTTTTGTGCATGAAAGTCATCCTGATTGTGTATATCTGATAAAGAATTAGCCATACCTGTCTAATCTATTGGATCTATGCATTTATGTTATAGAACAACAAACACAGAAACTTAATAAAGCAATCAGCCAACCTTGAATACAATTAGCCTGTTATGCTGTATATAACCTTGCATGATGAGCGCTGTTTTTAATGAAGTTCAAAAGGCAGTAAAAAAGGAAGCAATTACTGCTAATGAAAGTATAATGCTGCAAGATTTAATGACTTTTACTTTTCTATTGTATTCTGTTAGAGTTAAGAGGGAAAATCAAGTCAACACAATTTACACAAGATCACGGAAAATTATGACTAGGATATCTAGCAGATTAGGCTTTTATCGTATCAGAGCGATCAAAATCAGTTATCAAATGGAAGCACAAAGGCATAGCATGCCAGTTCTATCTTGTGCTATATTGCTCTCATGTATTGGTTGAAATGAATGTTTACCTTTCGATATCTGTTTCGACATCTATATATGATTATGAAAGGAACTTTTGATTCTGATTCCAGCAACATATGGTACTCGTCACATTCTTGTTCTGGATGGCTTCCCGCCAAGTTATAATACAATGGACTTGGAGAATATTTTCAAGAACTTCAAAGACAAATTTGTAATCCGATGGGTTAATGATACCGTTGCACTGGCTGTGTTTAGATCACCATCAATTGGTATGTCTGGTTTGCAAGTTTTACTTTATCCGTATGTGATTACTTTTTTTTAATTTCTATAATCACGCTTTCATTTCTACTGAAATCCTGAGTTGTGCCTTTCTATTTTTCCATGTATGCTCTCAACTTCTGCCTAATAGATCCTTTTGCTTTTCTTGCACATTAGAAGATGGTGAAGGGGTTAAATAATCCATGGAGATTAAACTATCAGAGCCTTTTTTGTATCTTAAAATCATATTTTGGTAGACTAACCATGAAAATGTATCACCTGGATTTTAACTTCTCCTTCTATAAGATATCTTTATGGTCTTCCTCTTTTCAGCTGTCAATTTTATTTGTATTGCTCAATCTTCTTTTGTTTAAAAATCAGATTGTGTAATACTTTTGTGATTGCTTCCTGCAGCGCTTGAGGCCTCTAAGAGTGTGAACTGCCAATTCTCTGTTCGCTTGCTCGAGGAAGATGACATCTTAATTGGCTCCATTCCAAGCAGCGGTAAGAAATAAAAAAATCCTTTTGAAAAACATACAAGAAAAGCATGCACACACTTTATGCTGAATCTTCTTAAATGGATCTCACTCTTATGCTTTGATCTCAACAAATGATCTTTCAAAAACGATACATTGATTGCAGAGCTGGAGCCTCCGAAACAAAGGCCTCAAACGTCTGCTCTAACTGCACAGAGATTAATTGCTCAAGGGATGGGGATCAAGATTCCTTTGAATTCGGGATCCAAGGAGCTGAGGAAGCAGGAAGAAGCGAGGAAGAATCGCATTATTGCCAGGCAGAATCTCAAAGATGATGCTTGGGGACCTGATGATTGAAGTAAGGTCAGCATTCATGGATAGATTCGTGTATTACACAGGAAATGTACTCATATTGATATGGGAAATGTTACAAACATGAGAATCTTAATCTTAATTGGATGTATGATCAAGGGGTCTATTGTTATGCAACTTGGGAATTTGCCCTGTTCTATAAATGTACATACCTTAAAACAGTTCATTAGTATATCACATCTAAAAGATGACAACATGCTTATGCCATTGAATTTCATTCCTTAACGTCTTTATATTTCCATTTCTTTTCACCATCATCAACTCATTTTCATAGCATGTGGTTCGATGTAAAAAGCCCTATTTGACTTTGCATTCGTTGAACGCTCTCCCATTGGCAATTGCCACTGTAGACAACACCGAAAATCGTCAAGCCCCATTTCGAGTTTGGGTCAAAAAATCTCGGATGGATGCATATTCCTCTCTTTTTCGGGTGTCGGGTCGGCTTGGATGGGTTTCTTGGGTCGGTTCAAATTTTGACACTCCTAATTTGCTAGTGTCAAATGGACCCTTAACCTCTCCATTTTGTCTTGTTTTCCTTAGTGTGTTCATTATCAGTTTTTTATGTATTCTTTGTATGTTGTATTGTTGTTCTTCCTTTTTTTGGCAATTTACAAACATTATCTTCTGCTGTTTTGGTTAACCACCTAACCTATTACTATCTCCCTTTAATCTATTTGGGTTTAAATTTATTGTACTTGTTTGAAAATATTTGATGCTTTATCATTCTATGAATACATTGTTTCATATTTACATTTTACAAATCCTTTCCGAAAAGATTCACTACTTAAAATACTATGAAACTAAAGTACTTTAATAGAGATAGTTAAGTAATTTTATAGGCTTTGTTAATTTTTGGCTCAACTGATAAAATATCACAAATATATACAAACAACGGAGTACTTATAAGCGATTAGAACTGTCAAAACCTGACCCGACCTAAAAAATTGCATTCAATTGGCTAAATAGGATAATATTTTATCTTTAGGGTCGGTAGTTTGTAATGCTTTATGGACTTCCTATGATATGTTTATTTAAAATGATGTGTTAGCAATCATATTATAAAACATTATATATGTGACATGTCTATTGAAAATGATATCATTTCCTTACATAATCGTGTTATAATATATTTGTAATCTTAACAGTATACATATATTTGTAATCGGATGGATGCATTTTCCTCTATTTTTCAGGTGTCGGGTTGGGTTGGGTGGGTTTCTTGTGTCGGGTCAAATTTTGACACTCCTAATTTGCTAGTGTCAAATGGACCCTTAACCTCTCCATTTTGTCTTGTTTTCCTTAGTGCGTCCATTATAAAAAGTATTCTTTGTATGTTGTTCTTTCTTTTTTGGCAATTTACGAACATTATCCGCAATTTCGGTTAACCACCTAACCTATTACTATCTCCCTTTGAATCTATTTGATGTTTAAATTTATTATACTTGTTTGAAAATATTTGATGCTTTATCATTATATGCATACATTGTTTCATATTTACATTTTATAAATCCTTTCTTAAAAAATTCACTACTTAAAATACTATGAAATTAAAATAATTTAATAGAGATAATTAAGTAATTTTATAGGCTTTGTTAAGTTTTGGCTCAACCGATAAAATATCACAGATATATACAAACAACGGAGTACTTACAAGCGATTAGAGCTGTCAAAATCTGACCCGACCTAAAAGATAGAGATAATTGAGTTGTCTCATTATCTTCTTATCTATACTATCTATATAATTTTGTGTACATGGGGATATTTAATGCCCATGCCACATTAATGAGCATAAAAAGTAAATGAAAAGATGATTATTACAAAGAATAACTATTGTATTAGAAGTTATAACATTTAGTATATTGTTTAATATAGAAAACTAAAAACTAAACACAAAAAGTGATTATTTGAAAACTATATTTTTTTTGTCAAAACTTTTCATTTGCAAGAACAAATTATTGTATTAGAAATGTATAAATTAGTATTTTGTTTCACATAGAAAACTAAAAAGTGAATACAAAACGTGATCATTTGAAAACTATATTGATATTGAAAACCATAAATTTTGTGTTAAAAAAAACTATTGTATTAGAAATGTATATCAATTAGTGTTTTATATCTCATATAAAATATAAAACTACATTTATAATTTTGTTTTAATAGGGGGTATTTAACGTCATCATGACACATTAATGAGCATTAAGAAGTGAATAAAAAAGGTAATTGTAAAAAAAACAAACTATTGTATTAGAAATGTATAAATTAGTATTTTGTTTCCTATAGAAACTAAAAAGTGAACACAAAAAGTGATCATTTGAAAACTATATTTATGTATGCTACATATATAAAGTTGTATACATGCATGAGGGGATATTAAATGTCTTCATAATACACTTATGTTACTATTAATATTACCTAATAAAGAAAACTATTTTTACATGAGACCGTAAAACATAGAAAAATATTGAGAATGAAAAAAAGTAATCAATATGATGTACTTGGTCACAAATTTTTATATACACTTATAATTAAAAATTATTTATATATTTATGTATAACTCAATGGTTACAAAGCTTCTAAATTATGAACCTATCACACATGAGAATTATTTTTTCACCTTTTAAATATTGTATAGATAATTTTAAAAAATTAGTTGGTAAGCTAGGTTGTAATGCAAAGGTAGTCAAATATTACTTTTCAAGATGAATATGATAGATCATTTTTATTTTAATTGTTGTTATGACACATTTATCTTAATAGTAGTATTACATAATAAAGAAAACGATTTTGTTATAAGAACATAAAATATAAAAAAATAATGAGAACAAAAATGTGATCAATATTATGCATTTAGTCACAATTTTTTATATACGTATTATTAAAAAAAATTAAAAATTTACATGTAGCTTAGGGTCCGTTCGGCGCTATAGGTAGCGATGAGCGAAACGAGCGAGACGCTAGCGGCAAACCAGCCTCCTTGGGAGTACAAGGGTGTAGTTTTTTTGTCGATTCCGCTATATTCGAACCCGCTCCAAAAAAAGTATCGAACGGAGCCTTAATAGTTAAGAACTTTGAAATTATGCACATATCAAACATGAATTATCCGTAGGCTAGGTTGTAGTACAACAACAACAACAACAACAACATTTACCCAGCTAGTCCCGCATCCGCGGGATCTAGGTTGGTAGGCTAGGTTGTAATACAAAGATATTCAAATATTATTTTTCACGTTGAATATTATAGATTATTTTCATTTTACCTTGAAAATATATATAATATTAATCATTAATCTAAATTATCGTTGGTACATCATTTTAATTGTATAAAGATATTAAAATATTGTTTTTATATCTTAAAATTACAAAATTGTAGGAAAGTACCAATATTGTTTGTTCACTTTTAATATTATAGACCATTTGACTTTACTTTTAATATATTACTTATTACTCCAATTGGTAGATTATAACACCAATCCACTAAAATATTATTTTAAACATTAAATATATACATATATCTATCTATAAATCAATAAATAGGCATATAGACTAGGAAAAAATAACAACGAATATTCATATGTTTTTATACAAACTATACGATTAAAGAGAGAGATTGTTGAAATTTTAATAAACTCTTGAAATTGTCCTTCAACTTACTGTCATTTTAAATTAATTTAAATATAAAGTGTAGTTAAATACAAGAGAGGTTGTTAAAACAAAATAATTCAATAACATCATGTTTAAAAAATACTTCAATATTACACCAAATTAAATAATATGTGAAATAACTCAATATGCTTAAATTATGTTTTATAAAACAAATAATTCAAAAGTTCTACATATAAAATTTGTGTATAACATGAACCCGTGCGTATGCACGGGCCTGAACGCTAGTTAGCTTAAAAAAATGCATTCAATTGGGTAAATAGGGTAATATTTCATCTTTAAGGTCGGAAGTTTGCAATGCTTTATGGACTTCCTCACGTGTTCATAAGACAAAATAAAAATACTCAGTATATCACTAATGGCCAATGGTTGTGTAAAATCAGACCCGGTCGGGCTGGTCCGATTGACGGTTTGGGTATTTGTACTATTCATTTCGGGTTAAAACCGAACCGGACCGGACATTTTCCCCACAGCCCTAATTTGTAAACAAACCTGCCGCTCCTCTTCCCTCGCTCAACATTCAGTCCTCTTCGTCCTCCTCCTCTTCTGCTCTGAGCTTAAACCCCAACCCCTCTCTCTTTCACTCCGGCCGCCCTCTCCGTCGTTCTCAGGTAAACCCTCCTTCTTCTTCGTCTCGCTCAATTTTTACACATCCTCTGTTTGCACTTCAACTGTAGGGGTTAAGAATGTTTTGGTTTGATTAAAAATCCTATCTTTCTTCAAATACAGTCTCACACTTTCTTCAAAAATGGTTTTGCAAATGCCCTAAATTCATTCCCTTTGTCTCTATTGTAACAGAGACTAGGAGGATTGAGATACAGTTACAGAGACTAGGGTTTAAGAAGGTTTTGGTTTGATTAAAAATCCTATCTTTCTTCAAATACAGTTTCTTGCCCCCATATACTTTTTGCTTCGCCTTGCAGGTTGGAAATGCTCTAAATTCACTCCCTTTTGTCTCTATTGTAACAGAGGCTAGGAGGATTGAGATACAGTTCAGTAAAGATGAACTTTCGATTCCAAAACCTGCTCGGAGCCCCTTACAGAGGTGGGAACATTGCTGTTTCCAACAACAATCTTCTAATTTCACCCGTTGGCAACCGAATCTCCGTCACCGACCTCGTAAAGTCCGAGACCATCACTCTTCCATGCCAATCATCCGCCAATATCATCCGGGTCGCCGTCTCCCCTGACGGCCTATTCCTCCTCGCCATTGATGAGAACTCCAGGGCCCAATTCATCAACCTACGACGTCGTATCGTGCTCCATAGGATCACTTTCAAGGGGCCCGTTTCGGCGGTCGAGTTCAGCCCCAATGGCCAGCTCATTGCTGTGGGGTTGGGTAAGTTGGTTCAGATTTGGAGGTCTCCGGGTTTCCGGAAGGAGTTCTTTCCGTTTCAGCTTGTTCGGACTTTGGCCGATTGTAATGATAAGGTCACTTCGTTGGATTGGAGCCCTGATTCCGAGTACTTGCTTGTTGGGTCGAAGGATTTGACTGTAAGGTTGCTGGGAGTCAAGAAGAGTCTGAGGGCCAAGAAACCTTTTTTGTTTCTGGGTCATAGGGATGTTATTGTGGGAGGTTTCTTTGGGGTCGATAGTAAAACGGGTCGGGTTTCGCGGGTCTATACTGTGTCACGTGATGGGGCAGTTCTCTGCTGGGGTGGTGAAGAGATTGATGAGAAGTTGGCTGAGTTAGGGCGGGAAACAGTGGATGATAGTTTGGATCCTCCTTCTCCAGGGACGCCGGACAAGATGGAGGTGGAGGATGGTGGTGAGGCTAACGTTAATTCGAATAAGAGAAAGAAATTTGATGGGAAACTTGATGGTGAGCTATATCTGCACAAGTTGAAATGGGAGTTGCTGAAGAAGAACTATTGTATGCAGGCACCTGCTAAGGTGTCAGCCTGCAGCTATCATAAAAAGCTCAATCTGTTGGTCCTTGGGTACTCAAATGGGGCATTTGGACTGTATCAAATGCCTGATTTCATCTGCATACACTTGCTGTCAATTTCTAGGCAGAAGATTACAACTGTTGCCTTCAATGATCTTGGTAATTGGCTGACATTCGGGTGTGCTAAGCTCGGTCAGTTGCTCGTCTGGGAGTGGAAGTCAGAGAGCTATGTTTTAAAGCAGCAAGGACATTACTTTGATGTTAATTGTCTTGCATATTCGGCTGACTCTCAACTTCTTGCTACTGGGGCCGATGATAATAAGATTAAGGTTATTTGATATTGCCATACTCTCTCTCTCTTTCATGTTACCTAGTTGCATTTTTGCTGAATTATACTCACTGCTTGGCTTGCAAAAGTTTTGATTATATTTTCTTTTCTGTTAGGATGGATTGGTGCTGTAAATTGATTCAAACTGATTATATTTTGAATTGGTTGACATTTCGTCATAAACATGATGTATAATTTTGGAAATGTTGATTTAGTGCGTGTTTGATATTTGAGGCCAACTGAAGTTTCAACAGTTATTGATTTGTTTTGATTTGTGCTGGTCTTGCATCTAATAGCTGTACTTGTGATTTTATAGGTCTGGAACGTCTCATCTGGATTTTGTTTTGTAACATTCCCTGAGCACACTAATGCTGTTACTGCACTCCATTTCCTAGCTAATAATAATTGTCTTCTGAGTGCATCGTTGGATGGGACAGTTCGTGCTTGGGACCTTTTTCGATACCGGAACTTCAGGACATTCACATCTCCTTCTCCCAGGCAGTTTGTTTCTTTGAATGCTGATTCAAGTGGGGAAATTATATGTGCTGGAACATTGGATTCATTTGAGGTGTGTAGTTTTTTCCCAGTTGGCCTCTTCATTAGTAATGATCATTTGACTCTCTTTATGGCCTTGGCTTACACAAATTTGTCACTTGCCTTTTCTAGGTTTTTGTATGGTCGATGAAGACGGGTCGTTTGCTTGATATTCTTAGCGGTCATCAAGGTCCAGTTCATGGGATAGTGTTTTCTCCATCAAATGTGAGTGTTGATTATATCTTATCGACTTTTGCTGCATGATAGAAACCACTCTAGGGAGAATCTCCCAAGAGGAATACCACTCTAATAAGAGGAAGATTTTGCAGGAAACTCTCCCACAGACTCTTTTTGATTCAATAATAAACTTCCACACCTTTTTTACAACTGACTTGACTGCTTAAATAGAGGGAATACGTAGAAACTAACCACTAACACATCAACTAAGTAGTGCTCCTACCCCTAAGCCACTAACATAACTCTAGGAAACAACCTTAATTAACTGACTAACTAAAAATAGGGACTGATCTGCTAAACATGAATAAAGACAGAAAATTAAATAGAAAATTAGACTAATGCAGACTCTGGAATCCTAACACTGCATTTGTAGAATAGGTTAACAATGAACAAAACAAAGAATGAAAAGGAAAATCAAATTAGGCGATCCTTTCTATATGCTTCAGAAGATATTTTATGAAACAGTAACTCCGAAATCTTAAGCTTTATTCTTGTGCCCTCACATCTTCTGTCTATTCATTTTCCTCATATTCATTTTCTCCCTAAATGGGATTTTCTTTAAATTGCAGGCGATTTTAGCTTCATCTTCATGGGACAAAACTGTAAGGTTATGGGATATATTTGAAGGAAAAGGTGCTGTTGAAACATTTCAGCACAACCATGATGTTCTTACTGTTGTTTACCGGCCAGATGGAAAGCAACTGGCTTCTAGCACACTAGATGGGCAAATACATTTCTGGGATCCCGTGGAGGGTGTGTTAATGTATACCATTGAAGGCCGTAGAGATATAGCTGGGGGCAGGTTGATGACTGATCGTCGAACAGCATCTAATTCTACTCATGGGAAGTGCTTCACAACCTTGTGTTATTCTGCTGATGGGAGTTACATACTGGCTGGTGGGATGAGCAAGTATATTTGTATGTATGATGTTGCTGAGCAGGTTGGTGCTCCCCTTCATACTTGTTTGATTATCATTAACATCTTCAAACTGTCATTTACATGGATGTTCTTTAACCTTTGTAGAAATTCAAGTTTAGCAAGTTATCATCTATTTATTGTTTTCCTGTTGATTTGCATGTGCATTTATTGTTGGCCTATATTTGCCTCTATCTTGAGCATTTATATTATCTGTGTTGTCCCTTACGATGAGAGACCATGTTCAAGATTTAGTCTAATGGATGAATCCTTCACTGCTATGATGCAGGTCTTACTACGCAGGTTTCAGATCACCCACAATCTTTCTCTTGATGGAGTGCTTGATATCTTAAATTCAAAGAACATGACAGAATCTGGTCCATTGAATTTGATTGATGATGATGATAGTGATACTGAACTAGGAGTTGACAAGCAAATACAAGGAACACTTGGTTTTGGTTTGCCAGGATCTCTGCCTAATCGAGGAAGGCCTATTGTCCGTACCAAGTGCCTCAAAATTTCCCCCACAGGCAGAAGTTTCACAGCAGCTACCACAGAAGGCGTTCTAGTTTATTCAATGGACGAGTCTTTTATTTTTGATCCTACAGATCTTGATATAGATGTTACACCTGAGGTATGCTTATTGTATGACTTATTCTGTGCCTATGAAATTGCTTCTATTCATCAATTGGTTGGACTATTTAAAAAAAAAAACAAAGAACTGTGAAATTGTATTAAAAAAAAAGAACATGATTTTTCAACATGTGAATGATAGTTTTTATTGTTTTTCAGGCTGTGGATGTGGCTCTCAGTGAAAAGCAGCTAAGCAGGGCTCTCATTCTTAGCCTTAGATTAAATGAGGATAGTCTCATAAAAAAGTGCATTCTTAGTGTTAACCCCATGGAAATACCAGCCGTTGCATCGTCAATTCCTTCTAGATATTTGAAAATGTTGGTTGAGGTGTTTGCAGATCTCATGGAAACCTGCCCGTATTTGGAGTTTATTCTCCAATGGTGTCAGGTATAGCTCTTGGCATTTTGTTAATTTGTTTAGGTGAAGTTGTTCTGTTTGTTTTTCTGATAATTATTTATTTTCTCCATGATAGGAAATCTGCAAAGTTCATGGTCAGTCTATTCAGACGAGTTGTAGAAGTATGATGCCTGCGTTAAAGTCTTTGCAGAAGGCAATTACTAGGTTGCATCAAGATTTGGCAGATACATGTTCATCCAATGAGTACATGTTGAAATATTTATGCTCAACAGGCATGAAGGAATGATTTTAACTGACAACATTGTTTATGGTAAGTTTTTCCCTTATTAAGTAAATATCAGATTTCTTGACTTTTATATTGCTGGCCTATTGTTTTTTGCTTGATTGACTGGCACCATATGAAATCCGAAAGAAGCACTTTTGCGATTCCAGGGTAATTCATATGTTTTTCCAATTAAATTTTGTGCCCTATTGTCATTTGTCTTTGGCACAACTATTAATTAGAAATTAGTTTAAAACACCACAGATGTATTCTAAAATTTACAGATTGCTAATTGCTCACCTATTTGCTGCCAATGAATACATGGAATTTGCATAATAAGAGTTAAGTGCAATTCAATAACTTACCTCATAATTCACCAATAAATCATCACCTACAAACTCTAGAATGACTCACATTGCTTACAAAATTTTGAGGGCTTAATGACAATCCTTTTGCAGTGGAAGTACTATTATGTTTATGGTCTTGTTAAAAGCAACTGCTGACACCGTGAGATACTAGTCGATTACAAGCATGCATGAATTAATTATAGAGATGACTAAAATTGGTGTCTCTGTTTGTTTTTAACATGTAAACAAACAAACCATTTCATTTGCCCTTTAGTTTAGTAAGCACTGGAGAATATAAAATGCTGTTGCCTTATGATTTTGTCCTTTTACCTGTCATGAACTATATAGCAGGGTTGAGTCTTTCTCAAGCAATCCCCAGCCTAAAGGAAAGGAGACAGCATGAATACAGAACTGGATAAGTTGCATTTAGGATTCCCTATATTCACTAGATTCGAGTTATACTAATGCTTTGAGGCACACTTTGTATCTGGTTCTCTCTTTGAAAAGGGTCCTGTGTACTCTGGTCCTTGAGTTCCGACCCTTAGGGGTTTTAGCTTCGAGAGCGACCAAGCAAAATTTTGTTCGGAGGTGAAGCTGTGAAATGACTTGAAATGTGGAAAAGGACATGCGGATTTGTAATTTTAGTTGAATTTACTGTTATGTTTATGTGTTGGTTTCCTTGATGCTCATATGACTCAATGCGCCTCGTTTAATTCATATGCATAATCTTTTGTGGCTAGAGGTGTTGTTGACATCAGAAGTATGTGTAATCTGTGAAGAGTGGAGAAGCACTTTGGATGAAATTATATGATTAATGATATGTAGCCAATGACCCTATCAAAAGAACAAATGAGGTATCATCACATCAGTCCAAAATATTAGAAGCAAAGCATACACTCTTCTTCTTAGATGAGTTATGAGTGTGATGTGAAGAGAATATCCATTCATTTACTCCATAGCATTTCTTCTCAGTTTCAATGCCTCTCTTTTTCCTTCCCATGTCTTTGTGCCTCCTCTCTTTGATGTACACGCCTCCTATGCCCATGATGCTTGTGCTTATCCTTTTGAACGTGGTGCAAGTTATGTGCACCATCACTCCCTTTTTCGGGATGTTCATGGTAATGATGGCGATGTCGATGGTGGTGGTGGTGATGGTGATGATGATGGTGGTGATTTGGATGGTTTCCATGGATCCTTTCATGCTTTTGATGAATGTCATGAATGGTATTCCTCTTATGCCTATGGTGTGTCATTGGCAAATGATCAACATCGGTTCTGTAGTGTCTATGATGAGTTATGTATCTATCGTCTCCAAATTCCATGCAGTGAGCTTCCCACCAGTCGTAGAGAGGATCAAAGAGGCCCTTCTGGTGCAGAAGCCACAGCAACACAAGCACTACAGATCACAAAAGACAAGTTTAGTGAATTTGCACTATAAAATACAACATTTTTTCTAGGAGTTCCGTTTTCAAAAACTAAAACCCTAAGCGGGAAGGGATAAACCCGAAGGGGATGAGCGAGCTCAGTCATACGTACGTGTAGGGAAGATCGCCAGGAACAGCCCGAAGAGGATGAGCCAGCTCATACATATGTACTGTACGTGGCAGCGGAAGTCAAAGAAGGCGTTGCATTTGCTTCTGCTTAAAATTATAAGCAGATGTCAACACCTACAAGAAGCTCTACTTCTTTGACATAGTAATTACGTTTGCATTACTGTACCTGCAAGATCTTCCTGTGAGAAAGTCCATCAGACTACTCCAGAGCTTGTTCCACAAGTCTCTTATGGAGTCAAAGAAACCAAGTGTGCCAGTTTTTGGTGGTAGAAAAGCCACCTGTTTGAATTTTGCTAGAGAAATGAATCAAGTTCGTTCATAAAATGTACATGTAAACTTGATAGAGTCAAAAGCAACTCTTTCCAAACTGGTTTTATTTAATCATACCCCATTTTCATAACTCAATATAAGCTTATACCTGGGTTCCATTCTCAAGAACAGTGGCTGTAGTGGTGAATTGACAATCAGCTCTATCAACTTCTTTAAACTCGGAGTCCTTGAGAATTGCTGCATCACAAAAAATGAAATCACTCAAGTTCAATCCTGCTTATATATCAGAGTAGTATGCTAGATGATGATTTAGAACGCATGCTTACCTGTACATGTATGTTTGGCAGCTTGATCTGTGTTCGGGTAGATCTTGAAAGATCGCGTCGTCATCTCTTTTGGTTTCATGATGAAAAACTGCTCCTGCAATCACATCTACTCAGATGAGAAACTGTATTCTTTCATGGATCTATGAATACATAACCTCTTTCTTTTTCATGCATAGTGAGAAGATTTCTTTTCGTTGCGAAGATTTTGTTCATGCATTGCAAGTACTTACCTCCATTGCTGTCACCCCCTTTGAGCAAGAAAACTGCAACGAAGACGGATTTAATCAACTTCGCCAAGACATACACAATAAAAGTGGGAGAGCAAGATTAGAGCAGTATCTACCGTCAAGCTATATGAAGCTTCGGCTTCACCAGTGTTTGTAACAGTGATGGTTGAAATCCCAGCTTGAGAGAGCGCTTCGAAAGTGGGAGTAGTAATGCCGTAGATCTTTCCAGGGCTCCTGAACCACAACGACTAAGCACCAGTGTTACAAGAAAGAGACAAGATTAATAAAAGTCACATTGTAGTTTGTACAGTTGAAACATTTCACTACTTCAGGATCAATCCAAGAAATTACCAGAAAAACACTCAGAGAAGCCAATGGCGGTTTACCTTTGGTAGACATACTCTATGTCGTCAGCTCGTAGTTCTATAAGGAGGTTAGTATTCAGAACCTCAGTAATTCCTATGGAGAATGAATGGGATCCTGCATTCTGCATACATTTGCAAAGAATGAGTATTTACAGTTGCAATTATCTCAGGGTTCACAATGGTTGTAAGGTCCTAATATATGTAACTTAACCGGATGCTCGTTAATCCTCTCGAACCTATGTTCCACACCGTACAAGGGCACCTGGTTCCGGTTCAGCCTGTTCTGGTCTGCCTGTGCACACATTTTTTTTTGTAAAGGCAAGTTTGACAACTCTTCAAAAAATCCTTCAAAAGGATAAAAACTTAATATCTTTTAATTCTTGCATTTTGTACTTACTTCAAAGAAGTTCCACAGCTGGTTGTGCAAGCAGCTCCAGAAGGGAGAAGAGCAGAAGTCCGGTTGCCCGTTGAATCCCTCGTAACTGACTCCAATTTTGTTACAATCAAGACCATCCAAGGTGAATCTGACTCTCTCTAGTAACATCCACATGGAGAAATTCCTTCCTAGATCTTGTGGTTGTCCCTCTCCACCCTTCAGAGAGTAAAAAAGCTCACCTCAGTAATTTTCATTGCCAGTAAAGACGAAGTAAATTCATTATGGAGCAAAGCAAAGCGCACCTGCCTTGGAACAACGAGGTAGAAGTTCTCGAATGCAGGTATGTTAGAATAGCCAGCAAAATCCCCAACGAGATTGACTCTCAAGAAGTTGTCATCTGATGTTGCTGTTCTGTTTTCAGGGCCTATAATTACTTCCTGGGTAAAAGAAACAACAGAGGCCACTTTAAATCTGATGAACAAGTATAAAGCCGAACGTAAAGATACGAAATGAGGTAGGTGTAAGCATACTGATGTTTTGGACTCAGACTTCACTTCAATTCTTATAGAAAATCCTATTGACCGCTGTCCAATACCAAACACATGGAACCTATGACAACAAATAACATTCATTAGACCATGAGCCTTGATGGCACCTCGAGTTAAGTTGTGTTTAGCACTCTGTTTACAGGTGGTGTTAGTGAAAGCATTTCAATTGTCTACTTCAAAGTTCTATATTTGTCAATGAGATGAACAAGAATATGGTGACCTGAAAGGCATACCAATCGCCAGGGAACCGCACACAATGAGCTGAGTTTGGCTTTCCTTTCACAAGGTTATCAACTGATTTAGAAACACTGTGAATCAGATACAAAGAAACCCTGAACCAAATACTCCATTTATGTGAAACTTCTCTATGGAGTAAGCGAACTTACAGAAGTTGCCACAAGAAGAAGGTACCCGTCGTTGGTCTCCACAAGGACAGCAAGTAGGCTATTGATTGACGGCAATAAGCAACAAAGAAAAAGTAAATCACATTGCACAAAACAACTTCTATTACCAGATCAACCAAAATCCTAATTTGGAGAGGAATACAACACATGACTGTGTTACAGCTCTAGTTCAAGAAAGTACCTGAGTATGTTCAATCACATGCCCATTTCCATCATACAACCTAAGTAGAAGCAAGCAAACGTATAGTTGCTTAAATATTGAGATAGCAAATTACAGCATTTTGCAACCAAATGAACCAACTTCAAAATGAACAAAATGCTTATAAAACCTATGTAGAAAGCTGAGTTATACCTCTCACAAATCTGGACCACCTTGGCATCGGCATCGGGCTCACACTTGCGAGTCTGAACATAGAACTCCTGGGGCTTATAAGGCACATCCTGTAAACACCAAAACTGCTAAAGTAACCCACCAAATAAGGGCTGAGCATGGTTGGACCGAAACCGAAAAAATTGACTGAACTGACCGAACCGAACCGAAACCGACGGAGTTCGGTTCGGTTTCGATTCAAGAACTTGATTTCGGTTTCGGTTAATTTTTGGTTCGGTCCAATTTTTTCAAAGAAAAACCTTATATTTATCAAAGACCGAAAAAACCGAACCGAAACCGAACCGAATTGAAAAAATTCGGTCCGGTTTTCGGTTCACCAAATTCTCGAATTTCGGTTTCGGTTCGGGTTTTTTGGTTCGGTTCGGTCTTGAATCGATGCTCAGCGTCACCAACGTTGGCAGCAGATCAAACAGATAGAGGGTAGTAAGTCTATTCAGCGAACGAACGATACCAATAGTAGTTAGAATCGTACTCGGATGTAGGTGAGCTCGTATAGTGCATAAGCAGAGCTCTTGTTGATGGTGATCAATGGCGGAACTCTTAGGGTTTGCATCTGGTCAGTGGAGTTCTCCTCCACTTCCACCACCTCTGCAATTATCGACGATTCCCCTCCGCTCTTTTCGAATTCACGACATATAGACAACGATTCATGAATTGGGGGGAAAACAAAGAGAAATCGATCGGAGAAATTATTTCTTCAAAATTGAATGAAACGCTGACTTACAGAACCACTCGGAACGGCCATGTTGATGACGATTTTGCTGGTGCAATTGAGGTTGGCGTTGGAATCGGAGCTTCTCTCGCATTTCTCGAGTTTGGATTTCGAAAGGATCTGAACGCTGAGCACGACGCCATGGCTAGCAAGAATGCAAAGGAAGGCGGAGAACGAGAGGACGAAACCCCAACCGTGGAAGTTCGAATTCCCCGGTTTCATTGGATCGTTTGTGGAGAAGGGACGAAATTTTGCGAAATTGTGGGAGTTGTGGGAGGAAGTTCAAATTTGAAGAGCGGTTAATCAAAGGAGGTTATGTTATGACACGGAATTTCAAACGGTTATCAAAACGGGTAGCCTGGGTACCCGGATCCGACCCGGTTATGACTTTTCGGGGCCCCGGTTATAACCTACGACTAGATGACCCAATCATAACCTCAGTTTATGATGTGTGGATGGTAATAGTAATATAGTATAGTATGCAAATGCAGCATGAGTTTTTAACATCACAAGAGGGAGATTTGACGCCGAGTCTTATCAAATTTTGATGAAATTTTGATTTTCTAGTACGCTCTGTTCGGTAAAACAAGGTTTCCGGAGAGGTGAAGGTTTTTAAGAAGGTTTTTTGGTAGGTGGAGGTTTTTTTAGTAGGATTTTTAGATAGATTTTACTTTAAACTACTAAAACAACTAGCAGATGACCCGTACCCTGTACGGGGGTGTTATTTATTTATTTATTTATTTATTGCCTCGTGTACGAATTTACTATAACAATTACAAATATTATCATATGTATACTTTGTTTTAAAACGACACTTATTGTTTGGATTATAAAATGATATAATTCTTGTATATCATCATATATAAATAAATTTTATTTGTATATTTACTTTTATACATACATAAACATACATTTAAATAATTGAGGAAGAATGACACAAGATAAGATACATTATCACATTTTATTAACAACCGGTACAAATCTTTTGGCATTTAAATTAAATTACTTAAACTACCTTATATAATAAAATCAATAAGTTTAAATAAACACTCGGATTAATATATTATAATATTAAAGATATGGATAATATTTAATAAGTTAAATAGAAAACCAAATTATCTCGTATATATGTTATTTTTTTTGAAAAAGTAATTATATAATAAATATATAAATATGTTATGAAAATGTTACTGGATTATTATCTTAATTAAGAAATCTATCTTTTTTTTTCTAAAGCGTAATGAATATGCAATATTAGTGATATATATATGGTAAATATAACATCTACTTTTTTATTGATATTTTAATATGGTATGATAGTAAAAATATATTCAATATATTATTTTAATAGAATGGATATTTGTCTTAGATATAGAGGTAGAATTTGCTACCATTGATGATTTAGAAAACACCATAATAAAATTACGAAAAATAATAAAGCTAGTATGATATTAATTAAATGGGTAAAATATTAAGGTTATGATTTATATAATGACTAAACAAATAATTTTTTTAAAATAAAGGTTTATGATAGATCTATGTATTAATTAAATGTGTATATTTGGATAGAGTTATTAATTGAACAACTCAAATTCGAAGATATAACTAATATTTTAATTAAGTATAAGTATATATAAGATTATGATAAAATCAAGATTTAATAAGATAGATTTTTAAATAAGAGGGTGATGTGGTGCAATATGGTGACAGAATTTGCTTCGGCTTTAGAATATAGTAATGATAGTAATGATAGATATATAGATATATACACAAAGAAAAACATAAAATATGAAAAAGGTAACACAAATCAACGTAGAAGATAGATATTGTTTATAAAAAAAATATGAATATTTTTTATACTTTAATTAACCGGATTTTTTTCCCTAAATCTTTTATGCAAAAAGATAGATATCAGGTTAGAAAGATAGATATTATAAAAACATAAAATATGAATCATAAGTAGTTAATAAGAAAAAATTAAGTAATATAATTTTTTTTTATCAAATATGTAGTGGGGTCAGAATTAACGTGAAACCTCGAAATTCTCCGGCTTTAATATATAGTATAGATATTAATTAAAATAATTAATAAGAAAAGTTGTGTTAAAAAATTTCACAAACCTCCTAAAATCTATCTCCACCAAGGTTTTTATTTTCTGCTTTCAAACCTCCTCATAAACCTACTAAAACCTCCACCTCCTAGAAAACCTTATTGTTCCGAACACCTATTTGAGTAGGTTTTAAATAATAGAAACCTTCAAAAACCTCAAAAAAACCTATAGCTATATATGGAATTACACTAGAAGAATAGTTGGTTTCGAAGCGTGACACATAACCTGGAAATTGCTCCAACAAGCTTGGATGCGTTCTGTATGGGAAAAGATGTTGATGTATATTGCTAGTCTTCCAATCAAGCCGTTGAACAAACCTTATATGCAAATTGAAAACCAAAAGAACAACTATTACTCGTCAAATTCTCTCTTCAATATGCTAGTAGCTAACAACATGCATTGCACCACCGTATAGTGAAAGAGTTGGCTAGAAGCAAATGTGTGCGAAGAGCGATTGTGGCTAAGGCTCCTCCCAAGTCCCAATGACGAGCTCTTTGTCTTGTTGGTGCACGACATGGGCTGAGTGTCCTTTGCACGCGCCGTCCATTAGATTGTGTAAAGAACTCAATGGATTAGGGTCCTCATATTTTAAGGGCTTCCAAATTTTTAATAATGTATATATTTAAAAACATAACATATGGTAAGACTGTTGACTAGTTAGCACAGATATTTTGGAGTTTATTAAATGTACCGGAGGTTTGGTGGGAGTTCGATTCCCATGAATAACAATTTTTTTCTTTCTTGCAATATATGCTCTTGAACGGTTGAGCTTTAATTTATACGTATCACAGTTATCATTTTAATATCTTATTTCCATTAAAAAATGTAAATCAATAACTTATTTAATTTTAGCCTTTTTATTAGATTACAAATACATGCAAATTTTGTAAATATCTCCATTTTCACTATATGATTTATCAATCAATTAAACATAAGTAACTATATGCTTAATTGAAATAGAGGAGGGCTCATGTAAAACACGTGTTATAGTGAAACGGGTGAACAAATCTGAGTCGTTGGATTTGTAGAGATTAATGGACAAGATTGATGGTGCATAATAACAAATATGGGGATTAAATACTTGAATATAGCTATTCTGTTACTAGAATGGAAGTTGCTATATTATAGGAATTTTGTGATTTTTTAACAAAATATTATTTTAGGAAACTAGCAATCCAATCCTCTACGTAAGATTCAAATTCAAAACTTAAAATTCACACATTGTTTTTATTTTAAATATGTAGATTTTTAATAGAAATTATAAATAAACTATAAATTGCTAGCGTAATTTACACAAACATATTGATTGAACATGTATACATTTGGTTTGAATATGCATTGTTATTTAGTCTTAACATGTATATGGTTAAATATTTTTAAATATTTTTTGAATATTAGTACAAGGTTGCTTAAATTTGTAATAGTTTGAATATCCACTTTATTCTATCGAATGCATATTATATTTTCTCTTATTTGGTGAAACTACATCGAATATAAAAACATTGACATTGAATATATGTTTATTATACAGTAATATGATGAAAAAATGGGTAGCTTGTATATTTCCATTCTAATTTCATGATTGAATACAAACCGACATGAATATGAATCGTAAAATTAAAGACGACCCGTATATTCTTGAACAATGTAACTTGATAAAAAAACACAAAATATAACTTCTTCACCACCATCTTCGATCTTTCTCTGGTCATCGCTCTTCCTCTCTCTTTGGATTTTTTTATATTCTTGAACCTTCTCAACATTTTCCATCCTTCAAAACGAAATATTCAACAAACAACAAATAATATTCAGAATAAATAACTATAAATTCAAAGTTGTTTATCTACCATTTACAGATTCAACCATGTGACAATCCATATATTTTAGCTTTATATTCAAATATTCAAAATGTATATTCAGAACCTAAAACAATTCATTCAACAAAATATATTCAACAAACAAAACAGTAACTTTCAAAGTATTTCTATAACTATACTTTGTAAATATCCAATCATTCAATAATAATATTCAGCAAACAACACATAAACATTGTGAGTAAAAAAGATATGAGTCCCATCAATTTACATAGTATGTGCAAATATAATATGCATATATATATATATATATATATATTTTCAACCGTTTAGTATGCATATTCAAGTGTTACATATGCACATTCAATCGTCCATAAGTTGTTTGTTTTAAGACAATATATTGAGCTAACAACACACATAAATATTCAGGTTCAAATGACTATGAATTCAAATTTGTTTATTTATAAGTCACAAATTGAAACATAGAACAATTCATAAATCTGAAGCTCATATTCGATTGATCCATATACATATTCAATAAATATTCAACAAAAAAATGTCGTATTCACATTAAAATGACAATGAAGTCAAATTTAATATCTATCATTTACGTATTGAAACATATGATAGCTCATAAATTTTTAACTGTATGTTCAACATTTCACTAAACATATTCAAAATCTTAGACGTTGAATCATTAAAAATAAATACACATTCAAATTATACACTATTCGTATCATCAATTCACAAATGACAAGTTCAACTTGACAACTTGTGATCAAAATTCAGATTTCGAAGTGATTAAAATTGCTTAATTAAGCTTCAACTTTATATATGAAAAAAATAATCAAACCTACGTAAAGATCTTACAGTCATAATTTAGAAACCCAACAAAAAAATAAAAACCACATAAAACATAGAAAACTCTATAAAGGCATGGTGATGAAACATCTAAAGTTCTCAACCAATCTTTTATGAGAGAGTTTCAACAAAGGATTAAAAAAATAAACAAAAACGTGAAACCACTTATCTCCTCCATATAAAAATGTGAAACTTGAACAGATCGGGATTTTGTTCAAACACAACAAGCATTCATATGATCGGGCTCTAGTACTTCACTATATAGGATTTCTTTAATCTCTATTTTTTGTACAAACAAATTGACTAGAATATTGTAACCCGCAAGATTTACTCAAAAATGAAACTGGTACAGGAATAGAGACATGATGGGAATCAATTAAAGAGAGAAATTATCTAAATGGAGAGAAACTAGCGTGATTTATGCTTTGAGTTGATATGGAGAGAGAGTATTAACGTGATTTATGGATTGAGTCCTAATCTGGTGGTTCTTAACCTATAATACTCCGTACCTTTTTACACCCTTTTACTATTAAATCTCAACCATTAATGAAATCAAATCAAACGTCTCTCATTTTTTCACCGGTTTCACCATAAGAAGTGGTTTCTTTAGATCCTAATTCAATTGAAATAATACTACTTTTTGAACTCAATCAATTAAGCATAATTAACTATATGCTTAATTGAAATAATACTACTTTTTGAACTAAAATAACATGAACTATATGCAGTTAAATGAAATAACAATCTGGAATCCTATAATTATACGAAAGTAAAGTAATTAAAAATACTTACTTAAAACTCTCATTAGATATTTCACCAATCAAAAGCTGACAAACACGTTTGCCAAGAGTATGCTTAAACGCTACACTGTTCATAGTTGCTAAAAGACATTTCACTTAATTTATCAACGCTACATCCAATATAGTTTTTTGGTCAATGAGTCCAAGTGTTAATTCACTCTAATAGGTTTTAGACACACGACTCTATTATCCCCAACATGCGCCCTCCGCTTTTCCTCCAAGTTGGAATTGAATCATATATAATTAAATACTATCTCAATAAACTTGTAATAATCTATACTTATTTTGAAAAAAATTACTCATTTTTATTTGTACAATCTAGTACAATTTTCCCCTATTTGCAAGGTATCTCCAAAAAAATTTCCAACAATTATATTACTCAATAGTAATAAAACTTTATGATTCAAAAAATTTACTAATGATAACATTTTATTGAGCAACATTGTACTCAATTTTAGTACTTTTGTAAAAAATATTGCACAGGGCCCCTACAAACCATTGGACGGCCCTGCTCAATTATAACCTACGACTCAATTATAACCTCAATTGAGATACATGACAGGTAAAGAGGGATATTGTCCTACAAGTCTTCATTTGTTTTTTTTTTGGTCGAAACAAGTCTTCATTTGTTAAGCATCATCTTGCATTCAACTTTTGCTGATTAGGACTAGCTATATACTCCCTCCATTTCAAAAAAAATTATCATTTGGACACTTTATGTTGCTTCAAAAAACTTGTCCATTTCATATATTTTTTTCATTTTGTTTTCAAGTTTGCCCATTATGATAACTTATGATGTAATGATATCGCTTTTTTTTTATGCTAGGATTGTTAGCTATGCTTTTTAGTTAAGAGTGATGTTGTTATTATTGTATAGGAGTAATTTAGGTATATATAAATAATCCTTAGTATGTGTGACATGTCTAAAGAGTCAAGTTTTTTTAAACGGAGAGAGTATTGTTTTTGATATCACTCAGTGATCCAAGTGTTGTTGTCATCAAATAATCAACTTAAATATGTATCATCAATTTTAATTAGTTGTATATGTAACATGCATGTGCTTTTTATGAGCTTTTTTGAATATTTTGCTGAATTTTGGATTACTTGCAACAATCCAAGCCAATATTTTTTTTATTCTACAGTGGTTGTTTTACAGTTACAAAGAAATGATGGTGTGGTAAGAGTTTATGACACAGAAACCTTCAAGCTTCAAACAAAGATTAGATGTCCGTTTGTAGTGAACGTGAGCCCTTTGAACTATATGATTAAATTGATATTTTAATTACTTACACATATGAAGCTTGTATTAAAGTTCGGTTGCTACTCAAGTGTCTTTGCAGAAAGCATCATTGAAACCTGATAAAAGGATCATGGTGGTTGGTGGTCTGGACCGCCACATACGATTTGCAAACATGGTCGCAAAACAAGAAGGTATGTTGTTTAGAATTGATCCTTTATAAGTATTATCAATCCGCCTAGGCATGACCATCGCCTATTCTAGGCTCAACTAGCTTGGCCATGGTTAGGCGGTTCAAGGCACCTTATCTTCTTCTACGTGTTTCCTTTATTTGCTCCATTACATGGTCAAAAGTTTAGAGGCATGCTTATTATGCTGTGAAAAATTTTAGTCTTTGATGTATTGTTTTTTTTATAATTCAGCCTCTTAATCTGCTTGAATATATATATGCATTAGTTTATTGATGTACTGATCTGAGTGTACAGAAAAGCTGATTCTTTGCAGTGAGTGCTTTTTGTGTAGTGTTGTGTTGGAAAAACTCGTCTTTTTCCTCTTCATGTGATTAAGATGGGCAAATTTATAAGAAATGCTCCCCCTCTCATTAACTGTGAAATGGATGGTTGTTGATGCACATTCATAAGGACATAGGTTAATGGTTTGTTTCCCATTATTGCATCGTGATTCAAGTAGTAGCGAGTGTTCACATGTAGACTTACTACTTGTAATCCTTGCCGTGAGCTCGAGCACTTCGT
This sequence comes from Polygonum aviculare, assembly GCA_934048045.1. Lineage (NCBI taxonomy): Eukaryota > Viridiplantae > Streptophyta > Magnoliopsida > Caryophyllales > Polygonaceae > Polygonum > Polygonum aviculare. The sequence continues at coordinate 30,537,092 of OW204028.1, read as the reverse complement.
AGATTTGTTTTGTATTTGTTGTTTTGAGTGTTGTTTGTGAATTTTCTGGTCTTTTGACCTTATTCTCCCTTTCTCCTTCAATAAAAAGTTTACCATTTATAATTTGGACAACTAATATACAAGCTAATTTTTATATATTTTGAGGAAAGATATTACAAACAATGATAAGTTTTATGTGGAAATACTCACCCAAACTCGATCTTACTTACACTATTCACCCATTCGAAGACTTATCCTTAAGACCCACTCACTTATATACTTGATTGATTGCTTCACTTGAGTGAGTATCAAAATGATCCACATGCCTATTTATAGGCTTGACATGTTGTACACCCAATTGATTTCTTCACTTGAGTGGCTCTCAAAATGTTACACATCTCCCTATATATTATATATTTGTAGAAACTATTGTGCCACGTGGTGCGCTCTGTAATCACCATGTGTACCACTAAAATCTCAAAAACATGCTTTTATAATTTTAATTTTCATTAGATAAAAAAAAAATACATTTTTTAGGTTAAAAAAAAAACGAACATGTGGCACTGACTTTTAAGATGTAAAAAATTTGCTTTTTTACATTTTGGGAACTTTTACATGTTACAAAAATAAAAATTATACCATAATTCATAATTTGTTTTTCTCTACACATAGAAACCCATATTAAATATATTTTGTTAAATATAAAATTAGTTATACTTAATCGGATTGTACGTTATGGAAAAACGGACACTTCAATTAATAAACGGAACTACACGAGAATATTTAACCCATTTTCGATTTTAGTAATTTAAATCCCGTACCTTAGTTATCTAAGCTATACCTGTACAGAGTACGTGGTCTACACTAGTGGCTACTTATAGGCTTTACATGCTACTTCTTCATAATTCTAGACAATTCCATAAACTACTATCTTATCCCACTTATTCTACTTAATTCTAAACTATCCCACAAACTTCTCTAATTTACTAAAATATCCCATAACATAACTAGTATCCTAAATAATGTCGAGTGCGAACCTTTAAAAGAGCAACCATGATAGATCTAAAAAAAATTTAGATCTGGGCCAAATCTGGGCTAGAAGGTTGGCACTAGCTAGATCGGACGTTTATGCATCAAATCGCCGCAAAGGATGGAGAGATGAAGAACAAAGGGAGAAGGAGGAGTAAAAAACACTAGTGAATCACCAAGGATGAAGGGTGAAGTTGAAGATGAAAGATATTTTGGGTTAAAATTAATAAAGACCGAGTGATAAATCTGCAAATTTGTCATTTTTTGGATTTTGTTCCTTTTTTTTATTGATCTTTTACACTCTTTTAGTTTTTTCTGTATCTTTATTATTAAATATTTTGTTAGTTTTATTAAAAACGCGATATGGCTTATAAGTGGCATCCCAATGGCGAAAATTGTACACACATATACGCGCGTGCAACACACGTAAAAAAATTCAATGACTTTGGGTTCAATAGGTCTCAAATGATAATTTTAGGTGCCAAATTAGCAAAGTTGAAAGTATAGGGTCCTAAAGGACTATTAGGCGCAAGTACAAGGTCTGTATATGTACTTAGCCATTATGATACAAGGGTGTTGTCATCACTATCATCGAGTGATAGAGTGACGACAATCGGAGTGTCATCACTTTTATCGAGTGATTACAATGAATTGAGTGATCGAATGATCACAATCGTGTTGTCATCACTAGATGAGTGTCATCACTGTCATTGAGCGATAAAGTGAAGACACACTCTGAGTGTCATCACTTTTATTGAGCGATGATAATGAATTGAGTGATTGATGAGTATCGTCACTATCATTGAGCGATGACAGTTTTTGAGTGATGACAGTTAACGTCGGTCAACGGTCGGTCAATTAGTGGAGAGAGAAAGTAGTGGCAGGTTTTTACTATACACCTAAGTTTACACAATTGCTTACAAATGACTAATTAGGGTGTACATATATTGCTATATACTTAAATCCTTCATCATTACTAAACATATCTATATATATAAAGATACTTATACTTTTATTTTAAAAATAGATAATAAGATATTATTTTCATATGAATATATATATGGAAAGATACTAAAAATTACTTATATTAATAACATTTTTTTATGCAGTGTCGATGAGGTGCCGCAATTTTTTCAACAAAGATGGGTTCTGCTTTATACTATATTATAGTAGATTACTATTCTTTAATAGTTTTTTTTCTAATCTTCATTGAAAGACCATTATAATCGCATGGTATATAATTAATATAAAAACTATCTATGATTTTTCGTAAGGTATATCTTATATTATTAATATAAAAATCACATTCTAAATGTACAAAATATATTTTATTCATTAATTGTACTTATCATATCTTCATTATAATAATACACAGATCCAATGATCAATATACATGGTAATTATTTTATTCATGGGTCCAAGATATCGGCCCACGTTACAAACCGAAGCAATATTAGTGAGGGCGTTGGAAGGATGAGAGAGCATGCATATAGATAGCAGAAATTTCAAGTTAGGGTTTTTATCCCTCTTTCTCCCTCCATCGCTAATTGGAAGCAAAAGCTTAGAGTAATCATGGCACCAAGTCGATCGTTTCTCCAGGGTACGGAGACAGGGGAAATGGAAGGCTTGGTATGTATTACTCTGTCTCTTTTCTCTTATCAGATACTATGATTCTTTTGAGCTGTAAATAGTGTAGTTAGGCTTTCTTTTATGTAATCAATTCAATATATATTATAAAAGTCGACCGTTTTCGAGCCACCACGTTGATTCTGGTCCCGCTTGATTTTATTTTTTTTTTCCAACTCAAATAGATAATAACAACTCTATATCTTTTATTTTCCTTAATTGTCTAATCTTCAATTTTATCTTTAAAGCCATACTATCTATCTTAAATTTTCTATATCTTTGATTTTTCTAAATTATCTAATTCTCAATTTTATCTTCAAAACCATACTATCTACTTATATTTTTTATAATTATAAAATATTGAAAGATACTAGATAAGGAAAACCTCCATGATACATAATTAACGATGGGTACGTAATACGTATCAAATTTTAATCCTCCATGATGCATAATTAAAGATGGGTACGTATCAAATTTTAATAATGAATTGGTCATATTTTAACGCACCAATTTTACCATGATTACTAGAGAATTTACAATGAAAAGATTATAAACGCATCTCAAAACATTAAAAAAATAAATAAATTGAAAAGTTAGAAAATTTCTTTTGTCCAGACAAATTCTATCAGATTGTATTTGCTTATTAATTTCTCCCTATTTTATCAAAAAACATGCATCATTCTCGATTTTATTAGATGCTCTAATGACTATGAATTACTCTGTTCGATTAACCTTCGGCTACTCAAACCCCAGAGCTAGATGGTGGATGTTATAGAAGGGTCGGTTGACCGTTTTTGAGCCACCACGTTGATTCTGGCCCCACTACATATTTGATAAAAATAGCTTTTATTTATGTTATTTCAATTAATCTTATTATAATTCTTATTATCTATTTATGTAAAAGATATCAAATTTCCAAATTTTGGTACGATAGTCTATCTTTCTAATATATCACTTATCTTTTCTAAAGTTGATATTGGACCCACCGTATTTTTGATAAAAATAAAAAAGTATTTATTTGTGGTATTTCAATTAATTTGATAAAATTATCATATCTATTTATGTTAAAGATATATTCAAAGTTTTGAATTTTGGTAAGGTATTCTATCTTTTTTTAAATATCACTTAATTGAAAAACATGATTCTATTATATATCTTGAATTTTAGAAATATAATTACTATGAACTAATTATATTTGATTTACTTAATTAAATTTAGAATTTTTAAGATAAAATTTTGAATTACTTTTTAGTAGAAATACTAATTTTGTTACGTTATTATTTGATTTACTTGAATAAATTTATCATTTTTAAGCTTGAGTTAAATATTTTTTTACGCATTGTATTTTATTTTTTTCTATCTTGATAAAAAATTTGATTGTTAGCTAAATAATAATTTCGGATTTGTATCTTGATAAAGTACTTTTTTCCATAATTTTTACTTATTTACAAAATAATCCCACAATATTTCTCAAATTATACAAACGCCTCATATTTTTCTAATACAAACATACAAATGGTCGTTATTTAACCACCACATTAAATTTGACTCTACCTCATATATAAAAAAACGTAATTTTTATTGTTCGCATTATATAGGGTTTTCCTATTGAATTTCTTCGTATCTACTAATAAGAATAATCTTTTGTCAATTATTAATTCTTAAAGCATTATAGGGAAAGATCTTTCACAAACAAATTAAGAAAAATCTATGAATATTGGATTCAACTTATTTCTTTATTACAAGTAAATTTGTGGTTTCCGACATTTTCTATTAAATTTTTATAAACTTTTTCAATATATTAGTTGATGAATTTTTTTAATTATATTTACATTTATGATAGTCGTTATTAATATATGATAAAAATTGTAAGTAATATCAATTTATATTTTTATAATCAGGTTTTATAAAAATATATAAATGAGTGAAAACAATATGTCATATATATTTTTTGTGTTATATGAACCTCAAAAACAATATCACTCTTTTTAAAAAAAATGCTCCATATAATAAAACTTATACAATATTTTTCATATAAATATTTAATTATAAGATATATACTTTTATTTTAATATTTTTAAGTAAAGTAGTCGTGCATGGCACGACAGGTTAAGCTAGTTGTATTTAATGCTGTTTCCTCTTGTTTGTGTAACTAAATCTGAACATCAGTAGGCTGTAGCCCTTGGTTGAATATTGACAATTGATGCTAATGCAGGCGTCTTGCACCAACAACAACAACAACAAGCAGGCTGATTCTGACCAACTGTCTTCGGCTTACCAATGCTCAAACATATCCAAGAAGCGCAAATATTACGACAAGTGCTTAAGCATACCCTGCGAAGACTTGCTCGTCGAGATCTTCAAGAGAATGCCAGTGAAAGGAGTGTGTCGGATGCGATGCGTTTGCAAGCCATGGAACGATCTCATCTCATCCTCTTTCTTCGTCGCGCACCACCATCAAAACTCCTCCTCCATACCAACTTCTTACAAATCCTACACAGTGTATAGGATTTTTTCGGTGGACCACAAATATTCCTACACACTGTACATGGCGGGGTGGAGCACTAAGTATACTTTCTGTCAAGGGGTCCCTAGTCTTCGCCTCCACACCGCGCCCAATAGCCCTTTGTATCGACCACTTCCCTTTCGAAGCCGCAAACGACACAATCACTTGACCTTCCTCAACGCCATCCACGGTGTGGTTTGTCTTACCACCCCCTCAAACAATCCTACTAACTCTCGCGCGATACTCTGGAACCCCACGATCCGTAAGTATGTTGTGATTCCCAGCTCTCAACTTGGAGTTTCCGAAAGGAATTCTTTCTATGCACCCTCGTTGGGGTTCGGGTTCGATAGTCTAAGCCATGAGTTCCACCTAATTAGACTTTGGATGCCCTTTCAACATCCCGAACCCGGTGATGAGGGCCATCATGCCTCGCTAGTGTACGAGATGTTGTCAACCCGAGAGGGCGTTTGGAAGAAGGCGGTTGGAGGTAAGATCCGACCTTGCAAAGTCGTGTCGCGTAACAGCTTTTTCATGAATAAAAGGATCCATTGGATGGTATGCTCCTCACCCAAGGCCCGAAATCCGCATCGTTCCCAATACAGGGTACTGACTTTTGATTGCGAGCGCAAGAAGTTCGCAACAATGGAGCTCCCGCTCGGATTTGATCAGATGGAGGAAGTACTCAGCATAAGACTAGTCCACATTTTCAAATGCCGAGGTATGCTGTCAGTCTTCGCACTAATCTCAAGGGAAGAGTTCAGTTTTTGGGTAATGAAGGAGTATGGCAATGTAAGAACATGGATGAAGGTGCCTGATAGCGAATGCCAAGATGAGTTCTTCAACTTGGTTATGGAGGAAAGCATGTTATTGATGGATGCTAACAAGATGCAGGCGGTCTCCTATGTGGAAAAGCGCGATCGCGCGGATGGGAAGGTTTACTATGAGATTGATGGCAGAGCATATATATCCGAGCACATACTAATATGACTAAAAAGCTTTCCATTTAACTTGTGATTTAGTTAGATGCTCATATGTAGTCTTTGTTGCAATTTGAATTTGATGGTTCGGTCCTTTGGATGTTTTGTGTACTTGATATACATATATATATGTTTGTGGGAAATATAGACTTTTCTCATACGGTTTACAGGATTAAGATGGCATAGAATGAAAGTTTAGCTAATTATCATGTTTGCAAGTTGCATAGAATTAATGAAAGATGGTACTTTGTGGAAGTGTGATAGAACTTGTGTAGGGTGTATGTGGTATGCCTTGAAGTGAGTGTTTGGGTGATCGATCTCAATATATAACAGAGTTTAGTGGTTATAAGTTATAACCTAAAACCAGTGCTAGCTATCACAAATAAATAAATACCATAACAACTCTCTCTTAAACAACCATAACAACACTAGTATCTTAAGCAAAATCGAGAGCTACAACAACATAAATAACCAGCGGTGGATCCAGAAACTTTTGAATGGCGGGATACTTAGTGCATTGAGTAAACCTGGCTAATGAATCAAAAGTGGCTCATTTGGAATAAAAATGAAAATGGAAGAAGAGAATTGCAATTAGGGAGAATTGAACATCATGGATGGGAGGGCGGGGAACTAGCACTGCACCAATTTTTATTTATGCAAGCTTGTACCTTTATTAAATTTATGTAACGAACGGAGGGGCGGCCGTCCACCCACACCTCTTAGATCCGCCGCTGTAAATAACATTGCTATCAACTTTATTCATGTTGGGCCTTCTTATTAGCTAGCAATAATATAAAGTAATGTATGAATCGTTGAATTGTTTTCGCTACTTTGCTTTGGCGTTCATTAGATTTACGGATTTACCAAAAAGAACAAGCCTGGTTATATAGAGAGGGAGATGGTTATATAACATCTCCAACATATGCTCTATTTTCTCGGAAACATCAAATTTGGAGATTTATGAATGTTTTTCAGCCCCAACAGATTCTCCATACGCTTCTCCAATATAAGTAGTTTAATCTGAAGTGAGACGAGAATTAATGTGAAAGTTCGAAAATGGATAACTTTTTCATTCTATGTATATCTATATGGAATGAATAAAACTAAATAACACCTCATACATAAAATAAAGATGCTTGATAGGATTATTACTATTCTTTAATAGTTTTTTTTAATAATCTTCATTGAAAGACCATAAAAATCACATGTTATATTATTAATATAAAAACTATCTATGATTATTCGTAAGGTACATGTTATATTATTAATAAAAAAAACCACATACTAAATGTACAAAATATATTTTATTCATTAATTGTGCTCATTATATCTTCACTATACCAATACACAAATACAATGATTAATATACATGGTAATTATTTTATTCGTGGGTCCAAAATATCGGCCCACGTTACAAACCGAAGGAATATTAGTGAAGGCGTTGAAATCGGATGAGAGAGCATGCATATAGATAACAGAAATTTGAAGTTAGGGTTTTCATCCCTCTTTCTCCTTCCATCGCTAATTGGAAGCAAAAGCTTAGAGTAATCATTGCACCAGGTCGATCGTTTCTGCAGGGTACGGAGACAGGGGAAATGGAAGGCTTGGTATGTATTACTCTGTCTCTTTTCTCTTATCAGACATGATTCTTTTGAGTTGTAAATAGTGTAGTTAGGTTTTCTGTGTAGGGGTCAAGACAGTATTTCTGTAATAATTCTGGGTTATTTAGTACCGATTCAGGTTTATATAGAGGAGGAATGAGTTTGTAATGTGCAGTACTTTTATTGATATTGGAATAGCGTACTTATACAGGAGAAGAGAGCTGCTAAACCTAGTACACTTGATTTAGCTAGAATAAAGGAAAGCATCTAAACTGAATATATGTTGCGTACAAGCCTCAGTAACAACTAGATAATGACTATAATGAAATTAATTAAATACAGTCACTAATATGCCCCCTCAAGCTGGGCTGTGTGTAGTCTCGGAAAGACCCAGCTTGGAGACAAGCTCGTTGTAGCGAGGCTTCAACAATGGTTTCGTCAAATTGTCAGCTAGCTGATCTGCAGTAGAGATGTGGGAGACTCGGAAAACTTGACGCTGAACAAGCTCCCGAACAAAATGATATGCAATGGCGATGTGCTTCATTCTTGAGTGAAAAACAGGATTGGTACTCAGGAAAGTAGCGCCCTGATTATCACAATAAATCACTGGCTGCTTCGGAGGCCGAAAACCGAGTTCTGAGATCAGGGACATTACCCATACTAGTTCAGAAGCGGTGTCGGCTAGAGCTTTGTATTCAGCCTCCGTTGATGTTCTTGCAACACTTCGCTGCTTACGACTACTCCAGGATATGGGCGTTGCACCAAGGTAGAGAATGTAGCCGGATGTAGAGACGTAGTCATCTCGATCTCCCGCCCAATCAGCATCAGAAAATGCATGAAGAGTTGGAGGGGACTCGGAAGAAATCATAATACCTTGAGTGAGTGTGCCGGCCAGATAACGGAGAAGTCGCTTCAGAGCTGCCCAATGGGCGTCCGTAGGGGCCTGCATGTATTGACTGAGTTTGTTTACTGCGAAGGCCACATCCGGACGAGTGAGACAAAGATACTGCAGGCTGCCAATTAGTGTTCGGTACTCTGTAGGTGCAGGAAGCGGGTGGCCTGAGTTTTGTAGCAGTGGAGTTGAAGCGGAAAGAGGCGTGGAAACCAGCTTTGCAAAATCCATACCTGCCTTTGTGAGAAGGTCCTGAACATATTTGCGTTGTGAAAGAAAAATCCCAGACTTACGCGGTAGTACTTAAACACCAAGAAAGTATGAGAGATTCCCGAGGTCCTTGAGAGCAAAACGTTCAAAGAGCATGTTGATGAGCTTTTGGACAGCAGTATTCGAGTTTCCGGTGACGATTATGTCGTCAACGTACACCAGAATATAGATGAGATGGTCGGCTTGATGTAGAACGAAAAGCGAGGCATCCGATATTGAGTTTTCAAATCCGAGAGTGATAAGGTACATCTTGAGCTCGTTATACCATGCTCTCGGCGCTTGTTTTAACCCATATAACGCCTTATGCAGCTTGCACACATGAGCCGGATGGTCTCGATCCACAAAGCCTGGAGGTTGCTCGACATAGACGTCTTCGTATAGCGTTCCTTGAAGAAACGCGTTGTTGATGTCAAGCTGCTTTAGACACCACCCCTTGAGCACCGCGAGAGTGAGGACGCTACGAACCGTTACAGGCTTGACGACGGGGCTGAAGGTTTCAGTGTAGTCACAACCGGGGCGTTGGTGAAAGCCCTTTGCGACGAGCCTAGCCTTGTAACGATCGATTGAGCCATCAGGGCGGTACTTGGTTCTAAACACCCACTTGCATCCGACAATGTTTTGAGACGGATGAGGGGGGACTAGAGACCATGTGTGGTTCGAGCAAAGGGCCTTGTACTCAACTTCCATGGCAGCTCGCCATTCGGGTATTTTGAGGGCTTGAGTGATTGTTTTCGGTTCTTGTTGAGGATTTGTGGTGAGGTGAAGATTGAGTTTTTGGATTGGTTTGAAGATATTGTTTTAGGACCGGATAACAACACCTTGGGCAGGGGCCGGAACTGGTGGGGGAGATGGTGAAGGGGTGTGGTCTGGCGACGGTATAGGGTTTGGGTTTTGAACGGGAATGAGAGGATCTGGTGACGGTTGTTGGGGGCTGTTATTTTGGGGATTGTGTGGCTGGATAGGTGTAGTGGGCCCATTGTGAGTTGTTGGAATGGATAAGAGAGAGGAAGCCGCTGAGATATCGGGTATGGATTGGGATATAACAAAATTAGGGTTAGGGTTGGATATTTGGCATGTGGAGGGGATTTCCGTTCGTGAAGGCGCGTTTGGTGGATCGGTGGTTTGGATTTGAGCTGGCAAGGACAGGAGAATAGGTGGGGTAGTCGTAGCTGGTGGGGAGGTGGGAGTGATGACCGGGTTTGCCGGAATTGAACCCCACTCGACAGAGTACCGAGCCATGGGTGCGTTGGTGTTTGGTGTGGCGGGTTCATTCGAGCTCAAAGGTAGAGAAATTGAATCCCATTCCCTTGCCAAGGAGTCCGAAGGGGCTTTGGATGGGGCTGAGTTTTTGTACAGGAAGACCATGGGATCGAAGGTTACATGCCGAGACACATAAATTCGGTGGGTGTTAGGGTCGAGACAAAGGAAGGCGTTTTGGGTGGGTGCGTAGCCAACAAAGACGCAAGTGACGGAACGAGGCTGTAATTTGTGCTTTGTGTAAGGTTTCAGCCATGGATAACAAAGAGAACCAAAGCTTTGCAAATTTTTGTAATCTGGAATTTTGTTCAGAAGTTTAAAAAAGGGAGATTGAAAATTCAAAATCTGAGTTGGAAGTCTATTAATCAAATACGTAGCATGTGAAAAGGCCAAAGTCCAAAATTTGATTGGCATTTCAGCGTGTTTTAAAAGGGTGAGGCCGGTTTCAACAATGTGCCGGTGACGGCGTTCCGACGTCCCATTGTGTTCGGGTGTGTGTGGGGGTGAGGTGAAGTGGGTGATTCCGGTGGAGCTTAAGTAGTCCTTCATAGCCATGTATTCTCCACCATTGTCGGAATATAGAACTTGGATTTTCGTTTTGAAAAAATTCTCAACCAAGGCTCGGTATTTGTTAAAAATCGTTTGAGTTTCACTTTTGTGTTTCATGTGATATAGCCAGACGTACTTGGTATAGTGATCTACGAAAATTACGTAGTATTTAAAACCATCATACGAATGAACTGGTGAAGTCCACACATCGGAGAAAATAATTTCAAGAGGAAATTTAGATTCAATAGTAGACTTCTTGAAAGGAAGTTTGTGGCATTTATTAAGCTGACAAGCAGTACAATGAGATTGTAAAAAAGAGCTAGTTCCTAGATCGAAATTGCGAAGTAAATGTTGAAAGACTTTTGAAGAAGGATGGCCGAGTGCATGGTGTAGATGGACGGACGACTTTGCTTGAGAGGCATGAGCGACGAAGGCATGGAAAGGCCACACGTACACACCATCCACGCAGTGTCCTTTAAGAGTGATTTGGCCTGTGGTTCGGTCCTTCACAAGAAAACAATCCGACAGAAAACAAATTTCAGAGTTATTTTCAGCACAAAATTTTGAAACAGAAATGATGTTTTTAGAGATTTGTGGAACTAAAAGCACATTTGTAAAGAGGAATGATTTATTTGAATGAGTATAAGAAAAAGAACCAGAGTGTGTGATTTTTAAACCTGTTCCATCACCAACGAAGAGATCGTCAGGACCCGAGTAAGGGTGGTGGAGGGATAAAGCATTGAGATCGTTTGTGATGTGATGAGAAACACCGTTGTCCATTAACCATTGGGATGGGGTGGGTAAGGTTGATATAGTATTGTCTTGAGGAGAGGATTGGGAAGGGAAGCGGTTTGAGGAAGGGAGACGGACTTGTGGATAATCCTCACGGAGGTCAGGGCATTGGTTAATAACATGACCGGTTTTGAAGCAATATTGGCAGCGGCCTTTGAAAGGTTTGGGCTGGTTTTGTGGTGGGGCGGGTGTATTGGAGCGTTGGAAGGGTTTGTTCTGGTTTGCCCAGTTTTGTTGTGGGGCTGGTTGTGACTGCCAGGAAGGAGAGTTAGAAGGTACCTTTGCCTTGTTTTTACCTTTGTACGCCTGGGCGTTGAGAGCGGTGGCTGGTGCACCTTCAAGAGCGCTTTGTGATTGGAGATCTATTTCTTTGAGGATGAGGCGCTCATGAAGCTCATGGAAAGTGATTGGAGTCTCGCGGTTGTTGACGCCATCAATCACGGATTGATAGGACGAGTCGAGACCCTTGAGCACATATTCGGTAAGATCCTCTTGGTTGACCGGCGCACCTAGAGAGGCAAGAACGTCGGCGGCGATCTTCATGTTCTTCATGTACTCAACTATTGGGGTTGAGCCTTTCTTCATGGTCTGCAGCCTTGTCTTTAGTTGTTTCTTGTGCCCTCGGGAAGCGGTTGCGAACGTTTGTTGGAGAAGATCCCAGGTTGCCTTAGAGTTGGCGGCCTGAGTGACGAGATTCACCACCTCATCCGTTAGGGTTCCTAGGAGGGCGCTGTGCACCAATTGATCTTGGCGTTCCCAGGTCTGAAACGCCGGGTTGGGTATGCGGGAGTTGTGAAGTCCCGGAATGGTGTCGACTGACGCTGGAGTAGTGCCATCAACGTAGCCATACAGGCCATGGCCGGTTAGGGTTATTTTGATGCTTGTTTTCCAGGCTAGATAATTTGTGGAGGATAATTTGAGAACATGGGACATGTTGACAATTGTGAAGGGCTTGGCAGGTTCAAACGGGTTTGGTAGAGTGGAGGTTTTTTGAGCCATGGTGATGGAGGAAATTTTTGGTTAGGATCGTAGTTCTGCAACTGATACCATATAGAGGAGGAATGAGTTTGTAATGTGCAGTACTTTTATTGATATTGGAATAGCGTACTTATACAGGAGAAGAGAGCTGCTAAACCTAGTACACTTGATTTAGCTAGAATAAAGGAAAGCATCTAAACTGAATATATGTTGCGTACAAGCCTCAGTAACAACTAGATAATGACTATAATGAAATTAATTAAATACAGTCACTAATAGTTTATAGGATTCTTTTGTTTGTGTAACTAAGGACCCGTTTGGTATCCAATGGCGGAAACGTAAACGAAATGAAAACGAACTTACTCTACTTATATGTCACTGTACTGTAATTGAAAAACAAATTTTAATATGAAACTTTGAAATTTGTGGGTCTAGAGAATGGATGAAGGGAATAATTGAGGTGGTTTGTTACCTCACCCGTAGGGGTTTGCGGGTCACGAAGGGGTTTGCGGTAGTTTTTGTATGAAAACTGAGGTGACTTATCGTGCTAATGTGGACTAGATTTGTTTCAGTTAGATACCAAACGGGCCCTAAATCTCAACATCACTAGGTTGTAGGCTTTGATTGAATATTGACCATTGATGCTAATGTAGGTGTCTTGCACCACCGACAACAACAACAACAACAAGCAGGCTGGTTCTGACCAACTGTCTTCGGATTACCAATGCTCAAACATATCCAAGAAGCGCAAATATTACGACAAGTGCTTAAGCATACCCTGCGAAGACTTGCTCGTCGAGATCTTCAAGAGAATGCCAGTGAAAGGAGTGTGTCGGATGCGATGCGTTTGCAAGCCATGGAACGATCTCATCTCATCCTCTTTCTTCGTCGCGCACCACCATCGGAACTCCTCCTCCGTACCAACTTCTCACAAATCTTACACACTGTACATGACGATTGGGATCACTGCGTATACTTTCTATCAAGGGCTCCCTAGTCTTCGCCTCCGCACCGCGCCCAAGAGCCCTTTGTATCAACCACTTCCCTTTCGAACCCGCAAACGACACCACCACTTGAACTTCATCAACGCCATCCACGGTGTGGTTTGTCTTACCACCCCCTCAAAAAATCCTACTAATTCTCGCGCAATACTCTGGAACCCTACAATCCGTAAGTTCGTTGTGATTCCCAGCTCTCCTCTTGAAATTTTCGAAAGAAATACTTGCTATGCACCCTCGTTGGGGTTCGGGTTCGATAGTCTAAGACATGATTTGCACCTAATTAGACTTTGGATGCCTTCTGAACCCGACCCGGTGATGAGGGTCATCAGGCATTGCTAGAGTACGAGATGTTCTCGACCCGAGGGGGCGTTTGGAGGAAGGCAGTCGGTAGTAAAATCCAACCTGGGAAATTCGTGTCGTGTACCGGCTTTTTCATCAACAAAAGGATCCATTGGATTGTATCCTCCTCATTCGAGTCCCGAAATCGCCATCGTCCCCATTACAGGGTACTGACTTTTGATTGCGAGCGCAAGGAGTTCGCAACAATGGAGCTCCCGCAGAGATTTGATCGAATGAAGGAACCAAGATACAACTGCAAACCAACCTTGTTCAAATGCCGAGGTATGTTGTCAGTCATGGCACTAATCAAAGGAGAAAGTTTCAGATATTGGGTAATGAAGGATTATGGCAATGTAAGAACGTGGAAGACGGTGCGTATTGACAAATGCAGGGGCGATTTCTTCAACTTGGTTATGGAGGAAAGCATGTTATTGATGGATGCTAACAAGCTGCAGGCGGTCTCGTATGCGGAAAAGCGCGATCGCGTGGATGGGGAGGCTTACTATGAGATTGATGGAAGAGCATGCGAGCACATACTAATATGACTAACATGCTGTGCCAAGAACAGCCTAGTTAGATGCTCATATGTAGTCTTTGTTGCAATTTGAATTTGATGGCTCGGTCCTTTGGATGTTTTGAGTACTTGATACACACACATATATATGAGGGACGCTCAGGAGAACTAGAAATAGAGGAGTACTAGAGAGCCCTCCTTACTACCGTTAGATTAGAATAAATCAATGGTGGAAAGGTGAGGAGCACAATAGAGAGATACGTAGGTTCTATAGGATCGAAATACATATTTGGAAACTGTCGAAAATTTAGGAAATAGTGGGATAAATGGGACAATTAAAAAAAAAATAATGCTAAATCAACACTAACCATAATTGGTTACAATATTTGATGCAATCTAAGATACTCTTGCTCCTTTAATTTCAATTTCAAATTCAAAATTTGAATTTTAATTGGCAGATTTCTTTAATACGCACTTACCGATTTGACTAAGAATGTATGACAATTTGCATAAGTGTGTATAATGGTTTGCATAATAGCACCTATTTGCTGATTTGAAAATTTATAGAGTCATAGTTCTTCATTTTCATGTGCATAACGTTTGGTCATTAGTTGCATAATTACACATTAAGATGGCAATGAATAGGAAAAATAATCATTGTATATAAACATTGCATAACTTAAGGTAATACATTGCATAAGAAAAAAATGAGGATACTTAAATCTCAAGTACATATATACTACAATGAATGTGAATAACTACATTTATCTATTTGCATAAGTACACATAAATGGAAATAATTTGATCATTGTCATGGTCTTCAACCTCCGCCTATCTATACATCTTGGATCGTCATTCTTGGATAACTGCATAACAAAACGAAAGTGCATGAGTAACAATTTTCGCAACTATTAATAACAAAACACACACAAGTGAGTAACTAAACATGCATAATTGAATATATGAATCTCATAACTGAACTGACATGGGTGCATAACTAAATTGAACTGATTGCATAATAACATTGATTCCAACTACATCATATAAGATATGGTTCTCAGAATTCAACTAAGTACACGTAACAAGTATCATAATACTCAATTGAACTCAGAATTATTCTATTCATATAGCATAATATCATAACTGAACTGACATGGTTGCATAACTAAATTGAACTCATAGTTATTTCATATATGAATCTCATAACTGAACTAACATGGTTGCATAACTAAATTGAACTGATGGCATAATAACATTGATTCCAACTACATCATATAATATATGGTTCTCAGAATTCAACTAAATACACGTAACAAGTATCATAACACTCAATTGAACGTAGAATTATTCTATTCATATAGCATAACATCATAACTGAACTGACATGGTTGCATAACTAAATTGAACTCAAAGTTATTTCATATATGAATCTCATAACTGAACTGACATGGTTGCATAACTAAATTAAACTGATTGCCTATGGAATTACCTATGGAGCGGACAATCATCTGGAGAGAGGTAGACTCCCTCTCCATTTCACCTCCTTCCTTCGACTACACCTCCATCTCAGATCTGTAACTTTGGAATTCGCCGGCCACCTCGACCTTCGCCGACTACACCCCCCAATCCACCCCAACTTCCGCGTGCCCTCTCCTTCTCACCCTCACTCCTACTCGCTTGCCCAGATATGCGGCTCTCTCCGCTTGTCGGCCCAGTCCCGACGGTAGCCAGGCCCTCGGTCGTCCATAACCGACCCCGACGCAGCCCAGCCCCGACAACCCTAGATACTCCTACCCGACTCGACGCCCAGATCTGCGGCCTTCTCGACTCGCCGGCCGATTTCTTTCGGTGGCCAGCCCCTGCCCGTCCCCGACTCTGCCAACTAACACCCGACTCCAGCGCTGATGCGACGCCGATGGTTCTACTCCCTAGACCGAACGACGACGTGAAAAGAAGGGGCCGGAAGACTCACCGTTTCGATCGAGGATATACCGTCGGCGGCTTGAAGGCGTTGGCTAAGGGGGGAACTTCGGTGCTGCTGACACAATACCGGGATTAAGAACAGAGTTGGAATGATAAGAGGAACAGAAAAAAATGATTGTCACCGAGAGGGACATAAATCAACGAGGAACTCACCGAATAGAGAACGAACGAAGAAGGTGACGGCGCAAAGATTCGTCATTCATGAAACCATGATCATACCAAAATTCATGTGTGAGGAGGCTGGCTCCCAAAAACGAGAAAAGCAAAAGATATGAGAGGATTGTAATTGCAGAAATTATAAAAAAAAAAGGAAGGTATAGAAAGGATAATTATTGGAGCTAGATTTGGGGGATATTACAACTGAAAAGGAAACAACAAAATCTTGCCAATTTCAAAAGGGATCTGCTACAACTCACTAGGTACTCTAGAGCATTATTATATATATATATATATATAGGAAATATAGACTTTTCTCTTAGGGTTTAGGATTAAGGTGGCATAGAATGAAAGTTGAGCTAATTATCTTGTTTGTAATTTGCATAGAATGAAAGATGGTACTTTGTGGAAGTGTGATAGAACTTGTGTAGAGTGTATGAGGTATGCTTTGAAGTGAGTGTTTGGGTGATCGATCTCAATAACAGAGTTTAGTGGTTATAACCTAAAACCAGTGCTAGCTATCATAAATAAATAACCATAAAATCGAGTGCTATAACAATATAAATACCACTGGTATCAACTTTAGTCATGTTGGCCTTCTTATTAGGTAGCAATCGTATAGAGTGATGTCTGAATTAGGGCTGAGCAAAGTTATCCGATCCGCTGATCCGATCCGGAAAATCCGCCAATCCGATCCGAAAATATCCGCATCCAAAATGATCCGTTCAAAACTGATCCGTATCCGGTCCGATCCGCTAAAATTTCCGGATATTTGGACCGGATACGGATAGAGGTTTTGAGTCTTTCGGATATCCGAAAATATCCGAAAATATATATATATATATATAACTAGTATTTCCGGCCCCTGCCTACGGCAGGGGGCAGCGCTCTTTTTATACGGCCTTCATGTAATTTGATTTAAATGTAGAAACATGTTTGATCGAGTTATAGTGCGTCTTAAACCTTTCTTATTACGGTACATTATATGTATATATGAAATCACCACACACTTAAATAATTATGATGGTATATATAACAATAACATCCATAACATTCAAAACTATAATTTACAAAATCCCAAATCTCGAAACAAATGCTTGGAAACTTAAGTCCTATAACATTAAATGTAGCATACTACCATACATAGATAAATGGCATTTACAACTCTTTTGTATAATTTAAGATTCAAATTGAGCTTTATTTTCCCAAAAACAAACACAAAACTGTCAAAACACACACACACAAAAATGCTTGCACTATGTTTTTTTCCCCACCTCAATTCTTGATTTATATTTGAAGGGTGATTGAGCTTGAAGCCTTTTTGAGGGTTCTTAAATTTCATACTACAATATAGCGAACATAATAAGGTCAAATGGGAGCTCTGAAGTTGATGTAGGCAGGTTTGCATTTACAAACAAAACCCTTAACACAATCAAATTGCATTGCCTGATCTTGGCTGCCTTAGCGTCTCTATCAATGCCTCATTGATATGATGCCGAGACTCCTCTTTATAAACCTGTCCACTGATGTTGTCATTATTCGCAATCACTGTAGCATTGCTGGAAGCAAAAGAGATGTCACTCTCTTGAAGCAGCTTTCCAGCTACAGCAGCCAACAACTCAAGTGCACAAAGTTGGTCATCATCAATTGTCTTCTTACATTGGCTCCTCTTCTAGAACCAATCAGAAGGGAAATAACAGTAGTAAGTAACATAATAAATGCAATGGAATACGCATCCTATTGAACATAATAACTGCAATGACAATTAATTGAAAATGCCAAAGGATCTAACAAATTACACCTGCAATGAAGTACATACCCTTGCTGATCTGCGAGCCCTATGTACTTTTGGGGCATCAGAGCCAATGAATCCGCATTCCTTCCTTCTCTTTGACACCATTTTCAAATGAAAACTTCAGGAGAGTCCGCAGAAGAAAATTAGATTAACAACCTACAACATCCAATCAACTCAAATTCAGCAAAATTGCAAGATGTGGCAGCACGTATATAGATATTTCAATTTCATATATATAGTTGTTATCATATTAAGCAACCGCTCAGAAGCAACCAGAATTCGAAAAGAGGTGCAGGACTAAAAAGGAACATTATGAGGTAAAACCTTTGATTGCAACCATGAAGCAGATGCAACCAACATATTTGAATGTAATTAAGCAACCTATTAATATCAGGACAACATTCTCCGCTGCAAGCATGATTTTATAAACCTTGTCGTGGTGGAATTTCAGTGTAGCGGGAAGCCGATTGCACCCAAAATGAACGCCACAGATTAGAGAACCAG
The DNA here is from genome assembly GCA_934048045.1 of Polygonum aviculare. NCBI lineage: Eukaryota > Viridiplantae > Streptophyta > Magnoliopsida > Caryophyllales > Polygonaceae > Polygonum > Polygonum aviculare. Next base: position 30,518,344 of record OW204028.1, on the reverse strand, counting down.
ATGAATTAGCTTCTTGAAGTTTTTGGTTCCTGAGACCGTCTTGTATGCCAACATTGCTGTGCAATGGAAAGATAAGCTTTAGAGGAAGGATGAGGTGTAACCCTGTAGAAGTTTCAAGAAATGATGTACAATGACCTTCTCCATTCAAAATAACACAGCTGATCACCATCAAGACAGGGGGAACCTGCAGGAAGAGAAATGGTATCATGAACCAAAACAAACCAAACTTTTCTGAACCTATAGTTAAATGAAGCTCGGAGGCAGCCTCTGGAAGAATAGCCAGATCCATTTATGGTTATACTAAACAATAATTAAAGGTGGCTAATAAAGCACAGACACAAAGAAACAACAGGGGGAGAAAGCTGTCATGTATGGACCATGTTTGAGACTCAAATTGATGTGATGATTGCCAAGATTATATAACTAATCCTTCAATAACAAATGCTTTCAAACCTTCAATAAAAAAAATGATTTCACACCTAAAACAAATCCAGACTGATAGTTGAAAGACTGATTTCACACGCGTGGTCCAGCCTTTCAACTATTTGCGGTATCATGTAGATTGTACTTTTCTATGAAGTTGAACACATCGGGTTTCATAAGTTGCAGAAGGAAGCAGCCCCAATATTAATACAGGCCAAAAAAATGAAATTTACAAACCTCAATATAGTGGTACCAAAATGAATATGAAATCAGGGTAACCATTCTAATGCAAACACTAATGCAATCATGCAAATAGATATAGAATAGTGCACATTTCATTCATAAAAAACACATAATAAAGGCAAGAACCTTTAATTTAACTCCAAGCCAAATTCTATCAGTTACATGAGAAGACTTACATCAGCAAGGAGTGAGAATACTTTATCATATTGCCCATCAATAACATACAGCTCAGCTAATGCCTGTCGATTGAAAAATCATAATCTCATGAAAATATATTTCTCTAAAAAGAGTATATCAAATGTGACAAACAAAGATATGATATGCAGCCTAACCTCTTTAAGAGCATCAATCATAGATGATGTTTTTAGCTGAGTCTCAATTATGAAGATGATGGACACAGCAGAATAAACTGTCGGTGGCCATGATTTCACATCTGCCAACAACTCCTTGTGGTAAGTTGGGTTTGTTGCAGCAGCTCCAAGAGCCAGTTGGATAAAGATAGTGAGCAAAAGTAGAACCGTGAGAAAGATGCAGAAATTAGCTAATATTTGGAAAGCAGATAAGTCAATCACAAACCTCATAGGTAGTGTCACTCAGTATTGGATTGTTAGTAGGCAGATATGGCACCAAAACTGGTAGTTGTCGAAGCTGAGAAAAACGGATAGCCCATCTGCAGAAAACAAAGTCAACCAAGTCTTCTAGTGGAAAGAACTGAAAAGATCAATTTCCGTGGGATCAGAACATACCTTTCCCATGCTGGAGCAGATCCTTTTAGCACTTTAGGACACAAAGATGCAGCTTCAGCATATTTTCTTTCCACAATCAAACGATCAAGATACCTTGTTCCAACCTATCCGTATCTAAACTGTTACTAATGACCAGTACAATATGCAACTTAAGTACTATAACAATGTTTTACCATGTACAATGTGCTTTTCTGAACGCAGCCATGTTTCTTTGCATGTGAAAGGTTACATGATGTTGCTAGGTTCTCAAACAAATTTCACAATTCTACAGATTTTTAAATGCAGAAATAGGATATAAAAGACAACAGAAATTCCAAAGCAAACATACCAACTTGAAAATCCACATCAGGGGCACTAGACCTCCATAAACTTGAAAATCCACATCAGGGGCCTTTGTCAGAGGATATGATAAATAAGACAACATCTCAAATTCATTATTCTAAGCTGCCAAATACATACTCCATTGATACAGCAATGTAAAAAACGCATCCATTGTGACAAATCATTCTCAACTAAGATAAGAGAAATTTTAGCAGCTACAACACAGAAATACAACCTAAGTTGGTTTTGAACAAAGAGGGCATTATTAAAAACCTGGAATGGTCTTCGTGACAGTGGATGCAAAGAAGAACAAAGAGGGTATCTCCAATTTTGCCATCACCGACACCGACACCATCACCAGCCTCTGGCTCTTCCTAGATTGGTAGAACTTCTTCACCTGAAAATGCTTAAACTATCAGCAGCTTATTGCCTATTGACATTTGAACAGAAAATGAATGCTGAAACGACAGTGAGGTGAGTAGTTGGTCAACATATATGAAATCTCTTATATGTTGATCAAAAAATGCTGAAACTATCAGCAGCTTATTGCCTATTGACATTTGATCAACATACTTCTGCATCAAGCAAAAGATGGTTAGCCCTTTCACGCCCAATCTACAGCAAAATAAAATATGGAAAAGCAAAGGGGGCAAGCATTTACAAACCAGAATAGCGAAGAGCTCGGGTGGCAAGAGCGCATGGGAATCCCAGGGCTTGAAGGTCCATTAGCAATTTCTTATCAACTTCTAGAATAGGCATTTCCTAACAACCGGGAAAAGGGATCACAAATGGCATGATTGAAATCAGCAAGCGGAAAAGCAAGTCAGAATTAGGGTTTCGAATTCGAGAACCTAATAAGAGAAAAACGAAAGTACCTTCTTCTTGTGAATCTGACCGGTCCGTCTTCCAAATCATCCTCTTCATCGTCGTTGATGATTTCGTCGGAGCTATCGTCTACGTCGTCTTCCCTATTGCTCCCGTGCATATACCTGTCACCCCTCCTCCTCTTGCTTCGGTTCAATCGGTCCCGTTCTCGGTCACGCTCGGACCGGCCCGCTCCGACGTTCCCTTCTCCCGATCGCTATCTCTCTTCCATATCCGATCTCTAAACCTAGCGGTTCCTTGTAATTCCAAAGGTCCGTCGTTCTCTGCAAGACAAAGAAAGATGAAAAACAAACAAAAAGCGAATCAGCTCGCGTTTTATCATCAAAGGACGTATTCCTTCTTTATTCCAGGTCAAATCAGAGTATAGGAGGAGTTAGATCTGAACCTGGTTCCATGTCTCCTCCTCAGTAATCCGTTGGAGGTCGCCATGGCCGCCCTCCTGGCTTCTCTATTCCTATCCATCCTCTCCCATACCTTATTGAAAACAGTTAGGGCGAAACTCCGGGCGCCTAGCTTCCGCAAAAGCATAGCCAAACTCGGCGACGACAGGCCGACGGGATACGGGGCGTGAAAAAGACGGTGATGGCGATGACCGTCGAGGTGTTGAACGACGACGACGGGCCGACGGGATACGGGGAGCGACGGGGCAACGGAAGTCAACCAGACGTGTCAGAGCGACGACTGATCTGAAGGGGGATCCGGACAGGGTGGGGCAGGCGGGTGAGGGCGACGGGCGGTCGCCGGAGGTCTCCCCGGAGAAGGTAAGAGACGGGGAAGCTTGTGATTTTGGGTTTTTTTTTGTTTTTTTTTCTGGAGAAAGGGGGGCGTGAAAAGAAACGGAGGAGGAGAGTGAGGGTTGAGGGATGGGTTCTTATTTTTTTCTTACTTAATTGCTCATAGGCATAATTGGTTGGAAGCGTAACGGACAGATTGTAATACAGAATTATTACACATACGTTTTTTTTTGTCGGACCCGTTTTTGCCACTTAAGCTTTGAAAAATATCTTTAATGTGTGCACCTTAAAGAATATCTTTAAATGTATATAATATACCTTATTAACTTGATATTAGGAGGGGAAGAAAACTATACAAATTTACATAAAATGCTTAGCATTCATTACGCTCAAAACCTTTCTTTATAGGTTTTTTTTTGTCGGACCCGTTTTTGCCACTTAAGCATTGAAGAATATCTTTAATGTGTGCACCTTAAAGAATATCTTTAAATGTATATAATATACCTTATTAACTTGATATTAGGAGGGGAAGAAAACTATACAAATTTACATAAAATGCTTAGCATTCATTACGCTCAAAACCTTTCTTTATAGGTTTATTGATATGTTTGTAGAAAGTAAAAATAAATTCATATTAGGTCAAAACCCTAAACTTACTTTTACTAATTAAGTAATTAAAATGGATAATAATTAAGGTAATTAAGTAATTACCTTTACTAAACTTACCCTAAACTTTCTTAGTTCTTATCGTAGGTTAATACTAATTAAGTAATTATAGTTTTTGGATAATAATTTTGACTTTGAATTTGATTATAGCTTAAGCATGTTAATATTAATTATTGTTTATAACTTTACATTTAATTTCATATAATGTTTTATAGCTAGTTATATTTTTGGACATGAATTGAATATAAAATTATACTACATTTTTTTAATTGAAAATTAAAATGGATAATTTGGATATCCGGAATATCCGGCTCCGGATATCCGATCCAATCGGATACTTTTTAACGGATATCCGGCCGGATACGGATCGGATACGGATCGAGCTTTTTGCAAAATAAATTTTCGGATATCCGGGTTTTCGGATCGGATCGGATCGGATAATCCGAAAGCTCAGCCCTAGTCTGAATCGGTGAATTTTTTTGTTACTTTGCTTTGGCGTTGATTTATTTTGGTCGGATGCTTTGGCGTTCATTAGATTTACTATAGGATCGGTTACTACTTGAAGTCATCAACACCTACGATGTCAGTGACCCAGGTCAACAATCTCAGTTGTACAGCAGAATAAAACACACAAGAAAGATTTTGAACTACCAGATTTACACAATGATTTAGAGTGGAAACTCCTTGTAGCCAACGTGCTTGCAAGGAGAAAAGCCACCGCCTCCCAAGCTTCTACTTGCTAGGACTTGAAAAGTACTTCGACTCATTATATTGATTTCTCGGACTTACAAAGAACTCTTGTTCCAAGAAGTGAATCTCACACTCTCTTGTAAACACTCTGCCTAAGTACTCAACCTTCACGGCTTCACTCAATATAACTCCTCTCGCACTCAACCACCAAGAATGAACCCCACATTCTTCACATAAGCACCCAGAACGAATCCCACGTCTAAAGAACCCAACACTCTCAATAATACAAGTTATTCTCTACTCTCGTAGTTCTAACATTAAACCCACGAAATTATTGATAGAGAATTAAGAAGTTTGATGTCCAATTCATGTCTTTTGCACAAGGAATGAATTGTACACAATCCATAAAAAATTCTTCCTAAAATAGCTCTTTAATTATGACACAATAAAATCATCTTCAATATCTTCAATTATCTCTTTATGGTTTTCCTTCTTTATGCACTTTCCTTGCCTTAAATACACTTCTGGAGCATCTCCACTCTTCCCTTAATCAAACGATGTGGCATTGCCTTTTATAAAATTTTGCATGTTTCTTTCCTGGAATAAAAGTCGGCGACCCTAGATGACATTTCTTGAAGCGAGTGACCTGACCGTGACCTTGGTTAGGTCGGTGACTCCTAGTCGGCAACCTGTTTGGAACCATAAAAAACACAACCAGTTTTCTAATATATACCAAAAAGAACAAGAAAGATTTACACTATAAGAGACTTATAAAAGAAAGAATTTGTAAATCCTAAATTTTTGGTTTTTTAATTTTTTATGACGGGTTCACTATTACTATTTCAGGGTTTGAGTTTCTGTTTTTGGTATTCTTATCACGTGCACTTAGGGCACAGAATAGAAAAACCGTAAAATATATTATAATATTTAAAAAATATATATTTATGCTACATACTCCCTCCGTTTCAAAATATATGACCATTTGAACATTGCACATATATTAAGAAAAAAAATGTTATTCCTATATTACCCCTATAGAATGTAGAGTTAATTATTTGTTTAGAGAAATATGAAAAAGTGTAATGATTATGATAAAGTTAATTATTAGGAGTATAAATGGAAAAAATAGGGAAAAAATATGAAATGGTCATGTATTTTGAAACAACCTAAATTATCTAAAAGACCATGTTTTTTATAACGGAGGGAGTATATAAAAAAAATTGAGTCATTTTGGTTGGATTTTGGTTCAACCCAATCAATTTCAAGTTAATTGATTCATTTTTCTCTTTTCTCACTTACTTTCCAAATCAGATTTAAATCCTAAAATTTTGGGTCGGTTCAGGTTTTAAGAGCTCGCCTAGCTAGGCCATCTAGCAATAGTGGAGTAATTAATAAAGTTATCATAAGTATTAATAATTGTGCGCATGATCGAAATGGACGAAAGGAGACCGCCATCATGTGCATCCATTCATGTCCCACCACCTACCCCAATAAGTACGAAGAAGAAAGAGAGATTACGCAACATCATGTAATGTACATCAGCCGGATGACGAATTCGTCATGACGTCAAATGATGACATCGTTCAAGAATTGGTCGTTGCACGAGAGGTACGTGTTATAGGGGGGCTAGATGTGAAACGTGGTTGCAAGATTAAACAAAACATGTGACTCTTCCTAGCTGTTGGTGGATTATTGTATTCCCACTAACCTTAAGGCATCTCTTTACGTTGGATGTTTTAGAGTATGTTTTCGGAGGATAACATTAATTGGAAAGTTATGACTCATTTTAGTAATTTTATCTACTTCTTCCGTCCCAATATGTTTGTCTCATGTCACTATTCATGTGTAGATTAAGAGGAAAAAAAAAGTTTGTTTTGGTTAATAAAAAATTGATGGGTGAAAGGAAGAAAGAGAAAGAAAGAAAGAAAGAGATAAAATATGAGTGTAAAAAGGTTGATGAGTGTAAAAAATAGATTGATGAAATGAGGAAAGAGAAAAAAGAATGATGAAAAAGTAGGTAGGTAGAGTAAAAAGGGATAAAGTGTGGTTGTTAAAAATGACGGTACGACAAACATTTTGGGACGGAAAAAACGAGATGAGACAAACATTATGGGACAGAGGGAGTAAGATTTAAATTAAGAAAGTGATGTAATATTCTATTATATAAAGAAGATAAATATAATGGCCAAAATTTTGACTTAAGAAGTTTGTAGAAAACGACTTGACATAAGAAGGTCATACGATTTAACATTTTCTTGGATTTCCAAACCAACCAAATCAAGCACATGTATTGCTTTGGGTAGTCGAGATATTGAAAGTTGATCTTAATGATCATATATATAGTTCGAGTTTTGAGTTCCAAAAGTAATGAATATTATCAATTCCAAAATCCAACATGCATGGTAACTTTAGGTTTAAAGGTAAAAATGTGTGAACATGATTTGTCCGTCCGTCGGTTCAAGGGACCCCGCTTTTCCTGTAGGACCTCCCATCTTATATTGGGTCGGTTTGACCATAAATGTTACTCACGTTAGACTACCTTATTTTGAAGGGGTACTTTCCATAGACTTAATACTTTTCTTTGATAATTTTTCGTATTTTTTATTCAACTTTTACCTCTTCAAACTTCAAAGTCATGATTAACTTTGGTACAAAAATTAATTAATTAAGCAAATATATGTGTACTTATTTATCACATCCGACATTTTAGAGAAAGATCGAGTCTATATATGACATAATTACATAACCTCAAACATGTAAATTCAGGGTTCAACCTCATTAGCTTTTGCCTTTGAACATTTAGTGGATCAGTTAACTATTTAGGTCAATACCCAAAGATCTCCGATTCGACTTTCATAAACAGTACCTTCAAAAAAAAAACAAAGCTTAGGTAGCTTCCCATTTTAGGCTTGAATTCTTCTCATTTGTGTTATTAGCTAGCTAGGGTTGCTTAGTAGTGAAGGAAATGTGTTAAACAAAAACATTTCACTTTGTACTTTAGTGTATGTGGAGCTAATTAATCCTTCTCTCTCTGCATCACATCATAAATTCATAACTCCACAATCACTCAATACGGTTGTGTGAAAGGAATTACTCCGTATTACGGAGTAGATTTTTTCGTTGCTACTCAAGAGAGAGAGAAAAAAAAAACGAAGATGAAACACTATAGATTAAGTACAAACTGGGTTGGGTTCATAATTTAACGTCGGTCAAGAAAATGGAAGTTATTTTTTATTTGTCTGTCTAATTCTAAATGATCTTTTAATAATTTATAAAAATATTAAGATAATTATATCTTTTCTAAAATATCTTTACTAAATCATCATTAACATAATTAATTCTCCTCATATATGAACTTACAATTTCCAAAAATTCAATTAACAAATTAATTAAGAGTAATTTTAAAATTTATTGAATAAACAAGACTAACAACCCAAATAAAAGTAGAAAAAATCGAGTCTCGCTAGATTTTGAGGTATTCATTCTAAAACAACTAGAATTCCAACTTATAAATCAACAAGAATATTCTATCTTAATTGAAGAATTATAAGTTGGTGAATTGAATACCTCAAAATCTCCGATCTTTAATTGCACATCATCACCGGTGTGCTTTTTGTCCCCTCATATATTATTATTATAATATCATATTATAATAGAGTACGTAATTAAGCTAGAATAAAATACAGTGATCGATCTATTAGCTAACGATCAGATTATAGGAATTCAGAGTCTAAGTTTGAGGTCGACCCCGGCGGGACCGTCGATCTCCGGCGGAGAATCGTTCAAATTGGCGGCGGGAGGAGTCCGCCGGACGTCGAAGTCCTCCCATTGGAACGCCGGGATCCAGCTGGGCCGCTCCTGATCTCCGGCTAGCTTCAACCTCTTGACACTCTGCCTCCGTTCCTCATTATTGCGATCGCGGTCGCGGTCGGGCTTCTTCTCCTCGGATCTCGCCCGCTCGATCTTCTGGCGATCGCGCACCTCCTTGTAGTTTCGGATCAGCGCGTAGAACCTCTCGATCTTCTCGTCCTCCGATAGCAAAGCATCAACATCAGTACCAACACCAGCATCGGCAACGGAGTCCCCGTCCGGCTGCCGATCCTCCTCCATTATACACACGGGACGAGAAGGAGGCAAATTCAATGAACGGAGACGAGTTGTAGAAGGAGAGGGAGATTTTTAGGGATTCGGTTTTGGAAGTGAAAGTGGGGGTTTGTTTTCAGTTTAGGGCGGTGGGTTTGGTAATGTTCCTCCCCCGTTCAGATTCCGTTATAAAGCACTCTGGGGGGGTGTCCTCATTGGCTGGTCCTTCTTTTATACTGTTACTAGTTGATTTCATTGTCCTGCAAACAGTTGGTGGTATTTTCTTTTACAGTAGGCTTTACTCCATGATATAGACTTGAATTATTCGTCCCTTGGTTGTCCTAAATCACTATTTTTGTTGTTACTAAAGAAATGATAAAGTTGTATCGAAAGAAGAGAAAGATAGATGATGTGGATAAAAGTTGATATTAAATGGGGTTAGTTTTGTAATTTTATATGAGTAAAAAGTTAAAAGGAGTTAAAGTAGAAGAAATAGTTGGATGATGGGGGTAAAAAGTGAGATTGAATGAGGGTAGTATTGTAAGAAATTATTGATATAAAAGGAAAGAGGACAAATATTTTGGGACGACGGAAATTGAAAGAGGACAAACATAAAGGGACGGCGGGAATAAGATACTTTTTTTTACTACACTTATATGATTGAATAATTTGAATATAAATAACAAAATTCACATAATTTATTAAAAAATTATATGATCATAGATCATAATTTTATCGAGGGGATGGATCACATGAGAACGAAATCTAAGGAGAGAAATGAGAGTAAATCTCGTCCGTTGGATTTTGTTGTATGAAGAGCTGAGATCTCGCTTGCATGTGCGAGAAAAAAAAATTATTGGAAACAAATGACTATATACTTTCACTTAACTTGATTAGATGTTTACATATAACATGACTATGTGGTTTTGCAATCTTGGGTTGGCGGTCGATTTCTCGCTCAGCGGGCTTGTTTCTGTTAAGCTTAGTCTTTTTCTTTTTTGTCTTTGTTCTTTTTTGTTTTTGTTTTTCTTTTGTTCTTTCTTTCTTTTAGCCTTAGTAGTAGTTTTGTTTTTCTTTTTCTTTTGTTCTTTCTTTCTTTTAGCCTTAGTAGTAGTTTTTGTCTGTCTGTTGGGTTTTTTGGGTTTTTATGTATAGTTTGTTGAGTGCTCTGGTCCGTTTCTCTTGGGTCGTATTGGGCGCATTTCATCTAGGTCTGAAATGCCCCCACCCTGACCCCCCCAGATCCTGCTTATGCGGGATTTCCCTGGGTAAATGTTGTTGTTGTTGTTGTTGTTGTTGTTGTTGTTGCTGCTGCTGCTGCTGCTGCTGTTGCTGCTGCTGTTGCTGCTGCTGTTGCTGCTGCTGTTGCTGCTGCTGTTGCTGCTGCTGTTGTTGCTGCTGTTGTTGCTGTTGTTGTTGTTGTTGTTGTTGTTGTTGCTGCTGCTGCTGTTGTTGCTGTTGCTGTTGTTGTTGTTGCTGTTGTTGTTGCTGCTGTTGTTGTTGTAGTCTCTATGAAACGCCTCTATGAACGTTTATCATAAGAAAAGGACAACAAGTGTATGTAGTCTCTAAACCTTAGGGACGCCTAGAATTCCAATGTACAAATGAACAAGAATGTGTTTTCTGCAAAGTATGGAAGCAATCCTTACAAGAAGGAAACTGACACTCAAACTTTGTATTGAATTTTGATTGACTACGAGTTTAACTCAGTTGAATTATTCTCTGTATTTAATTTTGAATTATTCTCTGTATTGAATTTTGATTGACTACGAGTTTAACTCAACCGAATTATAAGGTAAACCAGGTCAATTTATAAAAAGATTTCGTACAAGGACTGATTTGACCGAGATCGATTAATATAAAATTTAAACTGAAAAAACTCTTTTAAAATAAAATTATATTAGTATATTATTGTACTAATAAAAGAACATCTACACATGAATAAGCTGAAACTCGAATACATGCTCGGGTCAATATTCGATCTCGAATCCATCAAGTCAAATTTACATTCCCATTACCCGACACGAGTCTAGCTATTTCTTATGAATATTTTAATTGTAAAAAACTTGGCGGGGGTGGGTGAACCGTTTTGTTCTACAAGGGACCAAGCCAACCAACACAGGGTGGTCAGATCAACAGGGTACTAAAGCGATTTATCGATCTAGCACTTCAGCTAGTTCAGCAATCAAAATCGATGACCACGATCAATCACAGTAAAAGAATAATATTATATTTTCATCCAATACATGGCTGTTGAGCCTAAAGTCAATCTAGAATGGGAGATTCATCTGGGTCGGGTTAATTCTCTGAGAACAACAAACAGGGAAACTTCTCCTGTGTGCTTGGATAAACACCGGAAGGTACAGACATACATGTCACATAGTCAGGTAAAAATATATATATGTGATAATTAACAGTGGTGATGATATAGCTTTTCCATGAATTCACCTGGATGGTGATGATGATACAAATATAGCAGAGACTTGTCAAACTTGCATCATTATTTCTCACAAGGGCCTTCGTTATTAACTAAGGAAAGCACATTGCTTTCTTGCATGTTCCGGTATAAGCTTCACCAGCATCTCAGTCGTAACACCTTTTAGCTCTGTTCATCAACAGGAAGAAAACCATGAGCACCAAAACTGAGTGCAGATGCCATATTTGAATACAGAAAAGGGGGAGAATATATGCTTCATACCATGAGGCTTGAAGTTGAAAAGTGGGGGGAATACACGCCCATTCGGCAAGCGGGTGTTTGGATCACGCAACTCATCAAAAAAGGGATGAGCCAATGCCTCCAACTGCATACAAGAGAGAATATCAGACTCAACTGGAAATTAGGTACGGAGTTACTCGGGACATTTTAACTGCAATTTGCCCAACTGAACAAGTGCTTTTTTCACTACCAGCAGAAGAAAGGAATCCTAATGCTGTCTAAAAAACGGCAGAGCCATGAAAGAGTGGAGAATAACGTCATGGCTGAAGCAATCGAGGAATTAATGAGCTAGAAACTTACAGCAGTGCATCGCAGGTTTGGGGAATACTGGAGGAGTCTGGAGACAAGATCCACTGCTTCAGGCGGCATGCGTTTGTGGAATACCTGAAGTAGTCAAGGATAAGATTTTATTAGCACTACTGCAAAATCACTGTATAAAGCGCCATACATGATGAACATAAAGTTGTCTGCTATACCTTGTGCCAAGGGTGTGCTTTAATCTGGGGGAACTTAAACTCGGTGTAATTAGGATTCATGCACTTGATTTCTTCTCTTGTTGGAGTACCCAGAACCTGCAACGAAGAATCAAATATAACTGGGTATAAATTAGAGGCACAAACTGAAAATATTATCATTACGAGCATGATAATCCTAAAGAACCCCTAACTACCAACATATTCAATGCCCTATTCAGAAGGATGTCTTCACTATAAAACTCTCGTACATTGCCCCAATAAATCAGAATTTTTATCATTTCAAAGAAGGTATAGTCCAAAAGAATTGCACAAAAAAAAGAGATAATCATAGAAGTTTACCTTTATAATCTCCACAAGTTGATCTACTCCACTCTCACCAGTAAAAAGCGGCTGGAGAATATGAAAACTATATTTGTCAACTTACTTAATAGGAAAACTATAGTTAATCTACTCCATGCAACAATAATAAGGAAACCAAGCAAGTACCTGTCCGAGCATTAGTTCCGCGAGCACACAGCCAGCAGACCAAACATCAATTGCACTAGTGTATTCAGTTGCACCAAATATGAGTTCTGGTGCTCGATAGTACCTGGAACAGATATATGATATATTTGGTTCTCCTTTTACCTGTCAATTGAAATTAAAAAAATTAAATACTAAAAGTGAAGCAGAAAGCCCAAGGTGGATAGACAATGGTACGTATTAGAGGAAATGCCATAAAGCTTGTAGCATACCAGAACTTTAGCACTTCCAAAATCACATATTTTTAACTGATGAGTATGCGGATTGACCTGAACAACACAAAACGGGCAGTTAATTTTAATGGGTCAATATGAGATATCACTAAATGACTTCTGCAGTGTGGTACTTATCAAAAGGTTATGGCATGAAAAAATAAAAGAAAATAAAAGGAAAATGTCAAGGTATGAGAAACCAATTCATACCAATATATTTTGTGGCTTTATATCTCTATGGCACACCCCAATAGTTCCATGTATGTAAGCCAAAGATCTGCAAAGCTGTTTACGAAAGACCATGAGATCTTTTTTCCCTTGCATAAGACTGCGCTGCAAACAATAAGGTCTAGTAATATACCTGGTAGGCGTAAAGCTTTACATAAATCATAGGCATCCTTTGGTTCATCTTGCTGTAGTGTCTGATCACTCGATGAACAGTCTCAGGGACATATTCTAGTACCAAGTTCAGATAAAGCTCCTTCTTATCAGTTGTAGAAAAGAAACAATGTTTCAAACAAACAACATTTGGATGATCAAGAAGACGCATGGTTTGCAGCTCCCTGTTCTTGTATCTCTTGTCCTGTAGAACTTTCTTCACTGCAACAGTTTCACCTGTCTCTAGGCACTTTGCCTGCATAGTTACATTTGTACCAAGAAAGTTTCAGTACCAAAACATGTAGTTGAGTTCTGTGTAGAATTTATGATGAAGATTAGTGCTGTCAATGGCAGGCACAACATCATGAAGTCCCAGTTTCTTGCTTATGATATAAAGTGCACTCGAAGATAAATATTTTATAAAAAGTCAGACCTGAAAGACAACACCAAAAGACCCTTGTCCAACAACACGCTCAGCCATGTAGCTGATTGTCTGCAGTCATATTAAAGAACAGTGTGAGCATATTCTATACAACAATGACAATTAGTAACTTAAGATCTAGACGTCCGAAAAATAGTGACATTACTTGCTTGGGTTGTCCATCTTGACCACCAATTGTGGTTACAATGATATGACCTGCTTCAGTTCCATTACCTTCAACAACAGCTGATTCCATATCCTGCAAAAGTAGAAACAAGGTTAGCACCAATACAGCATACCAGAAAACTAGTAAAGAGGAAAGCCTTGAAACTAGAACCAAAAGTTACCTTGTCATCCCTTATTTTCATGTCATTCATCTCCTGAGGCAGCCTGTCCATAGCTGCAATATTGCTACCGTGTTCTCTTAAACCAGCAGCAGGAATTACACCAACTGAAGTCATTCAAGTGAAGACTATCTAGTGGGAAAAAATCACTCCCCAGTCCACCACTGAACAATTAACCAGCAAGTCACCTGGAGAAAGATTGTCGCAATTATTAAACACAGGTAAATCTATTACAAACTAAGAATGGAATAAATAAATGTTGGCTGAACAGATGAGCAATAAGAATAGCATAAAAACTGTGGGACAATAATTAAACTTATAGAACAGGTTCAAAGTATTTAGAAAATTAACATTAGCACCGCACAGCATTAAACCGTAATACAACTAAAACATGATTATTCAGAGATGATGTAAAAGCGTAACAATGTAACACATTCAAGACATGAAGCAGTGTATGCTTTTAATTAGAAAGTACCATACAACCCCTTGCCGTGCAACAAACATTAAATATAGTGCCTGAATTGACAATGATACGCGGACAAGGAGAGGAAGCAGGCTTTCGTGATGAACACGGTAAAGTGGCCTATACCTTTAAGCTGTGTATATCTCACAGCCCGCTTCTAATCCAACAAACATACTACCCGAAATGACAATGATATCCTGACTAAGTGACAAGGCCAAAGGGAAGCTCATGCTCTCATGGAAAATAATACATTTCTTTAAATAGTGAGTATTTGTGCTAAGCTACTAAAACAAGAAAATGGGTAAGAAATCCATGTCTTATATGTACTTCCTTCATAGTCAGCCAAGTGAAGAGTATGCATTCAAAACACCAAATAAAACTTTCACAAGTCAAACACGTCTATCAACAGCTGAGCAATTTATAGAAGGTACTCCACTAATACTACTAACTACCAGCTTCAAGCAAATCAGATCTGAGCAGAAGCCAATTTCACGTCCTAAAACCAGAAATTCCTCCAAGGATCTAAAAGCGAGCATAGAAACCTAGCTCAAACCTTTCTTTGCCACTAAACAGAAAACTACCAATTTTTTGAGGCGGAAACAGCACAGTAACAGAAATCAAAGAATTCGTGAGCAATCCACCATCAAATGAAGGTCAACAGAGATAAGCAAGCAATAAGGAACTAATTCTGAGGGCGAAAACCTTACAATCACCTCAAACTCGAAATGAAAACCCTAAAATGAGACGAAAAGCGATAGTAGATGGAGAAGTGACAGATAGGGAGCGAGGAATACCAGGTACGAAATCACATTGGAGGAATTAAGCTGCTGGCATGGCGGATCGAGACTGGAAAGAGAGATGTTGTTGACGAAATAGGCAGGCTAGATTTCCTAGAGAGAGAAAGAGAGGAGATGAAGAAATCGGAGAAAGAGGTTTGTGTGCGTTTGGGTCTTCACAACTTCGACCAAAATAAATACGGAGTATTGTTTTCACAGTTACTATCCAAAAAAAAATGTTTTCACAATCTACTCTTTAAAGTGTTCAAACACGGACGCAATGGTAGAACTAAAAAGCATAAAACCATGGTTTGTTTCACGAGTATGTAAATTTATCTCGGTAAAAATTAGAAGATATCTTCGGGGGACGTCCTACATTGTTCAATTGGACTAGAATTTTAAGGTCATGCTACTACACTTTCATTTAGAAACTCCTGGTGCTTCTTTACAAAAAAAATTACTCCCTCCGTTTCACAATAAGTGTCGTTTTAGAACTTAAAATTTGTTTCATAATATGTGTCGTTTTAGGTTTTCAAAGTGATTTATTAGGGGTGAATAATGATAATTTTTATTGGAATATGTATTTGTTGACTAAAGTTGTTCATTCATTGGCAAAAAAAATGTAATGAGTGGTAAGATTAAGAAAAAATTGTAAGTTTTAAAGTGAATGATTGCTTTTCTTAAAAACTGTATTAAGAGCTAAAACGACACTTATTGTGAAACGGATGGAGTATTTTTTTACCTTGAAATTTGAAAAAATAACTAAATTTTACGCATTTTGAGATACAAAAAGTATAATTTTTACCAAAAACTACTTTCTACCCATAGGTGTATTAAGGCCTAAGTTCTAGGAGATTCACAGTAGCGTTACTAGGGAGGATATGACCTAATCTAGCAATTTTGTCAGTCATAAGATTACACATTCTACTCACATGGGTAATTCGTATAGTCTCGAACCATTATAACGAGACTAGTATATCATCAATTATTATTTCGATATCTCGTGGGCTTTGACCTGTTTTGTTAACTGCATTAATTACTAAAAGGTTATCGCCCTTTCTTATTCCAAAAATTTTGACCATCCTAATGGGTTAGGTTTTTGCTAGATGGCTACTTTCCTTTGTTGATGTTGTCTCTTTGGTCGTGTTTGTAGTTGATCATTTATTATTCCGTCTAGTTTTTGACTTAGGTGTACTTGTGGATTTGGGATTTTATAAACTGATCTAGGTCAACTATGAAATCATTATATTGTTGGAATACAAGTCTATTTCGTTGGTACTAGATTCTCCATCATGGAAAAGTCAATTCTGAAAATTCCTTTGTTCCAACTATATGACCAATTTCAGTTTGATCTGTCTTAGTGATTTATTTGAGGAGTTGTAACTTTATATGGCACGAGCAGTCTCTAGGTTGATCTTTTGAATTATGTCACGGGTGTGGTCACACTTGATAAGAAGGTGTTCAATATCCTCATGTTGACAACTTCACATAAGGCATCCACCCAAAACAACGACGTTTTTTCCTTCTTAATCAGGTCTTTGTTGGGAGACCGTTCCCAAAACCTTCGGTGCAGTATCTAGTCTCCAAATCTAAGATATTGTTGTACATTTGTGGTTCGTAATTTTAGTGATGTGATCAACTATTGAGGAGGTTGTTAACCAACCATGCTTACTAGGGGCTCAATATAACCGATCTGTGATTGCATTTTCAGATATGGGAATATTATCTACTTTTTGTTTTACTTTCTAAATTGGTAGATATTTTCCAAATTCTTCAGTTGTCCATTTACCTTCCCCCAAAGATAAAGGCATGAGCCATATAATTCTTATCAACTAGTACAAACCCCGTACCATGTACGGGTAATGTAAATATAAAACAGAATTAACCGATTTGAGATCAAATTTTGATACGAATATTCTTTTAACTCGGGAACTTATAATCCAAATCCGATAGACCAAAGTCCGAACCTATTGACCTATATATGTATTTTTTTATTCATACAATTTTAATTCTAAAATAGTTCTATTCAAATTTTCAAATTTATATTATTAATGAATATACTATCGACACATGTGAATTTTTTTCACTATTCTTCAAGATTTAATAATTACAAAAATGTATACTAATTAATAAGAAAACTTTGTAAAGATATAAAAAAATCATTTGAATTTCTTTATTCGTATAAGGATATATAATTGAGTAAGATATTAAGTATATATAAGGAAATTGAATAAGATATCAAGAAGATATATAAGTTATTTTTTGAAAATCAATACAAAAAATTAAATCAATATTTTATACAGGGTTGATGACGTGGCGCAAATTTTAACAAAGACTTGGGTTCTGCTTTATACTGTATTGTAGTAGATTTCATGGGGCTTAAGCGTATATATCTCGAGTGGCTCGTTTCCCACCCATTTATATGTCCAGAATTTAACCGTCTTACCATCACCAATTTGCCAAACGGGCCCTTGTTCAAATTCATTTCTTAACTTCATTAGGTTTTTCTACTGCTAATATGTGTTGGATTTTGGCTTGTATGAGAAGAGGTTGTCTTGTTTAAGATATTTTTCCTTAATTATTTGTACCCAAATATTGTAGGGTTCTGCGATAATTTTCCATGGCAATTTAAGTTAAAGTGCTTTGTTCATGTTTTCTGTTTTTCTTATACCTAAACTCCCATATACTTTTGGTTTACATATTCAATCCCACCCTATGAGGAGCTTATAATTTTCACCTTTGTTCTAGAAAAAGTTCCTATTTAGTTTGTCTAGCTCTTTGTGGACGTTAGAGGATAACATAAAACTTTGCATCACATAATTTGGTTTGGAGGTCAGATTGGATTTAATGAGGATTGTTCGGCCTTCTTGTGATAGCGCAATTGCTTTCCATTTTGATAGTTGGGCCTTCGACTTTCCGATCGTATTAGTGAAAGTGTCCTTGTTCACTTTCTCATTGATGATCGGGCATCCTAAATACTTTTTTAGGTTGGTCATGGTGGGGATGCATCGGTTCATATCGTCTGTCCCCAATTCTGTGTCCCCCCATATGTCCCCAAAATGTGATTGGACCACCTTGCAAAATTTTCCAAATCAGCATTAGTTTTCTTCTTTTCGTTTAACAAATGTAGCCATTAATTTCCCTTTCCCTTTCGTTTAACAAATTTCTGCCGTCCCTCACCCTCTCCCTCGCAGTCGCTACCGTCGCCTCCTCCCTCGGCCTAGTCTCGTCTACCTCTGGTGCGACTCCCTCGACTCCACTAAATCCCTCGTCGTCTGCAACCGAGCTGCTGACCACCACCGAGTCCTACCACCACAACAATCCGAAACGGTTCCCGGAGAAATGAGGCTCGCGCGGAGAAAGAAGAGCGAAACGGTGCCGGAAACGGGAACGGGAACGGAGAAGAAGATGGAGCGAAGAAACCGAGTTTCAACCTTAAATGGGGCGAGCTCCTGCTTAATCCGGATCCGGATAACGTGGCGGTTGTCGGGCTAGCGGGTCTGTTGACGTGAGCGAGCGTTCAGGTGGTTTGGCAGCTGCTAGCGGTCTCGCTGGCGATTCTTCTAGCTGCGGTCATGTACTCCTTCATCGCCGCTGTCCTCCTCTTAATCCTCATCACTCTTCTTGGACCAATTGAAGGTCAATTGGTCTCTTTGTATTCAATTTAATGGAAAATTTCTGCACAAAGTACAAATTAGTGTTCTTCTCAATTGGTTTGACAAGTGGATTGTTGAGTTCTTACGTACCTGCCTACCAATAATCATAATGAAGAGCCGAACGAACAGGTGAGTTGCCATTGTTCGCCATGTTTCTTCAAAGAGAGATGAATGGACTCACCACACTAAAGAACGAACAAGGGAAATAAAGCGAGGGTGAGGCTGAGGAATTTGTTTAATGGGAAAGGGAATCACGATGCTAATTAAGGGTTAATGTCGAAACGAAAGGGAAAGGGAAATTAATGGCCACATTTGTTAAAAGAAAAGAAGAAAACTAATTCTGATTTGGAAAATTATGCCAGGTGGTCCAATCACATTTTGGGGACATATGGGGGGACACAGAATTGGGACAGACGATCCGAACCGGGGATGCATAAAACTTGTTGGATTTGTTGTTTTTGGTGGTTGGTGATGGATTTTGAAGTTTGAAAGGCAGACTTGTGATAGTTTACTTTTGTCTTGAAATAGCATGTACAAAACTCGCTAATAATACTTTTGACCACACCACAAGCGTTGTGGGTGGCCCTAGCGAAGATAATGATGTCATCTGTAATTGAAAGGAATGGAATTTTTGTTTCAACTCTTGTTAAAGTGAAACCAATTGTTTTGGACGAGGTGTTAGTCTCTTGTTGGAGTCGTCTTGCTAGAATTTCTGCACCAATGATGAACAAATATGGTGGCAAAGGATCTCCTTGTCTTAGATCCCGTTCAGGATAAAAATGGTATGTGGGTCCATTGTTGACTAGTACTGAATGTGAAATTGTCTTCATGCATTTGCGTATCCATCCAAGGAATTTAGTATTGAAACCAAAAAATTTTATTACTAGTAATAAAAATTCTCAATCCATTATGTCATATGCTTTTTTCATATCTAGTTTTATGGTTTTTCATCCATCTTTATTCTTTCTTCCCCTAAATGAATGTAGAATTTCATGCACTATAAGTACGTTGTCTTGGATGGCTCTCTAATCTGCGAAGGCCCCTTGTAGTGGATGGACAAGTTTACCAATACGTTTTTAGTCTTTTAGTAATTACTTTTGATATGATTTTGTAGATTGTGGTACATAAACTAATAGGCCAATAATGGTAAAGGAGATGAATTTGAGACCATCTCAAAGAGATTTTTGTGGGGTTTAGAAAGTTTTAAACGCGTGGAATATAGATTGTACTTTCTTTCAATATACTGTATAAACAAGATTATGAGTTACATGATAAGATGAGTGTTACGTGACTTTTGAGTGGTGGGAGGAAGAGGACTAGTTTGAATATAATTACAAAAATTGCCCAAATATTCAAAATTTTGACAAAATTAACCCCGAAAGAATAGATTGAATGGAGATGAATTACAATTTTTTTTTTGCTTTATTAAAACTCTAAAAATATACTAATATATATTTGTGGTAAAGGTGTGGACTTTCTGGGCATATAAAAGAAGCCAATCGTGAGACGTTAGCATGTGTAGTATGCACATAAGACCTGTCCTTCGTGAGGTGTTTAATAGATAGGGATTGACAAGTTTTTAGGGTGTGTTTGGTAAGCCATTTCAACTAGTTTTTTTAACTAGTTCTCGTTTCTAAAAAGTGAAAAATGTTGTTTGGCTTGACAAAATAAACTAATTACTCCGTATTAGTTTTTCAACTAGTTTATCCATGCAACTCAAAAAAACAAGGTTTTGGAGTAGTTTTTGGAGTTTATTTGATTTGAAATGACAAAATTAACCTTCATTATAAATAACATAAGTATTAAAAATACAAAACAACTTTAGTTAATTAGTTATTATCACCAAACAAAGTTTTGTGTTTTTTTGTAACTACAACTCCTCTCATAACTAGTTAAGCAACTACCACTATCATTTCAATATGTTTATTTTAAAGGTGATGTATCTAAGTGACTAAATCACATAAGTTCAAGTGTCTACGTATGTTTAGGCCCTTTTTTTTGTATGTGTACTTAATATTTATTTTTGTCACTCATAATTAGTAATTACACACCGATTTAAGTGTGCGTATATTTGACTTTTTTTGGTAGAAGTGTGTGTTTGACTAATTGTTATTCCATCAACTAATTTATGTGTTTTTTTATTTAAAGTGCTTAAACTATATTTTTTTAAAATTATAGCATAAATGTTGTAAGATTTCAATATAAATTTAAAGTTTGATAATAAGAGTCATGTTTATCATCTATAAACCCGAATAGGCTCAATCCAAAATGACCTGAAGTATTAGAATCCGAAAAAAAAACTTAAATCCAAATAAGAACCGAATCCGAATTGACCCGTTCCGAAATAATCCAATTCGAACCAATCTGAAGAACACTCGAACCGAACAAGACCTGAACCCGAACTACAACCGAATCCGAACCGATCCAAACACACCTTGAAATAACTGTTTGACCTAAACGAATCCGATCCGAACAACTTGATACAAATACAATCCGAACGACCTATTTGACAGGTCTAGTTTTCAGGGTCAATGAGGCAAAGTGGATCCAGAGCACAGTAGCTCACTCCATAAAAAGGGACCCAAGACCAAAAAAGGGAGCCCATCGTCCATATGATATCCGATTTACCTAAAACTCCCCCAGTCCCCTGGCTATTAGATTCGAATCGATGGCCTTATATCTGAGGCTTAGTTATGTATTGCTAATTTACTATTACTTGCCTAATGTATGATGTGCATTTGATTTGGTACTTAAACTTATCCGTACAATTACTATCATAGACGTATATATTACTAACTAATTTTTTATTAAAATTATTTTCTTATTTAAATTTTCTAATTAAAATTGACTTCTACTATAGATGTAAACTTGAAATGTAAAAGAAAAAAAGAGACTAATGAAATTGGAGTTGTACGTACAAATATGTTGGCTTGACTATAGTTTTTCCTCCCAATATAGTTGGCCTGATTACCAATACATATATTCTTTGAAAGCCAACCAGTCAAAGCTACCATTCCTGGTCTTGAACCTTAACTAACTCCACTAGCAGTAGTACCCATTAGCTGGAAACTTGATTCAAGAAAGGATTGTGATCATGAGCAACAATCACTGAAAATCCACTACAAAACATTCAATCACATACTAAAGATTTGTTGCCCAATGATCAATGACTCTTGATAATTGGTTATACTGGCCTGAGTTGCTATGTTTTGGGATCGTGGGTGGATCCATTGCTGTGTCAGTTTATGTTCTCTTAAAGAAGGAAGGATCCGGAAGAGGAGGAGAAGTCAGAAGCATGTATGAGAGCCTGGTGATGGCTCGGCCCGATGTCGAAGAATACTCCGAGGCACTCCCCAGAGGCCACGTCGGCTCGTACCAGCTCTGGACAAGCTGTTGGCAGGGCTTGCATCCGGGTTGGCTACTCGGGATCAGAGCCGTCGCCTTTTGTGTGTTGGCCGGGTTCTTGTTGTGGGATTTTCAAGACTCCGGCGGAAGCATCTATATCTACTACACTGAGTGAGTACGTTTTGATGGTTTCCTATCCCTTTTCCGATCACTAGTTTTAGTCTTCGTCTTTGCTTTTACTTTCCTTTTAGCTTTATTGAGTTAGTTTTTCTCGTTGAGTGGTTTGGTTTCTCTTTAGTTGTATTGGTCGCATTCCATCTAGGTCAAGAATCTCCTCATTCCATCCTGACACCCAGATGCTAGGTCTGCGGGATTTTCCTAGATATATGTTGTTGTTTTTTAAAATAGTTCCCGTTGTAAGTCTTTGAAATCCGTCTTTTAACGCAAAAGCTTCAAGTCCGGAATCCGTCTTGTGCAGGTGGACTTACCATTTGGCAATGCTGTATTTTGCGGTATGTTAAAATGATATGCAATTCTGAAACTTTTCACCTACAATTTAGCCTGAGCACTGAAATGAGATGCCTCTTTTGACAATTTTGCTGTGTAGATTGGTAGTGTTATATCTGCTAATGGTTGTTGGCTGTACTATAACATGAACAAATCTTTATCAGAAGACAGCGACACACCAGAAACATCATCATCATCATCAAGAGTACAACTAGGAGAAAACCAGTTCAGTTTTATCATGGACTATAGAATCAGACAGTACAGAGGTGCCATCAAATTACAAAGCCATTATTACCAAGAAGAGGTCTTGAAAAGATCTGGGTTTTGGGGATATCTTATGCAAATAACTTACCAAGTTAGTCACAACTTTTCTCACAACATAAAAACAGCTCAATTTGTGAATTTTTTCATACTAATTGTGTGACCAAAAGACTAAACCCTGGAAACAGAGTTGTGCAGGTGCTGTTATTCTATCAAATGTTTTATTTTGGTGTGTTATTGTTCCATTCCTTACAAACACACACGTTGTCCTTAACCTGGTGAGACTCCATTTCTTGTGTCATCAAGCTCTTGAGCAATTTCGTTTCCTGATTTTGAGCATGTGAATTGCAGATGATGGGTTGCATGCACACTCTTAATGTTGCTTTTCTTCTACTTGACACCTCTGTCAATAGTCTAGTAAGAACCCATTTCATTACATATTTTAATTACAAAGGCTCATTTGGTAACCATATCATATGCATCACATCTAGCAAGGCTTAGGACTCATAATTAGGATATTAAGGTTTCGGTATAGATATGAGTTGTACTCGTATCCGTACTTGATATATTCTGATATCAGCATCAAACTGATACACAATGTTCTAAAAAATGCTAGGCGGCTTCTAGGCAGAGGCCTAAACGGTGTCTAAGTGGCCTAGATGGACACATAGGCATCGCCTAGGTGGGTTAAAAGGCTAGACAGAAGGGGACCACTTAGTACCTAGACGGGGCCTAGAAGAGATTTTTACAACACTGCCGATACATGCTATTTTCACTTCTTAAAAACAGGTGTATCAAATATATCATCCATACTTAATGACACCTTGGTATTGTCCATTCGGATGCCTTGATACCGATGCTAATACCAATACCCGATATCTGATATTTTTTATACCGATACCAAATGAGCCTTTTTATACACATGTAGTGCAACTTAACAATTCTCAATCTAAGATAAAGCATGGAACATGTTGTTGTTTGATAGCCATTTCCCTGGTTCCGGCTTGCGTATTTCGTGCTATGGACCTCAATGTACGCAATCTTCCAATGGGTGATCCACGCCTGTGGCTTTCCATGGTTAGCTCCTTGGCTTTCTTATAGTCAACTTCCTTGATGAACAAGGACTTTGCATTATGACTATGTTTGTTTCCATTCCAATTTCAGGTGGCCATATGGTTTCCTTGATCTTGCAACCCAATACGCACCATTGTGGTAATACATTTCGGCTCTAAAACTCGGTTTCGCACTCCCTCGCATGGATGACTAAGATAGTTCCTGGTAATCAAAATGCAGGTACTTGATTCTGGCAGTTGCTCACCTTCCATGTTATGGGTTCTTTGTCTTGATTGGGAAAGCCAAGGATTCACTTCTCTTTAAATGGTTCCCTCGTGCTTATATCAGAGCAACTTAAGGAATAAAAAATGGAAGAAAACCTTACAGTTTTGGCCCTTTTTCCCTAATGCAAGGTGATCTTCCTTGTTCATTCACACTTTGTACATAAGGAAGACGTGTAAATTTGTCTCTAGTTCTTTCACTGTGAATAATACATGAGACAAACAACCAAATATTTCTTATGATTTTAATTTGGTGCTCAACTTCAACTACCATTTCAAATTTAAATGATTTTCCAACTTCAACTCCAACTACAACCACTCTTGAGTTCTTTTCAAAGCTTTTGTTTTCATTGATCCTTGTCGATCTCAACTGTCCATTGAAGTGTTAGGAAACTTGGAAACGTCGCCTCTTCATGATTGCATCATCCATTTTTTCAATCAAAGTGGTTGCGCAAGCATTAGTTGAATCTATCTTTTTGGACTCGAAGCAGCACGAAAAAAGGACAATCATCATCGTCCGAGCTGAAGCCTTTGTCAAAATAATAATGTCATCGACGAAGAAAAGATATGAGAGATTTGGAGTTCCAACGTCCAACCATGACTTCATTATCAATAAGACGGATTAACTTCCTCATGTAAACGACGAACATATACGGATATATGGATGGTGCCTAGCTTGTTGAAAGCAATCGCATGGAGGTAGAAGAGATGCATTCATGGTATGATCTAGTTCACTCAATTGCTTGTGAGAAAGAGATGGAAACTAAACAAAAACAGTAGCATTAAAAACCCAAAAGGTGCGACTGTGTGAGCATTGAAAATTAGAGCATTAACTAACTCAACCTTGAAAATGTACTTAGTGACTTAAACAACCCACCAAAGTTTACAGCTCTTCTGCCTCTTCATTCAACTTGGGGAATTGAAAGCTAAGCAGTGTCTAAAGATTCCCCGGGGAAAAATAGAGATGTCTCCTACGTTACCCATAATATGTATATGTGGAAGTATCGACGTAATTTCATAGACTCATTCGGTCTGAATGCTACATGAAGAACATAAGCCTGATGACGGAACAGGAAGACCTAGGATGTAGAAGATCATAACATGAGTGATCCGGCAGATTGGTATTTTTATATAACTGCTCATGGCGTACTTCATTGTATGATAAATAGAAAATCCATCTGTATAGATATCATCATCTACATCCAGAAAGTTGTATGCTTCGGAAGGAGCTTGTACAGTTTGGGAAGGGGTTTTGATTGATCAAAAAGAAGAATCTACTTCAACCGATATGTCCTTAGGCACGGCTATACATAACGTAGAAATCACTCTTTGTTATTAACAAGCGTCATATGTTTTTTGTCCAACCATTTTGGTGGGATCTTGTAACAAGGTTGAAAAATGTACAATCTATACTATATATTAAAGCCGGAGAATTTCGAGCCTCCACGTTAATTCTGGCCCCACCACATATTAAATTCATTATAAATTAATTATCTATTCTCATATGTATCTATCTATTTACCATATATTGATATATCAGACTAATATCTATATCCATAATCTATCAAAAGTATTATTAACTAATATAAATTAAGATAAATCCACGTACCCTAACTATATGAACGGTTCAAAACCAAATCTATGATCTTACATATAGTACCCTAACTATATCCATATAATACGAATGCTTTTAATTAAGTTTACAGTAATATGTTTTCAGATCGTGTCCATTATTGGTTGTTGAATAATCCTTTAGCACCAAACATCCTTTTGTTAAGTGTCCAAAATCGAAAATTGTCACGTTTGACTTTGCCGATGAGATGAGTTTGCTAAGTACCTTAAGTATTCTCCCAAATACGTATATATAGTTAGCACCAAACACCCTTCTTTGTGAAACCCAATTCGAGCCTACTAAGACGGAAGCCAGAAAAATGAAATTAAGTACGAGAAAGGAAGAAGAGTGAATGAGGGTTTACAGTATGTAAAACGTAAAGTTTTTTTTTTTGATCAAGTGTAAAACGTAAAGTTAGTAGAGGGAGCCTGAAAAACACAAAAGTTTAATTTTTATGAATATAAAAAATTATATCAAGGTTGAGAAGGGTTTCGTATCAAAAACAATTTCAAATGTAAATCTTCTAATATATAAATGATTGAATAACATATTCAAAAAAAAGTAATTCATTAACATACGTTCGTCTACACGATAATACATAAACGGTCAAAAACCCGTACAGGGTACGGGTCTAAAACTAGTTTCAATAATGCCCATGATGTAAACGTGGGTTCATTGCCAACCTTTAGATTTTTTCTTACGGCCATCAACTTCATTCGCCTTAAATTTCACTGTAAAGCAACCCTACAAAACTGCCAAATTTAAGCACCAGCCCATTTGCACAGCCTAGCTATTCACCCACCTCACTCCAATTCAATGATCAAAGAAAACAGCTCTGTAGAATCCCAAAATGGCAAAAACAAGCCCACCATCTCTCAGCTCAATCTCCATGGAAAACTTCAAAGGAGAACTGGGTTTTGAGTACTGGTGGAGGTGGGAAGTCCTCGTTTGCGCTCTGATCGTCGTCATCCCGGCTCTGGTTTGCTTGGTTCTGATCCAGAGGAAGTTCAAAGAAGGCAGCTCACTCAGCCATGGCTGCTTGTGGGTCCCTTGCTGGAGAGGGCTGCATCCTAAATGGCTTCTACTCTACAGGCTTCTTGCTTTCCTCTACATGGCTCGGCTACTCTACCGAATGATCGCCTTTGGTGGATTGTTCATGTTCTATTTCTACACTCAGTATGACTGATCACTTGCCTCTATCTTTCCCTCTAGTTCAATTATTGATTTGGGTTCTAACCAGAGCTCGCTTGCAGGTGGACTTTCGCGTTAGTCATAGTCTATTTTGCGGTATGTGAGACGTTTGTTTGTTCTACAGATTTCTGAGATTTGAGAGTGATGAGATTGATGGTTGTGCTAGTGTGTGTTGAGTTCTAGTTTGTGGGATCTTATCTGTAGCTTGCTGTGATCATGTCTGTCCAAGGCTGTTGGTTCTACTACACAGAGGCAAGATCCCCAACAAAGAATGCAAGTCTCAAAGGAAAGGAGAAAGTTGGAAGCAACTTACAGAGGCAATTTAGCCTGGAGAAAGCCAATGAGCCAGCAGGATTCTGGGGTCATGTCATGCACACAATTTATCAGGTCAGTTATAGGGGAAAACCCTTTTAAGAAAACTTCTTTTTAAAACCCATGAACCAGTTTTCACAGAATTGAATTTCTCTGTATCTGGTTTTCAGGTTTCTGTGGCTGCTTCTGTTCTTACAGACATAGTTTTTTGGTGTGTTCTAGTCCCAATGCTATCAGGAAAAGAGTTTCAGCTTACTATGGTGAGCCTTCTTCCCTTACATACTACCAAGTTCCTTTATTAGCCTCTTTACTACAAACTAACTTCAAATTATTTATAGTTAATTAGCTTGATCCACTCTGTGAATATCGTCTTCCTGATCATCGATTCTTCTCTGAGTAATCTTGTGAGTTCCTCTACTGTGTCAATATCATTAAGGCCTGTCTGGACCTTGGATTATCCATGATAATAAGCATTATCTTGCAAAGTAATACAATATGTATAACATTCAATGCAAGATAATGCTCTGTTTTGGGTAGTCCAGGTACACCCTAGGTTTTATGTGGCATGCCTTTGCTCACAAATGCAAGGTCTACATTTCATTACCAGTCTTACAAGTGGTCTGGGTTCACATATTTTGCATGGTGGAGTGTGATTTACACAGCTTTCCAATGGTCTCTTCATGCTTGTGGTTTCAAGAAGTCAGTTTTCTACCCTGGTTGATTAAATACACAGATTGATGTAAACTCCTTGGGCTCTTCATACTAATGGAATGATAACCCTTGCAGGTGGCCTTACCCTTTCCTTGAACTCGCGACTCCTTGGGCGCCATTGTGGTAGCAAACACAAACCCGGAACACTAACTTGTTTGAGCCTAAGCAATCAGCTCCCATACTAAAACTTGCTAAACTGTCCTGCAGCTATCTCGGGATGGCATTGTTTCATTTCCCCATCTATGGCATCTATATGGTCTTCATGAAGGCAATGACTTCAGCATTTTCAAGACTATTCCCTCACGCATACATAAGGTTCACTTAGCATCTTCAAATGATCCTTGTTTTCTTCTTTTTGCCATGTTAGTGATTCAGTTGATCTTTTGACACAGGTTAAACCAGGAAATGGCACATGAGAAAACAACTTAAATCTCGGCCACAACGTTCGGGCCTCAATAAAGGAACTGACTGATCCAAGTCACTCACTGCATTCATTTGGCTGTGCATAGCACAAGACTTAATGCCAACAGCTGCTACTTCAATTAATAATCTGGTTCCTCATTACTCTCTAGTCATATAATGTTGTCTAATTCTTCACTACAATTCCACAAGACATCATGTGCTTGAATGTTAACTAGTTTTACACATAGAGCAAGGAACCAAGGAACCAATGCCTAGTGCATCCCTATGTACAGAGTCTGGAGCTCATAGGACACTTGTACATTCTAGATATCAGGCATAACAGCATGAAGGGAACCAAAAGAACAACAACAGAAGATAGATTCAACTGCAAATGTATGCACTAAGACTCAACCAGAACAGAAAACATAGAATAAATTTAGCAAAAGACTAACATCCATAGAAAGAGCCTCTTCCTGTCTCAACATTCGTCATCAAAATTCAACACTAATTCAACAAAACCAAAAGCATTACTCCTCAAAAAAGATAACAGCAAGATCGATCAATCGCCTCCGGCCTTCTGGTAAAGGTAGGTGAGACCACACTTACCACAATAATAGCATTAAGGGAACCAAAAGAACAACAGAAGATAGATTCAACTGCAAACGTATGCACTAAGACTCAACCAGAACAGATTAGGTTAATTTTCGCATTAAGACTCAACCAGAACAGAGAACACAGAGTAAAATTAGCAAAAGACTGACATTCATAAACAGAACCTCTCCCTGTCTAAACATTCATCATCAAAATTCAACACTAATTCAACAAATCCGAAAGCATTATTCCTCAAATGATAACAGCAAGATCAACTGCCTCCGGCCAGAACAAATTAGGTTAATTTTTGCATTAAGACTCAACCAGAACAAAGAACATAGAGTAAATTTAGCAAAAGACTGACATTCATAAACAGATCCTCTATCTGTCTAAACATTCGCCATCAAAATTCAACACTAAATCAACAAAACCGAAATCATTATTCCTCAAAATATAACAGCAAGATCAATCAATCGCCTCCGGCCTTCTGGTAAAGGTACGTAAGCCCACACTTACCACAGTAATGGCGGTCGAAATGATTAGCCATGAAAGTACCAGCTCCACACTCGGCATTCGGACACTCCTTCCTCAGCCTCTGGACCTTTCCAGAATCATCAACCTTGTAGAACTGGAGAACGGCGAGCTTGACCTTCCTGTGCTTGTGCTTGATCTTCTTCGGCTTGGTGTAGGTCTTCTTCTTCCTCTTCTTGGCGCCACCGCGGAGGCGGAGGACGAGGTGGAGAGTGGACTCCTTCTGGATGTTGTAGTCGGCGAGAGTCCGGCCGTCCTCGAGCTGCTTTCCGGCGAAGATGAGGCGCTGCTGGTCCGGCGGGATGCCTTCCTTGTCCTGGATCTTGGCCTTGACGTTGTCGATGGTGTCGGAAGACTCGACCTCTAGGGTTATCGTCTTCCCCGTTAGGGTTTTCACGAAGATCTGCATCTTCGATCGCCTTCTCGAACGCTCTCTCGTAGCACGATCGGCTAGGGTTTTGGTGGTTATGAAATGGGAGGAAGAAGGGGTGAGTTTAGGCTTTTCATTTTTCAGTGGGGTGGCGATTTACGAAAAGGCCCTCGTTTGTTCCGTCTATTTACAACGGATAATGTACATGTTGGGTTGGATTTTTAAGCCCAATCGGTTTTTAAGCCCGATAACTATAAGCGGAAAAATCATTTAAATTACAATACACCTTTGTATCTAAAATATGATATATTTATGTCGACCAAAAAAAAAAAAAAATGATATATTTATCTTATGAGTTCTTATATTATTATTGCAAATGAATCCCTAAACTTTAAAATAACTTTTATATTGATCTTCGAAACATTATCTCGTTCTAAATAGATCCCTAAACTATTAAAAACTTTACACGGTTGGTCCTTTTTGTTAATACAATTATACAAACTCCATTTACCCTTC
Organism: Polygonum aviculare; assembly: GCA_934048045.1. Lineage (NCBI taxonomy): Eukaryota > Viridiplantae > Streptophyta > Magnoliopsida > Caryophyllales > Polygonaceae > Polygonum > Polygonum aviculare. Next base: position 30,487,906 of record OW204028.1, on the reverse strand, counting down.
AATCACATCTCTATAAAATCAAAATATAACAGGGTCCTCAATTTTTTTTAAAGGTGAGCAAAAAACCTAATTTTTTCTTATTTTAGTGACTTCCCAAAAAATAGAGCAGGGCCCCAAAATCTGAAACAGGCTTGCATTCACCATATTCGCTCCCTCATTTCTAATCACCATATTCGCTCCCTCATTTCTAATCACCATATTCGCTCCCTCATTTCTAAGCACATCATTCGTCGTTGTGAATGAAGCACGAATAATGTCGTCGCGGTAAATGAGCACAAATGATGTCGTCGCGGTAAATGTACCGTTATCATATCTTCTTTGTAGTTCCTCCCACAAGCATACTGATAACAATTATGCTCTCTTATGTGTGTCATTTGCAGTTATTATAAAACCCTAACTCAGCACTATCTGAAAAAAAAAAAAAATTTCTAAAGACAAAGTATTGTGATTTATGGGCACTACATAACTTTTGACAAGGGAGATTGATTATAATCATATAGTTTTCCTGGGAGATCCCCCTTTCAAATTTTCCATCTCCATCACAAACTTTGAAGGGCGTATGTTTTGCTGAAAAATTAGTCAGTTCTCATTAAATCAAAAAAAATCAATGCATCAAGGCCTACTTGAAAACTTTGGTTTTAAGGCAGGAAGAGATGGGAGTGTTATGGTACACAACAAGAAAGCTGATATGGACTCAGGGAAATGACTTTGGAACAAGTTCCTTGATAGGAGAAAACTCATATGGCTTGTGATGAAAATCCACTGACAACATGCAAAACAACGTTGGTCTGATGACTGTTAAATGTTTGATCAGGGAACAACGGAAGATGACTAATCACTTATACAAAGGTTAGGTTGTATCCTGTGAATACTGAATCTCTGATGAAGCCAAAACAAGAATTCATTTGACTTTTATTTCAGCAGATGATCAACTTTTTGGATAGTTCAGCTCAATTCAATGTTACAGCAAAACCACAGAGCTTACAGAATGAATGAATGAATGGATTGAGCTCACAATTTGGTCAAGATCAAGGAAGGAAAGGATTATTGGAAGCATGTGCATCTTTCTCCTTTCTATAAGCCCTGCAAAAAATGAACAAATGCAACTCAAAACTCAACTCAACAACAGTAGCAAGGAGGACTAACCATGATCAATCAGTTCAATAAATCAACAAATCACCTAGCAGCATTCAGCCCTCCCAATCCAACCGCTCCGAATACAATCAGCAGGAACGGAATCCCACTCAATGCTCGATTCCGTTGCCCTCCATTAACATTCGGAACACCATATCTCACAACTCTTGTGTACGAAACTGATCATACGAGTTCACAGAGATCAATCAATATGTTACAGTGCAAATTGGAAGGCAACCTGTCTCTAGCCTTAAACTCTGTTATTATAGACATTTCTGGTCTAGTAGAGCTTTATTTTGGTTTATTACCTTATTTCATGTAAAGCCCGGTTTACTCGTTTGTTGGGCAACCTAACTAGCTAACATAAGCTCACCTTCCGTAATGTTTTAAACATCAATGAAATCAACATCTTCTCTATCTCTTAAATCTCTCCTTTCCATTCAATCGATCGGTGTTCTAAAAATTCCTTCTAGGCCCCACCTAGAACTCGTCTAGGCGCTAGGCGGTTCCTGTCCACTTAGCCTTTTAACCCGCCTAGGCACGTGTCCGTATGGGCCGCCTAGGCAACAGTTTAGTCCGCCTAGGCACTAGGCGATTCCTCTCCGCCTAAAAGCCGCCTACTTTTTTTTAGAACATTGGAATCGATCACACCATATCTACGTTTAGCTTCTTCGATTGGTAATTCTAAACCTCTACTATGAATTTTGTGCAAAGATACGAGTAGCGAGTGGAAAATCAATTACCTGAATTATGCCCCAAATTACCAGAGAGGAGGAGGGCGTAGGCCTCTGTAATCTGCAAAGACACGGAAAGGATGAATGATTTGAAATCAAATCGAAGTGTTCAGGAGAAGAAAGATGGAATCGGAGTTGGGACCGATTTGAATTGGGATTCGGCGAGAGGCTTTTCGGGAGAGGGGAATCGGTCGGGGTGGTGATCCCAAACCTTCTTCTTGTAAGCTGATTTCACCTGCAATGAGTGGAAACGAAAACCCTAGATTGCGTAAATTGATCATGATCGTCGAGTTGTTGAGGGGATCAATCACAGCCACAGAATTGAGAGGGGAGAAAGAATTTGCCTGAGAGAGATTGGGGCGAGAATTTGGGGGGAAGCCAAGCAATTGCCTGGCTTCCTCTGCATGCATTTCCAACACTTTATTTGCTTTGCTTGATCTTTCTCTCTATGCAAGAGTATTCAATCAGAAGTCTCTCTACACACATGCCGACTTTTTTGATTTTTCATTTTCGTATATTAATTTAGGACACGGGAATGCATACTACGCACGAAGCGAAGGGATGGAGAGGAAACACGTATGAAGGCAAATCCAAGGAAAACAAACAGGTCTTATGGAAAAACTCATATGGTAAAAAAAAAACGGTAACCAAGGGTTAAACAGGTTGTCAGAGCTCTGCAGATCGACTAGAGTGGCCCGTGGGAGGTTGAGTTGTTACGGACGGACATTCAAGAACTGCTTGGTCGGTTGTAAAGTGAGACGTTATCCCACGTCCCACGTGAAGCCAATGCTATTGACGATCATGTGGTGACGTCTTTCCGTCATGTGCCTACTTTGCCTCTTAACTTCCATCCAGTTTTTCAAGACCTCATCCGAAATGATGCTCTAGGATATATCCTAGTATCCTTCCTCGGTTGGCCTAGACTAATGTCTTTCCTTATCAAAAATAAATAAATAAATAAATAGACATAACACAAAAAAAGCATTAGTTACTAGACTTCGTCTCTCGAACAATCCAAGTCGATCTTGAAGATGGGGCTAAAACAACACCGGAGCTGAACATAATCTCGACCAAGGACCCGAAGAAGGTGAACCAGATCTGAAATATGGACGTCTATGTAGTCGAAAGTTTCGCTTTGCGGCCAAGTAGAGAACCATGTCAATCGTACTAATGTAGTTAATAGTACTATTAGTACACGATCATGGACCTACGTACGTACTTCTTTTGGATCCTATACGGTGATTATAAATCAAAGTAAACTATGGAATGTTCCTCTTTAATTAATTTGGACCAAGTGTCTCTTTAGGAAAAAACTTATGTCAACTCTTAGAAGGGGCCGGGTGAGGGAGTTTAAGAAACAAAATTGAAAGATAAAAGAATGAAATAAACAACCACACATCAAAGTATATGTGTACATACATCATTCATGGAACTATGGAAGAAGATCAAACAGGGTGATAAAAGCTCGCTTTTACATGCATGTAACAGGACTTGCTTAGTTGCTTTCATCTTACATGAACGAACAGTACATGATATGCTGCATGGAAAGTACATTTGTTGTGTATCAATAGTACAAGATTGATTTAAATCGTGGAAGAAGCCAGAGAAGCTTGATGTCAACAAACTTGCTCCTGGGTTAAGAGGAAGAGCTGGTTTGAAGAGCCACCAAAGATGCATAAACGCCATCTTTGACGCGAAGGAGCGACTCATGCCTTCCTTTCTCGACAATGGCTCCGTTTTTCACCACCGTGATTAGATCTGCACCCTTGATGGTCGACAACCTATGAGCCACCACAACCGTGGTCCTGTCCATCATGACTCGATCCAATGCATGTTGGACAACTTTCTCCGACTCGGCATCAAGTGCACTCGTCGCCTCATCCAACAACAGTATTTTCGGGCTCTTCACTATGGCACGAGCGATTGCCACTCGTTGTTTCTGTCCTCCTGACAACTGGATCCCGCGCTCACCAACCACCGTATCGTATCCCTGCCATGAATCACAAGTCGCGTTGATTAGACATTAAGCGAGCCGGAAGATTCTACATTATAACTAAGGCTCCATTCGCCTTTTTTTTTTACGCTAGGTGGAGCTTTTCTTTAGCGTTTTTCTAGCTTTTTCAGCTAAAAATTCACACTTTAGGAGGGTTAGGTTCTTGAAACGCTAGTTGAATAGCTAAGAAAAAACTCAAACAAGCTGAAAAGCTCATCTAGCCGAACAGAGCCTATGTGTGCAACGACGATCTAATGCATTGTATGTTTCTCATTGTACGATTACCTGTTGCAATGCACTGATGAACTTGTGTGCATTTGCCAACTCTGCAGCCTCTATGATTTCAGACTCGGTAGCGTTTCCTCCTTTGCCATAGGCGATGTTTGCACGTATGGAGTCATTAAACAAGACAGGCTCTTGGCTAACGAGGCCCATTTGCTGCCTCAACCACTTGATTTGGAGTCTATGAATCTCAACTCTGTCGAGGGCGATAACGCCTGATTCGGGATCGTAAAACCGTTGTAGTAGAGAGATGATGGTTGATTTTCCGCTCCCACTTTCTCCAACCAAAGCAACCGTCTAAGAAAATCAAAACAATTGCAAAACCACATTGTAACAAAACCAAACTATTATTACTACTATGAAGCAAACTAGAGCGGTGTTACCTTGCCAGCACGAATCACCAAGTTGATGTCGCGAAAGATTTCAGTGTCGGGTCTAGTTGGATACTTGAAGCTAACATGCCTAAGCTCAATCTCTCCCTTGACCTCCTCAAGAGTCAATCCTGATTCGTCGCTAGCGTCTATCTTGGACTCGCGGTCAAGAATTGCAAATATAGAAGTTGCAGCTCCCCTGGCCTTGGTACTATCAGGTGTGAGGGAGCTGGATTGGGAGATCCCAAAGGCTGTCATGGTCAATGCAAAGAACACCTACAAAAAGTTCAGTAGTAACTATGACACAAAATAAGCTTAAGATGGAACCCCACCAGGCTTGTATCTGGGTCACCCATACGGGTAATACAACTCATATATATCAGCTTCAAATTATCAAAGGACTTACCAGAAAGACCTTAGAAAACGTCGTTTTACCATGCGCGACGAGTTGTGCTCCAGCGTAGAAACTTGTAGCATATACAAGAAACAAGAAACAAAATGACAAGCCGAATCCTACTCCGCTAACCAGCCCGAGCCTTATACCTGCCTTCATGGGCCCTTCGCACTTCTTCTCGTATAGCTTCATCACTTTCTCCTCGGCGCAAAAGGAAGCCACGGTCCTTATGCTCCCAACGGCGTCATTTGCAACTTGGCTCGCGTCTTCATACTTTTTCTTTGCATCTGCACTGAACCCTTTTGTGAACTTGAGCTGGACGTAGCCCATGATCCCGATGAACGGTACAAGAACAAGGATAATCAAAGCAAGCATCCAGTTGGCTACAAATGATATCACCAATCCAGCAACTGCTGTTGCTATGTTTTGAACAAGCAAAGCTAATGCATCTCCTATTAGGCCACGTAGTGACAATGTGTCCGAAGAAAGCCTTGCGCCAATCGCCCCACTCGAGTGTTCAGGCTCATCAAACCATCCTATCTCCATGGACATAACTTTCTCAAAGCACATGGATCGGATCCGTTGTACCAGCCTTCCACCAGCCACAGAAAAGAAGTAGGCTTGAATTGGATAAGCTAACATAGCTACGACACCGAGTGTAACAAACATCAATGCCCAGAATTTGGATTCCTTCTTAAGCTTGTCCGGTGGCTCGAAAAAGACTTTTATTGCTCCAGAGATGACTATCCCAAAGGCTGGAAAAATGCAGCCATTTATGACGGCAACAAATGCACCAAGGAGGAGAACGGGGATTTCGGGTTTGTTGAGCGTGGCGAGTCGCCTAAGGGAGACTTTTGGATGAGCTTTGGTCTCATGCAAAGGCGGAGAGTTGGTCTCTTCTGGTCCTAATGACATGGACAACGCGTTCTCCAAATCCGACGATCCTTGGCTTAGTGAACGCAATGATGATGCTTGTTTTAGACTAAATGAATCAGGATTCCCTTGTTCAGACTCCTTTTTCATTTCCTGCAATTGTATGAGTTGAGCGTACGCGCCTTCAGCATCCTTGAGCAGCTCCAAATGTGTGCCTGAACCAAGCAAAACATAAGTCAACTGATTATTTTTTTAGAAACAAATGACATATTGTATAGTTATGATTCTTATGAAGCTAAAGCTACCTTTTTCAACCACCTTTCCTTGTTGAACTACAGCGATCATTTCAGCCTTTCGCACTGTGCTCAAACGATGAGCAACAACAACCGTTGTCCGATTAACCATCACCCTATCTAGAGCTTCTTGAACAATCCTTTCAGACTCTGCATCAAGTGCACTCGTCGCTTCATCAAGAAGTAAGATTCTTGGATCCTTTAAAATGGCTCTTGCTATGGCAACTCTTTGCTTCTGTCCACCTGAAAGTTGTGTCCCATGCTCTCCAACTAAAGTGTCTAAACCCTTCACATAATTGAAAGGAAATTTCAAAAAAAAAGTACATCCTACATAAAATCTGCATTAGAACTTAATATGACAGTGAAGGTGTAAACCTGTGGTAGTTTATCAATGAACTTTGAAGCATTTGCAAGCTCAGCTGCAGCCTTTATATCTTCAGCAGTTGCTCCATCTTTACCATATGCAATGTTTTCTCTTATTGTGGAAGCGAATAACACCGGTTCTTGACTAACAAGCCCGATTTTGCTCCGGATCCATTTAAGCTGAAACTCCTTCAGATTAACACCATCAATTAGGACTTGACCAGCTTCTGGGTCATAAAATCTCTCTATTAGACTAATAACAGTTGATTTTCCGCTCCCGCTTTGTCCAACCAAAGCTGTAGTTGTTCCACTAGGAATGAAGAGTGAGAACCCGTCGAAAATGTGCTCATCGGGTCTTGTAGGGTAACTGAAACAAACTTCTCTTAGCTCAATGTCGCCGTGGATGTCATCTAGTACTTTCCCACTTAGATCAGATGCATCAATTTCTGGCTCTCTGTTGATTGTTGCAAACATCTTGTATGCTGCAGCTTGCCCTGCAGCGAACGCGCTCAGGCACGTGGGCACCTCACCTAAAGAACTAGAGAGCACAAAGAACAATGCCATGATTTTTAGCATTAGCATTTTAGGATGAAAACTTTCGAAAACAGAAAACAGAATGAGTGTAAGAAAAATGTAGCAAATGGAAACTCACAAGGATCCGGTCAAGATAGCGAAAATCACATTAAAGACAACGCCGCCTGTATAACCTCTTTCAATGATCATTTTTGAGCCAAACCAGATAGCTAAACCATAACTCCCAAACATGACAAACAAAAGGGTTCCGAGGCCAAGCCCAGAAAACAGTCCTAGACGAATCGTCGTCTTATAGGCACCTAGAATCGCCATTTTGTAATCCGCCACAGCTTGCTTTTCTCCAGTGAAGGAGACAACCTAGGTGGTTAAAAATGTTAGATACAACTCATTGTATTGGATCATGCATATGTAAATTCAAACTCACCGTTCTGATGCTGCCGATTGTCTGCTCTACGACAACGGAAGCTTTTGCATAGGCAGCTTGACCTGTTGTTGATGACTTGGAGATCATGATAGACATTACTCCTCCAGCAACTGCCATTAGTGGGATGGTTGAAAGCATCACTAGGGTAAGCAACCATCCTTTGACAAAAGCAATGACAAAGCCACTAATGAATGTTGATATCAGCTGTATGAACTTGCCAACCTGATTTCAACACAAAACCAAGAGGCAAGATTAGTCGATTAGGAGTAGGTAAAACTAACTACAAAAATGGAAAAAAAAAATGAAGATTTATAAGTAAAACTAATATAATTTACCACGGTTTTTCAATTGTGTGACCTAAAGGCACATGATAAGCATATCAAAAACAGAAACTAAAATCATAAAATGGAAATAGTGAACCCGTCAAAAAAAAAAAAAAAAAAATTTAAGATTTACAAAAATTTAAGAAAAATCTAATTTACAATCAAGGTTTGTATAAAAAGATTACCTTCTCGCCCATGGCATCTTGAATTAGCACAGTATCCCCGGACATCCTCCCAACAACTTCTCCGGTTTGCGTTTCCTTGTCGAAGAAGGCGACGTCTTGTCGTAAGATAGCTTTCAGATACAGATTCCTGATTCTTGCAGCTTGTCTTTCTCCCGTGATCATCCAACACATAAGCTCTAACAAAAACAACCATAATAAATCACTCTTCCTGATTTAACCAGCCTCAAAACTATCATGAAATGGCAAGATATGTAAGAGTTTACGCAGAGACGCTGCGACGGCAACTCCAATGGCCAGGTATACAAATTGCAGAGCCACCTATTCATCATGAAATTACAAACGTACATGATCAAGTAAACTCAATCAATCAAAGAACATACTCTATGGAGAGGGATTTGTGGTGCTTATACCTCTGAAACGGCGTCAAGAATACGCCAAGTGTCTTGGTTTTGGCCAAAGGCATCAGTTAGTCTGCCAAATAAGATGGTCATCAGTGGCATACAAACTCCGTTCCCGACGCCGCAAATCGAGCCAAGAGTCATCAAGATCTTGTCAATCGGATCAGCAAAGGAGAAGAGCTTGTAGAGTGGAACTGTCTCAGTCTTTGCTCCATCGGCTTTCTCATTTTTGCTAGACATCTTATAACTGGTTGAACGATTAATGAGAGTATATGCTCTGTACTTCATCTCACCACAAAGTATACATAGAATTTGTAAAGGTCTCCTCAACTGGGCAAAACTTGTTTCAATTTTTTTTGACAAAATCATAAGGGATAAAGGACCACTAAAGTACAAACTAAAGATAATAAAAAATAGTTAAAGTCTAGTCAATTTTTGTAGTGGGGTATTTGAATGAGATGTATTTTGTAAGAAATATTATTTGGTGCGATATATTCAAACTATAGGAAGTTTAATATCCATATATAATGGTTTGTATGATAAGTTACGTTATATGAGCTCCTATCTAACAAATGTAAATCATATCCAAACAAAAAAATATTTCTAAATTCTATTTAAAAAAGTAAAAAGTTAGTCATTTCTTTTCTAACTTTAGTTATTTTTCTATTCGGTATTCTTTTTTTTGTCGAAGGAGAGGCGGCACTCTCCGGCTCCTCGAGGGAGCGTTTTATTAATAAGAAAAAAGGGCTAAGTAGTCATCAAGCGGGGGGATAGCCCGACCCCTTACACCATTATTTAGCGATAAAAAAATCCCCTCGGGAGGGGCAGACAATACATGGAAGCCTAGAGGAAAACTAAAAGCAAGAGAAGCAAGGCAATCCGCAACCGAGTTGGCCTCACGATACACATGACGGAATTGGATCTCCCAATTCCTACTAAGGAAGCCTTGGCAACTAGCTACCAGGCTGAAAAGGGGGTGGTTTCGGCTCACCCCGGAGTTCAAGAATTGTACAACGAGCTGAGAGTCCGACTCGAGAATAACATTCCTATGACCGTTATCCCAAGCTAATTTCAAGCCGTTATACACCCCCAAAGCTCCTCCATTGGGACGGTACACGACCCAATATTGTGAACGAAACCACCCACCCACTCACCTTCCGAATTCCGCATCACACCGCCCGCCGACGCCATGCCGTCTCTAACCGCGCCGTCCGTATTTATTTTGACTTGATCAACCTCTGGGCGGCACCAAGCAACCTCCTGGACAAACTTGTTAATGCCCCTGCCCGCACCTAACTCTCCCCCGCAGTGACGAGCCGCTTCTTTGGCCTTCTCAAGAATGAATCTTGCGGGATCCGGCGGTGGCCCATCTCCTCCGAAGGCATGCGCGTTCCTCCACTTCCAAACCCACCAAAGCCCCATCATGAAAAGCACATTCCATTCCACTCCCATCACATGTCTCGTTTCCAATATGTTCAACCGAATCCAGGGAGCAAACTCCTCCTGAAAAAATGAAGGCAACAACATAGTAATATGGAAAGAAAGCCAAATGGAACGAACCTGCGTACAATCTCGAAAAAGATGCACGAAAGACTCGTCGGCGCCACAACTACGAGGACAGCCCGCCACCGTCGTTATATGCCTCCTAACGCGTTCCTGGTTTGAGAGAACCCCGCCAACGCTCGCGAGCCAGCAGAAGCTGCGAACACGCTCCGGCACCGAACACTTCCAAAGCCGGCGATAGAACCCGACGTCCGTGCCGCAACGATCGAAATTGCCCATGAGGAAATCATACGCAGAGGAAACCGAGTACGCCCCGTCGGACGAGAAGTTCCAGCAGACCTCTGTTGTAACGAGAGATCGAACAAGAACAATAAAGCAAGAACGACACACAGATTTACGTGGTTCGGTAACGGTGTGTTACCTACGTCCACGGGCAGAGAAACCGTATATTATTATGGAAGACAGAATTCGGAATACAAAGGTCTAGGTATTTCGAGAGCTTATTAACAACCTCATCATCGTTATCATCCCCCGTGCTACCTGTCGCAGTGTGTGATTCAGATTCAAGGCATATTAACAACCTCATCATCGTTATCATCCCCCGACGGGAGAACCCTGCAGGCTGCCAGCTTGAGAAGGACCCGGCTAGGAAGCAAAGCCGACAAAACCGACCAATCCCATCCCGACTCTTCGTTCCAAAAGTCCCGGGCAGATTTACATGTCAACTCCTCAGCCAAGGGACCAACAGAATGGAGCTTCAAGGGCTCGTTCATAAGCCACGAATCCAGCCAGAAATTGATAGAACGACCATCACGTAAGAGCCACCTCGATCCTCTAAGAACAACCTCTTGCATACCTGTCCGGACGCACCTCCATATATGTGAGCACGCGGACGAATTCCCAGCAGCCCTTTCGACGTACTTATTGCGTAAAATATCAGCCCAAAGAGCCCATCATCGATCAGAAATCTCCAGGCAAGTTTACCAACGAGAGCTAGGTTCAACTCCCTCATGCATCTGACTCCGAGCCCACCGAACTCTTTCGGTTTGGTAACGGTGTTCCAAGCAACTTTGTGCAGGCGTCTCTTCTCACTCGTACTCCCCCAAATGAAGGCCCGATTCATTTTGTCAATCCTATTACACACGCTAATCGGGAGGAGGGCGGATTGCATAGAGTACACTGGAAGCGAAGTGAGCACCGATTTAACGAGAGTGGTCCGGGCTGCCAAATTCAGCGTACAAGCCCTCCAACCCGAGAGCTTGGAGTTGAACTTATTCAGCAGGTTTTCAAAGGTGGTCTTCGAGACAACCTTGTGGAGAATTGGCATCCCAAAGTAGTTACCAAGGTACGAAGTCACCTTAAAACCACTAATCTCCTCCAACCGACGACGAAGCCTACGATTAACGTTAATCTTGGACTTACTAGGGCTGATTTTCTGCCCCGAAGCCTTGCAAAAGAGGTCCAGACACCACATAATAACGTTGATTTGCCGAACCGAGGCCTCACCAAAAAGAAGGATGTCGTCCGCAAAAAATATATGGGAGAGCGTCGGACCACTCCGAGTGATGTTAATAGGCTTCCAGCTACCCTCCTCCACAGCCTGCAAGATAATATGACTGAGGCATTCGATGCACAAAAGAAACAAATACGGCGAAATCAGATCCCCTTGCCGGGCCCCCCTAGAAGCGGTAAACTGCTCGGAGAGCTCCCCATTCCAAAGGACTTGCATCCTAGGGGTAGAGACACAAGCCATGATCCAACCAATCCAAGTGCTAGGGAAACCAATAACCTGGAGGGTATCTTTAATGAAATCCCAGTTCAGCCTATCGTAGGCCTTCTCGAGATCAAGCTTAAGGATCATCCACCCTTTGGAACCCGCCTTCCTCTTCATCGAGTGGACAACCTCTTGCGCGACGACAATATTATCCGTAATCAAACGACCCGAAATGAAGCTACCTTGCATAGGCCCGATCAGCTTGGTCATAAGAGGCTGCAATCTGTTGGTAAGCACCTTCGTCACAATCTTATACAAGACGTTACAAAGGCTGATAGGACGGAATTGGGAGATGCTTTCTGGTTTCTCAACTTTGGCCAACAAAACAATCAAAGTGTCATTCACTCCCTCAGGCAAACGAGAAGACGCAAAGAAGTCTTTCACAAAGGAGATCACTGATCCACTAACAACAGTCCAACACTTCTGGAAAAAACCCGGTTGAAACCCGTCAATGCCAGGGGATTTAAACGGCCCCATACACTTCAAGGCTTTCCAGATTTCCTTGGGCGACACCTCCGAACACAAATAGCTCAAACAATCATCATCAATCGTCGGGAAATCCGTACTAAGGTGAGGGAAAGCACTGATATCCACCGGTTCCTCAGATTATAAAGCCAGGTAATAGTCAGTAGCTAGTTTTTCAAGAGCACCTTTCTCATCAATCCATTGACCCGAGCTGTCCTTGAGGCACTCGATCTGATTACGTCTTCTCCGGATAATAGTCGAGGTATGGAAGAAGGCGGTATTACGGTCTCCACATTTCAGCCACAACTCCCTAGACTTTTGGAACCAAAGAAGCTCCTCCTGCTCAAGAATCAAATCCAACTCCGAAAGGATACGCCCTTCCTCAGCTAACAGCAAAGGAGAATCGTTCTTAGAGATCTCAAGTTGAACCGAAGACAGCTTATCAATAGTCGCTTTCTTCCGTTGGTGAATATTACCAAAGACCTCTTTGTTCCACTTAACTAGTTCATCTTTGAGGAACGACAAGGCCCCAGGAGTTTCAATGGACGACCGCCAACAACTCCTGACTTTCTCATTAAACTCGGGATGCGAAAGCCACGCCGCTTCAAAGCGGAACGGCCGACGGTTCTTATTAAAACTCAGATTCGGGAGTAAGTTGAGAAGCACCGGACAATGATCCGAGGAGAACTTGGGAAGGTGACGAACCCGAGCCTCCGGCCAGAAGGTGCGACCATGAACATGTAAACTTAAACCTTATCATGATTAATATTAGGATCTTCGATCATGCCTTTAATTACGAATACATACCAGTAGACATCGTGATTGAGAGGACAAGGATGATGGGATCCGATCCGATAATCACAATACACCGAGCAATGGAAATCGCCTTCTCTCTCTTAGCCTCTTAACCCTAATATTTTGTGAGTTATGCAATACGTAATAATGACCTAATGATGAATCTTGGGTCACTTATATAGGCAGAGAGAGGGGCCAAAATCCTCTAAAGATATATTTCAACCTATCATCAAAGTTGTTCAATAATAGATATATCTTTACTTTATAGAAAATCATATCTTCTATCATCATCCTTATCTTATCAAATCAACATGTTCCATAAATAAACCTAATGTGATATGGACCACATAATGAGATCTTATTAATATTTATTAATATCTTACAGAACACTCCTGACTTTCTCTTCGGTATTCTAACCATTCTTGGTCTAATTTATTAGACTTTGTGGATTGACTGGAAAAACAGGTCGTCACATAAATAAATTACTGATTGTCCCTCCTAAAGAACAAACAAAATATGAAACAAAAAAGTCTTGTAAAAGTGACTATTACTCAAGACTTCCCACACAGTATATACCGTTTTTTAAAACCAAAAATAGCGACGTCATATTTGGCCAACTTTCCCACCTAATCTAAATTAAGAATATACTGTAGCTTTAGATAAGTTAAATCAGCATTCACCGCATAGACTTTTTGCACACACATTTTTTACTTTTTGCACCACGCCATTTAAAGGCATCGCCGTTTAAAGACGTCTGAATATAATAATAATAAATTATGGTCGAGAAAAGTTGGTAGCGTCGTGGGACGCCATTTGGAGGCGCCACGGGACGCCTTTCGGAGGCGCCGTATGACGCCGTTCGGAGGCGTCGTGGGGCGCTGCACGGAAGCGTCGTGGTTTGTATATATATTTAATAGAATATTACATATCACATGTGTTTGTTAGCACAATTGGTAAGTGTTCTTACTTGTGTACATGAGGTTCATGGTTCAAATCTCACCAGCTACACATTTTTTTATCACTTAAAAATGATAATAAATGCAGTTGGGGGGATTTGAACCTTCAACCTAAGAGATTGAGAAGTGAGTAATTCCCAACTGGTCTAAAGAGACTTTATGTATCAAAGAGGTTTTGGTACAAACATATTTTAAACCTGGTAAAAATGCTGACCGGACCCTCGCCACGCCGTTGACCGGCGCTCCGCCACGCCGTTGACCGGCGTCCCGTCGCGCAACATTTTTTTCGCGTTTCTGTTTTCCTGCAATTTTATTAATATAATATTCTACCGCCTTTAAACGGCGACGCCTTTAAATGGCGTGGTGCAAAAAGTCAAAAATTGGTGTGAAAAAAGCCGGGGCGATAAAATAAGGTAAATCAGAGCTTCATTAATAAAAAAGAAAAAAAGAAAATTCTCAACCAAAAAAAAAAAAAAAGAAAGAAAATTGAGTACTTGTCACTTGATTTAGTCATGGTGATTTTAGATTAAATAACGGGGGGGCAAGTCCATGGTAACTTACATCCCCTCTCGATAAGCAATGGCTGACGTACGTAATGACATTTTTGCTTTCAAATTAAGAAAAGTAATTACAAAACTATAGGCTACGAAATCATCCGCACTCGCGAACTGTTTCAAGTGCGACTATGGTGATTTTAGATTAAATAACGGGGGGACTGGCTTGAGTTTAATCATTTTGAGTTAGAATAGTGTGGATTTAGAACAACTAGGTTATAAAGTAAGATCGGTTTTGACTGATTATTGTATAGGTTCAAGTTGACATAACAAGTCAAATACTTGAATTTTTAATAATTATTAAAATAATAATACTATTAAATAATAAAATTTTATTTTATAGTTTTATATAATATGGTGTATTATAATATTTAAAATAAAAAATATTTTTTAACATATATAAAAAGGGTCAAATCAACGGTTTTGAGTTTCAACCCAATCGAATTCGGGTCAATCGGATTCAGTTTTTTCCTTTGCCTATTATTTTTCAGGTTGGATTTTAAGCCTGAAATTCTCGGTAAGTTCGGGTCGATTTTTCGAGTCGATCAAGTTTTGACAACTCTAATTACAATCAAATTAAAATGACCATTATCTTGTAACAATAAGTCATAAACTATAAACATATTAATATGTGAATCATCAATCATCAATCATCAATCAATCAATCAATCAATCAATCAATCATCAATCAATAAACCTATAAAGAAAGGTTTTGAGCGTAATGAATGCTAAGCATTTTATACAAATCCCTATAGTTTTCAGCCCTGATTTATTCCTTTGTATATGCATTGAATGAGAATGATATATATGCATTATATTCGGCTGCAACCTTTGCAATTACAGTGGTGGCAAAACTGCCGGGCACCACTCTGTTTAAATTAGCCCATAAAGTTGATGTTATCATGATTATGTAACGGGTGTTGACTGGATTCAATGTGCTGCTATTCGGCTGCAACCCAAATTACTCTCTCTTACCCTTCATTTTTAAGAGGCTAAAATTGCCCGTCATAAATTTGTTTTCAAGAGGGATAATTTATTTTTGATGTATTTCTTTCCTCTCCCTCGGGCGTTTTTCTATCCTCTTCGTCAAGCATCAGTGAAGCTAGAGGGACATCCATGCCTGAAACTCCCAAATCAAGGCATAATTGTGAGTTCATTGCACGTTATATTCCGAATTCAATGTCATTCAATCCATTTGACCGGATTCTTCTTGAAGAGATGCTAGAGATCGATCCACATTCATACCAGAGATTGGCCCACGATATATTCCCAATCCTCCCAAAGCTAATCCCAATCCGCTCCCGACACCGTCGCCGCGCTCTTCAAAGACCACGAGGTTCCGGCGGAGAAGAGGGAGAGAGTGGAGACGGAGGCTAGGAGGTTCTTCCGGATGCCGCCCGAGGAGAAGCAAAGTGAGGAGGAGCGAAGCCAATCCGCTCGGTTTCCACGACTCCGAGCACACCACGAATGTCCGCCAAGCAAGTTTTCGATTTCAACGCTATCGATCCCGTTCTCCTGCCCGTGTGGCCCGATTCCGATGAGGGCCTTCTCCGGGAGCTGAGGCCCGATCAACATAATATTTCTAGGCCAGATCAACAACCTGATAATCATGGGTTAGTTCTGTGTAACTAATTGCTTCTTATGATAGCGCATTATTGTTGCGTATTTTTTGAGTATCTTCTTTTGAAAATTTTCTAGGCTTAAAGTTCTTTTTATCTGCCAGATCTAGGGCATCAAGGTTGAGTGTGTCTCCTCATAGTAATTTTGCTGGCAGTAGTCCCCCTGTTGGTTCTATGCCAAAGCCATTTCCTCAATTTCTAGCATCCAAGTCATCAACTATAAGATGAAAATGGCTTCAAGCAGCAGAAGTAAGAAACTTCACTCGACACAAGTCTTTCAAATAATATCCCATTATTGTGATAGATGAGTGGGGCCTAAGTGTCGGATGAATAACATTACTCTCTTTACCCAATTCCCTTGATAAAATGGTGGTTGGAGTCGCTACTGATGTTGTCTCAACTTATTTAGGTACCTCAAGTATCATAAGCAGTGCTTAAATGGGCACAAAAAGCTTGGAATTGGTTGTAGTGAGGTAATCATCTTCAATTATAGATTTTTTTTTTTTACATCTCCTTGCTCAGGCCAGTCATAAAATGCTTTCATCGTGTAGGAAATGAATACGCTATGTAGATTTTGGTCATTCTTCCTTAGACAGACCTTCGTCCCTTCTATGTATGATGAATTTCACAAACTTGCTCTGGAAGATGCTGCAGAAAATTATTATTATGGGCTGGAGTGGCTCTTCAGATTCTATAGGTATGTCGATGATCTCTTGCTTGAGTTTGATGTTGCTGATAGTGCACTTCAGATTCTAGATTACATCTGCTTGATTGCTTAATGTGTTTTCTTCTCTTTTCAGCTATGGACTGGAGAAGTTATTCCGAGATGACCTTTATGAGGACTTTGGACAGCTGGCTCTTGATTTTTATAAATGAGGCAATCTTTATGGCCTCGAAAAGTATTGGTAATCGAAACGCACAACCTAACTGAATTTGGAAAGGTTATATCACTCAGATCTCATTCTTTGTGTTCTTTAATATCTCCTTGCTTTGACAGGGACTTGATTCATATGATCCAGGCCAAATGACCTGTGCAATGAATGACAATATGCTCAATTGGTTATTGTTACTATCTAAAGTGTAATTTATATTTACATAAGCTCATTATTGACTTTTTTTGTTATTCTAGGCGCTATGATCTAACTCAAATTCCTGATGTTTATGATTCATGGAAGTAAGTTACCTGAGACATTTTTGCCTTTATTTGCATCTAACACATTCAAAACCTCTTAATGATGAATTATCAGTCTGCCCTTTATGGATGATAAGAAACTGATTAATCTGAAAGTTACAGTTAGATGTTCCTTTATCAATGATAAGTATCTTTTTCTGACCTTTAACTGTCTAGGTTAGGTATGATCTGTTGCACAACTCCCATCTTAATCTGGAAGGCCTGGATGAGCTCTTCAAAGTAGCTCAGGTACATAAACATACAATTTCCTTTGTTGTTCGTGGAAGATGGTATTTTAGAATTGAAGACTTGCTTTTCCTATATTCGTGAAACAATGTTCTTTATCTTTGAAAGATTTGCAGAGGAGTAACTTTCTCTACTGTCCCTAAATATCTAGAGTAGGATTGCCAGGCTATGCTCTTCCCAGTCTATGCAGGTTTGCAACGAGGAGTCCAGAAGCCATAAGGTATGGTTTGATAAGACCGCCTACAATCAACTTAGACTATCTTTTCATGTTTCTGTTTTTTCCTGTACGTACTTCATTCTATGCATTGAATGTACTGGCTTCATATATGCACTTTACTTGCTTCATGATTTCTGATGAAAGTTATTTTCAGTAATTTGCTCAAGTCATGCACTAATTTGAACGAGTAGTTTAATATATTCAATGTCTTATGAGCTAATTGGTCTCATTATCTGTACTATCATCTAAATCTTAAATTGAACTTTCATAACTATTCAGTTGATCTCAGGGTATAGAAAGGATATGAAAACAAGTTCTTGAAGTGAGTTGAAGATTCTAGACCTTTAATTTCGTCTCTTTGGAGGTTCATCTGGAAACAGATTGTAAACTGATGTACGAGAGGACTTTTAGTTAGTAGGTTGATTCTGGAAAAACGGAAATCATTCAAGAGCACAATCCTTCCTTCCTTTAAACAGATCTTCCATTTTACTACTACCGTTATATTTGTCAAGCTAAGGTGGTTAATTCCTTCCTTTCTTCAGCCTCTCCAACTTGAGTTCTTAAACATTTGTTGTATGTACATATAATGTATGTACACTTAGCTGATACTGTTTTTGAGTTTCCTGTGTACAACATTGTTTTTGAGTTTCATATGTTAATTGAGAACTAGAGGGAACCAGCGGAAAAATCACGTGGGCAGTGAGATGATTGATCTTAGGTTTTATATCTGATCTTATTGCTGATTCTTAGCTTGAAGGCAACTGATAATAGCTTAAGTTGATTGACTGTTTTTTTGCAGTGAACATTTCTAGAGATGAAATGCTGGATCACCTATTTTTGTGAGACCTGAATCATTATGTTAAGGTTTTGGATAGAGAAGTCAAACTGGGGCCTAAGGTAAATAATTATTACAAGTGGGATGTTTATTTGTGATTCAAGCACTTCTTACATACTTCTTTGTTGTTCGGCGTTTACAAGGTTGGAGCTGATGTGTGTTATGGACTCACCACAGCCAATTAATGCGACTCCTAAAAACAACGATGGTCATTACATGGTAGTTTCTTTCCTCACTGTGAATGTATCTACATATATTGTATGCTACTTTTGTGTTCATGTTGGCTGTCACCTATTTTTTTATATATATAAATAAAAGTGCTTTCAGCTGATATAAGGTCGTTGAAGATGCTAAGGGCAATCAATTTTTTGATTGTAATGGCTCTTAATCCCAAGGAGAACGAAAAG
This sequence comes from Polygonum aviculare, assembly GCA_934048045.1. Taxonomy (NCBI): domain Eukaryota; kingdom Viridiplantae; phylum Streptophyta; class Magnoliopsida; order Caryophyllales; family Polygonaceae; genus Polygonum; species Polygonum aviculare. The sequence goes on along the minus strand of OW204028.1, from coordinate 30,469,063 downwards.
ATTGTGGAGGTCATGTGAGTGATGCGATTTATTTTTTTACCATCTATGACTGGTTCTTAGCTTGGAAACTTGACGAGCCCTATTGTTGGTGCAGGGCTTCATCTGGCTGTAAAATGCATAGCTGCACTCATGAAGAACACTGGTAAGGTTTTTTTTGTCTTCCTATTTATAGTTGTGCAGTCTTATCATATAAAGATACATGCATGTATGGTTGTGTTGTGTTGTTTTTGAATTTCAAGTAGGTTTACAGCTATTCACATTCTGCATGGTTTTCGATAAAAATTTCCGCTGTGATTCTAATCAGCTTTGGTGGGGAAATAGTTCAGACATAGCAATTAACGGTGGGGGATAAAAAGAAAGAAGATGGCATCAAGAGTAATCTTGAGAGGGGAGAGGTCCTTATTTAGCTCTTCAAGTCATCCTAGGTTCTTAGTTCATAGTTTTTCAAGCTATGAGGACAGGTCTACTAATAACTTTTCATCCTTATTGCTATCTTGAATGATTATTGTTATCTTGAATGATGGTAAGATTCTTTTCATTTTCAGATTCATACTAATTACCATTATGCCTAGCAATCCACCGACTAATTTTCTTGAAATGCTATTAGGAACTATTATGACCATTTCAAAAGATAAAGTTGAGCTTATGATGGCAAGAAGAGTCTTTATATTGCTGGCCCATTACCCTTTAATTACCTCTAGAGAATTTGTTGTTAAGTTTGTAGAAGATGATAGAATTCCTTCAAGGTTCTTAGTCTCACTTTTGATCGAGTGTGTTATATACATTCATCAAATTTATATGGTGTCAACTTATTTATCTGTTGGCAAACTTGACAAATCGTTGCTGCAGAGGGAAATTCTTAACATGCATATTTGTGTTATATACAATCATTTTGTATTTTGCGGTATAATCATTGACAAACTTTCTTCATGAGTGTATAATTGATTTAATGTTAGTATAGTTGCATTCTAATAATAACACAAGTGTAGGTCAAATGGTGCTTGATTAGAAAAGTATGCTGATGAAGGTGGATCCTGATGGGGTGTTTCTTCATTCTAATAATATCACGAAGCTAGCTACAAAGAAGGCAAAGCCACCTGATGGGGTGCATAATGCTGCAATACATGATTAATTAACATGGTACCTGCAAACATGTTAGGTAATAGAAAGTAGCGACAGATGATTTAAGCACAAGCTTAATGCTGTAGTTATAATGACCTATTTCTGTAGACCACGTGCCTGGCTTCCATTTTGTTTTCTGCATTGATTTATCTACGGTATAGTGATCCTAATCCCCCTTCTCTAATATCGTGTGAAGGTGCTCGCTCCGGCTATCCACCTTTCTGTGTTTATATCTTGAAGGGCAGCTGAATAAGAGGGCAACAATGAGTAGCACATGTAAACCTCAGATTCTGGTAGAGAAGCTGACAAAACTCAATGCTTCTCAAGCTAGCATAGAGAGTATCCTTTCAATTAGTTGGCTTTTGGTGTTTATCCCAGCTACATTTTTCATTGCTGTCTTTGATGGATGAGAACCAATATTGCAAAATTTACTTTCTTTTTCAGCAACTCTACTTAATTTCGACCAAAAAATAAACTCTACTTAATCAAGAACTCTTATCCACGGATTGTTCCAGACTAATTACTTTTTCAATCTCATTGGTGTATTTTTCATATGAATAAAGCGAAAAATGTTGTTGAAACTTGGAATAAACAGCTCCATTCCTCACCACGTGATCAAAGGTTCCCTTTTCTCTATCTTGCAGAACAGTAGGCGCAAAGGTGCAGATTTTGTAATTGGTACCTTTAGTATCTAAAGGAAAATAATGAGTCACGTGAATACATGACCACTTAACAAGAAAATTTATATGCTTTCTCTACGCTTTGACCCATCCATCCGACGGGTTATGCTCTAATATGGTATTAATTTGTATGCAAATATACCGAACCAATCAAATCATGAGAACCTACCCATTTATACTATACCTTGAAAACAGTGCGGTGCGCATGGGATTGAAAAAATTTGCAAATTAGACATTTTTAAAGCATTATGAAAATAAATAAGCAAATTTTTAGAGCAATAATTTATCCCTTTGTTTCAATGTATTTCAATGTTATTTAATTCAACGTAAATAAAATATGTTGTTTGTCGTTTCTATTTATTTTAAACGTTATACTTTAATTGTGTAAATTACTCATTATATTTCTTTTTTTAAGATTGAATATTAAATTTAATATTATACCGTATTATTAAATAATGACAAGAATCAAATAATAAAATTAAATAAATAAAGATATAAATATAATATAAAGAATGTCGGTTCCAAAAATGAAGTGGGGATGTGGGTTGTGGGAGTAAAGTGAAAATGAGATTTTAAATGAGGTGGAGGAGTGAGACAATTGATGTGGGGGGTTAAGAATCCGTTTTCGGGTTCATGATTGCGGATGGCCTAAGAAATCACAAACACCCAAAATTTGTTGATGCATATTGTTATACTTGAGTCAATTCAAACTGAGGTCATGGATTAAGTTAATATTATATGTGGGTGTAATTAAGTTAATAAATGGGAGAGTAATTTTTATTTGATAAAGAAGTAGACTAAGATATGTTTTATAATTGATTCGGGTTGATGTCGAGAATTTTTACTTTCTCATTCTGCCCTAGGGAGAAGCTAAACTGAATAAATTATTTCCGTCAATAAAATTAAGAAACTTCCTATAATTTAATACATAGTTGATTTATATTTTTGTTAAGAACTTTCTTGAAGGAGATTTTTAATGAAGATTGAGTACGATTAGATTACACAAATCTTACTTTTTTTAATTTAAAAATAAAAATTAAAGACAAAACAGTACAAGGGGCCCATACACCCAATTATATTATGTAGCATACACACTTAGGGTTTTGCAATTCAATCCGATGATTTTTTCATTCTACTCCAATTCGAAAGACATACTAGAGTTGTTTGAATTATATTTTTACTTCTAAACCAAAATACATAAAGTGAAAATAATATTATCTAACATGTGCAAATCAAATGTTTTTTGAATAATATAGAAAATAATACGTTCAAGGTAAATATTTTAAAGATTATTCTCTTACTAATATATAAATATATATAATTTATTTCTCAAGACCTATAAGAAAAATCTATTAATGAAGTTCATATAAATGAAATATATATATATGCTCATAAAAAATAACTTATATGGAAAAAAGACAATACTAGCGCAATTAATGCTATGGAGTTTGTACGAATTTATATAGTTTTCTTTCCCTCTTCATAACAAGTTAATAAAATTCATAACATAAGTTTATTATATCATCACCCATTAATTGTCCTATGCAACCAATTCTAAAAATTAAACCGTTTTGTAATTAATTTGGTGATCAACCAATTTTAGCGGTTTATTTTGTCTGGCTTTGTTTTAGCTGTTTAGTCATCTAAACCACTTACGTTACACATTTGCTCAAATACATAAAAGTTGTATTGATAAACCGTGAACCCCCATTAAACCAGAAACGTTTGACCTTCCTCCCCTGTGCAAAAACGTTCAAACATTCATACACCTGGTGCAATTAAATTGAGAAACGGGTTCTCCCAATTTCTCCAACTCCCACTTCTCCGTCGGCCACCACTTCTGAGACTCCTCCTCCACTCGCTTCTCCGGCTCCCTCAAGCCCGGATCTCGCAAGATCTCCCCCAACGACGCCGCCGCCGACCGCCGAAAACTTCAGAAGCCTTACAAGAAGTGCAACATCATGAAATTTTTTCCAAAGTAGGCAGTTTTAAAATTTTTATTCTGAAAATAGGCACGGATGAAAATTTATTCCGAGGATAGGCACTTTTAGGTTCGGAGACGCTGGCAGGGACAGCGTCTTTCGCTTTTTTTTCCTCGGGATAAAGACGCTGGCCCGGCCAGCGTCTTTCATTATTTTAATATTTTTTTCAAAATTAAAATAATATTATTAAAATAATATTTAAAAAATTAAAAAATAATAATAAAATAATGAAAGAAGCTGGCTGGGCCAGCGTCTTTCATTATTTTATTATTATTTTTTAATATTATTATAATAATCATTAAAAATTTTAAAATTTTGACCTTAGATCGACCCGAACCCACACAATAACCTATCAAGATCCGACCCGACTTGACTTGTTTTAATGATTAATGATTATTAAATAATATTAAATAATGTCAAGAATCCACCCGACTTGACCTGTAACCCGATTGACCCGAACCCACACTCAACCTGAACCCGAACCGGAATCCACCTGACCCGACCCGTTTAACACCTCTAAAATATATATATATAAGATATACACAAGTTAAGTTTTTATAACGAGGAATATAATCGAACGAGATAACGTCTTTTGATCAGTAAGTATACCGGTCTTTCCCTTAAACCATAACAAAAGAAAACTACAAAATTTTATTAAATCATTTGGGCAAATAATTTAAATTAATTCATTTTAATTTTATTAAAATAATATTAAAAAATAATAAAATAATAATAAAATAATGAAAGACGCTGGCTGGGCCAGCGTCTTTAACAGAAAGACGCTGTCCCAGCCAGCGTCTTTCATAATTTTATTATTATTTTATTATTTTTTAATATTATTTTAATAATATTATTTTAATTTTGGAAAAAAAATAAAATAATGAAAGACGCTGGCCGGGCCAGCGTCTTTATCCTGAGGCACAGAAAAGCGAAAGACGCTATCCCAGCCAGCGTCTCCGAATCTAAAAGTACCTATTCTCAGAATAAATTTTCATCCGTGTCTATTTTCAGAATAAAAATTTTAAAATTGCCTACTTTGAAAAAAAATTCCAACATCATCGAGGAGGAAGGCTTCTTGGAAGACGAAGACTACAAGAAGCCCCTCCCTCGCCGCTGCTACTTCCTCACCTTCGTCCTCGGCTTCTTCATCCCATTCACCTTCTTCTCCCTCATCCTCTAGGCTGCCACTCGCCCTCAGAAGCCCAAGGTCACCGTCAAGGTACGCCAATTCGCCTCAATTCCTCTTTGTATTTGAAATCCACCGCCGAATTTCGCTAAGAAAGAGGCGGGGTAGGTGGCCATTGTAATTTGTTGTACAAAACCGTCAAGGTATGACAACTGTAGATGGTGCATTTTGTTGGAGTGTGTTTGATCGTGTATTGTGTGACCTTTTTATCATGTTGTTGCTCACCAAATGAAGACAATTTGCAGTGGCAGCCAGGAGGAGTTCTTAGACGTAGCTATGGTATGCGATCTTGAAGGACGACCAACTACTTGAGAGTTATGGTATGCGATCTCGCCACTATTGCGGTTTCAATTTATGTGCTTTCTGTTTGCATTGGGATTTCTACGGTATTAGGGTTTCATGTAGGAACATCGCTTGATGAATTGTTGAAATTTGGGGTCAAATTAGTTTTTTATTGTCAATTGGTGTGAAATCAAACAGTATTGCTTTCTCTTTCAACTGATGATTTGGTTTAATGTTTGAATGAGAAGGGTTAATCAATTGGTAGATTTGATTCCGCTTCTGACTTTGTTGTCTCCATATTTGGGTTATTCGAATCGTATGCTAGGTTGCTATTTTCAAGAGCATTAAATGGCAACGGCATCAAGGATATGCCATTATCATTTGAAATTACAAAAACTATTTCGTGTTGGAGAAACTACTATTAAGAGGTAAAATAGCTTTATAATCTTTTTAGATTTTGGGTGCTTATCACATATTACAACTTTTTCTAAATGCTCATATATGCAAATTAACTTTCTTTTGCAGGTCTTGATATCAAAATCCGTGTTCAAATGACTTCTATTCATACAAGAGTGAGGTTAGTTTATTGTATTGATGTAAGTAATGTGGAGAAGCCTGATGAGGAAGAAGGAGGATAGTTTCTTGCTTTAAATTGGATTTTGCTTTTATTTTATTTTTGATAATTTAGGTATGTACTGTACTTTTGTATATATATGATTTTTTAATTGGTAGGATACATACATACATATATATATATTTCGACCAAAAAAAAACATACATATATATATATATATATTGTGATGGATGGATAAAAATGAATCTTCAAATTTTTGGTGGTTGCTCCAAAAGCATCGATGATTTGTCATCCAATTGATTAAACTTATTTCTAGAGCTTTGCATTTTTAAGATGGTATAGAAAGGGTCTTATTGTTTGTGTTTGGGCATCCCTATATTCCATGACCAGGTTAAAACGGCTACCTTGATCATGTTATTGAGAAGATGAATGCGCGTCTGAAGGGTTGACAGGGTCGGTTTCCTAAAAATCGTGTCAATATTTGACAAATAAATTATCAGGATTTGTTCTGACATAGTATGATGCCAATTTTTAGGAAATGAATAAGGCCATTGTGCACTATGCAAGGAAAAGAACGAGTGAAATCTTGATGTATTTATGAGTTACCGAATAGTTGTAATATAGTGGATTGGTTTCCCAATTTATGCCGTGTAACTTTCCATTTGCACAATTGAAAAAATGAATAGATTTAATGATAATATCTATGAGTTACCAAATGGGTTGTGTCTTTGTACAATCTTATATTCAAAGAAAAAATATATTCTTGCATAAATAAATACGATGTGAAGTAAAAAAAAACTGACAGGACACACTACAACTGTTTTAGTTATATTTCTACATATAAATCAAACTACAAAAAGTACATATAAAAATAATATTGGCCCGTGCGGTACGCACGGGGCCAACATACTAACAAGTGAGAATTCTTTCTTTCCGAAAAGGCTTAAGACGCACTATAACTCTATCAAATGTGTTTCTACATTTAAATCAATTTATATGAAGGCCATATAAAAAGGGCGCTGCCCCGTGCCGTAGGCACGGGCCGGAAATACTAGTTCAATATATAGATACGTAAATTGTTAAACAATTAAGGAAATGTAGTAATTGCAAATGCTATGATGACAATTTCCAATTGGCTGATTGTCTTTTATAGTTATACTAGAGCGTAAATTTACGTTGTGTTGTTTTATAATGTGCGAACAATAGTTTTTTAGGAGTTTTGTCAATTCTAGAAAAAACAGGATCGTGTATAGAGGACATGTATATTATGAGAAATTTTTATTTAATTAATATGTTCTTAATGATAGAATAAAACTCTCAATTTGAGCAAACTATGTTCATAAATATGATAGAATAAAACTCTCATTTGCACTGGAAAACTTTACACTGTATTCCTCTTCCTCCAATGTGTTCTTATCATGTGGATTTAGTGAAACCAATTTTATGCCTTAGCATCCACAAGTGTTACAATTGGAACCTATCTTATGAGCATTAAGAAAATGTGAAAACCCAAAATTGGATCATATCTCACATTCTTGCAATAGTATTGGAACAAACAATAAACAAAATATTACAGGCGGTTCTTAATCACCTTCACATTTGGACAAAGTACCATTCTTTGCCTTACATTTGGATAATTCCATCGTTGTGATTGGGACATTTCAGCCAATTCTTTCTAATCTACTTACCAATGTTGTTTAAACGCTCGAATGGATACCTTGAGCTTCAGCAACTAACTCAGCAGGAGGCTGTTCTCCACGCACTCTAGCTCGGTCAATTGCATCGCTTCAACCAGCTCCCAATCACAAACAACCAAAAGTGTCTGTCAAGTCATGCAATCACGCAGGTTAAGGATATTATATTGACAGTTATGTTAATTTGTCACACTCTTTATTTCTCCTACTCAGTTGTAGCATGCCATTTATATAATTAACCTGAGATATTGCTTCAGTTTTTTTTTTACCCAATCCAAGATATCAACAAATAGAGTTCTTTAGACATTCTTCCTGCACAAAAGAAGGCGATTGGTGTTACAAAGTTGAATAGAGTCCATCAGGAACACATCAGTTACAATATGTATATTGATCCATTCACAAGAATGTATATGAATGAATAGATATCAAATATCCAAGCTACTAAGTAGGGTTGAGCAAAGTTATCCGATCCGCCGATCCGATCCGGAAAATCCGCCGATCCGATCCGACAATATCCGCATCCAAAATGATCCGTTCAAAATTGATCCGTATCCGGTCCGATCCGCTATTTTTCCTGGATATTTGGACCGGATATGGATAGAGGTTTTGAGTTTTTCGGATATCCGAAAATATCCGAAATATATATATATATATAATATGTTTGTAGAAAGTGAAAATAAATTACTATTAGGTAAAAACCCTAAACTTACCTTTACCACTTTCTTAGTTCTTACCGCAGGTTAATACTAATTAAGTAATTATAGCTTAAGCTCGATAATAATTTTGACTTTGAATTTGAATATAGCTTAAGCATGTTAGCATTAATTATTGTTTATAACGTTACATTTTGAATTTCATATAATGTTTTATACAGTAGTTAGTTAGATTTTTGGACATGAATATTATATAAAAGTATACTACATTTTTTTGCTTGAAAATTAAAATGGATAGTTTGGATATCCGGCTCTGGATATCCGATCCAATCGGATAATTTTTAGCGGATATCCGGCCGGATACGGATCGGGCTTTTTGCAAAATAAATTTTCGGATATCCGGGTTTTCGGATCGGATCGGATCGAATCGGATAATCTGAAAGCTCAGCCCTACTACTAAGAGAAAGAGCCAAAACAGCAGATAATCAACAGTAGAAAAACCAGGAATGTTCAATTGACCTTTCTACACTTCTAGCATCCATCAAAGCCAAGTTTTGAATCAAGCAAAATCTCTCTAGCAACAACACCAGCTATTGAATCTCATACTCACATAAAACACAGACAAATTCGAGCTAATCCAAATTTGAATTCCAGAATGCAAAATTCTTCAATTCAATCAACATTCGAGGCAACAAAGAGGTCAATCGATCAATCAACCAACCAGAAGAATCAATCAATCAAAAAATTGCAAAATCAACGGAAAACAAAATTAGGTATTCGAAATGGAGAGAGAGAGAGATGGAAAGGCGAATTACGGCCGGCGTTGTCCTCGGCCATACAGAGAGCAGTGAGGCCGTCGAATTGCTTGACATGGGAAACGAAACAAAGATGAACGGAAGTACAACTACATCAAGGGCATATATATGGAAACGAAGAAGGCGGGCACTTGTAAAGCCTGTGAACTGAAATTGGCCAGTAATGGAGATACCTGAAGGGGAAAATCGTAACCGATGGAAAACGCTAAGCAAAGAGGTGGGTCAGAGGACGAAGCGGCACCGAGTAGCCAATCCCATCCAGGGTGAGGCGGAGATGCAATAAGAGAGGGGAGGCCAAACAATTGAGAAGGCCACACACAATTAATACAGTAATTGGCGAAAAGGAATTGGAAAGAAGTAATTGAAAGAAGTCATTTAAGGAACGACATTTAAGCAATTGGCAAAGTCGCATTTTTCTATACATTAAGATTGTAAAACATTTTGTATATAATAAATATAAAAAAAATAAGATGGGGAAATTGAGCATACAAAACAAAAAAGTATTGTTCTTAAGCATGGTTTTTATCCTTTTATATAAGAAGGGAAGATAAGTTCATATTTAGCAAATGTGGAGTATAAGATAGAGTTTGGATCACATACGGAATAAAGGTTAAATGCAAATATCCGACAAATAAAAGAGTATCATAAAACATCAAGCTTGTATCGGAAATAATTAAAGTGTACTCGTGAATGACATTACTATGATGTACTGTATTGTGTAACATTAAAAGTGCATTGTAAAGCGTAAAAAGTGCATTCCTAATGAACTGCATCCAACAATTAGTGATCCACATCATATTATACGTAACCCATATAATGCACCTGATCCACACTCGTATAAGGTAGGCCACCTTTACTTTTTATTCTTGACCTTAGAACTGTTTTTCATGTGATCCAAAATCTAAATGTAACGATTTGTGGCTTTTTTGGGTCAAAATCGAAATATATCTCAGCTTAATTACAATAAGAGCAATTTGTATAACAGTATAACTAATTGCACATAAATGACATTACTATGATGTACTGTATAGCAGTATAACTAATTGCAATAAGAGTAAGTGTCAGCCTAATTACATGACTAGCGATAATAGTGTTGTCAATAGAAAAGATAAAGACAAACGTACAACAAATTGAATACCTCTAGAGATGGGCCGAGCAGCCCGCTATAGCATAAGACTAATTGGGCTTCGACTGCACACATTCTGTAACCGTTGGCGGGAAAATAAGTAACCGTTTTTCAAACCGCCCATCACAATACGGAGTTCTATAAACCCGGCTGTGGATTTCCAGCCACAATTTGAGGAGCATTGGCTCAGCCACGTACATTGCTTAAAAAAGCCTATCGAACCGAAGAGCCCGAACCGACCGATCAAAATCCATGGAATACAAGTGGGGGCATGGCTCTAAGATCGTGTTCGCGTTGGTGATGGCAATAAGCCTCCTCGGCCCGCTCATGATGGGCCTCAGGTCTACTGAGCCTCCGGTCACACCAATCCTGATGGGCCCAGGTCTCTCAATAAAAGCACCAATTGATACAAACTACTCGGGTCTGTACCAAAGGAATCGGTCGGAACAAGGACAAGAGGTAATACGAGGCTCCGGAAGAAGGGAAGAATGGCCGACGGCCAAGGGAGAGGTAGACGAGATAGGATTAGAGAGAGTTTAGGGATAAAGAGATATTGATTGATTGAATTCCAAATAAAAGGATTAAAAGATATATATATAGCTGAATAATAAAACCCTAATGCTAATCCTAACAATCCAACAAGTGACTCATTAAATCAACTAAATATAATAATAATAACGTATCAGTCGTGCTCGTCGAGCTTTACGTGTTCCTCCGTGTCAACACCTGGTGTTTGTACGTGGTCGTTATTTGTACTCTTCCTCAGCAAGTCCACCCCCTAGGTGCGACCGTGCGAGATTGTTATGCAAAATTTATACTCATCAATAAATAAATGGAGTGGGGCAATTTTATTATAAATCTCTACCGATTTAAGCGATCGGTTCCAGTTCATCAAACGCAGATTCGATGGGGCGAAGGTATCCCTCTAGGTGACGGTATTGTGGGCAATCCGGAGGGCCCGGAATGCTCGAGTCTTCAAGGGCGTATGTGCTACCCCGGATCAGATTCGTGAAGAGGCTTTGAAGTTATGTGCTGATCTCAAGAGTGCCGAGGGACAGATCCGACAAGTCTGCTCTGTTGCTCTTGGGATTTGTCGTTGGCAGGTTCCTCCAGAGGGCCTGATAAAAATCAACACGGATGCGGCAGTTCATTTAGATGGCGACTATCGGATCGGCTTCATTGCAAGGGATCACTCGGGGGAGATTTGCGCTGCTGGCTCTCGTTCGATTCAGGCCACTACAAATGTTGAATTGTCTGAGGCGGAAACAACTCTTTGGGCGGTCTCTGTTGCTTTGGACGCTGATATGACTCACCTCATCTTTGAATCTGATTGCCTGAATTTTATCACAAAGATGATCAGGGGAGTGCTTGTAAGAGGCCAGCTTGGCACGGTTTTATCATGATTGAGGCAGCTGTGTGGGACGCTTCTCTATTGCAAATGGGTCCATGTGCGTCGCACGGAAAATATGGCAGCCCATCTTCTGGATCCAAATCTTCTGTCCCACTCCCGTGTCCCATAGTACGTCCCCTTCTCTCTTATTGGTCGGAATTGCCAAATTGCACCAGTACGTCCCCATCTTCTTGCATCTTCTTCTTTTAAGTTTCTTGTTGTTGACAATTGTTCTGGTTTTTGTTCTTCTGAACTTCTTGATGTTTGTTCAAACGATTTAACTGAGCAATGAATTATATTTTGTGCTAAAAAAAAGTATTATTTGTAATTTTGTAGCCGTGTGCATGGATTAGTCTTTTCATGTTGAACTCGTTACATTGAAGGAATCGTTCAAATGATCAACTCGTAACAAGTTGTAATGATAGGGCAATATTTGTAATAATGGAAAACTATGGGGCTAGTGGGATAATTAATAGCAAAGAGATTATAAGTGGAATGTATACTCTCTGGGAAAGACATCGATGAATGAATGAAATTTACTATCTTCTTCTCTCTAGTTACTTTCTTCTCTGCTCTTCTTCTTCACCTCTCTAATTCATCTTTCCTTCCTAATCTTCTTCCTTAATTCTTCTCTAATTTGTTCGGTCGTAACAAATTGGTATCAGAGCTCAGATCCTAAATTCATGGCGGAAAGAAAATTTGTGCAGTTTGATCGTACCGACCAAAAGCTCGACAAGATCGTGGAGCAATGTCAAGAATTGGAGAGCTTAATAGAGAATTTCATGGCTACCAGGGGAATTGCTTCCAAGCCCGCTCAAACAAGGGATCCAAATCAGCCGGTCGTGTTCCTTGAGCCGAGTTGTTCTTGGAAAGCAACTTCAAAGGTAACGCACACAAGGTGTTCGACGGAATGCCCAGTAAAGATTTCGGGCCTTTTCCATCCGAAATGCAAAGAATTCGACCAATGGTGGTTAATGAAGATGCTACAAGGTTCAACCTCGAAAACCCATTTGATAATCAGGTTCTTGAACGTACTCTACTTGTTAAAATTCACCATGAAGATTTTCCAATTTCTTGTAGAGAATTGGATTTGGTGTTTCAAGATGTGGGTTTTTAGAGACCTTAGAAAAATTCAGCCCGGGAAGTGAGTTCCATTCTATGATTTGCTTTCAAAATAAATAATCCACACTTGAGGCATTCAATTCTCTAAATGGAAGGAATATATATATTGGGTGCTGTGACATGGAAATATTTTTTGGAAATACATTCAGTCAAGAACGAAAAGTTTCGAAGGTGATTAAGTTGGACTCTGAGGTGTCCATGAACGGGTCTTCTAGGAAGATGAACGGTATTGAGGAACACACAAGAGCATTATATGAGCTAGAAACTGAAGGAATTGAAAAACGTCGTGTGGCAAGCGAAACCTAGAGCCTGAAAGTTGACAAGGGCATGGAAGAAACTCAATTGCCTGACACAAGTTTGAGAGGAAATTATGGGTATGTAGAAGTTATAGTCCTTGAAGTTGTAGCATCTGTGAAAAGGGTTGAATTTGCTACAACACTTGACATTGTATCATTTGAGGGAAAGTAAGGATTGGTTGATGAATCATCTGACTCCCTTGAAATTAGGTTGCAAGATTCCGAAGGAAATTCGTTTGAGTTCTTGGAAAATTCAGGTGTAGAGGTGTGTGAAACCAATGGTTGTGCTGAAATACTGGTTTCCGTTCCAGATTGGATCCTCAAGGATGATGGAAAAGGTGCACACCTTGTTTTCCCTGATGTGTACTGTCTACTGCCTTCTGATCAAGGCCAACCAAATATAGTGGTGTTTGATGAGCTGTAGTTTGTTGGGTTTAGAGAATTAAGTGTTGATGTGTATTGTGCTAGGAAGTGGATATTGAAGGCTGATAATAATGCTCAACAGGTTGGGTTGTGTGCTTTGGGGAAGAACTTGAAGATTATGCACATATTTTTCTTGGTGTTTTCCCTGGCGTCAGCCATTTGCAAACAATTAAGATTGCATGGTTTGTGTTTGATCCGGGCATTGAGTCGTCTAAAGATGGGGCTTGGCTGAGAATCACTTGATGAATGTTGCAAAGTGAAGACATGTGATGGGCTCATCTCTTTGGAAATTTTGGACACAGGTTTCACTTGGAAATTTTGCAGATTGGTTTGTTGTAGGAAATTCTTGCAAAGGGATGATGCTGATGTTACATTGGCAATTTGATGGACTGAATGTGGTTCTTGACCCGAGTGGTATTGACTGTCCAAGGTTGAAGTGACAACTAGGTACAAAGGAAGTGAATCTTTGATTGTGCAGCAGCTGTTAGCCCAAGAGTGGATCTACTTCAAATTTTATTTTTTTGATTGGTTGATGGGATGGAGGAAGTTGCTAGATGAAGAAGTAATTTGGAAGTTGCAACTCTCCAATTTCAAGTGCTTTGATCCCAGTGGAATGAATTGCTCAAGATTTGGTTATATGGTCTGCAATTTGTTCACAATTGGTGGATATGCAAGTAGTAGGATGATCACAGACTATGTTGAGATTTAGAAGCTTATATTTGGCTTTCTTGACTATACTAGTGCCAACTATGTGTTCAAACTGAGAATGGAAACAATTGCCAAATTTCTACACTTGTACTTCCTATGATGCAGTAGCTTCTATCTTTTGCATATTTTTTCTTATTGCATATATGTTGGAAAAGTTTTGAGGACAAAGCTTCTTAAGGAGGGGGTATTGTAATGATAGAGCAATATTTGTAATAATGGAAAACTATGGGGCTAGTGGCATAATTTGTAGCAAAGAGATTATAAGTGGATTGTGTACTCTTTGGGAAAGACATCGATGAATGAATGAAATTTACTATCTTCTTCTCTCTAGTTACTTTCTTCTCTGCTCTTCTTCTTCACCTCTCTAATTCATCTTTCCTTCCTAATCTTCTTCCCTTAATTCTTCTCTAATTCGTTCGGGTCGTAACACAAGTGCATGCAAACGATCACGTATTAACTGCGACAACTATAATCACTTTTTTTGGTCGAAGACAACTATAATTACTTTGGTTTAACACATTACGCATTAAAATCCCAAACTTAAAAAAATGACATTACGCACATATATAACTGGGATTGCATAATAGCCGTATGAACATGTGAATAAATAAAAATACCAAAAGCCCAACTAAAAATGCAAATATAAGATTAATTATCAGATTTCCTGTTGTAAAGAGTTGGATTAGTCAACTAAATTGGATCAGTCATTGAAAATTCTCTAGATTAGAATGACATAAGCAACAAATTTAAATTTGATTCTAGATTAAAACAATAATATAAAACAACATATGTCAATTCCAAATAAATATATACCTAATTAATTTTACTATGTACTATATTGAAATTATATCACGACTATTTGGCATTGATCTGGAGCAGTACATGTTTCTCTTTTTGCAGAAGTTTCTCATTATTAGAGGTAGGTTCTAATAAAACAACTATTATAGTGATATATAGTGGATAAATATAGAGCGTTGGATCTAAATATAATAAACGGACGAGTTTTAATCTTGAAATTATAGGAGAAAGAAAAATCAGCATAATATCGTAATTATAGCTAGGGAGTTGAAATTACATTACCTATATGCATGATATAACACGTTATATGCATGATTTTAATACGTTATATGCATTATATAAGTGTTAGATGCATGATGTTTTATTAGTTATACACATGAATAATACAAATCCCGAAGTTATAGGAGTTGAAATTACGTAATCTATACATATGCATGATATAACACTTTACATGCATTAGTTTAATACGTTATATCGATTATATGCATGATCATGCTTATGACGTATTATAATAATGCATATGACATGTTATAAGAATGCATATACGCGCGCACGTAATTTTTGGTTTTCTATAATTACGGGATATTCTAAATCTTCTATCTTTGAAATTAAAGCAGGTTAATCTATTATATTTAGATTCAATGGTCTATAATTATCCACTGTGTATCACTATAATTAACATATTGTATTAATAGAACCTAAATCAAGTAAGATGCTTTGACAAAAAAAAATCAAGAGAATTAGAGAAATGCAAGACTTGTGTCAAAAAAGTTTTGTTTGTATCTATTTCCGGCATGTTTGGATAGTTTTTTTTTTTGGTTGAATGTTTGTATTATTGTATAGTTTAATTAAATGCATTATACCATGTTTATCTAACTTACAAACGAACCCAATGAGTGATCGAGGTGCTATGTCATATTAAAATTTCCTTACAGACCATGAATTATTTGCTCAATAAACAATCAAAAAGAGAATTTCCAATGACTGATCCAACTTGGTTGGCTTTATTAGTTAGGTAACATTGCATTATGATTTATAATAATGAGCATCAAAAAGATCTTAAAGCATTGTATTTGTAGTTGCTTGGTGAAGGTTGGTGGCAAAGTGGGCTGTCCAAGACTCCAAGTGGACCAAGTCCAACCATGCACATAATGATACTATGACGTTAATTCCTGTCAGTGAGGTCTGAATATCCAAATTATGTCACTACATCCTATACTATTACAATCATATGTATGATATGTGCTTCTTTTAAATTAGAGATTGCATTTTCTACCTTAATGAATACAAGGTTAAAATTTTGGACTGTATCTTAGCAGAAGTACTCAAATATATTATATAGTATGATTTTACCCGAGAATGATATCTTAATTAATAGAGAAAGCAGAATGAATCTCCATGACTCGTCAGATAAGTGGATTCGTCCGGGTACTCTTTTTTTACCTTCTAAATGCAAATTTCAAAATATGATTGTATAGTCTCGTCTAAAATGATTGTGCATTTTCATTTATCATGATTGTCCATGACAATATTAAAAACTATGTATACATTTTCACCAAGTTTCCACTATATTATATGTGAAAAAAAAAACATACATAATTGTTAATGTTCCTCGAATCTGAATCTTATCGCACGCTACACTATATTTTCTGTTTTTGGGCATGTTGCAATTTGTTTTGGGTCTAAGACCCATAATTGTAACTAGGGATTCTTGAGTCATTATATAAGCTATCGAAATACCTAGAGCTCTGTAATCCGAATTCAGTCTTCCATAATAATATACTGTTTCTCTGCCCGTGGACGTAGGTAACACATTGTTATCGAACCACGTAAATCAGTGTGTGTTGTCCTTGTTTATTGTTCTCGTTTGATCTCTCGTTACAACAATAATGATATAAGGGCATGCACGTCGTGTTAAGTGTAACTATACATTCATGTTAAGTAAAAAGGCATAGTCATGTGATATGGAAATATAAATCATTTGCCAACACATTTGCTACACAAGAACTTGTACAATTGTACTATGTGAAATTCATGTTTTTTAAAAATGCACGCTCATGTTATTTGAAAAGGTACAATTCATTCTTCATATTTTTGCACACTCACATAAAAAAGAGCACACACAATAAAATAAAAAAGAAAATACATACAAGTATGTATTAAAGATACAATAATATTATTCGAAAAAACACATTCATGTTTAGTGAAAAAATATGGTTATTCCCAACATATTTTGTACCCTCATCACACACGCACATGAAAAGAATCACATATATGATATAGAGTATCACAATCATTTTATTTGAAAAATCACAGTCAAATTAAGTAAAAACATATAATCATTCATCACATCTTTCATCCTCGAAAATAGAAAAACATTTTTTTTGCACGTGTATATGATCTGACGTTTAAGACAATATAATAAAAAAGATAGGTTTCATTCTCATTCTCTTTTTAGATTTTACTAGCTTCTCCGTCGTACCAATTAAGTTAACGAGAACTTATTAGTTACTAGCTACTGCGCTTGTCGCATCAGCTCACTGGTTGAGCACTCATGGTAGTACCATGAGGTCTCGGGTTCGAGACTCCAGGGCGGCGGTTTGCCCTATTTCCTTTAGAGCTGGTTAGTAACCAGTTCTCATCCCTTGTGGATGCTCTAGGCGAGCCCAAGTAGTACTTGCGGTGACCCTAATTCTTACCTTATCAAAAAAAAAAAAAAAATTAGTTACTAGCTACTACGGAGTATATTGCAAATATTTATTTCCCTCTTCTTTACATAGTGGCAACTGGCAAGCTCACTCAATCACTAATGACTTAGAAGTTAGAACCCCACTACAAGAAATAACACTTATTTCTCTAAATATATTAATAGATATTAAATTATAAATATGGTTGTCAAAATGTTGGTACAAATAATTTAGAAACCCAAACAAACAGGGACGGACCCAGAATTCCAAAATAGGGTGGGGTAATTATCATCAAATAATTTGGATAGGCTAAATTACTTTAATTTAACTAGTTTACTATTAAAATTACCTTATTTTTTTATTTTTTATTTAATTTACCATCTTTTTTATTTTTTTCTATTTTTTTAGGGTGGGCTGGAGCCTACCCCAGCCCACCGCTGGGTCTGTGCATGCAAGCAAAGGTGGGTTTTTTTTACCAATTATCACTATCATGTACTCTGGGTTTGGGACATAATTTGTACCACTTTGGCAGTTGTTATTATAAAATCTCAATTTTCAAAGCTAGATTAGTCAGGAATTTAAACTCAATCAGATTCGAGTCAATCAAAGATTTGATTTACCTAATTTTTTTATCGGTATGGCTGGATTTATTGGATCGGGTCTACAAGTTGGTACATGTTGTACTACGTACTTATTACCGACAACAACTAACTTTTAGTTAATCGAGTATGTCAAAGTCGGTACGTACATAGTGACATATTTCCTTTACACATTGGTTTTTTGAGCCTGCCAGCCTTAGATAGGAATCTGACATCTCACATAGATACGACCTTTTACATCTCAATGATCTCATGTACTACGTACCCGTCAGGCCCGGCTCAATTGGGGGGCCATGGAGGGCGACCGCTTAGGGCTCCCAGATTATAGAGGCCCCATGTATAAAATTAGTACAAGTAACATTAGGCCCATTCAAATTAAAAAAAAAGGCCTATGATTACATATACTAGTAAAATTGCAGCCATGAGAAAAGAAACCTTGGAATGTAAAGAGGCCCATGAAAAAAGAAACCTTGGAATGTAAAGAGGCCCATGAGAAAAGAAACCTTGAAATAATTAGTACTAGTAAAAGAAACCACAAATTATAGAGACCCATCTAGAAAATTAGTACTAGTAAAAAAAAGGCTTCCTTTATACATGTACTTAATTTCAATTTTACTAGTACTAATAATTATTGGGAAGCATTGGAACTTCAAGCTTCCCAGTTGCTATTTTGATGATTGGTTAGTTTCAAGGTTTCTTTTCTCATATATAGATGTACTTGTAATTTCAATTTTACTCATTCTTTTTCTTCATCCCACCAAAAAAAACTCATTATTTTTCTTCAACATCTATATACTGATTTCACAAATCACAAGTTGTAGGAACAGGAAGCCCAAAGCCCACTGCTCACCGGCACCAAGCCACCACTCAGTCGTCGCCCGCGGGCGAAAGCTTCGGCGGCTCTGCAGACCAACGAGGTGACGACTCACTGGCGGCGACTCTCGACCCTTTCAATTGGATCGCGACGCCCACGCCAACTCGCACACTATGTTAAGGGCCCCAAAATTTTGTCTCGCCCTAAGGCCCCTGAAATGATTGAGACGGCCCTGGTACCCGTATTTGTTTTTTTTTAAATGAGAAATTGGACGGAAAAATCACGAGGTTTTATAAATTTTGTATACTCCGTATTATATAAGGTATTTTGAAATACTGTGTAGTAACCTTAAAATTCTATGCATTTTATATGATAGTCTAAATGTACTATAAATTACTAAAAGTATTTAATATGTAGCCACATTATTTTGTTTAATTGAATAAAAGATCCATATTTTATATAAATGTCTTGAAAGTTATATAAAATTTGTATTTTTTATAAAACTACATATTCTCAACTTATATAGTAAAACAATACCTTTTTAAAGTCTGAAAGCACACGTCATTTCAAAATATTTTCCACCATTTTTATTTATCTAAAAACATATAAGCATGTAAGTTTTATAAAAAAACACTATAGAAATTGGTTGTCTTCAAGCAAGGACAATGTCTTCAAGCATGGAGTTGATTGTCTCATTAACATACTTGTAATTTGTAAATGGAAGGGGAGTCTATCTCGGCCCGTTGAGACTCTCGATTGACAACCAGACTAGCCTTGTACCGCTCAATCGTTAAGACCTAAATTGGATGGGAAAAAGAGCTCAAAGCAAGAGCCAAAAGTGATTGGAAGAGGTTGGAGGTAGTTGGGTTTGTGGAGGATATAAGAGGTGTCATCTTAGCAAAGTGAATGATTGTAATAACCGCTACTTTTATAAGATATTATACAATATATTCTTATGAATTCGTTTTTGGTATCGACGAATTTAAAGTTTTCAAGAAAGCATATTATTCGTTAAATATAATTTAAAAATAGAAAATGGAGGTTTATAGTCCGAAGATAAAATTAAGTATTTTCACTCATAAGTAATTCATAAGTCTAGTGATTATAAGAAGAAAAGAAATAATAATAATAAAAATAAAAGAAATGTAATTTGAGAAGATTGATATTACTAATTAGCAATAATTAATTAAATCGGATTAATTGCTATAAAATCTAATCAAGTGCTAATCTAATTATAATGGGCCAAAATTAAAAATAAGAGGATGGAGAAGGTGGAATTAGAACCCCTAACCTCTCCTACCCACTCCCCATCCTTCTTCCAACTAGACTATGAGAACCTTCTGTCCATTAAAGGAACTGATTTAGTTTAAACCCAACTATCTCCCCCAAAATCCAAACTACATCTCGTGACTTCGGGTCGTACACGCTAGTATCACTTCAGTCAAGCTTTGTGGCAGCCGGAAATCCGGGGGAGCAAGCTCCTTACCCCTACTCTGCATCCACTCCCCTGCGTACGAAATTGGGCAAAAATCTGCCTATAAGTGGGGTTGTCAAGAAACTTCAATTCACATCTTCAACTCCATCTTCCTTTTCTCTCAATAACCCCTGAGCATCTGAAAACCTTCAATCATCAATCCCAGTCCGAAAATCTGTCCAAAACGCCCAAAACTCCATTGTCAAAAATCTGATTTTCAGCCCTTGTTTTTGGACGGGAATTTCTGTCCGCGGCCCGCCTCCTCGTCGCCGGAAGCCGTTGTCCGCCCTGCTCGTCGTCGCCGGAGTCCGCCAGGAGCCGCGTCGTCGTCGGTCGCCGAAGTCGCACACGTCGCGTTGCTGAGTCGGGCCATTGTTTTGCTGCTGATTGAATTGTTATTACGTAAAAGAAAAAAAAAGGGAAGGAAGGAGGCAAGCTGGCAAGCTGCGTGCCACACAAAAAGAAAAGGTGGGCTTTTCCCCTTAAATTTTTGTCAAGGGTTAATTAGGCCCACTAAACTATTTTTTTTTAATTAAAAAGTCCATTAGTCCAATTAATTAGAAGAAACATATTAAAATGGGTTTAATGGCATTTTTATACTAAGGAGTGATGTTAAATAAATTTAAAAGCCAATACCCCTTTAAAATAACTATTTTTATGAAGTGATAAAATTTATTAAGTTGATTAAAGGTATTTTTGTACCCATGTAGTTAAGCAAATCTCTTTATAAGATAAGCTTGAACCTTTTTCTTAATGGGGACTATTATTGTCAAAATACTATTTTATTGTGATGGGTGAATCTTAATTAAGTACTTATTTTATTTCTTTGGGAAGCGTATTTATAAATAAATTTTATGAAGGATGTTCGTAAACCGATGATTTTACAAAAATCCTAAACTCGCTTCTAACACTCTAATAAGCCGAAAACGTAGATTTATAAACTAACAATTCGAGGAGTTCCTAGACTAAGAAATAAATTAAATATTAATTTATTTCGCTATCCTTCCGTGCCTCGAATTAGGTTGAGCTTCTAGGAGCGCTCGTTCAGATTCCGTCTTCGTATCGACTTAACTCTCGAGAATCGAAGGCAAGTGGATGGTTCTCCCTTCGTACTCTCTTTATATTTGATAAGCGTTGATTCCTTTTCATTATCCTGTTCAGTTTGTTGGGAACACCTTGGTTGCTGAATAAAATGAACATAGGGTTATTTATTGTTTAGAGATAACGACCCTGTTGTTATTTACATTATTGCACTGCGCTAGCCATGGACTTAGGACCGATGATTGTGGTCTCTGATTGTTTCAAGTCTTTTTTTTCAAGACTTTGTTGTGGACTAGTGTAGGAATTAGGGATGCGAGTTTGGACTCTCAACATCTCTTTATAACTGTATTGGGTGGTATATTTTTATCGGCTCCCAGTACTGAGTCATGATTTGCCCGCTCTACCGCTGGAGGGGTGAACTTTGCACTCTAGCTAAGTGTCAGGGATAATTCCCTTACTCTATAGGCATCGTCTCTCTGCAGAGCGAGCTGCCATCTTAAAAGTCACACACTGCATTTGTATTGCCTTATGAATCTGGACAAAGATCTATGCACATTAGTGATAGAGAATGAATTTGAGTGCTCCTCGAAAATACTCGATGGAGTCCTCTCAAACTTGCTGTGAATTAATAAAGTTCCCAACAGACAAAGAACAATAACTTTCGTTCTAGGAAGTCACTTCCCTGTGAATTCCTATTCTTTAAAAGAAATCTCGTATTTCTTTTCGCATCAGATTCCTTTACTTTTCATTGCCGGAGTTCCACTCGACTAAAGTTCGTTCACTATTGTATCTTTCTCTCACGGCCAAAGAACCTGACTGGTCGTGCATCGTTCAGTTCCCTTTGGACTTAGATGCCGACATACTTAGCCTTTCTAAGAACCTATTTCGCATTCTACCATTTGCTTAGTCTCGCGTTAGACTAATACCACTTTCTTTTCTTCCCGACATTGGTCGGCTGGTATTTCTTGCTTCTATGGAAATATCAGGTAACAAGGGCAACACCGTAGCAGATTGAAGACGAAGACTCAAGGATCTGAAGGAAGGAAGGCTTCAAGTCTTTTGGACATTCTGGGTCCCCCATGCTACTTTGTATAATATTATTGTCTTAATTTCCGCTGCACTATTATCTAATGTTATTTCCATTTCAAACAATAGCGTTTCAGACTTTTGAACGCCTTTATCAAGTACGTGGCAAACGATGAACTACTTTAAATGTAATATAACTATCCTGTTTTATATTACTTTGAACCGTGTTGTGTTACCTACAGCCTCGGGTGGTCTTGGATGGTAAAATCTGAGATCACTGGCGGTAACACCCTTGGGTTAAAATAGGGGTGTTACAATGATAGTGTACGTTTGTATCAATATTGATTATAATTACACGATCTATACAAATTGATACAGTTAATATAGTTTCCCCAAGACAATTTGTTGAGACTAAAAACTATCCCATATCGGGGAATTGAACCTAAATCACCCACCATATAAGTATAAGGGCTACTCCCCTATTGTCAATTGGTTTTAGGGTGGAACCTCATGTGCTTATGTGTCAGGCTTACCGCGCATATGCCCACGAACCGACATTTGAACCCCCCACGTCATATATGGCCCACGGAGATCTAACATGGTATCAGAGTCTGATCAGTCCGGGTCCCAACTCTCCTGGTCTATTGGGCTGGCCGGCCTTAAGACACTAGACGTCAATCGCAACTGACATATTGCGGGGTCAGGCAGTTGCACTTGAGAGGGCGTGTTGAGACTAAAAACTATCTCACATCAAGAAATTGAACCTAAACCACCCACCATATAGGTGCAAGGGCTACTCCCCCTATTGCCTATTGATTTTAGGGTGGAACCTCATGTGCCTATGTATCGGACTTACCGCGCATATACGCATGAACCGACGTGTGAACCCACCGCATCATATATGACCACCGAGATTTAACACAATTTCTATAGTTGATTTGTACCTGTGCGCCATTACCCATACAAACCTTTTACTCCATATTAAACTTTAGGAGGACAAACATGAAGAAAATGTACGTACGTACGTAGGTTGAGTTTGACTTAATTAGTTTGGTCTCGATGAAGTTAATATATAATAATAATTATTATTAATTCGTTTGAGTTTGGTAAAATGGGTTTGAAACTTAATGTTGTACCTATCTGAATGGTGTTGGAAAACTTGGCTGCATTTGCAACTTGGAATTGTAGTAGATGTAGTACGTGTTTGACTCCGCTTCCTCCTTCTCCTTTGTGGCGTCGGCCTTGTACACGTACCAACTTGGCTCCCAAGAAATTCATTATTATATTTATAACCCGTGACAAATACTACTGTAATTAATACTAATAGTAAGGATAATATTTTAAATAATTAATGAACTTCTAGAACCCCGTTCGTTCGTTCGTTCGTTCACAGGCTTTTCTTGAGGAGCAAGATCGGAGGTGCATGCTAACTTTGACTCGTTTAGGTGGCTTTGACCTTTTCTTTTTTATGATGTCATCGGATTTTTTTTTATAAGTTAAGAAGCTAAGGAATTATGGTCGCTGCAAATACTATTTGGACAATTAGACCTAAAAAGAAAAGGGCAAAGCATCGTGTAGGAGTTTTGAACCCGAGACCTCATAGTAAACCCACGATTGATCAACCGGTGAGGAGCCGATACGCCAAGCACAATGTCATCGAGTCTTATATCTCTCCAATTTCTCTTAGCAAATTGAGTTTATTATTTCATGCAACTTGTTTAAATGATTCAATATGTTACAAACTAATACTAGGTTGAATTAATTTTGTGCCTACTACGTACTACACTTCGAAGTGGGCAGTCTTATCAAACTAAGTTAACTAACTTCTTTCTTCCTATTTGATCAAAAAAAAACTAACTTCTTTCCATTTTTAAGGTCAAAATTAAAAAAAAAAAAAAGAAAAACAGGGCAAGCCGTTTTTTAAAAGAATAACAATTCCTGAAATACATCATTCGATATTAATTAATATTAATAGGACAACAGATTCGTACCTAGAAATGTCAGCATTGTAAACAAGTATTAAGAATATAACACACCTTGATTACGTGTCCGATTTTTTTTGTTATGGAGCATGAATCTTGAATGTATTCATACACTAAACGTACAAACTGCATGTGCCATGAACCTACTCCCTCGGTTTAAAATCCATTGACGTTTTTCTTAATTACCCTTTTCCATTAGCTTCCTATCATGAATGAATTTAACACGAATTGACATGAATGAATGAACCTGAATCAATATACGAATCAACAAAAGTGTGAATGAACTTAATGGTTGGAGAAGACCAATCCATTAATTCCGAACGCCAAAACCACCCTAGCACTTGACAAAACTTTCGAAATGGACAACAAACTACATTTTCAGATCGAATACAAACAAATTATTAGAATGTGAAAGCACAATCGGAAAAAAGAAAGCTTCTTTATTTTTTGGAAGGAAACTTCTTGTTAAACTCCAACTTGACAAAACATAACGAAAGTGGGACTCACCCAACAACACAAACGCAGAGTTTTTAGTGTTGTTAGTTGTTACCCTTTAGGAAAGATATTGTAACATAGTTCAATCACATAGTATGTATACTCACATGTCAAAATGTAGTCGCCAAGGCCCACCAGAATAAGAGGAAAGTAAGGACGACATTCGCGAGTGCTTGGCCTCCAAGACAGCTCAAATTCATCGCCCATGCCACCTTCTTTTGTGCTCAACTCTGCCTTTCCATATACATATAAATATATACACACACCTCTTCACAACTCATTTCTCAATACCAATTAATTTGGAAGCATTTCCAAATTCACATTTTTTTTTATTATTTCTCTTCATATTTGAGTACGTAGCAGGAAGTTTAGGCAGAGCAAGGTATGCAAGATTAATCTTTCCTGCAATTTCATCAGCTGCTGAATTACCTGATTACTTAAGACCTTCTTCTTGTTTGAGATTTTAGCTATCTGGGTGATTTTGATTTTTTACTCCTACAACATTGATGAGCAAAAGGAATTCTGGGTTCTGCCAACAACCATACGTGTAATCTATTTTACACGGAAGCGGAAACGGAAACGGGAAAAAGAAACGAAACGGAAACGGGGAAACACAAGATTTCCGTATTTTTAGTGTAAAAACGAGTTTCCGTATTTCCATCCGAAACGGGAAAGAAGCGCGCTGATGGTGTATGAGCGCGCTTCTTTCTGACCCTTAATGCCATTGATAGACCCAATTAAAGCTTTACCCTTTGTTGATGGAATTTGAATATTACCTACTAATTTGATTTGATGCTTTGATGTCTTGGCCATGGTGGATTGTGGGTCTGATTCTCTTGACTTTTCTTTCATAAAGTAGGGGGAGTAACGTGTCTTTATTGAGTTGGTATCATGTCATTTTGCTTTCTTGTTCATAATAATCAATCCATTCAACTTGTTATGTCTCCTTTGTAATCAGTAGATAAACGCCAAATTCTTTCATTCTTCTTCGTATCCTGCCCTTTGATGATAGATTATTAGGGTATGCTGATTTGAGATTTTAAGTACAAGGCTATTTTTCTCATGTTTTTCAGTACATTAATGTTTTATTTATTATTTATTTTTCCTTACCAACTTTTGAGTTTTAAGGCTTTAATGATGCTTGCTCAGCTACTTCCATCACTTGAATATTTATTTATTTTTTTAATTTTTTGAGGGAAAATTTCATGGTTTCCTTCAAGAGATGATCTTTAAGTTAGGTTGATTTCCAATGCTACTGATTTAATTGGTAGAATTCCTCTCTGGGTTAAGTTTTTTCTAAATCTTTGACTTTGTCTAGGAAAATAAACTCTGGATTCACTTCTAATGTCAAATATGATGACTAACATGAATATTCCAGCAGCTACTACAACATTTTGAGATTTCTGATCACTTCTTTATTCAAGTCCTAGGTTTTGAACAGTCTTGTTCAGCTTTGAATTCCATCACTATAATGGCTTAGATTAGCTTTATGGGATTTGATTTCTGATCAGGAGTTCATTTTGTACCAGAAGTCTAGACACAAAGCAAGATGCCGAGCGACAATTGCAAGGCAGACGAGGCGTCAACTTCATCTACAAATGCCACTCCAATGGAGATTGAAACAGACAAGAGCAAGAAGAAGGAAAAGCAAAAGTCCGAATCCGTGCCATTCTACAAGCTCTTCACCTTTGCAGACACAACTGACAAGATCTTGATGGTTGTTGGCTCAATTAGTGGTGTTGGAAGTGGAATTTGTTTGCCTATCATGACCGTCTTGTTCGGCCAACTTGTTGATGCTTTTGGCAATAACCAGAACACACCGGACGTCGTTCACACCGTCTCACAGGTGACAATGAATCTCCAAACGTTAAAAATGGTGGCAAAAGAATCTTTGATTTTTGACAATTTTGTTAATCTGATTTGTTGTTTTCTTTAGGTTGCTCTGAAATTTGTCTACCTGGCTATTGGAGTCGCAGTTGCAGCATGTCTTCGTAAGCATCGTTGTTGAATTCCTTTTGTTTGATTCAAATTTAGTTAATGAAGAATCTTGTATGACAAAATGTGATCAATTCTTGTCTGTTTTTTCAGAGGTTTCCTGCTGGATGGTCACAGGAGAAAGACAGGCTGCAAGAATAAGGAACCTGTATCTTAAGGCTATCATAAGACAAGACGTCGCCTTCTTTGACAAAGAGACAAACACGGGAGAAGTAGTAGGCCGGATGTCTGGAGACACCGTACTCATTCAGGATGCCATGGGCGAGAAGGTATATAACAACTTTTCTTAACAAGAACATGATTTTTTTTTTTGTATAATATGGTTTCATGGTGTTTTTATGTTGTTCCTAATACTGGTTTTTCTGTTGTGTTGTGATTAGGTTGGCAAGTTTATACAACTGGCATCGACGTTTGTTGGAGGCTTTGTCATAGGCTTTATCAAAGGGTGGCTACTCACACTTGTCATGCTTTCATGTATCCCTCTGATTGCAATCGCCGGTGGAGTTATGTCTATCATGATAACCAAGGCGTCTACTAGAGGCCAAAATGCGTATGCGAAGGCGTCTATTGTTGTAGAGCAATCCATAGGCGCCATCAGAACCGTGAGTTTTAGTATATTTTTTTTTAGTTTGCTCTTGGTTTCAGATAGTTGTTGCTCTGTTTGACTGATTTCAAGTACATGTAAATCAATATATATAGGTTGTTTCATTCACTGGGGAAAAGCAAGCTGTCATAAACTACAAAAAGGCGATTGTACGCGCATACGAATCAAGTGTTCATCAAGGATTGGCTTCTGGGTTGGGTCTTGGAACTCTTTTCTTGGTCATATTTGGAAGTTATGCTCTAGCTATATGGTTTGGTGGCAAAATGATTCTTGAAAAAGGGTACACAGGTGGTATCATTCTAAATGTGATCTTCGCCGTCTTGACTGGATCCATGTAAGTAAAAACTATCCCATTCCAATCTTTCCTTGATGATCACTACATTTAAGCCTTTGCTCAAATCCAGATGCTTGTACTAAACAATTTTATTCTAATTTTCAGGTCACTAGGACAAGTTTCCCCTTGCTTGAGCGCGTTTGCAGCAGGACAAGCTGCAGCCTACAAAATGTTTGCGACAATCGACAGAAAGCCAGAAATTGATGCATCCGACTTAAGTGGGAAAGTACTAGACGACATCCAAGGCGACATTGAGCTAAGAGATGTTTGTTTCAGCTATCCTGCAAGACCAGATGAGCAGATCTTCAATGGGTTTTGTCTTTCCATCCCAAGTGGAACAACTGCTGCTTTGGTTGGACAAAGCGGGAGTGGGAAGTCTACTGTCATCAGTCTTATAGAGAGATTCTATGACCCAGAAGCCGGTCAAGTCCTAATCGACGGTGTCAATCTGAAGGAGTTTCAGCTTAAATGGATCCGGAGCAAAATCGGGCTTGTTAGTCAAGAGCCGGTTTTATTCGCTTCCACAATCAGAGAAAACATTGCATATGGTAAAGATGGAGCCACAACTGAGGAGATTAAGGCTGCAGCTGAGCTTGCAAATGCTTCAAAGTTCATTGACAAACTACCACAGGTAGTTATTTTCTAGTTTTTTACCCTGATTTTGAACTGAACATTTTTTTGTTGGACAATACCATAAAAAGTTTCTTCTAAACTACCTGCAGGGGTTGGATACCTCAGTTGGGGAGCATGGAACTCAGCTATCTGGTGGACAAAAGCAAAGAATTGCCATAGCAAGAGCCATTCTAAAGGATCCAAGAATCTTGCTTCTTGACGAAGCGACTAGTGCACTTGATGCAGAGTCTGAAAGGGTTGTGCAAGAAGCATTGGATAGGATAATGGTCAACCGAACGACGGTTGTTGTTGCTCACCGTTTGAGCACAGTGCGGAATGCTGACATGATTGCAGTCATTTTCCGAGGAAAGGTGGTTGAAAAAGGTAACTTGGATTTCTTGGTAACAACATAGCGGTGTACTCCATTTCCTAGCTACTAAGTTTTCACCATATCTAATACTAGTATATGGTGTATCTTGCATTATTCAGGCACGCACTCGGAAATGCTCAAGAATCCTGAAGGCGCGTACTCTCAGCTTATCCGTCTTCAAGAAATGACAAAAGAATCCGACCAACCCGAAACCCAAAAATCCTTCAACCAACGACAAAGATCATCATTGCGTTCGCTAAGCAGAGGATCGTCAGGAAAAGGCAGCAGCCGACGCTCATTATCCTTCATGTCAGGCATAGGCATAGACGTACCAGAAACTGCAATGTCAATGTCAGAAGGACTTCATGACTCCGAGTTACAAACTTCAGAAACCGAAACTCAACCAAAAGTTTCTCTTAGACGACTTGCGACTCTCAACAAGCCTGAAATCCCAGTGCTCCTACTCGGTGCACTGTTTGCCACGATCAGCGGCTGCATATTCCCTGTGTTTGGTATCCTAATCTCCAATGCAATCAAATCCTTTTACGAGCCGCCACACAAGCTCAAAAAGGACTCTAGCTTCTGGGCAGTGGTGTTTGCATGCCTTGGTGTTGTGTCATTGGTGGTCAATCCTTTTCAGACCTACTTCTTTGCTGTGGCTGGTGGGAGACTCATACAGAGGATTAGATCAATGTGCTTTGAGAAAGTGCTGTCCATGGAGATCAGTTGGTTTGATGATCCTCAACATTCAAGCGGTGCCATTGGTGCAAGGCTCTCTTCCGACGCAGCAGCTGTACGCGGTCTAGTTGGAGACGCGTTGGCTTTGCTCGTTCAGAACGCTGCAACAGCTGTTGCTGGCTTGGTGATTGCATTTACCGCCAATTGGGAGCTTTCGCTTATCGTTCTTGCACTGATACCGCTCATTGGACTCAGCGGCTACTTCCAGCTCAAGTTCACAAAAGGGTTCAGTGCAGATGCAAAGAAGAAGTATGAAGATGCAAGCCAAGTTGCAAATGACGCCGTTGGGAGCATAAGAACTGTCGCGTCTTTCTGTGCTGAAGATAAAGTGATGAAGCTATACGAGAGCAAGTGTGAAGGGCCGATGAAGGCAGGGATTAGACTCGGGTTTGTCAGTGGCATAGGATTCGGTATGTCCAACGCCTTCATGTTTTTGGTGTATGCTGCTAGTTTCTATGCCGGAGCTCAGCTTGTTGGGCATGGAAAGACAACCTTTGCTAAGGTTTTCCGGGTGAGTACATTGGCTAATCATCTTAGGATTCTTCTAAGTGACTTGAGCTCAGCTTAATAATAAGTGCTCTTTTTGTTTTGTCTACAGGTTTTCTTTGCTTTGACCATGGCTGCATTTGGGATTTCTCAATCAAGCTCCCTCACACCTGATAGTGGCAAAGCCAAGAATGCCGCCGCTTCCATATTCGAAATTCTTGATAGAAAATCAAACATAGATGCAAGCGACGAATCGGGAATGACTCTGGAAGATGTCAAGGGAGAGATTGAGCTTAGGCATGTCAGCTTCAAGTATCCAACGAGACCAGACGTTCAGATCTTCAACGACATCAACTTGGCGATTCGTGCTGGCAAGGTAATAATCCCAAACTAGCATTTGCGTTGTTGTGTTTTGCAAACACTTGGATTTTGTGTGATTGAACTTGTTGACTTTGTGTTTTCTTAGACGGTTGCTCTTGTTGGAGAAAGCGGGAGTGGAAAATCAACCGTCGTTGCTTTGCTGCAACGGTTTTACGATCCGGACTCTGGTCGGATCACACTCGACGGAATTGAAATTCAGAAGTTCCAGCTCAAGTGGTTGAGGCAACAAATGGGCCTTGTTAGCCAAGAGCCGGTCCTCTTCAACGACACCATTCGTGCCAACATTGCGTACAGTAAAGGAGGAAACGCCACTGAATCCGAAATCATAGAGGCTGCTCAGTTGGCTAATGCACACAAGTTCATTAGCTCATTGCAACAGGTTAGATACATGTTACGTTTGTTTACTTTTCACACATTTCAAAGTCTTTGGGAGTTTTACAATTCATGGTCATTCACAATGCTTTGTTTCATTCTTGATAGGGATACGACACCATAGTAGGCGAGCGCGGGACCCAGTTGTCGGGAGGCCAAAAGCAACGAGTAGCAATCGCTCGTGCCATAGTGAAGAGCCCGAAAATTCTGTTGTTGGATGAGGCGACGAGTGCACTAGATGCGGAGTCTGAGAGAGTTGTTCAGGATGCGTTGGACCGAATCATGGTGAACCGAACCACAGTCGTGGTGGCTCATAGGCTGTCCACCATTAAGGGCGCAGACGTGATTGCAGTGGTGAAGAATGGAGTCATTGCAGAGAAAGGAAGCCATGAAACTCTCCTTCGTAACAAAGATGGTGTATATGCATCTTTGGTCAATCTACACACGAGTGCTTCCTCTTAAAATTTTGTTCCTTGTGTTATGTCCTAAACAATGTGGTTTTATTGCAGTAAAACAAATCTGTAAAAAACTTTTCAACGTGTACTTGTAATAAGATCATATGTAGCCACGTTTTGATGGATCAATTCGGGCAGATATATTAGATTTTTTCATTTTTGAAAGGTAAGAACTTGATCATAACCGGAATTACCTTAGAGCATTGTACTGAGCAAGAACTTACCCCTACTGAACAACTTAGACACTTTGTCTACTTGCATTTATGACCTTGAAATTTGGCTCTCAAAAGGTCTTTGCATAGAGAACAAATTTATGCTTTTTAATACCCAGGATGAAATCCAATTCTATCTCAATTAATAACTGCGTTTTTATCTGGGTTTGAAGTGAACAATCAAGATACAAACATGTTCAATGGAAAAAGAGAACAAATGTACCAGAGAAGATGAAATCACTGATTCACAGCTTAGCATTTATGATAATCCAAGATACAAGAATGCAAAATATCCAAACTGCAAGTAAGATCTAATCCAAATCTCCTCTCAAACATAACATTCAGAGGATCAAGTCAAGTAACTATAAGAGAATCATAATCAAAAAGATGAAACGGGTCACGAAAGGCCAACACCAAGACGCATTCGCGAATCATTCACTTTATAAATTGTTAAAGATTTGGCATCGCTTACTCAAGCCCAAACTTCGAATCAACAATCAACGAGGGGCGGCACTAAACAGGGCTTTGCTAATGATACCTGTAGCCTCGATGTAACGATCCATACACCTCGAGATACAGCTGCCCTCACTGCTGCTCAGGCTGCTCCCCGGCTTCGTGATGCACTTGTCGAAACACTTCTTCCGTACAGTCTGATGAGCAGAATTGGCAAATCAAAAAAACAGTTTAAACCATCAAGATTAGAATCAAAACAACACCTTGTTTGAAGCCATACCACCAAATCAAAGAAAGCTAGAGTCTAACTATCAAATTCAGAAACCTTGTCATGCCACATATGAATTCCAAAACCCTCGGGCCTGTTTGGTACGATGTCAGGAATCGGATTGGAATGAGGTATCGGGTTGGATTAGGAATGCCCCATACCCTGAGTTTTAGTAGAGTACGAAATCATGTGTATTTTATCGGAATGGGAATCACTCATACTCAACCCTAAGGCCAAAGCAAACACATCTATGGGTTTAGATCATTCCTAAACCGATTCCTTATACCGGTAAAAACAAACAGGCCTAACAACTTTTCATCATCATGATCCTGAACGGTTCAATATCCAATATCTAGCCTTACATTAACATTCAATCTATCTGGAATCTAAACTTCCTTTGTTAGAAACAATCGCACAACGAAGATAAATCATCAAAGCAGAAAGCTTTAATATATGTCCGTCTGCCATTTGCAGAAAATTCCAACCAAAACAATTCAGCAACTCGGAGCAGATGATTTTCAGCCAAAAAGGAAAGCTTTTGAGTTGACATTAAGAATCAGAGTATCTAAAGTATGAGGCTTTTTCCTTTACTATGCAAATCAGATTGAAACTTAGTTTGAATTAGAGAACAAGATAGAGGGAGAGAGAAAGAGACCTCCATGAATTCCTCGGCATAAGCTTGGGCGAGCTGGGTCCGGACTTGTTCCATGACTTGATCAGGAGAGATTTGGGGAGAAGATGATCCGCTTGATGACGAGAACGAATCCATGGTTTCTACCTTCTCGCCGTTTGCCCTCAATGAATTCTGAAGAAAACCCTAATTCCAGTCCTCTGCTCTGCTGATAAACCCTAACTTTCTTGAGAAACCAGAAACCCCCGAGCGAAATATAGATACCGGCTTAGCATCATCGGATTGGGCTTTCACTTGAGCCGTTTTTATGTAAAGCACAATTTTGTTTGGGCTTTATGGGCCTTATTTCAGTCCAATGGTGTTATAAAAAATGATAGTAACTACTCCTTGGGTCCCTTTATGTTTGTCTTAAAGTACATTTTTTGTGGAAAATTGAATTTGTGGTGTGTTAGTAAATAAAGTAAGCATTGTTCCTCTAGGGAACAAGAAAAAAGAAAAATATTTAGAGAGAAAATCTAAAGTAATTGACTAATTACTCGAGTA
The DNA here is from genome assembly GCA_934048045.1 of Polygonum aviculare. Taxonomy (NCBI): domain Eukaryota; kingdom Viridiplantae; phylum Streptophyta; class Magnoliopsida; order Caryophyllales; family Polygonaceae; genus Polygonum; species Polygonum aviculare. Next base: position 30,435,640 of record OW204028.1, on the reverse strand, counting down.
AAATATCTACCTCGTAAGGGTTTCGAATGATGAACTCATGTTATTAATAATCATGGACTATATAAGGCAAGTCAGGATACTAACGTAAACTAGACTCTCTTCTCATACTCTTCTAGATTTCCTATCACCCAGAATGAACTGTCAACTCTAGTATAATAAAATCCAGCCTAAGTTACCTTCGAAACCTAGCCTCTCACCAAGCTTCACAAGTTCGAATCTTTCTCTAGTGGTAACAACATCTCTACTGCAATCACTATATTGTTATGCAATCAGCTTGAAGATCTATGCTTAGAGCTCCAACGACTGCTTCCTTCTTCTCCGATGCCCTATTAAGAAACATCCAGAAGCTCCTTAATGTGCTCATTTCTCTCTCTTAGAAGCACTTTTCTCTCTATAGGTGCATAACAAAACTAGGCTAATGTAATCCTATATATATAGACTAATTACGTGTCATATAATATTTTTCCCTTGCCATAGAATAATATTTTTTCACATGATTATCCTTATATAAACAAATTTACACAATTAAATCATATACAAAATATCTGTCTTATTATTATAACCGATTCTTCTCTCCTTGGGCTCTAAGTAATATCTGATTTTATATGATCTAAATCTTCATGATATTATCTTCCCTCTAAAGATAATAATAACCCAAACCAACTGTCATAATGCGTCATTGGGATACATGCTCTTTTGCTTTGCTTATTTAGAAACCATGCTCACTCGAACGTTGGCGTTCCCTCACACTGTGCTCTAACATTGTAACGGTGTTCCTTTGCTCTTTGTTCTCTGGCTTTCTTTCTTTCAATATTCATCATACTTAAAACACTATGAAAACATCCAAACCATCAAGTCTCATGGTGTTTATCTTGATCAAAGCCCAAAGAACGAGTATTACTACTACTATGGTAACAATTCCACTGTTTCCATGAAAACCTTTTCCAATAGGTTATTAAGGAAAAGATAAACTAGTATTGGGAGAAGAGGAAGCAAGATGACGTGGGTAAAAGTAGAAGTTATATAGGGATAGTTTTATAATTTAATAGGAGTAAAAAGGTGAAGAGATAAAATAGAAGAAAAAATTAGATAATGAGGGTAAAAAATGAGATTGAATGGGGTAATATTGTAAGGAATTATTGATATAAAAGAAAAAGAAACAAACATTTTATAACGACGATAATAGAATTGGGGTAATAACCATTAATTTTTAACACAACAATTCAGTGACTTTCATTTCAATGGTGTTTAAAAAACCCACTACCCTAAATATACTGAAATATAATTAAAAGAATAGTGCGGACAAAAATTGATATTGCTATACATTATCAATAGGAGCAATTTGTTATTTTGAAGAGGGAATCAAATTAACCTTGCACCTCTTGGAGCAAGGTAAAAGCCACTACTTACTCACGTGTCTCTTTGGCTTATTACGATTAAGGGTTAAATCATGGTTTTTCAACTTGTTTGGTAGTGTTGTTTTTGGAAAAAGAAAAGCATAATCTTGATTTAACTAGTATAATACGACGCAAATGCCATGTTATTATAATGTAATAGGGTGTTGGACAGTTGGAGGCTTGTGCAGGGGCTTATTGAATGGATGGAATGGATTGAACATGTAAGAATTGACTAACTCAATTTCTGTCATTATACTAAACATGATTAGGACCACTTACATATATAACTGTGTATTGCTAAATTATAAGTTAGAAGTATTTATGAACATTTCCAAAACTTATTTATAATAACTAATCACTTATTAGAGGCATCTAAGACGACATTTTGTAATCACTTAACTACTTCCAAAACTGATTAGATATAGCCTTTATGAACTATTGTATTATATATACACACACTTAAGATAGATAATCATCGTGAATGAGAATCATGTACGTGTAAAGTATAGTGCGTAATATGAGACGTATTATTGATTTTTAATATACTCATTTACGGTCCAAGTTAAAAGTATACTATAAATTTATAAAAGTACATGCAAATTATAAGTTCATTTTTTACACTTTTTATGATGTATTTTTTATGTTTTTATGATGTATCATATTTTTTTTTTTGGTCGAATTATGATGTATCATATTAGTTTCATTTACGAATACACTTTTGTATACTTTTAATTAATGCTTTATACTACACTTTTACTTATAACATATTTGCACGAAATAATTATTCCGCCTAAGATTCAAACCGTAGTTATCGTTATTTTTAATTGAAGCAAAGATTGCTATCTTTGTTGGAGACAAATTATGTATTTTCTAGGGGTATGCCTTCTTCACGATGGAGTAGCTGGAAGGGTGGCTAGTCAGTCAACGAAAAGTCATCTTATATCATAATCAGTAAGTGTGTAGCTTGAACAATAATTAGAGCTAATTAGGTTTATTAAATTGTCAGTCAATCACATGATGGAAGTTAACTAATCTTGAAACAGATGTTTGTAGTGGGAGATCGATATATGGGTGTATTTTCATTTGTCAGTCGAGTAGAAAATGGTAACTTGAAATATTGAAATGGATAATTTTTTTTGAAGTTCTAGATTATTTCTACCTTCAAACTTTGAGAATAAATAAATAACTTGATTTAGTTGATCAAAGACATTACAAATCTGAATTGCTGCTTGAGCATCCAAATATTACTGATAACTATTTTCAATCTCCCAAAAACATATCTAGTTTTTCCTTAGTGAAATTATATTCTTTAACATGAAATTTTTAGACATCAGTGAAATTTATAGCGAACTTTTGACCAAATAATAAAATCAGTATTAATGTATTATTAAAATAATCATACTAAATTCAAAGTAGTCATTTTTATGTGTCAATTAACTATGACAATCTTTAAATAAAATACACATACTATTAAATTATATTGCAATTTACATTATTATTCCATTCTGAGCAAAATGTTGATTGCATAGAGCGTGTCTTGGGTAGGGGAACAAACAACAAGCGTCATGTTGATAATCGTGGATGACGTAAGCCCACACTAATGCACTATTATAGGAGATTGTCTATGTTTTTTAGTCCTCATTCTTGATTGCTACAATACGGAGTATTTTTTAATTCTCATGGATTGTAGCTTAAACATCTTGTAACCAACAAAATAAAACCCTTTTTACATCCGAACAACTAAAATACAGAGTATGCCTTTATGATATAATATTGCTCACTCACTTAATGAAAGTTATGTCTTCTTTGATCCTCATTTGATATGTCATAGGAATAGGATTGAAATCAAAAATTGAAATAAACTATTTTTTTTATAAAGAAAGGAATTGCGGTCGTCACAAGTACTATTCGAGCTTGCTTAGAGCATCCACAAGAGAACTGGTTACTAACTAGCTTTAAAGAGGATAGGGCAAACGCCGTCCTAGAGTCTCAAATCCGAGACCTCGTGGTACTAACAGGAGTGCTCAAACAGTGAGTTGATGCACTAAGCACGCGAAATAAACTATTCTTAAAATATATTGTTTGCTATGCTGTCCAAATGAAATAATTCTAATAGTTGGAGTTATAATTTATAAATTGTAGTTTCAACCAAAAAAAAATTATAAATTGTAGTTTAAAGAAGCACAAAATTGATATCTGTGGAAGATCTCAATGATGACGATCGGGGTTGAGTGTTCGATCTCAACGATAATGACGCTTTTGTGAGCCCAAAGGAATTGCGAGCAACAATCCGGAGGAAAGTTCTGATTTACTTGTGATTGATTGAGTAAATTTCGCTACAGGATCTAAGTTTAGAAAGTACAATAGTATGACTAGAGTTTGGTGATTCTAGGAACAAATTTAGACACCTCGTATAGATGGGTGACATGTCGTATATAAGGTCGAGATTCACCATTTAACTCAAAAGCTTAAGCCAATGGGTAGAGTTTCACCTTCCCTTATATACTAGTGGTATTTTTGCCCAATATGTCGATGTGGGATAGAGAGTTCCTCCAACATTTTCCCTTCTTAATTAGAGGTGATATTTCAATGTATATAGTACTCGTTGGCCCGGGACCGCCTACATTTAACGGGACTTGCTATAGCGAGCTATTAGATAGATCAATAATTCAAATAATCAATATAAAAGAATTTTAATTAACAAAACATAATAATAATTAATCAATGAATAAAAATTGGCAATAATTAATTGTCTTTAACATGACTTTTTTGATATATATCGCACTATTATGATGATGAATTCTTCGCCACTTTCCGACCCTACCAATATGTTTTTGCCATCTTTGGTCAGAATAAGCTAGCGTATGTATATCTTGATCTATCACAGTTCACAACTCAAATGAGTGACTATGTTTTCAAGAAATTACGATGGATGGAATTTATTATCTTTTGACCTAATTAGCTAATGAATTATTGCAGAAGAAAAAAGAATCATATGGCTAGCCGCTTTTTTGAAGGTGTGAAAACGAGCAACGTAGTTGAATTGGAATTGGCAAGAGGCCAGTTGATTGTTGATCCATACTACTGTATTATTCCATCTCTCAAAATCCTACTACTCACATATAGTCTCATAACACATTCAACTATATACTTTCGGCACGAATTTAATACTGTTGCTTTTTTCGTTTTTTAAAGCCAAATTAACTTTTTGTTGCAGGCTGCTCCGTACGATGTTGAGTATAAAAAGTCAAAGATTTTCCGTTCCTAGCTATAATTCGGATCAGCTTCACGTACTAGTTGTTTAGTGGCAAATTAGGACTTGTTTATTGGAATAATAGTTTAACTAATCAAGCTAGCTTTAGGCTCCGTTCGGTATGTCTAGCTTTTCAGCTAGCTTGAGTTTTTCGCAGCTTTTCAGGTAGCGTTTTAAGAATCTACCGCTCCTTAGATTGTGAACTTTTAGGATTTGTTCGGCATATCTAGCTTTTAAGCTAGCCGGAATGTTTTCAGCTGAAAATTCACAATCTAGGAAGGGGTAGATTTTTGAAACACTACCTGAAAAGTTACGAAAAAACTCAGCCTAGCTGAAGAGCTAGACATGGCGAACGGAGCGTCTACCAAAAAAAACTAAGAGTATACTCTAGTAGTATTTTATTAGGAAAGGTAGGTAGGCATATATATTGATCGAACGCAGGAATTGCAGCAATCGCTGAATTTTTTTATCCTGGATCCGTCCCTGATTACATTAAGGGACCAGCAAAGCAAGCTCACATGTGGATGTGGCCACCCAGCTAGCCAGCTCCATGCACACAAAATTCATGCTCAACTGTGGGCCCCCACCCCTACCTCATCCTTTCATTTCCCCCCAAAAAAACATTACAAAATAAAAATAATCAAAAATAAACCCAAGAAAAGGAAAAACAAAAATGGAATTACTTGAATGTAGAGGTTGAGAGGACTAGAAATAATTAGAAGAAAGCAAATGTTCTTTGAGAAGTGGATGCTTGTGCTGACATTATCGTCAACTCTTTTCCATTGTGTCTCGACTTTGCCTGTTTGTTTTGATTTAGGTTTTCTGGACCTCATTCATTAGGTTGTTGTAGAATAGTGTCTCTTATTTTGTATAGGGTATATCCTAATTCCTTTTTTTATAATTTTTTTTTTAAGAAAAGCAAAACGCTAGGTGCATCAGTTAACTAATTTAGTATTTACGTATTTATTAGGTTTTGGGTTAAAAAAAAAAAAGAGGAAAGCGAAGTATGCCTAACTTGACTTGTGAAGCTTCCTGAAGGCTGCCAAGTGCCAACCATTAGTACTCCCAATTTCACAATTTTATGTGGTCTTCCAATTGGTCAAACCTCAATCCACCGACCCATCTTCGATCCTTATCTCTCTCGCTCGCTCGAACATGAATTCTTGGTTCAATTCACATTTCTTTTTCCAATATCGTTTTCGTACGTATTCAATCACATATTTGCATCTCCCTATTCACCAAAAATAAATAAAGAGATGTTGTCGACAAATAGAGACGTCAATTTCACATGCTAACCAGGGGGATCAAAAGGATCACGTTTATCATTAATTCATAATGACTATCCAATTCCAGGCAGGCTCACTAGATAGGGAGATACTTAATTAGTAAGTACCAAGTGCTAATTATAGTACAGACATACCTGTAAATATATAAATAAACAAATAACTTTTAATATAATGCTACGGTGTGCCCACCGGATCTAGGATTCCAAAATAAGGTAGGCTAATTATCATCAAAATAATTTGGGTGGGCTAAATTACTTTAATTTAACTAGTTTACTACAAAATTTAATTTATCATATTTTTATTTTTTCTAATTTTGTAGGGTGGCTGGAGCCTACCCCAGCCCACCGTTCTGTCCGTGCATGGTGTGCCATAGTAAAAAGAAAAAATATAATATAATGTTACGGTGTGCCGGCCAACTCGGTTGCAGGTCACATTGCGGTCTCATTTCGTCACGTGTCGTTCTATACGTTAGCTTCCGATCCGATTCTGTCAGACCTTATCTACGAGGATGCTCTAGGATACGTTTCGTTTAGACAAGCGGAAAAGGAAAGAGGGAAAAAACGTGGAACCCTAGCAGCAAATAGTTATAATTTTGGTGGTTGAATAGTTGCTTTAAATTTGATCCCCCAAACCTCATCTTCTCTCTTTCTTCTCTAGCCGACGACGACTCATTCCCCTCTAGCTAGCTAGCTCAGATTTTTACAAAATTAGTTGATCCATGGATTTCTCTAGCAGACCAGCAGTGTCACCGTCCGACAATCACGGAGGCGGTGGCAGAGCGGAGGAAGGAGGAGATCGGCCGTCATCGTCGTCTGAGACATGGGAGCACATGTTCGACAAGGTGGTGACGCCGAGCGACGTCGGAAAATTGAACCGGCTGGTGATCCCGAAGCAGCACGCCGAGAAGTACTTCCCGTTGGACTCGTCGGCCAGCGACAAGGGCCTGCTGCTGGACTTCGAGGACCGGGACGGGAAGTCGTGGCGCTTCCGGTACTCGTACTGGAACAGCAGCCAGAGCTACGTCATGACCAAGGGCTGGAGCCGCTTCGTCAAGGACAAGCACCTCCACGCCGGCGACGTCGTCTCCTTCCACCGCCACCGCCTCGCCTTCTTCATCGACTGGCGCCGCCGCCCCCCTCCTCCTCTACCGCCTTATAATCACATCCAGTACGGCCTCCCCCTTCTCCACCACCACCGCTCGTCGCCGTTCCTACTCTCCGCCCCTGGACAACATCAGCAGCAGCCGTACCGAGGGAGCCTAATTACGGGCCTCCTCGGAACGGCTGCTGCTGATGCTGCTCTAGCAACAAATGAACATATCAGCAGGCACCGCAGCAACAGCAGCAAGTATGGTGGTCTAGATCCCAATTTGTTGCGTCCCCAGATTTACATCCGGGGACAACATCAAATGCAGATTCAGATGCAATTAGCTGCTCCTTCTTCTTCCGTCCCGGTGGTCCCTTCCGCTGCATCCGGCAAGCGGCTCAGGCTCTTCGGAGTCAACATGGATTGTTCCGAAGATCATGATTCCGAAGTTGCTACTGCTACTGCTGATGCTGATGCTGATGTTAATGCTAACTCGACGGAGGAGGATGAGGGAAGCTTGGAGCTGAGGCTCGATGGATCGGCCCCGGTCCAGGCCACCCCTAGTAGTAGTAGTTCGATGCACACGACGACGACAACCACAAGCAATTTTCTTGAGAAAGGCAAGTCGTCCATGACCTTGGATTTCGACTTCTGATGCTGATGATTCTTGATTAGTTAGTTAGCTCTCTTAATTTAATTTAGGGAAATTAAGTAGATAAGGAGATTGTCGACCTAGCTAGTGATTAATTGTTTCTTTTTCCTCAATTCCCATCGTCCTCTCGACATCATCCAAATGTGCTGGAAAGGGAATCAATATTGTTGCATGATTTCATTGATTTGTGTTGGTTCCATATATGCTTAATTTTCTGTTTAGTATAGTACTGTCATAATCTTACTTCTGAACATATATAGGGATTCAAAATTGCCCAAGTATTAGTACATACATATATATATATAGACAAAGCATTGGTCCATAACACTGTAGTAGCTAGCTAGCTGGGCACGCAGCTAGCTCTTTATTCTGAAAATTTACTCAAGCCTGAATATATATATGGCATGATCATATTAAGCATCACTCTAATTAATTAGTGCTATCAATTATATGAACGTACTACCTAGCTAATACCAGCTGTTGTATATAATACAGTAATAATATGGTGGTGATTGATCAATTCTATGCACAAAGAAACACCATGATTTCATGCATTAATTCCTTTGTGTGCATTTTCATGGACACAACTAGCTTTTTTTTTGTGTAACATACAAACTGGGTAAGGAAAACCAAGTGTCAGCTTCTCTAGCTAGCCCTATATATATAGCTAATCAGTATTGGGGATCAATCCGAATCTTTTGTCCCGCTTCCGTGTCTCGTAGCACGTCCACTTGTCTCTCATTTGTTGGAATTGTCAAATGGCACCCTTTTTTGTGTTTTTTAAAGTTAAAATTTAAAATTCCAACTAATGAGAGACAAAGAGACGTGCTACGAGACACGGGAGCGGGACAGAAGATATGGACTGATTGGGGATGGGAGAACTTCTATCTTGTTCTTTTTTTGATCAAAAACTTCTATCTTGTTCTTGTTTTGCCATTTTGCCATTTTTCAATGTGTTGTGGTGGTGAGTTCATTGAGTGGTACTGTAACAAGAATGTTAGTAGTAATAGTAGGAGCAGGCAGTGTTTTGGCTTTGTTAGGCTGTTGCTCCTGTCTGCTGCTTCCTTGGGCAACATACACTACAATTTTGCAGAGCTCTCAAAAGGTAGTTTACCCTTTTTCCTTCTTTTAACAATATTTTAAATCCCCATCAATTGATGACATTCACAGCCATTTGCTTTTAAACCTCAAGGGGTTGGTCTAGTGGAGCATGACAGGGTATCGGTCTGACAGGTCGCAGGTTCGATCTCCCCTAGTCTCCTTGAGGTGAGGCATATGTAAATCCCCTTGTAAGAGCTCTTTGAGCCCTTGGGTCTTCCCTGACCTTGGACTGGGGCACCATCCCCTCACCCTAAATTTCTCCGACCAAAAAAAAAAACAACCATTTGCTTTTATTTATTGACCAATTGTTTATACAGATATAGTACTACCAACTATTTATGGCTGTGGCTTCATGAAACTAGTGTACATAACAACAGTGTGCTTGCTAGTGTATATTTCTGTTCCAGTACTAAGTTAACACATACATACATACATACATATGTATGCCTTAATTGGGAGTGTAAATTGCAAATATGCTTGGTTTGACGTTTAACACATCAGCTCACTGGTTGGGCACTCATAGGTGTACAATGAGGTTTCGGGTTCGAGACTCCAGTGACAAGGTAATTAGTCGTCATGTGAGATCATGTATATATTAGAATTACATATGCAGTTAATTATTAATGTTACATCCTTCATAGGGCCATGATGATTGATTGCCTATTTGAATGACAACTAGATGGATAACCTATCCAACTTCATGTGTGGATGATCTTGTTTCTTACATTTATAGTAGATACCTAATTAGTCATTTGTATATCACCAGATCGAATTAATAGACCTGTCCTATAGGTAATTAATGCATAAGGTACAATATACATATTGTTCATATATGGAGAATTACAATACAAGTGTTCATCTTTTCTTAGTACTGATGCACTTAATTTAACAAGCTTATTAATCAGTAAGATGTATGTAATTACTTATATCTAGATTGAAGAAGGTTTCGAGTTATGAACCGATTTCCTGTGCCTTTTCAATTGATTCAATCTTTTAATTTGTCACGCATCCACTAGTTATGATCTTTGATCAATGACTACATAATTAGTGGGCTATATTTTAATTTTCTTGTTTTGATTAGCGGTTTGTGTTAACAGAAATGGTGTACTTACTTGGAGTTGTTTTAACTTACAAATGTGGCAGAGATTAATTAAGCCCAGTTGCCCTAATTGATTGAATGTAGCTCGATCTTGTTTTTTTTTTTAACTCGGTGAGAATTAGGGATCCTTTGTTACGAAGGTAAACCCAGAGCATCCATTCAGATGAGAGCTAAAAGCTCGTGATGGTTCCAAATTAATTCCCATGAGAAACCGTGATCCAAATTCGCGATTTTATCGGCCACAGTATTACATTGCCTATCCACATGAGAAATTTTGACGATCTCAAATTCTTGAAGGGATACAGTAATATCCGCTATAACTCTTGCAATTTCCCATGGACAACCTTTCTGTTCTTGCACTGCTTTGATCATGGTTAGATTATCTCCTTCAATTTCTATTTTCCGTAACCTTCTATTTTTTGTTTCATCGACTCCATCGCGTAAAGCCAAGGCTTCTGATACAAGAGATGATACATTCCCGTACCTGCCAACTGTTCCACTTATTGGACATCCGTTAATATCTCTTAATTATTGATCATCCTGACAAGCTCCCATAGTTTAGTCTCTCAACAGAATGTTGATTGGTTAGTCGTGCGAAATAGTATAAGTATATGAGTATCGCGTGAAATTGCCTTACCGATGTGGTTATCAGGTAAAATTTTCGTATAATTATAGTGTCTCATTAATATTAGTACACTCCTAATATAAGCAATAGCATAGTGAGTGAGTGAAACCATTAATGGCTTTTTTTCCTTCTACCAAATCCCTATGACTTTCGATGATCTATCTATCTCTGTCCTTGCACGTCTTAATAACTATACCTACATAATTTGCTAGCAACCGATCACATCGTCATGGAATTGTATGCTGTATGATCACACATGTACTATTCCAGCTGGTTGGAATCAATTAATTAATGTACTCCACCTTTTTCATTTATTTTATTTTTTTGTTATTTTGCAGTTTCTATCAGATAGGAATGAGTATCAGGCGCTTGGCGCATCACCTCACTAGTTGAGCACTACTCATGGTAGTATCATGAGGTTTCGGGTTCGAGACTCCAAGGCGGCGATTTATCCTTATTTCTTTAGAACTGGTTCTCATTTTTTATAGATACTCTAGACGAGATCAAGTAATACTTGTGGGAAAAAAAAGGAAGGAGCATTAATTTCTTTTGTCACGATGCATTCTCGACGAGTTACGTGTTAAAAAAGAACAGCTGCGAAAATAAATCGAAAAGGCGGCAAAAGCATAAAAGCTAAATGGGCCACATAATTATTTGTGACCTAGCATGTTTAACATGTGCTTCTTGCAGACCCACATATACACTGTGTAATGTGTTACTAGTCCTAGCCCAGTCATTTTAATTTTTTTCGTTGGAGATATATACAAAATAAATCAAACAAATAGATGGAAATAAAATCGTCCGTGGCCAATTGTTGAACAACCACCATGTGATTTTCATTTAACTGATTGGTTGAAGTGAAAAGAATATTGCAAAATAGGTCGGCCGGCGGTGCAGGCGGAGGCGGTGCCTAGTGGTGGCCGGTGGTGGCGCCCATGGAAGTTGAATCCGAAGGTTCGTTATTCATGTAAAGGTTATATAGGCTAGCTAGAGCTAACCAAATCCTTTGGACAAGATGTACGTATTTTCAAAATAAACTTGGTGTTCCTCCATGTAAAGGTTTCCATTTGGACGTGTCATTACCAATTTTAATGCTTTGTCACATCATAGAAAATAGAAATTATTTATTTCAATACCAAATCGAGTTTGATTTGAGGAAACACAAGTACTCCCTCTATTTATTTATGGTTGATATTTTAGTTTAATTGGCTTGTTAGAAAATGTATGATATTTTATATTTTTATGCATCTATTTTTTCAAATTTACCCCATTTTAATCTCTCTTACAAGATTCTCTTCTTAAACCACTATGAAATTAAAACAATTCAATAGGGGTAATTAAGTAATTTTATAGGCTTTTTTAATTTTAGGTAGAAATGCTAAAACATCAAACATAAATAAACGGAGGGAGTATAATTTTTTCCCTTAAAAATATTATTAAATAAAGGCGGTTACAAAATTGACTAGCCTAGCTACATCTCTATTCTCTATTCTCTCCAAAACACTTTCTAGTCGCTCTCGAGTTGGTGTTCCATCTAGCTTTTGAGCAATTTCTAATGTGCCTCACACACATACTTATGCACTCATCTATACTCTTTACCTCACTCCTAAACACAAGCAAATTCCTGGTTTTCTGAATAAAGAACATAACGACACAATGACAATGATTCCAAATGTAAAAAGCAAGAGATTTTCTACCTTTGAACGAGCTTGTTTGATGGATCCAATCCTTAATATTTTTGCTTCTTCTTCCCATTTTCGCCGAACTTAATACACCTGTAAGAACTCTAGAAGAGAACTTACACTTACATCAAAGTTGGTTGGCGGTTTCTTGCTTTTGATTCTCACAAAGGAGACAATCATCATCTTGGACTAGGCCCCAACTCTTAAGCTTGCTCTTGGTGTTGATACCTCCATTGAAAATTTTTCAGGCGATAAAAAAGCGACCCTAGGAGTGTTCAGCTTGAGCCAAATAATGTCTTACCACTGCAGAGGATCTCCCTTGACTCTTAGGCTGTCGTACAACCCTCTCCAGTCAAATTATACCTCCAAGTTTGGAGTTGATCACACTTGGGACTATATTATCAAAGAGAGAGGCAACAAGATCATCCTTGAGTTGTAAAACCGTATTCCAAATAGCACTCGAGGAACTTTAACGAATCCTGATTATTTGGATACATATATCTTAACTTGTGAAAATTTATAATGTAGTGCTTCAAGGAGCTTCGCCGACTAGTGGTTCGCTGCCAGGAGATGGCACCCTTCTTCGATGAGGTAGTAGTTCTTATGAGGTCTAATTTTGGGATCCACATGTGGCTAAACCGCTTGCTTCGAATCCGATTGGACACTAAGGTAATTAATGAAAGCCTTCATGCCGAGCTATCGGGCCACGTACAATCACCTTCGATTCTAGTGTCAATGCATTGCAAACTCTAAATTTGACTATAAAAGCTTGCAAAAAACACCCATTGGAGTCATGGAAAACACCGCCACCATTTGAGTCGCCCAAGTTCCCCTTTGAAGTTGCATCAACATTTAAAGCAATCCAATCAGCGGGTTGTGTGATACATCCTATCAAAGAAGAATCAACAGCTACACCATCACAACCTACTAATGTCCTGTTAGTTTTGGATGATGCTTGGGAATACGCCTCAACAATCGAGCAAGCATGAAATGAGAGACTTGAGAGTTCATCTACATTCTTAAATACCCGATGATTCCTTGTTTTCCATGACTGCAAGTTCAATGTTGCAAATATAGGGCTCCAGTGCTTCTTCTACAAAATGGACATGTGCAAATTTGGTCATAGGGAACCAGAGTTCAGGAGTCAAAGAAAAATGCCTAGGGAATCAATCCTCTGAGATTGTCCGATCATCCTTATGCTTCAATTCCTTCATTGTAGCGTGCACCAGCGAGATCCAGCTAAGATAAGGAACTTCGTGGTTGGAAGCGGGATCTACTCCACGAGGAGCGGTACAGAACGGAACATGCCGTTAGGAAGTGATTCAATAATGCAAAAAAAGAAGAGGAGCGAGTTTACGAGCTCTCCCTATCGCACATTCTCATGAATCCATCATTTGATGTTCATGTAGATGAAAAATCCCACATTGATTGCATTGTTGGGACATTGTTAGGGATTCCAAGTTTATTAACGCTGGATTTGTTTCCAGGAATGTTTCCAGCAACGTTGGAAACATTGTTCGCATTATATTATCACCATCAAGACGAGTATAAACCCCATAAAGAATAATATTTTCTCACATTGGATGAAGACATATCTTGTTTGTAGGATCGGGGGTATATGTTGGTAAACAAACCAAGCACTGTTTCCCTTGATGAATAATATATTCTTCGCACAACGGAAAAACAACACAAATAAAAGACATGATAATTAGAGAGGAAACCTAAATCAACCAATTAGTTACTATAGTAAAAGACACGATATTCAGAGAGGATTCCTTCACGCAATGTTGTTGCCTTCATTCAAACAATTTTGAATCACGAACTATACACACGACATGTCACGGTACCAATTAGCGTACTCTCATCCCAGAATATGTTCCTAACATCATTGCCCTCTAGAATGTATAAATTAACAACTCAACTACAACAAAATCCATCCTAAGTTACCTAGAAAACATGACCTCTCACCAAGCTCCACAAGTTTGCATCTTTCTCGAGTGGTAATAACGCCTCTATTGCAACCATCGTTCTCATAAGCAATCATCTTGAAGATATATGCTTAGAGCTCCAATGACTGCTTACTTCTTCTCTAATGATCTATTAAGAAACCTCCAAATTCTCCTTAATGTCGTCACTCCTCTACAATGAAGTCTCATTTAATTTTCCCCCTAGTAGCAGCACTCCAACGGCTCCTCTCCGACGACGACAACCGATCGACGAACGACAACTGTCTAGAGCCCTAGACTCTAAATCTATTTATAATGGACGATTAAGTTTGATCTAATATTATTCTCTTGCCATATAATAATATTTTTTTTCATGCAATTACTTACATACAAACATCAAATCATAAAAACATTCTCTATCTTATTGTCATAACCGATTCCTCTCTCCTTAGGCCCCAATTTTATATAATCTGATTCTCGAAGATATTATCTTTCATTCTAAAGATGATATCAATCCAAACTAGGTGTCAAAACGCGTCATTGGCATACACGCTCTCTCGCTTTCCTGATTTAGCAACCTTGCTTTCGCAAACGTTGTTGTTCCCTCACACTAATCCATGACACTCTAACGTTTCTTCCAATGATTGTTCTGTTCACTGGTTCTTCTCTTGATGGCTTCTCTTGTTTACTATTATACCTATTTCACCTAAAACACTCAAACTTACAAGTCTAATGACGTTTGTTGTCATCAAAACACAAGGAAACGTCTACTACTGTTTCTATGGTAACATACCTACTATTCACATGCAAACAATAGCTTTTCAACAATTCCGCCATTTTTAATGATGACAAGCCCATACACAAAAATGTATAATATATCAAGTATGAAACATGAAGCATACACATTCCAAATCACTTATAGAGAGACTTGTTGGGCCTAAAACCATGAACTTCTTCTACTGTTCCCCTTGTACATGATGTTCTTTCCTGCCAACTAAGTCAGACATAACATTCACTCTCGGCATAAACATAAATCTTCAGTTCCTTGTGCAAGTTCATCTTTGCATTTTTCCTACGCATTATGCCTCTATGTGTGGTTTTTTTATATTCAATATGACGGTTCTTGTACAAACTCAACTGATTACTTCACAAGCATTTGATGAACCCTTTTGAAACAACAAACATTAGTTGTAGATGTTTTCTTATTGTCACTTTTTCCATGAAATCTTATAGTCGTTATTGTCATAAAATGGTGTAGTAGCTATCTTGTTGTCTAGATGTATTCATGATCTTCCTTTCGCTCTCTGTATTTGGGATTTAGCATATACTTGTTGCCTTAAAAGATCCACATTATTATTACCTTGTTGCACTTGACTAGTTACTATTTTGCATCTTCTTCACTTGATATCATCTAATTGGAATTGCTATTTGGAGATGGAAATTTTACACCGTTGGCCGCAAAAAATCATCTTATATTTTCGACGCGGGTAAGTTTTCTCAACATATCATGAAAAACAAAATTCTGATTTCCAATCTATACACGAAAAGCTAGTGTACTAAAATTTACACCAGTTCTACTCCTATATATGACACATCTCTTTCCACTCTTAACTTCTTCTTTTTCCACGTTCATTTCGATTTTCGTTCGGTCCATTAATATATATGTTTCTATATAGTCATTTGAATCCATATGTTTGCATTTGAAGAAGAGAACTACGCTATTGTTATAGCTTGGGGGACCAAGTATGGGCAAGCTCTGTGTGTATAGCCTTAGGTGAGACCTTGCAGAGCCGACAACCATAACGAGACCCTATTTGTTTTATTAATTACTTTACTTCTTTTTTCCCCTCGATCGATTGATTGGTATACTGTTAATTCTGTGATCGACGACCCTTTTTAATTCTGTAGCCCATTTATTCATTATCACCCTCAAAAAAGTCACATGCATGCCATTAGGGTTTTGTTTCGTACGTACGTTTTCAGTGTGTTAAAAGAGGTAATGTTTGAAACCCACGTTATGATGTAATTTGAAACACGTACGTACACATTTTTTCTATCGGGCCGATTTGTTAGGACCAGTTTAAACACAAACGAACGAGACGTACATGGAGTAACCAAAACACCAAACCAGAGAAATTGTTGCACAGTTTTTAAGTATGCATGGAGAAGAAAACTGGAAAAAGAAGAAGAAAAGTCGCCACTCCATAAGTTGGGCAGAGATAAATACACTAGCTATACACTGTAGATTAGGGCTCTTAGAGCCTTCATAATAGCCAATAGGAGATGAATTTCTTATCTTTAAAAAATAAACTAAAATTAATTAATTGAGGGGATTCGTCAGTAAAAGTCAGAGAAATCTCTTTTTTTTTTTTTTTCAGATTTTACTCTTGCATAAGAAAGTTCTTCTGCCAAATTCTCTGTAAAAGGCTGACATTTTTTAATTTTCTTTTATTTATTGATGGGGAAGAAAAGTTCATATTCTCCATTGTGGATGCTCTAAGAACTATATATACATGTAGTCGTAAAATGTATAATGTCATATAATAAGGGACGGAACTCGGAACAAATTTAGGGTGGGCTAAAAATTACAAATGGCAAAAAAGCAGTATATAAAATTGAGAATACCAAATAAAAATAATAAAAACAACAAAATACAAGGGCAAGATTTGAACCTTGCCTTCCATACACAAAACTCCAAACATTACCACTTGAGCTACATTAGCATTATGATATCTATTTCTCTCTACTTATACTAGTATTATTTTTTAGTATGGGTTATAGGCTTGTAGCATACCTCATCCCACCTCTAACTCGTGTCTGCATATAATACTATACATGTATGTTATTCCTACGAGAACGACCACAAGTAGCAAGTTGTCTTAAGGATAACTATTTTTAATTAAAGACAACTTTGACCAAACTACGCTTCTTATTCTAATGTTTTTCATACATATCAGCTTTTTTTTCATTTTCATAAGAAAATATTCATACTTTAACTATTTGTATAGCTTATATATGCGAAATATGTTGTTTTTCTTTCTTTTTTTGAGCATAAGTATGCTGTTTTTCTAAAAAGGAAACAAAGCCGAAGATTGCATTACATCAATAAACTTGTTAAAACATGATCCAATTCAAGAAAACTTGTTAAAATCCTTGAAAGAAAATGTATAAACCCGTAGGAAAAAAAGATTTAAATCCTTAAAAAATAAAAATACCAGTTCTTTTCATGATATGGAAAGACATTAGGATAGCCCTGCATATAGAAGTGGGTCCTATCTTCACCCTCTCAATAGAAACTTATGGCAACATCCTTGCATAAAAGGATATGCCTTCATTCAAAGTGAAAAAATATTGGCCTTCATTCAAAGTGAAAAAATATTGGCCTTCATATGGTTTATACAGATCGTCTAGACAAGTAGGCATTTCATCGAACACATGGTGGGCAATCAAGCACGTATGAAAAATCAACCTTAATCTTTGATTGAACCCTTCAAATTACAATACCAATAAACATAAATAAGATAAATCAACAAAAATCATTCCAAAGAACCACAAAAAAGGACCACATACCGGCAATCCGAAGAGCAAAACCTCATATGTTAAACATCCTAAATGTGAAATTGAAACCATTAGAAAATAACGTATACCTAAATTCATAAAGGGAAAACAAAAATTAAGATCAAAATCGACAATATAACGAGCTAAATCAAAGGAACCAAACAACAATTGTTGTGTAGAAGCATCGATCAAAACCTCGGTTGAAGATTGTGCATTTGAATAGAAGAAGATGACATACAGTACCAAAGTTTCAATTTATTGGGAAAAATGATAGAAATACCCCTATATTTAAAATATCTGATAGAATAAGCGGGCGCTCTTATAGCCATTGATTTCCCAGATTCAATGGACTATATTTGTTCTTATTTTACACTTTAACACTTATTCTCATTTGATATCCTTTCAAATTAATAATAAATGAGAATGTAGTATAAAATGTATAATTAAACTTTACAAATTTGTTATGCTTTTAGTTGATTGGTTTTGAATTTTTGAATTTAATATTTTGTTAATACTTAAAATATAATATAGAGAAAGTAATATTATAAGGATCAAAATTATTAGGATCCGATGCTCAAAACAATGTTGTCCAAATATAGTGAGTCACTGAGTCTAATGTCTAATTTAGGTTTAAGTCATTATATTGTCATTATATAATAGAGAAATTTGCACTAAACCACCCGTTAAATAGGTGAATTTACACTTAACCACCCATTATACAAAAATTTGTTTTAAACCACCCAAAACTTCAATTCCGTTAACAAATAGCCCCCCATCAGTCTTTTCCGTCAAAAAAACCGTTAAATCATACGCTTTTACCATTTTGCCCTCAACTATTCACAAAAACTTCAAAAAAACCAACATGTCAGCTTGGACCGTCGTCTCTTTCCGTCTCCTTCCTCGGATCGTCGCCGGTGAATTCCTCTTCTTCTTCTTTTCTTTCTTTTGGGTTGCCGTTAGAGTTTGGGGCGGATTGAGGTTCCGGCCATGTCGGGATCTGGGCCTGCGGATCGAGGGCAGAGTCGGGATCCTGCGACCTCAGATCCGTCCTTTCCCAGCCACTCCGAGCCTCGTCAGCGACGCCAATCGCCAGATCTGGGCTCGTCGCCATCGGATCTGGGTTCGTAGCCTCCAGATCTGGTCTCGCCAAACCAGATCCAGTTGTCGATGCCAATTGCCTCCAGAATGTGGTATTGACCTGATACGTTCTTGAAACTGGTGCTTGCAAGACCTTAACCTCTATATATGGATACTATTGGACCTATACATATGTGGCTCTTTTTCAATATCTGTGCTTCTTGACTTGGTTTTGTTGTTATTTGCACCACCAAGCAAATTCCACACTGATTTTGTTTGGTCTGTCCAAATGCAACTGTTCTTCAAATGAAGGTCATACTTGAAACTCCAATCACGGGAAAAATAGATCAAATAAGCCAATGAAGTTTGTTACCCAATAGTTAATTTGTGCATATGCAAGCTCCTGTAGCATGTCCTCAGTTTCTGCATTTGATTTTGGCTAGTTTATATGCATTGGAAGACTGGATTCATATATGGCTATATGCCCAATTCGTCTCTCCTGTCGACCATGCGTCTTTCATACACTAACACATTGATTTCTTAATGGGGCTTTTTACAACGTGATTACCTACTGATCAAGCTAGCTCAAAAGTTGTCTAATTTTGATCCAATGGTCCTATTCTACCCAACAGCATATGCAATGGGCATTTGAAGTGAATCCTCTTATGAAGAAGATGATGAATAGTAAATAGGGGCCTAAATGTCAATTTTAGAAAAAATAGGAGGGCAAAATGGTAACCTTGTAGTATTTAACAGAATTTTTGACGGATTAAGGTCGGGGGTGGTTGATTGTTAACGGAATTGAAGTTTTGGGTGGTTTAAAACAAATTTTTGTATAACGGGTGGTTAAGTGTAAATTCGTCTATTTAACGGGTGGTTTAGTGCAAATTTCTCTATATAATATGTAATAGCAGTACAATGAAGTATCTCCTATACTATAAGCTCATTCTAGAGGAATAACAATACAATGAAGTGACTTGACCGAAAACAAACAATACAATGAAGTGAGCTAAAAAAACGGAAATTTCTCTTGGTAATCCTGTGATTAAGCCAATTTCGTACTCGTATGTTTATACTATTTCATGTGATAACCTTGTAGTTTTGACAAATTTTGTGAAATAACCCAACCATTATTTTATAGTCTAAAATGTTAAATTGGTTCTTTTTTTCTTTTTTCTTTTTTAAGAAAAAATTGTATTTTTTTTTAAATCTTATAAAAAATTCATATTTGCAAGAATTAGTAGATGAGTTATTTTTTTCTTACTAGGTAGTGTTATTATAACTAGAATATGTGACAATTATATTATCCATATATGTATATTATGATTTTTTTCCATTTTGTATTCAATTGGCATAATTATATAGAATAGTATAATATTTTTTCTCCTACATTGTCTTAATTGTAAGGAGTATAAATTTAAAAGGCTAATAACAAGCTAATGAATGATGAAATAACTCAAATAAGAATTCTTAAAATTCAGAAGTGTATATTTACTTTCATTATATGTGATATAGAGTTTCATCTAACTTAACTTGTTCAACTTGATAAATATTATTCTAACCTCAAATTTCATGGATTCACTTCAAAAAATTATTCATTAGCTTGATTCAAAATTAATTTTATTATATTCTAAATGTTTATATTTATCTTGGCTTAAACTAGGTTTTTCAAGCATTGACAACATATGATCCTACATAAGAAATTTCTATATTTTAAAATAAGTACAATAATTAATTAAACCAAATCCACTAATTTTAAGGATAAACAAGAATTTAAAATTGCTAATTTTTAATAAAATCTAAAACTTTAACGGTAGAATAACCAGCCCCGGTCCTAATGTTTTAGAGGCCCTGGGGCGAAAAGAAATTAAGGGCCCCTTCCCTTAACCTCTTGAGTTTGAAATATATCATATGAAATCATATATATTAACTTGAAAAGATACATTTTTACTACTTTAATGTCATTTAGTTAATGTCTAACAATACATAATAAATCCAGAACAATAAGTACAAAAGTAGAGTATGAGAAAATGGGTTTACCACCATAAAAGTGAGGTTTCATAAATCTGGAATGACCTAATTGAGAAATTGGGGGATGAGAAAGTATGAGAAAATGGGTTTACCACCACAAAAGTGGGGTTTTATAAATCTGGAATGACCTAATTGAGAAGTTGGGGGACGGGAAAGTATGAGAAAATGGGTTTCAGAGACAAGATTAGCGATAATGGGTTGAAAAAAAAAACAAGAAAGGACGTATAGAGAAACAAATTCATCCTTGAATAAGTCGATTGTTCAACTTTAGAAGAAGAACGTTGTTGATTTGAATCTTTGAGAGGAGACGTATATGGAGGGAAGAGTAGATCTGCAAGATTAGGTAGGCTAAATGATTAGTTTTGGTAATTAATTCTCTCCCCTTCGAAAGTATACGCTACTTTGATCAAATTGATTTTTTTACAATTTTTTTTTTGGAGTGTGCTGATAGTTCTATTAAATGGGTTTTTGGGCTTTTTTTTTAATTGGCTAAATGGGCTTATGGTTATAGGCTTTTAGGCTCCAACTTATCATACAACTTATGGGCTTATTAATATACATATATACTAAGTATATAAAAAAATGGGCCCCTAATGAACTCGGGCCCTGGGCCGGCGCCCAGGCTGCCCTTGCTGCTGGGCCGGGTCTGAGAATAACGGTAGGGTTATGGCAAAATTTGTCAAAACTACCGGGTTACCACGTGAAATAGTGTAAATGTGCGGGTACCACGTGAAATTGCCTTAACCACGAGGTTACCAGGTGAAATTTCTAAAAAAAATAATACAATGAAGTAGTTTAGAGAAAACAATTATCAGATGTGGGCAGTTGTAAAACTACATTGTAACAACCAGGACAGAAAACTATATACTATTTTTTAATCATTACTTATGACCTTGGATGCCGACTTAGACTTGTTAAGCGGGTCGGTTTGATCAAGTTCGGGTTCGGTCTTTTTGGGTTCGCTTTGAGTACGAGTTCGGGTCAATCGGGTTGCGGGTCATGACGGGTTGTCATATGGGTTCGGGTTGGTCAACGGGTCAGCTTTAGGTTTCAACCTTGTACTATTCAGGTTAATTAATCGGTTTCGGTTTTATCAGATTTCGGGTCTACTTTTACGGGTTTCAACCTACAATTTTTTTACCAGATATAATAAAGAGTTTGCAACGTAAGGGATCTGAATTGTTACGGGGAAATCTCATGGATGAAAAAAAAAACATGAAACACATGTGGTGTGTAGTGGCTTTTGTACAGATGAAGCCTTGGCCTTTTTATCCTTTTCTCGAAAAAGCTACAAAACGGTAAGACTCTAAGACCAAGTAAATTAAATGAAGAAAAGTGAACTCTAATAGCATTAGATTCCTTCCTTCAATCTTGGAATTATTATAATTCTATCTTAGCAACTACTCAACCGAGAAAAAGACACTCCTTTTTACACTTGTATATCTTGGCCTTAACTTGTTCATCTCCTCATTCATTTTACATACAAAGAACTAACTTGTTGAATAACAAGAGCTCCTAGCATGACGGGTGAAGATCGCGGGCTCGTTACCGTCCTTAGCATCGATGGAGGTGGGATGCGAGGACTTATCCCTGCAACTATTCTTACCAACCTTGAAGAGAAGCTTCAGGTTCAAGACTATATACTTCTATGAGCTATAGTACTTCAAAGTTCATAAGACATGTTCTTAACTTTGGTTATAATGTTTGTGTTTTTGGTGTCAAAAAACAGGATATTGATAAAGATCCTAATGCAAGACTAGCCGATTACTTCGATGTGATTGCAGGGACGAGCACCGGAGGCCTAATCGCGGCAATGCTGGCGACTCCGCATGGTGCTAACGGCCGCCCTCGATCGGCTTCTCAGGTGGCGAAATTCTACAAGGAGGAAGGCCCCAAAATCTTCTCTACAAAAGCCAGTGTGGCTGAGCAGTGGGTTAAAGGGTAATCTCAATGAACTTTTGCTTAATTCTTGCTTGTATGCATAAGTGAATGTATGTGGGCCGATTGACCCAGAGTTACGCACATGTGACTCCAATATATGAGTCCAATTGGTAATATTGTAAAAAGAGTATCACATTACCTTACATAACAACAACCTATTTTTAACATATTGCTACACTTGTTGAATGAAAATAGTTTTTGGGAGAAAGTAGTGTTTTTTAGTCTTGAAAAACGTTAAAAGTGAAAGGAATTGCACATATTTCAAGAGTTTTAAAAGTAGTTTTTGGATGAAAGTATACTTTTAGATAAAAGTGTAGCAAGGTTCGTGTGGAAATGACGATATTTTTAGATATATAGTATTTTTAAAACACAACAGCATAGTAATAAGACAGATAAAAACAAGTCATTGGATCTAAAAATAATTAATAGATCTAGAGTTGTCAAAACCTGACCCGACCCAAAAACTGACCCGAACTGGCCGAGAATTTTAGAGCTGAAACCCGACCCAAAAAAGTAGCGGACAAGATAAAGCCGAATACGATTAACCCAAATCCGATTGGGTTAAAACCTGAACCCGTGGAATTGACCCAATTTTTTATAGGAGGATTTGCGGGAGTACCCATCTCAAAAACAAATTGCAAAAACATCACTAAACTAACAATTTATGAAGTATGTCGTTTTGGACGTTTTTGTAATGAAGTTTACTTTATTTTGTATTTTCTTTTAAATAGAAATTTAGTTAAAAAATCATTTTAATTATGTTAAGAATATCTATGCATAATTTTAAAAAATTATCTATAAATACAAAACAAAAAATAACAAAAACGGAGTAATAAATAAGAAAAGATTTTTGCAAAATTAAGATTGTTTTTCATACTAAGATATTGTGGAAGATATGACAAAGAATTTTTTCCAATAATATTGTGAAAGTATTGAAAGTTAGATGTGCAAGTTGGTTAAACATATATGTCATGGGTGAAATCAATGTTTTATACCACAAGGTTACTAATACCACTCCTTCGTTTACAATCAACATTTATGCACACTCAATAAGTAGCGCACCAACTTTTATGTAGCTTATGCTTTCTATATATGTATACATATGACTTCAAACCATGTTGTTTTCTTTGGATCTTGTAAACTAGCTGGCCAAAACATGAAGGGATATTGGAGAACTTGCAGTACTATGGATTAAAAGGAATGGCGTATCTATTTGCACCTCAATTCGACAGTGAACACCTTCGTAAGCGTGTGACCGAGCTCATTGGGAAAGATTTCAAGCTCGCGGATACGCTCAGCAATGTCGTGCTCCCAACGTTCGACATGGAGCACAAGCGTCCGATTGTTTTCTCCAAAAGAAAGGTTCTTGCATACATATATTAGTTTAACTTAGATTGGTTCACATATATAAACTCTTGTATCCAACCAATATAATGTATTGTGCTATATATATGTTTTGCAGGCAAAAGACAGCAAAGTTATGCTGGCTGATGTAGTGAAAAGCTCCTCTGCAGCCCCATTTTACTTCCCTAATCATTCATTTGAGGCCGATGGTAGGAAATACCATTTGGCTGATGGTGGCCTTGCCGCTAATAACCCAGTAAGCTAGGAAATTTGGTCACTTAATTGGCTAGGACCCCTTGTACTTAATTGTGGTACCTTCTTATTAATTTCAAGACAATGTTGTTGGTTTGTATGTATGCATAGACAATGTTGGCGCTAGGCGAAGCAAGAGAGATGAGCACGAACAAGCCACAACATGGCGGATACGAGCATTTTAGGATCTTATCTCTTGGAACGGGTAAAATGAAAGAGAAGTCGCCATATGTGACATTTGGAGGAGGGCTTCTTGACATGCTTCTTTCGCCGGATTTTGAACCGGCACCTATGATAGACAACTTGTTTCGAGGCATGGATGTCACGACGGAAATGTACATTTCAACTCTTCTTGGAGATCATCGATCTTTCCCACACTATATGCGTATCCAGGTTTGTTTGTTTGTTTGTTTAAGACAACTTGTATTAAATAGTGACATCTCCCCATTTAGTATATTAAAATTTCTACATCGGTAGTACCCACAGGTCATCGCTTCGATTCTCATGGGCAATGTCCTCAACCAATAATAAAAAAAGTACATTAAGATTTCTAGAATAGTTGATGATACTTATGTGTGTGTGTGTTCGCATTATGAAAGGAATATGACATGAAGAAAGAGTTGAAGTCGATCACCGATTCAACTCCCAAGCAACTCGAAGCACTTGAAGACTGCGCTCTCAAGCTTCTATCGCGGCCTGTCTATACCACGAATCATGATCATCGTAAACAAGAACAAGAACAAGACCCTAAAGCTCCACCTACGGTTGATGAAGCACTTGAGAAGTAAGAAAATTAAGCATTTCAACCTAAGGAAAATGTTGGCCATTTTTACATTAGATCTAAAGATGTGCATTTCGTTGTTTCAGGTTTGCTCAAGATTTATCAAAGGAGAAGAAACGCCGGATGCACTCCAAACATAAGAAAGGAAAGTGATGAATTTGTGATATATAATGTGAAAGTTATAAAGCAAGGTCATCACGTCTTGCAATTTATTACAAATTTTTATGGTCTTGATATTCTTGATTGATGAGATTATGTACGTACACTGTCTTTGTGTGTATAATTACTTGAAGTTTCATCAGGAATTTATAATTCTTGTGTATACTATTTTTGCTCTAAACTTAGATCAGTGCATGTACAAAACTTAAATATGAAAAAATAGTTTCAACCAAAACAAAAAACATAAGAAATTATTTATGAAACAATGTTTTTGAATAAAGAAAACTTTAATGTGTTGAAACATGAAATGGTTTCTTAGTCATCTATATAATTCTAAATTAAAGTCTTTGTTATCAATCTTTAGATTTTTAGATGGGCTTGCTAGCTATAATTTCAATCCATCAGAAATATTTAAAAATAAATAATACTATAAATTAAGTGAAAACACAAGTACAATATAGAAGCTCGGTTTTTCTATCCTATACCCTTAGGGCATAAAATAAGAACTCATACACGTAGTAATCTATCTATCTATCGATTACTATATATTAGAGTGGAAGCAAATTCCGCCAGCATATTGCACCACATCACTCCCTTATTAAAAATATATATCATATGTACAAATAACTTTGCCCTTTATTAATTGAAAATTTTATCTTCCTATAGCATATAAATTTATTCCTCATAAAATTGAAATTTTTTATACTATCAGGTATATCTATCAAAATTCTATTAAAGGTATCAATCAAATTTAATATAAATCATTGTAAAAGTATATTATAACATATTAATATACAAGTAAGACTCATGTGAGAATGAGTCTTATACTAAGAAGTAAGAATACCTCACGTGCGTTCCTTCCAAAAAAATCAACACATCATATTAGACCTTCATGAAATGAATACGAACGAATTTTTCCTGAATTTTTCGAATTATTAACATATTTTTCGAATTATGTATTTTTCGCATATTTTTTGAATTATTCTCAGATTTTTTGAGTTATTCCCGTATTTTTCGAGTTGTTCTCGTATTTTCGTGAATTTTTCGAAAAATTCGTATGCTTCACAAAGTGTTCATCCATATGTCAGATTTGTTAATCAGGTTTTATTGATTTGTTCATCCATCATTTCCAATTTGTTCAATATATATGGATGAATGAAATAGATGAACAGATTGACAATACAGGTGAGCAAATGGGCAATAGAGTTACACAAATTATGCAAAGTTTGATTGCTATAATATATGGATGAACAAACTAGCAATAAAGATGAACAAATTGAAAATAAATATAAACAACTTATACAAAGTTCAATTGCTATAAAACACGGATGGACAAATTGACAGTTTAGATGGACAAATTGACAATAGCGTTGAACAAATTAGCAATAGAGTTGAACAAACTGTACAAAGTTCGATTACAATAAAATAAGGATGGGCAAATTGGCAATAGAGATGATCAAGTTTGCAATAGAACTGACCAAATTGACAATAGAGCTGAACAAACTATAACTTTGATAAACAATCGTGGATGCGCGATATCACTCTATATTTTTAAAAAATACGCGAATAATTTGAAAAAAAAAAAATAGGTTATATTGTTTTTCACTTTTTTTAGGGTGTTTGATCTCCCATCATCCAACAACTCTTATTTATTCTCATTTCTTACCTAAGCATCCATTCTCACCAGATTCAGGCCCTTAATATACTATATAATCGTATGCAAGATAATGTAATGCGATGAAATCTATGATTTATAATAAAGGAGTCCAAATGTAAGTTGGATAAAAAGTGACTTCCTTTGAAAGCCTTTGGTGCCAGTAATGTTCGTAACCATCAAAACACCAAGTTTCCAACAGAACTGATGGATAGAATTCTATTAAGTACATAGTTACCGATAAAGGAGTCCAAATACAAGTTGGATAAAAAGGTGATTTTTGTAGACAATGACTTTTTGCACACATGAATATTGACTTTGTGTAGCACCTCACTTAACAACGTCGCCACTTATTGACGTTTATTACAAATTAATAAAATAAGAAAAAGTTTCAATTTTATAAATAGCCGCGGTACTCGATGCCATTAAACTGCGTTGGTGGACACCATTAAATGGCGTCTCGCTCCTAGTTTTGTATATATTTTTAATCGAACAGTACGTAGATATCACAAAACTCTATTATCATAATTGGTAAGTATTCTTCCTTATACATACCTAAGATTCATGGATCAAAGTTCAGTAGTTGTGCTTAGAGCTGTCAAAACCTGACCCGACCCGTACCGACCGAAAATTTTAGGGTTGAAACTCGACCCGAATAGTAGCGGACAAAGAAAAAAACCGAACCCGATTAACTTGAACCTGATTGGGTTGAAACCCGAAACCGACCCGACCGACCCGATTTTTTATATATATGTAAAATAAATATATTTTCTTGTACATATTATAATATATTTTATCATAAAACCTATTATAAATAAAATATTATTATAAAAAATCTATTAAAAATAATACTTTATTATTAAATATTACTATTTAATCATAATATTATTTTAATAATCATTAAAAATTAAAATTCTTTCCTATTAAGTCGACCCGAACCCGCACAATAACCTGTCAAGTTCTGACCCGACTTGACCTCTAACCCGATAGACCCGAACCCACACTCAACCCAAACCCGAAACGACCGATCAACCCGAATCCACTCGACCCGATCTGTTTGACACCTCTAGTTGTGCTACACATTTTCACCAAACATTAAATTGTTATTATATTGAATGTCTTAAAAAATGTGAAAAGTAGAGATGCGTGTACGGATTTCAAATTTTTTTTACTCCCTCCGTCTCCATAAGATTGTCCATAAAACAAAACTTTGCTGTTTTTAAGAAAAAATGGAAAAGTAAGGTAATTTGGGTAATATTGAAAGAGGATAAGGGTATTTTTGTATTTGTGTAGAGAAAAAAGTGATAAAGTTGATGTGAAAGTTGGATAATAGGGGTAATATGTGATATTAGATGAGGGTATTTTTGTATTTTTGTTGAGAAAAGTGATAAAGTTGATGAGAAAGTTAGATAATGTGGGTAATATTTGAAATTGAGTAGGGGTATAATTGTAAGAAAAATTGGATGGAAATGGAAAGATTGAGAGATGGACAATCTTATCGAAACGTTGAAAAAGGAAAGACGGACAAACTTTCGGAGACGGCGAGAGTATTATTTGTAGGATCTACGTTAGTACTTCAGAAGTCGTCGACACCTACGATGTCGTCGACCAGAGTTAACAACTAGTGTTATGCAGCGGAATAAAGACACAAGAAAGATTAATACGTTACCACTTTGAACACAGGAGTTATAGTGGAAAACTCTCTACAAACCAACTAGTTTGTATAGAGAAAAACCACTTGCCTTCTAAGCTTCAACTTAGAAGGACTTGAAGAGCACTTCACTCGCTTGTATTGCTTTCTCGGATTACAAAGGTGTTCCTACTCCTAGATGTGAATCCCACACACTCTAGCAAGTACTCTTGCCTTATCTCAACCCTCACTCAATACAATCTCGCTCAACACTCAACCTCCTAAGATCGAATCTCACGATCTCACACAAGACACACTCACAATTACGATGTTTTCGCTCTCCTCCTTCTTAGTCCTAGAATGTATGCACGAAATGTATAAATAAGACTAAGAAGATTGCTGCACAATTCATCCAAATCGGCTAAGACATGAATCGTACACAATCTCTACAAGATCTTTCCTAAAATAAAATCCTAAGCCATGATAAAATCATCTTCAATATCTTCCTTGATCTCTTGATGATTTTCCATCTTTATGATCTTGTCCTTGCCTTAAACGAACTGCTGAAGATGCTGTACGCAGTTTCCATAACAAAGAAACACGCTGTTTCCTTTTCTGAATTTCCGCACGCGCTTCGCTTCTGGGAACTGAGGTCGGCGACCTCTCGGCAACCTCTTCGGTTTGGAACCATCAAAACACGAACTCGGTTTTCTAACATTATTTTATTGACTTTACTATTGTATGTCTTGAAAAATGTGAAAACGGAGATGAATGTCCGGATTTCAAGAGCGTTGAAAGTGTTTTTTGAATTGAAATATCTTTTAGGCTCTAAAAAGAACTAAGGCCTAAGACACTAAGTACATATTACCATTGAACTTATGGA
The DNA here is from genome assembly GCA_934048045.1 of Polygonum aviculare. NCBI lineage: Eukaryota > Viridiplantae > Streptophyta > Magnoliopsida > Caryophyllales > Polygonaceae > Polygonum > Polygonum aviculare. The sequence continues at coordinate 30,406,203 of OW204028.1, read as the reverse complement.
TAGAACACCATTAAGTACATAGTTACCAATAAAGGATTCCAAATATACATTATATTTTAAAGTTGTATTTTATTTTCTAGTCCAAATGTACATGATATGTGCACACGTGTTAATTAGAATTACATAACACGACAAGCATTAACGTTGTCATCGTTAAACATGTTGCTAACTTTGTCGTCTCCTCGAGCAGTGACAGGCATGTTCCCATACTTGTCAGCGAGGTTGTAGCCATGGCGGTAGTAGTTGTAGCTCTCCTTATACTCGTTGGTGAGGTCCTTGAAGTAATCCTTGGTGGAGGTGAAGTAGAGAGGTGGGTTTGGGTAGGGCCAAAACTCGGCCCTCTTCCCCGCTCGCCTCACCCTCTTCAACACCTTGTTACGCTCCACATACCCTATTACCGTCACCTTTTCCATCGCTAGATCCACTTCCACCGAATCCACCCCTATAACATGCATGCGCAAGAGTTAGGACGTAGTTTAGCTATGTTTTAGGCAGATAAAACCTTCGGGCGTAAAGAACACTTACTTAAAGATGTACTTAATGATGTAAGAATATATCACGGCGAATACATGTACTTATAATGTATGTATGTAGGTAAGTATGTATGTACCTCTAAGCTTGAAAATGGCATCCTTGACGATTCTTTCACAACCAATACAACACATTCTAACCTTGAGCTCCACTGTCTAAGGTATTGGATATACATGTACGTCAATACAAGTCATAAATTGAATCAAGCCAATGTTTCATTTGTTATAATGAAGCATATATGCTTTAGGGAATGGTGTGTCATAGAAACACTTATAAGGGTAAGTATGGATAGATACAAATGTGACGATTCTTTTGAGAATTTGGGTTTAGTTTGATGCTTTTGCTGCCTGGATGCATACTATGCAGAGATTAGAAGACAAACATGGACAAGTGACAAGTGCATATGTATACATGTCTCGGTTTCCACTGCTAATGGGATAATGGAATCCAATTCCGACATTTAGATAGTTCTGATTCCAGATTTCTAGTTTCGATCATGTTCCGATTCCTTTAAAAAATTGATTCCCATTTTTTCTTTCGATTCCCATTTGTTAGAGGTGACTAATAACTAGACATAATATGTTAGAATATAATGTCCGTCCCATATGGAAAGATAGTGACTAATAACTAGACATAATATGTAAGTTTTGTATTGGTATTTTTTTGGTCGAAAGTTTTATATTGGTTTTTAATTAGACGATTCCTCTTTAGACGATTTGCATACTAGACTTACATGTACATCTTTTTGACCGAAGGAAATTCACAATATCAACTAATAATAAACGTTATAAAATTAAACTTTAGAAATAATGTCCACTATAAACCCACATCATGCATACACGTTGTAGTAAGATCATGTTTTAGTTTAACTAATTTAAATAATTCTAGACACTTTAAATTATATATATATAGATAATTTTATATATAATTTGTTTGAAATCTAGTTAAGAAAACTGAATGGATTATTTTACTATATTTATATATATTACGTGATGAAAATTTATGCGAAGGCTTGGGTTGCTAAATAGTAGGATAGATATAAGAAATCCTTAATCATGCAATATTCTAAATCCTATAATCCAATTAAATTTTGAGGATTTTTATCGATCTCTCCTCTTCTAATGCTTTCTTTTCCCTCCCACTAATTTATCAACTTGTTCTCCTTCGTGATATAATATGAATTGATCATTAAACTCAACATGCAACACGTATAAAAATTAGCATATATTCGTACATTTTTGTATTTCTTCATATTTGCCTATAGCTTGCATTTTTATATTGCGTTTGTAGCTAAGCATATCTATACTACCTATAGTATAAAGCGGAGACAATGTCTTCACAAAAAATTGCGCCACGTGTCATTTCGATAATAGAATAATCAACCGGGCCCTCCTTTATACAGATTAGGTAGTTAGAATTTCATACAATCTTATCCCGTAAAAATTAATTAAAAATTACCGAAAATTATGAATTATCCCGAAAATTATAAATTCTCTCTTAACAAGAATTAGTTGTAATCTTATCATAAATATTATTAATAAATAAAACGTGATATTTATCGTAAAGTAATTTTTCAACAAATCCAACTTATTTATACTATGAGTTGATTTACTATTGGTAAAAAAACACTAATCACAATACGAAGATAAATATATATGATTCTATAATTTTAACGTGATCATTGGCATTGCATATCTATATTAAATTGGGTTTATAATCACATTACCCGTACATGGTACGGGGGTTAAACTAGTTGTAATTAAACAGTCACGAGTTTGTGACTAAGGCAATAGCTTGTAAATCATTTGTGCGGTGTGCCCTTAAGACACAAAATAGAAAATTCATTAAACAATACGAGGCGCTATATCTATTTTTCTTTTTGGAGCACATAAATGGATCTACCATATATAGATTCTAGTTCAGCCAATTAACATATGCAAAATAAAAGTATCTTATTTATGTGCAAACAACATATATCAAAATTATAGCTAGACAGAGATGCATGGAATTAACAAAAATAAACATCCATGGATACATGTATAAGTACTTATTAAGTGGTTAATTAGGAGATTAGATGGAAATGGTAACCTGCAAAGCAACAGGCCGACTCTTAGGCATGTTGTAAGTGTACTTGTAAAACCCGCTATTCTTGTCGTTGTTGGCGCTCTTCAGCTTCGGGTTATGGTAGTTGTTGGGGTGTCGAAAGAACGAACGCGGGAAGATGGAGACGAACCAGTTCAAAGCCTTGTCTATGGTGGTGGCCATGGCTCAAATATATGTGTATATATACTTGTAACAAGCTAGATAATATAAGATTCCTTACCCTTGAAACAAATATTTGTTAAAAAAATAGTATAAGGTTTTGGATGATGATGAACATGGTAGATGGATGAACGTAGATGAGAGGACAACTATATGTGAGTGTTAAGTCTAAACAACAAGAAGACAACTATAAGTAGAAGATATTCCTCTTCAAATATCAAGAGCATATCTTTATTTTTTTTAATTTCCTCCTGAGATTAACAAAATAAATAATGTTCCACCTTTACATGAATATATTCATATATTATATGCCAATATTCCGTGCACTAAACTATATAGGCATACGAATTCCTTTGGCTTTAAGTTGTCTTATATTTGGGCATACGAATCCCATGAAACAGGTGGTGGATTGCTTTCTTGGTAATCTAGTTGCCGTTGTTTAGGCAAAATGCATGCAAAAGGAATTGATGAGTAGATTAACATGGAAAAAGGAACTTTATGTAAGGGAATGGTATCATTATAGACCGGCCTTTAGCTCATAATCTAGGTTTCGAAAAGTGCACTTAATTAACGAAGGCATATGCTACCAAAAAATCAACAAAGGCATATTTTTTTTGGATGAGCATAAGGATTGTTTTGGGCGAATTAACTGTGTAAACACGTTACTTCGCTACAAAGAGGGACTCCTAGTCACAAAGTCGTCACGACGAGTTAGAGACGATGAACGGAAAATAATAACAGAAATTATATGTAAAGAAAACGAAAGAATGGTGAGAATTGTAGTGTAGTTCGTGTTGATCTGCTCAGACGTTGTTCTCGGTTACAATAGAAAGAATACAAGCTCAATATGCCCCTAAAATAAAAAGATTGTAATTGGATGTGATTGGTGCGAAAATGGCAAGAAATGCTTGAGTGATGGTGAGAGCAGAGAGTGTTGTTCGAGAGATTGTGAGCGTAGTCAGAATGTCCTTATTTGGAGCCTTGTCCTGCCTTTTATATTGAGACTTTCCTTCTCAATCGAGCCGTTGATGATCGTCTAGCAAATCCCGGAAATATCGCACCTGCAGTTACTACTTGGCGTTAGAAGATCTCCACCATGCTACAGTCAACGCCCGCTTTCAATGTGAAGGCGAAATTTACGGGCTTTGCTTTGCTTGACGTTGGCACTAGCATTCATGGGCTTATCCGTTCAATGCTTGTGGGCTTGAGATTTGGACGGCCCAACAAGGATTACGTGCTCCTCCTAATTAATTAGAAACTATTGGAATTTAAATAAAAAAAGATACTTATAACAGAAAATATGAATAATACGAAATAAAGGGAATTCAAACGGAATCCTAGCGTTAATTTGAGAAACAAGTTACACCGGCCTCAGGACTAGGCGCGGTCTATTCTTGCCTCGGGACCAGGTCATGGAGCATTGGAGCAGTGAATGTGGTCCAACCTCAGGACTCGGGTGTCGAGTCGGTGTTGAAGTGTTTGCGATAAGGAAGGACAAGGAAGGAGAGGAGAAATATATGGGGTTGACGCCTATTAAGGATACAAATATATCTTTTCTAATCTTATTTTTTATTTGCAGATAATATCATTATGTAATTTAGGCTCTAAGGAGTTCCTAGAACTTATATAATTACACATCATATAAATGAAATTAAGGGTAAGAAATAAAACCTTTTTCTCTCAATTACAATTATAATTCTTTACAAGGTAGCAGTCTAACTTCGATCTTCCAAAATCTTCCACAGGAGGCAGGCCCGGGATCAAGGTAAGTCATTATGCAAGATTGCAAGTAGCTCCGATACCATATTAAACTCCTACAGACTGATGGATTAGGGGTCAATCATATGTAAGCCCAATACATAACCCCAATAGACTTTCATCCTGAAATCAATTGGTAGTAGGAAGAGTAGCCCATGCCAACGGTATACATATTATAAGGTTATATCATCCCAACTTTAGACGTGTGAAGTACTTTGTTCTCAACACGCCCCCGCAACTGCAACCAGCCTAGCCTAGTTGACACTTGGATAATGTAAGGGGTGGTGGGCATCGATCAATTTCTTTTATAACCGAAACCTACTAGTACAACTGGCCTAACCCAGTTGACACTTAGATAATATAATGAGCATCTCAATCTCTGTTATAGTCGAAACCTACCCTGGGTTTGGGGGCATCACAATCTCTTTATAATCGAAACCTACTAGTTTAATTGACTTGACCCAGTTGACACTTAGATTATGTAACGGGTGATGGCCATCTCAATCTCTTTTATAGTCGCAACCTACTTTGGGTTTGGGGGCATCTCAATCTCCCTTTAGCTAAACCTACCCATGTAGAGGAAACGGGCCCGAAAAAAAAAAAAAGCAACATGTAGTTGCTAAATCTAGTTTTGAAGCAGAGTATTGTGTTATTGTGTTTGCCTCCACAGAGTTGATTGGATTCAACAGTTGTAAAATGAACTTCATGTGTCTATGTATCTTCCTCTTATTCTTCTCTACAATAGCTTGAGTGTCACCAACATGTCAGGTAATCCTATTTTTCATCAGCAATCTAAGCATATTAAGACCGATTATCACATTCAAGAGCAGGTTGCATATGGACCTCTTGTACGTTGTTCATCGCATTCGAACTTTGGACTAAGTTTCTTATATATTCATTGGTCTATGATCCAAAGTTGCATGTTCATGATCTGCCATGAGCTCGTCGAGGGTATTAAGGGTAGAAATATATCTTTTGCATTGTAACCGAATAATCTTTTATTTAGAGATAATATCTTTATGTAACTTGGGCTCCTAGAACTTGTATAAATAGACATCATATCAATTGTTTTATGCTGGAACCCAGTAGGCTTACATTTTGGGCCTATTGCACACGGATGTTGGAATCCCCTAGGCTTACATTTTGGGCCTATTGTCAGTATAGGCACGGACCCAGATGTGAACCCTGAAATCAGGGTGTACACAGGTCCTCTATTATTTAGAACGGCACGGACGCTTAAAAACTCAAAATCGGTCAACGTTGGGTGGAGTTTCAAGTCTTATTAATCCGTATAAATCCATCCATTACACTATTAAACTCAACATGCGGAAAACCCCGTCGCGTATGTACACGGCCAGACGGCCTCAGTTCAACTCAGCAGATGCAATTACATCAAGCACGCACGCAAATCAGACTGAACAACAGCACAACTTCTAATCAAAACCACCAAAAAACCCTAAAAACACAAAATCAACTAATCACTGCAATTAATTGGGGGTCGAAACAGGGGGAGGAGGGAGAAGAAGAGGCACGTGCGGAGGGTGATGCGAAGCGAACGGCAGATTCCGTAGGATCAGAAATCGGACCCGCCTCGGAAAAGGCGCCTCCACGAACACCTGCTCAAGAACTCGCGCCAGCAACGCCGTGTACTCCTCCATCAGCTCCGCCACCTGCAACATCGGTTTCGGATCTGAGGGATTCGGGAGTCAATTGGAAGTTTCTGAGTGCTTGATTTGTGTGGTTTGATGGAGGAGGAAGAATGAAGAGATGTGTATATATATTGATTGATTGATAAAATAAGGCCCCTGGTAATTGTGGAGCTTCGTCTGGTTTCTTCTCAAATCGGTTGTCTTGCTTTATCTTGTTTCTGGTTTTCATTCTTTTTTTTTGGGGTTGAATTCTGGTTTTTGTTTGATTGTTTCCCGTGGGCGCATCTTCCACGTGTCCATCTCTATTTTGCGCCATGGTTTCCTGTTATTTCTTTCTCTTTTTCCTATGGGTTTATACAATAGTAGTCACATTGCAAGAAAAATAAAGTCGGCTTACAATAACACAACTGTAAAATGTAGTACTATATGATATGAGTACCACCTTCGCCTTCCACTCACACATTAGTTGAATTTCTAATGCTACTTCCTTTGACATTTGTTATGTTTTTTAAGGGGAAATTTACATGACTACCGGTTGATGAAGAGGGATCAAGCAAATCTATAATTAGCTTGACCCAATAACAAAAAATATGATCGGAAAAGTGAACATCAAATCGAATTCTAGACTTCTCGGTATTTTCTCTTAACTTTTACGGTTTTACCATTAAGTCACATTATATATGGTTTACTTGAATATATACTCCACCTAATATGAAGTCACCCAACATATATAATCATAAATTTACGGATTAACATTACAAGTGATCTTGTTGTTGTTGTTCAAGGGAGAGTTTTTTTTTTTTTTGATGTGTGTATTGTTTGTCATACTAGGAGCTCATTTGTAAATTATAATCTTTACAATTAAAAACAATCATCCCTTTTTTTTGAATAGGTTATAATTAAGGGACCATCTTTTATGGGGACGTCCTAGAATATCCTTTTGGATAAGAAAACAAAGTTTTTGTAAATTTGCGATGATAGTGCTTGAGAGACTATGACCCATATTTACAATTAGTTTGCCACATTATTACATCATTCATCCACATGAGAAATTTTTACGGTTTCAAAATTTAACAAGAGACCATTGTATCAGATGTAAAACCCCCAAATTTTTGGATGGAAAGGTGATTTATAAGTATTTATGGGTACAGAAAGGAATGTTTGTAAACTACGGGGGCACCAAAAGGAAAAAAAATTCCTGTCGGACACCAAAAGGAAACGTCAAAACTTCGGGGGTACCAAGAGGAAATTCCCCAAATTTTTTTAGGAATTGAGAGATTGAATGGCACGGATCACCAATTACAGCCGTCGATAGATTAACCATCGGACGGTCAAGACACGGCCAAATTGGACCTCATTTAACGCGGGAAAAATAATAAAATTCAAATTCCGGAAAAATTCGACGAAATCCCAAACTCCACCTCTATAAAACCCCCATCGCCCCCCATATCCCGAAAGTCCAACATTGGCACCAAAAAAAACCCTAATCTGAAGAACCAGAACACCGAAGAGAGCGAAAATGTCAGGGAGAGGAAAGGGAGGAAAGGGGCTCGGAAAGGGGGGAGCGAAGAGGCACAGGAAGGTTCTGAGGGACAACATTCAGGGGATCACGAAGCCCGCCATTAGAAGGCTGGCGAGAAGAGGAGGCGTGAAGAGGATCAGCGGCCTGATCTACGAGGAGACCAGAGGAGTTCTCAAGATCTTCTTGGAGAACGTGATTAGAGACGCCGTTACGTACACCGAGCACGCCAGGAGGAAGACGGTCACCGCCATGGATGTGGTGTACGCGCTCAAGCGCCAGGGGAGGACTCTCTATGGATTCGGTGGTTGATTGCGGAGGTTTTGCTCTGTGTCTACTGTCTAGGGTTTCAATTGGGGAGGTTTTAGTGTTAAAGATGCTTGATTTTGTATGAGATTCCTGCAAAATTGGATTGGGAAACAACAGAGGAGATGAAATTGAAAATCTGTGAAATTGATTTTTGGGGCTTTTTTGAGTGTTTCTTCTGTGCTTAGGGTTTGAATTTGAGATATTGTAAAATCGACTGCAACGAAGAGATGGGACTGATATTCTGTGTGATTGCATAAAAGAATTCGTACCGAATGACAATCAATTTTCTGTTCTCAGATTTGTGGCTACTAGTAGGGGTGTTGAACGGGTCGGGTTGGGTCGACCTGTGGTCTGGCCTGCGATCTGACCCGCGGGTTTTGTGGGTTGGGTTGTGGGTTGACCCGTTGGCCCGTTTGACTTAGTTAAACCGGTGTGTTATACTATGAAATACGAAAATAAATTGTGTATCGACTCAAACCATAATGATCGTTGACATACAAGAATATGAGAGGCCTTGGTTGCAAAGGCCTAGTACTAAATATGTTATGCTATATTCATTGAGATCCCTTAGAGCATGTGTAGCCGTTGGCCAATATTTGGCCTTAGGAATAAACAATTATTAAATATTGAGGGAAGAGAAAAAGCATGAAGGCCGGTCATCACTATGCCCCAAATGGATTTTGGTCTTTGCATGTGGTGATGCCATGTGACATGTAAATGAAGAGTGTGAGAGGATGCAAAATATAATAAATTTAATATTATATTATGGTGGTCAAAAGTTTGGTCTACTAATAAAAATTATCGGCTTTGTCGATTGATGACCATTATTGACCAATCAACACATTTTAATGGTGGATAAATCTAAGGTTTTATTTTATCTCATTGTGCTCACTTAATTCACATTGAAAGTTCCACTGCATTATATTGTTGTAGCCATGCCAAAAATTATCGGATTTGTCATCTTTTCATCTACGTCATCCATTAAGAAAAAAAAACCAAAATTTATATGGTATTTTCACCTAGGGTTGAAAATATTCACTAAGATATTCATATCCAATCCTTTTTCTATATAGATTAGATATAGTAAAGTCCAAGAAACCCTTACAATTAATACATTCATGAAGGATTATAGACCATATAAGGGCTTAATATTATCTTTATAATAAATACAACGAGATTAACTTCACTACTTGTCCAAAGTTTCTTTTTGTGGGTTGGATTCATCCACAACCGAATATATAAATCTGTGAAAGGAGAGCCATGAAATCTTCATCTTCGGCTTCCAAAGTTCTTCTTATTTTTAATTTCTTCTCACTCTCACAAAAAAGCAAAAGAAACCGGTCCTACGCGAATCCAAGTATCCAATCCTCCCACCCACATCTCCCTTCCCACCGTTCGTCTCTCTATCCTTATCTTCAAACCTCTCTCTTCCCCTTGTCCTCTTCTCTATCCTGTCACTCCCATTCTTTCTCCGTGCATCTCTGTAAACCCACTAATTTCCAAGTATATATCTTTTAGTATCATAACCCCTCGAGGGGGTTTCTGCGGAGGGGATTTGGAGGCCTGAGAGGGAAGAAGAAATGGCTATGGCTTCGATTTTGGTGGGCATTCTCCATCGGCCATCGATTTGGGACATTTTGGTTGATCTAACCCTAATTGCAATCCCCCTTTGGATTGCTGTGATTTCAGGGGTTGTTCTTGGCTGGTCATGGCGTCCCAAATGGGCCAATTTCGTCACCGATTTCCCTGTCCCTTCTCTGTCCCCTCTCGCCTTCGATTCCATCCCTGGTTTGGGCACTCTGAAGGCTCAATTGGTTAATTTCTCGCCTTCCATTGATAACTCTGAGCTCGATGATCAACCCTCGAACCCTAATTCCAGGTATTGCTCGAATCCCTAATTCGCCCCTCAATCTGCATTTTTGTTCAATTCAATTACTTGCTAGTTCTATGGCCAATGTTCTAAAAAACGCTAGGCGGAGATGGGTCGCCTAGCGCCTAGACGGCCTAAACGGTTGCCTAGATGGCCTAGACGGACACCTCCTAGGCGGGTTAAAAGGCTAGGCGGACGGGCGCCTCGACGGGATTTTTAGAGCACTGTCTATGGCGTTTAAAAATCTATTACAATTTGGGAAATGCCTTGTTGTAGTAGCCTTTTAACCCGCCTAGGCGCTTTAAGGCTAGGCGAACGGGCGCCTAGACGGGATTTTTAGAGCACTGTCTATGGCATTTAAAAATCTATTACAATTTGGGAAATGCATTGTTGTTGTAGCTCGGCTGTTAGTTCGTGTGTGAACGACGCGGATTTGAGGCATTTGAGACGAGTGGTGGTTGAGAAAGACGGAGGCCCTGCCTGGATTCACATGATGGATCGCTCTACTCCCACCATGGCGTATAAGGCGTGGCGAAGAGACCCTCAGGTTGGTGGTTTAAGCTCAAGTTTGATTCGGTTTTTAGCGATTTTGGTGTGTTGTTTGATTATAGTTTGGTTATGTAGACTGGTCCTCCACAATACCGGAGTTCGACTGTTTTTGAGGATGCGACTCCTGAGATGGTGAGGGATTTCTTCTGGGACGACGAGTTTCGGTTCAAGTGGGATGATATGCTTATACAGCATTCCACATTGGAGGAGTGCAGTGTGACTGGGACCATGATTGTTCACTGGGTTCGCAAGGTATGAGGATTTGATAGGGGTTTATGAGTTTGATCTTGTGTTGTGAGTGTGCCGAAGTTTGATAGTCTCCATTTTCTTGTGTTCAGTTCCCATTCTTTTGCAGTGACAGAGAGTATGTGATTGGAAGGCGGATTTGGGAATCGGACCGATCCTACTATTGTGTCACAAAGGTAACTTGCTTAGAAAACTCGTGGTTATCTTTTTCGTAATGCCATAGCTGCATTGGGTCTTAGTTGGGTCTTAGTTATCACTATGCTATGTAGGCAACTGAATCTTGTTAACTCGGAAATGAGCATGTTTTCGGTTTTGTAATGTGGACATGAACATGTTTTGTCTCGGGTCAAACTTTTTGATTAAATTGCTCATATCTCGTATGTCATTCTGATGGTGTTTGTGTTGGTTCCTGTATGCTCTTCAGGGTATACAATACCCATCACTTCCCAGGCGGAGTAAACCAAGGCGTGTAGACCTCTATTATTCAAGTTGGTGCATTCGTCCAGGTATCTCACTTGACATTCATATCTTTACACTCTTACAATATCATTAACAATCAAGGGATGATAGTTAAGGCAAATGAATAGGCAGATCATATTTTTCCCGAAAATTGGTGATTATGTTCTTTGGACTCTGATGTTGTGTCACATGAGAACATTGCTGCGCTGTTATTGACTAAAAAAGCTTAGGTAATCACATTGGGCAAATGCACTGATTCAGTCTCGAGTTTCCAGTTTTTTTCGGTCTTGGAACATTTTTATTTGTTATACATAACAAAACAATTGTTTCAGTTTGTTACATCCTAGTTTCGACTAATTTCTCAAAATTGAGAACCAAAATTGAGAACTGTGCAAGAGTGTTTCCTAAAATCTGTTTCTTGCTTTGAAAGAAAACTGGACACTGGAAACTCAAAGCTTGAACCAAACAAGAAACACAATCTTCTACCAGCATTTGTTAAAAGCATGTCTCACTTAACTATTTTTTGGTGTTTGTAAACCAGCTCAATCACGAAAAGACGGGCAAATGACAGCATGCGAAGTCCTACTCTTCCACCACGAAGATATGGGAATCCCATGGGAGATCGCAAAGCTTGGAGTCCGTCAAGGGATGTGGGGGGCCGTGAAGAAGATAGATCCCGGGCTACGAGCCTATCAGAAGGAGAGAGCTTGTGGGGCCCAGCTATCCCGTTCTGTAATCATGGCCCATAAGTACACCAAGGTCAGTGCAGCTAAACTGCAGTTCTTGGAGGAGAGCGAGGCCGATGACCTGGCAGTGGTCCCCGTGGATGGAGAGTCCTCTTCCTCGTCTGACGGAGGAAAGCCATCCGGAGTGAACATACCGAAGCTGGTTGTTGTGGGTGGAGCGGTTGCCGTTGCGTGTACTCTCGATAAAGGGCTGCTGACCAAGGCGCTTATTTTCGGGGTGGCGCGAAGATTCATGAGAATGGGGAAGAAATTGTAATTTGGATTGTGTTTTGCTGAGTATATTGATTCTTTTGAGCAAATGGGAAATCAGGATGAATGATTTGACTCATTTGCTCATCTTTTAGCGGATCAATTTACTACTGGTATAACACCATTTTGAAGTCCTTTCTTGACCTCTCAAAATTTGAAGGGAAAAGAGGTGATCCATTTGTTGTAAAGGGGAAATGATATATAGAGGGTGTGAGGGGGGAAAGAGGAAGAGAAGGGGATCGTTTTGTGTTCTGAATTTTTCTATAGTTTGAATAACCACTGTTGAAATGTTTTTTGTGGGTAGCCTTTATAAATTCAGTCCATACATTAATCTTTTTTTTTTTCCAAAGACGTGATCAAAAGAATGTCAATAACCATAAAGTTATTTTGGTTGGCAAAATACATCTATAAGCCCTTGAATTTGTACATTTTTTTAACCTTGAATCATTGGGTTTTTTAAAATTTTAAAAAACATCTCTATTTTAACTATGCTGTACTCCCTCCGTTTCACAATAAGTGTCGTTTTAGCTCTTAACACAGTTTTTAAGAAAAGAAATCATTCACTTTAAAACTTACAACTTTTTCTTAATCTTACCACTCATTACATTTTTTTGGCCAATGCATGAACAACTTTAGTCAACAAATACACATTCCAATAAAAATTATCATCATTCACCCCTATTAAATCACTTTGAAAACCTAAAACGACACATATTATGAAACAAATTTTAAGTACTAGAACGACACTTATTATGAAACGGAGGGAGTATTATTTAAAAGCACAAGCAATCAGTACAAAAATGTTGGAGTTGGAGCTACATGCTGGAATGCAAAGTTGTTGGTTTCTAGGCCACCTTGCAATCCAAAGACTTACAGTTTTTATTGCACTAGTTCTTCACTATTTTATACATGTGGAAAGTGTATAAGCTCAAAAACTTGTTGTTGCTTCAAGTAGAGATTTCATTTTGCTTGATTCCATCATCTACAAATAATTTAGAAACTAAATTTTATAAACTCCTATGAGAATGGATGTATGTAGTTCTCTTATTGAACTCGTGGATAATCAAGCATATGACTACGTACAATTCTAATTACTCTTTTGTTGACCTAATAGCTTTAATTTTGCCCTGACGTGGTGATCATTTTTGGTTTTACATAAATGATCAAAATCTATTTACTATATCGCTAGCAAGCATGGTTGGTTTATACTATGATCGTAGAGAGATATCAAAGAACTGACATACAACAATGCATGTCCACATACTAAGCTAAATGTATATGTGTACTCCACCTGCCAATTTCAGCCTTGTTGGCCCCCTAGAAATTAAAGCCCATCGCAAGCCCATCAAAAAGCCCATTACGATTTTGTATATAAGATAGAAGGAGGTATCGAGATTGGATCTATGTTGTAACTGTGATCGTTAGCACAAAGTTCAAAAGATTATACAATTTTCTTCATTAATCTCGTTCTCAAATTCTTATTCACACAATCGAACTCATCAATCAATCAAGGTCCCACAATTTAGGATGTTCAAGTTCTCGATTAATTTTCCGTCCAAAACAATTTGGCATCCACTGTGGGGCCTCGATTGAATCTTCGAGTGATCCTTTTGCCATCGCCGCAAGTTCCCTCTCCATGGATCCTAACCCTGACCTTCCTTCTAAGTTCTAACGAAAATGTCCAAACCCCTTCCCCTCGGGATGGGAACGAGCATTCTAACATTCACTAAGAGGAGATGACGGACCTCGCTCAGGGAATCCGAGATCTGCAAAAGGAGTTAGTGGATGTTGGGCCGTCCAAATCTCAAGCCCACAAGCATTGAACGGATAAGCCCATGAATGTTGGCGCCAACGGCAAGCGGAGCCAAGCCCGTGAATTTCGCCTTCACATTGAAAGCAGGCGTTGACTGTAGCATGGAGAAGATCTTCTAACGCCAAGCTGTAACTGCAAGGGCGATATTTCCGGGACTTTCTAGACGTTCATCAATGGCTCAATTGAGAAGGAAGGTCTCAATATAAAAGGAAGGATGAGGCTCCAAATAAGGACATTCTCTCTGCACTCACAATCTCTCGAACAACACTTGCCATTCTCGCATCAATCACATCCAATCGCAATCTTTTTCTTTTAGAGGCAAATTGAGCCTGCATTCTTTCAATTGTATCCGAGAGCAACATCTAAGAAGATCAATACAAATTACACTACAATTCTTGCCATTCTTCCATTTTCTTTACATATAATTTCTGCTATTATTTTCTGATTCATCGTTTTTAACACGTTGTGACGACTTTGTGACTAGGAGTCCCTCTTTGTAGCGAAGTAACATGTTTACACAATTAATTCGCCCAAAACAATTGGCGCCCACCGTGGGGCCCTAGCCAAAAAAGAAGTCACGATCTAGCAAGCTGCCGAATCCACATCAAGCATGGAAGCAACTCATAGCCACGTCGGAGATCTCGAGCCAAACAACAACCAAATCATCGACTCCGACGACAACCAGAATCTCAACAACGACAACAGCAACCCTAGCAACGCCACCAACAACGGCGGTAATGACAACCAGAACCAAGAATTGCCTCTCCAGGAAGAGCCGCTAGTCAACAACAACTCCGAGAGGCAAACAGCTGAGTCCAGCGCCATTGCAGAGATCCGCGCAACCATGCTCGCGCTCCAAAAAGATCTAGATAGCCAAAAAGAGGCTAACTCCAAAATTACTGAAGTTTATGGGAAACAAATTGAGGCTTTAACTAATGAACGTAATTTGCTTCGGTCTCAGGTCCAATCGGCTCCGGCTCACCATCAAAGGAGCGACGTGATTAATGACGTAGCCCAACGCTTGGATATGGAGGATCCCAATCTCGTCACTCCAAACGGCGCCGCACCATCAACGGGTAATCAGGTAACTGTTAACACGTTGGGGACAACTCGGTAGAGTGATGTCCACGTTTTTAGGTAGATTTTTAAGGTTTAGATAGGTTAGTTTAAGTTGATTTTCGTAGTTGAGTCATGTGTTTTTGAGTCGTTTTGCATAAGTTTACGTATTTCCTTGAGATTCGGAAACTACGCGCTTTTGTGTCGTTTTGTAGGTGTTTTGGAGCTTGAAGAAGCATTTGGAGCAAGACTTGGAGAGGATGGACGAGCTAGGAGGAAGATATCAAGATGAAGAACCAAGGAGAAGAGCTTAAGAGAAGCAAAATCAAGAAAAGAAGTGAAGAAATCGACCCCAAGATCAAGCCCAAGGAGGTCGACCTCGAGCCACATTGTCAAACTTGGAATGCAAGGAACAAAAGTCCCAGGATCGACCCTGAAGGGGTCGATATCGACCCTATGGAGGGTCGAACGCGCGTGACCGAATTCCTTTATCTGGATTACTTGTGCAAGTTTCCTAGTTTGTATTTTAGGAAGGTGTTTTGTTTGTGTTTCCTAGTTAGATTAGGACTCCTTTTTGTCTATAAAAGGAGGTTGAACCTATAGTTTTTAGATGGCTATGCTTTGATTCAATAATTAATCAAGACTTGGAGAATTAGGGAGAAGACTTGGAGAGCAAGTTTGAGGTTTGTAAGATTGATCTTTGGTTTTTATTTGATTTTGAGTTTGGTTTGATCATGTCTTCTTCTTCTTCCTCTTCTCTCTTTGCTATGAGTGAGTAGTCTTCTTAAATTCTAGGGTTGGGCAAAAGCCCAATACAATCATGCATGTTTAAAACTTGAATCCATGACTTGAATGCTTGATGATCA
This sequence comes from Polygonum aviculare, assembly GCA_934048045.1. Taxonomy (NCBI): domain Eukaryota; kingdom Viridiplantae; phylum Streptophyta; class Magnoliopsida; order Caryophyllales; family Polygonaceae; genus Polygonum; species Polygonum aviculare. The sequence continues at coordinate 30,390,321 of OW204028.1, read as the reverse complement.
TATCTAATCTATCTTGTGCTTAATCCTTGGTGAAAATTGAGGCATGTCTTGTGATTGACTATAGCGAAAGTGAAAAGTTAGTTGCTTGATTACATTTAATAGGATTATTTGCGAAAGTTGATATTCCTAGGTTGAAGGATAGGTAGAAAGTTGTTTGATTTGCGAAAGTTAACTTTTCTATGATCCAGACGGCATGATAGTTGTGAATTCTTGTTGAAAGCATGTATGGTTGTTGTTGTGGTAGCCCTAGCCCTAGGATTTGCCTTCTAAATTGATTGAGATTCGTATCTTTTGCCTTGATCCCGACTCCCTCCGTCGTGTTCGAGCCCTTGTTTGTGATTGAGTGTGATTTGTGTGTTCGTACCTTTTCTACTCTCAGGATCGACCTCCCTAGGGTCGAGATCGACCCTCTTTAGGTCGAGCCTGAGTCGTTCTGCCCTTGTTTTCTTTGCTTTTCGTAGTTTGTTCGACTAAACTTAGCACTACTCTCACTCCCGTGGACGATCCTGACTTCTCTATACTCAGCGGGGTCTTGAATACAAATTTATTTGTTCGAGAAACCCTTCAACAAATTGGCGCCGTTGCCGGGGAGTGTGCAATAGTGCCGAGCTTAGTTGATATTTGGGTTTGGGAATAGCCCATACCCCTTGTGTGTTACTGATTCGTTTTCTTGTGTTTGTGATCGCAGGTGTATGCCCTCTAGTTCACGAAGGAAAATCGACTATTTTCCCTTTGATCCTGAAATAGAGAGAACCCTTCATCGCAGGCTACGAGAACGACGAGCAATGGCCGACGCTGAGGCTCTTGCTCAACAGATGGAACAACTCCGTGCTCAGATGGAGCGTATGCAAATGGAGCGTGCTGCTCAAGATGCTGCTTTGCATCGAGAGAGAGAGGCTGCTGCCCGTCTCCAACAACAACTAGATGCTATTCCGAGGAACGCTAAGCAATACATGCATCCAGAGCTTAGAGTTCCCGAGTCCGCTATAGTGCTCCCAGCGATTGAGCGTGCCTTTGAGATCAAGTCCCACTTCATCACTCTCATCAAAAGGTCTCAATATGAAGGCAAGACATCTGAATGCCCTATGGAGCACATCAAAAATTTCACCGATCTTTGTGACACCATCGCCGCCGATGGCGTGTCACTTGAATATGTGCTCCTCAAGGCGTTCAAGTGGTCTCTAACCGGGAAGGCACTTCATTGGCTCGAAAGTCTACCCGCTCGGTCCATCACTACATGGAAGGCTTTGCACGACTTGTTCACGACGAAGTTCTTCCCACCGGCCAAGACTACCGAGCTAAGGAAGCGCATCACTTCTTATCATCAACTGCCTAATGAGACTTTTGTTGAGACTTGGGAGAGATTCAAGGAGCTTCTTCGGCAATGTCCTACTCATGGACAACCTCCTTATGTTCTTCAAGAGATATTCTTCCAAGGGATCAATGCCGCCACTAAGGACCGCATCAATCTTCACACCGATTGCGGTTTCATTGAGATGGATCCCGATGAGGCATGGGCTCTCTTGGACAAACTCACCAACTATGATGCTATGTATGGGACCCAACAACCCATCCGGATTCAATCAAAGAAGCTTTATGATCCGAATAGTGAGCCAATTGATCAAGATGTGAAGTTTCAATTCTTGCAAGATAAGATCAAACGGCTCGAGAAGCAAGTGAGTTACTACAAGTCCGTTGCTCCCACTTGTCAAGAATGTGGTTCTCAATCTCATACCACCGCTTCTTGTACAAATGTGGAGCAAGTTCGGGCTGCCGAGGCATATGCGGAGGCCAACTATATGCGAGGACCCTACCGAGGCCAAAACAATGCTTATACGGGGAGGAACAACAACAACTATTCTCAATGGAATAACAATGGCCAAGGTCAAAGTTATCCACCTCCTCCACAAGAGCAAAGGGCCCCTCCTTATAGACCTCCCGGGTATCAAGCGGAGCCATCATGGATGCAAGAGTTGCAAGAAGGACTCATGCGAGGAATGCGGACCGAGCTGGATACAAGGTTGGGAGACCTCGACTCATGGAAAAAGAATATTGATTCCCAACTTGGTCATCTAGCGGCTCAAATCCCACGACCTCAAGGACAACTTCCGGGCCGACCCGAGGAGAATCCTAGAGGCCGAGCAAGCAATGGAGAAATCCGTGCCATGAACCTTCGGAGTGGAAAAGCATTACCCGATCCACCGAAGCCAACAACGAAAGAAGCAGCCTCAGGATCGACCCCCTCCATGGTCGAGCCTGAGACCGCCCAAGATGGGGATGAAGAGGCGATCGACCCCGAGGTGGTCGAGCTCGCCCACCCTGCACCCGGGACGTCTTCCAACCCTTCTCTGCCAATCATTCCGGATCCCACTCCTTCCTCTTCTAAGGTACTTCCTTACCCTTCGAAGAAGCCCAAGGACGCGACGGAAGGAAAGTTTAAGCGCTTTGTTAAGTTGCTTCAAGGCTTGAATCTTTCTATTCCTTTCGCCGAGGCCTTGAATGAAATGCCCGCTTACACCAAGTTCTTGAAGGAGATTCTATCTAGGAAGCGGTCAATGTCGGAACTCACGGAAGAGGTGAGGTCGTTGGACCTTCCCGAGAAGCTAGGTGATCCCGGGAAGTTTGCTATTACAATCGGTATTGGAGCTTATCACTTCAAGGCATTGTGTGATCTTGGTGCTAGTGCTAGCTTGCTCCCACTCTCAATTTGGTCCAAGACCAACATAGGACCCTTAGTACCGGTGAACATGAGGTTATACATGGCGGATGGATCGTGTGTTCAGCCCACGGGTGTAGTTGATGATTTCCCCGTTCAAGTGGGGAAGTTCTTTGTGCCTAATGATTTCATAGTCATGGAGATGCCCGAGGATCCGGTCGTTCCTATCATACTCGGACGACCCTTCTTGGCCACCGCGAGCGCGGTCATTGATGTCAAGAGTGGACTTCTTACTTTCAAGATTGGTGAAGAAGTGGTCGAGTTCCGGTTCAATCCAACATTGAAGGAATCAAGTCATGAGGAGGTCAAGATGCTCTACACACACTCCGACTACATCGAGTGCAACAACCCGACGGGACGACTCTTGACATGGGAACCTCTACCACCAAGTTCGAGGCTCTCAGGATCGACCCTCATGGGGTCGAGATCGACCTCCCTGGATTATGGCGAGGAGTCCTTCCTTGTCTTGGATGCACTCAAGGCGGAGCACGAGGATGAAGTTAGCTTGCCCGAGCCCACTCCCGAGCTCAAGGAGCTTCCCGATTCTTTGAGGTACGTTTTTCTTGGTCCAAATTCTTCCCTCCCCGTCATTATTAATGCTAATTTGAGTGAGGACGAGGAGACCAAATTGCTTGATGTGCTTAGGACCCATAGGAAAGCCATAGGATATTCTCTAGAGGAACTTAGTGGTATTTCACCATCATTGTGCATGGATAGGATATATATGGAGGATGACTATAAACCCACTATTGAGCACCAACGTAGGCTAAACCCTAACATGAAAGAGGTAGTGAAGAAGGAAATCCTTAGAATGCTAGATGCCGGTATCATATTTCCTATCTCCGATAGCAAGTGGGTTAGCCCCGTACATGTAGTTCCTAAGAAAGGGGGAATGACGGTTGTAGAGAATGAGAAGGGAGAGTTGATTCCTACTAGGACTACTACCAAGTGGAGGATGTGCATAGACTATAGGAAACTTAATAGTGCCACTAGGAAGGATCACTTCCCACTCCCCTTCATTGACCAAGTTTTGGAACGTTTAGCTCAACATGATTACTTTTGCTATTTGGATGGCTATAGTGGTTTTTGGCAGATTCCCATTCACCCCGATGATCAAGAGAAGACCACATTCTCTTATCCTTATGGGACTTTCTCTTACAAGAGAATGCCGTTTGGGCTTTGCAACGCCCCGGCCACTTTTCAAAGGTGTATGATGGCAATCTTCTCCGACATGATTGAGGAGATAGTGGAGGTGTTTATGGATGATTTCTCGGTTTATGGTTCCTCTTTTGATGCATGTCTTGTTAATCTTTCTAGGGTCCTTAAAAGATGTGAGGAAACGAACCTTGTGCTTAATTGGGAAAAGTGTCATTTCATGGTTAGAGAAGGAATTGTCTTAGGTCATCTAGTGTCTAAGCGAGGGATTGAGGTGGACAAAGCACAAATTGAGCTTATTGAAAAATTGCCCCCTCCATCTTCCGTGAAAGACGTTAGGAGTTTCTTGGGGCATGCGGGGTTCTATAGGCGCTTCATTCAAGACTTTTCTAAAATTGCTAAGCCTTTGACTCACTTACTAGTGAAAGATGTAGAGTTTAGCATGTCTTCGGATTGTCTTGAAGCATTTTTCAGGTTGAGAAGAGCTCTTGTGACAGCCCCCATCATGCAATCACCGGATTGGACACTTCCCTTTGAAATCATGTGTGATGCTAGTGACTATGCCATTGGTGCGGTTCTTGGGCAACGGAAGGACAAGAAGCTTCATGCCATCTACTATGCAAGTAAGACTCTTGATGAAGTTCAAAGTAAGTACACTACCACCGAGAAAGAGTTTCTTGCCGTAGTATTTGCATTCGAAAAATTCCGTTCCTATCTAGTGGGTTCTAAGGTGATTGTTTATACCGATCATGCCGCGATAAGATTTCTAATGGCAAAAAGGGACGCCAAGCCTAGATTGCTTCGTTGGATGCTTTTGTTGCAGGAATTTGATCATGAAATCCGAGACAAGAAGGGAGCGGAGAATCTAGTGGCGGATCACCTATCTAGACTACCCCTTGAGCACATCATGGAGTCCGGCGGATCGATTCCCATCGATGATACGCGCCCGGATGAGACCCTCATGCTAGGCAACGAAGATCACCATGAAGATATTGGAGGAGGAACTGCGGAGGTCTCAGGATCGACCCCCCCAGGGTCGAGATCGACCCCCATCGGCGAAGAGGAGCTCTCAGGATCGACCCCCATGGGGCCGATCACGACCCTTCCCATGGGTCGATCTGGTACTTCTATACTTGCTATACATGGGTCGAAGGCCCCTTGGTTCGCGGATTTTGCTAACTATGTTGTCGGAGGCATTATTCCGGAAGGATTGACGTCCCAAGCTAAGAAGAAGTTCCTACACGACGTCAAACGCTATTATTGGGATGATCCTTACTTGTTCAAACAAGGGAGCGATCACATCTTTCGACGTTGTGTGCCGGATGATGAGATAGAGGGAGTCATCCGACATTGTCATACTCTACCCACGGGTGGCCATGCTAAGGGCTTCAAGACAACCGCTAAGATCCTTCAAAGCGGACTCTATTGGCCAACTCTCTTCAAAGATGTGCAAGCATATGTGACCACTTGTGATGAGTGTCAATGGTCGGGGAACATTACATGGAGGAACGAGAACCCACTCACCGGTATCTTGGAAGTTGAGCTTTTGATGTTTGGGGTATTGACTTCATGGGACCCTTCCCCTCTTCGGGTCCCTACAAGTACATACTCGTGGCGGTTGACTATGTTTCCAAGTGGGTTGAGGCCATAGCTACAAGGACGAATGATGCTCGAGTAGTGGCCAAATTCATGAAGACCAACATCTTTCCTCGATTCGGTGTCCCTCGTGTCCTCATTAGTGATGGAGGCTTTCATTTCATTGAGCGGAGCTTTGAGGCGCTTTTGACCAAGTATGGGGTGTCTCACAAGGTGGCCACACCTTATCATCCTCAAACTAGCGGTCAAGTAGAAGTTTCAAACCGGCAAATCAAGAGCATTCTAGAGAAGACGGTGTCCCGCTCAAGAAAGGATTGGTCTTCCAAGCTTGATGATGCTCTATGGGCCTATCGCACCGCCTACAAAACACCGCTCCGCACCACTCCCTTCAATCTAGTGTATGGCAAGTCTTGCCATTTGCCCGTCGAGCTCGAACACAAGGCTTTATGGGCTCTCAAGAAGCTCAACATGGATCTCGATGCGGCCGGGGAGAAGCGGTTCATGGAATTGCAAGAACTTGAAGAATTGAGGCTCAAGGCATACGAGAACTCCAAAATTTACAAAGAGAGGACCAAGAAGTGGCATGATAGCAAGCTTGTGCCAAAAACCATCAAGGCCGGTGATCAAGTGCTCTTATTTAACTCAAGACTCCGACTCTTCCCCAGGAAGCTACGGACCCGATGGAGCGGACCATTCACGGTTCACCATGTTTACTTGCACGGGGCGGCTGATCTTATAGACGAGAATGGTGGGATTTTCAAAGTCAATGGGCATCGTTTGAAGAAGTACTATGCTAGGAAGGAACCCGACGAAGAGATCCGAGCCACTTGGGCTCTCACCACCTCGGACTAAGCTACAACACCCATCGTCAAGCTCATGACGTTAAAAAAGCGCTTTCGGGAGGCAACCCGTTTTTTTTTAGATTAGATTTTTCTTTTTAATTTTTCCATTCTTTTTGATTTTCCAATTTCTAGATTAGATTTTTGTTTTTATTTTCTCACCTTCCTTAGATTAGACTAGGAAATATTTTGCTTGGGATAGGATTTTTGTGATGTTTTTGCAGGTCTCTTAATTGCAAAATACGAGCTCAAAAAGACGGGATAAGACGATCTTGCACAAGGACCAAAACGACGGAAAATCAACCCAGATGGGTCGTGATCGACCCCCAGGGGGTCGTGATCGACCCTAGCGTGAAATTCCGATATTGCCCCTTGGTGTAAGGTATGTCTTTTTACCCAAAATTAATTCAAAACTCCTCTTCCCCCTCTTCTACATCAGTCCGACCCCCCCCCCCCCTCTCTTGCCTTCCCCCTCTTTGTTCGACCCTCATCTCTCTCACCCCTCCTTCCACGAGCTCGCCGGAAAACGCCACACCACCGCCACTCCGGCCACCACCACTCCTCAGCCGCACCACCACCCTCCCCATAGCTGCATTGGCTGCTCGAAAACCGCCCCCCCATAGCCCCAAAAATTCAGCCTCGTCCCTTCCTAGATCTAGCTCGAGATCGACCCAAATTTCTACATTCTTTCACTTCTTACAAGCAATTTCGGTATGGCTTCTCACCCTCTACTCTTAATTTTGCTTAAACTTGAGTAAAATTGAATTTTTGGGTTGAATGTGCATATTTGGGGGTTTTTGACCTAGATTGATGAATTTGCAAATTGCTTGCTTGATTGTGTTGTTGTTGAAGTTTGCATGCTTGAGGATGTTTAGACTTGATCTTCATGAGCTAATTTTGGTAGAAAATTGTGGTTTGGTGCCAATGGGTTCCATACCCAAAATTTCGGTTGCAACTAGAGGTAGAAGACGACTGGGAAGTTCAGGATCGACCCCCCCCGGTCGATATCGACCCCCCCTAGGGTCGAACCTGAACTTGTGGTTTTGGCCGATTTTGTGGTGTGCTCAGTATCGACCCCTATGGGGCCGAGGACGACCCTCCCTGGGTCGTCCCTAGGTACTTTTGCTCTTGATTGGGTATGTTTCTTTGGGCTTAGGTTGCATGATAGGATGAGCTATGGATTTGTGCTTCATGTTTCATTATTATAAATCCTCTCCTATCCATGTTATGAAGTGTTTTGGTTGAGATTCTTGCCTTTGTTTAAGTATGGGGTGAATGGTGTGTATTATGTGGTTTTGGTGTTTGAATTGATGTAGGTACTATGTCGGCTTCGGGTTCCAAACCTTCAAAGAGAGCAAAGAGGAGTGACAAGGCCAAGCTAGATGATTACCACATTCACTCCAAGTATCTTGACGACTTCAATACCTTCCTTGAGATGAAACACAAGACAAGGTGGTATGATGAGGCGGATGGGCAAAGATTGCATATTCATGAGGATGTCAAGGAGGCTTTCTCCTACATCGGAGCAACGCACATATTAGAGTGGGACAATCATCATTATCCCATTCTAACTTGTGAGTTCATGGCGACCTTCTCCTCCGACATAAAGAGCCCGGATTCCAACAAGAAGATGGAGTTTCAATTAGGCAACAAATGGTTCAAGCTCACTTTGAAGCAACTCAATGACGCCTTTGGCTTCCTCAATCCGACGGAAGACGACCCGAGCCCCATTCCTATCTTCAACACTTGGAGCTATCTTACCGGGAAGGAGGTGTCCTCATGCCACAACACGCAAGTCTCCAATCTTGCTAGCCCTCTCTTCCGGATCATCCTACGCATTCTAGGAAGTGTCCTCTTCCCAAGAACCGAGCTCAATCGTACTTCTAGAAGAGAGATGAATGTGCTAAGGACTATGCTCTTCACCTCTCCGGCTCCCGTCAATCTTGGCTACGAGTGGATCAAGAGTATTGAGGACTTCAAGGGCGGCTCGGGTGCCATCTACTTTGGAGGAATGATAGCCCGGCTAGCGATGAGTCTTGGGGTAAACTTGAGGGCATACTCTGCAGAGAAGCCCATCTTTGTGGACATTCCCTACATCGCCAACGCTAGGCTAATTGACAAGCCTTCCAAAGGCGACACCACATTCTACTCCACCTACAATGAGAACCAAGTTGCTATTACTCGGGAGCGAGTTGACTTGCTCCATCTCCTGAATTGGTATGAGGTATGGGCCCCCGCAAGGTTTCCTTTGAGAATTCGGCCTACACAAGATGCATCTTTGAGGGTCCGGCCACGTCGGTACCCAAGCCCCGCACCTCAAGATACCCATTACCTTGCCTTGCCCCCACCCACGAGCAACCCCAGGATCGACCCTATGGGGGTCGACCTCGACCCCTCTGGGTCGATCCCGCCATCCTTTCCCTCCTCTACCGGTCCATTCTTCGAGTTTGGGGCGTCTTCGGGAGCTCACTCCGGCCCTTCCTACACCGAGCCACCACCTCATGAGGCCCCACAGACATATGACATGGCTTACTTAGCCAATGAGATGGCCTCCATGCGCGTCTCTCAAAAGGAGCAATTTGATGAGATTATGAGGAGTCAAGCGACCCTCATGGAGTACCAAACTCAGACCCGAGAGATGATGACTCAACATCACCAACAATTTCAACAATTTCAAGGGTACTTCTATGCTCAACAAGATGTGGATGACTACCGGTGGGCTTAAATGGAGGACTACATGCGATGGAACCAAGGCAACTTCCCCGATAGAGATGCATGGGCTCCCCCGGAGCAACCTCCCTTCCGCCCACGTCGACCTCCTCCTCCTCCATGAGGAGCTCCATCTCCAACCAAGCTTCAAGAGTTCATTGTGAGTTTTCTTCTTCTTTTCTCTTTACTTTGTCATATGTTTTCATGCATGGGGACATTGCATGATTTAAGTATGGGGTGGGAAAGAGGAGTCTCGCATGTTGTACATAATTGAGTCCTTGTGTGTTTGTTTGCTTTGCTTGTTTGATAAGTTTTTTTTTTGATTAAGAGTAAAAGTCTTGAAAAATCCAAAAAAATTGCAAAATGTCAAAAATCAAAAAATATTTGTGTGTTTTGTTTTAGGATAGAAGAGCATTACATCTTAGATGTCCTATGATGAAAACTAATTTTCTTGCTTGTCATGTAATTCCTTTGGCATAATTGGATAGTGTAGCCCGAGTTTATGAAAAATTGCTTTTAATTGTGAATTGACTTGTGATGAAATTGAGCATGTGTGTTTTTAAGTGAAAGTAATTGCAATCCAACAAAATTGTTACCTAGTGATAATTTTGGCCTTATAGGGAAAACATCATTACTTCCCTCTTCTTTGTATGTGTGATTTTGCTCTCTTTATGCATATGTCTCTTGTTATTGATATGGTTATCTATTTCTTGAAACCGCTATGAGATTGCTCATGCGTGTTGATTGTGATTAAGAACTTATATTTTTAGCCTATATTCTTCCGTGCCTACCTTGAATTGTCTTTGATTGAAACCCCGTTCTAGCCTTAGCCTTTTGTTTGAAGCTCCACAAAAATTATCCCTAGCCTATTAGCTTGACCCTATTCCGGGAATTGAACTTAGATGATGAGTGTTGGGAATGATTTTTGTTGAGTAGCATATGTGTTGGGTTTGGAAGGGTTAACATTGTTAAAGGGTAGAAAACAACTTGTTGAAGTGTAATGTAATAGGATTCTTGGCTTGGATTGCACATTGTTGAAAAATTGAAGAAAAGAAGTAAAGAAGCTCGAGCAACTAGACTCAGGATCGACCCCCCTAATGGGTCGATCTCGGCCCCCAGTGAAAAAAATGCTCTCAGGTTCGACCCCCAGGGGTCGACCTCGACCCCATCTAGGCTCGAGAGAAAGAAAAAAAAAAGAAGAAAAGAAAAAAAAATGTTTAAGTGCAAAGCCAAGAATTCCTAGTGTTTATGAGTTGTAGTATGGAAGTTTGGGTTAGAAATTGAAGGGTGTGAGTTTCATTGAAGTATTCGGTTATGAGTTGAAAAGAGAAGAAGTGAGTTGTTTTGGCTTGTAGTGTTGCGTTTAGGAGTTTGATTTCCGGATTTAGCACCACATGGCCAAATAATACTCCCTACCTTATGTTATTACCAAGCCCCATTACAACCCGGCCGAATGGAGTCTTCTATGAAGATTTCATTGAGCCTAAGTTCTTATGAAGATTGATGTGTTTTGACTTCTCTAGGTAGAGAGATTGGTGATATAAGTCTCAATGATAAAGTAGACTTTGCATAAAGATTGAGATGAGAGTTGATTTGTTAAGCCTAAACACATGAGAGTTGAGAGAAACACATTTATATCCCTTGTGAGGTTGGATTGTGATTGCCTAGCTTGAGACTCATACATATGTGATGACGTTAAAATTACTTGTCTATTTTTTCACTTGTGTTTAAAATGTTTTGACAAGGGCTATGCTTGAAGATTGTGTTATTGGTCTTGATTTGCATGATTATTGCTTGAGGACAAGCAAGTCTAAGTATGGGGTGTTTTGATGTCCGCGTTTTTAGGTAGATTTTTAAGGTTTAGATAGGTTAGTTTAAGTTGATTTTCGTAGTTGAGTCATGTGTTTTTGAGTCATTTTGCATAAGTTTACGTATTTCCTTGAGATTCGGAAACTACGCGCTTTTGTGTCGTTTTGTAGGTGTTTTGGAGCTTGAAGAAGCATTTGGAGCAAGACTTGGAGAGGATGGACGAGCTAGGAGGAAGATATCAAGATGAAGAACCAAGGAGAAGAGCTTAAGAGAAGCAAAATCAAGAAAAGAAGTGAAGAAATCGACCCCAAGATCGAGCCCAAGGAGGTCGACCTCGAGCCATATTGTCAAACTTGGAATGCAAGGAACAAAAGTCCCAGGATCGACCCTGAAGGGGTCGATATCGACCCTATGGAGGGTCGAACGCGCGTGACCGAATTCCTTTATCCGGATTACTTGTGCAAGTTTCCTAGTTTGTATTTTAGGAAGGTGTTTTGTTTGTGTTTCCTAGTTAGATTAGGACTCCTTTTTGTCTATAAAAGGAGGTTGAACCTATAGTTTTTAGATGGCTATGCTTTGATTCAATAATTAATCAAGACTTGGAGAATTAGGGAGAAGACTTGGAGAGCAAGTTTGAGGTTTGTAAGATTGATCTTTGGTTTTTATTTGATTTTGAGTTTGGTTTGATCATGTCTTCTTCTTCTTCCTCTTCTCTCTTTGCTATGAGTGAGTAGTCTTCTTAAATTCTAGGGTTGGGCAAAAGCCCAACACAATCATGCATGTTTAAAACTTGAATTCATGACTTGAATGCTTGATGATCATATCTAATCTATCTTGTGCTTAATCCTTGGTGAAAATTGAGGCATGTCTTGTGATTGACTATAGCGAAAGTGAAAAGTTAGTTGCTTGATTACATCTAATAGGATTATTTGCGAAAATTGATATTCCTAGGTTGAAGGATAGGTAGAAAGTTGTTTGATTTGCGAAAGTTAACTTTTCTATGATCCAGACGGCATGATAGTTGTGAATTCTTGTTGAAAGCATGTATGGTTGTTGTTGTGGTAGCCCTAGCCCTAGGATTGGCCTTCTAAATTGATTGAGATTCGTATCTTTTGCCTTGATCCCGACTCCCTCCGTCGTGTTCGAGCCCTTGTTTGTGATTGAGTGTGATTTGTGTGTTCGTACCTTTTCTACTCTCAGGATCGACCTCCCTAGGGTCGAGATCGACCCTCTTTGGGTCGAGCCTGAGTCGTTCTGCCCTTGTTTTCTTTGCTTTTCGTAGTTTGTTCGACTAAACTTAGCACTACTCTCACTCCCGTGGACGATCCTGACTTCGCTATACTCAGCGGGGTCTTGAATAAAAATTTATTTGTTCGAGAAACCCTTCAACAGAGATTAGTGAGGTTATCCAACTCAAGGAACGCCTCAGAGCCTTGGAGGACCGAATCACTCAGGTCCCGGGTGCTCCTCAACCGATAGCAGTAGAAAGGCGAGATGGTTATATCGACTCACCCTTTGTACCCGATATCGGAAGAGTTAACATATCTAGAAAATATCACGTCCCTGAAATTCAGAAATATGAAGGGACTACCGATCCCGACCAGCATATAGCGGCCTTTAAGCAAGCTATGAATATTAGTACTGTCCCCTTTGAAATGAAAGAAAATGTTATGTGTCGATGGTTCAGGAACACGTTATGCGATCCCGCGCTAAACTGGCACTCGCACTTACCACTTGGGAGTATCTCATCTTTTGCTGAGTTGGTTGACAGGTTTAGGATCCGATTTGCAAGCAACCAACACGCAAAGAAGCGATCTAGCGACTTTTATCGCTTAGTCCGGAAGCCTCGGGAATCTTTAAAGGCGTTCCTCAGTCGTTACAATGAAGAACTTGTAACTATTGAGGGATGCGATGCAGCAATGGCAGTGGAGGCCTTCCGGCGAGGGATATCCTCCCGAAATCCCGAATTATATCCTGAACTAACAAAGTACCCTTGCTCTAACTTTGATGAAGTGCAGGTTAAGGCGTTGGCTCATGTCCGTCTGGAGGAGGATGACCTCTACGCCGAGAAGGGGGCGAGTCCTCAGCGGAATGATCGACGGCAAGGAAAATGGGAGGCTCGATACGCTCCCTACCCTTCAGCCGCTCATCATTCCCCGCACAACAAGCCAACTGTTAACACGTCATACGTTAAGAGAAGTGATAACACCCAGCTGCCTCCAGAATTGTCTCACCACAACTTTCGAGTTAGCGCGACAGAGATAGTCAGAACCCTTAGCACGATGGGAAACGCTGTCAAGTGGCCACGAAAGAAAGACATACCACATCATCGTAAAGATGAGTCAAGGTGGTGCGACTTTCATTTCGATCACGGTCACACGACAGAGGAGTGCATCGCGCTAAGGAAAGAAGTCGTCGACTTGCTAAGGAAAGGCTACCTCAAAGAGCTGATCTCTGAGCGCGGCAGGGAGCATCTGGCCCGGAATGTGGAAAGAGCCCGAAAGCCCGACTCCCCCAAGCACGCAAGAGTGATCAACGTTATTACCGGGGGATCGGATGTTTGTGGCGTAACCTATTCCGCGGCTAAAAAAATCGCAAGAGAAGCCAGGCGAGAAAATCCCAAAGCTCCCACACGTTCCAGCCATGCCATCATGCCTATCACCTTCGACGACGTCGAAGAAGAGGAAGTTCATCATGATTGTTTAATAATATCCTTGACAATTGCAAATTTCCTTGTTAAACGTGTTTTGTTTGATAATGGAAGTTCCACTAACTTGCTTACGTTGGATGCGTTGTACAGCTTAGGTCTCGGACTTAACAACATAGTCAAAAAGTCTACGACTTTGGTAGGATTCAGCGGTGAATCACGCAACACGCTCGGGGAAATCTCCCTGCCAACCATCGCCCAGGGAGTAAACTATCAAGTAAAGTTTCAGGTGCTAGATTGTCCCTCACCTTTTAATGTTATCTTGGGCAGGCCATGGATTCACGGGATGAAAGCAATCCCGTCGACGTATCACCAATGCGTGAAGTTTCCCTCTCCTTGGGGGATACAAGAAATTCAAGGAGAGCAAAGACTTGCAAGAGAATGTTACTCGGTAACAATGAGAGTGACGACTTCCACAGCCTCAAAGGTGGGAACCAGCAAGCAAATCTCCGATTAGTAATTAAAAGACTGTAAGACTCCATCCTTCTACGTAAAGCCGGAAGCCCCCGAACTAGAAGAAGTAGCTCTCGACCCGTCCGAACCTTCGAAAAAGGTTCGGGTCGGGGCAGATCTGGAGCCAACTTTGCGTGAAGGGCTGGTGGACGCGACGGCAGGACACGAGTTGTTAACTTTTATGGACGCGTTTAGTGGCTATCACCAAATAATGATGAATACTGAGGATCAAGAAAAAACGGCATTCGTAACTAATCAAGGAACTTATTGCTATAAAGTTATGCCATTCGGATTAAAAAACGCAGGTGCTACTTACCAGAGATTGGTTAATAAGATGTTTCAGGAAAAGCTGGGGGATACAATGGAGGTCTACATCGACGACATGCTCGTCAAGTCGTGAAAGGCGGAAGATCACATCGCTCATCTACGAGACGCCTTTCAAATCTTAAGAGAATACAAGATGAAGTTAAATCCAACCAAATGCTCCTTCGGCGTCACCTCAGGGAAGTTCCTCGGGTATATAGTTACCCAAAGGGGGATAGAGGCAAGCCCGGAACAGGTCAAAGCCATAATGGAGCTTGAATCACCGAAGTGCGTGAAAGATGTTCAGAAGTTAACAGGAAGAATAGCAGCATTGAACAGATTCATATCCCGCTCATCAGATCGAAACAAACTATTCTACGACATCTTAAAGAAGAATAAGTCGTTCGAGTGGAAGGAAGAGCATGAGAAGGCATTCGAAGAGCTAAAGCAGTATTTATCAAATCCGCAGGTGCTGTCGAAACCACAACAAGAAGAAAAATTCTATGTCTACCTCGCCGTAACAGAAGTCGCAGTCAGCGCCGTGCTAATCCGTGAAGAAGATGGTAACCAATTACCAGTATACTATGTAAGTAAAACATTGCTTGACGCGGAAACCTGGTATTCTCCTACGGAAAAATTGGTTCTTTCTTTGGTAATGGCTTCCATTAAGTTACGTCCATACTTTGAAAGTCATTCTATTATCGTGAGAACTAACTATCCTATGAAGAGTATCATGTCCAAACCAGAATTATCAGGTCGCTTAACGCGTTGGCTAATCCACTTGAATGGCTACGACATCTCATATGAGCCTCGAACAGCAATAAAATCGCAAGCCTTGGCAGATTTTGTGGTCGACTTCACCCCTACCCCTTCACAAGAAGAAGAACAAGAAATGCTGAATGTAACAAGTAATAGCAAGTGGCTGATGCACACCGACGGCGCGTCAAATCAAGTTGGTGTCGGTCTGGGGGTAGTTCTGAAGTCACCACAGGGGGATAGGATAGCCCAGGCTGTGCGATGTACGTTCAAAGCTACCAATAATGAAGCAGAATACGAAGCGCTCATAGCAGGCTTACTCGTTGCCCGAGATCTTAACGTGCAGGAAATCGAGGTAATCTGTGATTCATTACTTATCGTGAACCAAGTAACAGATTCATATGTTGCCAGGGATTCAAAGATGAAAGCATACCTCAAGAAAGTGCGCGAGATTGTGAAAGATTTCAAGCATTTCGAGATCAAGCAGGTTCCTCGGGACGCTAATACACAGGCTGACGCCTTAGCTAATCTTGGATCCGCCATAGACCCACGAGAGTACACCAAGATTCCCTTTGTATACCTCGATGCACCATCAATAGTCAAGGAAGCTGACGTGTTGACAATGAGCAGTCCAGACAGTAACCCGTCCTGGGTAACACCTTACCTGGAATGGTTGCAACAAGGTGTCCTGCCAGAAGACAAGGAGGAGGCCACACGACTTAAGGTAAAAGCTTCCACATTTACGGTTAAAGATAACATTTTGTTCAAGTGGATGTCGTCAGGAATATACGCACGATGCGTACAAGAAAACGAAGTACAGGTGGTGTTACGGGACATACATGACGGCGAGTGTGGCAACCACACAGGGGGTCGAAACCTGACGAAGAAAGCAAGCCCATGGGATACTACTGGCCCAACATGAACACAGATGCAGCGGAGTTTGCTCGCAAATGTGACGCGTGCCAGCGTCATGGACCAATTCCACATTTACCATCAGAGTTACTTCATCCCCTTACTTCACCATGGCCATTCATAAAGTGGGGGATGGACATCATTGGGAAACTCCCACCAGCTTCAGGGCAACGCGTCTATCTACTTGCCATGACAGATTATTTCTCTAAGTGGATCGAGGCCGAAGCCTTCAAGGAGGTCAAGGACACTCAAGTTATCTCGTTTATCCGCAGAAACATCTTAAGCAGGTTCGGGATACCATCCACTATAGTATGCGACAACGGCTCCCAATTCATCAGCGACAAGACCAAAGCCTTTTGCCAGCAATACAACATTCAACTTGTTATTTCTACACCTCGCTACCCACAAGCTAATGGTCAGGCAGAAGCAAGCAACAAGGTTATCCTTAATAATCTCAAGAAGCGGCTTAAAGACGCCAAGGGAAAATGGGCAGACGAGTTACCTCTCATATTATGGTCGGACCGCACTACACCCAAGACCGCAGCTGGACACACACCTTTTTCTCTAGTTTACGGGTGCGAGGCTGTGTTACCAGTTGAGGTATCCTTGCCCACTGCTCGATATGGTCTTACTACAGAAGAATCCAATATATCTAACTTGTTACACCACCTCGACACGGTGGACGAGTTACGAGATGAAGCCTCAATACGATTAGCAGCATACAAGCAGGGGGTAGCACGGAGTTACAGCAAACGAGTTAATTCCAGAGCATTTCAAGTCGGAGATTGGGTGTTGAGAAAGGTTTTTCAAAACACTCAGGAGCTGAATGCAGGCAAACTTGGAGCAAATTGGGAAGGCCCATATCAGATAACTAAAGTCGTAGGGCAAGGCGCATACGAGCTAGTATCATATGACGGCAAGACAGTGCCCAGGAGTTGGAACGCGATGAACTTAAAGCTCTATCATTTCTGAGCAAGGTACATATTTACAACCTTATTTTCACATTTTTACACGTTACATTACGGCTTTACACAAGCGTTGACATACATGGTTCTACAAAAACTAACAAGGGACGCCTTGTGACGTTACAGGCCAAGACAAAAGGCCCAAGCCTTACAAACAGGCAACAAGTGCACACAAATTGACTAGTCAAGAATTTCGGATGCACGAGGCGAACGAGACGAACAAGAGTTTTCCATACAAAGAAGCTCTTTATTCATGTACTTATACATTCGATCATTATTAATACAAGTTACAACTTTCTTTTACATCTTCGCCCTCATGAGTTGCATCTTACATACTTAGCGCTATTACACAGAGATCTCTATACTAAGCTAATTCTTCAAATTAGGCTCTTACGCTTCCAGCTTGGCTTTAAACCTGCAAAACAAACGCAGATAAAACAAAGACAAGTATGCACATGAGTAGTAATTAAAAGCCCCCAAAAGCAAAGGGCAAAGCAGTCATAAGGCCCTACCACTAGCGGCCAAAACATTCAAAGTCTTACAAAATAACCCCCAAAAACACCAAGGGGTGAAACAAGTTTAGAAGCCCCAACACACTGGGGGTAGAATAAAAAGTCTTTAAACAAACAAACGAAGTTAATCTTCAGAAACTTTCTTGGGATCCTTCCCTGCTGCTTCGGCCTCCGCTACTTCATTGGCCACCTTGACAATATCATCCATGGGGGAGGGATTCTTCAGCGCCTTGGCCGCATCTGGGAACATTGCTATAAAGTCTGCTTTTTCCTTTGCAACGTCCCAACCAGTAGACTTCCCCGCGAAGTGCTCTTCCATTGTTTCCACCTCAGCCTTGAAAGAGTAGAAGTCGGCAGATTCCTCTATCTCGCTCGCCAAGGCGGCAGACTTCTTCTGTTCATTATCAAGTTCCTCTTGATAAACCAGGGATTCTTGCTGGGCCATCTTCAACTCCTCCTGCAACTCGGCAAGCCTCGATTCCAGTGACGCCTTCTCCCCGGCCAACAAAGAAGATTTATTCTTCTCGTTCTGGAGGTTCATGTTGCAAGTGGACAGCTGATCAGGTAAGTCTTTGAACTTGTCGAAGGCAGCAAAAGAAACTTGAAGGCCCTGGGAAGAAACATCAACGCGTTACGACTCAAAGTTTAAAAAGTCAGATGGCACACACAAGTATGTATTTGAAATAATTCATACCTGCCACTGAGCGGCAACAATTTCACCAAACAGCTCAGAATAAGAAGGTTGGGGGTGTGGGCGTCCAGAGAAGCAGTCAACCTTTAGAGAAGCCAAGGAGTGAAGGCATTTCACGGGGTCCATATCCGGCGACATCATCGTCTTCGGGGGATCGGACACTCTAGCACCAGAATCTTTCCTCGACGATATGGACTTCTTAGCGTCGGGGGCCTTAGGCGGGAGCGAGATTGCAGTTTCTGTGTCTGCACTGGAAGCAGTTTCGGCTTTCCTCTTCTTTCGCGCCTCCAAGCGCTCAGCAGTGGTAAGCGAAGCCGTGGAACGCGTAGCTCTGGAACCTACAACATAAAGATGTAAACGCGTTAAACAAACACGCAGAAACAAAAAAAAAACGACAAGCAAACGCGAAAACACTTACTAGACATCTCGATTTCGTCTGATTCTGTCGAGGAGGGAGGACCCAAATCTGGGTAAGACCTTTCGGCGATGGGAATTGCTTCGATCTGGGAAACGATCACGACGGAGCCCTTGCGCGGAACCAGCGAGGCTACCTCTTCTGCAAGAAAGGATGACAGGCAAGTTAGGGTTTGAACATTCAAAAACGAAAGAAGGGTGGAACACTACCTATAGGCCTCCAACAACTTCGCAAGGAGGATGAATCACCCTTAAGAGACGAGATCCTCACAAAAAAGAACTTATCCGCCCAACCACGGTCGGATTTTGAGATGTTAAAAACG
The DNA here is from genome assembly GCA_934048045.1 of Polygonum aviculare. Lineage (NCBI taxonomy): Eukaryota > Viridiplantae > Streptophyta > Magnoliopsida > Caryophyllales > Polygonaceae > Polygonum > Polygonum aviculare. Next base: position 30,371,461 of record OW204028.1, on the reverse strand, counting down.
AAATCAGATTTTGTGCGAAGAGTCTTGAGCGTGATCCGCCCCGGACCACCTTTGGAAACACGATAGTTCACAAAAAAATCCTCGCTTTGAAAAGCAATACCCCGCTTAGAACACATTCGTTCAACGAAGAGCAAGATTCTTGTTGGGAACCCTATCCCACATCGGGATTCCTAATCTAAACAACCTACCATATAAGTACATGGGTTACTCCTCCTATTGCCAATTGGTTTTAGGATGGAACCCCATGTGCTTATGTGGTAAGGCCCATTCGCGCATGTGCGCACGACGGTCACCCCCTCCGTCATCATCTCTCCGGTATCGGGCCCACCGGATTTCGACATGGTATCAGAGCGTTGTTCGTTCATGGGTCTCCTGGGTTTGATCGGGTTTCGGGCCAGGTTGTCCCCCCCGTTGTTGTCTTGTCTTGTCAAGTGCCAATTGGGCCAGGCCAGTTGCCACTTGAGGGGGCGTGTTGGGAACCCTATCCCACATCGGGATTCCTAATCTAAACAGCCTACCATATAAGTACATGGGTTACCCCTCCTATTGCCAATTGGTTTTAGGATGGAACCCCATGTGCTTATGTGGTAAGGCCCATTCGCGCATGTGCGCACGACGGTCGCCCCCTCCGTCATCATCTCTCCGGTATCGGGCCCACCGGATTTCGACAATTCTCCACACTTGGGGAAGAAGTTGTCCCGGCGAAACGCCAAGCTTGCTTAAAAAATCGGTTACAAGAGGGGAAAGGGGAAAGCGGTGACCAATGCGGAAAGGGTATTCATGAAAACATACCCAATCTTTCGCGTAGGCGTCAGCGAAAACCCCATCAGGAGGCAAGAAAATCTCGGCGCTTGAGGGAAAGCCCACGGAAGCAGCAAACTCCCATGGGGCTTCAGAGGAAGAATTCCTCTGGTAAGCGTCGGTAAGGAGTTTTAAAGGAGAAAAAGAAGGAGACAAAGCGGTTTCTTTGCAAGAGGAAGCCATTGAAGAAACTTCAAAAACAGAGAGAAGAAGAAGAGGAAAAGATCGTACCTTGAAGAAAATCGGAGTAATTGAAGTTGCAGGTGATCATCATATCTCTTAAATAGGGATTGATGGGACGTGACGCCATCACGCTACAACTTCCCAAAACAACAAATTCAAAATTCAAAAACCCTAAGGAAACCGCTCGCGGGAGTTTCCTGGGCTTTTTGAGGGGGTATTGTTGGGCCGTCCAAATCTCAAGCCCACAAGCATTGAACGGATAAGCCCATGAATGCTGGCGCCAACAGCAAGCGGAGACAAGCCCGTGAATTTCGCCTTCACATTGAAAGCAGGCGTTGACTGTAGCATGGAGAAGATCTTCTAACGCCACGCTGTAACTGCAAGGGCGATATTTCCGGGATTTTCTAGACGTTCATCAACGGCTCAATTGAGAAGGAAGGTATCAATATAAAAGGAAGGATGAGGCTCCAAATAAGGACATTCTCTCTGCACTCACAATCTCTCGAACAACACTTGCCATTCTCGCATCAATCACATCCAATCGCAATCTTTTTCTTTAAGAGGCAAATTGAGCCTGCATTCTTTCAATTGTATCCGAGAGCAATATCTAAGAAGATCAATACAAATTACACTACAATTCTTGCCATTCTTCCATTTTCTTTACATATAATTTCTTCTATTATTTTCTGATTCATCGTTTTTAACACGTCGTGACGACTTTGTGACTAGGAGTCCCTCTTTGTAGCGAAGTAACGTGTTTACACAGTTAATTCGCCCAAAACAGTGGACCAGCGCCAGAGTACGAATGGAGACCATGCGCAGTCCAAATTGTTCCAAGCCATACATTATTATTATAAAAAAATATTAGTTTTTCATATACATGTTTTTATATAACCAACACATGTTTTAGAAGGATGAAGGACAATGAAGGTTCTTTGTGTGAAGGGCAATAATCTAACTTGAAATATATGGCATTTTAGCATGTGAGTGAAATAAGTTGGCCTATGTTCCATACAATTATTTGGAGAGAAATGGGAGGTTGAATATGAGCCGTTGGTAAGCATCCAATTGAAAATCGAAGGGTCCACCTTGAATGTCACTTTCATTAAGACAACTAGCTACATACAATACAAGTCTCTCTGATTAATGTGGTATGGTAAAAAATGATAGAAAGGTAACGACAAGGGACTACTAGCATGTGAAATTGTACCATGATGTTACACACATGTCTATGCTAAATCTCATTAGGATATTGACAAGTTTAACTATTTACCCACATTTCCCACTTATTGTCAGATTAGAAATTGTTAATCAAGTACTTTAATGAGTGCACAAGTAGAAACCAACCTTGGATATTATTCTCAAGTAGAAAATGTTACTCAAGTAGTTTAACCGATGGAATTGGGTACCAAAAAAATTAGACCCTTTTTGTACGGGAGCGAGTGATTTAGAATGTAGTTTTATTGTTAACAATCTGATTCAATTCATTGATAATATAATTGATTTTTTTTTGGTTTTTCTATTGTGTGGCCTAAGGATACATGATAAATATAACAAAAACAGAAATTAAAACCCTAAAAAAGAAATAGTGAACCCGTTACAAAAAAGATTAAAAATCAAAAATTTAAGATTTACAATTTTTTTCTACTATTAGTCTCTTATAATGTGCCCTTAGGTCACATGGTAGAAAAATCGTTGAATTTTTATACATATCAAATTTATTTGATATTTGATGGATAGATCCGAATTCCTTTGATTGAATTTACGGCTTAAATTATCAGGCGTGTACCAAATACTATAGAGATCTAAATATGCATAGTTTAAATTAGTAGTTGCTTTCATTAGTCAAATTGGACGATAACACTTGATTCATACATAGTGCGAAAATCCAAACACAAAATCTGAGCCTCTCAAAACGAGACTGACATTGAGATTTTTGGCCAAGTAAATTTCCACCACAACTCCAAACAAACCAAACATTTGCAAGACTACAAAACTATGAGAGCTTTGATTACCGAACGAATGCCGTTAAAACACTCAAAACCCATTTCGATCATGCCACGTGTCGTCATCAAGTGCTCATCTTTTTCCCCTGTTCCTACTTATACAACTCAACTCCTCATCAAACCCAGTATCAATCAATCAGCACTTTGAATTGGGATCAAACGTTTCTTGGTAAGCTTTCTTTGAAACCATGGTTGTATTTCCATAATTCAGTATTGTATTGTATGCCTATGAAAAAAAGATCCAATCTTTGGCACAATTGAGAGTCTCCTAACCCGTTTAGTATCAGCGAACCGTTACCGGAATCGATGGCGAGTGTGAGTGCATCTCATTTTGTGTCAAGAGCCACACATGCTGGCTCAGTTGCTGAGAGCAAATCAGGCCTGGTTCAGATTGATCTGAAGAAGGGTCACAATGGCCTGAGACCACTTAACCAAATTGACAATGCTCAGCTGAGAAAAACCAATGCAAAGCCACTTGTTAAGAGGGTCAATAGCAAAGCCATTGAACCGCAGAGTGGCAAGACCGCGGCTTTCCCTGTTGTGTGTGGGATGAATGTGGTCTTCATCTCAACTGAGGTCGCTCCTTGGAGCAAGACCGGTGGCCTTGGAGATGTCGTCGGTGCTCTTCCGCCTGCTTTAGCTGTGAGTTTTGTATCCTTGGTTGCTTTCTCTTGGATTTTGTCGCCTTTTTCGGTGTTGTTAGTGTGGAGTTTAGTGTTCTCATGGAAGCTGATCTTGTTTCAGGCAATGGGACACCGAGTCATGACGATTGTTCCGCGCTATGATCAGTATAAAGATGGATGGGAAACCAATGTGGTCGTCAGGGTAATTTACATTCATTATAACATAGTTTTAGTTTGTTATATCAAAATAGTTGATTCACAATGCGTTGAATCGGACTTGCTATACTTTTATGTCAAAAGTACTTTTTCGTGAAAAGTATACTTTTTGTATCTCGAAATGTTCTAAGGTAAAAGCAGTATACTTACTACAGAAAAGTACTTTCTACACTTAAGTGTAGCAAGACCTTAGACTCACCTTACGAGAAACGCAAAGTTGAACAAAGCCAGCCTCAACCGTTTTTGGGCTTCTCTTCTTGATCTTGACTTGATGTGAAAATCATTTCTTCCAGGTACAAGTTGGGAATAAAACCGAGCTCGTTCGCTTCTTCCATTGCTACAAAAGAGGAGTAGACCGCGTCTTCGTGGATCACCCCATGTTCCTTGCGAAGGTAACACATTCATAAAGCAGTAACCAGCAACAGAAATTAAGCAATAGTCAATCTCACCGGATAAAACTGGTAAAAATTTCAGGTTTGGGGTAAAACTGGATCAAAGGTTTATGGACCAAATGCTGGAGATGATTACAAGGACAACCAGCTTAGATTCAGCTTGTTATGTCAGGCTGCTCTAGAGGCCCCTAGAGTTCTAAACCTGAACAGCAGCAAACAACATTCTGGCCCATATGGTAATTAGCCTTGCTACTTCAGATTTAATCTAATATTCTGTTACTAACTCAAGTTACTTAAGGAAAGATGTTACATTAGACGGTACCAAACGATGCCCGATACCTCATATCTTTGGTTGTCTATGCAGGAGAGGACGTCGTCTTTGTTGCAAATGACTGGCACACCGCTCTCGTGCCCTGCTATCTCAAATCCATGTACCAATCTCGCGGAATCTACAAAAATGCCAAGGTAGTTTTTCTTCCAGGATAGCTCAGACAGTTTTATATAACAAAATAAGGGTGTTTGGTCTCTTATACTACTTTCATGGCAGGTTGCTTTCTGCATTCACAACATTGCCTACCAAGGAAGATTTGCCTTCTCAGACTTCTCTATGCTGAATTTACCTACTGAGTTCAGGAGCTCGTTCGATTTCATGGACGGGTAAGGCTTGTCCAAGGACTTCACAGGCTTTCTTAGATGGACCATAGCTGATTTCATATCTAATTTCATTCTGCAGGCATATTAAGCCTGTGAAAGGAAGGAAGATCAACTGGATGAAGGCGGGAATCTTGGAATCGGACAGGGCGGTGACAGTCAGTCCATACTACGCGAAGGAACTCATCTCAAACGAAGCAAAAGGCGTAGAGTTAGACCACATCATCCGCTCGGTTGGAATCACAGGCATTGTAAATGGCATGGATGTTCAGGAATGGAACCCGGCCACCGACAAGTACATTGATGTCCACTATGATCACACAATAGTGAGTGAGCCATCTTTTGCAAATCTGAGCATCTTTCACAAATGAAGAGGATGTTTATATGTATCATAACTTTGGTCTCTCTTTCAGGTGCATGAGGCCAAGGCACTTTTAAAGGAAAACCTTCAAGCAGAGGTTGGATTGCCCGTCGATAGGAGCATTCCATTGATCGGCTTCATCGGTAGGCTTGAAGAGCAGAAGGGCTCAGACATACTAGCAGCAGCAATTCCCCAGTTCATCAAAGAGAATGTCCAGATTGTCGTCCTTGGAACCGGAAAGAAGAACATGGAGAAACAGCTGGAAGAGCTTGAAGTAAAGTATCCGGAAAAGGCCAGAGGAGTCGCAAAGTTCAATGTTCCGTTGGCTCATATGATCACGGCTGGAGCTGACTTCATACTGGTTCCTAGCAGATTTGAGCCCTGTGGCCTCATTCAGTTGCACGCCATGCGCTATGGAACCGTAAGAACTAAGAACATTGCCTTTATCATGTCACTTTGCAAGGATTGCCTTTGATTTTGAACAACTTCTTGGCAGGTTCCAATTGTTTCCTCCACTGGTGGACTTGTGGACACTGTAAAGGAAGGCTATACTGGTTTCCAGATGGGAAGCTTCAGTGTTGAAGTGAGTAATTCCCTTTCTTTCTAAGTCATTTTAGAAAACTGCTCATTTCGTCGTCTATACAACACATGATGCTAATGAGATTGCTGATGCCTTGCTCTTCAGTGCGAGGCGGTTGATCCAGCTGATGTAAAGGCTTTGGCGACAAATGTGACAAGAGCACTCAACACCTATGGTACTCCGGCTTTCAAGGAGATGATCCAAAACTGCATGGCTCAAGAACTTTCTTGGAAGGTCAGTTTAACTTATAAAACAACATCATGTTTATAGTTATATGATCTTCAACAGTTCATATGCTGAAATGGGTTTCGACGGCGGCTTTTCATGTGCAGGGACCAGCCAAGCTCTGGGAAAAACTGCTTTTGAGCATGGAGGCTATAGGAGAACCTGGAAGTGATGCAGAAGAAATCATTCCAATAGCAAAGGAAAATGTTGCAACTCCCTAAGCTAATTGCTCTCTGCTAAAAGTAGGAGTTCTATGTTATATATAGGAAAGTAAAAAGTTACATATTACTAGATACATATATAGATATTAGGGTGTGTTCGGTAAACTTGAAATAAGTTACTTACTTGTTAAAATAAGTTAAATGATACTTATAAGGCCTTGTTCTTTTTGTGGGATGAAAGATATTTTTGAGGAGAAAGTATGGGTTTGGGTGAAAAAATTTCGTTGGAAAACGCAAAAAAGCAGAAATAGGATGGGTATAGTAAAAAAGGGTAAAAAAAAATCTATGGGTGAAAAAATTGTTTTGATGAAAAGTAGAACAAGACCTTAAGTATCCGAGAGAGGTGTTCGGCAATTTAAAATTTTAGATACTTATTTGTTCAAATAAGTATTGTGTTACTTATAAGCACCTGACAAAATAAGAAGCTACCCTCCATCTTATGTGAAAATAAGTATGTTTATTTCCTGAAAAAACAACTAATCAACAAACCTTTCTACCGAACACTCACTTTCAGCATCAGTACCATTTACCTTATCAGTACCATAAATCAGTATCAGCATCAGTATCATTTAACTTATCAATATCTTACCTTATTTGCCAAACACACCCTAAATATCTCCTTTTTTGAATGCTCGCCTCTGTGGAGGATGTTCAACAATTAACAGTTTGCTTGTATGAAAACTTCTTGTGAAGGGCATGCTTTGCAACTCTTTCAATAAGCATGGATTGAAAAGTGTGTTACTCTTCCGCATGAGATGGCTTCATGTTCACTGCTAGAAAACATGGAAAATGGTCTAATACAAGTTGAAGGTTTAAACATGTACGTAGGTAGGTTTAATTTTCTTACCTGTTAATTTCTTCTAAATTTTAAAAGGCTAAAATCTGTAGAAGATTAGACAACACTAATCAAGCCCTCTTGTGCTCAACAACAAGGGGGGCGTCGCAGTTGCTCCCCATTGCTCGACGCCCTGCTATCTTTGCCACATCAGAAAAATCGACGACGAGGAGGACCTCCAAGGCATGATAATTCGGCGAATGAGGCCAGTATAACGGACCCGGAGCCTCGGTAGGAGTCAGGGCCGGCTAGAAGGGTGGGCTAGGAGAGGCAGTCGTCATGGGCCCATGGCCCCTGAAAACTAAAAGCCCCGTTTTAGAAAAAATAAATATTACTAAAATTATATTTATTAAAACTAGAACGACCTACTGAATTTAAAATATATATTTGGGTTTTAACATCATTCTTATTCAAGCAATTATGATACATTTTTGCTAATTTTAGTTACTCTCGTTCTATGTGAAAAAAAGATGAATCATATTTAAACTTTTGTATTCCCTCCTTCAACTTCTATTTGTCCTTTTAGACTCAAATGATTAATTGTCTACTTATATTTGGCCTTTTAGCCTTTTTTGTTCGATAAGTTCCAAATTTACCCTTAGTTAATTTGTTAATTGAAGTCATGGAAATTGTAAAGTTCATAATATGTGAGGAAAATTAATTATATTAGGGATGATTTAATAAGGGCAGTTTTAATTGTGCAAATTCCTAAAAGGATAATTATAAGTAGACAAAGGGGGTAATTGTTTATACTAGTATAGGTTCCCGCGGATTTTGTAAAATTGTGCTTGAATTTATTAAACTAAGAGCATTTTAATGATTGATAATTTAACACATAATCTTAGATTTGGCTACCAAATTGACCGTGAAATTTTAAATCATTAATATAAGAGCATTTGAATTACTAATTAAATTAATATAAAATATAACAATTCTGCTATAAGTATATCTCTTTTTTTTAGCATGAGACCTATTATTATATTTAACTCAATAAATATTTTTGGGAGTTCTAAAGCAAGGTTCGAGTTAAGCTTAGATTAAGATGGAAAAAGCATAACTTAAAATGTATGATTTTCAGACACTGTGATCTAAACAAATTTGATTACGTGAAGAGGATGAAGGTCAAGATTATCTTGTTAGGGCAGATACTTCTTGATGTGAACCGACGGGGTCGGGTCACGACTCCCGGGATCTCTCCGAACTGCTCTCGAAATGACTCGTTGAACGAGCCTAGGGATAAGCGTTAGCAAGCCAACGATGCGGAGTATGAACTCGACGGTGAAAAGGGAAAGTAAAAGATCACAATCTAATTGAGAATTGAAATGATTGAATTGAAAAAACAATACTGAATTGGATAAACGAGATGACGCCCGGGCAAGAGATAAGTCTCAATCTTGTAAAGTCAAATGTAAACAGAAATACAATAGAGTTTATTTTAAATAGAATCGCAAAACATATATGGGCCAGCCCTAATAGGCACAAATGGGCCAACCTAAAAATAGAAATAGAAACTACTATATAGATCTGCTAAATATAGAAATAGATAGATAGACACCGATTAAGGCTCGGCTAGGCCGGGTCTCGATCCAAAAGGGACGTCAAGGTCTCAAACGACTTGGGGTCTCGTGAACCGGAACCCATCAAGGTCTCAAACTGCACAATGATGGGATCCAGCCCAAGGATTTACGTAATTGGCTACAATTTAACTTGTTGCTAATTATAGTCAAAACAAATTCCTATTTTCAAGGAAGTGTATCATGATGATTGATTTATATTGATAGCATCGTGTTAGCCAAATTTTTGTAGTCCATATTCTTTGCTAATATATCTCGTAGCTTGCCATATATTATTGGCAAATCATCCTAGCTTGCTACAAGATATTGTCAATTGCATTTGTTAGCCAAGAGTCTAAAAAAAATAAAATAAAAAAATCAGTTCTGTTAAAAAAAACATTTATATCCGAATGAAAAAAAAGGAAAAAAAAAAGAGACTCATATTATCCTTGTTATCATAGGTGGGTTTTCTTGTATGTTATTTGGGTTTAGGAAATGATTTTCACACTACAGTGTACTTACCCTTAGCCGCCCGCTCGGCATACCCAAACAAGTCCAACCTGTAACACCCTGTCTTTCTAACAAGACGTTACTCGGTAGTAGACCTCACGAGGCACTACCAAGCTGGTTCGACAACGGACATTCGGATCTTACAACGCGGGCACGGCGAGAAAACGTAGAAAACATCCAACTTGTATTTGAATAAAATAACATTTATAATTTAAAACAAGTTAACAATGCACTAATCCCCAAGATCAAATCCGAATTCAATTACTCAAATTCCAAAACTTATCCTAAACGACAAATATCTGTGAAATCACTTAATATAAACCAAGTCAAATAATGATAAGACTAACAATATAGTAATTAACCCAACCCAACACTATGACACGCGCTACTGCTCCGCACCACTATTGCGCCGAGGCTCAGCCACGGGATCCTGATAATCTGGAATGAAAAATAGTTCCCCAAGGGGTCAGATCCTATCCTATCAAGTCAGAGTCAACATGGAAGTTACAAGACGTTTCAAAACCGTTTTTCTTTCTAAGGTCAGCAAACAAGTCCGCAATCACACACATATCTTTAGTCCAGTCCTAGGTCCAGTTAGTCACTCAATCAATTCCACATAAAATACACAATCAGAATCTCTACCTATGGTATGGGCACTGCCTCAACACCACATACCTTACGCTACCTATGTTGCAGCCCTGCCTCAACACTGCACGCGACAACCGTCCATCCCATCACAGCCATCCACAATAAACCATCCATCCTCATTCCAACCGTCCATCCCATCACAACCATCCACAATCAGCCTCCACTGGAGTGCTGCCCAACATAGAGAAAACAACGACGAAAATATGCGTATACATATAACAACTTTCAAAAACTAGTTTTCAAAATCATTTACACATAGCACACATATCAAAACATTTTAAAAGATCGATCAGGACTAGTTCCCAAAACCAATCCTATAACAACCCCGCAACCCTAACAGCTAAAACAGGACTGAGCAAGTCGAAAATCGACTTACCTTAGGTAAGTCGAGGAAATTTCGCTACGGACGAGGGAGATAACGGTCTCGAAGAAAGTTAGTCACACCTAAAAACGATAATTAACGCGCCCTTAGCTTAAGAATATTATTATTATTTAAGAGAATTAAAAGAAGCCCGAATACCCAAACCCAGGTAAACCAGTCCAATCTACTCAATGCTGATCAACACTAACTAAAGCACTCATTAATCGCTAACTAGCCTAGAATTTGACTAGAAATCCCATGATCCTGTAGAACTACCCCAACCCCACAAATTGCCACTCACAACCTCACACGTCACAAACTCAACCCATCTTCTCGGACCTCTCGATTCAGCCTTCTCTGATTTCCCCCCTTCTCATCTCGCCCTTCATTCCGACCTCCCTCTCGAACTCGCCTTCCCGAACTGACGCTAACCCGACCCCGACCCACTCACGCTCACCCTCTTTTCCTCTAACCCCGAGTCCTCGCCGACGTCCTGACAACGGCCCAACGCCCGACTTCCCCCTACCCAATGACTCAGGATCAAGGCAGACATACGAACCTACAGAGGAAGAAGAAAGACGGCTCCGGTGGTTCTTCGACGGCGGGAACGGACAGTTCTGGAGGAAGACCGGACGGTGAATCCCACTGAGATCACGGACACCCAAAAAGAAACGAAGGAGGAAGAGATCGGAGGACTCACCGGTTCGATCGACGGATCGAGTTCTATCACCGGCGCTGAATACTAGGGAAGGCTTTTGGTGATGTTGACACAATGTCAGGGTAAGAACAGAGGCGAAGACAATTATGGTGCTTGCACCGAATGATTGGTACCGAGGGCAAACAAGAACTCACCGAATACAGAGGAGGAACGAAGAAGTTGACGGCGCAGGGTCGACGATCGAATGAAAAAGCTACGGGATCCCAATTGTAATTATATATACGCTAGGGTGGTTATGATCCTAATTGCTAACTAGGGGAATTAGATAGGATTAGGCTGCTTTGATTTAATTAATTTGACTCTAGTTGGATAGTTATCTACGATCTAGGAAGCATAGTTAAGGAACTTTTTGACTATAATATACTTATACGGCTAAAATATACTATAAGCTAATTAACTTATGAATGCGTATATATAGAGACATATTTATTACTAAATAACCCCGATGACTAGAAGGAAAAAGAAATCGCTTGCGGGTCAAGAAACAAAGTCGGTACGAAACCAATTAGAACCGAGTATTACATATTACCCCCCTTAAGAAAAGTTTCGTCCCGAAACTTACGCGAATAAAGAATTCGAACTAAAAATCGGATCTATACGAGATTACAAGACTCGAGGTCTCACAACTCCTCGATTATGGAGGCCGTTGGTCGGATCATGTGTCCTTGGTAGAGTTTGCTTATAATAATCGTTGGCACTCCTCGATTCAAATGGCACCAGATGAGGCTTTGTATTGCCGTAGGTGTAGGACACCGTTGTGTTGGGACGAGCCAATCGAGATCGTTGGAGTAGGGCCACGGATGATTGAGGAGATAGTTGGGGAGGTGACCCGGATCAGAGAGTTGATGTTAGCTGCTCAGAGTCGCCAGAAGTCCTATGCTGATAAGAGGCGACGACCATTGGAGTTTGAGATAGGCGCACATGTTTGGCTGAGAGTGTCACCTACTAGAGGAGTTCGGAGGTTCTGGGTGAAGTGGAAGTTGAGACCTCGTTATATTGGCCCGTTTGAGATTTTCGAGCGAGTGGGCGTGGTAGCCTACAAGTTAGCATTGCCGCCAGCGTTAGACGGAGTTCACCCCGTGTTTCATGTCTCGCAGTTGAGGCAGTAAGTACCCGATCCTAGTCATAGGCTTAACTACGAGGATTTAATAGTCGAGCCGGATCACACCTTCAGGGAGAAGCCTTTGAAGGTTCTAGACAGGCGTAGGAAGAAGTTGCGGAACAAGGAGATTCCCCTGGTGCTGATTCAGTGGTCTCGCCGAGGTGTCGAGGAGGCGACGTGGGAGACCGAGGCGAGGATGAGCGAGAGTTATCCCGAGCTATTTCCGGGGTTGATAAAGGCCTTCCCGGGATGAAGAGTGATAGTGTAGATCGTAGGTGTCTAACTCTTGTCTAACTTCACTGTCGGATCTCCGATACCCTAGGCTCGTATTTCGAGTCTTATCCCGAGAGCGGTTCGGTGGATCCCGGGAGTCGTGACCCGACCCCTGTCGGATCACATCACTTCTTTTTAAAAGTACTATAAAAATTCATCACTACTCTTTATTAGGATTACAAAATTTGTTCACGTTAAGAGTACAATTAACTCATTAAGATTAGAAAATTCTTACAAAAATTTTGTCAATATTTTTCAAGAGTGGGGTGAGAGTAATCTATAAATAATTTCAACATATTTTTTTTATTAAGAATGCAAAATTAATAACAATCCATTTCATCTTACAAAAATCGAGTAAATAACTTTTTTAATAAAAACGTTACTCATGTGGATTTTTATTTAGCTATGATTTACCAAAAATTAGTGGTCCCAACAAAAACTAAAAGGAATCCTACAAAGATACAAAATGTATCCAAAACTAATAACTTATCTAATACATAGTACTCACTCTGTCCCTAAATATAAGTCCCATTTTTCACTTTAGGCGTCCCAAAATATAAGTCCAATTTGCAAACTTTCCATTTTTGGAAAAATAAATTTACCACATTACCCTCATCAAATCATTCAAATTACACCTTTTATAACTCTCTCTCCTCTCCCTTTACCATTTTATCCTCACCAAATCATTCAAGTTACACACTTTTCATCTATCTCTCCTCTCATTTTACCATATTATCCTTACTAAACACTATAAATTACCCACTATTCAACTTTTTCTTAAAATTTCTACCCAAACCCAAATGGGTCTTATATTATGGGCGGAGAGAGTACTACATATAGAGTATCTATACTATATATTAAAGCCGGAGAATTTCGAGCCTCCACGTTAATTCTGGTCCCACTTTATTAACAATTTTATATGTTTTATTTTTCCTACTTATCTAATCTTTAACTTTAGCTTTTTTCTTACCCATCAAATATCTATCTTTAAAGGCATACTATTTATCTTTAAGATTTCTTTAATTATCTAATCTTTAATTTTATCTTTTTTCTTACTCATCTAATATCTATCTTTGAAACAATATTATCTATCTTTAAATTTCTTTCTATAAAAGATACATATTAATTAACTTAACTTTTCAATTTCCATTTTCATCAATTTATATATAAGAATTAATATATAGTATAGATTATGGTAGATACACAAATTAACGAAGAAATGACCATTACCCGTACATGGTACGGGTCTTCAACTAGTTATTGTAAAACTATTGAAAATTTGTTATTTTAGAAGATACATCTCAATAATATAAAAGATGAAAGTAATATCAAAGATTTTGTATGATTGTATATAAAACAACAAAAATAAGAAAACTTAAATTAGTGAATGCAAATAGCATATCATAAAATCTATAACAATTGTCTTTCCCTAATATGCTTTACTAAATCATAGCAAAGTTTATTTTGTTAATTAAACTAAAAGACATAACAATAATTTATTTTGTCCATGAACTGATTTTCTATTTTATTAATAATATCTAAATTCATTTTGTAAACAAAAATGATGAACCAAAATTAATACTTTCAAAGGAAATGGTGAAAGAAAATAACATTGTGTAAATATTATACAAAGCAATCTCATTATGTATCAATCTGATACAAAAATTACATTACAAATATTAAAAGTTGTCACCATTGTAGAATACGTAGTAATGAGATTGAATTTAATAGATTTTTTAATAAAGTTTAATTGTTATCGATTACAATGTTGAGGAAATAGAGCTAATTGCAATCCTAATGTATATAAATTAGAATTAAACATGATTACACAATCCTAGCTAGTTTACAATATTACACATGGTTAACTATAAATTAAGAAATAAGTAATCTTTAATTGATATTTCCTGGAGATGTTAAATTGATTTTTGTTTGTGTTAGTTAGGTGCTTTTTATGTGTTTTTGTGCTTTCGTGTGTGTGCTTTAGGGGCTCTTGCTTTATCCCTTGATTTCTGTAGTCATTGGGTCTTTTAGACGCCCCCTCTACGTTTAGCCAAGGGGCCCCCATCTTGACCCCTTGGGCACTAGGTCTATTGTTGTTGTTGTTGTTAAATTGATTTTTGTGGGGATGTTAAAGAAAGAAATAATATTACATGACATATGACATGTAAATAATGATATGACATGGCTTAATGAAAACGTGACATGTGGCAAAATTCGAGGTGGTGCAATGTATGAACGCCGTGTGGAAAAAGATGAGATAACGTAATGAGAAGGCTTTAATCCTTAATGGTTTTAAATATATATAATAGATTTTATGTTGAATATACACTTTTTACATACTTTAATCCTTAATGGTTTTAAATATATAAAATATATTTTATGTTAAATATACACTTTTTACATATGTATGATTCTAAACAAGTTTACTAAAATATTTATATCATATTTAGTCTATTTTATTTTTCAACTTAGGAAATTTCTACCTACATAATTTTTATAAATATAATTGTGTTATTTAGTTTTTTAAAAAGACGCTTATAAATACAATGAAATGAGCCCCTAATTTAAAAATGTAGATTAATTCCCCTTAATATTAACAAGATTGATTATATTGCAGTAAGTTAGTATCTTTTTTTTTATAAAGATTTATATTATATTTACAATAATATTTTAAAATAACAAATTATAATTTTTATTAAGGGCCCCCTAATTTAATTTCGTCCTAGATCTGAACATATTTGAAGCGGGCCTGGTAGGAGTGTAGGACGATTGTGAATTAACCGCCAAGGAGCTAGTAGCCTAGTACACATGTGGTTTCATAGGCTGTCAAGTGTCAACCATAACCAATATATATTATAAAAGCCGACCGTTTTTAAGCCACCATATTGATTCTGGTCCCACTTTATTAACAACTTTATATCTATTTTTCTTAATTGTCTAATTTTTAATTTTATCTTTGTTTTCTTACTTATCTCTATCTTTAAAAACATACGATTTATATTTAAAATTTCCTTAATTATCTAATCTTTAATTTTATCATTTTCTTACTTATCTAATATCTATCTTTGAAGCAATATTATCTATCTTTACAATTTCCCTCTATAAAAGATACATGTTAATTACTTTATCATTTTAATATATTTATGTGAGATTTAATTTTAAAATATCGAATTTTAAAAATAATTTTAAAATGAAAGACCGTTTTTCTAACCAAGTTATTATTTTTTATTATTGATATTAAATCAGTTTATTATTATTAAATTTTAGCTAACTTATATATTATTAGGCTCATAATAATTAATAACTTAGCTTTTATATCTCAAGTTTAAACAATTAAATTTTATTCATTTTGTTTTAATCAATCTAATTACATTCTTGATTATCAGCTTATGTAAAAGATTTTTTGAAAATTTTGAAAATAAATTCTATCCTTTTTTATATATTAGTTATCTTTTTAATCTCTTTATGCAAGAAGTACTTTAAAAAAAATCGAATTAAAAATAGTTTAAAAATGAAAGCCCTTTTTTAAATAAATAAACTATTATTCTTATCTTTGATATCAAATCAATTTATATTTATTATGTTTTACTTAACTTATATATTATCATGTTCATAATAGCTTAAATTTTACATTTCGTAATAATGTAATTGTTAAAATAGCTCATTTTGTATTATATTGACTTATATCACAAAATAACTGTTAAAATAGCTTATTTTATATTTTATTGACTTATATTACCTCAAAATTATGGTAATAGGAATAATGATATATATAACCATTAGAGACAAATTTTTGAGGATAAAAAAGTAAGTGAATAATATTTACTAAATTGTTCTATAATTAGAATATGCTTTATAATCTGGTACGTGGAGTGGTACAAATTTGAAAAATAATCTTTTTTGTTTATAAAAAAATTAACATTTTCATATCCTAAAATTTTTATTATACATATTTTTTTGATAAAGAAAAGAAATTAGGTTAGCTCCCGTAGACCAAAGGCTAACCTAGAGTAAATGTACATGAAAATGTTCTTTTTACTTCTAATTTTTTTTTATTTCTAATATATTAATATCTTACTTATAATAAAAATAATTTTAAAATGTAAAGTGTGAGTAATAGTTGTGCATGGATACCGCTAGTTTGATTAAAGTCGCTTAGTGTAAGGAGATTAGTGTAAAGGTGTTTTTGGTCATTCTACAATAGTAAAAAATAGTCAACTAGTCATGTCAACAAGTCAAACGAAAATTTGAGACGGAGGAGTGTGATGATTCCCGGTAAACTGGAGAAAGACGAATTGAAATTGAAGATGGGTCGGAAGTTGTTCCAGAGAATTCTAAGGAGTTCAGAGGAAGAGAAGTTTGTTACAACAGAATTCAATCAGTTAAGCCCGCTGTGCCTCTGGCAATAAAAACCAGCCAACAAACTCAAAATCAATCTCATTCACTCCCCTCTCGCAACAAGCAACGGTAAACAAAAGAAACAAGAGAAGAAGCAGAGCAAGAAAGAAAGAAACAACTCCGGCGACGGAAACCTAGTTTCTTCCATGGATCCCGATTGGCATATTCCGGTGGAATTGGTGGAGAAAATCCTCTCAAGGCTGCCGGCGAGAACATTGCTCCGATTCCGGTTAGTGTCGACGCAATGGCGAGCCTTGATCGACGGCGATAATTTCGCCGGCCTCCAATTCTGCCGCTTCAACGACGTCGCCGGCGAATCTCGCCTTGTCGTGGTCCGACTGCGATCTCCCTTCATATCGGATTGGACATTCGTCCGCACCGAAGCATTCCAGCCCTTCGCTCTCCCCATTCTTGATTCCGATTGGGAGGTCATCGGCTCCGTCAATGGATTGCTCATGGGGAGGCACACGTCAATGGCACCACCATCGGTGTTGTACAATTCCTCCACTCAAAGCTCCCTATAGCTCCCTACCCCCCCCCCCATGCGTGAAGGGTGATCGGGTTCCACCAATGGCCAGCCAGTCCCGTGAGCACCTGTATCATTCCTGACAGGCAGAGATGCCTGTGCTTGTGGGGGATTCATTATGTTCTTGCATAGGTTGGCGACGCACTGCCATTGCGCCTTGTTTTGTTCGATCTGGACACGGACGAGCGTGCGTTTCGGCATTTTCTCCCTCCCGTCCCCATAGGCTACACTTAGCAGGAGCTCACATTGGCGGATGTAGGATCGTCGCTTGCGTACTTTCAGTTCTACACCACAGTTGGACACATGTGGGTTTTGCATGACAATAGTGGCGGATGGGTTCACGGCTACATTTTTCCAGTCGTGTCTGCCTTTGGAAGACCCAATATGGATCTTTTGTACCTCACGGGAGGACGACGAGATGCTGCTGAGACGATCTGTTGCCATCACCTCTTACAACCTCGCAACTGTTGTTCAACCAAACTATCAGAGTTAGATTGCAAACAAGCAAATTGGTTCTACCTCCACCATTCTCGGGCTTTAGTTTTGTTAATCATATATGGTTTAATTCCAACTTGGAGGAAAAGTGGAGGGCGCATATTTGGGATAATAGAGTCATGGGTCTAAAACCTATTAGAGTGACTTAACTCTTGGACTCATTAACCAAAAAAACTATATTAGATGTAGCGTTGATAAATTAGGTTGTGGATAACATATAAGTGAAGTTTCTTCTAGTAGCTATGAGCAGTGTAGCGTCTAAACATACTCTTGGTAAACGTGTTTGTCAGCTTTTGATTGGTGAAATATCTAATGAGAGTATAAAATAAGTATTATTAATTATTTGTACTTTCGTATAATAATAGGATTCCAGATTTTTATTTCATTTAACTACATATAGTCCATATTATTTCAGTTTAAAAAGTAGTATTATTTCAATTAAGTTCACAATTATACGTATTTTATAGTTTGTTAGGTTATTAGAAAGAGTCAATTAGTTTTCTTGATTTTTAGCATTAGTTATCATTACTACACACATTAGAATTGTTAGTTGTAGGGTTTCAGACTTATTAAAGCACTTCCCAACCTCTCATGATAGGGATTAGGGAATATAACACGAGTTGCATGCTTGAACACAATAAGTTACAAGATAGTATTTAATTATATATTTATTATTGATGATAAAGCATATAGTGAAAATGTAGACATTTACAAATTTTGCATGTATTAGTAATCTAATTAAAAGGTTGAAATTAATTAAATTCTTGATTTACATCCATATCTCTACTCCACTCGTGGTTGACGTCTCGTTGTTACACTTCTCGGATGATGCTATTGCCTTCTCCACTAGCATTAGTCCTCGAACTTCGTACATCGTTGCAAATACTGCAACCGCCTCCGCAGCAGCCTTAGCAACCGCCTCCGCCTTGGTGTGGTGCTTGTAGAGTCATCAGGAGGGCCTATGAGCGGGATGCGTGCTTTTGGAGGCCCATGTTTTTCCGATGGCCATATAGATCACTTCCGCGTGGTGTGCACCTTCTATGGGCGCACCAAACTTCAGAGACACCTATCGATCGATCAGCCCACAACTTAGCGGATTCACAGGGCATAACAGTTGTATGTGTTTATCGTTGCTTTTATCGGCAACGACATGGGATTGCCCCCTGTTCTTGGGGATCCCATGCACTTCGCCCAAGAGGCTAAGCAGCACGAGCAGCAGCATCGGCAGGAGCAGCAGGAGGATCCTGACGAGGGTCTATTACTAGTGAGTAATATAGTTATTGGAAATTTTTCTGAAGATAACTTGCAAAAAAGGGGGGAAAAGTTATATTACTAGATTGTATAAATAAAAATGAGTAATTTCTTTCAAAATAAGTATAGACTATTACAAGTTTATTTAGATGATATTTAATTATATATGGCAATTCCAACTTGGAGGAATAACGGAGGGCACATATTAGGGATAATAGAGTCATTAGTCTAAAACCTATTAGAGTATGCTTTATAATCTCATACGTGGAGTAGTACAAATCTGAAAAATAATCATTTTTGTTTATAAAAAAATTTAACATTTTCATATCCTAAAATTTTCATTATACGTATTTTTTGATAAAGAAAAGAAATTAGGTTAGCTTCCGTAGACCAGGGGCTATCCAAGGGTAAATGTTCATGAAAATGTTTTTTTTTTACTTCTAATATTTTTTTATTTCTAATATATTAATATCTTACTTATAATAAGAATAATTTTAAAATGTAAAGTGTGAGTAATAGTCGTGCATGGGTACCACTAGTTTGATTAAAGCGGTTTAGTGTAAGGAGATTAGTGTAAAGGTGTTTTTGATCATTCTATAATAGTAAAAAATAGTCAACTATTCAAGTCAACAAGTCAAACGAAAATTTGAGACGGATGAGTGTGATGATTTCCGGCAAACTGGAGAAAGGCGGATTGAAATTGAAGACGGATCGGAAGTTGTTCCAGAGGATTCTAAGAAGTTCAGAGGAAGAGGAGTTTGTTACAACAGAATTCGATCAGTTAAGCCCTCTCTGCCTCTAACAATAAAAATCCGCCAACAAACTCAAAATCAATCTCATTCACTCCCCTCTCGCAACAAGCAAAGGTAAACAAAAGAAACAAGAGAAGAAGCAGAGCAAGAAAGAAAGAAACAACTCCGGCGACGGAAACCTAGTTTCTTCCATGGATCCCGATTGGCATATTCCGGTGGAATTGGTGGAGAAAATCCTCTCAAGGCTGCCGGCGAGAACATTGCTCCGATTCCGGTTAGTGTCGACGCAATGGCGAGCCTTGATCGACGGCGATAATTTCGCCGGCCTCCAATTCTGCCGCTTCAACGACGTCGCCGGCGAATCTCGCCTTCTCGTGGTCCGACTGCGATCTCCCTTCATATCGGATTGGACAGTCGTCCGCACCGAAACATTCCAGCCCTTCGCTCTCCCCATTCTTGATTCCGATTGGGAGGTCATCGGCTCCGTCAATGGATTGCTCATGGGGAGGCACACGTCAATGGCACCACCATCGGTGTTGTACAATTCCTCCACTCAAAGCTCTCTATAGCTCCCTGCCCCGCCCCCATGCATGAAGGGTGATCGGGTTCCACCAATGTCCAGCCAGTCCCGTGAGCACCTGTATCATTCCTGACAGGCAGAGGTGCCTGTGCTTGTGGGGGATTCATTATGTTCTTGCATAGGTTGGCGACGCACTGCCATTGCGCCTTGTTTTGTTCGATCTGGACACGGACGAGCGTGCGTTTCGGCATTTGCTCCCTCCCGTCCCCATAGGCTACACTTAGCAGGAGCTCACATTGGCGGATGTAGGATCGTCGCTTGCGTACTTTCAGTTCTACACCACAGTTGGACACATGTGGGTTTTGCATGACAATAGTGGCGGATGGGTTCACGGCTACATTTTTTCAGTCGTGTCTGCGAGCGGGGTGTGTGCTTTTGGAGGCCCATGTTTTTCCGATGGCCATATAGATCACTTCCGCGTGGTGTGCACCTTCAATGGGCGCACCAACCTTCAGAGACATTATCGATCGATCAACCCACAACTTAGCGGATTCACAGGGCACAACAGTTGTATGTGTTTATCGTTGCTTTTATCGGCAACGACATGGGATTGGTCCCTATTCTCGGGGATCCCATGCACTTCCTCCTAGAGGCTAAGCAGCACGAGCAGCAGCATCAGCAGGAGTAGCAGGAGGATCTTAACGAGGGTCTTATGTAGGTTCTCGACCTTAGTACGTATGAACTAATTAAACTCTTTAATCATTAATATTATCATTAGTAAATTTGTTAAATCATAAAGTTCTATTACTAGTGAGTAATATAGTTATTGGAAATTTTTCTCAAGATAACTTGCAAAAAAGGGGGGGGGGGGGGGGGGGGGAATTATATGCACTAGATTGTATAAATAAAAATGAGTAACTTCTTTCAAAATAAGTATAGATTATTACAAGTTTATTTAGATGATATTTAATTATATATGGCAATTCCAACTTGGAGGAATAGCGGAGGGCACATATTGAGGATAATAGAGTCATGAGTGTAAAACCTATTAGAGTGACTTAACATTGGGACGACCAAAAAAACTATATTGGATGTAGCGTTGAACATTGTAGCGTCTTAACATACTCTTGGCAAACGTGTTTGTCAACTTTTGATTGGTGAAATATATAATAAGAGTATAAAGTAAGTATTATTAATTTATTTACTTTCATATAATGATAGGATTCCAGCTTGTTATTTCATTTAACTGCATATAGTTCATGTTATGTCAATTCAAAAAGTAGTATTATTATTTCAATTAAGTTCACAATTCTACATATTTTATAGTTTGTTAGGTTATTAGAAAGAGTCAATCAGTTTTCTTGATTTTTAGCATTAGTTATCATCACTATATCCATCTATATATATATATATAATCATTACGAGAATTAAAATCTAAGAAACATCATTGGCTTAGCGGTAGTAGTGTTGTCCAATAACCCATAGGTCTAAGGTTCAAAACTCTATGACAACAATGTTTTAAAATAGATACCAATAATAAATTTTTTGTTTTTTTTGAACTATAGAAAATCTTCGTTAATGTCTTAAAATGATCTATAATGAATTTACTAATAATAAAATAAGGCTAATTTATAATAACATTTTTATCCATCAATATATATATATTAATAAGATACATTGACTATTTATATTCATTTTTAGCAATTATCAATTTATTATTATTATATAATATTGCAATAAGATATTTTGTTATTATAGGTCCCTAAAATATGTCATACAAGTATGTTAGATACTATGAATTTGTAATCATGAAATTTATTATATTTGATCATCATTATAAATTAGATGATAAATTTAGACTAACAATAATGCAAGTATAAAAATAAATTGGAGAAATTTCATATATATATATTGTATATATATATATGCATTCATATAGGGTGACAATTTCCAGACTAAAACTGTTAGTTAGTAATTGAAAACTAAAAAGATGACATATTAAATAAATTAGAATTCTTCATCGATGGCCGAAAAAAAAAATCTTTATATTTGTCTTAATTTATAAAACATATTATAGTTATTATATAATAATATTGGTTGAAGCGATAGAAAATTAATAAACTTCTAACATTACAAAATACAATATTCATACAAAAAAATAGCAAACTAATTTATTAAAACTAAAGAGTGTTTGGAAATTATTTTCTATACATTAAATAAATGATAATTAAAATATAAAAAAATAACACTAGGGAATATGACTTATTAAAACGGTAGGGTTTCAGACTTATTAAAACACTTCCTAACCTCGCATGATAGGGAATATGACACGAGTTGCATGATTGAACACAATAAGTTACAAGATACTCCCTCCGTTTCAATAAACATGTCGTTTTAGCTCTAAAATCTTGTTTCAAAATACATGTCGTTTTACATTTTTTGGCGTTTACTTTACAAATTTACCCTTATAATCATTAGCAGTTTATTAGTAGTGGTTTTCAATAAAGTAAAAAGTGAGGTAATAATTAGGGGTATAATAGTACATTTAATAGTTTCCTTAATATATGTGCAAATGGCTAAAACGACGTATTTATTGAAACGGAGGGAGTAATATTTAATTATATATTTATTATTGATGATAAATCATATAGTGAAAATGTAGACATTTACAAAATTTGCATGTATTAGTAATCTAATTAAAAGGTTGAAATTAATTAAATTCTTGATTTACATTTTTCAATGGAAATAAGATCTTAAAATGATCTAAGAGTCTATATTGCAAGAAGGAAAAATATTGTTATTCATGGGAATCGAACTCTAACCAAACCTCTAATACATTTAATAAACTCCAAAATCATCTGTACTAATTAGTCACCAATCTTATATATGTTATGCTTTTTTAAATATATACATTATTAATAAGTTGGGACCTTTAAAATATAAGAACTCTTCCATTGGGTTCTTTACACAGCCTAATGGACGAGCCTGACCTGTTAGTTTTTGTTCAAGGGCTGATGAAAGAGCTGCCAAAGCATAGCTCCCTTTTGATTTGATTTACTTGTGCCCTGAAACGCCAGAATAAAAAATGCAATGATACGTAGTACAGTCAAGTAAAACTTACATATTACTAGATACATATATTAGAAGTTGCCTTAGTAAGAGGTCAAGTATTTTTTTTCTCCTTTTTTGAGTGCTCGCCTTGGTGGAGGATGTTCACCAATTAACTAGTTTGTTTCTATGGAAACTTCTTGTAGGGTTGAGGGCATGCTTGCTTCTTGATCACTAAGCATCTGTGTATAGGAGAAAATGAGCTCTCTTACCATTTAGGTGTGTTAACTCCGACTTTCAAAAGCATACTTTAGTCCATACACATTACAACTACACGTGCTATTTGATGTATAAGAGAGACCAGATACATAATGTATATCTAAAATTTAAAAAAAAAAACCTAGATAGCTCATAGTTGGTCATGATACCGGTGAAAGGCAAGAAGCCTTTTTGAAAAGCTCTTGTTGGACTGATGTTCCCTCGGGATCAGTCAGACAATTAAGTGATCTCTCGGGATCAGTTCCATGAGTTTTGATGATGATAAACACCATAAGATTTAATGGTTTGAGTTTTGCCAAAGTGTTTCAGGAGAAAACAGGTGTAAAGGGAACAAGAGAACCAGAGAACAAGAGCAGAAAAAGAGATTGATCCCAGAGGGATCAATGTGCCAGTCAGCCACGTGATCGAAGTCTATTTAAGGAAGGAGCGTGTTTCCTTCATTAAGGACGTGTATCTACATCTGGATGAAGTTGTTATTATCTTTAAAAGGATGATAATAATTATGAGAAACATATCTTATTGATTTGGTCATTAATTGGAGCCCAAGGAGTCAAGAAGATATGATAGAAGATCTTGTTGAAGATTTTATTGTGTAAATCCGTGTATGGTTAATTATTAGGTGGAAAGATATTATTTTATGGCAAGAAAATAATATCATATCAGAACTAATCGTTCACTATAAATTAGGATAGAGTTTAGGGTTTTTCTAAGGTTGGAAATTACCCGCTTGGAGTTCTTCTACTAGAGAGAAAAGGAGACTTCGTTTGGAGAAGAAAGGCGGCGACTTTAAGGAGTTTTGGAAGCTTCTTAACCAGTCATTGGAGTTCTAAGAGGAGAGCTTCATCGTCGTTTTTCAGAGGATCAAAGATTCGCACAGTCTCAGGGATCGATAACAGCAAATGCACTTGTTGATACTGAAGAAGGACTCGAACCCATTGAAGCTTGAGAGGTCAGGTTTCTGAGGTATAGTTGGTCTACTTTGAGTTGCTTATACGTTCTAAGGGCTAGAAGTTAAGAGAGTAATCTAGGAGGAGTCTAGTTTACGTTGGTACCTTAACTAGCCGTTGTAGTTCGTGATAATCAATAAAATTCAGTAAGCCATTGAAAATCCTTCTAAGGAAGGTAGAGGTTTTACTAAAGTATAACTAGTTGGTTGCTTTGGGTTTCTTCTCTAAATATTGTGTCATTTGTGTGTGTTGTTTTCGTTTCGTGATAGATTGATCCCTGCTAAGGATCAGTAATCTTTTTGCTACTTGTTTCTTGTTGCTTCCGCTGTCCAGTTCTTTGATCCCACAAGGATCAGGGTCTGTATTCTAACACGTTGATCCTACAGCTCTGTTAAGACACATTGATCAGAACATGAAAATGCTGAAATCCTACTCATTTCCTAGAATCCTAGATATTGATAGGAGTAAATTCCTACACTCACGCAACCTGATATGGACCGAGACGACACCAACCGGGTCAGGTCAAGACCCGTACGGATTAGACGCCCACCGAGAAGATTTAGAGATCAATGATGTATTTATTTACTTTAAAAACAATTTTTTATGTTAGAGTTATAAATTTTTTTTCCAGGTTTTCTATCCGGTTCCTTCCTGAATGACTTTTTGTTGAACCGGTAGGACATAGCATATAAATACTCTTTGTAAGCTAAAAAGGAGGTCATTCAGAAGTATACTCCTTTGCCGTAATTTGCTCTCTTTGTTTATCATTCTTTATCGTTCTTTGAGTTATGTGTCCACAACGGACACGGCTCGCACCCTTAACCAACAAGGGATCGATACGGACCCACACCGAATCCATATCACAACCCAATTCAAGCAGAAAGAATCAGGCCATGGAGGATGGAATTTATAGAACAAGCAAGAACTCAAACCTCACGGACCAATTTCTGCCAAAAACATAAAAAAATAGTCAACGGCAGGGGAATGTGGAAAAGTTGGTAAAGAGGCGCCGCACGTACATTTCCAATAATACCCTCATCATCAATATTCTTAGCGTTATGTAATGTTGCCTGCTCCCCATCACCTGACCTCTGAAGTCTGTACTATTCCTCCGTCGATTTGCATTAAATTGTTTTTTTTTAACTCTGCATTAATTTTTCACCCTAGCCAAAATAAATCAATAATTTCGTGTTTGACATTAAATCGAGTTATCTTGATCAGATCTTTTATGCTCGAAGACTTCTAAGGTTCATTCATTTAGATGGAGAGAACGTCAACTGTTATTCTGTCAATTTCGCATGTTCAAGATGGGTCGACCTGTTGTCCATGTTGCTATGCGTATAGTGTTTTACTCACCCCGATCTCATACACGCCTTAGCTCTAGCTTTTTTCAGATTTGTATTTTCTTCTTAGCTATTCTTTCTCACTTTATGAGTCTTCTAGCCGTCTGCCCGTCTTGTTACGGCCTCTCAAATTACCAAACTTGTTGGTATTCCAAATTCTTACCTTTTCCAAAAAAAAACCGTGATCTGAAGTCATTTCATTTACATCATCATGATTACCATGCCCATCCCATGATCGATCCATCCATCCATCCATAAACCCACAGAACCATCATTAACCCATCGATCGCCCAATCAAAACCCGCCACGCACACCCATTCCCACGCGTACCCTCTAGGTATGATCACCATGTACGTGTCACGCTCCGCGTTCCTTCGGAAAAATTAGACACGGGCCAAGTCACCTAGGCGCGAAGCCTAGGTGATTCTAGAGGCTTCCGGGGCCTTCGGGACTAATCCGGGCCGCTCCGGAGCCTCCTAGGGGCCGGCGCGCCTCAAGCGGGGCGAGGCGTGCCAAGGCGGGCCGCTTCTAGAGTCGTCTAGAGGGGCCGCGCCCATGAGGAACGAGACGCGCCCAAGCGGGACGCTTCCGGAGGCTTCCAGAGGCACCCAGCGAATTCCGGGCACGGGCGCGCGCGGGGGCTCCTTCCGGAGAATTCCGGAGGGGCCGCGCCCCATCTAGAGGGCGCTAGAGAGGGTGCGGGCAAGCGCACTCCATGGGACTTTCCGGAGAATTCTAGCGGAGGCTAGAATTTATCTTAGGGGCTTATCTTTTGTGGGAGAGCTCTAGATGGGTCTAGAGCCGCTTGTATCTAGAATCATCCATGTAAGGGGAGGCCTCCTCTATAAATAGGCCTCACCCCCACACTTGGGAGGGCATCCCACAACCCACCAAGCCTTCCACACTTAGTCATCAATACACACTTGTAACCCACAATTGTAAACATTTCTCTTGTGTAATACAAAGTCCTCTTTTCCCACATAACCATCCTAATACATCGAGGCAAGGCCTGACTTAGCCAATCGAGCGTGTTCGACATAGCTAAGGGCCGCACGAGTTAGAGAGCGAGTCTCAACCCGTGACAAGTGGTATCAGAGCAAAGCGATCCAAGGGGAGTTCAATGTCTAGCCACGACGGAGGAGACTTAGAGGCAGGGGACCCTAGTAACGCATCCCAGTGGGGAGGCAAGAAGACTAGGGGCGCCTCGAAAGACCGGGTGACTAGCTTCGAGGATCGTTTGGAGCGAGTGGAGCTGTCGATGGGCGAGGTGCGCGGCTCCATCGAGGACGTAACAAAGGTGGGGGAAGACCTTGAATCCTCCATGGAAGAGCTCAAGGGGGAGCTGCTGCGCACACTCAACGAAGCCAACGACAAGCTAGCCAAGGAGAATGCCGTCCTTCGGGAAGCCATGGGGGCATTGCGCGACGAGGTTAGCCAGCTCAAGATGGAACTTGAGGCATGCCGGGCAGCCATGGGGGCGGGCGTGATAGCTACAACCCAAGCGCACAAGGTAGAGATCCCGAAGCCGAAGCCGTTCAAGGGGGAACGATCGGCAAAGGACGTAGAAAACTTTCTCTACGGCATGGAGCAATACTTCGATGGTGTGGGTACCAAGGAGGACGAACGCAAGGTAAGCACCGCTAAACTTTATCTTGAGGATACGGCGTTATTATGGTGGAGGCGCCGCACATGTGAGAAGACCGGAGGGTCTCAAATCAAGACTTGGGCCGAGTTCGAGGCGGAGTTCAAGAAGCAATTCTACCCCGTCTACGCAAACGATGAGGTCCGGGCCAAGATACGCCGACTCACACAGCGGGCCACTGTGCGCGAATACGTGAGGGAATTCTCCGAGCTCATGCTTCAAGTATCGGACTTGGCCGAGACCGAGGCGTTCTTCCAATTCATGGACGGTCTCAAACCGTGGGCCAAGCAAGAGCTACAGAGGCGGAACGTGCAGAGTTTGAACGAAGCAATGAGCGCGGCCGAGTCGCTCATCGAGTTCAAAAGCCGGGACAAACACGACTCCTCCCGTAACAAGGGTAAAAGTGGGGGAGATGAAGATGAAATCGACTCAAGTAGCGACGACGAGCGCACGTCAAAGCCACGAAGGAAGTCGTGGGCGGATCGGGACGACTCGGAGGACGACGATGGGCGTCGTTCCCGACCAAGATGGAGGTCCGGAGGGGACCAAGACAAGGGCAAGCGCAAGGAGAGGAAGCCGCTGGCTTGCTTCCTCTGCAATGGGGATCACCTTGTGCGGGATTGCCCACAAAGGAGCAAACTCAACGCTATCATATCCTCAAGGGACGAGGAGGCCGAGCGAGGGACACCGCATCGGCTAGGGGCGATAACGTTGAGCTACAAAAAGGAGCGCGACGAGGGGTCGCCAAGGCCAAAGGAGCGATCAACCCAAGGTCCAGAGAACGCCGGGATCCGCGAAGCAGCACGGTCTCCAAGGGAAGAGAGACGCGGGGTGCTCAGCTTGGGCGCGATACGGTTAGGGGAGCGACCGAGGGAGGAAGGTCCAACGTCCGAGGCATGGGGCCGCGACAAGGGGACTTCCAGGATCGACAAGGGGCCTAGACGCCATGAGGAGACGACGACCGAGGGGAGCGATGGTATGCCTCGAGGGGAGGTGCGACAACCATCCGAAAGAGTCGAAGTCAGAGATGGCGCAAAGGGGAACAAGTCCGAGGGGGACAAAACCAAGGCGACAACGGCGTTGCACGGGGCAACCAAGACGGGACCACAAGGCGACCAAGGGACTCCAAGGCCAGACGAGGCACTCTGGCCAATCAGCATTCGGGTCGAGGCCAACAAGCGGAACGCGACGAGGGCGTCGCTAGATCCAGTGGGGGAGGTTGTCACGCTCCGCGTTCCTTCGGAAAAATTAGACACGGGCCAAGTCACCTAGGCGCGAAGCCTAGGTGATTCTAGAGGCTTCCGGGGCCTTCGGGACTAATCCGGGCCGCTCCGGAGCCTCCTAGGGGCCGGCGCGCCTCAAGCGGGGCGAGGCGTGCCAAGGCGGGCCGCTTCTAGAGTCGTCTAGAGGGGCCGCGCCCATGAGGAACGAGACGCGCCCAAGCGGGACGCTTCCGGAGGCTTCCAGAGGCACCCAGCGAATTCCGGGCACGGGCGCGCGCGGGGGCTCCTTCCGGAGAATTCCGGAGGGGCCGCGCCCCATCTAGAGGGCGCTAGAGAGGGTGCGGGCAAGCGCACTCCATGGGACTTTCCGGAGAATTCTAGCGGAGGCTAGAATTTATCTTAGGGGCTTATCTTTTGTGGGAGAGCTCTAGATGGGTCTAGAGCCGCTTGTATCTAGAATCATCCATGTAAGGGGAGGCCTCCTCTATAAATAGGCCTCACCCCCACACTTGGGAGGGCATCCCACAACCCACCAAGCCTTCCACACTTAGTCATCAATACACACTTGTAACCCACAATTGTAAACATTTCTCTTGTGTAATACAAAGTCCTCTTTTCCCACATAACCATCCTAATACATCGAGGCAAGGCCTGACTTAGCCAATCGAGCGTGTTCGACATAGCTAAGGGCCGCACGAGTTAGAGAGCGAGTCTCAACCCGTGACAAGTGGTATCAGAGCAAAGCGATCCAAGGGGAGTTCAATGTCTAGCCACGACGGAGGAGACTTAGAGGCAGGGGACCCTAGTAACGCATCCCAGTGGGGAGGCAAGAAGACTAGGGGCGCCTCGAAAGACCGGGTGACTAGCTTCGAGGATCGTTTGGAGCGAGTGGAGCTGTCGATGGGCGAGGTGCGCGACTCCATCGAGGACGTAACAAAGGTGGGGGAAGACCTTGAATCCTCCATGGAAGAGCTCAAGGGGGAGCTGCTGCGCACACTCAACGAAGCCAACGACAAGCTAGCCAAGGAGAATGCCGTCCTTCGGGAAGCCATGGGGGCATTGCGCGACGAGGTTAGCCAGCTCAAGATGGAACTTGAGGCATGCCGGGCAGCCATGGGGGCGGGCGTGATAGCTACAACCCAAGCGCACAAGGTAGAGATCCCGAAGCCGAAGCCGTTCAAGGGGGAACGATCGGCAAAGGACGTAGAAAACTTTCTCTACGGCATGGAGCAATACTTCGATGGTGTGGGTATCAAGGAGGACGAACGCAAGGTAAGCACCGCTAAACTTTATCTTGAGGATACGGCGTTATTATGGTGGAGGCGCCGCACATGTGAGAAGACCGGAGGGTCTCAAATCAAGACTTGGGCCGAGTTCGAGGCGGAGTTCAAGAAGCAATTCTACCCCGTCTACGCAAACGATGAGGTCCGGGCCAAGATACGCCGACTCACACAGCGGGCCACTGTGCGCGAATACGTGAGGGAATTCTCCGAGCTCATGCTTCAAGTATCGGACTTGGCCGAGACCGAGGCGTTCTTCCAATTCATGGACGGTCTCAAACCGTGGGCCAAGCAAGAGCTACAGAGGCGGAACGTGCAGAGTTTGAACGAAGCAATGAGCGCGGCCGAGTCGCTCATCGAGTTCAAAAGCCGGGACAAACACGACTCCTCCCGTAACAAGGGTAAAAGTGGGGGAGATGAAGATGAAATCGACTCAAGTAGCGACGACGAGCGCACGTCAAAGCCACGAAGGAAGTCGTGGGCGGATCGGGACGACTCGGAGGACGACGATGGGCGTCGTTCCCGACCAAGATGGAGGTCCGGAGGGGACCAAGACAAGGGCAAGCGCAAGGAGAGGAAGCCGCTGGCTTGCTTCCTCTGCAATGGGGATCACCTTGTGCGGGATTGCCCACAAAGGAGCAAACTCAACGCTATCATATCCTCAAGGGATGAGGAGGCCGAGCGAGGGACACCGCATCGGCTAGGGGCGATAACGTTGAGCTACAAAAAGGAGCGCGACGAGGGGTCGCCAAGGCCAAAGGAGCGATCAACCCAAGGTCCAGAGAACGCCGGGATCCGCGAAGCAGCACGGTCTCCAAGGGAAGAGAGACGCGGGGTGCTCAGCTTGGGCGCGATACGGTTAGGGGAGCGACCGAGGGAGGAAGGTCCAACGTCCGAGGCATGGGGCCGCGACAAGGGGACTTCCAGGATCGACAAGGGGCCTAGACGCCATGAGGAGACGACGACCGAGGGGAGCGATGGTATGCCTCGAGGGGAGGTGCGACAACCATCCGAAAGAGTCGAAGTCAGAGATGGCGCAAAGGGGAACAAGTCCGAGGGGGACAAAACCAAGGCGACAACGGCGTTGCACGGGGCAACCAAGACGGGACCACAAGGCGACCAAGGGACTCCAAGGCCAGACGAGGCACTCTGGCCAATCAGCATTCGGGTCGAGGCCAACAAGCGGAACGCGACGAGGGCGTCGCTAGATCCAGTGGGGGAGGTTGTCACGCTCCGCGTTCCTTCGGAAAAATTAGACACGGGCCAAGTCACCTAGGCGCGAAGCCTAGGTGATTCTAGAGGCTTCCGGGGCCTTCGGGACTAATCCGGGCCGCTCCGGAGCCTCCTAGGGGCCGGCGCGCCTCAAGCGGGGCGAGGCGTGCCAAGGCGGGCCGCTTCTAGAGTCGTCTAGAGGGGCCGCGCCCATGAGGAACGAGACGCGCCCAAGCGGGACGCTTCCGGAGGCTTCCAGAGGCACCCAGCGAATTCCGGGCACGGGCGCGCGCGGGGGCTCCTTCCGGAGAATTCCGGAGGGGCCGCGCCCCATCTAGAGGGCGCTAGAGAGGGTGCGGGCAAGCGCACTCCATGGGACTTTCCGGAGAATTCTAGCGGAGGCTAGAATTTATCTTAGGGGCTTATCTTTTGTGGGAGAGCTCTAGATGGGTCTAGAGCCGCTTGTATCTAGAATCATCCATGTAAGGGGAGGCCTCCTCTATAAATAGGCCTCACCCCCACACTTGGGAGGGCATCCCACAACCCACCAAGCCTTCCACACTTAGACATCAATACACACTTGTAACCCACAATTGTAAACATTTCTCTTGTGTAATACAAAGTCCTCTTTTCCCACATAACCATCCTAATACATCGAGGCAAGGCCTGACTTAGCCAATCGAGCGTGTTCGACATAGCTAAGGGCCGCACGAGTTAGAGAGCGAGTCTCAACCCGTGACATACGCACACACACAGTATAGCGATTAAAAACGAATTCTGTACAATTCCCCCTTTCGATTTGATTCTCTGAAAAAAGCAGACCTTCCACGATTCGAATTGATCGCCATCGTCGTCATCCCTCTTCCCATTTTCGGAAGGGTTTTCAATTCGACCTCAGAAACCCCTCTTTTTTCGTTGCAACTACTAATCCACCTACTAGTAGATTGCCAATTTTTGATAGAAAGGGAAACAATTCTGTCTTCTTTTTGGGCTTTTAGCTTTTATCCCCCTCTTCCATGGCGCAATTCTTCTAAACAAGACAACAATCGGGCTGCTTCCTCTCCTACCCTCCACCCACAAAAGGGTAAAGACTCCTCCTTTTTGTATTGTATTGTACTGTCTCTATATTTTATATCCCTCTGATTGTTTGTTTCATTGCATAGGAGAAAGAAAAGGAAAAAAGATTAGTTCTTGGCGAAGAGATTTGATCTGAGAAGAAGAACGCCCATGGCTATGGTGGAGGACTCTTCTCGTGATCTAGGGATCGGCGTTTCTTCGGGCGGAGGCTCCGACCACGGTTTCCCCACCTACCAGCCTTCTCCGAGCGCTCGCCAGTACGCGGGTCCGGGTCAACCCGAGACCAATTCGGCCGGAGATGGGGCCGATTACCGCCGGGAAATGGAGGAGCTCCGGGAGATGTTCTCCAAGCTCAACCCCATGGCCAAGGAGTTTGTGCCCCCTTCTCTGGCGAACATGAGCCCCAACCCTAGCCATGGCTCTGACAACGGGCTATTGGTTAATGGGTTTGGGCCGGATCAGAGCTTCGGCCTCGTCAATGCCGGTTTTAACCAGGGTTTTAATCGACGGGTAAAGAATGGGTTTTTTTGACTTGTGGTCTCTCTTTTTGATTGGATTCTGAAATGGGTTATTGGGAATTTGTAGAAGAAAGTGGGGAGTGGACAGGGGAAGAGGAGGAATAACACTAGGACTACAATGGCGCAGAGGGAGGAGGTGATCCGGAGGACTGTTTATGTTTCTGATATTGATCAGCAGGTGAAGAAAGTACATTGCTTGATTTGTTTTGCTGGTGGTTTTGTTTGTAATGTTGGTTGGTTAATTAGTTTTGGTGGTTACACTGTTATTGTAGGTTACAGAAGAACAGCTAGCAGCTCTGTTTATCAACTGTGGACAGGTAATACTGCTTGTTTCTGGGTCCTTGATTAATGGGTTTCTGTGAGCCGTTGAAGCAAGCTTGTTGTCCCATGTGTTGTTGAAGGTTGTTGACTGTCGTATTTGCGGGGACCCGAATTCCGTGCTTCGTTTTGCTTTCATCGAGTTTACTGATGAAGGTGTGTAGTTTGTTAAGTTCAGTAGTTGCAAAGCCTGGTGTTGTGATGTTCGGAATTTGTGTGGTCTCGTACTGATGATTTCGGCTTCGCAGAGAGTGCTGGGGCTGCTTTGACTTTGTCTGGAACTATGCTTGGATATTATCCGGTCAAAGTTCTGCCTTCTAAGACAGCGATTGCGCCTGTTAACCCAAATCTTCTGCCTAGGGTTAGTTAGCTACCACGTTCTGCTATACTAGGATAAGAAGGTTGCTGATGAATTTTGATTGCTTATGCCAAGTTTCTATTGTCTTCAGACTGAAGATGAACGAGAAATGTGTGCTAGAACAATCTACTGTACAAACATTGATAAGAAGGTTGGTTGTGCTTTTAATGTTGTCCATCCGTGTGTTTGAGGTTTTAATTTTCCATTTGCCCTGTATGATATGTATGGCTGACTTGTGTAGGTTTCTCAAACGGAAGTCAAGCTCTTCTTTGAGTCTGTTTGTGGAGAGGTTTCGAACTGCATTATTCTTTTTTCCTTACTGCTTTTCCTGCAAAGGGGGTTATTTTTTTAAAGGAGTGATGCTGAACTTTGGAATTTGTTCAATTCAGGTTCATCGTATAAGGATACTTGGAGACCATCATCACTCTACTCGGATTGCCTTTGTGGAGTTTGTGATGGTAAGTATATCTTTATATCATGCTTTGTCTGTATAAACAAAAACTTGTATGGCATCAGAAGAAATTAGAAGAGATACCCTCTCTGTTTGTATTTGTGAACTTACAAACTTCTTATTAAGATTGTCAAGAAATGATTTTTTTAGCTTAAAACCATAGGTTTACTATAAACTCAGCAACTTGGAACACATGTATGACACGCAGTCCCTAGATGAGCTTTCGACAATTGTATGATTCCTTTCTTCACTATGTCCAGCCTCTCATGCTCTCCATGACTGAGTGATTCTATAGGCTTGCTATAAACTCAGCAACTTGGAACACATGTTGTGCTGATACAATGTGTATTGGTTTTATTCACTTTTATGTTTCATGTTCAAGGAGCTGAATCTGCCTTGTTTTTCACTATACTAAGGGCCTGTGTGCATTTTGTTTCGTCTTAAATTACTCCTGAAATGTTTTCTAGTCATGATCTTTATGTAATGATGGTAATTATGATAGTGTTCAGATTTCTTGTGCATGAAGAGGTTTGAAATCACACAGAAACGTTAATGTTTCGTTTTGAATTATACCGCACTGGAACTCTTCCTGTTTTTTTTCCTTCATGGTTTTGACTCAATTGTAATTGCCATGGTGAGGCACTTTTCATGTCAAGAAACCTTGCTGATTGACATAAAGCAAGGTTCTTGTATTACTTTCGCTACGCTTTGATTACTCCACTGCCTTTGTTCTTATATTACTGTCAGTGGTAATGATATTTGTTTTATAATTTCAAAACTCTGATATATTGAGTGCGAAATACGAATAGCTTCCCATTGTCGTTGCCTATGACCCCTGACTGGCAAATTGTGCTTACCATCTTCTTCCTCAGTCTACAACTACTTGTCACTATCAACATTGAATGATTTTTGCCGTTTTTCTATCATCTGTTTATACCATCATTTCTCAAGCCATAAAGAGTAGTTAAATGTCACTAAAATGTGTAAAACTTGTCTCATGTTGCATGTGTTGTTCTTAGCATTAGACGTAACTAGCTGACAATAGCCGGCTCTTCTTGATTCCATATTCATTTACCAGCTGCACTGCAAATCTTCTACTACACATGACTAGCTTCATTCTGGATCATGAGTGCGAAGTTTTGCACAATTCTGGAAAATATGTTCTATTCCTTATTCAATTCATCTTTATTGTAGAAGTGTCGATGGTATGTATAGTTTGCCGCATTAATTTTGCTTTCTTGACAGGCTGAAAGTGCTATTGCTGCTCTGAACTGCAGTGGCGTGGTTCTGGGATCATTGCCTATCAGGTAAAAAAACGAGTCTTTCGCCCTCCACCACTGTCAAATCCAAAAACTACAGTGACTTTGGATTCTTATACTGTTAACTTCTCACCCCAATTCCTGATACTGAAAGGTTCTCCTTGACTTGTACTTGAATATTCAGGGTTAGCCCATCAAAGACGCCTGTTCGCCCTCGCGCTCCTAGACAGCCAATGAACTGAACCGAGCTTTTCTGTTTCAAGGAGTACTGGTGTCAAGTATGTAAATCTTTGTTGATGCCAATGTAAAGAATCTCTCTCTACCCTTGGCTGGTAGCAAGCATTCAGTCCTTTTAATTTACGCGTATCTAGAGCTCGTTTTCTACTTCGAGGATTTTGGAAAGGCTTTTATGTATGGCTGCTCATAACTTTCACAACTTGAGCTGGTTTTACAACTTGGAACAGTGTTGCCCTTATAGCTTAATGGAAGTTTATCTGTTTATTTTAACCATGCTTTCTTTAATAGTAGTTTACTTGGTGCATGATTTTTCAACCTGAAAATAAAAAATGACCCCACATGTAATTGGCAGATTTGTCTATCTAGTTTGGAAAATGTTTTGTTTTTGCTTGTGGATAGTGGATGTTCAATTTGATGTCTAAACTGGTCATAATTAGTGGCAGGGCTTAAGTCACTTGTGGTAAAGAAAAGTTTCATATGGTAACCCAATTAGGGTGGGGTTTAAAGAAAAAGGTAAGGTAGAAAAACCCATACCTTTTTCTTAATCATCAATTGCACAGCATAAAGTATATTATTATATACTGTAATGTTCATTTGTCAATGAGGATGTGCAGTTATGGTACTGTTGAATAAGATGGAGGTGGGTGCTTCATGATTAGTTGGTTGAAGATGTTGTTCTCTTTACCATAAAGTTGAATGAGGAAATTTCAATAAATAAAAAATTTGAATGATGAAATTTATAAGTTAATGCATGTATCTGTCTTCAAAAAGCTAAGATTGAGTTCACAAGTTTTAACTAATTGCATTTCTTATGTCATAACTTAAAACTTAAGTTGCCTTCAAAAAAAACCTGAAACGTATGTTTAATCCTTTTAGCAATGTTTTAAACAAATTTTACACATGGAAATTGGGAACGCATGCTGCTTAGAGGGTTCGTTTTTAACCGTAAATTGGACCGGTCCAAACCTTAAACCTAAATTGGACTGCAATCGAAACTAGCAGTTCGGCTCGGTAAAGGTTTAAGTTAAGGGTTTGGCAAAATGGTTGGCAGTTCCAAACCGATTGGTTTAAACCGGGATCGAAAATGGCTGGTTAACCGCTAGTTTGGTGTAATTAAAAAAAATAAAAATAAACCGATCTAACCACTAATAAAAATTCATTTTAGAGGAAATTGTGGTCACCTTTAGACCACGGTAACAATTTTCCTCTAGAATGAAGTTTTTGCCTTATATATTAAAATTGATTAAAAAATAAACGGAATCGGAACCGACATAGTAACCAGTCAAAATCGACCAAAACTGAAATTGGACCAAAACCAGGAAATCGGGGGTGTGAAAGTTTGGGTTTAGGTTAGGTTAATCGGTACACCTCTAATGCTGCTATCGCAAAGTACTTTATAAAGACTTAATGTCTACTGAAAGTATATAAACTAATTAAAAATACATATAAATGCATAATGTGCATTAGAGTTGTCAAAAGTCAACCCGGCCAAAACCGTTCTAGAATTTTTGGGTTTGAAATCCCACCTAAAATCATTGTGTCACACCGAGTCCGATTGAACCGAATTCAATTGTGTTGAAACCCGAAATCCTTTGAGTTGACCCAACTCATTATATTTGTAAAATGAACAAAGCTTATTTCGAATATTTTTTTATTTATAAAAAAATCATTATCTTATTATAAAATGTTATGATACTTATATCACACCATATATAAAACCTACCTAAAACGTTTTACTTTGCGTATGAAAACAAAACAATCCTAGAAAATGGATAGTAACTTAGTAAGTATTTTCGTACTATATATTAAATCATGATTTTGTGCTCAAAATCATTTATTAAATGTAGAAAAGAATAAAAAAAATTTTTTGATAAAAAATAAAAATTATTTAACAATGGATTTATAGTTGATTTGATTATGTACAATTATAAATATTTATAGTTTTTTAAGGGTCAATACAAATATTCCTTTTGATTAGAATGACAATACTATCTTGATAAATTATATAGATATAGATGTCGATAGATTATAGATATAAATATTATTTTGGCAGATTAAAGATATTATTATGTTATTAACATACAGGAATTAGATAAATATAATTGATTTTCATATAGTTAAATTAATAAGGATATAGAATTGTTAAGATATAATTGTTTTTTAATTAATTTAATATAAAATGGAGTCAGAATTAACATAAAAGGTCGAAAGAACACAACTTTAATATTAGTATATACGATAGATGCTAAAAGCCTGAATACTAACCAAAATCATAACTATATACTAAAGCGGAGGTTATAAATAATATTTTTACCGACATGTGTGACCTTCTCATTGGACCGCATCGTCTATCTTTATTAAAACAATTCAATTTGTTTAATGGGTTGAAATTTCATTTTAGACCTCACATTAGATTTTTTTTCTTATTTACTGATTTCCATTTTAATTATTTTAATGATTTTGATGGTAGACCCCACATGTATGTAAAATATGAAAGAATTTTATATCATTGAAATTCTATCTATAAGTTTTCCTTAAATATATAATTAATTAATCTTACTATATACTTACTAAAGTGAATATTAAAATAATAGTTTATAAAAACATATGTCAAATCCAATTACATATATAATTAAAATTATAATCCATAAACATTAATATAAATCCTACAATTCTTAGGAGTATTCAATCCTTTTGAAAAAAAAGTATAGCCCTACAAATATTTATTCAATTAAAAGAATATATTATATTAAAAATACTATATCATTAAAATAAATCACATAAAAACAAATTAAATAAAATAGTACAAGATTTATACAAAATTTAAACAAAATTTTTAGTTAAATTAAATCTGTGCCTTCAAGGCACGAGACTAATACTAGTTTCTCTATGACTGAGATTTTTGTAAGATATATGGATCATAATTTTTGGATGGAGTTAATTTTTGTAAGATCTATGAATGAGGTTGGGCGTACGTAATCATAGCTTTTTACATGGGTAGCATAAAGTAGTTTTTGATTTTACAGATTGATGCCTCTGGTCTATTGTCTTTTCAACAAGACTTTGTAAATCATAGCATTAGAAAGATAAAAACATTTTAATCCTTGACTAATTTCACAGCTATGGGGCCTAATAAGTTTTCATCACAAAAACACAGCAATAATGATACAAGTACAGCTAGATAAGCTTAGTAATTATGGTGATTTAGAACTTTAAGAAGATTGATCCCTTTCCCACTGCATGTGATGCACTTCTCCTGTCTGAATGTTGGAATGTAAATCCTTACCTTGAAATTGAATGCTTGAGGGTAAGATTGATGAGTACTTTTTTTTAATAATTTTTGTAGTTAGTGTTTGTTTAGAGTACATTATAAAAATCTTCATTTAAAAATGCGTAACTTCTTAATTAGGATTATTTAAACTTTTGTATAAGAAAACTTTTCTATATTAGGGTTCAATATCCGGATTAAATAAAGGAATATATTATAAAAATTTGTTATTTTATCATCAATTAATTTAAGGACAAAGATTGATGATTCTTTTTTTTTTTGGTAATGAAAGGATTAGGATCGCCGCAAGTATTACTTGGTATCGTCTAGAGCATTAACAAAGGATGAAAATTGGTTAATAATCAGCTCTAAAGGAAATAGGGCAAACCGCCCTTCTGGAGTATCGAACCCGAGATCTCATGATACTACTATGAGTGCTCAAGCAGTGAACTGATGCATCAAGCGCTACAAAGAGTGACCCGATGTCCATAGGATTTTTGCAATGAATAACCTACACCTTTATTTTACTTTTTATTTTATGTTGAATGAAACACCTACAAAGCTAGAAATTACACTAATTTTTGCCCTTTTTTATGACAGGGCAATTCCGGGTTGTTTTCTAATCACCTAGGAGAGGACTATTACATACATAGGAGTTGTCACTACCCTTTATGAAAGTATTTCACCAATATGTTAAAACCAACCACCTTTAAACATTCTTCGGGCTAGCCAGCTTTGAAACGATTTATCATATGGTTAGGCGTGAATTTTACGTGATTTATACTATATAGTACGTACGACTATATATCCATTATTATACTATATATATGTCTCATTTCATTTGGTTTTGCTTTGAACTTTTGTTCTTATTACTTTCAAATTTTTGTTACTGGTTTTGAGGATCAATGTGACGACTCATATGATATGATAGAACGTGAAACAATTTCTTTTTGAGACAATCTAAAAAAAAAAAAAAATAGAAAATTTAGAAACTGGAAACTCAAAGCTGAATCCAACGGATTCAATTAAGAATGAGTTGATTTTGGTGGGTGTTTGGTGTTTCATGAGCCCCATCAAAGTTGAAGATTGTGGTTGTCTTTGAGATTTGTATGGTCGCCTGTCACAGTTCTTAAGATGGAGTAGTAAGTCTTACACCCTCATTTGTCACTCAGGTAAAGTTAACTTCAAGTTTATGTGATTCGCATTGTTCATGGGTTTTGGGTTGTTTTGCATTTATAATATGTGGTTTTAGCGAGAATATATGGTGATAAGAGAGAAATGAGAATCAATTTCGATAGTGTGCGATCGTTCGTGTTTAATTATCACTTTTATATAACTATTACTATGTGTCATTTTAAATCTTTTGTTTGTTCCGTTTAGATTATACATAATTTTGTGTGAGATTATACATAATTTTCTTAGTGTATACACTATTATAATTGTCTGAACATGGCGTTTTTCACTAAGGGGCCGTTTGGTATCCAACGGCGGAAACATAAACGGAATGGAAACAAACCTAGTCCAATTATGTTTCACCATACATTAATTGAAATAAAAAAAATTAACTTGAAACTTTGAATTTGTGTGTCTAGAGAAGAGATGAAGGGAATGATTGAGCTGGTTTGTTATCCCACCCTTAGATTAGGAAAACAAATTGAGTGATGCGAGGGGGTTTGCGATAGTTTTTGTATGAAAATTGAGGTGACTCATCATTTATCATGATGCTAATGTGGTCTAGGTTCGTTTCCATTCTGTTTCCGCCGTTTGAATTGGATACCAAACGGACCCTAAATGAGCATTCTCTTATAGCTAATTGTGATTTATTTTGTAAGTACAAGTCAATAATCCTATAAATTAATCAATGCACATAATCTTGTAAATGAATGTGCATAGTAGTATAGTACGCTACATTAAGTGTGTATTGTATTTTTCACCAAGTGTGTATTATATCACAAGTGTATTTGTTAATATTATGCAAGTGAATGTGCATATTTATGTAAGTGAATGTGCATGGTATTACAACTCATTGTAATATGACATACTTTCACTTAGTGCACATTGTAGTAGAATCCACTATGCACTGTTTTGTAAGTGATGCTACCTTTTAACCTCATAGCTTAATTTGCCTAAGATCCCAGCCACTAGCACTTCCATTTTCCAGACAAATTGTCTCCTTCCTTGTACCTTTAGCCTCATATATAGCAATTCTTTTGCTCCGAGATATCACCTCTACTTTCAAGAGGATAGATATATCATATCACTAGATAGATTAATGTGTAAGCCTAGCTCTTAGATCTGATATTCTATCTTTTCTTTGCAAGGAGAAGATATGAATCATCGTAACTATATATTAAACCGGAGGTTAAAACTTATAATATGATTGATCATTTATGAGTTATGGTTATGACTAGAGCTGTCAAAACTTGACCCGACCCGCAAAATCGACCCGAACCGACCGAAAATTTCTGGGTTGAAACCCGACCCGAATAGTAGCGAGCAAAGAAAAAAACCGAACCCGATTAACCCGAACCCGATTGGGTTGAAACCCGAGACCGACCCGACCGACCTGATATATTATATATATGTAGAATAAATATATTATATTGTAAATATCATAATATACTTTATCATAAAACCTATTTTAAATATAATATTATTATAAAAATCTATGAAAAATAATATTTTATTATTAAATATTATTATTTAATCATAATATTATTTTAATAATTATTAAAAATTCAAATTCTTGACCTGTTAGGTCGACCCGAACCCGCACAATAATCTGTCAAGACCGGACCCGGCTTGACCTGTAACCCGATTGACCCGAGCCCGTACTCAACCCGAACCCAAAAAAACCAAACCCGAATCCATCCGATCCGACCTGTTTGACACCTCTAGTTATGACCCTTCTCCTCATTTAAGAATTTAGAGGAAAAAAACATATACACATATATTTATATATTATCAATAAACATCTATCTATCTATAAGATTTGAGAAATTTTATATCAATACAAAGATCAGTTTAAAAGTTTAAAGCTATACATTAGGTTTTTGGATAAGTTTAACTATGAAACTTAATAAGTATTATAACATCTATCAATCTATCTATATAATCATGAAATTAATAAATATTTTAACATTTATCTATATATCTATATATGTAAGATTTGGGAAATTTTATTTCACACCAAAGATATTTTAAACCTTAATATTAGACTTTTGGGTAAGGAATAACCATGAAATTAATGATTTTATTATAAAATAATAATTTATACTATATATTAAATTCGAGACTTTTCTAGCCTCCACGTTAATTCTGACCCCACCTCATATTAAATTAATTATAAATCAATATATATCCTTATTAGTTTTACAATTTAAACAATTTCATATGTCTTTAATTAATTACCTATATTTCTATATCAAAATAATATCAATATTCATATTCTCTCAAAATAATATCTTATATTCATAGACTAGACAAATTATAACTATCTATGTAATCTATCAATATCATACTAATTAAGAAAATATTTAGGAGAAATTTATAAATAAGAAAATATATTGCGATCAAAATTTATATGGCAAAAATAAATTAATTCGAATTAAATATAATAATTAGTAGTATCATGATGTACTTTATTAGTAAGTGAAACTAATATGTATAAATTCAATAATAAGACGTAGTCGTACGTGGTACAACTCTCAATTTTCAAACCCAAATCGTTTAATTCATTGATCTTCTTCCTCTTTCATTTTGTTCTCACATACACTTAGCAAATGAATGGTTCTCTTGAACTGTCTTCCAGACTCCTTCACTAAGACACCTTTGTTGTTTGCTTCACATTACTTCCTATTGTTTTTGTTCGTTTATAACTCCCTACAAGTTTCAAAGTAATCAAAACTTAAAAGGGAACTTTGTTCTAGTTACAACTCTGAATTAACACTGCTCCAACTGGTATAACCACCAAACTCAGAGCTCACAATAATTCTGAGTAGTACAACTGTATACAAAAGCTAGTTAAATGACGAGGCTATGGTTGATTAAATTTTTATTTTTGACTCCACTTTAAGAGTCACATTTTTTAGGTGGGATTGGCGGTTGGTCCATCTCAAAGCTAGACTATAGTAAAAATAAAAGTAAAAAATATACAAAAAAAAAAAATGGACCCACAATTATCATGTTTTCCATATAATTTAGGCGTTTCAATATGCAAGGTACCAAACCCTTTTCATGCACCTTTAGCAATATGAGACCTTTCTATTCCCTACAACATGTTTGCCACTAGCACCAACGTACTACTACTTCCCTTTTTCCCCTCTTATATAATCAATCATCATATTGTCCATGCCCACATTCTTACACATTAGTACTCTAGCTCCCTCCTAAACATAGAGATAGTATAACCCAAAAGAAAAAAAAAGAACTCTTCATTGCAACATTAATTATTGAAGAGAGAAAGCCATGAATCTGTCAGTGAATG
Source organism: Polygonum aviculare (assembly GCA_934048045.1). Lineage (NCBI taxonomy): Eukaryota > Viridiplantae > Streptophyta > Magnoliopsida > Caryophyllales > Polygonaceae > Polygonum > Polygonum aviculare. Next base: position 30,328,314 of record OW204028.1, on the reverse strand, counting down.
GGCAGTCTCAAGTGCCCCCTGGCTTCAGATTCCATCCTACCGAAGAAGAGCTCCTTCAGTACTACTTGAAGAAGAAAGTCGCTTCTCAGAAGATCGATCTCGACGTCATCCAAGACGTTGATCTCAACAAGCTTGAGCCTTGGGACATTCAAGGTATTCATTCATCCATTCATTCACATATAGTCTAGGAACTAGACGGTCTCCGTTCGCCTAACCTTTTAACCCGCCTAGGCGGTGCTTGGGTGTCTGTCTGGGTCACCTAGGCAACCATATAGGCGGCCACTCTCCGCCTAGAGGCAGCCTAGCGTTTTTTAGAACACTATACGAGTACTACAAAAAAAACACATCTTAATTGGTTGTACTTATTTGGTGTTTTTGGTTGATCGTGAAGAGAAATGCAAGATAGGATCAGGCCCACAAAATGACTGGTACTTCTTCAGCCACAAAGACAAGAAGTACCCAACCGGGACAAGAACGAACCGAGCAACGACAGCCGGGTTCTGGAAGGCAACGGGGCGCGATAAGGTCATATGTGGCAGCTCCAAGCGTATCGGGATGAGGAAGACGCTCGTCTTCTACATGGGGAGAGCTCCCCATGGCGAGAAGTCGGATTGGATCATGCATGAGTACAGGCTTGATGATGCCACCCATAATCCTCATGTAAGCTAGCTAGCACAATCTTATTCTTATGTATATTTATGCCTCCTCGATCTTTGTCTAATTCGTTTTCGTTTTAGACGAGCTAAGATCAGTTGTGAGTACTGTTCTAAAAATCTCTTCTAGGCCCCGTCTAGACGCTAGGCGATCCTCATCCGCCTAGGCGGTGTCTAGATATCCGTCTACCGCTGCCTAGCTGTCTAGGCGGCGTTACGATCCCTTTCCGCCTAGTGTTTTTTAGAACACTGGTTGCGAGTTAAAGAACCGGGCCCTGCTTGAGCAAGCAAGAGCTATGTGATATATCGTCTCGATCCAAGTATATACATTTTGACCTAGCTAATCAACTAAGCATGCTCATAATGAATTGGAATTGCATAGGTGTGTAATCTCGGAGGAGATCAAGGAGCAGGAGGAGAGGAAGGTTGGGTAGTATGCCGAGTCTTTCGAAAGAAGAACTATGTGAAGTCTCTTCACAATCCCACGAACCGAAACTCGGTTTCCCCTGTCGACACCCACATGATGATCAGTTCCAAGACGACCCACCATGATCCGGATCAAGTACTTTCACACATGGGAAAGCCAACCGCCACCAATAAGGCGAAGACCGAGATCAAGGGCTGCAACTCAAGTCTAACCAACATGAACAAGATTGTCCAAGACGAGTCGTTCTTGCACCTCCCTCAGCTTGACAGCCCAACTAATCCTCTTAATGATCGCCACGAGACGATGAACTGGGTTGAGCTAGATAGATTAGTGGCTTATCAGCTAAATGGGCAAGCAACAACGGAGTCACCAGAGTCAACTAAGCAATTTTCATGCTTCAACAACAATCAGCTTAATGATAGTGATGTCATGCCTTTCTGTTCTTCTTCTTCTTGTGCTGGTGGTGGTGATATTGATAGATCAAATGCTCATGACTCCACCTTTAATGCTACTACTTTTCAGGACCTTCTTCGCTCTCAATCCACTCGCCTATTCGAAACCGACGCTATCGACGATCAGTTCTGGAGCTTTACGAAACAGTCCTCTTCGACGACGTCTTTGGACCCGATTTGCCACTTTTCAGTGTGATTTGTGTGTGGGTTCAGCTACTCCAACCGGATACAATACATAATATGTATGTATACATATACATGTGCATGTGTTCATGCTTTCTATGTTTGTAGTTGCTGCCTTTAGTTGCTATGCATGTATACATTACCGAATAAAGCTTCTTTTTTTTGTGAAAATTGATAGTGTAATTAAGTTGTAATTCAGGAGGGCTATAGAAAGAAGATCCTACCCTTTTTAGCAAAAAGTTATCAAATAAATGCTATCCGTTTCACCATATTTGAGCTTTTAAGCCAAATTGAAATTTCTCTTTTTTTAGATATTTTTCCATTTTATTTAATTACTATTAAAACATTTTAGCTAGAAACAACACAATTATTTCAACCAAAAAAAAACAACACAATTATTTTAACTTTTACTATAATAAATTAATAATTTCAATGACATATTGAAAATACAAACTCATTAGAAAACTCATTGGAGTTATACATTAATTCATTAGCTAGATATTACAAAATTTCTTTTCACTAGCTTAAGAGGTTACTTGTAAAATGATACTCCCTCCGTCCCATAATGTTCGTCCAAAAGGACACTTTTTGCGGTTTTTAATGCAAGGTATAAAGTGGTGTTGGGAAATGAAAAAGTGAGTTAAAGTGGGTAGAAGATATGATTGAATAAGGGTATTTTTGTAAGTTTGTAGGAGAAAAAAAGTTGAAAAGAGATAAAGTAGGTAGAATAGTTGGATAATAGGTGTAAATGTAGAAATTGAATAGGGGTAAGATTGGAAGAAAGTTATTGATATAAAAGGAAAGTGGACAAACATTTTGGGACGACGGATTAAGAAAGTGGACAAACATTATGGGACGGAGGGAGTAAAAGAAATGTTTTAAATGCAAAGAAGTACTGCAATTATGCTATCAATCAATCACAAGAAAGCCAAGATGATCAAAATTTACCAAGAAAGTTACTGATGTACGGAGATAATATATGTTTAATTGAAAGGGACGTGAGATTTGTGTACATATTAAGTGTTATGCCATATGTGTATATATATGTATATATACATGGGACATAACTAAAATGACATAAAAATGACAAAAGCCCAAAAGAGATTGTATGTATATATCGTATGAGGATAGGTACAAATATATACAGTAAACTGAATGATGTGAATCTCTTTTGGGTTTTCTAGTGTGCAATTATGACGATTGACGAAGATAATTAATAATAATGATGTGAAGAAATTATCTATGTAAATAGGATGTAATCCCCCACTAGTCACTACTACCAACCAGCCAACCAACACTATACCCCGCTATATGGGCAAATTAATTACGTATTCCTTTCATATTTCAATCGATGAATAAAATAGATCTTTTCACCAACTTTAAGTAGAAAGTGTAGGATCGTTAGTACTCATAAGTCATCGACACCTACGATATCGGTAACTAGAGATATATAAATTGCAGCGAAAATATAGAAAAGAGCTTAATACCAAATTTGACACTTCGAATTAGAATGGAAACTCTTTATAAAGCAACGTGTTTATGAGGAGAAATACCAATGCATGCTAAGTTTCTTAATTGGTAGGAGAGTTCCTTGACTCGCTTTATTAATCTCTTGAGTTCTTATAAGGGAGCTCTTATAAACAATAATGAATCTCACACTTTTTAACTACACTCTGCATAAGTATCCCAACTCTCACCTAATAAAGCTCACCAAGAACCCTAACGTACCAGTTGAAAGATTCCACGAACAAGTCAACACACAACACACTCTCTCAAATACTCAACCTAGTTTTTCTAATCTTCAAGGCACAAATACTAGCCAATGCTCTTGGTATTTAAATGAAAGCTAGGTTTAATTATGTTTAAAAAATCTTCCTATTTGATTAAGGAATATATTATAAACACAATCTTACAATATCTTTCCTAGAATACAACTTAGGAACTCAAGAAGATCTTCCCTTTATCATGACATGCTCTATACGTTTTTTTCCTTCATTTTGTTATAATTTTGTCCTTAAATAGAGGCTACAGTGGTGTGAAAAGAGCTGTTTTGCGTTTCCGTAAATAGAACTCCGTTCGTTTTGTGCCTGCAACTCAAGACGCCAACAACGTTTAGAATCATCAAAACATCAAGTTTCCAACATAAAGAATTTTTGTAGCTCTCATTTTGTGACTTCAACTTTTCCATTTTTCTCCAAATATACTTTATTTTGTACCTTAGAAACCTTTTGCTCACTAACGTAACAACGTTCGTTTTTTCCCCCAAGTTCAGATCAATCCATACAAATCGAAAACTAATGCTTGTTTACGGATCGTGGTTGCTGACTTGCCACTAATCCAAGGGGATTTTAGACACGGGATAATGAAGCACATAATCTCATGTTAAACATATCAATAGTTTTCCTTTTGGCCAACTTATGATCACATAACTTGAGTAACATTAATTTATTATAAAGATCTAGTTTTTGATTTCCCACATGACCTTGAAAATGAACGACACGACCCTTAACTTTGTAAATCTTGTACGGTTAAATTATTTAATCTGATTGATGAGATTGCTCCTCCACTTACTTGAACACTCCGCCCTGTACTAATGTAATTAGCAATAGGCAAACATAATTTGAACGAGTGGCAAAGAGAAATGATGAAAAATATCACAAAATCATATATATATATAGAGAGAGAGAGAGAGTTTTTAAAGAATTTGTAATATAATACCTCAGGGAGTTTGAATCTTACAAAAATCATATATTCTATTTGAATGTTTGGCAAGTAAAAGTGTATCGTAAAACGTTTAAAGTGCATCTAAGTGTGAAAACTTGCATTCTTAAATGGTACTATAGTGCGATGAATTGTAAATCATTAAAAAGAGACTGTAAAGTGTTTTAATAGTTGACACTTCAAGACACATTTCTAATCTGGATTGCAGATGAAGGTAGAGATGTCAAAATTCAATCTGACCGGCCTAAAAATCAATTTGAACCAATCGGAAATTTTAGGCTTGAAACTTGACATAAGAAATAGTCGATCAAGCCATCGAGATGATTCAGCATAAGCATGGTCTATGGATAAAGAGAAATTTAAGATTGTGAAAGGCAAACAACCATAACCATTCAAGAGATTCCGAGCGTACAAATTGTCGGAATCCGGTGGGCCCGATACCGGAGAGAAGATGACGGAGGGGGCGACCGTCGTGCGCACATGCGCGAATGGGCCTGACCACATAAGCCCATGGGGTTCCATCCTAAAACCAATTGGCAATAGGAGGAGTAACCCATGTACTTATATGGTAGGCTGTTTAGATTAGGAATCCCGATGTGGGATAGGGTTCCCAACACGCCCCCTCAAGTGGCAACTGGCCTGGCCCAGTTGGCACTTGACAAGACAAGACAACAACGGGGGGGGACAACCTGGCCCGAAACCCGATCAAACCCAGGAGACCCATGAACGAACAAGGCTCTGATACCATGTCGGAATCCGGTGGGCCCGATACCGGAGAGAAGATGACGGAGGGGGCGACCGTCGTGCGCACATGCGCGAATGGGCCTGACCACATAAGCCCATGGGGTTCCATCCTAAAACCAATTGGCAATAGGAGGAGTAACCCATGTACTTATATGGTAGGCTGTTTAGATTAGGAATCCCGATGTGGGATAGGGTTCCCAACACAAATTCAAGAGGATCTTAAATAATTTGATAACATATTCAGAGGTTATCAAGTGAGACGTGCTAGACATCCAAGAGAAATAATTAAATTCAAGATATATTAAGAAGTTCAAGTTCTCGTCATATATTATGTAGTGTTCAGTAAAACAACCATAACTTTGGCTAGAAAATTGATCTCGAGGAGATTCAAGATGTGTTGCAAAGCTTATTAAAGCATATACAATTTCATTGTTGACATCAAGATGAGAATCCAATGCAAGTATGGTAAAAACTGTGCTTCACTAAAATATTAGATATAAGTACGTGATTTTTCAGTTTCCCATAATTACGAGATTTTTTAAAATCTTCTCTCTGTAATTTTAGGATTAAATCTGGTCTATTTATTATGTTTAGATCTACTGATCCATAATTATCCATTGTGTACCACTATAAAAACCATAATTATCCATTTTAGGATTAAAGCTTATTAAAGCATATATAATTATCCATTGTGTACCACTATATATATATATATGGATATTAAATCGATAAATGTATTGTTGAAATAAACAAATTGAGCAATCGTGCAACATTTTAGTCCGGTACTAGGAAATAAGATTCCAAAACACAATGAGCATGTTCTAAAATTCTAATTAGTGTCAATCAAGCAGATGTAGAAACCGATAATGTGTCAATACCATGAATACACTAGGTTCGTCGTACCGCAGAGTGCATAATTATGATTCAAAAAACCATATAATATAATATATATGATGCCAAATTTATAAAAATATGTGATTTTGATCGATGTAGTGTGTGTATATATATATATGTTTGGGCACGACTTGACTGAAAGGGAACGGTCGGGCTGTACCAGATAGAAGATAGATCCACGTACGTTGACGTGTCGGATATCAAATGGCTGAATATGGCCTCAATTCTAAACTTATGTTATGTCTCATAATTAAAGCATATGAATGATTTATCAATGTTTTTGTTTGAAAGCTCTTTCTTACTGAATTCATTATTACTATTTTTATGCATTCAATCCTCTTGATTTGGTAGATCAATCAACAGCATAATGAAAGCGATATTGACCTAGCTAGCTAGCTAGATGTGTTGTTCTATAGTGTGATAATGAATGAAAGGCATTGCAATTGGGTCTCTCATACAAATCTCTAGCAACACACCTACCTCCTTTGAAGATTTGTATCAACATTTTTTCATGCACTTCGGTAATTTTTGTTCTGGATACTTAAAATCATAAAGTACGGTCAAAGATCCTAGTTAAGCCATTCAAGCAATGTTTCCGGTTCGAGCGCGCGCTCGACGGTAATTAATGCTACTTATGAAAACTTATCGGGTCTTATCGTAAAATCATAAGCTCATGAATATCTGTTCGGCAAGACTAGGTTATCGTAACTTATAGAAGTTTATAAAAGTGTAAAATCCATCAAAAGTAATAATGAGGGCGCATTTGTTGCAGTCGGATTATATGAAATAATATACTATAATGCATTATCTTGAAAAAGTTATATTCAGTCGTACATCAAAATTCTCTATTAATATACATAATTCCAAAATTCATATAATCTCTCTTCTTAAAAAAAAAAGTATGGTCAAAGATCCTAATTAAGCAAGCATGATACTTGTAGTTCGTAAACTTTAAAATCGTGACTTGATATTAAGAATAAATTTAAAATTATATTTTGTATAATATGACTTAAATAAAAACCATAAATAAAATAATATAATTTTATTTGAAAATATTTTTGATTATTTGAAAAATCCATATGTGATATGATATGAAATCCCAAGTGAAATATTATAATCAACATATATTGTTATATATGAAAATATTTTATATGAAGATCAAATTTAGGTTAATTATATTCAACATATATATTCTTGAATAAAATAATGATTTTATCTTTTACATTGATTTTCCAAAAATAACTCATATATCTCCTTGATATCTTAAGATTTTCTTATATCTACTTAATATCTTATCCAATTTTCTTATATCAACTTAATATCTTATCCAATTAATTTTGATATTTTAATATTTTCTCCTAACATGATTTTTTTAAATTATATCCTTATATGATACTACCTCCCTACATCTAGCCATTGTCATCATCTTGACCCCCCAGATTCTCCGTAAGGGGAAGTACACTGGGTTATTATTGTTGTATATGATAGTAAATAAATTCAAGTAAAATTTCTTATATCTTAATTTTTTTTCCTTATTACGTAGTATACGTTTTTGTCATTATTAAATCGTGAAAAATAGTGAAATTTTTTCACATATGTCAATATTTTATTAAATAATAGTATAAATATGAGAAATTAAATTGAATAGAATTATTTTAAAATTAACATTGTATTAATAAAAGCACATATATACGTTAATAGGATCAGACTTCGGTCTAACAGTTTTGCATTATAAATTCTCGAGTTAAAAGAGGATTCGTATCAAACCTCGATCTCGAATATTAATTCGGTTTTATGTTTATATTATCCGTACATGGTACGAGATTTGTACTAGTACACGAAAAGACAATTGCTCCAAAAACTCGTTCTTATCTCCTTTCTCCCTCGGTTTACTGTAAATTAAAATTCATCAAAATTCTCAACATGTTTCTTTTTCTTTCTAAAACGCAGCTAATGAAGCTTAGAGCATAGTTAGTGGTTAGCCAACTATTTTGGCCACCATATTAAAAAATTATACTCCCTCCGTCCCCGAAAGTTTGTTCGCCTTTCCTTTTCGGGCGTCCCGGAAAGTTTGTGCATCTCAACTTTATTTCCATTTATACCACTACACTTTTACAATCTTACCCTCATACAATCTCATATATTACCCTCATTATCCAACTTTCCTCTCAACTTTATCACTTTTTCCTATAAAATTACAAAAGTATCCTCAATCAATCCTATAAATTACTCCTTTTTATACCCTTTCCATCAACTTTAACACATTTTCCCATAATTTATCAAACTTTTTCACTTTTTATTAATCCGCGTGCAAATATGCTTTATGGACAAACTTTCCGGGACGGAGGGAGTACCATTTTATTTTATTTTATTACATAGGCTTAAAATAAAAAAAGAAAGTAACACATTTGCATAGGTGTCACAACCTCATGCAAAGACCAAAAATGGTTTTGGTCATCATGGTGACCAAAACCATGGTCAAACTACCCTTTTTATTATTATTTTAATATAAACTACATAAAATAATGTGATGACTGTAGGATCGACGTGTTAGAATACAGACCCTGATCCTTAAGGGATCAAAGAACTGGACAGCGGAAGCAACAAGAAACAAGTAGCAAACAGATTACTGATCCTTAGCAGGGATCAATGTATCACGAAATGAAACAAAGGACACAATATTTAGAGAGGAAACCCAAAGCAACCAACTAGTCACTTTAGTAAAACCTCTACCTTCGTTAGAAGGATTTTGAATCACGTACTCCTGTTATTAATAATCACGAACTACACAAGGCAAGCAAGGATACCAACGTACCTAGACTCTTTCTAGTACTCTCCTAACTTCCTAGCCTAAAGAACGTATTATTAAATCAAAGTAGACCAAAATCCAACTATACCTCTGAAACTTGACATCTCACCAAGCTTCAATGGGTTCGAGTCCTTCACCAGTATCAACAAGTGCGTCTGTTGTTACTGATCCCTGAGACTGTGCTGATTGTTGATCCTCTGACCAACGATGGTGAAGCTTCTTCTCTTAAGCTTCAATGGCCGGTTAAGAAGCCTCCAAAGCTCCTTTAGGACGCCGCCTTTCTTCTCTTCAATGAAGTCTCCTGATTGTTGATCCTCTGACCAACGATGGTGAAGCTCTCTTCTTAGAGCTCCAATGGCTGGTTAAGAAGCCTCCAAAACTCTTTAAGGACGCCGCCTTTCTTCTCTTCGATGAAGTCTCCTTTTCTCTCTAGTAGAAGCACTCCAAAGGGTTCCTTTCGAACAAGTAAAAAACCTAAACTCTATTCCTATTTATAATAGACGAATAGGTCTGATTGATATTATTTTCTTGCCATAAAATAATATCTTTCCACCTCACAATCATCCATAAACGGATTTACACAATCAAATCTTCAACAAGATCTTCTATCATATCTTCTTGACTCCTTGGGCTCCAAGTAATGACCAAATCAACGAGATATGCTTCCCATATTTATTATCATCCTTTTAAAGATAATAACAACTTCTTCCAGCTGTAGATACACGTCCTTAATGAAGGAAACACGCTCCTTCCTTAAATAGACCTCTATCACGTGGCTGGCTGGCACATTGAGCCCTCTTGGACCAATCTCTCTTTCTTCTCTTGTTCTCTGGTTCTCTTGTTCCCTTTGCACCTGTTTTCTCCTGAAACACTTAGGCAAAACTCAAACCATTAAATCTTATGGTGTTTATCATCATCAAAACTCATAGGACTGATCCCGAGAGATCACTTGATTGTTCGACTGATCCCGAGGGAACACCAGTCCAACAATGACCAACATTTTGGCCAACTGATGAATGAGCTCTTAGGACCACTAAACAACTTGGGTCTTTCACCATCTAACAAATTAATAATTGATCTCTTACTATTATTAGCTTGTAGAAATTTGTAATAGTTATGAAATGTTTACAAGGATGTGATGTAACAAGAGCCTAAAAGGTTGAAAGGAATGAAAAGGGATCGAGGTAGGACCATCGAAGAGTGGGATTTACCGACAGCCATCTAAGAAAATGATAGAGTGATTCAAAGCTAACCATGGAAATTAATGCAAATTGTAATGTTCTCAAAAGATACATCTTGTTTCTCTTCCCTTACAGCCATGAATCACTTGCTGCGTGTCGTCTACTTACGACAACAATACTCCATTGTTTAAGTACTAATAACGTGTTCTTGTCCCAAATACATAATGCCCTGCCAATTCTTATTGTCCCAAATACATAATGTATTGCCAATTCTTAGTACTGATCTATACGTTTCTTATACTTTGTTAAATTTGCTTCTATAGAACTTGAATTGGAAATTCTAGTATATACATCAAATAAGGACACCACATTTCGCCTTCTTATGTTTTCTTTTTAATGTATGGTCAAATTCATGCTTGGATTATAGTATATACATTAAACAAGGACACCACATTTCGCCTTATTATGTTTTTTTAAAAGTATGGTCAAATTCATTCTTGGATTGTATCTTTGTATTAAGGCCGTTGACGTTGAGAATGCCACATTGAAAATAATAATGAAAAACAATCACTATATAAAATAAAGAGTTACTCCACCACCTATTGTCATACGTTTTTGGATTGGAATCTCATTGGATTTGTACGGCAAACCTATACCCACACGACCCCCAGATGATTTAGAGAAGTAAAATCTCAATCTATTAACCCGATCTCTTAGGTTAAAAGGTATGTCCGATCTTATATTACTAATAATGAATTCGAGGTAATCCCGCTCGCGTTAGATTGTTTAGTCCAATCCTTATAATTCACTTTGCTTTGATCAATAGAAGGTAGACTTGTCGATCGGGTCGGGTCGGGCGGGTTCGGGTCGGGTCGTTCCGGGTTCGAGTCGAGTTCGGGTTCGGGTCAAACTGGGTCGGGTCGTTTCGGATCGGGTCGGGTCGGATCAACCCAACGGGTCAAGAGTATCAATTTTTTTACCAAAATTTAAATAAAATATTATTTAAATAATAAAATATTATCATAAAATATTATTTTTAAATATTTTAATAATAAAATATAACATAATTTTCTAAAACAAATTTTATACATTGTAATATAATTTAAGCTGTAAAAAATCGGGTCCGACCCAATGGGTTCAGGTTTAAACCCAACATGCTCGGGTTTCAATCGGATCGGGTTGAAACTGGGTCACAAGTCTAAATGTTCGGGTTGAAACCCAAAACTTTCGGGTCAGGTCGGGTCGGGTTTGCGGATCGGGTCAGCTTTTGACAGGTCTAAAAGGTGAATAAAATATTAAAAAGTAACAAGATCAGTACGTTTTGGGAGAAAAAATTACAAATAAATTATTTCATACAATGCATAAAGTAAAGCAAATAGAACCAAAGTGAATTATAGAAATGGACCATACCATTAGTGATACCTATATGCAATATACAACACTCGTTTTAGTAAGCTTGTGCACATATATATACGACAAATGGGCGGATCATAGACGGTTGGAGCAATCAAGAAACGTAACAGAAATGCTAGGCTTCATTAGCTGCATCTAGGATCAAATCAGTGGAAGCTTCATCACATATACATCAACATCAGAAGGTGGTAAAGTTGCAATTTGTTAATAAAATTTCTTCAAATTGCATTGATCTGATTTGTGAGTGATAAAGTTTGGAGGACATCTTACCCAAATATATTCCGGTAGGTGGAAGATGCTGCTTTAATAGACACAAAGGTGACATGGGCGTTGAAATTGATGCACCATTAAAGTTGATTTAGCCAAGGACAATAACATAGCTGTCTGACTTGGAGCAAGGTTGACCCAACCCAATAGCTACAACTTTGCTCTACGTACTATATATCACTACTCATAATGTCAAAATGATAAAATTTCATTTGAGAAATTTCATATGATAGCCACGAGATCGATTTGGTAAATTTAGCACGGTATAAAGTTTTTCGGGATTTAGCCACGAGATGAATTTGGTAAATTTAGCATGGTATAAAGTTTTTTAGGATTTCACATGGTGACCTTGATGTTTTATAAATGCCGTGTAATAACATCGATATATTATATGAAAAACTAAAAGTATATAAAACTTATCCATAATATCCACTTAATTGTATAAAATCACCCTATGTTATATTTATTCAAAAAAGCTATCGAATCTATTTTCTTAAAATACTTAATGAGACGTATCGCTTTATTATTTTTAAATGTTATTTTATTATAAACTAAAAAAACTTGCCTAAATATATGCATGTCATAAAAAACTTACTCCTTCCGTCCCATATTGTTTGTCCACAAAGTAGGGCTGGCAGGGTAACTAAATAAAAAGTTAAACAATTGAATAATTAGGGTAATACGGAGGATATGAGAATACAGATGAGGGTATTTTTATAATTCTATAAAGGTAAAAAGATAAAAAGTGATAAAGTTGATGAGAAAGGTGAATAATTGGGGGTAGTATATAAAATTGGATGGGGTTAATTTTTTAATTTTATAGTAAAAAATGATAAAGATAGTAAGATACCACGTCAAAGTTAAAACCTTCATATTTCTTCAAAGATACCACGTCAACGTTAAAATTATTGCCACACGCACTTGAGAAATTGTGGACACGTTTTTTCCTGTCAAACATATCATTTGAATTGGATTTGGATCGTGTCGTTTGGGTCAAACAGTTATTTAATTCGGGTTGTGATCGGATAATATCGGTTTCGATCCGAATTTGGATGTTGTTTCGGTTTGGGTCTAGTTTTGTTCGGGTCTTTTTGAAATTGTAATACTTCAGATCGGATCAATTCGGATTCGCATGTTGTGCGGTTTCAAGTCCTCTTTGGATTGCTTCAAATCGGGTCAATTCGGATTTTGGTGTTTTTTGGATTCAAGTTTGTTTGAGATTATACTACGTACGTAATATGTTAGGTTGTTTCGGATTGAGCCTATTCTACTTTTTAGATGATAAACATAGCTCTTGTTATCATATTTTTTAATTTATATTAAAATCATATAGCAAGTACACTATAACTTTGAAAAAAAAATATAGTTTAAACGCTTTAACTAAAAAACGCATAAGAATTAATTGGTAAAATACCAATTAGTCAAACATATATACTTCTACCAAAAAAAGTCAAATATATACATACTTAGGAGTGTAATTACTAATTATGGATGACATGAATAAACCCAAGACATTTTACGAAAACTCTCATATGTAGGTTTATATTTGATATATATTATATCAATTCAAATTTTGTTATATATTGTTTGTGTGCCCTACTCTACTTTTAATTGTTGTTTTTATTTCTGAGAGCATATTTAATCTTGAGATTTAATTCGGATGATTCCGGTTCAGGTTTAATTCAAGTCAATTTGGATTGGGTGGTTTTGGGTCAGATTTAGTTCGGCTCATTTCAGATCGGATAATTTTAGATCATATTTAATTCGGGTCATTTCGGATTGATTGTGTAATTGTTGTTCACAATCTATCTATACTATATATTAAAGCCGGAGAATTTGGAGACTCCACGTTAATTCTGGCCCCACTTTATTAACATTTTTATATTTTTTTTCCTAATTATCTAATCTTTAACTTTATCTTTTTTCTTACCCATCAAATATCTATCTTTAAAGGCATATTATTTATCTTTAAAATTTCTTTAATTATCTAATCTTTAATTTTATCCTTTTTCTTACTCATCTAATATCTATCTTTGAAACAATATTATCTATCTTTAAAATTTCCTTCTATAAAAGATACATATTAATTAACTTAACTTTTCAATTCCCATTTTAATCTATTTATATATAAGAATTAATATATAGTATAAATTATAGTAGTACACAAATTAACGAAAAAATGACCATTATCCGTACATGGCACGGGTCTTAAACTAGTTAGCGTAAGTAAATAGCTCCTGCGTTCACCTAATACTCATTAAATTCTTGGCACCTGCAAATTACAGAGTCCGAATTCCGAAAGACTACAATTTTGACCGGTCAACTCCCACAAGGTGCATCCCTCCAAAATCTGATGTCCCTGCCTTTTTGCCACTCACTTACCAACACTACTACACTAGTCAGATTAGTTCAGTGACTTCATTCAGTCCATTTGTGTTATCCTGCATTACCCTTCTCTAGTTTAGCTAAAACATAAGCCTGTCCATAATTGAAACACAACTACTTTTAAAACATCTCAGCATGCAATAGCTAGAATTCAATTGTTTGAACTCATTTCAGAGCCTAACATGAAGGTTTTATGGTTAGCTACAACATTTTTTAAACTCCTATATTAGAGAGTAGAAACTTAGGTGCATACAAAATATAAAGCTATGCAACTCCATTAGCAGAAAGTGCTTATTCATTCTTTGTGCCAAACAAAGACCTTTTTTTTAGTATATAAAGTAAGGGTTTGATGTGCGGATCGATCTAGTAAATCGAGAGGTCGATAGAACCGGTAGTCGGACAAACTAGCATGATCGAGTAACAAAAAAAAGCAACAAAGCAAAAAACGAAATGACTAAGAAACATAAGCCAGCTCGGGAGCGGGATAAGTAAACCACTATTGAAAAGTATAGGGAAGTGCAAAATGGACCACATAAGTTGCACCTTGTGTTTTTTTTTTGTTGTTGTTGTAGTTTCATGATTATTGTAAGTGTTGTAACGATAGATCGAACGAGAACAATAAACAAGATCGACACAGAGATTTACGTGGTTCGTTAACGGTGTGTTACCTACGTCCACAGGCACAGAAACAATATATTACCGTAGAAGACTGAATTTGGATTACGGAGTTCTATGTATTTCGAGAGCTTATATAGTGATTCAAAAAACCCTAGTTACAGTTAACAGTAAGACCATGTTTTTTAAGGTGAGATGGATTAGAGCATCTCCAAAACTTTCTTCAAAATGGAAAAAAATAGCTACTTTCTCCGAAAGAAAATTGCTCCAACTCCAACAATTTCTCCATTTTAGAGAATCTATAGAGAAGTAATGCTGTAATGCTGCAGTGTTTATTAACGTAGAACAGCAGGATACTTATACAAAGAGGATGCTTAGGTCCTAACCCTAGTACAACCTTCACTAACTATAACTAAGGAAAGAATCACAACCAAATTATAGCGTACAACTGAATCATAGGAAGATATGATTTACACAATTAACGTAAAGTAATTATGTAAACAATATATTCTTAATATGCCCCCTCAAGCGAGACTTTGCATGGAGTCGGAAAGTCCGAGCTTGGAGACAAGTTCAGTGTACCGCGGCTTGAGTAAGGGTTTTGTGAGAATGTCTGCAAGTTGATCGTTGGTAGAGATGTGAGAGACTTTGAAGACATCACGACGCACTAATTCCCGAACGAAATGATAAGCAATGGCAATATGCTTCATTCTTGAGTGAAAAACTGGATTTGAGTTGAGGAAGGTCGCCCCTTGATTGTCACAAAAAATAGTTGGCTGACTTGGAGGCCGAAAACCGAGTTCTGAGATCAGGGACATGACCCATACTAGTTCAAAAGCGGTGTCGGCAAGAGCTTTGTATTCAGCCTCCGTTGACGACCTTGCAACACTTTTCTGCTTTCGAGAACTCCATGAAATTGGCGTGGCTCCAAGGTAAATAATGTAGCCTGATGTAGAAATGTAGTCGTCACGATCTCCCGCCCAATCGGCGTCAGAGAACGCATGAAGCAGGGGCGGAGAGGTGGAGGAGATCATAATACCTTGATGAAGTGTGCCTGCCAAGTAACGAAGCAATCGTTTGAGGGCTGCCCAGTGAGTGTCGGTCGGTTGTTGCATGTACTGGCTGAGTTTATTTACCGCAAACGCAACATCCGGTCGAGTTAGGCATAAGTATTGAAGACTGCCAATGAGAGTTCTGTAATCCGTCGGAGTGGGAATCGGTGCACCAGAGTCTTTGAGAAGAGGTGAGGACACAGACATGGGGGTGGAGACCGGTTTGGCAAGGTCCATACCGGATTTGGTGAGAAGATCTTGGACGTACTTGCGTTGGGATAGAAAGATACCTGACTTGCGGGGTAGTACCTCGACACCGAGAAAGTAAGATAATGTTCCGAGATCCTTCAAAGCAAACCGGGTGGAGAGAAGAGCAATCAGCTTCTGAACGGCTTGATCGGAGTTGCCTGTGATGATGATATCGTCAACATAAACAAGTATGTAGATGAGGGTGTCATGCTGATGATGTACAAACAGAGAGGCATCCGAGATGGAATTCTGAAAACCAAGTTTGAGGAGATACAATTTGAGTTCGTTGTACCAAGCTCTCGGTGCTTGCTTTAGACTGTACAATGCCTTGTGAAGCTTGCAAACATGATTGGGATGGGTACGATCAACAAAACCGGGAGGTTGCTCAACGTAAACATCTTCATATAGCGTACCTTGAAGGAACGCGTTGTTGATGTCTAGCTGTTTCAAGGGCCAGCCTTTTAGGACGGCAAGAGTGAGGACAACTCGGACAGTTACGGGCTTGACAACGGGGCTAAAGGTTTCGGTGTAGTCACATCCGAGTCGTTGGTGAAACCCTTTCGCAACAAGCCTAGCCTTGTACCGGTCTATAGAGCCGTCCGGCCGGTATTTGGTTCGGAAGACCCACTTGCAACCTACGATATTCTAAGCCGAATGAGGAGGCACGAGGGACCATGTGTGGTTGGAACAAAGCGCTTGGAACTCGGTTTCCATAGCAGCACGCCATTCTGGTATTTTGAGGGCTTGAGTAATGGTTTTTGGTTCACTGTGGGGAGAGATTTGGAGATTGAGGTTAAGTTTTTGTATGGGTTTGAAGATATTATTTTGGGAACGAGTAACGACACCTTGAGGTGGGGGCGGCGCAACTGGCGGTGGTGAGGGAGACGGGGAGGGGTCAGGCGATGGCGAGTGATGAGGTATGGGCGAGGGCGATGGTTCAGGGATTGGATTGGTTTTAGCGGTAGGGGAGATGATTAGGGCGTGATTTGTGGAACTGTTTTGGGGATTATGGACACGTGAAGATTCTGGGATATTTTGGGAAGTTGTTGCATGGTTACGTGATATGGGAAGTAGGGCAGAGAGAGGGGCGGTTATTTCGGGATTTGGTAGGTGTTGATTTCGGAAGGGAATATCGGACGGTGGGGTCGGTAAGATAGGAGTTGGAGTAGAGTTAGGGTTTGGTGGGAGTAAGGCAGGACGTGAGGGCGCGTGGCTAAGGCTAGTGTGGGTGGGTGGTTCCGGCGAAGATAAGACGGGGGGAGGGATGGACTGGTGCGGTGGAAGAGGCAAGGTGGTGACCGGCGCTGCTGGGATTGAACCCCACCCAGCAGGAGGCCGAGCCAAGGGGTCGGTTTGTGGGGCTGTGTCGGTTTCATTCGAAAACAGTGCCCGAGAAATTGAACCCCATTCTCGAGGCAAAGAAGCCGAATGCGGCTGGGATGGAGTTGAGGATTTGTATGGGAATGCTTCTAAATCAAATTGGACATGTCTAGACACGTACAGCTTGTGTGTTTTTGGATTGAGGCATAAATAGGCATTTTGTGTTGGTGCGTAGCCGACAAAGACGCATGCAATGGAACGAGGATCAAGCTTGTGTTGTGTATAAGGTTTGAGCCAGGGATAACATAGACATCCGAAGCTTTTTAAACTCTTATAATCCGGATTTTTGTGTAAAAGTTTTTGATAAGGAGATTGAAATCCAAGAATCGGTGTTGGAAGACGATTTATGAGATAAACAGCATGAGAAAAAGCTAATGTCCAAAATTTGATAGGCATTTCGGATTCCTTTAAAAGTGTGAGACCCGTTTCTACAATGTGACGGTGACGTCTCTCGGACGTTCCATTATGTTCCGGGGTGTGAGGTGGTGAGGTGAAATGAGTGATCCCGGTGGAGCTTAGATAATCTTTCATGGCGATGTATTCTCCACCGTTATCACTATATAAAATTTTGATTTTTGTTTGGAAAAAGTTCTCAACTAAAGACCTGTATTTTTGAAAAATTGTGGTGGTTTCTGATTTGTGCTTCATATGATATAGCCAAACATATTTGGTAAAATGATCCACAAAAATTATATAATATTTGAAGCCATCGTATGAATGCACTGGTGAGGTCCAAACATCAGAAAACACAATTTCAAGTGGAAAATGGGATTCAATAGTAGACTTCTTGAAAGGCAATTTGTGGCACTTATTGATTTGACAAGCAGTACAATGAGATTGCAAAAAAACAGTAGTTCCTAAATCGAAATTGTTAACTAAGAATTGAAAGACTTTTGAAGACGGATGGCCGAGTGCATGATGAAGACGAGCAGATGCCGGTGCGGTAGAGGCATGAGCGACGAAGGCATGAGTTGGCCAGACGTACACACCATCCACGCAATGACCTTTAAGAGAAATTTGGCCTGTTGTTCGGTCCTTCACAAGAAAACAATCCGATAAGAAACACACTTCACAATTATTTTCATCACAAAATTTGGAAACCGAAATGATATTTTTAGAAATTTTTGGAACTAAGAGCACATTTGAGAAGTGAAAGAGATTTTTTGATTGAGATAAAGTAAAAGATCCGGAGTGGGTAATTTTTAAACCTGTTCCATCACCAACGAAGAGGTCGTCTGGACCGGAGTAAGGGTGGTGAAGGGATAGGGCATTGAGGTCGTTTGTAACGTGATGAGAGGCACCACTGTCCATAAGCCATTGGGAGGGATTTGGTAAGGCAGAGATGGTGTTGGCTTGAGGGGAAGATTGAGATGGGAAGCGGTTTGAGGAAGGGAGACGAACCTGTGGATAATCTTCACGAAGGTCAGGACATTGGTTTATGACATGGCCAACTTTGAAGCAATATTGGCAACGGCCTTTGAAGGTTTTGGATGAATTTTGTTGTGGAGGTGGGTTGGCCGAGCGAGCAGGTTGCTTGGGCTGGGTGGTCCAGGAGTTTTGTGGTGGTTGTGGCTGCCAAGGAACCGAGTTGGCAGGCGTTTTGTTCTTGTTCTTCCCCTTGTACGCCTGGGCATTAAGGGCTGTGGCGGGTGCCCCCTCATTGGAACTTTGGGATTGAAGATCAATCTCCTTGAGGATGAGGCGCTCGTGAAGTTCATGAAAAGAGATCGGAGTTTCTCGGTTATTAACGCCATCAATAACAGATTGATAAGAGGAGTCAAGGCCTTTTAGAACATACTCAGTAAGGTCTTCGTGGTTGACGGGCGACCCTAGAGATGCAAGGACGTCGGCTGCGATCTTCATTTGTTTCATGTACTCGACAATGGGAGTCGAGCCTTTCTTCATGGTTTGAAGCTTGTTTTTGAGTTGCTTCTTGTGCCCTCGGGAAGCCGTAGCGAAGGTTTGTTGTAGGAGATCCCAGGTTGCTTTGGAGGTTGGCGCCTGAGTCACGAGGTTCACCACTTCATCCGTAAGAGTGCCGAGAAGGGCACTGTGAACCAGTTGGTCTTGACGTTCCCATGTCTGGAACGCAAGGTTGGGTATTTGTGAGTTGTTTAGGCCTGGAATTGTAGGAATTGGAGATAGGGCGGTACCATCGACATAGCCATAGAGACCATGACCGGTTAGGGTGATTTTTAGTTGAGTTTTCCAGGCTAAGTAGTTTGTGGAGGAAAGCTTAAGGACATGGGACAAGTTGACAATGGTGAAGGGCTTCGCCGGTTCGAAGGGATTGGGTAGGGTGGAGGATTGTTGCGCCATGGATAGGAGCGGAAGGATTTGTGGATTAGGATCGTAGTTCTGCAACTGATACCATATAGAGAAGTAATGTTGTAATGCTGCAGTGTTTATTAACGTAGAACAGCAGGATACTTATACAAAGAGGATGCTTAGGTCCTAACCCTAGTACAACCTTCACTAGCTATAACTAAGGAAAGAATCACAACCAAATTATAGCGTACAACTGAATCATAGGAAGATATGATTTACACAATTAACGTAAAGTAATTATGTAAACAATATATTCTTAATAGAATCAATATTTATTGAAGTAAAACATGATTGGATGAAAGAGTTGAAGAGGTAAGAAAAAGCAACCTTTTACATTTAATTAACCAAAAAAATAAAAGAAAAAGAAAACATTAATTGTAAATTCACAATGTGGAGCAAGGAGAGAAATCTCCAAATTTGAAGAACCCACCATGAGTTTTGGAGATCTTCTCCATTTTGGAGATAACTTTGGGGAATCTATTGGGGCCAAAATTAGGACAAAAATCTCCAAATTCACATCTTCCAAAAATTTGGAGATGGTGTTAGAGATGCTCTAATAGATCCATTGAGAAGCTATAATAAAGATGACCAAATTGATTCCCAAATTTCCCATTACCTCTCCGTGACAAGCTTAAAAAGCACATAAGCCAACACAAGAACCACCAAAAGAAAAAACCCACCAACTGCTCCCTCTGTCAAATTGTCAATCTCCTTCCTCTCTTTCACCTCAGCAGCCAGTAACATGTGACTTCATTCAATTCTCTACCTGATCAGTAGCCTGCTTACACAAATGACAAAATCACTGAATCACCCACAATAAGAAAGATTTATTACCCTTCTTAAATAGGGCTAAAAGCTAGCATTTGCATGACTTGACTAGCATAGGCTAATCAGCACATATTGCATTGGATTCTCAGACTGCCCAATTAACACGCCCATTCACCAACTTTGATATCCTCTTTATTTGTGTGTGTGTTTTTAATCTTTCTCAAATTTCAAGACAGTTTATTGCCAGTGTGTTGCTTAACACAAACTCCCATGCCATCTTAGTTGTAGTTGCACTATAAAACACCCACACATTATTCTAAGATTTGTACTAATAAAGCTTAAGATATCACTTAGAAAGATAGACCACTTCATCATATATACATACCCTTTTTCTTTACCTGCATTGAATTTGAAGGTGTGCTTTCATGGGGAAGAAGAGAGGAAGCTCCTGGTTCGCCGTCGTCAAAAGGGCTTTCTGCTCTCCTACTACAAAAAGAAACAGGAAAAGAGATGAAACTAAGCAACAAACACAAGACAAGGTATAAGAAACTACTTTGTTGTATCTTTTTTAATGCAATAGTGTTCTTGATGTAACTGAATGCAGTTTTATTCCACTTGCAGAAAAGAGAGGTCAGTAAAGTCAATGCAAATCAAGCTCAAACCCACCACACCCAAGAAAAAAAGATAGTCCAGGTGAACAAGGAAGCCATTCTACACAATGCAGCTGTTTTCATCCAGACAGCTTTCAGAGGCTATTTGGTAAGCAACATAACAACATCAGTATCATACAATTCAAGCAAAAGTACTAATTTTTCTCTATGTTTTTTTTTTAATTTTACTCAAGGCAAGAAGAGCTCTGTTGGCATTCAAGGGGATTGTGAAACTTCAAGCATTCATAAGAGGAAGCAATGTCAGAAAGCAAGCTAGGCTAACTCTCAGATGCATGCAAGCTCTGGTCCGCCTGCAAGAGCAAATGTGTGACCAGCAAACAAGGCTTTCCCATGAAAGATGCAGAAAATCCATGTTTGCTGAGAGCAACAACTTGTGGGATAGATATAAGCTAGACATTCAACAAAGAAAATCCACAGTAAGCAGTTTTTGTTTCTCTAGTCCTGACTGAACAGCAGATAAAACTTGAATTAGTATCCAAAGTTTATGTCTTTTTTTTTGCAGTCTGCAGGAAGAAGCAGTGCAACAGATGAGTGGGAAATCTTCCCATGTCTAATTGAGGATGATGAAGCCTTGTTCAAGAGCAGAAACAAAGCTTCCCTTAAAAGGGAAAAGGCGCTTGCTTATGCTCTCTCTCAACAGGTTTCTAAACTCTTACTAGTGTTAGAACTTTGGTTTGAAAAGATTACTTGTAAATTTATCCATGTCTGCTTTAAACATCAGCTATGGAGATTCGACAGCGACATAAACAACCGAACAGAATGGCTCAACCGATGGATGGCAACAAAGAAGCAGGACTTGACCGAAAGACGAGACTCTATAAGAAATGTACAAGTGGAGACATTAGTGGCAGCACAGCTTAATAAGGCGCTCGTCTTGCAGATGCGATCAGCTAGCCC
The DNA here is from genome assembly GCA_934048045.1 of Polygonum aviculare. NCBI lineage: Eukaryota > Viridiplantae > Streptophyta > Magnoliopsida > Caryophyllales > Polygonaceae > Polygonum > Polygonum aviculare. The sequence goes on along the minus strand of OW204028.1, from coordinate 30,306,225 downwards.
GAGATGCCTAAGTGAAGAAAGACGCCACTCAACGACGAATACTCCCTCCTCGGTTTCCAAGTATTCATGCAATAGGAGTACAAGTAATGACTCTGGTGCAACTACACCACACTATATGACCTCCACAGAGTCTGCAAAGGCGAAGGCTCGGTCAGCTAATATGCCTAGTCAAACACCGTCTACACCGGGTAGAGAGCGTGTAAGGAAGCGCCTCTCTTACCCGGTTGCCGAGCAGCTTGGTAATGATTGTGCAGATAGTGTTAGCTTTAGTCAGTGTCTGAGAAGTCCAAGCTTCAGGAGTGCTTTGCCTTACTTAGAGGCTTATGGTAATTCTTGCTATGGGGAAAGTGCTTGTGAGGAAATTTCCCCAGCATCAACAACTCATCTCAGAAGATGGCTGAACTAGATTAATGATGGAAGATTAGAGATCAAATTCATTAGAAGCATTTACACAATTGGATTTGTTTATTACTTTGATGTTTCTTCTGTATGATGTTGTTTTGTCCCTAATGATTCAGTATTCCTTCCTAATCATTAGCTAATACCCTATCTAATACATTTCTAATTAAGAGTAGAATAATGCATTTTTAATTCAAATCTGGCTTACAAAATCTAAATAGTTCTCTTGGAACATGCCAAACAGAACACATCAAACTGAAAAGTTCTAATAATATAATCACCTCCCTAACCCTATTTGTATATATTTTATCTGGTGATGAGACGCTATGCAACTTAATATTCATTGTAGAAACAAAACACTGAATTTTCACATGCAAAAAGCACATGGCCTAGCCGCTCAGGAGCTTCCACAACCTTACATCTCACATACATTAAGATTAACAGAACCAAACATCTTGTTTGATTGACAAACAAATTGTAGAATACTGAGAATCTAACCTAACAACCTCACATGGCAAAAATTGGAAAGTAGTAAAACACAAAGGAGAAGCCATGGTGGCTAGCCTGATGTCCCTAGGAAGGGAGTAGGAGTGGACAATTCTGGCTGAAACAACAGTATACCTGTCTCATTCAGGAATTTCATGGAACAATTTGAGTGCATTAGCACTCAAACTGATATATCAAAACCAGATCATATTTCAAACTGGATCATGGTGAAGCAACAAAGATCACAAATGAGGATGTGTTGATAAGAGCAATTCATATTCCACATATGATTAGGATCATCATCAAAAAGGCCCTTATTATAGTGTTTGCTGAAAGAAAGCTTTGATCTTTTCTGTCCACAGATCCAAAATCATACCAATCTGCTCTTCATTTACATGTCTTCAAGAAGGGATCTAAGCCTAACCATCTTCTTAACATCTAAACAGCATATTTTGGAGAGATTGACAGAAGAAATGAACAATGGTAGACAGAAGACTTATTATTCTATAGTACACTTACATTACACCAAAAGAATAAGAAAGGGGAGAGAAGACCATACATACAACTGAAGATCAACTTATAGCAAGACTAGTGGGCTGAACAAGACTCTTCTGTTTCAACAAAATCTTCAGCTGAGCCTTCTGACACTCAATCTTATAGTTCCTATCACACCCATTTCTTGATCTCACCCCTCTTGGGAACTCAACAAACCCTTTGATCCCTCTCTTGATATGAGGGTTCTCAGCCTTGCAAACACCCTCTTCAACTTTGACCCTTTTTCTGCACTCACCACCTTGCTCTAGTTTAACCATCTTCTCTTCATAAAACAGCTTGGCATCTTCAAGCTTCATATGAACCCTCTCCTCCCTGATCACATCAGCAACCCTCAGCATCCTCCTCTCCTCCTCCATCTCCCTCTCAATCCTCTCAATCTCCCCCATGTGATGACAGACCCTGATTTCCAGCTCACCACACAGCCATTGTGCAGACTCTGCTCTTCTTCTCTCCTCTGCAAGATCCCTAGCCATCCTCTTTGCTAAAGACTCCACCTTTTTCCTCAGCTTCCTCTCCAACTCTAGCTCAGCTCTCAACTCCATGATCTGGGCTCTGGCTGTTTCCAGCTCTGTTGCCTCCATTTGGAAACACTGTTGATGGTGCTTAATGAAAATGGGATTGTGGTAAACTTTCAAGGGTCTCATCTCTTTCTCCTCCTCAAACATCTTGCTTTTGTTTCCCTCTTTGAAAAGCAATTGCTTCATTATATTGTATTCTTAGCTCATAATACTTCTTTGGCTAGTTCACAAATGGGACAGGAGGGCCAACCTTTTTGTAGTAAACTTTTGGAAGCTTGAGATATAAGAGAGCAAAAGAAGCGTTTTGGGGTTATTAAGGTTGGATTGGGGATTGGGGAAGGAAAAAAAAAAAGTGAGAGACAGAAGAAAGTCTTCCTCACATGACATGGGTGCTTAATTTTCTGTCCTTTCTTTTTGAATGGCTTTTTCAATGGGTTTTCTTTCACCTCTGCTGCCACCTCTGTCTCTTCATTGTGATCTGAATCTGGTGTACAAAGTTTCAGAATGTGTGTAGGTGAGGTGAATTTAATGGCAAATCCAAGTTGGTGGGCTTGTGGGTCTGATACTCTGATATGAGGAGTAATGTGAAAACTAGACTTCTCACTGCCTTCATCTCCATCAATGGATCAGCATAAGATTTAAGATTAGTGAATTCTTGGTTGCCAATCAGCAGCATTTATGAGTATGTTTTTGTTTTTGTGATTAATGATCATAGATGTGGTCCATGAGGAGTCATTGTTGATCATACAATATCATAAAGCGACCCTTTTTGTATGTAAAAAATAAAGAATGATTAGATGCACTTGTGCTTAAAGATGGTGGAAATGTGTACAAATAACCCAAGCCCAAACTAGAATGAAAGGTGGGTGGGTGTAGTTTACCCAAAATACAAATTCAGACATGAAGACAGGGTTTGTGATAAGGCCAATCAGTTCTGGAAGGTGAAAGCATTCAATGCATTTAATAATTGGCATAGATGGAGTGGTACATGAACCTTCCAACAAGGACAAATGGTCACAAAATGTAGAGATTGATTCAAGCCTGGAAGCATAAGTCATAGATAGATGTGGTATCATTAGCTGTACAATACTCATAGTCAGGTTGGTTTTTGGTACTGATGATATTGAGCTGCAGAAGAAAGGGAAAACACTAGATTACAGTTAAAAAACATATAATCCATCATATAACAAGGCTAGTTATAATTAGCTTTCACCTTAGTTATAAAGACTTATGATCAGCTTCCTGTTTTAGGCTTACAAAAAAAATGTACATATAGATAATTATACCTTCTAAAGATGCAACAAGTTGCCCAAACACATCAACTCAATCTCCTTGTAATGAAGTGTTATGTAAATCACTATGTATCAAAAAGGCCTTATATGCACTAAATCATGATGCTGATCTTCGGTGATATTTTGCTTCAATCCATTTCCCTTAAACAGATCGATGTAAGAGCGAAAACAGTACTTGGTTCATAGAATGTGAATGTTATAATCATGCCAAGAGCTCAATACATCTTGGCTTATGATGGTATTTATGAAACAATGCCTCATTTTGAAGCTTTGATCAGCAACCTAAATGTCATCATGGTCCATTTATTTTTTCCAGGTGTATGAATCCTATAGTGTAGGATAGTTGAATTTCAACAAAGCTGGCGATTGATCTGTGCACATTCTTGACCTTTGTTTTCTGTTATGGAATGTTTGAGATTTTGGCGTCTGTTTGTGAATGGATGGCTTGTGATCCGCTCTATATTTGCTGAAAATCAGCTTGAACAGGAGAATTAACGATAAAATGTAATCTGAACAGGAGAATTGTGTTTATATAAATTACCCGAATCAAAAGTCCAAATAGTTTTAAATTATTTATTTTAATAGGCCCTACTATGATATTTATTTTCTAGTTGAATGATAAGTGATAGTTAAATCGATATGTATATTTTGTGAATATTAAATACAAAATGAGCACCTTAATAAATCAATTTTTAATATACATTACATGGAAAACTAATCAATCAAATATGTGACTATCATTATAGAGGTGGATGAATTCTATTTAGTTATAGATAAAATACAAAAAATATATTTTTAAATAAATATTTAATATTTAGTCCAACAATGATTTAGCTTAGTTGAGTACTTCAGTGTAAATAAAATAATTGAATGGGTTTAAAATTGATCACACTTCTTAAAAAATGTGATTTTCTAAAATTGATCATAAAAAATTTAAATGGAAAATAATAATAATAATAATAATAATAATAAGATGAATTAAAATTGATCTTAATTCTTAAAAGTTTAATTTGTTACTTAATTGAATAATTTCTTAAATAATAAATTCAATTAAATAATAAAGTTCATAACACTTAACTCAAATTTTATTTTCAAAAGTTAAAAGGTTGTATTTCAAAAAAATAGGTTTAGGAGGTGGGTGAACCGAATTGTTGTTGGAGGGGCCAAGTGCCATATAAATCCACGGGCACTCGGCTAGCCAGATCGACGGAGCGTTATAGCGGTTTTAAGTTATATATCGAACCATGGCAGCCACGCCGTACTATACTCTCGGGACCTTGACTATTTCACCCTTGGCCCCTTCTGCCCATCCCCTAACCCGAACTACTACTATTGAGGGTCTCCTTATATACTGGTAATATATCTCTTTTTATTTCCGATGTGGGACCCGTTCCCTTATTAAAAAATAGTATTTGTTCACAAATCTGCGTTTGTCCGTCGTCTCCGTCTTGTTCCTTGTCGCCTGTTGTTCTTCCCTCTTCGACGAACTTGTGCTTCCAATTCACCATTAGTACCAACAGGTACCACTACCCCTACTTCAATTACGCCCCTTCGCTCTGTCGAATTGATCGGATTTTCTCCTTTTAATGATGCATGCGCCACCAATTTGAACTTGTGATCCACATCGGCTTGTTCGAATCCCTAATTTCTTTTTTGTGATGATTGCTTCGTCCCGAAATTCTGTCTCCGGCGTTTGATTTCGCTTCTAGATCAATAGATATAAGGGAGAGAAAAGGCCATTGTTTGAACTTTTGCGGTCTCGCTCCCAAATTACACTACTCAATCTTCGGAAATTTACTTGCTCTTTCCCTTCCAATTGATTCTGCTTTTTGCTCAGAGGAAATGCGATTTCGGTCGGTCAAGCGCTCGAATCAATTGGAAGTGCTTTGAAAGATGGAATTGGTCATCTAGGGTAACTTAGCCTGATTGTTTTGTAAGATTGCTGATTTGGTTCGAAACATTTGTACAAACTGAATTCTTGGAAGAATATCACCAAGGTTACTTTGGCAGTCTTACATCAGTAGCTCCTGTGTACTAGGCAGAGACTGAGTAACACTCGTCCTACCATTGAATTAACATTAGGTTGTTCCGAGTTAATTATCTTCAGCTGCATTTAGACACTAATTGGGAGAGAAATTAGGGTTCAGTGAACAATTATCAATCTACAACCTTCAAACTTTCAAAGCCTTATGTCCTTACCTTTGAGACGAGAATGAGAATGGGAAAAGAGAGAGTTCGATAATGGTTTTACAAAATTGTTTAATAGCAGAGATGCAGAGGCTTAGATTTGTATAGTATTAGATAACATAGCAATCAGTTTTTGCTGAATTATTGATTCTGGCGAATGGTAATGCTCCTTTAACACTTACTCAATATGACATTGAAGCTGTTCAGGAACATTGCAACCATTTATGTGAGTACCTCTTTGATTGATATGCAGAGCAGTAGAGGTGCAGATATAACAAGTTCCATCCTAGCTAAAATCTCATTCCGCACCAATTCTTATTTTTTCTGTTTGGTGGTTTTGAATGACCAATCATCTTGGAATTTTCATTGCTTTCCAAGGCCTTGTTCATTGTTCTCGTCCATATTTGCAACAGGATCTAGTATCTTTGTAGTGCTAGCAATTCGGATCTAGCTATCAAGTGTTTTTAATGCCTTCCCAACTATCTTTGTTGCAGGATGACTTGCTTTTCAAAGTTTTTAGTAAATTAATCCTATCCTCATTCCAAATATTGCCTTTTGCAGTTTAAAATATTCATCAAAACTTGCTTTTCTTTTGCAACCTTCTTCAATATCATCAATAATCCAATCTTCAATATCAACTGTTCCTCTTTATCTGACCTCCACTTGCTCTTTCCGTTCCAATTGATTCCGCCTTTTGCTCAGAGGAAGTGCGATTTCCCTTGTTTTGAAAGATCCAAACTTTCCCTTGTTTTTGTTCCGCCGGATTGGATGATTTGTTGATTGGTTAATTTTATTGTTATTAAACAACATTGAGCTGATTTTGTTTTTTTGGGGGGTCAACTGAGAGTGATGGCTCAATGGAATTGTTAGATGAAATGGGGGAATCAAGTTAATTTTGAGACTATAGGCTTGATTCATATTAACCAAGTTTTCTTATCAGCACCATTTCGGGTGACTTAGAATAAAATGCATTGATATGTTTTCTTCTCTCTCTTTGCAAAACCTTGACAAATTTGATGCACAGATGCTTAAATCCTTCTTGTCCCAGTCTGAAATATTCATTACACAGGCGCTTATGATCCCTCTTGTCTCATTGCATTGCATGGAATTAACCATTAAACTTGTGGAATTGAACTATGGTATTTATTTCTTGTTCAGTTTAATACTTTCTGCGGTCCACTTTGGAGCTTTCAATCTGAGTTACTGTCTGTAATCTGTTGCCTTTGAACTAGCTGGTGACCAATATACATCTCCCAAAGCATATTACACAAACTGCAAGTCTTCACATGGATGAGGTGGTCAAGGCCGTTGAAGAGGTTAAGAAGGAATGGGGTGACACATGGGTTGTTACCCAAGAACATGTGAAGGCAATAGAACAGTACGGTAAATCAAGAGACGCAGACGGAGAAAAGAGTTCTCTTCCTAGATTGAATGCTATGGCTCAGGATGGGCTAGCAATGCTCGATGCTTTGCAGTTCAAACTGGACGTGTTGGCGCCACAGTTGCCGTCCTATGATGAGGTTGAGTCCGCACAATCTTTGCTTGAAAGTTGGAAGCAGCAATCTCATAGGTGTGTAACATTATTTTGTTTTTTCCGCTCATGTACCATCCATCAGTCATCTCATCTCGGTCTTGTAGTTCTAAACGTGTTATTAACAATTTCTTACACATAGTCCATGGCTTCTTTTTTCTATAGCTTGCGTGTTTCGTTGAGGAAGGCAAATCTGCAAGCCAAGGCAAACATGCGGAAAGCTGCTCAAGAAGAGGTAATACACTAGCGTTTCGCTATTAAGACTATCTCATACATAATAAAGCATCTCATGACTGCTTATGCACTTTTTCTTCATAGTATTTGTTTTCCTTTAAAAAGGCTTTTAAATGCTATGTAAAAACTTCATTCAACTTCTCCATTTACTGAACAATATTCAGATTGCTCCCTTGCTCTTCTTTTATGTGATCGGAGTTTCCTTGTCCTGTCGTGATCACATTAAATGTAGCACACTGAAGCAACCAGCTAATGTTCAAGCACGCCCATATTTACTCTTTCATTGCTTACTTTTTATCTATTTTACATTTTTTGCTAAATGTAATATATGTCAGTAAGAGATGACTTGGGCTTAATTGTATATATGCAAATTGCTGTAGAGGGAACTGCTTCTGGGTGGTGGAACTGAATCCACAGTTCGTCGACGTAATCTGCAGTATGCTCTCAAACTTATTCTTCTTTGAGAACAGAATGTCATGGTTTCTTTTTGGTGGAAATACACTCTAGATTAACATTCCATCACTTCTTTTATGTGAAGGACAAAGGCTGGATTGACATCTGCAGCAGAAAGCATCACTGAGAGCCTGAGACGCACTCGTCAACTGATGGTCCAGGTCAGTGTTCGGTATACATGCTCCAGAAACCGAGCTTTATCATAAATTGTATGTCTAAGATTACCTGTTTAGTTTTAATATATGTTTGTATTTAATAGGAGGTGGAGAGGACGGCAAGCACATTAACAACATTCGGTACGTTCAAACACTAATCCCATTATATTAACTAACACAATGTGATGTCTTCCATAAACACTTACTTACCTAAAGAGGTTTTCATAGAGGAATCAACCGGAGTGCTGAAAAGGGCTGAAACGGAATACAAGGGGCAGCGCTCATTGCTGATGCGTACTCGTAACCTTCTTTCCACAATGCAGCGTCAAGATGTTCTTGACAGGTGAAGTACTTCATCCTTAGCAACAATCACATTCATAATTTCTCTTGTTTTGCTCTTTGAATTCCAGTTTACCAACAAATCCGAATTTGAAATGGTTTCGCCAATTCATATCTTACGCAGGATAATCATCACAGTGGGGTTTTTTCTGTTTACTTGTGCCGTCCTTTATGTTGTCTCAAAACGTATCGGGTTACTGATGCTGCAGCGGAAGGTCACTCAGTTGATAAAGGCGGGCATGGGTGAAAATGCTCAGAATGCTGGTGGTAGTGCGAGCCCTATAAATCTTCGTGTGCGTGATGAGCTATGATACTGCATATACTTGTCTTCTTTTTTTTGGTCAACTGAGTGCATATACTTGTCTTCTTGCGTTTTCATTTTGTTGTAAATACCAAGGGGCGAGGATGTCGTGTTTCTACTTGAATGAACCCTATGAATCTTCCTGTGCGCGATGAGCTGTCAATGGTCTTGTATTCGACCTCAGCTTAAGGCACAGAAGCTTTCAATAGATAAGTGAAGCTAACAGAGGAAGAGAATCATTTAAAAGTTAGAGGTGATATTTGATTCTGATAGTTTGTATCAAGTGTACTAACTATTATCATGATGGCTGGTAATTTGTTAACCTACTACAGTATGCCACTACCGGCTTAAGTTCTTGTTATCTACATACAGTATTTCTTTGCTATATAGGGCATCTTTACTTGTCTATTTACATTTTGTTTTTTGCAATTTGACGAAACGCACAAAACAAACAAGGAGTGTCACCTTGACTATCTGAACTCAACATTTAATACCTTACAAAAAATGGATTTGAGGAAGCAATTTTTAGAATTGTATTACCAGCATAAGATGGGTACCATGACGGCATGACCCCAATTGCTGATGCATATAGACTCTGCCAAGGCTACAATTTGAATGCACAAAGACAACAAAAAAAGGTTGGCATTCACGAGAAGAAGCCCAGCATTGAATAATCAATTCGGACACAGAATATTGTCCTACACCAAGTGATTCCTTAAGCAGAAGGCAAGACAATGGAACAAAACACTAGCTAAATTCAGAGAGTTAACATAAACTTTACATGGGGCTACCTAAACACATCACCAGGGCAAAGAGATACAATTTGACGTCTCTGAAAAAATCCGATAATCGGCCATCCTGCGAAGACAACATCCGATGAGTAATAATATCACAAGTGCTTTCCTCTTGAACCATCCCATTACATATCACAAGTGCGAAGACGGTGCACTAAAGGACTATCAAAAGTGAAGAATACGTCGTGCAGCATGGATTAAAAGTCCAGCTACTTCTTCTTTCTCCCAGGGCCGCCCTTTGCCTTCTTGGTAGCTGCTTCCTTTTTAGAATTAGATGGTGTTTCCTGTCAAAGATCCAGTAGAAGAAGAATATATATGTTAATCTGATCAATGGATGAAGTATATACTGTAGTTATTATAAACTATAAATCTTAAAGATCCAAAAATACTGCCTTATCATAATTACATATACTTATGTTAACAATAAAACAACATCAATAAATTGAAAGATTGGAAGCATAAGCAAAGCCAATTATGTTAGAGATAGAAAAAAGCCTACTTTTTTTTTGAGATCAGAAAAAAGTTTACTTAATATTGCATTATGTCACCATATGAAAGCATTCTACGTCAAAAGATAACATGACTGGTGAAAAAAAGAGGCATAAAACCAAAATTCGTAATAAACTCAAGGTCATCAAAAAACAACATTTAAAACAAATAAAATGGAGGTCAACGAAGTTTGAGAATTTAGGGTTGTTTGGTGCAAACATATTGCACACCATAATGTGGATTTTTGAAAAAGAGAGATTTTGGAGCTCTGTGTAGCAAGGGGGAGAATCAGAGAGAAGACACAAAAGCCAAACTTTCGAAATGTGAGGCCAAAAGCAGATCTGGAGACATTACAGCAAATGTTCAGCAGTTGCAGGGTGTGCTAACACCGTCATTTAAGTATTCAAGATTAGGATCCAAGCTAATTGCAAGAAAAAAAGACGAAGGAGAAGGTCCTCAGGTGTGACTGGCCGAGACTAGCCATGGAATTTATGTTGGTTATATGAGATGGTTTTTTGAGTAGGTAAGTTCAGTTGGTGACTCTGTCCAAACATTTTAGTTTGTTTGCAGGATCTTGGCCCATTTTCTGAGGGAGGGGGTTGCTGATCCGTTTTTAGAGTTGTTTTTATAGTCCTTGTGAAACTATGTGCTTCTTGTATATCTTTTCATCCTTTTTCTATATATTTACCGCATTCAGAATATATCTAGTTCCTATTTTTCTTCCCTCTTTCTTCTACTACTTCTTTCATCTCTTTCTAATTTGTACTCACAAAATCACAGGTAACTAGTCCCGACTCCCGAGTACCATAAAAGAAACCTAAGCCTAATATCAGATCACCTCACACTTCTGTTATTCCAAACCCAAACAATGCAACCATCCAGAATGACAAATAAAGAACATCTATAACTAAACAAAATCTTTTATTCACATTGCAGTTCATACAACATGCACAACTGCCAAGGCATTTGAAAAAAATGTCAAAATTACTTTTAAATAATATAGAAATAGAAACTAATATTTGTGCTGCATGTTCATACCTTCCTTTTGATGGGTACAGACGAGGTAGGAACTGGCTTGAAAAAGGACTCTAGTCTGCGCAAGTATAATTATCGGACTTTAGAACTTCAAGGACCATCGTAACCAATTAAACATTCTTTCTAGATAGTGCATACCGTCCTTGCTGAGTCTTGTTTTTGGCAGCCTTTATCTTCTCTATTGCCTAACAAAACAACCAGAAAAAATATATTAAGAAAATCCTTGTCAAAAGAACAAAATAATTATCATTGAAGAACATATCCTTTGGAAAGGAAGTACCTTTGTCACTCTGTCGTGATTGAACCCATTCTCAGTTACAAGAAAATTTATTAACCCCTACCAGATAATAAAAAAGTGATCCATTAAAAACATTCTATGCAAATTGAAAAAGATAGTAAAGGTTAAAAAAAGGATGTATAGTTGATAGTAGTTTTTCTTAAGACTGTTCTTATAACAGTTTGTATAATTTCAAAGTAAGAGCAGATCCTAACCTCCTCATCAGGGGGACTCCACTTGAGCTCAGGTTCTTCATTTTCTGCAAAAACTAAAGGTTCTTTAAACAGCCGCCTAGCCTCTTGATATGGCCATTCCTCAGGTATTTGGTATCTGAGCATGGGACATGGAAAAAAAGTAAGAAAAAGTTAATAATCATTACAAAATTCAGATGAGTAGAAACATTTCAATGCATCTACGACATATACAAACGCGAAAAACTAAGTGAGGCGCAAAAAGGCAATGGGGTGCCTATTGCCCAAGCAAGATGAGCCCTACAAAAAGCACAAGCTTCTACAAAATGTGTTTTATTTCCTAGAAACTAAATTACTAAAGACAAGATTACACGTATATTCAAATTTGAATGAATAACTGATATTGAAATCTAAATTGTAGGAAACTAAGTAGTAAATAGCATGCTAGAAACTTTATTGTCATTAATCATCAATAGAAGATTATAACATAATTGATAGCAAAACGCATCTTGGTGACATAGCATGGTTTGTCAACTTAACCTAGCACATAAAAAAAGAGTACCTGCAAAAAAAAATCTAATTTACAAAAGCTTAGCTTGGAAATATATTTTCTAGAAAACTATAGGAAGAACACAGCTTTCAGTAGATAGCAAGTCATTTTCTTTCGAATTAATCATAAATCAACAATATTCAGTGCAAAGCTTATTAGTAATTAGCACTTCCACACGCTGCTTACAAAAATATGGTCATTGTTCTGATAAATTTGAAGACTTTTAAGATGACATTTGACATTTCTTCATTTCAAGGAATGTTAAAATATTGCTAGATTTGACACACTGTGTAAACAATAAATGCAAAACAACTGATCCCCACTGGAAACAAAACGTATGGATACCCCCACTCCAAGAGGACACAATTATGTTTAAACTACAATGAAGAAAAATCAAAAAAAGGAACGGATAAATGTTAACAAAAAAAGAAACTAATGCATGATATCAGACCCTCACCTTTCTTTGTTTATATTCTCAAGTATACTCTCTATAGAGCCATGCTGGCGAATAAGTTTCAGAGCTGTCAGCCCACCAACACCTAAGAAAGATTGCTAAAGACAGTAAGAAAATACATTCACAGGTAGCAGAAATAAACAAACAACAAAAACTTGAAAGATCAGTAATGCAACAACCTTATTGTAATGCATAAGTAAAAAGTTACGGAAAAAAAAGACATATATTAGTTCATAACGATACTGAGTAACTGGTATGTATGCTCCTAGGATACCTTTAATACTATCACAGTAGTCACAGCCAGAAAGAATGCATAAGTCAATGAATTGATCCATAGTAAGATTCAGCTCATCCAAAATCTGAAACAAATCAGCCAATGAGGTAGTCAGAACACAGATAGAGATCTTTAGTATGAAAAAGAATTTTTCCTCATCACCTTTGCCACTTCAAACTCCATAACCGGAACTTTTCTTGAGCTTGGATCCATCAAATGACGCAGAAACCTAGGAGCACCAAAAGTTAGAGAATCCATATCTTCTGAAGCCACAGCATAAACCTGAAACAAAGGAATGTATCAAGCACATGAATATGAACATATCAGACAACAAAATGATCACCAAGTCACAACAAACTCCACCAATTAATTGTAGGTTCTCAGATATTCGGTTCAAAACTTTGTTACAACTAAAGCTAATTGGCAAAACCGGAGAAACGACCAAAATAAATTTGACAAAATCAAAAAAAATCCATGCCATTACTTACCTTTCCTGACTTGCAGAGTGTAGCACACTGAGCTTCTGCTTCAGAAGGAGCCTAAAAGCAGTAAATACTGAGTCTTTAGTTGTTCCTTGCATCAGCAATGTAACATATATCACCAAATACCAACCTCAACCACAGGAACTCCCATGAGCCTTAATAGTTTTTTACAGTCCTCATTGTGTTGCCTCGTGACCTAAAATACCCATGATACATGAGATATATAATGTAGAAAAACTCCAAAAACATAATCTGTTCGCCAAAAACATATAGCATATCCTTGAGAGTTCTCTTATATGCAATGTATGGAGAGAAACCACCATAACAGCAATTTCTTTGGAAGGGGAGGAGGCTAGACTGCAGATTATTTTGAGCAGATAGAGCTCAAACAAACATCCGTTTAGACCCTAACATAGTAACATATCATATAACACCGCACCTTCACAGTCCTTTTGCTGAACTTTTCAATGTCTTCTTTATTGTCCTCCTGTATCAATGACGAAACTACCAAATGAATCGAAATGAATTGATAAAGAGAAGCTAGAACTACTTAATTTCACGATAAATGACTATCGAATCTACCTCCATGGCCACTTTCAAATCCTCAGTAGCATCAGCTCGTTTGGAGTAACTTCAGCAGGTAACATGATTAGTGAGATGATGCTAAAGAGAGTAACTCGGTCAAGTAAAATACACAAAACCTATAACGCTAGGGCACTAGCAAGAATACCGTTTTGCAAGTTCTTGCTTCTTCAAATCAGGAGGCTGTCCATCAAACACATAACTGCAATGTTTTGTTCAAGGTGTAAATACAGAACTAACGACTTCGGACAAACTCTGAACTCAAACAGACCTCATCAAGTAAACCACATCAATAGCATGAGAGGCAAGAAACTTACACAGGCTTCATCCCGGCTTCTAAGAGCCGAATCGTGCGAGTAAACATCCCTTGTATATGGCTGCCAAAAACAAAAACAATCACCATTTCAAAAAATGCTTTCATGTTAAGAACACAATATGTTGAGGCTACTATTTTAGGATACCTGGTGACTTCACCAGCTTCATTTGTCAGGGTTTCGGCTCCGACTCGTCCCACCACTATCTGCGCGATTTGAAGAAGATAATCAATCAGTAGGAAATCAGAAATCCACAGATGGCATAAATTGGGGGAAAAAACAAGAAGATTGAAACGAAGTAGGAGCAGAGGGCAAACGAGGAATTGGTAGATGCTCATGCTAGCATCGACAGCGATTTTGCGGCCAAAATAGCTCTCGAATTTCTGCTCTTTCATGCATTTTGGGGCATTGTCTGCCAACAGCTTGGTTAAACCCTAAGCGAAACAGAGGAAGACATTGATAAAATGAACAATTGAAGAAACGAAAAACAAGAGCGCATAAGCCATTTCAGCAATTTAGCAAGGCGTATTGAATGATCGGCGAAGAACTGAAATCTAACCTTAATGCCCATCTATGTAGCGATTGGGGATTTTCAGTAGCAACAGGATTGAGGTTTCTAGGGTTTAAGCTCCAAACTCAAAACCCTGTTAGGTTATGCGCACTTTCCCTCTTTTTTGGGACTTCAATGAGTTTAGCCTCTTACCGTTTCCCGCCTTCCGTCGATTTTACAAGAACGACGACAATAAGGATGTGGTTGGTTCAATGAGTTTATACTCTATTTTATGATTTTTATCTACCCATCCTCCTTTTTTTTAAATAAGTTGTGATATTGTAATAAATATTAATTATTTAATAAAAAATATGATCTTTTTACTTGAACAAAAAAATAAAGTTAAAATTGAAAGTAATTTTCGAAATATAATTGTGATATTATTTTTTAACAAATATAATATATTTTTGAAATATAATTCGGATTTTTTTTATAATTTTGAAATATAATTTGGATTTTTTAAGACAAATAATCTATACTATATTTATATGTATAGGATGTTCTATCTAATTTAATAAAACATGATCTTTCATTTAAATAAAAAAATCAAGATAAAATCAGAAAGTAATTTCTGAAATTATTTTATAGAAAATATAATATATTTTTGAAATATAATTTGGATTTTTTTAAATAAATAATATAGACTATATCTGTATGTATATGATTTTCTATCTAAAAATCTATATCTATAATAATTAAACATGATCTTTTAAATTAAGGTAGACGAATTTCAAATAATTTAAAATATTTTACCTTATCTAATAAAATTTATTAGTTAAAATCTTATATATTTATTTTGAGAATTTAGACTTTGGATTATATACATAAATATTTTATAAGTTATTTTGGTTAAATCTTTGTTCAAATAAGTGAACTTTATAAATGTATATTGGGATTATTTTTGAATGAAAGTCGATACTTGAGATTATTTTAAGTCATTTTTCCGATTTATTATTTTTCTCAAAATTAAAGTATATACTATTGTGTGTATTGGATCGTAAGTCAGTACAACGGGCGTCCTTGACAGAGTTAAGGGCGTCCTTAAATGCAGCGGAATAAAATGACTTAAACAGGAAAATGAATAAGATAATGGACACAAGTATTTATAGAGAAACCTTACTAAGACCAACTAGTCTTATGGGTAAACCTCTATCTCCGTTGGAGAATTTTCGAACAGCCGTCCTTATCTTATTCAGAGAGAGTCCTTACAACGTTTAGGCGAGCTGTTACAATTCTCTAAGCTAAGTGTTCATCCTTAGTCTCACTAGTAACACTTCTTTGAGCCTAACAGGTAACCTAACTCTCTTAGCTATAAGGCAGCTAAACACTCACGTCTCTCACAATACATCGTGAGAGACAAACTAACTTCCTAACACTTTTGTGATTTGATTTGGATTTGATGTGGTTGGACTTTTCTTCTCTCACTTCAAGCTCACTTGATCTTCTTGATCTTCGTTCTTGAACTTGAATGCTTCAGGAGTGAGCTTGAGAGAAAACCTTCAAAGTCCACACCGCTATGCATAACCCTTGGGGGGTATTTATAGCGGTAGTGACTTTTGTCCTGTAGAGTCCTTTGAAGCTTCTGCAGGATCCGTCGTCTTCCTTCAACGGTGCGATTTGCATCTTGAGAAAGTCAACTCTGTTGACGCTTGGGAAGCCTCCGCGTGGTCAGGGGACCATCTTCTGGAAAGCGACATCTTTGGAAGTGTCCGCACGTGCCCAGACATAGGAAGCTTCTTTCTGAGGACTACGGCCAATTATGATGTAATCATGTTGGGGTGGCCTTGGTTTGAATTTTGAATTTCTTCCGTGTTTTGGCGCGCGTCCCTACTCGATGAGGACGCCGTCCTATCTCACAGGGACTCCATTCTTATGTTCAGCTTTGGAACTTCTGGTGGAGTGCGTCCTTACTACTTAGGGACTCTTGTTCACTTGTTGTCCTTTTCACTCATGTGCATCCTCTGGAGTGACCTGAGATCAACACTTGGACAACTTATCAAATACTTTTGAGTTTGTCATTATCAAAACTAGGGACGATCATAATTGGTTAGATATTAATGACTGACGTCTTTAATATCGTCCCAACAGTGTGATTAGTGCATTATAGTCTCGTACTATCTTTTTGTATTTTATTTTTTAATTCAATAAAACAACAACAATTTTATAACAAAAAACAGTATCAAAAACTAAGGACATTTTTAAAGAAAAACTCAAAAAGGGACATAAGGTAAACTTTTTTACAGTTCAGGGTTCGGGGCAAATGTTTTTAAAGCATTTTACTACAACGTGCCCTAAGGGCATACCATAAGAAACTAATAATAGAAAGATTTTGTAAATCTTAAATTTTAGGTTTTTTAATCTTTTCTACGACGTGTTCATTATTTCCATTTTAAAGTTGTAGTTTCTACTTTTGGTATGTTTATCATGTGCCCTTAGGTAGGGCTGGGCAAAAAAAACCGTAACCGAATAACCGATAACCGATCACTTTTTTTGGTTAACCGTACCGAAAAACACCGAAAAACCGATTACGGTTAACCAACCGAAACATTTTTCGGTTAAACGGTTAGGTCACGGCTACTAGTTTTTTAATATTTGGTTAACCGAGTATATAATATGTATATTTTTAGAAAGAGAACACCATAATTAAGACAATTTAATGATATTAGACATATTTTGATAATAGATAAGGCAATAGGTTCAAGTTATATTAGTTATTTCTTAAGCACTCTGTTACATACAGCCTTACAGGCTCAAGCTAAATCCAACCTACTTTGAACGACCCAAACTTAAAGCTAATTAATTTAGCCCGTCTGCAAACAAGCCTCCATCCTAAAACAATTGTCGTTGTTCAGTCTTCACTCTTCACTTCAGTCATCTTCAATCTTCACGACAATACCAGACCAACAGGTTCCTAGATCGAGCTTTAGATCGAGATTTGCACATTTTTTCCTAGTTTTACCTATACTTGATCTTATATCCTATGATATTTTCGTAAGTTAATTCCTTAGGCTAGCTAGCTCCCATTGAATTCCTTAGTGTAAGAGGGTTGTAAACCCGAGAAAAATGTGACCTATAATTTGTACAATCTTGGCCTCCTGAGACTACTTTTGAAAAGAATTGATCACTTAGACATGAATTAGGGTTGAATAATTAGAGTTCATGAGTTTATATATAGCGGTTGGAGATAGATAGCTAGTTCCCCATCTATCTCCTGATATCCATAATGATAGTAAGATTTTAATTAAGATTTTCATAAATATATTTTTTAACTAGTATTTTGATCGGATAAAAACTAGGAGTTTAATATATATAGTGGCTTATATAGCAAAAATGAAGAGATGGAACACTGAAAAAGCCGGGTAATGGCTTCTTCAAGATAAATGTGGATGGATCAAGGCTAGTAGATGGAACGGCAACAATTGGATCCATAATAAGGGGAACTCAAGCTGAGATAATCGATATTGCAACAGCCAAGTATCGAAAGGCCTCGGCTCTTAAAGCTGAGTCATTAGCATTTCGAGACGGACTGAGAAGAGCAATACAACTAGGACTAAACAAAATTGAAATAGAAGGGGATAACCTAATGGTGATTAAAGCAGTTCAAAATATTGGACGATATCCATGGGAAATAGAAATTTTAAGATCTGACATAATGGTCTCTTTACTAAAATTCGAAACTGTCAAGATTTCTCATGTGGGTAGATGCTGTAATACTGTGGCCGACCTGATTGCAAAAATGGGCCATAGTCTCCCGAGCACTACCATCTCAACATTACCAGAACTACGTGTTCTCATCCGAAAGGATGCTCTAGGACGCCCCCCCCCCCCCGTAAGGGCGGCCTCCTAATCCTTACCTTTTCAAAAAAAAAAAAGAGATGGAACTCTGATCGTTTTTTGTGTTTAATTTATTATATTTGTTAATTTTTTTTATTTGAGTACTACGTTTTATTGCATCTCTAACCTTTGTTACAATTTATAGGAATGAGAAATTTGACTTTAGAGCAATGCTATGTACCGGTGTAGGAAAGGGATTATCCGAATTGTGCAATTGATTAGCTCATTATCCGATAGCTTAAATAATCTTCATCCTGTGTTGGAACTTAACAAATGGAATAATAGAATTTCACTCTCTGTCTCGTATCTTCCTCTCATCTCAATCCCTTCTTCTACCTTCTCATCTCCTTCTTTTTCTAGAAATTACCTTCGGACATGGCAAGCAACCTTTGATGGAAATTGACAAGTCCATTTCAATTGACGATTGAAGATGCATTTGGACATTTTTAAGTTATGAAAAAACAATATTTGTGTTTTTTTTGTTTTAAGTATATTGTGAAATGATATTAAGACTATGTGTTTGAATTTTCTATTTTGGTATCTACTAAAGACGTGCAATGTGTATTAGAGACCGGGTTAACACTCCACTAAATACTTTAATTTAAAAGGTTTTTTAAAGATACGGTTATTGGTTAACCGAAAAACTTTACCAAAATTTTCGGTTAACCAACCAGTACGATTACGCTTATCAAGATTCAATAGCCGAATTTCCGGTTAACCAGTTTTCGGTTAACCGAATATTCGCTTAACCACCCGTGTCCACCCCTACCCTTAGGGCACACAATATAAAAATCGTTATTAAAAATCTCAGGATACCACATGGAACAAGGACACCATTTGAAAAATAAAACAAAATAATTGAGGTATACCAAACGAAATTTTCTAATTTATTTCTTTGTAATCACAAGCATTTACTTTTATGATCTTGCGGTCCTTTCTACCGAAGATCACCATACGAGGGTTCGGAAAACCAAAATACAAATTTGTGTGAAACATAAACCATACATAGATTAGATACTTGGCGTGTTAACTCCTCAATTCTTCTTAACATTTTGTACGTGTGCCCGGTCAACTTCTTTCCTCTACATTCTAGAAATGGGTCTTTGTTGCTCCTCGACAACCATTTTCTTGGCACGATCAATGAAGTTGAGCACAACAGGCAGGCTTTCAGGAGCTGGATAATGTACATAGCACATTTAAAATAGCAATTAGTACTTAGCTAAGCAATAATTTCAGCACCAATTAAGGGCGTTAATTCATATATAATAATTACGTACCAATGTTGGGCACGACGTGGCTCTTAGGATGGTGGATTACAATTGGGTCTTTGAAACATTCCAGCAATTTCACACCATGAGGTCTCATGAAGTCCTTTTTCCCTGATATTATACATTATTAATTAAGCAATTAGGACTTCTTATAGGGTTGAGTATCGGTTCAAAACTAAATCGAAACCGAAATTCGCGAATTTGGTAAACTTTTGGTTCAGTTTTTCCAGTTTCGATAGATATAAGGGTTTTTTTAAACAATTGAAATGAACCGAAACATAACCAAAACCGAACCGAAACCAAAATCCTAAAATTTATTGAATCGCGAACTGAACTGGATATTGGTTTCGATTTATTTCGGTTACTTTTTTCGGTTTCGGAATCATGCTTGGCCCTACTTTCTCAAGCAATGACATCATAATTTAGATCAATATTGAAGTGTGTAAGCACGTACCCAAGAAGTGTAAGCTTGGAATAGAAATCGGCTTAGCAAATGCCTTGGCTCTCATTGTATCTGATCTTAGTCTTCTGCCCGATATAATGATCACAAATTTTATCTTTGGAATCCTGGTTAGAGCTAAACCCTGTGGATTAGTAGTTACATAATGAAAAACAAGTCAAAATCTCAACAAATTAGTCATTCTAATTAAATAAATTTTAAGGTGAAATATAAAGCTAATTACGTACCTTCTCTTGCAAACCTGGTAATGCAGCCACCAATTCTGCACCCTAAATACCATTAAAAAACCAAACTTAGTTATTACTTAAATCGACATTTCTTGTTAACAACAAGAAATGGGTTTGACGAATCAGCTCACAAGTTGAGTGAGGTCTCGGGTTCAAGACTAATCCTTTCTTTATAAAAAAAAAAGTTAATTAAACGTGTATTGACCTGTGAGAAGCCGAGGAGGCCATCAATGGGCCCGTACTTAATACAACATTCTTCTATGTAAGCCAGTGTGTCTTCAAATTTGGTGTGGGCTTTTTTCTCCTGGAACAATTCATACACTTATTCATATTAAACTCTTACGGATTGAGGTCGTGTATATGTAAACCCAATATATAGAGTCTGGATCGGTCCACTTATGAACAAGCTAGCTGTGATTATGACACGTGTCGATCTACTTACTTTATCAAAGAAGACCCACTCGAAGTAAGGAGGGTCAAAGCTGCCTTCAACGTCGGATTTTCCCTGGGCGGGGAACGGAGCATCCACGCAAAAGAAGTCAACCTGGTCGTGGACTTCCTTGGGCCATTTCGAGATCGGGTTCTGGAGGATGGCACCGCTTGTACGAAACCCGTGGAGGCAGAGTACCCGTAGCTTTCGAGATCCCACTTTAGCTTCAGTTTCAACTTCAGCTTCAACTCGATGCCCTAGGCTTTCCATAGTTATGCTATGTGAGAGTTTGTTTCAAACGTCTTTGGAAAATTGAGTTGTGAATGGGTGGAGTCAACAAGAAGTATTTATAGGGAGGGAAATGTTGGTCGTATGTGAAATGGGCGAGATTAGTCGTGATTGGAGTTACGACTAAATCGGGGTTATAATTAACAAATGTCAACCCTATACTATTATTGGTATCGTGAAGACTTTGACGGGCTTCCAATATTGAACTTTGACATACGTATTATTGAAGATGTGATCACTACTAATGTATTGTTTCCTAGTTTAAAAGGCTAATTAATTAATGCTAACTGGAAGCCAAAACTTGAAATTGGAAATGATATATGGACTGATCGAAAATGACATATAGGACTATAGGAGGAACACATGCTATTTTATGTTAGTACAAATGGAAGATGATACCAAAGAAGTTCAAAAATCCCTTAAATTAATCAAAACAAATTAAGGTCATCATTATTTTAATCACAACTTGTTGAGTTAACAAAGAGCCTTGAAGTAGACTCAATTAACTTGTATTTTAATGCCATCAAATTTGACCATAAATTAAAATAAGAAAGATATAATAGTATATACAACTATATCGTCTATAACATTCGCGCATCTAGTCAAACGGTGAAGCCTGATCTCATGAAGTTGTCCTATGATCGTGGTAATCATTCCTTCCCTCTCGGGTCCGTAAAAAAATTGCCTATTATTTGTTTGTAGTAAATTTTAAATAATGTAATATTTGAGAAAAGTGTAATGTATTTTAGGTCACCAGATAATAAGGCGATGAAGTACACTCCTAGAGGCAGAAGACTAGGTTAACCAACCATGTAACATCGAAAGCAGCTTGAGACGTCATGGCCCTATATTTTACCTCAAAGGAGCTTCTAGTTATGGTCACTTGCTTTTTAGAATGCCAACTTATCGGATTGAAATCATGTAAGACTACTTACCTTGTTACCGATCTCTTGGTAGTGGGGCATCTTGCCTTTGAAAACGCTTGGAGAACAATGTTACCTCCTCTTTGAAATATGAGACCAAAGTGGGAAGTGCTTTGACATAGTAGATCAGATGTACAAAATAATACGGGCTCGGTGTGGACCACGTATCGAACCCTTGTTGGTCAAGGGGGTGAGGCGCACCCGACGTGAAAACGGCTCGGATAAACGCGATTGGTAGTCGCAGACCTTGTTGGGCAAGGCTTGAATCGAATCCCGGTGTGGGACTTGTCTCGGATAGAGAACTAGGGCAAAGTAGAACCAAAGCAGAATGAATAATTTCTTCGTTGATTGCTTTCTTCATTAAGGCATATAAGAGTATTTATAATGAAATACTAAACCCTAATCCTAACCTAACGGTTCAATAAAAGGCGTCCCGAGAAAAGAACCGTAAAAAAAACCCGAGAAGAGGTAATTATACCTAACAATAAAATTACAATCATTAATAAAATATATAACATGTTGATGCCCAAATAGTGCCGTATCACAAAAACCTTCATATGAGAATGTTATGGCTTTTGTAGCAATTGGCTTAGGATTTGGACAACGAATGAGATATCTAGTCGAGTATTGGTGAGGTGGTTTAGTTTTCCTGCTAGACTTTTGTATATATTGAGACTGATCAAGAAGGTCTTTACCATTCTCGTCATTTACAACTCTTAAATGGATTGGGAGTGGAGTAGCTTTGCATTTGAGATCATATACTACAACATCATTAATTATTTCTCTTGCAAAATTTTGTTGAGAAAGAGTTAGAGCATCGTTTTACCATGTGATTTCCATTTCGAGAAGTAGTGTAACTCCCCTAGATCCTTCAAGTTAAACATGGCATTCGAGGCATGTTTCAAGTCATGGAACGCATTGTCTACATCTAGTTGAAACACGTTGTAGCCTTTGCACACAACCAACGATAGAAGAGTTCAGATTGTGGTCATTCGGGATGACCAGAATAGTATTCAATACTACTTCAATGAGCTAGATGGGGGCCGCCACCCACACTTGTGACCCCTAGACACGCGACCGATTCAGAGTATGTACGAATCGAAACATGAAAATCAAATCTCCATGAGAGAGGTTAAGAGAGAGATTAAATTCTATTTAGACAAACCCAAATCGTGAAAGGAACCTTGAGTTTACATGCAATATCCTACTAAACTTACTTCACAGAAACAAGAATCTCGGCGTCTTGCCTTGCAACTTAAAAGACACAACAAACAAGCACTTTAACAAATTCAAGTGACTATCACGGGCGCTCATTAGACGATTGTAGCATTTTGTTCGTGCACTTCCTCTTCGAACACTACTTTCTTGGCTCGATTGATGAAGTTGAGCACAAGGGGCAGGCTTTCAGGAGCTGCATGACAAAGTATATTTAATACTCCTTCCGTTTCAAAAAACATGGCCTTTTAGACAATTTAGGTTGTTTCAAAATACATGACCATTTTATATTTTTTCCCTCTTCTTTCCGGATATGCCTCTCATGATAACCTCAATTATTGAAAAAGTAGAACATGCAAGCATGCTTTTTCTTTTTGATAAACAACATGCATGACTTTTACAAGGGTAATTTAGGTAATATGAAAGTTCCTTAATATGCGTGAATTTTCTAAAAGGTCATGTATTTTGAAACGGAGGGAGTATACAATTAGCATTTAGCTAAGCAATGATTTAAACACTAATTTAGGGCGTGCATTATTAATAATTACCAATGTTGGGCACAACGTGGCTCTTAGGATGGTGGATTACAATTGGGTCTTTGTAACATTCTAGCAATTTCACACCATGAGGTCTCATAAAGTCCTCTTTCCCTGATAATGTACAATCGATTAAGCAACTATTACTTAGTTTAACAATGAAATAAGGGTCTACATCCGGTAGGAATGATTATTGTGGTAGGAAATAGGAATGAATCTGGGCAATTGATCACGGAGGAAAAAAAACGCAAAAAAAATGCCCAGCTACTGTTCACCGTCTCCCCCCAAACGCGAAATCGGCCCTCCCCCCAAACGCGAAAATTGGCCAGCTCGCCTCCGAAATCGATTTTCGTCTTTGAAATCTGTAGCTCAAATCGATTGTAGATCAAATCTGAGAACCGACTACAACAAATTCAATCGCTTCCGAAAATCTGTAGCTCAGATCTCATTTTCGCCTTCTGTTCTACCAGATTTGGTTTTCAGATCTGAATTAGCGAAAAAATCTCAACTCGATTAGACACAAAACTTCGAACAGTTCTCAGATCTTGTTTCGATTCGAACTCCATCAACTACAAAAAGCAATGGAACCAGGTAGTTAAAACTTTCTTCGATTCTCTTGAACAAATTCATAAAGGTGCTCGATAAAACAGTTTTCCTGTCGTTGAAACCGATTGTTGTGCTCAAACTAGTTATTAGAGATGTACAATCACATATATCAACTGCACAAATTGTAATTGGGCATCCTAGTTGAATAAATTGAGCATTGCATATACAAAAATGAAACATAGTTGAACAATTACATATTTCAGTTGCACAAATCAAATCAATAGTTGAACAAGTACAAAACACGTAAGAGATTACGATGGTGTTATAACGTGTTTATAACAGAGTTGAACAAATGCATATACTAGTTGCACAATGATGATATACGGTTGAACAATTTATGAATG
Organism: Polygonum aviculare; assembly: GCA_934048045.1. Lineage (NCBI taxonomy): Eukaryota > Viridiplantae > Streptophyta > Magnoliopsida > Caryophyllales > Polygonaceae > Polygonum > Polygonum aviculare. The sequence continues at coordinate 30,281,652 of OW204028.1, read as the reverse complement.
TTTGCACAAATATGGTTGCACATAAACAAAACACACGGACATAGTTGCACAAACAAGCTTACTAGTTGTACAAAGTTTATTATACAGTTGAACATAATAGTTTACTTCATTACTGGAGCTTTAATAACTTATTGATGATGTTGTTTCACACTAATGAAGGTAAAGCTGAAGAAGAGAAGGGGTTGAAGATCTCTATCTCTCCTGGAAATACTACGTATCACATACCGTTTTGTGATGATAAACTCAGACCTCATGTGGGGATGGTGTTCCAAACTTGGCATCAAGGAGCAAACTTCTATAAAGAATTCGCACGTGCATGTGGATTCCAACCACATAGCGGGACTGTCACACGATCTCGTGATGGGAGTATACTTTGGAAGTACATGTTGTGCAACAAGGAAGGCTTTAGAAAGGAATCAACTACACACATTGCACAAACTACAACCACTAAACAGATTGTTGCAAAAACAGAGAAAAAAAAAAGATGAGGAAGAAGACGAAGATGAAGGCGTAGAAGATGAAGAAGAAGAAGACGAAGAGGAAGAAGAAGAGGGAGGAGGAGAAAAAGGCAAGAAAATACTCAAGAGAAAGATACTAAACAGTAGATGTGGCTGTATTGCTAAAATTGCTATGAGGAATGCTGGAAAGGATGGATATATTGTCAAAAAGTTTGAAGAGCGTCACAACCATATGATGTTGGATGATACACAAAAACACTTCGCCAAGAATTATAGGAAGCTCAGTGCTTTCCATAAAGAGTTCATTATGAATTGCATCAAACCGATATCGCAGTTGAACAATATGTTATAGTATTTGAACGAAAAGCATTCTGTGGTTCAACGTGCAATTGTCTAGTTGCACAAATCTTGCTCATAGCTGCACATACGCATGTAATAGTTGAACAAATTGGTCAAATGCTTAACCTAGCTTAACAAAAATTCTATCACAGTCGAACAAACATATATCCTGATTGCACAAACACATATATTAGTTGCACTACGTTTTGGAGTTGCACAAAATCATAATTTTGCATTTTAGGTACGATATGGTATTTGTACCATTTACTGGAGTCGATAACAACAAGAAAAGCATCACATTTGCATTTAGATTGCTTTTGAAAGAAGATGTGGAGGCGTATGTGTGGATGTTTCAGAACTTCAAGAAAGCTATGGGGCATGAACCGTTCATCATCTTAACGGACCAAGACCCTGTTGTAAAACAAGCAATTGAGAGGGTGTTTCAGACTGCTGTGCATCGCTTCTGCATGTGGCACATAGTATTCAAAATACCGGCAAAGGTCACAAGTGATATAGCTAACGATGAACGGTTTAGAAGCAAGTTCAACAAGCTTGTATGGAGCAATGAGATTAGTTATGAAGAGTTCGAGGGGACGTGGCAATCAATTATATCTGAGTTCGAGCTTGAATCAAACAACTGGTTGCAGGCCATGTATCAACTACGTCGATTGTGGATACCTGCGTTCTTCAATCACGTTGAAATGGGTGGACTCTTGAGAACCACATCACGCTCTGAAAGCCAGAACTACTTCTTCTCACTATTCATTGGGGAGACGTCGTCTCTGGTTATTTTCATGATGCAGTTTGAGAGTGAGATTGATTCGCAAAGACATGAACAAGGGAGGCTTGACTTTGAAACGTCTACTTGCTCTCCGAATCTGAAGACACCGCTTGAGTTGGAAAAGTATTGTGCTTCTGTTTACACCATTAGCGTCTTCAATGATGTTCAGACGGAAGTTGTTGCTTCGGTGTTTGAATGTGGCCTAACAAATCTAGTGAGGGAGGATCACATCCATACGTATCATGTGAGTCAATTTAACAAGGTGTACATTGTGCAATACAAATTGTCCACCGAAGAGTTTGATTGCACGTGTAACAAGTTTCTCAATATGGGGATCCCATGCTCACATATGTTTCTAGTTTTCAAAAACATTGGCTTGAAGAAGGTGCCTCCTCGATACGTAAAGAATAGATGGACAAAGAAAACAATTCTGACCCCAACCTTTGAAATTGATGGTGCAATTGTTGAAAAATCAGAGAAGATGGATGAGAAAAAAATCTTGTTGACTGAGGTATTAAGTGAATTACATTCAACCATCGATGCCATAGGAGGAAACACGGAGAAGCTCAAGGAGTTAATACAGGTTCTGAAGGGACAAACCAAACTGTACACTAGCAAAAACGTAGTTGAAGCATCCACATCAACAAAGAACGACACAATTCAGTACTTCCTAGGAAGCAAGCCCAAGGATGTGCAAGTGCATCTACCTGAGCATGCGGTAATCAAGGGGAGGAAGAAAAAAGGTAGAATATAAGGAGGGAAAGAAACATCAATGAAGAAAGCAGCAAAGGAACAAAGGACTTGCAAAAAGTGCAAGAAGGTTGGACACAATAGCAGGACATGCACAAAAGCTTCTAACACGTAGTTGCACAAACATGGTTCTGGTTTGCACAAACCGGTTTCCTAGTTGCACAACAGTTACTACTATTTGATCTGTTTTACGTGTATGCTTGAACAAAATACTATTGATATTAGTTAAACAAACATGGTTTTGGGTTGCACAACCTAGTTGCACAAACAGTTACTACTTGTTGATCTGCTTTAATGAAGTTTACAGTTTGTTTGTTTTGCGTGTATTCTTGAACTAAATTCTAATGATAGTTGTACAAACATGGTTTATGGTTGAACAAATAGATTTCCTAGTTGCCCAACAGTTACTATTTGTTGCTCTGTTTAAATGAAGTTGACAATCCGCACAACAACTTGTCTAAATGAAGTTGAGAATGAAAATACATGAGAAAGATTGAACAAAAAGCCTTGATCAGTTGCACAATTAAGGTCTCTTGATGCACAATTAATCCATTCACTTACACAATCAGTTGTGCACAAACCACTTACACCCCGGTTGAACAAATATATCAAACCAATTGCACAAACAGTATTCAGGATTGCACAATCATCTAAAAGTATTTAAAACAGTAGCAAAAGTATCTAAAAAGTATCCAATTACATCTATCATAGTCATGGTTCACTTCTTACCCCTACCCCTACCCCTACCCCTCCTTCCCTTCCCCTTTGCTGCAGCTGGAGAGAGTGAAGGTAATGGCACTGGAATAACATAATTCTGTATGTGTTCCTCTACTTCGGATCTGCACAGGTTCCAAGGAGTGATCAACATTTCATGACAGTACTTCTTCCTCAAATCATCAAGCTGTTGTTGATCCTCTTTCCTCAGACCACAGTCCCACCCAACTAAGCCATTACCGAAGTATGTCTCCATGTGGCGCATAAGGAAGATATCACAATCAATTTTGTTGGACGTGTCCCTCCAACTCATTTCTAAGCGTTTCACGGGAACCTTAGTTTCATCCAACAGAGCTGAAGCCTTGTAATACATTTTGTAGTGGTTCAGAAAATGAGCCATCAATTTTCTCTGAAAATAAAAAACCCTTAAATTTGTAAAGATAGTATATTTGAACAAATATGGAACCCAGTTGTACAAATGTGACACTGGGTTGAACAAATACGGAACCAGGTTGTACAAATAGGAGACAGGATTGAACTAACCACTTTAGAAAGCACATAGCCATACTTTCCTTCCACACTAGATTCTGAAGCTGAGTTATCAAGAATGTGCAATCCTAAATTTCTTAGGTTCACTACAATACAGTAAAAATGCGCATGAAAGCACACGGGGAAGAAAACCTGAATGATTAAAACTAAATCAAATAAATTATCAGATTGAGATTAACACATGATCATACTAAAAAAAATAGTGATATTGACACTTACAAGACCAATGGTGTGAGGCTTAAACACCTTAAATTCCTTCATAGCATCATCAACCATTGCCACAAAAAATGAATTGGCATCTTCTCCATTCATCAATGGAGATAGCACATATGTCTACAAATATAAGAGTTGCACAAATCAGTATTATGATTGAACAAATGGAACAATCAAATGAACATATACATACCGTGTCCTCGGATGACAAGAAAAACCTCAGCGGCTTTTCATCACTCTTTAGCAACTCGTCAGCAATGTTTAAGAAAGTGCTCCACATGTCAATGATATTCGTACTGAGTTCACAACCTATGACCATCGTTTTAAAATCCTGTTTCTTTGCAATGATTTTGCCCATCTTGAGCACAATAGAGCTACAAAAAACAAGAGACCACAGAATTAAAACAAAAAACTAAAAAAAAAACTTAGAAAAATGTGTCGTTACCTCTGAACATCAATAATATCACGTGTTAACCAAGAGAAAAGTTTTTCGGCATTGCATGACGGCTTCTCAGATATAACAACGCGCCTGTCGAGGTATGGTGACTTGAAGTAATCGGATGGCTTTGACATCCTCTTGTCCATCACAGCCACACCAATACCGACATCACCCATTCGAGTATCAATTGGTACCTCTTTGTGCAGTTCAGGGGGTGTGCTCAAACATATAATCTTAATCAAATGTGCTCTAAGTATTAAAAAAAACAATGGATCAGAGTTGAACAAAACAGAAACAACAACCACATATGAATTACACATATATGGTTTCAAGTTGAACAAACTGCAACCACAGTTGCACAAACATGATTTCAGGTTGAACAAAACAGAAATCTTCAACCACATATAAGTTAAACAAGCATGATTTTAGGTTGAACAAACTGCAACAACAGTTGCACACACATGATTTCAGGTTGTACATAAAATATCATTAAGATTTGAACAAAGCAGAAACTACATACCCACACGAGTTACACAAAATATTATTTTAAGTTGCACAAACAGGTTTCCATGTTGCACATAAAAGTGTCATTAAGAGTATGCATGCCGATATAAATATCCATGACAACAAAGTTACAAAAATAACTTTTAAACCTGGGAAGATGTGCTCCCAGTATCAAGATCAACAATTTCCTTTACAACTTCATCTTGAACTTCTTGAGCTTGAACTTCTTGTTGCTGCAGGTCAGCTTTCTATTCTTCCCCTTCATGCAGCTGAAGTCCTTCCTGTTGCTCCAATTGTGGTTGTTCTTGTAGCTGGTGGTGGTGGTGGTGTTGTCCTTGTAGCTGGTGGTGGTGGGGGTTGTTTGTCAAGTTCTTGTTGTTCTTGTGGTGGTGATTATTGTGGTTGTTGTTGTTGTTGTGGCTCTTGTGGTTGTTGTTCTTGTTGTTGGGTTGGTTGTTGTTGTTGTTGTTGTTGTTGTGGTTCTTGTTGTTGTTGTTGTTGTTGTTATTGTGGTTCTTGTGGTTGTTGTTCTTGTTGTTGTGCTGATGGTGGTTGTTGTTTTTATAGGTAAGCCATCTTTGAAGCATTCTCCTCCTCAATTCTCTTCTACTTGAGATTGATCTTTAACATTACTTTCTTATTCAAAGATCCAGCCTTTGCACAAAACAGATATGTAGTTGCACAAATGTTAAATACAGTTGAACAAATGTCAAAAAGCGTTGAACAAGCAAGGGAGATGGTTGATCAAGTGTAGAACAGAATTCAATAAATACTACATTTGGTTTCACAAATGTAGAAACCAATTGAACAAACACAAGTAAGGGTTGCACAAATACATACCAGCATCAGCCTTGGACTTCCCTCTATCCTCCTTGTTCGACTTAATCTCCCTCTCACGTGTCATTATAGTCTGCTTGGCAATCTCAGCCACATTATCAAAATCTGATGGTGGGGACGGGGTAAATAGCGAGAATGAAGGCACCTCAAACTTATAGGAAGCTTTTTCCTTCTGCGCAGCTTCGATCTCGTCCATTAGCCTCGATGCCTCAGCCCAGAAGCTCTGTTGGCTCAGTGTCTCCTCATCCTCCTCACGAATGGAAGAATCCTTCATTCCAACAAGCTTCTCTAGTGCACAATTGACCTTGAGGAAGAGGTCGTTTGAGGCGATATCAGAGGGCACCTGCTTCATGTGCTCCAAGAAGCTCTTCATGCCAGAAACGAGAACCATCCCCCTCCTCAAATGCTCCTTGACGAATGACTGAGATAGATGAACAATACAAAAATCAGGAAAAACCAAAAAATGAAGGGATAAAAGCACATGAAAATATCAAAAACAAAAACAACGAAAAAATGGGCTTACATCGCCTTTAAAGCATGGAGGCAGCACATCATCGGCAGGAGAAGTAGGGCATGAAGGTCCAAGCTGAGCAGCAGCAGCAGCAGAAGGTCCAGGCTGAGGATGAGTTGCATGAACAGAAGATGAGCCCTCTGAAATCAAAAACGCCGGACGAGAGAAACCAACTCCAAACGCGCCCTTGTCCATTTCATATTTCTGGCGCCTAGAGAAAATAGATGAGGTGTAGCAAGAGACAATAGGGAAAGCCCTTGGTGCAAAGTCTTTGGTGTAGGAGGAGAGGCAGTCATAGTATATAAGCTGTAATAAAAACCATATGAAATCAAATTAACAACATGTATACTACAATTGCACAAATGTGAGTTACAATTGCACAAATATAAATCACAGTTGCACAAACACGTGTCAAACAATACATCAGATATGTAATTGAATTACAAAATTACAGTTGCACAATAATACCAAAGGATTGAACAAATATAAAATAGAGTTGAACAAATGCAATAGGATTACAACACAATTATATATTCATTTGAACAAATGATAAAACACAGTGGAACAAATATGCAACACAACAGTACAAAAATAAAAAGTGAAAAAAGAGCTGAATCATACCAGGAGAAGCAATGGAGAGCCTCTAAAAAGGCCATTCGGCGAATTCCTCTTCCTCCACGCCTCTACATTTTCAATCGTCTTCTCCAGCAGAAGACCACACCAGTCAAGATTACAAATATCATTTTCATCAACAAGTGCATCCAGTACCTTTGTGTTCACACCACCGTTCTGGAGACTCTCAACAAACAGCGTATAAAACAAAACAATGAAACAACGACTGAACCAAAGCCCGCCGGTCTTATAGTTCTTGACCACATTAAATACATCTTGGGGTTTAAGGGTAGCAATAGGTACAGGAACTTTATTATCATCAACAAAATGAGACATAAAAGGATTGAACAAACTAGACTTTGTTTGAACCTTCAAAACTTTAACCTTCTTGGTGCCACGAGGCAAACCAAGATACGAATGCACAAGTTCCGGAGTAATATGAACATGAGAATCAGCAACCTTCAACATTCTAGTGGCAGGGTTGAAGTTGTCGATCACATGATAACACAGGCGGCTAGGCAGCTCAGAAAAATCCCATTCCAAGAGATGCTCAAATCCCATCTCAATGATGGATTTCTTCTTGGATTCATGCGACTTACAATACTTCATAACCTCAGAAAGCATTGAAATGGAGCATCTTGAAACAAGCCGAGGAAGATCATCAAAGGTCAACTTTGAATCTTGAACGGGCCTGAAATAAAAAAACAGATTGCACAAGTCAGCGTCAGAGTTGCACAAATGTGTATTTCAGTTGAATAAACATGAACCAGAATTGAACACCAAGAATTGAACAACAAACAATATGGTTCAACAGAGATATAAAAGAGTTGCACAAATGTGAACACATAGTTGTATAAATGTCTAATATGGTTGCACATGTTAAACAGATGAACAATTTACCTTTGCCTCTGAACAAGAGTTTTGATTCTTTTTTTGGGAGCAGTGGATGTAGAAGCCTTTTCAACCTCAGCCTTCCTTTTCACAGATACAGGTTGGGGGGATTTTTGTTGAGATGGCACCACAGCCTTGCTTTGTACAGCTTTAGGGTTGTGAGATTTTGGTTGAGATTGCTTCGGTGGAACATCCCTTTTTGCAGCTTTAGGGTTCGGAGATATTGGTTGAGATTGCTTCGACGATCTCACCTCAGCAACATCCCTATTTGCAAATCTCAAAGACTGCAACCTCTCACCCAGAACAAAATCAACTGAGCTCTCGCTCAGGCTAGATGACGACGTCATTGGTGGAAGCACAGTGGTGCGACCACTTCTTAACACAGGTATCTCTGTGTTAAGATGACTATCATGCGCAGTTTTTGATCTAAGCTCTGCAAAAAAAGGGGGAGGGACATGGATGAATAAACATATTGGAAAAAATATAAAACAGTTGGAAAAGAGTTGAACAAACAAACTAAAACAATTACACAAAACATTGATATCAGTTGAACAACAAAATAGAATAGGTTGGAAGATGGCTTGAACAACCTCTTCTAATTGGAGGAGACAAATCTCCAATAGTCATTCTTCCAAAACAAAGATGTTGTACAGTTTGTTCTGGAACATTTACTTGATTCTTACCTAATTATACATTATTAAACACAAGTTGAACAGATTACAGAATTAGGTGAGCAAACTTCTAGACCAATTGCACAAATAGATACACTAGTTGCACAAATAGATATATCAGTTGCACAACAAAACCAAACACAATTTAACACAATTAGGTGAACAAACTATCAGAACAATTGCACAACTAGATACACCAGTTGCACAAATAGATATATCAGTTGCACAGCAAAACCAAACACAATTTAACACAAAAAACGGTTCAACATATTGAACAAACATGCAATAAATTACACAAAACTAGTAACACAGTTGCACAAATAGATAACACGGATGAACAAACCGTGATAAACAACTCAACGGTTCCAGATCTGAACAAAATACCAAATCAACAACCAAAACACAAACCGAAACAACCAAAAATACATGCACACATGACCAATTGAACAAATAACCCAACCAAATGAACAAAACACCAAAAATAGGTTAAACAAAGTTGAACAAAAGCAGAAAACGAACAAATCACCAAACAAGCACAAACACAAAACTACAAAAAAACACAAAAACATGTATCCAGTACGTATAAGCACAGATCTACACATTTATGCAAAGAATCAACAAGAAACACACATGGATTCGAACGAAAACAAGCAAACGACTACAAAACTACATGAACTAGAGCGACAAATCAACTAAAACACAAACTAATCGCAAATAACCGCTTCGAAAAATTAGAGTTCGAAACAAGCAAAAATCAAAAAAACGAAACCTAGGGTTTCGAATTGAGCATACATCGCGTGTTTGCAGGAGACGACTTCGATCTCACCATTGTTTGTGTGTTTGAGTCTACAAATTGCAGTTTGATTGTAGTTTCCGAGCGAAAATCGACGAGATTTGAGGGGGAGGTTTGAGCGTAACCGTTATCGCCTTCGAGAGAGAGAGAGAGAGAGGGAGAGAGGTTTTGGGTGAATTTTGTAAATGAGAGGAAAGGTTGAGGGAAGTAGGCCCCACAGCACGCGCGCAAAATTAACAAAAAAATAGGCTATAATCTCAGCCGTTGGATGCACTAGATCGAACGGTGCATAATCATTCCTATTTCTCACCACAACAATCCTTCCTACATGACTCTTTCTCATGAAATAATTAGATGAATCTTAAGTGTGCACGTACCTAAGAAGTGTAAGTTTGGAATAGAAATCGGCTTAGCAAATGCCTTGACGCTCAATTCTTCCAATCTCACATTTCTTCCCGAGATAATCATGACGAATTTTATCTTAGGAACCTTGGTTAGAGCTAGACCCTGCGGATTAATTATTTGTTACATATTCAAAATATAATCAGAATCTCAACAAATTTAAATCATTCATTAATTCAAACATATTAAGGGGAAAAATAATGAAGCTAATAAGACGTAATCGTGCTACTTAAATAATTATATACCTCGTCTTGAAAACCTGGCAATGCACCCACCAATTCCGCCCCCTAGACAACCATATATTGTAAACAAACTTAATTAATACTTTATTACAATTATAATCAATTTTTTTTATTAACAACAAACACGCCATGTTTAACAAAACTAAGACCTGTGAGAAGCCAAGGAGGCCATCAATGGGTCCGTACTTGACACAACACTCCTCTATGTAAGCTAGTGTCTCTTCAAACTTGCCAAACTCTTGTTTCTCCTATAGCAAATCACGGTTAATACATATTAGACTTCGATTTATCAACAATCGATGAAGGCCAAACCCCTGGATCATTTTTGGTCCCGCCACTGGAGATCCAATAAGCTTATGTACTAGGTTTGATTGGATTTATGGTCTAGCCCGACATACTAGTAATGAACAAAACAATATATACTTACTTTATCGAAGAAGACCCACTCGAAATGAGGGTCAAAGATGCCTTCAACTTCGGATTTTCCCTGGGCGGGGAACGGAGCATCTACACAAACGAAGTCGATGTGATCGTGGACTTCCTTGGGCCATTTCGAGATCGGCCTTTGGAGGATGGCGCCACTCGTGCGGAATCCATGAAGGCAGAGCACTCGCAACTTTCGGGATCCCTTTGTCGTAGTTTCGGCTTCAACTTCAACTTGGTGCTCTTGGGTTTGCATTTTTCTGTTATGGATCGGAGCTTGCTTGATAGCTAGGATGAGATTGAGTTGTTTTTATAGAGGCAAGAAGTTGGTCGTGTGGGAAATACGGGCGAGTATGAGATCGTGATTGGAGTTAGACAACAAAGGTGCGATTAAATCGGGCTAATAAATGCTAGTTTTATATTATTGGAAATGCGAAGACTTTGACTGGGTTGGCTACAGATTGAATATTGGACTTTTTGGTACATGATTTAATTATGTTGTGATCCAATTACAAAGGACAAACAATTGAATTTAATTGCATCTACGTAGACAAAGACTGCCATGGAACTTTCAACTTCGTATGGCCGTAATCAATGAACAAGAGTTTCTTTATAATTAAAAAATGGATCAGAAGAAAAAAATATATTTATCAATAGGAAACAAGAATGATTATTATAGTAGGAAATAGGAATGAATGATAGCCATTGGATGAGGAGAGATCAAGTGCTCAAGAAAAAAGAGGGAAAAAACGGCACGGACGTCCAGACTTTGTACAACTCTATGGCCGATTTGTGCAACCGTATTTGTTCAACTCTATTGCTCATTTGTGCAACTCTATGGACGATTTGTGCAACTGAATGTCAAATTTGTGCAACTCAATGGTCAAATTTGTGTAACTCAATGGTCAAATTTGTACAACTCTATGGTCAATTTGTTCATTCATATTTGTTCAACTCTATTGCCAATATGTTGAATTCTATGGTTAATTTATTCATCAATATTTGTGCATCTCAATGGTCAAATTTCTGCAACTCAATGGTCAAATTTGTACAACTCAATGGTCAAATTTGTGCAACTCTATGGTCAAATTTGTACAACTCTATGGTCAATTTGTTCATTCATATTTGTTCAACTCTATTGCCAATGTTTTGAATTCTATGGTCAATTTGTTCATCAATATTTGTGCAACTCAACGGTCAAATTTGTGCAACTCAATGGTCAAATTTGTGCAACTCAATGGTCGAATTTGTTCATTCATATTTGTTCAACTCTATTGCCAATGTGTTGAATTCTATGGTCAATTTGTTCATCAATATTTGTGCAACTCAATGTGCAAATTTGTGCAACTCAATGGGTCAAATTTGTACAACTCTATGGTCAATTGTTTATTCATATTTGTTCAACCATATTATCAATTTGTTCAACACTATGTTCAATTTGTTCATAACTTACCTTATTACATTAGTTGTGTTTAATTAATAATTAAAAAGGGAGGGAAGTTATGTGTGGTCGCTTAATTAGAGGGAGTGGGGTACACGGTACATGAGTTTTATTTAGTTAGAATTAATTTGGTAGGAGATATTTAGAAATTGCTACTCGTACCAACAAAAATACACTTCTTATAACCATTAACCAGTGTGTGCGGGGCACCTATTGTATGGATTGGAAACCCCCCCAGTACTGATTTACATACACCAAATAAACAGCTACTGTGTTTGCCTCAATATTTAAACAAACAATACAAGCTTAGGAAACAGATAATCAGGGACATTAGGTTGATACACAAAGCCTAATCAACAGCTATTGTGTAATATCTCCCTAAACATTGAATTGAAGGTCTGGCTAGTCCTTGAATGAGTCTCCCTACACTGCAAGAAAATCAAGTAAACAACAGCTACAACGTCAGGAAACTTAGGATGTAATTCTAATTCTAATGCTAAAAGGAATCACACGTTCTTGATTCCCTCTACAGTTCTATTATTCAATAGCATGAGACAAATCAACATGATAATGAAATTCCAAAGATCAGTACACATTAGAGTATCTCCCCCCCATAGGGCAAAGGCCAAATTTTTTTACCCTACCAAATGGGGGAATATACCCATTTGATGCCAATTTACCCTAAACCTCAAAATTTTCACTCCCACCCTAGGCCAAATCATCTAGGCTAAAATTATAAATATTTAATTCCAACGGCTAGTTTTACTCTTCCGCTATGTATTTTCCGCTATTAACATATTCTAAAATAAAGACTAGTTTGAATAATTAACATTATATTCTAAAATATTAGTTTATTCTTATGTTAAATTTGGATTTATCTTATGTTGTTTTTTATGTTATTGCATTTCATTTTGTAGTACTCTTTTTTCCCAGCTTGAAATTTATTTTTCAAGTATGGTTTTTAATGAGACTATTAATAAATTAGTTTATCTACGTGTAAAATAATATTTCATATTTATATATTAAATATTAGGCTCGTATAAACCGTAATCTCGAGACCATCACAATGATACAGTTTTTATACTTAAAAACATTTAAATAGTATGATTTTATAACATATTAATTAATCTAAACACATATAATTAATAAAAAAAATATAAAACAATGTAAATGGGCCCACCATAACTGGTGGACCCACTATTTTAGCCTAGCAAAAACAAGGCCAAATTTGGCCTAGCAAACACGGTAGGGTATCTTTTTTGTGGGGGAATGTGTATTTGGCCTAGGGTGGGGGATGTGGGTAGGGTATAGTGGGAAATTTAGCCTATGGGAGGAGATGCTCTTAGTGAACAATAGCCAGAATGCCAAATCGAGCAAAATAATACAAGCACTAACAATCACTTCAATCAGCGCAACCAAATCGTTCAACATGCAACCAATTCTGGAATATAAACACAAGAACAACCAAATCGGAGGAAAATGGAGAGAAATCTGAGAACCTTGAAGATTTTGGTATACAAGTGCAAAGGAATTACAAGTTCCTCAATCCTCACCAAATTCTGGATTTGTTTAATTGGAAAAGAGATACGACTATATACCTTGAAGTAGCTGAACGACATGCTTACAACGAGCTTCATCATCACCATCATCAACGTCACCTGCAGGTCTACCACCATCGGAAGGAGAAGATCGATCTGGCCATCGCTGATTCCGCATCTCGGAGACACGATCTGGCCTAGGGTTTCGGTGTCGAGCTTTCCGGTGAGCGGGAGGGCGAGGCTCCTCTGGTAGGAGAAGACGGCCGATTCGAGTGGCTCGTCGAAGGAGTCAGGATTCTCCGGCGAGTTTGAGGCCGGTAGGTAGCCGAATCGGAGGATGTAGCTCCTCAGCTTCTTCAAAGCGAGTTTGTCGGCCTCAACCGCCTCGCTGACGGCCGGATCGAGTCCGCCTCCGCCGTCCTCCTTCATTCCCTCGCCTTCCTCCCCCGCGCCGGCTCCGTCCGTGGCAGCTCATTCTCTGCCTCGGCTCCATCGACCGCTCCGACGATTCCGCTCTCGCCACTGACCTAGGGCTTCGTCAACTCCGCGGCATTGTCGTCGCCCTGCCTCAGATCTGGTATTGCTGCAGTTGTACGCACCTGTAAAGAAGCCAGATCTCGTCGTTTTTGAGGACGACGAGCTTGAACTCGGCGTCGGAGACGGCTAGGGTTTCGATGAGGTCCGCGACGGTGATTCTCGACTCGCGGCGGCCGATCCTCAAGATCCGAGCGGCGGAGGTGAGGGAATCGGGACGGAGGAAGACGGCTCTGAGCTTGGACTTCCCCTGGCCGACGGAGGTGAGGGAATCGGATCCGAGCTTGGAATACGGCTCTGGCGGAGGCTACTATTTTTTGTTTCCCTGGAATGAACGCTGCTGTACGTTGATGCTCAAAAATAATAATAATAAAATAAATCATGGATCGGGTTCGGTTTCCTGGATCGATTCGGTTCTTTGAATTGGATCGGTTTTTCCGATCCAATGAACAACCCTATAAATTAGTAGATAAGAATATCTTATAAGAAAATAATTAAAATGGAAATCGGTAGATAAAAAAAATCTAATGTGGAGTCTACAATGAATTTTCAACTATTTAAACAAATTGAATTGTTTGAATAAAGATGATGCCGTCCAATGAGGAGGTGACAATTGTAGAGGTATATATATTATTTCTAACGTCCGCTTTGGTATATAGTTATGATGATACTACTCCAATGAGATAAGGGCAGCCACTCACACCCGTGACCCTTGGACACGCGATTGATTCAGAGTATGTATGAATCTAAACATGAAATCAAATCTCCATGAGAGAGGCTAAGAGTGAGAGATGGCCCCGTTTAGGATCCATCGACGAAAACGTAAACGGAATGGAAACGAACTTAGTCCACATTACCATCATGATACATAATTAATGAGTCACCTCAATTTCCATTAAAAAACTACCGTAAGCCCCCTCGCGGTACTCAATTTGTTTCCCTAGTCTAAGGGTGGGGTAACAAATCACCTCAATCATTCCCTTGATCTCTTCTCTAGACACACAAATTTCAAAGTTTTAAATTAAAATATTTTTTCCATTAATGTATAGTGACACATATTTGGACTATGTTCGTTTCCATTCCATTTATGTTTCCGCCGTTGGATACCAAACGGCCCCTAAATATTGAGACAAACCCAAACCGTGAAAGGAACCTCGAGTTTACATAACTTCGTTCACACAAACAAGAATCTTGGCGTCTTGCCTTATAACTAAAAAGACACAACAAACAAACACTTTAATAGACTCAAGTGACTATCACGGGGCGCTCATTAGACGATTGTAGCATTTTGTTAGTGCACTTCCTCTTCGAATACTGCTTTCTTGGCTCGATCGATGAAGTCGAGCACAAGGGGCAGGGTTTCAGGAACTGCATGACAAGGCATATTCAATTAAGAAAGCAATTAGTATTTAGATAACCAATGATTTAAACACTGATTAAGGGCGTGCATTATTAACAATTACCAATGTTGGGCACGACGTGGCTCTTTGGATGGTGGATTACAATTGGGTCTTTGTAACATTCCAACAATTTCACACCATGAGGTCTCATGAAGTCCTCTTTCCCTGATAATGTACAATCGATTAAGCAATTATTACTTAGTTTAACAATATTGAAATAATTAGATGAATAATATCAAGTGTGCACGTACCTAAGAAGTGTAAGTTTGGGATAGAAATCGGATTAGCAAATGCCTTGACGCTCAATTCTTCTAATCTGATTTTTCTTCCCGAAACAATTATCACAAATTTTATCTTAGGAACCTTGGTTAGAGCTATACCCTGCGGATTAAGTATTTGTTACATATTGAAAAATTAATCAGAATCTCAACAAATTAAATCATTCATTCAAACATAATTAGTATAAATCCCGTACCATATACGAGAAATGTAAATGTAAACCCGATTTGATTGACTTGAGATTAAATTCTGATCCGAGCCTGTTTTTTATTCTAGACTTTTCAATTCATGCTCGATATATCCAAATTTGAACCTATTAACCTATATATATATTTTTTATTTTTTATTTTTAATTCTTCAATCTATTATTTTAATTACTTATGTAGAATCTTCATAAAAATGAAAAAATCACTTTTACCTAAAATAAAAACATAAACATGAAATTATATATTCATATCAAAATTAATGAAGATATCAAAGATATCCAAAATCATTTTTTCTATTGATTTTAGCAAGATTTGTTATTGATGTATATTAGTAAAATAAATTAACCTATCTAAAATTGGATAAGCTATTATAGTAGATATAAATATTAGTTACCATTGTTAAAATAAAATCATTGTTCCATTCAGAATTAATTACATGGCATATATAACATTTTTTATTCAACGTCACTATGTAGCGCAAATAAAAAATAGTAGCAGATAAGGGGAAAAATAATGAAGCTAATAACGACTTAATCATGCTACTTAATTAATTATATACCTTGTGTTGAAAACCTGGCAATGCACCCACCAATTCCGCCCCCTAGATTACCATACATTAAAAAACAAAATTAATTAATACTTTACCACAATTATAATCAACTTTTCTTTAAACAACAAACATGCCATGTTTAACAAAATTAAGACCTGTGAGAAGCCAAGGAGGCCATCAATGGGTCCGTACTTGACGCAACACTCCTCTATGTAAGCTAGTGTCTTTTCAAACTTGCCAAACTCTTGTTTCTCCTACAACAAATCACGGTTAATACATATTAGACTTCGATGTATCAACCATCGATGAAGGTCAAACCCCTGGATCATTCCTGGTTCCGCCACTGGATCCAATAAGCTTATGTACTAGGTTTAAATGGATTCATGGTCTAGTCCGATCTACTAGTAATGAAGAAAACGATACTTACTTTATCGAAGAAGACCCACTCGAAATAAGGAGGGTCAAAGATGCCTTCAACTTCGGATTTTCCCTGGGCGGGGAACGGAGCGTCTACACAAACGAAGTCGATGTGGTCGTGGACTTCCTTGGGCCATTTCGAGATCGGCCTTTGGAGGATGGCGCCACTCGTGCGGAATCCATGAAGGCAGAGCACTCGCAACTTTCGGGGTCCCATTGTCGTAGTTTTGGCTTCAACTTCAACTTGGTGCTCTTGGGTTTGCATTGTTCTGTTATGGATTGGAGCTTGCTTGATGGTTATGATGAGATTGAGTTGTTTTTATAGAGGCAAGAAGTTGGTCGTATGTGAAATGCGGGCGAGTATGAGGTCGCGATTGGAGTTAGACAAGATGCGATTAGATCGGGCTTATGATTATATGAATGCTAGTTTTATATTATTGGAAATGCGAAGACTTTGACTGGGGTTGGGTACAGATTGAATATAGGACTTTTTGGTACATGATTTAATTAAGTTGTGATCCAATTACAAAGGACAAAACGATTGAATTTACAGTAATTGCATGTACGTAGACAAAGACTGCCATGGAGCTTTCAACATTGTATGGCCGCAATCAATGAACAAGAGTTTCTTTATTAATAAACTAGAGCTTAATACATACCCTAATACTTGAAAATGTTATATTAAACCCCTATACTTATAGGAATTTGTTATTGAACCCCCCGGTCACTAATCATTAGTTATGTGAAACAATCGAACATTGACTTGCTCTCGTAATTGATGACTAATTGTTATATTATCCAATTTTATATCACATATGACTTCATTAGCTATATTAACCACATATTAACATAACGTATCAAGTTATACGGTGGTTTATTTTATGTATTTTTTTTTTGAGAGCATGTTTATTTTATGTATTAAGTCTATCTTGTTGTCATAATTGTGACTAACAAAGTCTTATGCGGCTTAAAATTGGATAACGTGACGATTACTCATGAATTACGGAAGCCAAGTCAGCGTGTGTTTGTTTCATGTAACGAAAGATCAGTGATGAGGGGTTCAATAGACCAAATTTATCTGAGTAGAGGGGTCTACTAGAACATTTTTAAGTAAAGGGGTCTATTTACAAAAAAAGGTACGAGTAAGGGGTCTGTTTATCTATGTTAGTCAATTTGATTGATTAAAAATATTAAATATTTTAATTATGATTAAACTTGAATGGTTTAGAGCACTAAGTATACAATTATGATTATGTTTTACGGTTTAACTACAAATCGATAGGTATAAATTTTAATAAAACTTATATGAAAAGATAAAGAAGTACAAATGGGCTTAGTGTATAGATTTTTCCAATACATGTGTCAAACTATCAACATTGCACAACGTCGTAATATTGATTGTTTGGTATTGTTTTGATTGTTTTTATACAGTTGTATGTCAAATAGTTTCATTAGCCTTTTTATATTCGAATAATATATTGTCTTGTTTATATAATTAGAATACTATTATTATCATATTTTTGTACTATTAGGATTATAAATTAGTGAACATAAAAAATTATATCCCTAATTTATAAGTTTTTGTTATGATAGTGACATTGGTTATCCAAAAACTAAATTAACAAAGAATTTTTTAAATGAATCATTTTTTATGATACAACATTTTTTAACTAAAACAATTGAAATCTCAATCGGCAGTGGCACTATGAAATTGTTGCATAAAATGAAAAACTTATGATGCAAATAGATATAATAGAATTCAATAATACACATCTATACTATATATTAAAGCCGGAGAATTTCGAGCCTCCACGTTAATTCTGGCCCCACTTTAGTAACAATTGTATATGTTTTATTTTTCTTAATTATCTAATCTTTAACTTTATCTTTTTTCTTACCCATCAAATATCTATCTTTAAAGGCATATTATTTATCTTTAAATTTTCTTTAATTATCTAACCTTTAATTTTATCTTTTTTCTTACTCATTTAATATCTATCTTTAAAACAATATTATCTATTTTTAAAATTTTCTTCTATAAAAGATACATATTAATTAACTTAAATTTTCAATTCCCATTTTAATCTATGTATATATAAGAATTAATATATATAGTATAGATTATAGTAGATACACAAATTAACGAAAAAAATGATCATTACCCGTAAATGGTACGGGTCTTCAACTAGTTCTAAACTAATAATAAGGGAATGATAGATAATAAAATAAGCAAAGAAAATCTTACATTCAATAATAGATTAATTTAATAAGATAATATACATAAAAATCAATTCAAGATTTATGATGATGAAAAAAAAATCTATATATAGATAGAGATAGAAGAAACACTATCTCAGAAACCTACTAAAACCTCCACCTCCTAGAAAACCTTATTGTGCCGAACACCTATTTGAGTAGGTTTTAAATAATATAAACCTTCAAAAACCTCCAAAAACCCATACCGAACAGGGCCTAAAACCAAGATTTATTCATTGTAGACAACCTTCCGTGAGAAGATAATTAGTTCAATTTTCTGTGTATGACTTTACATGATTCTTCGATACAATTATTTCAAGATCAATGTGTATATTATAAGTTTGGATATAACTTTAGTATTTTTTTAGTAGAACATCCAAATTAATCATATTTAAATGATAAAAAATAAAAAATTTAATAAATAATGTATAAATTTAAAGAAACGAACAACGCATACTAGTATAACTTATGAAATTAATCACTAACCTATGAAATAAATTACTGTACATGAGTAGTGTCACCGCACTTTTTATTTCACGCATATTTTTACAGTGATTTTCGTGGTCGAAAATTTTAAAAAGTGACTTTTTACTTCACTGTAAAACCTACTCTCCTCCGTCTGCCATGGCGCCCGTACAATGGAGCGATCTCCCCGGCGATGAACACTACGCTCTCTGCCAGAGCTCGCTCTACCACCTCTCGCTTCCAGAGCACGCCGGCGATCCCTCCGATGGCTGGCTGCTCTCTCTATACAGCCCTCTTCTTGAATGGAAGCAGAACCATTTTGTGGTGCACAAGTCCTGCTTGTGCATCGTGGCAAAGAGCAATGAAAGAGATCCCGTGGCATGGTGGCATAGCGACTCTGAGGAGGCATTTGCTGTTGGACGTCCGGTGAGGGTGAAGATTCTGACGATGTCCAATGGTTTTTTGACCCACGTTAAAGGATTGAAACATGACGAATTCTTAGTCTCAACCGATGATCTGTCTGTTGGGCTATCGACCAAGGATTTTGGAGGTTGTAAGGGAAACTGCGTCTATATGGCACATAGGCATTACACTCGCCCTTATGCGGGTATTTTTAGTGACCATGATGTTGTCTTTGATTTCGATACACTTGCAACTACAAGTCTAACGGCAGAAACTGCCCGTGATCGTGCTAAAAT
This sequence comes from Polygonum aviculare, assembly GCA_934048045.1. Classification (NCBI taxonomy): domain Eukaryota; kingdom Viridiplantae; phylum Streptophyta; class Magnoliopsida; order Caryophyllales; family Polygonaceae; genus Polygonum; species Polygonum aviculare. The sequence goes on along the minus strand of OW204028.1, from coordinate 30,261,739 downwards.
ATACTGGCCTCCTCCTGATTGGCTTCATCACAAATCAATTCAAGATCCTCCTCCCTGTTCATGAATGAATCAATGATGCAAGAATTGTCTCTTCTTTTGTAAGAGGTTCTTTTCCAATGTTATCTCTTTGCTTACCGTTCATGTATCAACCTTGGCTTAAGAAGATATGGACTTCGTGTGTCAAGTATGTTTTGCTGGTATGGGCTTCGTGTGTCAAGTATGTTGTTAGCTTCAGGATGCTCTGTACTTGATGTTTACCCTGATGATTGCAGTTCTCTTATGCTTTGCTTCTAATCGTTATCCACGTGCTTATGGTGCATTTGACATATGGTTCTTGGGAGAAGTCTTATTCTTTGATATGATTTATGTTTACATATACATTGATCTTTGACTTTGACTGTGCTCTTCTCCCATTGTCTTAGCTTCTAAGTAAAATTCGTTTCTTGGCTTTGAATCAGAATACCATTTATACATAACACTGAGTTTTTTTTTTGATGGATACATAACACTGAGTTGAATACAGTACATTGTAGTGGTTTCAAAAAAGCATCGAATGCTCATTCATAGGATGTGTAAGATCTAACAAATATGAGAGTCTCATCTGATGTGCGCAGCTCGTCCTTTTGGACTTATCAGGTTTAATAATTCCCTTTGTATTGTTTATGAAAAGTTTACAGGTGTGTCCTCCGGGTTTAATAATTCCCTTCATGTTTATGTGATCACGCATGGCTTTAATGGGTGGTTTAATAATTCCCTTCATATTATATATATGGCATGTTGCTATATAATATGAGTCCAGCAATACTTTTTGATTCTGTCTCCCCCATATTCTTGATTCAGAACCCTGCATTACCCACTCTATACACAGCTTACTACTCTGTAGCTGTTTTCCGTGTATGCCTTCTATCCCATATTTTTCATTCCAAAAAGACAGCAATTTGTTCCCATCTCAAGCCCCTAACTTGGGGCATATACTTGCATTAGGATTAGCCATGGAACCTGCAAATGTCAAACATGAGCACCTACAAAACCCAGAAAACTGAAACCTTCAAAGACGACATCTAAGCATAGATTATGCATCTCAACTTGCATAGATCTGTGAAACAAGGTTGCTTGGAAGCTGCGTCTTCCTCCAACGGAGGCGGGACTTGGCCATAGATCATCTCACAACTCATGTCTTCAAAATCTATACACCAAAACACCAAGATTCTTAGAAAGGTTTCACCTTCATTGGATCAACCAGACTACAAATGAAAGAAAGACACTTTGTATCTATATATACTTGGATTCATGGTGAGTGGGAGGCCGAATTCTCTTGTGAAGAAGTCTTGCGTTGGGATCTTGCACACACACATTCCTGTGCACCCGCTGTTCTCCAAGTACCTAAACAACGCGAAAAAAGGATGTTAGGAGCCTTTTTGTGTACTTGGCAGTGCCTGAAATGGTGTGATTTATAAGAACTGACCATATTACACATAGATCAAATGGAAACATAGAACATGTTATATAAATGAAGGGCTTTTTTTTTATAAGGAAAGGATTAGGGTCGTAACTAGGGGTGTCCAAACCCGGTTAACCGTAGTTTCGGTTAACCGGACTTCGGTTAACCATAGTTTTGGTTAACTAAAATCACAAACCTAAACCGAACCGTTAATTTCGGTTAACCGATTTTTCGGTTCGGGTTTATCGGTTAACCAATAGCCATTTATGTGATTTAGATTATCATAATATACATGAAAGATCAATAATATTATCGAATATGATTAAACAATATAATCTAATCAGATTAGATCTTCAAAAATATACTAATTTTATATGCCTTGATAGTTATGATAACCAAATGATACTTGTAACTATTATTGTATGTATTTCATTCGAACAACGCATTTTATAAATAATTTAGAGGGCTCATGTAGACACATACAATGACATATTTGACAAGTAAATAATTGAAATTACAAACCACAATAAAACTATGCAAACAAGAGAACTCAAAAATGCTGAATAAAACAACATCATCATTTGAAAAATTAATCGTTTTAAGTAAATCAAACTTATATATTAATATAATAATAATTATTATTATTTTTCGGTTTTTCGGTTAACCGATATTGCAAAAATCATAAACCGAAACCGAACCGAACCGAAAACCGTGAATATTCTCGGTTTGGTTAACCAAACCAAAAGTTTAAATAATGTCGGTTCGGTTAACCAAAAAATATGCCGGTTTTTCGGTTTATTGGTTCGGTTTTTCGGTTTCGGTTTTTTATGGACACCCCTAGTCGTAACCAGCTCTAAAGGAAATAGGGCAAAGCACCGCCCTAGAGTCTCGAACCCGAGACCTCATGTACTACCGTGAGTGCTCAACTAGTGAGCTGATGCGCCAAGAGCTTATATAAATGAAGGTTGTCAAAAGCTTGTTTTATCCTACATCACTAATTATGCTATAATAAAATTTTATTTTTGACTAATATAGCCAAATTAAGAGAAATCTATTACTATGTACTAATGTGGAATCCAATTCTTCCTTCATAAGTTCATATTGCGCCACATCACCCCTTCTTAAAAATATATCTTAATAAGTCTTAGTTTTATAATATATAATCTTGATATTACACTTATTTAATTAAAAGTGTAGATATTAAATTCGAGTTTTCAAAATATAATTTAAAATTGAAAACTTATTTTGTATAAATAACTTTTTTTTACATTTGATATTAAATCAATATATCACTTATCTTATTTAACATATTTTATTTATTTCAATAGATAAATTTTCTTTTAGGCATTAGAATAATATTGGGCCCATTTTTTATTTGAAAATTTTTATGTTATATTTTAACATCATTTTATTAAATAAAAACTATATCTCATATTAATATATTATAGTAATAATAAAAATATTAGATTATAAAAATAAAAATCAATTAAAAGATATTATGTTATATCATATTGATTTTTAAGTTATATAGACTTATGCTAATCAGGATAATGATGTATATTGATCAACATAGGCAAAATTTATAGGATGAAAAGTAAATTTCATTTCCTAAATTGGTTATTAATTAAAATATGGTTTTATATTTTATAACTGATTCACATCATTGTGATAATATAAATCTCAAAAAGAATCTATTTTTTCTTTAGAAAAAATTAAAATTTTCATACCAAATAATGTTTAAGTTTTCATTATTCGATTTCACTTATTAATATCCTACTTACAATAAAAATAATTTTAAAATACGAAATACAAGTCATGTACGATTATCATCATAGACATAGTCGTACATGATGCACAACGGGATATTGTGAGGAAAGATAATATTCAGACTTATACACAACGCCACAATAACTTTTTAGAGCATTCCCAACGGAGGCTCAACAAAGAAGATCAAGATGAGATCATGGAAAAGCATATTGATTTGCACTTGGGTCGAGGTGGCTAAAGACCCAGAAATGACCCTAGGAGAGAGAAAATCCAAGTTGCAAAAAAAGGGATCAAAAAATTAAGGCCGCATTTCTTCCCTACAAAACGACCTGTTTCGCCATATTGGAGGCAAAACGCACCGTTTTTCCGGGTGGAAATACCAAAAAAAATAGCAGTTAGCGCCATGCAGCGAGCGTTTATTGTCTCTAACCACGTACCACGTATCCAACGATTAGGATTAACTTATGGCCATTAGAAATTAAACTAATAAAAATCTCAATTTGGGCACAATTTAAATAACAAAAAACAATTATACCAAAAATCATAATTTTTATTTTATCTATTTACACAGTCCAATATTGCATATATTTAAATCCTGTTAAAGTTAAGTTCATTTTTTTAGCTTATTTTAAGTTATATAAACACATATTTGTACCTTCTTTACGTTACTCATTTTTTAAATTCAAAAGTTACATCAAAATTCATTATTTTCTTTCATATATCTATAGATATTACTTTTATATTTTTTTTCTTCATTGTTGAAAGAATTATGAATTCTTGACTTGTTTTAACTACAAATAACCACTATAATTATACTGCTTTTGATATTACATGTACCCAATATTGATTTATCCATGGTGTTTTTAGTGACTCATTGTTTGAAATATACCTAGTTTTTATGTACCCGGTTTTGTACTACATATGGTTTTGATGTACCCATATTTTTTTGTGATTCGCTTTTCATTTTCGTTTCTCAATAGTAGTTTATTAATGTACTTTGTTTCATGTGTTTTTTTTTGTCGATTTGTATGTTAGATTAAGGAATGGAATCAGTTTGTCTCTTTTGTTTTTTTATTAATATTTGCTTAATTATAATTGCATTTAATTAGCATTAATGTAAGTTAAAATAATAAATTTTGATCGAAAAATAGAATAATCATTTTAGTTTGAAACGAGAATTTTCAGAATTTTTTAAATATTAACAATTTTATTAAATGGGTAAGAGTGGATCTTTTGTATTTCATAGGTTGGGTTTTTGCATTCAAAAAGGTGTAGGAACTCAACTTGTTTCTAGGCTCCCATCTAGCTTCATGTAATTACATTATCAAAATAATACCACTTTATACCGTTCAATGGTAATGTATTAAAACTAGTAAATAAGTATTTTTAATAAGATAAGTTTATTACTTATGATATATACAATAAAAATTGAGGGTATATATTTAATTGTAATTGGAGAAATTTATAAGTATTGAGAAATGGAAAAAGTAAAAAAATATGAGATCGTGGGGCTCATAGTTTGGATGAAAAAATAAATAGAAGATCACAAATGAGATATATGGAGGAATAATAGTAAAATAATGGGGTTTTGAGGCTCGTGGTTCATAATGGCCTTACAACATTGTTAAGGCTTATTTGAATCATAATTATATACTAAAGCGGAGGTTCAAAATAATAATTATCACAACATGTGTTAACTCCTCATTGGATAACATCACCTATCTTCAATAAAACAATGTTATTTGTTGAAATTTCATTGGTGACCCCACATGAGAAATTTTCTTATCTATTGATTTCAAATTTAGTTTTTTTTTCCAAATAAAAAAATAACCTTAAAATTTTATATATAATTTTTCTATAAATCTTCTTTTCTACTAATTTCCATTTTAGTTTTTTTTACTAAAATATTTAAATTTGAAGTTTTATACATATATATATATATTCTAGAATGATCCTTGAACAAAATCTTAATTTCAATTCAATGCCTCTTATTAGCCACAATTAGATTATTTTAATAAAAAATAAGAATTTCCAACAAATCCAATCACACAACCATTTTATCAAATCAATTTCATTTCTTGATACTTAATTGACTTTTTTTTTGTTGAAATTTTTATTGTTGATTATCCGTATAAATAAATTCTATATATACTTATGCTTTTGATTTGATTTATTTCCCAAAATAATTTATAAAATAAAGAAACTTATTGATAAAAACAAGTATTCATTCCTTATATGACAAAATTATAATACTACAAATCTTTTTGTTCGATGAAAAGAATGTATCATCAAAATTATCCCAAAAGAAGCATATTATATAAAATAATACAAGATGTTATATCAAACTATTCTTTTGAATAACATAAAATTTAGGTAAGTTTTTAGTAAAATCAAATCATCCCTTCAAGGTACGGGGACTGATACTAGTTAAATACTAAGTTTGACATATAAGCTCAACAATTGGGCTTAAATTTTGGGTGATTTTTAAGCCCGAGCTTAATTAAGGGGCAGCGCTCAATCAACGTCACGCGGTGTGTCCAGACGGCCAAGATTAATCCCTTTCCGATCCATTTTTCTAATGGCTTAAAACATACGTGGCCTCCTGAACTTGCACACATTAGTCATTTTAACACCTCAATTCATCGGGTATTCACTTTGACACCTGAACTCGACGTTTTGTGACCGATTGGACACCTGAACGCTGACATTGCAAAAAAAATTGTCACGAAAATACCACCTTGCATGCCATGTCATTATTTACATATATAAAAAATCAATATCAATCAAAAATAAAAATAAAAACAAAACCCCCCAATTAACCCATCCCTCCTTCCTCCCGTTCGGCCGCCATCAAGATGGAAAACCCTAACTGGTCCATCGCCGAGATCGACACCCCCTCTGCCGACGAGTTCCTGATCGAGGCCACCGGCACCATCAAGAGGAACAAGACCAAGACACGTGGCAAAAACGCCCGACAACTGACCTGGGTCCTCCTCCTGAAGGCCCATTGGGCCGCCGGCTGCCCTCTCCTCCCTCGCCTCCGCCGCCCTCGGCCTCGCCGCCGCCGTCCGCCGCCGCCTCAAGGCCGCCCGGACCGACATAGACTCCCCCAAACAACCCAATCCTGGCTTCCACTCCTTCATCAAGGCCATCTTAGCCCTCGCCCTTCTTCTGCTCTTCATCGAGCTCGTGGCCTACTCTAGAGGGTGGCATTTCAGCGCCCCCGATTTGCACCTCCAGAGCATCCTTGCCTCCCAATTCGCAGCCCGGGATGTGTTTGATTGGGTCTACGCCAAGTGGGTTTTGGTTCGCGTGGAGTATCTCGCTCCTCCGCTCCAATTTCTGGCTAACTTTTGTGTAATGCTGTTCCTAGTCCAGAGTCTGGATAGGTTTATCCAGTGTCTGGGCTCTGCCTGGATCCGGCTCCGGCGGATCAAGCCGCTTCCTATGGTGTCTAAAGATCTTGAATCAGGTGACGACAAGGGTTTACTTCCCCATGGTGCTCGTTCAGATCCCAATCTGGGTCCGGCGAGGTCGAGAGAGAGAGTCAGGGCCGTCGTCGGGGTCGGGGTAGTGTCGGGAAGGGCTGGCGAATACGTGTGAGCCCAGATCTGGGAAACCGAGGGACTAGCGGAGCGAGTCGTGGTGGTGGCGTGAGGTGTCTCTGTGGGTGTGGCCGTCGTCGGATAGGGCCGGCGCTCGGGGGACTCCTCTGCAACTCCGATTAGAAGAAGAGGGAAGCGAGAGAGATCGGGGAGGTAGAGGAGAGAGAGAGGTGTTCGTGAGAAAGAGAAGACGGCCGGCGTGGTGGTTGCGCGGGGCCGCCGTCGGGTGACCGAGGAACGGGAGTGAAAGGCCCGATCTGGCGGTCTGCAAGGTTGAAGAAATGGGCGATTTTATTTCCTTTTTCTTTTTTTTGGTTGAATTTTCTTTGTTTCTTTTTTAATTTGTTATTTTATTGATTTTTTATATATGTAAATAATGACGTGGCTTGCAAGGTGGCATTCTCGTGGCAATTGTTTTTGCCATGTCAGCGTTCAGGTGTCCAATCGGTCACAAAACGTCGAGTTCAGGTGTCAAAGTGAATACCCGATGAATTGAGGTGTTAAAATGACTAATGTGTGCAAGTTCAGGGGGCCACGTATGTTTTAGGCCTTTTTCTAATATGAAAAAAAGTTGGCCCAATGAAAACAAAAAAAACCACAATTCTAGTTACATTTTTATTTATCCATATTGACACCCATATTGAGTATAAAAAATAATTGATTTACGATTCAAGTTTAGCATTGTGTATAGCTTATTACTACCTGAAGACCCGTACCATGTACGGGTAATGATCATTTTTTTCGTTAATTTGTGTATCTACTATAATCTATACTATATATTAATTCTTATATATAAATAGATTAAAATGGGAATTGAAAAGTTAAGTTAATTAATATGTATCTTTTATAGAAGGAAATTTTAAAGATAGATATTAGATGAGTAAGAAAAAAGATAAAATTAAAGGTTAGATAATTAAAGAAATTTTAAAGATAAATAATATGCCTTTAAAGATAGATATTTGATGGATAAGAAAAAAGATAAAGTTAAAGTTTAGATAATTAGGAAAAATAAAATATATAAAATTGTTAATCAAGTGGGGCCAGAATTAACGTGGAGGCTCGAAATTCTCCGGGTTTAATATATAGTATAGATTTGATTTAAATAATTTTGTTATTTTTTGGTCTATGGTAAATAATTTGAAAAGGATATTACATGATAAATAAGATATAGAAAATTAAATTATTTATGTGTCTATAAATAAGATCTAAGTATAGTAATATATCATTATATCAAACTATTTAATATAATTAAACATTAATAAATAGAAAAAAAAAATTTGGTACCCTTGTATTTTTGACAATTCAGTTTAGTGGCCTAAATATTTTTTTTGAAATTTCACATGGTAAACCCAAGTTTTACCCTTATTCATAAGTTGTACTAAAGTTTGTCAAATTTCATATGGTAACCTTGAGGTTTATATAATAACCCTACTTTATGTACAAAATTTATCACATGTCTAAAAAAGTCATAATAATTTTAACTATCAAAGTTGTGAAAAAATAAATTAAAAACAAAAAAACCTCTCAATTTTTCTACACTTGTAATATTAAATAATTTATTTCTATTAATCCTCAAATTTAAACTTTGATTGAAAATTTTGATAATATAAGTAATTCAAAATTTCTATTGTTTTAGTTAAGGAAATGTTTGTACAAATAACTTAAAATGTAAATATTTTAGCATTTTGATATTTTACATTATTTCCTTTATGAGGTAAAGTTGTTTTGGTAATGTAAATAATTTAAAATTTTCATTGGTCAATGTCATCAATGGAAATTCAAGAAAAAATGTCATGCATTTATTTAATTTAATCATTTTTTATTTAAAAATATATAAAGTAGAAAGGTTGTTTATAAAAAGAAGCTTAAAAGGTTTTAAGATTTTTATAATGTAGTCGTATTTATTGCCTTAAAATTTTATGCTATAATTGAATAAAAATATTTAATTTTATCAACTATTGCTATAGTTTAAAATTATCTATCAATATATTAAAAATTAATATGAAATATAACTCATCTATTTGAGTCGATACCTATTTTGAGTTTTGCATTCATGACCACTTGACCATTGAACATTGAAAATTCTTAGTTATTTACATTATAAATTTTTTCTTTGTCATAAAAGAAATAATGTAAATTATCAAAATTTTGAAAATTTGAAAATTATTTACAATTGGAGACTTAATTAATGTAATGAAACTTTTAGGTTTTAAACTGTTTATATCATCAATATTTTCAGTTTTAAAAGTAACTATTTCATCATTTTTATTGATTACTTTATATGAGAATAATATGAAATTATGAATAGGATTGGTTAAAGCAAAACAAAATTATTTTATTATAATATTTAATGTTAGTATTGTATATATTTATACGTGAAGAATCATCAAACCCTTTTTAATTTAATTTTATTTTCATTTTAATTTCACAAATCTGAGGATTAATGCAAAATTTAACCTTTTGGGCATATGACAAATTTTGTATATATATTAGGGTTATTACGTGAATTTTGTATAAATCTCAAGATTACCACGTGAAATATGTCAAACTTTTGTATACTTCATAAATAAGGTTAAACCTCAGGGTTACCATGTGAAATTTCTGATTTTTTTTCCCTTCTGGTACACTTGTGGTTTATACATTTTCCTTTTTGTAACTAAAACTCTATTTAAATCCATTTTTTATTCAAAAAAAATACTAATTTCGTTTAAATAAGTATTATTTTAGAAAATTAGAAACAAAAATAATACAAACTTAGGCAAAAAAAATTGTTCAAAAATAAAAAGTTTGACCAACCATTATAAAAAATTAAGTGGAATAAGGCTAATACCAACATTGAAAGGGGTTTGGTATGGGGAGTGAATATTCAGCCATTGGAGCTTAAAAAAAAAAAAAAAAGGAGCCGCCGATGAGACTAGGTTTTGTGATGATGATATTGTCGGGAGAAGGCTGATACATCATAAGCGTTGCTTAAATATAAGAATAAGATTAACTACAACAAGTATAAGAATACTTGCAATACAAGAAAGATCTTTAATAAGTAATAACTAACCTAAACAAGATAGGAAAGATCAAAATATTGTTAAGTACGGAGTATATATACTTCCTCCGTTTCAAAATACATGACCGTTTCTCCGTCTGCCATGGCGCCCGATCAGTGGAGCGATCTCCCCGGCGATATCTTGTTCAGCATACTCAAACTGCTAAACTCCGAGATCGACCTTCTCCGTCTGCGTTCCGTGTGCTCTTCTTGGCGGTCTTCTCTCCCGACTCGTACGAATCCCTATTCCTTCCCTATGAAGTTGCCTTCACTTTCCTCCGTTTCAAGATCCATAATTACTGATCAGCGTAGCACCAAAAGGCACGTACTTCTCCGCCAGAGCTCGCTCTATCGCCTCTCGCTTCCAGACCACCACGCCGGCGATCCCTCCGACGGCTGGCTGCTTAGGGTTTCGGAGGTAAGACCTAACAACAGTAACACCTTCTCTCTCCTGAACCCGTTTTTTCCCGGAAGGATCGAATGCCCTCCGGGCTTGAATCTTCTCGATTTCCAGATTTCTGAAATCTGCAAGTGCTATAGGCTTTCCCGCGCTAGGCCGATTGCTGCTGTAAAGAAGGTCCTTGTGTTGTCCGATTTTCTGCCCGATTGTGATTTTGCTGCCTTGGCTTTGGATCTGGAGAGCAGCATCGTCAGCTGCCTGAGCTACTGGAAGTTTGGGGATGAGTATTGGACTCCTGTTGATACCAAAGGCTATTGGTTTGACGATGTCATCTTCTTTGATGGGAAATGCTATGCTATTGGATGGCAAGGGCAGCATTTTTCTTTTGATTCTGAGTTCAATATGACCTTGCTCTCGCGATCGCCCCATCTTCTTCGGAGGCTTAACCATCTTGTGGTGTACAAATCCTACCTGTACATCGCGGCAAAGATCAATCTTAATGGGTATGACGTCGAGGACGAGGATGGACTTCCCAAGATTGTCAGGATGTCCAATGGGGGTTTGACCTACTTGAGAGGATTGAAAGATGACGACTCATATTATTGAGAGTAATGCTGTCTTTGATTTCGATACACCTCCAACTACAACTCTAACGGAAGAACAAGTTGCCCGTGTTCGTGCTAAAATATACTGGCCTCCTCCTGATTGGGTTTATCACAATTCAATTCAAGATCCTCCTCCAATTCATGAATGATGCAAGAATTTGTCTCTTCTTTTGTAACTTTCTTTTCCAATGTTATCTCTTTTGCTTACCGATCATGGGCTTGGTGTGTGTTCTGGGCGAATTAACCACGTAAACGTGTTACTTCGCTATAATGAGGGAATCCTAGTCACAAAGTCGTCACGACGTGTTAGAATCGTTGAACAGAAAATAATAATAGAAATTATATGTAAAGAAAAGAGAAGAATGACGAGAATTGTAATGTGATTTGTATTGATCTTCTTGGACGTTGGTTTTGGATACAATGGACAGAGATCCGAGCACACTTGATTTCTAGAAACAAAGAAATTGCGATCGAGAAAATAAGGCAAGAATAATGATTTTTGGTAAGCTTAGAGTGATTGAGAATGCAGAGTCTTGTCTCCCCCTCTTGGTGTTTTTCCTTCCTTTTATAATGAAGATTTCCTTCTCTAATTGAGCCGTTGGCAGGCGTTACATGAGATCCCGGAAATCTCGCACTTGAAGTTACAATTCGGTGCTTGAAAATCGCCGTCTTGCTACAGTCCGCCTTCTTCATTAATGTTGAGCGAGATTATCGGAATTCTTGACTGGCGTGGGTGACGAATTGATGATGGGCCTTTTCTTCGTTGGGCCACGGGCTTGAATTTCTGAAGGCCCAACAATACCCCCTCAAAAAAGCCCGGGGAAACCGTCCCGCTAGCGGTTTTACTAGGGTTTTTTGAATTTCAAAAGGTGTTTTTGGGAAGTTGTAGCGGTTGATGGCGTCGTGTCCCATCAATCTCTATTTAAGAGGTGTGATGATGGTTTTGCAGTTTTCAACTGTTCCGCTTTTCTTCAAGGTAAGATCTTTCTCCCTCTGTTTTCTGTCTTCTTCAATGGCGTCTCCCTGCAAGAATACCGCTTCGCCTCCTTGCCTTTCCCCTTCAAACATCCTAACCAGCGCTTTCCAGAGGGATTCTTCCTCCGAAACCCCATGGGAGTTTGCTGCTTCCGTGGGTTTCCCTCCAAGCGCGGAAATTTTCTTGCCCCCTGCCGGCGTTTTCGCTGATTTTTTCGCCAATGGTTGGGTATGTTTTCACGAATATCCCTTTCGTATCGGTCACCGCTTTCCACTTTCTCCCCTTGTGACTGACTTCTTAACTAAACTTGATGTCTCGCCGGGGCAACTGCTTCCTCAAGTCTGGAGACTCTTACTCTCCGTTGAGCGACTATGCTCTACGCGAGGCATCGCCTTTCAAAGCGAGGATTTATTCGCGAATTACCGTATTTCCAAAGGTGGTCCAGGACGGATCACACTTAAAACTCTTCGCACGAAATCCGATTTTGTTTTTAACATCTCCAAATCCGACCGTGGTTGGGCGGATAAATTCTTTTTTGTGAAGATCTCGTCGCTTGGTGGTGGTTCGTCCTTCTTGCGGAGTCGTTGGAGGCCTATAGGTAGTGTTTTACCCTTTCGTTGTTTTTGACTAGCCAAATGTTGACGCGTCGATTGACTCTTTTTGCAGAAGAAATTGCTTCGCTTTTACCACGCAAAGGTTCCGTGGTGATCGTTACTCAGATTGAAGCCCTTTCTGGCTGAGGATAGGTCATACCCTACTCTCGGACCTTCGTCATCAACAGAATCTGACGAAATCGAAATGTCAAGTAATTGTTTCTGTATTTGCATGTTTCTTTCTTTTTGTATTTTCATATCTGCGTGTTTGTATAACGCGTTTATGTCCTTATGTCGTAGGTTCCAGAGCTACGCGTTCCACGGCTTCACTTACCACTACTGAGCGCTTGGAAGCGCGAAAGAAGAGAAAGGCCGAAACCGCTTCTAGTGCGGATACTGAAACCGCTATCTCGCTCCCCCCTAAGGTCCCAGAAACCAAGAAATCTGCTTCGTTCAAGAAGGATTTGGGCGTTAAGATGACCGACCTAACTAAAACCATGATGTCGCCGGATATGGATCCCGTCAAATGCCTCCACTCCTTGGCCCCTCTAAAAGTTGATTGCTTCTCCGGGCGTCCGCACCCCCAGCCTTCTTATTCCGAGTTGTTCGGTGAAATCGTCGCCGCTCAATGGCAGGTATAAATTGGATACAAACTTTCGCACGTTACCTGATTCTCTCTTATTTTGAATTGTAACGCGTTGATGTTCCTTCGCAGGGCCTTCAAGTTTCTTTTGCCGCCTTTGACAAGTTCAAAGACTTACCCGACCAGCTGTCTACCTGCAATATGAATCTACTAAACGAGAAGAACAAGTCTTCTTTATTGATTGGGGAGAAGGCGTCACTGGAATCAAGGGTCGCCGAGTTGCAGGAGGAGTTGAAGATGGCTAAGAAAGAGTCTCAAGTTTACCAGGAGAAACTCGATAACGAACAGAAGAAGTCCGCCGCCTTGGCGAGCGAGATAGAGGAATCTGCTGACTTCTACTCCTTTAAGGCTCGAATGGAAACAATGGAGGAGCACTTCGCTGGGAAGTCTGCTGGTTGGGACGTCGCTAAGGAAAAAGCAGACTTTATAGCGATGTTCCCTGACGCGGCCAAGGCGCTGAAGAATCCATCTCCGATGGATGATATTCTGAAGGTGGCGCAAGAAGTGGCGCAAGTGGAAGCATCGGAGAAGGACTCCCTGAAGGCTCCTGAAGTTTAATCTTTGTTTATGTTTTTAAAGACTTCTTATTCTACCCCCAGTGTGTTGGGGCTTTTGAACTTGTCTTACCCCTTACGTATTTGGGGTTGGTTTGTAAAACTTTGCATGTTTTGGCCGCTAGTTTAGGGCCTCTTGATCGCTTGCCCTTTGCCTTTCGGGGCCTGTTTAATTATTATTATCATGCATGCTTGTTTTTGCTTTGTCTGCGTTTGTTTTGCAGGTTTGAAGTCAAGCTGGAGGCGTAAGAGCCTGGTGGAAGATTTAGCTTAGTGTAGAGATCTCAGTGTAATTTATATAGCGCTAAGTGTGTAAGATGCAACTTATGAGGGCGAAGATGTAAAAGAAAGTCGTAACTTGTATTAATGATGATCAATTGTACAAGTAAAATGAATAAAGAAAGTCGTACCTTGCTCAAAAATGATAAAGCTTCAAGTTCATCGCGTTCCAGCTTCTGGGCACCGTTTTGCCATCATGCGACTCTAGCTCGTATGCACCTTGCCCTACGATTTTAGTGATCTGGTAGGGGCCTTCCCAATTTGCTCCAAGTTTGCCTGCATTTAGTTCCTGAGTGTTTTGAAAGACTTTTCTCAACACCCAATCCCCGACTTGGAATGCTCTAGAATTAACTCGTTTGTTGTAACTCCGTGCTACCCCCTGCTTGTATGCTGCTAATCGAATCGAGGCTTCGTCTCGTAACTCGTCCACCGTGTCGAGATGGTGTAACAAGTTAGAGATGTTGGATTCTTCTGTAGTTAGACCATATCGAGCAGTGGGCAAAGATACCTCAACTGGTAACACAGCCTCGCACCCGTAGACTAAGGAGAAAGGCGTGTGCCCAGTTGCGGTCTTAGGTGTAGTGCGATCTGACCATAATATAAGTGGTAACTCGTCTGCCCACTTTCCCTTTGCATCTTTAAGTCGCTTCTTGAGATTGTTAAGAATAACCTTGTTACTTGCTTCCGCCTGACCATTAGCTTGTGGGTAGCGAGGCGTAGACATAACAAGTTGAATGTTGTATTGCTGGCAAAAGGCTTTGGTCTTGTCGCTGATGAATTGGGAGCCGTTGTCGCATACTATAGTGGATGGTATCCCAAACCTGCTTAAGATGTTTCTGCGGATAAACGAGATAACTTGAGTGTCCTTGACCTCCTTGAAGGCTTCGGCCTCGATCCACTTAGAGAAATAATCTGTCATGGCAAGTAGATAAACGCGCTGCCCTGAAGCTGGTGGGAGTTTCCCAACGATGTCCATCCCCCACTTCATGAATGGCCATGGTGAAGTAAGGGGATGAAGTAACTCTGAAGGTAAATGTGGAATTGGTCCATGATGCTGGCACGCGTCACACTTGCGAGCAAACTCCGCTGCATCTCTGTTCATGGTGGGCTAGTAGTATCCCATCCTGCTTGCTTTCTTTGCCAAGTTCCGACCCCCTGTGTGGTTGCCACACTCGCCGTCATGTATGTCTCGTAACACCACCTGTACTTCGTTTTCTTGTACGCATCGTGCGTATATCCCTGACGACATCCATTTTAACAAAATGTTATCTTTAACCGTAAATGTGGAAGCTTTTACCTTAAGTCGTTTGGCTTCCTCCTTGTCTTCTGGCAGGACACCTTGCTGCAACCATTCCAGGTAAGGCGTTACCCAGGACGGGTTACTGTCTAAGCTGCTTACTGCTAACACGTCAGCTTCCTTGACTATTGATGGTGCATCGAGGTATACGAAGGGAATCTTGGTGTACTCCCGTGGGTCTATGGCGGATCCAAGATTAGCTAAGGCGTCAGCTTATGTATTGGCATCCCGAGGAACCTGCTTGATCTCAAAATGCTTGAAATCTTTCACAATTTCGCGCACCTTTTCGAGGTATGCTTTCATCTTTGAATCCCTGGCAACATATGAATCTGTTACTTGGTTCACGATGAGTAACGAATCACATATTACCTCAATTTCCTGCACGTTAAGATCTCGGGCAACGAGTAAGCCTGCAATGAGCGCCTCGTATTCTGCTTCATTATTGGTAGCTTTGAACGTACATCGCACAGCCTGGGCTATCCTATCCCCCTGTGGTGACTTCAGAACTACCCCCAGACCGACACCAACTTGATTTGACGCGCCGTCGGTGTGCATCAGCCACTTGTTATTACTCGTTACGTTTAGCATTTCCTGTTCTTCTTCTTGTGAAGGGGTAGGGGTGAAGTCGACCACAAAATCTGCCAAGGCTTGCGATTTTATTGCTGTTCGAGGCTCATATGAGATGTCGTAGCCATTCAAATGAATTAGCCAACGCGTTAAGCGACCTGATAATTCTGGTTTGGACATGATACTCTTCATAGGATAGTTAGCTCTCACGATAATAGAATGACTTTCAAAGTATGGACGTAACTTAATGGAAGCCATTACCAAAGAAAGAACTAATTTTTCCGTAGGAGAATACCTGGTTTCCGCGTCTAGCAATGTTTTACTTACATAATAAACTGGTAACTGGTTTCCATCTTCTTCACGAATCAGAACGGCACTGACTGCAACTTCTGTAACGGCGAGGTAGACATACAATTTTTCCCCTCGCTGTGGTTTAGACAGTACCTGCGGACTTGATAAATACTGTTTTAACTCTTCGAATGCCTTCTCATGCTCTTCCTTCCACTCGAACGACTTATTCTTTTTTAAGATGTCGTAGAATAGCTTGTTTCGATCTGATGAGCGGGATATGAATCTGTTTAAGGCTGCTATTCTTCCTGTTAACTTCTGAACGTCTTTCACACATTTTGGTGATTCAAGTTCCATTATAGCTTTGACCTGTTCCGGGCTTGCCTCTATCCCCCTTTGGGTGACTATATACCCGAGGAATTTTCCTAAGGTGACGCCGAATGAGCACTTGGTTGGATTCAGCTTCATCTTGTACTCCCTCAAGATTTGAAAGGCGTCTCGTAGATGAGTGATGTGATCTTCCGCCTTTAACGACTTGACGAGCATGTCGTCGATGTAGACCTCCATTGTATCCCCCAGCTTTTCCTGAAACATCTTATTAACCAATCTCTGGTAAGTAGCACCTGCGTTTTTCAATCCGAATGGCATAACTTTATAACAATAAGTTCATTGATTAGTTACGAACGCCGTTTTTTCCTGATCCTCGGGATTCATCATTATTTGGTGATAGCCACTAAACGCATCCATAAAAGTTAACAACTCGTGTCCTGTCGTCGCGTCCACCATTGCATCGATATGAGTCAACGGGAACGAGTCTTTAGGACACGCTTTGTTTAAATCAGTAAAATCGACACAGACGCGCCACTTACCATTTTTCTTTTTGACCACTACCACGTTTGCTAACCACTCTGGGTATTTGACTTCTCTGATTTTTCCCGACCCAAGTAAAGATTTTACCTCATCGTTGATTACCTGATTTCGCTCAGGGGCGAACTTACGCCTTTTCTGTTTTACGGGCGGCATCTTTGGATTGACGTTCAGGGCATGAGTTATCACGCTTGGATCTATTCTAATCATATCTTCATTTCCCCAGGCGAAGCAATCTTTGTAAGACCGTAAAAACTCCACCAGCCCTTCTCGCAAAGTCGGCTCCAGATCTGCCCCGATCCAGACCTTTTTCGAAGGTTCGGATGGGTCGAGAGCTACGTCTTCTAGTTCGGGGGCTTCCGGCTTTACGTAGAAGGATGGAGTCTTACAGTCTTTTAATTGCTAATAGGAGATTTGCTTACTGGTTCCCGCCTTCGAGGAGGTGGAAGTTGTGGAAGTCGCTGCTCTCATCGTTACTGAGTAACATTCTCTTGCTAGTCTTTGCTCTTCTTGAATTTCTTGTATCCCCCAAGGAGATGGAAACTTCACGCATTGGTGATATGTCGACGGGATTGCTTTCATCCCGTGAATCCATGGCCTGCCCAAAATAACATTAAAGGGTGAGGGACAATCTAGCACTTGAAACTTTACTTGGTAGTTTACCCCCTGGGCGATAGTTGGAAGGGAGATTTCCCCGAGCGTGTTGCGCGATTCACCGCTGAATCCTACCAAAGTCGTGGACTTTTTGACTATGTCGTTAAGTCCGAGACCTAAGCTGTACAGCACATCCAACATAAGCAAGTTAGTGGAACTTCCATTATCAATCAAAACAGGTTTAACAAGGAAATTTGCAATTGTCAAAGAAATTATTAAACAATCATGATGAACTTCCTCTTCTTCGACGTCGTCGAAGGTGATAGGCATGACGGCGTGACTGGAACGCATGGGAGCTTTGGGATTTTCTCGTCTGGCTTCTCTTGCGATTCTTTTAGCCGCGGAATAGGTCACGCCACAAATGTCTGACCCCCCGGTAATAACGTTGATAACTCCTGCATGCTTGGGGGAGTCAGGTTTTCTGGCTCTTTCCTCATTCCGGGCCAGATGCTCTCTGCCGCGCTCGGAGATTAGTTCTTTGAGGTAGCCTTTTCTTAACAAGTCGACGACTTCCTTCCTTAGCGCGATGCACTCCTCTGTCGTGTGACCGTGATCGAAATGAAAATCGCACCACCTTGACTCATCTTTACGATGATGTGGTATGTCTTTCTTTCGTGGCCACTTGACAGAGTTTCCCATCGTGCTAAGGGTCCGGACTATCTCTGTGGCACTAACTCGGAATTTGTGGTGAGACAACTCTGGAGGCAGCTGGGTGCCCTCACTTCTCTTGACGTATGACGTGTTAACGGTTGGCTTGTTGTGCGGGGAATGATTAGCGGTTGATGGGTAGGGGGCGTACCGAGCCTCCCGTTTTCCCGGCCGTCGATCATTCCGTTGAGGGCTTGCTCCCTTCTCAGCGTAGAGGTCGTCCTCTTCAAGACGGACATGAGCCAACGCCTTAACCTGCACTTCATCAAAGTTAGAGCAAGGGTATTTTGTTAGTTCACGGTATAATTCAGGATTTCGGGATGATATCCCTCGCCGAAAAGCTTCCACCGCCGTGGCTGCGTCGCATCCTTCAATAGTCACTAGTTCCTCGTTGTATCGATTAAGGAACGCCTTTAACGATTCGCGCGGCTTCTGGACTAAACGATATAGATCGCTAGACCGTTTCCTTGCGTGACGGCTGCTGGCGAACCTGATTCTGAACCTGTCAACCAACTCAGCAAAGGATGAGATACTTCCAAGTGGTAAATGAGAGTGCCAGTTTAGCGCGGGACCAGACAACGTGTTCCCGAACCATCGACACATGACGATTTCTTTCATTTCAAAAGGGACAGTACTAATATTCATAGCTTGCTTGAAAGCGGCTATATGCTGGTCAGGATCGGTAGTCCCTTCATATGTTTGAATTTCAGGAACATGATATTTTCTAGATATGTTAACTCTTGCGATAGCGGGTACAAAGGGTGAGTCGGTGTAACCATCTCGCCTTTCCACTGCTATCGGTTGAGGAGCACCCGGGACTTGAGTGATTCGATCCTCCAAGGCTCTGAGGCGTTCCTTGAGTTGGATAACCTCACTACTCTCCCGAGTTGTCTCCAACGTGTTAACAGTTACCTGATTACCCGTTGATGGTCCGGCGCCATTTGGAGTGACGAGATTGGGATCCTCCATATCCAGGCGCCGAGCTACGTCATTAATCACGTCGCTCCTCTGATGATGAGCCGGAGCCGATTGGACCTGAGATCGAAGCAAATTACGCTCATTAGTTAAAGCCTCAATTTGTTTCCCATAAACTTCAGTAATTTTAGAGTTAGCCTCTCTTTGGCTATCTAAATCTTTCTGGAGCGCGAGCATGGTTGCGCGGATCTCTGCAATGGCGCTGGATTCAGCTGTCTGCCTCTCGGAGTTGTTGTTGTCGTTTGGTGGCTCTTCTCGAAGAGGCAGTTCTTGGTGCTGATTGTTATTACCGCCATTGTTGATGGCGTTATTAGGGTTGCCATTGTCGTTGAGGTTTTGATTGTCGTCGGAGTCGATGATTTGGTGGTTGTTTGGCTCGAGATCTTCAACGTGGCTATGAGTTGCCTCCATGCTTGGTGTGGATTTGATGGCTTGCTAGATCGTGACTTCTTTTTTGGCTAGGGCCCCACGGTGGGCGCCAATTGTTTTGGGCGAATTAACCACGTAAACGTGTTACTTCGCTATAATGAGGGAATCCTAGTCACAAAGTCGTCACGACGTGTTAGAATCGTTGAACAGAAAATAATAATAGAAATTATATGTAAAGAAAAGAGAAGAATGGCGAGAATTGTAATGTGATTCGTATTGATCTTCTTGGACGTTGGTTTTGGATACAATGGACAGAGATCCGAGCACACTTGATTTCTAGAAACAAAGAAATTGCGATCGAGAAAATAAGGCAAGAATAATGATTTTTGGTAAGCTTAGAGTGATTGAGAATGCAGAGTCTTGTCTCCCCTCTTGGTGTTTTTCCTTCCTTTTATAATGAAGATTTCCTCCTCTAATTGAGCCGTTGGCAGGCGTTACATGAGATCCCGGAAATCTCGCACTTCAAGTTACGATTCGGTGCTTGAAAATCGCCGTCTTGCTACAGTCCGCCTTCTTCATTAATGTTGAGCGAGATTATCGGAATTCTTGACTGGCGTGGGTGACGAATTGATGATGGGCCTTTTCTTCGTTGGGCCACGGGCTTGAATTTCTGAAGGCCCAACAGTGTGCCAAGTATGTTTTTAGCTTCAAAATGATGGAAGAAATGTTTTGCTTATATGGACTACACGTAAGTCTTATTCTTTGATATGATTTATGGTTACGTATACCTTGATCTTCGACTGTGTTCTTCTCCCATTGTCTTAGCTCTACATTTTTCTGTGCAAACATATCAGAACATAATGAATGGCTCTCTCCCCACAATCAATGTATTGCTTCAAAGTTCAAATCCCACTCTATATACAACTTACTACGTACTCTGCAGTTGTTTCCCGTGTATACCTTCTATCGCTCATTTCCCATTCCAAAGTGTCCAAAAAAGACAGAAATTTTGGGTTGGAAAATTAATTGAGTCTTGAGTTGCTAGTGCTCAACTTCTTTGTATCCAATTTGTGTAAGCCCTTATCGTTCAAATTTTGGGTTTCAATTGCTTTCTATGTGAAATCGAGTACAAGATACGTTTTGAGGTTGCGAGGTTTAATTTCAATGAAGATATGTGTAAACCCATACACTCGAGTGCACATGAATTGTGTTTGCTGCCACTGAATATCTGAAGCCCAGCCCAGTTTCAACGCCAAGAAACAGGAGTACAAAATATGTGTAAACCCATAATTCCTAGGCCTACGTCTAGTTATGAAAAGAAAAATGGTTTGATATAATCTGAAACTTTCAACCAAAAATAATTCCAACTTTGAAAATCCTGAATGATACGAACTATCATGAAATTAACAAAAAAACGATTCGAAAGCCTTTTCCAACAAGTTTTTTGGTCGAATCGATGATGTGGGGATCGAAAATTTGATATCACAATTTAACATTTTACAGTTGGTTGAAATATTCTCGATCGCCATATCATGTATTCTAACGAAAAACTTTTCAAAAAATGATGTCATATCGTTTTTGGTTAATATTTTGATAGTTCGTATTGTTGGTGATGATTTTCAAACTTAGAATTATTTTTAGTTGAAAGTTGATACTTGAGATTATTTTGAGTCATTTTTTCTTATGAAAAAAGGATAAATTCGATTGACACCATAATCAATTAGGCTATGTTCGATACTAGCGGGTTGGATAGCGGAATCCGCTAGCGGGAGCGAAATTATCCAAAAAAATATATTCAAAATTAATTCGAGTAAATTCCTTATTGTCTATTCCTATAGAATATATATTCAAAATTTAGAATTTTGATAAGATATTCTATCCTTTTTAATACTATATCACTTATCTTTTGAATTATGTTTTAGTCTATTTTATGCCAAATTGAAAGATCAGAAATGAAGAGATTAGAAGCAAACTGAGGGTGGCCAACATAGGAGACAAACTTCGAGAGGGAGGCTTCGTTGGTTTGGTCATGTCCGGTTTGGTCATGTCCAAAGACGGAGTCCGGATGCTACAGCTTAGGAGGTGTGAGCGTTTGGATTTAGGGGTCTTTAGGAGGGATAGAGGTTGGCCGAAGAAGCGATGGATGGATAATATAAAGCAGGATGTCGATTTGTTAGGGATTTCTGTGGACTTGGCACAGTACAGAGAGAGTTGGAGAGAGAAGATCAGGGTAATAGATAGCTGACCAGACGTTGGTGCAACCAGTTTTCGTGTGTTTGCCGCCGGTTTTTCTCGCTTATTCGGCTAGTCTCTTTTAGATCTAACTTTCTTGTCTTTTCTTGCTTTTGTTTTCCGTATAATTCTAGTTTTAGTTGTACTTTGCCTTGCCGTAGTTGGGGACTTTCTATTTAGTTTCTCGAGTGGTTTGATTTCTTTTTTGCTTGAGTTGTATTAGGCGCATTCCATCTAGGTCTGAAATGCCCCCATCTTGACCCCCCAGATCCTGCGACAAGCGGGATTTCCCTGGGTAAATGGTGTTGTTGTTGTTGTTCTATTTATGCGAGAAGAACTTTTGTAATTCAAGTTTTAAAAATATAATTTAAAATTGGAAACCCATTTTCTATAAATATTTTTTTTAATCTTTGACATTAAATCAACATATCACTTTATCTTATTTAACATATTTTATTTATTTCAATAAATAAATTTTATTTTTTGCATTAGAATAATATTGGGCCCATTTTATATTTGCAAATTTTTATATTATATTTTAACATATTTTTATTACATATAAATTCATAATAACTATATCTCACGGTAATATATTATAGCACTAAAATAAAAATAAAAGATTAAACAAAAAATAAAAAGTAATTAAAAGATCTTATGTTATATCACATTACTTTTTAAGTTCAACAGATTTATGATAATCGGGATAATGATGTATATTAATCATCATAGGCAAAATTTATAGGATGAAAAATAAATTTTATTACTAAATTGGTTATTAATTAAAATATAATTTTATATTTTTATAATTGATACACATCATTGTGATAATATAAATCTCTAAAACAAAATCTCCCTTTTCTTTAGAAACAATAACGTTCTCATACCAAACTATGTTTAAATTTTCATTATACAATTTCACTCATTAATATCCTATTTACAATTAAAATAAATTTAAAATACAGAATACAAGTAATAGTCGTATATTGCGCACGGCGGGATATGGTCTTACGATGAGGAAAGATAATATTCAGGCTAAGAGCATCTACAATGAGGGGCTTTGAAGGAGTCCCTCACAAACATAAAAGTGAAAATCATATAATAAATTGAATTGATGCGGGCCCATGTGAGAGGAGTCCCTCATATAAGAGACACATAGGGACGGTTCCTCATTAAAATAGATGAAAAGTAATAATATTTAATTAGCTAGAGACTCAAATAGGTCTCACCCATTGGAGATGGCCTAATACACAACGCTCCAATAACTTCTTAGAGCATTGTTAACAAGGCTTTTGCCCTGGGCTTATTTGAACATATTTGAATTAAATGCTAAGTTTGGCATATAAGCGGGGGTGGACGGAGCTCATTCATTTTTTTGTAAAATTCTTTTATTAGTTGTATGTATTTGTTAATCATGAGTCCAAATTCCAAATTAACCCAAAAATAAATTATATCCTAATGTATTAAATATTAATCCAATATAAATAGATGTTTGAAATTATCCAATGCAAAATTATCTGAAAAATTCAAAGTTACCCGACCCGATATTATTCGTAAAAAACAAAGTCTCCCAATTCAAAAACATCATAGTCTCCCAATTCAAAAGCATCCGACTCCAAAATAATCCGTAATCTTGAATTCACTGATCAAATTTACATGAAATTATCTCATATAGTCGTATTTACTTGTAAAAAAATACAATATCATTTGATAAAATAATTTAGATACATTAAATATATATTCATATGCTTAAATAAATATTTTATATTACAACTTAATAATAATGAATATTTTTTATAATTATAATTTTGAATTTAAATTTAATTACACTATATATTTAGTGTTAAAGTTAATTAAATTAGGACAAAAATCGTCATTAAAAATATGGTCAAAATCGAAATCCAAGTCAACCCAAAATCTAAATAATTCAATCGATTATTGACTCAAAAACTCAATTTTACCCCATTAAATAAAAACCCGACACGAAATTATCCAACTCAATTGTTAGATTTGAATCAACTTCGGATTGGTCTGAATCCCAAAACGATTGGACCCGAACCCATCCAGACCCACCCGATTAACAACCCTAGCTGCTCCCATAACCTTGTTCAAAAAAATTATGTATATTTTGTATATTTAGCCCCCACTCGGTGAAATTCCTAGGTCCGTCACGGCATATAAGCCTAACATTTTTGCATTGGGCTTGAATTTTAGGGGATTTTTACGCCCAAAGGCCCGAGTTTTATTAAGGTGCCGTGCTCGATCAACGCCATGTGGTGTGTCCAGATGGACAGGATTAATCCTTCATGATCCATTTATTTTAATATATAAGTATAGCTTATTATTTAAATCATATCATTTTGTTATTATTTATTATGGTCTATGATAAATAATTTGAAATGGATATTACATGATAAAATTATCAAAAGATATGTATAGATATTAAAATTATTATATATTATCGATTTCCCTATAAATAAGATGTAAGTATAGTGATGAATTGGGATGGGATTATTTGAGGGGCTTATTCTCCAAAATCCTAAAACAAGCCCATGGGTAGGAATGCTCGTACACAAAGCCACATAGGACTAGGGTTGTTCATTGGATCGCAGGAACTAGGGCTGGGCACGGGTGGTTAACCGGTTTTCGGTTAACCGGAAATTCGGTTATTGAATTGCGATAACCGTAACCGTACCGGTTGTTTCCAGTTAATCAGTTTCGGTTAACCAAAAAATTCGGTACGTTTTTTCGGTTAACCAATAACCATATTTTAAAAAGAAGTTTATAAATTGAAGTATTTAATGGATCATTAACACAATGTATAATACATATTACACATCTTTAATAGATATCAAAATACAAAATTTAAATACCTAGTCTTAATATTACGTGACAATATAAAGCAAATAATAAGATTAAATAAACAACACAATCTATTTAATAAATTAACCATGAAAATATGTCTAATATCATTAGATTAGCTTAGTTATGATATTCCCTTTTTAAAAATATGTATATTGTATATTCGGTTATTCGGTTAACCAAAATTAAAAAACTAGTAACCGTAACCGAACCATTTAACCAGAAAATGTTTCGGTCGGTTAACCGTAACCGATTTTCCGGTTTTTTTCGGTACGGTTAATCGAAAAATTCAATCGATTATCGGTTAGTCGGTTCAGTTATTCGGTTACGGTTTTTTTTACCCAGCCCTAGCAGGAACCGATCCAAACCGAAGAACCGAACCGATCTAGGGTGAACTGAACCGATCCAAGGTAGTTCGGGTCAGGCTGCGGTTCTAGGTTCTCCCGTGTTCGGTTTTCGGGTTGGATCGGTTCGGTTCACCCTCAGAACCGAACAAACCGAAATAAATTAAAAAAAATAAGAAACCCTAGATCGGGTTAAGTGTGGGGGCAGCTTCCGCCTTCCTTCGTTGATTCATTTGCAGCCGCACCTCGAGCCCTCACTCGCAGCCTCGTCGGCCTCGAGCCCTCCGCCCACAGCCTCGAGTTCGCACGCAGCCTTCACGAGCGACGGCGAGTTCGGCCTGCACAGCCTTCGGCCCTTCACGCAGCCTGCACAGTGACGAGCGACGGCGAGGTCACCGAGGTTAGTTTGGCCTTCTTCTTGCTTTGTTCACTTGTTCTTGAGCCGAGGATCTGAGATTTACTTTCACTTTTCCCCCCTCCCGATCCAGTCCACCTGTTCTTGCTTTGTTCAGTAACTTCAGTTGTTCACCGAGGTGAGTTCTTGCTCTTTTTCGTTGTTGAGTGTTCAATTTGGGGCCTTTCAATTGATTTTCTGATGTTACTCTGTTAGTATACAAGTGATTGAATAATGAATGTTGAATCTGTTGTGTTTTTCCTGAACCTCGAAGAAATGTGTCAACACTTGATCGAATTGCTAGGGGGAATGAGTTCTATAGTTTACAATAGTTTAGGTTTAAATGTAACTATGATGAATGTTGCTTAAGCATATAGGCTATAACACTTGATTGAATTCCTCTCCTGATTCATTACTGCTGATGAATAGTGTCACCGCCCTTGTTTTTTTTTACAGTGACATTTACTGGACTGTAAAAAAACTCCTCCTGGCTCCCTACTACCCCATTCTCCGTCTGCCATGGCGCCCGTAAAGTGGAGCGATCTCCCTGGCGATGTCTTGCTGGTCATAGTCAAACTGCTAGACTCCGACATCGGCCTCCTCCGTCTGCGTTCCGTCTGCTCTTCTTGGCGGTGTTCTCTCCCAACTCGTACGAATCCCTATTCCTTCCCTATGAAGTTGCCTCCACTTTCCTCCGTTTCAGGCTCCATAATTACTCAGCGTAGCACCGATGAACACTACGCTCTCTGTCAGAGCTCGCTCTACCGCCTCTCGCTTCCAGAGTACGCCGGCGATCCCTCCGACGGCTGGCTTCTTAGGGTTTCGGAGGTAAGGCCTAACACCTTCTCTCTCCTTACCCCGTTGCTTCCCGAAAGGATTGACTGCCCTCCTGATATGGTTCCCAACGGCTTGAATCTTCTCGATTTTCGGATTTCTGAAATCTGCAAGTGCTATCAGCTTATTTTCGCTGGCTCTGCTACGCTGATGACTCAAGTAAAGAAGGCCATTGTGCTGTCCGGTTTTCTTCCAGATTGTGATTTTGCTGTCTTGGCTTTGGTTCCGTACCACATCAACCGCTGCCTGAGTTACTGGAAGTTTGGGGATGAGTTTTGGACTCCTGTTGATACCAAAGACTATCTGTTGGATGATGTCGTCTTCCTTGATGGGAAATGTTATGCTGTTGGATTGAGAGGGGAGCTTCTTTCTTTCGATTCCGAGTTCAATATGACCCTGCTGATCCCTCTATTCAACCCTCTTCTTGAAGACAAGCTTAACCATTTTGTGGTACACAAGTCCTACTTATACATAGTGACAAAGTGCTTTTATAGAGATCCCGAGATGGATAGTAGCGAGGATAGTACCAACTCTGAGGCTGAGGACGATAGTAACGAGTCAGAGTCTGAGGCTGAGGAGGCATGTGCTGTTGCACGTCGGGTGAGGGTGAAGATTGTCAAGATATCCAATGGTTTTTTTACCCACTTTAAAGGATTGAAGCATGACGAATTCTTCCTCTCAAGCGATGATGTGTCTGTTGGGCTTTCGACCAAGGATTTTGGAGGTTGTAAGGGGAACTGCGTCTATATGACAGATGTTGGTCAACTTGTTGTCTTTGATTTCGATACACTTACAACTACAAGCCTAACGGCAGAAACTGCCCGTGATCGTACTAAAATATACTGGCCTCCTCCTGATTGGCTTTATAACAATTCAATTCAAGGTCGTCGTCCAATTCATGAATGATGCAAGAATTTGTCTCGCCTTTTGTAAGTTTCTTTTCCAATGTTATCTCTTTGCTTACCGTTCATGTACTAACCTACGCTTAAGAAGATATGGACTTCGTATGTCAAGTATGGTTTGCTGATACAGGCTTCGTGTGCCAAGTATGTTTTTAGCTTCAAAATGCTCTGTACTTGCTTCAAAATGATGGAAGATATGTTTTGTTTATATGGACTTCGTAAGTCTTATTATTTGATAGTATGATTTATGGTTACGTATACCTTGATCTTTGACTGTGTTCTTCTCCCATTGTCTTAGCTCTACATTTTTGTCTGCAAACATATCAGAACATAATGAATGGCTCTCTCCCCACAATCAATGTACTGCACCAAAGCTCAACTCCCACTCTATATACAACTTACTACTCTGTAGTTGTTTTCCTTGTATGCCTTCTTTCCCTTCTTTCCCATTCCGAAGTATCCAAAAAAGACAGCAATTTGTTCCCTTCTCAAGCTCCTAACTTGGGGCATATACTTGCATTAGGATTAGCCATGGAACCTGCAAATGTCAAGTCAGTTGGTTTCGTGTTTCAATCTAATCGTGTTTCAATCTAATCGAGCACGGGTCAATTTAATTTAATTTTTCTGTTGACCTACTAATTTATGGATCGGGTTTCAACTATAAAACTTTAGGGAAATTCCGGTTGGTACCCTTGTGGTTTTGACAATTCCTTTTGGTGTCCTAAGAAAAAAGTTATTCCTTTTGATACCCCTATGGTTTATACATTTTCCTTTTCATAGCTAAAAGTCTAAAACTCTATTTAATCCCATTGTTTATCCAAAAAAAATATTTTTCATTTAAAATTTAAATAAAAACGAATTTTCTTTTGCTTGCAAAATGCTACAATTTGTAGACTATATAATATACAATTATTTTTAGATTATATTTCGACAAACATAACTTTTTGGGATTAATTTGGACCATTCTCAATTTAATAAATCATAAAAAATAGTACTAAGCAAATTCACAAATCCCAAAACTCAATATATTTTTGAAACATTCTCAATATATTTTTGATAACATGTATTTGTGATATTAAATAAATTACAAATCCCAAAACTCATTAGTTTTAAATATTCAAAGTTCACAAGTTAATTTTTTGATGGAAAATTTTTTATTTAAATTTTAAATATTCAAATATTTTCATAGCAAATTCGTTTTTATTAAAAAAAAATTTTGGATGAAAATTGGGTTTAAATAGAGTTTTGACTATGAAAAGGAAAATGTATAAACCATAGGGGTATCAAAAGGAATAACTTTTTTCCTAGGGCACCAAAAGGAATTGTCAAAACCACAAGGGTACCAAAAGGAATTTCCCAAAATTTTAAGTTGATTCGATGTAGTTTATGAGGGATTGGGGTGGGGAGGGTGTTTTGGGGGTGATTTTGGAGGGGTGGGGCGAGCGGAAAAATTAATTAGCTAAGTAGGCGAAATTCAAAAAAACGGTTTTGCTTTTATTTTTTTCGGTCCCCCCACTCTCTCTCCGCTTCTTCCCTCTCTTCCCGAAAATCTCGAGCTGTGCCATCGCCATCTTCCCCCCCCCCCCCCTCTTGCTTCGATTTTGCGCTGTTTTGCTTGCTTTACAACCGTCGCCAAGCCTGCATTACCGATTCCGTCTTGATTTGGTAAGTATTCTCGTTTCCGTCAGAATGCTAGGGCTGTAACTGTGTTTCAATGGCGGTTTTTGCATAGTGAGCTTGAAAAATCATGCCTTTCTGTGTATGTGAGGGTTAGGTTTAATGGCGGTTTTGATTTTGTTCGGAATTCTGCGCATTTGGTAATGTGGTCATCATGTTGTCGTAGGTTAGGGCTGATGACAAGTCGCGTTTAGTCCAGGCTGGGGTCATGAGTTTGGGTGGGGTGATGACAAGTTCATTGATGTGTAATGGTTTGATGTGATGAAAAGTGGTTTTACACCCTGGCTCTTGTGTTGTGGTCATGGTAGTAGGAAACTGATGACAAGTATTATAGATGAAAGGATTAGGTATCGGTGTAGTCGAGGTGATGACAAGTTCATTTTGGCTTAGGGTTGTAATGTTATGACAAGTGGGGTTATGCCTTGGTTCATGTGTTGTGGTCATGGTAATAGGAAACTGATGACAAGTATTTTGGATGACAGGTTTTTAGGATGTCTGGATCTCAGCTCATGCTCCCTGCTCCAGAGGTTTCTTGCAGCTCTCAATTACGTCCTTCACTTGAGGTATAGTATGTGTATCGTGTGATGACATGTTGGAACTAATACCTGATGACAACTTATTGATTGATTTGAATAAAATGCATGTCATGTAGGACTTGAGGTATTATTTCCGCCCCCAATCTCGATTCAAGGGGAGGTACAATATATATTCCAGAATGGATATAGTGTCAACCATAAAGAGGCATGTTAGTGATCAGGAGTGGCAGAGCCTTTGTGATGGATGCTTTGGCTCAGTTTTCCAGATTGGTGAGGGTCTCAGATTCATGGGTGTATTGGTCAATATGGTGATGATGCATGAAGTGAAGACTTGCAAGGAATTGGAGTTGTGGTTCAAAGTGTGTGAAAATGTGGTGAGGTTTTCCATTCATGAGTTTGCTGCAGTCACAGGCCTCAATTGCTCTCAAGAGATGCCAGATGTTCCAAAGGTTGACATGCAGAAAGTTTTAGGAGTGAAGAAATGCTCAGTCTCTGACCTTGAGGTGATGTTCTCAAAGGAGAAGAATTCATGGAAGAGGTTGATGATGGCTCACCTGTTGGTTTTAGAGGGAATTTTGTTGCCACACAGGAGTGAAGCCTCCATTAGAACTTCATCTATCTCCCTTGCTTCTGACATGGAGAAGTTTAGTAAGTATCCATGGGGTAGGAAGGTGTATCTGGCTACTGTTGATGGGCTGAGCAAAGTGTCTCAACACAAATATAGTGGCCAGGGGAGGCCTGGTTTCAACTTGTTGGGGTACCCCATGGCTTTTCAGGTATTGTTTTCCATTTGGTATGTTAATACCTGATGACAAGTATATGTTTTTCATCTGATGACAACATCTCACCATTAGCATTTGTTATTGTTGTGCTTGCAGATCTGGATACTTGAGACATTCCCCCATCTTCAAGCAGTGTGTAATGTGGGTTACAAAGTTAAAGGATGCTCAGGTCCTATATGGCATTCTATGGAACCACAGGTTCCTTTGATGCACAACAAACTTGAAGATGCTTTGTTAACTGTTAGGCAGGTATGTGAGATCATTTATGAAGTAGTTAGTGTTTGCAATAAGGAAGCTCTGGATGTGATGACAAGTGTCATTTGGTGTTGTTGGTGTTGTTGCAGGTTCCTGTGTTTAGGTATGATGCTGTAAATCTGGGTGGATTTGGATTCCCAGAGGAGAAACCTGATCCTGTCATCGATCCCTTTGTCCAGTGGAGGATGTCTAATGTAGTGATCCCTCCACCAGCCCTACAAGGTGCACTCAACAATGAGAGGGGCGATAAAGTTGAGGGTGCTAAGGCAATAAGGTTGAGGATGAAGTTTGCTGTTTACAAACTTACAACATCCACATCACAGAGCGTGTCTTCTGAAGAAACAATTGATGACAAGCCGGTTCAGAAGAAGTACAAGCCAGCCAACAAAGGGAAGTCTGCTTCAAAGAAGAGGCCAGTAGAGGAGCCTGATGAGGAGGTGCATACAAGGAAGAAGAAGCCTGCTGCCCAAGACAAAAGTGTAGTGAAAGAGCCCAGCAAGATTGAGATCAAGAAGGGTGAAGTGAAGGGGGAGGCTGAGGCTGCTGCTGATGATGATGATGACGACTTTGTCAGTTTGGCTGATATGGGCAAGAAGCTCAAGCTGCATGGGAAGAAGTTTGGTGTACCTCCTCCAAAGGCAAGAGTGACATTTGCAGCAAAGGGCACTTCTGAGATAAAGAGTGATGACAAGATTGTTGCTGATTGTGATCCAAGATTGGAGAGCAGGGGTGATGACAAGGTCAAGGATGCTGGAAGTGGTCCAAGTGAGGTGAAGGGGGATGACAGGATGGATGACAAGGTGGATGCTGTAGCCGGTGCTGGGGTAGACAAATCAGGTAAGGAAGGTGATGACAGGATGGATGTTGAAGAAGATGTGGTGATATTGGAAGGTGAGTTGGCCCCCAAAAAACAAAGGAGAAGAAAGGGTGATGACAAGTCCAGAGGTGGTAGGAAGGTGGAGCTGCCTGAGTGGGCCAATAACCTCACTGATGATATAAGAATTCAGGGCCGTACGATCAAATCCATGAAGTGGAATGTTGGTGATCTGGCAAACCAGGTGTTGAGGTGTTGTGAGAGGCAGAATGCTATTGAATTGAACAACCAGCAAATGTCTCAGAAGCAAGATGAGATTCTTATGAAGTTGGATGTCGTGATCTGTCATCTTGGCATACAAGCACAAGCACCAACACAAACCAACACCCAGAAGATCATGAAACAGAGAGAGGAAGCTGATTTTGAGTTGAAGGACATACTTGCTGACATTCAGGGTCAATGCTCTAGGCCTGAGGAGCATGCTCACCTATTTGGAGGTGCTTGTTGTGGAGCTCAACACAGTGATGATGCCACTGTTGATGACAATGCTGAGGATGAGGTTGATGCAAGTGCTGATGACAAGTCCAAGGCTGATGACAAGCATGATGGTGCAAGAGGAGATGACAAGCATGATGATGTGCAGGCTGATGCAAGCATTGATAGGAAGTCCAAGGCTGAGCCTCAAGGTGCAAGGGTTGATGACAACACTGAGGTTGAGCAGACTGATGCAAAAATGGATGACAAGTATCCCAACCCTGAATTACAGCCTTCTACAGCTCACTTGGGTGATGATGCTGATCCATCTGCTGCATCTGTGGGTAGAGGAAATTTTGATGAAGAGCCCAGGGATATTCCTGTGGATGTTGGGGTGTGTGGTGATGCAACAGTTGCTCTGGATAGGGACGACTCTAGTGGAAGTGACTCTGGGGAAAGTCACTCAGATGATGTGGTGCAGCCAAATCAAGCTGGTGTAGCTCTTAGGAGGTCAACTAGGCACACCAAGCCCAGCGACTTGATAACATCTCCATACACAGCTGGGAAGGAGAAGAAGAAACTTCCAAGGAGGCCAAAGAACTGCTTCTTCACAAATGCTGAGAGAACACCTTTCTATGATTGGTACAATGATGAAAAGTATGCCCCCTATCTCTGTGTCATCTGTTTTTGTTATTGTCATCACATTTTATATTCATAGAAGTTGTCATCTGATTCTGCCAACTTTTGTCCACGTAGGACTACATACTGGGTTGGATGTGAAGTACCACATTTGAGGAAGGAATTCTTCAAGCTAACAATTACCAGAGGTAACTGGTTGGACGATAATGTAAGGCATTTCTGACCTGAATGTTTCTTAGCTTCTTTGTGATGACAAGTACCATGTGATGACATGTTTCATGCGCCCTGTGTTTTTTTTTTTTGTGCAGCATATTGATGAGATCCTATTCCACTTCAGGAAGAAGCTGCACTCTGACCCTGAGCGCTACAAAGAAGTTGTTATCTTTGATAATCTTTGGTCTGGAAGATTTAATGAGTCCCAGTTGGATGATCTGTATTCTGGCAGGCTGGCATTTCAAGACCATTGGACAGATTATCTCGATGGGTTGGCTCCTGGGCATTTTGGGAAGCAATGTTATGATGTCAAGAGGTTTTATGCAGCATTTGGCATCCCTGAAAGGCACTGGTTTGCGCTGGAGATTGACATTACTCTGAATCAAATCAATGTTCATGATTGTCGGTTGGATTTGTACAGTGATTCTGAGATTGAAGAGTTCCTAGGGGCTATGGCAACTATGCTGCCAATGTTTTTCCACTCATGTGATAGGATGGCGAAGCTGGTAGACCTTAGTATGCCCTTCAAGATCCATCGAGTCAGAGATGCGCCTCAAGACCCTGCTAGGTAAGTTGCTATAGTATGCTTTTACTTAGTTGATGACATGTTCATATGTGGTTTCATGGTGGAGGACTAACCCTTTGCATAATGCTTCCAAATGTGTAGTGGTAACTGTGGGTTAATGACTGTCAAAACCATTGAGTCTCTGGCGTTTGGTACCTCATTCAAGGTCAATGAAGACAACATCAATGCCTACAGGGAGAAGATTGCAATTGAGTTGTGGAACCGCGAGTGGGTATTTGACGAGGAGTAGGATGTGATGACATGTATGTAGACTCAGTTTAGATGTGATGACATGTAGTTGTGATTTCACTTGATGATGACATGTTTTTCATTAGATTTGAGGAATGAACTATGTTCTAGGAAGTAGGTTCTGGTGGTAGTTGGATGATCATGGATTTGTGCAAGGAATCTTTAGGAAGCATCAATTGATGACAGGTTTTGCATTGTACATGACATGTATGCTGATGTGATGACAAGGTCAATTTGTTATTTGTTAGAATTGTCAGATGCATTGGATTTCTATATGCGTGAGGATTTGTTATGTTAATTCCCACAACAACACACTGATTGGTAAATGCATTGGGGTTTGAATGCATTCTTCCCTTGTCATCAGGTTCACTTGAACAAATGATGCATAAGACCAGTGGAATAAACAACAGATGACAAGAAAATAGTAGCGTGTAATATTCGAGTTAACAAGTTCAAATCACAAATACATAGATATGACACAAGATGGCAACAACCAAACAACAACAAACTGGAAATACAAAAAACAAAACAGGTGATGACAAGTTCATTGTGCTAGATTGGCTGGCAGTGTTTCTGGAGGCCAGTCCTCAGCTATTCTCCCTGGGGGATGATGTAAAGCAACAATGACGCAGTCATCAGAAAGTCCAAGCTGCAAACATGGCAACAATAGTTTGGATTAATATACCAATTGTTAAAGGTGATGACAGGGTCAACAACAAGGACAACATGATAAGTATATCTCCCACCTCTTCACAGGTTAGAGTTCTGTTTGGGTCTCGGACACGTCGATTGTTGAAGTAAAATGCCACCCAGCCCCCCGGCGTGACACTTTCCACACAATAAAAATTATAGATGTTAACCACCTTGACGTTGGGGGTCACTGTGATGAATGTTGGTGACAAGGTGTGCTACATGGAAAGGAAACAGATGACAAGAAACTATGTATGAGCAATTATCTCGGAAGTGATATAAAACAAAACAGGTGGATGTAAGATCTTTGTTCTCACCCCATTGATGATGGTTACTCTCCACCTTTCTCGCGGCGCATACACCCTTCTTCTGGCTGTTACAGGCCTTCTTTGCCCATTCATTGTGCAAGGTGATGACAACGTTGTCTTCTCTTGAACTTCCAAGGAATGGATGACAAGTTATATGAAGATGTTTCATGCGTACAGGGCGTCCCTATTTATAGCTCCTCACCTCTAATCAACGTTAGGTACATTCAATTCATGGTTGGGAATACATTTAGACTTTTTTAGTATATGCATTGGATAAACTCAACCAACGGTCATCTATTTTAAAAGGGAGCACGCATTTCATGACCTCAGTAGGCAAGAGTACAACAGATGACAAGACAAGGTGTTGTCCAGTTTTTAAAGCATGCACACGCAAAATCATTCACACTTTTCAAAGAATAAATTGGTCTTTGGAACGCACACTAAACTAGATGACAGGAGCAACGGATGACAACACTGAACAACATAGTTCATTTCTTGATAGATATTACAATGCGGCGGGAAATAGATGACACCCTCCACCCCAACATATGGGTGACAACTCACAAATCAACAACTAGATCACAACTTACACAACAACTACTGGATGACAAGCACAAAAAGCAACAACAAGGACAACTGGATCACAAGTTCAACAACAACAACTGAACATAAACAACTTAAACAGCAACAAGAACAACAACAAGGACAACTAGATGACAAGTTCAACAACAATCGACATTTCATGGTGGAGACCCTGGCGGCGTCATTGGTGGCGTTGGTGGAGCACCTTCTGGACGCGGAATACCAGCTGCTCTTTGTTATGCCCTTAACCGTCTGTAACCTTGAATCGTCCTACGAACCCATGTTCGATACCCAGGTTCTCCTACTCCTGGCCTGAAGATAGCATGGATAACGGAGTTGTTTCTTAGACCAATCTGCACGACAACAACAGATGCACAGTTTATCACAATATAGTTCAAAGGTAACAAGCCACGCATACTACTTCTGATGACGAGTTCATGTATGACCTCTCGAGCTGTTAGAGTTCTGTTTCGATCCAGAAGCTCTTGAT
This sequence comes from Polygonum aviculare, assembly GCA_934048045.1. NCBI lineage: Eukaryota > Viridiplantae > Streptophyta > Magnoliopsida > Caryophyllales > Polygonaceae > Polygonum > Polygonum aviculare. The sequence goes on along the minus strand of OW204028.1, from coordinate 30,226,332 downwards.
CGTTGAAGTAGAAGTGCATATTCCGAGGGTGAAGGGCTTCATCGTGGCAGTATACATCAACTAGCTGGCATAGTCGGGTCTCTACAGTGAGCATCACCCTAAAATCCCGGGAATCCTACATATGCACGAAACTGATGTCAGGTTTATATACATAACAAGAAGACGTTCAGAACGGGGGTTTGTAAGTGTGTTTTTTCTCACCCTGCGGCGGACAACTACCTCAAAGTAAGGTAGTTGTGGAGGTCGTGGTTGCACCCTTCTTAGTCCATTAGGCACTCGACGGTTAGCCATTTCGATGACAAGTATTGTATCACAAGGTGATGAGAAAGCGATGACAAGCTTTGGGATCAGAAAGTGATGACAAGGTTCATACTCCTTAGCACTTTATTTATACTGACTTCCTTGGGGGGTAATGCATTGATTATGGGATCAAGATTCAGAACCTTTTTAGTTATGATGCCTATTTCCAATAAAGGAGTATGGGTGGTCAATGCATCGTTCAAAGTACCTATTTTTGACCCACACCTAGAGCTATGACAAGTCTTGTCATCTGGTGTACAGTGATGGTACACTTTCACACAAGTAATACTTTTAAAATGAAAGCGAGGGGGGGGGATTCCATCGGCTGAAATTAGCACAACACAAATGTACTCGAAAGATTTGCTAGCACAAATCATGTCATCACTGAGAATTCAAACTAGGGTAATGTATAATATTGCAAAAAACTGTCATTCATTTAACAATAAGCTGTCATCTGTTTTCACACACAAAAATCATGTCATCTGTTTTGCAGGCACTACACCAAAAAACGTGCAATGATGCACATATATGCAAAAATAATATCAGTGTTCATCACTGAGATAGAATACTAATAAAGCAAAAATAATATCAGTGTTCATCACTGAGATAGAATACTAATAATAGCAGAATATTAAAATCTTGTTCTAGTAGCTGATAGATGACAGGTCTTCACAGGAGCCAGTGGATGACAAGTCTTGGTAGCACCTATGTTTTCTTGGTTTTATACTTGATGCAAAGCTTTCCTGCAGATGGGGGAGCTGAGGGGCATCTCTTCTTGTTGTGTCCATCCTTCCCACACAGGCTGCACCTGTAGGTTGAGGGCTGCCCCCTTTTCCTGACCTCCTTTTTGAACTCTCCTAAAGATGGCAACCTCTTCACCCTTAGCCTCCCAACTTTCCTACTGTTATTTGGTGGTAAGCATGTCATATGTTTAATGGCATCTGGCACATCCCAAGTAGTCCTGTAGGGTAAAGGGTACAGGGTCTCTTTGTATGCATTCAACCAGTAGCTACTTTTGAAGTGGTCATCTATGAAGTCGCCTACCCTATATTGCATTTTCTGAATTGCACATATGGCATGTGTACATGGATAGTGGTCCAAATCAAACACCCTACTACAGCAGGTCGTCTTGGCAAGATCAACAATTCCAGAAAATGTGCCCCCAGTTACTTGGAACTGCGCATCATTAAGGGGTTTGATATCATACCTTGATGACAAGTCTAGTCTTGCATTTAATATGGCGATGACAACTTCACTGGGTTGTCCCTCATAAGCAAGGGCCTTTGTTCTGCGCTCATAGAACCATCTTGTAACCATATCTCTAATGAACTCGAACAGTGCAACCAATTGGTAGGACCTAGCAATCTTTAGAGCTGAGTTCACACACTCGGAGTTGTTTGTTGTCATCATGTTGTACCTATCCCCTTCACAATGTGCCCTGCTCCACTTCCTGAAGTCTGCATCAGTGAGATACTTCCCCATTTTAGGATTTAGTCTGCATATATCATTAAAATAACCATCAAACTCCTGTGTAGTGTAAGCATCTGCAGCTTGGTTGTACAAACTCATCAATCCACTATCATGAAATCTGGTTACAAGATTCTGTTGTAGATGCCTCTTGCAACAGATGTGCTTAGCTGAGGTATACACTGTCGATACTGCCTTCTTTATGCTCTTGTGTCTATCTGATAGTATCATCAACCCTGGAGTGTTTGGCACCACATTCAGTAGTTGCTGGAAAAACCAAGTCCATCCAACATCATTTTCTGTTTCCACTATAGCAAAGGCTAGAGGATACACTTGGTGGTTGGCATCTTGCGCCACAGCTGTAACTAGGGTCCCCCCATACTTAACATGCAGGAAAGTTCCATCCACAGACACGACCTGCAACATTTTTTTGTAGGACAATGGACAGAATTGATGACGAGTTCACACAGAAGTGATGACTAGTTTAAACACAGAAGCGATGACAAGTAGGCACAGAGACCACAGAGAGAGCAGAAGCGATGACAAAAATACACGGAGACCAGAAGCGATGACAAGTATGCACAGAGAACACAGAGAGAGCAGAAGCGATGACAAGAATATACAGAGACCAGAAGCGATGACAAGTAAGAGAACACATAGAGAGCACAAGCGATGACAAGTAAGAGAACACATAGAGAGCACAAGCGATGACAATTATACACAGAGGCCAGAAGCGATGACAAGTATGCACAGAGAACACATAGAGAGCACAAGCGATGACAATTATACACAGAGGCCAGAAGCGATGACAAGTATGCACAGACAACTGAGAGAGCACAGAGAGCAGAAAGTGATGACAAGTATATACAGAGAGCAGATTGAGCACAGAGATCAGAAGCATCTGATAGAAGCCTCTGATGAGACATATCCACACAGATACTAGAAGTGATGACAACATTAATACATACCTTTCTCATAAAAGCGAAGCCTCTGATTGACACTCCAAATGCGATGAAGATAGATTTGAAGCGGTCTGTCTCCTCATCTATAACCAACTTTGTGTATGTTCCTGGATTCACTTGTGTTAGGACGTGGCAATAGGCGGGTAGCAATGCGTAGTTCTCTTCTGGGGAGCCTCTGATTAGTTCTTGAGCTTTCTCCCTTGCTTTCCTTGCTTTCCAGTAGCTTATTCTCTCATGCAACTCCTTTTGGACATCATTCTGAATCTGGTGCACATCAGGGACATCCTTCACACCTTCGAACCTGCAATTGTCATTACATTTTATTAGATGACAGGGGCTGTATTATTGTAATTATCAGAGAACTGATGACAGGACAAAGCACCTTGTCTTAATCTGTTCAGCGACAGTTAGGTAGGATGGTTTGTGGTGCTTTTGGAACCTGGTTTCAAAGGGACAGGTGTGCTTGTAGGTGTATTTCCTTATTTGGAAGTAGTCAGCGTCTTTCACCTTTGTGGCTAGCATTAACCAATTGCATTCCTTGACCACGCACACAACCTTGTAGATCTGTGTTGTGGACTTGTACACTTTGTACCCAAACCTGTCTCTTAAGGCTTTCTTGGAAACAGCAGATTTCAGCTCATCTTTTGATGGATATAGCTGCCCCACTTTCAAGAAGTCATTGTTGGCTGTCATGTCATCACCATAATCTAGTATGTCTGGCATCTCGTCATCACCATAAACATGCATCTCAACAAACTCAGGCTCCTCTCCAACTACCATCAACCTGTCATCAGATACAGCTCCACCAACATTCTCCACCCTGTCATCCATTGCAGGGTTGTCATCAATATTCTCCACCCTGACATTCCTCTCACCATGCACTTTGTCATCTGTTGCACCCCCCCAGCCTTCAAGGTCACATACAAGGGCATCTTCCACTGTACCTCAGGGGAGTCATTTATCTCCAGGAACGACACCAAGTCATCCTCATTCTCAACTGTGTAAGGCTTGCCAACTACTTGGAAGGGATTCAAGTGAGTCAACAACAATCCATTGCCACCAGGTTCAATATTACATCTCTTCATGATTTTTGAAGTCAACTCTTCTAATGTCATGCCATCTTTGACGACCACTGCTTTGTAGTTCACATCACCAACATATTTGCCTTCACAGTCCCACTCCCCACCAAAGCAAACACTTAGGAGCTTCATTGTTATTGTCCTGCCAGATTGGCAAAAAGTAAAACAAATGAACTATATACATAAAAAGTTGTCATCACATCAGCATGTACTATATACATAAAACAAGAAAAAAAGCATTTAATATGCTATTGTCCTCACTTCATTTAATGATGCCAGGTCATCAAAAGGTATGAAAATGACGTCGTAACTAATGGAAAACAGCTAAAACACGTCATCACATTCAAACATGTCATCGGATCATAACAACAACGACTAAAAACACGTCATCACATCCAGGGTTTTGTCCGCAATATAGGTCATGTCATCATGTGTCATCACATAACACGTTCAGTCCCCATATCTTGTCATCACATTCATCCATTGCTCTCATTCACCCTTTCCTCGTCATCACATATCCACTTATCACAATAATCCATTCAAGTGATAAGCTAAACACAATGTGTCATCCAATAACCTCGAGTTTTCACAAGGTCTCGAGTGTTTTTACCTTGACAGAGCGCTGGATTTCGGACTCAAGACGCGGACTCACGACATGCAACTCCGTAGGCCTCAAGAAGCTGTCATCGTCTTTCCAAGCTTCAATCGATCGTTCCTCACGGCGTCATCACTCCATCGTTTCAATCGCCTGCCCGAATCGCGTGTTTTGTGCGCCGAATCTCGCGATTTTCGCTGGCCGCAATGGATGACGATGGGTTTGGGGGGAGGGAGCTCATTAAATGTGACGGTGGCATGGGCGTTATTTTCCGCCTCTCTATGGGGGCATTTTCGGCAAATCGCCTATAGGAGCTCATTAAATCTCCGCGCCTCCTATTTGCTCCAATTTTGGCTGCCCGCCACCCACACACCCATTTTCGTCGTAGTTTATCGAATTGAGTTGAATTTTGATTGCTTTAATTTAAAATACATCTGCATATACATGTTAAGTCAATTATTACCCTATTAATTTTTAATATTTAAGTTATAATACATATATAGTATATAAACCAATATTATCATTTTAAAAAAAAAGTTTCACGGGGTATAACTAGTTTGAAGTAAATCATTTTGTTATTATTTATTATGGTCTATGAATCGACTATGATAAATAATTTAAAATGGATATTACATGATAAAAAAGATATTTATAGATATTAAAAATATTATATATTATTTATTTGCCTGTAAATGAGATTGGCCAAATTACCATATTGGTATTTAAAAGTGTCCCTTTTGGACAATCGGGTATTTAAAAAAGTTATTTGGACATTTAGGTATTAAAAAACAAAAAAAATGGACATTTGAGTATTAAAAAAACAAAAAGAAGTCATACAAGTACTTTTCCATTGAAAAAATTGATTTTCATACACAAACCACTTATATATTATTTTAAATAAGTTTTATGGCTTAAATATATTTTATTTTATTTTATTTATAATTGATAAAAATACTTGTATTTTATTAAAAGTCAAAATAAAAGATTTCTGAATAAGAACATTCTCACACTTTAAGTAAAAAGTTTTAAAAAAAAAGTTTGTATAGAAATAGGAGTTTGATTTGCTTTAAAGCATTATTTGGTTATCACAAGATTCACAACATAATATACGTATTGATTGTTTACAATGGAGAACAACCTATTTGATATTACTACTTTTAGAAATACCTTGAATGCATATATAATGATAAGGAGTTGACCGGATTGCATTTTGATGCAAACAATTAAAAGCAGTGTCTCATCGAGAACTTTTACTTATCATTATTATTCACGAACAAGTGTTGGTATGTATATCTGAAATTTTTTTAATTTAGAATTTTATGAACAAACATGTTTGATTTCATTTAAAAATGTCAATTTGAAGTCTAAAACAAAATATGAAAATTTATTACTTATAAATAAAAAATTTAACAGTGCAATTAATCAAATTTAAGTTTTGTGTATGAAAATTTAAAAAAATCAATTGAAAAATACCTAATTGACGGACTAATGTTCTTTTAATACACTATTTTCCAATTATTTGTTTTTTAATACCAATATGTCCAAAAAACGTTTTAAAATACCAAAGTGTCTAAATGAAACACTTTTTAATACTCCCTCTATTTCAAAATACATGACCTTTTTAACATTTCACGTATATTAAGAAATTTTCATATTACCTAAACTACCCTTATAACATAATAATAATCCTAACTAAAAGTCATGCATGCTTTTTATCAAAAAGAAAAAGCATGTTTGTAGAGGCAATCATGAGGGGTATATGCGGAAAGAAGAGGGGAAAAATCTAAAATGGTCATGTATTTTGAAACAACTTAAATTGTTTAAAAGGCCACGTATTTTGAAACAGAGGGAGTACCAATTTGGTATTTTGACCAAATAAGATTTGATGAATTGGGATGGGCTCTCTTAGTTCGAGGGGCTTTTTATTCTCCAAAATAAGCCCATGGATAGGAATGCTCGTACACAGAGCCACGTAGGACGGACGGACGGGATATATTACTGCTGATAAATAGTGTCACCGCACCTTGTTTTTTTTCAGCGACTTTTACTCGACTGTAAAAAAAAAGTTAAAAAACTCTTCCTGGCTCCCTAGTCCCTACTACAGTACTACCCCATTCTCCGTCTGCCATGGCGCCCGTACGGTGGAGCGATCTCCCCGGCGATGTCTTACTGATGATACTGAAACTGATAGACTCCGAGATCGACCTCCTCCGTCTCCGTTCGGTCTGCTCTTCCTGGCGATCTTCTCTCCCAACTCGTACGAAACCCTATTCCTTCCCTATGAAGGTGCCTCCACTTCCCTCCGTTTCAGGCTCCATTACTCAGCGTAGCACCGATGAGCACGCATCCCTCTGTCAGAGCTCGCTCTATCGCATCTCGCTTCCAGAGCACGTCGGCGATCCCTCCGACGGCTGGCTTCTTAGGGTTTCGGAGGTAAGACCTAACACCTTCTCTCTCCTTTCCCCGTTGCTTCCCGAAAGGATCGATTGCCCTCCCGATGTGATTCCGAAGGGCTTGAATCTTCTCGATCTTCGGATTTCTGAAATCTGCAAGTGCTATCACCTTACTCGCGCCGGCTCATCTAGGCCGATTCATTATGTAAAGAAGGCCATTGTGCTGTCCGATTTTCTGCCAGATTGTGATTTTGCTGTCTTGGCTGTGGTTCCGTACCACATCAACCGCAACTGCCTGAGTTACTGGAAGTTTGGGGATGAGTTTTGGACTCCTGTTGATACCAAAAACTATCTGTTGAGAGATGTCATCCTCTTTGATGGGAAATGCTATGCTGTTGGATTGAGAGGGGAGCTTGTTTCTTTTGATTCTGAGTTCAATATGACCCTGCTCTCTCTATGCAACCCTCTTCTTGTAACGAAGCAAAACCATTTTGTGGTACACAAGTCCGACTTGTACATCGTGGCAAAGAGCTATTTTAGAGATCCCGACTCTGAGACTAAGGAGGCATTTGTTTCTGGACTTCGGGTGAGGGCGAAGATTGTCACGATATCCAATGGTTCTTTGACCCACTTTGAAGGATTGAAGCATGACGAATTCTTCCTCTCAAGCAATGATTTGTCCGTTGCACTTTCGACCAAGGATTTTGGAGGTTGTAAGGGGAACTGCGTCTATATCGCACATGGTTGTCGACGTGCTGTCTTTGATTTCGATACACTTGCAAATACAAGTCTAATGGCCCGTGATCGTGCTAAAATATACTGGCCTCCTCCTGATTGGGTTTATCACAATTCAATTCAAGATCCCCATCCTGTTCATGAATGATGCGAATTGTCTCTTCTTTCTTTTGTAAGGGGTTCTTTTCCAATGTTATCTCTTTGCTTATCGTCCATGTATCAACCTACGCTTAAGAAGATATGGACTTCGTGTGTCAACTGTCAAGTATGTTTTGTTGATATGGGCTTTGTGTGTCAAGTATGTTTTTAGCTTCAGGATGGTATGTACTTGATGTTTACCCTGATGATTGCAGTTCTCTTATGCTTTCCTTCTAATCGTTATCCACATGCTTTTAGTGCATCTAACACATCGTTCTTGGGAGAAGTCTTATGCTTTGATATGATTTACGTTTACATATACATTGATCTTTGACTGTGCTCTTCTTTCATTGTCTTAGCTCTACATTTTTCTGTGCAACCATACCAGAACATAATGAATGGCTCTCTCCCCACAATCAATGTATTGCACCAAAGCTCAACTCCCACTCTATATACAACTTACTACTCTGTAGTTGTTTTCCGTGTATACCTTCTTTCCCTTATTTCCCATTCCAAAGTATCCAAAAAAGACAGCAATTTGCTCCCATCTCAGGCTCCTAACTTGGGGCATATACATCTCAGTTTCTACGAATAAAGCTTTGGCACCTAAGCACCAAGCTAGTTAAGGGATGACTACGATCAATAGATCTCTCTAAAAGTAAAATCACAAGCTGCGAATCCACCTCCACCGAGACCTTATTGAAGCCCTTGCTCCAAGCAAGCTGCAATCTTTGAGCAACTCCCCATAACTCTGCCATCGGGACCGTACATATACCAATGTTATGAACGAAACCCATAAGCCACTTACCTTCCGAATCACTAATCACACCCGCTGCACCCGCCTAATCTATTTATTTATCCCTGCCTAATCTATTTTTATGTATGAATTTTTATATAAATTTTCTATTCATAAATAAATATCATTTTTCCTAGTTACATACAAATTCTTTTATGTAATCTAATACCAGTTCTTAATAAAATATGATTCGTTGTCACTATAAATGAACATATTCTTAAAATAATATGATAGTTTAAATAATATTAAAATTAAATAATATCATAAAATAATATAATAATAATTCATTATATTACACTATAATAAAACTAGATTATAATATTCGAAAAAATATATTTATTTTGCAAATATAACAACTCAAGTCAAATCAGCTGGTTTCGTATTTCAATCTAATCGAGCACGGGTTTCAACTATAAAATTTTAAGTTACTTCGATGTAGTTTATCGAACTGAGTTGAATTTTGACTGCTTTAATTTAAAATACATCTGCATATACATGTTAAGTCAATTATTACCCTATGAATTTTTTAATATTTAAGTTATAATACATATATAGTATATAAACCAATATTATCATTTTTTTTAAAAAAGTTTCCGGGGTATAACTAGTTTGAAGTAAATCATTTTGTTATTATTTATTACGGATGGGATATATTACTGCTGATAAATAGTGCCACCGCACATTGTTTTTTTTACAGCGACTTTTACTCGACTGTAAAAAAAAAACTGTTTCCTGGCTCCCTACTACAGTACTAGTGTACTACCCCATTCTCCGTCTGCCATGGCGCCCGTACACTCGTACAGTGGAGAGATCTCCCCGGCGATATCTTGCTGGTCATAGTCAAACTGCTAGACTCCGACATCGGCCTCCTCCGCCTCCGTTCCGTCTGCTCTTCTTGGCGGTGTTCTCTCCCAACTCGTACGAAGCCCTATTCCTTCTCTATGAAGGTGCCTCCACTTTCCTCCGTTTCAGGCTCCATAATTACTCAGCGTAGCACCGATGAGCACGTATCCCTCTGTCAGAGCTCGCTCTACCGCCTCTCGCTTCCAGAGCACGCCGGCGATCCCACAGAGGGCTGGCTTCTTAGGGTTTCGGAGGTAAGACCTAACACCTTCTCTCTCCTAACCCCTTTGCTTCCCGAAAGGATGGATTGCCCTCCTGATATGGCTCCCAAGGGATTGAATCTTCTCGATTTCCGGATTTCTGAAATCTGCAAGTGCTATCACCTTACTCGCGTTGGCTCATCTAGGCCGATTCATGATGTAAGGAAGGCCATTGTGCTGTCCGATTTTCTGCCAGATTGTGATTTTGCTGTCTTGGCTTTGATTCCGTTCCACATCATCAACAGCTGCCTGAGTTACTGGAAGTTTGGGGATGAGTTTTGGACTCGTGTTGATACCAAAGACTATCTGTTGGATGATATCATCATCTTTGATGGGAAATGTTATGCTGTTGGATGTAGAGGGGAGCTTGTTTCTTTTGATTCCGAGTTCAATATGACCCTGCTGATCCCTCTATACAACCCTCTTCTTGAATGGAATTTCAACCATTTTGTGGTACACAAGTCCTACTTGTACATCGTGGCAAAGTGCTTGTATAGAGATCCCGAGGAGGATAGTAGCGACTCTGAGGCTGAGGACGATGGTAACGAGTTTGAGGCTCTGGTGAGGGTGAAGATTGTTAGGATCTTCAATGGTTTTATTACCCACGTTAAAGGGTTGAAACATGACGAATTCTTCCTCTCAAGCAATGATGTGTCCGTTGGGCTTTTGACCAAGGATTTTGGAGGTTTTAAGGGGAGCTGCGTCTATATGGCACATGGTGGTCGACGTGATGTCTTTGATTTCGATACTTGTAGAGCTACAAGACTAACTACCCATGATCGTGCTATAATGTACTGGCCTCCTCCTGATTGGCTTTATCACAATTCAATTCAGGATCCTCCTCCCTACTCATGAATGATGCAAGAATTTGTCTCTTCTTTTGTAAGTTTCTTTTCCAATGTTATCCCTTTGCTTATCGTCCATGTATCAACCTACGCTTAAGAAGATATGGACTTCGTGTGTCAAGTGTGTTTTGCTTCAAAATGCTATGTACTTGATCATTACCCTTATGATTGCACTTCTCTTATGCTTTGCTTCTAATTGTTATCTCTGTGCTTATCGTGCATTTGACATATGGATATCGGGAGAAGTCTTATTCTTTGATATGATTTATGTTTACATATACCTTGATCTTCGACTGTGTTCTTCTCCCATTGTCTTAGCTCTACATGTTTATGTGCAAACATATCAGAACATAATGAATGGCTCTCTCGGCTCTCCCCACAATCAATGTATTGCATCAAAGTTCAACTCCCACTCTATATACAACTTACTACTTTGTAGCTGTTTTCCGTGTATACCTTCTTTCCCTTATTTCCCATTCCAACGTATCCGAAAAAGACAGCAATTTGCTCCCATCTCAGGCTCCTAACTTGGGGCATATGCTTGCATTAGGATTAGCCATGGAACCTGCAAATGTCAAACATGAACACGTCCTACAAATACCAGGAAACCGAACCCTTCGAAGACAGAATTTAAGCACATATATCTGATGTTGCATCGCCACTTACATAGATCTGTGAAACAAGGTTGCTTGGAAGCTGCGTCTTCCTCCAATGGAGGCGGGACTTGGCCATAGATCATCTCACAACTCATGTCTTCAAAATCTACACCAAAGCACCAAGATTCTTAGAAAGGTTTCACCTTCATTGCATCAACCAGACTACAAATGAAAGACGCTTTGTATCTGTGTATATATACTTGGATTCATGGTGAGTGGGAGGCCGAATTCGTTTGTGAAGAAGTCTTGGGTTGGGATCTTGCACATGTTAACACACATTCCTACGCACCCGCTGTTCTCCAAGTACCTGAACAACGCGAAAAAATGGATGTTAGGAGCCTTTTTATGTACATGGGAAGAGCTTGAAATGGTGTGTTTTTATAAGAACTGACCATATTACACATAGTATGTGTAGCTACCTGCACTTCTTTATAAGAACTCCACTGCGCTGCTTCTCGCCATTCACCTCTACTTCGATGACCTACTCATCGCAGTTCAAGACTCAAAACCGGAAAAACGGATTCGGAAAACATGAACAATGAAGTGTACATTCTTTCAAAATGTTGAACCTAAGAAATAGTGGTGTTGCTGAACTACCTCAGAGGGGCCAACTAGCCAGTGGAAAAATGGAACAGTGAGTGCAGCGTTAAACTCAGCAGCCCATTTTGTTGGTGGGAATAGTTTCCTGAACTGAATTGTTTAAGCATATGTATAAACAGAACGTGTTAATCTTACATACTAAGATCAATCCAACATTACAAAAATGAAACAAAACTCATCTTCAGTAACCAAGACAGAAGCTCAATTCTTAAACCTTAGCCACTTGGACACAGAGATTTTAATTCGGGTTAATTTGGTTCTTTGACTTTCACTACTACTACTACTACACTAGCTCAGTTGAACATAGTTAAGAATCTGGTGGGTCAATAAACAAGAGGCTGTGTGTGTCACAGTTAGCTAAAATTTGAAGTACTAATGACATAGTTAGTTAGCACTAAAACGTTGTGGATTAAGATAAGAGCTGAAGATTGACCTGAGCAGGGGCGCCAGGAGGGAGCATGGACAAGAGAACCTCCCTGACCACTTGCTGTTGCTGAATTCTAGACCTTCCTTGCATTACTTTCTTCGACGCATTGACAAAGCTGTCGTAATCGTACTCGAGCCATCCTTTCTTCTTGTTCGATCCCGAAGAAGGTGAAGAAGACGAAGACGAGGCAAAATGCTCCATTTTCCTAGCAAAGAGGGTCATGAACACCTTCTCAAACGGCCCATCATTGTACTTTGTCTTCTGCCCAACCGGGGCCGGCTGCCCCGACGGCTCTGCAATCCCACACGTTACCGTTCCTCTGCCGACGCTCCGGCGCCTCCGTCCGATGGGATGGTGGACTGCCGGCCGGAGTTGGATGGCTTGGAAGCTAAGCACCACCATATGTAGACCTTTTTTTTTTCTTTTGGGTTTTTGATTTGGAGAGTGAATAACTTTTTCTTTTGTATAGAGAGGTTAACTGAAAGTTGTGGATGCCCAAATTAATTGATGAATGAATTATGTGGGAATTATGATGCTTGATTGTACATGATGGGTGGTGGTTGTTGTTGAGGAAGTTGGGAGTGTGGAGTGAGTGAGATTATGGTTGGTTAAGGCCCCACGTTGGGCTCTAAACTTGAAGCCGATTTGGTTGTATTTTGAGGCAGAAAGGAGTGCCACGTTATACTCTTTATCTCTTGTTTCATGTTTGATTTTATGAACTGCATATGAATTGGTTAAGGCGCCACTCGAAAGCACATGAATTGTGTTTGCTGTCATTGAAATCTGGAAGCCCAGCCCAGTTTCAAGGCCCGGAAAACCGGAGTACAAAACTTAATCTCAAGGCCTTACATTATGAAAAAAAAAGAGAGGATAAATCCAGCTGAACCACCACCTCCCATCCGATTGAGACCAGAATCAATTTGGGTCCATTGGAGTTGTGCAAAAGCGGGTTCAAACCGGATTCAGGCAGGAATGACGCAAAGTTTTGGTCCATGCACATGTGCGGTGCGGGTAGCGGGTTTTGTTGTAACGAGAGATTGAACGAGAACAACAAACATAATCGACACAGAGATTTATGTAGTTCGGTAACAAGAGTTCTAAGTATTTCAAGAGTTTATATAGAGATTCGGAAAACTCTAGTTACAATAATGGGTGGCAGGTCTAAACGGATTCTGACAAACCCAGAAAACATAAGGCATTGTATATCGTTTGGCGAACCACTTAACTTGTTTGTCGTTGTGTGTGATTCAGATTCAAGACACATTAATAATAGGTTTGGATTAGGACATTGAGTAGTGAGCCCGTGTTTGCTCAAACCTGCCAAGCCTATCCTAAATTTCATGCAGCTTAGGCGTGCTAGCCCGGGATTGTCCGATTTAGACTCCGATCCATTCGCTGCCTCCGTGATTCATTGGACAACACCGGACAGACGGACAAGGATATAAAGTTTTTGAACTATTTGAGGCATGTTCCCTTGCTTTCATGATTCATTGAGTCTCATGATGAATGTTCACGGATCATATGAGTGACTTTTCAATACGTAGTAAACAGTTTAAAGAAGAGGCTAAAACGTTAAATACGATTAAGTAAAGCTACAAGGGTTTGATCTTCTATTGAAGGGGACAAATTTTGGTAGCAAAAAGAAATGATACTCTTAAGGAAAAGGTGGTTCACGAATTAAAATGCAAGGCTTTCAATTCATTCATGGGCATGCAGATCTCGAGAGAGAAAGGGAGGAGTTTGCTTCTGATACACATCTTCAATGGTGTCAGATTTTTCTCACACTCAAACAGTGAACTCATGAGCAACAAACTCAACTAATACTAGTAGTATATTCAAAATATTCCCTCTGTCTTCATTTAATTAAGCAACGTCCCCAAGTTTTCCAATCAGTGCATGGATGTACCCTTTTGTATGAATCTAGACTTCAACAGCATGGACATCATATTACACAGTATATAATTATTAATACACTAACAATAAATAATCATAATTATAAGACAAACCCATTTATACTTTGGCATTTACTGATTAGAAATGGGTCAAATGGGTTTAGGAACAATTAATTAAAAGTAGTAGAAATATAATGTAAAAAAAAGTTTGAAACTCACGAAAAAAATCCAATATATATAATTAATTGAATAACTAATGGGTATGACTAGAGAAAGAAAAATGGATGCTAAAACTGAAAAGGGGATTAGGGTTCTATAGCTAGTTCATTCACAAACACATGCAAAATCAACGGACTCATCATCATCAAAAAAATCATTCATCCAATCATATGAAGATTAAAAAACACCCATGAACTAACAACTCAACTCACAAGGGAAAAAAGGTTCAAATTTCATCATGATTACTCCAATCTGTTCATGTCTCTCATTTTGGAATCCTTTTCAGCAAAAATAAATCATATGTTAAATCAATCCACTACCTCCACAGTCCACACTCACATAATACAAATAGATCCTTCAAACCCTATCTGGCTAACATATAGATTAATCCTAAAATTGGTAACTTCACTCTAATCTTAACAATCAAGCCCAAAAACCCATTTGCCAAAACTTAATTTATCAACATTAAAGCAAGATTACATAATTGGTTTACCTTGATCTCACATGATAGTAGTCAAAAGCAAGTGGATTTGGATTATGGAAGCAAATCAATTGGGGGGAATGAAGCCTGGTCCGACGTCACCGATAGATAGAAATTCTGATTAGATCTTGGTTGATCTAAGATCGATTTCCGGAATTTGATCCAAGAAGTGACGAATGACTCAGAAAGTCGGTGACATCGAGCCAGCCAACATACCCCTCAAATTGATCCATGCTTCCTATGATTAAGCTTCAGATCGATCTTCCATCTCTAGCTAACATACTCTTCTTCCTTAGTTTTAGTTGCCTCTAGTTTTTGAGAGAGAATAAAGGACTTGGAGATAAAGAAGAAGTTGAAGATAAAAGAACAGAGAAGATCGAGGTAGACATGACTATGAAAGTTGACAAATCAAATCCTACTCAAAGGAGAAAATCAAAATAAAAAAGAGATCGAGGTAAATTTTAGGGAAAATCCTCTCTTTCTTCTCCTCTCTCTTCCATGTTGCTTTCATGTCATATAAAAGTGAGCAATTTATAGAAACTTTCTTGATTGTTGACGTCCATGGCAAAGGACCATGTTGACCTAATCTAAGCATCACATGTAATTAATACATTAAATGTTGTATATTACCATCCCCTAACTACTACCTCCTACTTGTTTGAATAAAAGCCTGAATACCAGGATTGTTGTTTTGTAGTTTTTTTTAGGAAGAAAAGGAATTAGGGTGCTCGCCTAGTGCATCTGAAGGGATGAGCTCTACCGTCGTCTTGGAGTCTCGAACACGAGACCTCATGATGCACCCATGAGTTTTCAACCAGTGAACTGATACGTCAAGCGCATTGTTTTGTAGTTTTTTCTCTGTCTCTGGTGCACGGTCAAAATTCGGTTTTCACTCTATTATTATGCCATTTAATACTCATCCCGGTTTTCATAATTGTTATTATATCATTTACTTTGATCATTATTACGTTTTACCAAAAAAAATGGTCATTATTATTGGTGAAGATCATGTGCAAATGACCGCTTAAATTGTTTTGATTATTTTCGAGTCCAATAAATTTTTCATTGCAATATCCATTTTGAAGAAAATCCATAAAATTGAAAAGTTTTTCCTAGGTATAGGGGTGAACACACCGTGATATCAAGTGAACGTCGTATGTTTTATCGAATAAACATCCGGCCATCAACATTACTAGACATACGTACACCAGAAAAAGAAACAAATGAACTACAAACATAAACATATAAACCACGAGTAGTTGTATGTCAACGAAGAACAAAAATATGTGAACCACACAAAAATCATCTTTACAACACTTATTTTTCTCTTCCTAGGTCAAATAAACGCATGCTCTTTTGATCAAATAAACGACAACACATTTATGTATTGATTTTCAACAATATTAAAATATAATAAGTGTTTACAACTTTCCTATAAGTCATTAAATACATATTTAAAAATTGACATGCTATTTATATAACATATGATTATTATATTCAAACGAAGATATATGATACAATACTAATGTTGGTAATTCATAATTTTATATGCACGAGGATCACGTTAATTTGAATACGATAAATATAATTATAGAAAATAAACCTAAAAAATTGTGGTATATTGGGCAAAAAAAATAGTACTTAAATTACCAACTATCAATTATATGATTAAGTAGTATATACATTTTTTTTGTTATATGATTGATTGTAGTATTTTATAATACAATTGAAGTAAATATAATTTAGTATACTAATTAATCATTTGTTATGATTTATTTAAATCTAAAAATATAAAAATATAATGAACATAATCTTTGCCCAATTTAGTCATTAAGACTTCTAAACTTGAAGCATTTAAAGAACAATTTAGTCATTAAGATTTTATAAATCATCAATATTATTTTCAATAACTAGCTTTTATACTAATTTTTAATCCATTTATATTCAATAGATTTAATAGATTACAAGTAAGTATTTACTTGATATTTTTTATCTTGACTTCATAAATAAAACATAACTTAAATATATATACGTGAAGATCTCACGGTACATTGTTGATTTATTGTACATTATTTTTAAATCCAAAATTTAATCTTCCTATTGCCGAATACTAATATATAGATAGATAGATAGATATAGATAGATAGATAGATTAGATATAGATAGATAATGAAACATATCATTTACGTATATAGATAAAAAAAAATTGATCAGATTAACTAAAATAACATAGATAAAAAAAATTAATTGTTTAAATATGAGACAGGGTCAAAATCAATGTGGTGACTAAAAAAGGGCCAGATTTAATAATATATATTGATTTTTCTATCTTGAATTTTTGAATTAAAAACTAAATAAATAGTATTATATAATATGTTCATTTTATCCATATACCAAATACCATAAAAGTAGATTTCTATCCTTGTGTATTCGGATGAGTAGAGCTGTCAAAACCTGACCCAACCCGAAAAACCGACCCCTGACCGAAAATTTTAGGGTTGAAACCTGACCCGAATAGTAGCGAGTAAAGAAAATAACCGAGCCCGATTAACCTGAACCCGACCCGACCGACCCGATTTTTTTTATATATATGTAGAATAAATAAATTTTCATTTATATATATTATAATATATTTTATGAAAATTTATTATAAATAAAATATTAGTATAAAAATCTATTAAAAATAATATTTATTATTAAATATTATTATTTAATCATAATAATATTTTAATAATCAATAAAAATTCAAATTCTTGACTTGTTAGGTTGACCCGAACCCGCACAATAACCTATCAAGACCCGACCTGACTTGACATGTAACCCGATTGACCCGAACCCGTACTCAAACTGAACCCGAATCCACTCGACCCGACCCGTTTGACACCTCTAGATGAGACACAATTGAAGATTATATAGTTATTTTTCATTGGCATTATTTTTCCTGATCATCTTTTAGTGTCACAAAATTTTCAGTTCATAATGTTGAGGTTTCAAAAATAAATTTATTTAGTATAAATTATTATAATTGTTTTGATTGCGTATTACTCCCTCCATTTCAAAATACATGACCATTTGGACATTGCACATATATTAAGAAAAAAATGTTATTCCTATATATATTACCCCTATCAAATGTAGAGTTAATTATGTGTTTAGAGAAATATGAAAAAGTGTAATGATTATGATAAAGATAATTATTAGGCATATAGATGAAAAGAGATGGAAAAAAATGTGAAATATGAAACAAGAAAAAGTTAATATATGGTCATGTATTTTAAAACGGAGGGAGTATTATTTTAGTAATCTTAAAAAAATAACATTTTTAATCCTATAACTAATCCAAACTTGTAGAATAACATGTCATGACCCGATCCGACTTGACTCGTTTACTAATTCGAACCCGTATAATAACATGTCATCACTCGATCCAACTTGGCCCATAATCTGATCGACCCAAACCTACACTCCACCCGCAATGGCTGAATTAGCCCATTTGATAAGTCTTATTATGAGTAATATTGGCCCATTAAAGTATATACAAATTGAATTAATTTTTTTGACATGCATATATTATATAATTACACAAAATATTCATAATTTCTTAATCCTAAATATGCACATTTATCATAATAATCCGAAATATCGACTATATATGCATGGAGATGATTTTAAAATTGAAAATTTTTAAGAAAATTGAAAACATCTTAGTATAAAATAATATTAGTATGTCTACGATGATCTAAGTCAACTAATAGATTTTAAAAAATTTATTTTTAGTTATTTAACATTCTCTTAATTTTATTTCATATTTACTTTCATATTCTAACAAATATTTATATTATTAGTATCTTTTCAAACTACCATACTTTATGCATATAGACACTATATATCTATTTAAGTCAAATCATATGTATATATAATATCGGCTCAATTCTTATTTAGCCGATTTTTTTATGTGTTTTTACATTATTAATGATCCTTATCTAAGTTATATTATGCTAATATAAATATAAATTTATTCTTTATATTAGACCATGATATTGGATTTATTGTCAATATCAAAATAACAATTTATATCATGTCATGTTTTATAAATTAAAAAATATTTTGAAAAAATATAGTTAACCATATCTCGTATAAAATACAAAAAATAACTAATTAATGGGCAACGCAACAAGTTAATCCAAAATCACACATAATTTTCTGGAGAATAATGTAATTTTTGCCTTTGAATAATAAGGGAAAAACGGCCCCCCAGCTGGTCCGAACAGCTATGATTAAAAAAACTTCTCATATAACCCTATAAATTACTCCGTATTATATTGATTAGGGATTTTCTAATTGTCTTCTTGTGCACTCGAAGAATAAAGTCAATTGACTAATCCTATAATATTGAGAGTACTTGATAATTAACGATATTGAGGGAGCAAATGACTGTTTGGTAGCAGAGCAGTTGAAAAGAGGAAAAGGGGTTATCGCTTTTTTGGTGCTAAGCAAAGTAAAAGCTTACAACTTTATGGATTTGATCAATAATCTTATAAAGATAAAATCTAATTTGTTGAATTTTGATGAGATTTTGAAATATGTATAGAGTCACAAAGATATGCTCGGTCGGGTATTTTTCATGAAAGACTCAGGGTTAAAAAAAAAACAAATTCAGCACAAAAATACTTTATTAAGAATAGATAAGGCATAGACTTTTTGCACACAAAATTTCGACTTTTTGCACCACGCCATTTAAAGGCGTCGCCGTTTAAAGACGTCAGAATATAATAATACTAAATTTCGGTCGGGAAAATTCTGAGTCGTCGTGGGACGCCGTTGACCGGCGGGGTGGGACGCCGTTGACCGGCGTGGCGGGACGCCGTTGACCGTCGTGGGACGCCATCCCTTCCATTAACGGTATTTTGGTCTTTCTATGTATATAAATTTAATAGGATATTAAATATCACATAACCCCATTAGCACAATGGGTAAGTACTTTACTTGTACATACTTGAGATTCAAGGTTCAAATCTCAATAGCTGCATGTTTTTTTGAAATTAAACACTTCTTTTCATATAATAAAAATAAATATATGCAAATGCAGTTGACAGGATTCGAACTTGGACCCATTTAAAAGCCCAAGTGAGTAATTGCCAATTGGGCTAATTGAACTTAATGAAGTCTTAAGGCTCTATTAAAAATATATTATAAGTGGGAAAGCGCCAAGGCTGGGATACGACGCCGTTGACCGGCGTGGCATGACGCCTCATTTTTTCCGTTTTTTGTTTTCCTACAATTTAATTAATATAATATTCATACGCCTTTAAATGGCGACGCCTTTGAATGGCGTGATGCAAAAAGTCAAAAAAATAGTGTGCAAAAAGCCGGGGCGATAGATAATGGCTATAACTCATGTCATGTCCCGCTAGCAGATAAGTAAATCGAGTCGATTCCGTCGGATTTAGGTTCGCTTATTTTGAGTCATTAACCAGTTTGGTTTAGTCGAGTTCAGGTTGAGTTATTTTGAATTTGTGAAATTGGTCCAATCGGATTACAGGTTAAGTCAGACTGGTCAATAGGTCAGAAAGTCAACTTTTTTAAAATAATTGTATCATACATATATATATATATATATTGAAATTTAATACTATTTTTTTTTGAATTTTTAGAATAAATATAGTAAAATATTCAAAACAAATTTGTATTATTCTATAAGTATAATAAGGCGTGTCAAAAATAACAAATTTTAGATTTCAATCCAATTAGGTTTGAATCTATCTATCAAATTTGATTTTTTAATCGAGTCACTAATTTCCAATTAGGTCAAGTCGATGACATTTGTACTCAGCTAATCATGTATTTACAAATTTGAATTTCTTCTTTTTCGCTGTAGTTCGGTCAAGTTTATGACTTGAGCTCACAAATTAAGGTAAGATTAAACAAATTAAAATGGTACGTTTATAAATGTACTTGGTAAACAATCGCATTGCACCCGGAAAGAGAAAATAAGATGCCTTTTTCATGAAAGGCTTGATGGAATAGGATCCAAACATCATAGTCCAAGGAGAAAAGAAGTAAGTTTTCAGAGAAGCAACAATTACCAGGATTAATTAATACTATAAGCTAGGTACTAATTATTTAATTAATGTCAATATCACGGGAAAGGAGCCGATTGAAAAATTTCATGAAAAGGCATCCAAAACTTTCACGTATGCTGTGAAGTTTACAATGTTGTCTAGGGGTAATCAACTTTGGTTTAGCCATATGTCATTTATCACTTAATACAAAACCGACTGTCTAAACTACCTAGAATTCTTTGACGTGCAGTTGAACCCAAAACCCTGTCTTCGTTCATTCACATATGTAATATGTTTAGGACAATCTTGGAAAACTCATTGGTTAGGGATAAATGAATTTGTTGGGCTGTTAAATGATAAATTTTTGGTTAGGAATCAAGTAAGGCCCCGTTTAATAAAGAAAACTAGATGCATGTAGAAGTTGATATATATTAGGATGTATTTTAGGATATGTTTTAATTGATTTGAGTTTATCTTATATCCTATGGTTGTGTTCGGCATAAATAGCTGAAGTTGGAACTGAAACTGAAACCTAAATTGGAGTTGAAGGAGCTGAATCATGAGCTCGTCTAGAGCATCCAGCTCTAAAGGAAATAGGGCAAATCGCCGTCCTTAAGTCGCGAACCCGAGACCTCATGATACTACCATGAGTGCTCAACCAATGAACTAATGCGACAAGCGCAATGATATTGAATATTTAATCATCAATATAATCCCTTCTACACACATTAGAGTTTCATCCAATTATCATAACTATATACTAAAGCGAAGGTTAGATTTATTATTTAGCCCGACACGTGTCACCCCCTCATTGAACAACGTCACCCATCTTTATTAAAACAATTCAATTTGTTTGATTGGTTGAACTTTTATTATAGACCCCACATTAGATTTCTTCTTATCTACTAATTCTCATTTTAATTAGTTAAAAATTTAAAATAAACTACCGTATGCTATAGAATTTATCCAAACCGTATGCTATAAAATTTATCCAAAAAAACAAATCCTAACTTACCGGAGTAGTAAGATATCTAGCCAAATTTAAAAAATATCCATCTAATATATTGCTTGAAATAAGAACACTCATCAAGTCATCATATATGGTTCGATCTAACTATTTCAAAGAGACTTAGCAAGCAACAAAGTCTAAAGCGGATTGGTTTAACAAAGTCTAAAACAATAATCGTGCTATTAACCAATATATATTTTAGTCGACACGTGTCACCTCACCTCCTTATTGGACCGCATCACCCATCTTTATTAAAACAATTCAATTTGTTCGATTAAAAAAATGTATTATAACATAACTAATATATCATTAAAATAGATCTCATAAGAAGCAAATTATATAAAATAATACAAGATTTTTTATTAAACTATACTTTTGAGTAATTTTATATAAAATTTTATTAAGTTTTTAATTAAATCAAATTGTGCCTTCAAGGCACGGGACTGATACTAGTTACTTTCTAAATTGACCGTTATTTTGTTGCATTAGGTAACAAGCAACATTCCTCGCCATAAAAAAAAAGGTAATGAGTAACGAGGTCCAATATTTTCTATTTGATTCCCCTAATTTTAGCTCACTTGTCATTATTCATATAAATCACTGGTCATGCCTAAGCCTAACCCACCTTGTTCATATACACCAAGCAAGCAACATTCACTCTCAAGACATAGCAGTATTTCACTACCTTAAAATTAAGTATTATGCATAGAAGAACAAAAATAACACTTGTTTATATTCTGTATAACAGATATCTTCCAACAGGATATATATTAAACATCAATGTTCTTCCAAGTACAAACATAGGTGAAAATAATACACAGTTGAGAAGGGTGTGATTGTGATTTCAAGCAAACAAAATCAGAGATCTTAAACAAGGTGAAAATGATATCATGCTCTGTGTTTTTGGTTTAAATTCAAGCTAGTTGACATCAGCATCACCAAATGAGCAAGCTCCACAACCTAGCTGCTTGTTCATGACAAGCATTCTCAAACAAACTCTTTGAATTTTCTGGGTTTAGCCACCTGAGCAAATAAAAAAGAATGCTGTAAGAAGCTGGACATGAAAAAATTAGCATTTGATTAAACTCACATTGGTTGAATAAGGGTTTGCCACTTTACCTTGACCACATCAGCTGAAATCCAGATTTGCTAATCTCAAATGATTTACTTGCAACTGGAAGGATACTACTGTCAATGAAGAAGCCACGTTCAGGCAGCTTCTTCATTCAAACTCCTTAAGTTCTCTCTATGCATTATAAATGTTGGACATGAGCACAGAAAACGTGAACCGTGCGAGGCTCCACTTATGTTACAAGGAAACGGAAACGGGGAAACACATGAATTTTATGTTTTTAGTGTAAAAAACGAGTTTCGGGGTTTGAGTTTCTAAGTTTCCGTGTTTCCCTCGGAAACGGGAAACGCCACCCGGTTGGAGTTTCCGGGTAACATAGCAGCTCTGCCACAAGCTCAGCAAGCTGCACATTACCGTGTACTCGCTCTGGAAGCACCAAGCAAAGCTCCCTCCCTAGATGCCCACTTGTCGTCAATCAGCGCATTTTGTACAGCAACTCTGCATCAACTGCATTTCCATACAACAATGCAATGGAGGCATTCACAGTTGACAGCGGCAAACCCATTCCCATTTTGACCCCATAAGCATGAATCAACAACCTTCCTCTAACTAACTCCATGATCCCAAATATATAAGTATGCACTTCTTCTAGTCAATAGTCATTAGGTTTCTTCATATGCATCATATATGCAATTTTATAAGTATGCAAGACAACTTCTTCAATAAAGGAGAAAACAGATTCAACTGCATACTGATAGAGTTCGCCAACATACATGGAGACTGCAGATGGTTATCGAATTAATAAACAAACCTCTAGCACACACAACAACAAACCTAAAGAAGATTAGGGTTTTCAAAATTTGAATCCAAAATTATGGATAGAGTTCGCAAACAAAGAAGATGATGATGGAGTTTAGGGTTTAAGGCTTCACCACGTCGCCAGATCTGAGTATGCGAGTTCGTTGGAGCCCCAATTTTCCGTCGTTCGAGTTGTGAGAAGGTATTGGGTGGAAATTGTGAGGTTTGTATCTGATAAAGTACTAACCTGAAGACGATCTCGTGTTCCTTGCTCCACAGCCTGGAAAGGGACCGCTTTTGGGGTCGCCTTTGCCTAACGGTCCCTTTCCAGAGTGATGTGGAGCAAGGAAGACGAGATCTGAGAAGGTGAGGTCGAACTGAGGCACTGAGCGGTGAGCGGCGTATAAATGATTTAACAAGCCAACCCTAAGTCCGTTTGGCAATTGGGAATTGATGGGAAAAGAAAGGGCGGTGAAAGATGAGAAAGGAAGAGAAGAGAATGGGTAGGAAATTAACATACGGGAATGTATATTTTTTGTGTTTTGATAAAGATGGGTTTTGATGGGGAAATGTAAATAAATTTTGATTTTTTTTTTTTTTAAGAGTGTCTATTTTCCTTTCCCACCAAATTCCATCAATTTAGTGAGATTCACTTTCCCATCCTTTCCCCTCAAATTTTCTTACAGAATCCCACTTAATCCCATTAGAAAACTAAACCAAACACTAGAAAATCATTCCCACCATTTCTCACCCATTAAAATCCCATGGAATCCCACCATCCAAACACATTAAAGGCTAAAACTAAAAGCCAACTGTAGTATAATTTTTTTTAAAAATATATATTACAGGTTTAGGGGTGTTCAACGGCAGCGACCGGACCCGCAAATCGCGAGTCAGTTTTTCTTCAGCTTGCGGGTCGGGTCGGGTTAAACCTGCGGGTTGCGGGTTTGTGGGTTGACCCGCGACCCGTTAAATTCTAAAATATATATATATATTTATTGTTTTATTAGTATTAATATGTATTTTTAAGAAAAAATATATGTTTTAGTACTAATATTTATTGTTTTGTTAGTATTAAAATGTATTTTTAAGAAAATATATATTTTAATAATTTTATTATTATTAAAATATATATATTTTTTGAAAAATTCTCCTTTTTGGGATCCATCGACAATTTATTTTCGCATTTCATATAAAACATTGAGTTGACTAAGTCAAACGAGCCAACGGGTCGACCCGACCCATAAAACCCACAGATCGGGTCGCGGGTCACTTTTCATATTTTTTGCGGGACTCGGGTTAACCCGACCCGACCCGTTGAACACACCTAGGTTTACGGGTCGACCCGTAACCCGTAATTGCAAAATTTTTGACCCGTGACCCGATCCGTAAAATTTACGCGTCGGGTGGGTCTGGGTTATGGGCGACCCGGACCGTTGGACAGCCCTAGCTGGCAGTGGGTTCGAGAGTGAGTACGACCTCTACAGCAGCAGCATTAGCCATGTCTATGTCTGATTACAAACATTATGCAAGTTTCATGAGATACTTCTTCAATTTCGACATCCCGGGGGGAAGTCTCTATTTCTTGGAGGCTTCTGAGAGTGCACACGATGTTTTCAACATGCTTGAGGCTGCTAGGTTGCACTACCACTCCAGTACTGCTGAGAATTGTGGTAGGTACTTGATCTCAGAGCAATAATGGACTAGATATACTACAATTTGTTGTTACAGACATCTCAGAGCAATTCCTACATGGTGAACTTTGTAAAGAAAAGCGAGACCTTAAGAGTAGGCTACAATTTGTTGTGTACGTTAGTTGTCGATCTATTCTTTGATTATGATTGATGGCATCTCCTAAGGTGACATTGGTAAGTAAAAGTGAAATGTGTCCTCTGGTCTATGCTCCAAAATAATGTCTATATGCTTGAGGAACTTTAAATACTTCCCATGGTTACAACAGAAGCTTCCACATTGCTAGTGTCTTTAGTGCGATTTAGTTTGCTGCTACTGCATCTGTATAATTTATATGTCATTGTCAAATTGACGCAGCAGGAAGATTGAAAGGCAAGCAAGCGCAAGCCTTATTGATCAAGGAATCGCAAGCGCGAAACCTAAAACGCAAGAAAACTGGAAATCCACCAGAAAATTCAGAGAAAACTCTGTAATTGATAAAATTAATGAAAGTTGTCTTTTCAGGGCTACAATCGATCTATATATAAAGGAACTAAAAACCTAAAAGATAGAAAAGATAGAAAAGATAAAAGATATAAACTAAGAACCTAAAAGATAGAAAAGATAAAAGATATAAACTAAAAATTACGAAAATTCCAAAAATAACTAAAACCTAACTAAAAGCCCTGAAACGTTATTAAAAAGCGAAAAAGGCCTTAGATCCTCTTCTACCGGTTACGACCTTTTCGACGAATGAGATCCTCTTCGAACCGGGCTGCCAATCTCCCTACATCAGTCTCCTCCACCTCTGAAGAACTCGACCTCGAGTTCTCTTCTGGATATAAAGCCTCATTAGCATGAATATCTTCATCTAGCTCCTTTTCACTCCGTATCATAATCAAAAAGTTAGACTTCCTTTTCCCTGTAGGTTGATCAAAGTGCATAACAGGCGCCATAGCAATTTTGTGTCCACCCCACTTAAACATCATCATATTATCTCGTCCCTTGTAGGTCACATCATTATCAAATAACCAAGGGCGGCCAAGCAAGACATGGCAGACATTCATGTCTATAACATCACACATCACCTCCTCTTTATAGTGTTTCCCAATAGACAATAATAACTTGCAAGTCAAGGAAACCCGTACCTGAGGACCTTTGTTCACCCAACCTAACTCGTAGGACTTCTCCCGAGGATGCGTTGATAAATTCAGATGGTTTACTAATTTCTGCGACACCAGGTTCTCTGTGCTACCGTTGTCTACTATCAAATTGCACACTTTGCCTGCGACAGAACAATAGGTTTTGAACAAGTTCTTCCTTTGTCCCTCTTCTGTGGAAGATAATAGAATTCGATGAAGCACGATGTTCACCCTGTCGTCGGATTCTTCTTCAGCAAATTCAACATCCGAATAGCCGTCTTCTTCCTTGTCCTGGTCCTCATCATCAAAATTATTCACGACAGCAGTGGTTCGTCTAGATGGGCAAACGTTTGATCTGTGTCCCTGACCTCCGCACCTAAAACACTTATCACCTGAAGGTTTGGCGTAAGGATTAGGTTGTCTTTGGTTAGGGGCTTTGCCTGATGCTGAAGTACTCGCACCCTTCTCCTTATCTGTTGTTGATTTTTTATCTTTTGAAGGTGTGATTTTATCCTCATCACCAGCCGCATCAAAACTGTTCTGTTGTGGATATCTGCGAAAAGATGAGAAATTACTGGGAGATTTCTCCATCAATTCCGCCTTCAATGCCAGACTTGAAGCTTCGGTTATGGTCCAAACAGTCTGTAATCCCATCTTCTCTTGTATCGAGCCCTTCAAGCCGCTAATAAAGCGAGCAACTTTCTGGCCCTCGGTTTCTCCCAATTCGTTCCGCTCACTCAACCTCAGGAATTCGGTTGTGTACTCTGAGACACTCCTCTTGCCCTGAACGCACTCTATATACATCTTATATAGAATTTGTTCGTAATCATCGGGTAAGAACCTCTCCATCATCAGTTGTTTCATTCGCCTCCAAGTCTTGATTTGCGATCTCCTCTGCCTCTGCCTGAGACTAACGAGTTTGTCCCACCAGACTGCAGCCGTGCTTTTGAGACGGATCGCGACCATCTTGACTTGTTTACTTTCCGGAACTCCCATGACATCAAAGAATCTGTCAACTTCGATCTGCCAATCAAGGAACTCTTCGACTCCCATGGTTCCATAGAATAGAGGAATATCTGCCTTGACCCGATAGTCATGATGTTTTTGTTGATCGCCCTCAGTCGGATCTTCTTCCAGGACCTCTTCTTCGGAACTTGAATCCCCTCCATCAGGATCGCCTCTACCATGATCGCCTCCACCGCGTGGAGCCCGATTAACTCTTCCGCCTACCCGTGGATTGTTGTTGTTGTTATTGGTGAGGACGGTATTCATCTGGGCTGTTAATGCAGCCATCTGCTCTGTCAAACCGTTGAGGGACGCGGTAAAAGCCGCTGTAATCCCTTCTAGGTCTGCCCGTGTTACTGGTTCTCCCATGATGCTTCAGAATTGAAACGGAACAGGAGAAGCCTGCTCTGATACCAACTGACGCAGCAGGAAGATTGAAAGGCAAGCAAGCGCAAGCCTTGTTGATCAAGGAATCGCAAGCGCGAAACCTAAAATGCAAGAAAACTGGAAATCCACCAGAAAATTCAGAGAAAACTCTGTAATTGATAAAATTAATGAAAGTTGTCTTTTCAGGGCTACAATCGATCTATATATAAAGGAACTAAAAACCTAAAAGATAGAAAAGATAGAAAAGATAAAAGATATAAACTAAGAACCTAAAAGATAGAAAAGATAAAAGATATAAACTAAAAATTACGAAAATTCCAGAAATAACTAAAACCTAACTAAAAGCCCTGAAACGTTATTAAAAAGCGAAAAAGGCCTTAGATCCTCTTCTACCGGTTACGACCTTTTCGACGAATGAGATCCTCTTCGAACCGGGCTGCCAATCTCCCTACATCACAAATTCATTGGCTGTAGTATTTGAGACTGCATAGAAGTTTCTGTATCGTGGCGAAGTTTACATAGTTTGAGTTGTAATTGTAGCATGTATTGAACATATATCCTTCATCACGTATATATGATTTCGTATTTCAGGCGTCTTTTATTTTTTAAGATGTATGCAGCCCGTAGATGTTTGTCTTTAATGGATAACCTTACTGAGCAGGGCACATCAATCACTCAGAAAGAGTCATGAAAGTCATCTCTTGGAATAGATCATTTAGGGGTCTGCCTAATGCTGATACTGGAAAGCATGACTTTGATTCTGAAGAAAATGAAACCCATGCCACTGTGCTGGACTGCTGGTAAATTCTTGGTTCTGTAACTTGTTTCAACTTTCATGGAAAGGATGTCTTTTTTCTGTGTATTGAATATAAAACTAAAATGAATAAAGCCATGATCTGTTCAGTTAGTATCAAAGCTTCTTGTATGATGAACCAATGGTAGAATAAAAGGGAATGTAAATCATAATGTACATTTTCTGATCCCTGACAGGCAGGTGAGACCATGAAGTATGAATACCAGAGGAAGGTTGCAATGCTAAACAAGCAAAAGAAACGCGGTGCTAATCCTGAAACGTTGGAGAAAACAAAGGCGTCTCTAAGCCGTCTTCATACAATATACATTGTCGCTATGCAGTCCTTGGATTCAACTGTTTCAGAGATCAACAGATTACGCGATGAGCAACTGTATCCAAAACTTATGGCTCTAGTTGATGGGTGAGTTCCCTCCTGACACAAGATAACTTAATTTCAATTTTTTTCATAATGTGCAACACCAAGACGACGAGCTGAAAATGAGAGCAGAATGTGAAGAAGCCAGAAGAGGAGGCGGAGTATCAGAAGCAGTGCGTTCAAGTGAGGGAGAAGTCGCTGACTAATCTAAGGACTCGGTTGCCTGAGTTGTTCTGGTCACTGTTGGATTTCGCTGGTGCCTGTTCTGAGATGTACAAGGAGCTCAAAGCCATTTTTTCTAAGCCTCAAAATCGCAGGGAGAGGTCATCTTAGTGTTCTGATTTATAATATATTGTGGAATGTGGGCTGTAATTTAATTAGATCATATCTTCCACCTGAAAATGAATTATTTTACTTTGTGTAGTGAAAGTGAACCATATTCTTATCTGGTTATTGTCATACTTCAATTTACACCCCTGGGGAAGTGAAGAGCATTGACAGACCTTGTTTTTTTTGGCTTGCCAAAACTGCCCCATATGCCAGACGGAGATCAATTTTACACTGCTACTACTGGTAAAAGGGTAGGTTCACCTATGAACAGTAAGCGTTGTTCTTAATCGTAGGTAATCTTAATATATTACATCGGTAAAGCAGTCACGAATTAATCAGTATGTTAGCCTAAATTTCGTCTTTGAAGGGTTCGGTTTTCTGGTAGTTGTAGGAGGTGTTCATGTTTGCCATTTGCAGGTTCCATGGGAACAAATTGCTGTCTTTTTGGACACTTTGGAGAATGTAGAGCTTGAGCTTGAGATGGTATACACGGAAAACCACTGCAGAGTAGCAAGTTGTACATAGAGTGGGATTTGAACTTTGATGCAGTACATTGATTGTGGGGAGAGACTCATTCATTATGTTCTGATATGTTTGCACACAAAAATGTAGAGCTAAGACAATGGGAGAAAAACAGTCGAAGATCAATGTATATGTAAACATAAATCATACTCCAAGAACCATATGTTAAATGCACCATAAGCACGTAGATCACGATTAGCATAAGAGAACTGCAATCATCAGGGTAAACATCAAGTACAGAGCATCCTGAAGCTAAAAACATACTTGACACACAAAGCCCATAACAGCAAAACATACTTGACACACACGAAGTCCATATCTTCTTAAGCGTAGGTTGACACATGAACGGTAAGGAAAGAGATAACATTGACAAAGAACCTCTTACAAAAGAAGAGACAATTCTTGCATCATTCATGAACAGGACGAGGATCTTGACCTGAATTGTGATAGAGCCAATCAGGAGGAGGCCAGTATAGTTTAGCACGATCACCGGCAGTTTCTTCTGGCATTAGACTTGTAGTTTCAAGTGTATCGAAATCAAAGACAGCACGTCGACCACCATGTGCCATATAGACGCAGTTGCCCTTACAACCTCCAAAATCCTTGGTCGAAAGCCCAACGGACAGATCATCGCTTGAGAGGAAGAATACGTCATCTTTCAATCCTTTAAAGAGGGTCATACAACAGTTGGATATATCTTCCAATCCTTTAAAGAGGGTCATACAACAGTTGGATATTTTGACAATCTTCGCCCTCACCCGAAGTCCAACAACGACTGCCTCCTCAGCCTCAGACTCCTCACTATCGTCCTCGGCCTCAGAGTCGCTACTTTGCCACGATGCCACCACGGGATCTCTAAAATAGCCCTTTGCCACTATGTACAAGTAGGACTTGTGTACCACAAAATGGTTCTGCTTCCAATCAAGAAGAGTGTTGTATAGAGGGACCAGCAGGGTCATATTGAACTCAGAATCAAAAGAAACAAGCTCCCCTCTCCATCCAACAGCATAGCATCTCCCATTAAAGAGGATGACATCATCCAACTGATAGTCTTTGGTATCAACACGAGTCCAAAACTCATCCCCAAACTTCCAGTAACTCAGGCAGCCGTTGAAGTTGTCCGGACCCAAAACCAAGACAGCAAAATCACAATCTGGCAGGAAATCAGACAGCACAATGGCCTTCTTTACCTTAGTCATCGGCGTAGCAGAGCCATCGCAAATAAGCTGATAGCACTTGCAGATTTCAGAAATCCGGAAATCGAGAAGATTCAAGCCCTTCGGAATCACATCGGGAGAGCAATCGATCCTTTCGGGAAGCAACGGGGAAAGGAGAGAGAAGGTGTTAGGTTTTACCTCCGAAACCCTAAGAAGCCAGCCATCGGAGGGATCGCCGACGTGATCTGGAAGCGAGAGGCGGTAGAGCGAGCTCTGAGAGAGGGATACGTGCTCATCGGTGCTACGCTGAGTAATGATGGAGTCTGAAACGGAGGAAAGTGGAGGCAACTTCATAGGGAAGGAATAGGGCTTCGTACGAGTTGGGAGAGACGACCGCCATGAAGAGCAGACGGAGCGGAGACGGAGGAGGCCGATGTCGGAGCCTAGCAGTTTGACTATGACCAGCAAGATATCGCCGGGGAGATCTCTCCATTGTGCGGACGCCATGGCAGACGGAGAATGGGGTAGCATAAAGACAGGAAGAGTTTTTTTACAGTCACTGTAAAAAAAAACAAGGGCGGTGACACTATTTTTGATGTTCACACTATTTTAAAAAAAAAATAAAAAAATCAACCCCAAAGGCCTAATTTTCTCTCTACTATATTCTTCTCCCGTCTCTCTCTAGTCTCGTCGAATTCGTCGCATCTCCGCTCGTCTCCTACAATCCTTTCTCATCGGCGTTGCACCACACCTCCGGCCACCGACCATCCCACCCTCCTCGTCTCAGGTTGTTTGACATCGGTAATTACTGCTCAACACTTCAATTTCAACATTTAAACCCTAATTCCTAAATGCTCCCCCAAATTTCAGAATGTTTGTGAATTCAATTAGCATGAGCTGACTTGAAATTGTGATAAGATTGAATTCCTGTATTGTTTGTTTCCAATCAAAGGCAGCTTTGCAAACCCTAGCATGTCACCTGTGACTAAAAACCCTATTTGTCAAATTAAATGCAGAATTGACCTAGTTTTAATGTTTGCAGAGGAGAAATTCTGCCTGGAAGTAACTTGGTGGAAGCTGAGTAGCCACTTGAGAATCATATTGAAGGTGCTGAGAAAGGGGGGGAAAGAGAGAGGAGGCGAAACGAGATGGCAGGAAGGGAAGTAAAAGAATACACCAATCTGACTGATCCAAAAGGTGTCATGAGATCTTATATATTGCTGGTAACCTTTGTGTTTTTCTCTTTGAGGCATTTCAGCTCAGTTTGAGTGTTTGATTTGGCTTGCACAGATAAGAAGTTGGGAAAGGGAAAGGATAAGATTGATGATGAAGACGTCACTTTCCAACGCATGGTTGCAAAGGTTAGCGCGTTCATGTCTCCTCTCTTCTGTTTTCTTTTAGTTCTACTATCTGTTACAAAGAATTTAGCATTTCTTGTAGGTCCTTAGGAAATGGCTAGCCTATAGTGCATATGTCTAGAGATGATAAGTTCTGGTTTTATGTGATGTCATCCCATGGATCTTTAGTTTTGTTCTGTAGATATGTATGTTATTATTGTATCTACCTCTTAAGGGATAAATATAGTGTTAGTTTATGATAAAACTACCACCGAAATGTTCCCTATACATACTACCTGTTACCTGTTTGAGATTGTGGCTTGTGGTTGTGCTTTCACATTTGATTGAGTTGTCTAACATATCACCATTTTAGCCATGTACCACCAACCAACCCAGCAGGAGATAATATACTAGCATAATTGGCTCATTTACTTATCTTTGATCTTCTATGATTAAGAATGAAAAGGCATTTATAGTAAGGACCTTATGTAACTCTTAATATTTAAATTATTTTGTGAATTTTTTAATTGCTAATTGTTCTTAAAGATTTGTAATATGACGATTTGCATATGTTGTAATGTCAGCAACCTGAGAGTTAATAAGTGAGCTTCTGATATGTGTGCTGTGGAAACAAGTAATTATCATGGTATCTGAATATCCGTATTTTGGTGTTACTTCTTTTTGATCTTATGACCCCTCATGTTCTAATCTAAGAATGTCTATCCAACATAAGCAGCAGTATATATGTGCGTATAGTAGTCTTAGATTCTTAGGAACTCTTTTCTAGTTTTCTTCAGCGGGCTTGTCTTCAGTTTTAAAAACATAAGCATATTTGACTCTGTAATTCCCCTGGGGCTCTGGGTGAGTGAGTTTCCTCTGCGCTTTACTTTGGACATATATTATGGGATTTTTTGGGCATGATCATTGTTATAAAGGCACAAATCAGGCGCTTGCCAAAGTGAGCTGTGCCAAAATCCGCCTAGCCTCAGGCGAGGCAATTGTTTTTATGCACTAGCCATGTGTGCCTAGCCACAACAATTTTGTCAGCTTGATTGAGTCGTTTGGGAAAATCTTTCTGATCATATGCCCTCGCAGGGATCTTGGCTTCTTATTTCGGGCGTTTGATACAAGCAGATGCAAGAAGTTGCTGGAGAACGCGGAGGTTATCTTCATGGACGAGGCGGTATCATCTTTTTCCATGCCTTCCCTGCCTTGTTCTATACATGTTTATGACATTGCACAGAAAATCCCCTTTGCACTTACTGATTGAAATGTGATTTGAGTGTAATTTGTGCAGCTTTGGATAGTGATGACCTTCTCTATCTCAAGGAGCAGATGGAAGCTGAGGAAGATGCAGAACGCTTACTTCGCCATACTGAGAAACGGGCGTTTGCTGCTTTTAAGATATCCTTTCTCCAATTTGGCAATATCATAACTTATTTATCTAACTGGCAATAATTGATGCATGGCTAATCCTTTCTTTGCACGTTGAATATAGTTAACACATACCTAGTGTAATTGATGGAAACGTGCTTGTAAGTTCTTTGTGAGGCCTAGCAGGTTGGCATGTTGTTCTATTTTCTAGATGCTATATTGTTGATTTTTAACATTAACGATTGATTGCTAACTTTATTTAGGATAGCTACAAGCTTTTATTGTTAGATTTTTCCTGGTACAGACAACTAGATTGTATGTCGGGCAGAAAAGTTTGTGGTATACTGATTTCTTTAGTAGCCTAGTAGGCTAGAGGTAAAGGAAGGTGTGCTCCCATCATGTTTTACACTTTCCTGACCATTATCCATTCCACTGCTGTGGTAAAGATTTTGGTTTGGTATGTCCATGCAACGGACTGATGAGTACTTATCTTATCTTGGTTTAGTATGTCTTGCAATGGGCTAATGCTTACTTATCTTATTTTGGTTTTATATATTTTGCGATCACTCGTGCGGTCCTCCTGCGCTTGGCCCCCTTAACTATATTTATCACAGAGCTGCAAGTGTGGCAGATGCATCGCCTGCAGCGACTCCCTTGGCGCTTCGTGTTGAGCCCAAGCCCAAGAGTGGGATAAGGTACATCCTTCAACATTTCATGGGGTGAAACTATATTCCAAATAAATGAATAATATAAGCATTGAAATCATCATTCCAAACTTGCTGAGCTTAGTCAATTAGAACACAGTTTTAATGGACCTAGCCATTCTAAGTGGACATGGGAGGTACTTTTTGCAAGTCACCCCTCAATGTACAACATTTTGTAACGTTAGTAAAGTGTAGATTAAGGTTAGATGTTAAAAAGTCATTTGATCTATATAGTTAGTGGAAGTGATACATGAAGTCATGGACAATGCCTCACCTGTCAATAAGAATCAATATTTTTTGTTGGTCTTCATTGTTATCTAATCTATCATCGGATGGTTTCTTTCAGGCAACAAATCTTACTTAAGAAGGTTGTGGAAATCAAACCGAAAAGGCAGAAGGTTTCGAACCAACCTGCTGATGGTAATGTGTCCATTACCGCCTCTCCAGATAACTCAGCAGCTTCAACAACCAACAACAATCAGTCAAAGGCATCCATTCAACAAGCTGATGAAACAAGAGTAAAGAAGAGCGAAGTTGAAGACGCAACCAAGGCGAACAACCCGGCTAAAACCCTTCTGGGGCTAGCTTATGAAAGTTCAGACAGTGAAGAGTAAAGTTTTTCCAAATATGCTGTGTTATGTAGCCTAGGCACTAATACTGTACAACTTTGCTCTTTTTTGTGCCTGAGACATCTAGTTCAAGTAGACTTATTTACTGGCAGAAACTATACTACGGTGCTCCTCTTTGCTCTGTATTGGCTACTCATAATCTGATTATTACAATCTGCGAACTCTTTTTTTAGGTTACTACTCGAGTGGGCTCTAAGATAAATCATCTTATTTGATACTGTATGTATCACAGTAGATGCCTAACAATACGATTATATATTAATCAAGTACAAGAAATTCAAGAGAACAGAGGCAAGTATGAAACCATTTAAAACCTCACAAGAAAATGCCTAACAATACGATATATATTAACCAAGTATCAATAGTTTGACACATTCCTGTTTTAGCGTGGCTACATATTCCAAGCAACTGCCAAATAAAACCCGGTTCACAAATGAAGCCCGGTATAATGTTGGATTGCATTACATCCACAAATCAGAAGACTAGTTAGAACATACTCCTATAATTAGCCAAGTTAA
The DNA here is from genome assembly GCA_934048045.1 of Polygonum aviculare. Taxonomy (NCBI): domain Eukaryota; kingdom Viridiplantae; phylum Streptophyta; class Magnoliopsida; order Caryophyllales; family Polygonaceae; genus Polygonum; species Polygonum aviculare. Next base: position 30,190,758 of record OW204028.1, on the reverse strand, counting down.
GGCGACCCGACCCGATATAGACGGTGACTGACCCTTGCTAGCTAGCTTGTCCGAGTTAGCACTCTTCACTTCAAGAAAAAGAAGAGGAAGAATAGGTTAGCAAGGCAATAAGCATGTGAGATTGTATGCAAATCTCAGCAATGCAAAAGCAGTTAACATGATGTACCTAATTTTTCCAGTACTTGGAAATGAAGGACTGAGCATGATAGGGATACTTCTGCCTAACCAAGTTCTCGATGCACTTCTTGTACGAGAAGTCGTTCCTCCGACCATCACTGGACACCACGTACAGACACCGAGTATCCTGATACCTGCTGTGCTTCGACGCCTACGATCACACGAGACGTGCAAGCAAATCAAGTCACCTAATCCATCACATGAATGAAAGTAAAATACATCATCGACGTCAAAGGGTTCGGTTTGTACCATGATGTGATCGATTCCACATCCCCGTTTCGCGTCTCTTTCGGGATGGTACGCGAGCACATTCTGCACTATGAACCTTTGATCTTCTCCGCGGATTGGCTGCCCATCAGCGTACCTAAGAAAATGAACCATCCATTTTTACTCATTGCACAAGAGGGCATTGTCATAACTCACAACCAGTATACTAAGAGGATGAATGATACTTACCCTTCTTGGTGCATGATTCTTCTAACAGACTTCAAAATAGGCTCCACTTCAGAGAGGATGTTTTGTTCTTCAGGACTATAATCTGGGCCACGAGCCCTTGGAGGCCGATTATGGTTGTTGTTCCTCATTCCCCTCGCATGCGACGAGCAGCCTCGTACGAAATCCGAGCCCCTCTTCATCCATCCACTTTCTTGCCCCGGTCCCCAAGAAGATTGGGCCCCTCTCCCTCTACCACGACCACGACCACGACCAAGAACACCACGTCCTCTGCCATGAGTAGTCATTGTGACACCCCTACCACTGCCCCTGCCCCTACCCCTACCTCTGCCTCTCCCACGCGAGCTTGGTCTCAGCTCGTCGGGCGAAAACCAGCCCGAAAGATCTTCACGCTGGTTCATGCTCAAACCAGGAGGACCTCCATAGACCACTTCAATTGGAGTATAAGTCTCATTATTGTCCTCATTTGGACCACTCCACCCTTGTGATCTTGCATTTAGAGGCAGCTGAGGTACAGACGACGACGCTCCAGGATTTCTTCTCTTCGACACCTGACCGGGTCTAAAACTCGGCCCATGGGACTGAGAGTTCCGGGCGAGACCAGGCCTAGAAGCTTGTTTCTTGACACTACTAGTCTGCCAAGCATCATACGTCAGGATCTGCACTTCATCCTCTTCAAATACAGCCTTGGAGTTCTTGGGAGATGGGCATTCTGTCACATTTACATCCTCATTTTCAAATTTTTCTATGTCATCTCCTAAACAGCCATGACCACCTTCTTCTTCTTCTTCAGCTTGTGGACTTACCAGCTGTAGGAAGTCATAGACATCAATACTCTCCTTCTCTAATGGAGCCTGACAAAAGAAAGGAAATTTTTATGTTTATAGCACTAGCTAGATATTAGTGTAGTACATCAATCTATCATACAAGGGTACCTCTTTCTCAACATTCCAAAGTATGTCAACTCTTGCACCCGTACCGACAGCAACGGGCTTCCCCCAACAGCACGATCCAACGACGCTGGATAAGGAGTCTAGACGGCACTTCTCAGCAGCCCTCTCAAAGCACTTTTTCGGGGTCTGTTTATACATGATCAAAATGAATGAGCTTACACTTTTCAGCACAGAAATGAGCCTCATATATGTAGGACTACAAACTGAAAATCAAGAAGATGGTCATACGTGTAGGGTGGCTTCGGTAAAAGGGGCGTGGACACCTGAAGTAGAGTACATAGCCTTGATGCCGCCACTGTTGAAACCGATAAGATCGCCTGTGCAGGTCATGCTGCTTCCCAGGAGAATAAGATGCTCCTTTAGCACACCTTTGGCCACCATTTCCACTGATGTGGAGAGTCTCTACAAAATTTGGCAAGTTTATGAAAGAAACTGTAAGAAAACAAGGAAAGACCAACCAACAGCTATTGCATGAATTGCATTACAAACAAAGTAAATGCTGATTATAGAGTGACAGTGGCACTTGAACTTTAACAAGAAAGTTGGAATTCACCTGAACTGCTTGATCAAAAGCACATGAGATCCCAAGAGCTTGCTGTATCTGTTTTACAGAATATGGAATCGTCCGTCGAGTCTCAATCAAATGTAAAACAGGAAGGCAGCAATCCAAGGCAGTCCTATAGGCATCACCACTCCTTTTCACTGCTTTTCTGTCGACGACAACCTCAACCGCCAACTCACCCATCTGACAGTCACTGGATTTTCCAATCCAGGTACTTGTGTCTGGATTGACCCAGATTATTTTTACTGTAGAAATCCTTGGATCACCTGAAATTTCATGCCAACAAGATCTTATTACCTCATTGAAATTCATTCTATAGAACGTTGCTTGCAGCTCAAAAGAAAGAGACTGGTGTATTAAAGCTGAATCAGCTGGAGATGATTAATCACAATTGTTAAAATCTCCAGTCTGTAGAAGTTCCATGATGAGTTGATAACAACCTTTAATAATTGTGCCCATGAGGACAGGTAAGATAACATCAGCCATGAAACGGGATGCTTTGTCTAAGGGAACATCACCAATGTCTTTCCAGAAGAACTTCAAGCATTGCATACCAGAAGCAGAGCACATGTTTGTATGACTGAACAGGCAACATTCGCTGCCGAAAAAATTTGGTTACATATAAGATACCATGAATTTTAGGAGTTAAAAAAGATCTCACAATCTTAGACAAGCAATATATAGCATGCAATTGAATAAACTGAAATGCTTAGAAAAAGGTGTGAACTGTCAAGGTGTATATTTTGAACCAATAAATCATAAGGATAGTGGTTTCAAGTTTGCCAGTTTGCTTTTCAAGCCAAAAATATAGCAGAGATTAACAGAGGTTGAACAAGAGAATACTACTCACAATTCATACAAGTTACAGAAATACCAAGCAGTTGACCACAATAGGACTCATCATATAAACTGAGAAAAAAAGAGAGAGCATATGGCGGGCTAAGAAGTGGAACTCCAAAACACAAGTAATGAGCTTACAATTTATACTGCAGAACTAAAAGATGCCAATACACGTAAGATCCAAACTGGAGCAGGAAAAGTATATCTTAAAGAGGGAAAAAGCAAAACAAAAGAGAGACTTAGGTGCATAAGAGCAAATGAGTTATATTGTCTAGGTCCCAGTCTCCCAGATGAGAAGAAAGAGGCCTAGCACAGAGAATGTTAAGGTCAGGTTCTGTTAAGAGTCTGATTTTTAAGTTAATTAATTATGTTATTATGTAATGTGCAGCATGTGTATTAGTGTGTGTAAGTTAAGTTAATTAGTTGCTGTCATATTTGGGTATTGCCTTGTGCAGTAGGTTAAACATGAAGTCAGAGATAAACTGTCAAGAAACTGACTTTGTGAAGTAGTTATTAAACTGTCATCAAGAGAAGTTAAATGGCAGTTGCTGGTTGTTGTTATATAGTATAAATATGTGTCATTAGTTAAACAGAAATGTTGGGTCGTTTGTAAAGCCATTTGTTCAATATAAAGGATATGTTGTTGGACAAATTTCTGTGTGATTCATTTTCCTCAAATCTGTCTCAGGTTAAGAGTGAAAACAGACCTTGTTCTTCTACAGGTTCCTCCACTCTATTACATGTTTCACATCTCATATATCAGGTGACACCAAGAGGATTTTTTAAATTTAGAATACTGCTTGTCAGAAAACATCAAATTGAAAGATATGCAACAGATTAACAATCTACAACCTAAGAAATGTTAATTACATATTCAAACATCAAAAGGTGCATAATGATGATTAGCAAATTGTGGAATACAAATGACTGAAGTGTGTAGATGAAAGCAGAGAGACAAACCCAACTAACCAACTTTGACAGAAGAAAAAAACTAGGAAATTGATCCCCATGGGAATATTGACAAACAAGGAGGTGAACACAATTCAAACAGGTTCTAATTCAAAACCTCTTATATAAACCTGACAGAAAATAAAATATGTGTATATGCATGACTGATGTGAAATGCGTTAAAAACAAACCTGACAGACAAAAGTAATCTTCGGAAAAGAGCAAACTTCTTCTTCTTCTGAAAGGGATTAACCTCATCTTCGCATTTATCAAGAATATCACTCATGCTTATACTTGAGTTGTACAAGAACTCCTATACAAAGTATCCACTTAAGAATTTCGGCGTAGCAAACTACCAAATAATATCAATATATTCAGAAAAAAATGCAGCACACACCTTGCTAAGATGGATATGGCCAACAAGTCCATTGCCTAGTTCATCGCTTTCAGACGTAACCGACGAATTCTTGTACCTATTAGCAGATTAACCAACAGAATTACATTCTTTTGTTTGTTTTTTTCTTTCAAGACCATAACATAGCATTCCAAGACACTTAAACATATAAGAAGAGAGCAGTAGGAAAGATGAACAACAGTTTTCAGAGATTGAAAACCTTGTAGACAGGTAACAGATTGTAGGAAGTTAAAACACGTCTAATTCAAAACAGGACTTGGTTTCTAAGAAACAACAAGAGAGATCTTTGAAGCAACTAGCATACTATCTAGAGCTGTAAATGCAGAACTTACTCAATCAAGAATTCTACTGCAGCTTCCCTAAGGCTAACTTTCTTCAACAGGTTCTTCACAGAACATGATGCATTCTCTTTGCAAAAGTTTCTACCACATTCACAGCTATTCAAATATAGTATGACTCGACGGTCTGTCTCCTCATTCTTGAACTTAACACTAGAGAACAATATTTCCTGCAGAGGGAGGCAAGAGAAAGAGATTAGTAAAGAATGACAGAGGATATGAGTACAATGCAAACTTCATTGCTTAAGAAACAAGATTTCAAACTTATTACCTTCATTGTATCCCAGGAAGAGTTACTACTCGGAGACGAATCAAGAACAGCCTTATAAGCAGGATTAGACATGGCGGTTGCTGCTAAAACACCAACAGGTTCCCCTGGAGGGAACAAAATCTGAGATTTTTCGCCTTGCACCCCATATTCAAACTGAATGATAGAGTTACTGCTGACATTCCTGACGGTGCCGTCATAACAGATTACAACATCTCGAAGAATGGCCATGAGATTTTTAAATAAAGTGCCTGGCTCAGTCAACCCTCTTGAAGAACGGATTATGACCTCTCTACTAGCAGTGGAATGAACTAGCTCCTCATAGGGGTCTAATCCCTGGAAAAAGCCACTCTTTACCAGACCAAATTCCTCACATGGGAACTCATCACGGTATGGATACTTCTGATGGAAAAGCTGAGCTATATCATCAACCAAAGTCTTAGAATAGAGCTTCCCCCTATCATACAGCTGTATACCAAGAAATCCTACCTGCTGTACAATTTTGTTCATAGCTGACTCACTCTTAGAGTCTATCAAACTTCCAAGAGATGATGATGTAAGAGTGAATGCCTTCACGGGTCTTTTTAAATCCCGAAGATCGCTCTCAATTTGCTGCTCAATCAACTCATTGTAGGAGGCCTTGAGCTGAAACATCAATGCTGACACATCTTGAATCTGCCTCTGGATGTCCTCAAGCAATCGAGGGAGTATGATGAAATCTTCCAAGGAAACAGTGTGACCCTCAGAATCCAAGTTTTCCATCAGCAAGGGTAGCAATGAATCAAAGAAATGAAGAGCTTCATCGGACCCTTTCTCGAACACTACAGACGTCACTATCTCATCTAGCATGGACTGTATCACATCCCTATTGAAATCTACCTTGAGAAGCTCACTTCTCCGGATCAGATGTCTATCTCCAATGCAATGAAACTGATCAGGAAAAGTAGTCTGAAGTATCTGTAAAACAGTCCAGGAAGAAACAGAGGCCAATCCGTTTTGCAGTGCAGGTGGTGGCAATGGATGCCTAGAAAACATACTTAGCTGCTGTGCCGACAATTCGTCAAAGAAATATACCTTGAACATCTTCTTTAAAGATAGCAGAGCATCAGCAGGCAGCTGCAAGTTCAAGTTACCAGTATGTGAGCTGAGCAACTGCTTCTCTACTGAAAACAACTCCAAAACCTCAGCTCTAGCAGCTAGTGACTGAGGATAGAATACGTGGAGACAGTCGCCATCGAAGTCTGCACCCAAAGGCCCACACATGAGAGGGTTGATCTTCACAGTGTGATCCTCATGGGTATACACACGCAATGCTTGCAAGGAGTGTTTGTGTGTTGTCGGAGGCCGGTTAATGAAGACAATGTCCCCATCCATGATTCTTCGGTGTACAGCCTGGCCTGGCTTGAGTAAAGTATGCCCCTTGGATCCCTCCTTGAGAGAATAAGTTGAAGCACCATCTCTGAAGGAAAGGCAAAGCTTTTTATCTACTAAAGATTGCAAGAATTTGATATTGTGGGAGTTTACTTTTTCATCCAAGGTGATCCTCTGTGCAATCTCTAATGGCAGCCCAATCTCATTCACCCTTTTGAATGTTTCACCTGTGACTACACTGCGAGATGAAGAGCCTGATCCTTTGCTGATAAACAGTGTCTTCATTTTCTCAAGCCAAGCCTTTGGAGCACTCTTGGTTGCCTCTTTGATCGACCCATAAGGTTTGCCTACTTCATTAGATGCCTTTTGATAGACAAAGGAAATAGACAGTAGCCATGAACAAATAAGAATTGGATGCAAAGAAGGGAAAGAGGACAATACATTATACTGTGAAACAACAATGTATACAAATAAGTTAGCTAGTCATACCGTCCCGATTCCCCTGACTTGAAGATACTGTGAAACCGCCACTTGCAGCTCATTTGTCACCACTTCATCAGATTCAAACGTCTGTTCAGTGGAGCTTGTACTCTTAATTATCTCAATTTGCTTCAGCACCTTCTTCAACATTGTGGAAGCTACATCCTGTAACACAAGATGTAACAAGCATCAGTATCACATAGCAAAAATACATTCTAGTAAAGCTAGCATCACATTCAATCTTAAAAGTGAGAATTCAGAGCATTAAGACAGAAACATGGATGAGAACTAAGCTAGAGTCAGGAGTATGAATGTGACTCACATTGGACATTATACAAACCCCATCTGAGACATCAGGAACTGACAAACAATTTGGAGGAACGGGTAAAGAGCGCATTATGTATCCCTCCTGAGGGAAATGACCTTTCTTAGCAAGCTTCTTCTTTGTCTGATCAGGCAATTCTTCCCAGATAGCAAGCACCTGACAGCATATGGTCATGCATCAGAAAACAGGTTACCACAAAGCATTGTTTTGGGTCAGGGTCTAGCCCAAAACTTCAGGAATGGAAAAAAGAGTTTTAACAAAAGCCAAACAAAATTTGACAATGGCAATGTTTTTAAAAGTTTCCCATTAGAAATTATGTAAACAGAAACTTCAATACCCTTCAAGTCTTTAGCACAAAAAGGGCTCACTTATCAGGCTCAAAGGGCACTCTAAAACCATGGTATATTCTTCCTTCTGAAATGAGTGCACAATCTCAAATCTATCCCCTTCCCATTCTCATAATGCAGCTGAATGGTAGCAAAGATTCAGCTTGCTCATTGGGACGGCTTCCAATCAAACTCAAGAGTATTGAAAACTTGAAATCATTAACGAAGCAGGGCAAAATTTCTATAGCATCAGTAGCCTTCACTATCAAATAAGCATATGTTGCATTGTAAGTTATTATAATTTTCTGCACTTTAGTCATACAAGACAAAGTTTAGCAGATTAAAAGAGTTCTTACACATTATTGTTACTCTGCAAATCAGAAACAGATGACTTTCAGGAAGCATTTTGAGTGGAAGCTTGATACATCTTTTGACATTAGGCTAACTAGAATGACAGTCAATCAGACAGCATCAGCCAAGTTATTCTTAACGTGTAGTTTCATTCAAATTTTAATGCAAGAGCTGGTTTTCTTTTCAAAACTATAAACAAGGGAACACATATAAACAACAACATAGTTGAAATTTCAGTGTTAGGCACACTGGAGCTAGCTGAAAGTGCAATGCAAATGATGCCAGAACTGAAAATGTTATGAAGCAATGTTCTTGAAGCCACTAGCATATTCTTGAAGCCCTAACGTAAGAACATGCTGATATCTGAGCATGGAGATTCTGATAATCCTAAATTATTACTTGGACAGCCCAGAAGATAGAGAAAAAGGTGAGAGCATACCTCTGATGGAAGCAATGTTCTTGAAGGACCTCCCTTGTAGCTGTATCCATATTTTTCCAGAAACTTCCAAATTCCATTTAAAAAACTAGACCTGCTTGGTAGTTTGAGTTGTATGAAGCATGCGCCATTTGCCGTCTTCCTGTCCTTGACTGTAATACGAGAGGTCTCCTGCAGCATGAATTCAAGATCACCATAGCATACATCAGATCCCTTTCTCCAGATATATATAGAACTAGATCCAAGAGCCAAAAAACAGTTTGACAAACATCTCTGTACATTCAGTTTACCTCGCAGCATGCGAACAATTGTTCCAGCCCGCCGTTATTCTTCATTGACAACTAAAAGAAAAAGGTAATATGGATGTATCAGCAACAGCCACATATAATCAGGTGAAAAATAACAAATTAAGTAGAGAAGGCAGCTTTATACAGAAGAAGAAATAAATGATCAATTCAACAGTAGCTATATAATACTATATGTAGCTATTCAAAAGAAAATATAACAATTGATTCTAGACAAATGTCAATATCAAGCACTTCATTAATCAGCTTTATTGAACATTTGAGTTATTTTGGTACCATCTAAGGATGTACTCACAGCAACTATAAATTGATCCTACAAAAATATTACTCCCTCCGTTTCATAATAAGTGTCGTTTTAGCTCTTAACACAGTTTTTAAGAAAAGCAATCATTCACTTTAAAACTTACAACTTTTTCTTAATCTTACCACTCATTACATTTTTTTGGCCAATGAATGAACAACTTTAGTCAACAAATACACATTCCAATAAAAATTATCATTATTCACTCCTAATAAATCACTTTGAAAACCTAAAACGACACATATTATGAAACAACTTTTAAGTGCTAAAACGACATTTATTGTGAAACGGAGGGAGTACTACATTGAATCTCTGAGTACAGACATCCTAGTATACGCCCATTATCTAGTTGACTTCTCTGTTATCAACTTTAACCAATACAATGATACTGCAGCAAACTACAGAATTTGAATTGCCAACAAAGTGTTAACAAAATCCTTCTTCAAAAGTGTTCATGATATCTAATGGCTGAAAAATTGAAGGGGCGACAACACGGTCAGCAGAAAATGTTCTTGTGGTCCTAAGGCATTATAAATTGCATCAAGGATGTAAGGAACCAAAGCATAATGATATACCTTATTGCCCTTAAACTTCAGACATTTCAAGCACAGCATGCTCAGCATCTGCCTCAGCTCAACAACATGGCACGGATGGTATATGGGAACAGGAAGTTCAATTAATCCAAAATGACCTGAATATAAAAAAAATTCATTACAAAGAACATGTTCCAAATCCATATCAAATTTATCTCTTTGATAGGAATTTCAAACTGGAATTTATAAAAGTGACGATAAAGGAAGCTTGGTAGCGTTACATACCTTCACACTGTTGTATTTCAGAAGCACCACATGACTCGCACTTTCCCGTTTCCAAGGGAAGACCAAGGAAAGGATTTGCAAGCTGACTAGCATGGGTAATAGGACACTCATTCATGGATGATGTACTCTGCACAGATTTAGATCTAGTGTAAGATAATGTGCCACTTGACCTTCTAGATAAAAGGAAAAAAAGCCAGTCGATCTCGTATAATGTGCTACGAGTTAACAGACTGAATACAGATTTTAGTCCTAATATTGGTGCTCTCAACATTGTCTAGCAGTCAAGACATATAATTACACAGTATTCATAAACGTCAATGTAGCACTTAACACTTTCACATGAATGCTCCACTGTTTTTTCTGTCAAACTACAAAGGTAAATACTATGATACTCAGTGGCGGAACTACAGCATGCCCAGGGGGTGCTGTAGTCCCCACTGAAGTTTTTAAAAAAAATAAAAAATATTTTTATGTAGAGGTATAGAACATAAGGGAAGGCTGGAATTGCCGGCCCTAGATCTCATCTCGCACTCTCCTCTTTGACCCTCTCTGGCGGACTCCTTCGACCGGCCTCCATCAGCTCGTCGTCACTAATCAGCAACGACTGAAGCCTCATGCGAAGAAGACCGAGGAGGATCGCTACGGTCGTTGATCGAGAACTACGCCGTTGTTTCTTCTTCGATCGTGCCGGAGTATCATATCAGCATATTGTGATTCATTTATAACAATCAACTAGAGCCTGGTTGCTCCATTTCGATGCATTAATAAGGATTGTAGGATATTTGTCTTAGTTAGAATTTTGAACTGGCTTTTCCTCTGAAATAGGGTTTCATCTTGTCTTAACTCTCAAGTGTATATGATCAATGGAAGTACGTAGAGAGTTGGTTTGAATTGGGGCAATTTGTTTCTTTTTAGGTTATTGAAGCTTGGATTTTTTGTATTAGTAATCTACAGTTGATAATCTGAACGTTTAATAACTTTTGAGGAACATGAACTGGAAAATTAAGGCTAAATGTATTACAGTGCTTTGAGCAAGCCCCAAATTGAGCCTTAACTAATTTTATTGTGTTATTTAAGAAGAATTTTGGCTCAACTTCAAGCATCATCAAATAAGAATGAATTGGGGGCTACGATTACTTTATATGAGCACTATGAGTTCTACATCTTTCATCTCTCTATCATATTATGTAAATGCAAGTGGTAAATTGAGAAACTGTTAGAGAAGAAGTTTTTTTGGGTGTGTAATTGGTAAAAATGGTAGCTAGGTATTGTTTCAGGTTTTCTCTATATCTAAGGTATTTTCTATTTAAGCAATTGAGATACTCTTTCTAGGAAATGGCAAATAGATTAATGTTACATTAGAACGAAGAAAAATTACATTTAGCCCCCTCTGAGTCGAAATCCTGGTTCCGCCACTGATGATACTCTGTTATATTTGCTGATGTACTAGAAGTTAATTAGTTTAAGAATCTGATTTTAAAGTTATATTAATTATCATATGTCTTATTTGCTGATGTACTAGAAGTTAATTAGTGCAGTCACGTGTTTGTAAGTTTAGTCCATAAGTCAGTTGCTAAACTGATGTCTTTGTTAGTTAATAAAACTGCCAACAGAAAGTAGTTACTAGGCAGTTACATAGTAGTTATATTGGTCTATGTATAAAAACGTGTAAACAAGGAAGCAAAGTGGTAATTGCTTTCTCTGTTTTTTGTTCAAATACAAAATTGCGTATTTTTGGACAGCAGACCTCTGTGTTTATATGCAGTTTGTGTATGTTTGATGTTGTAAAACCAGGGCATAATTTCTTCAGATACCACAAATTTTGTTTCACATTTTTCTGTTTCCACAGGATGCTAAGAACCTATAAATTTGTAAGAACTTCAAAAGAGAAATCACATTATTCAAGCAAATACCTAAACTGAGTTTCTTGTTTCTTCCTTACTTAGGCTGTGTTTATCAAGGTAGTATCCTAACTAACGTGATTAAGTAGCTAGCTTATGGATACCTAGCTTTTAATTTATAAGCTATAAGATTCACAGGACCATATGATATTTGGGCTTTGTAAGTCTGATTTTATGCGCTATCTCGAGGTCAAAGTTGGATCTAGCCCAGAGTATCGAAAGATCAAAACCAGGCTTGAAACAATCAAAGCTTTTTAAAGAGGGTTCTTGAGACATGCATCGCCAAGAACACAAACAACATTGTTAGAGGGTTAGGTTACCAAGACAAACAACTAGGGAAACAAAAACAAAAAAGACTCTTTGCACAAGTGAACTATGCAAAATAACATGGAAACGTTTTCATGGCAATGAATCAGGCAAAAAAGAGCAGGAGAAATGCTCACAAATTCTGCATGAGTTGCCAAGGAAAACTTAACCCCTGTAATCTCCCCGTAAGAGACTTCTGTGATCTCCTCCATTTCCCTAAAATAACAAGCAAATATCAACACATTGTTCAAAAACTGCAGATCATGAACGAAAAACAGCAAATCTCAAGAAACTCTTGTTCACCCTTTCTTCCGAAAACAGAAAGCTCAAATGTGGAGAAAAACTAGTTTGAAACCCACCACAAAGTTGGCACCTTTTCACCCTCACAAACCCAGATCACCAAAAAGCTTAAATGGTCCTAGCTTTTCGTTCCATATCATGAACGAAATTAAAACAGCTCCTCAGGCAGAGAAAAACAGCAAATCATAAGAATCTCTCGTTTACCCTTTCTTCAGAAAACAAAAATCTAAAGTGGGGAGAAGAAATTGTTTGAAACCCACCAAAAAGGTAGCACCTTTGCACACAAACCCAACTCACATCTAAGAAAGCACTGATTTTTGTTTGTTTTGAATTCCGTCCGAGGCCGAGCAAAGAAAGAACTGAACCTGTGGTGCAAGGTGTGGAAAACAGAGGCTGGAGCAAGGTGTGGAAAGTGGAGAAATGATCCTTTTGTCTTGAAATCGGAATGGCAAACAATGATTGTAGGCAGAGTATATATAGAGAAGGGCAGAGACGAGGATCGGGTGCCACGTGTAAGGCAAGCATTGTCCTGACCGTTGGGGTGAGAATCTGTCCGTACTCATGCATTTGTTCTGCAAATCTTTTTGCAGTGTCCTTTTTTCTTCAATTTACTGTAATCATTTCTTCCTCTCATTCGTTCATTCATTAGCCGAGTTGTACCCTTTGGTAGCATAATCCGATTTTCAGAGGAAAATGAAATTTGTACCCTTTGTGGGCCTACATTTTTGCATGTGAACGAACCCATAAATTGTTATGATAGCTCTGTTTTTTTCTGGAACCATCTCTGCAATTGTTTCCATGGAGGGAAGGAATAATATACTGAATTGATTGATTACCTTGGCTAAACTTGTGGTACAAGCATAAATTAAAGCAACTAGTGCTCAGGCTTGATTTGATAGAGTTAGCAAAAAGTATACTTTTCGAACAAAAAAATGAAAGTGAAAATTATACTCGTTCATGACAATTTTTGTCTTCTCTTACGTTAACTAATACGGACTATAAACCCCATGCCCTTCACGAATGTTGAATAAAGTTTAAATTTGATAAAATTGTATTGGTAAATCAAAATTAATGAGTGATCATGATTAGGTATATTTAGTTAAAATGTGAATTAAGTATTATTCATATTTAAATAATTTGAATTTCTTAGAATTTCTCAAAGTTTAAAATTTGAATTTATACAATCTCTTAAATGTATCCGAACACAAAGTATGTATGCATTTTAATGTACAGTAGTTATATCCCGTCGTGCCATGCACGACTCGTATTTTGAAATTTGTTTTTGGATATATTATAATATAATATTGTTGCAAAAATGTATAATAAAAAATTTAATATAATTTGATTTCATTAAATATTAGAAGTCTTTAATTTCTCAATGATCGGTCGATAATATATTATTATGCAACGTACTTATATTTCATAGTCAATAAAATACATTATTATACAAATTATATTTATTAACTCAATTTAATCAAATTAAACATGTAGTTAGTTAAATATAAGATTTAATTAATGAATTTTTTTTGCCTGTGTAGTCTATATATGCATTAATATACCAAAACGTTATCTTATTAAAGTATAATACGTTTTTAACGATCAAGATAATCTGAATCTTGAAATAATTCTTATCTAACTTTTACATTAAAATATAAAATACATTTTTGGAGTTGATTTGCAAAGAAATTTGGTTTTGTTTTGCCAAATATATATTTGCAAAGAAAGAAAGATTCTAAAAAAATGCTATATAAAAATAACAGGAAATTAATAGAAAAATAAAAATTAAATATTTTTTGAAAAATATAAGGTGGAGTAAGAATAAAAATTGGTTTTTTGTAAATAATTTGTAATTTTTTTTAAATTCCATGAATAATGAAATAAGTGTTAGTTATATGACTTCCATTTTTTTATTTAATATCCAATGTGTTTGAAATGAAAGTTTTATCTTATAATGAAGATATTATCTAGTAGTCTATTATATCTAAATATTTATTACGTAGCATAAGTTATAGAAAAAGATTCCCATAAAAATTAAATAATTATGTGATAACTCATAAATACTTTGTGATCACACGGGAAACATTAGAAGATTAAGGAAAAAAAAAGAAAGTTAAAATGTTAATAAGATAGATATGTTTATAGTTAATTAATAAAAGAGTTCAAAAACTATCTATTTTTATCAAAATATGTGGAAGCTTGTAGTTTTCATGTTAAATGAAGTTGTCACTAAAAACAAAGAATTAAAATGATAATTTCTTATATATATATATATAGATATATATCCCGTACTTTGTTCTTTGTGCTAAGAAAGCATGCCAAGGAAAGGGATAATCAATACTACAAGTATAATTTTTCAATTTTAAAAATAAATCTTCAATCTGCAACTTCTAGATCATATGACTATTTTTTATAGAAGGAAGTTTAAAAAAAAGATAATATACTTAAAGATAGATTTTAAATGAGTAAGAAAAAGAGAAAGTTTAAAGAGTTAAGCAAAATAGAATATATAAAGTTGTTAATATCCATTTGAATTAATTATCCAGAAAAAACAACATGGTTAAAAAAAGATTAAAATTTATAAATTAAAGTGGGGTCAGAATCAACGTGGTAACTAAAAAATGGTCGGCTTTTATAATATACCGGATTAGTATTAGTCCTCGTGCCTTGAAGACACGATTTCGATTTAACTAAAATCTTAGTTTAAATTTTATAAAGTTACTCAAGAAATGTTTGACACAAAATCTTGTATTAACTTTATTTAATTTACTTCATCTAGGATTTATAGTATTGATAAATTATTTGTGCTATATTCTTTTAATGAACAAAAATTTGTAAGATTATATTTATTATAATTTTTGTATAAGGATTGAATACTTGTTTTCATCAATAAGTTTCCTTATTTTATAATTATAATTATTATTTTATATTTATTTTATAATTAAATTGTTTTAATAAAGATGGGTGAAGCGGTACAATTAAACAATTTTGGATAGATTTTTTAAAGATTTGGATAGATAAGATTAATTTAAAAGAAAATAATATATTTTGAAATTTTAGATTTGGCAATATCTTTGGTCAAATTAAATTATTTTAATAAAGATAGGTGATGCGGTCCAATGATAAATTGACACGTGTCATGCTAAATATTATTTTTAACCTCCACTTTAGTATATAATTATGATATTGATTTGGATATACATTATTCTTTTTGTTTTTAAATCAGAAGTATAGATTATTCATTTAGACGTGATTTATGAATAAAAAGTAATTTAAATAAATATATTTAAAATAAATTTGTTGGAATGTGATATACATTAATATAAAATATATCCTTCTATATAATCCTAGTTAAATAAAGTAGTTGAGATAATCCAAAATTTGATAGATTTAGAATTTAAATTGCATTAATGAATAAAATTAAGAATATGTTAGAATAAATCGAAAATTTAATTATGTAGTCTTGATCTACTCATTCTTGATCAAAATTCTTTAACTATGCAGTATTTTGAATTAGAAAATAAAATTTGAACTTAGTTACATATGTATGCTTCAACAAGGAATGAGCGAACCCGTCAAAGGTTAAAAAAACCAATTTTGAAGATTTACAAAATCTTTATATTATTAGCCTAATATAGTGTGTCCTTAGGACACATGGTAGAAAAATCCTATACATATAATGCTTAGTGACGGATCTAGGATCTCCAACATGGAGGAGCGGAAAAGCTCGAAAGGTCGGCACGCCAAACCTATTTACAAAAGAAGGTCGAACTCACGAGACCTTAACTTACCAAGTATTTATTAAATAATTGGTCAATATACTAATAACTACTAAGCAAAAATATCACACATTAAAATAATTTTTGATATTCAATTTTTTAATGTTACATCTAGTTTTATACTTAACTAATCGAGAGTAAAAATTAATCATCCTTTATTTTAGTTGTGCATATATGTACATAACAATATCATTTCAGTTATTGAAAATCAAATCATCACGATCCTTTTTACAATATATTACTTTATTGATACATACAAACCGAATCGGACATATCGTATGTATTCGTGCAACAATGGCATTAAAATATATTAAACCCTCGAGCTTGCACAAATTTATCACTTAGACATTTCACCTTTGATTTGGACCTATTGAGTACTTGAATTTCTGATTTTCTTATCTATATATTGAACCCTTATCGATGAAATTTTCTAGGATTGTTTCCATACAATCCTAGAAAAAACAAAATTTTAGTCCTAATTTCTAAACCCTCAAGTTCCCAAATTCCCAAATTTCAAAATTCATCTTTAAATATTAATTTTCTTTATCTTTTTAAAAAGTATATTACATGTCATTAAAAAGGGGTTGCTTATGTGGCATAAGTGGCAAATTAAGCCTAATGACGCGTAATTGAGTTGGCACGCGTGTAACGTAGAATATTCCTTGGACAAGGGTTCAATAAATCAAAAACTTAAAGTTCAAGTATTCAATAGGTCAAAGTCAAAGATGGAGTGTCTAAGTGAAAATTTGTTTAGGCTGGGCTAGATCTGTTTTAAGCCCACATATAAGGCATCAAAACAAAGAAATAGTCCGTAACAATTATTTTTATAACAAGATATTACTGAGCATACAAAAAACACAACATCGGACAAAAAATGATCAAAGTAGTACAAACATACTAAGCCAGACAAGTTTTTTTTATAATAAGGATAGAGATTAGGGTCGCCACAAGTATTACTTGGACTCGCCTAGAGCATCCGCAACCGAGACCTCATGATACGACTTTTTTGAAGTCCTCAGGGTTTGAACTTGACACCTCATCATCCATACACTAAGGCTCCATTCGGTAACACCTAGATGAAGATGAAATTGGGAGATGAAAGATGAAACGGCCACTCTCATCACGTTCGGGAAAGATGATTCTGCTAGATGAAGATGAGAATTTCAACTAATTTCAGCTAGATGAATCTATTATCAGCCCCCTATCCCCCAAGCTTGTAGCTCTAGATGAAACTTGTTGTTTTTATTCATCTTTAAATTATTTAAGGCTCACCGAAAGAGCCTAAACCACCTGTACTAAACTGTTTACTTCTTTATTTTTAAAACTAACTTAAATATATCTTATTTAGGATGGGCTGCAACATACTCTAAGTCACCTTCACATCCATGTTTGTGGTACACAAATGTTTAACTAGTGAGCTAATGCGTGAATCGCAGTTAACTTCTAATTGGTTTGCTTTAGTCTTTTTTGGATCAAAAGAAAAAACTAAACGTAAGAGCGACTTGCCATTATATGCGAGATGACATTGCTCATAAGTTGGGGTCCAAACATGCCTTAAAATTTGTGAGATAGAAATTCAACTCTTTTCACATAACGAGACAGGCCGACGAGTTGCTCGGCCCCCATATATTTCCGCTCCTCTTCAAGATTTACTCAACCGCCGAGTCAACCCGAATCGCTGACCGTCTCTCTGAAGTCTAAACCCCCTCCGGAACAATGTCCTCTCCGTCGGAAGAGCCCGATTCGCAGAATCGGATCTCCGCCGATGAGCCCAAGCTCGAGCAATGCGAACAAGCCTCGGCCGCGCCTTCCGACGACTCGGCTCAGCCAACCGGCGCCGTTGAAGTAGAGTCCGAACAGGCCTCATTTCCCGGTGAGGAAGAGGAAGAAGCTCCAAGGCGCGAACACTCCGAATCTGGATCCGCTCTTGCTCGATCCGACTCCGCTGCTGAAGAATCTCCTGCTGTTGTTGCAGAAGAGGCGGATTCGAAGCTTCCGGAATCTGAAGCCGCTGATAATGGCGCTCCGGATACGGAGGCTGAGGAGACGGATCAGATGGAGGCGAGGAAGGAGCGAGGAAGCAGAACGTTCACTATGAGGGACTTATTGAGCGGTTTGAGGAACGATCCAGGCCAGAGCTCTAACGAAGAGTCTGGCGCCGATGGAAACAGGTTCTCTTTCATGCTGAATTTCAAATTTGAAACATTCGGTCGCTGGTGGTGTGTTTTGAATGGAAATTGGAGGATCTACATTAGTTGCGATCGAGTAGGATATTTCAAATTTGTGTTCGAATTACTGAGTTAGTCGCGATCCACTTTGATCTGGCTGGCAAATTAGCTAGCCAGTATAACTATGACTGGTGTGTTTTTGTGTTGGTTCAAGCATGTTAGAAATGAACTGAAATTGGAGGATCTACATTAGGTGCGATCGAGTAGGATATTTCAATTTTGTGTTAGAATTACTGAATTAGTCGCGATCCAGTTTGATCTGACTGGCAAATTAGCTAGCCAGTATAACTCTTGGTGGTGTGTTTTTGTGTTGGTTCAAGCATGTTAGAAATGAACTGAAATTGGAGGATCTACATTAGTTGCGATCGAGTGGGATATTTCAATTTTGTGTTGGAATTACTGAATTAGTCGCGATCCAGTTTGATCTGGCTGGCAAATTAGCTAGCCAGTATAGCTCTTGCTGGTGTGTTTTTGTGTTGGTTCAAGCATGTTAGAAATGAGCTGAAATTGGAGGATCTACATTAGTTGCGATCGAGTAGGATATTTCAATTTTGTGTTCGAATTACTGAATTAGTCGCGATCCAGTTTGATCTGACTGGCAAATTAGCTAGCCAGTATAGCTCTTGTTGGCGTTTCTAAATTATGAGGTGATTAGAGGATCTAGAGTGCTCGGTATGTTTCTTGGTACATGACTGTGAAACCTTGAATTTGCAGTCAAAGCAGCTCACAGCAGCCTCAGATTCTTTATCCGGACAGCGCTACGGCTCAGTTGATCAATAGCATTACAGGTGTTGATGACCAAGGTCGGCCTCGCCAGCGCATTCTGGCTTTTGCTGCCAAGCGGTAGCCATCCTACTCTATAAAGTGTTGAGACCTTTGATCTTTGCTTTCCTTGTCCAGATTCAAGCTTCATATACGTATATATAGCTTAAAGTTGGAGTAAGACTATTTGTGATATGTCAGATGGACAGCATATATGCAAGATCCCATAAACTGTTGAATAATATGTTATATATTGAGGCAATCAAGATATTGAATTTTTATGCTTTGTAATTGTGTAGTGATAAGAAGACGTCGTTATTCTAGTGTATGGGGTAGGCTACTTCTTGCTGCCCTTGAGCTAACAAGATAATGCGTAGGATTTACCATATATAATGCCCTCGGAGACAACATGACCAAGGCAGAAAAACCACTATCATATGAACCCTTAAATCATCCAAACAAAAAGTATGAACCCCGTAATCATGTCTGTCTGTCGCTTTGTCCAAAGGACATTACTAGGGCTATCTTTCATGTGTGAATAAATTTTATTTTATCTTTTGAACATATTTGTTGTTATGCTATCATTGTTTTTGCTAGCCTGTGCTGCTGGACTCCCCCCTTTTGTAAATCACCTCTACTGCTTACCTTTTGCCTTTTCTTGTTCTTATCTACCTCACAGTTAAAGGCATGTGTTTTTTGATACATATACAGGTTTTCTAGTGCCATTGAGAGAAATCCAGGGGATTATGATGCACTATATAACTGGGCTCTGATTCTTCAGGTCTGTAGAATTTTTTCAAGATGATTTATCAATTATTTGCTGTACTTATAAAAGCTTTTGACAATGCAAAAAAATAACAAATTGTTCTTACTTACCTAGCTGTTGTCTTGATTGTCTATTCCCATTGTATCTATTCTTTTTATATATTTCCAATAAATCTGATCTTTGATGCCTAAGTGATTGATGAGCCATGATCCTTCACAAGCAGACGTTATTTGTGGTTATTTGAATTTCACTCTAGATATAATACACATTTGCTGTAAGAGCTGCTACTCTGAAAGTATGAGCTTTCTTCCTTCTGCTATAATGAACCTGTAACAGCAACCGCTCAGTGGTATGGAAACTTATACAAGTAACTTGTTGCATTTCACGGCAACATAAGGACCCCTGGGTGAATGAGATATATAGTAACCTATATGACCCATCACCAATTCACCATATTGCTCCTCCGTTCCCCATCCTCCTACACGCTAAGAAATTCTCACTAGTCTCCATAGTACTTTTTTCATCACGCCTCACCTTAATCACCACCTTTTCCTTCATCTTTTGAACACATAAATTCCCCTTTAAAAGTTCTGTAAAAAATATCTAAACTGCAAGACAATGTTCTTAACTTTACTAATTGTTTGACACCCTTATATGTTCTAATTATCAAGAAGATCCATGGTCTTGGTGCTAGGCTCCATGCCCCCTTTAACTGGACCACACATTATCTGGTCCGTCGTGCTGATCTATGACCATTAAAAAAAATCGAGAGGATCCAGTCAGAGGACGTATTGTTCTAGTGCAAATTGATCTGGTTCTAACTTGCTATTGTAAATATCAACACAAGGAGATGAATTTTATACTAACATTCTTTCATTTTTGTGAACATATGCTTCAGAATACAGCATTAAGCCTCTTGGATTTGGTGCTTGTTTGTAGGAAAGTGCAGACAGTGTTGATCCTGATTCCACTTCACCTTCCAAAGATGCTTTGCTTGAAGAGGCTTGCAGAAGATATGAGGAAGCCACTCGTCTTTGCCCTACCCTGCATGATGTATGGGTTTTTAACTGTTCTCAAATATAAACTTGTTCATCTTAAAGTTGCAAGTTGTAAGATTGGGGATTGATTTTTTTTTTTACTGTCATGCATCAGGCATACTATAATTGGGCCATAGCTATCTCTGATCGTGCAAGATTGCGTGGACGGACTAAGGAGGCAGAAGAGATGTGGAAGCAGGTATACTGAATGTCATCCTTTCTGAAAAATCTTAATTGATTTTGTACAAGATATTTTACATCTCGTCTTTGTTTCAAAAGACTTCTTGTTTTTGTCAATTGAATCAAGTAACTTACTATTTTGGTGGATGCTGATCATTAAGTATGTCACACTTATTGATGTTCACCTCTTTTAGGTATAGTGTAGTATCCTAGCCAAAAAGTTCATACAATATAGTGAGCCTTTAGCCTTTTTTGTTTCTTGATGATTGGCTAGAAGACTAGCATGATAATGTATCAGAATACATGAAGATACAGCACTAAAGTAGTGGCATTGTTCATGTGGTCTTTGCTGGTGCTCTATATGTCTATCAACTAGCTGCATGCTAACATCCATATATTTATCTCAATCATGTCAAATAATGAAAATTTTCCTTTCTGACAATTATTTTTCATAACAGGCGACAAAATACTATGAAAAAGCTGTCCAACTGAACTGGAATAGCCCCCAGGTACATCATTTTGCTTGCATTTGAACATGTCTTGATTTCTTTAGCATATGTCCCATGTTTTTATTATTTGAAGCTTCTTTCTTGTATCTTCTATTACCATAAAGTGACCAAGTCTTTTGACCATTTACAGGCTCTTAACAACTGGGGACTAGCTTTACAGGTATACTTGATTATTTCCCAAACAGACACTAGAGATGTTTTTACATGACTATTTTAGAACAAATTTTGACATGGATCTTGACCATGACAATGCAATGCAGGAACTCAGTGCTATTGTCCCTGCAAAGGAAAAACTGATGATTGTTCGCTCAGCAATTAGTAAGGTAAGAAAAAGGTTGTATGGCACATCTATATGATGAAAAGAACTTTGGCTGTGAAAAGTTCTTTTATGATGATCTCAAGTTGACAATAGACATATCTTTATTGAACTTAGTGTTAATATTCCGAATGATTTAATTGCTAGGGCTTTGGCTTAGGCTTAGTTTCTAAGTTTTTAGCTATTATGCTATTCTTCAGAGGAAGTCATTTTTCAGTTGGATCTGATATAATATTTTTTTTGTACTTGGCTACTTCGTATACATCTGTGAGTTAGATTAGAACATATGACTTCGGTGTTACTTTATCAAAATAGTTTTTGACAGTAAATACAAAGATCTTTAAGTCTTCATGCTTTGATGCAGTTTCGTGCAGCAATCCGGTTGCAGTTTGATTTTCATCGAGCAATATACAACCTTGGAACTGTTCTGGTAAATTTGGTGTTCATTTCTATTTTCCACTGTTATTAAATTGTTAATGAGGTTATTGACTGTTGTGTGCATCCTTTGAATTTTGCAGTATGCCTTAGCTGAAGATATGCTCAGAGTTGGAGAATCAAACAATGCTAAAGAAGCATCCTCTGATTATTTGTATAGTCAGTGCGCTATCTACATTGCAGCTGCTTATGCATTGAAACCTAATAACTCGGTTAGTACTTTCTGATTTTTGTTTGAGTGCCTGGATGAAATAAGGAATATGATTTATGTAGCAATAATTGACACCCCAATGTACCCTACTGCCAGAGCTTATCAGTATTGATATTCATTTGGTAGGTAGATATAATATTGTTCAACTGTATACTTAAACAAATTTCTTTGATGGGGGTTTGCAGGTTTACCGCAGTGCATTGAGACTGGTTCGATCAATGGTGAGTTGCTAACCTGTAAACATAACGGAGACACCTTGCTATCTTTTAAATTCTTTCCTTTTGTCACTATTGGGTACATACAACCAATGATTTATGCGCATCAAGTTGCTCATACTTGTTACCATGTAATTGTTTTTTAAGATAATAGCCTAATCATAACATATTATGACACTTACAGAAACAGGACAGTGTAGAGTTTATACTTAAACAATGTGTTTTATAGTTGTAATTGATTAGGGATGTTGATGGTTCAAGGTCTGATGTGCTTGTCCTGTTTTCTTACCAGCTACCCTTACCATATCTTAAGGTGGGGTATCTGACAGCCCCACCACCAGGGAAAACCAATTCTGCACATACTGAGTGGAAGCGAACTCAATTTGTTCTTAACCATGAAGGTCTCTTTCAGGTACAACTCTAGATTTTCTTGTGATAACAACAGGAATCTGTAGTTGGTTTGCTAAAGTAGTTTATATTGCTGCATCTCAATGATTTTATAGTTGATGGTTGTTTTTTTGCGGTGAGCTCTTTATACTGCTTTCAGTCCTTTCCCTGTTCCTTAATGAGAATGTTTCACTAATGAGAATGATTGGGCTAGTGCTGCCAAATACATGCCGGTGCCACCAGCCTTGTACAACTGTTTGTATTTTAATTACCTAATTGAAGATAACTCTTTCGTCTGTGTTAAACTGCTTTTTTGTGATGCAGCTTATTGCAGATGATCAAAAGCAGATCCAAGGAAGCCTTTCAGGCAAGACAACTAATCCACCAAGTGGAAGAAGGCAACCACTTAAAGTCGAAATACCCGATGTAGTTTCAGTTTCACCCTGCTCTGACCTGACCTTGCCACCTGGTGCTGGTCTATTTATCGACACGATCCATGGACCAGTTTACTTGGTAAGATGTTCCATTTCCCTGCAAAACTTTTCTTTTGTCCAGTCATGCTTTGCTTATAGGGGTATGCAATCACTCTTCTAGAGCTGAATTTGAAATCCGACACAAGATCTGGCATTATTAATAGTGTTTCCGTTGAATCTGACTTGTTGGCATTTCATGTTGAATGATATACCATATGCTAGATTACTTGTTATGCTTATACTCTAATCAACTCTTCAGTAGCAAAGCCATGCTCAGCAAGAGCATATTTCAATTATTGGTATTAATCAGGAGGTGCCATGGGGAGGGTTTTTCTGGTTCTGAAAATATACTTTAAGCATGTTTTATCCTTGCTATCATTACGATTGAACTGTTTCCAAGAGTTGTCGAATACCCTAATTTGTCTCAGTAGTCTTTATTATCTGACTTAATGGTGGATGCATCCAAACAGTTATATTTTTTAGTACAGCATTATTGACAAACTTTCCTTCCATTTTTTACTCCTCAGGTTGCTGATTCGTGGGAGTCTTTGGATGGATGGCTAGATGCTATTCGTCTGGTTTACACAATTTTTGCAAAAGGTAAGACCGATGTTCTTTCCGGTATCATTACTGGATGATTAGATTATGCAGAGTGTATCCATTCTACAAACTTTTGTCTGTATGTCAGCTCTTAATTCTTGTACCATTGTCTTGTTTCGATTGGACATGCGTGTACATTGTAATCTTCTATTTGTTTTTACGACATTTGATTTGGCATTTTTAGCTTCAATGTGTTGGAGAATGTAGCCACTGAATTCTAAGAGATGGAAAAGCCAATTCTGGTACTACTTTCATTATGATAGTGTTGAAAACAATGGTATCATACCTTTGACTCTCAGGGATAGAAAATCCTAATTAATGCAAAACTTTAGTCTGCTAATCTATGTTCATGAAGGCACAAACTTCATGCAGATTGGGGGGTTTATTTTGGCCAGGGCAAGCAGCGATGAAGGCAAGCTCCAAAGACCTTCCCCACAGATCAAACCTGAAGCAACGGCTGGGACCATTAGATCTGCACTCTTGGCATTGACCCTATGCCACAGGTACACAACCAAAGTCCCTACACACATATCGATTGCAAAGTAAGCCCCTACTAGAAAAGGGACCGCCATGACCATTGGAAGCGGCATCCATTTCCCAATTCTAGTAGGAGTGAGGTCTCGTACGAAATTGATTACAATGGCGAAAATGAAGAAACCGCAGCATAACTCCAAGCAGTGCTGAGGCAATGCCTTGAATCCTTCAACACCGAGAATCGCCATGTTCCTGTATATTATGGCGTACGGGGCCTTGAAGTCCCCGTCTGGGTTTCCCACATCGAATGCTCTGTAGAATAGCATGAAGCTTAGAGGCGACACTATGCACCCAACTATTGTCCCTATCGCTTGGCTTGCGAGCATTGATCTTGGAGACGAGAGTGTTAGATGGCCCGCTTTAAGATCTTGCATTAGGATGCAGGAGACCGAAACCACTGACTTTATGAGCCCACACCCTACCATTCCTGCAACCACACCGTGATTCTTTCCAGCTAGTGCTGCTAGGGTGAAGAGGGCAACTTTCCCATAGTTGTAGGCCATGTTCATGTCGGTCAAGCCAGCTCCATATGCATTGCAGAAGGCCATGGCTGGAGCGAGAATGTAGGCGACGGTGACATAGTACCACCTCATCTCTGGGAACATGATGGGAAGGGCAATGGTTGAGATGGTGGTGAGCACTAGATAACCACATCCTGCTACCCACATGGGGATGGTTTCGCTAACAAACAACTCATTGTGCTTTGTCTCCCTCCCTTCTTTGTCATCTCTTCCACCTACAATACAAGAGAACAGTGTTATGATAAATTTGCTGGACCAAAAAGAGAGAAGTAATGAAGTTGGATTCGTTATCCTCTATAAGGGATCCAAATGCTTTCCTTGAACCATGCTATATGCTAGTCCAAATTTGCTCGACTAGGTGGTTTTTACACTACTTTCTGATTTCAATCATCTAGAATATGTAGGATCAGATTGTGATACTTGATGGAGATCATTTCATGTGCTGTGAATAGGGAGAAAAACTTACTTAAGTCACCATCTTCAGGGCTCCTTAGTTTCAGCCTGCCATGGACGCTCGTAATCATGACGAGGACCACCTTGGTGAAGTTGTACAGGCCATCCCCAAAAATCAGGGCAATGGAAATGAATACCTGTTTGAAATCCAACAAGACAAACAGGCTAAATGACAGTGAAAGCAAAGCCTAGAAACATAGAATCTCTCCATGGAAGATCAAGAGAGTGATCAATCACCTTGTAGCCATTCAAGCTCTTCATGCTTTCTTCAGGGAGGTGTGCAGGGAACCACTTTCCTTCGAGGTTGCTTATCAGTGGCCACATCAATCCCCATGAGAGCACTGCTCCAAGTAGCAGAGACAAGTTCACGATGTGGGAGCAGATCATACCCGTTCCGACGTACGTCATGCTAAAATCAAAGTAAAATCTGCAGCAAGTTTTGAACAAAAGAGGACTTATATTCAGCTGAAACCAAATCCAAGATGGAGAATGGATTTGCAGAAAAAAATTTGGTACCCACGTTTGCTTCCATGCTCGCAGTCCAAACGTCGGAAACTGGTTGAATCCGCATTTCTCGATCCCAGAGAAAAACCATTGGAAGAAGCCCCATAAGAAGCTCATGGAGAAGAACTTGGCAAAAAGCTTTACTTGCCCCCTGAACCAATTAAATACAATAATAAAAAGTTAAAGGTCCAGTTTATAGGAGTTCTCTAAGAAAAGCTTGCAGATTTAGGATATACTTTGACACTTTGTCCCCTTGCGAGTGAAACCCGTTTATAAGAACAGCAGTTGCCATTCCACTTGGGTAGACCAATTTATAATCCACAATCAGTATCTGCAGGAAAGTTGCTTATATGAGTTGAGGTTGTTCTGCAACTTGAAGTAGATAAAACTTTGCTGGTTAGTTTATGCTTACCTTTCTGAGGGGAATCAGCACAAACAACCCAACAAAGGAGACCAAGAACAGATAAGAAGTCATCCATCCAATGGCTGGTTCTTTGTAGCTACCCGGAGTGTTCCCTTCAGTGTCAACCCCGGCCAACTCGTATGTCTTCTTGTTCAGTCCCAGAAGATAGGAACCAAACCCGCCTGCGTAAGGAGGCCACACGCTTCATATAGACTGCAAAAAAACGAATAAGAAGTGACAAAAAGAGCATTCAAGTCAAGAAGCGAAACCTCCAAGTGCGATGCTATAGCATGCAACAGCAGAGGTCTGAATCATGGTGTTCTCTTGCTTTGTGAATGGAACAGTTGAAAATCCCGCCTTCTCCACGAGTTTGGTCCAAGACCGAATCAGCACAAAGGCGAGCAACCCAGCTGAGACGTTAAGGTTTAGACTGAGACCCGTCGTGAGATTCAGCCTCATGGCTATAATGCTGTAGATCACTCCAAGAACGACGCTCACAGCGACTCCTCGTACTGTGATCTGCTCGGTCCATGTCGGGATCCTCTTCTTAGCCTGAGATTCATCGTCTTCTTCGGGTGATTCCCTCTCCATCTCCTCGGTTTCTCCTCTCATATCCTTCATCTCCCTCTCCATTTTTTTTGTGGTAATATGATATCTCAATGATTGCTTGCTTATAAGCTTGGATTTTGGAGAATCAAGGATTACTGGTGAAAATGTAAATGTCAATTGGTAGCCTATTCCAAGATGGGCCAAACAGCCAAATGTGTCACTTTCCTCCCAAGAATTATATGCCCATCTTATCAAAGAATCTAATAATACCAAGAGCTCATTTTGTTCTCTTGCTATGTGTTTTCCACACTCCTCCTCCTCCTTTCATGTAAACTGATAAAGAAATAGAGCTAGAAGTTCATATTCCTGTTGTCATCTTCCCTCTGACAACATATTCCCCAGCCTGTTTTCTTTGACTTGAGTTAACTAACTAACTCTAATCTTGAATTGAAGAAGCTCTTCAACTCAATAATGAATATGATTTGAAAACACATGGTAAAAGAGCGGTTGCTTTACGCAAATGGGATAAGTCTTGAATGAATATATGCCCTTGTGAAAGAAACTTGACAAGACCGCTGTTGTCGATGCACCGATCGATCGATCGATCGACTTTGGGGGCATGATGGTGACTTGGGTGCACAACAAGAGTGGACGAGATGGCTTCTGTAGTAGGTACAGAGAAGATAGGCATGTGGGTGGTGTGTGGAAAGTGTGTGCTAGTGAGAACTTTTTTACAAAGAAAAGTAGATAGGAAGAAAGAAAGCTTTGGTACCAATCTAGATTTGGATTTATTCATGTGAAATATACTGAGTTCCACTATGGGTGGGTCTGATTGAGCCTTACTTGTAAGAGTTAAGGCCATGATCACATGAGATGTGGCCAAACTCCACCACTTGGTATTTGTGACAAGATACTCTACGCAATTGAGGACTTATCTTTGGATTCTTTTGCCCAACCATGCCTAATTCATACGCGTTATCATCTTCACCAAGTGGGCATTCCTTGCCCCATGGAAAGGCGGATTAACAACTATAATTAAGTTAGTGACAAAGTATCATAAACCATAATCATGCCATATAGGTATCTTTTATCATAAGATGGCTGTTAGTTCTTTTGGGTCTAGATTCTATTATATACTATTGGTTTTCGGTAATGATAGAATAAAATAGTGGCCTGATTTTTGAGAGGTCTTAGTATAGGTAATTGTGGATAAAAAAATTGGCCATAGAATTAAAATAATAATATTATTTTTTTGGTATTATATTTTTCTTTACTCTACAAGAAACACTTGTCATTCTCACAATCAAAAACCAAACTAAAATTTTAGCCATCATCCTAACTAAAATCACATTCTCTCGTCTACTTTCATGCACTTTCTTCTCGGTTAATATTTTTTTAATCTAAAGTCAAAAATTAAGTATTTTAATTCATTCTCATCATATTTCTTCCCATGGGGTGGCTGATCGATACAATTCTATTTACCTGGTTTGTAAGAGGGTCATGAATAAGATTCCTAAATGATAGGAAGCGGAGATGCCAAACTCAATCCGATCCGAAAAACCGATACATGTCGTCCAAGAAATTTAGAGTTGGGGTGATTAGAATCCAACCCGAAAATTAGTAGGTCAAGTTCAAAATTGAACCCAATTGACTTGAACTCGATTGGGTTGAATTCGATCCCGATCTTAATTCGTTAGATTCACCCGATTTGTCATATATGCATAATAAGAAGATTTATTTTAAATGTTTTAAATTATTTTATCATAAAATTATAAAAAAGGTAATATTTTATCATTAAATATTATTATTTAAGCCTAATAATATTAATGTAATGTTTATAAAAAAAATTAAAGTTGTTATTATTGACCGATTAGATCGACTTGATTTGCTTGATAAATGTCATGACCAAATACGACTTGATCCATACAGTTGTCTCGAACTCATGCTCAAACCAAACCTGAGATAACTGAATCCAAACCTGATCGAATCAACCCATTTGATCGGTCTAGTAGTAAGTATATATACTAGGGCTGTGAATTTGATATCCGATCCGAGATATCCGTCGATCCGATCCGTTTTTTATCCGTATCCAAATTAATCCGACTAACATCGATCCGTATCCGATCCGATCCGCTATTTTTTCCGGATATTTGGATCGGATACGGATCGGAGTTTCAGATAAATGGATATCCGAAAATATCCGTATATATTAAATATATATTAATATATATATTTAAAAAATATATATGTAAATAAATACATGTTTTTACCAAAAAATATATATGTATATACTTAAATAATATATATGTGTATATTTAAAAAATATATATATGTAAATATAATTTGTAATTTATTAATTTAAGCAAGTTTAATTAAAATGGATCTTCTCGGATATCCGATCCGAACGGATATATTTTCTCGGATATCCGACTAAAATGGATCGGATACGGATCATGATTTGAGGCAAATTTTTTTTTGGATATCCGCGGATTTGGATCGGATCGGATCGGATCGATCCGAATTCACAGCCTTATTATATACGTAGGGAGGTCTTAGCTAGATTAGAATCTCTTGCAATTGGGTGATTTATTCAAATTCTTACTAATATACTTTCTTCATTGAGTGACCGATCGACGTAATCGGTTTTACTTGTCTGTAGCTCTGGTCGATTAAGCCGCGTACGAGTATAGTTTGGTTATGGTTTAATTTTTTGATTAGGTGCCCACTCTTATTTCCTACTACCTAGCTAGACAACTAATCTAACGCTGGTTTTGTATCATTGTTAGTTTGTAACAAGTTGAACTGTCACGGGTTTTTATTAGTTTAAAAATATATAATATTTTGAAATAATTAAAAGTTATCCCTCATTCATTATTGCAAATTGTATTAAGAAAACCAATAAAATTCCACTAACAGACAAAAAAAAGTGGTCAGTATTTTATAATTTAAAATTTTGGAGCTGAAAATATAAATAAAATAACATGGATAATTAACCATTAACCACCAAGTGCTTGTTTGTTTAATTCACATGAATTTAAAATGTATGTGTTTGGTTGAAGATTTTGCATTGAAAATTTCATGATTTTCAAATTCCATAGATTTTTCAATTTCTACATTTCACAGGAATTTAATCATTTAGTAAAGGGTAAGAAATTAATTCACATTTCATAGGAAATAGATTTCTAACCAAACAAATTATATCATCAATTCATGTAAAGTAGAAATTGTAAGAAATTAATTCACATTAATTAAATTCCAATGAATTATACTTCTTCCATTTAACCAAACAGACACCCATTAACAATGAACTTTATATGGATAACTAACCACTAACCACTAACCACCAATTAACTGGATAGATGGGCCCAAATCTGGGCCTTCTGCATCAGGCTTAGCCCAAACATTATATTTCATATGTTGGGTCTGGTTATATATAAGCCTTGCTAGATGATTTAACAAGAAAAAAAGAAACAACTGACATGTTGTTTGAGAAAAGAGTATTAGGTGACGTTTGGTATAAAAATTATGGAAAGGAAAGGAAAAGAAACAAATTTGTATAGAAAATGGTGATGATCTTCTCTTTTTTGGATGAAAAATGGAAAGAGAGGGGTAATGGTTAGAGGAGTATGAGAGATATGATTACCCCATGTTGAGGGGGTTGGGAGAAGTTGCTCAAAATTTGCATAAGAAGTGGAAGAGAGGGGTAATGGTTACCCTTTGCATCAATGAACCATAAACTAAATAATGTCTAGATACATGCCTTAACCATTTCCTTTCCCTCCAAAGAAACCAAACGGGCCCTTATTGTCATCATAAAACAACAATAAATGTTGTCAATATCATTTTGTTTCATTTTTATGACCATAATTATATAATTTGTTACACTTTCTTGGCTTGAATACTTCATATTATAATGAAAAAGGTATACATGAATTACCTGAAAAACAACTAACCAAACTATGTACTAAAAAACTTCATATAGTTAATACTACTGGATATACTTTGTGAGTAACTCAATATACTACATTAATGCCTCAATTGTTCCAACTTCACACAAACTCTTTGCTTTACTTGGGCAAAGAGACCAAAAAGAGAAAAAAACTAACTAAACCTACAAATTACATAACTTGTAAGGCATTTACAGCTAATGAATTCTCTTCTACAACTAAAATCAAACAAGAAACAAACAACACTAGAAATTGCATATCTCTTACCAAAATGCTCTGCTTTAATCCTTCCAACAAATAAGCATGAACACACACTTTTGAAAAATGTAAAACCTTGATCTCTTCTCCTTCAGAAAAACCCTAGTGCTCTTGGCCTTGGGCATCAACATTTGCCTTCTTCCCATGCTCTTCCTTGCACTACAAAAAAGAAAAATGGCTAGAAACTACAAAAGTTGCTAATAACTGGATAAATATATGCACACTTCAATTTGCTCTCCTCCACAGAATTGAAGCACTTGGTTTTTGGAATTAGCTCATCCAGCCAGAAACTACAAAAGTTGCAACTTTCTGAGTGAAGTGAAATGACCCATCACCCTTAAATTATTAGTTTCATGCCAAGTTCATCAGCCACTGTGCAAACAGTGTTTTTTTTTACAGGGTTTTATTTTATGTGTCCTTTTTTTACTTATATTTCAATATTTCTTTTAACCCACATGAGTTTTGAATCATAAATCATTATCATTCTTCTCTTCTCTATTAAAAGCAGTGAAAATAATTTGGTAGGTGTTTGGAAGTGTTCTTCTAGTACTATTAATGTGTGGGTGCTACACTGTTTCACTCGGCAAGAAATCTGAGCTTTTCTTCTACCATTTTCAATAAGAACAAAAAAGCCTCTATTTACAAAAAAAAATTGATATTAATTTGATGTGTGAATCTTTTGGATCGCTCATCTATTGTCCTTTTTTTTCCTTTTTCTGTTGATTGTCTTTGATCAACCATTTTGTTTAGTCTTCATTGCTCTCAGAAGTTCAGACTGTTCAGTGGCCTGTGCAGATGCAAAGCCATTCACATATTGGAAAGGTCAGTTTTCATATCTTGATCCCATATATGATCTTGGGGATAAAATATTAAAATTTAAAATAGAAATTCTTGCATCTTTGCATAAGGGTTTGTCAAATCTTCAATAATGTTATACCTTTTGCCGGCTAATTTGTGTTCATTATTAGAGTACACAAGTCATCACGGACAACAATGGCAAAAGCTTTGAGCTTGTCCTTTTTAATTCTTTAGGCAAGTTACCACAATCTATTTGACAATTGGGAATTGATGGGAAAAGAATTGGTGGTGAAATATGAGAAATGAAGAGAAGAGAACGAGTGTGACGGTAATATACGAGAATGTACATTTTTTACGTTTGAATATATAAAGACAGGTTTTGATAAAGAATTGTACATAAAGTTTTATTACACTTTTTATAAGAGATTGCAAAGATGCGTACTTCATTCAATATAGGAGACAAGCTTATATACAAGAGTTCCTAGGGTTCCTTAATGTAACTAGGTAAAGATATCTTTTATGACAAGATAACTTACCATACAATAATATCCTAGAAGATCACAATCATAACCATATCAAAGAATACAATCACAAGAATATATTCTAAGACAATATATTTCCGAATATCCTCCCTCAACCTTGGCGCCACATAGTGAGTCCAATTCGGGAAAGCAGGGCGTCAAACCGAGGCCTGTGAAGTGGTTTGGTAAGAAGATCAGCAAGCTGGTCCATCGTCGAGACAAAGGAGACTCGAAAGTGCCCACGAGTCACATGTTCTCGTACAAAGTGATACGCCAAAGCAATGTGCTTCATCCGAGAGTGAAAAACCGGATTGGCACTAAGATGTGTGGATCCAAGGTTGTCACAATAGATGATTGGTTGCTGAGGAAGAGTCACACCAAGTTCATGCACAAGGGAAGTAGCCCAAACAAGTTCAGACGCTGTGTCAGCCAAGGCTTTATACTCTGCTTCGGTGGAAGATCGAGCAATGGATTTTTGCTTGCGGGAGCTCCAAGAGATCGGTGTGCTCCCAAGATACACGATGTAACCTGTTGTTGACACATAATCATCCTTGTCGCCAGCCCAATCCGCATCGGAAAAGGCGTGTAATTGGAGGGACGATGTGTTGGAGATAGAGATGCCGAGATGGATAGAGCCGGCAAGGTACCGCAAGAGCCTTTTGAGGGCCAGCCAATTAGCGGTTGTGGGAGCTTGCATGTACTGAGAGAGCTTGTTGACAGCGAATGCTATGTCGAGCCGAGTGATGCAGAGGTATTGTAGACTATCGACCAAGGCACGATAATCTGTAGGAGAAGGGATCGGATCACCTCCGAATTTTGTGAGAGTAACCGAGGCTGATAAGGGTGTGGACACAGGCTTGGCGTCGTCCATTCCGGCCTTGTGGAGGAGGTCGAGAATGTACTTGCGCTGGCTGAGAAATATACCATCGGTTTTGGGCAACACTTCAACACCAAGAAAATAGGTTAGAGCACCAAGATCTTTAAGAGAGAAACGTAAGCCAAGATCACGAACCAGATTAGTCATGACGGTGTCGTTGTTGCCGGTGAGTATGATATCATCGACATACACAAGGAGAAAGATCACACATGAGTCACGCCTGTATATGAAGAGAGAGGTGTCGGCTACTGAGTTGATGAAGCCAAGTCGAAGAAGGTGATGTCGAAGCTCATTGTACCAAGCCCGGGGCGCTTGTTTGAGCCCATAGATGGCCTTCTTGAGTTTGCAAACATGGTGTGGTAGAGTGCGATCGGAAAAGCCAGGGGGCTGATCCATGTACACGTCCTCATGTAACGTACCTTGAAGAAAGACGTTGTTGACGTCGAGTTGGCGAAGAGACCAACCGCGAGTGACTGCCAGTGTAAGGACGACCCGGACGGTGATAGGCTTCACAACCGGGCTGAAGGTGTCGTGGTAGTCGTGTCCAGGGCGTTGGTGGAACCCCTTGGCGACCAACCGAGCCTTATATCGTTCAATGGAGTCATCCGGTTTGTACTTGATACGAAACACCCACTTGCAACCTACAAGATTTTGAGACGAAGTAGAAGGAACCAAGGTCCATGTATGATTAGCACAAAGCGCATCGAACTCTTTTTGCATGGCAAGACGCCATTCCGGACTTTTGAGAGCTTGGGTGATGTTTTGAGGTTCTTTGGGGGAGGTCATTTGTGAATGAAGGTTGAGTTTGGTAATAGGTTTGATGATGTTGTTCCTAGAACGGGTCACCATGCCATGTTGGGGATGAAGAGGTGGTTGAGGAGGGTGAGGGAGAGGTTGAATGGGTGGTATAAAGGCAGGAGAGGGAGGTTGGGACGTGTGCATGGGCAAAAGAGGGTTTGGGTTACTAGAGGAAGCAATATTAGAGTTTGTGGCTGAATTAGGGTTTCGGGAAGAGATGGGAGGTGGGGGCGCGTGAGCAGGGATCAAGGTTTGAGTTTCGGTGGTGTCGTAGGGTTGGAAGGGTAGAGGAGTGTGAGGGGGTGGGTTGGATGAAGAAACGGCAGGAGTGGTGAATGAGGAAGGATTAGGGTTAGGCAGCGGAATAGGATGTTGGGCTGAGGAGGTGTTGGAGTGAGTTGGGCTAGCATCGTTATCCAAGGCAATTGAACCCCATGCCTCTTCAAACAAGCTGGTTTGTTGGTGTGGAGAGGTGGTCGAGTTTGACATTAACGGAATAGAGATTGAACCCCACTCTACCCCGGAAGTAGTCTCGCTCGGGTCGGTCAAAGGTAGTTTGGCAAAAGGAAATTCGGTTTCCACAAAACGTACATGACGTGAAGTGTAGACACGATGGGTGGTGAGGTCAAGGCATTGATAGGCACTTTGGGTACTTGAGTAGCCAATAAACACACATGGTGTCGATCGGTTTTCAAGTTTGTGCGAGGTATATGGACGAAGCCAAGGAAAACATAAGCAACCGAAGCTTCTCAATTTCAAGTAGTTTGGTTCACTTTGTGTTAAAACAAAAAACGGACATTGATTGTGTAAAACCTTTGTGGGAAGCCTGTTGATTAAGTACACGGCTGTGATGAATGCATGAGGCCAATATTTTAGGGGCAATTTAGCAAAATTAAGTAAGGACAATCCCGTTTCAACTATGTGTCGGTGGCGTCGTTCCGACATGCCATTGTGTTCCGGCGTGTGTGGTGGTGAAGTGAGGTGAGTGATGCCATGATCACTGAGGTATGATCGTAAGGCCACATACTCGCCACTGTTGTCGGAGTAAAGTGTTTTGATTTTTGTACGAAAATAGTTCTCTGTGAGATCTTTTATGACAAGATAACTTACCATACAATAATATCCTAGAAGATCACAATCATAACCATATCAAAGAATACAATCACAAGAATATATTCTAAGACAATATATTTCCTAATACTTTTTTTTTTAAAGTGTGTATTTTACATTGCCAGAAATTCATTTTCCCAACATTTTCCTCAAAATTTTCACATATTAAAACTAAATCAAACACTAAAAATATGATTCCTCTTTCTTAAATTCCCATGAAAACCAACAATCCAAAGTCCAAACATACCCTTAGAGAATCCTTGGAATTCTTTCCCAATATATGTAATGGCTTGTGAATGCTTTGCTTGGACATGGGCCCTTGCTTACTGGCCATATCAAACTGATATTTATTTTGGGCCTTTGAAGATGTGAAAGCCCGTTAGACTCGTTGTTTGGCCCATGCTCAGTAACGTTATCAATTGTCAAAAATTTATCCAACTAAACCAACTTTGTAATCACTTACATAAGTGTAAATTTGTAATCACTAACATAAGGCTATGGATTTGGGGTTGTGAATTTTGCAGCTTTTTTGAGTTTGTATGAGAATGAGGATAGGGACAGTTTTGAGAAACCAGACAGGGATTTGCCAACATTTTAGATCTAATTTTGTAAGGCATGATGAATAATGACATTTGCCATAAGTACCCATAAAAATGTATTTTTTTGTTAGAAACATTTAGAATGAGGGGAAGACCCAAGGGCTTTAAGAGTTCTTAAAAGGGGATTTACATATGCCTCACCTCAAGAATACTAGTGAGAGATCGAATCCCTAACCTGTTAGACCGATACCCTGTCATGCTCTAGCAGACTAATTTTTTGAGGTTACCCATAAAAATGTTTACAACACATGCAATGTACAAATCATAATTTGTAAGATGTGAATGCACAATCCGATGGCACAAATAGAGATCGATGTAATTGTGCAACCAAATTCTTGATAGCGGAAAGACAGGCACTAATTAAAACACTGAGATAAATTAGCCTAATGTAATCTCATCAAAGATTTAGTGGGTCCTCCCCCAACGGCTGCCTTTTATTGACCTTCTTGTATTCTTTTCATAACTTCTAATCCAAGACCCCCTAACATATTCTAATTTATTTTTGTCTTGTTTTGGTTAGTACACTATAGTGTTAATGTGTTACCAATGGTGTTAATGTGTTTGCTCAAAAAAAAAAAATGGTGTTAATGTGTTACCAATCCCATGCTCATAGAGGTTTTAAACGGATCGGTTCAAACAGGTTTCAGTTTGGTTTTTTCGGGGTTGAGATGAGGGTGTGTTTAGGTCAATCGGGTTACAGGTCAAGTTGAGTCGATCATGACATAATTGTGCAGGTTCGGGTTGATCTATCAGGCAAAGAATTTTAATTTGTAATGATTATTAAAATAAAATTATGATTAAATAATAATATTTAATAATAAGATATTCTTTTTAATAGTTCTTTTATATTAAAACATTACTGTATTATATTTAAAAGGAAACATACTTATTCTTCATATATTTAAAATTAGGACGTTCAGGTCGGGTTCAATTTTCAACCCAATCGTTCGGGTTAATCGGGTTCATTTTTTCCCCCTTTGCGCACTACTTTTTGAACCGTGTTTCAACCCTAAAATTTCCGATCGGTTCGGGTCAGGTTTTGACAGCTTTACATGCACATATGTCATTTATTCCAATTGATAATTACATCTTACAAAATTGAAATATATTTTGAAAAACCAAGACGTACTGAATACAGCGGCAGAACCAAAACTCGACATATGTGGGCCGAGCTAATTAAGCATAACTTTTTATTTGTGTGAGCCAACTTATAGGTAATCCCTAATTGAAATTAAAAATTTGTAATTTTTCCTTCATTATTACTATTAATTAATTTGTTTATGGGGCCCTGTCTAAATAAGAAGAGGACGTAAAAACAATGTGTAATGCTCAATGTCGTTTCTGGCTTGATTATCCTACTTGGAATCACAAAAACAAGTTGAACGCTCAGATTTGTTCAAGTAGTTTGGTTTTATCCCACTCTACAAAGCCTCAAGAGGGGAGACTAACTCAATCCATGACATTTGTTGGGTCGTCGGGAATCCGAGCCCACAACGCAATAGAAGAGAAGCCCATCATCAGAATTGTCGCCTACAACCGATTAAGAGAATCCGTTAATTTCGCATATCATTAATGCTGCAACGGTACTGTAGCAACGGGATGATTACAGCATACAAAATCATAACGGCAAGGGAGAGATTTTGCGGGATTTGGCCATTAATTGCCAACGGCTAAGTCAAAGGCGAGATCTTAGGGATCGCCTCATTAATTGTCAATGGCTTGATTAAAGCAATAATCCTGAGCATTTATGACAAATATTCTAGCAATTACACCATGAAGATTGATGGCGAAATCCATGGGATTTCCATAATCAATGGGCAATGGCTAATTTGAGGAAGGCAGCGCTATAAAAGGCAAGGAAGACAACTCTCGAACACAAGTCTCAACACACCCAAAAACGCTCCCAAATTCATACATTCAAGCTATCTCTTTTGTTCTTAGAAAAAGACATTCTTTTGTATAAATCCAAGTGTTCTAGCAATATACACACAAGCAATACAAGCGATCCTAAGCATTATTCACATTTCTTTATGTTTATTCAATTCATGCTTCTTATTTCTCTTCGATTTACAGCTTATTCGTAACTTGTAACGCGTTGTGACATCTTTGTGACTAGGAGTCCCTCATAGTAGCGAAGTAACGCGTTTACGCGGTTAATTCGCCCAAAACAATTGGCGTCCACCGTGGGGCCCTAGCCAAAAAAGAAGCCACGCCGGAGCAAGTTGCGAAATCTTCATCAACATGGACGCAACTCTTATCCATGAGTTATCAAAGCCGCGACATGGGGGTCAATCGCCCATACATTATGTGAGTAATCCTCTACTTTATGCAGAAACCAGGTATTCTCCTACAGAAAAGTTGGTTTTATCTTTGGTAATGACTTCAATAAAGTTAAGTCCTTATTTCGAAAGTCATTCTATCATTATGAGAACTAACCACCCGATGAAAGAATGTCATGTCAAAACCAAAGTTGTCAGGTCAATTCACTCGAATGAGTACGACATCACGTACGAGCTTAGGACAGCTATGGAGTCACAAGCGTTAGCAGATTTCATGAGCGACTTCACCCCTACCCCTTCCGAGTTAGAAGAACATAACGTGTTACAGGACTGGGGGTAGTCCTGAAATCACCACAGGGGGTAGCTCGAAGCTATAACAAACGCGTCAACACAAAGTCGTACGGAATCTAAAGTTATATCATTTCTGAATAGGGTATATAACAAAACCGTCTTTTCAACATCTTTACATATCCCCACACATACCGTTCTACTACACGATTCAGAAAGAAACGCTCTTACGCGTACATGACATCGACAACATCTTACGAAAAACTAGCAAGGGACGCCTTGTGACGTTACTGGCCAAAACAAATGCCCCTGCCTAACAATCAGGCAACAATGTGCACACAACGACTAATCGAACAAGGATGCCAGAGACAGGTTACGGGTTACGGCACTTGCAAAACGATTTCTACATCAATGCAAGTGTTTACACCTTACACATTTTGCTCTCTATTCTACGCATCCCACAGAAAAAGCGCTATACAAATATTACATGCGGAAACACGTTTATACACGTTTTGCCACAAGTACTTCACACGGAAACACGTTTATACACGTCCCGTTACGAGTACGTACTTCACACGGAAACACGTTTATACACATCCCGTTACGAATACTACACACGGAAACACGTTCATACACATTCCGTCACAAATACTACGCGGAAACACGTTTAAACACGTTCCGTTACGTATACTTCACACGGAAACACGTTTATACACGTCCCGTTACGAGTACTACATACGGAAACACGTTTATACACGTTCCGTCATGTATGCTTCACACGGAAACACGTTTATACACGTCCCGTTACGAGTACTACATACGGATACATGTTTATACACATTCTGTCACGTATGCTACATGCGGAAAAACGTTTATACACGTTCCGTCTCAAACACTACATCATTACATGATACTTGCGGAAATACGTTTAAACACGTTCCGTCTTCACTTCAGTCTTCAACTCCAAACCCGTTTTGGAACCAGCAAGGAGCGACGAGCTTCACTGTGCGGGAAACAAATCCGTGATTAGATCAAAAACCCTGAAAAGTCGGGGACTTTCCCGAGTTTTTGATGGGGGTATTGTTGGGCCGTCGGGAATCCGAGCCCACAATGCAATAGAAGAGAAGCCCATCATCAGAATTGTCGCCTACAACCGATTGAGAGAATCCGTTAATTTCGCATATCATTAATGCTGCAACGGTACTGTAGCAACGGGATGATTACAGCATACAAAATCATAACGGAAAGGGCGAGATTTCCGGGAT
This sequence comes from Polygonum aviculare, assembly GCA_934048045.1. Classification (NCBI taxonomy): domain Eukaryota; kingdom Viridiplantae; phylum Streptophyta; class Magnoliopsida; order Caryophyllales; family Polygonaceae; genus Polygonum; species Polygonum aviculare. The sequence continues at coordinate 30,150,985 of OW204028.1, read as the reverse complement.
TTGTCCATTAATTGCCAACGGCTAAGTCAAAGGCGAGATCTTGGGGATCGCCTCATTAATTGTCAATGGCTTGATTAAAGCAATAATCCTGAGCATTTATGACAAATATTCTAGCAATTACACCATGAAGATTGATGGCGAAATCCATGGGATTTCCGTAATCAATGGGCAACGGCTAATTTGAGGAAGGCAGCGCTATAAAAGGCAAGGAAGACAACTCTCGAACACAAGTCTCAACACACCCAAAAACGCTCCCAAATTCATACATTCAAGCTATCTCTTTTGTTCTTAGAAAAAGACATTCTTTTGTATCAATCCAAGTGTTCTAGCAATATACACACAAGCAATACAAGCGATCCTAAGCATTATTCGCATTTCTTTATGTTTATTCAATTCATGCTTCTTATTTCTCTTCGATTTACAGCTTATTCGTAACTTGTAACGCGTTGTGACATCTTTGTGACTAGGAGTCCCTCATAGTAGCGAAGTAACGCGTTTACACGGTTAATTCGCCCAAAACACCATTAAGCAACAAAGAACAAGAGCAAATCAAGTACAAGCATGCACACAAAAAGACAACAAAGACAAGATCGAAAGTAAGAGGCATGAAGAGGCACACACATCCACAGAGAGTAGGGGGTTCAAGACAAGCCAGTGGAGAACCTATCACACCTTTCACACTCTTACTTCCTTCCTTCCTTCTCGATCTCAACTCAAACTCTAACGAGAGCCACGCCGACGACAAGAGCGCGGCTTGCAGGGGCGGACCTAGGAATAAAAATTTGGGTGGACTAAATTACACTATTTTTGTCAAAAAAAATTTGAGTGGGCTAAATTTACTATAAATTTTACTATATATGTATATATTGTATTTACCTTAATTTTTACTATTTTTATATCAAATTTACACTTTTTTTTATTTTTTTACTTTTTTAGGGTGGGCTAAAGCGGACCCTAGCACACTACTAGGTCCACACCTGGTGGCTTGTGAAGAACCTCCAAACCCTAGTCAATGTAGAAAATGAGCAAGAAAAGTGAAATAGAAACCCTAAAAAACATTTTATATGGGTTTCATCACTCTCGATGATGTCGTTTGGCTTAAGACCCGTTAGAAGTAATTGATCGATCTCATTGGTCGAGTTCGATATTCAAGTAAGCGTCCCAAAATACTAGGCCCACCATTTAAACTAGGTGCCGAAATAGTCCAAGATCTTTCTCAACTCGTCACATGAGCCGACATTACTGTTGGGGAAATTTCTGCGGAAGCCCGGATCATTCCTGCAAATCAATGGATAGTAAGCGGACCAAGACAAAGACACGAGCAATTGTTGACCCAGTTCGTCACAAGGACTACGTCTGGGGGCACTACCAAGCCAGGGATTCTCCACTAGATTAGAGGACTCAAGGGTTACAAGGACACTGATCTTGAGATATACCCTGATCAAGATCTTCCTAAGCCTAACCTCTCAATCTCGCTTTCAGGATTTTCTCTCAATGGTAAAGCACACCAATTACAATATCAAAGCTGAGTATAAATAGAGGACTAGAGCCATACAATATCTTTTTCCCTAAGGAAACAATAATATCCCGAAAAATATGGAAAGATCTCGTCAAAATTGCGGACGTCTGAAAACTCGGGCCCATCACGCGAAAACTCAGGCGCGTTCCCAGGCCCCTGCCCGAGTTTTGCCGCCAGGGGCGTCACCCACGAAACGCGGGCAACGCCCACGAGACGCGGCCGCGTCCTAGGACGCCCATCCCGCGTCTCGTCCCTGTCGCGGTAATGCGGCCTCTGCCGCTGAGGCGCGGCCGGGTCCTCGCGCCTGCCCGTGTTTGCCTTCTCTCCGCCTTGTCCTTCGACTTCTCTTCCCGTCCATCGGTTCTTGACTCATTCCGTCTTCTCCCGCCCAATCGAATCACGCTCCATACTCAACAATTACATGGACCATGATCAAGCCAAAGGTCAAAGTTCATGGATCACTACAGCTCAAGTGGTATAACAAAGGAGCAATCTATGGACAAGCTCAACAATCGAATTCTATCTCTACCTTGTCTAGTTAATAAGTATGCATAGGTACATTGTTCATTCTCACATATTACAACCATAGTGGATGTAATATGTGAATCGCTTCGTACCTTGGATAGCCTGACAGGGGCCACGAATTGGGGCGGATAGGACCATGCACTGTCTCTACAAGAGAGCACATAGTTCGTTCATGGCGGGTGGTGAGGGACCGTTACGCTTTCTCACGCCTCGACGAGTTGACCTCTTTTCGAATTGTTGTTGATCATGCTTTCCTTATGTTGTTTAACACGCAATTGATAGCTTGCACCAACGACTAGAGCAAGCCATGTTTTCCCCTCTTTTATATTTTGAATCCTAACACTCGAGGAATAAGAAACCATAAGAAGCACTATTGTTAACTTATCCTTGCAAAAATAGGCACGAAAACAACAAATATCATGAATGTAAATAAAATAACAAATATTATGAATGAGTAAACATGAATATATCAACAACAACAATAACATCTACCCAGGAATCCCACCTTAAATTTGTGTCAGTTTTATATTACGTTAACGTAATATAATCATGTATAATATTTGTCCATTTTCGGAAAAAACGTACTCTGGCAGAGCTCACTTTTTTTTAAGGATATCTTCAATTTGTACAGTTGATTCTATTACGATCTAACAGACAAAATTTGTACACTCATTCTTTATATATAAAGTGTTATCTATTGAGCTTAATACATATGACTGTTAACTGAATTATTTTCTCTTGGTTTAAAAAGAAAAGCGCCATACAAAGAGATTTTTGTTTGGGAAATTCCGACGGTAATCTCAAGATTTTGCAAATTTTGCGTGGTACATAAAGTTTTTTGGAATTCCGCGAAATAACCTTAAGGTCTTGCACTTTTATGTGGTAGCCTCGGAGTATAATATAAAGTTGTAAAAATATTTAGTATACAGTTACAATATTTTGTTTAATTGAATAAAGGACCCACATTTTTTATAAACTTGTAAGTTGTATAAACTTTATATTTTTCACGGAACTACATATTCTCAATTTATATTGTAAAATAACCCTTTTGAATTATGAAAATCACATATAATTTCAAAAAAAATTCTGCCATTTTCATTTCTCTAAAAAATGTCAACTTTTAAGTTTTATATAAAGTTTACACTTTAATTAAGAGAGTTTTTTGGATGCATTAACTAAAAAATTGGCTTTTTGAAGTGAAAATAATAAGGATTTGTAATAAAATACTGTCATGAAATATGTGTAAACAATTAAATTTTGTAAAATGTTCTTACGTAAGCTTATAAGATTAGGTGTTTTTTTCTAAGCTAACAAAAACACCTAATAAAAAGTAGGTGTGTTAAGTAGATGTCAAACAGGTCGGGTCGGGTGGATTCAGGTTTAGACTATTTGGGTTTGGATTGAGTGTAGGTTCGGATCAATAGGGTTACAGATCAAGTCGGGTCGGGTCTTGACAAGTTATTGTGCGGGTTCGGATCGACCTAACAGGTCAAGAATTTGAATTTTTAATGTTTATTAAAATAATATTATGATTAAATAATACTATTTAATAATAAAAGATTATTTTTAATAGTTTTTTATAAAAATATTTTCTTTATAATAATTTTTATAAGAAAAAATATTACAATATTTATAAGAAAATATATTTATTCTACAATATTTATAAGAAAATATATTTATTCTACAATATTTATAAGAAAATATATTTGGTCGAGATGGGTTCGGGCGAACCTTTTTTGTAACTCGGATCAGCTGAACATCTGGAACATCTCACCCAATTGCAATGACAGTTGGGGATGGAAGTGTGTTCTTCTTCTCCGGGATTGCTTCCTCCGAGACTCTTCCCCCACCTTGGTTGTGGAAAATATTATGGATGTCCATGGCCGGTTCTCGTCAAAGAATGCCTATGACCCGTTGCGCCCTAGAGGCAATCCCTGGTTGTGGGGACGACTCATTTGGAAAACGCCTCACACTCCCAAATGCTCATTCATATCCTGGCTTGCTCTTCATAATCGCCTTCCAACTAAAGCCCGACTTAGTCGTTGGATTCCCATGTCAAGCACTACTTGTGTGCTCTGCAACTCAGTTGAGGAAACGTCCCACCATCTCTGGAATTGTTGTAGCTTCACCACGGAAGTCATGTCCGATCTTCTCGATTGGCTTCAGATTACCGATAGGACAGCCTCCATCCATGGCTGGTTCGAGTGGGCTTACCATCAATGTCGTAGACGGAACTTTGATTACAAGCTGACATCTTCTGCATTTACTGCCTTCATTTACTTTGTTTGGAAGAGCAAGAACGACAGCATCTTCAACAATGCATCGCCTTCCCCGAGAGAGTGCTCGCGTACCATCATCGCCCATCTCAAGAATTGTGTGGCTGCTCACAATTTGCAATTGCCTAGCCCTACTTGGCGTCGCCCAACCTGGTGCATCTAAATTTGCGCATCCACTCAATTGTTTTGATCCGATGTATCTCTCCCTTTTGTGTTGCTGTAATGCTGGTGCGTTTCTCCCAGCATCAATTTTGTAAGAACTCTTTTTATTTTATAATCAAGTTTGCCAATTCAAAAAAAAAAAAATTCAGGTCGGTCGGGTCGGTTTCGGGTTTCAACCCAATCGAGTTCGGGTTAATCGGGCTCGGTTTTTTCTTTTGCTCGCTACTATTCGGGTAAAGTTTCAACCCTACAATTTTCGGTCGATCCGGGTCGGTTTTTAGGATCGGCGTCAGGTTTTGACAGCTCTAGTGTTAAGTGATGCTTGTTATTAAGTGATTTTATAAAATAGATCATGTTGTTTAAAAAAACAGAAAATATGATACATTTATTCAACTAATCCATATAATATGACTACATTCTAAATAGTAAATACTTTAAAATTTTATAATAATCCGAAGAGGAAATTTGGTATGGAGCCTATTTGGGGAGATTTGTGGAGTGGATAGGCGGGAACAAAAATAAAGGAGCTATCTAGTCGGTTTTCCGAAAATACCCCTGATCAAAAAAAAAATTACACGCGTGCCACCGCGTCCCACCTGAAATCCTATCATCGGAAATCCTGTCATCGAAATCCTGTCATCCAAAATTCCTGTCACCGGAAGATTGAAAACAACTTGTCCCCATGCATAAAAACTTGTCATCGCTTAGAAAAACTTGTCATTGCGTAGAAAACTTGTCATCTCTTATGAAAAACTTGTCAATGCGTACAAAACTTGTCATCCTTTACGAAAAACTTGTCATCGCGTAGAAAAACTTGTCATCGCGTAAAAAACTTGTCATTGCATATAAAACTTGTCATCCCTTACGAAAAACTTGTCATTGCTTAGAAAAACTTGTCATCGCGTAGAAAACTTGTCATTTGTTATAAAAACTTGTCATAGCGTACAAAAAACTTGTCATAACGTACAAAAAACTTGTCATAGTGTAACAAAAACGTGTCATAGCGTACAAAAACTTGTTGTCACTCAACCTATCGTTACGTACAAAAAACTTATCATCACGTACAAAACTTGTCATTACCCTAACTTGTCATCACGTATGCAACTTGTCATCAGAATTTATTAGTATGCCTATATGGGATTTGAACCCACATTATTGTGCGTTAAGCACATTGCTCTACCATTTGAGCTAATAGGCCATAATTAGAAGTAATATATAGACAAATTTGACAATGCAAAATAAATTCAACTTGTCATTACCAAAACCCGTAAACCAACTTGTCATCATCACTAAAAACCGTAAAACCAACTTATAAAGTCAAACAAATCATTCATACACTACACGGTAAGGAGGGATCAAGGAAAGCTCAAGACTAGTGATACATGAACAGGAACCACCAAAATAAGCTACTGCCACATCACAATCACCAAAAAGCCAAGCCTAACTATAAAGCAATTTAGCAAACCACAACTCGATCGAAAAAAAAAATTAAGCAAACCACATGCATTAGACAACAGGAACCACCAAAATGCTGTAATATATACATTTTAAGCTAGCTAAAAATATCAGATTGTTTTGTGATGCAATAAATAACCAAAACATAGAGATTGCCTTTATAATAAAGCATCATTAAGGTCAGCCATTATCAACATCAACGTGTCACATTCAGCACTAGTAAGTAGCAAACATTATATGGTATATGGATTTACAAGAAAAACAAACAAATACACACCAAAAGGTCAGCCATTATCAACACTGTCAACACTCTACACATAGCCATGGAAGCTTCAAACTCATCTTCCACTCTTGCCTACAACTTCACTATAAGCCAGACTTATACTAATCACTCGTCTTAATTTCAAGTTCATAATTGTAATGAAATATCACATTCCAATCACATTGCAAATAGGTTAACTATCACTCCAGACCAAACAAAGTAACAAATCCATCACTGTTTTCCTTCTTCAATTGCTACTGCTAATCATGAAATCTATCTAGATAATCTGGAAATCAATTTGCCAAAAGCTGAATAGCAATCTCATCCAATTAATCAAATGCCTAAAAATAAGAGAAATCGTTTGTAAAGTTAGACCTCAAACCTTGTGGCCGGATCTACCTCCTTGAGAAGGGAATTGTCTGGCACAACGATCTCTGAAACCGGAGTCTTCATCGCCTTCTCCTGATCCTCCAAGCACCGATTGCTCGCCAAAAACACCACGATGTCAAGAAGATTGAGAACGCCGACGAACCTCTGTTGTCGCATCTTGCTATTCTCGATCACATTGTTCTTCTGCAACTTCCGGTTCCAAACATGGATCCGCTCTCGGTCGACTCCCCGATCGCTCGGATGGCCGATTCCTCACGAATCCATCACCTCCGCGTCGTCCAAATCCATCCAGCCTCCGATCCGCCGAAACCCTAGGTTCAAACCGCCTCTTCTTAATAGCCTGGTCGCCGTAATCCTCGTCATCCCTATCGTCTCCGTTCCCGAAACCTTCTTCGTCATCGTCGTCGTCGAAATCGTGCTGGCGATTGAGCGTGGCGACGGAGATGGGGAGGGGGCAGCGCTCCATCGAGCGAAGAGGGAGATCGCGTCTCCCGTGTCTCCAGATCCAGATCTCTCAGAGAAAAGAAGAGGAGAGAGAAAGAAAGAGAAAATAAAAAAACATCCCTTTTATACCGCCTAATTAGTGATTGTTTTTTAAGAGGGGTCTAACTTGTTTGTAAATGTGAGAAAAGCGTCCCCACCGCCCCCTTCCCTCTAATCCGAAACTATCATGCAAAATGTATAAAACCATGCAAGTTACCTACAGAATTTTAAAAAATCTTGTGTACACCACACAAAATTTACAAAACTTCAAAATCACGTACAGTGTAAAGCTTTCCTTTTTTTTACCTCTCTCGCTCCCTCTCACAAACAAAACTTTTGTCACGAAAAATAAAATAATATCAGTCACTATGTTGTTTGATATGAAATGAGAGTGACATCGAAGGCCATGCCAGATTACCAACACCTGTGCCCTGTGGCCTACCAATTAACTTCAAAGTGAAGAAAGGAATTTAGGGTATCATCGTACTAACTACTGAGCATGGACTTGATTAATTTAGTTATTATTAATACATATGAGTTGTTATTATAAGCCTGATGATGATGTGTTTTGTATTCGGTGATCGAGCAATCCATCGATTTATTCTAATACATATCCTCGGAAAAATAGCAATAGATTCTAATAAAATAATGAGAAATTTCTTTTAGTACCCTCTGTTTTTAGCAATTCCTTTAGTGTCAGTTTTTCCTTTTGGTACCCCTGTGATTTATACATTTTCCTTTCCATAATCAAAACTATATCTAAATCCATTTTTTATCTAAAAAAAATATTTTTTCTGTTTAAAATTGATATACAAAATATTTAGAAAATAAAAGTATGGATTTTATTCCACTTGATTTTTATTAGATTTTAAATATTAATTATATTGAATAAATTTAGGCATGTAGCTTATTCCACTATATTTTTTTAATGGTTGGTCAAACTTTTTTTTATTGAACAATTTTTTTTAACTAAGTTCTCTTACTTATTTTTTATTTTCTAAATTGGTTTTTATTTAAATTTCAATAGAAAATTGTATTTTTTTAGGATGGAAAATGGGTTTATATAGAGTTTTGACTATAAAAAGAAAAATGTATAAACTACAGGGGTATCAAAAGGAAAAAAAAAATTCTTAGGGCACCAAAAAGAATTATCAAGAATAGAGGGGCACCAAAAGTAAATTTCGCAATGTCGAAGCCAGAGCTTTTCGTAAGAAGGGTCACAAATAAAATAACAATATCTCTTTGATCGATTTCCGCAATGTCGGATCAATAACAATATCTCTTTCATGCGTGTTCTCCATTCGAGTTCTTTTTAACCCCGAACTACCAACATTTGCATCGACACTTTTAGACTCGTTATTGGTGGATTGAGGCTCAATTTTGTTCATCACTTTACAAACCCATAGGTTACAAATAATAACATCGGTATAATTAATGATAATATCAAACTAGATTAATTATCAAGATCAATCTATGTAGCATAATCAAATAAACAAGTTAAACTACTCCAAAATAGTAAATTAAAAAGCCCTTGATCCTAAATTTACATAATTTGATGTTAATGTTCAAACCCTAGGTAACCGATGAATTCTAAAAATTAAGCCAAAAACTATTAATTTAACAAATATGTACCGAGTGGGTGTGGAGTGGGCATGGAAGGCCTGTACGAGCAGAGGAGGATGCGAGGAGCGACGATGTCACGGACTCACGACGATGAGGCCTGGCAAGTGGTGTCGTGGCAAACTCCATTGGGGCGGCAATATTGAAAAAAAACAAAACTTTCTCCTCCCTCATTCAAGATATATGTGTTTTGAATTTTGATTTTTTTAATTAACCAAAACAACGTCGTTTTGGTGTGTTTTTAAAAATAAAAAAAAGGAACAGATCTTCTTCAACCTATGCTTCGTTGCATCGCGACAATGGCCGTCGGCGCCCAACCCTAGTTTCTTCAGATCCGACGCTTTCCTCCTCCGATATAATACTTGTATAAAATGCTTGGCATTCATTATGCTAAAAACTTTTCTTTATAGGTTTATTGATAATTACCAAAATAATGACGTTACTTTTTCCATGCATCATAACTAGTACAAATCTCGTACATGGTACGTGTAATGTCAATATAGACCCGAATCAACCGATTTGAGATCGAATTTTGACACGAAACCTTTAACTCAAGAATTTATAATCCAAACCCGATAGATCTGAGTCCGAACCTATTGACTTATATATGTACTTTTATTTATACAATTAATGTTAATTTTAAAACAATTATATTCAATTTTTCGTATGTAAATTATTATGTAATAACATATGGTAATTAAAGTTTTTTCACTATTCTTTAAGATTTAATAATGATAAAAAATGTATACTAATTACTAAGGAAAATTTGTTAAGATATAAAAAAAGAACTTGAAATTATATTTATTTAAGGATATAATGTTTCAAAAATCATGTTAGGAAAAAATCTTACGATATCAAAATTTGGGTAAGTTATCAAATATTGAGGAAATTAGATAAAATATTGAATAGATATATGAATTATTTTTGAAAAATATAATGTAAAAAATAAAATCATTATTTTGTTAAGGCTTAATGACGTGACAAAATTTTAACACAGACATGAATTTTGTTTTATACTGTATCATAATAGATATCAACACCGTAGATCGTTTTTTTAAATTAGTAGTAATGTTGTTATTCTCCTTTTTTGTTTCGGGCTTGTAAACGATGTGTGAGATTATATATTTTATAGATGCTTTTTTTTTTATTGATCTAATGCTGCCAAGAATACACTAAATAAATTGCACAAGTATTAGGAGTACAATGCAGTTTATAAAAAGATTGAATGAATTTTTAGAGTTTGGATAAAATTCAATATATAAACATTAGCTATATGAAAAATAGGGTAAGTAAAACTGCATTGTAAATCATTAAAAGTACATCATTAAGATTAAAAGTGTCATTTTAAATAAAATTATTACAATACAATGTATAATATCAAAGTGTGTCGCAAAGTATCAAAAATTAAAAATGCATTTCTAATTTGAATAAAATTTTAAAAAAATTCATCTAAACCGTAAATGAAGTGCATCCAATAGCTAGTAATATATCTCACATTACACATAACATATATAATGCACCTGATTCATGCTCTAATTTTTTTTTCTTTGGTCAAATTCACATTTTGAATCTATATATAGTACATATTTTAATTGTCCCTTTTCGAGCATCTACGTTAATCTTGGTCCTACTTAATGTTACACTACTTATATTTAAATAATAATAATTTATTTATTTTATAAAAAATAAAAATATAGATACCGTTCATTAAATATTTTTCAATAAATATAAAAATAGCAAGTCATCATACGACGCAATAGGGTTTCTCTATAATCAAATAAATCAATATATTTTATTCATGATACGAAGAACCTATGTTATATGGTTTCTCTATAATCCTTTTTAGGGGAAAAATCTATCGATTTACATTATTATCATATATATTTAATCCTAATAAAATAAATAAATAATCAAATAAAATATTTCAAACGATCGTTAGTTGGTCGAGGGTTTGAACTTTGTCCTAGTGCACTCCATTGCGATGATCTTGATTTTCAATATACTCTAAAATCAGAAGACTCCTCTTCTTAGCGATGTATATGATCCCCAGAAACTTAAGGACCCTTTTTTTGAAATGACGTATAATGATCACCAGAGACTAACGGTATGATGTTATAACCCTACTTCTGAAATGACATATAAAGATCACGAGAGACAAACTATACTATCTTCTTACTCATAAACTGATGTTCGGAAGACTCATACCCATAGTCTTGTCCCAAACTTCTTGAGACGCAATTTCAACTCAATTGGTCGGGATGAGATTTGGGATTTGATGCATGAAACAAAAATGAAGTACACTTTATCTTCTTTGTGGTGGTTCTTGAATCTTCTCGATCTGATAGTTGTAGAACTCAAATAAGTCATCATAAGATCATTGATCATACGCCAGTCGTAGGGATGCTAAGTTTTGCTTGGTTTCTTGATCCAGGCTCGTTGCCCTGGTCTTTTCATTGATCGATGCTTGACTTATATCGTATGCTATTGTTCTTGATATCCTACTGATGGTTTTGATGTTCTTCATCTTGTCTTGGTTATGACGATCTGGTTATGAGGCTAATGTCAACCTATATGGCTCAAACTTAGCGATAGGTTAGAGTTCTCAGGTGCAGGCCGATGACAATCCATGACTATTCCTCGATTATGGCAACGTCTCTTGGCATTGCTCAAGTTCATTCCTAGAAGTGACTCTTCCCAATCATTGATGGCATGCGACAGCGATGGTCTAGTTTGGATCTCCTTCGCAATTCCTGGTGACTTCCTTGTTGGTGGACTAACACAACGACGAGTTTAATAACTAGGTTGAATCGATCATGTATCGATTGTAAATCTATACTATATATTAAAGCCGGAGAATTTCGAGCCTCCACGTTAATTCTGGCCCCACTCCATTTAAGAAAATAAATTTTAGAAAAATAAGTTTAAAGTCTTTCTAATTCTTATTAATTATCTATCATCTATCTCTTTCATTTTCTAATTTCTATCTTTTTTTACCTAACTAGTTGAAGACCCATACCATGTACGGGTAATGATCATTTTTTTCGTTAATTTGTGTATCTACTATATAACTTATACTATATATTAGTTCTTATATATAAATAAATTAAAATGGGAATTGAAAAGTTAAGTTAATTAATATGTATCTTTTATAGAAAGAAATTTTAAAGATAGATAATATTGTTTAATTTCAAAGATAGATAATAGATGAGTAGAAAAAAGGATAAAATTAAAGGTTAGATAATTAAAGAAATTTTAAATATAAATAATATGTCTTTAAAGAGAGATATCTGATGGGTAAGAAAAAAGATAAAGTTAAAGATTAGATAATTAGGAAAAATAAAACATAGAAAATTATTAATCAAGTGGGGCCAGAATTAACGTGGAGGCTCGAAATTCTCCGACTTTAATATATAGTATAGATTTCTATCTTTTTCAAATATTTAATTAGACATTCTTTTTCTGTATTCAAAATTATTAGATCACGGTGAACTTAATGGATACACGTTGCTTAACGAATCACAAGGAATCCATGAACCTCTCTTATATTGTTAATTGTTTTTTGGTCGAAACTCTTATATTGTAATCTAGCTCTTATATTGTAATCTAGCAATAAGCTACGTAAGTATTTGATTGAACATTTTTCTTCTCGGCCTGGTATATAATTACATTTTAAATTTAAAACTAAATTCAACCTATAATATGAATACTATAGAGTGTATTATTGATTTATTATATATACTATATTATTGCCCGTACCTTGTATGAGACACGATAGATAATAATTTTGTGATGTATTATTCAATTAATAAAGAAATGCATAATAATATTTTTAAAAATTAGATATTGATATCTACTATAATACAGTATAAAGCGGAACCCAAGTCTTTGTTAAAATTTGCGCCACACCATCAACCCTGAATAAAATAATGATTTTATTTTTTGCATTGCTTTCAAAAAATAACTTATATATCTTCTCAATATCTTATCCAATTTCCTTATTTATACTTAATATCTTACACATTTATAAATCCTTATACGAATAAGGAACTTCAAGTGATTTTCTTTTATATTCTTCTAAAAAAATTCTTATTAATTAGTATACATTTTTGTTATTATTGAATCTTGAAGAATAGTGAAAAAATTTCACATGTGTCAATATATAAGTATATTCATTAATAATATAAATTTGAAATTTTGAATAGAACTATTTTAGAATTAAAATTGTATGAATAAAAATACATATATAGGTCAATAGGTTCGGACTTTGGTCTATCAGATTTGAATTATAAGTTCCCAAGTTAAAAGCGTATTCGTATCAAAATTCGATCTCAAATCAGTTAATTCGGTTTTATATTTACATTACCCGTACATGGTACGGGGTTTGTACTAGTTTGATATAGCAACTTAATATTTTACACTTATTTAAAATATTTTCGATCATCGCGTCATCGATTCAATTGGAAAGCTCGTTGGAAAATGATTCCGGATCATTTTTGGTCAATATTATGATAGTTCGTATCGTTGATAGTAATTTTCAAACTTTGGATTTTTTATTGTAAAATTGATATTTGAGATAACTTTTAGTCATTTTTCCTTAAAGCATTTGCACCCGAATTATATAACAACTTTTGTTTGGTTGACCATAGCATTGTCTTGGCTACGTGATCTTACGTCCAACTCGACCCAATCGATTTGCACATATAAGTTTGACTTATAAATCTCTCAAAAGGATTTTTTTACATGCACTAAAGTTGAACCCTTAATCTCGTCAGCTATATATATCACGACTTTATCTACACCTCCATAGGCCGATTATACTCAACTCTATTTTTCCTATATTTTATATTTTTAGATATGAATGTAGGATAGTGAAAAATTCACAATTTTGATTCTAACAAAACACCCAACACTGTCATTATTTAATAACATGATAAAATATACAGCTACTAAATAATAAAACAACAAACAAAATGTTGGATGTATTAACCCAGGTTTTTTTTTTAATTAACTCATCTTGTATTGTTAAACACTTCAATGCATAATGTACCCATAGTTACCCACTTACCCACTAGAAATAAATATATACAGTGAAAGAGACAGCCACCGGGATATACTTTCCCCCACTGACCACCACCACCACCGCCATTACCATTTCAATTCCTATTAATACCATTTTTCATTTCTTAATCACAAAATCAATCTTAACAGTTCCAATTCTAATTCAAATAAGCAAATTTTTAGTCAGAAACAAATATTCCCACTTTGGACTTTTCTTATTAAAATATTGATCATACTATAATCCTCCCATTTTTATGTTTTTTTCCATCTTCCTCCATCAAGGTAAGAACTGAGGACTAAAATCTCATAAGCAAATGCAAATTACACACTACACTACACAGAGAAGATAGAGAAAAGAGAGAAGAAGGCTCTGAAACATTCCTTTTTCCTGCTTTTTAGAAACCAGCTGCTGCTTTTTATTTGCTAGGAAAGGGCAACACCTCTTCTCTCTTTTCATCTCTCTCTCTCTCTCTCTCTCTCTCTCATAAAAGTTGCTTTAGCAAGCTTCTTTCTTTGTTTCACAGTCTTTCAAAAACTTCATCAATGAACACAGCTTCTTGGCCACAGCCACAGGTATGCATAGCCCTCTTTCTCTCTTTTTCTTCTCCCTCTCTTTCTGCATGAGAATCTGGGTTTTTCTTTTTTATCTTCCCATCTCTTCTTCTTTTCTGGGTTTAGCTTATGTTCCATGGGAGACCCATGGAAGCTGATGAGAAGAAGGATTAGATGTGGAGCTTAAAGTTTTCATCTTTATTGGTTGCTTTTTTTTCTTCTTCTTCTCCTTCTCCTTTTTGGGTTTTTCTCATAAAGGATGGTGATGTTTAATACATCCATCCATCCATAGCTAATTAGTGCATAAGCCTCCCCCACTTTTCTCTTCAAAAATTTGTCATCTGTTTCTCTTTTGTAAAGGGGTAATTAAGACAGATAAATAAAATACAAAACATGATTCCATCATCTGTTATTATCATCATCTCACCTCTTTCTTTTCCCCCCTTTGATTCTCTTCTGCTGCTTGTTTCTGCAATCTGATCTTCAAAAGTGCAATAAAAATAAACACAAAAAGATAAATAAAGGGAAGTGAAAAATTCCTTTGTTGTGTTTTGTTTTGTTTCTGTCACCTTTGTGTCTTCTTCTGATCTCTCTTTTTTCTTTCTTTCTGCAAAAACATTCCCTTTCTCACCCTTTGTTTTGCTATAGGAGATTGTGGTGAAGCCAATGGAAGAAATCATCACCACAAACCCATCATCAGACACCAACAAAACCAACATCAACACCCAACAAACAAAGCCACAGCCTTCAACCTCATTGGAGAGGAAAGTGAGGCCACAAAAGGAGCAAGCTTTGAACTGCCCAAGGTGCAATTCAACCAACACCAAATTCTGCTACTACAACAACTACAGCCTCACTCAACCCAGATACTTCTGCAAGACCTGCAGAAGGTATTGGACTGAAGGTGGGTCCCTCAGGAACATCCCTGTTGGAGGTGGCTCAAGGAAGAACAAGAGACCAGCCTCTTCTGCATTCCCATCCTCAAACACTACTAATACTACCTCCAAGATGATCAAGCTCCCTGATCTTGTAAACCCTACTCCCAAAACCCATGAGCAAGCTGGCCAAGATCTCAACTTGGGGTTCCCCTCTACTCTCTCAGAGTTCATGCAAATGCCCAACAACAACACCTCTTCACAGCTTTCTGCTTTGGAGTTGCTCACTGGGCTGAGCTCTGGCTCAAGGGGCTTGAATCTGATGACCCCTTTTATGGGTATGCAGATTCCTCATCATGACCCAGATTCAGTTTTCCCATCTGGGTTCAGTCTGCAGAGTGATGGGCTTGGCAATGGTGGTGGAATCCATGGAGGTCAGGAAAATGGAGGCAGGATCTCGTTTCCTTTTGAGCATTTGAAGAGTAGTGCTCGTACAACAACAGCTGATGAGAATCACCATCATCAAAATCAGAACAGTGATCAGCAAGTTAATCAGCAAGGAGACTCAACAGGATATTGGAGTGGGATACTAGGAGGAGCTGGTTCATGGTAACAATAATTGGTAACTAAGGTTAATAATAATATTAGTATAATTAATTCTTCAACCAAAAAAATATTAGTATAATTAATTTGCATAGCTTACATCTTGGGTGGGTCTCTTTCTTGTTTGAAAAAACAAAACTTTAGTCTTTGGGTTATTTTATTTTATTATTTTTGGCTTTCTTTTGGATATGAGAGTGGTTTTCTAGGTGCTTTAATTCTCTAGGAGGGTGGGTGACTTTTGTTGAGTTCTTCTTTGATGGAGGAAAAAAGAAGACAAAGCTAACAAAGATAGGTAGGATAATTGGAGGGTTTGTTGTCTTCATCTTCTCTTAAATTATCCTATATATCCCTTTTCATCTTGTGATTTTAGTTCCAACTTGAGGGAACTTTTGAAGCTTATATTTTTAGCTTGCTTCAACCAAACATGCAAATGCAATATCAAAAGTGCTTGCTCATGTTCTTCATAAGAAGATTGCACTTGTCAAGAGCAGGCATGCATGCATCTTCTTCTTCTTCTTCTTCATCTAGCTTTCTAATGGTTAACTTGTTCATCTCTGGTATATGAGGAGGAGGAATAGTGATCGTCATCAATAAATTTCTGTATAATTTTCTTTTTCCTTTTCTTAGCATTGTAATGAGCTTAAATTTCAGGTGCATTGACAGAAACTTATGTGAAGTTGTTAATTTTTAGTGTGGTGAGTTTGCTTTTTTCAGTCTCTTATCTTTTTTGCCTCTTTCTTTACTGTGCTCAAGTAGTCATTTTGAATTTTGATGTTGCATGGCTCTGTTGAGTGCTGATTTCATTTATGTAGCTACAGAAAAACAACTAAAGAACAGAACTTTTTTCACCCCTTAGAGAATTTTTTTGCCTTCCAACTACTTGAAAGTTCTAAACTTGGTGTTCATTTAATGCTCATCTGGTGAACTACTACTTGGAAAGATTAAAGCTTTCAGGAAGTAATTAATTTTTCCTTTTTACCCATTTCTCTAATTAGCTTGCTTCAGTCCTTTCACAGTCTCAATTATTCAGAGAGATTCTTCTTACCAGCCATTAAAACATGCCACCCATGTTAAAGAAGGCAACCTAAAGAAAGAAATAAACTTTTTTTTAAAAAAAATACTCCCTCCGTCCCTATTTGTTTGTCCAAAAGGACAATTTACACGGGTTTTAAGAACGGTATAAAATAGCATTGGTAATTGGGAAAAGTTGGTATAAAATAGTATAAAGTAGGTGAGAGAGTTGAGTAGTATAGGTAAAAGATGTGATTGATTGGGATGAAAAGACATAAAGTAGGTAAAAGAGTGGAATAATGAGGGTAAAAGAGTGGATATAAATGGAAAGTGGACAAACAAAAGGGGACGGTCGAAATGGAATACTGGACAAACAAATAGGGACGGGGGAGTAATCAGGAAGGAAAAACAGGCACCAGAAAACCAGGTATGAATTCTCATGCCTTCACATGGCTTTGCAATAAAGTGGAAAGCCCACTCAAAACATGGCAGAGAGGAAGCTCCCTTTATTTCATGTTACAAATTAGGCAATTTTCTCCATTGCTTTTTTTTTGCTGTTGTTGTTGTCATATCACTATTTAGCTTAATAACAAGTGGGTTAGGTATCTCACAGGTTAACATGTTAATCATATTTACTGGGTCAAGTATGTTTTGGAATAGGGTTATATGTAATCTGGGTCCATTTAAAAATCCAAGTACATGTCAAATTTGAAGAAATTTTTTCTGGGTCATTAGTGGTTGCACTTGCACATATTGGCCACATTTTTAAGGGTATGAAAACATAATCTTTGTATTAGTGGATTAGGTAATTCTTGCCACATTTGTGATTTGTGCTGCAATTAAAACTTAAATATTAAAAATATGTATAATTTGGTTTTGAGAGAGAGAGATTGTGATTTGTGAGAGATAGATCTGACAGGGACCCTGTCTTTGGTCCAAATTTGGGACCCACAAAAACATTCTCCTAGGCAAGTGTGCTCAAGAGAATAATCTTTGCCACTATTTTTGTTTTTTTTTCAATTTTAAAAAACACTTATATATTCATCTAGATCTAGAGCCTAGACCTTCCATATTTAATAATAGTACCATACACACACTATTTTATGATAAATGAAGAAATTTTTATATCAATATAGGACTTTACATTATGCAATATGCATGCATTGTACATCTCTGATCTTTTATGTAAACCACTCACTTCCAAATAATTTATATAGAAAAAAAAGGGCCCTCAATCACCACTCAGTCACTCACCACCCTTCAATCATGGAGGTGACTGTTGAGTTCTTACCGCCATTTTTCACCTCTAAATTTTCTACTAATCAAGTGTTTAATTTGATCATTGTTGTGTATATCATCAACGTACAAAGAGAACTGTGCCAATCATCATGCAATATTGCAAGATGTTTAGTAAATTAAGTTCTACTTATTAGCCAACTAGAGACGTACTAGACTACATTGTCAATAAAGTATGTTTAGCATGTATGTACGTATGTAGATTCACCAATATAAATACATTATCTTACATCAAATCATCTTAAAAGACCTTATAATTCAGAATATAATATCAAAATGGGAATCATTAAACAAGGCGCACACACACCCTTGAATTAATTTACAAAGTAATGTAGCAAAGAGTCAAGCTTTAATCAAAATCTACCTAGAGTAATTTTTTTTTTTAAGATACGGAAAGGAATTGAGAGACCCTCTTAAAATCTCACAGTCGACGTAAGACATCCAATTGAATGAGGTTTGAAATGCTTGAATCAACTATAATTGGGATAGTGAACCTACAACAGAAGAAACCAGCGATATAGTCAGCAACAGAATTGCTCCCGGACGACGATGTGGTAGACAGTCCAACTCCCTAGAGTATGGAATTCTTTAAAACTAATAAAACCCTAATTTAGCACCATTTTTGTTTTTTGAAAATAAAATCTTGGCATTTTCTGTCAATCAAATTGGCCTGTTCCTCTTTTTCGTTTTAACTTTTTTCAGGGGCTAGAGATTGCTTGTTGAACCAGAAAAGCAGGGCACATTTTCCTTCTTTTTTCCAACACCCACAGACACAAATTACTCCTGTCAGGCTCAAATCTACCAAGTTTTCTAATTCAGGGACCATGAAAGCAACCTCAAGTCCAGATGTAGTGCAGGTTTATTTAAATTCTCAAGCAATATGCTAATTGCAGTGTTTATATATATAAACAAGTGGAGATGTTTATTTTCAAGCAATGGCCATTTTTGGGCTTTTGGGTTATGGGCTGTTGGAACTTCTCTATTTCAAAACACATTTTTAGAGCTGATTTTTTCCACTTGAAATAAAAGGGGAGTTTTCTAAGTCAATAAGAACAAGGAAAACCTTAAGTAGTTCTTACTAGCTAATTGGTATGTATTTCTTTCTTTAATTTAATGAAGAGAGACCTCTCATCTTATAATTGAACCGCCTTGTTTGATTTAATTTCCTTGTGACTTCTCAAAATGTCACATTTAATACTTCACAAGTGAAGGTACAACTTCTCTTATTTCTGCACATTTTTTTCCTTTTGTTGCTATTTTTTTTTTGGTCGAACCTTTTGTTGCTATTTAGATACAGTATTAATTGAACAATAACACTATATTTTGCCTCTGTATCGATTTATCCGATTGTCAGTTTACTGATTCATACCGAAGAAGAAGAAAATGTCAATAGTGCTATTAGAATTGTTCCGGTTTTGAACCGAACTCAAATATTTTGTCGGTTTAACTTGTAAACCGGAGTGACAAGAACGATTTTTCTTTCTTTCTTTTTTCCTAATATTTGAAATAATTATTAAAATAATAAAATAATATATTTTACTATATAGTAAAGTGTATTTTCTTCTAAAAATTATAGCCATGGTATACGTAAATTTAACTTTTTTTTTATGTTAATACACATAAAATTAATATGCATACAAAATACAATTTATGGTGGGTTTCAAGTAGACTTGTCAATTGAGACGCTTGTTCAGCCGGATTCGATCATTATAGATTCGGGTTGAGTTAGGGTTCGGATCAGGAGTCAAAAGTGAGGTTGGGTCATGACTGGTCATTATACAAGTTCGGAGCAGTCTAGTGAGTCAAGAATGTCGAGTTTATATTATGATTAGATAATAATATTTAAATATTTTAATTTTTACAATATTTATAATAAAATATATTATAATATTCAAAGTAAGTTTTATTTATTCTACAGTAATAATAATTTGGGTCAACCAAATGTATTCAGTGTTTTGATCTATTGGGTTCAGTTTTTTTTTTAACCTATTGATTTGGGGTCGTATTTCAAACCCAGAAATTCCCAATCAATTCCGATCGACTCAAAGTTTTCAAGACTCTAGTTTGAAGGGGGATTCTGCCATGGCTCCAGTTTCACGTTTCCACACTGTGCTCTGATGATCAACAATCCAAAAAGCATGCAATTAGCAATCCTTGCCAGATCATTAGTTACTTAACAAACGTTTGATTTATTTTTTTGGTTGAACTAACAAACGTTTGATTTGATAGTCGTTGCTTTCTCAATTATATATAGCACTAGCATTATTAATTATACCACAGATTAGATTATAATAATTGTAGCTTACAAGATAACTTAAAAAGTATATATGTAGCAGCAATAACAGACTACTTTGGTTGTTAAGATGATTATTATATTATTGTTCTGTCTTACATCACGTGAAACCCTCTCTAATCTGTGGGGGTTTTCCACCTACCTTTTGGCTTACAGAAACAATATTGAGTTAGTGACGTTCCTAATCTCATATGCATTCTTGGGGAAAAAAAGCAGGGTCCAATAATACTGATTAAGTCTTATTAGTCAATTTTTTTATAGTTTACGATCTAAGTAGAGCTGTCAAAATTTAACCCGATTCGAATCGATCGAAAATTTTAGGATTGAAACCCGACCCGAATAGTAGCGCACGAGCAAAGAAAAAACCGAATCCGATTAACCTGAACACGACCCAACTGGTTGATTTTTTTTATATATGTAGAATAAAAATATCTTTTTAATATTATAATATTATATTATAAAACCTATTGTAAATATAATATTATTATAAAAATCTAGTAAAAATAAAATCTATTAATAAATGTTATTATTTAATCATAGTATTATATTAATAATCATTAAATTCTTGATTTGCTAGGTCTACCCGAACCCACACAATAACCTGTCAATACCCGACCCAACTTGACCTATAATCCGATTAATCAAAACCCACACCCGCACCCGCATCCACCCGACCCGACCCGTTTGACACCTCTAATTCTAAGGGAATAATTTAGTGGCCCATTTTACTATTTTCCTGAACAAGTTTGCTTACAACGAATGGTGTTAAAATCTCGATTCGACCATATGATTGAAAAATGGCAATCATAGCGATTCTGATCGATCCTAGGTACAATCTTTACTGAAGATCATGAGCATATTGCCATATCGATATGACATGACTGTGTATATTTGAAACATAAAAATGAGCATATCTGTTCTTCAAATCTACCATAATATGAATGATAATGTATTGTACGTATAAAAAATGGTATGTTTCTTCATCTCCGACTTCAAATATTTCCAGTCCCAATATAAAAGTTCACCATATATTAGGTTGATTTATACTATATTTACTTATTTAGGTACATTACGATTTGATTTTACAATCCGATCAAAGAGCACATAAGATCCGACACGAGAATCCAGACCCTAACAATATCACTTGTAGGTTGTAGCGTTAGAAGTTGAGACACAAGTACCATCTATTAATCAGTTGACTATTTCAACCAGAGCAACAGCATTTTCAGTTTTCTTACAATACAAATGGTCACTATCTGCAATGAAGTATAAATCAAAATCACAGATTACAGAAGATATGGGAAAAATGTTCAAGCGTCATATGCCAAAGGGCTTTAGACAAAAGGTGAAGCTAATAGCAGCTTATATAAGATCAATGTAAACAATAATAAGAGTATCATTTCATAACTTCCAACTCATACGCGAGAGCTACTTCTTCTCTGGCACAAACTATATACCTTTCTTTTTTTCAGGATTGAAGGTGTCTGAATCCATCAGGGTAACAAGACTATAAATCTCCATTGATACCAAATATGCGAACCTTGTGCATGTTGGGAAACTTGGCAATAACAAGAACCACAACTGCTAGCGTGTTGAATAAGAGCATCGGGTTTTGGTAGTTTGTTGTATGGCAAGCTACCAAATACCTGCAGAAGACAGTCCTGTCACACTTCATGAAAGATAATAGTATATATTTGGAGAGCAGACTCAGAGAAAGGGTTCAAAGAGGGCAACTTGTTCAATGAAGTTGATCGGGAACTGTTGACGAGTTGAATTAGTCAGTACTACTAAATATGGAACAAATTGATATGTATGCATCAATGAAATTTATCATATACATATATGACACCTATAAATGGGGATATGGAGAATTCATGTGGCATGCTACAGCTCAATTTAATTTTACTCCTATAATTCGCCCAAAATTGGAAACAATTACTAGTGACAACCCCGACCAAACCAAAGGTGGACACCGGCCTACTCATACTGTCTTGTATGCTAGTGAGCTAAATTCTGATCTCTGTTTGTTAAACCTACTACTCACATGTGAGCCTATGTCCTTTCTTTATCAAGAATGAAGTACAACTCTGTTTCTTTCTTTAGCAAGCCCCTTGTCCAGTCGTAGATGCAAGTGATAAATAAGACAATAGTTTCCTATTTATGTTAGTGGCATAATTCTTGATCTAGGATCTGCTATGCTGATCACTCAGTTGATGTATTTAAGTCATACATTACTTAATTGAGTGGTAGGTTTAACAACAAATCAGAGATCAAAATTTATTTCACTAAAATACAAGTATTTTCAGCGTACACCACCAGCATTAAAATTCGAATGAGACAGCATAATATACTCTGGTGAAAAAATGGATGTTAGAGTACTAAAAAAAATCCAAAACTATTCTACCAAAAAAAAATAAAAAATATTTGCAATTCCGTTTTACTAAATTGCAGATATATAGATAATCAAACATTTCATATACTCACAGAAGTACTGGTACAATTGTCAAAAACTTCCTGTTACGAGTGAGCTGCTTGCCATTGTCCATCTGCTCCCACCAAGTTAGTCGATTATACATTCCCTGGTCATCAGCAAAGGGTGTACCTTTCTTCCAGTGAAAGAAGTGATATGTAACCTAGGGGAAAAAAACTTTCCAGTCAAATGAAGAAATACCTCTGAAATAAATAGCTTTTCTATAATAATGAATAGTTATGGTGCGTAAAGTTGAAAGTGTTTCAAAAAACACTTGCCATCTACCACATTACACCTGACATTTCAAATCACTTAATCAAAAGGCAAAACAAGTAGTTTGATATGTGCTGCATCATTCCAAAAACTGTGAAAGCAAGATGCACCTTCTGTTCAAGTCAAAGACCGTGATTTCAGAAAGTTCTGAATTTATTACTTCTTTCTGTAAAACTACCTGAATTTTTTTACCTTTTAATTGCTGCTAACCACAACCATGATATTGATATTAAATTAAAAATCATTCATTTCTCAGGCACATAGATTGTCTTTTTACCCTATTCTCTCTTATTTAGTTTAAACATTCAGTATCTTGTTTAATTTCATGGGTTATGTTTTGAAATATGCTTATTAAGTTCTCTGTTCTAAACTCAGGGTGAGCCCGGCAATGTGCAAGTAGGTGAAAATTGAACCTTAGACCTAATTTGTAGTATTGACTATATTTGATTGATCCTTAGTAAGTTAGTATATGGTGCCAAAAATGTGAAACAGTGAAACCTATATGAATATTAGGTGAATTTGGACAGTAATTCATTAGGTGCCACATAATTCATTAGGTGTCAATTCAACTAGCAGGCCATAAAATGAAAGAGG
Organism: Polygonum aviculare; assembly: GCA_934048045.1. NCBI lineage: Eukaryota > Viridiplantae > Streptophyta > Magnoliopsida > Caryophyllales > Polygonaceae > Polygonum > Polygonum aviculare. The sequence goes on along the minus strand of OW204028.1, from coordinate 30,127,268 downwards.
AGATAAATTTGATCTATATATGTTGTTAGTGTCAGAAAGGAGCTAACCATTGCAATAAGATAAGTTCCCCTTCAAACTGGCTAAACTAGAACTGAACAAGGTTTGGGTTTTAGTTATTGTAGTGATCAAGCCTGAGAGTCCTCTTCATGTGTTTTGACGATTTCCATCTTTGATTTATTTCTGACATCAGTTTGTCAGCATAGTTTACTAGTACTGAGTAGGCTAGTTCTTGAACATGGACATGTGGGAACAGCCTAGAGTAGTACTTCACAATTTGTGTTGGGCAAAGAGGGAGAAACGAATAAAAGTTCTGGATTTGGGTGGTTCTGGAAGGAGAGGAGCTTGAGGCGAAAGACTGAGAGTTGGGGCGATGGAAGTGGCGGTTAGTGAGAGTGCAAAAGGGAGAATATAGGTTTAACTACTCACATCAAAAACCTATTATGTGTTCAAGATCCCCAAAACCAGATGAAGAGCTTCCAATCACCAGCTTATTTGTAGATGTACCTTCCAGTTCTAATGAATCAAAGACCATGCATTCAAAATTCCATAGAAAATTAGCTATTTACTAGACCTGTCAACCTTATGCATATGTTCTCAGGTCTCACTAACCCAACAGTAGCCCCTCTTGCCAATAATCCCCATTTTTTCTATGTCGACTCATGACCATGCCTATCTATTGCCAGGCTTCTTATATTCACATGCAGCATACTAAATCTAGAGTTCCAAAAAAGAAGGTCCTCTCATGTCTATAAAGATTGAATGACTGAGAATGTAGCATACTATAATCTCAGAAGACAAACTAAAAGGAAAGATTGAAGAGAAAAAGTAACAGAGAGCAACCCAACACTGATATTACAAATCACTCCAACACAATCACACAAGCCGGAACTTGTTCCAGAATTTCACAAGTTCATTCCAGCAAAGGCTAGATAAATAGCCTCCAGTGTAATATGTCTTCCTTAAGGGCCAAAACGACACGTGAAACCGATACTTTGTCAGAAAAAACTAACTTCTGCAAAGCCTAATGTAGCAGCAGCAAGAATAAATTCAGTCCCTAGTATTATACTTCATCCTAATTCAGTTTCTCAGCTCCTCAACAGTGAAGGATCTTGGATACCACATCATTTAGTAGCAAAGCCCCCTTCTTCCTCTGGTTATTAGTTTGACAATCACACTACTTCAACTCGCCACCGGAAAACACAAATTAACCTCGCTACTCTAATGCATTGACTTTGCACCAATTGACAGACCACTTTGGTAAACAGTTTAGGATGATAAGCAAATTGACAATCCTTGATGTAAATTAAACTTCCAATCTAAACAACCTCCCCAAAAAACCTAAAATCCTTAAGAAGAAAGTCATTGAGCATCAGATCCATAACCAAACCAAAAGGCAAAAACTGCTTGCAATCCCCCACCATATAGATGTCACCATAGGCAGCATAACAAGCATAAATTAAGACAATCAAACAGCTCAATCACACCAGATCAACTTCCAACGAAACCCTAATTAATGAAAGGGGGCAAACAAAAGAAAGGATTTTGTGTTGCTTACAAAGAAGTGGACGAGATGGACGATTGTCCAGGTGATGCCAGAAGAGAAACCGAAGAGAGAGACGAGGAGGATCCAGGGGACGAAGAGCAAGAGGATGTAGGTCGTCCAAATCCCAGGGTACGCAAACCATTCGGTGTTCTTGTTCATCTCCGCCGATGGCTCAGCCCTAACGTACATCATGTTCGTCATTCCCGTGGTGAAAACGACGACGATTGAAGATTTTGGTTTCGAATTGAGTTGATGGTGATCAGATTGCAGTCCGCAGTTTTCCTGAAACGCCGAAGGCGGAGAAATCAACAGCACGAGAGGAGAAAATTTGATGAGTGAAGGTATTTGAATTTTCTTTTGGTGATACAGAGGAGGAAATTAGGGATTTGGAAGGTGAGAGGAAACGACTCGGAAGATATTGATTTCATTTAATTTCAACGGCCCGCCATAAAATTGTTTTTTATTATTATTTTATTTTGAAAAAATGACCCAAAATAATTCTGAGTGTTAATTTTCAATCAAAAATAATCCGGATGTTGAAAATCATCACGAACAATACTAACTATACGGTTTGCTAGCCAAGAACTAGACTCAGGAAGTAGATCAATGGCATATTTTTTGTTGAGAAAGAAACAACCCCTTTGTGGAACCAGCATTTTCAATCCTATGAAAATATTTGAGAGGCCAAGATCTTTTATAGGGAAGGAAATAAATCAAATAGGCCTTAAATTTGGAAATAGACGAAACATCATTGCCTAAGATAATGAGATCGTCAACATAGACCAGAGCATGAAGAATCACAAAATCCTGGGTAAACGTGAATAGAGAATAATATGCATAAATCCAAATTTGCGAAGTGTGGTAATAAGTTTAAAGAACCAGTTTCGAAGAGCATGATGAAGTCCATAAAGATATTTTTGAATGCAAAAGACTAGCCCAAGAGCCGCCCCTAGATATACAGGTGGAAGTTTCATATAGACCTCCTCGTAAAGATCACCATGCAAAAAAGCATTATGAACATCTATCGAATGTAACTCCCTCTCTTTGACGGCGAGAACAGAAAGAAAGACTCGTATGGAAACCATCTTGGCAACAGGGGCCATACGGTTTTCGGGCATTATAGTCAAATTATGGTTGATAAATACAATTGTAGTGAGCATGCACTCCCCCCCCAAAAAAAAAAAATTGAAGAGAAAGACTAGCATGAAAACAGTGGCGGATCTAGTCATTTACGTCAGAGGGGGCTAAAAAGCTTTATTTAGGTATAATCTATACTATATATTAAAGCCGGAGAATTTCGAGTCTCCACGTTAATTCTGGTCCCGCTTGATTTTAATTTTTTTTTTCAACTCAAATAGATAATAACAACTCTATATCTTTTATTTTCCTTAATTAGCTAATACTCAATTTTATCTTTAAAACCATACTATCTATCTTTTTTTTTTGGCAAACCCATACTATCTATCTTTAATTTTATATTTCTTAAATAATTTTATCTTAAATTTTCTTCTATAAAGGATACCCAAATATATATTCACATACCCCATTCAGGATTGATTTTCTTCTATGTTTAGAATTTTAAAGCCATACGATATATTTGATGGGAAAATGTGTATCTAGCACTTTGTTGATTAGCTATCTTTTTAGTATCACGTACATATTTAATTTGTTAATAATTCACATCATATTTAAAAAATAATTGATTTCTTCACTTTATTATTTGATTTACTTCAATAAATTTATCTTTTTATTCCTAATTTATTTTCTATTTTTTTTATACCTAATATGATATTATGATATCAGAAACATATTATTCGATATTATTTGATTTATTAAGATATTATCTTAATAAAGTTATTAGATGTTATTTATGATTAAATCAACAAAAGCTATTATTGAGATATTAGAATAATTTTATTAAGAAATTATTGGGTATAAAGATATTATCAAACATCGTAACATACAAAGATATCAGATATATAATTTGGTTTACTTAAATAAACATATAGATATTCTATAACTAATAATACATATAGATCGATACTCATAATTATAAACGTAAACAAATATTATGTCTATATCTCATTTTCAAGTAACATATATGCTAATTTTACAAATAATTTTATTTGATAACAATAAATGTGAATGATAAAAATGAATTTTTTAAATATATGGTATATCAGTTTAGATTTTTATAATAAGGTTTTAGAAGAAAAAAAAAATGTAATCAAGTATAAATATTATGTCTTCTTTCTATTTATTTTTTGAGTTATATGAACTTTAAAAACAACGTTCATACTTTAAAACTTATATGGTATTTTTCCGTATCAATATTAATTTGATTATAAAAAGCCCAACTATAATTTAATATTGTAAAGAAAAAATTATTCATTAAATATTATGATTAAAGCAACTACATGTTTAATTTGATTATATCAAATTGGCGATTTGCATAGTAAAATATAAGTAAATATAATTTCTAAAATAATGTAAGTTATTGACTATAAAATATAATTAAGTACGTGACTTGCATAACAATATATTCCTAATCGATTACAGAACAATTAAAGACTTCTAATATTCGATGAATTAAACTATGTCAAATTTTGTATTATACGTTTTCACACTAATATTGTATTTATAATATATTCAAAAAATTACAAAAGACGAGTCGTGCATGGCACGACGGGTACAACTAGTTATATGTAATCGTCACAACTTGGAACAAATTCAAAATAGGTTAATCTAAGTATAAAATTAGTCATGATCTTAGTTAGCAAAGAAAATGAAACAAATTGAAAAACGTGTATTTTTTTAAGTCTTAAAATTTAGGTTGTATATCCACTACACTCACCAAGAAATTATACAACTTCAAGTTTCAAAATGACAAGACATGTTCAAACTTCAAACCGGTAAATTTCGGACCAAACTAAAGTTTTTATTAAAAACGCCGTAGATTTCAAACTAATATTTAGATTAAGAATTTGCGGATTACAGATCGGTTTCAGGTCAATGCAATAAATTTACGGTTCTATCCATAGTATATGTTTCATTTAAAATCTAAATATAATACACAAGGCACATAAATATATTTATGCAGTTCAAGCCCACTTATAAAATGAGCAAGTTCAAATTTTTTTTTCTAATGCATTTAGTTTCAATGTGAAATGCTTGTTTTTCTCTTGTGCAACACACCTAACTTATATACTTTCACAATAGAAAAACACTTTTGAGTACTATATAATTACAATCGATTAAAAGATTACAATATTAGTCAACTATTGAAAATAAATTGGATCTTTTAAACATCTTTTTTCTACATATATATTATTATATAAAAAATTATAAAATCTCAATGGGAGCTGTAGCCCCCACTAGGCATGGGGTGAGTCCGCCCCTGCATGAAAATGAAGAGCATACGTAATGTTCCAAAGATGATAATGTTTACGTTCAACATAGTCATTTTTTTCCTTCGACCAAAAAAAAACCTAATCAATTTTTTAGGGTGCGTACATACAATTGTTTTGAAAGATGATGTTAGTTCGAATAAAGAATAGAATTAGAGGCAAACATTCAGTCTCGTTGTTAGTATAAACGTGGAGAACTTGTTTCTGAAATTCTCGTGACACTATGGCACAATCTTAGAAGTTTTAGACTTGGCTTCTATCAAAAATACCCAGGGTCCGCGAGAATGCTCATTAATAGCAGTGAGAAAATAAGAAGCATCCTATCTAGAAGCAGTATTATACGGACTCCAAACATTAATATTATGAATTAATTCAAATAAATCATATTCCTTATTAAAAATATGAGGAAATGGAGCACGAGTTTGCTTAGGTTTAAAACAAATATTACAAGGCGACGAGTAGAGCTAGGATTCTTCAACAACGGTAAATAAAACAAAAGTAGGAACAAAAGGATGATCCAAGCACAGGTGTAGTAGGTCAGTCGAGACAATAGTAGTACATGAACAACATGCTCGAATATTGGGCTTTAGGGCACACATCCACTAGAGCCCCCTCGTTGCTCAACTACTCCCATCACTGTCCTCAAACTTAGGTATAGTATGACGCAAAACCTGCAAGTAATCCTGACAATGCAAGAGAGATTGGAAGTCGGTTGGGTGAAAGATAATAGATTGCAAGTGAGGCGAGGCACAATGAGAACATTTGAAAATTTCATATTTCCAAAGTAGACAAAACCAGATTTAGAAATAATAGATGTTTTGCCTTTAGGAAGAATAATGCTTATAGAATCAATATTAACATGATCAAACAAAAGATCGGTTTCGTCAAACATATAGAACGAGGAGCTAGTGTCAAGAATCTAGGGTTCAAAGTCTTATAAGATAATTTACCGGAAGAAGTAGAATTATTTATGGAACCGAATAAAGAAACCATAGATTTCCATAGGCCGTAAGTAAAACCTAAACCAAAGGCCTGACAATCCTAAGTATTGGATCTTGAGTAATAACACTCAAGATCATTCGTACATGGGTAATACTTGTCATTTTATTGATGATCATTTTATTATGCGAAAACGTGTTTTTGGCTTTTAGGGAGTTTGATGAAAGTCATACCTTCCAAGTATTTGCAACATTATTCGTACGATTCTAGAAGAGTATAGATTGCTCTATAGAGTCTTTACAATTGAACTAGATAATGCTTCTAGCAACATCGCTTTTATTAATGATTTGATTCAAGCTTATCAACCAGTTTTTGAAAACAAATGTTTTCATGTCCGATGTGCTTGCCATATTTTAAACTTGTGTGCATAAGATGGGTTAGTTATTTCACGCCAAATGATTGAACCTATTAGATATGTTCTTAAACATACTTGGCTTAAGACGACTAAGACCTGAAAAGAGTGGAAGAAGTTTTGCTAGACCAATGACTTTAAGCCAATTGTTTTTGCAAAAGATGGCGGTCACTATTGGAGCTCCACTTATAAACTACTATATCAATGCTTGCGATACAAAGATCTTTTGGCTTCTTTTTCCGCTCAAAACATTCCGAATTCGGAAGACCAGTTTGAGACCAATGTTTTCAAATCTTTATAATCTTAATGGTTTTCAATCATGAAACTCTATCTTTCAGTCATTTTCATAAACCAACGGCTCATATATTTTGTTTTCATGCTTTGAATGTGTCTTGTGCCTTTCGAGAAGGGTTTAGACATCCCGAACTTTTTGAGGCCACTATGGCCATGAATAGCAAATGGTTGATTTATTATTGGTTTATTCTTGATATCTATCATGCTACTTGTGTTTTTGAACCCATATGTATAATAGATGGTTTGCAAAAGTCATTAAATCTTTACTATGAATATTTGGATTAAGGTATTGTGGAAGGTATTAATATTTCATAAATTGTTGCTCATGTTAGATTGCATGTTTGTGAGTTGTGTACTAAATATGATTGTGGAAGGGACAATGACGAATCATTTTCTTCTCCTAGCTTACCTCTATCTTCTTCATCCTCATCCCGTGGTTTAAGTCAATCATTCATAAATCCGGCTTCGAATTTAATGCTTGATCTTATAAAAAGACCAAGATACACGAGCTCACATAGGGAGTTCAATACTTATCTAACTACTAGCTTTGAGTTTTAGTTGATTTTGATATCTTAGAATGGTGGAAGTAACACAAGAAGACTTTACCCACATTAGCAAAGATCACCGCTCAAATACTTGTCGTTCCTGCCGCCTCAACCGTAGATATCAAGCAAACTTTTAGCCAAGGTAGTCACATCTTAGACGAAAAGAGATCCAACTTGAAGCCCGAGTCTTTAGAAGCTCAAGTTTGTGTGGACGATTGCAGGAGGGCGGATCTAAGAAAACAAACTATGGATTATACGGGTTGATTCCGACGAAGACAACACAACAACCACGACAAGCCACACTCCTTCCATCGGTTTCGAAGATTCAACTTAGAGGCAAGTGGAGTTTCGTATTGAAGGTAAAGGAACAACGATGGCTTTGATTCCTCTATAACGCTGAGAGGATACGTAGACAACTTAATTTGTTAAGCTCAAGCCCTTTAGTTTTGTCCCCACTTTATGTTGTATTTTGTAAACTAACAATTATCCGTAAAAAGCATATTATGTGGTAAACTGTGGGCGTAATAAACTAGCCGTCAGGTTCTAATGACTAGTTTTAAATAATCGTGGCTTGATGAACCGCGATCATGGCTCTGAAACGCGATCGCGTTCACAATTTAATCATAAAAACAATCCGTTCGGATCCGAAACCGACCGCAGAACCGGCACCAAACCGCAACCGAACCCATTCCTTACCGGTTCCGGTTCCGGTTCCAGGTTTCGGTTCACCGGTTCCAGGCCCATGGCTGGCTCTGACCACGACTAGTTGATGTTTGAGAGGTGCCTCGGCCAACACCTTTCTTCCCATAAAATTGGCTCTAAGTTACGAGATAGATATGTTAAGATTATATCATAAGAAATAGTATTTATATACTTCTAGGTTGACATATATTTTGATCAGTGAAGTTCCATATAAGTTTACTTGCATGTCCTTACCCTGTCATATGTTGGTGATTTTAGTGTTATCACCTACTATTACCTAGGGGTAACAGTGCCATTTGGTGTGGTCGGGATTCATACGACACTATGAAGGACTCACTTAGCTATATCACGGGTTTGGAGGTGCGGAGTGCACACTCGTGTAAGCTTAGTTGAGATCTAGAGGGAGATATTAAGGAATTATGATGTTACCTATAGGGTAACAGGATGTTACTATAGGGTAACAGTGGAACGGTGTCTCTAAGACAAGAGTTAGACATGATGTTCAAGCTGATCTATAAGTGTTGTTACCTAGTATGGAGCAACGACTTTGATGTCTAAGATGATTGACAAGTGTTGTTACCTGGGAGGTAACAATGACTTTATTGTCTTAGAAGGAACAAAGATGTGTCTGACAGATTGTTCTATCTGATGGAACAATGTCTGTTTCCTATGTGAGTCAGATGGTGTAACCGTTATGTAACTGACGTGAAACCACTTTGTAACTTCCTTAATATGTTGTTCATTAATGGTGATGTGGATAATACTATGTCATCCACGTGTGGCTGTTGGTAACCACCGATAACCACAAGTAACTGCCAGTAACGGCTAGTAACTGCCATTAACCGTTCCCTGTAACTGCTCCCTTGCCTCTATATAAAGGCTGTAGGGACGATAGTGTTGGGGTTGGTTCAGTTGGTTCTTTTGGTCATTGGGAGAACGATTTCTCCATGATTGAACTTCAATGAAGAGTCTAAGTCCATTTTACATGTACTCTAAGGTTCGATCCATTACAAGAGCCTTGTATGGATTGGAGGGTTTGTCTTATCCCACTTCAAATTTCGTGGATTCCCTAAGGCTCGAAAGGGGCGAAATATTTGATTTCGGAAAGTGATTACACGATTCAAACCTATATCGGTACAGGTACATATGATTGATCTACTGAAGAAAGTTCGTCTTCAACAACTTCCACGAAGAGGCGTTCTACAACAACAACAAAGCACTGTTCCCTAGTGTAACAGATCGAGTTGCTGTTACAGGGGGAACAATGTCAGGCACCAGCAGATTGAAGATCTTCGGTGGGAACAGTTGTTGTAGAGAGCCCAACACCTACAAACGGAATCAAGAATCCAACATTCGAAATCAAATATTTGAGATCAATCATATGGTACCAGTTTCTGAGAAGACAACCAGTTTGAAGTTGAAGAAGATCAATGGTATTTTGATCATCTAGAAAAGAGCCCAAGATCCGATGGAAATTGATCCATGTTTTCTCATTTTGATTTTGAGAAGAATGACTTTTGGTCTTGATATTATTCTAAAGAATGATATGTAATGGTTGATTGTATACCATGCATGATCTTTTGGTCATGAGATAAGAATCACATGTATGGAAGTGTTTTGTACACAAGTCCATGTTTTCTTACTACCTCGTAATGAGAATGATTAATGTGATACCTAAGATTGTGTTAATCATATAAAAGAGATTAATGTATGATTATGTAAGGCCAAATGAGTTTTTGGATCACATCGATTTTCGGATGATTGTTTCCCGAGAAGGGAACAGTGAACGTTGTTCTCTAAAAGGGAATGTGTTTGTTTTGTTCTTTAAAACAGAACAAGTTCCTTCTATGGATATGTTAATCACGAGATAGTGATAAGACATGATTAATTTGCATTGAAATGTTGTATGACTCAATGTAAGTCATAGAGTAACAATGATCAGTGACTCACATACTGTTTCCTCGAAGGGAATTGATTGTTTATTGAAGATAGACTGGAAGTGAGATATATTCCTCGAAAGGGGGAGGTTTACCAAATGAGTCTACTATACCTTGTGTGTATATTACTCATGTCTAAATTCAGATTACTCTCTTGAGTCTACTGGTTAAAGCCCTACTGTGTTACACAGATTGGCTACTCGACTCTACTGTTCCCATACAAATTAGTCGGTTTCATTTCATTTTTCTAATGTATTATGATTGAATGATATAATTACATTTGAATGCAGGATAATGAGGAAGGAGTTAAACAATGTTGCTGGGAGTTTCACTTATGTCAACGTTATAGTTGGTTGGAGAGGTTGAATGTGATTGTTCCCCTCCTGAAATCCAACGTCCGTTGGAAAGGATAGAAATGTCCTTGGAACTATGGTGAATGACACAATACATACGTGGTGTAAGTGAGAACTTTTGAAAAGTACTCCTTGAGGACAATGTTCCCATTAAGCGCTCTCCTTGAGAGTAGTATTGTTTCCTAAAACTCTTACTATGTGAAGAAAATTTTGTCATCACAATTCTCCATGAATGGGAGAAGTTGATGTTATCTTAGGGATTAAGATAAAAGTGGAGGAAAGAAGAGTTTTATCTTTATCCTAGTCTCATTACATTGAGAATGGGGGGTTGGAAAACGAGGTTGAGGGATCAATGTCCGTGGATAGGACTGAAACATGTTCTTTGGGATCGATGTCTCTTGACATGAATACTTGTTTCTTGTTTAGAAATGGGTCCCTCAACATTCCTACAATGTCATTATTTTCTTGGATATTAAGAAAATGTTGAATGCAAGCTGGATCGGTTAGAGAACTGTTACTCTAAAGGTGGATGTATATTTCTACTAGGGATCAACATTTGTTCCTTGATGGTGGAAAACGATCTAGTATTCTGATTGACAATGGATCGAGGCTGGTAGTGTGAGTTGTATCCTGGGTTAAGGTAACAACTCTGGAAGCAAATCTACCATGTTTCGTGAAGGCTAAAAACTGATTTCAACTATGTTAGCATAGTAACTCTTGCCAGAGGGTAACGATCATGCATGTGGTACCAGTGCACGTCTTTGATGTGAGGTATAGCATGATTCGTGGATTCATTACACATAGTATGATTTTAGCTATTTCCATTCAGTGGAAAACAAGGTTGGATAATCACTTGACGAAGTGGTTAGACCTGAGGGGATGGGTATGTAAGACCCACATAGCTTTCTAGCGATGGGATACCCAATTCCTACCTAATGAAAATTAGGACAGAATTCAATGTGGAAAGCCCATTCCTAGAAACTGTGAGCACAACCATAACAGTCCCCAATGTGTGCTCTGTTCCAACAAGTTGGAGGTTGAAGGCGTAGTCTTCTTAATAGTTCCTTTGAAAAAATGCAATGTAGGTGCATGATGAAAGGATCTACCCTATCCTTTGAAAAAGTGCATTGTAGGTGCATGATGAAAAGATCTACCTATATGAATGTGAAGTTTTGCCGCTTCATGAAGCTTCGGGTTGAGCTTCGTATACATTCATGAATAGATATGGACTCAGGGCTATAATAGAGTCAAGTTATAACTTTGGAGATGTAACGAGACTTGTGTGTGTGTTATCTTCATTCATCCAAAGAGGTTGATTGGTTCAATCCTTAGGACACCATGATTCCCGGATGTTTGAAATGTGTAACTACACTAAAGTGGAAATTCAATCGTCACGACATTTTCGCTTATGCACGAGTTTGGGACAAAGGCTGATTATTTTATGAATCAGGGATTACACTAAAATGGGGGAGGATTGTTGGTGATTTTAGTGTTATCACCTACTATTACCTAGGGGTAACAGTGCCATTTGGTGTGGTCGGGATTCATACGACACTATGAAGGACTCACTTAGCTATATCACAGGTTTGGAGGTGCGGAGTGCACACTCGTGTAAGCTTAGTTGAGATCTAGAGGGAGATATTAAGGAATTATGATGTTACATATAGGGTAACAGGATGTTACTATAGGGTAACAGTGGAACGGTGTCTCTAAGACAAGAGTTAGACATGATGTTCAAGCTGATCTATAAGTGTTGTTACCTAGTATGGAGCAACGACTTTGATGTCTAAGATGATTGACAAGTGTTGTTACCTGGGAGGTAACAATGACTTTATTGTCTTAGAAGGAACAAAGATGTGTCTGACAGATTGTTCTATCTGATGGAACAGTGACTGTTTCCTATGTGAGTCAGATGGTGTAACCGTTATGTAACTGACGTGAAACCACTTTGTAACTTCCTTAATATGTTGTTCATTAATGGTGATGTGGATAATACTATGTCATCCACGTGTGGCTGTTGGTAACCACTGATAACCACAAGTAACTGCCAGTAACGGCTAGTAACTGCCATTAACCGTTCCCTGTAACTGCTCCCTTGCCTCTATATAAAGGCTGTAGGGACGATAGTGTTGGGGTTGGTTCAGTTGGTTCTTTTGGTCATTGGGAGAACGATTTCTCCATGATTGAATTTCAATGAAGAGTCTAAGTCCATTTTACATGTACTCTAAGGTTCGATCCATTACAAGAGCCTTGTATGGATTGGAGGGTTTGTCTTATCTCACTTCAAATTTCGTGGATTCCCTAAGGCTCGAAAGGGGCGAAATATTTGATTTCGGAAAGTGATTACACGATTCAAACCTATATCGGTACAGGTACATATGATTGATCTACTGAAGAAAGTTCGTCTTCAACAACTTCCACGAAGAGGCGTTCTACAACAACAACAGAGCACTGTTCCCTAGTGTAACAGATCGAGTTGTTGTTACAGGGGGAACAATGTCAGGCACTAGCAGATTGAAGATCTTCGGTGGGAACAGTTGTTGTAGAGAGCCCAACACCCACAAACGGAATCAAGAATCCAACATCATACATTTTTTTATTGGATATTTCATTTCATGTTCTCACCTTCTCTGGATATGTTATAAGATTATCACAAATGAATATCCATTATCTACGCAAACTTTCTTGTACGATTCTGATATAGTCATGCCGATTTTGTGCATCAGTTATCAAGTGTAAAGATGAGAAAGAAGATCGACACTAAAGGCATGCCAAATCTTTGCTTTGGAATTTAATTTCTACTTTAACCGGCAAAGGTGGAAAAAGTGAAGAAATAAAAGATGTTTGTTTTTGTGTTCTCTTTAATAATTGGGTGTGAAATGGAATTATAATATTGAAATTTATTTTGTAGTGAACTACATATTTAAGCTTGTTTGTAAGGGAGGTTTTCGTTTAATTTAACTTCTTCTTTTTTTTTTTGGTTGAGATTTCACTTATTCTTTTTAGAATTAGGGTCGTCGCAACTATTACACGAGCTCGCCTAGAGCATCCACAAGAGATGAGAACTGGTCATTAATCAACTCTAAAGAAAATAGGGTAAATTTTTACCAAAGAATCTCGAACCCGATACCTCATGATACACTATAGTTCTTTGCTCAGTATAATATTATAGTGTAATGTTTTTAAACGTTGGATATTTGATTGAAAAGAGTCTAAAAAGGTTGGGCCAAGAAGACTTGTTAAGCCCAATGACGAAAAGCCCTTCGGATGCCGCTGACTTGTTTCTCTATGGCTATGAAGTATGAATTACTCCATGATGAAGCATGCATGTGTTCCCCTATGCAGACAAAATCCTACTACTTATTTTGGATAATTTTCTCTTTACCTTAATAAAAATCATATTTTGGATAATTCATCCCCATGAAAAATGAGATTCTCCTCGTAAATTTTATACAAAAAAATTACTACGTATTAATTGACAAGCAAACAAAAGAATAACTATGTGAGCTCAATGTTCCTTTGTTGGACCACCATTCATTTTCCACCAATAATTATGCTTCCACAAAACCCTAAAAAGGATCAATCCATATAAAGTTTTAACAATATCAAAAGGGCTGGACCTTCTTATATTTCATTGGTTGAAGGTTTGAATTTGTTTGATTGTGAGGGCAATACTATATGTATATATATGGATTATTTTTTGCATTTGTACATAATTTTAAAGAAAGTGATTTGATTGTCATAAATGGTTCCATTCATATATCATTGGAAGGGCGGTATAAAAAAAACGAAAAAAGGGACTACACAACCCCATAACAAATGATTATGCTAGATTAAAAGGGCAATGGACAGCTTGATACGGAGTATAAAGTTGTATGATTGTAAGTAATTAGGTCAATATCTTCACACTTGTAGATATGGGATAGGATTTGTGTTTTGTGAGGGATCCACCGTGGACTTATTTTGTAGGTGACCCACAAAACTATATATATACTCCCCTTTTTAATCACATGTATATTATGAATGATTATATGCATGCTTCGATGTATCATTTAATTATTTAGGAAGATTTAGTTCAGTTGGTATAAGACTCTCTATATTAATCAGAAGTTTTGAGTTCAAATTCTTTTTTTTTTGGTTGAGGGCACTGTCCATGAGAGTTGAATCGGTGACCTCTACATACTACTCTTGGAGGCTTAACCGTTTTGACTAAATGCCCGAAGGCGTTTTGAGTTCAAATTCTAAGAATAAAGTAGTTTTAAAACCTATATACAGTATATAAAACAAGGTATTTTCTCTCTTTAATAGACTTAAACGATATGAAGTAGGTCACAAATGAACTAACAAAATAGGCGACTTAATTACTTAATCAAGTTTTCTTTATTGTCTAGATTGAATGCATACGCGGATAGCCGCTTAGGCATCGGATACCTTGCATGCAATATTCCGATACAACGAAGAGAGGTGGAGTTAGTACAAAAAAGTTGATCCATTCTAGAAACAGAATACAAATCCAAGAATATACACGTACAAATTTGTGAATGCATGCTATGCTCTTTAATTAGTAAACAAAAAGTTTGATTATGGTATGCTTGTCACGTTAATTGCTATATTTAAATTCTTATGCACCTAAGCATGTTTGGACCGGCACATTTAATATATTGATATGCAAAAATGGAATTATATGTAGAATTTGTTGGGTGTTAAAGAATCATTCAACCCAAAAATTCTGATTTCCATTAATCAAAAATCAAGTAGGAATATACATGAATCATGTCTAAGCCATTTTATTTTATCTATACATTAAGTACAATATTATATATCGCTAATATTCTATAATATTTGCAACTTTTGGAGAATATTATTAAGATTAGTCGTTCTGATTATACGGCTAATAAAATTATAGAAGTGATCATTTCCGAAGTTTAAAAAACTTGTCTTTATATAAGATATAATTTGTTCAATATGATTAGGAAAAATAATCATGGCAATTATAAGTAAGTTCAGTAAACAAAATAAAGGAAAAGGAAAGACCACAACCGCGGCTAAGGACGCGCTGTGTAAAGTTGTGATTGTTGCCCACAAGCTGCAGATTACATTTCAAGAAAGAAGTCGGCGATGTGGTGAGTGATTCCGACTAGTTTTTCACGCGTTTTCTTCCTTCCCCTCTATCAAATCACATATCAGTTCTCACTCCATCACCCTAGGTCGAGCTACGTACTCCTCCCCTCGTTCACTATTCTTCTTCTAGAAGCCATGAAAATCCTATATATAGGGGTACAATCTGAATCTTTTGTCCCGCAAATACATCCTATAGGATATCCCCTTATCACTCATTAGTCGAAATTTCAATTTTTGACTTTAAAGAACACAAAGAGAGTGCAATTTTAAAATTCCGATCAATGAGAGTTAAGGGGACGTGGGGGAGGGACAGAGGATTTGGGTTGATAGGGGTGAGGGGTTAAAGGAAAATCCCACACCGGCCTTTCTTCCTCTCTTCTCTCTCTTGTTCTTTAGTGATAAAGGGGTTGGTTCAGCAGGCTTTAAACTATCAACAATAGATATTGAGAAGGTAAAGGATTTTGAGTGGTATAAGTACAAGAAGTCAGATTCTCACAAAGTTTGTAGAACTACGGCTGCGGCTCAGCAATGAGTGTTATGCCCGTGTATACCTTGCTCAACTTCTTTCCTTCTCACCCATTTGGTCACCCATGTGGTAGCAAAGACACTGCCATCGGTAGATTTTTCTTCACGACTTTTGGATGCCACCTGTTGTATCTCCTCTTGAACCAACCTAGAGTATACCTCACTCAACTTTGGCAATGGATTTCGGGTTAGGATATGCAATCACATTGTCGTAAAATCCGGAACCAAGCCCATCAAAACTTGTTGAACTTTCTCTCCTCTCAATTTTCTATAGTAGACGTCAACCAAAAGCAGATGCATTTTCCACATGAACAACTTCGATCCTTCATATACAAAGATAACTCATCCCATAACTTTCTCAACGAGCCATAGTACACATCATTTTGAGCACATCAAGACAAATCGTATCTCAACTACTGAATACGTGGACCATTCCCGATCAAGCAACACTGTTGTAGGTCGCCCCATGACTCATTTCTTGTATCAAAGTACGTAATACTCGAATGAATCGATTCTTCAAGCTACTGAATTATCTAGTCTATCACTATGGAGTTCGCACTCCACCGATCATCTATATTGCCCAAGTCATCTAGCTTGGTAATGGATCCATCAATAAAACAACATTCGCTTTGATTGGCATTACAAAAGCATAATGCCCAATCTTGATAGTTATTGCTCGTGAGCACAACTGAAGAGATCTTTATCTCTTGATGATTTGAGGGATGAGGATAAAATGACGAATTTGTAAGCTTGACACCATGTGTGCCCCTCTACTTTCGGTTAGCCAAAAATCTTCACGGAAAATAGAAGAAACAAAGCAGATATCATGGTGGTTATCCGTGGCATAGGGACGACAAAGGGACCGACAGCACCAATAAAGCGAATCTGTCAGAGAGTACTCCTTAAGAGAAATGCTATGATACCATGAAGAACTATTGAGCCCAAAAATCTCATTTCTATTAATTATAAATCAATTACTGATAGGAATTTATGTGACTTATGATCCAAGGTATTTTCTATTTTATCTTTACCTTAAGTACATTATCATATATATATATAATATGTTTTAATTGTTAATCACATGTGGAAAGTTAAAAGAAAAACTTGGCAAAATATAAAATCGTGTTACTCTTTTCATTGTTAATTGGTTTTGGGATGAAATTAAATAGGCATATATGTTTTTTTTTTCTTGATTGTGGAGCTACTAGCTCGAACAAGCCAAAATTAGGCCACCTTTAAGTTACAAGGATAACCTAAATCATCGTGACGGATGATCTTTAATAATTCAAACAGCGCGGGTTGTTGACTCAACAAACACCGTGACTGTGTTACAGACAAATGAGAAGACGGAAGGGACGAAGCATGAATAGGCAAGGCTGCATTAAAGCTTTGAAGATTGACGTGTCTTCTTGCCAGGAAATCTGCAGCAACGTTTGATTCCCTGAAACAATGATAAAAAATAACAGAGGGGATAGCCGAAATCAAATTTCTTATGTCTTCAATAATAGAGTGAATTTCCCAAGGAACTTTCCATAGACGTTTCAAAGAATTGATAACAATAAGATTGTCACCTTCTATTATAAGATTGTGAATGTGAGAAATGTTTATTTTTGTGATAGCATGAAGTAAGGCTGAAGCTTCAGCTTGTACTATAGTCATAGAGGGAAGTTGCTGGCGTCCCGCAGAAAGGACATTTCCAGAATGATCTCTAACGATGAATCCGGCATGGGTTGTTCCTGTTTTGAGTCTAGAAGCATCGAAATTTAGATTGTGCCACTGCGGAGGGTTTTTTTTTCCAGGATGTGTGATTTTTCCTTTTTGATTTATTAGAGGTCTTATGAGATTTCAAACAGCAGCTTTCCCAAGCAAGGGCACCTGTGAAAGCTAAGTCGGATGGAATTAAAAGAGGGGTGCAACACGAGGACTTCCCAGGAGGTCACCCATCCTAGTACTACTCTCACCTAAGCACGCTTAACTTCGGAGTTCTGATGGGATCCGGTGCATTAGTGCTGGTATGATCGCACCCTAAATAGGCATATATGTTTTTTTTTTGATTGCGGAGCTACTAGCTCGAACAAGCCAAAATTAGGCTACCTTTTAATTACAAGGATAACCTAAATCATCGCGACGGATGATCTTTAAAAAATCAAACAGCGAGGGATGTTGACTCAACAAGAACCTCGACTGAGTTACAGACAAATGCGAATATGGAAAAGACGAAGATTGAAATGGAATGACTGCATTGAGACTTTGAAGATCGACTTGTCTTCTTGTCAGGAAATCAGCAGCAGCATTAGACTCCCTGAAACAATGATAAAAAACAACAGAAGGGATAACCGAAATAAGATTTCTAATGTCCTCTATAATAGAGTGTAGTTCCCAGGGAATTTTCCATAAGCGTTTTAAAGAATTAATAACTATAAGATCGTCTCCTTCAATTATCAAATGTTGAATCTGAGAATAGTCAATACTCTTTAAAGAATATAGTAAGGCAGACGCTTCTGCTTGGACTATTGTCATTGTAGGTAACTGTTGGCGACCAACAGCTCTTATAAATCCATTGTGGTCCCTTAGAACGAAACCAGCATGCGTTGTTCCAGTTTTAAGTCTAGATGCATCAAAATTTAGTTTATACCATTGAGGAGGAGGTTTTTTCCAAGTCGTATGATTTTTCCTTTTGAGTCTCTTTGGTAACTGTTTGTTGGTATTATTAATACTCTCCCATGCTAAAGCACCCGAGAAGGCCAAGTCAGATGAGAATTTATTTTGATTAATTCTTCCTGGGTCAAAAATAAATAGGCATATATATATATGCCTATTTATTTCCCCTTTAATAGGCATATATATATATATATATATATGTTGAACTTGATAGTTGAATTCATTTCCCCTTTAATAGGATCTAAAGGTACAAACGGATCGTCCCTCAATATTTTGTCCTAATAGTGGAATAAAAAGTTAGTATTATAACAATTTTGTTTCGATGGAGTTACTGTATAGATAGAATTGATATTGTTTTGAAATGATGATTAGCAAATCCAAGTAAAAGTAAACTTCAATTTATAAGTTTGAAAAGGCTCATTTATTTTGTTTAGTACTCGATCTGCAGTAAATTGTAGTAATTGATTTGTCTTATTTGAGTTATTAAGGTGAGTGATTAGATTAACCGGTCAACATGCAGTCAAAGCTTTCCAACCAACATCGAATCGATGGAGAAGACATGAAAATATTGCAAGTGTTTCCTTTTTAATTACCAAGGATAATGAGCTTTTTCAAAATTCATCTTTTTGTGTATGTTGGTTGTTATACGATGCTAATCATGTTTAGCTTTTGCTTAATTAAAGACATAAAAACTTTTACTTCATTATCCCTTCCAAGTTTGTCTCAAGTGTATTGCACCGTACCCTTGTAAAAAACATAACTAAAACTTTAGTGCAGTGGAAATTAGTTGTCTTCTACTAACCTAATTAGTCCACACTTGGAATACCGGCCTCCATCAACTCGTAAGGCTGATTTTTAGCTTGTTACTACAAATAATTATACTCCATTTAATGACTTTATTTATCATTTTATGATCAGTTCGATAGCCTCTTAACTAAACACTAGTAAGAGATTTTTGATAGCGTCTTTTTTTATCAAAAAACTATATACTTTTGGGGAAAGATGTTGCTGAAAACGATTTTAGAAAAACGCTAATAGAAGTTTTTTTTAAACATTTTCAACAACCAACTCCCTTGAAATTGTAGTACTTATTTTTGAGAAAGAATACTCACTAGCATTTTTTGGGGGGTTGTATACTTTTTTATTTTTTTTAAATAAAACGTCAATCTTAGGTTCTCTTTCTAAAATAGGTTCCGGATGATTGTACTACATTCCTTCAGGAGGGAAGAAAGACCCGGACCCTGGGGTTCCGGGTTTGAGGGACTTGCATATCCTGAGTGGTAGTTGATGATCGAAGTTGTTGTAGTGCTCCAAAAAACGATTTGGCGGGATTGGTTTTACAGCCAAAAAATCTGCTACATGAATACATTCTCTAAAACAATGGTATATCTTGACTTCTGAGAAGTTTCAGAGGATGAAGGTGATGTACTGAACAATAGATCGATGCAATTGAGGGGTTGTATACTTGTATACCAGTAAATTGGGACATCTAATTTTTGTGGATAACCACTAAAATGATATTTTAATAGGGTTTTGCTATTCGTCGCCCTCGGGGCGACATATAAAATCCCAAAAATAGAAATATATCTCTTTAATAGCTTTCAAATTTGGATTTTTATTGTATTAAAAATAAATCTTTCCTAATAACTAGCTATCATATCTAGATTTTGATTAATTAAATAATATATGTAAGATTTTCTCCTTATTAAGTTTTAGTAGTTTATTTCATCTTCTTCATTATGTAGATTCACAATCGTTAAAAGTCCTCCAATTTGAGCAAGGAAGTCTCTTGATCTCTTTAAAGCTTCATAGCTTATACACGTGTTCTCTGTAATTGCTCACTCATCAAGATTGAACACCATGATATCCCACTTGCTTTTGTTTTGATTTTTATGTTTTCAATGTTTTACTTACTACATACTGTATTGAATTAATCCATATTAATATTGGCATTCGTTTGCTTCGAGTAAACATTGCGACCCTAAAGTAACTCTATTCGTTTGCTCTGCTTTTATGTACATAATATATACAGTAGCTTTTTGGTTTTTTAGTTTTATGGAAGTTTTTTAGGTAAATATCCCCAAAATCAAAACTATAATTAACCAAATCTAAATCATGACTAACTAATTAGTCTTAATTATGCTAATTAGTTATCACATCTAGATATGAGATCTCTTAACAAGATATACTTCTATTTTTGGGATTTTATTTGTCGCCCCCGGGGCGACGAATAGCAAAACCCATTTTAATATAGTATAGTAGTAGTTATTATAGTGAGATCGATTGATTCCTTATTCTCCTTTCCTAGAATGAAGGTCAAAAAAGTAACAAATTGTTATGTGCTATAGCTTTCAAGTTCGGCAAAGTACACTGAGACATATACACCAAAGAGAGCCATTGATTACAAAATGAGTCCAAAATTGGAGTCTAAAATTTGTGGGTGGCCAGAAAACCTGTAAGTGTCAAACTAGGATTTGGCATTTTGGCTACATGAAGTTGGAAGTGGAATATTAAGATTTGATTTGGGATACGCAAGCAAAACGGAGATCCAATCATCATCTTACAAGTAGATATTTATTAAGATTTGCTTTATACACACATCTTACAAGTATTTCTTAAGATTTGATTTATCTATACGAAGGCAAAAGAGAATGATTGCACCACTCTATTAGTACATCCTTAGATTAGAAAAACAAATCAAATATCGTCACTTGTATGTATGGGTTTTGTGGTCATTTTTATATGACAAATGAGGTGACTTAAATTTTGTGATATGTATCATGATGCTTATATAGATTAGATTCTTTCTCTTTCGGTCTGTTAAGTTTATATTGTTTTTAACCAAATGAGTGTGTCCTTAATGTATTACCAAACAATTCACTCAAACCTAATTAAGATAAGTGTCATTTTAAAATTTCAAGTTTGATTAGCTATATATGTATGTATATATTATTTTAATTAGGTTTTGTAACCAATTAATTTACAGTGAATTGATTATGAGAATTTTTGTTGAAACTTGTTTTTATTAATAAAAACTCTTCATTATTGGTTTGACCAAAAGTGATGAATATAGGAAATAAGATTAAGAGAGCTCTATGGTGAGCATCAATCAACAATTTTTTTTTCATTTTACAATTTCAATCTGATTCCTAATATCTCGAGTTGGTGAACTCTATGGTGGGTTTGGTCATAGATAGTGATCGACGAAGATAATTTCTATGAAGAAATCATCTATGCCATGTCTTGTTTTACTTTCTTTGATTTTAGTAGAGAAACAGCTATCGTTGTATACATTAAGAAATCATACAAGTATTTTCTTGAGTGTTTTCTCTTGCATTTGTTACCATAGAAATAGTAGTAGACGTTTCTATCAACACACAAGGAAATAGCTATCATTGTACATATTAAGAAATCATACAATTGTATTTTCTCTTGTTTTTATGGAGTATTAATTCGTTCATTTAAAAATTAATTAACTAAAGTTATAATGGTGCGCTAGTGATGATGTAAATGATAATATTGGAAAAAGGTTAGCAAAGTATGTAAAATAATAAGTAATTAATTAACTAAAGTTATAATGGCTAGTGAATAGTGATGATGTAAATGATAATATTGGAAAAAGGTTAGCAAAGTATGTAAAATAATAAGTATTTTTAGATAAATAAGTTAAACTAAATATGACAAATATTTCTGAAGGGAAGGGACTATAAGGGTGAAAAAATTATAAATGGTTTTGTATACTAATTAAACTATCCTGAATGCCAAAGTTAGATTGAACGAACCACTATGGAATCTATGGATGCATGGTGGTTGTGAGTTGTGACCGGTGTTTTGTAGCCTGATGCAAGTAGAATAATGTGGAAACATTATGGTCCCAAGCGTTGGAAGTTTGTCTATAGAACCTAACACTTGGGAGGGTCATTAGCATGTCAATATCAACATTTTCAAAATCATGTTTTGTTTTAGTTGGGAAGAATTGTGCATGATATGACATTCCAACAAAATAATTTCATGATTAGGTTTGAATCTTAATTAACTTGAAGTATGTAGTGTTGGCCCATTAGGGTATGTATCATGTTGTTGCTAGCTCTATAACAATTCAAGTGAATAACGATGCATATGTACGTATGTTTCTTTTTTCTCTTTCAAATAATTCTTGCTCGATGTCACCTCAAAAGATCCTTTGATGGAAAAGTTTTCATTTTCTTGGGGTTGAATTTTCTTATCACTTAGTGTTGAATTTTCCTATCAGGTACAAATTTATATATAAACTGGTACAAATCTCGTATCATGTACGGGTAATGTGATATTATAAACCCGACTTAATTGATTCGAAATCGAATTTTGACTCGAGCTTGCTTTTTCATAGATAATGTATGTATAACCCAAACTCGACAAGCCCAAATACGTACTTTCTCTTTTTTTTTTTATATATAATTTAAACTATGAAATCTATTATTTTAATTAATTATTTAGAATCTTTATAAAAGATTAAAAAATCTCTTTTACCAAAAATGAAAAAATGCTTTAATAATTTAAATGAAAATTATATTTTCTTAAGATGCCAAAAATAGGTAAGATATCAAAGATAATTGGATAAAATATCAAGTGGAAATAGAGATAATTGCCAAAAACAATAGTTGTCCATTTCATATTTTCTCTCGTCCCTTATCATTTATACCCTTAATAACTATCTCTACTACAAATATATACATTTTCTCATGTTTCTTTACATTAATAACTAACTCTAAGTTGATAAGGGTAACTTAGGAAAATAATAAATTTTTTAATATATGTACAAATTAGTAAAGTTCTATTACTATATTACCATATACTAAAGTGGAGTTTAAAAATAATAATTATCACTACACGTGTTAATTATACATTAGATTGCATTACCCATCTGAATTATAATAATTTAATTAGTTGAAATTTCATTGAAGACCCTACATTAGAAATCTTATTATCTACTGATTTCCCTTTTTGTTTTTTTTTAAATTAACTTTGAATTTTATATATTATTTTTTCTATAAAAAATAATAATAAAATAATTACTCAATCCTTATACTATAATTATAATTCTACAAATTTGTTTGCATTAAAAAGTTAGAATATATAATTAAAATAAATCTCATAAGGATTACATTCAAAAAAATACAAAATTTTGTACTTATATATTTTTTCTAAATAAATTTAAATAAAACTTAAAATATTTTTTGTGATTAAATTAAAACCGTGCATTCAAGGTACGAAGACTACTAGTCTGCTAGTAATAAACAACTATTTTAAAGGTATAATTTTTTCGAAAATGTAATAATTAAACACCTCTCGGAAAAGAGTAAGATTTCAGCCGGCCCTCCTGCGTTTTATGATACCGAAATGGCATGGGTGTGGTTTTCAGGCACCTCTCTCTCTTCTTCATCGATCCCAAATTATTTAAATGCTGATTATTAAGCAAATACACGGAGTACTAAGTGTGGTAATTAATTAAGTACCAGCAATTAGGAGTATATTAATGTAATAAGTTGTCAGAGAAGGAATCAAAAATATTCTGTGGAAGAGCTAGCCAGCTAGGGACAATGGCAGAAGCAAGGAGCAGAGGATGATCTCTTCATTCCCCACATTCTCTCTTCTCTCAATTCATCTCCATTGGGCCCCACTCCTTTTCCACCTTTTTTTTTATTTTTCTTTTTTACAGTGGTGTAACAGGGAGCTAGAGGGATTAATTACCCAGGGGTTAAAGGGTACGTACGTGAAATGTGAGTGGTCCAAGAGCAGCTGGCTGGCATGGGGCTTCCCGATGTTGGGGGGTTTCTCTTCCCCCGGAATATTCTCCGGCGACTACTGACTCGGTCACTCACTCTTTCTTTGGTCCCGAAGTATGTTTTCCAATGAAAACTTATTAGTAACTGATTCTAACGAGAGAGGTGAACCGTCGTTCATGGGTTCGAAACGTTGATATCAAAGTACTATATCAAGGACTTAATCGTTATGAACATCTTTGACTATGAGATTTGAAATTTCTTCACTTTTTTTAAAATAGAAAATTAATTTAAATTATCAATGGATCAATGTTATTATGACATAATCTATGAATGTGTGGAAGTAGAATATGCTTCCCACATTAGAAAATGAAAGTGAAACCACCCACCATACAAGTACATGGGCTACTCCCCCTATTGTCAATTGGTTTTAGGGTGGAATCTCATGTGCTTATGTGTCGGGCTTACCGCGCATATGCGCACGAACCGACATGTGTACCCCCACGTCATGTACGGCCCACCGAGATTTAACATGGTATCAGAGCCTGTTCGGTCTGGGTCCGACTATCCTGGTCTAATGGGCTGGCCGACCATAAGGCATGAGTCGTCAAGCGCAACTGGCATATTGCGGGGCCAGACAGTTGCACTTGAGGAGGCGTGTGGAAGTAGAATATGCTTCCCACATTGGAAAATGAAAGTGAAACCACCCACCATATAAGTACATGGGCTACTCCCCCTATTGTCAATTGGTTTTAGGGTGGAACCTCATGTGCTTATGTGTCGGGCTTACCGCGCATATGCGCACGAACCGACGTGTGTACCCCCCACGTCATGTACGGCCCACCGAGATTTAACAAGATGATATTTTTTTTTTGGTCATGAAGGTGACTAGTGCCTTATTTTAATTCATAAACTAACCAAAGATTACATAGTAGGGACATTGATATCAATGACACATAACAATTTGAGATCATTAGGAGGATCGTTGGAAAGAGCAAAATCCCCCATGCATATTCTACTATGACACACAGGTGTCAGTGAAACTATGTAATTATGACATACAAGTATCTTGCAGATGATCCTTTGACTGACACAAGATCTTTACCAATAGCAAATGGCCCTTCCAACATCACCCAATAGAATCAAATCACCGTTATCACCAACCTTCCAAGTAGGTGAATAGCCTCCATTGACGACCTCCCTAGCATAAAACCAAACTAGTTTTCTGACACTCGCACCATTTGCCTCAATCTCAACTCGATTATCTTTTCTCACCCTTTCATTGTATGGCTTAGTAGTTTTATGCTAGTTGCTATACTGCTGAAAATCCCCTTTTTCTTGTATAATGGGATTAACTTACCGAGTCTCCACTCCTCTGACATCTTTTCCGTCTTGAAGATAGAGTTGAAAAGTGTCGCTAGCCACTTTAGCCTCTAGCACCCAAACATTTCCAAATCTCAATAGGGATTTCATCCTGTCCCGCTGCCCTTTTACTTACTGCCTAGTCTATGAATCACTTCACCGATTTCTGACCAATCGAGAAAATCGCATGTAGAAAAGCCAACTGGCCTGACTCCCTGTATGTGGAGACTCCCCATCGACTCACATCCCTTATTAAGAAGGCCAAAAAAGTACCTTTCCCACCATTGCTTGATTTCTAGGTCATCTAGTAACACATTCTCATTCTCGTCTTTGATGCACCGTACCCTATCCAAATCCGAACTCATCCTATCTCTTTCCCTCGCAAGTCTATACACAACCCTCTCTCCTCCCTTCGCATCGAGTGTTTTGTACAAGCTTCTGGGACAGGGATTTAACTCATCTCAACTCAACTAATTAGCATTGCTCTTTTGTTGATGTAATCCGGTCTAATCCAGTCTAGTATTTCTGTTTCTATCTACCTTGGTTGTCTTGGTTGAGTAAACATATATAAGCTGTGTTTTTAATTTTGAGAATCAATCAACCGATTACAAAATTCCCTTCTCATCTCAAATCTCTCTCAAATCCAACATTCGCTACATAGTTCCAGATCTTCGAATTGGTTTCGCTCCTTCCTCAAGCCGACTTTTAGGTTGAAAATTTGCCTGATTTCGAGTTCTTTGCTGAACTTCTGATTGGGAACTTATCTATTGTCTTAGCTTTTATACATTTTCTCCTTTGCGGATCACTGCACTGATTTCTGACTGAGAAAATCGCATATAGAAAAGACAACTGGCCTGATTCCCTATTCCTTGGAGACTCCCACCGACTCACATCCCTTGTAAAGAAGGCCAAAAAGTACCTCTACTACCATTGCCTCATATCTAGGTCATCCACTAGCACATTCTCATTCTCGCCTTTACTACATCTTACCCTATCCAAATCCGAACTTATCCTATCCTTTTTCCTCGCAAGCCTATACACAACCCTCTCTTCTCATCGAGTGCTTTGTACATACTTTCACACGCTTTCTCCTTTGCAATCGTCACTGCCTTCTTTGCCTCATTCTTTGCTGTTTTGTACTCTTTCGACCTCAACTCTCTGTCCTGAATCCTGATCACCCCTCCTAAACCAATAATATTAAAGTGAATGTTCAAATAATAATATAAAATAACAGATATTCACTTTAGATTAAACCATATTTCTTTTTTAATTAATCTAATTGGTTGAAGTTTAATTGACTTATAGTTTATTGGTTACAATTTAATTATAGACTTCACATATAAATAAATTATCTATATGCATATGATTTAGACTTGTTTTTTTTAATAAAATAAATAAATCAATTGGTAAAACAACTATCCAATTCGTATACAAATATTTGTTTGACTAAAAATAATACTCCAATATAAAGAAAATAATATGTATTGAAATAAAATAAGTTTAATAAACTATACATAGATACCAAATCACATAAGAAATAAATTAAAAAAATAACACAAAGTTTTATATCTATTCATTTATTATTTTTTGAATAAATGTATATAAAATCCAATTTAATAAAATCAAAGTATCAAACCGTACCTTCAATATTCGAACAATAACAACACTAGTCTACCACTTGTTTAAGGGCTTGCTTCACTTCCACAATGAAAGTACTTTTTACAAAAGAGTAGTCTTTTTTTATTCTTGAAATTTGTGGTATCACTCTACTTTTTTAGTACCTTCTAGATAATAAAACGAACGAGTATAAACTATCCGAAATATAGGATCCCACATAGAATTTAACCCAATGATAATAACACCAATAATTTTGCCCCTTCAATCTTTAAGCTTTTATTGCACTCTGCACTTTTTTCTGTCCAGTCCACTTTTCCACTCTTTTTTTCTTTTCCTACCCTTTCCTACTATTTCCATTGTTTGCTGTTTGTTGTTTGTTTTTGCTGTTGTTCTGTAACGTCGTTTTATATAAACCGCCCTTTTGTTCTCTTGCCTTTTACCCCTTCACACTTCACACTCGTCTTTCTTCCTCTTCTCTGTATGCTCTTCAGCCGAGCCTTTTGCTTGTGTGTTGCTATATAAGCAACTGAAACCCCTCACTTTCCATCTCTTATAAAAAACCCAGCTTTGAATCTTCTACCCACTGTTCTCTGCAATTCCAATTTTACCATTGAATTTTTCTGGGCATTTTTCGGATTTTTCAAAGATGGGTGCTTTATAGTGGAATAGTAACAGATTGTGATTGTTTCTGGGTCTTCTCATTTGGGGTTTTGAGGCTTCTTTGGTACAGCAAAAATGTGCTATTTGGAGAAAGAGACAGAGATTAAGAAGGCTCTTAGGAGCTTATGTTTGACCAATGGATGGTCTTATGGGGTTTATTGGCGTTTTGATCAGCGCAATTCCATGTAAGTTCAGTTCAAACACTTGCACTTTCTTCTGTTGTTCATTCCAATTCTATAAAACTAGGGTTCATGGTTCATTTGTTGTTTATTTTTGCTGTCTTCAAGTTCTCCAATAGGTCTTTTTTTTAGTGCTAAAATTGAAGAATTGTTTGTCATTATTGGAAGTTAGATCCTTATAAATGGAGTTCTCTTACTTATTTTCATGTGTGTAAATGCTGACTTAGGTTGCTGGCTTTGGAGGATGCCTATTATGAGGAATATGCTAAGAGTTTGGTTGATGATATGCTTTTGCAAGTCCACATGGTTGGAGAAGGGTATGTTGAAACTCATTAGCACTTTGGAACTTAGTTAGATTGCAATCTGATGTGGTTGGTTAACAATGGAAAGCAAGCTTAGTTAACCTTCAAGTGTTGTTTAAATCAGAATCATTGGCCAAGCTGCTTTTGATGGGAATCACAGATGGGTATTGTCAGATTCTTCAGCAGCAAAATGCAATTCAACCAGTTATTTACAAATCCAAGAGGTAGTTCTGTTGATTGGCTCAACTATTGATTGATTGAGCTCTACAAGCAATTCTAATGGGATTGTGATTTTGCAGACACTCGCCGTGATACCCTTGGAGTCCTGCGGAGTCTTGCAGTTTGGGTCGGTTCTTAAGGTAATACTTGGAGAATTGAAGATTACTGACATGTCATCAACTGATTAAGCTGGATCTGTTGCCATTAATTTTGTTTTTTTGCACCTATTTTTCATCATAGATCTTAGAGGATCCGGGGTTTGTGGATCAGACAAGACGGATTTTCCAAGAGATGGCCATCTTCGACGGAGTAGTCCCATCACTCAACGCTACTTCATCCTTGATGACTGACAATATTGATCAAAGTAGACAGTTTGCTCCCCTGATTTTATCTTATAACTCACAAACATTTGACTTTGGAAACAATGTCTCAACTTACACTGATCCGGTACCTGCTACCGATAACTCACTTCCTAGTAGCTCCTACCTTGAAAGCCAAGGCAACCTTTTCGGGTTTAATCCCTTGTCCTTATATGGTGCTTCTGTCGATAATCAGTGCCTTGAGCTCCCCACGGCTTATGGTGATGATGATGGTGATATTCTTCAGAGCCTTTATTCTCTGCCCCGGCAGTGTGAAACCGTTTCAGAGCCTATAATCAATGATGATATCTTGCAAGCTTTGATAGCGGATTTGCCAATCGTTTCGTCTCAAAGCTCAGCTTTACCTTCCTCGAATTCGGACCTATGGTCCGATGGCTTTCAAGCCCATTTCGGGAATGTCAAAATGGAACAAAGTGTAGAAGATGTTCTATTTGCTCCGGTGGTAGATCATAAGAACACTCTTGCTCTTCAAAACTTCTCAGAGATTAAAGATAGTTTGACAATGGTGCCTAAAAAGGGCCTATTTTCTGAGCTGGGTCTTGATCAGCTCTTGAGCAACAGCTCTAGCTCTAGCTCTTTCGCTAAATCTAGCGTTGATGATCCAGTTTCGGTTTCTAAGAAGAGGAGGATGGATTACTTCCCTGAAACTGGAAAGCAAACAAGTCCCTCTAGCTTTACTGGTGATGTTAAAAGCTGTGTCACAGATCAGACTAAGAGGTCTGAGGAATTTTCTAAAGCTACCAAGAAGAGAGCTCGGGCTGGAGAAAGCACTAGGCCAAGGCCTAAAGATCGCCAGATGATCCAAGACCGTATCAAAGAGTTACGAGATATCATCCCTAATAGTGAAAAGGTATCTGCCTTTTGTAAAGCTCTTCTTTTTATTGTTGTCTTTCATTTACCACATTGGTTAATCCTGGTTTATGCTTAACAGTGTAGCATAGATTCGTTGTTGGAGCGCACGATCAAGCATATGCTTTTTATGCAAGGTGTTACAAAGTATGTTGACAAACTTAAACGGGCTGAGGAGGCAAAGGTGAAAGATCTTAGTACTAAAGAAGTTAGACATAGAACATCTTTCGAAGTCAAGGATTAATCTGAATGTGATTTTTCATTTTATTGGTCAGGCTTGGAGAAAAGCCTCCAACAATGGAGGAGTTAGCAGTTCGGCTGCGTGGGCGATTGAGGTTGGGAGCAAAAACCCCATCGTCGTTGAGGATCTTGGGCAATCGGGTCAGATGCTTATTGAGGTAAACAGAACAATAATCCTTGGCTCACTAAACTATGATCAAAAACACAATTGTATCTTATTTGGTGTGAATGTTTTTGCTTAGATGGTCTGTGAGGAGCAAGGTTTGTTTCTTGAGATAGCTGATGTGATCCGAGGCTTTGGCTTGACGATTCTCAAGGGAGAAGTTGAAGCTCGAGATGACAAAGTATTGGCTCATTTCATTGTGGAGGTAATTACCATTCTGGTTAAATCAGGCAACTGTCTTAAAAGTTCATTCTTCTGATGCATTTTATGCGAAACGATTGTGCAGGCAAACCGACAAGTAACGAGAGTGGAAGTCTTGATGTCACTTCTTCAGCTTCTAAAGAACACATCTCCTTCGAAACCTGTAGTTGAGAGGAATAGAGTTGTTGTTAACAAGGATTCATCTTTGCTGAATAACTACCATCATCAGCCTATAATGTCGCTTCCGGTCGGTTTGTGATGCCTGAGGAACAAGCCAAGCTTTTCTGGAGTTCATGGCTTGCTGTGCTTTGTAGTGTAGAGAAGTTTTAGGACAACAACAACCAACCAACCAAAGTGAAAAATGCAAAATCTTTGAAACAGAAAGGTCTGTTTCAATTTGGAAATTTTGGAGTGAAACTGAGTTTAGTATTTGGATTTGGGGTTCTTTTTGGTTGTATTGAACCCATTGTTTGTTCATATCATACAAGATATTCTAACCGTTGCTGAAATCCAATTTTCTGGCAATGTCTTAATTTTATTCCAAATGTATTGCAAGTTAACAAGCTCTTAAACCGGTGGTTTTATTTATAACCATTAATGATCATGATCAGATAAATGAGTGGTGCAACCTCAATAAATTACCGCAATCTGGATTAAAATATTTGCCACTCAAAGTTGTATGATTTGAATCAATTAAATGATTATAAAATCTGGCTATAAATTAATTAGTAAAACAGTTTCTAGATCTGAATGTAAGTGAGTGGTACTGTTTTACTGAACTATGTCCTGTGCCTGTAATGTAGTACCAGCATTAGTGTGAAGGGAGGTATGATTGCCTGTGGCTTAAAGTGGAAGGCTTCTTATTAGGGCGTTTATCCATTCTCTAGACATTTGCAAGCGCATGCGCATTATAGTGTTGTTTGACTTGTTCAACGATGATTGGTGTAAAAGGCTTATTATGAAAATGGGCCGCCCATGTACCATCTTTTGCATTACTCTATATGATTGGCACGTATAGTCGGAGGGTCTATCTAGAAGTAGAAGAGTGTAGAAGTTTCAAAACCCAAAATGTTACGAATCAAACCCCAAGAACAAGACCAGAAGCGGATTCTAACAACTCATAACCAAAGAGTCTATCAACTCATGCTCGCAATATCGAAAATACAACGGTAAGGAATAGTAATTAAACAACACCCCAAAACTAACTATTGTGACACGCTATTGCACTGCACCACCATTTCGCCGAGGCTCGATTACGGCGTCTTGATTACCTGGAACGAAAAATGATTTCCCGAAGGGTCAATCCTATTCTGACAAGATAGAATCAACATAAAAATTACGAGATGGATTGAGAACCCTTCAAATGATAAGTATGAAAAAATCTTAACGGTTGATCAAGAAGGCAAGATTCATACCACATCTCAAGTTCTCAACTACCTACAAACCTAACAATGGATAGGATGTAATACCTCGTCTTTCTAACAAGACATTACTCAGTAGTAGACCTCATGAGGTACTACCAAGTTAGTTGACAACTGAACATCTAGATCTTGCAGCGCGGACACGTAGAAAATACACGGAAAACATCTAACTCGTTTAATGAAAGAGATAAGATGTAAAGTTTCAAAACCCAAAATGTTATGAATCAAACCCCAAGAACAAGACTAGAAACGGATTCTAACAACTATTCGACTAACAACTCATAACCAAATAGTCTATCAAATCATGCTCGCAATATCGGAAACAACGGTAATGAGTAGTAGTTAAACAACACCTTAAAACTAACTACCGTGACACGCTACTGCACTGCACCACCATTTCACCGAGCCTCGATCACGACGTCTTGATTACTTGGAATGAAAAATAATTCCCCGAAGGGTCAATCCTATTCTGAGAAGATAGAATCAACACAGCAATTGCGAGATGGATTGACCATTCGGGGAATTATTTTCCATTTCAGGTATTCAGGATGCCGTGATCGAGCATCGGTGAAATGGTGGTGCAGTGCAGTAGCGTGTCACGGTAGTTAGTTTTGGTGTGTTGTTTAGTTACTAGTCCTTACCGTTGCATTTCTGATATTGCGAACATGAGTTGATAGACTTTTTGGTTATGAGTTGTTGTCGGTCGAGTAGTTGTTAGAATCCGTTTCTGGTCTTGTTCTTGGGGTTTGAGTCATAAGATTTTGGGTTTTGAAACTCTATATCTTATCTCTTTCATTAAAAGAGTTGGATGTTTTCTTGTTTTCTTGTCGTGCCCGCGTTACAAGATCCAAATGTTCAGTTGTCAGCTAGCTTGGTAGTACCTCGTGAGGTCTACTATTAAGTAACGTCTTGTCAGAAAGACGGTGTGCTACATTATATGTTTTATTAGGATAAATAGATAGACTTATTTCTATTATATTTTTTATTCATATATTTATAGATTTTTCTACATAAAATTTATATAAAATTCATGCATAAGACTAACTATTTATATAGATAGATAGTTAGATAAATATTTGGGCGGTAATTGTTACAAGTTGTTAATATGTTTTAAAAATATTAAATTTTATGAGATTATAGTATAAGAAATTATATTTAAATATATGCAAAGAGGAGCATTTAATGAAGGATCATAAAGCAAAATTTCCAATTTGTATATGTTTTATAGATATACAGTTTTGGATACTTAAGTTTCAATAATATAATAAACTAATTAATTATCTAATTTAATATCCAATGGCCTACATATTATTCAGAGCAATAATACATATTAATTTAATTTTTTTTTATCTAATATCTATATTATCTACCACTATATACTAAAGTAGAAACAAATTCTGCGACCATAGATTTTATAGATATTTAGTGCACCATATCATTAAAGCGAAGACGGAGGATGAATCAGAAGATATAGTCGCAAAGTATGTGATGTAGAGATTTGACGATCATCTAGGTGTCTTGAGATCCGGTGGGAGCAAAAAGGAAGTAGCTTGTAAGGAGAAGACGACGACCATACGACAAGTTTTAGGTGTGGTGGGAGTAAACCTTGCTGAGAAGCTGTGTAAGAGTATGCATGCTATCAAATCTAGAAATACAAAATTATGGTACATATCGATCAAATTTGAACAGTTTTGGAATCGAATTTAGGAAAATTTTAGGCAAAAAACTTTCTAATGAGAGTGTCTCTGACCCCTCTCTAGAAAGTATGGCTAAGAAATCCACCGATCCCCGGTAGAGAAAGCCATGACCCCTGGTCGAGAAAGCCTTCAATCTCCGGTTGTAGAAGCCATTGATCCATTGACCATTCAGATAAAATTTCTCGTTAAATGGTATGAGGGAAGTAATTTTTAGGATGAAGAACCTTAGGCTTCTTTACCTCATCTTGATCTTTTTCCTCTACAATTTTCAAATCGATTATGGTTTGTGTATTCTTACCAAGAAATGTTTCAAAACCCCCTATTAACTTTTTCTATGGTGAAATCTTGTTAAGATCACCTTAGGTGCTTAAAAGTAAGAACAAGAACATTCATTTTCTAAACTTTTGATTAAAAATAGAGCAGCTATGGTATATGGTAAGAGTACGTTGCAATGGTTAGGAGACCGCCGGTTTTGATGTTTTTTTATCACCGACGATGTCCTTACAACACTGCCTTTCTCCACGACCACTAGATTGATCAATGAAATGAAATAAAAAAATAGTAAAAACAAGTCCTTGGCTTGCAAGGTAAGGTTAGAGGGAAGGAAAAAGATAAAAATAAAGTAAAAAAACATTCCTTGCAAAGCAAGGCAAAGAAAAAGAGTTGGACATATGGAGCCTTGATGTCATTTCGAGTGGCCTATTGTCTTGCTTTAGGTCAAGCTACATGGTGCTCATCGTTTCAACCATTGATCCTCATCGTCGACAATCTACCTTGTTAGGCGTTTTTTTTGGAATTAAGTTTGACAAATTTACTTGCAGGGCAAGTCTTGCATTACTTGCGGGGCAAGTCTAGTTCTACTTGCTTTGCAAGTATGAGTTACTTGCGCTTCAAGTTTGACTTGCTTGCACTGTAAGTTATTTGCTTGCGGTGGTTTCATTTTTTTTCTTAGCAGGATGGCTCGTTCTTAATTGGTACTCATCTTTCAAAGAGTTGGAGTTGTAGTTTAGAATCGGACCGAGTTGCATTAGGCCAAGTCACGTGGTGCTCCGAGGCTTCTGAAGATCCTTCATCTCGGTGGAGGGAACGTCAGCTGTCCATTACGCACACCCTGGATGGATTGACTTGTCACCTACAGCGCAATTTCTTAGTGTTGTACTCACCCCGACTCCAATCTCGTTTCTTACTCTTTCTTTTCTTTGATTTGTACAGTCCTTAGTCGATCCCGCTTCATTCTGGCTTCCATGTTTGATCCACTTAGCCGTTCTCAGTTGCCGTTTTTGCGGTCTCTCGGACTACCAATTATGTTTGGTGCTCCGAATTTTTACCTTTTCAAAAAAAATGTTATCAAATCTAGGAAATTCGTTTTGGTACCCATGTTGTCTTAATAATTTCTTTTGGTGTCCCAAAAAAAAGTTTTTCCTTTTAGTATCTCTGTGATTTATATATATAGATCACATTTTAGCTTAACCAAGTTAGTGATACTAGACATTTTTATTTATGTATAGATTATTTTACAAATCAATTGTATGAAATCTAGTTGAGAAAATTCCATGGATTATTTTATTATATTTATGCCACGTGGTGTAAAGTTTTGTGATGATTTGAGTTTTGTTCTATAATATAGTAGCTTAGATTTTCTAATTTTATCTTAATTCCTTGTTTGAGAAGATAGAAAATTTAAATCTAATAGGTAGGAAATTCCAATACATGTTCAACAAAAATTAAATTCCAAAATTACTTCCCGATCGAATTTGTTTTGATTTTTCTTAGGATATTTATACCTAATTTAGCAAAAACAATTGTGAAGATATTAACTCTACTTTATAATATAGTAGTAGCATCGATCATTTCAATTTCGACCAAAAACAATTATGCATTTCATTTTCCTAAAGAGAACCCGGTTCGGCCAATATCCCTCTAGTATACGTAAGAAAGGCGGTTTGCCCCCGTCTGGATGGTTCGAGTAGCCGTTGGGCATTGCGACGATGTATTCTAGTATTTAAGCAGTTGATATCAGTCCCTCAAAATCGAATCAATCAGGTCATTTACGGTCTCATTTGACCTCGGCTTCAATCACAGACTTTTCTCCTAACATCCGATCCGATCTAGAGATGATGAATTTCTTCCGTAGGATCCTGTCCGTAGTTGGTGGGAAACAGCGGGCTTATGTGGTAAGTTGCCACAACTTTGTGTACTGCTATGTGATTTCTCTTTGTATAAATTCCTGTTTGACGGCGTTGTGTGATTTCAACGTTTGAGTAAGGTGAAGGAGTAGAGAACATGCGATGAAATCTGCCTGTCCAAAATTGGGTATGTGCACGAGTTGAACATGGAGTACAAATACAGTACAAGATCTAACAAGAATGATGAAATTCCCAAGAAAGCAGACAAATTTGTGTTGGTAAATCGACCCTCCTAGGAAACTTGTACACTTACTAAAACCCAACCGACACAAAGACATAATATTACAAAAGTGACTTTGTATTATATAGTGGAAATATACAAGACTCATTTATATATATGGGTGACTCGGAACTCTTTATAACGTGGGACACCTACACAATCTAACTTACACGTGTGACACTATCCACACCGATACTCGATCGAGCCTGCCCAACACAGATGCCCGATCTTGATCACTCTAACTTGAGTGATGCTTTAGACAAAGACTGCAATTGCCTATTTATAGGCAAGCTACACATTCACCCACTAAAAGGAGATAATTACATAAACTTCCCTAAACTTTTCTAGATTTATCCAACTAGCTCTACTTTCTAAAATATTCTATAACTATCCTTACATCCTAATTATCGTAGCAACAAAGCTTTACCTTCTTTATAAATCTAGAAAATTCTCATTACACACTTGTCATATTTTCTAGATCCCTCCTTTTTTCTTCTTGCACTTTCAAGACTCACTACCCAATTAATTTTGGATCTTCAATCTAGCCCATTTAGTATTTGGAAATACTAACTACTTTAACAATTCCTTCCTTAATTAATATTTCTAAATACCTCCATCAAACGTACATGTGTACGCTTTCTGGTCTCTCGCCGCCATGTGATCAAGCACCTTCTGTCTCGAACACCTTGCACAACTCACATCATGAAGAGTGTCTTGTACCGTCATCAAACTTCTTCATTGTTTGGGGTACCAACAACTGTCAACTTTTTTCCATCATTTAAGTTGCGTTGACCAAACTCTCCATCTCTCCTCAAGGTGTCATATAAGCTTGATCTCCACACACAAGCGTCGAGGCGGCATCCATCAATCACACAATTTCGGCAACCACTCAACTCGTTGCCAAATAATCTGCATTCTCACAACATCATCCTCACCAGCAACACGTACCGTATTGGTGTGCCGGCCACCAACACTCTTCTGCAAGGACCTCTCTTGTCTCCTCTAGGTCCTTCCTCAACTACGGACATCTCACTCGCATGTGACCCTATACTCCATCTTGGTCACCATGCCCACTCGACCGGTACCTTCTATAACCACAACACCAATAGGTCTTCAACCATACTCAATCTGCCACGACGTGAAGTTAATCTTCCCATCAAAGAGTGAGATCTCGAACACATCCTCGACAAGTTGGCCATCCTCATGCCAGCACGAGATTCTTCCACCAACGAGCTCTCCCCGTATCTCCAACAACGACACTCACCAACCTTGTCTCTGATACCATTGTTGGAAATCGACCCTCGTAGTACACTTGTACACACACTAAAACCCAACCGACACAAAGACACAATATTACAAAAGTGACTTTGTATTATATAGTGGAAATGTACAAGACTCATTTATATATATGGGTGAGTTGGGACTCTTTATAACGTCGGACACCTACACAATCTAACTTACATGTGTTTGTGACACTACCCACACCGACACTCGATCGAGCCTACCCAACACAGATGCCCGATCTTATTCTACCCACTCTTGATCACTCTAACTTGAGTGATGCTTTAGACAAAGACTACAACTGTCTATTTATAGGCAAGCTACACTTTCACCCACTACAAGGAGATAATTACATAAACTTCCTTGGACTTTTCTAGATTAATCTAACTAGCTCTACTTTCTAAATTACCCTAGCAACAAAGCTTTACCTTCTTTATAAATCTATAAAATTCTCATTACACACTTCTCATATTTTCTAGATCCCTCATTTTTTCTTCTTGCACTTTCAAGACTCACTACCCAATTAATTTTGGTTCTTCAATCTAGCCCATTTAGTATTTGAAAATACTAATTACTTTAACAATTTGACACAATGTCCCAGAAGGCCTCAAAGAAAGCTGCCATAATTTCCCACGAGCGTTATCTAGAGGCCTCAAAGAAAGCATTGAATCCCCTTGAGGTGAGGCATATGTAAATCCCCTTGTAAGAGCTTTTTGAGCCCTTAGGTCTTCCCTAACCTTGGATTGGGGCACCATCCCCTCACCATAAATTTCCTT
The DNA here is from genome assembly GCA_934048045.1 of Polygonum aviculare. NCBI lineage: Eukaryota > Viridiplantae > Streptophyta > Magnoliopsida > Caryophyllales > Polygonaceae > Polygonum > Polygonum aviculare. The sequence continues at coordinate 30,089,314 of OW204028.1, read as the reverse complement.
GACAAAAAAAAAAGAAAGCATTGAATTTCAAATTCTAGTGAACGTGTGGAATTCAAGCATTGTGTTCATGTAGTTTATTGCTCTGTATCATTTTGGAAGACAAAACCATAGAGTACTAGAACTATTTCTTGATTAGGTTTTGTGTTTCCAATCTTCGTCTCCTGTTGCTGTTTCTGTGTTGGAACCGAGACCAGGTCCAGTTTAACTTGTAATATATCTAGTTGAAATCTGAAGATCTGATGGTTGATTTGCCAATTTTGCCATAGTTGAAATTTGCTAAAATGAAAGAATTTCAAGAGACTTTTGTTTTGTTGCATCATGGCTTGAGTTGGATCTGTTTGTAGCGTCATGATTGAGATCAGGCAACAGGTTTACTTCTGTGCTTTTATTGAGCTGCTTATTCTTGGAGGTATGCAACCACTTACATTGACAAAATATATATAATTGATCAATTCACAGTGGAAAGCATTATGTGTTCCGTATTTGATATTTATAAAGGTCAGCTTATTCTGACATTGCCATCTTCATAATTTGAGCTTCATGAGGGTTGTGTTCCTCGAATACAATATATGTAAGGATGAGCTATGCAATTATTCAGAACGAGAACCAGTGCAGAGTTAAGGCTACTACGAGCAGAGAGCGTTCATGGCTAGCTATGATCAACTCCATTAGCGTTGTCCATTAGCATCTTGTCTTTACTCTTTGAACTCTATTGTGTGAGTCCGAATGATAGGCTCTTGTTCGTGTAGTGGTTTGCTACCGTTCCTATTTGATTTGAGCTTGTTGTAGTAACTAGCTTTCCTTGTAACTCTGTAAACAGTCTCTCCTTGGGTTTGGTATATAACTAGTATCAGTCCCCATGCTTTGAAGGCATGATTTGTTTTAACTAAAAGCTTACTTAAATTTTATATAAAGTTATTCAAAAAAATAGTTTGAGATAAAATCTTGTATTATTTTATCTAATTTGTTTCGTTTTGGATTTATGTTAGTGATACATTATTTATGTTATAATACATTTTTTTAATCGAACAAAGATTTGTAATATTATAATTTTGTCATATAAGGACTGAATACTTGTTTTTATCAATAAGTTTCTTTATATTATAATTAATATTTTTATTTTCTATTGATTTTGGGAAAAAATCAAATCAAAATCATATGTATATATATATGATTTATATGGAGATTCTACAATAAAATTTTTAAATTATTAAAAATGAGTCAATTAACTATCGACAAATCAAAGTAATTTGATTAAATGGTTATGTGGTTGGATTTGTTGGAAATTAAGATTTTTTATTAAAGTAATCTAGTTCTGGCTAATAAAAGGCATTAAATTGAATTTTAGATTTTGATCAAGGTACGATTTTTATTTAAAACATTATGATTGAATTGAAATTAAAATTAGTAGATAAGAAGAAATCTAGAAAAAATATGTGTACATTTTGAAGTTTAATTATTTTTGGAAAAAAATCAAAATGGAAATTAGTAGATATCTAGAAAAATTATGTATAAATTTTAAAGTTTATTTTGCTTTATTTGGAAAAAAAAACTAAAATAGAATTCAATAGATAAGAAAATTTCAAATGTGGAGTCAGAGTCACCAATGAAATTTCAACCAATTAAATTGTTTTATTAAAGATGGGTGTTGCGATCCAATTAGGAGTTGACACATGTCGTAATAATTATTAATTTTAACCTCTGCTTTAGTATATAGTTATGATATATAGTTATGATAACTTTTTCAAAAAGTTTAAAAATAAATTGTGCTCTCCTTGATCTCTCTGCTTCCATGATTTCTGAAGCATTAAACCCTTGCATTTAAGGGTTAAATTTGTCAATCCTGATGATGATGATGATGATGATGATGATGCAGAAGCCAATATGCTGTTCTAGGCCTCCTTTTAGTCCATGGAGTTTATCTTACAATAACAAGTCGTGTGTATGTACCCACTCAATATATGTTTCTCATTTATTTTCTATGTGAAGTTGGTTGGTTGGTTGGTGTTGGTTCTTACTACTTGGATTCAATTCAAAAGGAAAGATGAAATGGTTCCTCTTATGGCGGCCAATTGCTTTTTGATACTTGAGAGGATATATAGTTTCAGAAACAAACAGAACATGTTACTAAAAGCTCAGTTACATTTCATTCACGTCAACCTGATCAAAAGAGACAAAAGAGACAAATCCCATTACGTGAGCTAATGACCAACTATCCAAAATCCCCATACCTTCAACGGCTAACAACCAACTATCCAAATCCCATTACGTGAGCTAATGACCAACTACATTACCAACTATCCAAACAGAATATGTATATTCGTGGCTTTACAAAAAGGGACGTTAGAGAGTTAGAGCATTTTCCATTGCGAATTGTCTCATCCACCAAAAAGTCGAGAGAAAGGATGCACAAAACAGGGCAATCTCTTCAAGTCCTCAGTCCCCTGACTCAACGCTAACAATCCTGCTATTCTTCTCTTCGAACTTGCAGACCGCCTTGAATAGCTTGTCAAAAGCGCTTCTTGGGACATTCATCATTGAAACAACTCTTACCGCCATTTTCTTGAGGTTGGGCGAGTACTTCAACAGAGCCTCCAGGGTGTTCAATGTCCGCTCAGCAGGTAAATACGCTCCTACAACGATAGACACCTCCTCCAAGCATGGAATACAGAAACTTGAGTCCACCTGAAAGCTCATTTAAAGCCAAACCACATACAGGGGTAAAAGCATGAATACACATTTGAAAAAATAAATCTGTTGACCTTTAATCATAGTTGCATTAGAGTTTTGCCTTATCCAGAGGCACAAATCCAGTTAATTTCATCTTAATTCATCTACTAACTCTTTAAACCTTGGCATGGAGCCACTTAAGCCTAGTAAGAGTGTTCTGCAAGCATATATTCAATCCTGTCCTAACAAAGTTACAAAAACAAAAAAAAAATATGCAGCAAAATGAGCAGAGAATAGAGATAGGAGCGCATAACATGCATGTATGACTTACATTTCTCAAGCTATTTTTGTGGCAAAGACCATGGAACATGGTACCGTTCATGGTAAACCTTCGAAGCTTAGGATGGCAGTTAAAGAACTCGGCAAGATCAATCTCGGGAAAGTAAACAGGCTTGTCAAGATCTCCAGTAAACACTATATTCACAGACAAGGTCTTCACCTCACTCGCCAATTGAAGCATATTGTTCAAGGCATCCCAACACCATATAACACCTTGGAGGTCCAGAGATTCAAGAGCTTCAAGTTTCCCAAAGTCTACCATGTAAACTCTTGCTGGAAAAACCGACGATGCAATGCATAAATAACAGCAATCAGGAAATATTCAGAATCAAGACATATTTTAATCTGGAAAGAACCTGAAGCATTGCTAATAACGAGATGTTGCAAGCATTGAGCCTCGCGCATCTTAATCCAGCTAAAGCCACTTAGATAAAGATTGGCTAACTTAGGACACGCAAGAGAAACCGAATTGTCACCGGACTCGTAAAAGCTCATACTACACTTCTCCAAGTGTTTCAAGTCAAAGGATAAAGACACTTTTTCTTCGCCGCCCAAGGCAAACACCAAGCTCCTAAGATTTGGGCATGCCTTAAGAGCATCAGACAACGCGGGTCCTGTAACATTAGCCTGAACAATCTCAAGATTCCCGAGACTAGGGAAGATATCCCACTTGGGAGTCCTATCCATTTTGAAATACCATAGCTTAAGGGCCTCCAGGTTGGATGAACTTTGAATGCAGTCTAGCTTCCCCATTGTGTCTTCTTCATCGAAATTTGTTGATCAGCAAAGAGAGTTCCCGGAGGGAATTGCCCGTGGCCGCTAGCCATGAAACCAGGGAAGAGGTGGAGAAAGGCCAATGGACAAGGAGCTCATCTAATTGGACCATGGACGACACCATCTTCCCCACAATCTCATCAGTGCTCAGTGTAGTCTCTAGCTTGCCGAGGAGGGTGCGTGTGAAGTGAAGCCTGTGTTTGAAAGATAAGAAGTCCTTCCACTTCTTGGAGACACAAGAAGCCATGGCAACATCATTTGCATCAGTTAAGTATGACAAAATGTGTTGAACAAGAGTGTCTGGTAACAGGTCCATCCTCTGTGAAATAAAATCAAAAATCAAAGAGTTTAGTACGCATGAGAAAATATATATAGAGATAGATTTCTAGTCTAAATTGATCCAAAACCAACAATCTATCATAAGACCTAGATTGATCCAAAACCAATGTTGAGGCCACATTCTTGAAAAACAAAATCAAGTTTATGAAATACGACACCTAGGAGGCATGAATGCATGATGAAGAGCTTGAACAACCCATATTTTTGCACGCAAAATGATCTACTACACCCTGTTTGTTTTTTGTAACATATTTTCATAAATAAACGGTAAAAAGATCCCCTGTGTTTCTCAATAAAAATGTAATCTTTGCATATCAGTTTAAAAAAAAAAACTTTTCCCTCCGAAAAGTTGTATCTTTTATTCCCTCAAACCATACAAAACACAAATCGACCTTCTTTCGAAGATTTTCGTTCCAAAATTACAGAATGGCCATCAGAAATCTCCAAGAAAAGCGTTGATGTACCGAAATTTTAGACTCGCCATTTCAAGGACAAGAAGAAACTAAAAGTAGAGAGCTGATTAAGAGTAAGGATCTAGGGTTTACGAAAGGCTCGGCGGTTTCCGGTCGCTGATCGTCGGCCGTTTTGGCTGAGAGAGCTTCGAGAAGAGTGAAAATCTCCAGAGCAGCGTCCATTTTGTCTTTGTTCCAGAGGAAGCCCTCCATTTTCAGGGAGCAACGGAGTCTGGTTCGAAATGAGGGATGGAATAGTGACAACGAGGGTTTTTTACCTTGATCAAAACAGGCCGATCGAACGGTCATTTTTTTTGAGGGGTAAATTGCACCTAGGCACACCCTGTATTTTATGAGATTTATACTAAATCACCCCTTATTTTGAAAATCGCTCTATTTTGCCCTTTTCTTTTCAGTTTTCCGCCCTCCCCATTTTTTGAGGGGTAAATTGCACCTACGACTTTGTTTATACTAGTTGAAGACCCGTATAATGGTCATTTTTTTCGTTAATTTGTGTATCTACTATAATCTATACTATATATTAATTCTTATATATAAATAGATTAAAATAGGAATTGAAAAGTTAAGTTAATTAATATGTATCTTTTATAGAAAGAAATTTGAAGATAGATAATATTGTTTCAAAGATAGATATTAGACGAGTAAGAAAAATGATAAAATTAAAGATTAGATAATTAAAGAAATTTTAAAGATACTAATATGCCTTTAAAGACAGATATTTGATGGGTAAGAAAAAAGATAAAGTTAAAGATTAGATAATTAGGAAAAATAAAACATATAAAATTGTTAATAAAGTGGGACCAGAATTAACGTGGAGGCTCGAAATTCTCCGGCTTTAATATATAGTATAGATGCTTATAAACGGGTTCTCAAAAGTGAAATAATGACACGTGGGATTATTATATGCAAATTTGAAATTAATAAATAATCCAAGAACAAAATTAAACAAAACAAGAACGGTTGGGTGTGCACCGATCAAGAATAGTATATAGATGAAAGCTTGTTGAGAGCAATAATTAAGGGAGAAGAAAGCTTCTGAAGATGAAAGTTTCAACTACAACATTTCATTGATGTCAATCTGAACAAAAGGACAGTCATCTATACATATAGATGGCGGTGAAAGAGACAAATACCAAGGCTCAAGACAGGTGAGCTCATGACCAACTACATTACCATCATTAGGAATACTCATGTGATTAAGTAGCACTTACAAAAAGGGATATTAGAGAGTTAAAGCATTTTTCAATGCAGAATGGTTCAAACACCATACAGCGTATTAGACAAAGGATGCACAAAAAGAGGGATTAGTTTGGCCCTGGTCTTACTATCTTCAGGTCATCAGTGGCCGCCTGATTCGACGGTAACAACCTTACTATTCTTCTCTTCGAACTTGCAAACCACCTTAAAGAGCTTGTCAAAGGCGCTTCTAGGGACTTTCATCAATGAAACGACTTTTACCGCCATCTTCTTGAGGTTGGGCGAGTACTTCAGCAGGGACTCCAGGGTGCTCAATGCCTGCTCAGCGGTTAAATGCGCTCCAACCGTGACAATCACCTCCTCCAAGCAAGGGATAGAGAAACTTGAGTCCACCTGGATGCTCATTCAAAGGCAAACCACATAGACAAGGGAAAAAGGGTCAGATTAGTTTTCTTAAGCTTGCAAAGCTTATGACATTAATTAAACCATGATGACCCTAGCACTGTATTTAGAATATGGGACTGAGATGATCTTCAGTCAAAGTTGGATTATGGTTTTGCCTTAACAAGTGGCTTCTCTGTTTTTCTTTTCTTTTCCAATGGAGAAAAACCAATAAGTTTGATTCTAATTCATCTACTACTCTTAAAACGTAATAGCTGGGTATGGACCAACTTAAGACTAGCAAGGGTGTTTTAGGCAAAAGATTTCAAACAACCTCTCCTAAAAAAGTTAACAGAACAAAAAAGATTGCTACCAAAGCAAAGACAAGATGACATGAAAATAGAGATAGGTGTGCAAAGCATGTGTGGATGGATGGCTTACATTGTTCACGCTATTTTCCTGGCAAAGAGCATGGAACATGGCGCCGCCCATGTTAAAGCTTTGGAGCTTAGGATGGCAGTTAAAGAACTCGACAAGATCAATCCCGTGAAAGAAAACAGGCTTGTCAACATCTTCTGTAAACACTATATTCACAGACAAGTTCTTCACCTCACTAGCCAATTGAAACATTTTGTTTAGGGCATCCCAACACCATATAACACCTATTAACTCCAGAGATTCAAGAGCTTCAAGTTTCCCAAAGTCCAGCATGTAAACTCTTCCTGGAAAAGCAGACAATGCAATGCACAAATAACAGCAATCAGGATATATTCAAAATATAAAGTATAAACATCATGTCTATATATAAAATATAATAATTCATAAATCAAGACATATCAGTCCGGAAAGAACCTAAAGCATTGCAAATAACGAGATCTCGCAAGGATTGGGTCTCACTCATCCTAATCCAGCTACAACCTCGTATTTGAAGGGCAGTTAACTTCGGACATGCAAGAGAAACTGAATTGTCACCAGACTCATAGAAATCCAGCCTACACATCTCCAAGTGTTTAAGATCAATAGATACAGACACCTTTTCTTCCCCGCCCAAGGCAGACACCAATCTAGTCAGATTTGGGCATGCTCTAAGCACGCCAGACAATGCCGATCCTGTAACATTAGCCTGAATAAACTCAAGATTCCTGAGATTAGGGAAGATGTCCCAGTTCGGAGCCTTATCCATTTTAAAAATCCCTAGAGTAAGGGCCTCCAGGTTGGATGCACTTTGAATGCAGTCTAACTTCCCCATTGTCTCCTCTTCATTTAAGTTGTCATTTATCAAAATGAGTTCCCGAAGGGAATTGCCCGTGGCTGCTAACCATGAAGCCAAGGAAGAGGGGCTGAAAGGCCAACTGACAAGGAGCTCTTCTAATTGGACCATGGAGGACACCATCTTCCTTACAATCTCATCAGTGCTAGCTGTACTGTCTAGTTTATTAAAGAGAGTTCGGCGGAAGTGAAGCTTATGTTTGAAAGATAAGAAGTCCTTCCATTTCTTGGAGACACAAGAGGCCACGGCAACATCATTTGCATCAGTTAAGTAGGACAAAATGTGTTGAACAATAGTATCTGGTAGCAGGTCCATCCTCTGGGAAATCAAAAATCAAAGAGTTAGCATATACAACAACAAATGATTTGATGGATTCCATGTACCATTGAATTAAGCATTGTTAAGGCAACTGTTATGTAGTAAGGTGATGCCATATTCTTGCAAAAACAGCCACCATAAAGATAAACCCCAACAAAACCAACCATATTTCTATTCTGAACAATGACAGATACATCTAGGCATAAAGATAAACCCTCAAGAAATCACATGAACCACCTCCAGGTTTCTTCTAACAGCTTCTCATAAATAAATAGTAAACAGATTCACTGTGTTTCTCAAAAAAAAAAATTGCACACATAAAAGATCTTTCCCTCCAAAAAAGAAAACATGTCTCAGTATTCCCTCAACACAGACAGGTGACAAAGCTACCATCTTTCCAAGTTTTTGGTACCAAAATTACAGAGCTTCTAACGGTAATGTACCACATAGCTTTACAAAGATAATCGAGCAACTTTTTATAGATTTCAAAGACAACGCAAACACAAGTGTTAAGCTTTAGCGTAAAGAAAGAAGGATCTAGGGTTTACAAAGGGTTCGGTGGTCGTCGCCGGTGGCTGATCCTCGGACGAATGCTCAAGGGCAGCGTTCATTTCCTCTTTGTTCCAGAGGATGTCCTCCATTTTCACAGAGGCGAAGAAGCCAAGTTCGAAATTGGAGATGAAATCCGCGGTCGAGGGTTTTACCCTGGTCAAAATCGTGCTCGGGTTGATGTAACGGTCATTTTTATTGATGGGTAAACTGCACTTTGGCACCCCTTATTTTATAGATTTTATACAAATCATCCCTTATTTTGAATTTTGCATAGAATCACTCTTAATTGCCATTTCGTCTTCCAGGTTTTATTCACCCTCCCCATTTTTGGCAACGCTCAACAATATAGGACGATTAACCAGGGGAACAAGTGATGGATCTAGGAATTTCACCAAGCAAAGGCTAAATATATAAAATAGAATTTTTTTTTATAAGGCCCTAGGAGTAGGTAGGCTTGTCAATCGGGTGGGTCAGGATAGGTTTAGGGACAAAAATGGGTACATGGGCTATGAACAACCAAAAATGAAGCAAATAGGCTACAAGGAAAAAAAATGAGCCCCCATAGGCTTTTTTCCAATTTTGCCCCTACTTTTTTTTAAATTTACAAGATGACGTCATCAATGGCATATGATGACGTCAGCACCCCTCACCACTATCAGCGTTGACCGGCGTTGACCAGTCGTTGACCGGCGTTGACCTTCGTTGACCGGCATTGACCGGCGTTGACCGCCTTGTCATTATTGATGGCAAGTAACTTGTCATCAGATGACACGTTACTTGTCATCAGTCCACGTACAAAAACTTGTCATTTCGTTCACGTACTCAACTTGTCATCAGATGACAAGTTGAGGTAAAACCCATCATTCACGCAGAAAACTTGTCATCGGTGATGACCAGTTACGAAATTGACCTATGTGGGATTTGAACCCACATTATTGTGCATCAAGCACATTGCTCTACCATTTGAGCTAATAGGCCATAATTATAAGTACTATATATACAAAACTAACATACCCAAACCCATAAAATCATCCCAAAAACATTATAACAGACCTGTCATCCAAAAAACAACTTGTCATCACCAAAACACATTAAAATCAGGCTTGTCATCGCCAGAACCCATGGAAACCGACTTGTCATCACCCAGAACCATAAAAACAACTTGTCGTCACCCAGAAACTTAAAACACACTTGTCATCAGTCAGATCCGTAGAACACACTTAAATTGCTCAAAACGCATAAAAAATCACTTGTCATCACCCTAAATCATAAAATCGCCCCTAAAACCCTAAAATGGACTTGTCATCCAAAAAACCCACAAGCTCAAAACCCCTATACCCAAAACAAAACTTGTCATCACTTAAAGCCGAAACACAAACTTGTCATCCAAAAAATCCAAAAACATACCTAAACCCATAAAATCATCCGAAAAACCTTAAAACAACCCTGTCATCACCCTCAGAACCGTAAAACAACTTGTCATCACCAAAATACATTAAAAACGGACTTGTCATCGCCAAAACCCATAAAAACGAACTTGTCATCACCCAGAACCCTATAAAAAAACTTGTCATCACCTAGAACCTTAAAACGCACTTGTCATCAGTCAGATCCGTAGAACAAACTTAAATTGCTCAAAACTCATAAAAAATAACTTGTCATCACCCCCAAACATAAAATCGTCTCAAAAACCCTAAAATCAACTTGTCATCCGAAAAACCCACAAACTCAAAAACCCTAAACCCACACAAAACTTGTCATCACTTAAATCCGAAAACCAAACTTGTCATCCAAAAACTCAAAAAACCTCAAAATCCAAAAACCCAAAAACCCAACCGGTTGGATCCGGCTCGTACGAGCCTAGATCCGGCTAGATCCGGCTCGTACGAGCCCGGATCCGGCTAGATCCCGCTCGTACGAGCCCGGATCCGGCTAGATCCCGCTCGTACGAGCCCGGATCCGGCTAGATCCGGCTCGTACGAGACCGGATCCGGCTAGATCCGGCTCGTACGAGCCCGGATCTGGCTCGTACGAGCCCGGATCTGAGAGACAGGGAAGAGAATGGAGAGAGAGAGAGATGGTGGGACGAACCTGAGGGCGGGCGACGGCGGCGACGGAGAGGGAGGGCGGGCGGCGACGCAGAGGGAGGGTGGCGACGGAGAGGGAGGGCGGGCGACGGAGAGGGAGGGCGGCGACGGAGAGGGAAGGCGACGGCGGGCGACGAAGATGAGAGGGAGGAAGGAGAGGGAGGGAGTGTAGGAGAGGGAGAGAGTGAGGGGAAGGAGAGAGGAAGGAGAGAAAAAAAAATGAGGAGGAGAGAGAAAAAGAGAGAGTTGGGGGCTTTTATAAGGGGAGAAAAGCCTACTTACTTCATTTATTTTCAACCGAGCCTAACCTCTCTAAAAACACCCCCAATTCACCCTCCCCACCTCAATCCCTCTAGGTTTAGGCTCGATCATTTTGGGGTTCAGATCAATCCGGATTTGAGTCAAATCTGAATATTTTGACAATCGGGTTAGACACTTTCATGTCGGGTTTTCATTTAATCAGGTAAAGTTGGGTTTTTTGATCAATTTCGATCGAGTTATGTAGATTTTGTTTGACTCGTATTTCGATTCTGACCATGTATTTGAATGATGTTTTTTGTCCTAGTCCGATTAACTTTAACACTAAATTTTAATGTAATTAAAAGTTAAAATCGAAAATATAGTTATAGCAAATATTCATTATTATTATTAAGTTGTAAAATAAAATATTCATTTAAGTATATTTGTATATATTTAATGTATCTAAATTATCTTATTAAATTATATTGTATGTTTCTACAGGTACATACGACTATATGAGATAGTTTCATGAAATTCAAGGCTACAGATTATTTTGGGTCGAGCGTTTTTGAGTCGGGATACTTTGTTTTTTTAATCTATTGGGTCGGGCAACTTTGGGTTTTTAAATGATTTTGTATTGGGTAATTTCTAACATTGATTTATTTCAGACTAATACATTAAGATATAATTAGTTTTGGGTTAATTTCGAATCTGGTCTAATGGTCAACAAATACATATTTTTAATAAAATATTTTTAAAAAATGAATGGCTACAGCCCCCGATGGGCGCAACGTAAGTCCGCACCTGAGGAGAACTAAATTCTAATTTGAAAATTGAAGGGAAGTTACGTTTGTACAGTGTCGATACAAAAGATATCTGATGGCGCGCGTGTTAGTGTGATAGGTTGTACTAATACAAGTATTATAGTGATATACAATGAATAAAATACATCGTTAGCTCTTAATCTTAAAATTATATGAGAGGGAAGATATCCACAATCCTGTAATTATAGGGAATCGAAAAGTATGTTACATATATATTAGTGTACCATATTATATGTATAGTTTTAGTATGATATCCACTCTCCACATTATATATACGTACCACGTTATATGCACAAACATGTTCTAATCATATATATGTAATGTATTCTAACCATACATATAAGTAATCAATTCCATGAATATGCGTAAGTGTCTTGTACGTGAATTCGTGAATAAGCAATGAATAAACAATTATACATGTTATTGTAGTGGAGCACAACACTTATATTCTACTTCCAACAAACATGCCAACGCCGTATTAGACAGTGCAAACATCTTCAAACCCTAAGGCTGCTTTTGACACCTTGTGTGACATGTGAAAAGTTGGTCATTTAAGCCAACGACCTTTGAAAAAATAGAGAGTTGACCTTTCCATCATGGTTCCCTCCTTCAATTATAAAACTCCCTAGTTGAGACACCCTCATCTAAGCCTCCTCGACATCAAAACCACCTTACGAATTTCCTAACATTGAAGAGTCCCTTCTTGCCTTAAAACATGAATTTGGGGTGGTTATCCACTCGATCTCTAAGAGGATAGACAATACCTCTTCTTAGTATATAGGAACTCTTGTGCTCAAGCATTAGCCAATAATAGAAGCATCTTAACGTTGAAAATGTAATTAGGCTTAAAACCTTACAATTTCTTCCCTAATCAAAATCGTACACATGCCCATCGAACGGCCATGTTTTGGGGTTAATTACACTTAGCCATACTAAATTATCCCTTTTTTTAATTATGTTGAGAATCACTCTTAAGACATTTTTATTCATGAAAATGAGTATTTAATGGACAGTAAAAGTAAAATAAGGAGGGATAAGCTTATGCAAAGTTAAGAACCATGAATGTTTTAAGAAAATTGGTGTAGACTAGTCAAAACTCATATTCTATCTTTGTTACTCTTTCTTAACAGAGAAGGGTTCGGTTCAAAACACTCTCTTAGGCGAGAAATGAGAATGTGCTCGGGTTCTTCAATCACGAAAATCAACTTCAACACAAAAATCAATGGTTCATATGCGTGTCTATCAATATATGCATCGTGTCATTGAGCTTCACTGATCTACGGTAAAGCACATTTGTCGATATCTGAAATTCACACTCAGAGCATGAATATCAGGGGATCGCAAGTGGTATCACGCAGTATCACGCAAGAAAAGAAAAAAAGAAAAAACTTGAAATTGATGATGCGCACCGTTGGGTGATACGGTAGCAAGAGAAGGGAAGTGGGGCATAAGGTGGGAAGTGGGGAAAAAAGAGAAGGGAATAGGGAAAAAAGAGAAGGGAAGTGGCAACGTTTTAAATGGAATTGAAGGGAAGTGGGTCCCGCATGAAAAGAAAAAGGGGTATAAGGTGGGTTACGTAGGGGTTCATTGATATTTAAGTAGGTATCACAAAATCAAATGAGAGGAGTATGAGATGATGTGGAGGAGAGAGAAATGATAAAAGTGATAGATTTTTGGGTATTAGGGTATTATGGATATTCATGGCCTCACTCATCAGTGCACCTTACAACCTACCTATGAGTTCACTATCACCGCATTCTCTGATGTCAGTTGGACGTTTCGCACGTAAAAAAGTTGTTTCTCGCTCTATCACTAAAGCTGAGTATAGATTTGTTGTTGCGACATTTGCTAAACTCAACTTGATCAAGCTACTTTCATTTGCTCGATCTTCGTTAGATAGTCGGTTCTTCTTTGTGATAGCCTTAATAAAACATTCATGACACGCAACCTTGTCTTTAAGAGTCGTTCAAAGCATATTCATATGTGACGAGTAAAACAAGTAAAAGACTAAAAGTTAATTGTAAAGCATTAAAAGTACATTTTTAAATAGCATTATTATGATAAGTAAAGTATAGAAAATACATTATGAATGATAGAAGTGCATTAAAATAAGGATACAATTTTAATCTAGACCTTTAATCTAAACGTGGGATGAAGTGGATCCACGGTCAGTAATATGTCTCATAATACACACACATTTTATGTGACAAATTATTTAAACTTTTAATATTTGTCAGCTTTCATTTAGTTTTGTTGTCACATACATACACAAAATACACACATGTATCATCACTAATCATTAAATACTAATAAATTCATTAAAAAAGAAATGCCAAGATCTCCAATCTAAAATAAGTTTCGTTTTAGGTCTAGACCAAGTGCCTGTTTGGTTCACTCTCAAAATCATGGGAATTTAAAAAACTCATGAATGACTTTAAAAACATGTGTTTGGTTATATTTATTTAACATCAAAATCATGGGAATTTAAATTCCCATGAACTTTACTTCCCCCAAAATGGAGGAATTACAATTACCATGGTAGGGGTGGGTAAGATTCAATTCCTCCATATATCGAACACGCGAAACGCTCCCAATGAAAAAACTCCCCCCACGCCCCCATGCTCCCATGATGCAGCCCACCTTATGGCCCGCCGCCGCTAGTCGGTTTCCGACCCGACCATCTGCCAAACCTGGTCTGGGTGCCGACTCGACCAGTACCAAGCGCCAGATCTGCCGCAGCCCCACCCCATGGTTTTCCGCGGCCGATGGGTTTCCGGCTCAACCAGGCATGCGTTGAGAGGAAACCCGCCAAAGAAGGCCCATCGAGAAGACAACCACCGCCGAGAAGGCTACTAGTTCCGAGAAGGTCCTCGTCCGGCCTCGCCGGATTTAGAAGTGCGCCGCAAGTTTGAAGATGCTTGCGCCGCAAGTTTGTGCTGCTTGCGCCGCAAGTTTGAGATGCTTGCGCCGCAAGTTTGTTTGTTTTCCTTGCTCTGCAAGTTTCAGGTTCCTGGCTATCGCTTGAGTTTTTGATTGGAGTTTGAGATCATGTTTCGGAGGTTGTCCGGGTGGTGTGTTTCCTCTTCAGGCGTCTTGTCACACCTCCTCAAGTCGGCTTCTTGCTGTCTTGCTCTCCGGCGGCTCTATACGCCTGTGTTAGATCCTCATCTAACCCGCGGAATTGCCTTTCTCTTATTCTATCCTAAACTCCTCAGCTTTTTGTTAGGTTCTTGTTGCTTGTTTCGTGCTTTTTTCTTTTCTCGTTATGTTTGTTTCATTTGTTTTTTTTTTGTCTTTCTAGTCGGTTTTCCCGGCTACCGAGCTTGTTCTCGGTCTCTCGATCTACCGGGTTTGTCCGGTGCTTCGAATTCTCACCTTGTCAAAAAAAAAAAATCCTCCATATATTTAAGATAATTCTTTTTTATTTAAATTACAAATTTCATTTATGCCCTTGATTTACATTATTATTTTTAATGGATAAGGGTTAATGTTGTAATTTTAGTTAAATTCCCATGTTTTTTCAATTCATACCAAACAAAATGTAGAAATTTGTTTACTAGATAATTAATTGTAACCAAACATATTTTTTCAAATCATGTGAAATCCAATATGTGGGAATTAAGTTCATGTGAATTAATTTCCTATGAATTTCAATTCCTACATTTAACAAAACAAGCACCAAGTATCATTGAACTTATCGTTTTTAAATTTTATCACTCCTTAAATATTCAATACCACTTTGTACCAAATAGTGAAGAATTCTGGTTACTAGATACGAGTTTTAATAACAATTCTGCTAAATAATTGCCTAGAAATAAAACCTAAAAGACATATAAAGTTGATCAAATTCCAACTGCAACAACTATTTTAGATCGAACAGAATAGGTATAAGCCAACAATAGGGAGAAAAACGAGGGAAATAAAATGACCAAAAGGGCAACATCGGCAGCTGGGAAAATATACTGCAGCTCACAAACTCGGTATAGACATTCAAACCCAGAAAAAATGTGTCACAAAGACATTATGCTGTCTGAACTTTGTGAACCTCCAGTTATTTATTTTAATAGCATATCATATAATTGTAAGAAAGCAAATCACCCACTACCTTTCTTTACACTATCCTGCCCAAAATTGTTTGATGAATGAACCCGTATTCCAAAAACTCAAACCACTCACGAAAAATATATATAAATCTCGTCTAAAGCGCAAACCTGGTCTCTCCCGTCAACAGGACTTGACTGAGAGGAAGCTCTTGTCGGGAGTTGCTGCTTTCGTATTTACTGAAAGGTTGTATTACATATAGAACGAGAGGCCAAAAAAGGAACAGATCATTATTATTGTGCAGGGAAGTTACAAAAAATTGTTCCGGAAAGGTCCAAATTTCCCTTACCTAATTTACGTGATGCTAGTTCTGTACAAAGAAACATGCGCTTAGGCAAACATTTCTGCCTTCTCATCATCTTCCTCTTGAACAGAAAAAGCAGCAAGCTGTTGCTGAAGCTGCAGGAAGAAATGAGATTACTAAACTGCTTAAAGTGGAAAGATCATGATTAACATTGCAGCTTCCTACACCCCAACATCAGGGGGGACAAACTTAGATTCATATATGATTTTTGGAGTGTTTTATCGGCTAGTTCTGGACAGTTGCATATCATATTTTCTTAGATTGATTTTTAATCAAATGAGTAGCTAGTATGAAAGCTAATCAAATTCAAGAGTTTACCTGGTGATGTTTCTGCCTTTCAGCATTCAACTCTTCTGTCAAATTGTCCATCCTGTATTTTTTAGAATGAGAATGAGAAATGAATCTTTACAAATTTAATCCACAAAGATC
Source organism: Polygonum aviculare (assembly GCA_934048045.1). Classification (NCBI taxonomy): domain Eukaryota; kingdom Viridiplantae; phylum Streptophyta; class Magnoliopsida; order Caryophyllales; family Polygonaceae; genus Polygonum; species Polygonum aviculare. The sequence goes on along the minus strand of OW204028.1, from coordinate 30,073,016 downwards.
AAGCACACATCATGCACATCATTCGTATTAATGGTATTTTCCATGTAGCCAACCTTGCTTGAAGCTCTGATATCTTCGTAAGTAAATGTTCCCTTTCTGAAGATTCTACTCCAATCTGTCAAAAGAGCAATATTCTTATAATTATAATCACGCATTTTAATAGCAAAATTACCATCCACTTACATCACATTGCCATTTTTTAAACTCAAACTTCAGCAATATTAGAGTATAGTTAGTAAGAAGGCATCTGGATCAATATATGCCCAATACTTTCCCAGTTGTGGTCTGGAATTGACTCAAGAACAGCAAAAGCAGTCATTGGGCAATTGGCACACACACATGAACCATACAGCAAATCTAATTTTTTTCAATATACCAGTTGAATGGGTTTAGTTCATTTCATTGTGGCTGAGGTAATTTGTAGTTTGTTCATGTTCAAGAACTAAGGGCAGAAACACATTTGGAGTTAAGAATGACATTGGCAGAGCTAAGATGTATGTACCCATCTGCACAGAAAACAAAGGTAATTACAGGAAAGGGAGGATGCCAAGGAAGTCAATGAGCATTTACATCAACCAAACTAATCATACAAATTGACATAGTATAGTACGAAAACTTGTTGAATTCAATCATTTATACAATAAAGTTATCAGTGATTTGCATGTCAAACTAAAAGAACATATTTAATGACATCTCCTATCTTTATCATCAAAGGCAAACTAACATTAAACCAAACATGTATGAGAATAGCTATTCTAACATGAGAAGTTACATCATATGGTATTTTCATATAAACTGTTTATATGATAGAGTTAATTCATGTGTATCATGTTTAGGTATTTAACCTATATCCTATTTAAGGAACACACACATAATGTGTTAAAAGCCTACATGGATGCCAAAATAATGTGTTAATGAGCTACATCTCCTACATGTCTAGGTTAAATTTATGATACATTTAAATCACGAAAAACAGACAAGAAGAAACAGAAAGCAGTAAAAACAATAATCGGAAGAAATTTTCCCAATGGAAGCACCAGCTTATACTTCCAAGAAGATAACACGCTATATATTACTGTCAGGACAATTATTGAGAACACTAAAAACCAAAGAGGTACACTTACAACAATTTAGGATGAACTATGAAGAAATCATCATTTAATGTATTCACTTTGTAAATATAGCATGTTTAATTATTTCCATCAATGTGGTGGTTAGGAATAAATTCCTTTCAATAGACCAGATCATAGACGAACTTACATTTCCATTCTCTGAGCTGTGAGGTACTGTAACTGTTGTTGTTTTCCCATTGAGAGGAGCTGAAAGAAGGAAATAATGATGCCTTTCAATTTGCAAGAGATACGCAATAAAAACTCAAGGCCATGTAACAAACACTTACCATCATATGCGTCAGTCGGTTGCAAATTGGTCAACAGTTTCATGATAAAATCCTGAGCAAAAAATCATGTCCGGAAAAGAATGAAGTTTTTTTTTCCTAGATACCTCAGAAGATATCATGACAAACTGACTAGATTAAACGAAAGAAAGTTAAAATGTACCTGTTGAATGGAAGTCTGCTGGAAAAGATTTTGAAGATGTTGCAAAAGAAGTGACACGGGCAAACTTCCATCGCATAGATCCTTCGATAACTGATCTGGAGGCTGGAAGAAAAAACGGAAACTTTCCCATGTTAGCTTTAAGCCAAGAGCTCATAATTTAAATGAAGAAAAGGCCCATGACAAAAGCATTAATAGAAAAAACCATTATATCAAGAACTACTTAAATACCATCTGTTTTCCATCAGAGTTCCAATCCCCAACACTGGCTGACTTTTTGAGAGGCGATCCCTGGAAACCATAGAGATGCAATCTCAGAGAAGCATACAAGATAGGAAAGGCACAAGGTATCCATCTATGGCGTACAGGCGTACAACTATACCTGAGAGCGTCTTGAAGCGGTAGAACATGAAATATCCTGGCATATAGAGATATACTGAAGTTAGTGGAAAAGGATTTACTTCATTAGGAGTGCCAAAAGAAAAAAGAAAAAAAAAATCTTACATTGACAAGATCTAAATTTTCTGATGTAACAGAAAACCGGCCTTTTACTTGCACCAGATTAGCTTTCGCCTTATCGTCTAAGGAATCCTTGAATCCTATATGTACGCAAAAGGTTTAAAAATTCACATGCTTAATAAAATAGTGAAAAATACCAGAAAAGCATTTATTCAGTACTGTCAACATAAATACATCCCTCACCTGGCGAAGATTTTATAGGAGCTGACAAACTATTAGCTGATGCTCGATTAGGCAACATCAGTGGACCACTAAAGCTTGCTGCTCTAAGGATATCACTAGTAACTTTTCCAGTTGCCGGTGAGCTTCCATTTTCAGATCTGCACATTAGGTATCATCATCATCTTCTTTTTTAGCAGATCAGCAGGACAATTGACGACATCCAAATACAATTACAAGTCTAAGTACACATAAACTAGCAGTATTAGCAGAATACATAACATAAACTGCATATTGTGCAAAACTTCATCATGCAACTTATTGGCACTAGGGTGAATATCTGAACTTGAAGAACAAACAGATTGTGTAAGTGATAGTATAAACCACAGTTACAATATAGAGCAACTCAAAAAAAATTAGAAACTACTATATCCATGATTAAAATTACCCACTATATCTAAAAATCTTCCTCATTATAGAGCTTACAAAGTCAAAGTTGCAACATTCTAGCAGCACTATAAACAAGAGTATACAATATGTGAACTACGAACCTTTCTAAACCGCTATTCTTTTCAGGTGATGATGTGCCAAAACCAATTCCCGGAATGAGAGGTCCACTTTGAGCCAGCCGCCCTTTTGCAGATTGAGGTTTGTTCATCATTTGCCTAGTCTCTTCTGTGATCATGGATCTTAGCTCAGCACTTGATCCATTCTGCAGCTCGACATTCTTCTCTTGACTTTCAGGATAAGGTAGTTCAGTTGCAACACTTTTCCCCTTGTTTCCAGACACCTTTGTTTGCATTATGCCATTACTGTTCAACTGCTCTCTGTGGGAAAAATATATCAATAATATAAAAACCACTAATGTAACTAAGACAGCTGTATTTCTGAGCAACTTCTAGAAGAGAATAAAAAACCCTACAAAAGCAAGATCCTCAACTATCACTTCAAAAATGCAAGAAAGCTCTTGCATTGAATATAAATTGCAATGCATGCAGGAAATTACCTTGAAACATTTTCATTGTTAAAAAAGCCCTTATCAGGACAAGATCCAGCATCTGATGCATCCTGCCAGCAGGACATTAACAATCACAAGCTATGTTCATAACATTACAGAGCAAACTAAAAGAAATCAGAGATCTAAACAAGAATTTCATATCAATTGAACCTTGTAGCTACTTGTAGATTTTAGACTTTCATCTCCTTCCCTAATTTCTGCCAATTCGTCATCGTCTTCAATCTATCAAAAAGAAAGGATTAAAAAGAGCAATTTAAATCAAAATGATGATCTGAAAGAAATAACCCTGACTCCCATTCACTATGGAGAATAAACTGAGTTTAGTCCATGAATTAGGTAGAGATGATAATCTTACCAATGATGCTTGCTCTTTCAAATCTTCAATATCAAAGTTCCAGGCACTTACACCTCTTTTATATTCACTCTGAGACAGATAAATAACTTAGGGATCAAATAAATCTATGGTTTGAATTCTGACAGCACAATCCATCTATAAACATAATTTTGTGATGTGATGTGACACTGAATGATGCAAGTTTTTTTTTGGTAAAAAATTCAGAACATTTTTTTTGAGGTACACAAATAAAAGTACCCTTCATATTTATTTTTTTATCAAAGAAGTACCCTTCATATATAGATAATAATAATACCAAGATACCATGATATGTTAATAAGTATTAGGTTTGAACACAATACAAAGAGAACAAAACGGATAAAGAAGAATCACTACAGATATGAACACACCTGAGACAGTGCTTCTTCTTCTGCTGAAGGCATTCTCTTCAGTGCTAGTGACGCGGCATCTTTTTGCTGTCAATATCAGAGATCTCATTGTGAATATTTTCATTGGAAAATGACAAATTGACCATGAAAGGGGGAAATGGAAATCTCAAATTATATAGTTACCTGTAGGGCTTTTACACGCTCCCACAAGGGTGGCAAGTCTGCAAATAGTTTCTTTACAGAGAGGCCTGGAGGCTTTGCATGTTTGAAGAAAGAATGCTTGAGTAGCTTCTCAGCTGTAGGCCGCTTTTTTTGATCTTTCACTAAGCACATTGCAACCATTTCTTTAAAAGCCTATTCACAGCAGGCAAAAAAAAAACATTATCCAGAAGAAGGAAAGTGCAACAGGTGGAAGAAATAAGTTTATACAGAAATGCCTGGCACCATGTCATCTATTTTGTCTCGTAAGAGACTGCCATAAACAAAATGCTCAAGCTTATTCCATGATCTAGTTTCTGATATAACGGTTACCACAATATGAATCTCAAATTTATTTTTGAGAAACTTCATCCAAAAGTCTAAACTTCTGCCAAGGATAGATGATGATTACACAGAAAATCATAGAACACAGTAACCTAGGCCAGTCTACTGAAATTTCACCGAAGGCATTCACCACAACGTTTTATCTTTAGCAGAGTATGAAAGTGACACAATGTCTAAAATCTTAGCAATTGTCGCAGTCAAGTATAAGTAAGTAAAGCTGATGCAACTTAAAATATGTAATTCGCCAAATTCACATATACCTTTGAAAATTTCTTGTCACGGTCATAATCCAATCCTGGAGGAGCATTCTGAATTGTCATCAAAAGGACCTAAAATAGGATAAATCGTTAAGAAAGGTCATAATATGGTTTGAATAAGTTTATCATGAACTGAATGAGCAGCTAGTTACCTTCATTGGAGGATACTTTGAGAAAGGTGCATGGCCATGTGCCAACTCTAGGGCAGTTATTCCAAATGACCAAATGTCAGCCCTAGCAGGGAAAAAACACAGTTGGGTTCACTGGGCATTGATGAAGGTTGCATACATATCTTTTTGGTTGATCATAGAGCCAAAGGTTCATCATAGTCATTAATCTACCTATGCTACTACTTAAGGATACTATGAAACTACAATTTACATGATGATGCTGTGTTATACACTATATATTTAAAGTTTTTTCTTTCTCTAACCAGCCAGCCTATAAGTAATGCTGAATCAATCTTCCGCTATTGAACCTTAAATGCATTTTCATTGCAAAGCAATAGCATTAAACATGCACAAATATTCAGGGATGATGATAGAGTGTTGGAAGTTTTACAAAATCTATCCCAAGACAGTATTAAAGTAAAAACTCACTTGACATCATATCCACTATCTGGTTGCAACACCTCTGGTGCCATCCTGAAACGCGTACATCAATTGTTACATGCGTCAATCATTTTAGTAAGTGCAGGAAAAGATGATAAGGAAACAACAGGAAACCGACAACACAGTGTAGACTCTGAAGTGATCTTACCAGCATGGTGTGCCCACAAAAGTATTTCTCGATCTCTTTCGATCACCTTTTTCAAACATACAAGCCGTAACGCCAAAATCAGCAAGTTTTATAAATCCATTACTGTCGAACAGTATGTTACCTGCCTGCAACAAGTTCCAAATGTTACAACTTTCAAAAGGAATTGCAAAAGCATAAATCACATTTGCTAGCCTATACCTTGATATCACGATGAATATGCTCTTGTTTATGGAGGTATTCTATGGCTTTAAGAGTTTCTTTAAGTATTGTACAAATATACGGCTCGTCAAACCCATCTGGATGTGCTATCTTCATTAGATGAAGGCAAGAACCCTGATCCATGAACGGCATGACCACCCAAAGATGGCGTTCGACCACAAAGGAGCAATATGCTCTTATAACATTTGGATGATTTATCAAACTCATTGTCTGTGCCTCCCTCATTATGTCATCCTGCAAGAGAAATCATTGCTTTAAATCACAAATGCACCTGCAAAGCACAACCTAAAGCAACCAAACCTCCTATTCATGTCATCCTCTTCAATCAATTCATACATCGCTCCAGAAATTTCTAAGCTGAAACTTCAATAGAATCAGCAACCTAATCGATTCAGGCACCATAATAAAAGGCTAACAAGCAAAACAGATCAGTAGACGAAACCGAACTATCCAATCAGTTGAACACAAATTGCCACAAAAATCCAAAATTCGACCACTCCAAACTCAAATGGCACTTAATCGACAAACCTAAACTCGATTGCGATGCTCTACAATAGCATCCATAGCATGATAATTTGAAATAACAAAAAAACACAAGAGACTGACCAAATTGCTGTTACAGCGTTCGAGATCCAAGCATTTGACGGCGACGACCTCGTTGAAAGGGAGATAAATCGCTCTGTAGACAGTCGCGCTAGCTCCGTTTCCAACTTCTTCCAGAAGCTTGTATTTGGCGGAGTCCGCCAAGTAGCTCTTCGGTCCAATTCCGCTCCTCACCATGGCGGCCAAACACTAGCGATCGGGAAACCAGCCACAATCCGATCGGAAAGCCAGTGATCGGGAGGAAAGTAGAGAAAGCGCTTCGATTTCGGGAGAAGACGGCGATTGGACTATATGCTAGTCTCCGGCAGGAAATTGTGGTGGCTTCGGTTTGAACTGGTTCGTTTTTATCTTCGGGAATTTGTGGTGGTTTCGCGTGTTTCGCCGATGCTTTGACCGCCACCGAGATCCAAGGGCTGTGGATGAGTGTCTAGTTATGCGGCGGATTTCTGGCCGTCCGATTGGACTCAGCGAGAGTAGGCTCGGAAAAGAATCAATCTATCATCTATTAGCATAGTTTTTTTTTTTTGAAATTTTAATTATATTATATATGGAAAGTAAATTATATTGCAGATTTAGTGGTTAGTATATAAGTTTGATAAGGTGAAAGAAGATTTGATGGTTAAAAAATCATAAAGAAGTACGGGGATTCAGGATATGGGTTTGGGGAATGAAAACCTCATACTTTGTGTTTCTTTTATGTCTTTCATGTTGCCACCTGAACAGCTTATTCCCTCCCTCGAGGAGGATCTTGTAGCTCGCTTTGAGCAAGTTTAAGTTCAATAAAATGTTTCGCAGGGGTTAAGCCCCGTTTCCAGATCAAAAAAAAAAGATATACGGTTAATTAAGCCTAAAATTTTTTACGTGATTCTTGTTAAAAAAAAAAGTGAAATGAGATTTTATAAACGAGTAGTTTAGATATATCTATATCTATATTGTCTATAGTATAAAGCATATACAAAGTCTTCCCAGAAAGTTGAGCCGCATGTCATATCTTTAATAAAAGAATCAATCGTGCTCTTGCGTATATAAAAAATTACTAACCACAATATAAAGATAAATATATATGATTTGATAAAAATAATCAGATGAGTTCTCCTCTATATAAATTACAAACAAGCCTTTCAACTCTTACGCTCTGAAATCAACGATGAGAGGTGCATGGAAGGTGAAAAAGGGTTTGTTTTCCATGAACTTCGCCCTAATATGTTCCTCTTTCAATTTGCGGATGAGATGGAGAAGGATTGGGTGTTGCGGAAGGGTCCTTGGTCCTTCGACAAAGCACTTATTGCTTTAAAGGAACCGGGTTTAGAACAACCTTCGAAGATTGTGATTGATTACGTTCCAATTTGAATAAGGGTTTATGATCTTCCCTTGGATGCTATGACCATGTCCACAACAACGACGATAGGGAAATTGTTCAAAGTATTGGAAACCCTACATGACTCTGATTATATGTGGTTTGTGCTCGTTTTCTTCGTCTGCATGTGATGGTGGATATCTCAAAGCCATTAAGGAGAGGTATTTTGATGAAGATTGGAGGAAAGCACATGTGGGTGAGCATTAAATATGAAAAACTTCCAAACTTCTGCTATAGCCACGAGCGTATCGTGCATGTAGATTTAGATTGTGAAGATGATGAAGGGCGTGATCATCAAGGATAGTACGGAGACTAGATTAGAGCGTCGCTGACAAAGTTACATCTACCGAGGTCGGAGTTTGAAAAGGAGTAGGAGAGGTTGTCCTTCAAGGGATGAAAAAACGCGACCTACTCATCATGTTACCCTCTGTTTGGCAAGAGATTATAAGCGATAAAGGAAAGGAAAGGAAAGGAAAGTAAAGGAAGGGAAAAGAAAGTAAAGGAATAACAGGATTTCAATAATTAAATGTTGTTTAAATAGGAAGGAAAGTAAAGTAAGGTATTTTTAAAATGATGTTTGAGTATTTAAGAAGGAAGGGAAGGGATTTGAGCTAGAATAAAATATTTAATTGATGTTAGACTTATATTTATATTTTATTTTTATATAATATGTACTTATTACTTTTTTGCTAAAAAAATAAAACGGAATTTTCTAAAATAAATATTGGGGGGAAGTGTGGGCCAAAAAAAATAATAGAATGGGTGAAAGTGGGTAACTTGTGTTGTGCGTACGTAAGGAAGCAACAGATTAAGTGCGATAATTTTTAATTTTCTTTTTACTTTCCTTCCAATTCACATCAGTTACTTTCAAATCCTTTCCTTTTCTATCCTTCCTCATTAGCCAAACACCAATTTTAAATTCTCTTCCATTCCTAGCCTTCCTAATTACTTCAATTCCCTCCATCCAAACAGGGGGTTAATGTAGGTAGTGGGAAGAGATCAGAAGCACGGAAACCCTTGCTCAGTATGCTAAATGAAGAGGACGAAACTGAGCAGAGTATCATCAAGTCGATGACAATCTAGGAGGCGATGGGAAGGATTGATGGCCTTGGTAAAGTTACTGATTTAGGGGGATCGAGAAATTCAAAGGAATTTTGAGGAGGTTGGGGATAGGATGTAGAAATTTGCTTTGAGTGATGATGTCATGATCAGGAAAGTAGATTAGAGGAAGAGTGATAGCGCTGAAAGTGGGATTGGTGATCGTGATGGTAAAGGCAAACACATTGCAGAAGGGGTGGGGTTGAAAGAAATCCAATATGAAAAGAGAAGTCGAAAATCTTGAAAGAGAATGGCGAGGAAGAATGAACCGTCACGTATAGAAAAATCCAAAGATAATAAAAAGATAGAGTTTACATTATGGCTTACAAGATTTACAATTACTTGTATAAAATAAACTACTATTAATCCCATACCTTGAAGATACGAATTTGATTTAACCAAAATCTTAGTTTAAATTTTATATAAAGTTATTCAAAAGAATATAATAGTTTGATATAAAATCTTGTATTGGTTTATTAGTTTGTTTCTTATGGGATTTATTTTAATGATGTAGTATTTTTGCTATAATATATTCTTTTAATCGAATAAATATTTGTTGGATTATAACTTTTGTATAAGCCTATAAGGATTGAATACTTCTAAGATTTTTAGGAGTTATCTTACTGCTTATGGACTATAAGTTTTAATAATATATTTAATTGGAGTTGACATGTGTTTTTCTACATTATTATTTTAATCTCCAAGTTAATACTCCATCCGTTAAGAAAAACTTGTCTTTTTAGCCTCATTGGGTTGTTGAGAAATACTTGTCATTTTAGATATTTTAACACACTTTTTCCTATATTAGTATATTATCCTTACTAATAAGAAATAATTACCTAAATCAATGACAAAAAATAAAAGATCTTTATAAGATTGAGGGTACTTTAGTACTTAGGTCAAATCATTTGATTTCTTAATTTTTAATAAAAAACCTAAAACGACAAATTTTTCTTAACGTAGGGAGTATATAGTAAGATTAATTAATTTTATATCTAAGAAACTTATAGATACAATTTCAATAATATATTTTCTTTCATATTTTACATACATATGGGGTTAACAACCAGAATGAACCAATTAAATTATTTTATCTAAGATGAGTGATATGGTCTAATGTGAAGTTGACATATGTCGTGATAACTACTATTATTTTAATCTCTCTCTCTCTCTCTCTCTCATGTCATATATTTATATGAAGTAAATAAGCTTTATTCATATTAGATAGATTTCTCGATCATAAATTTGGATAGATTCTACAATACTTGACATACGTATTGGAATATCATATAAAGTTTTTAGATTTCTTCAAATATGCAATTCAAACTTTGATAGGAAAATAAAAAGAAATTAAATATCATATAATTTTGGATTTTCCGATCATAACATTTAGCTTTATTTATTGACATACGTAAATACCAAAGTTTTACAATATTGTGTAAGGAAAGGATAAGGTACATAACATATTAGATAGATTATAAGTTAAAAATATAACTAAATAAAAATATATCTATTGAAAATTAGTAAAAAGTGGATTTTCATTATGTGTATAATTTTGGATAGATTTTTTTAATTTTTTTAATAGATTTATTATGTATACAAATTTAACGTGGGGTTTACAATGACATTTCAACCAATTAAACAAATTAAATTATTTTGATAAAGATGGGTGATGCGGTCCAATGAGAAGTTGACACGTGTCATTCTAAATATTATTTTTAACTCCACTTTAGTATATAGTTATTTTAATGATTATATTTGTTTTCAAAAAAAATAGTGATACATTACTTATAGTTATCTTTTATCTTGATATATTTTGAGTTTTGACAATGAATTATATTTTTCTCCAAAATATTATTCGGTTGTATATATTAATAGTATAATCATGCACTTTTTTATCAACTAAATTCTAGCCTAATAAAACACTATCAAGGATGTCTCGTGCAGGGTATGTCATTAAATTTGCAGGTTACAGGATATCTCATTAAATTTGTAGGTTAATAGACCAAATATAACACATGTTGCAATAATATAAGAACTGAAGCCATTTGAGAAAATAAAGCCATAGGCACTTCTGCTTTATACTCCCTCCGTTTCACAATAAGTGTCGTTTTAGCTCTTAACACAGTTTTTAAAAAAAGCAATCATTCACTTTTAAACTTACACTTTTTTCTTAATTTTACCACTCATTACATTTTTTTTGCCAATGAATGAACAACTTTAGTCAACAAATACACATTCCAATAAAAATTATCATCATTACCCCTAATAAATCACTTTGAAAACCTAAAACGACACATATTATGAAACAAATTTTAAGTGCTAAAACGGGATCCAGTTAGGGTGGAGTTGGAAAAAAACTCTACCTAGAGTTTGTAAAATCTCAGCCTTTAATTAATATTGAATGGCCAGGATTTAGTGGATCTTTTAAATAGTACTCTCACGGAAACAGTCTTATTTTAGAGAAGAAATAAAAAAAATCAAATCACATTGATTTATGTATCTCCTCGTACGCCATCATCAATCATCATCGTCTTTGTTCATAAATCATAAGTGACCACCATTTCTTTCTTCGTTAGCTAACTGCTCAGTGCCAATATTTTTCTTAATTAAAGTAGTCTATCAAATCCAAAATTGAGAAAAAAAAGAGGCCAAGAAGCAACTTAATTGTGATTGCTTTAGTTAGTTTGTCTCTACTTTTCTACCGTACTAAACTCAATGTTTAATCAAACTCAGAATTCGTTTATAATTAATCGAATTATATATGTATCAATTTATGTTGGACATTGTTAGATTAATTTGATCCATTTACGGAACAATTGTTTGCTTGAAATCTGGAATTAGATAGGATTAGGGTTAGCATGTGTAAATCAAGATGGTTGAAGAGAACAAAGAGAACATATGGGGAGAAAAGTGATTTTTTAATTTATTTCTAAATCTTAGCCCTTCATTATTAATCAAAGGTTGAGATTTTACAAACTCTAGGTAGAGTTTTTTTTCCAACTCCACCCTAACAGGATCCGCTAAAACGACACTTATTATGAAACGGAGGGAGTATCTTCTTATTAATTCGGTGAACATGATTACATTACATGAGTTTATCGACAGAAGCATAGCACCATGCGCAATAATTACACAATTTAATTATGACAAGGGCTTCAACAATTCAAGATTGGCAGCCCCCACTAAACAAATCTTTCTTCAATGAACAGCCTCAATCATCATGTGACAGACAGCCAAAGCGTTCATTTTTCTTGGCAACCAACCCAAACAGATAAATCAAATTAGGAGAAAAGGGAGGGAAAACAAACATTGCCAAAAATAATAAAAAAAAGTGAGAAAAAAAAAAGAGGAAATGAATGAAAACCATACCCAGGTACAAATTATACACAGATATCACCTATATGATACAGCAAAAAAAAAATAAAAAAAAATAGAGCACCATGGTGGGACAAAATATGTTGGATTTTGCCCTGCTCAGAGCCTAAAACCGAAGCCAGTTCGCTTCTTTGTTGGCTCCTTCTTGGTCCTCTTTGAGTTAGGATCGATGAGATTTTCCAGGGACATGGCTTTTCTGTTCCTGCTCCTACCCGCTTCTTTCAAGAGCTCGGTCAGCCTGTTCTTCTCGTCATCAAAGTCTACGTTTGCTGTTCCGAGCTTCTCTTCCCTCAGTTTCAGGACATACTCCAATATCTCAATTGCATCTTCAATCCTGTTACCAGCAAATGTGGGGAAAAAAAAAACTCAAATTAATTTCAACTTATTTTTTGAATCGCCTGTATTGAACCCCACGATTAGAAGTGAAAAAACAGAACAGGTCAAAAGAGAATCAGTGATGGAATCAACAGCTCATCCACAGCCAATATGAAATCAAGTGTTTCACTGTGATTATTTCTTTTGCTGGGACCAGTATAAGACAGCTATTTGAAGAATCTACACTTTCTTAATATAATAGAGGCTACTACTTCTTTAAGGCAGGGTGGACAGCAGATCAAGAATGGGCATTGGGAAAGAAAAAAGAGCTTGTTGTCAAACTAAGAGCATGTCTTTCTCAGCTTCAACTAGAAGAGATCAACTGAAGAACGGGTATATATGACAATATGAAAATGCAATTATTTTATAAACAAAGGAGCGAGAGATATGGTCTTGCGGATAAAATCATACCTTCCCAATGCATCATACGTGGCTGCAAGATTACTGTAAACTCCAAGTGTATCTTGATGGCACGGGCCACACTCGTGCTCCAAGATGGCCCGTGCTTCCTCAAACAACTCAGCAGCCTCGTCTATCTTAAACAGCTGCACACATGCCAAACCCATCTGATTTAACAACACTCCAAAGAATGCCGACTTCCTTTCCCCAGTCGCCCTGAGCTTAGCCACAGCAGCTTCAAATGAGCTCAACGCTTCCCCGTATTTTCCAAGCATGTAATGCATAACACCCATACGTGCCTCCATGCCTGCAATTGTGCTTTGTTGCCCGGGTTTATCCTCCAACAACTTTAAAGCCCTTTGTAAGAGCTTTTGAGCCTCTGGAGGCTCGTTTACAGATTCATAAATGGCTGCAATGTCTGAAAACCCAACGGCAATCTCTTCGTCGGTGGTTCCAGGGACAGGCTTGTTATATATCCTTAGAGCATTCTCACAATAAGATTTGGACTCTCTGAGCTTTCCAGTTTTGTAGTAGAGATCAGCAAGGCGAATGTAAACAGATGCAACTGATGGGTGGTTTTCACCTTTTGATGATTTAAACACGGTGAGTGCTTTTTGGTAGGCAAATACCGCCTCATCAAACCGGCAGAGACACTGGTATATGTTGCCAATGCTGACATCAATGGAAGCAACCTCAGTGTCTTGCCCATTGGCAATCATTGCCATGCTGGCAAGTACAAGGTGCTCAAGAGCGGATTCGTAGTCCCCTTTCGCCTCACATATGAGAGCCATTAGACGGCGATCAGCAGCTTCTTCCAAAGAAGCTGGAGCACTGTGCATGCGATGGATTTCTAAAGTTTGTTTGCACAGTTTTTCTGCTTCATCAAATTGCATTGCCTGGACCTGGGCCTCAGCTAAGTACCTAATAGAATACAGAGTTCCACAAGCTTAGATAATGTAATGTTGGATTCTGGATTCTTTGGGCTAGCTAGTACAAGGAAAATCTAAAGTGCCAAATTAAAACAAGCTGTTGCAAGGAAAGCAGAACATGCACAAATCACCCTTCAATCATCAAAAAAACAAAAACGTGACCATCTTCACTTAACGCCAAAAACTTCTCAAATGGTGTCAATGATCATTACCCCAACCCTCTACAAGTTTCACACAAGGATTGCTGAAATTCAAACCAATCAAGTTTCCATGTGAGGAAAACACATGTCAAAGGTTCCAATTACTCACTTCAAGATACATGAATACGACCTTTCCTAATCTAAGAAGCAAACTTAGCCAGATCAAGATGCAAAAACCAATAATCAAACCAAAACTAGCTCCTATCTCAATCATCCAAAACGATTGTAAGTTTTCAAAAAAAGGCAATTCACCTGCAGGTCTCAGCAACTCTGAGGTCCGTCTCCCCAAGAGCATCAATCTGAATCTTCAATCCCTCCTTGTAGCACTCAATGGACCGATCGAGCTGTCCGAGCATCGAATGCGTATCTCCGAGCTGCATATAACCTGAAAAAGCGGCCAAAGCGTGATCCGAACCTCTCGAAGCCTGAGGCACCTTAATCGCCCTCTCCAGCACCGGGATCGCGTCCTCGAACTTCCCTAGGCTGCAATAGATCGCGCCGACGACGTGAAGGCTCATCGCTAGGTCAAGACTCGGCTCGCCGTCGACAGCGCACCGCTCGAACGACTTGGACGCTCTGATAGCGTAATCGAGCGCCTTGTTCGGGGCATCGCCCCCGGCGATGCAATCCCTAGCGAGCTTGAGCAGGAACGGGCCTAGATCCGGATTGTCGAGCGCCGATTCGTCGATATTGACCGGCTCCGGCGAGATCGAGATCTCCGGCGAGTGTTTCTTCTTGCCGGAGCTCCGATCCGGCGACGGCTTAGCGCGGGAAGTGGAGGGGGAAGGAGAAGGCGTTCGTCTCACGACGGGGGAGTAGAGCCTCGGCGGATTGGAGGCTCCGCGGATCTGAGATGTGGCGCCGACGGAGTTGGTGTCGGAGGCGGCCGGTGTGTTTCCGACGGAAATCCGCGGCGGCGGCGTCTTCGGTGAGACCAGGCCGGGCATTTTTCACTGCGAATGGAGAAAAGGAAGGATTGGAACTCAGTAGCAGTGAAAGGTTGTTGTGAATGGTGATGATGGCGGTTGAGGGATTTCGTATGGGATTGGGGGGTTGAACTGAAGGAGAGAGAAAGAGAGGGGGGCTGGTTTTTGCGGGGGTTTGGGTGTGATTGAGGGGTGTTTTGGGGATTTTGGGATATTGACAGGTCAGCGGGGAGCGTATACAGGTGGGACGGAGGGCCAGTTGGCGGGATTTGATTGGGTTGGGGTTGGGGTTGATTTGACGAATTCGGAGTTGACCGTCGTTCGCTGGGGTTGCTTATCGGTTCGCTCCACTGGAATGATGGTGACTCAGTGAGTGTGCGTGAGCTTGGCTTGTGAGTTTTTTTTATTGTTTTTTTTGAGAGCTTTTTTATTGTTTTAATTGCGGGTTTTACTTGGTAAGAAATCTTGTTTGATTGACTTTCTATAATTTTATATGCTTCCGACCGAATCTCTCATCGAGATTTTCCTATAAATTTATGGGATATATAAGTAAACATTATACAATGTGTCTGATATCATTACAAGAAGAAGTTAATGTTCGGTTTGGGTACTCGTAGTTGGAGTTGAAAGTGAGGTTGAATAGGTATGTAGTTGAAGTTGACTAGATAAATGAATGTGAAAATTACGGTGAGCAAAGAAAACTTCGAAATGAAGAAATTACGGTGTGGGTAAATGTGGAAATTGGGGGAGTCAATTCTGTGACGTTGTTCGGAGATGCTCGCAGAATCAGCTCTCCCAAGGGGGTTGTAGGGGGCATCTGGGAGCGGAATGGAGCACGCGAAGACACTTCTGCTGCATGGAGACGCCATCGCCGAACAATCTGCTCTTGGAACGTCTTCCTATGTGAGATGCTTCCGCTTGGTGGAAACGCTAGATCCGAACAAAGTATAAGACTCTATTCGGCTAGACAGGTAGCGGAGAGTAGAAGAAAGAAAACGTTAGCGGAATCTAATCCCCTTGGGGGTACAGAGGTGCTATTTTTGGAGGATTCCGCCCCAGCTAGCGGAACACGCTAACTATTTCGCTAGTTCCGAACAAAGCCTAAATGTCGAAATTAAATGAGGAGGTAGGGTTTCCAAATTTTGATAAGGGTGATTTACTCTACTTTTTTGATGGGGTAATTTTGTCAAATCCTAGATAATTAATTATGAAAAAAGTAAGAGGAGAGGAGGAGAGTTCACTAACTCACATTATTAATGCTAGTGTACTTGACTCGGCCTTGGCCGTGATGCTAAAATCAAAGATAATTAACCTTAGTTATAAGCTTTAGTATAGTGAGTAAGTCGGGGTCGTATCCAAGAGAACTATGAGTTCCAGTATTAATATTTTTACCAACTCAAAACTATGGAGTTTTCAAGAGTTTATTCTAGCTAATCGGAAAACAAGGAAACAAAGAAACAACTTATTAGATTTCAATCAGGCTAGGAAAACAAGTTTATTCAAGAGATCGATCCACTTCAAAAGGTGCGTTTGATCATTGATTTTTCATTCAATTCCTTTTATTTCAGTGGTTAAGCCCTATCCTGATCTAATCATTTGTCCGTACCCCAGGAGAAAATTAATAATGACAGAGAATGCTCAAATCAATACCATTAATGAGAGCAAAGGAAAACAAGAGAAATCAAGTTAAGAGCCAATTTCAAAAACATAAAATTAATTCTCTTCTCAATATCTAGTTCAATGAGTCCTAGATAATCAAGTTGTTTTCACAAATCAGGTTTTACTAGGACAAAACCTATATCCAACAATAGAGTATCAATCAATTCAACAAGTTGGTCAGGCAGCAAAATCAATCAACAATAATGAAACATTCAAGTGCAAGAGAATCAATATTAACCACAAGATAAGAAAAATGATTTAGAATCTCGCAAACTAGTCAATTGAAGCTTCAAAGTCGAATAAACCTTGAGAAGGTTTATTTCTCTATAGCAAAGTAGAGATCTCTAAATCTAAAGTAAAATAAATGATAATAGAAAACTATATATCTCGAAACTAATAAAACCTAGGTTAAAAACCCAAACATCCGAAACTATCTAATAATAAAATAATATTCGGAGAATAGAATTAAAAGATTCAGCATAGGGACGCACCGCACATGCCCTAAGGAAACCGCGCACGCGGTCAATGCGTCGTCAAAGTCTTCGCATGTAAGGCCCAAGGCCCTAGAAGCGTTATCCTATACCAACCCGAGGACTTCCCAGGAGGTCACCTATCCTGGTACTACTCTCGCCCTAACAAGGCTTAACTTCATAGTTCTTTCGAACTCTCGAACCATGAAAAGGAAGATCTCTTGTTGGTAAGGAGAGCACCTCAATTAATTCGGGCAGTTATAACTTATAGGGGATTAATATGTTCTCCATGCCAACAAGATCTATTCCGTTTCATGGTTCGAGAGGTCAAAAGAATTATGAAGTAAAGCGTGCTAAGACAATAGTAGTACTAGAAGGGTGACCTCGTAGGAAGCCCTCAGGGTGGCATGAGATAGTGCTTATAGGGCCTTGGGTCTTACAAATGGTATCAGAGCCGACTCTGAATTATGAGTTGGCTTGGTCAGGCGGGTGGTCACTCGACCCAAGGGGGCGGTCCTTGAGCCTTTATGAGGTCGTCAGTGCTTAAGTTGGGGAGATTTTAACACACCGATAATTTATAGGGGATTGAGGTGTTCCCATACCAACAAAAGCTATTCTGTTATGTACGTATTATAAAGATAATTAACTATTTTTTCACTCAAAGTTTCTTAAATTAGTTTAAAACCAGAATCATATATAAGTAAATAAAGAATTACAAACTATTAGAAAATTCATGATATTACTTAGATCTTAATCACAATAAAATTTTTGAAATTACAAGAAAAGAGAGTATTAGTGAAATATATCTTAATTATTTTACATATGATCAATAAATTTGTATTTTCTAGGAAAATAAACTTCAAAATTAACCATTGGATTGTTCTCAAGGTTTTCTATTTATACTTTCTAGTAGAATAAACTTCAAAACCATTCAAATTTTATTTCTTTTCCTTGCAACTATAAAAAAAATTTAGAATTTTTAGAATATATTAATACAAGAAACTAACATATGAACCTATGATATTAATTATTAATTAGTCACAATTATTTTTCTAATTTTATGTTGTTAGTTAATTCTACAATTAAAAGATCCATATAGATGTCAAAATAAATTTTATTTAAAATTTAAAAGATATATATTTCTAAAATGGGTCTCCAAAACCCATTGGACCCATTGGACGGCCTGCTTGCATCTTATTCAGACTAAGAGTACGTACGTTGAGAAACAAAGTGTTAGTACAAACTAATTAGTGTAGCAAATAAACATACACATGTATATAACAATGAGTGATGGACTAAAGTTGTTGAGTATGAGAGTACGTGAATTTCCACCCTCAACCCTAAAACTAACGACGCCAAACTTCATTAACCATTAAAATCAATATGAATAAGGAAATGGATGAAGAAGATAGCTAGCGTACATACCCAGAGAGGGGTGGGGATGGCATTTCGAGTGCAACAACGACAACGACAACGACAACAACGACATTGCGTTCGAGTATATGGGTGGATTGCGAAATCGAACAAGACTATAGAAGTTAGACGATTGTTTGTGACGATGGAATTAGGATCACTTTTTAAAAACAACGTAAAAATAGACTTTTTCTTTTAATTTCCACTAGTTTGTAGAATTTCATCTTAGCTACAACTCTAATACAGCTAAAAATATTGGTATATTGATTTATTAGAATGACAAAAGAAAATGCAACATTTACTCCCAGGCAGAAAAAAACTGCAACATATATTTGACAATATTTCAAATTAACTACATGTATGAAAAGAGGTCGGTTAGGGAAGCACTCCGAAAGTCCATTCTTACAACATTTCATTTGCCCGTCAAACCTGATCGATATCACTACACAAAAAATATTTCCATCAGATTGAACCTTAAACTAATCAAGCACAGATGAAATCTATGTACAATCCCTTGCCTTATTCACCTGTGCTCTCACATGAGCTTCCAAGAATTCCCAGCATGTCATGGATAGAAAGCCTGATCATATTACTCCCTGATGATCTCGTCACATCCAAGCATTCTTGAAGATCCGAATCACACGAAATCAAAACCCATTCATGATCGTCGTCTAGATACTTTATTTCAAACGTACCCACCTCCAATTTTAGCCGCTTTGCAATTTCCTCGCGTAGATCCACTATACTGGATCTCAGCGGGAATCTGAATCTTATCATGTCTTCCCTGAATGTGGCCTTTATGGTCACTGTGGTCATTTCTTGCCTGGTACCAAATCTTGGCATCATAGGGTCAATATGATTCGTGGATGGATTTCGCGTAGGGGGACTTCTCAAGCCTTGTTCAGGCGTTCCCTCTTCCATGTTGAAATCTGCAGCAGAGGACGAGCACAGGTTTCTAAGATCTTTTGAGCTGCCAGCATCCGCAACCAGCAATCCGCAAAAGGTTTCTAACTGGTTAGCTGCAAAAGGTGAATCTTCAAGAAAGAATCCAGCTGAAGAGTTCATTTCTCCATTGGGTTGATACATCAAACCCATTGAGTTATCGTTATTCGCTAGTTCCTGGAACGAGGGGGTGAAACCAGTATTGTGTGGCCTACTTTCAGCTCCCGGGCTACCATGGTAGGATCCATGTGAGGTTGAAGAGCCATTGCTCGCCTCCCTGGACCCGGTTCCTGCAGTTTGAGTTTTGATGTCTTTTGATTCTGTTTCTTCACGCCCGCTTGTTCCTGCGGGAATGGGGATTCTATCATCATGAAATTCGGATGGTTTAGAGTTCAGCTGTCGGTTGATTCCGTTAAAGCTTGCAGGCCAAGAAATGGAACCAACAGCAATGGGAGAAGAACTTGGACCAATTGACGTTAAACTGAATCCTCCATCAGCACCTTGTGCAGCTTCAATGACGTTCTTGAGCTTGGAAAGCGACCGATTCACTTTGTTAATCTTGCGTGAGGGCCAACGAGATATGCCATGTTGCCTGCAGATTCGCTTCATTGTTGTTGGACATACTGCAGAAGCACACATGTATGGAGCTTATAAACCCTTTTATACTATGCAGATGACAGAAAATCCGAAGAATTTAAAGCACAAATCATAAAAAAAGGAGTTGCATGTTTGGAGAAAATGACTAGTCTGCTTTAACAATACAGAGTACAGAGAAAAGGAGTTCACCTCCAAGACTTTTTGCAGCATCCTTTAGGCTCCCAGAAAAATATTGTTGAAGAACTTCTAAACTTATTTGCTTTTCAGCTTTTCCACGTTTTCTCTCTGAAGGCTTTTTGGTTTCTTTAGCTGTGGAAGGAGAAGCGCCATTGGAGGTTCCTCCAGCTCCAACAGTATTATTCATCGTCTCCTTTTTCTCCATTACGTGTGGACAAGACGTTTCTAGTGAAGCCCCGAGATTTCCAATAAATGTTTCTAGCACAGGGGCCTGTTTGGGTGGGTAAGATGCAAGAATATGTTCAGGTACAGAATCAGGACTCTCATCCGTAGACACATCAACAGTTTCCATACATTTTCTTTCCTCTTCAAGCGTCTTTCCAGAAGCAACCATCAAACTATGGAAATTTTCCTTCATTGTAGCCAACATAGAGTCCAGCAACTTAAGCTGCTCTGAAGTGTCTGTTAAGCTAGTTGGAAGGAAAAATTCAAGCACATACTCATCATCCCCCGTGTACTTGCTCCTCAAGCAAATAGCATAAGAGCTAATTAACCCAAACATTTTGGCATAATGCACCAAAGGGTATCCTATTTTGCTGAATCGCCTAATGTCTTCACAAAAACACGAGCCATGGGACGAAAATGCCCTCCCAGCAACTCCCTGTGCCTTTTGGAGATGATGCTCGTTACAGGCGTCATGGAAACGCCACATCTGGGCATCTACGACATAGAGTGCAACGTCAGTGGTTGACATGCACACTTGTCCCATACAGCTTCCATCAAAGCTAGAGCAGCTCTTCTTCACACCACCACCATGCGCAAGAACACTTCGATGCCTGCATGGAACCCAAGTCTGAGCTAGGGGTAATTTATAAGTTTCACATACCTCTGTGAACACTTCTAATATTTCAGCAAGTGCATGTTGACGACCTTCATTGCAGATCTGAATGAATAGGAGTTGATACATTAGGAAAAAAAGGACCATTGTAATAGCATGATTATTATATCAGATAGTTCATTATTAGACATCAATGAGAGGTACCTGGATGTTTGGTTCATCTAATATATTTGAGCTTTTTAGATTCACAGCCTGGAAAAGAATGACAATAAGTAAATAGAGACACAAGCATATTGGCAATACTTTGCAAAGCAGATAAATAAACACTTGAAACAAAAATAAACTATTTAATGAATACATGCTACAATAAGGAGCATACAACTAACTCAGCCAATAGCATGGTTGAAATTCAGGACATATACGCCTGATTACTAGTCTGGGCACAAACAACATCAGAATGAAGTGAATTTCGAAAAGCAAAAACATCAGAATAATGCACTGCGATCCATAAAAAATCACACACCCTTTACCACAAGAGACCAATAGCTAATTACCTTCCATAATCTAAACCATCACATGAGAAACCAGCCAAGGCAATTCAAAAGAGAAGCAAAAGCATACATATAACAGAAAAGGAAAATGCATAGGATTGTGTATTACTATCAGTATCAATTCTTCATAGTTGATATGCATGACCATTTATGAAACTACTAAAAAAAAACCACTCACAACTTTCCAAATCTAGACTCTTCAATAAACTGACAAGACTTCTTAGGTCATAATTTGACTAGTGGAACTTGCTCCAACCCAGCAACTAAATAGAAGGGTAGAATCAAACTTTCATTAAAGCGCAAGGAGACAACAATTCATGTAGTGCTGAAGGAGATCAAACCTCAAGCGCTTTGCAGACTTTATCAACTTCAGGAGCATAATTAATCTTCTGTGAAGTCATTATAAGCTCAAGCACACCAATACATGACAGCCCACTAGGTTCAAACACTGGCAAAGCCAAGGATCCATGAACATTGTAGTCCTTTGCGTGCTGAACTCTCGAATACTCCTTGCTCGAGTAGAACTGCACGTCTGGAGTCCACTCTGGCAACCGCTGCCTGAAAACCCGGGCAGGAAGCCCGAGACTCCCATCAGGCTCTTCATCCACAGAAAAGCTATACATCTGAGATACAGTCCTATACTGATGAAGCCCATTGCTTTGTGGACTAAGAACAAACGGCTGGCCTGAAGTCGTGAGCACGTATCGGTTCCCACTCTTTATAGGGGCCCAAACCTGAGCCAGAATCTGATGTTGCTCCGTTGACTCCCTCAAGTATCTTAGGGCTTGTGTCATCCTCTCCTTGATTACGAACATATCCGGTAGCTCTAAGGAAGTCAACTCCAACAAAGCAGGGGAAGGAATTCTCCCTTTCTGATCCCCATTGTCTTTGTCCTTTTGGATTTCATCTGCTGCTTCTGTGTTACCTAGAATTAGTCAGTCAAAAAACCATCTGATCAGGACAATTAAGCTCAAATCATAATTCAGGTGTCCAGACTTTGAACAGCTCATTAACTTTTCATGTTCTCATAAGGAAAACCAGAATTTGTTCAACCATGGGAAAATAGTTGCCAAAAATAGAAAATTGAACAAGGAAATGGAAGTTTTGCCACAAACTTAGGAACTCATCATCATCATAAGGCTCTTAAGTGGAGTCAAACACAAGCTAATTTATCATCTCCAGGCCCAAAATACATGACCAGAGACGGCGAAACAGAGGAGAAAGCTGAAAGATGATCTCATCAAGCAGACAACACAAAATTCGTTTGACTTTCTAGATAAGCAGAAAAATCGATGTGAATTGTGAGCCAAAATCATGAAGCTCAAACCCTAACGAACAGCGCTGAAAAACTCCAGTTAGAAAGACGCCAAAACAAGCAAACGGACAACCGATTGGAAGCCACAAGATCAATCTCGGCCAGAAAACCGAGAATCATCCGAAATCATGAGCAAGGAACACGAATTGAGCAAGGAACAAGATGAGGATGAGGAATTGAGGACGGCGATTGAGCGTACATGTTAGGAATCGGCAGTCGGGGGAGAAACGGAGGGCGGAGGCGGACTTGTCGTCAGCGAAGGTCCAGAGAGAGGAGAGAGGCTGGTCGGAGGCGGAGAGGAGGACGGGGGAGGCGGGGAAGGGATCGAACGGCCAGGAGGAGTCGAAGTCGGCGAAATCGAGGTCCATGATGGAGTTCGGGTCGGGCCGGGGAGGAGTCGGCGGGCGGGGCTTGGGAGAGCCGGATCGGGCTTCTTCGTCGGCGTCGGACATGGCGATTCGATTCGCTCCGGCGAGATATGATACTCTCCTCCACCGGATTCTTCTTCTTCTCTCTCTGGTCTTCTTCTTCCTGACTGACTGCAAAATGGACAAGGGAGGAGAGAGAAAGAAGAGAAATATACAGCAAGAAAGAACGACGCCGTATCGGAGTTTCGGTATGGCGGGGGAAATTACTGCAAAACGCCCAGAAAATGGGAGATCTTTCTATTTTACCATTCTATAATTTGACATTAGGAGTTTAGTTCCCAAGAATTTGATTCATGCTAATTAATTTCCTAAAATTTGTAGATTTTGAAAATGTATTTAATTAAAATTTTTTTTTTATGAATCATGGGAGAAACAAGAATTTATAAACAAATTATGAATTTATCATCCCTTTCAAAAAAATTATTGATTAAGGTAATATCGACAACAATAGTTGATTTTGGATTTATTCTCTCCTTCAAATACTACTAAGTGAGAAGCTCGAGAGATAATGCTTTTGCTCCTCGCGGACTACTTGATTTACAAAGAGTTTCTACTCTGAATGTAAGTGTTCAAATTTTGTATTTTGTATCTGTCTTGTTTGTGTATTTCGTTGTGTGAAGTTTTATCTCTTGTCGCGGACATTGTAGGAGTCAATCCTACAAATATATATCTATTTATGGTTAATCTTTGTTATTTAATGTTTTATCACAACATTTTTTTTAATGTAATATTATAATTGTTTTCTTAACCTTTGGGTAGGATAAGAGAATTTATCTGAATTTTGTTATAAAGTACATACCACCAACTCAAAACTAGTCTTGAATCTTCTTCTCCACTTTTATGTTCTACTTTGTTGTCCTATACCTCAATTGATTAACTATGCTTAATTAAGTTATTGTTCAGTGGAATAAAGGTATTTGTTGTTAATTTTAAATATGTAATTACTATTCATCGATATTCCATCTCCCTTTTATAAAGACAAAAGGACAAATCTGTCCTTAAAAAATACAAGTTCTTTTACATTTTGTGGGTTGTTTGGTTGGAGCTTTTTTTGATAATGGGGTAATGCAATCAACTACGGGTGCAAATCCTCTATTCCAAAATTGTGTGTCCAAATTGTGTTTTGTGGGTGGAAATCCTTCCCCCACATCTTAAATGCAGGCCTCCCCTATGTATTTGTGAGATGCAACACCATTTCGGCAAACAATTCCAAAACAGAGGAATATTGATGATCAGCTACAGTATTTTATAGTAATTTCGCGTCATTTTCATTTGAGCCATACATTTTAGATGAAATTCACTTCATAGCGTTAGAAGTTGTAAATCACAAATACAAGTGATAACTTACGATTTTTGTACCTATTAGCCTTGCATGATATAAGTGAAGTAATTGGTCCATGGAGGTGGGATTTAGTAGTACGTACACATCTACATTACGAAAGCAACCAAAAAATATATAGATTGACTTTGCATCTCTCTTACAATGAAAGTGACAACAATCCTATCAATTTGAAACATATATCTTAAATATGTATATTATTTGTATTATTACATATTTAAATTGGTTTTTCAAAATAGGTTAAGATTCCACTTAAAAAGATGTATACTATTACATATTATTTATAAATCCTATACAAAATTAAAAACCCTAAGTTATTGAAATCTAACGTATTTTTTTAAATCAAGTCTTGTTAACTTGTGTCATATGTAGATAGCTATCAAGTCTTGTTATCTAACCTATAGGTTAGATAAATCATGTTTTATTTAATGTTTTATGCCTTATATGTGTTAGTTGAGTTAGCTAGTATCAAAGGAAAATTAATAGATTTGAGGTTGAAGTACTGCACAAGGTAACAAATAAAACAAAATAGACAATTCTTAATTAGGAATGTGGATCATAGACTCATGTTACATAATTTATGTTTGTGTTTTGGTAGGAAGGTCATTCGTACATAATTTATGTTTGTGTTTTGGTAGGAAGGTCATTGAATCTATTATATATATTTAAAATCACTAAGGATTAAAGCCTTCTCATTGCGCCACCTCAGCTTTTTCCACATGGCGTTCATACATTACGCCACCTCGGATTTTGCCACATGTCGTGTTTTCATTAAGCCATGTCATATCATTTTTCACATGTCATATGCCACGTAATAATATTTTTTTCTTTATTATTTACATGTCATATTTAACTACAATTATAACATAATAAATACTTCAACTCTAAATTGCTTTAAAAATGCTTAATAATAATTTTGGGTTCTTTAAATATTTGTTCCTGATTTTCATCTTCATCTTCATTTTCATCTTCCCGAGTTGTTACTCTTCAAAAAGATTTACCGATTCTTCATTGAAATGGCTACCGATTTATATGTTGTTCCACTTCAATGATCAATTTGTACTCTTTATCTTCGTCATGATTAAAATTCACATATGTACTTATATTCATCCGGGCTATACACGAAGGCCGCATCTTAATCTCCGCCATCCCACAATTCAGGGAAGGAGAACTATATGTCGAGAAATCATCTATCCATTCATGATTTACCTTATAAGCCCTCCTCCTTTCGGGTTGTCTTCAAGCTAACTATTGCTCTTCGATTTCTTTTGTATCATTCGATCATCAATTTGATGAATTGTGTCTTTTGGCTTGTCCTTTCACGTGTAACACTAGCAGATCTATTGTTTTCAAATTAATTGATTTTGCATTAGATTTTGTTAGTAAATTGTACGAATGAGGATAAATGTTGAAAGTTATGATATTATTCATTAACAAATTTTGTGATTTAGAAAATCTCAACAAATTGGACAAATATTCAGTAAGCCGTTAAAAAATCTTTTTCAAAATTGAAATTGTTTAAGGTAACTTGACAAAAATGTATTTCCATGTATTCGGGATTTAATTAGAGATTTTAACACATTACATAATCTTTCCCATTTGGATACAAAAATATTGCAAATAAGTATTTTATTTGTTCACACTCACACGTAAACATCTGTACGTATTATGTAGTATTTTTTCTTAGACTTATTGTTTTTTGAATATTTTTTAGTTTCATTGATCTTATATTATTCTTATGATCAATCTCATAAAAATATCTTCCTTAAATAGTAGTACATTAAAACTGATCTTATATTATTCTTATGATCAATCGAATAAAAATATCTTCCTTAAATAGTACTCCGTAGTACATTAAAACTGATCTTATATTATTCTTATGATCAATCTCATAAAAATATTTTCCTTAAATAGGAGTACATTAAAACTGATCTTATATTATTCTTATGATCAATCTTATAAAAATATTTTCCTTAAATAATAGTAATACATTAAAAAGTTTAGCAATCTTTTAAATTTGCAAAAAGGATAACCACATACATCCAATCTTTTCTAATAAAAATTACTTTTGGCCTGATCTTTTCTAACAATTGTTACCAAACCAAGAAAACATAATAAGTAAAACTTACCCAATTGTATTGTTACCGAAAACCCATCCTAATCTAAATAAGAAAAGATCTTAAAACAAAATTTTCTACAAGAAAGGATATTTGGGAGATATTTTAAATATTTCCTCAAAATTTTGTTATCATTATCAATTTTTTTAGTTTTTTTAGTTTGAATTAGATATTTTACAATGTCATTTAGTCATTTACAACAGATCATTTATATCATGTATATGCATTCTTTAATGTAGGAATAAATCAGTCATAATTTATATATAGAATTAATTATATATTACGAGTAATGGTTTATCCATGTCAATATTTTGTTTAATTGGGAAATATATGTACTGTATATTCGATTTTATTTTCTATCTCTACTTCTATTTTACTTTTTCTTGGATTAGACTTTAGAGACATATTCATTCATTTTTGTTTGCACGTTAAATTCTCATTTTTATTTTTTCCATGCACTGTTGAGGACCGAAAATTACCACTAGGTACGGGATGGAATCTTTACAAACTATCGGGCCTCTTAGCACCAAAAACCGACTTTAAAATCGACTCAAAATCCGGATGAAATTTTATTCTTTTTTCAGAGGTTTATAAGGATTTTTTAGGTTCTTCCCGTAAACAATGTACGTGATCTCCTCGGATAATCAAACATGTCAAGGCCCGTCTTCGAGAACAAGTCCCGGGACCGAGCATTTTTCAATCCTCCTCTAAGTAGGGGTGTCCAAACCCGGTTAACCGTAATTTCGGTTAACCGGAGTTCGGTTAACCATAATTTCGGTTAGCTAAAATCATAAACCTAAACCGAACCGTTAGTCTCGGTTAACCGGAGATCGGTTAACCAATTTTTCGGTTCGGTTTTATCGGTTAACCAATAACGACCATTTATGTGTTTTAGAATATCATAATATACATGAAAGATAAATAAAATTATCGAATATGATTAAAGAATATAATCTAATTAGATTAGATCTTCAAAATAAAACTAATTTTATATGTCTTGATGGTTATAATAACCAAATGATACTTTAAACTATTATTGTATGTATTTTATTCGAACATCATATTTAATAAATAATTTGAAGGGCTTATGTAGACACGCACAATGACATATTTGACAAGTAAATAATTGAAATTACAAGCCACAGTAAAACTAAGCAAAGAAGAGAACTCAAAATGGCTCAATGGAACAACAAAATCATTTGAAAAATGAATCATTTAAAGTAAATCGAACTTATATATTAATATAAAAATAAAAAAAATTATTTTTCGGTTTTTCGGTTAACCGGTATTACGAAATGCGTAAACCAAAACCGAACCGAGAAACCGTTAATATTCTCGGTTCGATTAACCAAACCAAAATTTTAAATAGTGTCGGTTCGGTTAACCAAAAAATGTGTCGGTTTTTCGATTTATTGGTTCGGTTTTTCGGTTTCGGTTTTTTATGGACACTCCTACCTCTAAGTGTGACATCCCTTCCCATATATAAGCATAGAACAATCATCTTAAAATAGAAAAAAAAAGTTACTTTTTTTATTTAAGGACTTAAATCTTTTTCATGACGGGTTTATACATTTTCTTTTTATGATTTTAGTTACTAAAAACAGGAAACTTATCATATGCCTTAAGGCAATAGGTGGGAAATACCATTTATAAAATGTAAATTTATTAAACGACATCTAACAAGATGCATTATAACAAATATATTATTTCGAGTCGAAACATGTACAAGAAGTTTGTGTGATTTGTATGTGGAAATCTAAGAAGAAAGATAATTCAAACATCCCATTTACAAATACAATATCTATTCCAATTTACCATCCAAGTCATTATTATACCCTACTTTCAAAGAAAAAATAAATTCGTAATGTATTATATAATGTTTGAAGAAAAATGATCCAAATAACCACGTTACCACGAAACTAATAGAAATAAAAAAAATAAAAAATTGAAAAATCCGCGCAGGGCGCGGGAAACTTCACTAGTGGGAAATAATGGTTGTAAAATCTGATGTTTGTGTTTTGGTAGGAAGGTCATTCGTACATAATTTATGTTTGTGTTTTGGTAGGAAGGTCATTGAATGGGAAATAATGGTTGTAAAATCTGATGTCCTATTCTATGAAGAGGTCGTATCTTTAGAACAATTTTATGTTATAAGACAAACTTTTCTAAGGGAATTTCGAGGCTTTCCATATAAAGGTTGGTGTTGGCTCATAGAGCATTAGGCTTGGCTTAAGGGTCCGTTCGGAGGCAGTTTCACGTAGCTGTCCGTGGCTTGGAATACTCCTCCAGCTTCAAAACTGGCGTTCGGCGGCTCAACTGGACAAGCGACTAGATGAGCTGGCCGTGGCTGGAGAATTGGCAAACAAGCCTCGAATTCACG
This sequence comes from Polygonum aviculare, assembly GCA_934048045.1. Taxonomy (NCBI): domain Eukaryota; kingdom Viridiplantae; phylum Streptophyta; class Magnoliopsida; order Caryophyllales; family Polygonaceae; genus Polygonum; species Polygonum aviculare. The sequence goes on along the minus strand of OW204028.1, from coordinate 30,043,772 downwards.
AGCTCCTCCCCCCAAGCTTTTCGTGAACAAGCCACACGGGTAAAAATAATTGCCTCCCGATACCCCTGTTGTTTCAATCTCTTCTCAAGGGTGAAATCGAAAGGCTCCGCCAGATCTGAAACTCCGTGGTGCCCCTTTCACTCTACCATCCCAATCGTCGTTCTTGTCAGTGTCCAGATCCAAGGGCTAGAACCACCGGGCTGTCATCCAAATCGTCGTTCCCGTCGGCGTCCAGATCTGGCGGCGGAAATGGTATCGGGGGAGGAGGGGTGGCTATGGGGGCTGAGACGAAAAGAAAGAAAAGGGCTGGCACCGGGAAGAAGATCGGGAAGAGAAGATGAGCGGAAGTGTCCAGTGGGACCAATCGGTGGTGGTCGACGGTTGACGGGAGCAAGTTCACTTTGGACGGATGAACCGAGGAAGAAGATGAGATGAATAAAATATATTAAAAGAAAAAAAAGAAATAGAAAATATTAATTTATAAATACTACCCTTTTGGTAATTTCACCTATTATTCAGCTCGTAATACCGAACACTCAATTGAGCTTTTTTTTTTCCTTAAAGTCAATTCCAGTTCCAGTTAGCTTTCCAGTTCCAATTAGCTTTCCAGTTCCAGTTCCAGTTCCAGTTCCAGTTAGTGCAACCGAACGGAGCCTAAGACTACTTCTACCTCAATCTTCATGCTCAATGTGAAGAAGCTAGCTTGATGTTCATTCACCAATGTTGGGTGTCTAAAGAGCCCATTACTTATTTAAGGAGTTCGATTAACAAGAAGCTCGACAAACAACTACATGACATGTTATTTCACAAGTGGTAGTAGCTTCACTATTAAATCGGCTTATTGCGTCGGAAATAAGGAGAAACTCTAAGACTCTTATGAGTAGGTTGACAACATAAAATGGATCGCAAATTTGGAGAAAGCTTTGGAAAACTCATATACCTCCAAGGGCGAAATTCTTTCTTTGGAGAGTGGGCTAAATGTTCGCCTTTGCAACACAAATCTCCTCTAGAAAAGAGTTTTATGTGGCCAGAAGGAATCTAGCATGTATGCCCTTTTTGGTTATTGTTTGCATACGGTGGTTTGGGAACACTTGACAATTTTCTTATAACTAGGTGATTCATTGCTTTCTTTTCTAGATTGGGCGGAGTAGGTCATGGAACATCCAACATTGAGCAAGGAGAATGAATGTTCCTTTATTGGGGATGAAGGAATTGTGTCCTTTAATAAAAGTTGCAATTACCGAACATGGAATAGGACAGTTGATAGAGAGATTCAATCCGGTTATTTTAGGAGTCGTAGTGTTTTGCTAGAAACCAACTACGATTAATGGATTAAATAGTTTAATCCATAGCTATTATAATTGGGTCCTATGAGGTCACAGACATTGAGATGACGGGCTGGATCAGCGGGCTGAAAGTCAGCCCAATAAGAAAAGGATATATTTATTTGGAGAAATAAATATATAAGGCCTTGACAGGAAAGAAAAGAGTCACGGTTTCATAACTTTTACGTAAAACAGAAAAAACTCTCTTCTACCTCTTTTCTTCTAGTCTTTGGCACTTCGATCTAGCAATCGAAAGCGAAGGAGATCCAAATTCCGTGCTCGTGTGGACTGATTAGAGAAGTCACAATTGAGGCTTTATCTCTCGAAGGAAGAACCCTAATCGCGCATCAAGAGGTATTCTACTAACCCTAATTTTGTCTCTGATCAAGAATGCTTTAGATCCATGTTTAGGTGCAAGAAATTGTTTCTGAAATTCCGCTTATACGCATCTAAAACCCTTCAGGGGATTATGACATGCCAAGAATAAGATGATGTTTGCAAATGTGTTATTTGATGTAGAAGAGGTAATCGACAAGGTCATGACCATGGATGTGGAGTTTCGAGGTGCACTGACAGGATTAGAGGGCCTCCTACAAAGTGCCTTATTGAGCAACAAAAATGTAAAAAATCCTCGTAGGGTTGGATAAACATTATCATGGACGTTGTTGCCAAAGGAAAGGAAGGATGGTGTTTCCACGAACTTGAAGAATTCAAGTTACATTTATATGGAATGTGATAAGAACCACTCTAGCCAGAATCTAGCAGGAGGAATATGCAGGAAACTGTCCTACGACTCTTTTCTATTGTTTCATAAAAAATAAGTTGCTTACAGCTAATCTTCGAACAAACTTAAATAGACAGAAAGAGTCGAGTTCAGGTAGGGACTACCTTATAGTAAGGAGAAAGCTTATAGTAGGGACTAATAATCACCGTTGATACAATGAAATGGACAGACGACATTAAACGAGACCATGCGCGCTGGTAATCAAATAAAAAAATTTTTAGTAGCAAAATTGTAAATATGGGCATCATCTTCTATCCCGTGCCTCAAGCCCTTCTAGACTCTCTTAGAAGTTCTCAACTCTCTCAGACTTCTTCCTCCATTCTTCCATTCGATCTCGACCACACTCCACAACAACCGGCTTCGATTCGCTCTCTACTATCAATTTCTTTGCTGATTCGAACAAGTAAGTAGATGCTTATGCTGATTTCATATTTTGATCCGGCATTCTGCTCGTTTTTGGCTTCGATTTCTTTGATTTTTTAGGTCTTCGATTTGTTCTTCGATTTCTTCGTTTGTTGTTGCGATTTCTCCCCTTTGTTGAATTCGGTTGTTGATTTTGCGTTTAAAGAACTCGAGTTCGCTTCTATTTGATGTTATACTATTGATTTGTGCAAAATTGTGAAGTTCTAGGGTTTGTACGAAAACTTTGAGTAGTGAAGACCATAAAAATCGAATTCTTGTATTGCTCTGTTTGATGGAGTCTGGTGGAGAAGTAAGGATGGATTAGGGCATGTTTGATTCGTGTAGTTTCTATTGTTTCCCTTTATATGACTAGTTCAAATTTTTTATGTAAGTAGTTCAAATTTTTATGGATTGAAGTTCAAAATTTGTTATTGATTCCTACGTGGGATGTTGAAGCCAGTTAGTTTTTGGCTGTTTAGGTTCTGTCAAACTAGACTACATTGTGGATTCTTCTGTGCTGAGACAATAGAAAATTTTGTCTTAGAGATTCAATTTCAGAATTTTATGACTACATAGGAATATATGTTGTCATGTCTTTGCTTCAGCTGTAGAATTTTGGAAGAGGCCAGGAACTAGGAGAAAGAGTTGGAGAAGTCAGTGGTTCTCTTCTCTGTGCGAGCACAAACTGTAATTAAAATCATTTTAGTTAGTTGTTAGGTTGAGTAAGAAAGCTATTTATACAATTGTTTAGTGATTATACTAGAGGAACAAGCCTAAGACCAATACACACTACTTAATTGACTACTAATGCCACATCAGTGAGATTAATTAACTTGTTGCATGAACTAACAATCTGCTACACTATGCACATCGTAATAACATATGCATATGCCACATTAGTAATCAAATAAAATTATTTCATGAGGCTGAGCGTCTAATCTAATCTCCAGTTGTGCACTTAAAAACTATGATGTGGTGTTTTTAAATATGTTGAATGTCTGTTGTGTCCCAGCGATTTAAAATGTGATGCGTTCTAGTCTCCAATTCAAATTTTTGTACAAGTAGTTCAAATTTTTGCATTATGCTGTAGTGTTGTAAATTTGTCTGCCTAATCAATATTCTATGAGTAGCAAGCTTTATATTTATCTCATGAAATAAGCTTAAAGAAAAGACGATCTGTTGATGAAGGTGAGTATGTAAAAATGTAGTTAAAGCTTGATTAGTTTAGAATATGTCTAAAACGTTCAATTTTTTGTCTGATTGTTAAATTTTTAACTAATGTAGATGACACACCGTTGGCGGATCTTGTTCCCAAAAAGAGAAACAAAAAGCAAGTTACTGAACCCAAAAAGTTTGCAGATCCTAGTTCATAAGGGGATGAAGCTGAGGAGCCTGAAGATAATGATGCTGAAGATGCTAATGATGAAACTGAATCTAATGATGTTGATGATGAACCTGAAGAAAAAGATGATGATGATGAACCTGAAGAAAAGGATGTTGAAAGCACCCCAGATGATGAAGAAAGTTCCAACTTTCATGGGGGCGATAAAAGTAGCTTAGATGATGATGAACCCGAAAATTGTTTTATCGACTAGTTCAAATTTTTATGTTATGAGTTCAAAAACATAAGATTAGTAGTTCAAAATTTTCTATTCGCTTTATACATAAATAATTTATTTGGAAATACTTTGTGTAACTTGTATATCTAAAAAATATAATTAAAGCTCAAGTAGTTGAGAACAACTAAAAAAGAAATTACTAAAGGATGTCAATGGAAGAATTATTGAAAGAAGAGAATTGATTAAATTGTGTATCACCATATAAACTAAAAAAGGGAAAACAATGATAAAAATTCAATACTTCTCGAATATGTGGTGAGTTGTTCATATAAAACATCACAGAATACGACCTAAACATTAGGACAAAAATTTCTGAATGGAAGGTCAATATTCTACTGAAAACAGTTCAATTATTTATAAAGATGAGTTCTGATTTTAAGAGAATCACTTTCATTCAGAATTCTTCTTCTTTTTTTTCCTCTACATTTTTTCACAATTCCTGTTGTCATGATCAAAATACTGATTACACCTGTTGCACTTCCTTTTGGGACGATCCCTTTTTTCAACCGGTTTCTCTTTACCACCTTTGATGCGCTTTCCACTACCCTTGTTTTTGGCCTGTTTTGGTGGCAGCACAATAACTTGACTTGGAGCCCTTATCCCAACAAAGCTCTTAACTAAATCCTCCTTGCTTGGTGCACTCTCAATTGATTTATTTCTGAATCATCGCCATTGACCTTGATGGACCAAATTAATATCTATAAAAGTGGTTTATAAAAGACAAACACATAGTTCAGAACATAGTGATATAAGTTCAAAAACTAGTGAAAATGAGTTCAAAAAAACTACATAAAAGTAGAGCATGTCATACGAACCTAAATAAAATCACACTTGACAACATACAGAAAACTACCATAGCAAACATGTATAAGTTGAAATTTTGTCTAAATCATAGCAATTACAAATTATTATTGAAATGGCACAAAACATGTATGTTCATGACTTAGATCAAGCAAAAAATCATCTCACCAAATCTAAATCTAACATGTCCAATTTGAAACAGTTGGTAGGTTACATGGAAACATGAAAGAAGAAGATCAAAATTCAGCAAATCTAAATCTAACAAGCCAATTTGATCACACAATTAGATCATACAAAGAAAAATTGAGCACAAAATCGGTTCAGCAAAAAAAGCACTATTGAACATCAACAATTCAACACTTAATTTGTTGTCAAGTGAAATTGAACATACAAAATAAGAATCAAGTTCAGCACAATCACTTAACATTCAGCACAAAATTCATACCATCACTGGGGTGCGCTACCGTGTCATCGCCATTGACCCTTGATGGACCTTGATTAATATCTATAAATGACAAACACATAGTTCAGAAAATAGTGATATAAGTTCAAAAACTAGTGAAAGTGAGTTCAAAAAAATTTGCATAAAAGCAAAGCATGTCATACAAACCTAAATAAAATCACACTTGACAACATACAGAAAACTGCCATAGCAAACATGTATAAGATGATTTTTTGCTCGAATCATAGCAATTACTAATTGGCATTGAAATGCAACACAACATGTATTGTTCATGACTTTGATCAAGCATTTCATCAAACAGCTAGTAGGTTACATGAAAAAAGAAGGTCAACAAAAGAAGTAAAGCAAAAAAATCACACTTGAACATCAACAATGCACACACTTAATCTACTTTCAAGAGAAATTCAACAAGCAATGTGTTGTCAAGTGAAATTTAGCACACAAAAATCACAAATCAAGTGAAAATCAGCAAACACATCAACAACAATTCAACAAGACACTTAATCTACTATCAAGAGAGAAGTTCAACAAGCAATTTGCTGTCAAAGTGAAATTTAGCACACAAAATCAAGTGAAAAATCAGCAAACACAACAATAACACATCAACAACACAATCTAGTGTCAAGAGAAATTCAACACACAATTTGCTGTCAAATTCGAAATCTGCAAGATCAAGTTCGAAATTCAACACACTTAATCAAGTTTAGCGCAAATCACTTGAAAAATCAGCACAATTGAAGGAATTTCGTGGAATTCACTAACCTTCAACCATCCCTCTGAATTGAATTTGAAGGAGCACAAGAGTTTCTTTGATTTTGTGGACTGAAATGGGGCAGAAAAAAATCGATCGATCAAGATTGTAGGCGCCTGAATGGGGCAAAAAAAAATCGATCAAGAGGATTGTGATAAAAAAAATCGATCAAGAGAATCGATCAAAAAAATCGATCAAGAGGATCGATCAGGAAAAAATCAAGATGGGAGGGGATTGTGATTGATCAAAAGGGGAGTGGGGCAGAAAAAATCGATCGGAAATGGAGGAGAAGCATATCGTGCGGCACAAGAAACACACAGGGGAGAGACACGCATTTTTTTTGGTGAGTTGTCACAGATATTTTTGATCGTTGATTTCCTAAGATTATGGACTGAGATTAGTCCCTACTATAAGTATCTCTCCTTACCATAAGGTTGGTCCCTACCGGAACCAAAACCTATATATATATATATATATATATAGGTTTTGGTTCAAGTGAAGACTACTCTTATGGTAAGGACTACTCCTTATGGTAAGGAGTGATACTTATAGATTAGATTTACCTCCTTATTAAATAATGAATGGTCCAGATTTTTTTTTAAAAAAAATATTTTCAGGATAGAGTTTTTTTTTTTAAGAAAACGATATTTTTTTTAACTATTAGTTCAATTTTTTGTTCTATGAGTTCAACTTTTATATCTTTTGAGTTCATTTTTTGTATAATTCGATTTTCACAAAAATAAATTTGTTTTAGTTTAATAATTTATTATTTCAAAAATATTTTTTCCGTAATACATAAATAAAAACTAAAAAAATAAAAAAATAAAAAAAAATAAAAAAAAATACCTTTCTTCACAAATACAATGATTATAACCCTGAAATGTGGTAGTTCAATTTTTACAACAAAAGTGTTCAATTTATTATGTTAAAAGTTCAATTACGTGTACTAGAAGTTCAATTTTGTAATTTGTAGTTTTGTACGGGTTCAATTTTTTGCACAATAAGTTCAATTTTTTCTTAGTGTTAGTTCAATTTTTATTAAAGTAAGTTCACTTTTTATATTATTCGATTTTTTTGAAAATAAAATTGATCAAAATTAATTAAAAAGTTAATTTTTTTTTTGATTTTTTGAAAAATACAAAATTTAAAATAATATGGACCATCTATTATAAGGTAAGGAGGTAAATCCAATGGATGAAGTTACTCCTTACCGTAAAGGGTTGTCCTTACCATAAGAATAGTCCTCACCGGAACCTAACATGATCAATTTTTGTACCCCATAACATGATCAATTTCATATTTAAGGATTATATCAAAATTTGAGGCAAACACACCACATTAATCCTTCCCTTATAACAAAAGTGATTGTAACGATATTGATAGTTTGTAAATTGACAAGTATCTACAACACCACCGAAAATCAAACATCCATATGATTATGGAGCCATGAATGACACCTTTTGTCACAAAGTGTCCTAGCTCACTGCATTAGCTTAAAGCTGGGTCCGGGTCGGTTTGAACCGGCGAACCGGACCAGAATTGGTCCGGTCAAAACCAGGATCGAACTGGAACCTAAACCGCCAAACCGGCTCGGCTTGGTTTAGGTTAAGCTTCAGTGCTAACCCATACCGGTGAACCGGCGGTTCAAACCGGAACCGTAATCGGATAAAAATCAGTGGTTTACGATTTTTTTAAAAAATAAATTACATTTTTAATGACCGTTGGGCCGGTTGAACTGGCCAAACCGCCGGTTCAACGGCTAGTAAACTGGCGGTTTACTAGCACGTTGGGGATCATGCGAGCGCGGCACCGAAACCGCGTTCACGAGCTCTCAAGAAAACAAAAAAAAATAAAAAAACTGGAACCTGCACCAAAACCGATCAAAACCGGAACCAGACCGGAACCGGCTAACCGGATCCTCCAAGGTAACCGCCGGACGGTTCGGTTAACCCGACCCAAGTCTACATTAGCTCGCTCTTTCTCTCTCTCTCTCCTACTAATTGACAACTAACACAATAATGTGGATCAATCATTGCAAATACTATTCTATCCTTCCTTTATATAAGCACACATTTTATAAGACCCAGAAAGCTATGGAAATTTCAGTAAGAAAAGGAAATGCAAAACCGTTCATGCCTCTTAACTTGTACAGAAGTTTATAGTTTATAAACGCCATTATTCAGATACGCATACAAAAAAGGTGCACTGGACATTGTTAAACTGCACGGATATTCAGACAGCACAGCAGATCTTACCATTGTTTGACCAAAAAGTGAAGAAGAGCTTGAGAATAAATTCCCTCCTCCAAACGATGAAGGTGTGCTAAATAAGCTTGACTGCCCAAAAGAAGCTGTGGAAGTTTGGCCAAAGGGCATACCAGTTTGCCCAAATGCACCAGTTGTCTGTCCAATTGATGGCGTATTTAACTGAAATGGCTGAAATGATGATGAATTAAGAAAATTCAAACCAGAAGCAAACGATTGAGTTGATCCTTGAACTGGAGCAGAACCAAACAGAGGCGGTGAAGATCCAAACGCTGAAGAACCTGTTGTTCCAAAAATAGGCGTGTTGGAACCAAATGATGCACCAGATGATGCTGAAAAAGGAGATGATGTTGCTGCTGCTGATGCCCCAAAAGGGTTTGATGTATTTGTGGACGCAAATGCTGATGAATTAAATCCAGAAGTTGTTGTCCCAAAGCCAGTGGTTCCAAAGGGTGAAGCGGGTTTTGCCCCAAATGGATTGGAAGAGGACGAAGTGGAAAACAGATTTGAAGATGATTGGCCAAATGTTGATGAGGATGCAAACGGATTTGATGGGTTAGGACTTGCACCAAAGCCAATTGTAGAAGTGGACTGACCTGCAGGATTAGGTCCACCTGAAGCAGAAAAGATCAAAGAGAAGGACATGTCAGGTCTGTTCACAGCTCTTCCTGCAGCTCTTCCTGCACTGAGCCAACTCCACTGAAACCCCTAGCAAGCTGGAGGGAGAGGATTAAAGTGGTGGATAGCTAGCAGCGGAGTTGACAGAGCAGACTTTCCTACCCGAAAGATCAAGCCTTGGTGTTAGATAGCTAGTTTATTTTTTCCCTTAAGCTTTCCTTTACTTTGAGTTCTTTTGCAGTTTTAGTTTGGAGTCTTGTAGCTCGTTGTTTGTGGTTGTTAGGTGGTTTGCGCGTTTGTCTTGGGTTTTTTTCGGGCGTATTCCATCCAGGTTTGGAATACCCCCATCTTGATCCCCCCAGATCCTGCATCTGCGGGACTACCTGGGTAAATGTTGTTGTACTAAAGAATTAAATCCAATCGTGGGTGGGTCAGCATGTAGTTGACGATAATATTGTTGAAGAAGACGATAAACTTTACTACAAAAATTTCCTTGATAGACAAGGCATATGTCAAGTTGTCAACTCATTTAGACTCCAAACAGACAGCTTGCCTGCCACTCTAAAGTCACTAGAGGACCACTGTTCTAAGAGATATACAATCAACAACAAAAAATATAACAAAATCAATATCAGCACACACGTCCAGAAAGGAAGAAATAATCAATCATTCCCATACTCGAGGCACAAATTTTTTGGTTGATGCCAAATTTATATTTAACATCATATAACATGAGGGATCAAAAGAAGATGTTCATAAAAAACAAACCTTTGTCACCCTGCTGATAGTCCTCCCATCTAAGTTCTTCATGGCTCTTGTCTTTGTAGGCAGTCATGGCAGATATTGACTCCAGCTTTCCAGGAGTTTGACCAGCAGCAACATCTGCCTCTGGTGTGGGTGTGTAAGAAGCAGCTCTACTTCCTCCACGCTAAGCCGAAAAAGATGACTGTCCAAAACTGCTACCAAAAGATGGTGTAGTAGTCTGAGAACCTGCACCAGACAAATATGCAGCAATCATGAAGAATCAAGCATAACGTATAATGTATGCATGATAAGTACAAAAAATCCAGTGAATTTCTGTTAAAAGACTCCTTACCAAATGCAGAGCTTTGTGCGCCAAAAGGAGATGCAGTGGACGCAAATGGGCTATTCCCAAACTGAGAGGTTGGCTGTGGCTGGCCAAGAGTTGGAGAAGATCCAAAGCTGAAGGATGGTGTGCTAGAAGCACCAAAAGCAGGAGTACTTGCTGCACCAAATGCTGGTGTGGTAGAGGCACCAAATGATGGAGTGCTTGTTGCACCAAAGGATGGAGTGGTGGAAGCATCAAATGCAGGTGTGCTCGATGAGCCAAACAAAGGGGTGCTTGACGCACCGAATCCTCACCCAGATCCGAAAGGGGTAGCTGATGTACCAAAACCAGTTGTTGTATTTCCAAAAGTATTTGTGCTTGTTGAACCGAAAGCTGGAGTGCTGCTGGTCCCAAAAGCTGGGGTACTGCTGGCCCCAAAAGCAGGAGTGCTAGTAGCACCAAAAGCAGGGGTAGAGGCTCCAAATGCAGGTGTACTTGTAGAACCAAAAGTTGGAGTATCGGAGGCCCCAAAAGCTGGACTGTGGGAAGATCCAAAAGCAGAAGTGCTGGAGGAACCAAATAAATTGCTTCCAAACGATGGCTGAGACTGTTGGAAACTGCTTCCAAAAGGACTTGATGGGGTTGGAGTAGAGCCAAAACCATCAAAGGCAGGCTTTTGGCCAAATACTGAAGATCCTATATGTTTCATATACTAGGTAAGAGCCCCGTGCTTTGCACGGGGAGCATATTTAAAGAATTTAATTAGTGTGATCCTTCAATTTTCAACAAGACTTTGTGCCAGGGAATTTGCACTTCCACAAACACCCAGCAACAGGGTAGTTGATTCCTCCAAAATGTCTATTACATATAACCTAGTGCTTCCAAAAAATGAAAGAGCGAACTTAAAAAGAACAGAAAGTAGTCCAATGTATGAAGAATGAAAAACATAAAAAATAAAGTGGCTTACCATGGTTGCATTTATCATGGGAGTTTCTATACAAATAACAGAGTAGCACAAGTATAAAGGTAACAACAGTGCAAGCAAGACGAGTTAAGCACTGCTTTGATTCAACTCATTAGTTTTGTAAACCAAAATTTATCATCAATCTACAAGCTTTGCCAACATCTGCAGATTGTGTAATCTAACTTAATGAGCTAAACAAGAATTTGAACCCTAAGACAACGAACCGCTAAAGAGTAAGACAAGAAACTCACTTTTTCAAAATCTAGATACATCAGAAATATGACAAGAAAAATCAGTAATGCATGCCAAATGTTGGAATAAAAACATGTAGCCTATAAAGCATGCACTTTTGGTATTGAAGTTTGCTCTTGTGACAGAATGTTCCAAGTCCTGACCAGATGGCCAGCTTCTTGACGAAAACCAGGCAATCAGCAAACAACTTGCACAATTCTCAGAAGCCAAAGAACAAGCATAAGCAAGGAAACCTGGAAATTCGAGGGGAGATCCTGCAATATCAACCCTAACATGAACAATCTCCTTAACTCCAGAACTCAATCCGCCAGTCAGATCCTCAATCAAGAAACCCTAGATTTCTCACCAGAATCACAAACAAAATTTCCATTTCACATCTCAGCAATTCATGAACTCCTAAATCGGATAAATGAGGGACTAAAGCCAAAAGCGACATCGCTCGCTCACCTGAGCTGATTGGGCGGTGAAATCGAATTGAAGGAGGTAGGAAGCAGGCCCAGAGAAGACGAGCATCCTCAATCATGAAACCCTAGATTTCTCACCAGAATCACAAAAAAAATTTCCATTTCACATCTCAGCAATTCATGAACTCCTAAATCTTGGTCGCCAATGGTGATCCCCTGGTCATCCAATCACCCCCTAAAAAAATAAACCCAGATTACAAATTAGGGCCAAAAATTTGAAGACTAATAAGAGGAACGAAAATCAGGAGCGGGGGATTCACTCTAACATGATCATGCATAGGTGAACCGCCTTAAATTGCTAAAACTCGAAAATAAGCTTCCAATAGAAACTCATGCTTTGTTTGGCAGTAGCCTGCAAGTGAAATCTTGTCCTTCAAGATGAATTCCCCTTGAAATATATCAACAGCTACCAAAAGCTCTACAAGGTACTGTTGTCAGGCCCCCAGTTTCGACAAAGAAGATGAACCTTTGCAAGAGAAGCCATATAATCATCGGATCTGAAAAATGCACTATTCGTTAATACCAAGTTATAGCTCATTCAAACATGTCTGATAATGGGAACTAGATATCACAGTTTTAAACAAACCTCTGGCCATAACGGCATGAAACAGCAGCCTCTATGTGCTTTCTAACTGAATCTGTTTCACCCTGCACCATATGTTAACTATAGGCTGAAGAAGATTTTGGTAAAGCTATAACTATCATATGCATATAAGGATATTTGTATTCGAATGAACAAGTTAAAGAGGGGTGAATAGTAAGGAGGACGAACCAGTGATTCATAATACAAGCCAGCATAAAGAGAAGCATAGAAACGCTCGCCTTCTTGTCCACTTGAGAACGTCTCAACAAGCTATCAACATTAAAAAGGGAAACCAAAATACATCACTTATCAGAAAAGAGACAAGTAGCTTGAAAATTAAAGGTCATGTAGCAGTTATAGCAAAAAACAGTGTTGTAAATGTAAATCTAGCAAAGTTTGTGAAGCAAATTGATAGCAAGAAAATCAACAACATCTAAAAAGATAGATTCCATTCAATTTTCGATTGAATGCAGACTATACATTGATTACATTCTATTTACCTAGAAAGAAAACTGAAGCAACTGTATCTTCAAGAGTGATAATTGTACTGCCTTTACAGAATCTGAAAATCTGTAGATAGATAGTAAAAATGCAGGAAAGAAAAGGTGCCACCTTTTCAGAATCACCACCATCTTTAAACATGTTATCGACTTCTCTCATTACTGGCCTTGGATCTCTACCAACCTGCAACAAATAACAAGGAAACAATGATACTCTAATTTTGCAATTATTCGCAAAAGGCTTTTTAGAAAATCTGCCTTCAATTCCAAGTCGAAATTCGGTGTTTCTACAACGGATAAGTTGACATTAGAGGAACTTTACCTAGAGAAATCGCGTCCTTGCTACATCCACTCCATAGAGACGAGCTTCACACAAGAAACACCAGATGGACTCTTCGGTGTCGTTCGGATTGTTGGCAACATCTAATCTAAACTGCTCTGCCCCCTCCTGAAGCCTAGAATGTATGATCAGCTCCAAGTTTCAGCACAAAGAATATGAAGAACCAATTGAGAGAAATTGATACACAGCTCAACTTTACATGTCGGCATAGTAGAGCGAGAGGCCTCTCTGCCAAAGATCTGAACAAGGGAGACACAAAACCCTAAACAAATTACATCTTAATTGAACCACCGTTCCCCCCCCCCCCCCCAAAAGAACAATAGAAAACCTAGTTCCGAAAGGTGTAGAAGAATACGCACATGCGTTTTGCCGAAGATCGAGCTGAATTGCTCGATCAAACTCCGCAATTGAGCCGGCAACATCTCCCTATTCAACATTACGCACAATCGGATCATGCAGCGCAGAAGATCACGGAGCTACACAGAACAAACCCTAACGATCTTGTAATTGGCCACTAACGGATCAAATCCAAAGCCGAATCCGGAATGTAAGCCCAACAAAAAGCAAACAATCAATTTATAGAAGGGAAAAAAACTAATACAACCTCTGTAATCCAATCTCTGTTAAACCCTGAAATCTCAATTCCTCTCAAACCCTAACCTCTGTTAAACCGTAAATCAAAATTGCATTCCCAAGTGTATAGGACATGAAAACGAGAAAAGAAATCTAACCTTCCTTCTGTGGGAGGAGGAATAAAACGGGAAAATCAAAGGGGCAAAACAGAGAGCCGAGAATCGAGCCGTAAAACAAATAGGGAGAGGAAGGATGCAAGATAAAGATAGAGTAAAGGAAGAAGGAGGTGGAGGAGGAGGAGGAGGAAGGACAGACGGCTACCACGTGGAACGGAAGAAAGAAGGAGGTGGAGGGCGTGGAGCACCAGAAGCATGAGGTGGTGGATCGATTTGCAGCAGGAGGTGGAGGTAAAAGAAGAAGCAAAGTGAAATGAACGGCTACAATTAAAAGAATCACTATTCTTTAACTAAATATAAGCAATGAGGGGCCAGGATGTAATAAGTCTGGTACTTTTATATGATGGTAGAAGCAATGAGAGGCTAGGATGTAATAAGTCTGGTACTTTTATATAATGGTATGGTAGATATATTGCATGAATCAGAGAGAGAAAATATATCATACATAGAAATTAATTCATATGTTTTAAAAAGGATTACCATGAAAATTACATTTCAAAACCAGGCAGAAATAGTCTTGTCAATTTCCATTCCTAAGCATAAACGGTTAGGTCTTGGTAGAATATCAACTTAGGAATAGCTAAACGAAACGTAGGAGTCGTAGAAGCTCCAAAAGCAGGTGTTGATGATGCACCAAACGCTGGGGTTGAGGATAACGGCGATGAGGATTGAGTTGCACCAAATACACCAGTTGAAGTGCTACCAAATAAGGGACTTCCTGTCTGTGAACCAAACGGATTTGGAGTGAAAGGATTACTACTTGGGTTGTTCATTTGCCCAAAAAACTGATTGGGATCCAAAAGGACTTCCAGAAGATTGCCCAAATGCTGAAACAGATCAAAGATTAATTACAAATAGAGGTTGGCACAAAGAGAAAATGAAAGAGAGACAAAGCAAAAAAACAGGAGTCCAGCTAACTGACGAAGGACTGACTGAATCATAAAATGGAGGTAGCAAATGCACCAACTCTCAAAAAGGGTGTGATGTGTTAAACAGGGGGGGCTTTTCTTTTTGCAATAATGAGCTCCCAATAATTATTTGGCAAAGACTCTCATAGCTTCGGGTAGTCAAGGTAACATTACAAGTAGAATTTACTTCAACCTGTTAAACGTGCTTACCACTGCTTGAGCCAAACATTTTCTCTAATGGGAATCCAAACCAGCTCCAGTCACAATACTAGTGACAATCTGGGCAAACAAAGCAGAAATATTAGCAGATTTTGTAGTGTATGTACAAAGGCTCACAGATCCTACACTAGCATAACTATGCAGTTGGTAGAATTTGGGATTTATTGTAGCTGTTGGCACAAGACTGGGTGAAATTTTGAAGTAATTCCTACTTTAATATGAAAGCATTTTATATCTTCGTTCTTGATGATGCTTTAGAGCCTCTTCAGTACTTTTTTTACATCAAAGACAATGAAGTGCTTCATAACATTCCTGTGTTGCATTGAAACGGAAATCAATGCAAAAGGATCAAGCAGGAAAGCCTCATTTAGGCACAAAGCAAATAAATAGACATGATAGAGATGTGTCGGTTGCTTAATAACATGTCAAACAAATCATCCAAAGAACAACAAGTACCGAGATTAAGAGACTACGCCAATATTTAAGCATGTGAAAAGGATCACAGAATTTGTATTTCAATGCAATTTCAGTTTAGGCCCTAATCTAGATTACACTTGAATCCTAATAACAACATTACGATACAAAGAAGATAAACTACAACCGGAAATAACAAGTCGTGTCATCTGAAGCCAAAGGATGGAAAACCGTAGGATTCCGATCACGCAACTTCAACAAACCACAAATCAAACCTAAAATCAAGCTTGTTAACGGATCTTAGAGTCTCGAACCAGAGAGATAGTCCCTAATTCCGATGAACACGACGATACGCGAGCGAGTCTTAATTTCGCAACGGAGTCTTACCTTAGAAGAAGGCTGAGTTTCTCGGAATCGATTTCTCGCTGGCGAGAGGGCGCCGGAGAAAGGGGGGACGGCGTGGGGAAGGGGGAAGATGAGGGGTGAGGAGAGGAAAGAGAAAAAAGACGAAGGCTAGAAGAAGGGAAAGACGATCGCAGTGGGATTTGAACCCACGACCTTTAGATTCGGAGTCTAACGCGATATCCACTTCGCTATGCGACCTCTCCATAAACGTTTTGCTAGCTGTGCTCATACACCCCCAATTCTAGAGACGACAAAGTTGAGCCCTGAAAGCGACTTCTACACTTGGAATTTTTTCTCACACCCCTACCGATCTAGCAATTCCACTGAGTCTGATCTCATCCCCTTTGTTAGGTAACAACAACCTAGATTCATATAAAATAAAAAAGACAATTGAAATCACAAATCGAAATAAAGGAAAATTGAATGGATCTGGTGAAATGGACTCACCGCTTAAGCCGTGAGATCTTCTATATTATAGAGCGTCGTCGATCAGATCTCAAAGGGGCGACGGTGAGTCGGCAACAGTCATGTTAGAGAAAAAGAGAAACTGGGAAGGCGTCGGAGGAGTGGAAAGAGGGAGGAGACGGTAAAATTATAGACGGCTTCCATTTGGACCGTAAAGAATAGTATGGGCTTAATCTGGGCCGAAAAGGGTATTAATCCAAAACATATATCACTATGTTGTATAAAATAGAGAGGCGCTCAGGAGAACTACGTTTTAGGGGGACTAAAGAGCCTTAATCATGATCGTTAGATTAACTTAAATCATGGGATGATAAGGGAGGTTTACAATAAGAAAATATGGGGGGAGCAGTAATCTATGATTTGAATTCAATTTAGAAGTTCTGAATTTTAAGGCGGAAGTTAAATATTAATAATTAAAATTTGAATTCAATTTGGAGGTTTCGAATTTTAAGGGGGAAGTTAAAAATTAACACTTAGGATAAAAATGAGATAGAAATGTGCAGATTTTGATTGTAATTTCCATAATAATCAAATCCAAAACCGTCATCCACGATTGTTTTTTTATACATGTGTTTCTGAATTCAATTAGAACGTATGATGTTTTGCATAAGTGTGCAGTGATTTAAAAACATTCATACAAAGATTGCATAACAAAAATGACGATGCAAGTGACAAATTAATATACAAAATGCAACAACTCGTTGAATATTTTGCATTTGTTATGTTGAACAACTTTCAAACGAATAGTTAATAACAAAACAAGTCATGACATTGTGAAAACAAGAATACAATACGTAAAATGAAACAAAATTAGACATAATTTGCATTCAGAAAGTGATAATAAGTATGGGTACAGAATTGAAAAACTTCGAAATACATAGTGAATAACACAACAATTCAGGACTTTGCGAATAACAACAAATCAACCTACAAAATGTAACCAATTTAACACGATTTTGCATAAAGGGCGAAAGTCACCAATCAACAACATGAACACTTCTATATACAAAATGCAATAACTTATTGACAGTTTTGCATTCAGAAAGTCATAATAAGTTTGTATAGAGATTTGAAAGACTTTCATACAAAGACATAATAATAAAAATGATGATTCAAATGACAAATCACTATACAAAATGCAACAACTTGTTGAATATTTTGCATTCATTAGGTAATAATAATTGTTTGTAATGATTTCAAAAACTTTCAAATGAATAGTTAATAACAAAACAAGTCATGACATTGCGAAAACAACAATACAATATGTAAAATGCCACAAAATTAGACATAATTTGCCTTTAGAAAGTGATAATAAGTATGGGTAACGATTTATAAAACTTTGAAATGCATAGTGAATAACACAACAATTCATGACTTTACGAATAACAGCAAAACAATCTACAAAATGCAACATATTTAACACGAATTTGCATAAAGGACGAAAGTCATCTATAAACAACAACTTACTTTGTTCTGAATGTAATCCTTTTCTTCCTCAAAAAAAAATGTATTCATTTTCAATAATTATCCCCAAAATAGATTTCTAGAACCGAAAATAAACAAATTTATAGCTAGTAACTTTAAATCACACTCGCATTTGAACATTGATGATTAGATTTTTACAAAAAAATCATTCTTTACTCAATTGAAACAAAACCCTAGAATTTGGGAATGAATTTCGTACAACTAACATCGTGGTCATAAATCTACTGAAAATTACGTTTGCATACTATAGTTTTCACAATAACTTAGGAATATCTACAAACCTTATGAACTTCAATCGGGCAAAACGCTAGAATTAAGATTGCAATCTCATCTTCGTTGAACCATATGCGATCGTTCCTCAAGTCGTCACAGTATAGAATGAAGAAGGGAACTGAAATTGCTTGAAAAGAGCATAAAATTATGTCGAAAATAGGTGTTGGATTGTGAATAATGGAGGAAGAAGGATGCAATTGATTATGGAGAGTTCATTACCGAGATTTGGGCATTTGATTAATATTAAAAAGAAAAGAATAGTTTGGAGGGCAATTTATGTTACATAAATTAATGTAACAATGTACTAAAGAGATTAATACTTTTGCCTTTCAAGGTGGGTCAATTTTTGGACCAAGCAGTAAGCATTGAGCAACAAGTGACTATGGAGTATGGAGTATCTTAATTGACAGTTTCTCAAAACCTAATTGTACTTCTAGTTTTGGTAATACCGAACGGAGCCTTAAGCGTTTTTGAGTTAGAGTAGAACATTAATTTTGTATGCCATTTTTAGCATCAAGCCATTGCCGTTTTGTTCCTTTTTTTTTTCTAGCATTGAGCCATTGGCGGAGCTTCTTAAGACAATTACGTTATGCATTAGGATTTTGACCAAAAACACGTTATGCATTTGGATTACATATGATTATGCATTACTAATTTATAAAGCATATGCATTATATCATATGATTATTGCATTACAAATTTTACAAATTTATGCATCATTATATATACATTTACGATTATGATCACAAAAGTATTCTTGGGCGGCTTTTAGATTTGGTGGGTGTACATTGGCAAAAAAAATTTTTTAGACAGTACATTAGCCAACTTGTGTACTTGACATAAGAAATTACAGGGATGACTAGCCCAAAAAAAACATTCTGAAGTGGCATTTTAAACTTGGTTATGGAATCCACATGGACTAACCAAATTTTAGAAACTCTATCCCCGGTGATAATAAATCTGTTGTTGCCACAGTTATATGATCTCTAGTTAGATTGAACAAAGACGAAGGCTAGAAGAAGGGAAAGAGAACAACAACAGCAACAAGCAAAAACAAGGACGACGATCGTAGTGGGATTTGAACCCACAACCTTTAGATTCGGAGTCTAACGCGATATCCGCTTCGCTCTGCGACCTCTCCATACACTTTTCGCTTGTTGTGCTCATACACCCCCAATACAGACATCTCATAGAGACGACAAAGTTGAGCCTTGAAAGCGACTTCTACACTTGGACTTTTCTCGCACACACATACCGATCTAGCAATTCCACTGAATCTGATCACAACCCCTTTGTTAGGTAACAACAATCTAGATTCATATAAAATAAAAAATTCAATAGAAATCACAAATCGAAATAAAGGAAAATTGAATGGATCAGGTCAAATGGACTCACCTCTTAAGCCGTGAGATCTTCTATAATATAGAGCGCCGGTGATCGGATCTCAAAGGGGCGACAACGAGGCGGCGACAGTCACGTTGGAGAAAAGAGAAGCTGGGAAGGCGTCGGAGGAGTGGAAAGAGGGAGGAGACGGTAAAATTATAGACGGCTTCCATTTGGGCCGTAAAGAATGTTATGGGCCTAATCTGGGCCGAAAAGGGTATTAATCCAAAACATATAACACTATGTTGTATAAAAAAGAGAGACGCCTAGGATAACTACATTTTAGGGGGGACTAAAGAGCCTTAATCATGATCGTTAGATTAACTTAAATCAAGGGATGATAAGAGAGGTCTACGATAAGAAAATATGGGGGGAGTATGCAGCAATCTATGATTTGAATTCAATTTGGAAGTTTCGAATTTTAAGGCGGAAGTTAAATATTAACAATTAAAATTTGAATTCAATTTGGAAGTTTCGAATTTTAAGGGGGAATTTAAAAACTAACAATTAGAATAAAATTCAGATAAAAATGTGGAGATATTGATTGCAATTTCCATAATGATCAAATCCAAAATCGTCATCCACGATTGTTTTTTATACATGTGTTTCTGAATTGAATAAGAGCGTATGATGATTTGCATAAGAGTATATAATGGTTTGCACAATAGGAAATACCAATTTCAAATTGGGTTGAATAAGTATTCATTTCACCGCTAATAACTTTTAATTATTGATTGAATAATTACATATCAAATTGAAGATGAATACTAAAAAATGAGGATTGAATATAAGCATTGCATAATATAATGTATTACATGAATACGAAAAAATAGGATCACATCCCGAACAGTGAATTTGAATAAGTACATCCATTAATTTGAATAAGGACACACAAATGAGAAAAATTGATCATTGTCATTGTCTTCAACCTCCATCCATCTTGAATAATTGCATAGCATAACGAATGTAAGTGAATAACAAAATACACATAAATGAGTAACACTTTTCAGGACAAATAATGTTTTGAATAACAATAATTGAACTTAAGAAATGTAACGAATAGAATACCATTTTGCAACCACCAAGTGATAATAAGTGTGCATAATAGTTTAAAAAACTTTAAAACCTATAATGAATAACAAAACAAGTCATGACGTTGCGAATAATAACAATTCCATATAGAAAATTCAATAACTTGTTGACAGTTTTGCATTCAAAAAGTCATAATATGTGTGTAGTGATTTAAAAACTTTCATACAAAGATTGCATAACAAAAATGACGATGCAAGTGACAAATCAATATACAAAATGCAACAACTTGTTGAATATTTTTCATTTATTATGTAATAATAATTTTTGTAATGATTTGAACAACTTTCAAACGAATAGTTAATAACAAAACAAGTCATGACATTGTGAAAACAAGACTACAATACGTAAAATGCAACAAAATTAGATATAATTTGCATTCAGAAAGTGATAATAAGTATGGGTACAGACTTGAAAAACTTCGAAATACATAGTGAATAACACAACAATTCAGGACTTTGCGAATACCAACAAATCAACCTACAAAACGTAACCAATCTAACACGACTTTGCATAAAGGACGAAAGTCACCGATCAACAACATGAACAATTCAATATACAAAATGCAATAACTTATTTGACAGTTTTGCATTCAGAAAGTCATAATAAGTTTGTATAGAGATTTGAAAGACTTTCATACAAAGACAGAATAATAAAAATGACGATTCAAATGACAAATCAATATACAAAATGCAACAACTTGTTGAATATTTTGCATTCATTATGTAATAATAATTGTTTGTAATGATTTGAAAAACTTTCAAACGAATAATTAATAACAAAACAAGTCATGACATTGCGAAAACAACAATACAATATGTAAAATGCCATAAAATTAGACATAATTTGCCTTTATAAATTGATAATAAGTATGTGTAACGATTTGAAAAACTTTGAAATACATAGTGAATAAAACAACAATTCATGACTTTACGAATAACAGCAAAACAACCTACAAAATGCAACAAGTTTACATGAATTTGCATAAAGGACGAAATCCATCTATAAGCAACAACTTACTTTGTTCTTAATGTAACCCTTTTCAATAATTATCCCTAAATAGATTTCTAGAGCCGAAAGTAAACAAATTTATAACTAGTAACTTTAAATCACACTCGCAATTGAACATTGAAGATCAAATTTTTGCAAAAGAAAATCATTCTTGACTCAATTGAAACATAAACCCTAGAATTTGGGAATGAATTTCATACAACTAACATCGTGGTCATAAATCTACTGAAAACTACGTTTGCATACTATTGTTTTCACAATAACTTAGAAATATCTACAAAACTTATGAACTTCAATCGGCAAAACGCTAAAATTAAGATTGCAATCTCGTCTTCGTTGAACCCTATGCGATTGTTCCTCAAGTCGGCACAATGTAGAATGAGGAAGGGAACTGAAATTGCTTGAAAAGAGCATAAAATTATATCGAAAATAGGTGTTGGATCGTGAATAATGGAGTAAGAAGGATGCAATTGATTATGGAGAGTTCATTACTGAGATTTGGGGGATTTGATTAATATTAAAAAGGAAAGAATAGTTTGGAGGGCAATTTATGTTACATTAATTAATGTAACAATGTACTAAAGAGATTTATACTTTTTCCCTTCAGGGTGGGTCAATTTTCGGACCAAGCAGTAAGCATTGAGCAACAAGTGACTATGGAGTATCTTAATTGACAGTTTCTCAAAACTAAATTGTACTTCTAGTTTTGGTGATACCGAACGGAGCCTTAAGCGTTTTTGAGTTAGAGTAGAGCATTAATTTTGTATGCCATTTTTAGCATCAAGCCATTGCTGTTTTGTGTCTTTTTTTAGCATTGAGCCATTGGCGGAGCTTTTTAGACCAATTATGTTATGCATTAGGATTTTCACCAAAAACGCGTTATGCATTTGGATTACATATAATGCATTACAAATTTAAAAAGCATATACATTATATCATATGAATATTGCATTACAAATTTATGCATCATTATATATATTTGCGATTATGATCACAAAAGTATTCTTGGGCGGCTTTTAGATTTGGTGGGTGTTCATTGCCAATTTTTTTAGGCAGTACATCAGCAAACTTGAGTACTTGACAAAAGAAATTACGGGGTTGACTAGCCAAAAAAAACATTCTAGCTGATGTGGCATTTTAAGCTTGGTTATGGAATCCACATGGACTAACCAAATTTCAGAAACTCTGTCCCCGGTGATAATGTATCTGTTGTTGCCACGGTTATATGATCTCTAGTTCAATTGAACAAAGACGAAGGCTAGAAGAAGGGAAAGAGAACAACAACATCAACGAACAAAAACAAGCACGACGATCACAGTGGGATTTGAACCCACGACCTTTAGATTCGGAGTCTAACGCGATATCCACTTCGCTATGCGATATCCACTAATTATATAATCAAGTTTAAAGTTTCTTAATATATAGAAAAACTCGATTTTGATTAATTAGTTAAGTAAAAACAATAATTTTTGCACCAAATATGAGATTTTTGTATCATTGTGGATGATGATGCATTGATGCACAATTGCGTTTTTATAGGGCTGAACACAAATCTTCAATAGGCGGTTGAAGCCATGAGAAACAGTGCCGCCATGTATGCTATCCGACTCGCTCTTATATATCTTCGTGTTGGCTTGAAGTGGTTGTTAAATTCCCGACTCCTCAATCCCGACGACGGAGACGGTGAGAAAGCGGGAGGTGAGCATGGTGGCCGGAATACGATAATGTGTTGATCATGGTATAATAAGTTAAGATGGCGGCCATCGGGGATACAACAATTCTAAAGAGGAAGAGAGAGTAGGAATATTAACGATTTTTTTAATTAAATGAATTATGTAAATGACACGTGTAAATGACATAGACAAATATATATGACGTGGATTAATCCATAAGATGTGGCATAATTAATAAATAAACATTATGTGATGTGGATCAACGATGTATTGACACGTGTAAAAATTCAATGTGGCGTAACGTGAGAACAACATGTGTCTTAATCCTAGGTGGCGCAATGAGGAGACTTTACTTCTTAGTGGTTTTAAATATATATAATAGACTGAGAAGTAGACAAGTATAACTGAATTATTGGCTTAGTGGGAAGGAAGGAAAATGGATAATGGTCATCGCCCATAGATTCTTTAGTTGTTGAAAGTTGCTTTACATTCTTCAAATATTAGATCCCTTGACTTTTCTTCTTATCTATTTATTGTCCTCTCCGTCCCATATTGTTTGTCCCTTTTCCTTCACAAATTACAAAGGAAGAGAGACAAACAATATGGGACGGAGAGGGAGTAGTATTTTTTAGAACAAAACTCGGTTCCTAATAACATAATGAACAGCTTATGGTGATGGTATTAACCTATTTCTCCACAAAATTGGTGAAATTTAACTTTCTTAACCTTAATCATACAGTCTCTAAATAACCAAGTTTTTTTGGGTGAACTCTAATTAACAAAGTTTTTTTTTGAATGGAATGTAAAAATATATTAAGAGAGAGCAATATTTACATCAAAAATCATTGTTTCCAGGGGAACAAAAACTGGAAGCAAGAGACCACGAAAAACTAAGGATGGCTGCTAGGGGATTATGGTGCCACGAGCAGCAATACAGCTTTTCAGGTGAACAATGATACGGCGCGCACAAGAACGAGGACTACTATGGGTGTTATTTAAGACCGCATCGTTGCGAGCGTACCAAACAAAATAGACGAAGGATGAGATGGTAGCATAAAGGAGGCGAGGCTTGAGGTTACGGGACTGGCGATGATGGTGGATCCATTCCATCCAAGAGTAGAGGTTCTTGGCCCTATGGACAACATTGAGGTAGTCCAAAACGTCAGAGAGAACCGCCTTCGTGAAAGCACAACCCTCCCAAAGGTGTTGATCAGATTCGGGGGCAGAATGGCAGAGAGCACATGAGAGGTCATCGATGTGGAGCCATCGAGAGACACGGTCTTTAGTGGGGAGACGTTGATGTAGCGCCATCCAAGTGATGAAGGAGCGTTTGGGCGTGTGGAGACCGTTCCAGATTTTCTTTCCCCATAAAGTAGGCTCCGACCTGGCTCTAAGGAAATTATAGGCTTCCTCGGAGGAGAACTTACCAGAGTTGCTGGTGATGTTGTCAAGAAGAGAGTTGGGCTGAGTACTACCAAGAAGCTGATCACGAAGACAGAGAATACTCTTCCAAACCCAGCTGTCCATAGCCCGTGGAGCAACCACCCAAACTGAGTCGTGCACAAGGTGATGGCGAGTAATCCAGCGAGTCCAAACATTGCTCGAACCCTCAGCCAACTCAAATAAAATTTGCGCCATGCAAGCTTGATTCCAAGAAAGGAGCTCCTTGAATCCCAAGCCACCCTCATCCAACGGAAGGCAGACCGTGGAACAAGCAATGGGGCTCTTTTTGGAGGAACACGTGTCGGACCAAAGAATGGATCTGAAGATGGAAGTAACCTTGTCTAGGACCTCCTTGGGAAAGAGCAAGACCCTGCACCAAAAATTATGGATGCCAAAGAGGACCGAGCGGGTAAGCTCCACTCGCCCATCATAAGAGAGATTACGCGCTGTCCAAGATTGGATTTTGGCCCTCATCTTAGAAATGACACCATCATAGTCTCGAACAAGGGGCTTCCGGGAACCCAAGGGTATTCCCAAGTAATGCATCGGCAGCTGGCCATGAGAGAATCCAGAAGCTGAGAGAATTTGGTCTTTGATGAGGGAGTTCACTCCTCCAAAATAAATGGAGGTTTTATCAAGATTAGCAATAAGTCCAGAAAGATTGCCAAATCTGTCAAGCACATCTTTAACAACAAAGACAAAACTAGTATCTCCACGACAAAAAAAAATCAGATCGTCAGCAAAGCTAAGATGATTGAGCCAGAGAGAATCACATTTGGGGTGAAAGTGAAAAGACTGATCAGCAGGGAGGGCATTGAGCATCCTACAGAGGTATTCCATAACAATAACAAAGATATATGGAGAAATTGGGTCACCTTGACGGATTCCTCGACGACCAGGGCAGAGTCCTTTGAGCTCCCCATTCACGTTGACAAAGTAGGTGGCTGAGGAGATACAAGTAAGAATCCAACTGATCTTCTTGGAGGGGAAGTTGAAGTAGCATAGGGCGTGTTCAATAAAGGACCACTCGATGGTGTCAAAAGCCTTCTTGAAATCCGTTTTAATAGTACAGCTAGTAGCAAGGTTGCTCCAACCATAGTGTTTAAGGACATCTTGGTAGAGCAAAATGTTGTGCTTGATGGAGCAACCCGGCACAAAGGCGCCCTGTGAATCCGAGATGAGGTTAGGGAGGCAATGGCGCATGCGGTTGGCAACGACTTTAGAGATGATTTTGTAGGTGGTGTTGCAACAAGAGATCGGGGGAAAGTCAGAGATGGAGTTGGGGTTGGGTATTTTGGGAAATAGATGGAGGGTAGTGTGGTTGATTTGTCTAAGGATCCAGCCGTTACGAAAGAAATCAGAGATGGCTCTGATGAGGTCGGAGCTAGTAATAGGCCAGGTTTTTTGGAAGAAGGCGGAGTTGAAGCCATCGGGGCCCGGGGTTTTGTTAGGATTGATATCAAAGAGGGCTTGGAGGATCTCAAGAGGAGAGACGGGAGCGATCAGAGGAGAGGAAGAGTGGTCATCCAAAAAGGGACCTTCAAACATGGAGTGCTCAGGGAAGTTGGGAGCAGGCGTTGAGGTACCAAGAAGCTGGGAGAAATAGATCACAATATGGTCATCAAGATCAGAGGCGGCGGTGGTGAGCTCTCTACCTTGGGAGTCAACCAAGGAGGTAATAAAATTCATCGATCGACGCTTCTTGATCGAGTTGTGGAAAACAGAGGAGCAGGAGTCTCCTCCTTTAAGCCAATTCAATTTGGATTGTTGGCGGAGCATAGCTTTGAGAGAGGCAGAGTCAGTTGCAATGGACTCAACATGGTCTCGCCCTTCAACATGAAGCGATGGATTAAAGGGATCAACAAAGACAGCCTCCTGAACAGCGAGAAGAGCTTCTTTATTGTCTTTATGCGGCTACAGATGGTGTTAAAGGAGCCCTTGCCGAGGCGCTTAAGCTTGTGCTTGAGATCTTTGAGTTTGGAAACAATGCGGAACATGACACATCCAGTATAATGGCCATTCCAAGATTCACTAACCATAGAGGAGAAGAGGTCATGAGAGACCCAATCGTTGTTGAAACGGAAAGAGGCAGAGCACCTGGATTGAGAGGTAGACATCCTGACAACAATAATCGGACTATGATCAGAGATGCTGGGATTTCCAAAGTGAGCTCGCACAAGCGGGAAAGAGGATAGCCATTGGGAGTTGATGATGACTCGATCGAGCTTACACTAAACACGGTTGCTATTGATTTGTATGTTGCTCCAAGTGAATTTAGCGCCATTGTAGTTCATATCGAAGAGGCCAAAACGGTCAAGGCAGTTGCTGAACTCACTAGATGGGGGGAGGGGGGGGTGGAAGCAGGGGGCCTCTATCAGAGAGCTTCTCACTGGGGTTGAGAATGACATTGAAGTCGCCGACGACAACCCAAGGGTCAGTGATGGAAACACTGCGATCGCGGATGCCTTGCCAGAGGGGAGCATGGGCGGAGGGGTTGTTATAAGCGTAGACAAAGGTGACAAGGAACTCAGACCCTATGCAGAGGTCTTGAACAGGGCAATGAATGAGCTGATCGGTGGTCTGGAGGAATGGGAGAGAGATCAGTCTGGGATTCCAAAGGATGAGGACACGAGCATAGGAGGAGCTCTGGGCATTGGAGTAGGAGTTCCAAGAGTGAAGGAGCTGATGAGAAATAACGTCAAGGTTGGAAGAGGAGATATGGGTTTCAAGTAAGGCAATAAGGTTGAGAGAATAAAGATGAAAGAGGTCTCGGACAACATCTTGTTTGGAAGGATGGTGGAGACCTCATACATTTCAGCAGCCTAAGATTTCGTTATACATTAGGACGAGTGCGACAGGGAGAGGTGCTTCTAGCGCGACTATGGAAGTCAAGAGAACGACTGGGGGGAGGTGGAAGGGAGGAAGAGCTTCGGAGCGGGGCGGAGACCTTATTGACCATAAGAGGGATGCTTTGAGCTGGGTGAACGGGAAGAGGAGAAAAGGGGCTAGGCTGGACAGGGGAGGAGGGGGCGTTACCAGAGGGGGTATTGCCTGAGGTGTCAAGGGGGGGTACAGAGGTGGTTGTTGAATTTTGAGGAGCTACTGGAAGAGAGGGAGTGGGGAGAAGGGGTGGGAGATTAGAGGCGGGAGGCTGGCGCCTTTGGGGCCGATTTTGAGGATGTTGACGGACAGGCGGCGGGCGGGAGCCTGGGCAACTAGCTGCATCATGGCCAAAGGCCTTGCATTTAGGACAGAGGGAAGGAATCCAGTCGTAAAGGAGCGGCTGGGTAATAACCTCATTGCGGGGCCCTGGGAGGGTGATTTCTTTGAGGAGTTCACAGTTAGCAGAAACATCCACAAGGATCCGAGCAAAGGAGACGCGATCTTCATACGCAGTAGGTTTGTCCATGATAAGAGGTTTGCCTAGAGCAGAACCGATGCGGCCCAACATGTGGTCCGACCAAAATCTAACATCCAAGTTAGGAACAGTGACCCAAATTGGGATGGCATCGAGACAAAATAGGTCGAGAGGCATACCGGCATGCCATTTCCTCAGAATCAACGATTTCATGCCGGGGAGCATCCAGGGTCCTCGTTCAAGGACAAAGGTCAAGTCGGCTTCCTTGGAAAAACGAAAGATGAATAACCCATTGTTGTTCAAAATGCTTTTTGGGAGACAACACCAGTCCAGTTTGCTTGAACAAAACGTTCCATATCTTTGAAGGCAAATCCACCGCCCAAGGGAGCACCAACAATGGTGAGGCTCCATTTATCAATTTGGTCTGCGACATCTTCATCAGTGAAGGGGACAATGCCATTTTGGAGCCCTTCGACGAAATGGAGCGCTAGATTGGATCTAGGCTTTGAGGAGGAGCCAGAGACGACTTTAGCGAAGGAAGGAGGGGGAGGAGGCGCCGCCAGCTGGGAAGGAGCAGCAACCTCCACAGAGGAAGCGGGAAGGCTCGGAGACGGAGCTACAAGAGCAGGGAGAGACGGGACAGAAGGCGACACGACCGGAGACGGAGCTGCGGGAGAAGCGAGAGGGAGGGAGTCGGCGGTCGGGAGGGCCTAGGAAGAAGGAGAGGGAGCCGGCGAGGGAGAAGGGGGAGCTGCCCTCAAGATGCGGGAGATAACGCTCCGAAATTGCTCTTCGGAGACCGGCTCGAAGGCGGCACTCGAGGAGGAGCTTGAAGGGGAAGGGGTGGAGGGGACAAGGGTGTAGGGGACAAGGGTGGGAGCATCGGGGTCGGGAGGGATGTCGGCGATTTTCTTAGAGCGGGTTTCGCGGGACCTGGACATTGAAGCTGCCGGCGAAGGTGCCAGAAGGGAAGCGGCGGCTAGGGTTTGGGCAGGAAGGGGGTCACACTTTAGGACGCGTTCCTCACTCATCGTAACAACCCACTTTTTTCAAAAACTCTAAATAACCAAGTTGAATGAGAGAGATTTTACGCAGTACGATCAATACCAGTTGGCTCCAAGTTGAGTGGGCCCCGCTTGGATTGCCAGGTTCAACCTTTCCTTCATTAATGATGATGATTCAGCACAAACCGAAACAGAGCACTGAGCCAGCCACTCATCCAAAGCAAAAACATTCTCTTAACATGGACCATAGTTGGCGGTAGGCCCCGCACCACCTCGGCGGCCACCTCTCTGTTCCTTCTTGGCTCCCTCGTTCTCAATTCTCATCTTGTGGAATGAGGGCACACCCAGCAATATAGAGGGCGAGATGTAATCAATACGCATCATTTTAAACCGTGTCACGTTCACAAAATCGCTTTCAGACATGGGAATACCATGGGGCGACGTCGTGGTGATAAAGAGAGGCCAGACGGCGGGCGAGCCGGCCCTTGTCACTATCAACTGCCCGGACAAAGTCGGCCTCGACTACAACCTCTGCCGGACTACTCTTGAGTTTGGCCTCGGCTGCAACCTCTGCCGGACTACTCTCGAGTATGTATGAATAAATCCATGGGTTTCTTTGTTTCTTGTGAAGATGTTTTGACAGACGAAAGATGGTGCTACATAATGTTGTGGGTCGTTCCTCACACTTGTTCAATCGCCGTTGCCTAGTCAAGCTTAGAGGCTCGGCTGCTATCTGAGTGCCCCTCGTGTTTGATCCCCTTATAGACTGGTCAACATCCTACTGCCTCAACTACTTCTCCTATGTATATGCTCAAGCTATTTTGCATTGATCAGAAATGAACTCCTACATGGTAATTATCTTTGGATAAGTTTGCCTTTGAAAAGAGTTTTTGATGCGATGGTCTGCTGATTTGTACCTCTTTTAATTTCGATTGTAGCCGTTACCCAAGTTCTTTGTGAGCTAGAGCTCACGATTCAAAGGGTGAAAGTGATGACTAACCCTGATGGCAGGGTCTTGGATCTCTTCTTCATCACTGATGGATTGTCAGTATTGTTTCCCGGTTTGTGTCGTGCTTATGTGTCTTGATTGTGTTGGGACGATGTTAAGGACTCCTTTGTACTTAACATTGTACCCATAACAACCGTCCCTTAGTTTTGATGTAACAAACTCATTTTGATCTAATAAGTTGTCCAAGTGTATCCCAGGAACGCAGGTCATGAAAAAGGACAACAAGTGGTGGACGTCCCTAAGTCATTAGGACACTATCATCAATAGAGAAGAACACGAATGAGTTCTTACGAGTAGAGGACACAGTCCACGACGAGTAAGAACGCGAGTGCAAACGTCAGAGTTCTTCCAAGGTTGACGACACAATGACATCATCCTACCAAGCTTTGATCATAGACTCCACGTGGAAGCCGATCTTGTAGCCAAGTTCTACAGCTGTTGCCAGGAAGCTTCCTTCACCACCGTCAAGGACACGTGGAAGCCGATCCTTGTTGCAACGTCTCAAAGGGCATGATCGTCAGAGGAAAGACACCCTTCCCCAAGTCACTATAAATACCCCCTCGGGTATTTATTGTGACATACGCTTCTCAGAGAATATTTAGAGCGATTGTCAGATCTCAAAGAACACCAAGAACTCATCAAGAACGGTGAGGAACTAGGTGTTAGATCGAGTGAGAAGCAAAAGTCTAAACCAAAACGTGTTTGTAAAAGAAAAGAAAATAAGTCCTAAGGGACGTGTGAGTAGCGTCCTTAGAGATTGAGTCAGGTTACAAGTAGTCGGCTTAAAGGAGTTTGCTAGTGGACTTAGGGACGGACACTAAGTGTCAGAGAATTGTAAACTCGCCGTAACTGTGTAAGGACTCTCAATAATAAAAGGAAGAAAACCTATTCGAAAATCCTCCAAGGAGATACAGGTTTACTCTCAAGGACTACTTTAGTCTTGAGAGGTTCCTCTATAAATATCTGAGTTCCTTTTCATTATTGTCTTACCTATTTAGTTTTTCAAGTACTTCAATTCCACTGCACTAAGGGATGCTCCCAAAGAACGCCCTTAGAAGTTTAACTAACGTACTTTCGATCCAACAGATTGATATGTGACTGTAAAACGTCTTGACAACATCTCAGAAATCTCCTACACACGAAGAAGAGGCGTGACGACACCTGTAACCGAATTCACTTGGTTGTAGGAGACAATTGCATCACATATGAACTCGAGTTGGCCGGTTCAGAATATGGGCATCAACAACAATCTTCATCGTCCTTCTCTCCAGCAATTTCCAGAGATACAATAAGGAATCTATTAGGAAAAGAACCTCCTCGTCCACAATCTCTTAAACACGAAATCACCATAGACAATTTCTTAAGTCCAGCACACACCCTGCTTCAAGTGCGTTGCGTTGATCAGAAGGGTCTCCTATATGACATTCTTAGAACATTCAAGGAATTAAACATCACGGTACTTTTAACCATGTTCTTCCAACAATTACGTTTCCCTAATATCTTCATACAAAAGTCTAATGGATTAAAGCTTGTTCAATCAGATGACTTATAGAAGATTCTCCCCTAGTGCGAAGGGAACCCGAGACATGGATCTTTTCATCCAGCAAAATGATGGGTGTAAAATTGTGGATTCAGACGCTCAAGTCGTTTTGTGCGCAAGACTTAAAGAGGAGACACTGCACTCTTTACGGGTCATAATCGTGGATCTTGGTCCTGATACCAAGCTCTTGGTGGCTAACCCGGTTGAGCTATCAGGAAAAGGAAGGCCTCGGGTTTTTCTTGATGCCACATTTGGACTCAAGTCACTGGGATATGCATCTTCTTAGTAAGCACTTAATCCAATACATCAATCAACTCTCAATTTCAAAGGCAATGATCTCCTATCAATAAACTCCTTGTACTCAATAGGCTGAAGAAGGAAGGCATTCGTTCGAGGACCGAGGATGGGAAGTGTACCGATTTCTTCTAGTTGATCGGCCTGAACTCCCTTCAGCAAGCAGAAAAACAAGGGAGAAGATAGTGGATAGAGTTTGGAAGACACTAATGGGTTGGTAACCAAGATCGTGTTTTGTACACCTTTTCTGTTTCCTACAGTTTCCATGAGATGCATAGAAGTTGAGGTTTGAATCCATCTGTATTGTCAACAATGCACAAAATTTCCAAGTTCAGGAAATAGAATTATAAAAATACTTTTCATGTGATGATAATAGAGGCAAAAGAAAAACAAAAATGTGTAGCTCAGAGAAGCGCTCCAACATGTACATCCTAACCCTAACCGGCGACAACAAGCACCGTCTCAACCCAAACCTAATCTCCTCCATCAGATCCGCCCTCTCTCAGATCAAATCGGAGATCTCCGGCTAGAGGCGGCGGCGCGCTCATCACCACCGCTCACGGAAGGTTCTTCTCTAACGGCTACAACCTAGGCTGGGCGTTCTCCTCCTCTCCTCACTCCCCGGCCACCATGAAGAAAAACCTGATCCAGACGTCGTCGGATCTCCAATCTCTGCTCCGCGACTTGATCTCGTTGCCGATGCCGACAGTCGCCGCCGTCACGGGACACGCGGCGGCGGCAGGGATGATACTCGCGCTGAGCAACGATTACGTTGTGATGAGGAGCGATAGAGGATTCCTGTAGATGAGCGAGCTGGAATTGGGGCTCAAGATCCCTAGGTGGTTTATGGCGGTGGTCCGGGGCAAGATAGCGCAACTGGGGGATTGGCGGGATGTTCTGTTGGCGGCGGAGAAGGGATTGGAGATCGGTGTGGTGGATGAGGCTTATGTCGGGGCGGAGGAGATGGTCGCCGGAGTGATTAGGCTGGCGGAAGAGGCGGCGGCTGCTGGTGGCGAGGCGTATGACGGAAGGAGGAGGAGGTTGCTCCGAGAGGTGGTTGAGGAGATTGGGTTTGATGAGACGGTGGAAGGGGAAGACGATCCGCCGATTGAGCTTCCGAGTTCGGCTCCAATACGAACGAGCGTAGTTTCCCGGATTTGATTTGAGTTGAAATATGTGAATGGGATTCAAGCTTCAAACCAAGTCAATAGACCACACTTGTCAATATTTTTTATTTTGGTCAAGGAACACCTGTCAATCTGGAAGGTTCCTTGGGAACTTGGTACAATCTTTCATGACATTCACAACATTCTTCGAAGATTCATACAGGTCAAGATCTTCCATTGCTTTCGAGAATGTAACCAAGCCACAGACTTTCTGGCCAAACATGATATTCCAGACTCACTACAACAGCTTCATTAATTCATCTCCCTCATCAAGGACGACTGTAAACCCTGATGCCTGGACTCCGGAAACATTATTTCTCCTGAAAGAGTTTAGTAAAATCATCCGAAAGGATGATCTAGGCTGGCCCTACTTTAGAAAGGAAGCCTAATGTTTACCTTGTGAAAAAAAAATGGTCTAATCGTCAAAGTCCCTACTTATCAAAACAAAAGAAAGGGAAATTCTGTCAATTTTTCAGTGACTTCTTTTATCCGATGTTAATTAATCAAATGAAAGAAGCTAGATGTATCACACTCTTGCATTGTTGGTCTCTTGGATGGCATGTCACCTTACCTTACTCATGCAATTTTACATAAAACAATTGTAAGAGCAAATATTAACAAGGTATAGCAAGAAATTCGTCTCTTGCATTTTTGTGTGAAGGATTAAACTCAATAACTGCATTTCATACATTTAGCTTATACTCTTATTAATGAAACCTTGACTAGCTATAACTTCAATATACCACACCCGCGAAGCACTATATAGTATATGCTCTCTGTAAAACTCATCACTACCTCGTAAGGGCGTTGAGACCATAGCATGTTAAACGAAAGCGCCCCTTTCTCTAGAGTGTTGTGACACAGCTGCCCGCCTAGAAAAGCCACTTGCTTTGTAGTGTTGTCACACAAGATAAGCACACCGCCCGCCTGCTGGCCGGACGAATCGAAGTTCTCTTCCGGTCAATTGTCCACCCAATCAAGTGCAAAAAACACAGTAGAATCATGCAATGCAAGCTGCTGGTGTGCTTCCTGCCCACGAGGAAAGAAAGAAGAGCGACAAGGTTCAGATTTGACTGTTTGTAGTATGGGAGCAGATTACCCAAAAAATCCCTGGGAACAATGAAAAAAAAAAGATATCTCGGTAATGAAAACTATAGGAGGCTGTATTGGCGAGATCCAACGGTAAACTGCAACCCAAAAGAAAAACTGCATGGAAGTCCGAGGACCTTTAGTCTTTTACCCTACCCCTGAACCAACAGCCTTCGCGCCAAGCAAGACCTGCACGTCTCCTTGGTCAGACCATCCAGTTTGATGAGCTGAACCTTCTGAAAGAGGCCAACCGTCATACCAAAACCTTCTGCCAAGGTTGAGGCTGGACAGAGATTGAGGAAAAGAACAAATCCTTATACATGACATTTTATATATGTGGGGGGGGGGGGGGCTCACTCCCACATAGCGGGGAGCAGTCTAACCCGCTCCAACGCGCTTCATGGCATGGTTTTGGCTCAGAAAAGCACTCTTTGGACTCTTACTTAGAGCTTTCCTTCCAATCTCTATCTCATTCAATAGTTAGAAAACGGGATTTCTTTTTTTTTTCGGTTTAGATCACACATGGCCAAACAAACCCGAACTATGATAGTAAAGATCTGCTTGTTGAAAGCCTTAAAGCGAGCTACTTGAACTAGTAATGAAACTTCCAAATTTTCTTTTAAAGGTTTCTAAGAGCTTTGCGGTTGGTGCAGTACAGAGATAAGTTATTATGAGGGAAAGAGTTTTGCTTTACAGACGGCAGCATGCAATTAGATTGGATCGGCTACCGGGGTTCAAATTTAAACTAATTCCTTGCGTTAGAAACCGCAGGAGCAGCTTTCCCACTTTCACTTTCTGGCGGGAAAAAGCATCAAACATAAAAAGAACACTCACTTGGAAAGGGAAGGATGAATTTAGTTAGGGGCTAGACAGCGTGACGATAGTGAGTCTTCGCCTTGAACTGCCACCGATACATGCGTACTCCTTTTCCCTTCCAACCATCGGGGATGGGGACAGGGTACTGGTTTTTCTAGTCCTCCAACTATCCTTGCCTAATCTAGCTGATTGATGATCTTTTGGAAAGAAATTGCAAAACCAAATGATCGTGAGCGAGTACAATATAGGGTGTATAGAGCAACCATCCCCTCCCCTGTTAATTAGCTTCCTTCTTGTTGAAACCTACCTTTGTTCACCGTTATCGGTGAACTATCATTTCAATTTGATTTGATGCGTTATTAATATAAATAGGCCTTTAAAGTTTTTCGACTTGGATAGGATCGCTGGCTATGGAGAACAGGCTTTGGGAACTTGCCTTGCTTTCACTTGAGATAAAGTGGATCCTTTACACCGTTATTAATCAAGTGCCTCTGTGATATGATAAAGCAAGGATTCTTCCTAGTGGAAAGCGCCAGTTAAAAACCTTACCTTACAAACTCTTACCTTTAAGCTAAATAAAAGAACTTCTAACTCTACATGTGCCCTGTAGCATGTCTGATAGTCTCGTTACCTCATCTATTTAAGGAGATTACCTTCTGATGCCACTACTGTAAGCTTTGCCTTACTTGACTCTAGAAAGGCTATAAAGCTCCTGATTCTAACGAAAGTTCCCCGAGGGGGAGAGAAAAATCTCATCTCATTACTTAGGTTGAGTTAATAGCACTATTCAGAGATCGAAGTCAAAGGATGGAAGTAAGTTCAGTGAAACGAGGGGTAAAGCCTTAAATTAAGCAAGGCAAGAAAGAGGTAAGCACTACACTTTTGTATAATAGGTTTTGTTTTCTTGTATCTAAAGAGAAAGAAGAGTTAGAGTTTTATCTTTGCTCATTTAGTTATATAGTCATCGAGAGAGCAAAAGAAAATATAAGTAGTATTGCCTCTTTTTTCTATCCGGCCTAAAGCTCTTGAACTAGAGGAGAGGTCTAGCATACTGAAACATAAATGTAGCTATAAAGTCTTTTTTAGCATCTTCCTTGCGGTCTCCTATATCAGAACTTTCCCACTTTTGTTTGCAAAAATTGTCATGAAAGTGATTCCAAGATTTTTGCTTCTGCCTATCCGGCAGCCCTTTCCCGATGTCCACTACTCTTATCTTCTGTCCTATTTCGCTAGCATGATTTCTTTTTAAAGTACGTTTCATTCAAGTTGTTTGTTATTAATAAAGTAATTTTGAGAGACTTTTTATAGGTGAACTACATCCTATTCGATTGCTTTAACAAAAGTTTGGGATTCTGATTGAGGAAAGCAATTTTGGTGATTGACTTCTAACCTTTTCCTTGTTTATGTTTGTCTAGCATCTTCAACACTGATTCTCTTTTAAAGAATATAATACTGGTATCTGCAAAATAAAATGGCTCAGTCTTTTTGACGCATATCCAGATTGCTTTGTAACGCATGTATAAATAATCGTAATTTACGCATTTGCCCTCTTCATTTTTTGCCTCTTCGTTCCAGCGATTTTCCCCTAAACGTTCTGCGTTCCTCCGCCTGCGTTCCAGCGATTTTTTGCCTCTTCGTCCCTCTCCCTTCGCCTCCGCCTTCGCAGCAGCTCTCCCTTCGCTCGCTATCTCGAACATTCTAGGCGTGGCTAGGCGGCGCGGTGCGGGGCTGGGCGGGGCTAGGCGGCCTTGAGCGGGCTAGGCGGATTAGGGTTCTGTAGATCTGCGGCTCCATTGCTGCCTTCCTTCAACTGCGGCTCCTCTGCAGATCTGCGGCTCCTTCACAGCGACGAGCCGACGACGACTCCTCTGCAGATCCGCGGCTCCGTTGCTGCCTCTTGTCGCCGGTGACAACTCTTCTCCGGTGACCCTCGCATCTCCTCTTCTCGACATCCAATCCTCGCATCTCCGCCGGTGACATCTCTTCATGCAACTCTTCTCGTCGCCTTCCTCTGCTGCACGACTCGCCGAGTAGCCACCGCCGGTGTTAGCCTCGTCGTCCTCTACCTCACGCGTCGTCGCCGGGTTGGTGTGTGCAGGTTGGGCGGCCTATTTTTAATTTCAATTTTTTTTACTGAATTTCTGTGCTAAATTGAATTACAGCAGCAAATTTGTTGCTTGTAGTAGCAAATTTAAGTTGTTGCTGTTCAATTTTGACATGTTGTTGTTGTTGTTCAATTTCAGTTGTTGTTGTTCAATTTCAAGTTGGCCGAATCCATCTCGAGCATTCTTCTGCTCACATACAAATCCATCTCGAGCTCCTCCGACGCCGTCTCGAGCTCCTCCGACGCCGTCACGGATACAAGCTTCAGTTTATGCTATACATAGCATGGCCAAGTGTTTAGAATCATTCTTTGACATTTTGTGAGCTTTTAGATGGGCTTAGCTAAGTGTTTTTATGTGATAGATTTTGGTTCAGTCTGATGGTTTTTGATATAATAGGAGCAGTATGAGAGTTGAGAAGGATGTCTCAATTGATTTGTTGTCTTGCTGCATGCTTAAGCACTATATGTGAATTGTGATACAGTTTTTGACTTTCTGTCCATGAATCTATTGCTTCAATGATTCCGGACCTGTCTATTGCAATTTGATGTGTAATCTATCACGCAAGTTCCATTGTTCCATTGAATCACTGACACATCCAAAACACCAGTAAAACCTTTATACAATCTATGGCAGGAAATCACTTTTTCATATATAAACAGAACCCGAACAAGCCAACACCCGTCTTAAACTGGCAACGTCCTCAGCAGACGCAATGCCCGTTGCCATTGAGGCCGTTGCAAGGCAACAAGTCGTCTTAAAACGTCCACAACTCCAACAGCTAATAAGCCACTATGATTCTCCCCATCCATACTCAGATTATACAGGATCGCTAGACTCGCCTCCGCTTAGTATGAGCATCACTTCTGTCCACGTAACGAATTTCAACTTTTCACGTACTTATAAATCGTCCATTATAAATACATGGAAAAACGCGATACGTCCATACAAATATCATGGACAACGTTTAAAGGTCCATAAGTTTTCCATGGACGAAAATTTAATGACCATGAAAAAATGTTGGACAAGGTTCGTAAACTAAAACTGATGACACACCGGCCAGTGAAAATGTCTGGACAGTACTAACTTGTCCACAAGTTTTCTGTGGTCATGTATGAACCGTCCATCCCTTTTTAATGGACAAAGGGGTGCGCTATAAAGTAATTCGGGGGTGCGCTATACAGAAAAGCCGAATAAAATACAGCAAGCAGATAGATTTTCCATGACCAATATATATCGGTGAGGATCCTCTAGTCCATAATATACTGGTCCATATGTGTCCCATTTGTTTTAATTGGGCCACGTGTTATTTGTTTTATAATCAATAGATATAATTACAAGTAATTAAGGGAAATTCTCTTAAAATACGGAAGAAGGCCAAACCCTCTCCTTCAACTCCCACCCTAAAAAACTGTTTGTCTTTGGACGGTGTCAATTATGGATGAATTTGGAATGTTGAGTGAGTCCATGGAAGCTATTGAGGAGTTTGAACTATAAAAAAAAATCATCAAGTCCACTCACTGTTGGAAATTAAACTTGGTTTGTTAGTAAAGTAGTTAAGTATAATGATTTGAAAATTCTGTCGCTTATGTTGTTGACAGATGTTAATCAACTATCACATTAGTTAGTTATGAAAACCGTCATTTTAGGTGGTTATTGTCAGTTAATGACGGTTACAAAGTGTAGGGACGATGGTAATGTCCCGGGTCATCGGAACGAAGGTATTGTTCCGGAATTGTAACGGGGGCGAAGTTACGGTCTCCGATGTAACACATCTAAATTTGTTTAACCAGTTCCCCTCTCTCTGGAACATATTAGAAACACAAAAAAAAAAGTAATACACCAAGGCAGAGAGTTGAAACAATTGATCCATGGATGCAATATCAATTCAATTCTAGTATACTCTCGACTATGTCAACTTCTAGGCAAATTTGATTGGTGTTTGTTAATCACCGATATTTCTAATTGCGAAATTACTGGGAGCTGATAGGAGTGTGTTGTTAAACAAATTTATTTAGAAGGATTTCAAAATCGGGCAACTTTAAGCAATTCAATTGGCATTAGACTCCATTAGTTATCGATCGAAAAACACGCAATCTATCCAGAATTCATCGAGGGCCGGGGAATTAGGGTTTTTTAAGAAAGGAGGAAGAAGGACAAAGAAACGGAAATTTGAAAAATTAGGAGAGGAGGATTGTAAATTTAAGAAATTTAGGGATTCAAACAAAAACTTAAATTAAGGATTTCTGGAGAAATTAGGTAACTTTTGTGTTAATTTATCATTTTAAGTGTGTTATGAATAACATGACCCTAAAAAAAATAGGACACATGTGCACCAGTATATCGTAGACCAGAGGATCCGCACCGAATATATATTGCATATTGTGTCAACTAATGTTTTTGGACTCGTATGTCTCTAATGCTGGTTTGTCCTACTATCAAGTTTCTTGTTCTTTCAGTCTACTAGCCATGTCTAATAATTCAAAATTCTTTTCTGATTAAACAATACATTCGAAAAAAAAAACACAGAATATGATGGTTGGAAGATGAC
Organism: Polygonum aviculare; assembly: GCA_934048045.1. Taxonomy (NCBI): domain Eukaryota; kingdom Viridiplantae; phylum Streptophyta; class Magnoliopsida; order Caryophyllales; family Polygonaceae; genus Polygonum; species Polygonum aviculare. Next base: position 30,004,127 of record OW204028.1, on the reverse strand, counting down.
CTAGTGATTGAAACTTAAACTAGAATTATGGCACCAACTTGAGCTTTCACTAGTTGAATCAAGAACAAATTGACATAAACAATGGAGCCACTTCATATAAAACCCAATAACAAATGCAAGCTTTGATAATACTGTATGGTTCCTCTGCTTGTCTCTCTCTATTGACCATGAGTTTGCAAAGAACACAAACTAGCAAAGCACAAAAGCAGCTAGAGGAAAATGGGTCAACCAATTAACGTTCTGGAGACGAGCAATTCGAGGAGAAATCTGCTTCTACACAATCCGTTCCAGCTCCCGAGCATAGCTTAGTGTTTGATTGATGAGTTGCAGGGAAGGGATTTCTTTGCACGGAGCAGAATCCTTCGCCTTTTGCAAATATATGCGTCCGTTCTTGATCTCCCACTCAGGATGATCCTGCGGATATGCTCAGAGTTCAGAAGAATTGGAAAAAGCTATTGCTATTTTATGATTTTCCTGATTGTCCAGGAGGCAGGAAATTTTCAAGCAAGAACAACAGCATTGTAACATTAAGATCTTGTTGGCTTGAATTTCTGGGGAAAATACACTAGTGTTGAAAAAACTTCCTATGGAAGAATTCTTGATCATATTAGGTATGGTAAGGCAGCAAATATAGCCACACTTTGGGAGTAGCAACCACAAGCTAACTTCACCTACAACATGAGTATGCATTCTCAAAATACTAAAATATATGAGTGAAGGTCAAGAAGATTTCCATGTACTCCTACACGTGCAGCTGTAAAGAAAGTGCGAATAGCCTTAGACACAGAATATTACCTCTTGGATGTACTCAATTAATTCTTTTTGTGAAGAGAACAGCAACATTTGTTGAGCATCATTTAGTGAAAGATTATCATATGCTTTTTCACTACATCCGGCTATTTCATCTCTGCAGGCAGCAAACAGAACATTAAGAAATACAGTCACTGCACTCAGCTAACCAATAAGCAGAGTTGGCATTTTTCCCTTCAAGGATAATCCAGAATAGATTAAAAGGATGACACCAATGACATGAGCATCACTTATTATGAAGATGCACACTTAAATTTTGGCAAGATATATGAAAAAATTGATTTAACAAGGATCCCCAGTGAAAGCGTATCACAGCCTACAATCTCAACATTTCCCCAGTCTCAATTGCAAAAACCATGACCACAATATCATAAACCTAATTTAGGAGCACATGGTATTCTAGTTACTCCTCGAACGACAAAAAAATGTGCTCTACCTGGGGTTAGTTCCATATAGTTCTAGATAGTAGTTATATGATTCACCAGAATGAGTCATCCATGGTTATGAATCATTCATGGTAATGGGTCATTTAGCATACCTAACAGTCTTGGCCAGCAGGTCCATGAAGTAGACATAGGTTTCATGAGGGACGGTTTGCCTGGCACTCAATACGCGATTATAAGCTCCTTCCATGAAAGACTGTTCCAACTCTACAGCATGCTTAATGCAGAGGTTATCCAAAGCAGAAGATGGAAGCAACTCCAGTTCAGTGTGAAACTCGGCTATTCTGTTTTGCACAAGAAGCCTCAACAGGTTAAGACCTATGATAGCATACTCCTGAGGGGATGGTGGAAGACGGTTCCTGTTAACAAAGAATAGCACTCTTCAGAAAATCAAAGAGAATAGGATCTTAACAATTGAACCTATAGTGAGGGACTTAGAAATGAAGAGGGAAACATAGGTACATAGAACTAATAGAATTATCTATAACAAATTACTGAAATGACATCTTTTGCACCTCTTAAGCCTGTCATTGTTCCGGAATGTACTTCAAGCGAGAAATTTTCAAGATTATGATCAGTACAACAATGTAGTTCTTTTATCTGAAACCCACAGGCCGACATATTCTCATCTAGATCAAAGTAGTTAAGTGCAAGGGAATCATGTTTTCGTTACATCCATCTTATAAATGTACCTAGCATCTGTATAATAAGGCTTCAATTGAAAGAAATCTCTTTCAAAAGCATCTTGATCCTCCATCTTTACACTTAGAACAACAGCATGTTCGTATATCTCCCCTGAACACGAAAACAGACACATACATTATACAGTGCAACCTGATCAAAAACCACTGAAGGGCCAAACACAACAGAATGAAGTCCGACGACGGACAATACAGTAACTTACTTGCCAGACTCAATTCAGCAGCTGCATTCGGCGTTTCTTCCAGCAGCGGTGGAAGGCTTCTAAATCCTGTAAGCAGAACCTTAGTAGGCAAAAGCAAAGACAATTATCATCTCAGCAACCAAAACACCTTCCCCCTTGGTTTATAATAACACTAACTGAAAACAGTTCAGACAGGGCAAATGTTTGAATTTTGGGTGCAAATTCATTGACCTATCTACTCACAAGTGCATTTCCAAGCTCTTACGCCACTCAAACTGAAATCAGAAGCTCTATAGGCCAAAAGAGCGTGGAAATTCACAAATTCAATCACATATAGTTCCAACAGAGCCGAAAACCATTCAAAGAACCCTAGAAGTGGATATAATAACTAAAATGCATCAAAGACAGGAGCATTCTGAATCTCAATTGAAAACAAGAGATCTACGACAGTAAAAGATGAAATCTAGGGTTTGTACCTTAAGCTGGGAGAGAAGATTGGTGGAGGAATCGAAATCGTTCCGGACGAGCGATGCCTTGAAGCGAGCGCAGAGCTGAGAGACCTCTGTTAGCTTTGGATCCATCTCTTTTCTCTCGTTTGAATTCGAAGCGTACTTGTTTTTCTCTGTCAGAACTCCTAGACTTGGTTTCTTTCTTGATTAGAAAGCAAGATATACAGTACAGTGCTACAGTAATTATATGGTTGTAATGCATTTAAGTCGAGAAATTAACGTCACAGCCCCTATAGCTCAGTGGTAGAGCGTCAGTCTTGTAAACTGAAGGTCTGTAGTTCGATCCTGCATGGGGGCATTTTTTTGTTTTTCTCAAAAAACGGCTCTTGTTTTTCCTGTGTTGAATCATTGATGTTTTTTTTCCATCTAAGTTTTCCCTTTCCTGTGGGTTGACTCATGTCAACGTGACAGGTCTTCTTTGTAGGTAAGTGGAATTGTAGTGCTTAAACTCACCATCCACATCAGCTTGATGAATTAGTAAAAGTAGTTCCTGTTCTGATTGCATACCTATATGATTATGAAGTTGGTAAAAAGCAGAGGAAACATTTGTTTGTTTCAATCAGTAATGCCATTGTTACATCTATAGAAAGGGAAAGATGGAACGAGACCGAAACAAATCATGAACTTAAATTGATCTTCTAAGAAGAATTACAGACATGAACTTAAATTGGAAGAGCCAGCAACATAATTTGGTCCCTTTCTTAGCAAGTCTCACAACTTCAATGAACTTATATATATGTATAAAGCAGAATGTTTGAAGATAAGAACAAAGGCAGCTTTGCTTCATAAACGGAAACAGTTGGTTTTATCCTGAGTTTCGGGCGCCAAGAATGAAGGCAAAATCCCCAAATAAATCACAAAGATAGGTTTATTACTTTGTAGCGCTCTCTTTCAAGTCCTCATCACAAAGCATTATTCATCATACTGTTATTGGTCCATGCCTATTTCTCAACTCTACAGTTTCTTTTTTGCATTTTTTTGTACTTTGCATCACACACTTGAAATTTGAAGCTGAACCCAAAAGAGAGAAGGAAATTATAAAAAAGTGCTCAATATTGTGAGTACATCTCAGCAGGATCTGATCTGGGTGAGAATCTCTGATCTGATCTGGATGATGTAGTTTAAGCTCTTATCTTCAGAGCACAACAAACAAAAATAAAAAATAAACCCACCATTAATGTATCAATGCATTTTCCTTTTCTGAAAGATCTATGCAGAAAGAGACTTTACATTGCACTAACAACAGTTGAGATTGAGATGAAACCCCACCAAAGTGAAAGCAATGTACACAATTGTAGATAGAGAGACAAGTTTGTTTATTGTTAAAGCCATTGTGGAAGGTCACTAACAAGCTCTAATGGAGCAGCCTCTGGCTCTTCAGCCTCCATGAGGCTAATTAAGATGTGTGCTTAGATGTTAATCGGCTAGTCGTTCCGTACGTCTTAGTTGGTGATTAGTGGCCTAATCTGATATGATCCGATTGTATAATTAAAGTATGATCTAAGTGTATTTCATCAGCAGATCAGTTCTTTTTGTCCTAAGAATGTCAAAATCAAAACATAGAGAAAATTAAAAGAAAAATACCAGGTAGGCTTAATTCTTTTACCTTTTGTAGAACAAATTAAGTTAAGTTTGGATGTTTTAGCTGAACTAATACATGATAGTTTTTAGGCCACTGAACCCAACAAATAAAAGGAAGAATATGTTCTGTATTTATAAAAATACAAGTAGGATGAGGATGTCTTCTTATAACCACTCCTTTTGTAGCTAGTGCCATTTTTGTGCACCAGTGTTCTTTAAATCGGATTTATTAAAATAATAATTACAGCCAGAACCCCTAATTGAAAAGAAATATTACTTAACGAAACAGATTCCCCCTCTTATCATGTAAAATCAATCATAAAAAGCTCTTTGTTTTCCAAAAGAATTTGACATGAAAAAGGGCAAGAAAAGAAGATATTTTTTACTATACTAGGTTTAAAAAAAAAAGAAGTGAATTTCCACTTTATTTCTTGCTAGTTGATTAGGAATGTAGAGCCAAAAAAGTTGGCTTAAACTCAAATTCAGATGGAATTTTTCCCCTTGCAAGATAGTGAATTGTCACTTTTGATAGAAGGTGAGTGGTAAACCTAACTTCTTGGCTGGCCTTTTTCACTTGATGGGTCAGGTTGGTATTTGGTAACACCAATTGGCATGCAACACCTACAACTTCCAATTACAAAATAAAAATACATCAAGGAAAAGAAGAACAATTACAATCATGAAAATATTTCATGATTGTAATCCACAACAATCAAATCACTCCTTTGTGCACACATCCTAGTCTCGTTAAGACGGTTCGAGATTGTCTGAATTGCCCATGTGAGTAGAGTGTGTAATGCTCTGACCGGCAGAATTGTTAAAATGGGTCATAACCTCCCTAATAGAGTCATTATGAATCTCCCAGAATTTAAAGTTCTCGTCCAGTCCGACACCCCCTCTGCGGGGATCTCCTAATTTTTACCTGCTAAAAAAATCACTCCTATGTGCAATCTAGCTCTATGTACAAATGAGGCATTTCTCCATGCTGACTGACAGTCACTTATTAGCAGTTTCCTCCCCAGATATTTCACCACTCCTTTTTGTATTTTTATCATTATTATGATGTGAACTTATTCACATATTAATGATTTTTAGCATGATAATCATCAAACCTTAATCTTCTAGTCATCCAAAGGACAAGAAAATAAATTAAAATAAATGAAAAGCAGTTGTTCTACTCAATGCATTGTAAGAATGTGGGATAACAAGTAGGCCTCAAACTTCAGTGTATTCAGGGACCCATATCTCAGTGGAGGCTAATAGGCTTGTCCTATCAAATTAAAAAGTGTAAAAAGAATTACACATATAATCATGTGTGGCTGATCAGAAAAGATCCACCTCCATTTTTTTAACTTCTAATTATACAAAAACAAAAAAAGTAAAATAAGTTAATGTCTCCTTTCCTTGTACAGTTTGCAGCTTCATAATTTAGGCTTTGCATATAAATAGAGCTAGCTATGTGGTCATTCATCTATTTCCCACCTCTAAAACTTCCCTTTAGCCTTTGAAAATTAACTGACATTATTTTTTCAGGGCTTTTGATTTTTTTGGTGAAGTTTGAAGTGAAAAATCAGTGATGGGCAGAGCTCAGCCTGAATCTGTAGCCACAACAATCCCTCCTACAAATAACAACTTGTATCCTCAAGAGCTTCAGCTTAAGCTCTATCAGGCCTTCATATTCTCAATCCCAATCCTGTTTTCAATCATACTTTTCTTGCTCTTTTACTTGTTTTATCTCAAGAAAAGGGCTTCTAATCTCTATCCACAACAATCACCATCAGTAGGACCTTCACAGATTTCAGCTTCTAATCAAGCTGCTCCCTTGATTTCCTCTGTAAGCCATTCATCTTCTCTTCTTTCTTACCCATTTTGTTATGCTGGTTTGTTTACAAGATTTGATCTTGTTACTGAAACATGCTTGAATTTGCAGGCCTCCCATGTGGGTTTCAAGGGAGACCTGAAAGATGAGCTCAAAGTGGTCCATTTTGATGAGGAGCTAAATGCAAGAGACTCACAGTAAGTCAGATCATCAATTTTTTTAATCTTGATTGAATGGTTAATCAATCCCCTAAGAAAATGTTAATAACATGATGATTAGTCTTATTCTTTTCAAGGGTCTGAAAAAGGGCAGAAAAAAGTGTAGAGGATATATTCTGAATTCCAAAGTTAAAGATCAAAAAAAGTCCTAAATGATATAACCTCAGATATTTAGAATATAATGTAGGGGATGGAAAGTTGGAAAAGAATTTGATGCACCTGATGAATTTGGCTAGAAGTTGATCTCTGTTGTTAGTTTATTCTGATGGGTAAATTTTACAAAGAGCATATTCACCATGTCTTGCCTTCTCTTCTTCTTTTGGGAAAAGAACTTGAAAAGGGTCACCTGAATTTCAGTGGTAAAACCAAGTGCCACAGCATTAGAAAGCAGAAGGAATCTACAAGTGATTGATTGCCAGGCAAAAGAAAACAGTAAAAATAATTTGTAAAAAGTGGGCAAACTGTTCTACTTATAGTAAAAACATATAAAATTGGTTCAGTTAAGGTTAATAGTGATTAAGTAAAAAAAGTTTGCCTTGGTTTAGTTGTCACAATTATTGAGTACTAAGAAGAAAGGTGTTATAATGTGGTTTTAGATGCTGTGTGTGCTTGGGAGAGTTTGAGCTGAAGGAGGAGCTTCGTCAGGTCCCGGCTTGCAAGCATGTGTTCCACTACGACTGCATACGAAGCTGGCTGCGCAACAACGCCACCTGTCCGCTGTGTAGGAGCCACGTCATCATCTCCGCGGAGAAGCAGCCGCCTCAGCAACGAACTGTTGGCGGCGGAGGCCAACAAGGCCAAGTTGTGCTGACTGTGGAAGATCATGTTTTGCACATGGATCAGCAAACAGATGTGGAAACTGTGAGAAATAGATAGATAGACATATATAGATACTAGATAGATAGAGTGATCAATCAATGGTGATGTCTTGTCACAGTGAAAATAGAATGGGTAATTTGGATGATCATTTTGGAAGTCAATAGTGACTTTGGGGAATCCAAGCAAAAATTTTCCCAAATGAATCATACATATGTGTAATTTTCAATAGCAGATTTATGGACTTTTCCTGTTCAAATTTGATTGGACAAAAAAATACAGATGATTCATTATGAGCTATCCTCTAAGAACATGGAAAGGGAAAAAGATTATGCAATTTATTCCATTCTCATAATCATAACAAATACATGTTCCTACTCTGTATAGGTAACAGAGCTCAAAACCTAACCCGACCCGAAAAATCGACCCGAACCGACCGAAAATTTTTGGGTTGAAACCCGACCCGGATAGTAGCGAGCAAAGAAAAAACCCGAATCCGATTAACCTGAACCCGATTGGGTTGAAACCCGAAACCGACCCGACCGACCTGATACTTTATATATATGTAGAATAAATATATTTTCTTATAAATATTATAATATATTTTATCATAGCTATTATAAATAAAATATTATTATAAAAATAATATTTTATTATTAAATACTACTATTATTTAATCATAATATTATTTTAATAATCATTAAAAAATTCAAAATCTCGACCTGTTAGGTCGACCCGAACCCGCACAACAACCTGTCAGGACCCGATCCGACTTGACCTGTAACCCGATTGACCCGGCCGAACCCGCACTCTACCCGAACCCGAATAGACCGAACTTGAATCCACCCGACCCGACATGTTTGACACTTCTAATAGGTATCAATAATCAAATTGCCCCAAATTGTCTGATAACAACTTTTTTGGGGTTTACGGGAATCCAGAACTTACGTTCCGACTTGTCCTGCACCTCCACCGCGGGATGTGCAGCAACGGCGAGCCTACTCACGTAGGACATGCGTACCAAGGGAGTGGTGTCACTAGGGCTGTAATCGAACCGAGCCGAGCCGAACTTTATATTGTTCAGGTTTCGTTCATTTAAAAATAGACGAACTCGAATTCGAGCTCGAATTCGCTTCGAGCTCAGAATTTTGTTTGGGCTCGGTTCGTTTAAGTGTTCATCGAACTCGAGCTTGGTTCACGAACTAATCGAGCTAATATATTACATATAATTAAATGCAAATAATCAGGGTATGTCCTTTACGATTTTAGGTAAAATGAAAAGTAAAAAAACAAATAAATATGTGTACATGATATATAGGATTATGAAAAATAGTTTATTAAAAAAATCTAACAATATTATGATATTTTATATTGTTTATGAATATTTGGACGAACTTGTTCACGAACATATAGTCGAGCTTGTTCATGAACAAACGAATCGAGTTTTCATGTGTTCGTGTTCGGCTCATTTATCTTTTCGAGCTGTTTGGGCTCGGCTCGTTTACAAATCGAGCCGAACACGAACGAATTTTTACCGAACCGAACACCGAATATCTCGTGAACGGCTCGGTTCATTTACAGCCCTAGGTGTCACCTTGCAAGTGAGAAATCTCAAATACATAGGGTGAGGCTCGAACCCTAGACGTGTGAACCGGGGGCCTGATTACAACTTTTCTCCAGCTGAGTTATTAAAATCAAAAAAACTTCCTCCCACATCGGATTTACATGAATCACACAACCCCGACTTTGTCTATAAAACTACATACCCCGTGGCCAACAAAAATGCTATTCTGTGTCTATTTAGAAAACGATCACAAATGTATTATACTCAAATGGAAAAATCAACCAAACTTGTTGCAGAATCCAACGGTCTGAATCGCCTTCCAATTGTCCTATGGATGCACATTCTATCCCTCCTTCCCGCCAAATCGCTCCTCATTGTCCGTCTCGCCTGCAAGTTCTTCAAAGCAATCACCAACGACCCCTACTTCAACTCCCTCCACCTTCGCAACCTCCCCGAAAACCGCCACGAAACCCGAACCCTCACCCTCCATCCCATCGTCCATCCCAAGATCCCGCCCAACCGGACCAAATGCACCATCATCGAACCCGAAAACTCGATCCTCTCGTCCTGGGAAGAAGCAGACCAATCGATCTTCACACTAGTCTACAACTACGGTGCAGGTAAGTGGTACGGTCCGAACCCGGACTCTTCGGTCGGCTTTCATGTGTGGTGCGTATCCGGGTCCGCCTACGGACTCCTGCTCATGATCGCAGGCGACCTCGCCGTACTATGGAACCCTTCCATCCGAAAGACTCGCAAGCTCCGGTCGCCCTCGAGCTCAGTCTCCTTATTCAAACACATGAACCTAGGCCTCGCGTACGACCCCGCTTGTAACGACTACAAGGTGCTCGCCATCATCGACCCGAGTCTCACCACGCCGGGTACAGAATATCCAGATAAAGTCCTCGAAGCTGCGTCCGGAGCGTGGGTCTATAGCGTCGGAGCCGACTCATGGAAGGCGGTGGGGATGCCGAGCTGTCGCCACAAGAGGGAGAAATCCGAGAGCATGTGGTTCGAGGGCGCGTTGGTCTGGATCGAGGGGGTTGACACGGGCCGGAGCTACTACCACCACATGGTTCGGTTCGAGTTTGGGACGGAGACGTTTCGCTACACGGAAATGCCTTACCCGATCAAGAACAACTTGTGGGTGCAGAGTCGGTTGGTGGCGATCGATGGTGGGTCTTCGGTCGGGGTCTGGGGCTTGGATTCGGATAACATCGTCGGCTTATGGGCCATGGATGGGAGCGGTGAGTCGTGGACTAGGGTGTACAACATCGGAGAAGGCGTGTTCCGGATGAACGCGTTCCGAGGCCGGGAAATGATGTGGGAGTATTGGACGAAGGGTGTAAGGCCTAGAGTTTCACTATATGATGAAACGAAAGGGCTTCATCATCGACCAGCTACAGAGTATGCAGGTGTTTACTTTGAGAGTCTGGTTCTACTCAAATAGGTTTTAGTGTTTTACTATGTTTGGGCTAATAAGATTTCTATTTAGCCACGTTTAATGTGGATGCATTGTTGCAAGTTTTTCTTCTACTTCATTTCGTAGCTAGACGTTTTACTTGTTCTAAAATATGTATTGCATGCAAAATTCAATAGTCATATCTATACTACCTATAGTATAAAGCGGAGACAATGTCTTCACAAAAATTTGCGCCACGTGTCATTCTTTAATAAAATAATCAATCGGGCCCTCATTTATACAAATTAGGTAGTTAGGATCTCGTATAATCTTATCCCGTAAACATTGTTCAAAATTTACTAAAAATTATGAATTATCCCCCCCCAAAAAGAATTATCACTTACAAAGAATTAGTTATAATCTTCTGATAAAGTATTATTATTTAATACAACATGATATTTATTGTAAAGTAATTTATAAACAAATCCAAACTGATTTATATTATGAGTTGACATTACATATCTATATTAAATTGAATTTATAATCACATTACCCGTACATGGTACGTGGGTTAAACTAGTTAGTATTTTTATTTTTGTACTAATGGATGAGAACGCAAATTATCTTCTCAACTTGTTTGGTCAAAGTATGTACATCAATGAGCTGATGCAATGTTTGTGAAGTATAAGTACTTCGTTTTATAGTGTTAACCCAAACTTAATTGTCTGAACCACATGGGTACCACGGTGAAATTTCCGAACTTAAAACAGCCTAAACTCAATTAAACACATCTTAAAATACATCCAAACACTCTATAATCCTAAATTTGTAGTGTTAACCCAATTCAAACTCAAATTGCTAGTAGTTCAATGATTTTTCTTTTGACACAGATATTAATATTAGATTTTTTTTTTAATGATGGATTCACAATTTCCTCTTTAATGCATTCTTTAATTTCCTTATTTAATATGCTTACACGTAGACCTAAGGACATACAACAGAAGAATCGCTGATTCAAACTGAAAGATGACCATATTAAACCCGATATGCATTGACCGTGTTTGACCAAGCATAGACAAACCCGACTCACCTTAAACCAAACCCAAGCAAGCCAATTAATCACAAAATTTTTGGATTAAGCTATGGTTGAACTAGATTAAACTTCATTATGCAAGTTGAGTTTATTGAATCGTTTCTGCAGTTTAAAATTCTGCGGTTTTTTTTTTGAAATAAAAGGGTAAAATTTTATTAAAAACCAGTAACAAAAATGGCTAGGCAGGCTAGCTATTTACAACATCTCCACACTCTATTCTCTCCAAATACTTTCTAACAGCTCTCGAATTCAACTTTCCTCTTGCCTTCAAGCAATTCCTAATATGTCTCATACACATACTAGAACACTCTTCTATGCTCACTCCCTCATTCTTAAACACAAGAGAGTTCCTGATTTTCCATATGAAGTAAATGACAACACAATGGCAGTGATTCCACATAATAAAGCCTAGCGAATTCCTGCCTTCAAGTAAGCTTGTTTGTTGTATCCAATTCTCAATGCTCGTGCTTCGTCTTCCAAAACCAGCCCATTTCAGCACATTGTTCAGTACCTTGGAGGAGAAATTACATTCGAACCAAAGGTGCCTGGTGGTTTCCTGCTTATGGTTGTCACAAAGGAGACAATCCTCGTCCTGGGAAAGGCCCCAACGCAGCAGCTTGCTTTTGGTGTTAATGCCACCATTGACGATTTTCCAGGATATGAACGCAACCCTAGGGTTATTCAGCTTGAGCCAGATCATATCATTCCAGGGCACTACATCTCCCTTGTCTCTAATACTGTCATAGAGTCCCCTCCAATCAAATCTCCCAAGCCTAGAGTTGATCACTCTCGGATCAGCAGTACCATCAAGAGAGTTAGCAAGCTCATCTCTCAGCATCAACACCGACTTCCATATGGCACTAGACGAATTTTTGCTCCTGATTTCCCAGAAATTCTGGCCCCTCACGTGGGACGCCTCAACCCTTTCATACCAAATGGAGTTCGAAGGAGTAATAGCATCAAAAATAAGCTCAGCAATATTAGTTTTGTTCCAGGCAGCAATGTCTTTGAGCCCAAGCCCCCCTTCAATCCTAGGCATGCACACCTTCCTCCAAGCAATAGGGGCCTTGCATCTAGTGCTTTTTCCGCTCCACAGAAAATTTCTAAGGACTTTGTTAATCTCAGAAATAATTGACTTAGGGAGGAGGAAAATTTTGCACCAGTATTGGATGACACCATAGAATACAGCTCTGATGATTTCCAACCTCCCAGCATACGACAAGTGCCTCGCAGCCCATGCATTCGCCTTGTTTCGGATTTTGCAAATGAGGTCATTGTAGTCTTTGCATTTGGCACATGAACTGCAAAGCGGAACCCCCAAATATTCGACAGGAAGAACGCCCCTGCTCATGCCCATGATCTCTGAAATATCAGCCTCCACATGTCTTTCAAGCCCCGCATTGAACAACTTCGATTTAGCCTGATTCATGCCCAGTCCAGAACAGGCGCTAAACTCATCCAGAATAGCTTTAATAATGCTCACAGATTCAGAGTTCCCATGAGAGAAAACAAAAAGGTCGTCAGCGAAACAGAGATTAATGACACCAGCCCGCTTGCAACCAGGATGGAACTTGAACAAGTTAGACTTCGCGGCTCTCTTGAGGGCTCTCGACAAATATTCCATAATGATAGCAAATAAGTAGGGTGCCATGGGGTCCCCTTGTCTAAGGCCTCTCTTGGCTTTGAAGTGACCACAAAATTCTTTGCCAACTTTGATGGTGAATTGGCAGCTAGAGATGCACTCTCGTATCCAATTCACCATGATAGGGTGAAAATTCAGCTCCTCAAGCAACTTAAACAGAAACTTCCAGCTAATTGTGTCATAAGCCTTCCTCAAGTCAATTTTCATAGCACATCTTGGGCTAACATACTTCCTTGCATAACTTTTTACAATATCTTGACAAACCGCTATGTTATGGCGAATGCTTCTACCCTTTATAAAAGCCCCTTGATTGCTGTCAATAATCTTAGGGAGAACATCCTCCATTCTGGCCACTAGCATCTTTGAGATAACTTTGTACATAACATTACAGCAAGACACAGGTCTGAACTCACTGATGGATGTAGGATTTTCGACTTTAGGCACAAGCGCAATCACAGTATTGCCTATCTCTTTCAACAATTTTCCACTGGCAAAAAATTCAAGCACAACATCAGTGAAATCCTCACCAACAATAACCCACGCACGTTTGAAAAAATGAGCATTGAACCCATCGGATCCCGGGGCTTTGTTCTTGTTGATACTCCATAGGGCTTTCTTGACATCATCTCTATTGAAAGGTGCAACCTTGCTGTTACTTTCGATCTCATCAAGAATAGCACCTCCCTGAATAATCGAGTTGTCAAGGGGAGGCTCACAGCCCCTAGTACCAAGAAAATCTTCAAAGTGTTGCACAATTAGACTCTTAATGATAGTCTCATCAGTGATGGGATCACCAGCCTCATCCACAAGACAATTAATGGAAGATTGAGCTTTACGCTGCTTGATGGAATTGTGGAAATAACTGCTGCAGCTATCTTGGTATTTAAGCCAATGGAGCTTCGCTAACTGCTGCTGCTGAATTCTTTTGTTTTTAATAACATTCTTGAGCTGATCAAGGGACTCTTTTTCCGCATTAGCAAGAAAAGGGTCAGAAGGGTTGCTCTGGAGCTCAGTTTGTATCATCTTCAACCTGCTGTGCTGGTTCCTGATGGCCTCTTCTTCACAATCTAAGCTCTTAGAACCCAGCTTCTTCAGAGGGATTTTTAGGTTCTTGAGCCTGTTTACAAACTTGAACATTTTGAAGCCTTTAGCAGGTCTTTTCTTCCAGATCTGGTCCACCACTTTAAGGAAATTCGGGTTATTGACCCAGGCATTATTGAATCTGAAAGGAGGCTTAGCATAGCCTTTCTCCCCAACAATCTTCAAAATGGCCGGACAGTGGTCCGAGCAGCCTGGCGTCACAAACCTGGCTGAAAAGTTGCTAAAGATGTCCATCCACTTCTGATTGGCAAGCATACGGTCGAGCTTGCACATGATAAGGTCTTCTCCCATTTGCTTATTAGTCCAGGTGAACAAGGTCCCAGAGTAGGGAATATCAATGAAACCATTTCTGTTGCAGCAGTCCAGGAGATCCTTGCTGAAGTTTACATTTGTCCTTTTGCCATAGAACTTTTCACTAGGGTCTTTAATGGCATTGAAGTCGCCTAAGAGGATCCAAGGCAAGTCATTCGCTGAAATAGCAATCTGGTCAATAAGGCTCCACAACTCCTTTCTTTCCCCTTCGCCATTTGATGCATAGATGAAAGAAGCCTGTAGAGAGCAGCTGAGCAAAGGAGAGTTTATAGAAATGTGGTAGAGTTGAGCAGTTTCAACTAAGATACTGATATCTAGACTGACGTGTGATCTCCAAAAAATCCATATCCTTCCATTTGACCCAATGCACTTAGTGCATCTATTCCACCCATTCAGCAAGGTTCTGGAAACCTCCTCAATTTTATTTTTCCTAACTCTAGTTTCAAGAAGAGCCAAAACATCAATTTTATTCTCACTAACTAATTTATAGATAAAGTCACCTTTAGAAGCCTCATTAAGGCCTCTGATGTTCCATGAAGCAATGGAGACACTATCCATAGGAAACACTAGTGTCGTTGTCAGCATCTTCCAATGCTTCCTCTATGCCTTCTAGGTGATCTTCAAGGGCTGCAAACTTGGATTGCTCAATTAGAACTTGCTTCCCTTTAACATTAGCATTCCTGTCAGCAAAACTCTTTGGGCTTCTACCCTTAACTGTCTCCCACACATCTTCTCCAATTACTGCAGTTTTGCTTGAGACATCATTCCGCTGCCCCTCACCAGCTGCAACAGCCAGCTTATCAACCTTCTCATGGATTCTCTTCTCTGCTGCAACGCTAGACTCAGGGGCATCTAGACAAGGAGCAGGAACTGACTTCTTAGCCCAGGCTTTTTTAGGATGAAGGGGTTGTCTTCTAGGGCCATACTTTTTGAAATTTGGGATGCCAAAGGGTTGCTTTTTCTCACACTCGCCCTCCTTGTGTCCAAAGGAGCTGCATTTGTCGCACTTATCTAGCACCCACTCGTAGGCGACTTTTTGTTCGACTTTTTCACCATCTTCTCCTAGAAAGACCACCTCATTTCTAAGTGGTTTTCTAGCAGAAATTTCAATCAGGAGACTTGCAAAAGATAGCCTCTCTTGGTTCTCGGTAACCTTATCAACCAGAACAGGTTTCCCAAGGGCACTTCCGATCTTTTCAAAAAAGTCGTCATCCCAAAATCTAACATCAAGTTGGGGGAGATTCGCCCACACTTGAGCGGTTTCGAAACTGGAGGGATCCAATTTAGCACCTTCGCTCCATCTCTTCAAAGCTATCGGTCTCACTCCCCCCACCATCCAGGGCCCGTTTGATAGAACCCATTCCATGTCTGACTCCTCTTCAAACTTGAACACGAAAATGCCAGAGTCAGTCAGGATGACTTTAGGCTGCTTGCTAACATTCCATCTGGCTTTAACAAAAGCTTGGACAACATTGAAAGATGCCCTTCCTCCCGCAATCATGCCAATCAGGGAGGTTCTCCATTTCTCCACATTCTTTTCCACATCCTTTTTCTTGAATCTTATGATTCCATCCTCACATCCCTCCACAAAATTGAGCCTTCTCCCCTCCTTGTTAGCTCTATTTCCAGCCAAGGCGTCTCTAAAGGAGACCTTCCTCTGAGGTGCGACAGCTTCAACATTCGCACGCAAGTTAGATTGGTCCACTTCTCCCTCCTCGAGGCCTTCATTACAAGTAGCAGCTTCCTCTGGGAGTTGGCTCGATTCAGCAGCAGGGGGCTCATTAGAAGGAAGATGTGACTTAGGCTCCTTATCCACAGATTCTGGAACCACTTCTTCAGAGTCGGCAATCTCTTCAAAATTGCCAGAAGCTTCAGCAGAGATTTCAGCCTCAATAGACTTCGCAGTGCTTCTGAGCAATCTCCTATTGTTCACTCGAATGGTGTTTTCGGATACCACCGCGACACTTTCTCCAGGGGACTCGGGATCCCCCCGTAGCTTTGGAAGCATTGGGTTTTTTCTTGCGGCCAGCTCCTTTTCCCCTGGCCATGCCGACAAACCGGCCGGCGGCGCTGCCCTGACACACAGCGGAAACCCTGGAACCCTGTCTTTTTTATGTCGCGCGTGAGGCGCGTTCTAAACGATATGCGGTGAGCGTATACCAAGTGGTGGATTTTAGTTGGAGGAGTGGTAGCTATCAATTCTGCGGTTTTCTAGCTAGTATCTAATTAATTAACATCACCAAATTCTTCTCGAGCAAAGTTAAGACATGTATTATTGAATTTTATGCAAGGACATCAAATTCTATCAATTTTCTTTCATCCCTTTATTAGTTCGTAGTTTGCAATTTATATGATACGAACACATCGATGTGTTCGTATCATATAAACTCATTGCTTAAAACTGATACACAAACTTGACTGGTATAATAGAAACCTAGAAAAAAGATGCAAAAAAACATCACAATCCCAATTGAGTAGAAAGCATTTCTGAACTGTAGGAGCCGAATTACTGCCTCTTGTCCTCTGCCTTCTTTGGCTGTAGAGAAAACCAACATGACAAATTCAAAATCAGGAGCACCATCAAGGAATTAAAAGACTTCTTTGGCTTTTAGCCAAGCCATCAAAAATTGCTACAGATGCTAAAATCAGGAGCACCATCCCCTTCTTTGGCTTTTAGCCAAGCCAAAGAATTTGCTACAGAAGCTATGGCATTGGCTTTAAATAAATATAATACTAACTACTAAGCACCATCAAAATTTGAATAAGCACAGTAAGACAACCAGCACAGTGTAGCAGGAATACAACAATACGCATGAACCAGGTCCTTGTATTTCCAATTAGTAGAAAAAGTTGTAAACCGGTTTTAAGTTTACTTTTTCATTTCAAAGTTCCGCTACTCAATTCTCCTAATCTCTCTTACTCCCTTCTCATCTCTAATGCTCGACGAAATGCCACAAAGAGTAAACAGAAACTGAGAACAATTTATCCAAAAGTCGCAATTTAGTAGGTGTTTTAAGTATAAATGCAAATGCATTTTTAATCTGTCCAAAAAGGGTTACTTCTAGCTTGTTGCACAGTCCAACCATTATAGCTTGTTGCACAGTCCAACCATTCACGTTACTTCTAGCTTCCAGTTCCATGCAATGCATTTACACTCGAATATATGATGGGACATATTCATGTTACTTCTAGCTTGTTGCACAGTCCAACCATTATAGATCTATTGTTTCTAGATCATGTAGAACCAAAAAAGCTAACTTTTATGAGCAATGCTAACATTCCGTAGGAATTTTCTACATAGTAAAAGGGTTCATTTGATTTCATATACTTGCCTGGCTCGAATTTTTGTGGCTCCATGACTTGCTTTGAAGAGGACGCAAATCTCAGCTGCTCATGCATTTGGAGCTAGAAGCTGTTGGTTTGATGTAGATGCTTGCTTGATATCTTGGTCCACATTCTGTAGAGGAATAACACTGTTGTCAGAACATCACAGCTAACATAGGCTATGGAGAAAATATGAGTTTGGAAGGCTACCTGATCAGGGAGGATTTGATCAGAAAGATTGCATTTGACATCTAGCGGTTCAGGTGCATCAAATATCAAATATTGTGTAATATCATTCTCCGCATTGAAATATGTAAGGTACTCATCAAATATTGTGTAAAATTTTGACCTGAAAATTTTACCTGGGAGGAAAATTTACAGCCAAATTCTTCACAGCTTGACTTCCACACCAACTCAGGAAATGCAATCAATTGATTTAGCTGAGATGAAAATGCAAACATATAGCAGAGATGAAAATTTCAATACTGGGATGGATGCAAAAACAGCATCAAATTATTGTGCAAATACTTACAATTTGCAGCTTAACGGTTTTCCCGTCTTGGTCTACCGTGCGGATTCTCTATACAAGGAAAATCATTTAGGCATAGCAAAAACAATAATAAATCAGAAATACCAGGAGCAAGTAGGATACCGCAACTCTCAAGAGAAGACATCAAGACCTGAATCTCCAATCAACAACAATTTGAAAGGTAATCACTGCAAAACAAATTTGAACTTGTCGAACCAAACCATAGCAATTAGGCTCTGTTCGGTAACAAAACTAACTGAAATCAAGCTGAAATGGTAACTGAAGCTTTTTGTAACTGAAGCTTATATTTCTAGCTGAAATTCGTAACTGATTTTAAAGGCTGGCAATTTCTAGTAAGCTAACGGGTGTTCGGTAAAACAAGCTGATTGTTGATAAAAGTAGAGGGTAAAATGACGAAAAGGGTATTGAGGAGGGAGAAGACAGAAAGATGAGGGGTATGGACCCACCTATATAAATTTGGAGAAAATGGGAATAAGCTACCATAAGCTGGATAATCTACACATGAGGAACTTAAATTTTTAGCAAAAAATAAGCTACTATAAGTTAGAATAAGCTATCATAATCTACTCTTGCCGAACACCTCCTTGCAAGCTTATTTATTTCAATAAGCTATCATAAGCTCCAATAAGCTCCAATAAGCTTTTGCCGAACACACACTAGGATGCCAAAATATCCAGTCCTAGCAGTACAATTTCATAAAACTCAACCTCAAACACAATAGCCCTAATTTAAACCCTTGCACATGGAGAAAGGCGATCTGAAATACTGAAATAGAACAGAGAGAGGAAGAAAAGCCTAGCAACCGTTGGCTTGAGATGAGATTTTTCGGAGAAGGCTTGAAACTGTCGGCCTAAGACAATGTAATAAGAAGCAGAGCCGATCAATCACAAATATCATTCCCACTAATAGAACAATCACATTGAAAAGAAGCACAAACCAAAATTCTGGCGAGAAAGTCTCCAATCACCACATCACCATCAACCAAAAGAGGCACCAAACCTGTTGGATTCAATTTTATGAACTCTGCAAGGCAATAACATTCTATATTTAGAATCCAACTCAACAGAGAACACATAATATTCAGAATAGCCAATCCTAGCAGTCCAAATTCATGAAACTCAACCTTAAACACAACATCCCTAATTTAAACCCTAGCACAGAGAGAAACGGGATCTGAAAAGCCATGGATAATTGATTTCCTTGAATAACTACAACAAAGTAGAAGCGAGATCGAAGATCGAGATGAACACCAACCAAAATTCATCGAAAAGCCATTTCTAGAACTATTCGTCCTTGCTCGTCAAAACAAAGCAAAAGAAATTGGAAAAAACTGAAATAGAACAAAGAGAGGATGAAGAGTAAACTAGGATAAGAGCCTGAGATGAGCTCTGCGGAGAAGCCTCGAAACCGTCGAAGTGAAGGTTTGCCGGAGAAGCTTAAGACCATCTTCGTGAACGGACTCCGGACTCGCCGACTCGGAGAAGAGCTGAAGACTGGACAACATAATTTGGGTTTTTTTTTAAAAACTTGCACGTAATTCACAGTTTTACTGCTTTTCACTTACTTTTTTTTTAATTTGTAATTTATGACACCGCAACGTGTCCTTACTTTAGAATATACTTTATTGTCCTTTACCGACACTAACGCGTGTCGTAATTCTGATGAATTTTGACAATAAAGGGTGTCGGTAATTTACGACACCTTAAGCTGTCGAAATTTTAGCGCATTAATTCGCGCGCTTTTTTTTACCGACACAAGCCTCCGGTGTCGTTCTACATGTGTCGAAAATGGCCGCATTTTCTAGTAGTGATCACGAAACCCTCTAAAAATTAAGAAACAAAAGACTCCATATCAATACATGAACAAATAATATTGTATCGATCTCATTAATCCAAAAGAAAGTGTTTGATCCTATTGGACACAAACACTAATTCGGTCTAAATAGCTACATGAAAAAAGAACAAACAATCTACATGTGAATGATCTGCTACCAAAAAAAAATCTATGTTTTTCTCAGATTAAGAAAGAAAATAGAATAACTCTTCATGATCCTCTTTCTTCTCGGACACGTACGCATCTCCTTGATCTCGGACGAACGGGGCTATAAGTCGATCATCGTCCCAATAAATCCATCAAGTCTCGAATCTTGATAGGGCAACTCGAATCGGCAAAGTGGGCACACATTGTTGTCGTCAAGCCACCTCTTGAGGCAAACCTCGTGGAAAACATGCGAGCAAGGCATCGTAAGCGACTCCAACAGCTTCTCGATCTCATCCATGCAGATCACGCATTCGTGCTCGGACGCGCTCCAACTCTTCTCAGACTCCTCCTTTCTCTCCTGCTCGGCTCTCATGGTGTAGAGTCCCATCACCGAGTCAAACCTAGCAGGCCTCGTCAAGGGCTTTGCCACCTCGAACGACTCCGCGATGACCCTACTAAAATCGGGTTGCTCATCAGCATCATCGATAGGCGGTCGCCACATGCGCATGTTGATGTCGACGACATACTTGCTCGACGAAGGACCGCGACAGTCGAAGCGATATTCGCCGAGGATGGAGGCGATGACTTCCTCCGCGGCCTTGAGAGCTTGGTCCGGCCGCAAATGTGGGAAGTGGAGGTCGTGGATCCGGACCGCCAATTGTTGTTCGGCCTTCAAGTAGTAGTACGTCCAGGAAACGGTCTTCGCCGGAGCACGAAAAGCAAGGAAGGGCGATGAATGAGGTTGCCCCGTCTCTGCAGGTTATGGACACGTCCACTAGCGCGCAATGTCGGTGTTGGCCGGCGGTGCGTAGTCGGATATCCCACCGGCTTAGGGGGGATTGACGAACGTTGAACCAATTCGCCATGATGGTTAATTAGCGTTAAGGGCTCAAAACTTAGTTAGTTAGGGTATATGATGTGTATTTGGTGGAGGGTAATTTGATCTGGCTATTAGAGGGGTATATATAATACGTTTGGATATAAAATCGGTAATGTGATATGGATATAGATTTTATTAAGTAAAATAGAGAAGACTTGAGATTCAAGTAGTCTTCGGTTGCTTGAGTTATAATCCGTCCAAGTATTTCCGATTTGGAATTTAATAGAACAAGTTTAACACGTATCATGTATGGATGATTGTAATAAACTTATCGGACACATTGGTAAGAAATATATTATATCTATAAAGTACAGTTATTTTTTAGAAAATAATTAAAGTAATTTATAATATAATATAAAGATATTTATGTATATGATTCATAAGATTTCAATTAATAAATTTTATTAGATAAAGTAGAATCTTGTAAATCATTTAAAATTTATATACTTTAATTTAAAAGATCATGTTTTATTAATATAGATATAGACCCTTAGACATAAAATCCTATACATATAGATATAGTCTAGATTATTTGTTTAAAAAATTCTGAATTATATTTCAAAACATATTATATTTGTTTAAAAATAATTTCAGGATTATCTATTAGAAAATACTTCTCAATTGTATCTTGATTTTTTGTTTACACGGAAAGATCATGTTTTTATTAAGTTAGATAGAAAATCTTAAACATACAGATATAATCTAGATTTTTTATTTTAAAAAAAAAACCCAAGTATTATTTAAAAATTATAGTAAATCCGAATTATAGTTCAAATATATATTATCTTTGTTAAAAAAAATTCAGAATTATATTTTAAAAATTACTTTCCGATTTTATCTTGATTTTTTGTTTGAATGAAAAAGATCATATTTTAATAATAACATTTATTAAAAGATTGCAACTTATCATATAAAGGAGAACCCAATGGATTATATTTTATTATTGAAATGACATGTCGTAAAAGTTTTTGTGAAGATATTGACCCCGCTTTATACAGTAGTAGTATAGATTAGAAGATTGCAACTTCATATAAAGGAGTAGACCCGACAGAGAGTGACCCGGACCCGAAACCCGAACCGAACTAGCCCGACCCGAACCCGAAATTTGACCCGAACAACGAAAAATGAACCATCCGAACATGACCCAGACCCGAACCGAACCCGAACTGAACCGAAATGACCCGAACCGAAATGACCCGAATAAAATGTAAACCGAACTGACCCGAACCCGAAATGACCCGAACCCGAACTGACCCGAACCCGAAATGACCCGAACCCGAACTGACCCGAAGTAACCCGATCCGAAATGGGTGAAAAAAGAAAACTTTAGGGCTCAATGAGACAATGACCCGCACAATAAGAAAATAAAACAAATGAAAAAAAAAGAGATGGAGTTTCGAACAGCAGATCATTTACAACATTTCTAAACTCTATACTAATATACTATAGACTTTATAGTCTACTGTACAGTCTACACCACAAAGTAGGGATGAGCAAACGGATTATCCGATCCGAAATAGCGGATATCCGAATTTTTGGCCAAACTTAGATCCGTATTCGATCCGTTATTAACTGGATATCCGATAAGAAATATCCGTTTGGATCGGATATCCGAGATTGGATATTATGGATATCCAAATTATCCGTTTTAGCATTCTTTTTCAAATTATATTATTAGAAAAAAGAAAAGTTATGAATAAATAAAAGATATAACTATCCAAATTATCCAGATTTTATCGGATCGGATCGGCCGGATGGGCGGATCGGATATTTTTGTTCACCCCTACCACCAAGTCTAGTTGTATCCCTAAATCTTACGTAAAACATTTGATATATCGGGGGCCCCAATTATTTGGGGGCCCTACTTCATCTAACCGATTGAACCGGGTAATTAGCCGGATCTGACATTAATTAACATAGTTAAATTGAGACTCGTATTAAAATATATAGATATGTCATGAATGAATGTGTCAATGATATGTTATCCAATCTAATTAATGATTTATGATACAACATAAGTCTGAATGTGCCCGCAAGTATATAATACAAATAGAAACTTTTTTTTTAATTAACTAAGTAGAAATTACATCTAAATCTTTGTCAACAATATGGAGTAACTATGTTTTATTACAAGACACATTAAAGTAGCCATTAAAGTGCCCAAACTTTCTACGTTAAAACTCACCGTTGCGGGTGATCTTATAATTTAAAAAAAAATGAATCCAAATAACACCCGAATCCGAATTGACCCGACCCGAAATGATCCGATTTGAAGCAATCCAAAAAGGACCCGAACCGAACTAGACCCGAACCGAAATGACCCGAACCCGAACTAACCCGAAATATTATGACCCGAAACGACCCGAACCCGAACTAGACCCGAACCCGAACATGACCCGAACCCGAACCCGAACCGAACAAGACCCGAAATGACTGTTTGACCCGAGCGGACCCGACCCGAACGACCCGATCCGAATTGACCCGAACGACCCGAATTGCCAGGTCTATAAAGGAGGTCCCGATGGATTTAATATAGAAATGACACGTGGTAGATTTTTTATGAAGACATTGACTCCACTTTATACTATAGTAGTATAGATATTAGCAAATGAGCCGGTACCTTATACGAGACGTTATTTAATTATTTTTTACTTTGCCTATAAATTTACTATAATGATTACAAATATATTATCATATGTCTACTTTATTTTAAATCCATGTTTATCATTTGGATTATAATATAGTATCATTCTCATCTATCATTTATAATATATTATGTATGGTATATATCTACCAATAATTATATTTTGTTAAATAGTATCTTAATCCTTACCCGTGCAAAACTCCTTTCCTTTAAATACACCTCTGATCCACTCATTCTTCTACAGTTAATCTACGTTTCTGTAGACCATTAGTTCCCATTTTTTTAGATAACTTTGCCAATCAAAGGTATGTATTTTTCCAACATGATTCATATATGACTTAGTTTTGTTTATATTATTTTATAGTAATTTTATTTTATTTTTTTATATTATTAAATAATCTCTATATTTTAAACTCCAATACTAGATTAATCCAAATGTTTATCTTAAATGATCGATTTAATTATATAAATAATTTAATTGGTTAATTTTGATTGTAGACCCCACATGTATGTAATATATATAAAAGAATATATATCATTGAAGTTGTATCTATAAGTTGTATCTATAAGTTTTTCTAGAACATATAATTAATTAATCTTACTATATACTATATTAGAGATTAAAATAATAATATAGAAAAACATATGTCAACTCCAATTAAATATATAATTAAAAATATAATCCATAAACATTATAATCAAATCCTACAAATCTTAGGACTATTCAATCCTTATACAAAAATTATAATTCTAAAAATCTTTATTCGGTTACAAGAATATATTAGAGTGGAAGTATTGTATCATTAAAATAAATCTCATAAGAAACAAATTCAATAAAACCATACAAGATTTTATATCAAACTATTCTTTTGAATAACTTTAAATAAAATTAAAACTAAGTTTTTAGTAAAATCAAATTCAAGGAACGGGACTAATAATAGCTAATTCAAACCGCTTTAGAACATAACTGTGTTGAGCCACATCCTATTTGGCTCGTCGCTCTAGTTGTGCTTGTGCACTTGTGGAGCTCATTGACGTCCTCAGCCCTTTAAGCTCCACCAATATGTTCACCTTCCTTCCAGGGCCGAGGGGAGAGATCTAATGGTGCAATGGGGTTGCGACCATAAACAACCTCAAAAGGGGACTTTTTCGTCGCCAAGTGTCTTGATCTGTTATATGCAAACTCAACGAAACGAAGTAAGTTCTCCCACCTCCGAGGATTGGACTTGAGCACAGGTCGAAGGAGCACGCCCAAAGTCCGATTAGTCACCTCCGTTTGACCATCAGTTTGTAGGTGATAGGAGGTAAAAAAGAGGAGTTTAGTACCTAGTTTGTTCCATAGAGTTCTCTAAAAAAGTGCAACGAATTTGGGGTCCCTATCACAAACAATAGTGCGAGGATTATCATGTAGTATCACTATATTGTCGAAGAACAAATTAGACACCTCAATGGCATTATTCATCCCTTGACACGCAATAAAGCGGGTCATTTTAGAGAATCTATCAACAACTGTAAAGATAGAATCCTTACCTCTTTTGGTGAGTGGTAGGCCGGTGATGAAGTCCATGCTAATATCCTCCCACGGTGTGCTCGGGATGGGCAAAGGTGTGTAGAGCCCATGGGGATTGGACCTCGACTTAGCCTTATTGCATCTGACGCATGACATGCAAAGACATGTCACGTCCTTGGCCATGGATGACCAAAAGAAGTGGTCACAAATGTGCACAAGTGGGCAAGGCCTTCACGGGCCTCCTGTATCAAGACAAGACGCAAAGAGGACGAAGGAATGCAAATCTTCCGCCATCTATATAGAAAACCATTGTCTAGAAAAAATTGCTCATGCCTACGATTATTGGTTATATCTAAATGAATAAGAGAAAAGTATTTATCATGCTCATATTGCTCCTTTATTAAATTAAAACCAATTAATCTAGTTTGAAGAGACATACTTTCTAGATAATGCATTGGCCACAATGTTGTCCTTTCCCTTCTTATGTGCAATTACATAAGGAAATGTCTCCATAAATTCCACCCACCAAGCATGTCGCCTACTTAATGTAGTTTGTGATTTAAGATAAGCAAGGGCGGCGTGGTCGGTGTGGATCACCAATACGCTTTGCCAAAGATAGTTGCTTCGTCTTTAGCACACGAATAAGCTCATAGAGCTCCTTGTCATAGGTGGGATAGCTGAGAGTGACACCCAAAAGCTTCTCACTAATAAAAGAAATAGGGCATTTTTTTCTTGCATAAGCACTCCATCAATGCCAAAATCCGAAACATCACATTCTATTTCAAAAACGTTTAGTGAAGTCGGTGAGCATAAGCACCAACGCCTTACACAAAGCGTTTTTGAGGGCATCGAATGCGACCTCATTCTGTTCTCACCACTTAATGGTTGTGACTATCTTGGTGAGGTTATGTAGGGGAGTAGTAATGGACGAGAAGTCCCTCATAAACCGCCTATAAAACCTAGCCAAACCAAGAAAGCTTCGAACCATAGTGGGAGTCGAAGGAGTTGGCCATTCATGGATCGCTCGTATCTTTTCCTCATCCACTCTCAAGCCATCTTTCCAGACCACAAATCCAAGAAAATTTATGGAGTTCCTACAAAAAACACACTTGGCCAAATTTGCATATAGTTTCTCAAGTCGAAGGCAATCTAGCAAAATCCTAAGGTGCTCGACGTGAGTGGTTAGTGATGTAGAATATAGCAAAAAATCATCAAAATAAATCACTACAAACCTTCCTATATAATCACGTAAAACATGATTCATTAAACGCATGAATGTAGATGGAGCATTAGCGAGACCGAATGACATTACTAACCATTCATAGAGGCCATGTCGTCGAGTCGTGGAATGGAGTGGCGGTACTTGATGGTGATTTGGTTGATGGCTCGACAATCAACACACATCCTCCATGTGCCATCCTTCTTGGGCACCAAAATTACCGACACTGCTCACGGCCTAAGCAACTCGCGCATGTAGTCCTCATCTAAAAGCTCTTGGACTTGACAATACAACTCCTGGGTCTCCGTGGGAGAGGCCCTATAAGCTGGATGGTTAAGAAAAGAAGCACCCGAAATGAGGTCAATTCTGTGTTCAATGCCACGCACGGGTGCGAGCCTGGACGGTAACTCATCGGGCATCACATCCTTGAATTCATCAAGAAGAGAAGAGATCGAGCTAGGAAGCTCGTGGGGGTGAGAAGAAAACCGAAAGGAGAGGCACTAAAAAGAAACAAGGATATATGTTCAATCTTGTTATTAGATGAGTCGCATGATGAAGAAATATTAATATCAGGGAAGGATTATAATGCAATGTATAAGAGTTCTTGAAGATCATCTGCTTTAATGATTTAGGTTGAATGTACACTTGATAAGGACTTAGGGTCTACCATGGTTTTCATTCGTATAAAAAATGAAGAAGCTAAAACAGATATTTCACACAACCTTGAGAAGAAAACTACCTAAAACACATAAACCTAACACTTGAGTTATAGCAAGCATAATGGTCTTATAAGGCATTCTTCCCTTATCCATCCTTAGTGCCATGGCTTCATAGATAGGCCATGAGTTTAGCATCACAAAACCACAAAGCAACATTTGTAGAGCCAACCCTTGAATACAATCTCCAAAGGTGGTCCAAAGGACACCTGCTCCTAGTGCCACTAGGTTGATGATGGCAGCCATTGTGAGTGGGATAAACATGGGTGAGGTGATGCCAAAATCGTAGATTCCTTGATCGTACCTATAACATGAGATTAGTGTGAGCTAATGTCGAGTTACTAGATTAATTAGTGTTAAGAGTGTGATTCAGTTTAGCCATCATTTGGTTTCAATCAACATAAATAGAAAAAGACATGAACTTTTACACTGATCAACTTGCAAAATCTAAATCTATTAACAAAAATAAAATTGCATCTCATTATCATAGAATTATTCATCTCCTATATAAAGGAATGTTTTAAAATGATGAAATCATCTCACCTTCATCTAGACACACTTATATTAAGGCGGAAAACTAACCAATATGAAAGTTTATGTTAATATGTCATATGATATCTTAATGACCATGTATAATGCATCCTTTACCCCCAAATTCTTAGCCTATTGTTGTGAAATTTACCCATTTTGGAATAATTATAAAGTTCAAGTGCATTGCATTAAGATGTAGTACCTCTTTTTGAGGTCACTTTCTTGGACTTTGGCGGTGACGGTGAACCCAAAAAATGAGATACCAAGGCAGATGAGGAAGTACTCAATGCATCCAAAAATGTAAGAGGTGACTCCATGGATCATCCACATTCGTTGGGCATTCCACCACCTTTGGAAAGTGGATTGTGCTAGCATGAACTCTAGCAAGTCTTGTCCATATGCCCCAATGAATAAGAAGATGTATAGTGAAAACCATGGATCATTCATCTGGCCAATGAGTAAATCCAAAAGGGTTAAACAAGTTAACATAAATCACATTAATACGTTATACAAGGCCATAATTAGGGCTCAGCATGGTTGGACCGCAACCGAAATAATGGACCGAACCGATCAAACCGAACCGAAACCGACAGAGTTCGATTCGGTTTTCGGTTCAAGATATTTTAGGATTTTGGTGTCGGTTCGGTTCAATTTTTCAAAGAAAACCTTATATATATCAAAAACCGAAAAAACTGAACCGAACCGAATTTTTTTGGTTCACCAAATTCCCGAATTTCGGTTCGTTTTTTTCGGTTTTAAACCGATGCTCAACGCTAGCCATAATGGGCATACATACCTTAGGAAAAAGAGAGATTCCATTGAGAAGAGCAAGTTGGGGGACGAATGCATAGATGATCAAAGGGATTGACCAAATGGGTGACAAAGCATTATGACAATAACCAAGGCCCATGAATAAACCTAATGATCGTGTTCCATAAGTCAATGTGCTAAACTTGGAGAAAAGGACTTCAAGAAGCCCAATGCACCATCTTTTACACTGGACCAATACATCAACAAGGGTCACCGGTGCATCACCCAAAAAAGCTGGCCTTTTAGGGTGACAAAATATTGATTTCCACCCTTCACTTTGTAGTAGATACCCTGTGAAATAATCCTCCACCAGTGAACCATATCGGATACCCATCTGTCCATAGTAACACTATTAATCACCATAATCTTGTGTCTTAATTATCTTCATTCTCAACTAAAATTTAGTTGCCCATATATAAATTAATATATTAGAATTGTATAATAAATTTAAAAAAATCAAACTCAACTATTTATGATAGATAAAGAAATTAAAAATCTATCTATTCTTTAAAAAAATAGAATGTAACTTACCTTGGAACCCCATAGAGTTTGGTGCTCGTAATCAGCAGCGGCCACTCGGTGGGCCAAATCTAGTGTACTAGGCGACTGAAAGGGTCCATCGACGATTCGGGTCGGGCTTATCTCGGGGGTCTCGAGGCTCAGAGGGGAAGACGGCCCCCCGAAGAAAGCCCGTCGTTGGAAAAAGCAATTGCTTCCGACGTAATGGGGACCGAGAAAACCGTCCATGCCCAACGGGTTGATCTGGTACAACCGTATGTGCTCGGAGGAATAGATGTCGCCCTTGTTGAGCCCGGTGAATATCTGAGGAAACTGGACGTAGCCCAATGTGGGTCGGGTCGCCGGGTCTTGAAAGTAGCATAGCACATTCCAAATGGTTTGTGGGTCGTTGGAGAACATGTCACAGTCTAGGTTTAGAATGATGGGTGCATTTGTCATTGACCCTGAAACTCGAATCTAACATGCATATATAGTCAACTTAAGATTCATAGTATGTTTATGAAATGGTGTTAGCTAGCTAGATATCTATATACTCCCTCGGTTCCCGAAAGATCGTTCATAAAACATATTTGTACGTGGATTAATAAAAAGTAGAGAAGTTGAATAGTTGATGGAAAAAAGTGATAAAGTTGATATGATGGGTTATATATAAGATTCGATGAGAGTAATTTTATAATTTATACGAAAAAGTGATAAATTTGATGAGAAATCTCGATAATGGATGTAATATATGAGATTGTACTAGAGAAATATTAGGATAAAACTATCTTATACAAGGATAGAATATATACATCTATCCTAACAATATCATAATATCTTAATAGATAAGATTGTAAAAGTATAGTGATATAAATGAAACATATATCATGTACAAACTTTCAGGATACTCAAAAAGGAAAGATATGATGAACAACTTTTCGGAGACGGAGGGAGTAGTATACTTGTGAAACAACAAGAAAGTGTATTTACCAGGGTGTTGAGGGCACCAGCCTTGAAGTTGTGATGGTGAGCCCTACTCTTTTCCCTCGATACATAGATCAAGTTTGGCACTTTGTTTCCATCTCTATCAAAGTGTACGTTTTTGTCTAGCAAGACCTGATCGATCACGTACACACACATGCATATTAAACATGTGTTAATTCTAGGGTTAATTTATTAATGAAATGCATTATCGATTGAATGATTAGTTTGAGATCAAAAACTGAGAAAGTTAAATGCCTGAATGATTGTAGGATGGTGTTGTTGAGTGAAGTCAGGAGTCCATTTGTTGAACATCAAACTTTCTTCTTCAGAATGAATGTATTCATCCCCAACTTTTCCCTTTTCCATGACGTTGTCCACTCTTGTTTTCATCTCTTCATAAAGCACCTGCATGTCCACACAAACTTATAAGGTCTATGTTATTTGTATAAGCTTTTATTAGAGTCTTTCAGTGTCACAAATCTTATGATTAGCGATGGTTTTTCTGTAGTAAATTTGCTTAAATTGAACAAAACTGCATGGTTTTTCATCTAATGTGTCAATAGTATTCAACATAAGAGGATTAAGAGCATGTCAACCAAAGTAAGACCAATGTAAACGAAGGTCATTGCTTCATCTCTTCATTTGCAAGCAATGTCTTGTTATGATGGAGAAAATCTATCATGTTATGAAGAAAGAGAAAGAGAGAATACAAAAAACCATTTAATTATCATAGCTTTTTGTTACCAATATATATCTTGCATTGTATTTTGAACCGTTTAGTCATTTTTATGATTTGGTATATGTAGTTTAATGACGACATTATTTTATTTAAGGTTAAATTATAATGTTTTATATGTTTTTCACAAATGACTGTGTATCTTTACTTAACTTTGATTGTGTCTTTGCAAATAGTTTGATTGTGCATTTTTGATTAACATAAATGTGCATTTTTGATTAACATAAATGTGCATGTTCCGGAATCATATAATAATGAGGTACAAGTGGGCATATTTTTGTTATAATTTTGGACATATTTGCTTGTTTTCTATTTGTTTTCGTTTATGAAAGGAACATTGACTCATTTTTTAATTTATCATTTTTCATAGCTTGAGTTGGTCATTAATAATAAGTACTTTAATTGCAATTCCTATTCTTCTTTTTTCTTTCTAGTAGATTTGCTTATGAAATAATTTTTTATGCTTACATCTTTTATATTTCATAATTATAACAAAAATATATGGTTGAAGCATCTTATATACCTATTTTGTTAAGTTTGTAAACGAAGTCTCCTTCTTCTTTATAACAAACATTTTATACCTTTTTTTTATTTTAGAATTATAATAAACACATTGATAGGATTTGTTCTCCTTCTTCTCTATAGTGATATTCTATCTTATTTATGAAATAGATAGAAAACCCCATTCGTTGGATGGGTCAACTTTTATATTAAGATTTTTTACAAAGATATTTTTCTGGTCGATGGTAAAAAAACTTATGAAAATTAAATATAAAATAAATATTTACTGTTTTTCCTTATGAAATGATATTTTATCAACCTAGATTCTAATATAACAGTTGCTAAATGGAATATGAGTATGTAGAGGTGAATTTCAAAAGTTAGATATTTATACCATTGTTTTTTTAATCAGAATACAAAAAAGACTTCTAAATTTTTTTATTAATTATTAATATTTATCAATAAATATATTCATGCATGAAAAATTAACTAAACTAATGGCTTTAAAAAAGTGCATTTGACTTGAGGGATACAAATTCATGTTGGTAAGATGGTATAACTATAAAACTTACACCATAAAATCATGGAAAGCTAAGCATTTATGTTACAAAGGAGAATAAAAGTTCAAGTTATTTAGATTTAGATTCATTTAATTTCATACTATGACTTTTAGGGTGCAATATAATGTAACGATGAATGTAATTTTTGGGTTTGAAATATTGTAAAAAAATAACAAATAATAAATAATTCAAGTTGAATAATAGAGAGTTGAGCATCTATGGGACAAAGGAGTCACGACCCGAAAGAATTATAGGAAAACTAGGGGAAGATTAGGGAAAAACAAGACAGATTAGGGAGAGAAGGAGGAATTAGAGAAGGGAAGAAGAAGAATCAGAGAAGGATAGAAGGAAGAAGAACATGGGAAGTGCTATTAGCTTTCATTCGATAACCACAAAGTAACATCATTTGAACATTTATAGGCTTTCAGCCTATTCACAATATATGTCCACAATTTCCTTATTCTACACTACTCACCCTTATCATAACAAAAGGTGTACAAAAATTCAAATTGTTTAGATTCCTTTAATAGGGTCTAATTGCCACTTTAGAGTTGAAATTTTATTGATTAAAAAAATATTTTATATTTTTTGGACAAAATCTTACATTTAACATTTATATTTGACGAAAAGATAAATTAATATTTTCTTGTTATCCTTGTTAATGCAATAATTACACACTTTATCAAATGTATTTTAGTACAACAATAGTTTGTTTTTTATTAATATGTGTGCCTAACTCTCAAGACATAAATATTGGTCATGCTTATTATTGTATCACAAAGGAAAAGAAGAAAAAAGAAATGTCAGAATTTATATAAGGCCCAATACACTTATTGTAAGAGAATAATTGGCTACCCTCTTTATTCAATCACCCTTATTTAATTACCGACATGTTTTTTTTTGTTTTCTTTTTTCAGATATCTTAAGAAACTCATTGGGGGAGATTTTTTTAAAGAACCTATGGTCAGATGGATCTGTTTTCTTTATTCAGGGGTACCGTGTGATAAGAAAGTTTCGTTCAAGCTTTAGGGTAAATTTTACAGATTTGTTATTAGACCCGCGATCATTTATGGTGCAGAATGATGACCAACATCAAATGTACAAGAACAAAAGCTCATAGTTGCATATATGAGAATATTTGGATGGATGTATAGTCACACGAAGATGCATGGATAAGATATGATTAGGAATGACGAGACTAGAGGTAAGTTGGGAGTAGCATAGGATACAAGTTTCGGGAGTCGAGACTTCGATTGTTCAGATATGTTCAGGTACGGAGCCCTAACGCCATAGTTAGGAGTTAGGAGGTGTGAGTGTTTGGATTATTTAAATTTCTATGAATTCATTTAACAACCAAAAGTAGTATGCCTATTAATGTCTATTTTTTCCAATCATACAATAATTGAGGGTCCATCGTGCATTCTCAATCGAGGTGGGTTGTTACACAGAGCAAAACAGTTTTAAACAATCAATTCTATATGAAATATTTTAATTCGTGTTAAGTCAGAATTTTGTCAATATGTAGAGTAGTTTCCATAAAATGGGGTAGGTTGTTTATTATTGTAAGATATTCCTTCAATCAGGTCTAATTGCCCCTTTAGAGTTAAAGTTTTATTCATAAAAAATGCTCTTTTATATATATTAGACAAAATCTAACATCTAAAATTTTATATTTAACGAGAAGATAAATTAATCTTTTCTTGTTCACCTTGTTAATGCAAAAACTTACACACTTAATCAAAGCTATTATAGTACAATATTTTATTTTATTAAGATGTGTGCCTAACTCTCAAGACATAAATATTGGCAAACCATTCACTTATTATCGGATCACAAAGGAAAACAGAAAAAATGTCAGAACTTATATAAGGCCCAATATCTTTTTTTTTTGTTTCTCTTTTTGTAGATGGAGATTTTTGTTAAAAGAACTTATAATCAAACGAATGGTGTATGATACGGAGTATAAAGGTATTGGTACATACAACTAGCTTAATTAAAATAACTAGGCTTTCTTACTAATCTCGTATTTTCGTATTATTTCTGAAGTAGCTTTTTTATTACAGTACTAAACTACGAGATATTTACTAATTAAGAATATTTAGACAATAGTTAAACTACTTCTACTAAATTCTATAAATAAATAAATAAATAGAAAACACAAAAGTACTATTTGGAATGACATTTGAGTCCAAAAAGAGTAAATTTTCACCGGAAAGTCGGAATCTATATGATTTCTAAATAACGAAAGTTATTTACACTAAATGATTGCTTATTACCTTAATCTTCATGGTTTCCTCGGAGATGCTATGACAACTCTTGAAATAAGCATGAGGCGACCTCACGAGAACCTTGTGCTCCTTGCAAAAAGGGATCCAAAGCCTCCCGAACTTGGCGGCCTCATCGAACGCGAAGAGCGTGAGCTGGGAGCCGCCGTCGTCGGAGACGTAGACCGAGAGCTTCTCGGGCGGGTAGTCGTAGGCCATGACCGACAACGCGGTGTTGACCACCCCCATCGGCGGCTCCTTGTAGGGGTCCGCCGTGCAGATGAATATGTCCACCGCCGGTAAACTATCTTGAGCGCTCCTCTCCAAGTTCGCCGGAAACTGCCTCCGGCGAACGGGGCGCATCCTGAAGCCCTGGGTGGCGGCCCACTCCAAGGCGAGGACGGCGTCCGCAACGAGAAGTAGGGAGGAGAGGAGCTTTGTGTCGGAGGTAAGGAGGTTGGAGATGTTGTGGTAGAAGAAGGCGGCTAGGGCGCACGTGTACACGGCCGCGAAGAGGCGGTTGAAGGGTGCTCGGCGTAGGACCTCGCACGTGTGGAGTGGTGGAGCCGTGGCGGCGTCCATTGGCTTGGCCATTTTTTTTTTGGTCAAGTGGTGGGAGAGTTGGAAACTAGTTGAATGATTTGAATTTGTTTATGCATTGGTTGGTACACTTTAAATGAGATCCACTTTTTGGGTAAACTTTTTTTTCCAAAATGAGCATGCACAACTTTTTAACTCTTTGATTGGCTCTTGGTAGAAACTTTTATTACCGGATTAGGGCCGGCTAACGTGGTTTGGAGATGAGAGGCTAGATGCGATGACTTGTCTCTTCCTAAACACTTTGGTTTAAAAATGTTATTGTACACCCGTGCATGAGATCCGTGAAGGCTAGTCTAGTAAGGGAAACGTATTGAATTATTGATGCGAAGGATCGTGTTGTATATGATAGAGCTCTTAACCATATATAATATAAAAATTGAATAAAGTTTTAAAGTTAAAATTCTATTAATATATTGGTAGAAATATTCAGCGATAAATCAATAGATTCAGAATCTGGTCTGTCGAGTTTGAGTTGTACATCATTGAGTCAAATCCGGACTGATATCTAAATCCGAATTCATGTCGGGGAAGTGGGGTTAATATTTACATTACCCTTACTTGTACATGGTACTATATTTTACCAGTTTCACGTAAAATGATGAATTAAAAAATAATTAATCTATACTATATAATAAAATTGTTTGTTTACGAGCTTTCACATTTGTTCTAGTCCCACTTAATATAAAACTACTTATATTTTCTAATATGAATATTAATGACATTAAATAAAAGTACAGCTCTCGTGTGAGTTGTTGGAGAATTCGAATGATCGTTTGAGCAGTAGATGGAAAGAAAGTACGACAAACAAAGACAACATGTTGGGACGATATTAAGGACGCAAGTCATTAATATCTAAACCAATAATAATCGTCCCTTGTTTTGATAATGACAAACTCAAGGTATTTGATAAGTTGTCCAAGTGTTGATCTCAGGTAAGTCCAACGGACGCAAATGAGCGAAAAGGACAACAAGTGAATGGCAGTCCCTAAGCTGTAGGGACGCACGTCTTCAGAACTTCCAAAGCTGAGCGTAATTGGCGAAGTTCCTGCGCAGATAGGACGGCGTCCTCATCAAGAAGGGACGCGCGCCAAAATACGGACGAAGTTCAAATTCAAATCAAGGCCGCCCCAACATGATTACATCACGTTCGGCCGTAGTCCTCAGAAGGAAGTTTCCCTTGTCTGGGCACGTGTAGACAACTCCAAAGATGTCGCTTTCCCAGCAATGGTCCCCTATCCACGCGGAGGCTTCCCAAGCGTCAACAGAGTTGACTTCCTCAAGAGGCTCATCGCACCGTTGATGGAAGATCAATGATCCTGCAAACCCTCAGAGGACGCTAGAGGACAAGAACCACTTCCGCTATAAATACCCCCTCAAGGGTATGCATAGCGGTGTGGACTTTGAAGACTTTCTCTCAAGCTCTCCCGAAGCATTCAAGAACAAGAACGAAGATCAAGAAAATCAAGTGAGCTTGAAGCAAGAGAAAGAAAGTCCAACCACATCAAATCCAAAACAAACCACAAAATAGTTAGAGTTGTAGTTTGTCTCTCTCAACGGACCGAGAGAGACGTGAGTGATAGCTTCCTTATAAGCTAAGAGAGTTAGGTTACCTGTTAGGTGGAAAGGAGTGTTACTAGTGAGACTAAGGACGGACGCTTAGCTCAGAGAAGTGTAACGACTCGCCTAAGTTGTAAGGACTCTCTCTTAATAAGATAAGGGACGGCTATTGAAAATCCTCCAGGCGGAGGTAGAGGTTTACCCATAAGACTAGTTGGTCTTAGTGGGGTTCCTCTATAAATACTCGTGTCCAATATCTCACTGCATTTCCTGTTAAGTCTAATTTTCGCTGCATATAAGGACGCCCTTAACCCAGTTAAGGACGCCTTCACTAACAGACTTACGATCCAACAATTGGTATCAGAGCCAGGTTCTCTAGATTAAGTTTGAGTTGCAGGAATCATGGAGATGGAACCCATAGGTATCTCGAGTGCAAAACCTCCTCGCCTCACCGATGGAAACTTCAATCGGTGGAAGACAAGGTTCGAATGCTTCGTGCGTAGTCAAAACTACCAGTGCTGGCTAGTGATCAAGAATGGTGACCTCGAAGTCCCTACTGCAAAGAAGGACAAGGAAGCAGATTGGGGTCCTGAGGAGTTCAAGCTTATGGAAGCAAATGCAAAGGCCATCTGTTTCTTACAGACGTCCCTATGTGAAAGGGATGCCACCCGTGTGAGCAATCTCCCAACTGCTAAGCTTCAATGGGAAGCCCTGGAGAAGTATCATGTTGGGACGCCTGAGATGAAAGAAGATGTCCAGCTGGAAGCAAAAAGGGATTTCTATAAATTCAAGATGTTCCCAAATGAGACCATCACCGACTATTCCTTCCGTTTCGAGGCTCTTGTAACAAAGTTGAAACAATTGGGTGTCAAAGAAACGGAAATTACTCAAAGGTCGAAGGTTCAAGTCCTAATAGATGGACTCACGGGACCATGGAACTTCGATAGGTTGACGTTCAAGGAGAATCAGGCCAACAAAGGACTATCCATGGAGGAAATCTATGGAAAACTCAAGGGGTACGAAGCAAGAAGAAACCAAGATTTGGCAGAGATGGGAAAGAGTTCTCCAAATGAGTTGGCGCTAACTCTTGCGGCTAGGACGCCAGAGTATGAGCAATACTACCAGAGGCAAAGAGAGTTGAACTCTATGCTAGAAGCCAAAACTCAAGGCACCAAGAGAATCTTCGTCTTCAGGCTTCAATTGAACGCAAGGGAAAGACGGAAGAACAAATCTCTGAGGAAGATGAGCTAGCATTGTTGCACAAAACTCTTCGTGCTTGGTACAAAAGAGGCAAAGTCCCAAGGATGAAGATGCCCTACAAAAAGGAAACTCGCAAGCCTTCAGAGGCAGAAATGAAGGAGATAGTGTGCTACAAATGCAACAGAAAGGGACATATGGCCAAGAAGTGTACCACAGGACTATCATCAAAGGAAATGAAGGAAAAGGCGCTGGTTGGTGCATTTGATGGCGCATGGGACGATCTTGACTCAAGTGATGAAGAGCCAGAAAATCAAGTGGCTTATATGGCTATGGAAGACGCCCCAGAGGACGTCTTTGAAACTGAGCAAGAGGTAACCCATGAATCCATGCTAAATTCTCTTGAAAAATGCTCAAAACCAAAGCTCATTAAGTTGATCACTCAAATCATGCAAGAAAGTTATGCCATGAAACAAAGTTTTGAGGAAATTGAATCTGAAAATATTATTGTGGAATGTGAAAATTGTAGTACCATGTCTCTTCAATTGGAGTCCTCTCAGGAAGAAGTCAAGTCCCTTAAAAGTCAGATTGTGTGCTTAAAACTAGAAAACGCAAGTCTTAGGGATGAGGTCAAAGTTCTAGGAAAGAGTCCAATAACTGAAATTGTGAATCCAATAGTCTTTGTTCCATCCAGGAAAGGACTAGGGTATGAATCAGGATCAAAGAACTCTCTCCCAAGTGACTTTGAGGCTAGCAAGACGACTGAACTAGAGCTTGAGAGGGAAAAGACAAAAAATCTAGAAGAACGCATAAGAGTTCTTGAGAGTGGTGAGAAAGGGCAAAAAGACTACTACACAAATTCTGTCAGTCACAAAATCTACAAGAATATTGCTAAGGGAAAAGGATCTAAGGTAGTGGACCCTGAGAAAATGAAAGAAAATAGAATTCAGCGTCCTAACAAAAAGTACTACCTTGGAAACTATTATAGGACGTGCTGGCATTGTGGCAAAGGCGGTCACTACCAGTATGAGTGTCTTAAGCTGAATCAAGATCTTGAAAATGGAAAGAAGGCTAGGAATGGCCGTGATAATACCAGGCCTAAATCTGCTGATAGGACGCATGCTAGTGTGCTAAATGCTAAAACTCGATCTCCTAGGACGCATGCTAGAAGATCAAATGATGTGAATGTTTATGATCATTTGCCTATGAAG
This sequence comes from Polygonum aviculare, assembly GCA_934048045.1. NCBI lineage: Eukaryota > Viridiplantae > Streptophyta > Magnoliopsida > Caryophyllales > Polygonaceae > Polygonum > Polygonum aviculare. The sequence continues at coordinate 29,965,662 of OW204028.1, read as the reverse complement.
AAGTTTTACCCATGTAACGAACCAGGTAGGGGTCACCTTGCCTGGGTCGCAAAGAACTAACTCTTCATTTCAGGTGGAAGTGAGAGGAAGCCCGTGGATCATCGATAGTGGCGCTTCAAATCATATGACTAGAAGCCAGATCCATCTCACTTCTATCCAAACAAATTCCACGGGAGGAACTGTCTCGTTTGGCAACAAGGGCAAAGGAAAGATCAAAGGGACGGGCACCGCAAAGCTGAATCAATCCATCAGGGCGTCCAAAGTTAGTCTTGTCGAAGGACTAGGCTTTAACTCCTTAGTGTCTCCCAAATGTGTGATCAAGGTGAAAACCTAGTCACATTTGACTCTAAGGAATGCCTAGTCATCAACAAGAAAACAAATCAAGTCATTCTCAAAGGGACTCGTGAAAACAATGTCTACGTCTTCAATCAAAGGTTCAAGCCTGCATCCAAGTTGTGCTTATCCGTCTCTGCTGTGGACGCCAATCTCTGGCATCGACGTCTAGGACACGCAGGACCTAGCACAATCTTCAAGCTTCATCAAAAGGATCTTGTAAGAGGTCTTCCCCGAATTAATCCTGAGCAAATTGAACAATGTGAAGCTTGCATCAAAGGGAAGCAGACAAGATCGTCCTTTAAATCCAAAAATGAAGTGAGCACAAAGAAGCCATTGGAACTGCTTCACATGGATCTGTGTGGACCCATGCAAACCCAAAGCTATGGTGGAAAAAGGTATATGTATGTCATTGTTGATGATTTTTCAAGATTCACTTGGGTTCTCTTCTTGGTGTCAAAAGCAGATGCTTTCGGAATGTTCAAAATCTTCATTAAGCAAGTAGAAGTTGCACTTGGGACGAGCTTGAAAGCCCTAAGGTCAGATCATGGAACGGAGTTCAAAAACTCAGAGTTTCTTGACTTCTGTGACCAACAAGGAGTATCCCACAACTTCTCTTCTCCGCGTACTCCTCAGCAAAACGGTGTTGTTGAAAGAAAGAATAGGACGCTGGAAGACATGGCAAGGACGATGCTCTTGGCTAGCGGCGTTCCCAAACACTTCTGGGCAGAAGCCGTTGCCACCGCAACCTACATCGTCAATCGAGCTATGATTCGTCCTTTGCTCAAAAAGACGTCCTATGAGCTCTTAAATGGAAGAAAGCCAAACATTTCACACCTCAAAGTCTTTAGGTGTAAATGCTTCATTCACAACAACGGCAAAGACAACATCGGCAAATTTGATGCTAGGAGTGATGAAGGAATATTCCTTGGATACTCCCTCACAAGCAAAGCCTATAGAGTGTTCAACAAACGGACTCTTAAGCTTGAAGAAAGTATCCATGTGGTGTTCAAAGAAAATGCTTCTCACAAGAAAGAAGCAAGTAAGAAGGCACGTCGCTCCTGTCTAAGGGACGATGATGAAGATGATGAGGAAGAACCAAGAGGCTCCTCCGACAAATATTACGTTCCTAGGAACGCCCCTGAATCTCGTGATGAGGTTTCAATGGGAGTCCCTAGTGAACAACAAGAGCCTTCTCAAACTTGGTCGTTAAACCAAGTGGAAGCCGGTGAGTCAAGTCAACAAGGAGAAAGGCACAGTGTGGACGCTCCAGCTGAGGGGGAAAACACTGAGCCAACCAATGAAGATGACGGCTTTGACTCTGATGAGTCCGATTGGACGGACCCTAGGTGTACTCCTTCAAGAGACGCTACGCATAGGGGATCCAACCTTTCAAGACTTCATTCCACAGATCAAATAATCTCAGATATGTCAAAAGGAGTTCAAACAAGATCAGTTGTGAATCAATCCCTTAACGCCAACATAGCATTCTATGCCTTTAACGCCTTCGTGTCCTTAGTTGAACCTAAGAACATAAAGGAAGCTCTCCAAGATGCTGATTGGATTCAAGCCATGCAAGAAGAACTCAATCAGTTTGAAAGGAACAAGGTGTGGACCCTCATCCTAGAAACAAAAATATAATAGGGACGAGGTGGGTCTATAGGAACAAGCTTGATGAGAATGGACGCGTATCAAGAAACAAAGCAAGGCTTGTGGCTCAAGGCTATAGGCAAGAGGAAGGGATCGACTATGATGAGACCTTCGCTTCTGTTGCTAGAATTGAAGCCATTCGCCTCCTCATTGCCTACGCCGCTCACAAGGGATTCAATCTTTTTCAAATGGACGTCAAGACGACCTTCCTCAATGGCAAGCTTAAAGAAGAAGTGTACGTCGCTCAACCTCCAGGATTTGAGGACGCTGATCACCCTGATCATGTGTACTTCTTGGACAAGGCACTCTGTGGACTCAAGCAAGCCCCTCGTGCATGGTACGATAGGTTTGCGTCCTTTCTCTTGTCCAACGGGTACACACGAGGTAACATTGATAAAACACTATTCCTTAAGAAAGTCCTTGAAGATGTTTTGATTGTCCAAGTCTATGTCGATGACATAGTCTTTGGAAGCACTAACATGAAACTTGTAGAGGAATTCTAGAATTTGATGAGTAGTGAGTTTGAGATGTCCCTCATAGGAGAACTCAACTTCTTCTTGGGACTCCAAATCACCCAACTCAAAGATGGGACGCGCATTCACCAACAGAAGTACATTCGTGAAATGCTTGAGAAGTATGGGATGAACTCTTCAAAATCCATTGATACTCCCATCTCCCCCAACACTCGCCTTTATGCTGATGAAGAAGGCAAGAGTGTAGATCAAAAGCTCTACAGAGGAATGATAGGGTCCTTGTTATACCTGACGGCAAGTCGTCCCGACATCATGTTCGTTGTATGCTTATGTGCTCGTTTCCAAGCAAATCCAAAGGAGTCCCACATGCAAGAGGTCAAGAGAATCTTCATATACCTCAAAGGACGGGACGACCTATGCCTATGGTATCCCAGAAAAACGTCCCTAAACTTGGTAGCGTACTCTGACGCAGACTACGCTGGCCATGTAGTGGATAGGAGAAGCACATCAGGCATGGCACAGTTCCTTGGCTCGTGCCTTGTCTCTTGGGGATCCAAAAAGCAAAACTCTGTGGCACTCTCAACCGCGGAAGCTGGGTACGTTGTTGCTGCTTCGTGCTGCTCACAAGTCCTATGGATCAAGTACCAACTTGAAGATTATGGTACGTTCCTCAACACAGTCCCTATCTTGTGTGATAACACCAGTGCTATAAGTATTGCAAAGAATCCTGTTCACCATTCTAGGACAAAGCATATTCACATAAGACATCACTTTCTTCGTGATAATGTTGAACTTGGATTAATTAAAGTGGATCATGTTAGGACTGAGGACCAAGTGGCCGATATTTTCACAAAAGCACTTGATAGACGTCCCTTCGAGCACCTCAGGTTGCTCTTAGGGATGATAAATTTTAAATAATCAAGTCCCGTTCTATTATTCCCTCTATGATTGGCTATGTCTTGTTGAGAACTTGTTTTTAAAGTAATGTATTCATTTAAAGTCATTTTTAAAGGACGTTAGTCTAAGACATATGTTTTGCTTGTGTTTTTTGAACGGTATTCAATTCGCTTTTCATCTCAAGAGTATCCCTGATCAAACTACCCTCATTATAAGCCGAAATGATGGGAACTCTAAGCTTACCTAAGCCGAGAATCTTGCAAACGCGTCCTATGAGCGTTCTTTGTTTTATCTTTACAGGACGTACTTCCTTGATTTTCAAAAATGGTTCTAAGTGATCAAAGGGACGCGTGTTAAGAGCTGAGAGTTGTCCGTACAGAGTTCTAAGTTCAGAGGTTGAGATCAGTGTCTGGGACGCCGTGGTTCAGTTCTGAGTATTGCAGTGTTGTGTACCTAAAGGACGCCAAGTCAGAGTTCTTTACAGTTGTGAGATTTTGAAATTTGAAAGAAGGAAGCTGAACGCCAAGCTAGAGCCGTCGCTGCTGCTGCTAAAAGTGCTCAAGGTGATCAAGAGCCTGAAAATCTTCAAGTAGTTGGGACGCCAGTTGAGGACGCTGCAGATGAAGAGGACGAGCTCGATGGTATGAGCGTCCCTGATGAGGCCGAGAAACACTCTACGAAGTATCTGATGGGTATGATGATAGAGAACCAGTGCATGATGATTGATCTAATTCAGCAGGTTCACGACACTCTCCACACCCACACAGAACTTCTTGAGCGCAACAACGAGCTTCTTGCCCAGAACAACCATCTTCAGGAGCAGCACCTCAAGGCCCTTGGCAAGCGTCCACGCAAATGATCACTCTCCCTCTTCCAACCCCTGAAACAATTTATCTTTTCTTTGGTTTTTGCTAAGACATTGGGACGCTGTCCCCGTTTTGAACTATGTGTTTGAATGTCTGTAATAATCGTACTTCTATTGCTTTATGAATGCCGTTCATTACATTCGTTCTTCATTTTGTCTAAGCGTTCCTTTCTTTAGTTATGGCTTTGTGCTTGCATGCTTTTCAACTTGTTCTCCTTTTCGATGATGCCAAAAGGGGGAAGTATAGTTTTGCAGCGATGCGATTATTATTAAGTTGTCATAGAAAGCATGTGTTTAGGGGGAATTTCGGCCAAGTCCAAAGGACGCTAGTAAAGAATAAGATAAGACGCACTTAAAAGAATGTGTTGCATGTCAACCTAAGCTGAAAAGAAAATCAAGTGTAGTCTCTCATGCTAAAAGCTTTACTTCTGTGCGTATTATTTGAAAAGAGTTTGTCATCATCAAAAAGGGGGAAATTGTTGGGACGATATTAAGGACGCAAGTCATTAATATCTAAACCAATAATAATCGTCCCTTGTTTTGATAATGACAAACTCAATGTATTTGATAAGTTGTCCAAGTGTTGATCTCAGGTAAGTCCAACGGACACAAATGAGCGAAAAGGACAACAAGTGAATGGCAGTCCCTAAGCTGTAGGGACGCACGTCTTCAGAACTTCCAAAGCTGAGCGTAATTGGCGAAGTTCCTGCGCAGATAGGACGGCGTCCTCATCAAGAAGGGACGCGCGCCAAAATACGGACGAAGTTCAAATTCAAATCAAGGCCGCCCCAACATGATTACATCACGTTCGGCCGTAGTCCTCAAAAGGAAGCTTCCCTTGTCTGGGCACGTGTAGACAACTCCAAAGATGTCGCTTTCCCAGCAATGGTCCCCTATCCACGCGGAGGCTTCCCAAGCGTCAACAGAGTTGACTTCCTCAAGAGGCTCATCGCACCGTTGATGGAAGATCAAGGATCCTGCAAAGCCTCAGAAGACGCTAGAGGACAAGAACCACTTCCGCTATAAATACCCCCTCAAGGGTATGCATAGCGGTGTGGACTTTGAAGACTTTCTCTCAAGCTCTCCCGAAGCATTCAAGAACAAGAACGAAGATCAAGAAAATCAAGTGAGCTTGAAGCAAGAGAAAGAAAGTCCAACCGCATCAAATCCAAAACAAACCACAAAATAGTTAGAGTTGTAGTTTGTCTCTCTCAACGGACCGAGAGAGACGTGAGTGATAGCTTCCTTATAAGCTAAGAGAGTTAGGTTACCTGTTAGGTGGAAAGGAGTGTTACTAGTGAGACTAAGGACGGACGCTTAGCTCAGAGAAGTGTAACGACTCGCCTAAGTTGTAAGGACTCTCTCTTAATAAGATAAGGGACGGCTATTGAAAATCCTCCAGGCGGAGGTAGAGGTTTACCCATAAGACTAGTTGGTCTTAGTGGGGTTCCTCTATAAGTACTCGTGTCCAATATCTCACTGCATTTCCTGTTAAGTCTAATTTCCGCTGCATATAAGGACGCCCTTAACCCAGTTATGGACGCCTTCACTAACAGACTTACGATCCAACACAACACATAATTTGTTTACCCAATTTGCCACAAAGACTATATCTAGAGACACTACCAAGTCAGGGTCGGGTTGTCTACTAGATTAGCAAATTCAAGGATTACAAGGACACGGATTTTCTAATATACGTTGATCAAGATCTTCCTACCCTAACCTCTCTCTCTTTTAGGATTTTCTCTCAATGCTTTTGGTAACACACCAATTACAATAATTGAGTTTAGTATAAATAGAAATCGAGAGCTTAAAGATAGAATTTTCTCTAATAAACAATCTAGCCCTTGAAAGGGTAGAATTTTCGGAGTTATCTCAATGACATGGGCCAAAATACGGGTAGATTGTCCAAGATATATGTGGGCACGCTTTTATGCCATACCCGCATATTCATTCTAGAAGCCCGAACTCCATTATGCGGGCAGTCCTCATCCCGCGTGATACTACGTCCTTTTACCGATCTGTTTTAGTCATCGACTCGTTCCGTCTTCTCACCACCTAATGTGAATCAAGCTCCATACTCAACAATCTCTTACTTGGAGACTGATTTTAACTGTAACTGACACCTTCTTCACACTCAACAAACTCCTAACTAAAGAATGCTCTAGAGCGCCAACGTCATCCTCCCGATGATCCTCCCAACTGGTAGTGGCAGCTAGTGCCAAGCCTCTAGCTTACGTGCTTAAGCAATCAGAAGTCTATCCCGACGTCTCTTCCTATTTGCTCCCACCTGGTTGCAACACCTCCGAATACTCAACCACTCTAAGAAACAATGCATCTCCCACATAGCCTGTGTTTGCATCGTTCCTTTGCATATCATGACACTCATTCCTATAGTGACCAGTTTCACCATAATTTCAATACTGTATGTGACTCTTGTTCTTGGAAGACCTCTCCTTTCCTTTGGACTTCGACTTGACATAATCCGACTTGCCTTTACTTCCAACATTCAAAGACGAACCTAATGTAGAACTTGACACCCTCGTACGAACTCCCTCGCTAATAATCAAGTCCCTCACATCGTCGAACTTCAACTTCCCCTTTCCAACCGAGGTGCTTAGGGAAGTAATCGATTACTTGCCCTCAAAGCAAGTAACTCGTATATGCTCGAGCGATTCGCACCCCCTTTTCTCTTCTATAAATGCATATGGAATTGTCATATGTACGCATCAATTATGTTTTGAGTATTCACTCTCTTCTCTTTTTACCTCAACACACATTATCGACATTGTACCCTTTTGGACTTAGACTTTGGAGGTGGATTCAGGGGACTCACGCCCCTTTGTCCAATGTTTTGCACATCTCGAAGGAGAAGGTGCTTCCTATTCAAGGAGAGATATTGGCATATTCATCAATCTGACAAAACCGATTTTTTTCACACTAATACAAGTGTTTCATTCACTTTAGGAGATGAAAAACTAATGGACCCAAAACCTCCGATTATATTTTTCTTTAAGAACAAAGACCATTAAAAGACCGCTGGTGTGATTAAGATTGTCCTAGTCTCCAAGACAGTCGTCCATGATCGTCGTTGTCGTTCATGACCATCGTTGTTTGTAACCGACGTCGTTGTCCGTGACCATCGTCGATTGTCGTCAGCATCGAGATCCCAAGATTTCCAGGGTCAGTTTCAACCACTTTTACCACGTTTTCCTCAACCATGAAGACTTATTAATTTCTTTAGCAAAGAACAAGTCAAAATGACGAAGCTTAGTTTAGCGGGTCATGACAAGTCAACGGACGATTCATGCTAGTCTAGCGGGTCAAGAATATCTTTTAATTTTGACTATTTTAATAATACTATGATGAATTGATGTTATATTATCTTTATAATAAATATCAAAAATAAATAATATTTATTTTACATATAAAACTTGAGTCAACTTAACAATTTGGATCGGGTTCAGGTTTCAACCCAATTGAGTTCAGATCAATCGTATTCGATTTTATCTTGACCCACTAATAATATCTAAAATAAAATTTTCGGTTTGTGTTTCGACAACTCTAACTCAAAGGGATGCTGAATTCTTAGTTCAGAAATTATATAATAAGATTTTGTAAATTAGAACATTGAGAAATGTAAATATAAAAAAGATTCGAGTTCATAAATAGAAATTAGATAGGAGTAAAGTGGTATTCGGAGACAGTGGTATTCGGAGAAGAAAAAGTTGAATGATGATGTGTGTAAAAATAGAAATTAGATAGGGGTAAAGTTTTAAAAAAAGATAAAGTAGAAAATTAAAAAAGTTAGATAATTATGGTTAAATAATAAGATTGACCAAGGCTAATTTTTATATAAATATACAAAAATAATAATAAATAGTTTGAGACAACTAAAATAAAAAGAGGACAAATATAAAATTACGACCCGATATATCAAATTAGGTCTTCTAGAGATAGAATATATTAGTATTCTCTTTGAGCATCTTCTTTGATAGTAAAAGGATTTGACCATAAAAAGAATCATTCACTTTTTTCTTTGTAATAATTCAACCCATATAGGATATTCGATTCGCGCGCACATGGTGCTCCACAGCTCCTGCAACCATGTTTTTATAGATTGCTAGAAGTAGGCATAAGCATCATCTACTTGCAGCCCCCTAGGGATGCTAAAACTTATAGCTAAATTTGTTATCAGGTGTCCACTTGAAGATATATCATACATTCTTATGATATCATTAAGGTTGAACGGTTATAAATAGGGCTGTAAAAACGGATATATCCGATCCGATTCAAATTCTCAAATACCGGAATATTTTTTGCCTAAAATTGTGATCCGTATCTGATTCGTTTTTACTCGGACATCCGAGAAAATATATCGTTTGGATCGGATATCCGATGGCGGATATCACGGATATCCGAACTATCCATTTTATTTAAACAATACATTAATTTAAGCCAAAACTAGAAGCAGATCAACGGGAATTTGGCTCGGATTCCAGTTAAATTTGCGTTTACTAATTACAATAATTAATTTAAACCTACTTCAAGTTCAAATTACAATATCACTTATAAATTAGAATCAAATTCATTATGTATTTAAATTATAAATTAAATTTTTAAAAATATATATTAATATATATATATACCGGATATTTTCGGATATCCATTTATTTGAAACCTCGATCCGTATCCAATCCAAATATCCGGAAAAATAGCGGATCGGATCGGATACGGATCAATTTTAAACGGATTAATTTGGATACGGATAAAAACGAATCGGATCAATGGATATCTCGGATCGGATCGCCGGATCAGATACTAAATTAAAGCCCTAGTTATAAACAACCGCATGAACACGTAATCAGCTAATTAGTTAATGCAATAATGTTTTGTTTTTACGGTTACGGTTATAAATAGGTGCTTTCATTTTACGACACCCCTTAGATTTCACCTTAGGACACCCTATAATAGTATAAATTAAAATTGAATTAAAATTACATTCCAAACCACATTTCATTCTCTTCCTCTCCTCCAAACACTCTCTTCTTCTCTTCTTCCATAACATCAATTCCTCCATTCATGCTTCTTCAAGAGCGAAATTCACATCAAATCTAACAACAAGATATGTATTCTTATCGAATTGCCCTTTGAATTTGCTAAAAATGTGCTATATATGAATGAATCTCCATTTCGAATTTGTTTAGTTAGTTTTTAGGGTTTATGTTTAAAATCGAAAATTGCTCCATAATACCACTCAAATCTTAACAAATTCATTCTATAATAGTTCAATATCACAAGATTTACCGTTTGAATGCAAAAAAAATGGGTGAAATCGGTGCTCGCAGACCTTCGAGCGAAGTTACGGCTCGAGATTGAAGACAACTCGACAGTTATGGCCGAGGCGTCCTGAGCCGTCACGGCCGAGGCATCCCGAGCCGTTACGACCAAGACGTCCCTGTTTTCACTTGAACCTTTTCGTCTTTCGATTATTTGTTTTAGTCAGATTGTTTGGTTCTGATATTATAAATGTCGGATAGATCGGCTCGTAGGAATTGTCGTGCCGAGCTTAGGCAACAGGCCATCTCGTCTCATCCGGCTCCGTAGAACAGTGCGGTTAAGGAGGTCGATACGTATTGCCGCCTCCCCGAGATTATACGAGTGGAGGAGGCATCGGCAGACCACTACGACATCACAATCACAATTTGAGGTGGGGAGCAGTTTAGAGGTGGCTGCTGCACCTCCTGCCCACCCACTGCAGATCGATCGAGGCGGATCGCGTCGTCCTACACAAGACTTTACGGGTGGTGGTGCGCAGCCTAGGTCGGCGTCGGCTGGAGGTACGAGACGACAAAGATCTATACCATCTGTTTGAGGCCCGATCTATCCATTGCTCACCTGCCTAGTTCCGGGGGGAGCGGAGGTTCTGGAGCTGCTGATGGGTTTCGAAGCGCATATAGCCCACAAAATGCTATTATACCGATCTGTCTGGATATATGGATATTCATATCCGCAAACATTTGAATCCATATACGGAGTAGCTAGGATATGTCTGTACTTGCCGATATCCATAATCATGATTTATAATCAATAATTTGATCCGTACTTCCATCTTCAATTCGTAGCTCATCAAGACTAAAATACACTTCATTATCATCCTGCAAAGTAGGCCAAATGAATATGTCAAAGAGTAGTCAGTAGTAAAAGGAAAGACTCACTTAATATAGCCTCAGGAACCACGTAATGATCGATTTAACCAGTTCGTTTTTGAAAAATTCTTGAATTTTGATTCAAAACTCTAACTTACTCATTGCAATTTTCGTTGATCATAACACTACTTCTTTTAACTAAATGGTTAATTTCCTTTAACCAAATCACACAAAAAAATATATACCTTTTCTCACAAATCTAAAACTTGTAAAGTCTTCTAATCAATATCTCTTAAGAGATTGGAAAAAGATATTACCTCATTGTGGTTCATAGACATAGATTGCTCATCCCCTCCCGTATAGTGTGAAAAAACCACCATTGTTATCCATTGAAGAGGAGGAAGAAGGGTGTAGATGGAGAAGAAAGGTTGTGTATGAAATTGGTGAAGATAGTGAAAGAGGAAGAATAGGATATGAGTGAAATTAGGTAGTAATAATTTGTAATAGGTAGTAATGGGGGTAATAGCCCTAGAAAGTGGTTGCATGGTATTAAATGTCGTTTGTTGGTAATGAACTGGGCCGTAACGGCCGAGAGGGATTGGGCCGTAACGCCCGAGAGGGATTGGGCCGTAACGGCCGAAAGTGCTTGAGCCGTAACGGCCGAAAGTGCTTAAGCCGTAACGGCTCATAGTGTTGGGGCCGTAACGGCTGAGTGTTGGTTTGCCATAATGGACGTAGGGTGCGCTGAAATGAAACGACATATAAATAACCTCTTTTGCATATCTAAGATTGAGATATCTGACATTTGCTACCGCTCGTAAAGTTCCACTAGTCATGGATCCGTAATCGGGACATAATCAAAATCGGGGATTTTTAGTTTCGATTTCGGTTATGTCCAATAATTATTTTTAAAAAAATAGGTGAATTGGCGAATTTTCCGGTTCGGAACAAAGATCAAACTACCTGTTCACCGATGTTAGGAACCACTTACCCGAAACTGGAACTGAAGGATGACCAAAATAGCCGATTCGGCTCTTAAAACCGACGGTTTTTCTGATTCGGTTCGAATCAAACCAGACTAATGACTAGGTTCGAGACGACTAATCACTGCACTATGTGTGAACGCAATATAATAACATACATGTAACAATATACACGTTAAATGTATTATTATCAATGATCAAAATTGTAGCAATTTCAATTCTAGCTAGTGTCATCTTTGTCACATCACTCTAAATGAAAATAGTTGAGTGCTTATTGTTACTGGGGTTGGTCAAGGGTCGGGTTATGGGTGGGTGAAACATTTTCACCACCCGACCCGCCAATAAAAATAGGAGAATCGGAGTTTGTACAAAACCACCCGTTAGATAGATAATTGTACAAATAGACACCTGTTGACAAGATTTTGTTTTAAACCATCCAAAACTCGATCTGATACCATTAACAAATAGCCATCTATTACTTGATTCCTTTAGAAATTCCGTTATAATGCGTAAATTTACCCTTTTGCCCTCCACTGTTCGAGTAATCTACATGTTCAAATTATTCCCGATTTCCATCCTCACTCTTGCCTTGAATCAGCCATGTTCAGAGTCATCTTCCCCAACAGGAGCTTCCCCATAGACATCTCTGCCTTTTCCGAGATCGACACCACTCACTGGATCCTCGGCATGAATGCCTTCATCGGGGACTCCAATCCTCATGCCAAGGAGCTCTACATCTTCCTCAATGTATTCTCTCTCCCTGCTGACAAGGCCCTCACCGTCTACATCCATTCTCCGGGATCTCCCTTCATCTACTCCGTTTCCATCACCATCACTAGGGTGCTCATAAATATCCGATCCGTTCATTCCGATCCGATGATCTGATCCACAAAAATCCGAGTCCAATGGAAAATTATCCGAATCCGGTCCGATCCGAGAAAAATTAGTCGGATAATGGACCGGATATGGAATACAATTTTACCCATAAAATCCGACGGAACGTGATCCGATCCGATCCGATAAAATTATATATTTTCTTAGCATAATGTCATATTTTCGTGCTTTAAACTTAATTTTATTTGAAAAATACATGTCAAATAGTAAACCGGATATCCAATCCGATCCGAGATAAACGGATCAGATATCCGGATATAAACAGATCAGATATCAGGATATATCCGGATCGGATACGGATAGCACTTTTGAGAATTCTTATCCGGTAATATCCGATCCGTTTAGGCTAAACGGATCGTATATCTGACCATGAACACCCCTAATTGTCACCGACCCCTCTGTTGTCCTCTCCCTCCCCTGGCCAAATCCCGACGCTCCTTTGCAGCTTCAAGGTCAAGAAATGATGTGGGAGTTTTGCTATATATGTTTGGGCCAATAAGTTTTCTACATTACTCACATGTGGATCTTGATTTTGATATATGTTGTAATTTTTCTTCTTTTGTTATAAAATATGTATTGGAGATAAAATATCTCATCATTTCTCTAAGTGAAAGGGGCATGTGATAGTTAACTACTTTATTTTCCTTTAAAGATGTACACCATGGTATAACGATGTCATAATAGTGGATGCTTGAAGAATTAACTTACCATTATCTTGAATGGTTGAATTGTATCAAACAATTCCAAACTTAATATCAAAATCATATCTATTACATTTTTAAATGACTTCAAAAGGCTGATTCAAACTATTTTAGAAAATATTACAATAATGTTTTCAAGCGTGAGATCGTTAATATGTGCTTGATCCCCATGGCTATTACCATACAAGCATAAAGAAATTAAAAATAATTTCTCACACAACCTTAAGAAGAAAACTACCCAAAACAAACAAACCAAACATTTGAGTTGTAGCAAGCATAGTGGTCTTATAAGGCATCCTTCCCTTATCCATTCTCAGTGACATGGCTTCATATATAGGCCATGAGTTCACAATCACAAACCCATAAAGCAACATTTGTAGAGACAACGCTTGAGAATCATGTCCATAGGTGGTCCAAATGGCACCTGCCCTCAATGCCACTAGGTTGATGATGGCGGCCATTGTGAGTGGGACAAACATAGGTGAGCTAACACCAAAGTCATAGATGCCTTGGTCATACCTATAACACCAAATTAGTATGTGTGAGCTATAAGCATATTGAGCTACTAAATAAATAAGGTTGCATCTCATTGTGATGAAATTATTCATTTTTCGTAATATAGGCATGAACACTTTTCAAAATGATGTCATTCTCTCACCTTTGTCTAGACATTAATATATTAAATAAGATGACAAGATAAGATAAAGATTTAAATTAGAACATGCATGATATCATAATGAACTACATTCATTTCCATTTCTATAGCTTGTTGTCTAACATGGCTTGTGCTAGCGATTATGATAGTGAACTACACTCATTTTCATTTCTAAAGTCTATTGTCTAACATGCCTTATGTTAGTGATTAGGGTGTGAGATTATTGTTTGGTAGGCCAATACTTTGGTATGAAGATCAAACCCATACTTAAGCTATTATGGTGAAATCTTCCCTTGATGGAATAATGTTCAAATACGATGTGTTACGATATAGTACCTCTTGTTAAGGTCGTCTTCTTGGACTTTGCTGGTAACAGTGAAGCCAGACATTGAGATGCCAAGGTGGAAGAGAAAGTACTTAGTGCATCTAAAAAGATGTGAAGAGATGCCACAGATCATCCACATTCTTTGGGCATTCCACCATCTTTCGAAAGTGGAGTTCGCTAGTATGAATTCTAGCAAGTCTTGCCCATAGGCACCAATGGATAAAAAATATGTATAGTGAAAACCATGGATCATTCACCTACTCATATAGGAAATATGTCAAAACATTTCATAATATCAACTACTAGTTAGTTAATGTCCTAAGTGACATTCATACCTTTGAGAAAATGGAGATTCTATTGAGAAGAGCAAGTTGTGGAACAAAGGCATAAAATGGTAAAAGGGATTGACCAAATGGGCTAAAAAGCATATTGACAATAACCAAGCCCTATGAATAAGCCCATGGACCGCATTCCATATGTTAATATGCTGAACTTGGAGAAAAAGGACCTTAAGAAGCCCAATGGACCATCTTTTTCATTGACCCAATAAATCAATAAGAGTAACTGTTGAATCACCCAAAAATGCGGGCCTATCAGGAAGGCAAAATATTGATCTCCAACCTTCACATTGTAGTCGACACCCTGAGATTAATCCTCCACTAGTGACTCATATCGGATACCGATCTGTAAATAATATTATAAAACACTCAAGTCATGATTTCGGATTAAATGACAAAATAAAAGTGTATACCAATTCAACCAAGATAAAAGTCTACACTTGATTATGAAAAAACTAGTATATGGATAAATTTAATTTTTTGCATGGGAAACGTAAACATTAAAAAAAGTACACGTTTTTTTATTTTTAAAAGTAGTTTTTGAAGAAAAATTTGTTTTTAAGACAAAAAGTGTAGCTACATGTCTTTTTCTTCTAAATATCATAGAATTTTGAGAAATAAAATTTACCTTGTGTCCCCAAAAACTTTGGTGCTCATAATCGGCAGTTGCCACTCAGTGGGCCAAAGCTAAGATATTCGACGACAACAAGCATCTATCGACGACTCGGGTCGGGCTTATCTCTGGGATTTTCTGGTCCAAAGAAGAAGATGGGCCCCCGAAGAATGCCCGTCTTTGGCAATTGCTTACGACGTAATTGGGCCCGCGAAAACCATCCAATCCCAACGGGTTTATCTGGAACAACCGCATGTGCTCGGAGGCATAGATATCACCCCTATTAAGCCCTAGGAAGATTTGAGGAAATTGGGTGTAGCCTAATGTGGGTCGTGTCTTTGGGTCCTCAAAGTAGCATAATGCCCGCCAAATTGTTTGTGGGTCATTGGAGAACATGTTGCAATCTAAGGCTAGAATGATCAGTGCATTTGTCATTGATGCTGAAACTCGAATCTAATCTGCACGTATAAATGTTCTTACTCGATCAATACCCTTTGGGCATATGATAGAAAAATGGTAATTATGATTTAGGTATAAGAAATTGTATGCATACCAAAGTGTTGAGAGCACCATCCTCCATGTTTTATCCTTCTTCGGCACCAAAATCACCGACACGAAACATGGGCTAAGCAACTCGCGCATGTAGCCCTCATCTAAAATCCCTTGGACTTGACACTACAAGTCTTAGGTCTCCTTGGGAGAGGCACTATAAGTTGGACGGCTAGGCAAAGAAGCTTCTGAAATGAGGTCAATCCAATGTTCAATGCCACGCACGGGTGGGACCCAAGACGGTAACTCATCGGGCATCACGTCCTTGAACTCATAAAGAAGAGAAGAGATTGAGGTAGGAAGCTCGTGGGGGTGAGAAGAAACCGAAAGGAGAGGCACCAAGAGGAAACAAGGAAACTTACCTTGAGTGCTAGGCACGATGTCTCTTCATCGGGCCAAGAAGAGGAGCTTCTCACATGAGCAAAGAAGGGGTGGCTTGTCATCATGGGCCAAAGGTGGAATTTCTGAGGCATGCTTGGTCTAAAGTGGTAGCTCCCTAGATTTCTTTTGATTTAGCCCAAGAGTCACCCATAGAAATCGGCATTGAAGAATCGTGGCCTATGGATAAAGAATTCATCGCAGAATTGGGCGCTAATGGTCTGAGCAGCGGCGTAGGCAGCACGACTAAGGCGTCAACGGGTATTGATTTGAGTTGCGAGCCATTCTTATCAATTTTTCTCTTTTGGAACACTTATGCAAAGGGAAAACCTTTAATGCTAGTTTTGTTTTGTGACACTTGTTCAATCTCTAACTGTCATAGATTCCCTTTTCCTTCAAGAGATGTTTTGTTTGCTGAATGTTTTGACTTATTGAATTTAGATTTATGGGGTCTATATAGGATCCCAACATTGAATGGTGAGAGATATTTCATGATAGTGGTCAATGATAGGAGCGGAGAAACCTGGACTTTCTTATTGCGGGAAACAACATCTTTTGATACAACATTCAATGGTTCATCAACTATGTGAAAACACAATTTGAGAAGACTCTAAAAGCAATTAGAACAAACAATGGAGGAGAGTTTGTTAATGCAAATTCTAACGAACTCTTTATTGACTTGAATATTGTGCACCAAAGGACTATAGCGTACACAACCCAATACAATGGGGTGGTTGAGAGAAATCATCTCCTCTTGCTTAGAAACAACTTGTTTTCACAAATAGGAACTTAAAGATGACATACCTTTTGAGTTTTGATACAACATTCTTTCTTCTCACACAATGGTTGGTAGCATCCCAATTGTTAAAGAGGGTTTTTACCTTGAACAAATAAATTTGTCAAGACCCCGCCGAGTATAGTGAAGTCAGGATCGTCCACGGGAGTTAGTAGAAACTATAGTCTAGCAATCAAACTAAGGAAACAAAACAAAACAAGGCAAAACAAGCAAACAAACACAAATCACACGTTTCAGGAGAGGGTCGGCTGCGACCTAAGGGGGGTCGGCCGCGGCCTGCAACAGAACATAAAACCAAACTAAACACTCTCAGGAGGAGGTCGTGGCCGACCTGCAAGTGGTAGGGGCCGACCTATCTGGGTACGAAAATGGGCTTTGTAAAAAATACGGGGAAACATCTAGGGATAAGGATTCACCACAACATAATCATGCATTCAAACAATAATCAAAGATCAACTCGACTTATAATCTCATGGGTGACTTTCGCCACAATTGAACACATTAAGATCTCAACTTTCATGAAGATGTTATCATGCAATCCAACTTGTTGTCTAAGGGTTTTAACTTTCATCTTAACCCGGATAATCGTTCCAATTCACAACATAATCTTTCAATTCGGTTGCAAACAAGAACATGCCCCAATTTTCATCAAGGAATTAAGCATACAAGTTGGGTTGAAGGATAGAGGCTACAAGTCAAGCATAGATCAAAGAATCAAGGTTCAAGATGCATTTTCATGTTGGGTTTCAGCCCAACCCTAGAAACGGTGACTACTCACTCATTTTCGTGCAAGCATTCAACACAAAAGAAGGTGTAGACATGATAAAAAGCAAACAACTTGAATTAAAAGGAGATCCAACTTACAAATCTTGCAAACCCACAAAGTCTTCCTAGAAACCCTTGTCTTCCATGCCCACCTCTCTCAAAAGAGGGAGAGTGAGAGAGAGAGAGAGAGAGACAAGAGAGACCCCTAAGGCTCCTTAAATAGAGGTACAAAAAAGGTCCTACCTTGAAAACTACACTAGTTTCGAAATTCAAAATTCCCGAAAAGGCAATTACTTAGGCGGCAAGGATTCGCACGGGCCGACCATGGTAGGCTCGCAACTGACCTTCTCTTGTTCGCAGCTCAGGGTAGGTCGCAGCCGACCATTGTATGGTCGCCGCCGACCCACAGCTGGGAGTTGAGTTTCTTTTCATCTTTGCTTGATCTTGCTCCATTTCTTAGCTTTCTTTCGGGGTTTCTTTCTCGATGTTTCTTTGGTTCCTTTTAGACTTCTTGTAGCTCCATTTAAGACACTTTTTGGTTTGAAGATCCATCCTTGAAATCCTTGAAAAGACTCCACTTGACTTGACTACAAACACCGCAACACTGTCATCTCCTAGAATGCTCGGAAAAGCTCGAAAACTCCTCTAAAATGCTCCAAATACCTACAAAACACAAAAGCAACACACAAACGACTCCAACCCTCGAAAAAGAGTTGAAATCTCATACAAAACACACAAACTAATAGGAAAATATGCAAAATAACCTAGAAAACAACCTATCAAATCTAACTAAAAAGCATGACATCACCAATCTACAAACATAACAAATAAAGGACAACCATTCCTTGAACAATGGTGCGCAAAAAGTCAGAACAAAGTTGGATCAAATTAAACTTTGATGGTTCAAAAAAGACTTGTCATCAACCGATATAAGATGTATGATTAAAGACACAATCTCTAAAGTATGTGTCTTGGATAGATGAAGTGGTGTTACAACATCCATCTCTAAAGTATGCGCTATATCAGAGTTCTTGAAGATCATCTGCTTTAATGATCTAGGTTGAATGTACACTTGATAAGGACTTAAGGTTTAACAAGGTTTTTATTTGTATACAAAAATGAAGAAGCTAAAATAGACATTTCACACAACCTTAAGAAGAATACTACCTAAAACACATAAACCTAACACTTGTGTTATAGCAAGCATAATGGTCTTATAAGGCATTCTTCCCTTATCCATCCTTAGTGTCATGGCTTCATAGATAGGCCATGAGTTTACCATCACAAAACCACAAAGCAACATTTGTAGAGCCAACCCTTGAATACTATCTTCAAAGGTGGTCCGAAGGACACCTGCTCCTAGTGCCACTAGGTTGATGATGGCAGCCATTGTGAGTGGGATAAACATGGGCGAGATGATGCCAAAATCGTATATTCCTTGATCGTACCTACAACACCAAATTAATGTGAGCTAATGTCGAGTTACTAAATTAATTAGTGTTAGAGCATGATTCAATTTTGCCATCATTTGGTTTCAATCAACATAAATAGAAAAAGACATGAACTTTTAAACTAATCAACTAGCAAAATCTAAATTCATGAAAATAAAATTGGATCTCATTATGATAGAATTATTCATCTCCTAATAAAAGAATGTTTCAAAATGATGAAATCACCCCTTCACCTTCATCTAGACACATGTATATTAAGGTGGGAAACCAAGATGAAAGCTTATATCAATATGTCATGATATCTTAATGAACTAGTTTTAGTTTTTATTCTATATTTTTCCATCTAACATTTCCTATGTCAACAACAGATTTAACTATTAAGATGTGGTATTTTTATTTGGTAGGTCACTAATTAACTTGGGATAAGATCAGCTCCAAATTCTTAGCCTATTGTTGTGAAATTTACCCATTTTGGAATAAAGTTCAACACATTGCATTAAGATGTAGTACCTCGTTTTGAGGTCACTTTCTTGGACTTTAGTAGTGATGGTGAATCCAAAAAAGGAGATGCCAAAGCAGATGAGGAAGTACTCAATGCATCCAAAAATGTAAGAGGAGACTCCGTGGATCATCCACATCCGTTGGGCATTCCACCACCTTTGGAAAGTGGATTCTGCTAGCATGAATTCTAGCAAGTCTTGACCATATGCCCCAATGAATAAGAAGATGTATAATGAAAACCATGGATCATTCATCTGGCCAATGAGTAAATCCCAAAAGGGTTAAACAAGCTTACATAAATCACATTAATATGTTATACAAGGCTATAATGGGCATACATACCTTAGGAAAAATAGAGATTCCATTGAGAAGAGCAAGTTGGGGGACGAATACATAGATGATCAAAGGGATTGACCAAAGGGGTGAAAAGGCATTATGAGAATAACCAAGGCCCATGAATAAACCTAATGATCTTGTTCCATAAGTTAATGTGCTAAACTTGGAGAAAAGGACTTCAAGAAGCCCAATGCACCATCTTTTACACTGGACCAATACATCAACAAGGGTAACTGGTGCATCGCCCAAAAAAGCTGGCCTTTTAGGGTGACAAAATTTTGATTTCCACCCTTCACTTTGTAGTAGATACCCTGTGAAATAATCCTCCGACATTGAACCATATCGGATACCCATCTGTCCATACGAACACAATTAATCACCATAATCTTGTGACTTAAATCTTTTAACTATATATTTTCAAATATTGCTTTTTAAAGCCATTAGATCAATTTTAGTACCACCTCACAATAAATCAATTATATTCTAGCTTTTAATTTAGAATAAATATCTTTATCTTTCTTATACTTGAAATCTATACTACTATAGTATAAAGCGGAGTCAATGTCTTCAAAAAACTTTGCACCACGTGTCATTTATATAATAAAATAATCAGCCAAGCTCTCCTTTATACAAATTAGGTAGTTAGAATCTCATATAATCTTATCCCGTAAAAAATTTGCTTATAAATTACCGAAACGTATGAATTATCCCTTACCAAGAATTAGTTGTAATCTTCTGATAAATATTATTATTAATAAAATGGGATATTTATCGTGAAGTAATTTTTGAACAAATGGAACCTATTTATATTATGAGTTGATTTACTGTTGGTAAAAAAAATATTAATCACAATATGAAGATAAGTATATATGATTATATAATTTTAACATAATCATTGACATTACATATCTATATTAAATTGGGTTTATAATCACATTACCCGTACATTGTACGGGGGTTAAACTAGTTAAATCTTATTTATTAAACCAGTAGTTATCATTGTATTTCATCTCGTTAATATGAAAACCGTTTTTTATTTCATTTAAGTATATTTTTTTGGTTGAAATTTCATTTAAGTATATTAGAACTGTATGATAGATGAAAAAAAATATTATAATTGGTATAAAGAACGTTATAAAGGAACTAAATATTTATAACGCTTTTATACGAATTATAATATTTTTAAAAAGTGGAAACATCAAACATATGCTTTCCTGATAGACAAAAACTTTTTTAAAAAATCATCATTTATAATATATGAATATCACTCTCAAAAAAATATATATATACATATATATATAAGAATAAGGCTTGTACTTGAGATTTTGTACTTGATTATTGATTTAAAAAATTCATTATTTAGTTTATTTTTCTGATTAATTACAAAAAATATATATTCGTACATGTATGAGCAATAGGCAAGTTAAGAAAAAATATTACTGCAAAATCAAAATCTATCTATTTTTCGATTTATACATAGAATGTAACTTACCTTGGAACCCCATACAGTTCGATGCTCGTAATCAGCAGCAGCCACTCGGTGGGCCAAATCTAATGTATTAGCCGACTTAAAGGGTCCATCGACGATTCGGGTCGGGCTTATCTCGGGGGTCTCCAGGTTCAGGGGGGAAGACGGGCCCCCGAAGAAAACCCGTCTTTGGAAAAAGCAATTGCTTCCGACGTAATGGGGTCCAAGGAAACCGTCCATGCCCAACGGGTTAATCTGGTACAACCGTATGTGCTCGGAGGAATAGATGTCGCCCTTGTTAAGCCCGGTGAATATCTGAGGAAACTGGACATAGCCCAATGTGGGTCGGGTTGCCGGGTCTTGAAAGTAGCATAGCACATTCCAAATGGTTTGTGGGTCGTTGGAGAACATGTCACAGTCTAGGTTTAGAATGATGGGTGCATTTGTCATTGACCCTGAAACTCGAATCTAACATGCATATATAGTCAACTTAAGATTCATAGTATGAGATTTATGAAATTGTGTTAGCGAGATATTATATATTCGCTCCGTCCTCGAAAGATCGTACGTCCATAAAGAACATTTGTACATCGATTGATAAAAAGTAGAGAAGTTGAATAGTTAATGGAAAAACATGATAAAGTTGATAGAAAAGTTGGATAAGATGAGTAATATATAAGATTGGATGAGAGTAATTTTATAATGTTATAGGAAAAAGTGATAAAGTTGATGGAAAATCTCGATAACATATGAGATTGTAAAAGTATAGTGATATAAATGGAATATATAACAACATGGACAAATTTTCGGGACACTTGAAAAGAAAAGATGGACAACTTTTCAAAGACTGAAGGAGTAGTATACTTGTGAAACAACAAAAAAGTGTATTTACCAGGGCGTTGAGCGCACCAGCCTTGAAGTTGTGATGGTGAGCCCTACTCTTTTCCCTCGATACATAGATCAAGTTTGGCACTTTGTTTCCATCTCTATCATAGTGTACGTTTTTGTCTAGCAAGACCTGATTAGATCACGTACGTACACACACATGCATATTAAACATGTGTTCTAGGGTTAATTAATTAATGAAATGCATTATCGATTGAATGATTAGTTTGAGATCAAAAAGTAATTATGTTAAATGCCTGGATGATTGTAGGATGATGTTGCCGAGTGAAGTCAGGAGTCCATTTGTTGAACATCAACCTTTCTTCTTCGGAATGAATGTCTTCATCCCCAACTTTTCCCCTTTCCATCACGTTGTCGACTCTTGTTTTCATCTCTTCATATAGCACCTGCATGTCCACACAAACTTATAATAAGGTTTATGTTATTTTCTCTATTAGTCAGTACAATCTTTTATTAGAGGCTTTCAGTGTCACAACTCTAGCTTATGATTAGCGATGGTTTTTGTAGTACATTTGTGTAAATTGAACAAAACTGCATGATTTTTCATTTAATGTATCAATAATATTCAACACAAGAACATGTCATCCAAAGTAAGACCAATGTAAACGAAGGTCATTGCTTCATCTCTTCATTTGCAAGCAATGTCTTGTTATGATGGAGAAAATTAATCTATCAAATTATGAAGAAAGAGAAAGAGAGAATACAAAGAACCATTTAATTATCATAGCTTTTTGTTACCTTAATATATCTCTCATTGCATTTTGAACCGTTTAGTTATTTTTATGATTTGGTATATAATCATTGTATAGTTTAATGACGACATAATTTTTTTTAAGGTTAAATTATGCAGTAAATATTTAATATGTTTTTCTCAAATTAGTGTGTATTTTCACTTAGCTTTGAGTGTGCCTTTACGAATAGTTGGATTGTGCATCTTCGATTAATGCATGTTCTGGAATCATATAATAAAAAGATACTAGTGGGTTTGGCCCGTTTGTTGTACGGGCCAAGGTTATCAAGATCGGGATTCTTGGATCGGAACGTAGGGGGCGGTAAGATCGGATCGTAAAATTGAATCGTTAGAATCGTAAGATCCTACATTATGACTACAAAATATATGATAACCTAATATATTGTATATTTTCTTATGTATAAAGTCTAAAATTTTGTAAACATTATTAATTTGATGAGTAAAAATATTTTAAGATGAATTGGGTTAATAATTTAATGGAAACATGACATAAACTTTGAGCTTAGTAATAATATATAAATTTAATAGTGATTATTTGGGATCGCAATAATCGTTTGTAGGATCGTTAGAATCGTTAGAGTCGTGTGCAAAATCAAAATCAAATTAGAATTTTATGTTAAATCATTTAAGATCCTACTTTAATAAGATCCTACTTAGGATCGTGGATCGATTTATGACTTTTGGGTCGTAGAATCGTTGAAATCGTAGGATCGAGTCGGGATTCTGATAACTTTGGTACGGGCAATTGGCAATGTAGGAGCAATTTTGGACATATTTGTTTGTTTTCTATTTGTTTTCCTTTATGAAAATGAAAGGAACATTGTGTCGCTGTGTAACTTGTGTCGTTTGTAAAAGATGTTGTGGTACTACTGGATGTTACAAGTTTACAATATACCCATGGTCAATGAAAACCTTGTTCATTGAAGAATAGCCTATTTTTCGTAGCTTGACTTGGCCATAAATGACTTTGTCGGAGCTTTTCTCGACTCATTTGTTTATCTTATGTTTTTTGAACTAATTACTCAAGACACTAACAAAATAATATATTAATAATAATTAATTTAATGCTTAGCTTTCCATGATTTACAATGTACTCCCTCCGTCCCAAAAAATTTGTCCATAAAGCGCGTTTGCACGTAGATTAATGAAAAGTGGAAAAGTTTGATAGATGATGAGAAAAAGTAATAAAGTTGTTGAAAAGGGTAATAAAAACGAGTAATATATAAGATTGAATGAGGATAATTTTGTAATTTTATAGGAAAAAGTGATAAAGTTGAGGGTAAGATTGTAAAAGCATAGTGATATAAATGGAAAGAAAGTAGAGTTGGACAAACTATGTGGGACGACCGAAAAGGAAATATGGACAATCATTTTGGGACGGAGGGAGTAATATTTATAGGCTTTTTAGCCTATTTACAAAATATGCCCACAATTTTCTTATTCTACATCAATTTTGGTGCATTTTAACTAAATTCAGTTATGATTGGCACATAACTGAGTTTCAGTTTTCTTTTCTTTTCTTTGGGTCTTTCGGGCGCACCCCCTTTGCGTAAGCCAGGGGTGCCCCCATCCTGACCTCTCAGATTTCCCGGAAGGGGAACTCCACTGGGTTATAAAGTAAAGTAAAGTAAAGTACACTACTCACCCTTATCATTACAAAAGGTGTACAAAAATTCAAGTTGTTTAGATTCCTTCAATCAGGCCTAATTGCTACTTTAGAGTTAAAAATATATTGATGAAAAAAGTTATTTCTATATATTTTTTTGGATAAAATCTTACTACATTTGTTCAAAAATATCTATCGCTTTAGGGTTTGTCTCTAAAATTAAGGAAGTATATGATTTTCCTAAAGTATCCTCAATCTTTTGAAGATCTTTTTCCTTTTAGTATATATTTATGTAATTGTTTCTAATCAATGGGGATAATATGGAAAAATTGTGGTAAAATATGTTAAATGACAAATATTATTGATCGAACAAGAGAATCGGGCTTAAACGACAAATATTTTTGAATGGAGGAGTACATTTTAACTTTTATATTTAACGAAAAGATAAATTAATCTTTTCTTGTTATCCTTGTTAATGCCAAAACTACACACTTCATCAAAGGTACCTTAGTACAATAATTTGTTTTTTTATTAAAATGTGTGCCTAACTCTCAAGAAATAAATATTGGTCATGCTTATTATTGTATCACAATTAAAGGAAAAGAAGAAAAAAGAAATGTCAGAATTTATATAAGGCCCGCCCAATACACTTATTGTAAGAGAATAATAGTCTACCCTCTTTATTCAATCACCCTTATTTAATTACCGACATGTTTTTTCTGTTTTCCTTTTTCAGATATGTTAAGAAACGCAATGGGGGAGATTTTTTCAAAGAACCTATCCTCAGATGGATCGGATTAGTTTTCTTTTTTGAGAGGTACCGTGTGATAAGAAAGTTTCGCTCAAGCTCAAGGGTAAATTTTACAGATCTGTTATGCGATCATTTAATTATGGCAAAGAATGTTGACCGGCGATAAAGGCACAAGAGCAGAAGCTCATAGTTGCAGTTACAGAGATGAGGATGCTTAGATGGATGTGTGGCCACAGGAGGATGGATAAGGTTAGGAATGACGAGATTAGAGATAAGTTGGGGATGGCAAGTATAGAAGACAAGTTTCTAGAGACGATACTTCGTTGGTTCAACCATGTTCAGAGACAGGGCCCTAACGCCACACTTTGGAGGGGTGAACGTTTAGATTTTCTAAATTGATATGAATTCATTTAATATAACAACCAAAAGTAGTAGCCTATTCATATATGCCTATTTTTTCCAATCATACAAAAATTGAGGGTCCATCGTGCATTCTCAATCGAGGTGGGTTGTTAATAATTGAGGGTCCATCGTGCATTCTGAATTGAGGGTCCATAGTAGCGCCAAACATTTTTAAACAGTTATTTCTATATGAAATATTTTAATTTTTATTCGGTCGGAGATATGAAATATTTTCATTGTCAATGTGTAGAGTAGTTTACATAAAATTGAAGTACGTTGTTTATTGACTTGGGGTCAGATTTTATTATTATAAGAGTTAAAATTTTGTTAATAAAAAATGTTCTTTTTATATATATTAGACAAAATCTTACATTTTAACTTTTATATATAACGAGAAAATAAAGTAATCTTTTCTTGTTCACCATTTTAATGCAAAAATTACGCACTTATTAATCAAAGCTATTCTAGTACAATAGTTTATTTTATTAATATGTGCGCCTAACTCTCAAGACAAGTATTGGCGAGGGATGCTAAACGTCACTCAAAAGAAATATCACCATTTTTATTTTCTAATTTTACCCCCAAAAACACGCTAAAATAAACAACCCAAATTTCCAATACACATCTTCTTCTACAGCCTCTACTAGATATCCCCTTTTAGCAACGTATCCCTTCATTCCTCCCCTATCCAGTCTGTGTGATTGTTCTCGCCAGCGGAGCTTCTTAGGTCTTTCTTTTCGATTTTCGCCGAATTCACAGATTGCTTTTGGTGTTAAATTGTTCGATTTTCACCGAATTCGCAGTTTGCTTTGGGTTTCTAGGGTTTGTGCTGTGCACTGTTCAATTTATCATTCGTGTGGCTTTATCCTCTTTGAATTGGCATTTGTCAGTTACTCCTCTCGTAGCACACCCTAGTTGGTTTAGCTCACTGTGAATTGAATTTAATAAGCAATTCCCGCAAAGAGGTTGAAGAGAAAATACCTCAATCCCTCCAGATGAATCCCATCTGTCTGTTTGGCAAGGTTTTTTCTGAGAACTGGTTTGGCAAGGTTAAGCTAAAGCCTAGAACTTATTTATGGTTTTCATGAGTTGGAGATATAAAGTGACTACCTAGAACTTATTTCAACTCAATAAGGGATTGAGAGTCTGGTGTACATTCATAAAAAAAAAAAACCTAGTGTACAGAGGTTGGCATCGTCTTCTATTTATTTTTAAAAAATGTTTATATATTATGGGGTATTTACGGGTAAATTGGTGAGGGAGGATTTAAAAGTCGGGTGACGGTTAGCATTTATGATATTGGCAATGGTTATTAACTTATTACTAGCGATGATGCCCGTGCTATGCACGGGGCAAAAAAAATTCATATTAATATGAAGAGAATGTATCATTGATTGGTTTATAAAATTTCGTATTAATATATTTGTGATGATACTAACATAAAACTTATGATTAAAGAAATGAAAAACCAAAAAAAAAAAAATTTGTAATAGTGTTAGCAAGGAGATTTGAACTCATTACCAGTGGATTAGTACGAAACACTCTAATCACTATACTAACATGTTTTTATGATTTGTTTTTGAGGGAAGGGGGTGGAGGGGGCGGTTTTCTAAATTGTGGGGAGCTATTAGGCTGTCCAAAAATTTTATCCACACTCTAGGCGGTATAACCCCCCCACCCCACTTTTTTCATTTTCACTCTCTCTCCTCTCTCTCTCTTCTAATACTCTCCCTCCTCTCTCCTCTCTTCCCCCATTTTCTCTCTCTGACCGGCAACCTCCGCCGCCACCGCCTTCTTCTCCGGCCACCTCCGCCGCCTCCGCCTTCTTCTCCGGCGCATGTTTTCGTCGATTTCAACATCCGGTAACCGATTTTCCTTCCTTTTTGTTCAATCGTTTTCTTTCTCCGATCGATTTCGATTATTTTTCCAGATTTGTTGAGGTTTCGTGTTTGATAACGTAGATCTGAAATTTCTAGATATAGATCTGAAATTTCTAGATCTAGATCTTGAATTTCAAGATCTAGATCTAAAAATTCAAGATCTAGATCTAGATTTTCTAGATCTACACGTTTTGAAACGATTTTGTTCGAGTTTCTATCTCTCTCTCAACTTTGTGATGTGAATTACATGGTTGATTGATGTTTTGGGATGATTTCGTTCGAGTTTTGTGTATGGGTTTTGTCGGAGACAAATTCTGTGTTTGTGGGTTTTGACAGTGACAGGTTCTGTGTTTTATGGGTTTTATCGGTGACAAGTTATGTGTTTATGAGTTTTGACGGTGACAGGTTCTGTGTTTATGGGTTTTATCGATGACAAGATTTTTTGTTTATGGGTTTTATCGGTGACAAGTTCTGTGATTACGGTGTTTGGCTGTGACAAGTGTTGTGTTTATAGGTTTTGGTGGTGACAAGTTTTTTCCTTATGGGTTTTGGCGGTGACATGTTTTTTGTTTACTGATTGTGGTTCATATATTAAGTTTAACTATGGCCTATTAGCTCAAATGGTAGAGCATCGTGCTTAATGCACGGTAATGTGGGTTCAAATCCCGCATAGGCTCAATAATAATTTTTTACAAAGAGTTTTTTGTACACGGTGACAAGTTTTGTGTATGTGGTGACAAATGACAAGATTTGACGACAATTTAACCGATGACAAGGCTAATGACAAATTGGTGATATTAAAATAGGTGATAATACATGAAGAATGACAAGATTTAACCACAATTTAAGCGATGATAAGAGGAAGAAAAAAAATTAGCGATGATAGGGTTGATAATAGACAAAAATTTGGGATGAACGATTACAGGATGAACGGTGACAAGATGACAGGAGAAACGGTGACATGATGAACGGTGATAGGATAAACGGTGACAGGTGACAGGTGACAGGGATGGTCTGTGGGACGCAGTGGCACGTGCGTAATTTTAATTGGACATGAGGTTGGACGCTGTGGTAGACCGTATTTTTTTTTTTGCCAGGGGCAATTTTGGAAAATAGACTCGTTGCCACATTGTTTTTTTGGACGGCCCACACTCTTCCTTGTTTTTTCCCCACAACCCACATACCTTTTTTCACCTTTGTTTTTACCAATACTATATATATAGGGATTTTGTGAGCATAGTTAATGAGGGCATTAAATGGTGGCAAAACCCAATCTTATATGTATATAAGAAGATAAGATAAGATAAGATTGGATAACAAAGTAAAACAGAAAAAAAATGTCGGAACTTATTTAAGGCCCAATATACTGATTTAATTACCGACATGTTTTTTTTTGTTTCTCTTTTTGTAGATGGAGATTTTTTTAAACAACTTATTATCAAACGAATGGTGTATGATACGGAGTATATTGGGATTGGTACATACAACTACCTAAAAATAAGTCGCTTAAAGGTTTTCTTGCTAATCTCGTATTTTCATATTGTTTCGGAAGCAACTTTTTATTACTAAACTACGAGATACTCCTTTACGAAGCAAATTTAGACAATAGTTTTTTTTTGGTAGAAATTTAATTAGACAATATTTTTTTTTTGTCAACTTTTTATACAATTTTTTTTTGGTCGAGTTAATTATACAATAGTTAAACTACTTTATTACTAACTTTTTTATTACCCTTGTTGGAATGAAATTTTAGTCAAAAAGGGTAAATTTTCACCGGAACGTCGGAATCTATATGATTTCTAAATAAAGAACGTTATTTACACTAAATGATTACTTATTACCTTAATCATCATGGTTTCAGGGGAGATGCTATGACAACTCTTGAAATAAGCATGGGGCGACCTCACGAGAACCTTGTGCTCCTTGCAAAAAGGGATCCAAAGCCTCGCGAACTTGGCGGCCTCGGCGAACGCAAAGAGCGTGAGCTGGGAGCCACCGTCGTCGGAGAGGTAGACCGAGAGCTTCTCGGGCGGGTAGTCGTAGGCCATGACCGACAGCGCGGTGTTGACCACCCCCATCGGCGGCTCCTTGTAGGGGTCCGCCGTGCAAATGAATATGTCCACTGCCGGTGTACTATCTTGGGCGCTCCTCTCCAGGTTCGCCGGAAACTGCCTCCGTCGAACGGGGCGCATCCTGAAGCCCTGGGTGGCGGCCCACTCCAAGGCAAGGATGGCGTCCGCGACGAGGAGGAGGGAGGAGAGGAGCTTTGTGTCGGAGGTAAGGAGGTTGGAGATGTTGTGGTAGAAGAAGGCGGCTAGGGCGCACGTGTACGCGGCCGCGAAGAGGCGGTTGAAGGGCGTCCGGCGTAGGACCTCGCACGTGTGGAGTGGTGGAGCCGTGGCGGCGTCCATTGGCGTCTTTTTTTTGTCAAGTGGTGGGAGAGATGGAAGCTTTTTTTTTTTAATCAAAAAATGGGGCAAGCCCCAATAATATTAACGGGCACGCGCGGGGTGACCCTACCTACGACATCATCGTACAAAATATTGAGAACACACGAGGGAGCCTCCGGAATAACATGATTACCAATAGGAAACGAAAAAACAAACTTAGTAAGGAAGTCGGCGACCATATTCGCTTCCCTAAAGACATGAGTAAGTCGGGCCGGGCCTCCCAAGCCAGACTTAAGGAACACTGACATTTGGAAATCAGACTAAGAGGGTGAGAAGGACGAACCCCCACTCTGAATAATATCCACTGCCAACTTCGAATCAGACTCGATCAAGACCCTACGGAAACTCCCCGCTCACGCCAAAGCGAGACCATCACAAATACCCCACAACTCCGCCATGGGGACGGAACATTGACCAATGTTGTGGACGAAGCCACTGATCCAGTTACCGTCCGAGTCACGTAAAGAACCAGCAGCCGTCGCACGCCCCTCGGCATTGACCGATCCGTCCGTGTTAATCTTGATATAGTTATGAGGCGGTTTGTCCCAACCAACCAACTCCTCCACATTATGATCCTTCAACAGGCGGCTGTGCCTCCCATTCCAAGCTTTCCTATACTCCCAAGCTCTGTCCAAGACGAATTTAATCGGGAGAGATGGAAGCTAGTTGAATGATTTGAATTTGTTTATGCATCCTTTGGTACACTTTAAATGAGATCCACTTTTCGGGTAAACTTTTTTTCCAAAATGAGCATGAACAACTTTTTAATTCTTGATTCGCTCTTGGTAGAAACCTTTTTTTTTTTACCGGAAAAGGGCCGGCTAACGTGGTTTGGAGATGAGAGGCTAGATGCGATAGATGACTTGTCTCTTCCTAAACACTTTGGTTTAAAAATGTTATTGTACACTCGTGCATGAGATCCGTGAAGGCTAGTCTAGTAAGGGAAACGTATTAATGCGCGGGATCGTGTTGAATATGATAGAGATCTTGACCATATTTAACTAATATAAAAATTGAATAAAATTTTCAAGTTAAAAAATTCTATTAATATATTGAAAAAATATATATATCTACAAATCAATAGATTCAGAATCGGGTCTCCCGAGTTTGGGTTGTATATTCTTGAGTCAAAACCGGGCTCATATCCAAATTCGAACTCATATAGGTGAAGTGGGGTTAATACTTACATTACCCGTACATGGTACGATATTTGTACCAGTTTCACGTGAAATGAAAAATTAAAAAATAATTAATCTATATTATATAATAAAGTTGTCCCCTTTCTCGATTTCACATGTATTTTAGTCTCACTTAATATTAAACTACTTATATTTTATGATATATATTCTTAACATTAAAAAAAAGAAAGTAAAACTCCAATGAGAAATGTCAGAGAATTCGAAGGATCGTTTGAGCTATAGATGGAAAGAAAGTACGAAAGACAAAGACAACTCATAATTGGTTTATCCAATTCGTCACAAAGACTACGTCTAGAGATACTATCAAGTTAGGTTCTCCAATAGATTAACATATTCAAGGATTACAAGGACGTTGATTTTCTACCCTGATCAAGATCTTCCTAACCTAACATCGATCTCTCTCTTTGATTTATAGTCAATTCTTTGGGTAACACACCAATTACAATAATATTTTATTATGTGAGTCACATCATTTGGTGAAAGTCAATTTGCCTGCCATGAGCATAAATCGATTATTGATGATGTCAAAACCCGGACTAGAATTAGACTTGGGTCCGGTTCCAATGGAACCGAGGAACCGGGTCAAAGTCGGCCGAAACCGGACCGACGGTTTCGGTTCAGAGGGCGGTTACGGTTCCGTTTCCCCTTCCCCAGGAACTTGAGCACCTGCGGTTCCATCCGGCTCAAACCGTCGGTTCGGAACCGCCGGTTCCAAACCGTCCCAAACCGCCGGTTTCTCCTTTTTCAACAATAAAATATACATAAATTATACCAAACATTTAAAAAAAACAAATCAAGCATTAAATATTTGTATATAATAATTAAAACAAAATTTATAAGTCAAAAGAGGTTAAATTTACCCAAATTTGACAACATTTACTTTTTAAAATAAAAAATAAAAAATAATTTCTAAAAAATTTAATTTTTAACCGGTTCCAAAACCGTAACCGGATGGAACCGGTCTCGGAACCGCCTGGAACCTAAACCGGCCCGGAACCGGAAAACCGGTCATGGATCGGTTCCGGTTCCGATTCCACGAAATTTGAAACCGGGAACCGGCGATTCCGGAACCGGACCCACGTCTAGACTAGATTTAATAATTGTTTAGATCAAGCTGGCAAATGGGCTGGCCCCGTGTAAGTGTACTATATGCCGACCTTTTCTTTTTGTTTTGTTTTCACAGTCACATCTCAATAACAACAATACATGATCTTTGTGGAAATGAAGGTGTGTTCTTAGCCGTTCAATTCTTATTGAGAGAATTGGAAGGCCTTTACAGGACCTCAGATGTGGGACTCTATTAAATCTTCAGGATCCACCCAGGTGCAACTTTTCCCTCTGTTTTTTTCTTCTGTCATTTCGTCCCTGCCTTGCTTCAAGATGTAGATCCATAAGAATCGACTGGTGGAAGAATCCCAAGGAATTTCATCCACAATGACAACAATCCTTATAGCTGAATCCTCTGGATATATGTGTGTAGGGAATTTGATCGAATTGGTGAGCGATGGAGATTGCTCAAGATTACAATAATATTATAATTAAATAATACTATTTAATAAATAAATATTATTTTTTATAGCTTTTTATTATAATATTTTATTTATAATAGTTTTTATAGTAAAAAATATTATAATATTTATAAGAAAATATATTTATTCTACATATAAAAAAACGGGTCGGTTGAATCGGGTTCAGGTTTCAACCAAATCGGGTTTGGTTTTTCTTTTGCTCGCTACTATTCGGGTCAGGTTTCAACCCTAAAATTTTTGGTCGGTCCGGATCGGTTTTTCGTGTCGGGTTAGGTTTTGACAGCTCTAATCGTATTGAATATGATAGAGCTCTTGACCATATATAATATAAAAATTGAATAAAATTTTAAAGTTAAAATTCTATTAATATGTTGATAAAAAATTAAATCATTTATAAATCAATAGATTGAGAATATTAAGAATCGGATCTATCGAGTTTGGATTGTACATTGTTGAGTCAAAACTGGACTCATATCCAAATTCGAACTCATATCAATTTGAACTAATATTTACAACACCCTTACTCGTACATGGTACGATATTTTACCACTTTCACGTAAAATGAAGAATTAAAAAATAATTAATTATACCATATAATATAATTGTCTGTTTTCGAGCTTTCCCATTTATTTTGGTCCCGTTTAAGATTAAACTACTTATAACTTTATAATATAAATACGAATAACATTTTTTTAAAAAAAGTAAAGCTCCGGTGAGAGTTGTTGGAGAATTTGAATGATTGTTTGAAAAGCAGGAAAGGCAAAGACAACATATAACTACATCTAGGGATACAACTAAGTTAGGGTCGGGTTCTTTACTAGATTAATTATCAGATTCAAGAATTACAAGGACACCGATTTTTTGATCTCCCCTGATTAAGATCTCTCTCTCTCTCTCTCTCTCAATGCTTTTGATAACACACCAATTACGTACACTAATCGAGTTGAGTATAAATAGAGATCGAGAGCTTAAAGATAGATTTTTTCCCCAATAAACAGTCTAGCCCCTGAAAGGATACAATCTTCGGAGTTATCTCAATGACACGGGCCAAAACGCGGGTAGACTGCCCTAGATATATGTGGGCACGCTTTTAGGCCCCAACCCGCATATTCGTTCTAGAAGCCCGAACTCCATTCCGTGGGCAGCCCTACCTAAGACACGGTTGCGATTTTAGACCATCCCACGTGATACTACATCCTTTTCCCGACCCGTTTCAATCATCAATTCATTCCGTCTTCTCACTGCATAACCCGAATCAGGTTCCATACTCAACCATCTCCTACTTGGAGACTGATTTTAACTGTAATTGACACCTTCTTCACATTCAACAAACTCTCAACTGAAGAATGCTTTAGAGCGCCAACTTCATCCTCTCGATGATCCTCCCAACTTGTAGTGGCAACTAGTGCCAATCCTCTAGCTTACATGCATAGGCAATCAAAAGTCTATCTCAGCTTCTCTTCCAGTTTGCTCCCACCTGGTTGCAACACCTCCGGTTACTCAACCACTCAAAGAAACAGTGCATTTCCCACATAGCCTGCATTTGCATCGTTCCCTTGCATATCCCAACACTTGCTCCTGTAGTAACCACTTTCACCATAATTACAACACTTGATGTGACTGTTGTCCTTGGAAGACTTCTCCTTTGGACTTCAACTTGCCATGAACCGATTTGCCCTTACTTCCAACATTCAAAGCCGAACCTAATGTAGAACTCGACACCCTCCTACGAACTCCCTCGCTAATAATCAAGTCCCTCACATCGTCGAACTTCAACTTCCCCTTTCCCACCAAGGTGCTTAGGGAAGTAATCGATTACTTGCTCTCAAAGCAAGTAATTGACTAGCTTGGCTCGTATATGTTCGAACGATCCGCACCCCCTTTGCTCTTCTATAAATGAATATGGAATCATCATATGTACGCATTGCTTATGTTCTAAGTATTCACTCTCTTCTCTTTTTACCTCAACGCATTATCGATGTTGTACCCATAGACGGACACAGGGGGGGTCATGCGTGGGCCCGTGCCCCCCCTCCCTCCCGTCGGGTATTACTAGTATATATGTATATGTAATTTTAGGTAAAATATGAATATATTGTAAATTAATTTGTATTAGTATGACATTAAGATCAACTAGTCTAGATGGTTTATTGTCCAATTTTGTTTTCCTCCCACCAAGGTTCAATTCCCATAACATCATTTTAATTTTTTATCCACATTTAATGTACTTTCTCCAAATTTTCCCTATACAATAGTTATATTTTGCATAAATTAGATGTCATACATAATATAATTTTTTTTTGATAAATAAGTGACTATGTTTTGCTATTTAAGGTATTGAATAACTAAATTTCTCGGTTATTCTTGATTCGATTGAATCTTCTAGACAAGTTGTGCCCCCCCTTTAAATTCGTTTTGCGTCCGTTACTGGTTGTACCCTTTTAGACGTAGACTTTGGAGGTGGATTAAGGGGACTCATGCCCCTTTGTCTAATGTTTTGCACATCTCGAAGGTGAAGGTGCTTCCTGTTGGGCCCTAATTACCAAGGAGCCCAAGGTACGCGCTGGAGTAGTTAGCAAGACATTCCTAAAGCCCATCCGTGAGTTTCTAGAAGAATATCCAAGCAATGGATATAAAAATAAGTGAATTCGTCCGTCGAGAACAAGATAGGGATATCTTCTATCTTATAGGCTTTGTTTCTATCTTATTTAGAACGATTTATCTAGAGGCGTGGATATCTATCTAGTCTATCTTGTAACCATATATCTTTTAGGCCCCTATATAAACATAGGAGGGGGTCATACATTGTACGCATATCACCACATGTACGCATTCACACATCAATACAATCGAGCATATACAAATTTCAATACGATTTTCGCATTCATACTTTCGATTCCTAAGTTCGTCTAGCCTAATTCACGCCCGATCTAGGCTAAGGGGTCGCCAACTTAGCTTGGTCGATTTCTAGCTCTAACAATTTGGCGCCCACCGTGGGGCAAAGAATTTGGCAACTTACGAACAAAGGATCACTTGCTGTTCAAGTTTATCATCCACAACAATGTCGGAATCCGGGGAGTTCGTGCCAGACAAGAATAACGCCACCCAACAAGAAGAAATCTTGTCTAAATAACGAGAAGACGAGATGGTGGACGTTCGGCGTCGCATGGAGCTTCTCCAGAAGGAACTCGAACAACAAAAAGGCTTCTTTGAAGCCAGCATGGAGCGCTTGACCAACGAAAACAACCAACTCAGGAGCCAGAACCAGTTGCTCACCACGGCAAGACAGCCTGCCAACGTGCCCAGAAATATTGAGGGTCTAGTAACTCGGCTAAACTTCGATTCCGGACAAGGGACCTCTGGGGGAAACAACGGGAACGACACCCAAGGCGGAGTCTTGAACACTCAACAAACGCCTAACCTTGAGAGCAATCGCGAACAAGCGACAAATAGGGAGATCCCCGGAAACCAGGTCACCCCTCCGGGTAACACCTATCGAACCCGCTCCGGGAACGTGTGGATAGCGGAGAATGCTTACACCGAGAGACACCAGGACGTCGATCTAGACGCCCTCATCCGAAGGAAGGTCATGGAGCAGATCGGGGCCATCTCCGATCAGGTTGTTAGAAGCCACACCGGATACCAGCCGGTGCAACCGGAGGCCCACGATGGATACGACGAGTCACCTTTCGTCCCCAGGATCGCTCGGGCCGAAATACCGAGGAAAGTCACTATCCCCACCATGAACCCGTACAACGGCACCACGGACCCTAACGAGCACATAGCCATCTATAAACAAAAGATGATGACTAGCTCGGTTCCCAGTCACTCAAAGGAATCCGTGATGTGCAAAGGGTTTGGGACGACCCTGACTGGACCAGCCCTCACCTGGTTCATCGGGCTGCCTAGAGGGAGCATCAAGTCCTTCGCCGACCTCTCGGATACCTTTCGAAGCCAATTCGCGAGCAGTCGCAAGTTTGAGAAGCAGTCTAGCGACCTCTATCGGGTCAAACAGAAGAATCATGAAACCACTAGAGCTTTCCTCGATCGCTTCAACAAGGAGAAAGTAACCGTCCCGAATTGCGACACTACTACCGCGATCGAGGCCTTCCGACAAGGAATCATACCAGACGGAGGATTGTACCAAGAGCTGACCAAACACCCATGTGTTACTTTCGAGGAGGTCCAGTCCAAGGCACTAGCACACGTACGACTGGAGGAAGATAGGTCCCTACGAAGAAGATCGGCAGAACTTAGAGGTTCCGATAGGAAGGGCGGCAATGATCGCAAGAGGCAATATCCAGAAAGGAGGCGATCGCCCTTCGACCAGAAAAGGGGCGGGCGTGATCGATCCTATGATAGACACCCAGCCAAACGGGTTAACGTAGCACGCAACAAGCCACCGACGGAGAAGGAGCGCGACCCATTGCCACCACCCCTGGAGGACTACAACCTCAAAATCTCGCCATCGCAACTGGTGAAGAATCTCTCCAAGATGGGAGATCTGGTTAGGTGGCCCAGAAAGGATAAAGCACCCAAGGCCGGCGCCGACGAGAATAAGTGGTGTGAGTTCCACGACAACCACGGCCACTGGACTAAAGATTGCATTATGCTTAGGAGGGAAGTGGCACACTTGATTTCTAAAGGGAAAATCCGGGAAGCGGCTCCAGACGCCAGAGTTCCTCGCGATCTTCTAGATAATCCCTACTCCAGAAAGGCAGGCGAGAAGACACCTCCTATGCCAGAAAGGGTGGTAAGTGTAATCACCGGGGGTTCAAGCGTGTGTGGTCTCACTTACTCGGCAGCCAAGAGACATGCACGAGAGGGGTACCTGGGGAAACCAACCCATCTAGAGAGACGAACTAGACAACCCACTAGGTTATCAATAGTCTTTGACGACTCCGACATCGAGAACCAGGTTGGACCCCATCACGACGGTTTAGTAATCTCCTTACACATAGGAAACGTCCTAATGAGGAGAATACTGGTCGACACCGGTAGCTTTACCAACCTCATAACGCTCACCGCCCTCAAAGAGATGGGTTTGTCAAAAAACGACCTCCACAGGCAACCAGTCCCCCTCGTGGGATTCAGCGGAGAAGTGAAACATACCACGGGGAACATAACCCTGCAAACCTTCGCAAAGGGAGTGAACTTGCAGGTGGAGTTCTTAGTGATAGATTGCCCATCCAGCTACAACGTAATCTTAGGGCGTCCCTGGCTGCACGACATGAAGGCAGTAGCTTCAACCTATCACCAGACAGTGAAGTTCCCTACGCCAAAGGGAATACAAGAGATCCGAGGAGATCAAATTCTAGCCAGAGAATGCTACAAGACTGCTCTAAAGCCTACGGCCGCTGGGCCGCAGGCATAGCAATTACAGAATCGAGAGGAAGAAGAAGAAGTGGAGGAGGTGGCAATAGGGGAAGGACGGATCGTTCTCCTGGGCATCGGACTAGACACGTCCATCAAGGCAGAGCTTGTGTCTTTTCTGGAGAAACATCAGAAGTGCTTTGTATGGAGCCACGAGGACATGACTGGAATTGACCCGGGGGTAATCACACACAAGCTTAACACCGATCCTAGCTTCCCCCCTGTAAAGCAAAAAAGAAGAAGGTTTGCCCAGGAACGGATCCAGGCGGTTGATGAAGAAGTAAGAAAGCTGCTAGACACAGGCAAGATCCGAGAGGTAAAATATCCAGAGTGGCTAGCTAACGTGGTGGTCGTCCCCAAGAAGAATGGGAAGTGGAGGGTTTGCGTGGACTTTACCGACCTGAACAAGGCTTGTCCTAAAGACTCCTTCCCACTCCCACACATAGACACGATGGTCGACGCCACCGCTGGTCATGAACTCTTGACGTTCATGGACGCCTTTAGCGGATATCATCAGATCCAGATGCACCCCGAAGATCAAGAGAAGACGTCCTTCATAACAGGACAGGGGACATATTGTTACCGAGTTATGCCCTTCGGCTTAAGGAATGCTGGTGCCACTTACCAGCGTCTCGTTAACCATATGTTCCAGAATCAGATCGGGAAGACCATGGAGGTATATATCGACGATATGGTGGTCAAAAGCACGATGGCGATACAGCACCAACAGCATCTCGAGGAAGCTTTCAACATTCTCGAAAAATTCAATATGAAGCTTAACCCTCAAAAGTGCACGTTCGGAGCTCAGTCTGGAAAATTTCTAGGTTACATCGTAACTAAAAGAGGGATTGAGGTCAGTCCCGACCAAGTAAAAGCAATAGCCTCCCTGAGATCGCCCAAGAACATCAAGGAAGTACAAAAGCTCGCAGGAAAAATCGCCGCCCTTAACAGGTTCATATCCAAGTCATCCGACAAGTGTCGCTTGTTCTACGACATACTCAAGAAAAACAAAAGCTTCTAGTGGGACGAACGACACGAGAAGGCCTTCCAGGAACTCAAGGGTTATTTTTCCAATCCATTGCTACTAGCCAAGCCGGTACCAGGAGAGATCTTGCAGCTATATCTAGCAGTATCAGGAAGCACACTGAGCGGAGTTCTAGTCAGGGAAGCCGACGGACAACAGATGCCAGTTTACTTCGTAGGCAAGACAATGACTTCAGCAGAGACTAGATACACCCCCCTCGAAAAACTGGTCCTCGCCGTCGTCATGAGCTCGAATAAGCTACGCCCTTACTTCGAGGCGCATACGATTGCGGTGCAAACCAGCTATCCTCTACGGCAAGTGATGCAGAAGCTGGAGTTCTCTGGACGAATGACCAAGTGGGCGGTGCAACTCAGCGGCTATGACATCAAATACGAGCCTCGCAAGGCAATAAAGTCACAGGTCCTGGCCGACTTCGTCGCGGACTTCACACCTGATCTAGAGGAAGATGCGAACGCAAGCACACCCGCTCCTATTTCAAGCGAGACACACGACACGTGGACGCTCAACACAGAGGGGGCTTCCAACACCAGAGGGATATGACTAGGGGTGATCTTGGAATCAAGCAAGGGAGATAGGATAGCTCAAGCCGTAAGATGCGATTTCAACGCTACAAACAATGAGGCGGAGTACGAGGCCTTGATTTTCGGGTTAGGACTAGCACGTGACCTAGCAATTCGAAATCTGCAAGTAAGATGCGACTCCCTCTTGGTGATAAA
Source organism: Polygonum aviculare (assembly GCA_934048045.1). NCBI lineage: Eukaryota > Viridiplantae > Streptophyta > Magnoliopsida > Caryophyllales > Polygonaceae > Polygonum > Polygonum aviculare. Next base: position 29,925,934 of record OW204028.1, on the reverse strand, counting down.
CTAGATAGTGGGTCTGTTCGAGGCAAAAGACGAGAGGATGGCTCTTTACCTAGAGAAGGTGAAGGCGTTAGCACGAGAACTCCAACAGGTCACCTTCGAACAGGTACCCAGGGAGAACAATACGTCGGCCGACGCTTTAGCAGGCTTAGGCTCAGTATTTAATCCACAAGAATACTCTCAGATCCCGCTAGTACACCTTCTTTACTCAGCGATTGAGCATCCCAAAGGGACATCCACGCTACGCGCGCTTCCAGTAGCCAGTCTTGACACACACTCTGGAGCAAAGCCCAGCAGCTGGATCAAACCATATCTGGATTGGCTAGTACACGAGAAGGCGCCTGAGGATAAAACAGAGGCAAGAGCTTTAAGAGCAAACGCCACGCGATTCGTCGTCCACCAGGGCACACTCTACCACAAGTCTTCGTCTGGGGTCTTGCAGCGGTGCGTCGAAGGAGAAGAGATAGAGAGTGTTATGAAAGAAATCCATGAAGGATATTGCGGAAACCATGCTGGGGGAAGAAGCTTGGCAAACAAAATACTTAGACATGGGTGGTACTGGCCAACGCTACGACGCGACGCCACCAAATACGCCCAGGAATGCAAGGCTTGCCAGCGACACGCACCAGCTTCTCACCAGCCCTCCGAGAGCCTACATCCAACCCTTACTCCCTGGCCCTTCATGAGGTGGGGGATGGATATCGTAGGGAAGCTACCTCCTTCTACAGGGCAAAAGGTATTCTTCCTGGCTATGACCGATTACTTCTCCAAGTGGATCGAGGTTGAGGCCTATAGAGAAATTAAGGACAAGCACGTGATCTCGTTCATTGAGCGCAACATCCTATGCCGCTTCGGAATCCCAGCAGCGATCGTCTGTGACAAAGGTTCCCAGTTCATTAGCCAAAGAATGAGAGATTTCTGCCAGGGGTGGAACATCGACCTGGTTACATCCACTCCCAGATATCCCCAGGCAAATGGGCAAGCAGAGGCCTCAAACAAGGTGATCATAAACAATCTGAAGAAAAGGCTAACCAAGTCCAAAGGCAAGTGGGCAGAGGAGTTACCCTACGTGCTCTGGGCTGATCGCACCACTCCCAAGAAAGCAACGGGGCAAACACCCTTTTCCCTGGTATACGGGTGCGAGGCAGTCATCCCAGCTGAAATCCAAGTCCCAACCGCGCGGTATGGTCTAGCTACACTTGACCAGAACAAGGAGCAACTCGAGGCAGACCTAGACACGGTCCAAGAGTTACGGGAATCAGCCCACCTCCGAGTAGCTCGATACCAGCAGCAAGTGTCCAGAAGCTATAACAAGAACGTAAGAGTGAAGGTCTTTCGAGTTGGAGACTGGGTACTTCGCAAGGTATTCCAGAACACAGCGGAGCAAAACCGGGAAAACTAGCACCTGGATGGGAAGGACCTTACCGGATTACGAAGGTAGTGGGGCAAGGAGCTTACCAGTTAGAGTCCGAAGAAGGAGAACCTGTGCCTAGGAGTTGGAACGCCACTCACCTCAAGAAGTATTATTTCTAGAAACCCTATCTCTAGTTACTTAATTTAGTTTGCATATTAGAAGGTCTTGGATTTTCTTCTTTTTCGGGGGGATGCAAGGGGGTTCCTGAACCATCACCCCACTTTTATTTCTAGATCATAGTTCTAGTAATTAGCACCAGTTAGTACACTGTTTGGCATTCTTGCGATTCTTTTGAGTTATGAATGAAATTTATTACAAATTACTTCGTCTACACACATGGAAAACAAAAATGTGCTTTTCGAGAGCACGCCTTTGCAAAATTCACACGATACATAAATCTACGCCAGGGTACCCGCCTAGTAGCCCCGATCAAGCTACTAAAAGGCAAACATTCCCACAAAACTCATGGACGTAACGATTAGGCCCATAAGTGACCTAGGCATTTATCGCCAGAAATCCCACAAAACTCGTGGACGTAATGATTCGGCCCATAAGAGGCCTAGGCAAGTATCGCCAGAATTGCAAAACTCGCACGAATATCTGGATCCACGAATAAGGCACAAATCGCCTAACACATATGCTAGCATCCAACGGATTAATCCATGTACACTAACTGGTAATACAACCCAGCCCTCTCATCAAACATTCGGTATCACAAAAGCTAACGTTAGCACTTCGAACAAACAAGCTTGTTTATTACAGATAATAACCGCTAAGGCGCGCTAGTAACCTACACTATTTCTGGTAAAGACGAGCGTGCCTTTCCAGACACAACCCCTAGACAACGGTAATCCTCCCCTACGTGATACAAGGGGTAGCAAGTCCACCTCTCACTACAACCACTTTACCAAATTACGTGATTAAAATTACACCTACTAAAATCACCTCTACACTCCTGCTCTAGAGATGTGCACTCGCAATCTTTCATGCTTGATTAGAACACAAGCACACTTCTTTGGGTACTTTCCCCAGAGTGAAAATCTACAAACGCATCCCTAGAAAAGACAAGGGGTACTGGTCCTTTCCGACAAAGGGCTTGTCCGAGGAAAATATCTTGTTTTTGATAAGGCAGGCGGAGCTATACCTAGGCAAAGCCGCGGGAACAACGTTCGTTCTCAAAAGTCGATTCGGCCATAAGGGGTCGTGCTACAACATCAAGCAAAAGTCCGCTCCGAATAAGTTTCGAACTCTAGGTAACGCCTCTAAAGCTATCCCTACCACGATCAAGGGCGGACACCTTCTTACTTTGACAAACCTCTTCGATAAAGTAAAAAACATGCATAGCTAAATAAAATAAGGCCATACAGTGGGCCTGCGATCAGAGGTTCCTACATCAGGGGTACAACGTTTTCCCCCGTAAATCAAAGTCTTGGCACCAAGGCCACACCAAAATCATTTTGAAGTTTTTTGGCAAACGACATTGCCAGGGAAAGTACTTAAAACAATAGACGACAAAAAGAAAAAACCACCACTTAAGAAAGATTACTTGGCCGGAGAAGGGGTTTGCGATGAGAGCTGCTCGTCTTTGTCCTTCTGAACAACATCGCTAGAACCCGCGGCTGGAGCCTCTTCCATCGAAGCTGGAGAATTGGCGTCATCTTCCAAGTCCTCATTGGGTAGGAATTCTTCTCCGGGCACCTTAGAACCGGGAGGGAATAATGCGTCAAAAGTGGCCTTCAGCTCTTCCAGGTCCCAACGGCCGCTCTCTCCGCTAGCAACACTCTCCAGCACCTCAATCTTAGCCTTAGTGGAATAGTACGTGCCGATCCTCACCACCTGCTGCGTGAACTCATTTGCAGCCTCCTGAAGCTCAACGACCTTTTTGGTTTGAGAGGATACTTCTTCTTGCAGCTTGGCGACTTGAGCTCGGTGGGAACCTAGGGCCTCTTCAAGAACGCGGTTCTGGCGACCGGCTTCCTGCACTGCCTCAGAAGCTTGTCTCTCCTTAATCTTCAGCGCACTAAACTCCCTCATATGCACGTCCATGGCCAAGGCAAATTCTTGGGTCACCTACAACAGACGCTAAAGTAAGTAACCACAACAGTAAAAAGTTCAATTTGACAAACAAGGACGCATGCGAGTTTACCTTCTTCATGGCTGCCCTAGATCGCATCAGCGCCTGCTCCGTCCCGCCTTTGATGGAGGTGGCCCTAGCCTCACTAGATGTGGACTCCAGCACAGCACCCCAGAAATCCGGGAGGTCATCCTTGGAAAGATCAACGGAAGGAGGCTCCTCCAATTTACGCTTCTGGGTAGGGCGTTCTTGCTTAATCTCCTTCTTTGGCACTAGAGGAGGGTTCGAACTGCGGGACCTCAGCATGCGTTGCAACATGGCATCAATGGAAACGTTTCTTTCACGACCTGACCATTCGGCACGCCGGAAATTAGTTTCATAGGCTAGGAGGTTTTACTAACCAAGCATAGAGAATGACGCTGAGAAGACTTACCAGAGTTGGTGGGCTTGGAAGAGCTTGACATTTTTACAGTAGAGGGTGAGATTCGCGGCTCCGTGGTCTCACGGCTAGAACTCTCGGACGGACCCTCTTCTTTGAGCTTCTCCGGCTCGTTGAACACCTTGCTGGGGGCGCAATCTTTGGATTCGACAGTCAGTAACACTTTGATCAACTTCCCACTGGAGAACCTTGAGTTGAAATTCTTTGGCACTGCGCACAAGATAACCCCAGTAAGCGTTAGCAAGATACATTATCTAGAGGCATAGATCTAGTTACACACTAGAAGTGACCATTAAAAAGCAACATATCAAGAAAAGCAGAAGAGCAAGCGAGGCTCTTACGAGTGGTGTTCCAAGCATCTAGGAAAACGTCCTTAAAAGTCTCTCCTAGCTCACCCAGAGAACGTCTTTCAACGAAGAAGCAGCGCGACTGCCACCCCGTGTTAGGGTTCTTGACGCCAGGGATCAGGGGGTCATGGGTGTTCCTAGAGTGGACGGAAATCCTACCCGGCCTGGAGGGCACTACCTTGTAAGCAACTAAGAACTCGCTCACCGTCATGCCTACCCCTTTCCTAGAAGCCAATTCATCAACACATCTCAGTATGCGCCACGTCGTGGGCATAATATGAGAAGGCGAAACTCCTAGATCTTTAAGAAAATCCCTAATGAATGGGGAAAACGGAAATTTGAGCCCTAATGAGAATGGGAACTCTATGAAACAGATCCACCCTGGCCGGATCCAATCTATCAGCTCATCTTGAGGGCAGTACGTCACGGTGCCGTCCGGAAAACCCCCCTCGGAGACGATTCTGGCTACATCGTCCGGCGTAAGGTTGCATTGGAATTGGTCTTGCGCCATTAGTGAATGGGAGGGTGCGAAAAGGGGAGATTCGGCCATGGGTAGAAAGGGCTGAGGTTTAGGTAAAAGACGATGGAGATGAGATAGAGAAAGCAGGGGAAACGGAAGAAAGAGAGAGCAAGAAGGAGAGAGATTCGTACCTGCGAATTGATGAAGTGACGCCTCTGAACGCGTAAGGGGGAGAGCTAAAGGTTTTAAATAAGAGTAATGATGGCATGCATAGGCGGTTTCCAAAGCAAACAAATCGGGAAGGGAAGATTTTATTTGATTCAAATTTGAAATTCGAATTTGGAATTCCAAATTTAAATCAAAAGGGGTATTGTTGGGCCCTAATTACCAAGGAGCCCAAGGTACGCGCTGGAGTAGTTAGCAAGACATTCCTAAAGCCCATCCGTGAGTTTCTAGAAGAATATCCAAGCAATGGATATAAAAACAAGTGAATTCGTCCGTCGAGAACAAGATAGGGATATCTTCTATCTTATAGGCTTTGTTTCTATCTTATTTAGAACGATTTATCTAGAGGCGTGGATATCTATCTAGTCTATCTTGTAACCATATATCTTTTAGGCCCCTATATAAACATAGGAGGGGGTCATACATTGTACGCATATCACCACATTTACGCATTCACACATCAATACAATCGAGCATATACAAATTTCAATACGATTTGCTCATTCATACTTTCGATTCCTAAGTTCGTCTAGCCTAATTCACGCCCGATCTAGGCTAAGGGGTCGCCAACTTAGCTTGGTCGATTTCTAGCCCTAACACTTCCTATTCAAGGAGAGATATTGGCATATTCATCAGTGTGACAAAACTGATTTTTTGCACACTAATAGAAGTGATTCTTCACTTTAGGAAATGAAAAATTGATGGACCAAAAACCTCCCATTATATTTTTCCTTAAAAACCAAGACCATTAAAGGACCACCGGTGCTTTTAAGACTATCCTAGTCTCCAAGACACTCGTCCATGATCCTCGTTGCCGTTCGTGACTGACTCGGCTAAAGTTGTTGTGCCAAAATCAAAGATAAATAACCCAAACTACAAACTAGTATAGCATGCAAGTAACGGGTCGAACCCAAGAGAACAAAGGCTTCTAGTATTAATAATTCTATCAACTAAAGATATGGGGAAAAATCAAAGAGATATCTAAACTAAACTAACCTAGAAAATAAAACAAATATACAAACAATCAAACAAATAGGGAAACAAGTTTATTCAAAAGATCCACTCATAAAATAATCACTTGATCATAGATTCATCCATTGATTTCATTCACACCTATGGTTAATTCCTATCTTGATCATTAACAATCGCAAGTCCACGGTCCAAGCAATTCTATAACCCTAGGCAAGGACGCTTAACCTACAACTAGCATAGAGAACAAGGATATGCAGGATATAATATCAAACAATCAAGCTACGAGTCAATTGCAAGATAAAACAATCAATTCTCTTCTTAATCCTAGTTGCATAGACAACAGGTCTAAGTTAAGTTGTTTTCACAGATTAGTTTTGTCCACGGTCCAAACCTAATCAAACAGTAGAAAGTCAATCAATTCAATAGGTTAGCTACACCTAGAGAAACAATCAACATTCATAAGATGAAGCACAAGAGAATCAATATTAACCAAAGGATAGAAATCAATTACCAAAATCTCACGAGTTCATACATCAGAGCTTCTCCCTTGAACAAACCCAAGGAGACTAGCTCTCCATAACTAAACTAAGCTAAAGAATTAATTTGAGAGAATTGGTAGAAGGTAAGAGGCTAGAAGGTAGAAGATACCTAAAACCTAAGGAGGTTCCTCCTTATATAGACCCAGGAAACATGCTCCCCTAATCTAATTAGGAAAGGAGAAAAGATAGAAAAGGAAAGAGGAAAGATAAGAAGAAGAAAAGAAGATAGGTCTTCGGCCCGTCTTGGATCTCGACATCACCGCGGTCGCGTCGTCTCCACCGTGCCCGCGCTTTCGTGATAGAATAGAACTTCGTCTTTGGGCAGCCACCGCGGTCGCGTCGGACAATCCGCGGTCGCGGAATTGGGACAGAAACACTAGCGTCACTTCGGAGGATGTTTTTACCATCTTCGGCTTGGAATCTGACTTCGGTGTAATAATGAATTGAAGCTCCTCGAGTTAGCTTTCCAATGGCACCAGAATCAGCTCAATCCGACCTCTGTAGCTCAAGACATAGCCTTCGCAAGCAAGTGGTGTCGCACAGACAGCTCAAAACGCCTTAAAACTCTTGATTCTTGAATTCTTGTGTCTTCGGCCTAGATATTACAATTAGCACAAACTCTAACCTAAACACACTCATTATAGCCCTAAAATACAGGAGTTAACACATACAAAATAGGGCGAATCATATTTCCCCATACTTAGATCTTGCTCGTCCTCGAGTAAGCTCAAAACAAATATAACAAGACAGCACATCTAAGATCTCAGGAAATACAAGGGAAAACAAAACACTCAACTCACAACCCGAACCCAAAAATATAGAGAAATCATGAGCATAAACAATGAAGCTCAAACACATACCTCACAACATGATATAACACTCAAACTCTAAAAAGTGTAGAGCAACCTAGGATCTACCTAAAGCTATCATGTAAGCCCCAAAGTCCCCAAGCAAGAATGATCCTAAAACACTCGAGTTTTTTCGCTCAATTCTGCTTAGGCGCCCTTTCGGGTTTTCACCTAACCGCTCTTTTCATTTTTCTCAAGGTGTGCTAACAAATACTCACAACTCTCATGAACCTCATATTACCCCAGCCTAAAGCTGGTCCGGGTTACCTGCTTATTACCTGAGCCGCCCTTTCGGGTTTTCGACTCATCCCAGGATTTAATATGCCTTTTTTCAATTCTTTTTGGCTTTTTCTATCTTTTTCTTTTTTTCTTTCTTGATTATGCAAAAAGTATGGTGCAAGTGTTCCATGAAAAGAAGAAAATCAAAAATCTGAATCAAATCTCTAACTAAGCTAACTACGATAGGCGAATGCGAGTACTCCCTCCCGCATACTTAAATCCTTCATTGTCCTCAATGAAGCAAAGAGCAAGGAGAGAAGCAAGGAAGAAGGAAATCAGAAGACTTACATACGAAGAAGAGAGGTGGAATGGAAGAACTCTTCAAAGGTGGTAGAAGAATGGAAGAAAAGGAACTTCGGAATACCGTTTCTACAGGCTAACCGCTGACGCGTTGTGGATGGAGCGGTCGCGGAAACACGACAGAGAGCAAAAATCATGGGCAGGCGAACCACCGCGGTCGCGGCTGATGCGGCGCGGTCGCGGTACTCGTGCAGGGACGAGTTCTTGACTTCGTCCGAACAATGTCATGTGCAAACAACCTTCGTATCTTGGCTCGTCTCTTGAAAGATGAACTAATACTTGAACTCGAGCCGTGGAGAAGAAATCCCAGGGGAACAAAGCTCCCCCATACTTAGGCTTTTACACATAGCCAAAAGAATGGAATTACAAAGGTGGATGGAAAGAAGACGTAGAAGGGATGGAGAGATAGAAGATGGATTAGAATGGATAGATAGATGAAAGATATAGAGATAGAATGAGACCACTAAGTCCTTTTTTTCCTTTTTTTTCAATTTTCTTTTATCGGGACCAACTGCATCACCACCGCGGCCGCAGTTTGTGGACCCCTATCGCGGTGTCTAGTACCTGTAAGTCGGGAGTTTCTATATTCGAAACGCGACCGCAGTTGCGCACCTGCGGGCGCGGTTCACCCACAGAACGTTCTTTCGAACCTAGTACCTGCATGTTAGCCTGATCAAAGATAAATAACCTAAGTTCCCCGGAAACGGCGCCAAAACTTGACTCGGCTAAAGTCGTTGTGCCAAAATCAAAGATAAATAACCCAAACTACAAACTAGTATAGCATGCAAGTAAGGGGTCGAACCAAAGAGAACAAAGGCTTCTAGTATTAATAATTCTCTCAACTAAAGATACGGGGGGAAATCAAAGAGATATCTAAACTAAACTAACCTAGAAACCAAAACAAATAAACAAACAATCAAACAAATAGGGAAACAGGTTCATTCAAAAGATCCACTCATAAAATAATCACTCGATCATAGATTCATCCATTGATTTCATTCACACTTATGGTTAATTCCTATCTTGATCATTAACAATCGCAAGTCCACGGTCCAAGCAATTCTATAACCCTAGGCAAGGACGCTTAACCTAGAACTAACATAGAGAACAAGGATATGCAGGATATAATATCAAACAATCAAGCTACGAGTCAATTGCAAAATAAAACAATCAATTCTCTTCTTAATCCTAGTTGCAAAGACAACAGGTCTAGGTTAAGTTGTTTTCACATATTAGTTTTGTCCACGGTCCAAATCTAATCAAACAATAGAAAGTCACTCAATTCAATAGGTTAGCTACTCTTAGAGAAACAATCAACATTCATAAGATGAAGCACAAGAGAATCAATATTAACCGAAAGATAGAAATCATTTACCAAAACCTCACGAGTTCATACATCAGAGCTTCTCCCTTGAACAAACCCAAGGAGACTAGCTCTCCATAACTAAACTAAGCTAATTAAAGAATTAATTGAGAGAATTAGTAGAAGGTAAGAGGTTAGAAGATAGAAGATACTTAAAACCTAAGGAGGTTCCTGCTTATAAAGACCCAGGGAACATGCTCCCCTAATCTAATTAGGAAAGGAGAAAAGATAGAAAAGGAAAGAGGAAAAATAAGAAGAAGAAAAGAAGATAGATCTTCGGCCCGTCTCGGATCTCGACATTACCGCGATCGCGTCGTCTCCACCACGCCCGCGCTTTCGCAACAGAACAGAACTTCATCTTTGGGCAGCCACCGGTCGCGTCGGACAATCCGCGGTTGCGGAATTGGGACAGAAACACTAACATCACTTCGGAGGATGTTTTGACCATCTTCGGCTTGCAATCTGACTTCAGTGTAAAAATATGAATTGAAGCCCTTCGAGTTATCTTTCAAATGGCACCAGAATCAGCTCAATCAGACATCTATAGCTCAAGATATAGCCTTTGCAAGCAAGTGGTGTTGCGCTCAAAACGCCTTAAAACTCTTGATTCTTGAATTCTTGTGTCTTCGGCCTAGATATTACAATTAGCACAAACTCTAACCTAAACACACTCAATATAGCCCTAAAATACAAGAGTTAACGCATACAAAATAGGGCGAATCAGTGACCATCGTCGTTTGTAACCGCCATCGTTGTCCGTCACCATCGTCGATGTTCATTAACATTGAGGTTCCGAGAGTTCCGGGGTCAGTTTCAACCACTTTTACCACGTTTTCCTCAACCATGAAGACTTATTAGTTTCTTCAGCAAAGAACAAGTCAAGATGATGAAGCTTAGTCTAGCGGGTCATGACAAGTTAACAGACGATTCGTGCTAGTCTAGCCAATCAAGAATATCTTTTTGTTTTGACTATTTTAATAATATTATGATTAAATTTTATTTTATTTTTATAATAGATATCTAAATTAAATAATTTTTATTTTACATGTAAAACAAATTGAGTCAATTTAACAATTTGGATCGGGTTCGGGTTTCAACCCAACTGGGTTCAGATCAATCGTATTCGATTTCAACCTTGACCCACTAATAATATCTAAAATAAAATTATCGGTTTGTGTTTCGACAACTCTAACTCCAAGGGATGCTGAATTCTTAGTTCATAAATTATATAATAAGATTTTGTATATTTGAACTTTAAGAAATGTATAATATAAAAAGATTCAATTTTGTAAATGTTTACAAAATGTTATTATATCACAGCATCATTTACAGTTATTAAGGAAACGATAAAGTGGTATTGGGAGAAGAAAATGTTAAATGATGATGTGTGTAAAAATAGAAATTAGATAGTGGTAGATTTTTGAAAAAAGATAAAGTAAAAAAACAAATAGATAATTATGGTTAAATAATAAGATTGATCGAGCCTAATTTTATATTAAAAAAATAATAATATTTTGAGACAATGAAAATAGAAAGTTGGCAAATATAAAATTACCGAACCAATATATCAAATTATGTCCTCCGGATATATAATATACTAGCAGATGACCCGTACCTTGTACGGGGATGTTATTTATTTATTTATTACTTTGTGTATGAATTTACTATAACAATTACAAATATTATCATATGTGTAATTTTTTCTAAACGATGCTTATTTTTTGAATTATAAAATGACATAATTCTTGTTTATCATTGTATATATAACTAAATTTTATTTATATATATACTTTTTATACATACATAAACTTGTATTTAAATAATTGAGGAAGAATGACATAAGATAAAATGCATTATCACATTTTATTAACAATTGATATAATTTTTTTTGCATTTAAATTAAATTACGTAAACTAACTTATATAATAAGATCGATAAGTTTAAATAAAAATCGGATTAATATATTATAATATTAAAGATATAGATTATATTTAGTAAGTTAAATAGAGAACCAAATTATCTCGTATATGTGCTATTGTCTTTTGAAAAAATAATTAAATAACAAATATATAAATATGTAATGAACGAATTAATATCTTAATCAATAAATCTATCTTTTTTTCCTAAAGTGTAATCAATATGAAATATTACCGATATATACATATGATAAATATAACATCTACTTTTTTATTGATATTTTAATATGATATGATAGTAAAAATTATATTTAATATATTATTTTAATAGAACGAATATTTTTCTTAAATATAGTTGTAAAACTTGCTACCATTGATAATTTAACAAAATAGCATAATAAAATTACGAAAAATTATTTAAAGAGTATATGATATTTAATTAAATGGGTAAAATATTATGATTATGACAAAAAGAAATATTTTTTTACAAAAAAGTATTATGATAGGTATATGTATTAATTAAGTGAGTATAATGATAAGATATAGATTTATATATTTTGATAGAATTATTAATTAAACAACTCAAATTCTAAGATGGAACTAATATCTTAATTAAATATGTATAAGATTATGATAAAATCAAGATTTAATAAGATAGATTTTTTCAATAAGGGGGTGATGTGGCGCAATATGGTGACCGAATTTGCTTCCGCTTTAATATATAGTAATAGATAGTTATTCGATCTCTTTGAGCATCTTCTTTGAAAAGGATTTGCCCACAAAAAGAATCATTCAATTTTTTCGTTGTAATAATTCAACACATATAGGATATTCGATTCGCACATGGTGCTCCACAGCTCCTGCGCGCCACCATGTTTTATACTAGATTGCTAGTGCAATTTATCGGCATAAATGTTACTCGTAGTAGGCATAAGCATCATCTACTTGCAGCCCCCCTAGTGTCCACTTGAAGATATATCATATGTTATGATGATATCATTAAGATTGAACGGTTATAATTAAACAACCGAATGAGCACGTAACTAGCTAATTAGTTTATGCAATAATGTATATCTATTACTATATACTAAAGTGGAAGCAAATTCCGCCACCATAATGCGCCACATCACCCCTTTTATTAGAATTATATATTTTATATAAATTTTGTTATCATCTATTTGTTGATGTCCGAATACACCGATTGTAGAATAACGCGATGAGAGTAAAAGATTTGAACTCAACCGAGTCAACGGACGGAGAGATGGAAAGTATTTGGCCGCTTGAAGTGTTCAACGCGATAAGGGTGGTGTTAAGAATGCTTTTGTATTGATTGTGGGGCTACAATAGTGAACAGATGGTCTCTACCGCGTTTAGGTGTATCGGATTACAACAATGATCTTAGCTCAAGATCTAGTGTATGTGGTTCGCGAGTTTTTCGATCCTCGTTCTGGTGCATTGAGCTCGCTATTTATAGTGGAGGTCCGAGCAGGGTTGGAGCGAGATGCCAATGTGGGACGGCCGCCGCCCAAGCACGTGTCGCTCTATGGTTGGCTCTTGGGGCGGCAGCCGCGGAGCCGGCTAATCAAAAGCCAGGATGGGACGTTGCCGCCCACCGCTCCCCTGATGGGACGCTGCCGCCCACCCACTTGCTTGGATGGGTCGGGGCGGTAAGCACGGTGAGCGCAACCCCCGGGATCGGACCTCCGGTTTCTAGGGAGTTGGCCTCTGTTTAAGAACTATTGACCTGGACGGCGGCGTCCTCTATCGCGATGGCCGTATAGTTTATGGTTTGACGCCATCTCGAGAAGTCTATACTTTGTTATATTTCGTTCTGGTAGGGTGCCCTACCGCGTTGACGGCTCCTGGTATCAACACTATTAAATTGGAAAATATATCTTTCTACTTCCTACTTAAAAGTTTTATCTTTTGTTATCTATTAAACTGGAAATTTTATCTTTCTACTCCCTACTTATTACATGTAAATTTATCATATATGATCCAAAAGCATGTACGTACTATATTATCATTAGTTAAGTTATTTATAATCTAATTGATATTATCATCTATCTCTTACTATATACTAAAGCGGAATCAAATTTCGATCGCCACCATATTATGCCACATCACCTCTTATTAAAAAAAATTATCTTATCAATCTTAGTTTTAAGCTTATTCTTAAGACATATTTAATTAAAATATTAGTTCTATCTTGCATTTTGAGTTGCTTTGTATCCTAACATATTAATATCAATCTTATTATTATATGGTACAAATTACAAAACACCACCTGCATAATTCGTACATGGAGAGTTGATTGATAATGGAGAGTTGGTTAATCTTATTATCTACATTTTAAAATATAGTACTGTATTAATCCAAATTTTTATTTTAAATAGTTTATTTATTTATATAGATTAGTTTATAAATTTCTAATTTAAATTTCAAAATATTTTTATTAATTCTTTATGAAATTGGATAATGCATCTCATCTTATTGCATTCTTCCTCGATATATATGTTTATGTATGTATAAAAATAATTAATATAAAAATACAATATTTTTATATAAATATTTGATGATATATGAGAATTATTTTATTTTATAATCTAAAATATATGTAGCGTTTTAAAAGAAAGTAGACGTATGATAATATTTATAATTATTATAGTGAATTTATATACAAGATAATAAAAGCAAAAAAACACCCCCTTACAAGGTGCGGGTCATCTGGTAGTTGTTTTACTGTTACTGTTATAAATAACCTCTTTTGCATCTCCAAGATTTTCTATCTATGACATGTGCTACCGCTCGTAAAGTTCCACTAGTTATGGATCCGGAACTGGGATAATGGGATATATATAATCAAAATCGGCGATTTTTAGTTTCGATTTCAATTATGTCCAATAATTATTTTAAAAAAATAGGTGAATCGGAGAATTTTCCGGTTCTGAACAAGATCAAACTCAGGGGTGTCAATCGGTTGGGTCGGGTCGGGTTCAGGTCGGGTCACTTCGGGTTCGGGTCAATTCGGATTCCGGTTAAATTCGGATATTTTCAATAATCGGGTCAGATCGGGTTGAACAATTTCGGGTCGGGTATACAATTAGTCGGGTAGAGTTTGATCTTCGGGTCAATTTCGGGTGGGTCATTCGGGTTTCAGTACAGCTAAATTTCGGGTTGAGTCGGGTTTCAGGTAAGTTGGGTTTCCAGTTTAGTCGGGTTTCGGGTTAGTCGGGTTTCGATTTTGTCATATATTGAATGATAATTTTTGTCCTAATACCATTACCTTTAATACTAAATACTAAATGTAGCACTTATATTAAAAAATCTAAGTATAATAAAAATTATTATTTTTTATTTTTTAAATAAAATATTTATTTTAGTAAAACATATATTTAATGTATCTAAAGTACTTTATTAAATGATATTATGTTTCTTTACAAGTATATATATGAGACAGTTCGTGAAAATATGGTCATTAACTTCAAGGTTACGAGTTATTTCAGGTGAAATGCTATTGATTCAGGAGAGTTCGGGTTTTCGGTTGATATCGGGTCGGGTAAGTTCGGGTTTTCGGATGACTTCGGGTCGGGTTACTTCGGGGATTCGGGTAATATCGGGTTAGAAAACTCGGATATAATCGGTTACGGGTTAATTTCGGGTTTGGGTTGATTTCGGGTTCGGGTCAAACCGGTTCGGGTAAAAAAATCTCGGGTTCACCCATTTCCCCCTCTTTTTCGGGTGTCGGGTCGGGTTCGGTGTCGGTTGGGTCGGGCGGGTTTCTCGGGTCGGGTCAAGTTTCTCGGGTCGGGTTCGGTGTCGGTTGGGTCGGGTGGTTCCTAAAATTGGCGATTTTAGGAACCACTTAACCGAAACTGGAGCCGGGGGATGACCAAAACTGCCGGTTCGGCTCTTGAAACCGACGGTCTTTCCTGTTCGGTTCGAATCAAACCAGACTGATGACTAGGTTCGAGACGACTAATCACTACACTATGTGTGAACGCAATATAATAACATACATGTAACGATATATATGTTAAATGTATTATTATTATTATTATTATTATTATTATTAACCAAAATTGTAGCAATTTTTGCTATCATTGGTGCCCCTCACCCTATATGAAAATAGTTAAGTTCTTATTGTTACTAGGGTGGTCAATTGTCGGTTTATAGGTGGGTGGTGCACTTCCAGCATCCGATCAGCGAATGAAAATAGGAGAAATTTATACAAAATCACCCGTTAATTAGCCACTCATTACCTGATTCCTTCGGAATTACCGTTAGAACGCGTAAATTTAGCCTTTTGCCCTCTACTGTTCGGATTATCTACATGCTCGAATTATTCCTAATGTCCATCCTCACTCTTGCCTTGAATCTACCATCTTCGAAGTCATCTTCCCCAGCCAGAGCTTCCCGATGGACATCTCTGCCTTTTCCCAAATCGACACCACTCACTGGATCCTCGACATGAATGCCTTCATCGGTGACTCCTATCCTCAGGCCAAGGAGCTCTACATCTTCCTCCTCAACGTATTCTCTCTTCCCGCCGACAAGGCCTCGCCGTCTACATCCATTGTCCGGGATCTCCCTTCATCTACTCCGTTGCGATTGTTGGGGAATTTCTCATAAGTGAAACCAAGACAAACAACACAGACAATTGTTGACCAAGTTCGTCCCAAGGACTACGTCTGTGGGCACTACCAAGCCAGGGATTCTCCACTAGAAACTTTGAGGACTTAAGGATTACAAAGACACTGATCTTCAGATCTATTCTGATCAAGATCTTCCTAACCTAACCTCTCAATCTCTCTTTGTAGGATTTTCTCTCAATGGTAAAGCACACCAATTACAATAATCAAGTTGAATATATATAGAACCTAGATCCTTAAAGATATATTTTCCCCCTAAAAAAAATCCTATCAGACAAAAGATAGAAACCCTAGAAACTCCTTTAATTGTATTCCAAGTAATTTCCTTTTCTCTATTTCTTTCCTAAGTCAGGCTCCATAACCCATCAACCATCACCGTCATCCGCCCCTTTGCTGTCCTCTCTCTCCCCTGGCAAAATCCTAACCCTCCCCGTCAACCATCACCGTCAGGGCGGAAGTACCTCGCTTCCGCCAGACGAGGCCTCCGCGCATGGCGGACTACGAGAACCCGGCGACGTTGGCCCGAGGCTGTGCCACCATCCTAACCCTCGAGGAGCTGGATGAGATCGCAACGGGATACCCCTGGCCAGCGGGGGTGGAGCTCCTGCTACCCGAGGGCGGGGGTAACAGCTATGCCGCCTATGAGGCGGGCCATGTGGTCTACGCGGCGAGCCTCATCGTGGGTTTCAGAATCCCGCTGCCGGAGTACGTTTCTCAATTTCTATATGACCTTGAGCTTGCTCCCGCCTCGATGGCCCCCAACTGCTAGAGCTACATCGCGGCCTACCACCTGAGGTGTTTGGAGCTGAAGCATCCCCCCTCCGCGGGACATTTGCAACAGATCCTTACAATTAAAGCAGACACCAGGGGCATCGTGAACTTTAGCCTCACGCATTGCAACCTTATTATCACCCCCTCCAACGTCGGTCCGCGGTGGAAGGAGAAGTGGTTCATTGTGCACGATTTTCAGGGCGACGTCATGCTCTGCCCCCTCATTGCTGACAGGTTCCGTCCTATCAAGCGCAAGAGCGGTGTTTCGAAGCAGGCCTCCGTGGCAAAGAAGGCATTTGTCGCGCCTTTAAAAAGGGAGCAGAGCGTCTGGATAACGCAGGAGCGCCTTGAGCGCGCGGGCCTCAGTCTGAGGCCGGCGCCGCCTCGGGTGGTTGAGATATCCTCCTCAGCCGCCGCGTCCGTGGCGCCCGAGGGCGAGGGTATTTTTCTTGTGTTTTTTCTTTTTTCTGTGAGGCTTGGTCTTACTTTGACGCTTGTTTTCTTAGTACTTTGTACGCGCTTAGTCTGAAAGTTCGCGACTTGTTTTTTTGCAGATATGGATGTTTTTGACGCTCTCACCCGCGCAACCGCCCCGACAAACTCTGGCGAACCCTCCACCGTCAGACCTGGGGAACCGAGGGGGGCCACCGCGAAGGGCACGCCCGTCTCAAAGGGGAGGGACCTCCCAGCAGATAACAAGGGCAAACGCGCGCAGGGGGGTGCCTCTAAGCGCAAGGGTGTAGGGGACGCGGCCCACGCCAAGGGTGTGGTTGCCAAGAGGTCTAAGCGGGACTTGGCCCGCGTCGAGGACCAACCTCCCGAGCCCATCGCGAAGGGTCCTGCCCAGATCACGACGGGCGCCGGGAGTCGCTGCCATTGGTCCCGAAGGGCCGAGGTGGCGGGTTTCGACTGCTCCGGGCCGGCGTGGGGCACCTTCAACGAGGGTCAGTACTCCTACAAGGAGGAGAGGGAATGGTTCGGCACCCTCAACGCGGCGGAGATCGGGGGGGAGTGCATGAAGTACGGCCATATGGTATGTGACCCCTTTGCTTTTGGTGCCGACCCTTTATATACTTCACTCGGGCTAATAATATGCTTTTATTTGCAGGTCAACGCGTGGCTGAACTACCTCCCCGATCGTTTGTGCGAGGCGGAGGCCCAACTGGAGGAGGCGACCAAGGCCAAGGAGGCAGTCGAAACGACCCTCGCGGAGGCGCACGCGCGAGCTGAGCAGGACGCGGCAGAGCTCAAGGCGGTCAAGGCCCAACTCGCCGCGACCAAAAAGGAGGTGGCGGGGCTCAAGGCAACGTCGGCGAAGCAGCGGCAGCAATTGGAGGAGGCCCAAGCCAAGGCCGAGATGGCGGTGCCCGAGTTCCTCAAATCGCAAGAGTACATGGACCGTCGCGTTGATGATGCGAGAACGGTCCAAGCTCTTAGTGCAGTCACCGCGGCCCTCCAATATGTTGAGAGGTATAAGGTGAAGTACTTCGCCCCCGACCTCAAGCGCAAGGTGGGAGTCGTTTGGGAGGACGGGGTGGCGAAGCCACCGCCGGGCGTCGAGCAAGACAACGTGGAGGAAACTGACGCCCCGCACGCCAACCCTGAACTTCCTGCCGCCGAGGTCGAAAAGGACAAAGCCCCTGAGGACCCTCCCGCTTCTGAGACCGCGGTCAATGCTCCCGAGGCCTGAAACCCTTCTCTGTAAAGTCCGAAGATTTGCTTGTTGCTTTTTGTTTTTTGTTTTTGCTGAACTGGTAGTCTACCTGGCCCTTGGGGCCCAAAAAATGTTTATTGCCGCGATGCAGCTGTAATTGTACCTGACCTTGACGCGAAGTAGGCGTCTTAACTTCTTTTGCCGGCCCGCGGCCTTGTGATTATTTATTCTCCGTTTGCTTCCTTATTTATTTTTTTGAACTTGCTTCTTGGAAACCATCCGTATCCAACCCCATGCCAAGCTAGGTGCTAGGACCGCGCTTGACACTAGGTTAATGTAACTCGTTTTTCGGCGAAAACTCGTCGTACCCAACCCCATGCCAAGCTAGGTGCTAGGACCGCGCTTGACACTAGGTTAATGTAGCTCGATTTTCGGCGAAAACTCGCCGTATCCAACCCCATGCCAAGCTAGGTGCTAAGACCGCGCTTGACACTAGGTTAATGTAGCTCGATTTTCGGCGAAAACTCGTCGTACCCAACCCCATGCCCAGCTAGGCGCTAGGACCGCGCTTGACATTAGGTTATTGTAACTCGATTTTAGCCCATGACTTTTAGCGAAGTTTTTGATGTATTTTAAGGCTTTGTGCGACTATGAGGGGCATAACCCGACTCGAGCACGCCTATGCGCATCGCGCGCGTTAGCGGACAACCCCAAGCGAGGGCGGCAACTCGGGTTTCCCTAACGATTATGAAGTTTTGATGTTTTAAGGCTTTATGCAACTACGAGGGGTATAACCCAACTCGAGTGCGCCTATGCGTATCGCGCGCGTTAGCGGACAACCCCAAGCGAGGGCGGCAACTCGGGTTTCCCTAACGATTGTGGAGTTTTGATGTTTTAAGGCTTTATGCAACTACGAGGGGTATAACCCAACTCGAGTGCGCCTATGCGCATCGCGCGCGTTAGCGGACAACCCCAAGCGAGGACGGCAACTCGGGTTTCCCTAACGACTGTGGAGTTTTAATGTTTTAAGGCTTTATGCAACTACGAGGGGTATAACCCAACTCGAGTGCGCCTATGCGCATCGCGCGCGTTAGCGGACAACCCCAAGCGAGGACGGCAACTCAGGTTTCCCTAACGACTGTGGAGTTTTGATGTTTTGAGGCTTTATGCAACTACAAGGGGTATAACCCAACTCGAGTGCGCCTATGCGTATCGCGCCCGTTAGCGGACAACCCCAAGCGAGGGCGGCAACTCGGGTTTCCCTAACGATAAATTCATTATTTGGACAATGTACGGTAGTTGTCTCATTTTATTCACATGAAAATAGGTAGGATAGAGACATTACAACCGACCGCCACGCGGTGACAACCCTAGCTTATTTACACATAGTATTTCTTGAGGCGTGCCTCATTCCGTCGTCGGATCTGTGAGCTTGAAAACCCCCGGGACGACCTCCTTGGAGAGGAGGTAAGGTCCCTCCCACTTCGCGTCAAGCTTGCCCCCGTCGGCCCTTCGGAGGGCTAGGTCGCCCTCCTTGAGGCCGCGGGGCTTGATCCTCTTGTTGTAGTACGCCGCGGTCCTTCTCTTGTATTCGACCGAGCGCAGCAAGGCCGCCTCCCTGCGTTCATCGCGAAGGTACATCTCCACCTTGAGGGCCTCGTCGTTGGTGAACTGGTCGTACCCCGCGACTCGCTCCGTGGGTAACATGGACTCAACGGGAACGACGGCGTCACTGCCGTAAGCCATCGCGAAGGGTGTTTCTCCTGTTGCCCTATGCGGAGTGGGTCGGGCGGGTTGATTTCGGGTTCGGGTCAAACCGGTTCGGGTAAAAAAATCTCGGGTTCACCCATTTCCCCCTCTTTTTCGGGTGTCGGGTCGGGTTCGGTGTCGGTTGGGTCGGGCGGGTTTCTCGGGTCGGGTCAAGTTTCTCAGGTCGGGTTCGGTGTCGGTTGGGTCGGGTGGTTCCTAAAATTGGCGATTTTAGGAACCACTTAACCGAAACTGGAGCCGGGGGATGACCAAAACTGCCGGTTCGGCTCTTGAAACCGACGGTCTTTCCTGTTCGGTTCGAATCAAACCAGACTGATGACTAGGTTCGAGACGACTAATAACTACACTATGTGTGAACGCAATATAATAACATACATGTAACGATATATATGTTAAATGTATTATTATTATTATTATTATTATTAACCAAAATTGTAGCAATTTTTGCTATCATTGGTGCCCCCTCACCCTATATGAAAATAGTTAAGTGCTTATTGTTACTAGGGTGGTCAATTGTCGGTTTATGGGTGGGTGGTGCACTTCCAGCACCCGATCAGCGAATGAAAATAGGAGAAATTTATACAAAATCACCCGTTAATTAGCCACTCATTACCTGATTCCGTCGGAATTACCGTTAGAACGCGTAAATTTAGCCTTTTGCCCTCTACTGTTCGGATTATCTACATGCTCGAATTATTCCTAATGTCCATCCTCACTCTTGCCTTGAATCTACCATCTTCGAAGTCATCTTCCCCAGCCAGAGCTTCCCGATGGACATCTCTGCCTTTTCCCAAATCGACACCACTCACTGGATCCTCGACATGAATGCCTTCATCGGTGACTCCTATCCTCAGGCCAAGGAGCTCTACATCTTCCTCCTCAACGTATTCTCTCTTCCCACCGACAAGGCCTCGCCGTCTACATCCATTGTCCGGGATCTCCCTTCATCTACTCCGTTGCCATTGTTGGGGAATTTCTCATAAGTGAAACCAAGACAAACAACACAGACAATTGTTGACCAAGTTCGTCCCAAGGACTACGTCTGTGGGCACTACCAAGCCAGGGATTCTTCACTAGAAACTTTGAGGACTTAAGGATTACAAAGACACTGATCTTCAGATCTATTCTGATCAAGATCTTCCTAACCTAACCTCTCAATCTCTCTTTGTAGGATTTTCTCTCAATGGTACAGCACACCAATTACAATAATCAAGTTGAATATATATAGAACCTAGATCCTTAAAGATATATTTTCCCCCTAAAAAAAATCCTATCAGACAAAAGATAGAAACCCTAGAAACTCCTTTAATTGTATTCCAAGTAATTTCCTTTTCTCTATTTCTTTCCTAAGTCAGGCTCCATAACCCATCAACCATCACCGTCATCCGCCCCTTTGCCGTCCTCTCTCTCCCCTGGCAAAATCCCGACGCTTCTCCGCAGCTTCAAGGTCAAGAAATGATGTGGGAGTTTTGCTATATATGTTTGGGCCAATAAGTTTTCTACATTACTCACATGTGGATGTTGATTTTGGTATGTGATGTAATTTTTCTTTTTCTTTTTTTTTTTGTTATAAAATATGTATCTATACTGTCTATAGCATAAAGCGGAAACAAAGTCTTCACAAAAAATTGTGTCACGTGTCATATCTTTATTAAAATAATCAACGGGGCCCTTGCGTATAAAAAAAATACTAATCACAATAGAATGATAAATATATATGATTTAATAATTTTAAAGAACATATCGGAAGATATCTATAAAAAGATACTCCATAATTTAAGATATAACACCTAGGAAGATCTATCATCTATAGGAAAATCTATCTAATATATACATATATGTATAATATTATTTAATAAAATATGATCTTTATCGTAAAAAAAAAGAAATATAGATATAGTCTAATTATTTATTTTTAAAAAAATCGGACTTTTTCAAAATTATAAAAAAACGAAAACTCATAATTTTATTTTCCGAGTTTATCTTAATCTTTATTAAATAATAATATTTACTAAATCATATTTATATTAAATTGAGTTTATAATCACATTACCCGTACATGATATGGGGGTTAAACTAGTTGGAGAATAAATCATCTCATCATTTCTCATTTAAAGATGTACATCATGTTATAACAATGTCGTAATAGTGGATGCTTGAAGAACTAATTTACCATTATATTAAATGGTTGAATTGTATCAAACAATTCCAAACGTAATATCAGAATCATATATCTATTATATTTTTAAATGACTTCATAAGGCAAATTCAAACTATTTTAGAAAATATTACAATAATATTTTCAAGCGTGAGATCATTAATATGTGCCTGATCCCCATGGCTATTACCATACAAACATACAGAAATTAAAAACAATTTCTCACAAAACCTTAAGAAGAAAACTACCCAAAATAGACAAACCGAACACTTGAGTTGTAGCAAGCATAGTGGTCTTATAAGGCATCCTTCCCTTATCCATTCTCAGTGACATGGCTTCATATATAGGCCATGAGTTTACAATCACAAACCCACAAAGCAACATTTGTAGAGACAACGCTTGACAATCATGTCCATAGGTGGTCCAAATGGCACCTACCCCCAATGCCACTACGTTGAAGATGGCGGCCATTGTGAGTGGGACAAACATAGGTGAGCTAACACCAAAGTCATAGATTCCTTGGTCATACCTATAAAACCAGATTAGTATGTGTGGGTTATAAGCATATTGAGCTACTAAATAAATAAGGTTACATCTCACTGTGATGAAATTATTCATTTTCATAATATAGCAATGAATACTTTACAAAATGAAATCATTCCCTCACCTTATGGCAAGATAAGATAAAGATTTGAATTAGAACATGCATGATATCATAGTGAACTACATTCATTTCCATCTCTATAGTTTGTTGTCTAACATGCCTTATGCTAGCAATTATCATAGTGAACTACATTCATTTTCATTTCTATAGTCTATTGTCTAACATTCCTTATGTTAGCGATTAGGGTGTGGTATTATTGTTTGGTAGGCCAATAATTTGGTATGAAGATCAAACCCATACTTAAGCTATTATGGTGAAATCTTCCATTGATGGAATAATGTTCAAATACAATGTGTTAAGATATAGTACCTCTTGTTAAGGTCGTCTTCTTGGACTTTGCTGGTAACAGTGAAGCCAGAGATTGAGATGCCAAGGTGGACGAGGAAGTACTCAACGCATCCGAAAAGGTGTGAGGAGAGGCCACATATCATCCACATTCTTTGGGCATTCCACCATCTTTGGAAACTGGAGTTTGCTAGTATGAATTCTAGCAAGTCTTGCCCATAGGCGCCAATGAATAAAACGATGTGTAGTGAAAACCATGGATCATTCACCTACCCATATAGGACATATGTCAAAACATTTCATAATAACAACCTCTAGTTAGTTAATGCCATAAGTGACATTCATACCTTTGGGAAAATGGAGATTCCATTGAGAAGAGCAAGTTGTGGGACAAAGGCATAAATGGTAAGAGGGATTGACCAAATGGGCCAAAATGCATAGTGACAATAACCAAGCCCCATGAATAAGCCCATGGACCGTATTCCATATGTTAATGTGCTGAACTTGGAGAAAAGGACCTCAAGAAGCCCAATGGACCATCTTTTGCATTGGCCCAATAAATCAATAAGAGTAACCGGTGAATCGCCCAAAAACGCTGGCCTATCAGGGTGGCAAAATATTGATCTCCAACCTTCACATTGTAGTCGATACCCTGAAAAGTAATCCTCCACTAGTGACCCATATCGGATACCCATCTGTAAATAACATTATAAAACACTCAAATCATGTTTTCGGATTAAATTGTAAAATAAAAGTGTAGCACCATAGAGTAAAGTCTACACTTGATTATGAAAAAACCAAGTTTATGGATAAAGTTATCTTTTTGCATAGGGAAGCATAAACATTGAAAATTTACACGTGTTTTAAAGTTTTAAAAGTAGTTTTTGAAGAAAAAATTGTTTTTACGACGATAAGTGTAGCTACAATGAAATTTACCTTGTGGCCCCAAAGAGTTTGGTGCTCATAATCGGCAGTTGCCACTCGGTGGGCCAAAGCTAAGATATCCGACGACAACAAGGATCTATCGACGATTCGGGTCGGGCTTAACTCTGGGATTTCCGGGTCCAAAGGAGAAGATGGGCCCCCGAAGAAGGCCCGTCTTTGGAAAAAGCAATTGCTTCCGACGTAATTGGGCCCGCGAAAACCATCCAATCCCAACGGGTTGATCTGGAACAACCGCATGTGCTCGGAGGCATAGATATCACCCTTGTTAAGCCCGAGGAAGATTTGAGGAAATTGGATGTAGCCTAATGTGGGTCGTGTCGTTGGGTCCTCAAAGTAGCATAATGCCCGCCAAATCGTTTGCGGGTCGTTGGAGAACATGTCGCAGTCTAAGGCTAGAATGATCGGTGCATTTGTCATTGAGGCTGAAACCCGAATCTAATGTGCATGTATAAAAGTTCTTAGTCGGTCAATACCTTGGGGCATATGATAGAAAAATGGTAATTCCATTTAGGTATAAGAAATTGTATGCATACCAAAGTGTTGAGAGCACCAGCCTTGTAGTTGTGATGGTGGGCCCTACTTTTTTCCCTGGACACGTAGATCAGGTTTGGCATTCCTTGTCCAGCTCTATCCATGTGTACATTTTTGTCTAGCAAAACCTAAGCATACATATGTAATAAGCATGCGTTATAATGAGATAAGAAACAAATAAATAAAACTAATAATCAAGTTTAATGATGCCTGAATGATTGTAGGATGGTGTTGACGAGTGAAGTCAGGAGTCCACTTGTTGAACATTGCACGATCTTCTTCAGAAAGAATGTGTTCATCCCCAACTTTTCCCTTTTCAACCACATCGTCTACTCTCGTTTTCATGTCTTCATAGAGCACCTGTAATATGTCCAAACAGAATCATACAACTCTTGTTATTAATTTCGGTACAAACTATTGGAAAAACAAATATTAATCGTCTATTTTGGGTGTTAGTGGCTTTTGATGAGTGTAACGTTTAATGTGTTGGTCCAGTTAGAATAAATTGAGCTAGCAAGACTCCATAATGTATAGGTTATTTTGTATAAACATGTCTTTTATCAAATAAAATCTTTTACACCTTATATACTCTCCACTATCACGACATGATTGATCAATCAAATTTTAAACTAAATTAATTTTTTTAATATTAATAGAATATTAAATAATATTTTTTAAATCAATCAAGATAAATTGATATATAATTGTAGCTTAAATTAATTAAAACAAGAAAATAAAAGGGAGTGTTTAATAGGGGTGATCAATGGGTCGGGTCGCCCTCGACCCGCAGCGACCCGCGGGTCGGGTCGGGTTAAACCCGCAGGTTTGCGAGTTGACCCATGACCCATTACATTTGAAAAAATATACATTTTAATTATTTTGTTAATATTAAAATGTATTTATCAAAAGATATTTTTTTAAATTTATTTATTAGTATTAAAAAAATTGAACCGTATTTGGGCCGGGGTTGATCCAAAATTTATATTTGTATTGCATAAAACACACCGGATTAACTAAGTAAAATGGATCAACCCACAACCAGGCCCGCAATACCCTCAAACCTGTAGGTCGGGTCACTTTATTTCTTTTGTGGGTCGCGGGTCGACCCGACCCGACCCGGCCCGTTGATCTTCCCTGCTATTTAAGGAGTTGTCTAATGTCTAGTATCATGCAATTGTAAGACCTACGTACACGCTAGCCATTTCCTACGAAGCCATTTCCTACTTTATTATAGTAATAGATTTTCTACAAAGTATGTGATAATTTTTTATTTTCTTAATGATTTATATCTTTCACCGAATTCCAACAAAGTAGAATTTTTTCGGTTACTATATGGCCTTTTAGATTTGAGTTTTTTATGGAATGAGTTTTCAAATTTAGAAAACTTTCATTTATGAAAATTATTTTTAGTTACATTTTCATGAACCATCTTGATTTTTACAAAAAAAAACAATATTGTCATGTTATTATATATCATAAAATTAATGGAAATTCATATGGATGTCCTTTAGTTTTCGACTTTTTTTTGGTGTCTCAAGAAAATAATTATACCACTTAGTACCCTATGATTTTTATTTACTTTTTTTCATGTCCAAACTATCTCAAAATCTAACTTCCCTCATTTGGATTCATTTTAAATTTAAAAAGAAAAGCACAATCCTATGTGAATTAAAAAGAAATAAAAGATCAATAAAAAAATTAGATAAAAAATCCGGCTCTGACCTTATATTAAACTGTCAACCTTTAAGCTCTTGTACAAAAATATTCAACTTTAGCTAGAAAAAGAAATCAGCTACTCTACAGATTAAGATTTCCCCATGTATGAATAATTCTTCCATTGCATAAGGAATCACCCTTTTGGATGTATTGATGATTTTGCCCATTTTTTTTTAACATAAAAATGGGGAAAAGTTGGATTTTGTGATAATTAGGGCATGAAATAAACTAAATACAAACCATAGGGGTATTAATTAAGTGGAATATTTTTTGTTAGGATACAAAAAGAAATGTCTAAAAATTTAGGATATCAGAATAATTTCCCTAAAATTAATGTGTCAGGCTGGGGAAGAGATGGGGCCGATTGATAGTTGCGGGGCCGATTTAGAGGCAGTGGTGTTAATGGAGGTGGGACCACCGTGAAGTTATTGTTTGTTGTGGTGCATGGCGGCTCTAGACAAGACTGGAATGCTAGCCTTAATCATGTCTTTAGGGAGGTGAATTCGTCACTGACACCTTTGCTAGGCTAGTCTTTTCCTTTTCTTTAGGCTGAAATTTTGTTTCCAATCCGTATGAAACTATTATGGACGATTCTAGAGGTTGTTCTACGTCCCGGACATGCTTGTAATACTGTTTCGGTCTTTTATTAATTTTTTGGGTGTTGCCCTTTGCTCGACCCAAAAAAAAAGCAGCCGTTTTAGAGGATCTTTTACCATTGTGAGTTTGTGACCACCATTTTACCGAAATAAATTATGTTTTATATTTATACTATCGTGATTGTCTATGTTACTATGCACAAGGCATCTTTAATGATTTTTTTATTTTAATTTATCATTAATTTAGTTTGTAGACAATCATTATTTTTAAAACATTCTTAATATTTTAATCAAATAATTTTCTATTTTGCATAAATGTTGTACTTTGTAATGTTGTAAGTTTATTTTTTTACCATTTTAACTAATATTAGTATATATAGAAGGATAAATTCACCTTTTTATTTAAAAACTGGGGTGAAATGGTAATATTATCTATTTAGACTAGGGTTGGGCAAAATCCGATCCGGACCGGATTTTTGGACCGGACCGGCACGGACCGGGATCCTCCCGGTCCGGTCCCCGATCCATTAAAATGGAGGTTGCCGGTCCCGGTCCAGTCCCAGTCCCGGTCCGGACCGCTGGATTTTTATAAAATTTAATAAAAAATAAAAATTATATTATTTTTAATGTCATATGGTGTATTTTTAATATATAAGTTTCACATTTATATTATATACTTAGTAATATTATATTTTTCATTAATCATATATGATTTCTTTAACAATATTATAATTTTTTATATAAAAAAATTATTTTTTCTTAAAAAAAATAAAATCTTGTCCGGTCCAGGATTGGACCGATACCCCGCCCTAATTTAGACGGAAAATCCAACAGAATTGACGGTTGGATGGCTATTCAGTATTCACAACAAAAATATTTAATAGGTGCATCAAAATAAATATCTATTTAACGGGTGGTTTCTTGGAATACTGATCCTTTAACAAGTGGTTTAACTCAAAATTTGTCAAGTTAAAATGGAATTGTATTTACTTAACTAGAATTTCTTACTATTTTATAAGCAGGTTTATTAGTTTTCATGTAAGATTTAACTTTTTAAGATATCGGATAGAAAACCATTTTATTTATTATAAAATTGAGACATCGGATAGAACAACTGTTGGTCTATACAGGAATAATTGAAGATTATAGGATATGTGTGTATTTTAGACTTATTTTTCGCTATAGTTTTTTTTTTTTTTTTTGAGTAAATTTTTTGGCTATAGTCGTTTACCGGATGTGTATGTTTTTTTTGTTTGGGTCAGAATCGGATATGAACGTTATGTAGAGCTTTCATCTTCATCCCAGAGAAGAGGACAAGCAATGATCTCGGAAACCACAGAATTGGCTATTTTATACCATACGGCGATTGATTAGTAACAACCATTTATTTTTTATTTTTTTTTATAAGGAAAATGGTTAGGATCAGGTTAGGATCACCGCAAGTATTATTCAGACTCGTATAGAGCATCGACAATAGATGAGAATGAATTAGTAACTAACTTTAAAATGAATAGGGTAAACCTCCGTTTTAGAGTTTCGAACCCAATACCTCATAATAAACTCGAGTGCCTAACCAGTGAGCTGAACGTAAACGCCAACCATTTCTTATCCCGGCTAGTAGCTAGTGTATACAAAAAAAACATGCTCTTATGCATATAGTTTTCATGTTGTTACTATAAGAAAACCCATCGAAGTAAACTAATGTAAAACTACTTTTTTTTTTGGTCAAGAACTAATGTAAAACTACTTAACTCTCAACAAAAACCAATAAGTTTTACGTAATTAATGACTTAAACTAAATTCCAACTACGCTCATAGTAACACTAACATAGAGAGGAAAATTATTTCGCTAATCGAAAGATCGAATTTCACTTTATGGTAGAGAAGGCATTGGGGAGGGTCTTCCTTAATCCCTGGCAGTACCCGGCCCGAACAAAGATTAGCTCCGACTAATCGAACTGGGGGAAAGATAAAAAAAAAACATAGATAGGAAAATAATTATCACCTTAATCTTCTTGGTTTCGGCAGAGAGGCTATAACAACTCTTGAAGTAAGCCTGGGGCGACCTCACATCAACCTTGTGCTCCTTGCAAAAAGGGATCCAATGCCTCGCGAACTTGGCGGCCTCGGCGAACGCAAAGAGCGTGAGCTGGGAGCCGCCGTCGTCGGAGACGTAGACCGAGAGCTTCTCCAGCGGGTAGTCATAGGCCATGACCGACAGCGCGGTGTTGACCACCCCCATCGGCGGCTCCTTGTAGGGGTCCGCCGTGCATATGAATATGTCCACCGCCGGTAGGTCTTGGGCGCCCCGAACCAAGTTCGCCGGAAACTGTCTCCGGCGAACGGGGCGCATCCGGTAGCTCTGGGTGGCGGCCCACTGGAAGGCGAGGATGGCGTCGGCGACAAGGAGGAGGAAGGAGAGGAGCTTTGTATCGGAGGTGAGGAGGTTGGAGATGTTGTGGTAGAAGAAGGCGGCTAGGCCACACGTGTAGACGGCCGCGAAGAGGCGGTTGAAGGGTGTTCGGCGTAGGGCCTCGCACGTGTGGAGTGGTGGAGCGGTGGTGGTTGTGGCGGTCGGCCCGGGTAGTTTTGGGGTTGAACTATCCATGGTCGGCCTCTTTGAATTGGTCTGAGGAATTATTGTGTAGTTGATATTTATTTATAGTGAGTTTATAAGTGCCATGGCACTCTATGAGATTAAGGTTGTGTCAAGCTAGTCACATTCTCGGTCTATTGAATTTTTGTGTTGTTTGAGAGGTAGGAATTTAATTTGTTTTCTAGAATTTTCGGGTTTATTAGGTTTTTAGGCCGTCCGTCTAATAAAACTATAAAAGAATAAAGGAAATTAAACACTAACAGAATACAAGAGTTTTGTTTTTTGGAGGATTCTGTCCCGCTAGCAGAACGCGTTATCCATTGCAATAGTGCCGAACAAAACCTTAATGGATTATTTAGGCTTATCGACATATCCGATCGATTATGCCGTCGGATTAAAGAGTTATATATAGTGAGACTTGACCGGCCTTAAGAATTGTGGTCAAGTCAAGTGACAATTGACCCAGACAATGGTTAGTATATCTGGTTAAAGGGATGTGTACGTTGAGAGTTCGATCTCGTATGGATGATTAATTAATGGTGATTCAAGACCTATCCCTAAGACTGTCGTCGATCAAACTTTCGGCATTTCAACCAATTAAGGAGGAACACGTGAACCCATATGAGATCTCTACCATATATATATATATATGGAGTTTCTTTGTTTGTACATCCATTTTTGTCCTCTTGATATATTTACGGATCCGTTCTGTTAATTAAGATTGGGTGTGGTGTACTAGTCAATCTTACTTGTATATAGTTATTGTACTTTCATTACGTACTCCAAACGATCGATATATTTATGTTTTTCTTGGTACTAGGTTAAAAACCATGTACAGTATTATGTACCACTTGCTAAAATTGGTAACATACTGCAATATATATGCAAGCAACTTGGCTCTGTGCCTTTATGTAATTTACTCATGAACGCCTGTAATTTTGCTATGGTATTATTATGGGATGGGGTCTTATGCTTTTGTCTTGTTCCATCTATTTAAAAGTTAATTAAGAAGATATTTTTGGAGGCAATCGATATGTGTATTGTTGGCCTGAAGACGAGTAGTCCAATATGCAACGTACCTGTCTTTTTGTATGTTTTTATTGAAAATTCAATATGATAAATCACCCCCTTTAATTTCCACAAGAACGTGACAGACTGACAGTTATTTTACATGCAATATTACGTACCTTAATCATCGAAGCCATGAAGAGTTAGTGTACGTAATTTTCAATACGAT
The DNA here is from genome assembly GCA_934048045.1 of Polygonum aviculare. NCBI lineage: Eukaryota > Viridiplantae > Streptophyta > Magnoliopsida > Caryophyllales > Polygonaceae > Polygonum > Polygonum aviculare. The sequence goes on along the minus strand of OW204028.1, from coordinate 29,895,186 downwards.
AATTACTAGCTTGATCATTAATTTCAGTGGGAAACACGTACAAATCACACTATCTAGCTTTCCAACATGATCGAGCCATAATTTAGGACCCGGCATTTGTTCCTAGTTGTCACCTATCTATCAATTTCATTGACTAAGTCCTTTCTAAAACTCGATCACTAAAACATTAAGGATCAATCAATATATACATATTTAAGTTATATTGATACACTAGTTTACAACGACATAGTTAATAGTTATAGACCATTAGATCTAAACATAAAAAATGGACCTGATTTAATCTTAAAATTACAAAGAAAAGATTTAGAAAATCAATCTCGTAATTATAGGAAACTGAAAATCACGTATGTATATACATAGACGGACACACAGGGGGCATATATGCGTGGGCCCGTGTCCCACCTCCCGTCGGGTTTATTATCGGTATTTATATTGAATTTTAGGTTAAATATGAATATATCTTAAATTAATTTGCATTATTATTACATGAAATTCACTATCCTAGATGGTCTATGGTTCAATTTTGTTTTCATCCCACCAAAGTTCAATTCCTCATAGCATCATTTTGCTTTTTATTCACATTTAATGTATTTCTCTCCATTTTTTTTTCTATAAACTATACATAATATAACTTTATTTGATTAAAAAGTAACTATTTTTTCCTATTTAAAGTATTGCATAACTAAATTTATCGGCTATTCTTGATTTATCGAATCTCCTAGAGAAATTGTGCCCCCTCTTTAATTTTGAACTGTGTCCGTCACTGCGTATATGCATGCATGATTATAAAATGTCACGTGCATATTTTAATAAATTGACATGAAAATGAAATACATGCAACGTTTAACACTATCATTAGGTTTTACATATTTTAATTTCACATAACACATGCTCAAGAGTTAGGTCACACACAATCGTATTTGCCTTTGCATGTTTTTTGGTTACATTAACAAATATTCTATATCAAGCTAGTTGTGCACCAGTTAGTATTATTTGTTTTCTATAGATAACGAGAACTTTGCTTTCGTATATAATATAATCACTACAATATAGGGTGAAAACAACAAACCAATTCGAAAGGGTGTGGTTGGAATTGTCAATTTAGAGGGGCTGATGTAACATGGAATACTGTCCATTTGATCTCCAAAATCACAATCACATGCTTATCAAATTATCTTGGAGGGCCAATTTCTTACGTTATTTTTTCCGACACTCTTAATCTGATTATGTCTAAGGACTGTTTTTGAAAAATTAAAAACAAGTTTTTTTAAAGAAACCCACATTTTAAAATTTCTTTTAAGTAAAACCTCTCTTATAATACAAACACTCAAGTTTAACCATCTTAAACTAATTTTCAGTGAAAATTTATCTCATTTGGACCAAAATACCCTCTTAAAATATTTTATTTATTTATGTATTCATTTATATAAATAGGTAGAAATAATTTAATTTTTTTAAATAGATTTCTATTTATGAAAATAATTTAAGAGAAAAAAATAATTATAAGAGAAAAATGAAAATTACATTATAAGGGTGTTTTGGTCAAAGTACGATAAATCCTTACCGAAAAATTAGTTTAAGTTGGTTAAACTTGGGTTTTGCATTATAAAAGGTGGTGTATTTTTGAAAATTGAAAACTGATTTTTTTATTATGAAAAGCTTGTTTTCTAAGGTGGTTTTTGGCCAAAAAAAACTCATTTCTATATGAGATTCTCTTATATATTTTTTTGTATTTTCTCTTTAAATACTTTCTATTTGGAAGTAGATAATTCTATCTAATATGCATAAAATTCGACCAAAAAAATAATTAATACGCATAAATTATCCTCTAATATACCTCGTTAAAGCTTTATAGTTTGTTTAAAAAATTAAAAACACACTAGATTGAATTAGTGGATCAGGAATCAGATATGGTCAGTTTGTCCAAAATACTTTAAAAAAAATATCAAGAAGAAAATAAAACCTACAAGGACAGATATTCTACACAATTAATCACACCTAGGCTTTTGCTGATTTTTTTTAAAAAATAAAAGCTCCTTTTTTTTTTTTGGTTGAAAAAATAAAAGCTCCTTTAGAGTTTAGACTATGGATGGGTCAAGAATTATATAACTCATTATTTTTCATATATTGGGCCGGCCCAAAATCCCTGATGGCAGCAACGGGATGAGATAATAACATTTCCACATGTTTTGAGTTCATTTCAAGGATCCCTTGCTTTGGGACACAAACAAATCATTGAAATGCCTTGCTTTGATATTGTTACAATAGGGCCTTTATTCTCTCTTGGAACTTGGTTTGATTATTTGTTAGCTTAAAGTGAACAAATTTGAGTACGAAAACATACATTAAACTCCAAAAAAATGAGTTTTGTTTGTTTTCCTCCAACAAACATCACTTTCAAAACCATCCCAAACTTTCTCATGCTCACCCATAAGACAACAAAACTCCAAACACCCAATTGGAAGCAAGAAAATCACAAAACATATCTTCATGTTCAAACCCTCCACATAGCTAACATCAATTCCTTCTCTAAATCCAAAAATAAACCCACATTAATCCCACTCCATTGCAAGGAGAATAGCTCTGAAGAAGGAACACCAAATGATGACACCGATTGCAGGGCTCTCGAGATCGTTCTTAGGCTTTACTCGGCCATCAAGAATAGAGATCTTCAAGTGCTCTCAGATGTGATTGGAGAAGAATGTAGGTGCATGTCGAACTTTGTCTCGGGTTTCAAGCCTCTTCAAGGGAAACAGGTTAAAAACGCCCTTCATTAGTACACTCGTTTCACCACAAACCGGTTTTTTGTATGAGAACCTAATACTATATATATACGAATCGCGCTAACTTTGTGTGGTTGGAGCAGCAAGTGTTGGAATTCTTCATGACTTTGATGAGAGTAATGGGCAACAGTGTTGAGTTTGTGATCCAACCAACAACGGATGATGGTACAAATGTGGGATTGCAATGGACATTAAGCAAGTCTCTTTTAATCCCTTGCATTTCCCTTTAATTCTAACCCATTTCTCTCAAAACAAGAAACTTGAGATCAAGGGTTTTGTTGTGTTAAAGCTGATATTTTTATAATAAATTAAAGGATCTATAATTTTGCAGCATGTAGTAAGACTCATGCACCATTGAGCAAAGGTTTTAGCTTCTACACAACTCATTCTTACAAAGGAAAGTTAGTTATAAGGTCAGATAAATGACACCTCATAATGATGATAATAATACTTCTTCATTAATTAAACTTGCCAACCTTTAATATATTAGCTAACTTTCTTCAAAATGCAGGAATGTGGAGATGTTCATGGAGCCAATCCTTCACATCGAACCTGTTCGATTGGTAATTAGGATTATCCTAATTAATCTTCCATTTTCCTTTTCTTCCTAGTTAAGACAGAGATTTAATTTGCTAACTAATTTTCTCTTACAAATTGATATGGGTCCATTGCAGATGTTGATTGTGCTATTGTCCAAAGGAATTGCGCAAATGTGTCATGACAACTTGTACAAGAAAAAGATGAAGGGGTACTTGTTATTGTTGATCTGCCTACTGCTATTAATGGTTGTATCCATCGTCTTCATCAAGTTCTTCCTCCATTAACAATTAACTTGCAAAGTGGTTGTGGCTTTACATTGTTTTGTTATGATTTTTGAGTCCGTTATACTTTGTGACATATTAAAATGAATTCCATTCCTTCTCTCAAACTTTGAGATTTGCTTCTGCTGTGCAAAAAGTAAAGATTCTTAGCTTGCCCATAAAAGTATTTCAACGCGTTAATATGCCTTGAATCTGAATCACACACTATGACAAGCAGTACGGCGTCTCGCCGCCCGGTCAGCTAGTTGGGGGGGGGGGGGTCGGGGGCGGAGTAGCTCCCGGGCCAAACGCGCTATACTATGTTTTTGTTTTATGGATCTGTCGCAATTTGTGTGAAATTGCGGCCCATATTTGTCACTAGGGTTTCTTAAGTCTCTATATAAACGCTCGAAATACCTAGAACTCTTTACTAGTTTCTCTTATCGTGGACGTAGGTAACACATTGTTACCGAACCATGTAAATTTTTGTGTCGATTCTGTTTATGGTTCTCGTTCGGTTTCTCGTCACAACATAACAATATTAGAATACCAACTTATAAACCAAAAAAACAACAAAATTAGCAAACTTCTCAAAAATCAATCCAAGAACTTCCCTCATTTTACCTAACAATAATCAAACACTTGAACAAGCGCCGGCGGGTAGTGGCCATCAAATCCACAACCATGACTACAAAAAAAAGACGTGTTATAGGCCTCATAATTCTTTTTAGTTAAACTTCTTCCGTGAATTATGGAGTATGATTTGTTGGCATTTAATCCATCTCAAGAAAACTGGCTATAGAGCTCAAAAAAAAAGAAAACTGGCTATAAAAGCTAACCCAAATCAAAACATTAAAAGGAAGCCAAATTCAACCCTTGCATCCTCCAAACTCCTCTCTCTTTTCACCCATCAACCACTTTTTTGCAAACCCAATTCATAATTCCCCGGAATTAGAATTGGGTTTGTCAAATTTGTGGGTGATGAGAGAAGGAAAAGGAGGAGAAACAGAAGGCAGGGGAATGGTTGCGGTCAATGGCGCTCATTTCAAAAGGACGTCGCCGTCAGCTTCTTCGGACGGCGGGTTCTTCGAAGAAGAGATCATCGCTGCCAAGAAATATGATCATGATTATAAGCAATGTGGATCTGAAACACAACATAAGAACCTGCCGATGCCGGTTGTTTCTTCTGCCGATAGCGTTGTCGAGCTCCTCGAATGCCCTGTTTGTATAAATGCCATGTACCCGCCAATCTTCCAGGTTCAAATCTCACATTTTGCAATTTTGTTTGATGGGTGATCATTTTGCTAATTTGATTGGATGGATTTCATTTAAGGATTGATTGTTATGAATGTGGAGGTTTTGTTGATGTTTATTGATTACTTTTTTCCTCTTGAAATGGGCATGGATTGTGGATTAATTAATGAATGTAATATTTGGTGTTAGAGAGGGTTGATTTCAGTCAATTTGATTTCAAGAACATCTATAAGATTGAGAGGGTTGATTCCTCTTGTTGTTTGTTGCTTATGTTTCCCAACACTCCTGTTAATGTGTTGCTTTATTCTTCTCAGTGTCATAATGGACACACAATATGCTCAACATGTAAGCCAAAGGTGCAAAACCCGTGCCCGACATGTCGACAAGAGCTAGGGGACATCCGATGTCGAGCTTTGGAGATGGTGGCAGAATCGCTTGAGCTGCCCTGCAAATATAGCAACCTTGGTTGCGTCGAATCGTTTCCTTACTACTACAAGCTAAGGCACGAGAAGCGCTGTGGCTTCAGGCCCTACAAGTGCCCATATGCTGGTGCTGAATGTTGTGTTGTTGGAGACATTCCTAGCCTGATTTCCCATTTGAGAGATGATCACAAGGTGGACATGCACAACGGTGCCACATTCAATCATCGATATGTCAAGTCCAATCCTCACCAAGTAGTGAACGCCACTTGGATGTTGACGGTAATAAGAACCCGAAATTTGGAAAGACTCTATCTTTTTTCTTGTAGGATTGTATGGAGGCACTAATAATGATAATGTCTTTGATGTTGGCAGGTGTTCCGTTGCCATGGACACTACTTCTGCCTGCACTTTGAAGCCTTTGAGCTCGGCACAGTCCCGGTTTACATAGCGTTCGTTCGTTTCATGGGAGACGAGGCTGAGGCAAGGAACTTCAGATACAGGTTAGAGGTGGGCGGGAGCGGGAGGAAGATGGCATGGGAGGGGATCCCGAGTAGCATTCGGGCTTCTCATCAGAGGGTCAGGGATAGTCACGACGGCCTCATCATCCCGAGGGAGATGGCTCTCGTTCTCTCAGGAGGGGACCGGAAAGAGCTCAAGCTACGGGTGACTGGAAAAATATGGAGAGAAGGACACAAAGAAGCGTCTTCGTAACCATGGATATGAATATACAGGTCCACCTTTTCGGTTCTTTAGTTTCTCCATCATGTTCTAGCAGTGTCTTGTTGATGTTTTCGGATGCGAGAAAAATGGAGGAATCCGGGCTCAAAAGAGTAGTTCCTCAACCGGGTCGTTAGCTCTTGTCACGATACAAGCAGAGAGATCGTCGACCGGACCATGTCATGGTACCTCAAAACATTGTGGTGGACTTGGTATATTTTTGGTGGCAGAATTGAGTTGATCAATTCTGAGAAATGAGTACACGTTGAGATGGAAGAGAAAAGGGCTGTAATGGCAACTTGTACCAAGCACTCAAGCCTTTTTGTTAAATTGAGTGTCTTGGGACATGTTGAAGGATTTTTCCCGCCATTTAGACACATTTTAAGTGCATTGAAATTCAATCCACAATTGCCTTCTAACCCCTCCTATATAGTTTAATGCGGATAATGAATGCTCTATAACTATTAACTATTTAGAATACCGTACTCCCTAGAAATTTATACTTACTGGAAATTAAAAGCAGAAATGAGCATAGTTTACACCGAGATTGGGCTCCGTTCTAAGTCTTTAGGGAAGTCATTTCTCAGGGAAGTTACTTCAATTCATATAAGAAAAGGCTTAGCCTGAACATTTTCCAATAATATGTAACCAATGCATGAATTTTTACATAAAACCTACAACTACAATCAACATTCTGTAGGAACCAGCTATTTGGAGTGGCCTTTCAGCAACACCAATTAATTCATTGTTCTAGCCTGAAGTATATATCATATCAAGAAAAGGGAGAGGTATTTGCCTGATTAAGTAGCCCATTCACTTGTCTTTGTCCTTGACCTTTGCAGCTTCTACATACTGCTCTGCTAGCTTTTTCACCTTCTCACCTTCCTTGATGAGGAAATCTGCATTCTTGGCTTTAGAATGGTATTTCATGACCTTGTCTGTCGTCTTTCCTACAGCCCACCTATACTGCTCGACTGTGATTACGCCGCTCTTGCACAGCGGCCTGATATGCTCCTTGATGTACGATTGAACCTGCATAGCCAACTTTCCAAACCAATCGAGTTTCACCATTAGCGCATAAGAATTATAAAAAATAAATAAGAAAAAAAAGAACTGGGAATTTTGCATCACTACAAAGTGTGTACCTTCTTAGTCACAGAGTCGTCAATCTTGTGCTGCTTCTTCTTGTCGACATTTACTTGGTGGTCATTCTCGCTTTTCTTAGTTTGAGCATTCGTATTAACCTTGGCATCAGAACTACTAGGAGCCAAAGCAAGATTGTCGAAGAGAGGCTCTTTCTCTGGGCCATATAGCTCTTCACATTCTGTAGGAGTGGGCTCCTCAACGCCTTCAGTAGTTGAGTCTGGAGGAAGGCTCAGAGATTCTTCATTATTAACCTTGGTCAAATTTTCAACATTGGCATCAGTTTTGCAATCAGAATGGGACACACAAGAGCTAACCATTTCATCACTCGGTTTATCGACTGTCTCGGGATCAAGAGCAGTCTCTTGCTTATCTGTAGCTAGTGTGGAAAAGACTACTTTCATCTTTGACTCCCCTTCTTCTGTCTGCAATTTTGCATCTTTGATTGTGCTTGCACCAATGTAATCCTCATCTGCTATATCATACTCAAATTCACCATATATATCCAGTTCCGGATGCGAATCCATTTCTAGTACATTATCAGGCCCTCTACCTTTGGCTTCCTTGTCATCATCATCACCATCACTATCATCATCATCATCATCGTCATCATCAGCTAGTAGGCCTGCACTCTTAAGTGCTTTCTCAATGTCAGGATCTAAGACGGGTGGAGAGACAGAGGGCTCTCCTTCTGTGAATACTTTTACTAGGGTTGAAGGACTTGGATCATCCACTGCACTTTGGGAGCAAGTACTTTTCTGACGCCTAAGCTCCTGGGAACACAAGTTCAAATAGACAGCTTTGCTGTTTGATTTTTGGGCAATCTCCCTTTCGATGTTAACCGCGTCTGCAACAGCCAGTTCTGTTGCTGCAGTTTTACGAATGGGTGAAATATTTGTCAGCTTTAACAAGTTTTCTGCGATGCGGTTAAGTTGTGCCTGCATAACAATTTCAGGGTGAAGAGCAGAAATGTATCAATGTACTAAAGACATCACAGTTCACCATTTGTTCACTTGTACTAGAGAGAACCACCACTACAGTGACACAAACAGACTAAACGGGTAATTAAAGATTCCATGCAAACTAAAAAAAAACAAATGAAGTCACATCTACAGTGAGGGCAAATTTCTAAACAATACATGATACACAAATTGATGACATCATATCTACATTCAATCAAATCTAAGCAGTCATCCTTTCTAGGAGCTTCAAATCTTGCATCTCTAAGCTGTATAAGTGAGCAGGCTGGACCAATTAAGTCACCGTGAAAATGGAAGCACAAGACTTATGAAACATCATATAAATATGCATGACAATGTTCTGCATCTTGGTTATGAAAGTCTGCATAGTGCTTTGATTGCATCAAACAGGGTTGAAGTCTGCATAGGGTCTGTTCATTTCAGATTACGTTATTCATCATAAGATCTTTTTTTGAAATGAGTTATTAATATATATAATACTACACTTTGATCCCGTCCTTTTCCTTTGTAGTTTCTTCTACTACCAAGCATCCGTTTTTCCACAAATAAACTCTTATAATGAGTAATATAGTCTGCAAGGAACAGACCCATAATGAATGTAAGCGCACAATAACTGATCATCTCTATTGAATTGCATGGCTAAGTTTTCAAATTCATCCAACTTATTAGCTGTCTACACATTTCTAGGAGAATATGATCCAGATAGTTCCTGTATTGACTATGCCATACTCATATGCATCCCAGAGGAGGAAAAGGTCTTTCCTCAAACATGAAAAGCACATATGAAACCAACTTCCATTAATTTAGCAATCCTCATACATCATTAACTAAGCAAGACAACACCACGAATCCTGTCAAAGTTCACATAGTTGCAACATACACACTTATAATCCACTAGCATAACATCTCCTTCGATATAAATCTATATTAGAAATCGTATACTACTCACCTGCCTAACTGAATTAGAAATTTTATTATGACGACAAGGCTCTGTTTTTGGTCTCATATCAAGTGGCAGTTGGGCCTGCATGTACAATATGCCAAAAGAGTTATTATAAGTGGTATACCAAAAATTTCAGAAGAAATATAAAATAGGCATTGTATTTGTATACATAGATCCTTCACAAATACATAAATAGAAATACGATAGGGAAGCAACCCATTTACCAACAACGGATAGTTTCCTTTTAGTGCTGAATCCTCCTCCAGCTTTTGGTGCCCCGGACGAGTACTGGAAGATTCTGCCTTCCTTGCAAGGACTTGCAGTGCCCATTTCCTTTTATCAGTTTTAATGTCCTCGGGTTTATCATTTTTTACCTTTTGGATATTATTTATTGACTTGTCCGCTGTCCCAACCTGAGCTCCCTTACTAGAAACAGCCTCTGTTTTCAAGGTAGAGGAAGTATTCTTGCTCGTTTTATTATCTAAACAGGATCTGTTGCTCTTCAAAGGAACTGAGCCCAGACTAGGTGTTGTGTCGGTTCTATCAGCTTTGGTGTTATCAAGGGCTGCAAGAGGTTGAATATCATCTTTTCGAGGAAAAACTGATGCATCAGCAAGATATAACCTAGAAAGAATCGAATTACTATCCCCCTCTTTAGAAGTCTCTTCTGCTTTTTTTGCTTCTGGATCCCATTTAAGGAGGCTAAGAACTGATTTTAAAGTCTCAATTTTCTCATTTTTTGTTGTTTTAGGGCAGCGATGTTTCCAGAATTCAACCTCACAATCACGATACCATGAATGCCTTCTCTTTCCACTTGCTGTTGCATATATTTTCTTGGTCAGATTCTCCCTTGTCTTACTTTTCTGCACGATCAATCTATTTGGCTTGACAACTGAAGCAGCAGATCCCTTCTTAACTGGTTCAGCATCAGGTACAGACACAGCTGCCCTGAAGGCAGCAAGCAGTTTCTGGTCAACTATGTTTTTCCCAACATCATCTGAAGATTTGTCACGGATAGCTTCTCTAATTTCTTTCCTCAGGGTTTGAACCATAGCAGTTGATTCATTGTCCTCAACAGGCCTCCTCATAATCTTTTTTACTCTTGGTTTAGCTGCATCTCTTCTTTCAGAGAGCTTATTAGCAGGGTTGCTGCGCAGGATCTTGGACTCTGTCCCTTGAACTATACTCATGATGTCAAGAGCAGTCTCTTCCTCTGCCGATTCAAGCGCTACACTTTCGTTTCTAGAGCTTATAATATCATGACCAGCCTCTTGAGATGTATTAAAAGAAACACTATCAGATAGACCAACATCAGAAGTTCGTTCAGCATTTTTGACAGTATTAGTTTCCCTTGACAAGCCTTCAGTTTCAAGCCTGACCCGTTTTCTCTCAGTTGCATGAGCACTGGTGGTAAGAGAATAGTCAAAACAAACATTAAGTAAGACGTGCATCAAAAAACTCTAAATAAAGTTCCTTAAACATTAAGAAGATAATAAAGAAATAGGTACCTACGACCCCTATGCCTTCTCTTCTCACCAGCTAACACAGGAATAGTCACTTGAGCATTACTTCCATCAACTGAAATATAATATGGTAACACAGCGAAGGTTTTGAGTCATCTGATTTCTCGTCAATATTACAAAACAAAACACATGTCAAAAGCAAAGAGAGCTATCAATACAACTTCAACTTGGAAGATTCAATACCTGGCGTGTGACGAGAGCCTCCGGGAAATGAGCCGTGCTGCAATTCATCTGCACTTACCTGGGTACTCTCTGCATTGTCCACAGAGGCAAACAAATTAAAATTTTCAGAAGTAAAGAGAGCCCAATGATATGAAGCAGATATTGCTTGCCCACATCAAGTTTCATCTACTTATAAAATAAAGTGCAAAGGCAAAGGGTTGATTACCACCTGATAAACCAGCCACAAATCCTTCATCAGATCTCAGGGTGGCATTCTCTTCTGATGTTCTTTTATCAATGGATTGAGGACATTTAATTGACGAAACATTACGCAGATTAAACATAGCATTGTCTTCAAAATTTGACTTCGAATTATGATTAACCTGATCAGATCCCTGAGCCATATCCGTAGAGATGGACAATCCTATGTCCCCTTCCTTTGAACTTAGTAGATCATCTGTTTTCTGTTTTGTTAGAGGAGGGGGATTGTCAGAAGAGGTTTCAGGGGTATCCGATCTAAGTTGGTTGATGTAATCTTCTTTCTCAAATTCTAGGGATTTGGTCGTGAAGGATTTCTCAGTAGGTTCTTCCATGAGATGTTTTTGCTCTACCAGAGAGACAACCATTGCTGTTTCTCCATCATCAGCAACTGATATCGAAACTTTTCCAGAAAATGTGTCAGTTGAACATTGATTTCCAGCAACTCCAGAATAATATTGGGTTTGTGCCAGCTCTCTTGCACTTGCACCTACTTTGCGTGCTTCATCAAGTAAACATCTGCAGCATATTGGAAATAGAACAAGGGGAAAACATAAATGCACAAGAAGTAGAGGTTTTTAATGGCATAATTGATGAAGAACCAATGCATAAGTTCTGCTAATGACTAAGAAAATGCTTTCATCAATCACTAGAAGGTTACATTGTAACGTGAGTGACAATCTATAAGTGTCTCAGTAAAATGAGAATGTCATGGAATACTATTAGGGGGAGGAAAAAGTATGTGTCATGGAACAATGAAACAGCTATTTCTTGAGGTTTGGATTTCATACAAGTGTTTTTTTTTAAATGCAATTGTAAGCAAATGAAATGAATGTATATGCAGAGGTCAATAAAATACCTTGAGCTAGAAGACGCTCACAACAAAAACTGTCAAATTTATATGATATAGTCTTCTGAAGTACCTGGGACATAACCATGACTCCACAGTGCTTTCAGCATCAAATCCCACGCAAAAAGCATGGTACCTGTCAATTGTAGCCATACATTTTAAAACAGTTGTCAATACCGGCTCCAAAAATGGAGGCAAAAGTGCAAATATAGTACTTGCATATTGCTTAAGATTTATGAATTATGTCATGTTCTTCCTCAAAATAAAATTACAGTATATTATAGATGCGGGAAGTTTTCATAGAAATGTGTAATTATGATTGAACAACATAAAAAGATGTTCGGAAAATATAAAGAGTACACCATATTGACACCAAAAAGACCTACATTTACAAAGCGGACAGATTTAATAAAAAGAGCATCATTTGCATCTACCTTCTACATTTTTGTGTTCAGCAACCAATTTTTGATATCTCAACTGAAGAACAAACAACGAAAATTCTCTAATCGGTCAAACCTTTAGCTACATCAATAAACAATAATCTGCACAAAACAGCACACTCCTACCAACATCCTAGCCCATTCTACCTAACTTCCTCTCTAGAATATACACTGTTAAACAGCGTTTATCCACATGCACCGATCATTTTAAGGGGAAAAAAATGCAGACAGCCCAAAATTTTACTTACGCGTACCATATCCCATGAATCACATGCAAGCAGATATGTGTCTTTTTTTCTGAAAGTAACTTACGTAAAGTAATTACTAAAAAGGGGTACTTACAAGGACAGATTTAGGGACTCATGCTTCAGAATAGTCCCTACACTAGACCTCTTAAAAACATATCATGTCAATTGTCTACTTTACTAGAACTTGAGAGTCTAAATTACAATCAACTTTGTAACCATTGCCTAACATACAGTGCCAAGTCTTTACTCACAAACACAATCAAAGATAACTCAAAAAGACAAGCTTATGTGTACCATCAGCTCTTCCACCATGTGTCCAAGAAAAATTAAAAGAAAATGTTAAGCCTCAAACTCACCACTGCACACAAACTGTTCTTAGTAAAGGCATTACCATGTATCACATGAATCACAAGCAATTGACGTATCAAAAGCCAAATTTTCTTCAAGAGTAAACGAATCACTCCGAAGTTTGCAGCCATCACCATCCAAGCAGGTAACTGCCTACAATATGATGAGTACATTACAATTAAGTATACAAGGAGATACAGTTTGGCAGGAGAGAATCATGCAGGGAAAACAAAAATGCGCTAAGAAAGTTTAATTGTCAGAAAATGAATCATAGATGTCCAAAGGACACTATGATTAGGAAATTTTTCAAAGAAGGTACATCAAATTAGAAGTCTTAGCAGAAAGCAATTACATTTTCATCAATGTAATATGATGGGAAGGAGAGTGTATTATTCTTCCCCTCGACGGACCAATCATCATTTCTGCATACAGAGACAAATGTAAAGTTGTGATATTTTTACAGAACTAATCAGCTAGAACATCGACAGAATTGGATACCTGGAAAGTGACTCTTCATCTGTATTGTTGCCTCCAATAGTATCAACCACCTTTGCAGCCAGAGAGCCTCTTATTACACATTTGACTTGTGATATTATATTTCATACTATTACATTTACACTACCACATATACAAAATCTTTTGGAGGAAATATTTCCATTTTTCCATGAAAGAAGAGATGTTCAGAAGCACGACATAAGATCCTAAATGTATAGATCCAACATGTACTTTATGTATAAATTTGTTTAAAAAAACTAACCGGAACACATGTGATCAACTGAAATTCCTCGTGACAAAGAGGGCAAAGATTTGTAATTGTGGACCAATCATCAATGCACTTAAAACAAAACCTGAAATTTACACAGCCTATAGCAGTCAGGTATCATATGATAAAATTTCTCAGACCAATAAATAGACATTAAAAAAACATGATACATCAAGACGTGTTATACCAATGTTGACAACAATCTAATACTCCTCTATCAATGATATCGAGCATGCATAATCCACATCTCTCATCCTCAAACATAGACGTATCCTGCACAAAAGCCAGAAAACAGAGAGATACATCAAAACAAGAGAATACGAAGTGTTCTGCATATTTTTTATTTTTATTTTTGTGGAATGATAACTACAAGGAAAAAGGTTCAAAACATGGCAGCATGATTATCCTTTTTAGCAACTGATCTTGTAGATACCTATAGACACCGACAGTGGACTTCTAAACCAAGAAATCAACAAAATGTTGTTTACCCCATGCGATGCATTGCATAGGGCCACATCAACTAGAATTACTTCCAGGCTTCCAGCTGATGTGATGGAATCTTAGGCCAAACTTACTCCAAAACACACACTGACATCGGGGAAAGCCAAGGGAATTCCCATGGATACCTAAACTTCCTTGGCAAAAAATCTAGAACTAAGTGCCAGTATAGAGACAACTTCTGGCCATAACACACGCTATAGCCTTGACAGAATAACCTTGAGAAGCATATCCTACAATGTCATTATTGCCAAAAGTTGAAGCTACATATCCAGACGGACCATAAGATTTTCGCTTTATGGAGAATCAAACGAAAGAAAATGGCAGGGACAGTTTAATTTTCTCTAGCCCTGAAGTTCAATCAAGGTAGAAGGATGAAAATAACTACCGGACTAAACCCCTAATCTGTTTTAATTTCTCTCAAATGCAATGCCAAGGGAAGTAGGGCAGCCCCTGCCCGCCATATACTCTAGGAAAAGCACAAAGATTCAATCGATTCTACATTAGTTAACGTACGTGATTCAGCCAAACAAATTCACTCCTCTAAACCTAGCACGTGGAACAATTAACCATATAGCATGAGAGAAATTCAGATCAAGTAGTTCCTTGATTTCAGTCCCAAGAAAATATGCCAATGAAGAACAAGGCTTACAGTGTCAGCATCAGCTTGAAGCATTTCTTCAGCAGAACCGACATTTTCGAACCAATCCAACTCCATTGTGCCCCTCAATCGCCAAAACAAAGATGTCACCGGTTCAATACCTGGAAAAAGGAACAGCCAATAACTCATCCCCCCACCTAATTGCACCCAAAGTATCTAGGGTTTTGAGATTCCGATCATAACTCCCAACCCCACGCTCCAAGAAACCACAGGCGAACATAGAATTGCAAGATTTCTTACAAGCCCCAACTTCGAGTGTGGAAGAACTTACCCGGCTACAAATTGAAGTCTTGATTTGAATCTCTGGTTGTGGAGACTAACGACGGCGGGGATGGCCGTCAACGAGATTGGTGGCTTGGTGGTTGCGTGATTGAACGTCGAACGCTGCTACAGTGAGCGCACACAATCACCATTGGAAGGGATGCATCGTAAAATAATGTACTCCGACTCCGTAATGCTTTCTATTTGTTAAGCTGAGATTTTGCTGTTAAGTTTTTGGGTAATACATCGATTTGCCCTTTCTTCTTACATGACATCCTTTATAAGTATAAAGGATGGGATAAAGTATGATAAATATTAGCTATGCGATTAGCGACAAAATTGTAGCAATGAAACACGTAAATTAGTTGTGTATAAGGAAATCTACTAGTACTACACATAATGCATTTCGATTTCTCATGAGTAAGATCGATTTCCTTTTAAGGATGCTAATTGTTAATACGTTGTGTTCTTGCAATTCTATATACTTGAGTTGTCTAGTCTTTGGTTGTGCTCAAAAAACTAGATCAACATCGACAACACCATCAATTTCATCAAGTAACATTCACGGTGTGATTTGTTTTGCCCAATTTCTACTCAATCAACTCGTTCCACACTATACAGCTGAACATCTTACCCCTAGTTGACGGTGCTTATTTTTTTTTAGAATTTCAACTGCAATGCATTTTAACACCATCAACTCGGTATCAATTCGTTGCCGAACGCAACTATCTCTAAGAGTAAAATACATTCATTAGCTTTGCTTGAAGATGACTCTAAAATAACTACACCGTGTGAAGGTAATCTACTATTGAAATTTTGACTTCTCATGAGTGAGGTCGATTCCTGTGCTAAATCGCTAATTGTTAATAAGTTGTCTCCTTGCAATTCTATATGCTCTGGTTGTCTAATCTTTGTATCTCTAAGGGTATAATACATTTATTAGTTTCTGCCAATTATCATGTTTTATAATCGGATCAATTTTCAAATGAAATGTGCGTCATTTGATTTTATATCAGGTAAGTAGTTTTTGATTGGGATAAAACTATGTAGACCAACTATTATCATTCATGCCCATGAAAATTGCTTTGGATGGTGTGCCTATTGCGATATTTTATTTAGAGTTGGACGCTTTATCACAATTATGGGACCGTGATTAACAATTATCACAATTTTGAAACTTTATTTTTTATCCTAAAACTTCTTATTGTTGTTTTGAAATATGACAATAGATGGCACTAAACCGTGATACAATGTTATTCTTTCCGTTTCTTTTTGTTTTTCTCTTTTTCTCCACAATTTACAAAACAAAAGGGACAAACAAAATACGACGGATAGATTATTGTTATAATAGGAAGAACAAGGACATCAGAGGAAAAAAAAAAGACGAATAGCAAGAAGAAGGAGGAGGAGGAGGAGGAGGAGGAGGAGGAGGAGGAGGAGGAGGAGGAGGAGGAGGAGGAGGAGGAGGAGGAGGAGGAGGAATGTTGTAAGGAGAAGCATGCACAGAAGGAAGAACGCGATGGAGGAAGTCAAGAATGAAATGTGGAGATTTGTTTGAACATTATTTTTTATAGAATGAACGGTAATGTAAAACTCTCGCTCTTTTATACTCCCTCCGTTCTATAATAAGTGTCGTTTTAGCACTTAAAATTTGTTTCATAATATGTGTCGTTTTAGGTTTTCAAAGTGATTTAATAGGGGTGAATGATGATAATTTTTTTTGGAATGTGTATTTGTTGACTAAAGTTGTTCATACATTGGCAAAAAAATGTAATGAGTGGTAAGATTAAGAAAATATTGTAAGTTTTAAAGTGAATGATTGCTTTTCTTAAAAACTGTGTTAAAAGCTAAAACGACACTTATTGTGAAACGGAAGGAGTATAAGTATAGTTACCTATTTTTTTAATATATAATTTAATTAATTGAAGGTAAGAAAAAGAGTAAAAATCAACTTTACATTCATCAAAGTGGCATTCCAAATGCAATTTTGTCCATAATAATACCGAGTTTTTTCGCCAAATCCCTATTTGCTTAAATATTGAAGGCCACTACTCCACTTAGCCAGTTAGCCATACATGTTTTCCCTGTCAAACATTTCACCAAAAATACACCTTCGTGAGTCGTGACAAATCCAATGAATAATCTATTCCCGCAATTGCCCCCACATTTCCCCAAAAATTGCAGACATAAGCCCCACATTTCAGCAAAACACAGTCTCGTCACGAAATTCAAAAAAAAACCCAGAAATCAACGACCAAGTTCACACTCTCCCACTCACCCTCCATTTTCTCTCACACTCCTTTCCCCAAATCTCTCCTCCCTCCGTTCAAATCCACACCCAAAACCATGCACAAACCCTACCCCGGCCAAGTCCACGGCCACGGCTACGCTCACGGACACGTTCACGGCCACGGTCACATCCACGGCCACCGGCCGCCGTATTTCCCACCGCCGCCGCCGAGAAAGTCCGGCGGCCGGACAAATCTAGCCTCCTGCATCCTGGCAACACTCTTCCTCATCTTCGTCGTCATAATCGGCTTCATCGTCTACTTCTCCCTCTTCAAGGCCAAGGATCCTCGAATCGCCGTCAACGCCGTCCAGATCCCGTCGTTCACGGTCTCAAACAACACCGTGAGCCTCACCTTCTCCGAGTACGTCTCCGTCCGGAACCCCAACCGCGCCGCCTTCTCCCACTACGACAGCACTCTCCAGCTCCTCTACGCCGGCAGCCAGGTCGGCTTCATGTACATCCCGGCCGGGAAGGTCGCCGCCGGAGAGACGGAGTACATGGCCGCCACGTTCGCCGTCAAGGCCATCCAGATCTCGCCGAAGTCCGGAGGCGGAGTGAATGTTCCGGACACGTTGGGAAGGTTTCCGAAGGTTGGGGATGGGATTGATAGGGTTTCGCCGGCGATGGAGCTTGAATCGAGGATGGAGGTGGTTGGGAGGGTCCGGATCTTGCGTTTCTTTGAGCATCGTGTGAAGGTGAGTGCGGATTGTAGGATTGCTGTTGCTGTTAACGATGGATCTGTGCTAGGGTTTCACTGCTGAGCCGGTTTGATTAGATGTGTTTTGGTTGCTGAATTTCGGTTTCAATTATTAGTTGGCCGGTGTGTTGTTAGGTACAATTAGCTTGAATCCAAGTGTAAAAATGTTAAATCCTCTGGTAGTTTTAGTTTTCACTGAAATGTTGGTAGTTTTGTGTAGCCTGATTCGATGAAGTTGGGTGGTTGATGACAAATTGGTTGAGATACAATACTCCCTCCTTTTCACAATAAGTGTCGTTTTAGCATTTTAAATTTGTTTTGTATTATGTGTCGTTCTAGGTTTTCGAAAACTAGGGATGAGTAATGATAGTTTTTATTGAAATGTGTATTTGTTGAGTAAAATTGTTCATTCATTGATTAAAAAATATAATATGTGGTAAAATTAAGAAAAAATTGTAAGTTTTTAAGTGAATGATCACTTTTCTTAAAAAATGTGTTAAGAGATAAAACGACATTTATTATGAAACGGAGGAAGTATATTTTTTGTGTCTCTTCTGATTTTTTATTTTTTTTGCTTTGTTGTCATCTAACGGGGTTTCTTTATCTTGCTATCTTGTCTGATCACTATCTGCTTATCTGTTTCACAGGGCTATTAATTAATGTGGGTTCACCTGTATTGACAAAGCATAGGAGTATTATGCATTTAAGTAGAAAATGAAGCAATGGGGCTCTTAAATTTGCTCAATAAAAATGAAACAAAACCAGTGTTGTAGCTAAAAAGTGTAGGGGGATGCATGCGTAAACCAATGATTCTTTGGGTCGATCGTTTTTGCTTGGAATGAGGAAAAAGTGTCAAGTGCCGTGAAAAGTAGAGCACAAAACACGCCAAAAAGGAGGCTTTTTCAGACATAGCTCCTCCGAGGGCGCCAAAAATAATACGCAAACCAATACAGTACTGTTTTTTTTTTTTTTATAAGGAAAGGAATTAGGCTAGGCCTATTACAAGAATAGAGGCACTATTCTAGAGCATCCTTACGGATGAGGTCCAGAAGACCTAAGTCAGAACCAACAGGCACAGTCGAGACACAACGGAAAGAGTTGGCGATGTAGTCAGCAGCAGAATTCGCCTCTCTAGGAACATGCGAAATAGACCAACTCTGAAAATTCCTGAGCAGTCCATGAATATCCGCCCTTATCATCTCCATCTCCCATGGGCAGCTCCTGCTTCCCATCACCGCATTCACGACTTGCAAGTTGTCACCTTCAATCACCAAGCGGGGAATGCCACGATCGATGGCCTCCAAAATCCCCTGTCGGAGCGCGAAAGCCTCCGAGAAAATAACAGAGCGATTGCCAATGAATCCCCCGTCATGAAAAATGGGCTCTCCATTCTCATCCCTGAAAATAAATCCAAAGGAAGCAGCACCAGAAAAATTAACAGCCCCATCAAAATTAAGTTTAATGTGGTTAGGTAGAGGTTTGTTCCATTTCGATGTTTTTCTCCTTTTGTGACTTTTGTGCTTTTCACCTTGTTCTTGAAGATTAGCTTGCCTCCATTCTGTTTGTTGTTTTTTGTTGAATTCATGTACATTTATTGGTGTGATATTCGACTGATTGTTCGGATCGAATGTTAGTTTGTTTCTGAAGAACCATATGCTCCACCAAATTCCTACTATTTCTTCGAATTCTCTCGAGGTTGTCTTGGCTTTTATCTCTTCTATAAGTTCTTTTGGTTTTCTATTATCTGGATTTATACCCCTTATGATTCGGATTATTTTATTATACCCAGATTTGTTTAGAGTTTCGGTTTCCATCTGGCAATTCATAAAGAGGTGGTAAAAGTCTTCATGGGTGTTTGTGCAGAAAACGCAACCTTGTGGAACTCCAATGTGGTTTGCCGCCAGTCTAACTTTAGTTGGTAAGCCATTACGGCAAATTTTCCATAGGAAGTTCTTCTGTTTTGGTGGAATTTGTAGTTTCCAGATCCACTCAAGGTTTTGAGAGGGGTCTCTTTTGTTTTTATGTATCCAGTCTACTGTAGCTTGGGTCGAGAACCATCCGTTCTTACTTGGTTTCCAATATAACCTATCTTGAACGTATGTTTGTGGAATAACTATTTGGGAAATTAAATCCACTTTGTCTAAATGGATGTTTCTTTTTAAAAGCGGAATATTCCAAGTTTTGTCTTCTTTAATGTACTTACTAACCGTTTCTTCCATGTCAGGAGGATTATTAGGGTTTTCTTTTGGTATAAGTGGTTTGTCTCCAATCCAACAATCTTTCCAAAACTTAATAGTTTTTCCATCTCCTACTTGCCAGTAAAGGCCAGAAAGGAATTGTTTGTGTAGGCTAATTAACTTAGCCCATTGCCATGATGTGTTAGATTGTTTTTTATATTTAAAAAAGTTTTGGTTTCTAATGTATTTTTCCTTCACCACTTTAACCCAAATATTGGATGGTTCGGCTACTATTTTCCATAGGAGTTTTAATTGTAGTGCTTGGTTCATGTCATCTGCTTTGGTGATGCCCAAACCACCTAATTTATGAGGTCTACAAATTGAGTTCCAGCTGATTAGGGGTTTGTGTCCGTTTTCCTTATTCCAGAAGAACTTTTTGTTTGTTTTGTCCAAGTCTTTATGGATTGATTTGGGTAAGTAGAATGATTGCATCAAGTAGTTCGGTTGTGCTGACAAATTCGCTTTTATAAGAATTTTCCGACCTTCTTGAGAAAGTGTATTTGCTTTCCATTTGGATAGTTGGTTTTTGGTTTTATGCGTGATATCATTGAATGTGTTTTTGGTAACTCTTTCATTGATGATGGGACATCCTAGATATTTATCTAGTGATGTGGTGTTATTTATGTGTAGTATCTGTTTCATTTGGTTTTTAGAGCCATTGCTGAGATTTTTAGTGACTTGGAATGCAGATTTGTGGTAGTTGACTTTTTGTCCTGATATCTCGCAGAAGTCATCCATTATTTGTTTTATCTGTTGACATGTCTGGTTTTTAGCATTTGCAAAGATAATGATATCATCCGCATATGCTAAAAATGGTATTTTGGTGCCTCCTCTAGAAATTTTGATACCTATTCCATTTTTTGTGTTGGAGCTTGCATCCTGGAGTTGTCTAGCAAGCACTTCTGCTGCCAATATGAATAAGTATGGGGACAAGGGGTCACCTTGGCGAAGCCCTTTATGTGGCTTAAATTGGTCAGTGGGTCCGTTGTTGACAAGGACAGAGAATGATACGGTAAGTATACATTCTTTAATCCAATTAATGAATTTTTTATCGAATCCAAATTTTTCAAGCATATGAATTATAAAGTCCCAGCAGATTCTATCATAAGCTTTCTCCATGTCTAATTTAATAGCCAGCCATCCCCCCGTTCCTTTTTTACTACGAAACGAATGGAAGATCTCGTGGGCTATTAAAGTATTGTCATGGATACTTCTATTATCTACAAAAGCAGATTGCATCGGATGTATTAATTTTCCAAGAACCTTTTTAAGTCTTGTAGTAATAATTTTCGAGATAATTTTGTAAATTGTATTACATAAACTTATGGGTCTATAATGGTTTGTTGTATTTGGATTTTCACATTTTGGTAACAAGGTGATGAATGTGTGGTTAATTTGTTTTAGCATTTTTCCAGAGTGGAAAAAGCTTTTTACCGCCTTTATGACGTCGGGTCCAATTATGTGCCAGTATTTTTTATAGAAGCATGCTGACATTCCGTCAGGTCTTGGAGATTTATCGTCTTCAATGTCAAAAACTGCATTTTTAATTTCTTGGTTAGTTATCGGCTTTGTGAGCATTATGTTGTCTTCTCTCGTTATTTCTCCTTTGATATTTTCAGTGATTGTGTCCATTTTAGTATGATTTGTTTCGAAGTGTTGGAATCTCGTTTGGAAGTCTTTTTGAATTTCACTTTTAATATTTTTAAGTCCCGTTAGGGTGATTCCTTCTCTTGTTTTCAGTTCTTTTATTATTGTTTTTGCTCTTGAATTATACCCCATCAAAGTTTTTTTTTTTTGGTCGGAATACCCCATCAAAGTTTAATTGCATCACAAATGCTTATTAATTTAGTAAGTGAAAAATATACAACTCCTTCATTTACAACGTACATCGACCTGGGTCCGGTTCCATTGGAACCGGGTCAAAACCGGCCAAAACCGGAACCGGAACCGGACCGGTGGTTCCGGTTCCGAGGGCGGTTACGGTTCCGGTTCCCCTTCCCCCAGAACCGGGGAACCGGCGGTTCCGGTTCCGAGGGCGGTTACGGTTCCCCTTCCCCCAGAACCGGGGAACCGGCGGTTCCATCCGGTTCAAACCGTCGGTTCAGAACCGCCGGTTTCAAACCGTCCCAAACCGCCGGTTTTTCCTCTTTTCAACAATAAAATATACATAAATTATACTAAATATATTAGAAAAAATACAAATCAAGCATTAAATGTTTATATATAATATTAAAAACCAAATTTATAAGTCAAAAGAGGTTAGATATACCCAAATTTGACAGCATTTATATTTTAATATATAAATCAAAAAATAATTTCACAAAATTTTAATTTTCAGCCGGTTCCAGAACCGGGAAGAACCAGCCTTGGAACCGCGTGGAACTGGAACCGGCCCGGAACCTGAACCGGAACCGGAAAACCGGCCATGGATCGGTTCTGATTCCGGTTCCACGAAATTTGGAACCGGCGGTTTTGGAACCGGAACCGTCCGGTTCCAAAACCGGACCCACGTCTACATGCCGTGGTTCAAAAATAAAATTGTGTAGAATAATTATAATTATGAAGTACACTATGGAGCCACTAATCATAATAAGTCAACAAATCCTGGTCCAATGCTAACCTGGCAAGGGGCCTACACCTGTACAATTATTTGGGCAACAGAGTCACTACATGGGGATTCCTGCAATTTCCCTCCAACACAAGTTTAATTATTGTTGGGTCTGAGAGCATCTCCAATGAGAGTCTCTACAAGGGGCTCTCACCCAAAAAAAGCCCAAAAAAAAAAGAAAATGAAAAGATTGTGCAATTTTTGATGAGAGCCGGCTCTCATGGGAGAGACCCATTTGGCTCTTGAGAGCCCTTGTTTTACTTGACACATGGCAAGCTCCTATTGGGTATTGGTTATATTAGTTTTATTTTTTTGTTTCTTAAACTATAAATTAACTTTCTGAATTATTTAAATTGTTTTTTTTCAATTTTTATTTTTTTAAAATACATAAAATAAAATTACCTATCTATAGACACCCATTTTACATGTGTAAGTGAAAACTTTAAATTATTTAATTTGTACTTGTATAATTAAAATTTAACACAAACATGGATTTGCATATAGTATTGATTAATTACTCATCATTATCAATTAATACATTTATTAATTTAATTTAATTGCTATAATAAGTTTAGTAATAAAAAAGTGATATGTCTATCAATTAATACATTTATTAATTTAATTTAATTATTATAATAAGTTTAGTAATTAAAAAGTGATATATCTTTTATAGGCCAAAAGTTACTCATCATTGTTTATTAATATATATTCTCTATATATAGTCCCACCCATAGTATTATTATCTTTTATATTGGTATTATTTACAATACAATAATTCTTATAATATTATTTGAAAGTATAAAATTAATTTAGATTAAATACTAAATGTAAAAAGAATATATGAGAGACCCAAAATGGGTCTCTACTAATGGAGGGATGAGAGACTCATTGAGTCTCTACTATACAACAACTACAAAAATATTAATATTTTATTTGTGAGAGACCCAAATGAGTCTCTCCCATTGGAGATGCTCTGATACCATGAACATCGGCAAAACTCTTGAACCCCATAAATCTAGGCCAACGTGGAGTAATGCAAGTTCATCCAAAAGAAAATTATAATTTTTCAAACAAAAGAAAATTACAATTGTCTTGGCTAGGCTTGGAATTCAGCCATGTAGCTTGGTGCCAATATAACTTCGACAAAGTAAGAAATAGAAATTCAATGAATTCAATACTCTATATTACAAACTACATTGCCTCAAAAAAAAAATATTACAAACTAAAAAGAATGTTAAAACCAGCTCACCCAAATCTTCTTCTAATATTTCAAACTCAAGATCAACACTCAGGGAAATAGCGGGAAGAGGAAATTTCTAGCATATAAATATTTTATTCACTTAGCCAGTCACATGTATATAGACTTCTAAGCTCTAATCATAAAACTCAATACTATTACTAAAAAATGCCCACACCTATTTACAACTGTACTTATTTAATAATTAGAACAAATCATAGATTCTAATGATTATGAATCATTTGGATATTTATTCTTTACCGGCCTTCCTTCATCCCCTTAACTTTCAGTCGGTCATTAGCAGCATTCGATGCGCCATAGCCGAATGGGTTCTTGCTAGCCCAACTCCACTGATCCCGGCACATCTCCTCTATCCCATACTTGGCTCTTCACATAGCAAGACCATTATTCTTAAGTTAAAGACCATTTTAGCAATTATTAATTATTAATGATATAAATTGATTGAAGCCAGACTTACTTCCAGTTCAACTCTCTCTCTGCCTTTGCTGTTGATGCATACACTATCTCTGCATCACCGGGACGTCGTCCAGCCTTTACCAAGGGAATTTTCTGAAGAATCAAGAGGGGAGGAATTAAAGTTTACTAACACCATGTAAATTAAGTTGTGCAGAATGAAAATCTATTGTTACTTGGACTAATAATACCTTTCCTGATGCCTTCTCAAATGCTTTGACCATTTCCAGCACTGATGTGCCCTTTCCTGTTCCCAAGTTATACACTTCACAGCCGACATCAGATTTAAATAGCTTGCGCAAGGCGGCAATGTGTCCATCAGCTAAGTCAACCACATGAATGTAGTCTCTGACCTGAAATGTAATGCAACATTTTCAGCAGGTGGCATACATAGAAAAAGAATGAATGAAGTGTATAATGCAAATGTTGGTGAGCAACAAACAATAGTATGAAAAAACACATACACCAGTGCCATCCGTAGTGTTGTAATCAGTTCCAAAGACTGTTAAAGAAGGCCTTCTTCCCACAGCCACTTCCTGTACAAAAGGCATCAAATTATTTGGTGTTCCACTCGGATCCTCTCCTATCCGACCACTAGGGTGTGCCCCAACAGGATTGAAATATCGCAGCAGTATAATCTTCCACTCAGAATCAGCGCGTCTTACATCACGGCAGATTTCTTCAATGAAAAGCTGCAATAATCAAGCTTAGTCATTACTAGTATGAAATGCATCAGGTGGCATCACATGGCATATTAAGATCACTTCAACAAATTGCAAAAGCAGCACATGAAATTCTCCAGTCAAAATTTATTACCTTAGTACGTCCATAAGGATTTGCTGCAGAAAGGGGAAAATCTTCAGAGCAAGGAACCACCTTGGGCCATCCATAAACAGTAGCAGAGGACGAAAAGACAAGCTGGGAGCATTACCAAATGTTAACAATTGACATTAAGCAAATGGACATGTGATGGTGAAAAATAATCGAGGAAGGAGGAAAGAAAATTAAACACACCATCTTGCAACCATGGGCAGCCATCACTTCCAGGAGAGTGATTGTACCAATAAGGTTATTGTTAAAGTACATAAGTGGCTTCTGAACACTCTCACCAACTGCCTTGAGTCCAGCGAAATGAACCACAGCATCAAATCTGACAGAATAGACCAGAACATGATAAGCTAAATAACAAAAGCTTCATGGCCAAAGATTTTACACATAAAGCCAAAATACAAAGCAGCAAACATGGCACTTGGGAATAATAGAGACAAAGTGAATTACAATTTCCCCATGATTGATTTATAAACAGTAATTAAAAAAACACAAATTGCCAAATGTTGGGAGGAATTGCATTACTTTATTGAGGAAAATAGTTTGTCAAGTGCTTCTCTGTCCCGAAGGTCCATCTGCAGGTAACAAAAGCGTTCCAAAATCAGCTCCCTTATGATAATCATAAGTTGACACGTCCAGGGTAATCACATGTAACTTTAATATATTACCATCCACAGTGAAAACAACAGAAAACTTACCCTGTTTTTTCAAGGTGAAGGAGGTAGCATTAGGAAAACTATTTATGCGTTACAGCACATAAAAAATACAGCAATTATAGTCTGGTACAAGGTAGGCAAAGCACTATTACTATTTTTCCTTTTTTTTTTTTTTAATATTTAGGTAAATTCTTGTAACACAAGCTTCATTTGATAGTAGTATAAAATTAACAGTCAACAAAGAAGAATATACGAATATCAATTCTTGTCTGCTAAAAAATGTCGGTCCTCAACAGAGCATAATAAAATAGATCTGAACTTTCCAGAGAAGTTCTCTCTCTCCTAGCATTGCTGGAAATTTTCTGCTTTCCAACTCTAAAGTAACAACCGCCTTACTAGTTCAAAAACCAAAACGAAAGCTAATCGAGTACTATGGAAGCAACGATTCAAAAAAAACTCTCACGGATATCACACGCTTAACGGCCAATTCGAATTCAAACGCGTAATTCAGCTCCAATGACATACTTTTTTCATAATTCACAACTGAGAAAAAAAAACACAAGGAACGGGAATTCGGAACTGCATTGAAGATCTGAAAGCGATATACTAGTAAATTCAAATCCGAAGAAGAGAAAGAGTGAAGGACGAACCTCATGGAAGACGAGGTTAGAGGCGAGATCGCCGGCGAGAAGCCGAACACGATCGAGTGCGATCTCGGAGGAATTGTCAAGGCTATCGACAACAACGACGTTGAATCCGGCGAGGAGCAATTGGAGAGTGGTGTGACTCCCGATGTAGCCGGCGCCTCCGGTGACGAGGATGATCTTCTTGATCGCCATTGGAGCAGCGAAGAGGAAGCTTGGAAGCAAAATCGGAGAATTTTCAGAGCAGAATTAGGGATTCGGGAGTGGAGGGGTTTGTTAGAAATGAGGAGAGAGAAGGCGGAATGGCGGAATGGGGGATTTTATTTACAAGGGAAGATTCTTTATGAGACGGTTTTCGGGTTTTTTTGTATGAAATGGAAAAAAATGCGTGAGGGGAAAGAAAAGGGGACACGTGGCGGTGGGGGAATGATGTCGTTTAGTGACGGTGGGGCCTGCGTTTTGATGAGCCGTGGGATTATTATTGGTCCGACTAGCAGAACTCACGCGGTGGTTAGAAATTGAAAGGTGGACGATGCGGTGGAAACCGCCACCGGCCCATCTTGTTGTATCGCGTGGCCGTTAATTATCGCTTTCAACTACGTCGGCTTCTTCTACGACGCGCTTTCCCGTGTTGATTGTTTGTGAAAGATGGTGTAAGTTTTGCTTCCTCTAGGAAAATATGTTTATTGTTCTTTTAGCCTACTTCTTTCAGCCTACTTTCCTGTTCGGTATAGGTTTTTTGAGGTTTTTGAAGGTTTCTATTATTTAAAACCTACTCAAATAGGTGTTCGGCACAATAAGGTTTTCTAGGAGGTTGAGGTTTTAGTAGGTTTCTGAGGAGGTTTGAAAGTAGAAAATAGAAACCTTGGTGGAGATAGGTTTTAGGAGGTTTGTGAAAATTTTTAACACAACTCTTCTTACTAATTATTTTAATTAATATTATTTTTGGCAGTTTAAAGTAAAACCTATCTAAAAACCTTACAATACCGAACACCTTATAAGGTTTTAAGAGGTTTTAAATAAAAAAACCTTCACCTATTAAAAAACCTACACCTACCAAAAAACCTTCTTAAAAACCTTCACCTTCCCGGAAACCTTGTTTTACCGAACACAGCCTTAATTTATTTGCTCCACACTCTAATTTTGGTAAAACTTAAATTCCATGAGGCTACAAAAAGGAGATGGTTTTGCACCTACTTTGCATGGTCAAGGAACTTGCCCTTCGGCATGTAAGAAGTTGTTCCTTGTGATTGCTACCAGATCGGATTTTTGGACCGGACCGGTACCGACCGGGACCGGACCGAGGGATTACCGGTCTGGTCCTCGGTCCATGAAGATAAGAATTCCGATCCCTGGTCTGGACCGGATATTTATAAAAATTAAATTATATTAAAAATTATATTAATATTAATTTTTTTTATAATATTTAAGTTTCACATTTGTATTATATACTTAATAAAATATTATATTTTTCATTAATCATATATGCTTTTTATAACTATATTACAATTTTTTATATAAAAAATAAAAAACCGGTCCAAAACCAGACCGGATTTTGCTGATCTTGTTCCCGGTCCATACATTTCGGACAATCCGGTCCCGGTCCAGTCCGGTCCGGTTTTGAACCGGTGCTCACCCCTAGTTTTGTATCTATTATAAATAATTCATATTCCAAATATGAAGATTTAATGAATTGGATTTGAAGGCCCGAACAATTTGAGTTTGTATTTGCTAGAGGTGATTCATATTCCAAATATGAAGATTTAATGAATTTGGATTTGAAGGCCCAAACAATCTAGGTAAGTCTTAATTGACTATGGATCAAAGTGGGTCCATTATATAAACTAGGAAAGTAGCCGTTTGTGGGGAGAAGAATCAAGAAATTGGGAGGAAAGTGTACTAATCATCTAAGGCGAAGGGCATGTTCGGTGCATAGGTTATTAGATCCTATAATGTCTTTTTTTTTCCAAAAGCCCTTTTCTAAGCCAAACAAGGCGGCGTATTGATGTGATGAGTGTGAAAAGATGGGCCACTTGGCCCACTTTTTTTACTTGATTGGTTATGAGTTGTTTGGATCGAATTTTCTTTCCCAAGATAATAGCTTATTTTTTTGATAAGGAGTGGGCACCGAACACAACCTAATTACGTATTTAGTACTCCCTCCGTCCCTTTATGTTTGTCCATCTTTCCGTTTTCGTCGTCCCGGAATGTTTGTCCACAATTCTATTCTTTCCATTTATATCACTATTTTTTTACACTTTTACCCTTATACATTCTACTTTTTACTTACTTTTCTTCTCCATTTCTCTCTCCATCCAATCATCTCCATCAAATACATTACAAATAAACTCTCATAAACCCAAAAATAAACAATATTTCAATAATTTTTTTTAATATTCATACTTATTGAATTTTTCCCATTAAGAAAACACCCATTTAAGGTATATTTGGATTAATTTTTTTGACCTAAATTTTTCAACCTCCATTTTTTAATCTTAACTCATCTTCACCTTCTTCATTTCAACCACTCATATTACTCCACCAAATACCTCTTACACATTTTCTTAATTTACGCAAAATTGTGCTTTATGGACATACATATAGGGATGGAGGGAGTAGCTCCTATAATAATCTATCATATTATCTTTGTTGGAAGGTGTGTGTCGGTGAGCGAAATTGGCCAATTAACGGTTGTGGTAACCTACATTAGACATGTATACATAGGAGGTAAGCTAGTCATTTTAGGCATTGATAAAAAAGAATCGATATGTGTGAGTTGTGCATGTGAGTTGTAGTTGTGTGAGATTGAGTGAAAGGCAAAAAAAAAAATATGGAGGCCCTTGTACTTGTAAGAAAATTTCAAACAGACCCCTACTTTTTTTTTTCTCCCATTGAGCACTTGTACACTTTAATTTTGTTTTATTGAGCACCTGCAAGCTGATGTGGCGCAACGTGTGCATCTCATACTCTATTTATCGAGTTGAATAATGTGAATCATGTGAGGTAAGTGGATATATTTAATTTAAAAATATAAAAATAAATGTTTACGTGGATTTATTCACCTTAATTTAGTATAAAAGAATTTTAATTACTAAATCTAATAAAATGTAATTCATCTCCTCCTTCCTCCTTTCATCTACCTTCTGCATCAAAAAATTACAAAGTAAAGAGAATGAGATCATCCATCAATTCACCATGAGAGGAAGACTCAAGCTAATTTTCCAAATGAGACGCCCCTTTTGACCTTTTCCAAACCCTAATCCCCCAATCTCACCCTTACCTTCAACATCCAATCATTCCCAAATCCCAACCCCAAATTCGTCGTTCAGCAGCTCAACTCCACCTCCACCGGCAGGAGCGGAAACGAGCCTGCTTGGACCCTGAAGAGGCGCCTCCTGATCACGTGGACCCCACAACTCCCACTAGAGGTTTGTTGACGACGTCGCCCACCTCCACCGGCGAGCTTGAATCCACCTCCAACGGAAGCGACGTCGCTGGAACCTCAAGAACATCAAACAAGCTTGACTCCACCTCCACTGGCGGCGGCGACGATGAGCTCGCTCAGACCTTCAAGAGGCCCCTCCTCGTGGGGACGCCACAACCCCACAAGAGGTTCATCGATGATAGTCCGAGCTCCAACGTGATTGACTCCATCTCAACCGTTGGCGGCGGCGACGAGCCTGCTCGGATCCTTCAACGTTGTTTTTGTCCCATTCCCCATCCCTATTGTTTAATGTGGTTTTTAAAAATATTTTAGGTAAGTGAGGAAGATGAATTAATTGGGGGGTTTACATTGGGAAATCAATATGTATACTACGCTGATTTCGAGCCACCACGTTGATTCTAGTCTTGTTTGATTTTAAACTAGCTTAACCTGTTGTGCCACGCACGACTATTTCACTTAAAAGTATTAAAATAAAATTATATATTTATGTGGAAAATTTTACATAAGTTTTATTATATGAGCATATTTTTTTTCTTTTAAAAAGAGTGATATTATTTTTCAAGTTCATATAACCCAAAATATATATAAGACATACTGTTTTCATTCATTTGTATATTTTTTATAAAACCTGATTATAAGAATACAAATTGATATTTTACTTACAACTTTTATCATATATTAATAACGGCTATCATAAATGTAAAAATATTAAAAAATGTCATCAACTAATAAATTGATAAAGTTTATAAAAATTTAAAAGATATTGTCGGAAACCACAAATTTACTTGTATTAATAACATAAGTTGAATAAAATATTTATAGATTTTTCTTAATTTGTTTGTGAAAGATTTTTCCCTGTAATGCTTTAAAAACTAATAATTGACAAAAGTTTTTTCTTATAAGTAGATAAGAAAAAATTCATTAGGGAAACCCTATACAATGCGAATAATAAAAAAATTAGCTTTTTAAATATATGAGGTAGGGTCAAAACTAATGTGGTGGTTAAAAAAATTTAATCTCAAATATAATGGGTATAGGGTATAGTAGATCATGTAACTATAGACAATAATTAACTTAAGCTTAAAAATGCTAAATTTATTAAAGTAAATCAAATAATAAAGTAAAAAAAAATAGTCTTCCTAACAAAAAATAATTTAAAATTTTATCTTAAAAATTCTAAATATAATTAAATAAATCAAATATAATTTTTTCATAGTAATTATATTTCAAAAATTCAAGATATATATTAGAGTCATGTTTGTCAATTAAGTAATATACTAAAAAAGATAAAATATCTTACCAAACTTCAAAAATTTGAATACATCTTTTGCATAAATAGATAATATAACTTTTTCAAATTAATTGAAATACCAAAAATGAAAACTATTTTTTTTATCAAAAATAAGGTGGGTCCAAAATCAACTTTAGAAAAGATAAGTGATATATTAAAAAGATAGAATATTTTACCGAAATTTGAAAATTTGATCATATCTTTTACATAAATAGATAATAAGAAATATAATTAGATTAATTGAAATAACATAAGTAAAAGGTTTTTTTTATCAAATATGCAGTGGGGTCAGAATCAACGTGGTAGCTCGAAAACGGTCGGCTTTTATATTAACTAGTCGAAAACCCGTACCATGTACGGGTAATGATCATTTTCTTCGTTAATTTGTGTATCTACTATAATCTATACTATATATTAATTCGATCTTATATATAAATAGATTAAAATGGGAATTGAAAAGTTAAGTTAATTAATATGTATCTTTTATAGAAGGAAATTTTAAAGATAGATAATATTGTTTCAAAGATAGATATTAGATGAGTAAGGAAAATGATAAAATTAAAGATTGACGAAAATGGGTATGTGGGTGGTGGGCGGGCAAAATTGGAGGGAATAGGCTGGGCGGAGATTTAATGAGCTCCTATAGGCGATATGGCGAAAATGCCCCCATAGGGGCTTGCAAATTACGCCCCTACCACCGTCACATTTAATGAGCTCCCTCTCCCAAACCCTAGCTAGCTTCCCGCATACCCCCATCGTCATCGACTGCGGCGAGCGAAAATCGAGAGAATCAGCGGCCAAACCCACGCGAATCCGGCAAGCGATTGAAACGATGGAGTGATGACGACGTGAGAAACGATCAATTGAAGCTTGTAAAGGCGATGACAGCTTCATAGGGCCTACGGAGTTGCATGTCGTGAATCCGCCTCTTGAGTCCGAAATCGAACGCTCTGTCAAGGTAAAAACACTCGAGACCTTGTCAAAACTCGAGGTTTTTGGATGACACAGTGTTTTCTGCTTATCACTTGAATGGATTATTGTGATAAGTGGATATGTGATGACGAGGGAAGATATGGATGAATTTGATGACAAGATATGGGGACACGAACGTGTTATGTGATGACACATGATGACATGCTAAGATTGCGAACAAAAACATAGATGTGATGACGTGTTTGTAGTCGTTGTTGTTGTGATCTGATGACATGTTTGACTGATTAAAGATATTGTTTGAATGTGATGACGTGTTTTAGCTGTTTTCTATTAATTACGACGTCATTTTCATATATTTTGATGACATGGCATTATTAAATGAAGTGACGACAATAGCATAGTAAATGCTTTTTTTTTCTTGTTTTATGTATATATTGCATGCTGATGTGATGACAACATGATGATCAGCGTTCATATTCTTGCTTGGTGTGATGACAACTTTGGTTTGACTTAGTGTAAATCTGACAGGACAATAATGAAGCTCCTAAGTGTTTGCTTTGGTGGGGAATGGGACTGTGAAGGCAAATATGTTGGTGATCTGAACTACAAAGCAGTGGTCATCAAAGATGGCATGACACTAGAAGAGTTGACTTCAACAATCATGAAAAGATGTAGTATCGAAACTGGTGGCAATGGATTGTTGTTGACTCACTTGAATCCCTTCCAAGTAGTTGGCAAGCCTTACACAGTTGAGAATCAGGATGACTTGGTGTCATTCCTGGAAATAAATGACTCCCCTGAGGTATAGTGGAAGATGCCCTTGTATGTGACCTTGAAGACTGGGGGGGGGGGGGTGCAACAGATGACAAGGTGCATGGTGAGAGGAATGTCATGGTGGAAAATGTTGATGACAACCATGTAGTTGATGACAGTGGAGAGAATGTTGGTGTAGCTGCATCTGATGACAGGTTGATGGTAGTTGGAGAGGAGCCTGAGTTTGTTGAGATGCATGTTTATGGTGATGACGAGATGCCAGAAATACTAGATTATGGTGATGACATGACAGCCAACAATGACTTCTTGAAAGTGGGGCAGCTATATCCATCAAAGGATGAGCTGAAATCTGCTGTTTCCAAGCAAGCCTTAAGAGACAAGTTTGGGTACAAAGTGTATAAGTCCACAACACAAATCTACAAGGTTGTGTGTGTGGTCAAGGAATGCAATTGGTTAATGCTAGCCACCAAGGTGAAAGACGCTAACTTCTTCCAAATAAGGAAATACACGTACAAGCACACCTGTCCCTTCGAAACCAGGTTCCAAAAGCACCACAAGCCATCCTACCTAACTGTCGCTGAACAGATTAAGACAAGGTGCTTTGTCCTGTCATCAGTTCTCTGATAATTACAATAATACATCCCCTGTCATCTAATGAAATGTAATGGACAATTGCAGGTTCGAAGGTGTGAAGGATGGCCCTGATGTGCACCAGATTCAGAATGATGTCCAAAAGGAGTTGCATGAGAGAATAAGCTACTGGAAAGCAAGGAAAGCAAGGGAGAAAGCTCAAGAACTAATCAGAGGCTCCCCAGAAGAGAACTACGCATTGCTACCTGCCTATTGCCACGTCCAAACACAAGTGAATCCAGGAACATACACAAAGCTGGTTATAGATGAGGAGACAGACCGCTTCAAATCTATCTTCATCGCATATGGAGTGTCAATCAGAGGCTTCGCTTTTATGAGAAAGGTATGTACTAATGTTGTCATCTCTTTGTTCTTTGTGATTACTTGTCATCGCTTCTGGTCTATGTGAATACTTGTCATCGCTTCTGCTCTCTCTGTGTTCTCTGTGCATACGTGTCATCGTTTCTGGTCTCTGTGAATACTTGTCATCGCTTTTGGTCTCTGTGAATACTTGTCATCGCTTCTGCTCTCTTGTTGCTTCTTGTTGCCTTTTATTGTCATCAATTATGCTCTCTCTGTTCTGTGTGTAAACTAGTCATCACTTCTGTGTGAACTCGTCATCACGTCTGTCCATTGTCCTACAAAAAAATGATGCAGGTCGTGTCTGTGGATGGAACTTTCCTGCATGGTAAGTATGGGGGACCCTAGTTACAGCTGTGGCGCAGGATGCCAACCACCAAGTGTATCCTCTAGCCTTTGCTATAGTGGAAACAGAAAATGATGTGGGATGGACTTGGTTTTTCCAGCAACTATTGAATGTGGTGCCAAACACTCCAGGGTTGATGATATTATCAAATAGGCACAAAAGCATAAAGAAGGCAGTATCGACAGTGTATACATCAGCTAAGCACATCTGTTGCAAGAGGCATCTACAGCAGAATCTTGTAACCAGATTTCATGATAGTGGATTGATGAGTTTGTACAACCAAGTTGCAGATGCTTACACTACACAAGAGTTTGATGGTTATTTGAATGATATATGCAGACTAAATCCTGAAATGGGGAAGTATCTCACTGATGCAGACTTCAGGAAGTGGAGCAGGGAACATTGTGAAGGGGATAGGTACAACATGATGACAACAAACAACTCCGAGTGTGTGAACTCAGCTCTAAAGATTGCTAGGTCCTACCAATTGGTTTCACTGTTCGAGTTCATTAGAGATATGGTTACAAGATGGTTCTATGAGCGCAGAACAAAGGCCCTTGCTTATGAGGGACAACCCAGTGAAGTTGTCATCGCCATATTAAATGCAAGACTGGACTTGTCATCAAGGTATGATATCAAACCCCTTAATGATGCACAGTTCCAAGTTACTGGGGGCACATTTTCTGGAATTGTTGATCTTTCCAAGAAGACCTGCTGTTGTAGGGTGTTTGATTTGGACCACTATCCATGCACACATGCCATATGTGCAATTCAGAAAATGCAATATAGGGTAGGCGACTTCATAGATGACCACTTCAAAAGTAGCTACTGGTTGAATGCATACAAAGAGACCCTGTACCCTTTACCCTACAGGACTACTTGGGATGTGCCAGATGGCATTAAACATATGACTTGCTTACCACCAAAAAACAGTAGGAAAGTTGGGAGGCCAAGGGTGAAGAGGTTGCCATCTTTAGTAGAGTTCAAAAAGGAGGTTAGGAAAAGGGGGCAGCCCTCAACCTACAGGTGCAGCCTGTGTGGGAAGGATGGACACAACAAGAAGAGATGCCCCTCAGCTCCCCCATATGCAGGAAAGCTTTGCATCAAGTATAGAACCAAGAAAACATAGGTGCTGCCAGACTTGTCATCTGCAGGACTTGTCATCAACTGCTTGCTTTGGAAGACTTGTCATCTATCTGCTGCTTTTGGTACAAAATAGTAGTTTGCTTTAAATATTCTGTTTTCAATATTCTCAGTGATGAACACTGATTTATTTTTTGGTTTATTAGTACTCTATCTCAGTGATGAACACTGATATGATTTTTTGCATATATGTGCATCATTGCACGATTTTTAGGGGCATGACACCTTTTTGGTAAATGCATGACAGTTTTTTGTGTGAACAAAGATGACAGCGTATTGGTAAATGAATCACAGTTATTTGTGTAGTATATTCAAGCTTTTATAGTATTATACATTATACTAGTTTCAATTCTCAGTGATGACATGATTTGAGCATATTGACAACAAATAGAAACTCCCCTTGCCATCGATTTCATTTAAAAAGTGACTAATCACTATTCAGCAGATGACAAGACATGTCATACCTCTAGGGGGCTACGGTTTAGTCAAAAATAGCTACTTTTTACGATGCATTGACCACCAATACTCTAGTCTTGTAAATAGGCATCATACCTAAAAAGGTTCTGAATCTTCATCCCATCATCAATGCATTACCCCCAAGGAAGGCAGTATAAATAGAGTGCTAAGGAGTATGAAACTTGTCATCACTTTCTGATCCCAAGCTTGTCATCGCTTTCTCATCACCTTGTGATACAATACTTGTCATCGGAATGGCTAACCGTCCTGTGCCTAATGGACTAAGAAGGGTGCAACCACGACCTCCACAACTACCTTACTTTGAGGTAGTTGTCCGCCGCAGGGTGAGAAAAAACACACTTATAACCCCCCATTCTGAACGTCTTCTTGTTATGTATATAAACCTGTCATCAGTTTCGTGCATATGTAGGATTCCAGGGATTTTAGGGTGATGCTCACTGCAGAGACCCGACTATGCCAGCTAGTTGATGTATACTGCCACGATGAAGGCCTTCACCCTCATAATATGCATTTGTACTTCAACGATCAAGAGCTTCTGGATCGAAACAGAACTCTAACAGCTCGAGAGGTCATACATGAACTCGTCATCAGAAGTAGTATACGTAGCTTGTTACGTTTGAACTATATTGTGCTAAACCGTGCATCTGTTGTTGTCGTGCAGATTGGTCTAAGAAACAACTCCGTTATACATGCTATCTTCAGGCAAGGATTAGGAGAACCTGGGTATCGAACATGGGTTCGTCGGACGATTCAAGGTTACAGACGGTTAAGGGCAGAACAAAGAGCAGCTGGTATTCCCCGTCCAGAAGGTGCTCCACCAACGCCACCAATAACGCTGCCAGGGTCTCCACCATGAAATGTCTCCTGTTGTTGAACTTGTCATCTAGTTGTCCTTGTTGTTGTTGTTGTTGTTGTTGTTTAAGCTGTTTATGTTCAGTTGTTGTTGTTGTTGAACCTGTCATCAATTGTTGGGGTGGAAGTTGTCATCTATTTCCCACCGTATTATAATATCTCTCAAGAAATGAACTATGTTGTCATCCGTTGCTCCTGTCATCTAGTTTAGTGTGCCTTCAAAAGACCAATTTATTCTTTAAAAAGTGTGAATGATTTGGCCTGTGCATGCTTTGATATTTCGACAACACCTTGTCTTGTCATCTTTTGTACTCTTGACCGCTGAGGTCATGAAATGCGTGCACCCTTAAAAAATAGATGACCGTTGGTTGTGTTTATCCAATGCATATACTAAAAAAGTCTAAATGCATTCCCAACCATGAATTGAATGTACCTAACGTTGTTAAGAGGTGAGGAGCTATAAATAGGGGCGCCCTGGACGCAAGCAACATCCTCATATACCTTGTCATCCATTCCTTCGAAACTCAAGAGAAGCCAACGTTGTCATCACCTTGCACAATGAATGGGCAACGAAGGCCTGTAACAGCCAGAAGAAGGGTGTATGCGCCGCGACAAAGGTGGAGAGTGACCATCATCAATGGGGTGAGAACAAAGATCTTACATCCACCTGTTTTGTTTTATATCATTCCCGAGAGAATTGCTCATGCATAGTTTCTTGTCATCTGTTTCCTTTCCATGTAGCACACCTTGTCACCAACATTCATCACAGTGACCCCCAACGTCAAGGTGGTTAACATCTATAATTTTTATTGTGTGGAAAGTGTCACGCCGGGGGGCTGGGTTGCATTTTACTTCAACAATCGACGTGTCCGAGACCCAAACAGAACTCTAACATGTGAAGAGGTGGGAGATATACTTATCATGTGCTCATGTTTACCCTGTCATCACCTATAACAATTGGTACATTAATCCAAACTTTTTGTTTCCATGTTTGCAGCTTGGACTTTCTGATGACTGCGTCATTGTTGTTTTACATCATCCCCCAGGGAGAATAGCTGAGGACTGGCCTCCAGAAACACTGCCAGCCAATCTAGCACAATGAACTTGTCATCACCTGTTTTGTTGTTTTTTGTATTTCCAGTTTGTTGTTGTTTGGTTGTTGCCAACTTGTGTCTTATTTATGTATTTGTGATTTTAACTTGTTATCTCGAATATTAGACCCTACTATTTTCTTGTCATCTGTTGTTTATTGCACTGGTCTTATGCATCATTTGTTCAAGTGCACCTGATGACAAGCGTTGAATGCATTCAACAACCAATGCAATTACCAATCAGTGTGTTGTTGTGGCAAATCACATAACAAATTCTAACACAAAACAAATTGACCTTGTCATCACATCAGCATGCATGTAATGTACAATGCAAAACCTGTCATCAATTAATGGTTCATAAAGATTCCTTGCAGAAATCCATGATCATCCAACTCCCACCAGAACCTACTTCCTAGAACATAGTTCATTCATCAAATCTAATGAATTTCATGTCATCATCAAGTCAAATCACAACTACATTTCATCACATCTAAATTGAGTCTACATACATGTCATCACATCCTACTCCTCATCAAATACCCATTCGCGGTTCCACAACTCAATTGCAATCTTCTCCCTGTAGGCATTGATGTTGTCTTCATTGACCTTGAATGAGGTACCAAACGCCAGAGACTCAATGGTTTTGACAGTCATTAACCCACAGTTACCACTACACATTTGGAAGCATTATGCAAAGGGTTAGTCCTCCACCATGAAACCACAACTGAACATGTCATCAACTAATTAATGCATACTATAACATATTACCTAACAGGGTCTTGTGGCGCATCTCGGACTCGATTGATCTTGAAGGGCACACCAAGGTCTACCAGCTTAGCCATCCTATCACATGAGTGGAAAAACATTGGCAGCATGGTAGCCATAACACCGAGTAACTGTTCAATTTCAAAATCACTATACAAGTCCAACCGACAATCATGGACATTGATTTGATTCTGAGTAATGTCAATCTCCACAGCAAACCAGTGCCTCTGAGGGATGTTGAATGCTGCATAAAACCTCTTGACATCATAACATTCCTTCCCAAAATGCCCTGGAGCCAAACCATCGAGGTAA
This sequence comes from Polygonum aviculare, assembly GCA_934048045.1. NCBI lineage: Eukaryota > Viridiplantae > Streptophyta > Magnoliopsida > Caryophyllales > Polygonaceae > Polygonum > Polygonum aviculare. Next base: position 29,856,042 of record OW204028.1, on the reverse strand, counting down.
TCTGTCCAATGGTCCTGAAATAAAAGCTTGCCAGAATACAGGTCCTCCAACTGGGTCTCATTGAATCTTCCAGACCAAAGATTATCAAATATAGCAACTTCTTTGTAGCGCTCAGGATCCGAATGCACCTTCTTCCTGAAGTGGAATAGGATCTCATCAATGTGCTGCACCAAAAACAACACACATGACACATGGAACATGTCATCACATGATACTTGTCATCACAAATAAACTCAAACACATTCAGGTCAGAGATGCCTTACATTATCGTCAAACCAGTTACCTCTGGTGATTGTTAGCTTGAAGAACTCCTTCCTCAAACGTGGTACTTCACATCCAACCCAGTATATAGTCCTACATTGACAAAAGTTGGAAGATTCAGATGACAACTTCTATGAATATAAAATGAGATGACAACTACAAAACAGATGACACAGAGATAGGGGGCATACTTTTCATCATTGTACCAATCATAGAAAGGTGTTCTCTCAGCATTTGTGAAGAAACAGTTCTTTGGTCTCCTTGGAAGTTTCTTCTTCTCCTTCTCAGCTGTGAATGGAGATGTTATCAAGTCACTAGGCTTGGTGTGCCTAGTTGACCTTCTAAGAGCTACACCAGCTTGATTTGGCTGCACCACATCATCTGAGTCACTTTCCCCAGAGTCACTTCCACCAGAGTCCTCCCTATCCAGAGCAACTGTTGCATCACCACACACCCCAACATCCGCAGGACTATCCCTGGGCTCTTCATCATCATTTCCTCTACCAACAGATGCAGCAGATGGATCAGCATCATCACCCAAGTGAGCTGTAGAAGGCTGTACTTCATGGTTGGTATACTTGTCATCAACTTTTGGTTCAGCCTGCTCAACCTCAGTGTTGTCATCAACCCTTGCACCATGCGGCTCAGCCTTGGACTTGCTATCAATGTTTGCATCAGCCTGCACATCATCATGCTTGTCATCAGCCTTGGGCTTGTCATCACCACCTGCATCAGCCTCATCCTCAGCCTTGTCATCAACAGTGGGTGCACTAGTGTGTTGAGTTCCACAACAAGCACCTCCAAATAGGTGTGCATGCTCGCCAGGCATAGAGCAGTCTACCTGAAGCTCAGCAAGGATGTCCTTCACTTCAAAATCAGCTTCCTCTCTCTGTTTCATGATCTTCTGGGTGTTTGTTTGGGTTGGTGTTTGTATGCCAAGATGACAAAGCACGGCATCCAACTTCATAAGAATCTCATCCTGCTTTTGAGAGATTTCCTGGTTACTCAGTTCAATGGCATTCTGCCTCTCACAGCACCTCAACACCTGGTTTGCCAGATCACCAACATTCCACTTAATTCCTTTGATCGTACGGCCCTGAATTCTTATATCATCAGTGAGGTTATTGGCCCATTCAGGCAGCTCGACCTTCCTTCCACCTCTGGACTTGTCATCACCCTTTCTTTTCCTCTGTTTCTGGGGGGCCAACTCACCTTCCAATATCACCACCTCTTCTTCACCATCAATCCTGTCATGACCTACCTTAGCTGATTTGTCTACCCCAGCACCAGCTACATCATCCACCTTGTCATCCATCCTGTCACCCCCCTTCACCTCACTTGGACCACTTCCAACATCCTTGACCTTGTCATCACCCCTGCTCTCCAAACTTGGTTCACCATCCGCAACAATCTTGTCATCACTCTTTATCTCATAAGTGCCCTTTGCAGCAAATGTCACTCTTGCCTTGGGAGGAGGTACACCAAACTTCTTCCCATGCAGCTTGAGCTTCTTGCCCATATTAGACAAACTGACAAAGTCGTCATCATCATCAGCAGCAGCAGCCTCAACCTTCCCCTTCACTTCACCCTTCTTCATCTCAATCTTGTTGGGCTCTTTCACTACACTTTTGGCTTGGGCAGCAGACTTCTTCTTCCTTGTATGCACCTCCTCATCAGGCTCCTCTTGTAACACCCCAATTTTTACATAGGGATATTACCGCCAGTGACCTTGAGACTAATGTCCAAAGTCACCCTAGGCTTTACAGTATTAACGGAACAAACAAGAACTTTAAATGCGGAATCAAAAACTTTATTACATTTGTCAAATTGACAGAAGTGTCATTACATAATTGAAATTGAGATGCGCTGGATTGGTCCTTACATGTCAAGGGACCCAAAACAACTTTAAACTCAGAGTGCGAAATTAAAGGTGAGCAAGATCCTCAATGTATCCTTGGTTTCAGTCTTTAATGTCAATTCCACCACCTGATGTGCCGCGATGGAAATACGGTTGACACCAGCCGACCATGCAAGGGAAAAAGGGTGGTCGGGTTAGTCTTACGAAAGACTAAGCAAATGGGGTTTTGAAAAGCGGTTCAGGTTGGTGAGAGGAAGTAGAGACGGATATCGACGCCGGATGAAAACCGGACGATAGCCTAACCCTCTACTGCCTTCCACGAGAAAACGAACATGACTTTTAAGAGAGTTATGAGAAGAACTCCGGAAAAGGTTCCAAAAGGTTTAATACGAATATGTTGGGAACTTCTTACACACAATTGATGTCGGTTTTTAAAACCCTCGTTGACTACGTGAATCTCAACCAACCTCATCTTGCTCGTAAGTGCCGACGGGGAGGTGGCCACTAGGGCGCTTAAGCACCAAGCCCATCTTGCCATTTTATAGGCGTTTTAACAAGTCGAGCAAGCATTCAGATTGAAACCAGACTCAACGAAATCCGAGAGCGAGGACGGTATTCCATTTTGTACTAACCATCCTATCAAGTTACCTAGGTGCACAAGTGCTTATCTAGATTAAGTTCATACTTTTTGTGACACTCATACTTACACTTGAATTGTTAAGATACTTTTTTTAAGGATTTATTAAATGGTTACAAGATACGGGCACCTACGTCCCTTGGCACATTATTAGTGCGAACACCCCTCGGCGGTTGAGCGGGCATGGGTCATGACCTTACGCTAGGGAAATTAGACTTTACGACCTAGCGATACCTAATTGATTTATTAAATTGGTCTTACGACCTTAATCACTTGATCATTGCGCTAGAAATTAGTTCACACAAGATAACACACACATATGAGTCCACAAACATCGAGACCTAAGTCCGTAACTAGCGCAACTAGAACAACCTACAAATAATGATCGATAAATCTATACAATAGAAATATCCTAGGTTGATTTTATTCACACATTTAGTTCCCAACAATTCATGAAAATACTACTTAAAGCAAATCATGCAAGTACGAAATCATGATGAAAAGAACCAAACCACTTGCCTTGAAATCGAAGCTTGAAGAAAATAACTCAACGGAATGAAGGACGACGAAGACTTAGATCTTTGGTAACGATCTAACTGGAAAGACAAGGTAATTCAAAATAAATCATTACAATTTATTTTGGAGAAGAATGTTAGAGTTTATATCCTTCATAAACTCTAATTCAATAATAATCCTTTAATAGTTTATGTTATATTATTATAAATCTTGATTCTTAACATATTACTTTTATTAAGACATTTCTTTACTTGCCAATATATATTTCCTTATACCTTTTATACCAATTTTCCTTTAACTATATTAATAATATAATATCTAATCCACTTATTATATTTAGTGCATAAGGAAAACCTCATTATATAATACCTAACATTATAATTCATCTTAATGTTAGTATCATGTTCTAAGGATATCATATTCTTACAATTTTATACTATACATACATATCACTAGGTCAATATATTAAAACATACATTATATGAATTTTACAAAATTTCACTAAGTATGATTTACTATCCTTTGCATAACATATCCTCTTGTATATATATATTCTCATATTATATAGTCAAGTGGTAAAAACTAATAATAATAGATCTAGCATTTTAATCTTATACATATATATATATATATATATATATATAAGAACTATATTTTCACATAAAACAACACTTTACTATTTTCTAACAAAATTTTATTAACCTTACTAATATGACTAAAAATATTATTACTAATATTATTGTTATTATTATTATTTCAAATAAATAAAACTCTTTTTTTTTTTATAAGGAGACGTGAGCAGGTCGGCCAGGCCGGGTCGGGCCCGACCGGTGCTTGGGCTTACGAAGCCAAACCGGACGGTTTTTGGCCCAGAAAAACAGAGCGTGAGCAGTGACATTTACCGGCTCTTATCTGCGCCGTCCGGCGATAGTAGGTGGCGCCGAGCACAGATCTGGAAAGAAGGGAACGACGCAAACACTCAGGAGGTTACGGCGTCGGATTTGGTGGCCAGACGAGGGAGAACGAGGGCGTCGAAGTGGACTGCGCGAAAACAGGGCTGGCGTCGGGACGTGGCTGAAATCCGCCGATTCCGAGCGATTTCGAGAGCTTTAACCTGCGATTTTTGAGAGGTTTTGATGAATTGCGATGTGATCTTACGCTATCCATCGATTTCGCCTTTTATAGTAGAGGAATCGGCCTCGAATACTTATCCACAATGCCGGTTACAAGCTCTTGAATGTGCCATTGAATGCCCCTCTTCAATTTGACGATTAGGACGAAATAAATCGTCTTTAATCGCAATTGGATGATTATGAAGATGCCACGGATATTCTTTGATCCTCCAACGTCCTTATCCGTTCCTAATTAAACCCAATTTGGCCGAAATTCCGTCAAGATGCAACGACGACCTAGGTCGAGCATCGGATTAATTTTCCGACTTGGAAATGGAACTTTCACTCCCAATTGATTGAGGGCTTTAGTAGAGGGTCGAAAAAGGAGTCCGTAGCTTCTTTCGGAATCAGTTTGGGTTGAGAAACGAGGTCGATTTGCTCGAATGAAGCTTGGGATCGAAAATGGGGGTTTTGGAGAAGAAGGGTTTGGAAATGGCCCAAACTTTCAAAAGTAGCAAATATGTCCTTGTGACATGAAATTGCCCACTTATATTATATTTTTATGTTATAAAAATTATCCTTATCATATTTGTACATAATTGATATTATTTGTACATATCTTTATCTTTAAGACGTTTGTACATAACTTGTTATAAAAATTATCTTTATCTTTAATATAATTGATTATTAGTTTTGATTTTATACTACTAACACTTGTATTATCATGACATTATTCATATGATTTAATTTATAATTTGAGCAAGGGTTATTATTTTGATTAATAACAACTTATTATTAATATTTTTGATACAATATAAAGGTAAAATTACATTTTTACCCTTACGGAAAATAGAGGGTTATTACACCTCTGCTGGCCTCTTCTTTGAAGCAGACTTCACTTTGTTGGCTGGCTTGTACTTCTTCTGAACCGGCTTGTCATCAATTGTTTCTTCAGAAGACCCGCTCTGTGATGTGGATGCTGTAAGTTTGTAAACAACAAACTTCATCCTCAACCTTATTGCCTTAGCACCCTCAACTTTATCGCCCCTCTCATTGTTGAGTGCACCTTGTAGGGCTTGTGGAGGGATCACTACATTAGACATCCTCCACTGGACAAAGGGATCGATGACAGGATCAGGTTTCTCCTCTGGGAATCCAAATCCACCCAGATTTACAGCATCATACCTAAACACAGGAACCTGCAACAACACCAACACCACCAAATGACACTTGTCATCACATCCAGAGCTTCCTTATTCCAAACACTAACTACTTCATAAATGATCTCACATACCTGCCTAACAGTTAACAAAGCATCTTCAAGTTTGTTGTGCATCAAAGGAACCTGTGGTTCCATAGAATGCCATATAGGACCTGAGCATCCTTTAACTTTGTAACCCACATTACACACTGCTTGAAGATGGGGGAATGTCTCAAGTATCCAGATCTGCAAGCACAACAATAACAAATGCTAATGCCGAGATGTTGTCATCAGATGAATAACATATACTTGTCATCAGGTATTAACAGACCCAATAGAAAACAATACCTGAAAAGCCATGGGGTACCCCAACAAGTTGAAACCAGGCCTCCCCTGGCCACTATATTTGTGTTGAGACACTTTGCTCAGCCCATCAACAGTAGCCAGATACACCTTCCTACCCCATGGATACTTACTAAACTTCTCCATGTCAGAAGCAAGGGAGACAGATGAAGTTCTAATGGAGGCTTCACTCCTATGTGGCAACAAAATTCCCTCTAAAACCAACAGGTGAGCCATCATCAACCTATTCCTTGAATTCTTCTCCTTTGAGAACATCACCTCAAGGTCAGAGACTGTGCATTTCTTCACTCCTAAAACTTTCTGCATGTCAACCTTTGGAACATCTGGCATCTCTTGAGAGCAATTGAGGCCTGTGACTGCAGCAAACTCATGAATGGAAAACCTCACCACATTTTCACACACTTTGAACCACAACTCCAATTCCTTGCAAGTCTTCACTTCATGCATCATCACCATATTGACCAATACACCCATGAATCTGAGACCCTCACCAATCTGGAAAACTGAGCCAAAGCATCCATCACAAAGGCTCTGCCACTCCTGATCACTAACATGCCTCTTTATGGTTGACACTATATCCATTCTGGAATATATATTGTACCTCCCCTTGAATCGAGATTGGGGGCGGAAATAATACCTCAAGTCCTACATGACATGCATTTTATTCAAATCAATCAATAAGTTGTCATCAGGTATTAGTTCCAACATGTCATCACACGATACACATACTATACCTCAAGTGAAGGACGTAATTGAGAGCTGCAAGAAACCTCTGGAGCAGGGAGCATGAGCTGAGATCCAGACATCCTAAAAACCTGTCATCCAAAATACTTGTCATCAGTTTCCTATTACCATGACCACAACACATGAACCAGGGCATAACCCCACTTGTCATAACATTACAACCCTAAGCCAAAATGAACTTGTCATCACCTCGACTACACCGATACCTAATCCTTTCATCTATACTACTTGTAATCAGTTTCCTACTACCATGACCACAACACAGGAGCCAGGGTGTAAAACCACTTTTCATCACATCAAACCATTACAAATCAATGAACTTGTCATCACCCCACCCAAACTCATGACCCCAGCCTGGACTAAACGCGACTTGTCATCAGCCCTAACCTACGACAACATGATGACCACATTACCAAATGCGCAGAATTCCGAACAAAATCAAAACCGCCATTAAACCTAACCCTCACATACACAGAAAGGCATGATTTTTCAAGCTCACTATGCAAAAACCGCCATTGAAACACAGTTACAGCCCTAGCATTCTGACGGAAACGAGAATACTTACCAAATCAAGACGGAATCGGTAATGCAGGCTTGGCGACGGTTGCAGAGCAAGCAAAACAGCGCAAAATCGAAGCAAGGGGGGGGGGGGAAGATGGCGATGGCACAGCTCGAGATTTTCGGGAAGAGAGGGAAGAAGCGGAGAGAGAGTGGGGGGACCGAAAAAAATAAAAGCAAAACCGTTTTTTTGAATTTCGCCTACTTAGCTAATTAATTTTTCCGCTCGCCCCACCCCTCCAAAATCACCCCCAAAACACCCTCCCCACCCCAATCCCTCTTAAAGATTAGATAATTAAAGAAATTTTAAAGATAAATAATATGCTAAAGATAGATATTTGATGGGTAAGAAAAAAGATAAAGTTAAAGATTAGATAATTAGGAGAAATAAAACATATAAAATTGTTATTAAAGTGGGGCCAGAATTCACATGGAGGCTAGAAATTCTGCGGCTTCAATATATAGTATATATATATATATATATATATATATTGGTGATGATGATTTGAGTTGGAAACAAAAATTAAACTTGTATTTGAAATTTAAGGAAAACATTCAAAATTATTGTACATATTGTACGTGAATTGTTTTGGTCGGAAACATATTGTACGTGAATGAACGAACCCAAAATATAATGTAAAATACCTTAATGTGTTGTACGTAGAAGACTCAAAATTTGTACATATTGGGTATCTTTTATAACAGAGAATCGAGGATAAAATTATTTAAGGTATAAAATTAAAGATAGATAGTATTGGATTAGATAATTAAGGAAAATAAAATATATTGAGTTGTTATTATCTAAAGAAAACAAAAGATATAGAGTTATTATTATCTATCTGAGTTGGAAAAAAAAAACTAAAATCAAGCGGGGCCAGAATCAACGTGGTGGCTCGAAAACGGTCGGCTTTTAAGGTATAAAATTAAAGATAGATAGTATTGGATTAGATAATTAAGGAAAATAAAATATATTGAGTTGTTATTATCTAAAGAAAACAAAAGATATAGAGTTATTATTATCTTTTTGAGTTGGAAAAAAAAAACTAAAATCAAGCGGGGCCAGAATCAACGTGGTGGCTCGAAAACGGTCGGCTTTAATAATATATATTGATTTTGCTTTAACTCAAATAGATAATTACAACTATATATCTTCTATTTCCTTAATTATCTAATTCTTAATTCATAACTATATACTAAAGCGAGCATTAGAAATAGTATTTAGCCTAACACGTGTCACGTTCTTACTGGACTGCATTACCCATCTTTAATAAACAATTCAATTTGTTTAATTGGCTGAAATTTCTTTATAGATCTCACATTAGATTTCTTCTTGCATACTGATTTTCATTTTAATTATTTTCTTTAAAAAATAAACTTTAAATTTATACATAATTTTGATAATCAAGAAATACACCAAAACCTTTTTAGTTTAGGCTTCAAGAGAGTTTTTTCCTTGTGTGATTTATGGTGCACGGTAATGTGGAAAATTCACATAATTGAAAAATAATATATAATATATAAAAAAAGCATAATATATCATTAAAAAAAATAAGTAAACAAATGCTCGAATCCTATAAGAGAAAAAATTGAAGAAATAGTACATATATATAATTTTACATTTATCAGACTATTATTTTTGTATAAAAATCCACACAAGTCCAAGTCGTGTCTTCAAGGCACAGACACTGATACTAATGTTGGAAATCCTTGTTTCCCAAGTAATTGGGGTTTAGAAAATCTCATAGATGAAGGTTGATACTTGTGATAGAGGGTTAACCTTTCCTTTAAGTAGAGGTTAACTCCTTACATATAATTACATGTATAAGTAAATTTTTCTTACTTACGCCGTTTATTGGAATGGTTGTGTACTTGTGTGCTAAAAGCTAAAATTTGATAGTCCTTAATATTGTTAGGATATAATTTAGGATAATAATTCTATCTCATGTAAGTTAAGTATCTTGCATAATATTTTCCTTTATTAGCTAGATATAGCTTGGAGCCTAAGGCACTACTAGGGTTGCATTGTACTCTCTATATATTGGAGAACGTTATCATCAATAAACTACAACCACTTTATTTATTTTTGGTCGAAACTACAACCACTTTATTCAATCTCTACAATTGTATATTGCAAATTAGAGCAATATATATATTTGATATCATAGGAGGTAGATCAAAAATCTAAGCTATTGATCGAGAAGCATCCATTGGTTGTGTTGCGGGTGGTGTTAATGATAATTATAATCTTTGAAATCACATTATTTCATCAATAAGCAATGATCAAGAAATCATATCGATCATGTTTATAATCCACCAGTGATATGATAAAAGATTATGATTTTGTTATTAACTCCGCCCCAACACAACCAGTGAATGCTCGATCGGTGCCATCAAGCCATTAACGGATCAAGGATGTATACAACATGGTTTTGGATATATAATTCTTTTTCCTTATCAAATATTAGTACGCCAAATATATACGAGGTTCGTTCTTGTCCTTTGTGTGATAATGTTTAGTTCGATCATCTCGGTCGACCACTCATACTATAAAAGAACTACATTGAGTTTCTTCTTATTTGTACGTAAACTATTTAAGTTATGGCAATCCTCTTCTTATTCATGCCTCACTCTTTGTTTTGATTAGAGACCACATCGATCACTTCAATGACATATTCTCTTGGTTTCTTATTTAATTATAAAGACATATTACATGACTTAGTTTAATGACGCAACAAAATATTAATCTTAATTACTTTAATATGGTCGATCAACTATTTCTATATAACTAACATCATAAATTATGATATAGATAATCTATATAATTATAAAGTCAAATCTCTTATTAATTAGTTATTTAAAAGTTAAATCAACTATTTCTATATAATTCTTCTTTTTTTTTGGTTGAAATTTCTATATAATTCTTTGAACTAGATGTTCTAGACATCGAACAAAAAAAGGAAACATTGCAATAAATTTGTTAGGCGTGTAATCGTATCATGGAATTTATTAAACAGGTTAACCTCGGAAAACTGGCCCCTAAGTAAGTAATTTGATGAATCTCGTATACCTCTTTTTACACAAAAGTAACTTCTTAGTGTGTTAAGAGACTTGTTAACATATTTTTCGTGAATTGCATATACAGGATGATTGTCACTGAGGATTTTGATACAAACCGACGTCGGACGGCCGAGATCACTTCTGCCAGTGATCGTTTTCGAATTGGGTAATTGTTGTTGTTGTTGTTGTTTGTATACATGTTATGATATACTTTTGCAAGTGAACGTGTGAGATTATTGTTATGTTAACTAATACAACACGAAAAAACAGATTTAAGAGTTATTCCCGTTTCTTATGATTTTTTTTCTCTATATTTTCTTTACTTGATTAAGGGGATGAATAGTTTAGAAAAGTTAGAATAATATCCCGCTGCTGATGAGATTGAAAACTGCAAACTCTCAAATAATATTGAGTACACTTCATACAGCCTTGATCGACTGATGTAATAGTGCCCTATGTCCATTACTGATGTACACATGGACGTGTATATGCATAATACTAATGTCCAATACACTTGAGCCAAAAGAACTTTAAGACAAAGAAACCCACCTTGTTTCAAACTATATATAAAAGTGCTAGAGCAGCAAGTCTTGACATTAGTTGTTGATGGTCATTTGGACTCGAAGATGTAGGATCCCGTCGATGAAAAAATCACTGTCGTCTCTCATGAAGTCGGTCCACGGGATTCCTAACAGGTCCAAAGTTCCCGTCCCAGCATATGTCAAAAGAGCGTTGGTGGCATTGACGTTCCTCGAGTATTCCATCGAAGATTTCTTAATTGCTGAAAAAATCACTGTCGTCTCTCATGAAGTCGGTCCACGGGATTCCTAACAGGTCCAAAGTTAGAATAATATTCTCGGTTGGTAATGGACCACGCATCCTCCAACTTCGCTCCAATATCGCCAATTGTCGTCAAGGTGGTCAGTCCGTCGCTGCTTATTACGGCAACCTCAAGCAATTATGGGAGGAGCTTCTCACACATGTTCCTCCTCGTAGTTGTTCTTGTGGAAGTTCACAACTTTCGGCTCAACTCACTCGAGACCGTGAGGAAGAACATCTTCATCAGTTTCTCATGGGTCTTGATGATGCTACCTATGGCTCTGTTCGCTCTAACATCATGGTTTGAGATCCCTTACCGACTCTCAGTGCAGCCTACTCTCTCATCGTTCAAGAGGAGTGTCAACGTAACATCGTCAAGGATCGAGAAGTCTCCACCGATGCTATGGCTCTGGCTGCCCGATCTAAAACCTCTGACTCCTCAAAATCCTCTGAGTCATCAAAGTCATCTCGTCAGATCTGCAGTCATTGTGGACGCCCGAATCATGACGTCTCCACTTGTTACCGAATTCATGGTTTCCCGGAAGGTTTTGTCTTCACAAACCCTCGGCGTGGTTCCAACCTCTCTTCGTTTGGACGTGGATCCACATCTCAGAAACCTACATCTCCTTCTCCTTCGACTAGCAACGGTCGAGGCACACCAGCTACTGGCATGGCCAATGCCGCTCAAATCGGGTCATCCTCACCGCCTTTCTCTGCACCAACTGAGGCTGACCGAGCTGTTATTGGGCAGTCCCTAACTCCTGCATAATGGTCCTCCGTCATGGCTCTCTACAATTCTTATAATCAGGATCCCGGATCTCAGTCAGTTATTTCTTCCCATTGGATTCTCGACACCGGCGCTTCTTTTCATATGACAGGAACTCGTGGTTTGCTCTCTCATATTACACCAGCAAAATCTGTCTCTGTCACATTACCGGATGGTCGACCTACTCAGGCTGTCGAAGAAGGCTCTTTCAATTTCTCTCATTCTCTCAAAATTGATCATGTTCTGTTCATTCCTCAATTACAGTGCAACTTGTTGTCTTTGTCTCAATTGCTTCTTGATCTCAATTGTACTACGATCCTCACAAGTCGTTTGTGCATTATACAGGAGAGTCGTTCGAGGACGGTGATTGGCGTAGGTGAGCAAAGGGGTGGGGTCTACTGGTTGCTCAAGCTCTCGTCCACTCCGCAAGTCTGTCATGCTTCTGTCGGGCCGTCTTCCGCTTCTCTGTTTGATTGGCACAAACAAATGGGGCATCCCCCTTTATCTGTTTTGTCGTCTATTTCTTCTTTAGGAAAACTTGTTAGCACACATGATGAATTACAGCCTTGTACTGCCTGTTTTGAGGCAAAGCAAACTCGGTCTCCTTTCCCTTCTAGTATTAATAAAGTTGCTAGTTTGTTTGATCTTATTCACTGTGACGTATGGGGCCCGTACCGGACTCCGTCCATTTCCGGTGGACGTTATTTTTTGACTCTCGTCGATGACTATTCTCGCACCACTTGGGTGTGCCTCATGGCCTCCAAAACTGAAGTGTCCACTCTCATCAAGAATTTTTGCTCCATGGTCTTCACTCAATTTCAAGCTCGTATTCGTCGGTTTCACTCTGACAACGGTACTGAGTTTCTATGTCTCACTGCTTTCTTCAGAGAACAGGGCATCTTGTTTGAAACAACATGTGCATATACTCCTCAACAAAACGGTAGGGTCGAACGCAAGCATCGCCACATTCTCAATGTTGCACGGGCTTTACGTTTTCAGGCTGATTTACCGATCAAATTCTGGGGCGAGTGCATCCTTACTGCTTGATATCTCATCAATCGAACGCCGACTCCGGTGTTGGGCAATAAGACTCCATTTGAGCTTCTCTTTGGGCATCCATCATCTTATTCTCACATCAAGGTGTTTGGTTGTTTATGTTTCGCCTCGCAGCAGCCTCGCAACTCAGACAAGTTCGCTCCAAGAAGTCGAAAGTGCATTTTCCTGGGCTATCCAATTGACAATAGAGGTTGGCGTCTTTATGATCTTGAATCTCATACGATCTTCGTGTCCAGGGATGTGGTTTTCTTTGAATCAATTTTCCCATACACGACTCCATCGTCTGATAGCTCGCCCCCATCCAGCCCTGCTACAGCTCAGGTTCATCCCTCTATTTATGATGATCTTCCCTCGACGCTGAATCCCCGCTCCTCAGTAAGGGGGAGTTCCTCGTCGCAGACTGTCGTCCCGGCTGATCCACCGTCGCCTGCTCTTAATCTTGATCAGGACGCATCCCCTGCTGCAGCGCCAGTTGCTGAACTGAGGCGTTCTTCTCGGGCCCGACAGCCTTCCGTCTTGCTCAAGGAGTTGTCTGTCACGCCTCGTCTGACCCCCCGCCCCTCGCCTCAAACTCGCCTACTCCTTCATCGCCCTCAGGTACTCTCTATCCTATCTCTGCTCACGTCTCTTCTCAAAAATTTTCGCCCTCCTATTCTGCCTTCTTAGCTGCAGTCACAGCCGGTCACGAGCCAACTCGGTTCTCTGATGCGGTTAAACATGAGTCATGGAGACTAGCCATGAAAGCCGAACTTGAAGCGTTAGAACGAAATAAAACATGGATGCTTTCCGACCTTCCTAAGGGGAAGAAAGCGATTGGATGCAAGTGGGTTTATCGAATCAAGTATCGGTCTAATGGTGAAATTGAGCGTTACAAGGCTCGCTTGGTGGTTCTTGGCAATAGGCAGATCGAAGGTATCGACTTTACTGAGACGTTTGCACCGGTTGCAAAAATGAGTACCGTTCGGGTCTTCCTTTCCGTAGCTGCAATCCGAGGATGGGCGTTACATCAAATGGATGTTCACAATGCATTCCTTCACGGTGACTTAGACGAAGAGGTTTACATGCTTCCGCCTCCTGGTTATCTTCCTTTGACTCCCGGCAAAGTCTGCAAGTTACAAAAATCTTTGTATGGACTGCGACAAGCCCCTAGAAATTGGTTCTCCAAACTGGCTTTTGCTCTGCGGAGATTCGGTTTCATTCAAAGTCGGGCTGATTATTCTCTTTTTTCGTATCATCGTCCTAATGTCACCCTTCATGTGCTTGTGTACGTCGATGATCTTGTCATTGCAGGAAACGACTCAGGAGCTATCAATGGTTTTAAAACCTATCTCAGCAATTGCTTTCACATGAAGGATCTTGGCCTTCTCAAATATTTCTTGGGTCTTGAGATTGCACAAAACTCTGAAGGTATTTTTGTCTGCCAACGGAAATATGCACTCGAGATTATTGCCGAGTCTGGCCTATTAGGCTCGAAGCCGAGCGATTTTCCTATGGACTCTCACCATCAGTTAGCTACGGCTGCTGGCTCCGAAATGGCTAATCCGGATCGCTATCGTCGGTTGATTGGTCGCTTAATCTATCTAACCATCACACGACCTGAGCTTTGCTACTCGGTTCACACCTTGTCACAATTCATGCAAAGTCCAAAGGTTGATCATTGGAATGCTGCCCTCAGAGTTGTCCGCTATCTCAAGCTTCACCCCGGCCAAGGTTTACTTCTTTCTCGGTCCAGCTCCCTTCAACTTACGGTGTTTTGTGACTCTGATTGGGCCTCTTGTCCCCTCACTCGCCGTTCTATCACTGGTTACTTCGTCAAGCTCGGCGAATCTCCCATCTCTTGGAAGACTAAGAAACAACCTACGGTTTCTCGGTCCTCCGCGGAAGCCGAGTATCGCTCTATGGCCGCTGCATGTAGTGAGATTACATGGCTTCGCTCCTTACTGTTTTCGCTGGGCATATCTCATCGAGCTCCGGTTCGTCTCTTTTGTGATAGTCAGGCTGCGTTACATATCGCCGCTAATCCCGTATTCCATGAACGGACCAAGCACATAGAGGTCGATTGTCATTATGTTCGTGATCTTCTTCTCTCCGGCATCATCTCTACATCACATGTTGGTACCTCCAACCAGCCAGCAGACTTGTTCACTAAAGCTTTGGGCAAAACGCAATTTCATTTCTTACTTGGCAAGTTGGGCATCGTCGATCCTCATGCTCCAACTTGAGGGGGAGTGTTAAAGATCCTATCTTGTATTTTAGGATAGATTATATCTTCTGTATATTTTGTTATCATATTTAGATCCCTTGTAAATCCTTTATATACACCCTTAGAGGTTAATGGAAAATCACAACGTTTTTCCCAAAATCAACTCGTTACAACTACTTATCAAGCGAGATTAAGGATGGTGTAATGTATACCGAATGCATTGATTCTCAGTGTCACAACATCCCTTTGGTGTGTTTCTTTCATGCCATTTTTGAATAACTGCATTATATACAACGTTCAAGGACTTGATGGAAGAGAAGGCACAAACTGATGTCCGCGTTTTAGGTAGATTTTTAGGGTCTAGATAGGTTAGTATAAGTTGTTTTTCGTAGTTGAGTCTTGTGCTTTTGAGTCTTTTTGCATGAGTTTTCGTATTTCCTTGAGATTCGGAAACTACGCGCTTTTGTGTCTTTTTGTAGGTCTTTTGGAGCTTGAAGACGGGTTTTGGAGCGAGACTAGGAGAGGATGAATGAGCTAGGAGGATGACTTGAAGTGGATGAGCTAAGAAGAAGAGCCAAGAGGAGCAAAATCAAGAGGGAAAGTGAAGACATCGACCCCAAGATCGAGCCCAAGGAGGTCGACCTCGAGCCACTTGACCAAACTTAGAATGCAAGGAATTAGAGCCTCAGGATCGACCCTGAAGGGGTCGATATCGACCCTCAATGGGGTCGATCGCGCGTCACCGCCTTCACTTGTTCCGGATTATCTTGTGCAAGTTTCCTAGTTTGTATTTTAGGAAGGTGTTTTGTTTGTGTTTCCTAGTTAGATTAGGACTCCTTTTTGTCTATAAAAGGAGGTTGAACCTATAGTTTTCATTCATGCTATGCTTTGATTCAATCTATCCAAGACTTGGAGAATTAGGTAGAAGACTTGGAGAACAAGTTTGAGGTTTGTAAGATTGACCTTTGGTTTTTAGTTGAATTTGAGTTTGGTTTGATCATGTCTTCTTCTTCTTCTTCCTTGTTCTTCTTTGCTATGTGTGAGTAGTCCTCTTAAGTTCTAGGGTTGGGCAAAAGCCCAACACAATCATGCATGTTTAAAACTTGAATTCATGACTTGAATGCTTGATGATTATATCTAACCTATCTTGTGCTTAATCCTTTGCGAAAGTTGAGGTATCTCTTGTGATTAACCATAGCGAAAGTGAAAAGTTAGTTGCTTGATTAGTTCTAATAGGATTATTTGCGAAAGTTGATATTCCTAGGTTGAAGGATAGGTAGAAAGTTGTTTGATTTGCGAAAGTTGATTGAATAACTTGAATTGTTTGCGAAAGTTAACTTTTCTATGATCTAGATGGCATGATAGTTGTGAATTCTTGTTGAAAGCATGTATGGTTGTTGTTGTGGTAGCCCTAGCCCTAGGATTTTCCCTTTTATATTGATTGAAATTTGTATCTTTTGCCTTGATCCCGACTCCCTCCGTCGTGTTCGAGTTGTTGTTTGTGTTTTCTCGTGTGTTCGTGTGTGATTGATCTCAGGTTCGACCCTCTAAGGGTCGAGATCGACCATCCTCTGGTCGATCCTGACTCTGTTTGTTTACGTTTCTTTTGCTCTTTCGTAGTTATCGATTAAACTTAGCACTACTCTCACTCCCGTGGACGATCCTGACTTCGCTATACTCAGCGGGGTCTTGACTACAAATTTATTTGTTCGAGAAACCCTTCAACACAAACACAACTAACAGTAAAACAATTAAAGACATGAAGAAGATGAACTACCTTGTAGAAAAAAGGACTTCTTGCAGCGAGCAGGAGAGAGCTTATGTGTAAAGTTTTGAGCTTGAAATCAGTAGTACCAAATTTTGAGTCATTGGCATGAATTGAGGAGAACCAGTTAAGATATCTCTCACCAGTTGAGCAACTCATGTTGGAATCTGAAGTTGGTATGACCTCAAGGCGGAGGACCCGATCAGAGAAATCCACGTCGTCGAACCCGAACCCGAAATTCAACACATTTGCGCTTGAATCTTCCATCTTCAATCTTTGTTGCCTCCTAACACACAACGACCAATATATAAAGGACATAGTCTAGGGTTTTGTTGTGGAGGAGTGAAGGTCCCTTGAGTAGCCTTCTTGCCCGCTTCAACTTCCAAGCGCCAGAATACTCCTCCCTTGACGGTTGGTATTTTTGGCAATTGATTCATAGGGTGTTTAACGGGTCGGGTTGTCCGCAATCCTTATTGACCCGACCGGCAAATAACATGTTGGGTTGCGGGTCAATTTTTTTTGTTCACAGGTTGTGAGTCGGGTTAAACTCACGGGTTCACTAGTCGACCTGTGACCCGTTATATGTAAAAAAAGTATTTTTTTTTATTTTTAAAATGTTTTTTTAGAAAGAAAAAAATTATAACATTATTATTATTAACATATTTTTTTTGAAAATAGTCATCGTATTTTTTTTGGTTGAGGGCGCTGCCCATGAGAGTCGAACCGGTGACCTCTGGGTACTACCCTTGGAGGCTTAACCGTTTGACTAAATGCCCGAAGGCAATAGTCATCGTATTTGGGGTCAATCTACAATTTATTTTCGTATTACATAAAACACAACGATTTGACTAAGTCAAACGGGTCAACAAATCGACTTGCAAAAGACGCAAACCCGCGGATCGGATCGCGGGTCACTTTATATTTTTTGCGGGTCGGGATGCGATTCAACCTAACCCGAGCCATTGAACATCTCTACTCGTGATAAAGAGTATAAGTCTCTATTCGGTAAAACAAGCTGAAGTTGGAACTGAAACTAAACTGAAACTAGATGAAGCTGAAACCCAATTTGTGGTTGAAACTGAAACTAAATTTATTAATTTGAGTGTTTAGTATAACGAGTTGATTCCAACTGAAAAAGTGTAAAATTACGAAAATGGTATCAACTTGATGAGTTTTTCAATGTAACCGATCATGCGGGGATCGAAAATCAAACATAACAACTTGATAATTTACACTTGGTTGAAATATTTTTTTATCGTCGTATATAATTCCACTGGAAAACACGTCGAAAAAGGATTTCGAAATGTTTTTAGTTAATTTCGTGATAGTTCGTATCGTTTGTGATAATAAATAGTATGAATGTAACATTAGTATTTTACTTTCCTGGTGGAAATATCTTATATTAGTATATTACATGCATTGTACTATAATACCATACTTCCTCTATAGTATACTTCCACAAGATTTGATAAATCTTAAATTTGGAATTTTTAACTTTTTTGTGATGGGTTCACTATTTTCTGTTTAGGGTTTAGTTTCCTTGTTTAGTATAGTTATAATATGCCCTTACAACACACAATAGAAAAACCGTAGTTACCTTCACTCTTCGAAGTGGGCTTCTATTGGACTTCAGTTTGGGCCTTCCTAGTGGCCCACCAAAGCTCATGAATTACAATTCTCGTTTCTTTCCAAGCAAAAGTTCCAATTTCTTACATGAAAATACAGTGTTCATTACTACTTCTTCCTAAATTCAAATTTGGTATGCCATATTGCAATGGGTAAATAAAACAAAACATAGGCTCCGGGTGGATGTTCTATTTCGTGATAACCATTCAAGCGGCCATCGACGACATCGGAGTATCGATCGGATCAATCCTTCTCTCCGGCCAATGCCTTCAGGTATCTACCTACCTACAAATTATATAGAGATCACTACATTTTCACACATTCATGAATTATGATCATGTATAACGCTATTGCAAAGATCACGTATACGAGCCTGTCCCCACACGGTCCGATGAAGCTCTATCACTTCATAGCGATGGTGACGGTGGTGATGATCATATCGTGTTGTCCCAGCTCCCTTGCTTCCACTCTCTTCGTCACATCAACTTGGCTTCCCTTCTTCTCAGTTTGGGCTACACCGCCCTCATTGTTGGCTCTTGCATTTACGCAGGTCGATGAACCCTCTAATCACATTTCTTTCTCGGTGACTATATCTATATGCGCGTTATCTTAAAATAAGCGAGTAACATTAATTTGCATCTCTTTCCTATAGCTTCTTCTAACAAGACGCCTCCAAGGGACTACTCCTTGGAGTCTTCGAAATCCGCAAGGGTTTTTAGCGCATTCACATCAATCTCTATATATCATCGCGTCCATCTTCGGGAATGGGATCCTAGCTACCCTTGCTAATATATGTACATATATTAACAGGATGTGACGCAAATATTCCTATCCCTTTCCAGAATAGTTATCATTATCAATAGGTAGCATTTAAAATATTAATTAGCTTGCAGGCCAAGTAATTTGATGAGCTGATGACTTGAGGAGCACCTGTCTTTATGAACCTGCATATCGCTGGAGCGCATGCAGTATACTTCCTGATGAACAACAAATTAAATGACGATCACCGACACTTGGGTAACACTCTATGTTTAGTTTGTTGTGCTATATACGTCAATAATAAAATAACAATACTTTTTTTTTATTGAAAAGAGCGTTTCCATTAGCCTAAAGGCATAACTCAACACAACATATATAGGTGTTAAAAAAGAAGGCTCATGACCTTCCAAAAGAAGGCATAACTCAATACACTTGCTTAGAACAAAGAAACAAAATAAACACAAAGTGCGCATGCAGAGCTAGGCATCATAGTCGTCCCAGCAGCTGTCTTTAACTCTATGCTTGTGATCAAATCATTCATCATACGCACCCGCCCATCTGCAAGGTGGATGAAAAAGGTAACAACAATTACAAGTCCTAGTAACTGATTCAGCCAAAGCCCGAAAATTGTATGTATATATGTATATATAGTAGTACCAGTACAGCCTCAATCTCGTCATTGGACATTGGTGTTCTCTTGGGCTGCAAAGACGCCCTCCCGCTCGCGGACAGTGTCGACGATCCGGACGCCCCTGGCCTTGTCATGATTCTCCTCAAGGCCTCATGATCTGTTCCTGATGCTTTCCCCTCACAACATGAATCTGCTCGCGATATAACCCATGAAGTCAACTTAGGTTCTTAATTACAACAACAACAACAAAACCATCATCATCATCGTCATCATCAATTCGTCATCAAAGTACAACGAAAACAGAACCATTTTCACAAGGTGAACACGCCTAACACCTAACAAGATAGCATTGTAATGGATCCAACGGATCGGATGCGAATGCGGATTCAAGAGGAGATAAGAAAGAGAGAATGAGTATATGCGTACGGGCGGGTTTGGGATGCCTTTGGGGGAATTTAATACGGGGGATCCTCTTCAGGAACTGAGCTCCTCCAGACATGGCTAGCTTTCCTCTCGATCTCTATACAATTTGCCGATTGATGGCCTATTTGCCCGACCTGAAAGAGAAGGCGTAATATGGAGGATCGTTCAAAAAACGTGACTTGAACGCATTTTGCTTGTACAACTTGATCCCTTAACGGTTTTCCGGTATTTTTGTGGGCCCATCTTTGCTAGAGAGTTTGGTCTGGGCCGGCCGTTGTTGGGCCCACGATCCCAATCCTTAATTTTCGACGCCCTCCCCAAATGGCCCAATATTTATTTTTCCAGTTTTTTTTGAATAAAGAGAGGATTAAGGAAGCAAACTCAATATGCGTAAGTCGTAACCAATGATAGAGCATTTTTACGGATGAGATCCCTTTAAAGACTGGATGAAGGACAATTGGCGAGATGAGACGCGATGAAACGATCTGACGATGTAATTCACGACAAAATTGGCCTCATTACGTGATGAATAAGATCCCGTGCTATTTAGCTTTTTATATTATCTAATAGAATTTATATTTTTTTGGAATATTATTTGTCCATAGATTGTGTGTAATGTTATTTGTATGTCAATGTTATGTATGTAAGTCTATGTAATTGAGTCATTTTCTTGTCAAATAAGGGTTTTGCTATATATATAGTTGGTTTGACAATCATCCTTATAATTAAGTAAAAGGATACGTATGGTTTAATATCATTTACTATAATTTAATTATTTTTGTAGAATAATAATAATCATTCTCATTAATATCAATTTGAAAGACTAAGAGAGGTTATATTTTCTTATTTTATTCCTATTTATTTTGAAAAATAGTTAATAGAATTAAGACCATTAAGTAATCTCATTTAATATGGATTAGTCCATTTCAACTTGTTTTTTTATTTTCTTCAAATTACTTATTTTGATAGGAAATAATGGTGAATATTCCCATTATATTTAAGACTTTAATCAATTCTTGTAAATTTTTGTTATCTTAGATTGTTACTAATTGAGAAGCAAAGAATATAAACAACATAATTTATTTATTAGGTAGCTATCGTCCTACTAGAATCATGAACATTGTGCACATACTATTTTGATGAAATTGAAATTATTATCCAATAAAATTCATCCAATTCAATTTAGATAATTTTACCTTAAATTTTTTAGCAGGAGAATGTACAAAGGTAGAGTTGTCGTAACTCAACCTATCATGTAAAGCCGAACCGATTGAGAATTATAAGGCTGAAACCCGACTAAAAAAATCAACGGGCAAAGGAAAAACCTGAACCTGAAAGTCAATTAATATTTGAATCCAACTCACACTCATTGTAATGACCTGATTGGTTATATATGTAGAATATATCAAATTTATTTTTAATATTTTTATTATATTTTATTATCAAAACTCCAAAAGTAATATTTCATGAACCGGAAGATCATAAAGTTGATATTCTTGATCCAACAGATGGACACAGACCTCCCGATAACATATCATGACCCGATCCGGCTTGACCTAATACCCAATTTACTCGAAAATGTATCCAACCCGAACATGATATTATCGAACTTGAGCCCGACCGAATTGACCTGTTTGACAACTTTACATAAAGATAATTGACTTTTTGATGGTAGAAAGGTTAAATGTATCAATAAAAGATCAATACTTGTGTTTCTTTACGAATTTAAGTAGGGTTGTTCATCGGTTCAAAACCGAACCGAACCGCAGAAAACCGAACCGAACATCGGAAATATACGAACCGAAAACCAAACCGATTTACCGCGGTTTGGTTCGGTTTCGATTTTATTCGGTTTGGTTCAGTTTTGAACCGAATAAACCGATTGATCAATATGTGATTCTTTTAGGAGAAGGTAAACCAAAATCCAAATAATACCCGAACCAAACAAAACCGAATAAAAACCTATTTTGATATTTTCTATATTGAATAGTGAATATTTTAATTTTAATGTTTTTTATATAACATTAGCTCGGTTTAACCAAACCGAACAGAAAACCAAACCGATCCAAACCGAAAAGCAAACTAAGCTAAAACATAAGCCGAAAACCGAACCGAACAAGCTCGGTTCGGTTTGGTTTGGTTTGGTTTGGTTCGGTTCGGTTTTCGGTTTTCTTCGGTTTAACCGAACTAGTGAACACCCCTAAATTTAAGTGAGAACGTGTCATAAGTAAAAATTTAAATGTTTTATAGATAAATAGAGATTTGGGCGGTAATTGTTATTGATTGTTAATATGTTTTAGAAATATTCAAATTTATGAGATATAATATGATACATTATGTTTAATTGTGTGTGAAGAGAAACATTTAATGGAGGGTCATAAATAGGCAAAATTTTCAATTTTATATGTTTTATAGAAGATTTGGATAAAGAGAGGATTTAGGAAAGAAACTCAAGATGGGTACAGTGTCATAGAACATTATTGTGGATGAGATCCCTAAACACAACACAAGGTTAAAAGCAACTAAGCGAGATGAGACGTGATGAAACAATCTGTCAATGTAATTCACGACAAAATTGGCCTCTTGGACGACATGCAAGACATTCCAACTCTGAAAGTGGCGTAACAAACACTAGATATTGGTCTAAACCGGTTCGATCTCCCAAGGGCAACTTCAATCAACCTGCACAACTTTGACAATTTACAAATTGTCTCCCTCGATTTGGATGCGGGAACGCCAAGGTAGATGACCTCGAGAATCCCATGGCAAAGTGCAAGAGGTTTAGTCCACAAAATGAAGTGTGTGTCGAAGAGTCCCCCGTCAAAGTGGATTAGTGCTCCCCGATAATCCCGTAAAATAATGTTGAACGTAGAAATACCTTTGGAGTTTAGTGCACTATGAAAATTGAGTTTGAGTAGATTTTGTCGGGAATTGCCCAATTCGATTTTGTCTTTTTTTTTTGGGATAAGGAAAGGATTAGGGTTGCCGCAAGTACTACTTGAGCTCGCATAGAGCATCCACAAGGGATGAGATCTGGTTACTACTTACTAACCAGCTATAAGGGAAATAGGGCAAACCGCCGCCCTAGAGTTTCAAACCCGAGACCTCGTGGTACTACCATGAGTGCTCAACCAGTGAGCTGATGCGACAAGCGCATTTATCATACCAGCACTAATGCACCGGAATCCATCAGAACTCCAAAGCTAAGCGTGTTTGGGTGAGAGTAGTACTAGGATGGGTGACCTCTTGGGAAGTCCTCGTGTTACACCCCTCTTTAAATCAGTCAGGATGGCCGAGTGGTCTAAGGCGCCAGACTCAAGTTCTGGTCTTCGAAAGAGGGCGTGGGTTCAAATCCCACTTTTGACAAATTTATACTTTTCCTATACTTGCAAATTTTGTCTTGGTTTTTGCTTGCCTTGATGGGGTTTCTCACTTTCTTGGATTATTAATATTGATTTTTCTCTAAATCTCTATTTATTTACGTATAAACTCGCAAAAGGTACTTGAGTTATTTTGGTTTCATTCTTTGGACTTTTTGTCCAATTATTATTTTTTTTATAGCATAATCTTAATTTTTATGATACCTAATTATATTTTTCATCAGAAAAAATATTATGTTTACCTATATTATATAATATCATGTCATAACTTGAAGCTAAATTGTTGTAGGGCCCATGAATATTAAGTGCTCCATGGTTTATTCAGTGAATACCAAAGTTTGAAATTTCAATGAGAGTGACATAAATCTAGATTTATATTATTATTTTTTAGTTAAAACAAACTTAGGTTGAAGGGATGATGTTCAAGTCGAAGAACAGGAAAGACTTAAAGGTTCAGATATATCTTATAAGGGGATTTACATATACCTCACTTAACAAAGACTAATGAGGGATTGAACTTGTAATCTATCAGATCGATACCCTATCTTGTTCAATAGACCAACACCTCAAGGTTAGATTTATATTATTTTTTAAAAGCAAGCTGACTAATCAAGGGAACACCGTCTTGGTTTCAGTCACTTTTGTACCTTTCCCTTCATTTTCTTTCTAAAACGTGTTATCATAAGTGAAGTAGTGAACTCGTTATCTTCATATTGTACTACCTTTTTTAGTCTATCTTGAGTCTTCTGGTCTTTTTTTTCTTCTCTTTTTCCTATTGCATAATTCCAAAAGAATATTGTTAAAGTTAAGTATGTGATCACCAAACATTCTCCATATCGTACTTGTTGAAACTTTCAACCCTTACAGGTTTTAATCAGCCACGAACGCAAACACAATAATAAGTGAGGTAAAAAACACTTACCAATTAAAGTTGTACTCTTTTGATACTCCACGATAAGACTAGTTCTACTTCATATTAAATTGTATACCCTTATTTATGTAATTATAAGAGAATCAAATATCATTATTTAATTCCTATAGAACACAATCAAAATAATACCTATATTTTCTCATAATCTATCAAGATAATAACAACAATTTTTTTATATAATTTATCAAGTTAGTATCGTCCTTCTTATTAAAAAATTATTTGTAGTGACCTTAAAGAGTTATATATATCCATAGCTATATTGAAGCAAATCCACTATATAAATCATTCGTTAAATAAATATAATATATTTACTTACATTAAACATGATTGATATACATAATATGTAAGATGAACGTACTTACTATCCATTCTATAAGATTGTTATATTTTGATATGCAAAGTACAATATTTTAGGTAGGTTTCTGGGACAAATAAAATAGTAATATTAGGAAAATTTTATAAATTAGAAAATATAATACGATAAAAAATTATATAGCAAAATTATTTAATTGAATTAAATATAAAAACTAAAAATAATTAGGTTGTATTTTATTAGCATGTGAAATTAAATGTGCATAAATAAATTCTATACTATAGTGTAGTTAAAAATAATTTTAATATTTGAAACATCCTCATACATAGTAGGACGGCCTAAGCTAGTACTCGATAAACTAATAACAAAAGTTAATAAGTCAGACAATTACCCGTAGACTTATTTATGACTTTTTATCAACTAGATAAGTTGGAAAATATGTTTTCCAACTCTGATGTTGTTAGAACTTGTAGGATCCCGTATCGATTTTCTCTATTACAAAGGAAAAAAAGTGCAGTGGTCGGTTATTATTATGATAGACTAAGAAAATGGGGTTTTGAAAGTGGTTCTTTTGTGGTTGTACCGAGTTATTAGCATTGAATTCCGAATGAAAACCAGTCGATGATCTAGTAACTAAGGTACTTTCATGGATAAGGAAAATGATGATATGCAATGAAAAGGATTACGACACTACACGAGTATGGTACCTTAAAAGTGATGTGATTTGTAAGGAACGTTTGAAAAAGCCTCCGTCAAATAATTGGGGCCACGACCAAGGTCATTGTATACGTGTAATGTGAATTTAGATTGGAAAGAGGCTTGTCCTTAACCGGGAGTAAGAATGGTTTTCCACATTGTACTAATCATCATGTTTTGTTAATTCGGCGCACTCGCACTTATTTTACTTAGTATCCAAAGTTCACACTTCATGGTAATAACTTTTAATATAATTTTTGACACTAGTGGAATCACAAAGACAACGAATCCGAATTTTGGGAAGCGCATAAGCTAGTGATGTCTTCTTATTTGGTGGTGTTTTATGTGAGTTTTTCTTAGTAGTTTTGTTTCTTTCCCCCTCTTTTCTTGTGTGTTTTGTTCCTTTTTAGCTTAGTTCCCGCATTTTTATGAGATTCGGAGACTATGCGTGTTTTTGTGTGTTTTGTAGGCATTTTGGCAAGGATCAAGGATCTTCTTGAAGGTGAATCGAGGCATGGAGCAAGGCATGAGCTAAAGGAGGAAGGGAAGGAGCAAGCCATGAAGAAAACAAAGGGAAAAGCCAAGAAGAAGAGGTGGCACGAGGTAGATGCAAGCCGGGCCTGAGAAGGAGATTTCAACGTCGGACCGACTTGCCCAGTTGGTCGGGCCCGAGGTCCTTCCATGTCGGTCCGAGTCGGTCGTGAGGCTTGGGCGCATAGGCATTGATGAGTAAACTTCCACATTTGCCCCTCACCTACAAAACCCCTCTTGTCTTCTAATTAGGGGGTTCCCACTAGTCTTAGAAACACCCAAACACAATCCTCTCAAGTCAATACTTGGAGAGCAAGGAGAGAAAGGAGAGAGAAAGGAGAAGAGAAGAGAAGAGAGGAAGAGGAGATCGGCCGAGTTTTTGACACCCACCACGTACTACATCGGGGGCGGGTTCAAAATGTATCTCTAGACCCTCGCATCCGTGAGCGATCAGCTAGGTGCAACGCTCCTCATGCACAAAAGAGGCGACATGGTCATGCCCAACATTAAGGTATATGACCATCCTAATGCAGTTATAAAGAGGTGTTTTGAGTATCGAAGACTCTATCTCTATTTTTATTCTAGGTCCATAACATGCCACTATAAGACTAACAACACATAAGGTCGGCCACGACTAATGCCAACAAACATTGAACCTAAGTCCATAGTAGCATATCTAAACAATGATAACAACTATATGATGTACCAATATCATTACTCATTACTATTAGGAAACAAAATAACAACCTCGTTCATTTTAATTTAACACAATTAGTTCCCAACAAGTTGATAAAAACGAACATGCTAAAATTGAACTAAACCACTTGCCTTAAAATCGAAACCGACTAAGGTTGACTCGCGGAAAAATGGTTAAAGATGATGACTCGAATCTTTGTTAACAAACGGTACCGGAAAGGACAGAAATTTAGAATAAATTTTATTATATTATTTTGAATGAAAAAAATATCAGAGTTCATATCATGCATGACTCTAATTTAATTATAACCCCTTTGTACTATTATGTTATTTGTAGATATGATATTTATAAATTTATATTGTATGACTCGCATAACCTTAATTGTAACCTTGTAATATTGATTATACTCCGCTAGCGAGACCGCCGTGCTATCTGGGTGTAGTGTGTAATTAAGATTCAAGGAATATCAAAACCAACACCTTTGCAATCTCTTTTGGCCAATACTGATTCCACCCGCGCAGGTTGCTATGGGCACCCTGATGGGATAGAATAGCTCCGACCTTGCACTCCGGAGTAGGTTTTGTATTTTTTTTGCTGCTGGCATAGCACGTCTTGTATTTTTTTTCTGCTATAGTGGGGTGTCGGAGCTCTTGTATTTTTTAATCTGTTAATAGGGTCGATCGGGTCAGGTTCAGGTCGGATCATCTAAGGTTCGGGTTGAGTCGTTTTCGGATCAATAACGGATCACAGGTTAATCAAGTCGGGTAGATAATGGGTCTCAATTCGAGTCGTTGCGAGATTTGGGATAGGGTCAAACTAACCCAACATGTTAAGGGTATCGAATTTTTTACCATTATTTGAATAATATTCTATTAAAATAATACAATATAATAGGAAAATACTATTTTTATAAATTTTGATAATAGAACATAATATAATTTGTATAATAAATTTGACATATTTTTAAAATATACTAAATCATGTCAACCCGATGGGTTCAGGTTCAATCGGGTCGGGCTGAAATTGGGTTCGGGTTCAGCTAGGATGGGTCAAAACGGAGTTCGGGTTCAATCGAATCGTGTTGAAAATGGGTTTAGGGTCTAAAGTTTCGATTTAAACCTCATAAATTTCGGATTGAGTCGGTTCGAATTTACGAGTCAGTTCAGTTTTTAACAAGTTTTAATAGTAGCAAGGCAAGTTACTAAAAAATGAAGGGCTCCAGAGTAGACCCGGCAGAAAGTGACCCGAACCCGAAATCCGAACCGAACCGACCCGATCCAAACCCGAAATTGGACCCGAACAACGAAAAATGAACAATCAAAACACGACCCAGACCCGATCTGAATCCGAACCGAACCGAACTGCACCCGAACCGAACTAACCCGAACTAAACCTGAACCGAACTGACCCGAACCGAACTGCACCCGAACCGAACTGACCCGAACTAAACCTGAACCGAAATGACCCGAACCGAACTGCACCCGAACTAATTTTGACTCGAAATGATCCGAAATCATCCAAACTAAATCTTAAGAGTAGATATACTATTAAAAAAATATTTAAAAAATAAAAAATAATGATACAAATTATTAGAATGGTGATGCACACAAACAATGTATAACAAAAGACTGAACAAGTACAGATGTACACTTTTAATAGCAACCAAATTGTATCTCAAGTGTTTCACTTATAAAAAAAACAAGTTCTAATGATTAACCAAACAATAATCATTTCATTGTACTTTGCATGTCTTAGAGAAAATAAACACAAATGAAAACCAAGCATTTCTTTCTTCAACAATAAGCTATCATTATGTAATCTTTGATCCCAAATGCAAACATGCTATCAACCATATTTGTTCCAATCCATCTCAGAACCAATGTTTTCTTCTTCATTCACCAAAAATGCTATCATTATGGAGTTCAAACCTCAAAAAAAATTCATCCAAGAAAGTGTATTACATAATAAAATATTCATATTATTAATTTTAAAATATTTAATTAAAATTACTAAGGTGTTTATAATTTAGTAAATTTACCAATGATAAATTACTAAAAAGGAAAAATAAAAATTTGTTTCATGGGTCATGGGTAATTGTAAAAGGGTGGAGTTGTAAGTGGGCTAAAAAGCGCAAATGTAGAATTATATCTAAATCTTAGAGTTGTAAACTTGTAATTTGTTTAATGCGTAGTTGTTAGGCCCATTTTAGAGTTGTAATTTGTTCTTCTCGTAGGTATGTGTATGTATATAATATAAATAGTAATTAATTTTTTTAATTAACTAAGTAGTAATTACATGTAAATCTTTGTCAATAATATGTAGTAATTATGTTTTATTACAAGACACATTAAAATACTCATTAAAGTGCCCAGACTTTCTATGTTAAAAACTCACCGTAGTGGGTGGTCTTATAATCTACTATAATACAGTATAAAGCGGAACTCAAGTCTTTGTTAAAATTTGCGCCACATCATCAATCCTGAATAAAATAATGATTTTATTTTTTTGCATTAATTTTCAAAAAATAACTTATATATCTTCTTGATATCTTATCCAATTTCCTTATGTATACTTAATATCTTACTCAATTATATATCCTTATACGAATAAGGAAATTGAAGTGATTCTCTTTTATATTCCTTACAATTTTTTCTTATTAATTAGTATACATTTTTGTCATTATTGAATCTTGAAGAATAGTGAAACATTTTCACATGTGTCAATAGTATATTCATTACTAATATAAATTTGAATAGAACTATTTTAGAATTAAAATTGTATGAATAAAAGTACATATATAAGTGGCCGATTGACCGAAAACCACCCTTATAATAGGTCATATTGCCCTAAACCACCCTTTCTATACATATTTACCGAAAACCACCTGTATGAACCATTCCGTCAAAAAACAACCACCATATATGGTTTCCCCGTTAAAATTCCGTTAACGCCTGCGTCAGACGCGTATTTAAACTTCGATATTTTTTTTTACCTTTTCCATCTTTATCTCTCCAAACTTTTGACCATTTTGGCCAATCTCTCCCTGCCAACTCAGCTCCCTCTTTCTCCCAATTTTCCTTCTTTCTTCTTTGGCTTCCTCTTTCTTCTACGGATCCGAGATCTGGCCCCCGGTTCTCGGCCGACCTCAACTTCCGCCTCCTTAGCCCCACCCTCTCTCTTGCTCTCACCGGCTCTGCCCACTCGACATCGGACTCCTCTGCCTCCGCGCTCGCTCGCCTCTCTGGCCTCCTCGCTCGACCTCACCGGACAAGAACGCCGTCCGCTTGGTCGGCTTTGTCCAAGCTCCGATCTCCCTCTTCCTTTTTGCCCAGATCTGAGCATCGGCCTTCCTCGGGTTGTAGACGTTGGCGCCCGACCCAGCGGCTTCTCTCTCGCTCGCCTCCTTTACCCTCACACCCGACCGAAACCCCGGCCTTGCTCCCCGACCGAAACCCCTCAACCCTCCTTGCTTCGCCTCCTTCCTTCCCCAACGCGGCAACGCCTCAGATCTGAACTTGGACCGGCGGGAGGCGGGGTCGTCGTCAACAGACCAAGGCTGCCGACGTCGTTGGTCGCCGCCCTCGTCGGAGATTAATCGGGATGAGAAGTCGGAGATTTGGGTGGAGAAGAAAGGATGTGGTAGGGGCCACAAAAAGGAATAAATAAAGAAAATAAAAATTTCAAAGGAAAAATAAAAATAGGTAGAGAAATACGCGTTAAACGCGCGGGTAAACAGTCAGTTAACGGAGTGGGGAGCTGAGGTGGTTGTTTTTGAACGGAAGGATTCATACGGGTGGTTTTCGGTAAATATGTATAGAAGGGGTGGTTTAGGGCAATATGCCTATTATACGGGTGGTTTTCGGTCAATCGGCCTATATAAGTCAATAGGTTCAGAATTTGGTCTATCGGATTTGGATTATAAGTTCCCGAGTTAAAAGCGTATTCGTATCAAAACTCGATCTCAAATTGATTAATTCGATTTTATATTTATATTACCCGTACATGGTACGGGGTTTATACTAGTTTGAAAAAAAAATGAATCCAAATAACACCCGAATCCGAAATGATCCGATTCGAAGCAATCCGAAAAGGACTCGAACCGAACTAGACCCAAAATCGAACAACATCCGATCCGAACAACATCCGATCCGAACAGCATCCGATCCGAAATAATCCGAAATATTACGATCCGAAAAGACCCGAACCCGAATTAGACCCGAACCCGAACAACATCCGAACCCGAACCCGAACCGAACCGAACAAGACCCGAAATAACTGTTTGACCCGAACGAACCCGAACCGAATAACCCGATATGATCCAAACTGACCCGACTTATGCTATCCAATTAAGGGTACCCATAACAACCTGTTATGGGTGGAAACAACCGAGACTTTTTTTCATGTCCCTCGAGTATGCGTTTTATTAAGTCTTTGCAATATTTATTTCATTATAATTTTTAACTACGTATAAAATTGATTCGAAGTTTCGAACGATAGCTATTTGTTAGTGAACATATCATTCATCGTGTTCTAGCTCAGAATTCTCAAATAGCTAGGACAACTAGACAAGTGACCCCAGTAGTGTGCACTGTGTGCTATGACCAAGTCAAAGAGAATTTAATTATATCCGTTAGCTATACTCTTCAATGTTAAATAAACCTTATCTTGTCTTAATTCATTATCATGGATTCATCGTCGGATCGTCAATACCATTAATTTCTCCAAGAGTCTTCCGTAGGACTGAGTAAACGAAAGAAAGTATAGTGCATGCTGACAAGAATATGGTGCCGTTTTCCAGGCACAGTGATGATAATGATCGACCTACAGAATAAGATAACGGTTTGAAAGTTCTTCTTTAGTATTTTACGTCCACACAAATACAAAAGTACAGAAAATCAAGCCAAACAAACTGTTAAAAAATTACAAATTTCCTAGGAATTTGGAATATTTTTTTTCCGTATAATTTCCTTAAGAGTCTAGTTCAATTTATATTCATCGTGATATGCTGTAATTCAATTCTCAATATTGAAATATTAATTTTGCTATCGTGATATGTGTGTAGAATTAGATTTTGCTATTCCGAATAGAAGATCAATCTAATTTTGATTTAACTATATATATTTTACATATATAATGGAGTTTTTTTTTTCCATATTTCAAGCGTACAACCTCGGTAAGCATATATCAATATAATGATATTCATATCTCCAGATCTTCATTATACACTCTCCTGATATCATATACATTATTTAAGTGTCATATGTTATTTATATGTATCTCTCTTTTTTATCCTTATTCATAGTGTATATTTATTTTATATTATGTTCGGATTGTTTCAGGTATCATATATAATAGTTGGGTACGATGTATACAAAAATTATTGATATGTATCTCTCTTTTTTATCCTTATTAACTTGTACGTATATTTTCATCAATAATTTAGAGCTGACCCACAAAACAGGGTCACAGGGCCATATCTAAGATGTATACAAAAATTATATTTGGGAGTGGAAAGTAGCAAATTAATATATACCACTATACATTTAGGTTCTAGTGCTACACTTTTTTATAGTGTATTTGTGATGCCTTTATAAATATCATTATATATTTTAATGAGTAATTATACCACATTATGGGTAAATCGATCTTATAAATAATTGTACATATCTATGATATGGTAAACAAATTTGTACCCCATAACGATTAAAACACATGTATCATGATAAATGGATATTAATACTACTATCATGAATAACATAACAAACTTTATAAATATCTATATTGTTCATCAATATCATGTAGAGTTATATATAAGCTGAAGTTATTTACACTGTGACATGAATTTATTCCTAAAATGTCAGTTGTCCCTTGTCTTCGTCTAAGGTCTCACATTTGTTTTTTTTTTTTTTTGATTGCGGAGCTACTAGCTCGAAGAAGCCAAAATTAGGCCACCTATTAGTTACAAAGATAGCCTAAATCATCGCGACAGATGATCTTTAAAAAATCAAACAGCGAGCGAAGTTGACTCAACAAGAACCTCGACTGAGTTACAGACAAATGCGAATATGGAAAAGACGAAGATTGAAATGGAATGGCTGCATTGAGACTTTGAAGATCGACTTGTCTTCTTGCTAGGAAATCAGCAGCAACATTAGACTCCCTGAAACAATGATAAAAAACAACAGAAGGGATAACCGAAATAATATTCCTAATGTCTTCAATAATAGAGTGAATTTCCCATGGTACTTTCCAAAGACGATTTAAAGAATTAATAACTACAAGATTGTCTCCTTCAATGATAAGATTATGAATGGTAGAACAATCAATATGCTGAAGAGAATATAGTAAAGCTGAGGCCTCTGCCTGTACAATTGTCATGGTAGGTAGTTGTTGTCGTCCAATAGATCGAATGAATCCGTTGTGATCTCGTAGCACGAAATCAGCATGTGCTGTTCCTATTTTAAGTCTTGATGCATCAAAATTTAGTTTGTAGGTTTGAGGTGGAGGTTTTTTCCAGGAAGTATGATTTTTCCTTTTAGGTTTGCTGGGGATCTGTTTCTTGGTAATGTTACAGCCCTCCCAGGCATGAGCACCCGAGAAAGCCAAGTCTGCAAGCAGATTTTTAGGATTAATTCGTCCAGGGTCAAAATGTTTTGCATTCTTATGAGCCCAAATAAACCACCAAAGGTCTCACATTTGTTAATAGTTTATATAGCACCATTTTGCATGTCATCTCACCCCTTCTCTGTATATTTAATGCTAAAAAAAAATCAGTGTCACAATAAAAGCAATGTCTAATTTTTTTTTGGTTGAATAAAAGCAATGTCTAATTTGTACGTGTATTTACATCAATAATTTAGACCTGACCCACATAACAGGGTTACAGGGTCACAAGGCCATATCTTAAGATGTATGAAAAAAATTATATTTTGGAGTAGAAATTAGCAAATTAATATATACCATTATAGATTTTCACCAAAAAAAATATATACCATTATAGATTTAGGTTATAGCACTACACTTTTTTATTGTACTACGTTTATAAATATCATTATATATTTTTATAAATAACTATACCATATTGTGAATAAATCGATCTTATAAATAATTGTACACGATATGGTGAACAAATTTGTACTACATAACGATTAAAACACATGTAGCATGATAAATGAGTATTAATACTATTATCATGAATAACATATATAACAAACTTTATAAATATCTTTGTATTGTTCATCAAAATCACTATACATAAGATAAAGTTATTCACACTATGACATAAAGTTATTCATAAAGTGTCGGTTATCTCGTAAGGATAATAGTACCTGAACCTTTATTCATAAAGTATCAGTTGTACCATAATGAGAGTAGTACCCAAATCTACCTTTACATAAACAACTCTATATATATTTGGTAAGGAAAGGAATTAGGATCACCATAATTACTAGTTGGGCTCGTTTAGAGCATCCACAAGGGATGAGAACTGGTTATTAATCAGCTCTAAAGTTAATAGGGCAAACCGCCGCCCTGGAGTCTCGAACCCAAGACTTCATGGTATACCGAGTGCTCAACGAGTGAGCTGATGCGTCAGTCACATACACAAGTCTATATAAACGAGAGCATATCCACCATTGGTCTTAAGCTCAACTCAAGCTTTTTAATTCTTTCTTTAAAACAAAACTAAAAGGATTTTCAAGCAATTCAAGATCAACATCTCCCTTTCTCTTCAACCTTCACAAGAAAATAACTTCAGATACAAGGGATCCTTGCATCTAAGCCATGTGGTGTATCTACGAAGCTCTAGAATTCTTCAAAAGTATGGTAGAAAGTTTCCCCGACCAGTTCGCGCACAAAGACGGGCTTAGCTACCAAAGCAAACACAAGAAGCCTAGCTTCTTCTTCGGTGACGAGCAACATGATCGCCTGAATCAACCTCTACTCGATCAAGCAAAAGGCGAGCATCTCGATGATTTCAACGGCGTTGATCTTCATCGATTCCGTGATAAGAAAGCGAGTACAAGGGTGAGGGTTAAGATGACGAAGGAAGAAGCTCGGAGACTGGTGGCCAAGTGCAAAGACCAAAAGGGCACGCTTGAGTTTAGGGAAGTTGCTCTTGAGCTTGTCAAGATTCCGCCCCATCGTATTCTTGAAGTCACCAATATTGAAAGTAGTCCCGCTACTTACCCCAGCTCATTGTGGGGTTGGTTATTCAAAGAAGACTGATTATTCAAATCAACGAGCTATATTGGCTCTGTTCGGTAAAACTAACTGAAATCAAGCTGAATTGGTAACTGAAGCTTTTTGTAACTGAAGCTTATATTTCTAGCTGAAATGCGTAACTAATCTTAAAGGCTGACAATTTTTATTAAGCTAACGGGTGTTCGGTAAAACAAGCTGATTGTTGATAAAAGTAGAGGGTAAAATGA
Source organism: Polygonum aviculare (assembly GCA_934048045.1). Classification (NCBI taxonomy): domain Eukaryota; kingdom Viridiplantae; phylum Streptophyta; class Magnoliopsida; order Caryophyllales; family Polygonaceae; genus Polygonum; species Polygonum aviculare. The sequence continues at coordinate 29,820,710 of OW204028.1, read as the reverse complement.
CGAAAAGGGTATTGAGGAGGGAGAAGACAGTAAGATGAGGGGTATGGACCCACCTATATAAATTTGGAGAAAATTGGAATAAGCTACCATAAGCTGGATAATCTACACATGAGGAACTTAAATTTATAACAAAAAATAAGCTACTATAAGCTAGAATAAGCTATCATAATCTACTCCTGCCGAACACCTCCTTGCAAACTTATTTATTTCAATAAGCTATCAATAAGCTCCAGTAAGCTCCAATAAGCTTTTGCCAAATCAACTGATCGAGGAAGCCCATACATGTGTACACGTACGATAGGCTCAATATAAACTTGTCCAAACTTCAAACAATAGAAGAAATTAGCCATACTTCTCAAAATACTAGGCAGAGTTACCTTAATTTTTGATGCACAACTTTGTTTATACTGGCTTAACGTATCGCGTCGTGCACGACTAATATGCTTTAAAGATAAAAAATTGCATTTCTGAAATATAGGATGGGTTATAATAAATACGATGACAAAAAAATTTTATTACTAAAGAAGTGTCAAAATTCTCTAAGAAACTTGCTAATTTACATTTAAAATAATCAATAGCAAATATTAAATATTTATGAGATTTACATAAAAAAAATTTCAAATTGATTTGAGAGTCGAGATATATATCAATTTAAATTAAATGGTTTTTTTATGGATAAAATTTTGATGTTATAGATAATCTAATTTTTAAAACATATTTTCAGAAATAGATAAAATACAAAAGATAACATGAATAAAAATTGATTGTTACAATTATTGAAAAGACAATAATAATATGAATAAAAATTCAATACAGTATTTTTTAGATATGGAGTGGGGTCATATTGGTCATATTTAATATGGTGGGTAAAAAACGGTCGGCTTTTATAATATATATTGATTCGTTACAATTATCACTTTTTTGTAAGTGTTTTGATTTTCACCCAGGCAACCCAAGGCTAAAAGTCGTTGATGCTGTATAAAAAAAAATCCCTAATTACTAAATTAGTATAGTTAGTAAGTTCTGGTTGAACCTAAAGAAACAAAGTATTTCTATGTTTCATATTTTTACCAACTATGAATTTAAAAGGGGAATTGTTTCTTTTATCTAAGACTAAAAACAAAGAAATTAAGCAATTGTAAAACCTCGTCTTTCTAATGGGCATTACTCGGGTGTAGACATCACGAGACACTACCGAGATAGTTCAACAACAACATACTCGGTTCTTAGAATGTGGGGTAAGTAGGATGAGTTTGACGAAGTGGCGATAGCTGTAGGACAAACCTCACTATCCATGATATTGAGTTTGTGCCTAGTAGGGAGGAGGAGCAATCTAAGGAGGACAATGCTGGCCATCGCCCAAGGCATTCCCGACGATCCTATAGGGTTGAGACCTTCACCGCACCCAATGTAAACCAAGGTATGTCTCCTATTCCTGGGTCTCTTCATCACCTTATCAAGCTAACAAGTACAATGTAAATGACTTTAGAGGACATCAAAGTACTATCTTGCCATTTGACACTTGCTCACACAACGATGAGGATGACTATGATTCGTTTGGTGAGTATGAGGAGAAGATTGATGAAGGCACTTACAACAATCATGAAGATTACCACCTACCCCTTCATGATGCACCGAAGCACCAAGGCGTGTTGTCGGATTGGATCCTACCACCCAAACTACCCAAAAATGTGGTGCCTATACAAAAGCACCAATCATGCCCACCACTCCTCATGATGTTAAGGTAAGTATTGAACCCTTTTACGGTGTATACAATGCTGACAAATTTCTTGAGTGGATGCATCTTACAAATTAAGCATACCCTTCACTACTTAAAATACGAAGAGGATAAAAGAGTGGAGGTCATCAGACTCCATTTTAAGGAAGGTGTGCAAGCATGGTGATATCTCTTTGTCGTCGATTGTGAGCGTCGAGGAGAGCTGCAAGTGATGGAGTAGGCACAACCAAGCACGGATGGAGGGGTGGGCTGGGCTGGGTTACAACCCACCCTAAAATAATAAAAATAAATTAGTAGTACTAATTGATAAGAAGAATCTCTAGTTTAGATGGTATAAGTTCAGTACAACACAGTGAGGTTGATGATTCAATTCTTACAATTTTTTTTAACTTTAGCCCACCCTAACTTGGTTTTCTAGCTCTGTCCCTGGGCACAACTACTCCATCTAATGAGTAGGAAATATGTGGCTAGGAGCTATAGGGATCACATGAGCATGGAGATATCTCGTGCAAGGCGAGACACTCTCAAACCCGAGCAATTCTTCACAAAGCTTGAAAATATATGCCAAACGCGAGTATCTCGCGTTGCTACGCACACGTTTCTTGATGAGGTTGAACTATCCAATCTAGGATCAACTTGAACTCATCCCCATTCGTGACATATGTGAGCTGATCCACACCGCCATTCTCATCCATTTGCAATTGGAGCGTAAGAAGCCTTATGTGAAAAGATATGTCTCTAACTCTAACCAATATGCTTTCCCTACTAATTCTTCTTCTATTCCTTCTAAGATTGGGCCAGGTCGTGCCCAAAAAAGGGGCCACAAAAAGCGCCTGCTCAAGTGCGCGTCCCTAGCGGGCTTACTTCTACCGAGAATGCAAGAAGGTCACCGAATCCACAATCACAAGCTAAAAGTGCATGTTCCGGAATTAAGTGGAAAGGCCTCCCTAATTGTGCCACTACATTTGTAATACACATATGAGATTGTAATGGACAATTACAAGGTTAGATACATACAATAATATTTTTATTCAATTAAGAAAATCAAGCTAATTAAAACCACAGTTAATGAAACCTTCCTCTTTTTCTTAACCGGACCTATAAATGGGTTAATCCTATCAAGTCTTCTCCTTGTGTTTCGTTTGATTTTCTTGCCTACTACATTGAAGAAATCAGATTAATTAAGAAACAAATAAACTAAATCAATTATGGCGAGGTGTTGGAGGTTCTTCCTTATGGTTCTTCTGATGGGTTAGTTCCCTATTCTCTCTTTTTACTGTTAAAGACGCTTTCTATGAAAGTCGAATAGGTAATCTCTGGGTACTATTCTCTCAACTAAAGCCTCTAACACGTACAACTTTGATTGTTTGCATGGAGAGCAGTTAGCCCGTTGATCATAGGAGTGGCTGAGGGGTCATGCCAGTACCTATCACGGTTGACGGGCGGGTGCCCAAACGACAAGGCATGCCAGCACACGTGCTCGTCTTGCTATGCAGGCATCGGAAAAATCGAGTACGAATGTGTGGAACCGAGCGCCATCACACTCCCGGAGTGGGAATGTCGATGCTACTTCACCGACGGTGCCCCTTGCCCTCCTCCTGTGAAGCCAGGATCTAAGCCGTGTCCTTTGCCTTGAACCCGACCGAACTGATCCGTTTCACTCAGGTCGCGTTTGGCATATATATAAAGTCCGGATCCATAGAATTTTAGGCCATTACTCGCTTTCTTCCATAGAGGTTGAATAAATTAAGACTCATATAAAAAAAAACACGTGAGACAATTGATATTGTAATGACATAAATTATATTCATTAAGTTTCTTGAAACAACAAATCAAAGGAAAATATCGTACGTTGAGTTTACAGCGTATATTTTGAAACTTAGACGTATCAAGCCCAATGATACATCTAAATCTCCCCTCCTTTTTTTCCAAATGCAAAAAATAACAAAGAGTTTCAAACATCCATTGCAAACCTTTTCTATGTTTCATATAAGCAATGAAGAATATAGGAAGAGGAGGATGAGCACTTGCCTTTCAATGTGTCTCTTCACTCCTTTCGCCTTGTGAGCTACCTTCCTTCTTATTCTTTCTTTCCTTCTTCTTAAACCTAAAATTTTCTTCCTAGAAAATCTCTACCGATCTCGAAACCCAAACCGGCAAGTAAACGAAAACTACACAAACTAAGTCACACTTTAACTCGATCCATCATCCCAAAGACTTAAACTTCAATCTTGCTTGTGCGTCGTGTTTTCTCTTAGGCGAGTGCATAGCTCGACACTGATACGTCAGCAGGGGAGGACGCGTGGATGTAGACAAACTCGAGGCTCGTACCTGCTGGCAAGGAGTTGATCCATGAAGGGAAAGAGTAGGACTCGGCGGATTGCGAAAGCCCCCAAAGTGGGCCGTATAGCTTGTCTATGGAGATTTTGAGATTCTTGAGAGCCTTGGTTGATTTGTTGGTCACTATTGCTGAGTACCTGTAGTATCTCTTCCCATTGTAGTTCCATGACGACGTTTGCTTTTGCCGGATAATGATTGGAGACGTCGTCGTCGAAGCTGTCCACAAAACATCCATCTTGTTAGATCTCATTGAACATGGCATCAAAATTGACTAAAAGTTGCAATGAATATTAGTTTTTGTACTGTATTTTTTTTTTTTTGTCGAGGGTACTACCCATGGGAGTCGAACCGGGGACCTCTGGGTACTACCCTGGAAGCTTAACCGATCGACTAAGTGCCCGTAGGCTAGTTTTTGTACCGTATTTTTCTTGGAAATTTTGACTTGAATCCGTTAAGTACCTGGGGCTGGAGTTACTTTACGTTGAGGAGCTCGTAGTGTTTGGTAGTGTGGCCTTGATTTGGGTTGTGATGCAGCTGGTGCAACAACAATCGGCAAATCCTCTGTAAGAAAACATTACAAATGAGCTTAGCTAGCTTTATGATAGGAATTCTTTTATAATAGATATATGTTCATATCTACATGTGAATAACTCTAGATTAAGTTCAATGACATATCTACTATGAACATGCTTAAATGTACCTTGAAGTTGGTTGTAGCCGGAGTGACCGCCACCCAACCGAGCAAGAACGCCAATGAGAGGAGCGTTGTTGTAAGTGGCAGGCTCCGTTTGCTCGTAGTTATCCCTCTCGTCAGCAAAGTTGTCGTAGCCATCAGGCCCACCGACGAGAGCACCAACAAGCACATTCGGGTCACTTGCTTTCCTCCCAAACCAAGTGGCGTACCCGCCCCTACAAGTCACGAAACTCGGGTCAACCTTGACCGAAACAATCGAGGACCCACGGTGGTGCACTTGTTGCGGGTAGTTGCTCCCGTACCCCACCATGTAGCTTGTCCCTCTCGGGTTGTCTCCGAGGATATAGTCAACCTAAAACCCGAGCCAATAACTCATGAGAAAACCTATTGGAGTCTGGCGGGCCAATAACTTACAGGATCCATTCACCTTCTAATACAAAAGCTTAAGCCAACGTACCTGAGACTTGGCCAGGTCAAAGAGTTCAGACGAGGAGGCGCAGCTCATGGGCTTTGAAGCGGAGTTGAGGTAGTCAGAGTAGACGGTCATGAGGAAAGACGCGCTCGTAACAAACTGCATGTTGTTCCACCTCTGCTTGAAGATGAGCCCCCCGAGTGTCTTCTGGACGGTCTTGGGACCTTTTCCGAGGCACGAGCACAAAAACGACTCCGCCTTTTGTTGGTATCTCTCGAACACAGGTGCATGTTGCCCTGCTTTCCCCTGCATCAGCAACTATACAGCAAAAGGGACTATATCATTGACATGCTTTACGTTATCGTACGGATTCTAAGCTAGGGTTTGGGATCAAAGTTATTGTTTTTCCGCTGTGTTTGCATCCCCAGAACCCAACACTCATACCATATCATATCATATCAATTCGTATCGAAAATCATACATGCATAAGTAAATGTGTACGTATGCATGTATATACCTTGGAGACGAGGACTTGGACACCAGCGTACTTGACGTCCCAACCAAACTCGGTCATGGACCAGCTGGTTCCGCCCATGGAGTCGCCATTGGAACCGAGGTAGTTCAAGTAGTAAGGGTCATTGGTTGCCTTGTACAGCCACACAGCCGCCCATAACAGCTCGTCCTAAAAGGAAATTTGGAAGTAAATGAATCAATTCTAAGAGTAACATTTGATTCAAATCATGAAATTTGGTGTAACGTATTGGTAACTTACATAGTAGCCACTGACGGATTGATAGTACTTCTGAGCCACTGTGATACTGCTATCGTACTTTCCTCTATACGTGTCCGCAAATTCAAACAACTGTAATTATACAAATAAATAAATAGTTAGATCGACTAGCTAATTAAACAAGAATTTCTGCTTTCTTGGATGATTTCTCAATTTACAAGTTCTATTCTATTTCACAGATGCTAGATAACCGCAATATTTATCATTCCTCGCCGAAATGGAAGTGCGAAATAGCGGGTAATAATTGAATACTTTCTAGGATTATGTGAAAAGTTTTTTTTTTTTTTTGGTTGAAGAATTATGTGAAAAGTTACATGAAAATAAAAATTTACATAGGCCGAAAATTATGTCAAAATGGTGAAATTGAGGTGAAAAAATGATGTGAAAGAAGCTTTTGGTTGTGATTTTTTTTATGAGGAAAGGTTATTTTTTTTTTGGTCAATTAAGGAAAGGTTATTAGTTGTGATTGAAAAAGTTATTAGTTGGCTAATCAGGCAAATAAGTGCATTAATTGATTAGAAGAGGGTCAAATGAATCCCAAATATACGGCGTATCTTGCATCAAGGAAATAAAAAATAATATACGCGGAATACGGTTTGACTGCATTTATAACCTCACTTAACAGGAAATCTTTGACTAATTGTTTTTATTAAAGATTTGTAAGTAATTTTTGCTTAAACTCGACCCTTTGTTTATCTAATCTTAACATGAACCGAATAAAAAAATTGATAATTCCATAATAAAAAAGTAAGATAAATGAATTCGACCAAAAAAAAGTAAGATAAATGAATGGTGCTACAACTACTCCAATTTGATAGGTTGGGCTTAAATATTTGGACCCCTTATTATATTGGATATTTTCTCAGCAGTGACCCCACCATGTTAGAGCTCTAAATTATGTGGGGGGCGAACATGTCATATCATCTACCCCCTCCGTCCCAATAAGTTAGTCCATTTTTGGGTTTGGCACTGTATTTTATGCAGTCCAAATGGAGCCAAAAATAATTTGCACTTTTCCACCCAAATTGTCCACACAAAGGTATGGAGGTCTAAATGGAGGCCAAAAAAATTTGTCCAAATCCCTATAAATCGGGTGTCATTTTGTTCAAAAAAAAATGAAAAATTTTGGTTATTTATTTTTATTCTAATTTTGTGGTTTTTTTAACTTATGAATTGTTTAAGTGTAATGAATTTTTTGATTAGATTGATGGAGAGAGATTAGTTGGGTAGAAGAAGTTGGTAAGTGTGAAAAAGTATGGATGAAAATGGAAAGAATGAAAAGGTGGACAAACTTTTCGGGACGCCCGATTAGGAAAGATGGACTAACTTATTGGGACGGAGGGAGTATAAGCTTGCTAGCTGCTCACACCTAACAAACTAGTGTAGTACGTGCTTTCTCAACATACCCTATTGTAAACTATTGTGTCGGTAGCACAACGGTAAGTCTATTTTAAAATGATACGCTTAAGCCTAAACCAATCACCTTAGGTTCAAATGCTCCCTCCGTAGTGACGTAACACGATCGAACAATAACAATAAAGTAAAGAATGAAACAAAGATTCTCTGTTTAGAGAACGTTGTGTTAACTACGTCCATGATTAGATAGATCATGATAGATCATGATACTGCTTTGACAGGTAGACGTTGCACCCCCCTTGGTTTGGGACACGTTACTCCTGAACCCCTAACGGGTTCCGATCAACGACATATTCAAGACATCTTAATAATTAATTATTTATTAAAAAAGATTATATTCTACATGTGATTTTGAAAACATGACACACACGAGCTTAGAATTGAAGAATTCGACTTGAAAAAGCATATATATCATCATAATACACATTAGTTCTCGGGCTATAAAAAATTAGTGGTCACATTTCATTTACCAAATGGTCTTGAAGTGACGATTTTTTTTTAGTGCGTAGAAGTGACAAGATATGAATTTGGAAGCACAATAAGTGTAGAGAATCCGTGATACCGAAAGGTGGGATTTGTAGGGAATAGGGATACTTCTGTCTCAAAGCCACTAATAACTTAACAAAGTGGTACCAAATATTCACGTTTACTTTTTTGATAGTAATCGTTACGTTGTCCTTCTAAACTTTTTTTATACATTAGGAACAAAAATGATGACCGATTGGAATTGAGATGTACATACCTGACGAGCATGGGAGACTAGGGTGGAGGAGTAGGAGGGGTCGGTGCGACGGAAAACGATGGAGGCGGCGGCCATGGCGGCTGCCGTCTCTCCGGCAAGATCCGACCCGGGCCTGCTCGGGCCGATCTTGTACGCGGTTCGGTCCGTCGTCATCTCCTCCGGCCTCTGCCAACAGTAGTGGTCTGTGTTCCCATCCCCAACCTTTCAATTTTTTCAATTAATACACAATTGTTAATACTTAAGCACAACACTTTTTCATAATCACTCACACCTAACACTTTATTATACAACTTTGTGCACTATCAAAAGGGGAAATTTAACGAAATGATTTGAGCTAAAGACAAGCTCCTTTTTAACAAACCTCGACATGTCCCATAATAAAAACGTTATATTATTAATGACCTTTTTATAACTTTAACATGTTCAAAACAGTTACTAGTAGCAGTTTAGCCCATGAAGATAACATAAATATCTTGGTTGAAGGCACTACTGATGAGGATCAAGATCGAATCGGAAATCCCTAAATCCTACCCTATAAGCTTAATTAATCGATTAATTACTAGCTCTCAACAATAAGATAAATATTTCGATAAAACTTGTAGTTTTTTAATCCCTTGTTTTTCATAAGATAAGGAATTAGAGTCGCCACAAGATAAGAGGATAAACTGCCGCCCTAGAGTCTCGAAACCGAGACCTCATGGTACACGTACCCATGAGTGCTCAATCAGCGAGCGAGCTGAAGTGCAAAGCGCCGATAAAACTTGTATACTATATACCCTAATCTTAGTAGTGAGAAATGTTAATATGCCTTGAATCTGAATCACACACTGCGACAGGTAGCAAGCGCCGATAAAACTTGTATACTATATACCCTAATCTATCGCAATCTGTTTTGGGCCTGCGGCCCATAATTGTACCTAGGGTTTCTTGAGTCACTATATAAGCTCTCGAAATACCTAGACCTCTGTATTCCGAATTCTGTCTTCCATAATAATATACGGTTTCTCTGCCCGTGGACGTAGGTAACACACCGTTACCAAACCACATAAATCTGTGTGTCGTTCTTGCTTTATTGTTCTCGTTCGATCTCTCGTTACAACAAGAAAATTGATGTGTTACCTCTCCATAGAGAACATTAGGCTCAGGATGAGCTTTAATGAAGTAGTCAGTTCCCCACTTGATAGCTTCAAGAGAGTTCTTGAGCTCCCCTTTGGAGGCCAATTGCCTTCCGTACTCAATCACGCTCCAAGACATCATTGTGACGGTAAACGCCATTGGCAGCCCAAACTTCACATTGTCCCCTGCATCATAGTACCCACCTACCAAATCCACCTGCACCCAAAGAAAAAACCAAAATTACCCAACCATTCATTATTTTTACTCTTCCAAAAGTAAAAAATGTAGAAAACCCGTCTCGGAATAACTAAATTCGAGACGGGTTTTAATCGGTTTTGTAAGTATTACTCCCTCATTTAAGAAATACATGTCGTTTTAAAGTTTATCTAAAAAATTAAGAAAGCAAATGATTTGACTTAAATACTCTTAATCATATGAGATCTTTTATTTTCTATTATAGATTTAGGTTATTCTTTTCAATTAACAAAGATAATATTAGAAAAAATAGGTTAAAATATTAAAAATGACAGTATTTCTTAACAAGTCAATCAAGATAAAACCACAAGTATTAATTAACCGGAGGGAGTAGTTAATTACCCCGCTGGATTTGCCATCATACAAGCCCGAGTGAGACCGCCAAGTGACCCTCTGGTTAGGGGGGAGGTGGCCAGATCTCTGGGCCTCATAGAAGAGAATGCTCTTAGAAAGAGCTTGTGCATAGTCATGGCCTCCAATGGCAAATGGGATAAAAGAAGCACATACAATACCCACAAAAATGGCCAAACTGGTTGTGGCTGAAGCCATTCAGAATCCGCTATATATAACAGCAAGCAAGCAAGCAAAACCCAGACAAATTTCCACAAACTTGCTCCAAATTTGGGCAGGAGCAAGAAAACAGAGGGGTTTGTAAATTACAAGGGCAGAATGGTAATGTTGGTGGTTTGGTTTAGGTTTATCATACAAAAATTTATGATAAACCCACCAAGGTATATGGAAGAAGAAAAGAAGTAGAGTGAGGGCTTTGCTAGTATGGTATAGGAGTGAGGGAAACAAGGAGCTCAAATAGGGTCTATATAAGGTAAGGTAAGGTTAGGCTAGGCATAATTAATTAAAAGTATCTGAATTCTATTGCTCTAATTTTCTTTTAGGAAATTCCGCACGATTAGTTTTGCAAATTGTGCGCGGTACATAAAAGTTTTCGGATAAAGGACTCATATTTTTAGTTTTTTAAAACTAAAATATTTAACTGAATGAAGGACCCATATTTTTCGAAAAATCTAAATAATTTATAACCTTTTAGGAAATATTGAATCAAAAACTAAAAATATGGGTCATTTATTCAATTAAACAAAACAATGTGGCTATATGTTAAATACTTTTAATAATTTATAATAACTTGATGTTACAATGCGGCATATGCAAAACCTCAAGATTAGCACGTAGAATTTCGAAAAATCTTGGGTACCACGCGGAGTTTGCAAAACCTCGAGGTCATAGAAGTGCATTGTTATTTTTTGTTTTAGTGTACTTTTTTTTTTTTTGTCAAGTTTCATCTTTTGGGTCAAGTTTCTAGTGTACTTTTTGTTGTTTGGGTTTGAGAAGGAGAGGAGGATTATAACTTGGCAGAAACACTCCTGAAATGATCCTTAGCCCCTCTCAAGAAGTCTTGGCTGATTACAACTTAGCCGGCCCTCTCAAGAAGGGTCGGTATAATTGTACCTTTTTTTTTTTTTTTTCAATTCTATTGTTTTTTTATATGAAAGTAATTGGTTGAATATGTGTTTTTATATGAAAGCTGAATAAGTTTTACAAAACGGACAGTTAAATTTTAAAATACTTTATTAAACATCATAAATTAATTATATATATATATGCTGTTAAACACACATTAATGTGGCATAATGTGTGACATAATCATGTTGATTTGGATTTATAAAAAATTAAAGCTTTAAATAGTATAAAAAATACAATATTTCCTTCTTCAACTAAAAAAAATTAACCTTTACGTAAAAACTTAATTTTTTCCACATTTTTCAATGACCAACAAAACAAGCTAAGAGAAAGTAAAACAATTTGACCAAAACACATCTTGGGGGTAAAAGAGAAGAGTCTTCTTCTATTATCATATGGATCATTGGATCAACACATAATCCCAAGACCATAAAGCCGAATATGTCAAGATCCTATCGGAAAAGACAATCGGTGATGAAGTGTAGTGGTCAGTAGTTTTTGCAATTGCAATCTAGTGGATATGGAAGATTGAAACTCTCGAGTTTTCACCAATAACGCACCGAAATCTATTGCTACCAGGTTTGTATTGGATCGGACCCATGAATACAAAGTTTCTTAGGCAACTAGAAAATATCACAACCCAATCACAATGAATCGTCCACATTATCGGGCAACATTAGGTGCCCAAAGCGGAACTATAGGGGATCCTTGATGGGTTATGTCTAGCTTGAGAATTGTTTTCGTAAAGTGATTTTAGAGTCCGACTCCCCTATCACAATGAATCTCCTCAACAAGAATATTGTTCCTCACGACCCTGGTGCGAGTTTGACCCTCGAATGTCAAAAATTTTCGAGACAGAATTGGACCATCTGTCTCTAACATGTCATTAGGGAAGCGAACTTTAACAAAGTTTTTTCCTTACCTTATGGTATGCATCTACTTATGAAGCCATTGAATTGTATCGTTGATTTTTTATTATGTAACGATGTTTAGGGTTGGACTACCCCGCCTTGTTGGCAACTAGTCCTCCTCCTCATTCTTATAATAAACCGTTGTGAGCTTGACTCTCTCCGACAAAAAAAGCAAATACATTATATTGTAGTCAACTTGATATCTTAGAACACCTTGCTCAAAATTTAAACAAAATTCTCAAAACACAATATCGATCATTAGTTTAGATATTTTTCGTGGCAGTATTCATTTTGGAAAGCAAAATGGATCCAAAGGGCCCGACAACCAAACGAAAACAATCTAAAGTGGACGACACGATCGAACAACTCTCCGTATCCCACCGACACCGTCGGTTGTGAAAAAAGTGGAGCCACAGAGCACTCGGAAGACGATGGCAGCCTTGTAATATTCAATGAAAGAGCGAGGGTAATTTGGGGAGTGACTAAAGGAGAAGATCCGTAGAAGACGTGGTCAAAGGAGAGAACACTGGTCATGTGTTGGTATTTGTATATACATAAGACTGTCAGAGCATCAGCAATTAAGCATGCTTAATATTTTGCTAACCGGAATTAATCAAGGGCTTCCGCTTCTTTCACCCATCACAAACAATCCTACTTGAGATTTGTTTTGAATTTTGTAAGAATATTAATTGTTGTTTTAAATATAGGAAAATCTTCATAAATTAATACTCGGTAAATAAATAAACACTTATACTCTAAAATTGTATTTTTCTATGGTCTCAACTTGGGTCACTAGAACATTTAACGAATTCTGATAAGATAATACGATAAGAAATTTTTAAAAAACCACTCTAAAGTATACGTTCCTATTAAAATCATAGATTAATATTATATAGGTAAATAAGATAATTTAGTAAAATAATTTTTTCCCCTTAAAGTTCAAGTTTACTTCGAATTTATTTCTAATTAAGTTTTCTTATTACATCTAATATTTATGATGTTTTCGAATTACAACAAAGAAACTTGATGTTGTCTTCAACTTCATAATCTAACATTAGTATTAAAGAAAATAACACAATTTATTCTAACCTTAGACCTCTAAACATATATCATTTTCATCTGAGTAATCCAATATGCTATTGCGGTTCGTTTGTTGCAATATTCAAGATAAAAAGTTATGACCTCAAGTTTCGTAATGTTGTTTTCATAATAAAATGTCATTTCATATATTTTCAATCATTTACACAAATCTCTTGAAATTAATGATATTAATTTATCGATTAATAAATATCTCTATAAAATAATAAAATATCATGATTCTGATTCTATGAAATTATATAAGTTGAAGTGTAAGAATAGTTTCAATAGTAATCAGAATGTGCTATTCATTTTTTCATGTCAAATAACTCAGCAAAGTTACTATGATTAATGTTACAAGGCTTCAGTCTTAATCTTTTAATTTCCAGTTTATTACATTTGAATGACCCATACTATAAGCATGGACCGCGGATTTAGGCGGCAGCGGAGGGAGGCGGCTGCCCCCCATCTCGCCGATGCAGTGAGGAGTAGGGAGGAGTGATGCGGATTGGGCGGATCTAAAATGGGGATTGCGGGACGGGATGGAGTGTAGCTTCATTAATAAAGTTCATTTGTTTTATTTAAATTCAGTCCTAATTCTTTTATAAAAAGTTCAATTTAATTTATAATTAATATTTTGGGGCTTCTTTCTTTGTTTATGGGAGAGTGGGAGAGTCTAGTGTCGAAAATGAACCAAGCCATTCACTGGATATTTGGTGCTCGGTACAATCAAAATTCGTTCGTATTCGGCTCAGTTTATAAATGAATCGAAGTCTAAACAATTCGAAAAGATAAAGGAGTCGAATACGAATATAAGAAAACTTGATTTGTTTGTTCATTAACAAACAAATTTGGTCAAATGTTCATAAACAACTATTTTTTAGTAAAGTATTTTTAATAACGAGAAAGAGTCATGTAAGAAAGACTCTTATGGTGAGAAATAGGAATGGATATCCACCGTAGGATCTAACGGATTTAATGACTGAGATTGTATTAATTTCTGCCCCAAAAAAAAAATCCTGCTCATTTCTTTCTATTTCCTTCTCTTCGTTCCTGCATCGCTCAGACCAAACAACGACCTCTCCCCGTCGCCTCTCTGGCCCCGTCCGCCTCCCCCGTCGCCGCTGATGTCCGCGTTTTTAGGTAGATTTTTAGGGTCTAGATAGGTTAGATTTAGTGGTGTTTTGTAGTTGAGTCTTGTGTTTTTGAGTCTTTTTGCATGAGTTTTCGTATTTCCTTGAGATTCGGAAACTACGCGCTTTTGTGTCGTTTTGTAGGTGTTTTGGAGCTTGAAGGCGAGTTTGGAGCAAAGCTTGGAGAGGATGGGCGAGCTAGGAGGAAGATTCAAGTGGAAGAGCCAAGGAGAGGAGCTAAAGAGAAGCAAAATCAAGAGAAGAAGTGAAGAAATCGACCCCAAGATCGAGCCCAAGGAGGTCGATCTCGAGCCATTTGACCGAACTTGGAGCGCAAGGAACAAAAGTGCTCAGGATCGACCCTATAGGGGTCGATATCGACCCTATGGAGGGTCGATCGCGCGTGACCGACTTCTCTTCTATCCGGATTACTTGTGCAAGTTTCCTAGTTTGTATTTTAGGAAGGTGTTTTGTTTGTGTTTCCTAGTTAGATTAGGACTCCTTTTCCTCTATAAAAGGAGGTTGAACCTTTAGTTTTAAGGGAATTCAATTAATCATCAAGGCTTGGAGAATTTGGGAGAAGACTTGGAGGACAAGTTTGAGGTTTGTAAGATTGATCTTTGGTTTTTATGTGATTTTGAGTTTGGTTTGATCATGTCTTCTTCTTCTTCTTCCTTCTTTTTCTTTGCTATGTGTGAGTAGTCTTCTTAAGTTCTAGGGTTGGGCAAAAGCCCAACACAATCATGCATGTTTAAAACTTGAATTCATGACTTGAATGCTTGATGATCATATCTAACCTATCTTGTGCTTAATCCTTTGCGAAAGTTGAGGCATGTCTTGTTATTAACCTTAGCGAAAGTGAAAAGTTGATTACTTGATTAGTTCTAATAGGATTATTTGCGAAAGTTGATATTCCTAGGTTGAAGGATAGGTAGAAAGTTGTTTGATTTGCGAAGGTTGATTGAAATGGCTTGAATTGTTTGCGAAAGTTAACTTTTCTATGATCTAGATTGCATGATAGTTGTGAATTCTTGTCAAGAGCATGTATGGTTGTTGTTGTGGTAGCCTTTGCCCTAGGATTTGCCCTTTTTATTGATTGAAATTCGTATTTTGTGCCTTGATCCCGACTCCCTCCGTCGTGTTCGAGCCCTTGCTTGAGTTTTTGTGTGATTCGTGCTAGTTTGCTCTCAGGATCGACCCCATAAGGGTCGAGATCGACCCTCCTCTGGTCGATCCTGACTCTGTTTGTTTGCGTTTCTTTTGCTCTTTTCGTAGTTTTTCAACTAAACTTAGCACTATTCTCACTCCCGTGGACGATCCTGACTTCGCTATACATAGCGGGGTCTTGAATACAAATTTTTTTGTTTAAGAAAACCCTTCAACAAATTGGCGCCGTTGCCGGGGAGTGTGCAATAGTGCCGAGTTTAGTTGATATTTGGGTTTGGGAATAGCCCATACCCCTTGTGTGTTACTAATTCGTTTTCTTGTGTTTGTGATTGCAGGTGTATGCCCTCTAGTTCACGAAGGAAAATCGACCATTTTCCCTTTGATCCTGAAATAGAGAGAACCCTTCATCGCAGGCTACGAGAACGACGAGCAATGACCGACGCTGAGGCTTTTGCTCAACAGATGGAACAACTCCGTGCTCAGATGGAGCGTATGCAAATGGAGCGTGCTGCTCAAGATGCTGCTTTGCATCGAGAAAGAGAGGTTGCTGCCCGAGAGAAAGAGACTGCTGCCCGTCTCCAACAACAACTAGATGCTATTCCAAGGAACGCTAAGCAATACATGCATCCGGAGCTTAGAGTTCCCGAGTCCGCTATTGTGCTCCCGGCGATTGAGCGCGCCTTTGAGATCAAGTCCCACTTCATCACTCTCATCAAGAGGTCTCAATATGAAGGCAAGACATCCGAATGCCCTATGGAGCACATCAAAAACTTCACCGATCTTTGTGACACCATCGCCGCCGATGGCGTGTCACTCGAATATGTGCTCCTCAAGGCGTTCAAGTGGTTTCTAACCGGGAAGGCACTTCATTGGCTCGAAAGTTTACCCGCTAGGTCCATCACTACATGGAAGGCTTTGCACGACTTGTTCATGACGAAGTTCTTTCCACCGGCCAAGACTACCGAGCTAAGGAAGCGCATCACTTCTTATCATCAACTTCCTAACGAGACTTTTGTTGAGACTTGGGAGAGATTCAAGGAGCTTCTTCGGCAATGTCCAACTCATGGACAACCTCCTTATGTTCTTCAAGAGATATTCTTCCAAGGGATCAACGCCGCTACAAAGGACCGCATCAATCTTCACACCGATTGCGGATTCATTGAGATGGATCCCGATGAGGCATGGGCTCTATTGGACAAACTCACCAACTATGATGCCATGTATGGGACCCAACAACCCATCCGGATTCAAACAAAGAAGCTTTATGATCCGAATAGCGAGCCAATTGATCAAGATGTGAAGTTTCAATTCATGCAAGATAAGATCAACCGGCTCGAGAAGCAAGTGAGTTACTACAAGTCCGTTGCCCCAACTTGTCAAGAATGTGGTTCTCAATCTCATACCACCGCTTCTTGTACAAATGTGGAGCAAGTTCGGGCTGCCGAGGCATATGCGGAGGCCAACTATATGCGAGGACCCTACCGAGGCCAAAACAATGCTTATGCGGGGAGGAACAACAACAACTATGCTCAATGGAATAACAATGGCCAAGGCCAAGGTTATCCACCTCCTCCACAAGAGCAAAGGGCCCCTCCCTATAGACCTCCCGGTTATCAAGAAGAACCACCGGCTTGGGCTCACGGTTACTTTGAAAGATTCGAGAGCAAGTTTAGCGGACTCAACAACAAACTTGATGGCGTTCAAGACCAATTGGGAAACTTTGACGCATGGAGGAAGAATGTTGATTCCCAACTCGGTCATCTAGCGGCTCAAATCCCACGACCTCAAGGACAACTTCCGGGCCGACCCGAGGAGAATCCTAGAGGCCGAGCAAGCAATGGTGAAATCCGAGCCATGAAATTTCGAAGTGGCAAAGCATTACCCGATCCACCAAAGCAACCAGCGAAAGAAGCAGTCTCAGGATCGACCCTACATGGGTCGATATCGACCCCCTCCATGGTCGAGCTTGAGACCGCCAATGATGAGGATGAAGGGGCGATCGACCCCGAGGTGGTCGAGCTCGCCCACCCTGCACCCGGGACGTCTTCCAACCCTTCTCCGCCAATCATTCTGGATCCCACTCCTTCCTCTTCTAAGGTACTTCCTTACCCTTCGAAGAAGCCCAAGGACGCGACGGAAGGAAAGTTTAAGCACTTTGTTAAGTTGCTTCAAGGCTTGAATCTTTCTATTCCTTTCGCCGAGGCCTTGAATGAAATGCCCGCTTACACCAAGTTCTTGAAGGAGATTCTATCTAGGAAGCGGTCAATGTCGGAACTAACGGATGAGGTGAGGTCGTTGGATCTTCCCGAGAATCTCGGTGATCCCGGGAAGTTTGCTATTACCATTGGTATTGGAGCTTATCGCTTCAAGGCATTGTGTGATCTTGGTGCTAGTGCTAGCTTGCTCCCACTCTCAATTTGGTCCAAGACCAACATGGGACCCTTAATACCGGTGAACATGCGGTTATACATGGCGGACGGTTCTTGTGTGAAGCCTACCGGCGTTGTCGACGACTTTCCTATCCAAGTCGGCAAGTTTGTCGCGCCTAACGATTTTATTGTCATGGATATGCCGGAAGATCCCGACGTACCAATTATCCTTGGGCGACCATTCCTAGCAACCGCCGGAGCTAAGGTGGATGTGAAGAAGGGTCTCCTTACCTTCGGAATTGGCGATGAAGTGGTTGAGTTTCGGTTACCTATTACGCGTATCATGGAGTCCAAAGATGTGGTGACCATTAACAAGTTTCATCCGGAAGAGGATCTTTGGAAAGGCGAGGTGTTAAGGCTCGATGTTGCCCATACACGATCAGTCATGACCCAGCTGGGGTCGAGTTCGACTAACCCTCATGTACAAGAGAAGCTTGACTCCGGACAAAGCAACTCGACACCGACCCGTCATCCGGTCGATACAGGTCAATATTCTCACTCTACTTGCATGCTTTGTGGTACACCTCTCTCTACACCTTCTTCCACCCTCTCTTCTCATTCTAAGTATGGGGTGGCGATGAGGACATCCGAGCCACCTTGGCACTCACATCCTCCAACTAGTTGAGGCCTCTCTCGTCAAGCTCATGACGTTAAAAAAGCGCTTACGGGAGGCAACCCGGTTTCTAGATTAGATTTTCCTTTTTATTTTCTTCGTTTTTGATTTTCCAATTTCTAGACTAGATTTTTGTTTCTTCTAACCTTCCTTAGATTAGACTAGGAAATATTTTGCTTGAGATAGGATTTTTGTGATGTTTTTGCAGGACTCTAAATTGCAAAACACGAGCTCAAAAAGGACGGGAAAAGATGACTTCAAACGAGGTACATGAAGCCCTCAGGACCGACCCCATGAGGGTCGGTCTCGACCTCCCCCGTTGCTTGATCTCCCCCTTACTCACCTCTCAGGATCGACCCTGAGGGGGTCGATATCGACCCTAAGAGGGTCGAACCTCGTCACCATCTCCACCTCCAATTCAAGCTTCCAAGAGTTTTTGTGAGTCTTCTTCTTCTTTTCTCTTTACTTTGTCATGTGTTTTCATGCATGGGGACATTGCATGATTTAAGTATGGGGTGGGGAAGAAGAAATCTCACATGTTGTATATAATTGAGTCTTTGTTTGGTTGCTTTGCTTGTTTGATAGTTTGTTTGTTAAGAAAAGTCTTGAAAAATCCAAAAAAATGAGAAAAGTTCAAAAAATCCAAAAAAAATTGCAAAATGTCGAAAAAACCAAAAATATTTGCTTGTTTTGTTTTAGGATAGAAGAGCATTCCATCTTAGATGTCCTATGATGAAAATTAATTTTCATGCTTGTCATGTAATTCCTTTGGCATAATTGGATAGTGTAGTCCGAGTTTATGAGAAATTGCTTTTGATTGTGAATGTGACTTGTGATGAAATTGAGCATATGTGTCTTGAGTGAAAGTAGTTGCAATCCATCAAATTTTTACCTAGTGAGAATTTTGGCCTTATAGGGAGAACATCATTGATTCCCTCTTCTTTGTTTGTGTGATTTTGCTCTCTTTATGCATATGTCTCTTGTTGTTGATATGGTTATCTATTTCTTGAAGCCGCTATGAGATTGTTCATGCATGTTGATTGTGATCAAGAACTTGAATTTTTAGCCCATATTCTTCCATGCATACTTTAATTGTCTTTGCTTGAAGCCCCATTCTAGCCTTAGCCTTTTGTTTGAAGCTCCACAAAAATTATTCCTAGCCTATATTAGCTTGACCCTATTCCGGGAATTGGACTTAGATTGTGTTGGGAACAATTTTTGTTGAGTAACATTTGTGTTGGGTTTGAAAGTGGTGACATTGTTAAAGGGTAGAAAACAACTTGTTGAAGTGTAATGTAAAAGGATTCTTGGCTTGGATTGCACATTGTTGAAAAATTGAAGAAAATAAGTAAGGAAGCTCGAGCTAAAACCCTCAGGATCGACCCCCTAATGGGTCGATCTCGACCCCATTGTGAAGAAGACTAGTCTCAGGTTCGACCCCCCAGGGGTCGACCTCGACCCCATCTAGGCTCGAGCAGGAGAAAAAAAAGGGGAAGAAAAGAAAGAAAAAAAATGTTATAAGTGCAAAGCCAAGAATTCCTAGTATTTTTAAGTTGTATTATGGGAATTTGGGTTAGAAATTGTTGGGTTTGAGTTTCATTGAAGTGTTCGGTTATGAGTTGGAAAGAGAAGAAGTGAGTTGGTTTGGTTTGTAGTGTTGTATTTAGGAGTTTGATTCCCGGATTTAGCATCACATGGCCAAATAACTCCCTACCTTATGTTATTACCGAGCCCCATTACAACCCGGCCGAATGAGTCTTCTATGAAGATTTCATTGAGCCTAAGTTCTTATGAATATTGATGTGTCTTGACTTCTCTAGGTAGAGAGATTGGTGATATAAGTCTCAATGATAAAGTAGATGTTGCATAAAGATTGAGATGAGAGTTGATTTGAAAGCCTAAACACATGAGAGTAGAGAGAAACACATTTATATCCCTTGTGAGGTTGGATTGTGATTGCCTAGCTTGAGATTCATACATATGTGATGACGTTAAAGTTACTTGTCTTCTTTTTCACTTGTGTTTAAAATGTTTTGACAAGGGCTATGCTTGAAGATTGTGTTATTGGTCTTGATTTGCATGATTATTGCTTGAGGACAAGCAAGTCTAAGTATGGGGTGTTTTGATGTCCGCGTTTTTAGGTAGATTTTTAGGGTCTAGATAGGTTAGATTTAGTGGTGTTTTGTAGTTGAGTCTTGTGTTTTTGAGTCTTTTTGCATGAGTTTTCGTATTTCCTTGAGATTCGGAAACTACGCGCTTTTGTGTCGTTTTGTAGGTGTTTTGGAGCTTGAAGGCGAGTTTGGAGCAAAGCTTGGAGAGGATGGGCGAGCTAGGAGGAAGATTCAAGTGGAAGAGCCAAGGAGAGGAGCTAAAGAGAAGCAAAATCAAGAGAAGAAGTGAAGAAATCGACCCCAAGATCGAGCCCAAGGAGGTCGATCTCGAGCCATTTGACCGAACTTGGAGCGCAAGGAACCAGAGCCTCAGGATCGACCCTATAGGGGTCGATATCGACCCTATGGAGGGTCGATCGCGCGTGACCGACTTCTCTTCTATCCGGATTACTTGTGCAAGTTTCCTAGTTTGTATTTTAGGAAGGTGTTTTGTTTGTGTTTCCTAGTTAGATTAGGACTCCTTTTCCTCTATAAAAGGAGGTTGAACCTTTAGTTTTAAGGGAATTCAATTAATCATCAAGACTTGGAGAATTTGGGAGAAGACTTGGAGGACAAGTTTGAGGTTTGTAAGATTGATCTTTGGTTTTTATTTGATTTTGAGTTTGGTTTGATCATGTCTTCTTCTTCTTCTTCCTTCTTTTTCTTTGCTATGTGTGAGTAGTCTTCTTAAGTTCTAGGGTTGGGCAAAAGCCCAACACAATCATGCATGTTTAAAACTTGAATTCATGACTTGAATGCTTGATGATCATATCTAACCTATCTTGTGCTTAATCCTTTGCGAAAGTTGAGGCATGTCTTGTTATTAACCTTAGCGAAAGTGAAAAGTTGATTACTTGATTAGTTCTAATAGGATTATTTGTGAAAGTTGATATTCCTAGGTTGAAGGATAGGTAGAAAGTTGTTTGATTTGCGAAGGTTGATTGAAATGGCTTGAATTGTTTGCGAAAGTTAACTTTTCTATGATCTAGATTGCATGATAGTTGTGAATTCTTGTCAAGAGCATGTATGGTTGTTGTTGTGGTAGCCTTTGCCCTAGGATTTGCCCTTTTTATTGATTGTAATTC
Source organism: Polygonum aviculare (assembly GCA_934048045.1). Classification (NCBI taxonomy): domain Eukaryota; kingdom Viridiplantae; phylum Streptophyta; class Magnoliopsida; order Caryophyllales; family Polygonaceae; genus Polygonum; species Polygonum aviculare. The sequence goes on along the minus strand of OW204028.1, from coordinate 29,799,166 downwards.
GTATTTTGTGCCTTGATCCCGACTCCCTCCGTCGTGTTCGAGCCCTTGCTTGAGTTTTTGTGTGATTAGTGCTAGTTTGCTCTCAGGATCGACCCCCTAAGGGTCGAGATCGACCCTCCTCTGGTCGATACTGACTCTGTTTGTTTGCGTTTCTTTTGCTCTTTTCGTAGTTTTTCAACTAAACTTAGCACTATTCTCACTCCCGTGGACGATCCTGACTTCGCTATACACAGCGGGGTCTTGAATACAAATTTATTTGTTCAAGAAAACCCTTCAACAGCCGCCCCAACCCTGTCGTCGTCTCCGTCGTCGACTCCGGCCGCTTCTCCTCCCGCTCCGCTTCGCTCAAGCCCCGAATTCTCCCACCGTCACCAGCTCTGCCGATCTATCCCCTCCCCAAACCCTAGCCGGCGATGTCGCAGTGGTTCAGGTCGATTCCGGCGACGGTCACAAGCTACCGGTTGTACGAATCCGGAACGCAGAAGACGCCGATGTAATTGCACACGCCGGATCCGATCCAATTGGAGGTGACGCTTTTCAGATCTGGAAGAGGCGAGTCTCGCCGCCGGCGTAGCAGAGCGTCTTGTCGCCATCCAGCCGACAACGCCGCAGCGGCATTCTCAAAAGAGGTGGTCTCCTTTCCGTTGGGATCCGAGCTCCTCATGGCCGGATCTGACGGAGTTCAAGATCCGCCATCCCTTTCTCCTCCTGCGCTTCCCAATCACACCGATTCCATCTCTACTCCTCTGTCACGTTCTTCTTTGTTTGCAAGTGTTTACTCAGATTGGCAGGGATTGGAGCGAGGTGGAAGAGGAATTTCCTGAAATCGGTAAGCTAGGCGGTTAGATTGCGGAAACCTTCATCCTGTAATTTTGCTTCAATTGTGCATATGTGAATTTCATTCGATACCGTTTCTTCTTCGTCTATATTGTTGATTAACTTCCGCCAATAATATAGTGAGAGATCTGCGCTCTTCTGCATACTCTGCTGTTATGAATTTCTTAGCTAGCGATCTTCGGATTTTGAAATCGGTGAAATCGAATTTCTGTGTTGTTTGATTTGAAAAAAAACGTGACCATTGAGTTGCACAAACGTGACCATTGGAGTTGCACAAACGTGACCATTGAGTTGCACAAACGTGAACATTGAGTTGCACAAACGTGACCATTGAGTTGCACAAATAGAATTCAACACATTGGCAATAGAGTTGAAGAACAAATTGACCACTGAGTTGCACAAACGTGACCATTGAGTTGCACAAATAGAATTCAACACATTGACAATAGAGTTGAAGAACAAATTGAACCACTGAGTTGCACAAACGTGACCATCGAGTTGCACAAACGTGAACATTGAGTTGCACAAACGTGACCATTGAGTTGCACAAATAGAATTCAACACATTGACAATAGAGTTGAAGAAAAAATTGACCACTGAGTTGCACAAACGTGACCATCGAGTTGCACAAACTCGACCATTGAGTTGCACAAACGAAAAATAATCAAAAAAAAAATCGGGAAAAAATCGGGAAAAAATTGGGAAAAAACGAAAAAAACGAAAAAAACGCGTATAATTCGCGTATTACACGCGTATAATACGCGAATAAAAAACGTGTATAATACGCGAATTATTCGGCCGAGATTATGGGCGCGCGCGTGTATGGGCTTTTCCCCCCCGCTTGATGAACGACCGAGATTCATTCCTATTTCCTACTATAATAATCATTCCTACCGGATCCGGACCCTTTAATAACCCTATATATATTGACATGTACACATACTTCATTAGTTATTTAACTTTTACCTAAAATTGTAAAAGATATAACCTAATTTTTTGCATTTAATTATATGTAAACATGTTAATTAACTAGATTAGTTAGCTTACGAACAAACTAAATAAGTGATTCACGAACCAAGCTTGAGCTCGATAAACATGTAAATGAATCAAGTCCAAACAAAAAGTTGAGCTCGATGCGAGTTCGAGTTCAAATTTGCCTTTTTTTAAACAAACCAAGCCTAAACAATATAAAGTTCGGCTCGGTTGGATACGATCATAACCCTAGGACTAGAAGGGGTGACTAGCTAACAACGCCCGTAGTCCTAAATCCGCCCCCACTGAATCATTGTTGGATCCGCCGCCGATGAGCACTAATACAAAACATGCAACACAATGGCGTTTATGACGCGGGTTATCACCTACTGCAAATGACTGTAACTTGATGTTTAAAATATAAGAGAAAGACTCATCTAAGAATGAGTCTTACGGTAGGAAATAGGAATGGATCTGGACCATTGGATTCTCCCCATCCCATGGCTGATATACAAGTGTCCCCTCCCCAAAAAGTAACGCTTATTAATTAAAAAATAAATAAAACCCGATCCTCTCTCCTATCTCGTATACACGCGTCCCTTCCTCTCTCCTATCTCGTATCCGCCATCTCCCGATCTGCAGCCTGCCATGGCTGCTCTCTTGCAATTCTTGCAGGTGCGAATCCTAATTCACGCCTTCTCCACTCCAATTTTAGGTCAAATTCGCCGAACAACCTTGTTGATTCTCGTATTACAGGATACGATCGATTCCTTCGTGACGGCGATTGAGAAGCTTCGCTCGTCTTCCATGGCTGTTTGTAGATCTCCAATTCGACGGCGATGAATGAAACGTTGGAGAATCGGTCGTATTGAGGGAGTCCGAGATGAGAGGAGTCGGAGAAGGCGGCAGATCTAGGGTTTGAGACGATTATGAAGGCGAGGCCGTCGCTGGAAGAGCATAGAGGGGGAGGATCTGGTGATGGAGAAGGAGAACTGGGACGAGAAAGATGCGGTGGAGTTGGTCGCCGGATCGAGGAATCGGATCGGCCGGAGGTAGATCGTAGTTCCAGATTTGAGTTTTTTTTTGTTTTCACTTCAAATTCGGCCATCAGGATGGTGGCGAAGAATCTGAAGCCGAGAACGGAGCCGATCTCGCTGAATACTTCGCCGGAGCAGACACAGACGATCACTAGAACGATCTTCGACATCGTTAAGGAGCATGGCCCTCTCCCAATCGCCGACATATGGTCCCGTGTTCAGGTTTCTCCTTATCACCACCGGTTAATTGCTAGGACGTAGAACATGTAGCTTTTATTTTTTTGAACTTGGAATTTAAGTTCCGAGTGAGTCTTCTTCTGTTCAATAATTATCACTAACTTGCATTTTTAGGAGAACCTTGATACTAGGGGATATCAATTTGGTAGCGAGTTGGATAATTGTTCATGCTGTTTGAAATTTGGCTGAGTAGTATTTGATAAACGATGTTGGCAATTGACAGAGTGATGAGCAAATAAGCAATCTATTCAATTCCAGGATGATTAATACTTCTTACTTTTGATTCCCTTTATCTATGTTCAGAATTTTACTGTCTGTTTTACTTTTCTTCCATTTGGTGTTTTTGGTGTTTATGTGGCAGTGCCTAATTGATAAGCTAATAGTATGTGCATATTTGTGTAATGCATACATATAGCTTCCAGGCATTGAGGGGTCTTCTGGTCCTAAAGATAGACAAGAGCGGAGATCTGATTTTGAGAGCTCCGAAGATTGCGAGGAGTTCAAGAAATTTGGGAATCCTATCCGTTTTGTTGCAGACTTGTAGTGAATAGAATGGAAGTCATTTGTGTTTAGTTGACTTTGAATGGAACTACATATTTGCTCGTAGTTGTTTATTGGAGTAGTAGTTTGTGGAAATTCGTAGTTCATATTTGCTCTCGATCAAATTTATTTGTAGTTTATTAGCTTCTTGTTGGAAGAGATCAAATTCGTGTGAAATTTGTAGTTTATTAGTGAACAAAATGACCATAGAGTTGTACAAATTTGACCATTGAGTTGCACAAATTTGACCATTGAGTTTCACAAATTTGACCATTGAGTTGCACAAATATTGATGAACAAATTGACCATAGAATTCAACACATTGACAATAAAGTTGAACAAATTGACCATAGAGTTGTACAAATTTGACCATTGAGTTGCACAAACTTGACCATTGAGTTGCACAAATTTGACCATTGAGTTGCACAAATATTGATGAATAAATTGACCATAAAATTCAACACATTGGCAATAGACTTGCACAAATTGTCAAAGCGAAACAAACTATACGAACTTCGACTGCTATAAAATATGACATGAATGCAAAATTGATCATAGAGTTGCACAAATAAGCAATAGAGTTGCACAAATATGGTTGCACAAATCGGCCATAGAGTTGCACAAATCGGCCATAGAGTTGCACAAATACGGTTGCACAAATAGGCCATACGATTGCACAAATCTGGACGCCCGTGCCGTTTTCCGAAAAATACGCCCGTGCCGTTTTTTTCCCTTTTTTTCTTGAGTCCTTGATCTCTCCTCATCCAATGACTATGATTCATTCCTATTTCCTACCATAATAATCATTCTTACCGGATCCGGACCCAATATTTTAGAGAGGAACTTTGTATTTTTTAGCTTCACAACAACAACAACAATAACCCAGTGTAGTTCCCCTTCTGGGGAATCTGGGGGGTCAGGATGGAGGCCTCCCTGGCTGACGCAAAGGGGGGGCGTCCTAAAGACCCAAAAGAGAAGCATAAAAGTCTAAAAGCCTACCGAGCGTACTCCAAAACCAATCAAAAACAAACAAAGCACCCAACAAGGAAATCTAACAAAAACAACACAAAACCAAACAACAGACAAAACTAAAAAAAAAAAAAAAAAAAACTAAAGCTAGTCGGTCAGGGACTAGCCATCCAAGACTCGAATCTCCTCCCTCTACCTGTCCCTACATAAAGCTAGCTCTAACGAAATCCCCAAGCGGCTGACATCCTGACTTATACTGTCCTTCCATCGCTTTCTCGGTCGACCCCTCCCTCTGCGAATAATTCCCAAGTCCAAATTTTCACACCTTCGGACTGGCTCCTCGGGGCCCCGCCTTTGAATATGCCCAAACCACCGTAGTATCGACTCCCGAAGTTTGTCCTCTAAGCTGGCCACTCCCACCTTACTCCTGATCACCTCATTTCTGATTTTGTCAAACAGCGTGTGACCGCTCATCCATCGCAGCATCCTCATCTCGGTCACTAAAAGCCTCTGTTCCTGCGCCTTCGTGGTGGCCCAACACTCTGCCCCATAGAGTATGGCTGGTCTGATCACCGTTCTGTAAAACTTCCCTTTCAGCTTCAGCGGGATCTTACTATCGCACAAAACTCCCGACGCTGCCCTCCACTTCTGCCAGCCCCTTTAGATTCGATGCGTAACATCCTCGTCGAAACGACCATCACTCTGCAGAACTGAACCCAGATATCTGAAACTCTCTGTCCTTGTGACGACTTCCCCTCCTAGCAACACATCTTCACTTAGGTCTACGCTTTGCCCGAACCTGAACACCATATATTCCGTCTTGGATCTGCTCAATCTGAAACCATTAGACTCCAACCTATCTCTCCAAGCTTCAAGTCTGTTGTTAACACCTTCTCTGGACTCATCTACTAAAACAATATCATCTGCGAACAACATACACCACGGGATTTCCCCCTGGATATCTCTTGTCAGCACGTCCATCACCAAAGTAAAAAGGAACGGGCTCAGTGCTGAACCCTGATGCAAACCTGCCTCCACCTTGAAGTACTCCGTATCCCCACCTGGGAGCACACACTGGTCATCGAACCCTCGTACATATCTCTGACTAAACTTATGAGCGTCCCGGTTACTTCTTTAACTGCTAAGGAGTCCCAAATCAGTTCTCTCGGCACCTTGTCATACGCCTTCTCCAAGTCAATGAATACCATATACAGATTTTTCTTCCTCTCTCTGAACTCCTCTATTAGCCTCCTCAGTAGATGGATAGCCTCCATAGAAGACCTCCCGGGCATGAAACCGAACTGGTTTTCTGACATCTTAACTACCCCCCTCAGCCTCAGCTCGATTACTTTTTCCCACACCTTCATTGTATGGCTAAGCAGCTTGATACCCCTATAGTTGCCACACTGTTGCACATCTCCTTTGTTTTTATAAACCGGGATCAACTTACTTAGCCTCCACTCTTCGGGCATCTTGATTGTCCTGCAGATAACATTAAAGAGGGTTGTCAACCACTCTATACCTCTTTCACCCAAACACTTCCAAACCTCTACTGGGATCTCATCTGGCCCTACTGCTCTCCTGTTGCCCATAAGTCGGATCACGCCCCTAATTTCCTCTTTAGAGATACGTCCGTTGTCGCAAAAGGAGTTGTCTTGGTTTTCTCGAACTGAAAGGCCAGATCGACTCCCCTCCATCCCACAACCGTCATTCAAAAGCTCTCGAAAATACCTCTCCCATCGTTGTCTGATCTGGAGGTCGTCCACTAAAACCCGTCCATCCTCATCCTTAACACATTTCACCTTGTCAAAGTCTCTGCTTCTCCTCTCCCTCACTTTAGCCCACTTGTACAAAACTCGTTCCCCCCCTTTTTCATCCAGAGCTTTATACATGTTCTCAAACGCTTTCTCTTTAGCGGCCGCCACTGCTCTCTTGGCCACCTTCTTTGCTACCTTGTATTCCGCTAATCTTGCCCCCCTCTCTGACTCTGTACTATGCACCCACGCTTTGTAAGAGAGTTGTTTCTCCTTCACCTTAGTTTGGACCTCGTCGTTCCACCAGACCATTGATTTCTTGTTGCCCGAAATGCCTCTCGACATCCCTAACACCCTACACGCTGCCCTTCGAATACATTCTGCCATGCTGCCCCACATCTCATTAGCGTCGCCCCGAACCAACCAAGCTCCCTTTACATCGGCTTCCCTAACAATTTCTTCGCGGAGACTCTGAACATTTGATTCAGAGAGACGCCACCACCTAATTCTCGGCTGCGGAATTGAACTTGACTTTGTCTTTTTGCTCGGCCACCCCAAAACCAGGACCAACAACCTGTGTTGCGTAGAAAGACCCTCGAACGGAATGACTTTGCAATCTTTACATCTTCCCTTATCCGCCCTTCGCGTCAGAAAGAAGTCAATCTGCGTTTTTCCCAAATGGCTCTGAAAAGTAGTCAACTGCTCATCCCTCTTCCTGAACCACGAGTTAACCACCAAACAGTCAAAAGCTGCTGCGCAATCCAAAAGCGCTCGACCTCCATCGTTCCTATCTCCAATTCCCCAACCTCCATGAACCTCCTCAAAACCTGCTCTATCCCTCCCGATATGGCCATTAAAGTCACCACCAATCACCAGCTGTTCTGCCGACGGCACGCTCCTCAGCAAACTATCTAGATCTTCCCAAAACTGTCTCTTCACTTCTGAACTCAGACCACTGTGCGGCGCATAAGCACTGACGACATTCACGATTACCTCCCCTAGGACGACTTTTAACAACATCAGACGATCGTTGGACCGCTCCACATGCACTACTTGTTCCCTCAACTTCTCATCTACCAAAATCCCTACCCCATTTATGCCACTCGAGGCTCCTGAATGCCACAACTTCGATCCATCAATATCTCTAGCCTTCCTACCCTTCCACTTTGTCTCCTGAATACAAGCAATCTGGACTCTGTAATGATGGAGGATCTTGACCAGCTCGATCGATTTCCCTGTCAAAGTTCCCACATTCCAAGAGCCTATCCGCAAGCCTGACAACTGTCTCCACTGACTACCGCCTGACCTTACCATCTCAAAAAGATTCGCCTCAAATTGTATTCGGGCCATTGTGGGTTTTAAGGCGGGTCTGACTCAATGAGTTAGAAATATGGTAGTTTTTTATTATTAGTAAAATAATATTTTAATTAAATAATGATATTTAATAAGAAAATAATATTTTATATACCTGAATAACAAAATACAATATACAATTGAAAGTATTTATTAGAAATATAACAAATCGGAGCAATCTAGCTGGTTTCAGATTGAGATTTCAACCCAATCGGATTCTAAAGTTAAATTTTCGAATTTAACCGAAAAAATTGAAACCTTATACTACATAATGTATAAAATTATTTGATATAATCGATCATCAAAAGCATAAAGTTGCATCATAATTTGGATTAAGGAGAGGTTCGCATGCTACGTAAACAAATGAATTAAGAAATGGGTTGATTGATGATCGGCGTGCTTTGTAGAGTACTCGTAGTAATGTAGAGCGTAAGCAAAGCCATGTAATTCAAATACAGGCAAGATTGATCAAGACGGGGTCCACCACTGCACGTGGGAATCACGTCATTTATAGGGGACACGTGTCCCACCCAAGGATTTCCGGATCTTCTTGTCCCTTCCTCTCAGTCCTCTCTTTCGGGCCTATCTCAGGCTACGGTTTGCTCGGTAGCAAGTGACAATTGACAAAGCTAGTGTTAATGTGGTGAAGCTTATAATTGGTTGTTTGGTGTTGATCTTTCGTGCTAAACTTAAGAGTTGAAACCTTATCTTTCATGAGTTAAGTTATAACTTATAAGGAGTTTAGCTAAGATTTGTGAACGTGTTGAAATCGAGTATTATTGTAAAATATATAATAAGTATAAGTTTGATTTAATCATTACACTTCAACGTTGTGATGAGATGCTACAATCAAGACGGCTGAAATAAGATGTGTGAGAAGATCCGCCAACAGGGCAATAGATTTTTTGGCCAATTATGCTGTTTCCTTAACTCCTAAATACTTAGATTTCTCTATTATCTTAAGTGATCTTGTTCAGATTGTGATTTCTGATGATGTAGCCCTCAGTGGACAACACTAATTTAGCTCTTCTTGATAATATCACAGGGTAAATCGTGTTTTTGTGCCCATTCGATTAGGCTTAATGTTAAATTCTTGAATGGCTCATTTTTCTATCTTTTAGTTAGTTTGGGAAAAACTCTATCTTCTGCACAAGATAGAATTCTCCCATTAGATAGCTTTTTGTTTTCTATTTAAACCAACATTATAAACCTCAATATTCAACGCATAATAGAATTACAAAATTGTTGGTTTAGTCGAGATTGCTCCTAACTCCAACTTGTGCATTCACCCTTGATCGAGCCCGAGCACACAGACACAATTCTCACGTGAATTGTCACTCGCTCATCACGTTGTTCGAGTCTTTATTGGGCCCTAAAATGGATTCAACCTCAACATCAATTTCCATCACGTTGAAGATTGCATATCACTCGCTTCCGCCAATTCCGAAGAGATTCCCAAGTCGATCTAAACGATCCTGTCACACTTTCGTCACGACGAGGACGAGAGCGCATCGATCAACATGGGCCCGGAGTAGTGTGATTGGCGCGTCGTAATAGCTAGATGGATCGACAGGGTGTTGTAGTGATGATGGCTTATGGAACCCGTCATCATCATATGAGCGACGAGATCCAATCCAATCCAAGTCATGGTGTCGAGGCTCGTCAAAAGTGCGATGAAGATATGTTGATGATGAGGCTTGGAAGCTCGGCTTTGAGATGGTGAAGTCCAAATTGTGCTCAAATAAACATCATCGATATCACCATCTTCATCTTGTTGAAAAAATAATAATACTAAATAAAGTATGGCTTTTTTTGAACTCTCTCCTTTTTATAATAATTCTAAGCTTCTCTTTTTTCCGCTTTTTTTTGCCAACGAGATCTTTTATAATCAAGATGTTTACAAGGATAGAAATAAATCAAGCTTATTATATGCGAGATCTTTTATAAAATAGAAATAAATCAAGGACTAAATCAATTACTCAAGATATGGGGATCCTAAATAGGATACGATCCCCGACTTTTGCTAGGGTTTTGTGGATGAAGGAGGCAGGCAATAATTCTCGGCACAGGGGCGTTGCGTCTGTGGTGCAACACGTCGGAGTACAACTTAGTATTTCGTGGGTTAAACAAAGTCCGATTCAAACGAATTTTATATGTCCGGATTCGTATCAAAATTCTCTATATGAAAATAAAATCAGATTTCCAAAGTTCTCTATATACAAATCTCAAATTTGACAGCTTCGACAGCGATGTTGGTGTTGATGCAATCGGAGAAGAAAGAAAAGTGCACTCGAGCCACCATAGCTCTGATTCCAATTGATGCGTTCCAAGAAAGGAGGGCCTCGGAAAAAGGGTTAAGAAAGTGGTTGATGCTAGGCCAAAGGAAGGAGGAACTCACTTGACCTTAAGCTTTGGTTGTATTAATTTTGACGTGAATAGAAATGAAGTACATCGAACACATAAATAGAATAGGAAAGGAAATCTAGGTCTAACCAAATGGCTTTATGGGCCTTATGTTAGCTTATTGGACCGATATTTTAAACATGAGAAGAGACACACCTAATATAGTAATAAATGTAAACAACAACATAATATAAATTAGAACATGCCAAATAATGAAATATACTAAACAAACTAAATATTTATCCAATGTCAACAACGATATCTCTGAAGGCTCAAGCTAGTCGTGATCGACCTTGGCTTCGGACCGAGGCGCATCATGGGACCGCTTCATATCCTGGATCCATGGTCTTCTCATGATCAAAATGTCTCACGAAGGGAAATCCACAACTAAAAGTCTCACTTGAGATTCACCCCTTTAGTGGACATTGGTAACAAGATCTCCCCAACAATTTTTTGACTTCACCATTATGCCCTACATGTGGTACTAGTTGCTTGTCAACATTAGCTTAACTAAGGCTCATTTCCTTTAGTGCATCAAGCATTATGAGATTGGTGGAGTTTCCAGTATCTCTCAACAATCTTTTCATGAGCACATTTCCAATCAAGAGTGAGATCACAAGCTCGTCATGGTGCGGTCTGACCATGTTTCATACGCCAAAGTCGTCAAAGGTCATGATTGTGCCTTCTGGCGCTTTCCTTTGGTGGTTGAAGGTTTTGAATCATTTGAATGCTCTTTCCATATATAGCATTAAGCTTAGTAGTAAAGTAAGTAAGATCATAAAGGCTAGATCCTGCATAGGTAACATTTTCCACCAACTCGAGGATAGGGGACGGTAGTTTTTCTACAGATGGGATCTCTAGAAGCCCTTCGCCGGGGAACTAGTGCTTCATTAGGGGCTACTTTTTTTATCAACCCTCTTGAGATTGATCTCTTTCTTGAGGGCCATGCATTAATTAGTTTCATGATTGTGGTAATCACACCACTTAGTCATGTCTCGATCTAGGTTCAGCCGCTCACTTTTCCTTAGCCACTTGATTCTCTTCCGCAGCTCAACCAAGTTCTTGACTAGCTCTACAAGCGATAGTCCAAGATTGAACTTGTCCATAGTCGAAGGGTGCGACTTTTCTTTGCTTTTTGTTGGCTTGCTTTTAGAGACATGCACGCTCGCTAGCTTAGGTTGCGGCCGCATGTAAGGCTGATTATGATGGCCTCATTGAGGGGGCTTTCTTCTCGATTTGATCCTAAATAGTCAACTGCTTTCTCAACTTACGGTCTTCTTCCAAACGGATTTGGGCGAGTGCCTTCGTTTGGACATCTTCGAAACTATGACATAGATGCTTGGTTAACTCTTAGTAGAGCCCACCTCAACAAGCACTTCTTGACCATTTGCTTCAGTAACAGTGGGAACATCACAATGGGGGATTATTATCAAATTCTTGTGATTCAAGTGGTTTAAGTAGTCTTAATTTGGCTCCCCCAACTTTTGGACAACTTGGTATAACTCGTTGGATTGTTTTAGAACAGTTGGCTATTGGTGAATAGGCTTGGAAAGAATCCATCTAGGGAGTGAAGGACGATATGCATTCCCTAGACAAGTGGATGAGCCATTTCAAGTCTGATCTGTTTAGAGTTATGCCGAATCTCTTGCACATCAGGGCTTCATGGGAGTGGTAGGGGATTGGGCTCGACATCATCTTATACTTATGGATGGTGTCGTGCTCCTTTGGAGGGACAGTGAAATTCTTAGGAATTTTTGTTGGGGAGATGGAAGAGCTGAAAGGGGACTCGTCATAGCCATTTGGGCTTCCCTTTTAATAGAGTGAGCTACCCTTTGATTCCTGGAAATTTGTTGGGAGATTATTATTCTTGGACCTTTCATCGTTCGATCTCGTCGAGGCCTTAGGGGTGGTGATGGTCATAATCAATTTCTTCCGCGAAGGTCCACAAATTTGTTGCGTGCGATATTGGCGGGTCTCTGGAGGATTGTAAGACTATAGGTGGCCAACTATCCCCAGTTGTCGCCCATGTATTTGACGAGAAGGGGGAGGCACCCCCAATTGGTACTCATGTGGGCATCAAGGCCTGGGGAATCCTTAAGCCGCCCTCTCCACCCTTTAGGGATGGAACCTGACACAAGTGAGTAACTAGACACATGCCTTCAATTGGTTGTTCTCGGTTGTGATCTAGTCGATGCTCACTTGCTAAGAGTCATGCTGCTTGTCCAAGTCTTTCTAGAGGGTTGAGAATCTTTGACCGAACTCCACCATGTCTTCTTGGTGGGTCTTTGTTGGAGGCTCGTCATGGTGAGGGGATGGATTCACGCTCCTATATATGACAAGGGATTGATTAATTGGCAGAATCGGCCATGAATTTTGATGACAAAGATCGGTTGCGAGCTTGTGTGACCTTTTTGATTGTGCCCCATGGTAGGCGCCAGTTGTTTTGGATGAAAAATGCTCAAATTAAAAACTTGAATGTCCTGATGAGAGACTACAATAGAGACGTCATAAGTGAACATATTGTAATGGAAACCAAAGATTGAACCGTCCTTTCTTGCCATCATCCACCACCTCCTTCCCTGTATGCATCTCTTGTTTGAAATCCATCTCCATTTCCACTTCATCCTCCCTTCCTCCACCCACTGCTTCTTCCCCTTCCTCCACCTCCTCCTTCGGTGCATCCACTTCCTTCTTGCTTGCGCTCCACGTCGTTTTTCCGTCATTCGATTGCCACCTCCTCCTCCATGGAATGCCCCTTTTTCATTCTTCATTCACACCCAGTACCCAGTCCACCTCCTTCAACTGGTTTAAGAAAACAATTACTATGGGTAATATGTTGTTTCTACTTGTGTTCCAT